>OY821743.1:18316847-23266438 GCA_963682055.1 Primula veris | reverse complement strand
CTAAGCGGGCACGATGAAGACGTGCAGACGGTTTCGGCGGTGGAAGCGTGGAAACACGGCGACTACCTATGCCAGAACTACATCATGTGTGCTCTGGATGACACTCTCTTCAGTGTATTCGAGCTCAAGGCTTCTGCAAAGGAGCTTTGGGAGTCTCTCGAAAGAAAGTACAAAGTGAATAACGCTGGCGCAAAGAAATTTGTCGTCACAGACTTTCATGAGTACATGATGACTGATGGGAAGAGTGTTATCGAGCAGGTTGAGGAACTCCAACTCATATACCATAGGCTTGAGGTTGAGGGGCTAGTTATCAACGAACCTTTCCAAGTGGCATTAATGATTGAGAAACTGCCACCTTCTTGGAAAGAGTTTCAAAACTACCTGAAACACAAGCGAAAGGCTATGACCTTGGAGGGACTCATTGAGAGGCTCAACGTTGAGCAAAGCAACCGCCGATCCGGAAGGAAAGGCGGTGGCGGAGCAGGCAACGCGGTTGCCAAGACCCATGTGGTTGAGAACGCTATGTCTAAGCGGAAACGCTTTGACGGCGTAGTCGGTGCTTCTCTCCAGAAGAAATTCATGGGAGATTGCTTTGTGTACAACAAACCGGACCATCGTGCCGCGGATTGTAAGATGCGCATCGACAAGCCCAAACCCCCCCCCCCCCCCCCCCCCCCCCCCCCCCCAAAGAGGAAGTTCCAAGGGAAAGGGAGGAAGAGGGCACCTGCTCAGGCAAATGTGGCTGAGGGAGGAGATGATGCTGGACAAGACTACATGCACCTGAGTGCTGTGGTTTTTGAAGTGAACCTGGTGGGGAGCAACCCAAAGGAATGGTGGCTGGACACAGGCGCCACCAGTCACATCTGTGCCAGCAAATGGATGTTCAAGACCTATACGGCCGTGGGCAATGAGAGCTGCTTCATGGGGAACTCGGCTACTTCCAGGGTGAAAGGAAAAGGAACCGTGCTGCTGAAGATGACATCGGGAAAGGAGCTCACACTGAATGGCGTGCTCCATGTGCCGGAAATTCGCAAGAATCTGGTTTCCGGGTCTGTTATGGTGAACAAAGGATTTAAACTTGTATTTGAATCTGCTAAAATTGTAATCACCTTAAATGGGATGTATGTAGGCCGTGGCTATATGACCAACGGCATGTTTAAATTAAATGTTGGTACTCCGGCTCCTAAAGCCGAGTTAGCTATTGAGGGTACTAAGGCTGAGGCCAGTACCAAGAATAATGTAACCGTTAATGTTTCCCAAGTGGCTAATAAAACTTCTTTTGCTTATTCTTGCGACTCATTTAATTTATGACATGGTAGATTAGGTCATGTGAATTCTAATTCTATGAAGAAATTAATATCACTGAATCTACTACCTAATTTTGTATTTGATAAACAACATAAATGTGAGGTTTGTGTTGAGACAAAATTAACCAAGTCTTCGTATCAACATATTGAACGAAGTACTGAACCTCTCGGTCTAATACACATGGATGTATGCGACTTAAAGTTTATACAAACGCGAGGAGGGAAAAAGTATTTCATCACGTTTATAGATGACTGTACTAAATACTGCTATGTCTACTTAATGAGAAGTAAAGACGAAGCGGTAGAGAAATTCGCTCTTTATAAGACCGAAGTAGAAAATCAACTCAATAAAAAGATTAAAATGTTGAGGAGTGATAGAGGCGGTGAATACGAGGCACCGTTTGCGCAGATATGCGCAGAAAATGGTATTATACATCAAACCACAGCCCCATACTCTCCGGATCATAATGGGGTTGCCGAGCGTAAGAATAGGACGCTCAAGGAAATGATGAATGCTATGTTAATAAGTTCTGGGTTACCCCAGAACATGTGGGGGGAAGCGCTGCTTTCCGCCAACTATGTATTGAACAAGCTACCGCATAAGAAGCGTGATAAACCACCTTACGAACTATGGAAAGGCCATCGGCCGAGCTATAAATTCTTAAGGGCTTGGGGTTGTCTAGCGAAGGTCCTTGTCTCGCTTCCGAAAAGAATGAGAATAGGGCCAAAGATGGTAGACTGTGTGTTCATAGGATATGCACAAAACAGTAGTGCTTATCGTTTTCTCGTGCACAAGTCGGATAATCCCGATGTGCATGTTGATACTATCATCGAAACTTCGAGAAGCTTCTTTCTTCGAGGAGATCTTTCCCCGCAAGACTTCCATAACTGTAGAGACTGAGGAGTCAAACAGTGAGGAAAATGTGGGGGCAAGTGAACCGTTGGAGGAAGAAGAAGAAGAGCCTCGACGTAGTAAAAGGGCTAGAAAGGAAACGACTTTCGGTCCAGATTTTATAACCTTCATGATAGAAGGCGAACCGGCGACATTTAAACAAGCAATGTCATCCCCGGAAGCCCAATATTGGGAGGAAGCGATCAACAATGAGGTTGAATCGATATTACAAAATCACACTTAGGAACTAGTGGATTTACCACCCGGATGTAAGCCACTAGGACACAAGTGGATCTTCAAGAGGAAGAGAAAGCTCAATGGAACAATCGAGAAATACAAGGCGAGGCTTGTAGTAAAAGGTTTTAGACAAACCGAAGGTGTCGACTATTTCGACACCTATGCTCCTGTCTCCAGGAAGACGTCAATCCGGATAGTCATTGCTCTCGCAGCACTGTTCGATCTGAAAATACATCAAATGGATGTGAAAACGGCGTTCTTAAATGGTGAGCTGGAAGAGGAAATTTACATGGAACAACCGGAAGGGTTTGTGGTTCCAGTTAAAGCTCACAAGGTGTGTAAACTTGTGAAGTCCTTGTATGGACTCAAACAAGCACCGAAACAATGGCACGAAAAATTTGATAGAGTGATGCTATCAAACGGTTTTCGAATAAATGAATGTGACAAATGCGTCTACGTAAAAGGTAATGAAAAGGACTAAGTGGTAGTCTGCCTCTATGTAGATGACATGATTATAATAGCGAGTATTGATAACATCAATTCCACTAAGAAAATGTTGTCACAAAAATTCGAGATGAAAGACTTGGGTGTCGCTGATGTTATACTTGGTATGAAAATTACCAAGACATCAGACGGATATGCGCTATCTCAAACTCACTATGTCAAGCAGATGCTTGACAAATTTGATAAAAATAGTAGAGCTACATCCAGAACTCCGATAGAGATCTCAACCACCCTGAAAAAGAATTTTGGGGAGAGTGTGAGACAATTGGAATACTCTCGAATAATAGGCAGTCTGATGTACGTCATGAACTGTACTAGACCAGACATAGCCAACGCAGTGAGTAGACTGAGTAGGTACA
The DNA here is from genome assembly GCA_963682055.1 of Primula veris. NCBI lineage: Eukaryota > Viridiplantae > Streptophyta > Magnoliopsida > Ericales > Primulaceae > Primula > Primula veris. Next base: position 23,263,139 of record OY821743.1, on the reverse strand, counting down.
TTAGTAATCCAAATGAGGAACACTGGAAGGCCATCATGAGACTTCTCAGATACATGAGATACACAACCGACCGAGGGTTGCATTATACCAGATATCCAGCTATACTGGAAGGGTATTCTGATGCGAACTGGATCTCGGATTCCAACAGTACACGATCCACTAGCGGATATGTGTTCGTGATGGGAGGAGCAGCTGTGTCATGAAGATCATCCAAGCAGACCTGCATAGCTAGATCAACTATGGAATCCGAATTCATAGCGTTGGATCTAGCAACAAAAGAGGCTGACTGGCTGAGAAGCTTTCTGAAAGGAATTCCAATGTGGCCGAAACCTGTCCCAGCAATAAGCATGCACTGCGATAGTCAGTCGGCTATTGGGCGGGCGCAGGATCATATGTATAATGGAAAGTCCCGACATATTCGTCGAAGACATAAATCCGTAAGAGAATTGTTAGCTAACGGTGTGGTGTCATTAGATTTTGTGAGATCTAAAGACAATATAGCGGATCCATTTACAAAAGGCTTGACTCGGGTATGAGTTGAAGTTTCATCGAGGGGAATGGGGTTAAAGCCCATCAAACTGGAAACCTCCTCAGAGGCAACCCAACCCGAACTGGATTCTCCAGCCTCGGGTTCAACGGGAAAACCGAACTGTGGGGGTGACCGAACAAAGCACTCGGGAACTTAAGTTCCCAACCCATTTCTAGGATGAAAGAGTGATAGACCTAGACCATCTTAATGGTGAGCATGAGGCTCTTAATGAAAACAAGTATCTCGAAGGTCGAGAGGGGTGAGTCAGGACACCCTTGACTTGAAATCACCTATGATGAGTGTGTATGGCCGATACTATGTGATGAGCCATGGGCTAAATCACTAGAGCACTCGGTTGAATTTTGCCAAGGCAGTCCACGGCTAAATATGAACAACAACCAAAGGGCTTAGTAAATGGTGTAGAGAGGACACTGTGTGCGCATTACCCTGGTATGCACAAACGCTAAAGGGTTCAAGGCTTAAAGGCTACCCAATAGTAGCATATCAGATTTTACATCACTACGGCAGGTTCAAGGCTTGCGCTAGCTGTCCTTATGCAGTGAACTCTTGCGGTTCTCTCGTATGCATTTAGGAGCATTTTATTTTCAGCCAATTGCATTCATGTGGGGGATTGTTGGAAAAACATGTGAAATACATGGGTGTTTCCGAATGGTCGCTGGACCAACTTCGAGTCATTTTTCCATGTGACAGCGCTAAGTTGTTTATACCATACTCAACGTGGTTGAGTAGCCCATGTGATGAGCTTCGCAACGGTATATCGCATGACCTATTTGGAGAATGGGTGTGAATACAAAGTGGCTTCAAAGTTGGTGTCTCGAAAGCTCAAATCTGGAAAAACCGAAATGGTAAAGGAAAACCATTTAGTATAATCCCATATTGGAAGATTAAGAGTTAATTTTACAATATATATACCATACCAACCCATGTAGTTATTAAACTAACATGTCCAAATACACCTAAGAGTATTAGTGTGTACCACACACGCGCTCGCTCGTGTCTCGTGTCTCGGGTCACGGGCGCGGGCTTGGGCTTGGGCTTGGGATTTGGGATTTGTCTCGGGTCTCGGGTCTTGGGTCTTGGGTCCAAATCCGAAATAAGAGTTTTGTATAAAATACAAAAGCAGTCCCCTAGAGTTTCCAGCAACTGAAACGCCAGCAATAAATGAGTATAAATTGCAGCAGTTTCAGGAATTAATTGAGCGGATTCTGGGGGTGTAACTCCCAGAATTGATGACCAACATTTATGGTTGCGGTTTCAGTAGAGGCTATAAAAGGCAGCCCTCCCCCTCTCATTTAAACACACTAGAAACACACAACACAGCATAAACATCATATAGAGAGAGAGAACCGCACCACCAACAGCTCGACCTGTGGTTCGGTGCCGGTTTCCATACGAGCCACTCTGAGATAGAAGTTGTACCTTGGGAACAAAGGCCCGAAACCAGAAACCTTTAAAGGTGGTTCGGGAAATATTGTTTAAGAGAAACTGCTCAGCAGTTGCCTCTTCTTTTATATTTATGTTATTTATTTTTCAGTCATTTACATTCTGTTCATTTCATTTCAGTACCGTTTCTTTTCTGTAATTTACTTTTCTGTACTGTTTCTTTTCTGTATTTACATTTCAGTACTGTTTACTTTCAGTCTTTCGATTTTGTAATTTACTTTTTAGTTCTGTAATTTCCAGTATTGTTTACAACCAGTCCGGCAGTTTGTTTTTTTGTTTTAAACCAGTCCGGCAGTTTATTTAAAACCAGTCCGGCAGTTTATTTAAAACCAGTCCGGCAGTTTGTTTAAAACCAGTCCGGCAGTTTGTTTTGTTAAAACAGTCCGGCAGTTTGGTTTTGTTTAAAACCAGTCCGGCAGTTTATTTAAAACCAGTCCGGCAGTTTCCTTTATTTCAAAACAGTCCGGCAGTTTGTTTATTTGTCAAAACAGTCCGGCAGTTTGTTTATTTGTCAAAACAATCCGGCAGTTTGTTTATTTGTTGAGTCAGGAATTGTAATTTATATTCCAATTGTGAGAAATAAAATTGTTTATTTCCATTGCAGTCCTTGTTCTTTACTTTATTGTTTGTTCGAAATAGTAACAAAACCAACAAAAATTCCATGGAATAATTTTTATTTAATTTTTAAAAGCACTTTGGAATAATGTTATCACGTAACAATTTTAATTATTGTCATCATGTCCTTTAAAATCTTATTTCATCTTTCTTGTGCAACTAGGAGGGGTTGGCATAAGGTTTAAGATTATTCATAACTTCAAATATTTGCTTATGGGAAAGAAATTCGAAATTCCACAACATATTCTGCACTTGAATAAAAATTCATTGATTTAGTTACAAAAGGGGGAAAAATAAAATCTAGAGATAATTAATGTTAAACGTATTCAACTTTCAGCTCATTTCGATTTACTATACTCAACTATCAATTTTTTGATTTAGTATACTGTACTAATTTTCCGTCCAAATTGAAGGGCAAAATGGTCTTTTTACCTACTAAAAAAAAAAAACTAAATTAACTAAAACAAAAAAAAACTAAATTAACTAAAACAAAAGCCCATGGGACTCGAACCCAGACCTACCAGTCAAAGTGGAAGGCTATTAACCACTTGGTCACTAATACTTTTATTACAGTAATAGCGTTATATATATATATATATATATATATATATATATATATATACTCTATCTGTGTATAGATGTGTATATATACACTTTGGGACTGATTTCGTAAATTTTAGAAAATTCAAATTTTATTTTTGTTTTATTTTGGTCCTTACATTTTCAAAAAAATAATTTAAAATTACAACAAAATAAAAAAAAACACAAAAAAATTATAAAAATCATAAAAAATAAAAAAAATAACAAAAATAACAAAAAATTATTAAAAAAATTATAAAAAAATAAAAAAAATAAAAAATCACAAAAAATATAAAAAATACAAAAAATCACAAAAAAAAAAACACACAAAAATTATAAAAATCATAAAAAAATACAAAATATCACAAAAAATATAAAAAATCACAAAAAAAAAATTTGTGATTTTTTATATTTTTTTATAATTTTTATAATTTTTCTGTGTTTTTTTTTATTTTTTGTGATTTTTTGTGATTTTTTATATTTTTTGTGATTTTTTATTTTTTTAATTTTCTAATTTTTTTTCTAATTTTTTTTATAATTTTTTGTTATTTTTTATATTTTTTATATTTTTTTATGATTTTTATAATTTTTTTGTGTTTTTTTTTATTTTGTTGTAATTTTAAACTATTTTTTTGAAAATGTAAGGACCAAAATGAAACAAAAATAAAATTTAAATTTTCTAAAATTTACGAAATCAGTCCCAAAGTGTATATATACACATCTATACACAGATAGAGTATATATATATATATATAACGCTATTACTATAATAAAAGTATTAGTATCCAAGTGGTTAAAAGCCTTCCACTTTGACTGGTAGGTCTGGGTTCGAGTTCCATAGGTGCTGTTTTCTTTGTTTTAGTTAATTTAGTTTTTTTTTTTTTTTTAGTAGGTAAAAAGATCATTTTGCCCTTCAATTTGGACGGAAAACGTTAGCTGACGTCACTATTTAACGGTTAATTTAGACGGAATATACTAAATCGAAAGTTTTCATTTAGTACAGTATACTAAATCAAAAAATTGATAGTTGAGTATAGTAAATCGAAATGAGCTGAAAGTTGAATACGCTTAACATTAATTATCTCTAAAATCTATAAAGTATATAGTTATATGTAGGGACGAAGCCAATATTATTATTTTGGGTCAACAAATACAAAAGTTTTTTTTTCCTCGTTCCAAAACACAACATATCTTCATTATTTTAAATTGTTAAAAATAAAATGTAAGCATTTCTTTTGTAAATTGTGGGGGTTCTTACATGATTTCATGCCCTACATATATAGCTGATATATAGCTCCGTCCCTGTATGTAAGTGCATTGTCGAATAAAAAGCTTATGAAACTAATGGATAAATGTCATGCTTCTGATTTCAGAAGCGAGGTGTATATCGAGAGAGTTTTATAGTAAAGTTTAGTTTACCTGCCGTTAGACTTTTTTTTTGTACTCCCTGTTAGACTGACTTGTAGCGTACTTAAATTAGTTGTTTGGCGAGCCAATGGTGGTGTTGTGTGGTACTGCCGGTAATAAGTTTGTGGCAGTAAATGAAGGGACACATTTGACAGCATGGCGGCCTCACTCAATGCAGAAGCTCTTTCGCTCATCTGGTAAAGCCGGTACCATGAGCCGGGAAGAGGAGCTCCATCTCATCAAAGCTCCTGGTTTTCTCCGACCTGAAGCACTCGTCGGGTATGATGTCAACTAAAGTTTGTATCCAAGAAATACTTTTTAAAATTGGAAGAGGAAAATCATTTTACTTATTAACAATCTTATATTTATATATGTTAATGATTTCAAAACTCAAAACGAAAGTGATCTCACACCAAAACCAGATGAGAAGATCTAGCAGCAAATATGGCTAAAAGATATGCCAAATGAAATTCTTATTTAAACACCTGTCCTTGATAATTAAATAGTCCATTCATGATTTTGTACATCATGTGTACTTAAGTTTCTTATACTTGAAAGTCCAAGTAAGCTCATCAAAATCTCGTTATTTTTATATAACAGTAGAGTATTGTTTATTATATTATGAAAAAGAATACCAGGAAACATAAAAAAAAACAAGAAATCTTAATCCATAAACCATAATGATAACATCTAAATGATATTTATTAATATTATATATTATATATTACAAAACCAATCTACTAAATCTCTAACAAACTTCGGGAAACTGATCATCAATAATGTATATCATCGATTATTATCTTAAAAATATTTCCAACTGAAAAAACAACCATCGATCTCATTTCAATTTTAAACAGATATGTGGGAGACATGGACTACGAAGTTCAACAGTACCTTAATATGCACTGGAAAGGGAAGTCAATTGTAAATATATTTGACGAAATGGAGCTCATGACAGTAGCTTGCTCGAGTCGTTTCTTCTTAGGTTTACAAGACCATAAACGCAGCTTGAAATTTGCTAGTTTGTTTCATGATATTGGTTTAGGCCTTCACTCTATCGCCATAAATCTTCCTGGAACAGATTTTTATCGAGCTAAAAAATCAGTTAATGCCTTGAAGAGCGAGATTTTTCGAATTATTAAGGAGAAGAAAGCTGCCATATCAGATGGAAAGCAAATGAATGATGTACTTACCCATATGATTGTAAACAAGGGGCACAATGGTGAATTCATGTCGGAGAACGAAGTATGTGGTAAGATGAAAAATATTGGCAACCTAGTTGAGTCATTCAGTTCTCCGGCTTCGGCGCTAGCATTTGTTCTGAAATTTATTGGAGAAATTAAGGTACGTATGATGAGAAATATTTTAATTTACATTTCTAATTGACTTTCATTTTTATCCTTAATTGTCATTTTAAATAAGGATCCTGAAGACTTTGTTAATCAAGTTAAAAGTTGTTTTCACTTTAGGATTTATATGGTTTACGCTCACTATATATCGTTTTGGGGGTCATGAACCACGTTCATATTTGACTCCGTAACTATTAGATGTAACTATGGGCATTTTCTACTTTCTACATGTTATAAAATAAATAGAAAAACATTTATAAGTTCAACTTAAAGATACATATAAACATAGTTGAAATTGAAATCCTTTTATTGAAATACATATGGCAATTTTATTTTGGGTGAATCATTGATTGGTAGTATCCAAAAACTAGGACAAAATATTAGGACAATATACTAAAAACACTCTTAATATCCAAAAACCTGCATTCTCAATTCTTTATTAATATTTGATACATATTGAAAATATTATGACAAATTATACCCCTATGGTAAAGTATATCTAAAATGCTACCAATACCATAATGTTTAATATTAGTCATTTTTAAATTTTATACTTTATCCGTGCCTATATAATTGTATCTTATTTTATTTTGGGACGTCCCTAAATAATTGTCCAATTTCCCAAAATAGTAAGTTATTTTACAAGTGATTATATTTTTGCCCCTTAACTTAATAATGAAAATTTATTAAAGTTAATTTTTTCCCATGGGTTGACATAAAGTGCGGCTATTTTGGTAAATGTAACATATTTACAATTGCTCTCCTTAATATTTGTGTGAAATCAAAATGAACAGGGACGGATGGAGTATGTAGTTGTCAAAATTAGCCAAAATTACCCTTATGGAAAACACTCATAAAGTAAGTAAATACTTTTTAGTTTTTTCGCTTATGGTAAGTAAAATTTACAACGGTTTGGTTAACGAGTGTTTTTGGGGCATCGTTTAATCATTTACATTTCCAAATTCAAGTTGAATTTAGTATTAATACTGTTTAGATTCATACCATAACATTTTGGGTTTACCAAATATATGTATTTAATTTACTCACATTATGAAAATTTTATTAATAAATTAATACAAATAACATATTACAAATATTTTTAAAAGAAAAAAAAACATATTACAAATATCATACATGATTAACCAATACTCATAGGATTCAAATTTTTTAGAGTTTATAATGCACTCACATGCTGTAGAGTTTAACCTAACGGATGAAATAAAAACAATCAAATGGTCTAGATTAATTCATATTATATTCGTCACATTGAAATTTAATTTCAATACATAAAATATAAATTATGATTTTGTAAATTAAAAACCAATTTTACAACATAATAAAACCCCAAATAAAATTATACAGTAAAACCCTAGTTGAAACTATCCTAAATTTAAAAATAATAAAAAATAATAAAAAAGTTGATGATATTTTATTTGACGGAACATTGTCCCATGAATAAAATACAAAAAACATGAATTAATTTAGAGTATTAAATTGTGTTTATTTTATCCGTTAGATTGAAATTTAGAGAATTTGAATCATGCCCCATGCATTGGTTAGGTTATCCCAATTTAGCAATAACAGGAAAATAATTGAGAATCAATTTAAAATCACTCTGTTAATCAATGCGCCAAATAAAGTAGTAAGAGGAGAATGATTGTGGTAACAGTATATAGGAATGAGAGATAATGTAGATGACATGTATCATAAAATAAGGGTAATTTAGGTATATATAATGAAGTATGCATGTGTATCTTTAACAATGTCTTTAATGGGTTAAAAATAAATAGTAAAAATAATTAATATCATATTTTATATCTACTAATTTAGGTACTAATCTTTAAAAATATTTTAAAATGTGAATTTTGTTTAATTAAATACCAATAGTATCATCCCTTGTATAAACGAAGTGTGAGAGTGTACGTGTTCCAATGTGACAATATATAATATTCTTAAAGTATAATAAGATTATTAAGTGGCGATAGCTATTGCGGTCATGATGATAACATTAGTAATTTGAGGGGTGCTAAACGGCTCAACTCGGTAATCTTTTTATTAAGATATATGGTAAAAGTTGATGTTATCGACAGTAGAAGACTATTTCTAGCTCCTACAGTGCCACTAATGAGATTGTATCATACTAACATATATGCAAATACCCAAAAAAAAATGACTTTTTTTCTTCTACTTTAGAGCAATTGGATGTTAGCCGGTCCAAAAACTTGGGAGAGGCACTCAATTGGAAAGACCTACAAAAGATGAAGTATACTTGGAATACGTCTGTTGAAGTAATGAGACTTGTACCACCTCTACAAGGGACCTTTAGAGAAGCAATTACAGATTTCACATATGAAGGGTTCACCATACCTAAGGGATGGAAGGTATATATGCCAAAATGTTTTAGACCCTTCCATCTAAGTGCTTTAAATGTGTGTAATCATCTCTCTTTGACCTCCTTTCTGAGTGTTTTTTTATATAAACGACTAAAGAAAATGTTTGTTTGTTTTTATAAACAGATATTTTGGACACAGTTCCATAAACAAGAACCCAGATTGCTTCTCAAACCCGGAAGAGTTTGTGGCTACAAGATTTGAGCAAGAAATCTCTCCAATGCCATACAGAAACATCCCATTTTGGTGGAGGTAGTGGAGTTTGTCCGGGGAAAGAGTTTATTCGTTTGGTTTTTCTCATTATTTTGCACAACGTTGTGAAGAATTACAAATGGGAAGTGATAGATCCTAATGAGAAGATCATACCAAGCATGATTCCTTTGCCGGTTAAGGGGCTTCCCCGTTCGTTTAATACCAAAATAAACCTTGTTTTATTATTCATATGTCATTTTCAGAGGACGTTAAAATACTTAAATATAGAATAAGAATCATGATCCACATATACCCTCTTAATCTCGTGGTGTTGACATATATCGCAAGCTTGGTTTATTTTCATTTATATTCGGAGCCGCCACTCTAATAAACTTAAGAATTATAGACAATATTTTTACAGACAATCAAATTTTGTCTCCAAATGGTAACTTTTTAGGACAAAACAATATTTTAGACACAAAAATATTTTTTTGTCGCAAATCTAACTTTTAAGCACATAACTTTTTCAGAATGTTAATCTAAAGAAACATCCCACCTAAGGGTTGAGTCCATATAAACCCGGGGAAATTTTTAACCAAGGTTGAAGAGTGCTGGGATGAAACTTCCTCGCGAAAAGAAAACAAATTGACGTCGTAATCTCATCATTTTTTCTACTATGAGTACAATTAGACTCATGCCTAATCCTATTTAAAAACTCAACAGTAATATCCCTTTTCACAAACATCCTCGGGTGGGACCCACCAGCTGACCAATCGGTCCACGTCACACTCCTATTGGCACTCATCTCAGGACCAATCTTATACACCAGAGTTGCCAAATAATGCTCGTCCATGTAACAAGGCGGCCAACAATGCAATTGAAATACTGAATAATATTTCATATCTGAAATTATTTTGATTGCAAGGTCTCGATGGACTTCGAACCATTGAGAGCCTTTGCGCCATTCGGACAGAGAAATCGTTGGAGACATTCTTTTATTGTATCGACCTCTGCCTATTTTTCGTGGGTCATCGAATAAGCCTAGAAAACTGTATTTGGAATTTATGAGGTAATTGTAGATTATGGTGAAGTTGAAAAGGGGTAGGCAAGATTCCGAAAGGAGTACAAATCGCTCGTTTGAGAAGTCTAAGAGGGCGTTGGCTAGTAGACGCCTCTCTGCATCAATCATTGATGGTCTTCCCCACTTCACCTCCTGGAATTTTTATTTTGCAAATTTTTAGCTTTTCAATCAAGTTCAAGAATTAACCTTATTTGCCAGTAACCATTCATATCTTTCAAATGATGAGATTAGTCTACTCTTCAGGTCACTTTTTTTCTAAAAACTTACTATAATTCTTAAAAAAATAAAAACTTTCTTCAGTTAATATAAGTTATGGTAAATTCAATCTTGTGCTTAATAAGAACGATGAACCACAGTACCTTAAGAAGTATATAATGCATGAGAGACATTTGCTGTTCTGACTACCAAGTGATTTTAACCAAAGATAATATATGTAAACGTCATTGGTAATAGTTTAACAAGTGTTCAAGAAGGTTAATGGTCGTAAATGTAAATAAATATTGGTATTATCAACTACGGCCATCCAAATTACCTTGCTAGGGATCCTCCGTTTGTAAAACACCGATGATTGTTGCGGCTCGCCCTTAAACTCTGGTGCCGTATGGATGTATATTGTGTAGGAGCCTTCATGTCCCTTAAAGAATAACTCCCATATTTGTTCCAATGGCAATCTCCCCTTGGTTAAGAACATGAATGCCACTTTCGGTGTACGATTGGCTGAAAAATCATGTACACTTGGCACCATTGATGCTCGCCACATCAGCTCTTCATCGGTCATAGAGTGCCATAATTGTTTAGGAGCCATCCATTCACCTAATTCCCCACCATTGAATATCAATGAATTATTTGATTTGGCAGAGTTCAATGAAGATAATGAAGAATTACTACAGAAAGTAAATGATTTTATTGGATGGACTGAATTAAGTGCATATAAGTTTGAATCATCGGTGATAACAAACTCTTTAACACGGTGATTGATGAATGTCGCAAGAATAATTACGACAAACGACATTGCTATGCACAAGATTATAGTGGTGGCAACTTGAAAGCCTTCATTAAGCTCTCTTTTCATGCATATAGGGAGGTCTTTCGGTAAGACAGAATATCTATGCTGCTTCATCTCTTTATCCATACCGAGGAATGAACATGTTTAATAAGGTCAAAATGAGTTTAAATAGTAATGGGAGGATGAATAAAGTGGCGTCTACAATGCAGGTTGGCATTTACAAGGCAGGAAATCCTCACCAGTCACCAGATAAATGGAAAAAATGTGAGAGGAGAGATTTTGAACCTAGTGTAACTCTTCATTTCACACTCTCAAACAAGATAAGCAAGAACTTATCACGTATAAATGCAGGTAGGTTCAGAACACTTCAATTTACATGCATTCTCACACCAGTAGCAAAGGTAAGCAACTTCTATTCCCCCTCTTTATTTCACCTTTTGTCTTTGATAGGGCGTTAAAGCTAGTTAAAAAATCAGTATGAATGTTGCAGTGGAACACAAAAAACAGAAAAAGTTCCTTGCAGGTAATGCCATAGGTATAGATCTAAATACAAATTCGAGTCCACAATTACAATAAATAAAGGTAGTTCATCAGAGTTCTACACTGCAAATCAACAACCTTCTCTCCAGAACAAGGACGGATATTCCACCTGTTATTACTATTCGCCACGAAAAACATTTATTATCTGGGATAGAGGTTTCTTATTAACAGAGTACAACACAGCAAAGACAACCACTGTTATGGCACTAATTATAATAGGTGTCCTCAGCTTTGGTTTTAGGTAACGGCTGGTAAGGTATGAGCACAACCATTGCGATTTAAAACACAGTCCACAAGATTTCACAAATTTCTGGATAGAAAACCCCTACAAAGACACATAAGCAGAGCATAAATTACACTCAAAATAAAAATGTGAGAATCAAGTAAAACGGACAAAGGAACAAGTTAACAAATTCAAGATCCTTCAAACGTTAGGAACTGAAACCACTGATAAGAAACTCGAAAAATCAATATCTGCAACAATGTGATTGGTATATTTTCCATAATTCCTTGTAAATAAGTCTCCAACTATGTTTGTTGTTTTAAATATGTAGTAGCCAGTGTCACTGTTATGGTTTTACCAATAATGGTTTCCTGTATTTGTTAAAAGGAAACTCTAAAAGAGAAAAAAACTTATCTGGAAAAAAGTAATATTTTTTAGAAGCCTCTAACAAGTTAATTAATCTACGGGAATAAATAAGTTTAGTACACTCAGCTACCACACATTAAAAAAAAAGCCAAACTTTCACCACAAACAACTTAAGTACCAAAGTTTGTTCTTTTTTCACAAATCAGACCTTTCCGGCCAAATTGGTCTCAGAAACTGTCACATTACATGCCACCACATGACCAAATTAAAGGGTATTTTACTTTTTGTCCCTCATTTTTCCCTCCAAAAACAGAAAAAGTTCTACATACAACAAATTATACCCTTTAATTTGAAGGGAAAAAATAGGTCAAAACAGTAAAAATACCCTTAATTTGGTCGCATGATGGCAAGTGACATGATTTTAGGATTGAGTTGGCCGGAAAGGTCTGATTTGTGAAAAAAGAACGAAATTTGGTACCTAAATTGTTAATAGTGAAAGTTTGGTACCTTATTTATTAAAGTGCGATAGTTGGGTGTACTAAACGTATTAATTTACATGGCAATAATATTCCTATATCTAACTAGGAAGCGGAAAAGAGGAGGTCTAACCTATTTGATATAATTTCCCCCTATGTTCAGTTCACTTTCTAACCACCCAGTCAGCGAATTCCGCAAAGCTGGTTTCAAAATTTTCCATCAGGAAATCCTGCATCATCTCATAATTTTTAGTTTTTGGAAATTGTATCTATTAACAGAATTTAGAGGTCTTCACCTCAACCCCCAAAGGAAAAAAGCAAACCCCATCTTCTGTAAGGCAACTTTCGGTGGTATAGCCATCTAGAACATCACTTTTACGAACGTTTCTTTTCTATGTTTTTAGACTATGATCAAGGTTACGAAAGGTGATGTGAGTGAAAATCAAAGCAAATGGAATTACATGACCTTGAGTAGGAGAAATAAGGTCAAGATTGATCTTTAAAATGGAAGCAAAATGTTTTGAAACAAATAAACAAAGTTTGCACATATATTCTTGACCATGTGGATAAGATATGGTTAATACTAGTGCATAGTAGTGGGCAATTGTTAACACAGAAAGGAGTAATTGCACTGTGCAAATGCTCCTTCCAACTAAATATGAAACTCTTTTCCACATAGAAAGCATTTTATTTCACTTCGGGAAAAATTACATTTAGTACACTCAACTACCATACGTTAACAAAAAAAGGTACCAAACTATCATCATTAACAATTTCAGTAAGAAACGACGTACTTTTTTCACAAAAGAATATTTCCGACCACATCAATCTCAAAATCGTGTCGGGTGTCACCACGTGACCAAATTAAAGGTTATTTTACAATTTTTCACTTCGAATTTAGTTGTGCATTTCTATCTTATCTGGTTTGTAGGGAAAGAATTGGGGGGGGGGGGGGGTAAAATAAACTTTACATTGGGTTGGGTCATGTGATGGCCTGTGACACGATTTTGATATCGATTTGGCTGAAAAGTTCTGTTTGTGAAAAGAGGACGAAGTTTAGTACTTAAATTATTAATGGTGATAGTTTGGCACCATTTTTGTTAACGTCCGGTAGTTGGGTGTATTAAACGTAATTTTTCCCATTTCACTTCATTGTTCCAAATTAGGGTTAATGTTACCCTTGAACCCCAAGGTTTGGAAGATTAAAAACAGACGTGTTGTGAACTCATAGGAAAGGTCAGTCATGAGTTTGAGGAGTATTAATAATTTGCAAAAGAGCCAAAGTATCCATGCAGAAGGAGTAAAATAAACTTTACATTGGGTTGGGTCATGTGATGGCCTGTGACACGATTTTGAGATCGATTTGGCTGAAAAGTTCTGTTTGTGAAAAGAGGACGAAGTTTAATACTTAAATTATTAATGGTGATAGTTTGGCACCATTTTTGTTAACGTCCGGTAGTTGGGTGTATTAAACGTAATTTTTCCCATTTCACTTCATTGTTCCAAATTAGGGTTAATGTTACCCTTGAACCCCAAGGTTTGGAAGATTAAAAACAGACGTGTTGTGAACTCATAGGAAAGGTCAGTCATGAGTTTGAGGAGTATTAATAATTTGCAAAAGAGCCAAAGTATCCATGCAGAGGGAATTCTTAACCACACCTAGTAATTAATATTCTTTGATTACTGATAAACTGCTATAAATAGCATGGAAGTAAGGGACTAGTACCTTTGGCAACTTGCCCTGTTTAGCTAGATGATCCACATGAAGCCTCACATTTGATGCAGCAATATACCAAAAGTAACGATCTACATCAGCGTATGTATAAGCAACGATGTCAAATAATGTCTTTGCTCCACTTTCAATGGCCTTTAAGATAGTTGACTCTCGAGCTCTACGGTTTCTGGCATTACAAAATTAAGTATCAGATCCTCTTCCTCTTTCTGTTTCGCTTACCTTCTATGATGGATATTCATTCATTTTGTCAATTTTATATATAAGAAGATTACATCTTAATTAGAAGGTTTGTCACTTGTTAGCTGAAAAGTAAAATAAATAAAAAGATACTAAGGCTAACTGATACTGTGATACATGTAGCTTGAAAAAGAACAACCATGATATGAAGACCACTTTGGTTATAATTTATTTAAAGACAATTGCAAAAAGATATGAGAAATGCAGTCGGAGAAGCTAGTTACAGTGCATCTTAAAGTTGAGAAGCATCTTTATTATTTAGCTACACACAGTTATCTTTCCATTGTACATACTGACACAAATACAAATACATAGATGGAGGGAAGGGAGGGAGAGACAGAGAGGAAAGGAGTTTATACTTGAGGTATGAGCAAAGCATATGTTTTGGCCACAAATTAAGCCTCCCATGCATGGGAACTAAAACATGTGGAGAAATTTCTATAAATCTGTAAGTTGTTTGAAAGTATTCCTGCAGGCAAAGTTTTCAAGCTATGAGGAGGCCAACAATATAATATGTAAGTAAAAACCAAATGAAACACTTGGCATGTTAAACATGAAACCGAGTCAACCGACACAACATTCTGACAAGAAGGTATATAAGCGGTGATTATTTCCATTTTTTTGTGGCCATTACGAAGTAGAACAAGAAGAAGTATTTATAAAATAACAAATAAGAATATGGATATTGACAAAAATATGCAATAAATTAAATTATGATCACCCTGATGTACTGATTTACGAAGTATCAACTACATAATCGTGTCAAGCTAATATTACAAGCACACGTCAATGAAGAGTTAAGCTCTGTTTCAACAACACATATACGAATTACTTCTACTTCGTTAGATCAACTTATACACGTAGAGAGAAAAAGTTGTGAAATACATCTTAAAATTATAAATTTGGGTCCTCAAACAGTTACACTACAAATTCATATTATTTTATTTCTATTCTAACTTGGTAATTTCGTATATATATATATATATATATATATATATAAGCCGTTTCTAACTTTTTATTAGGTGCAAACAACTTGGACATTGTCAAGATAGTCTGTTTTTTTTTCTTTTCGGCAGTTACCAACTTAGATGCCTAGAATAGAAATGCACAAACTTCGTGGTTAAGGCTTTCTATGGTGCTTAAAAACCAAATTCATTTAGTATTACTCAATATAACAGGAACAATGGTGTTAACACATCATCACAGATATAATCGTAATCAGGACTAAAAATGTCACAAAAACGCTAACAAGGAAAGAACAGGGAGTAAGTACAACTTACATGCATATTTCCACCCGAAGTGATATCCAAAACTGCACTTCCTTGCCTGAAAAAATATCATCAACAAGTTGTAAAGAATAAGTTCCAACCCACAGGCCACACCATGAATCTACATTTTTCTTTTTGGACATTATTTAACAAGGAGAATGAGAATACGGAATCAATGATTAAAATGATAAAAGAGGACAAGTAGAATACATGTCCATAAAGGAATTGGCAACTGTGCACTTTTAAGTCATTATTACTCAATAACCAGATTAATTGTATCAAAAGTGAAACCAGGAAACTGACACAGAGAAATTGACTCGAGCCAGAGTAAAACTCTATATACCGACTATTAGAACTGAGTATATATGAACTGCATTAGAGTCTTACCCCACACAATGATCCCCTACAATCAGGGAATGGGTATTGAGATGAAGTAATCCCATATGGCCATCTGTATGCCCCTAAAACGAAATAATTCTAATAAATTTATTAAGTATGTGAGCTATCACAAAAGCGAAAAAGAATGTAACATTTTAAAAAATTAGTCTAAAATATGGCATGATTCTCCAATACAAATTTGAAGCTACCCATTCAAAAAGCTTTTGAGGAGATGAAAAGTACCGGAGCAAAAATGACCCTCAATTGCTGACCACCAATACATAACTCTTCTCCTCCTAAAACTGGAGTACGGCTAAGAGACCAATAATCTGCACCAAAAGTAAAAAAGTTAAGAGAAGTCCAGTATACTTTAATACGTTGTACGTGTAAGTGAATGAGAAACAACCCATATTCATATGATTGATTTCGTTTAACTATTTTGTTTTTCTTTCTTTTGACAACATAATTCGCAGTTTCGCACACATTTCTAGAATCCTTGCAGCGAAATTATCATAACATTTTCATCTACATTAATGACCAAGATTAGAGTAATGAAAAACACAACGGTATTAAATGAACTCTGATAAGATTATATGAGCAGCTTTACTAAAATATACCATTCAGAGACTTGTTGCTTCTATTTGTAAAGTTTACATGTGTAGCCTAGTTTTCTAAATCCTTTATAATTATGTTCTGGAAACCCGATCCAAACACAAAATGAGATAGCATTGCTAAAATTGTGCACATAGTTTGAAACAAAAAGTCAAGGACCTTAAAGCCAAAAAAAAAGGCCAGGCTAAAATTACCTTCTGTAATGCGGGACATGGTATTTTCATGGGCCACAATTATGGCTTCAGGATTGCTCTTCTGAACAACTGAGAGGCCTACCATAATGAAGCAGAAGACAAATAATTACTTGGCCCCATATAAGGCAGAACAAAGGCAACTTTATGTAAAACACAGTCAAATATGCCATTGCATGTAATAAAATAATGAACTAGTTCGTAAGAGTAATATCTGGCAAGAAAAAAACGCATTTTAAACAAGAAATTAAACATCTAGGACAGCAAGGCACGACTTGAG
Organism: Primula veris; assembly: GCA_963682055.1. Classification (NCBI taxonomy): domain Eukaryota; kingdom Viridiplantae; phylum Streptophyta; class Magnoliopsida; order Ericales; family Primulaceae; genus Primula; species Primula veris. The sequence goes on along the minus strand of OY821743.1, from coordinate 23,246,221 downwards.
AATCTACAGTAGTGTAGATTTTGGTTCTTATAATGGAGCAGATACAAGTTCTCAAATGTACTAGCTGGTAGCAATATTCCTCACCATCTTTATATCATGTAAAATTATAAAATTTTCCTTGCACCACTAGCAAGGATAGTAGTTTAATTCACAAACCACTTTCAATATATACCCCCAGAAACCTACACATGCTACAAACAACCCATAATGCATAATTAACCAGAATCCCAATCTTTTAAGCATGATTTTACATATCTTTGGCGATAACTTACCATCGACATGATCACGATGATGATGAGTAACAAAGACAATTAACTTTCTCGGCAAAGAAGCGATGATTTCCTTCAGCTGGTTGTTTAGACACCAACAAAATTCGTTAACAGTTTATTCTATTGACTTTTAATCTCTATGATACAATTCAAAATTGTATCATTGGAAAAAAATCAGTTATCATAAAAGTAAAATTCTATGTAGAAGCGAGACGACAAAGAGCAATGAAGATACATAAAGAACTTACATATCCACAGTCAAAAGAGACTGATACCAAATGTAGCAAATTAATGCATCCAGTTAACAGATAGCATGTCGAGAAGGAAAGAAAAGGAAACAAGTCTCCGAATTGCGTGAACAACGATAGAATACAATAACATTAGTAATATGATAAAATGAATTACTTTCAAAATTGACCAATGAATGCTTAGTAAGAATGAGAGCTAAGCAGCACACCAAACAAAAGTGGATCTGTAATTTTTAAAAGAAAGCCAAATACATTTTTTGAATTAGATAAAAACTAGCAGTTAAAAATCTTCTTGCTGAACCTATGAATAAGTTCTGTAAGACACATTATGGAAATCGAAACCTTATGAGCTAAATAGCAGATTCTTTTATCCAGTGGCTATCTTATCAGAAAAAATGAGATGTCCAAGATCCAAGACAAAGACGACACGGTTAGTATGGATTCAATGGGTATTAACATTCTTTGTTATAATCTCTTTCTAAATTAATTCCAGAAGACTTGGATCTTGTACTATCAAAATTCCTAATTTTGTCACTGTACTATTTGACAGCGGATATTAAGGCATAAATCATGTATTATTACTAGCTATAAATATATTGTAATTAGTAGAATAATTGTAGCTTCCTTATTTAGATACAATTAGCTTTAACTCACTGTACCGTTACAAGAAATTAGCCTAGATTTAGTTTCTGTAATCGCTGAAAATCAGCCTTGTGTATTTCTACGATTTCTATATAATAAGAGCACCTCTCACAATGAGGGACATTCAATCCAACTGATACTATTGAAATCGGATCATTCTGTACACTTCCGTCTAAACTCAACGGAAAAAGATGACGTCATCTAACGTTTACCGTCTACAACTAGGGGTAATTTTGACAATTTGTGAGTCAACTATCAGTATTTCCTAATTTGGTCACTGAACTTTTAAAATCTACCCAATTTAGTCACTAAACTTTTAACACCTAACCGATTTAGTCACTGAACTTAAAAAGCTAACCCAAATAATACCTTAACATTAAAAATTTTACAAAAAATAAATTTTGAACCAGGTAAAGAACTAATATTGATGTACATATACATCTATCTATCTATCTGCCTGTCTCTCTATCTATCTATCTATCTATCTATCTATATATATACATATATTGTTAGAAAACGAAAATAAAAGTAAAATGAAAAGAGTACATAATATATTATGATATCTAATTTTTTTAATATAATGACATTTAACTCATATTTCATATATAACTTTGATCTTATATCATGAAAAAAAATGAGATTGATAAAAAAAAAACTTTTTTTAAAAATTATTTATCCTTCATTCTATTGTTACTTTAATCAATTGGGTATATATAATTGGAAAGACTTGCCAAGTCAGTGTGGGTGTAATGAGATCATTAAACTTATTTTGTAATAGACACAAATTTTGATTTCGTCTAGCACACATACTTTTGTGGGATGGTTATTTTTTTAACTGATAATGGTGATAATTTTTAATTGCTAATATTTCATCTAATACATTAAAACAATTGTTGATATTTTGTGTTTGCTTTTGTGTTTTGTTGTGTTCGTTGTTTATACTCAATAGATGTGGTTGTGAATTAACATGCTTATTTATTTTGTAAGTATGTGTACATGTACTTATTAGTAGAAATATACTGAATCGAAAAATTAATAGTTTAATGCATAATTGGGAAAAACGATAGTGCAATGCCTAAATTGGAAAAAACAATAGTATAATGCCTAAATTGAGAAAAACGATAGTATAAGACATAAATCGGGAAACCGATAGTATAAGGTATAAATTGGGAAATGTATTGCAGGAGTAAATCTGTAAAAGTAATATTTTAGGTTAGAATGAAGAAGGAAGTGTACAAAATGGTCCGATTTCAATAGTACAGTGACAAAATTGGAAATTTTGATAGTACAGGGAAGCGATTGTTAAAACCTCATAGTACAAGGTACAAAATGGGTATAAACCCATTTGAATATAATCCTTACTCCATTTAGGTTCATCTTATTTGACTATTTTCATTGGTCTCTTCTCAAGGTGTTTTGACTGTAGATGTATCTTTCAAGGCTTTCGCCTTTCTCCGATTACATTTAAATTTGGATTATAGAAAAAAAAAAAACTCAAGAGTCACTAAAACAACTGATGTCGACAAGCTAAATGGAGTAAGGACAATATTCTCCTTTTGATGACAGCCTTATTTCTCCTGCAGGTTCAAACAAAATTTTGTTTTCTATGGAAAATATATTAAAACAATGAAGCAGAATCTCAGATAAAAAATTAATAGCAACCTTCTCGTGGTCTTCATACCAGCATCCAGGGTCTACTACCAATGCATCTCCATGACAAACAAAACTATCCTCTTGGGAAGAGCTTTGAGAAACAGTATCAGGTGCAAATACAACCAAATTTGTAGTATGAAATGGCTTTCCTGTTCTACTCCTCATAGGTACGATTTTAACACCAGGAGGATATTCCTACAGAACCAGAAAATGCAATACTTTTCGTTAAACATCTGAACATGATCTTTTTTTTTTCTTTCTGTTGGTGAACTAGGTAAGTGGTAAATATTAAGGGACCAAATCCTTTAATTTTTTAATGAAGGTTAATGTTACAGGAATAAAGCCAGGTATTTTGCTTATAAATTCATTATTAATTTTCTAAGCTAACAACGTGTATTCGTCCAGAAAAAAAGACTACTCAAATCTCGGTTGTAGAAATTGACATCACCACTATATATATACTTAACTGTCTGCTGCACGCCAACTTAGTACGCAAAATATTTTATAAAATGTTATCAATTTTGGTCTCAGCCAGGCATGCTGAGATGGTAAGACAGGTATGTTGTTGTTTAAACAAGGCAAATGGACATCCTGAGCTATGAGATTTCGTATAACTCTTTCAAATAACCCTCAATGTACAAACATTTAGAAAATAATTAAATAAAAGTTCATCTAAATTTTTTTCAAAAAGCTTCACTGCTAATACAATATGTTTAATTTACAACTCAAAAGTGTTAAGAACCTGGAAATTCAATGTTGGCGGGAGTTTAAACTTGGTCGATTGAACTGAGGCATTAATGAGCCCAACAACAGCCAAAAGACCAATGCGGTCGCTGCTTGGTTTTGCTTCTAAAAGACAATTTAAGCAACTTTGGATAGACATCCACTTCCATAGCCCTATGTAAACATTTCCAAAAACTTAACAGGTGGAGTAAATATAAATATTGAATATATAGTAACATTGATGGTAGTCAAAAGAAGTCAAGAAGAGTCAAGATCTTATGCCCCCTAAATATGCCCCCTTCTTCCCACTTGTGTTGTCCTTATTCACTCCAATCACAACATTTTTATTATTAAAAAAAAAGGAGGCATTTAAAATACATAGGTGACATATTTTGTAATGATGGACAAAGTTTTGTACAAATACCTATTTTCAAATTTTAGATATTAATTATACGTTTTAACTATTTCTTCTTTAACTTGATCAATTCAGAAACGTTTTAATAAAAAAATTATTATTACTGTATGATATCTACAAATAATACGTTCTTCCTACGTTTGAAACAAAATTAGCAAAAGGGTAAATAGACTGGGGAACAAACAAGGGGACAAAGGATCTTCACTAATTCAAGGATAATACTTGGTATATGTTATGGAGAATTATGTTACGGAAGATCGAACAATTTACCTAAAGTACAATTTTTTCTTGTATAAGATTAAACTGATACAGTAATAACGGCGGATCATCTCCTAAAAACACAAACCTTGTGAATCTCCTCGTTCATGGGTTAATTTCCCAGTAATGAACACGGTTGAAATTGGCAATCCTGGGCCAAATGGCGGTTCTTCCACGCACTTCAATAGCTTCCAATTAAAATCACTGTGTGTCCCAAGAGCCACTTGCTGAAACACCTGTATTCGTGATGAAAACTCGAATTATTAAATAAAAAATATTAGACTCGTAATATAACAGCAATGCTTCTGAACTTAATAATCTTAATGTAACGATTCTAACCACATGAAAAACCACTTTCAAGACCATAGGTTTATTCCAAGTAATCAAAAAGTGATGTGATCTTGATCTCGCTAGCGGCGTATTATTCACAAGTTTTTATATCTCCAATTACAAAGATAATGGCTAAGGAGTTTAAGGTGGCATGTGATGGAATTACACGCCATATTGGGACAGATTACAAGCAGCTTGACATAGTGCTATGGCAGATGAAATTAATGCTCTCCTGAAGAATCAGACTTGGACTCTTGTGCCCCCCTCACCGTCTCAAAACACAGTTGGTTGCAAATGGGTATTCCGCATCAAGCGTAATTCAGACGGCACAATCGAACGACACAAAGCACGACTTGTCGCCAAAGGATTCCATCAACAACAAGGCATTGATTATGAAGAAACGTTCAGCCCAGTGATTAAGCCCGCCACAATTCGTATTGTTCTTAGTATTGCTGTCTCTCAAGGATGGTATCTACGCCAGTTAGACGTCAAGAATGCATTCCTTCACGGGTTTTTTTCAAGAGGACGTTTTTATGACTCAACCACCTGGGTTTGTCGATTCTTCACGACCCAATCATGTTTGCAAGCTTCACAAAGCATTGTATGGCCTCATGCAGGCCCCGCGAGCTTGGTTTCACCGAATCACATCATTCCTCATCTCTCTTTATTTTTCGTCGTGGCATTCAAATTATTTACTTTCTTCTATATGTTGATGATATCGTAGTTACGGGGATTGATAATAAGCTTCTGGAACGGTTCATTGATGCACTTAGTCGGGGTTTTGATATAAAACATCTTGGTCCTCTACATTATTTTCTAGGCTTACAGGTTTCTTCTACTTGCGAATCCCACTTCTTTCCGAGAAATTGTTGGTTCTCTCCAATACTTGACGATAACTCGCCCCGATATGCGGTCAACTCAATATCTCAATTTATGAGTCAGCCTCGCACCTCACATTTAGTTGCTGCAAAGCACATCCTCAGGTACATAAAGGGTACACTTGGTCGTGGACTGTTTTTCCGTCCCCAACGCCAACCAACTCATCTCAGCGCCTACTCCGATGCTGATTGGGCAGGTTGTCCTGAAAGCCGCCGGACAACATCTGCTTACCTTTGCTATCATGGCACCAATCTCGTCTCTTGGTGTTCCAAAAAGCAACCCACAATCACCCATTCTAGTGCCGAGTCTGAATACCGAGCTCTCTCTCATGCTAGTGCTGAGACTACTTGGTTAGCTCTATTATTATATGAACTTGGAGCTCAGCTGCAGTTCCCGGTTCTTTTACACTGTGATAACTTAAGTGCAACATACATGGCCTCCCAACTCAGCCTTTCATGCGCGGACAAAACACATTAAACTAGATTACCATTTTGTTCGTGAGAAAGTAGTTGCCGGTAGTCACCGCGTTTGTTATATTCCATCTGTTGACCAGCCGGCCGACCTTCTTACCAAGCCTCTTCATAAGCACCGGCATTCTCTTCTTGCTCTCAAACTTGTCTGTCGAGGTCCGTCCAGTTTGCGGGGATGTTAAAGTAATTGCACAAAATCAGCCTAGCATTAAAAGCCCAGCAATAAACTCTGACCATATTTGAGTTTTGAATTAGCTAAAGATTAGGATCAGTTTTTGATTATGTAATCAATCTTATTTATTGCAATCGTAAAGATCTCCTATAATTACGCCTGGTCTTGGCTATATATTGTACTAACCACAGTTTAATATAATCAATAAAAATACAGTTTCTACACATTTAAACAACATAGCCAATAAAAGATGAGTGAATGTTCATTTGTAACCAGTGACACTGACATCTGAAATGCTGAATTGTTTTTATAAATAGTTGATGGATTTGAATGTAAAACTAAACTGATAATCAGTGACATCTACTTTACTATAATAAAACAATTCATAGAGGAGAAATATCTATCTTATAGAGGTATCTGAAAACCATAATTTATAGTATGAGAAATTTCGAGCAGTTATCAGACAGAGATTTTTTGATCAGTTTGAATGCAGATACGATATATAATCCTAATGCTCTAAATAAAAATATCATTTATATTTTAACTTTCTTTTAGGCTAGTTTGAGACTTTCCCTATTCCCAGAAATCTAGTACAATAGGAACCAAAGTGAAATTTCTTTCTAAGCAGGGAAGAAACTAGGAAGCAACATAAGAAAAAGACTATATAGCCCCCTGAATATTGAAAAAATATTGAGAAAAATTTAATTTTCTACCATGTATTATAGCTAAAAACTGCCGATTGTATCATTTAAGCCCCTCGCTTCAAGGAAATAAAATTCACTTGAAGTTCAGCCCTTCCCATTTGCGGATCCAAATTCCGCCACTGTTCCTAAGTATGGGGACCATTGCTGTAATTTGACCTAGATTGGGAATAGAAAAGTGATGAGTTATTCCTAGCAAGTATGGGGACCAAACTTAATATCTCCTGCTGTAATTAAACTAGATTAGGGGTAGAAAAGTTTGTTATATTCCTAGCAATTTAGCACTATGGGGACCAAACTGAGATATCTTCCTAACTATTGAGAAGATTTCTATAATTTAACCTAGATCAGGGGAGACGAGTTTGTAATATTCAGGGGAGACACTAGAAGGCAATAGCCCCGCCCTATATCAACAAAAATTACCAAGAAATCAGCCTTTACATGTATGTCACTTAAAATCTTGACAATAAAGGGCTAGAGTCCCATAAATAACAACACTTTTTTCTTCCGAAAGATAAAGCTTGACATGTATTTTAGTTAAAATCAACACAATATACCACCTTAGTTCTTCCTATAGTTTTTTTTCAAAATACAAATATCATTTGATCTATTTCACATTTCTCGTTTCCCCATCGGTTAATATTCCTAAAACTAGGAGGACAAACCGTAATCTCTTTCTAACTATGTGGACCATTGCTATGATTCACCAAAAAATCTTCTAAAGTATGGAGACTATTGCTGTAATTCAACCTAGATCAAGGGTAGAATAGCTTTAAATATTCCTAGTATTATAGTACAATGGACCAAACTGAAATTTCTGCAGAAGTTAGGGACCACTAGTGTAACCATAACCTAGTTTGTGAAGGTAATTAGAAAAGCGAGTTACGGTTAAAACCGCTGGAGGGTTGAATCGAGATTGAGTCGTAGAATTTAGTAATACGGAGACTAAACTGACATTTCTTCCTAACTATAGGAATCATTGGTGTAATTCAAACCTTAATTAGGGCTGCAAGAGATGGTAATTAAATTATACAAGTATACGTGCAGAAAAGCTGAATGAGATTAAAAATGCTGAAACTCAACCGATATTGGGAGGAGAAAAGATTGTTATATTCCTGGTAATTGTTACTTGAGAAATTACTAGCTCAAAATTATCAAACTCATTGTTACTCATGCAAGACGGAATCAACCCACTGAAATGCTTAAATAAGGACTTCTCTAGGATTTTATCAAGAGCCAAGAATCAAAAGAGTAAATAACTGCAAAGCTAAATTAATCATTTGAAATTGTTCGATACAAACTGCACGAACTGATTCTAACTGCTACGAACTAATCCTAATTCTTTGACAAGTAAATAATTGTGATGTAAATTTGCTGAAAATGTAAATTTGATGTTTTTTTGTCATCTTCTGGCTGCCTATGCCTTCATATTTATAGGCGTGTTACCCCACGATTGCTTACGGTTATTCTTCGTTTAAATTTATCTTCTTTTTGGCTGAATTCAACCTACTTATTTGCTGCTCGCTTTTTCAACCTGACACGTGTTCAATTCCTCATAATTAAACACAAGGTTTCAAATGGCGCTAGACGGTGAGGTGGGGCCTAGCGCCTAGGCGGGGACTAATCGGGGCCTAGGCGGCAAGACCATATATTCACTTTTTTATTCATTTTTATTAGACATTCATATAATAGACATGTTGTAAATAAATTTACCAGGTTAAATTGAATATTTCAAGCCTATTGGCTTATAGTTATACTATTAAAATTCAATAATTGCACAATAACATCATACACGTAGATAAAAATAGAAAAAAAATAAGCATAAATATGTTTCAAAATACAATCGAATGCATATCTTCCTAAATCACCAACTTGATATTTAATATTTGAAAACGAATAAATTAGAAACTAGGAGACATTATTTAATATTTAAAAGTGTATTTATCTTAGAAAGGGAAAAAAGAATTGAAGCCCCTGTACATTTTACTCGTTGGAAAAAATATGATAAAATAAAATAAACAAATCATAAACTTTAAAGGTCTTAATAGAAAAAATGACAATGGGTACGCCATAGATAACAAGTCGTTAAAGAGAAAGTATGTCTCTTGATGTCAATAAATTTACTATACTATAGTGTCATTAAGTTAGTGATGACTATGTGAGTTGATGGAGCATATTTTAAGTTATAAAACCAAGAACTCATATACATACATACACATACAAGTCTGTAAGAAAGAGAGAGACACTTTTATTGCTTTTTTCTTTTCACTTTTTATACACAGGTTGACCACATATAAAACGAATTGAATTAGGCCTGGCGGAAAGCTGGCGCATAGCGCCTGGGCAGCGCCTAGGCGGGCAACTAGGCCGATTTTTAAAACACTGATTAAACACGTCAGTCCTATTAATTTATTTCTATCTCAAACTGACCCTTTTATTTATCCTTTCGAGTCCATAGGTTTCTTCTAATTAATTTTCCATCCTTGGAAAATATTAGGTATAAACAGTAATTCGGTACAATGGGGACCATTACTCCAATACCAATATATGTTTTCAGAAATGACATAAAAGGTGAAAATCTTTTGTTCGAGTTCGATTTTACAATGTTAAGTAAGCCAAAGATTTTAGTACATCTGAAAATAGGAAATTAGAAATCAGAGGGAGTATGTTTTCTTTTAGAATAATTCAAAACCTTGTTTCTATTCCTGGTAAGTCGGAATGGAAGGGACCAAAACCGAACATTTTCCAGAGTATGGGGATCATAGAGAGAGAGTGTGTTATAAATTGTACAATACTTTTGAGAAAATGGTATAAAGAATACTTTTAAGTGGCTGCACATTTCCTCATCTTACATTCATCAGGTTTTCATCATGTTATCGGCTTTTTCAAGTGTATTCGTAATTATTTTTCGATGTTATTTTTTAAATCAACGTTCTATATTATTTATACGGTATTTGTTCAACAAAATCTGTAAAATTTGACTTTTTATGTATTTTTTGGTATTTATTAATATTAATACTTTATAAATTGCCAAACAAACAATCAAATACCCAAAAACAAAAACAAAATTGGTACTCCCTTCGTTCCCAATTAATTGTCCATTATGAAACTACGTGCAATTTTGACCGACTTGTATCAAAATTGTTGGAATGAAAATTTTCAAAATTTAATCATATAGTTCAAAAATTAAATTATATGATTTAGTTTTGAAAATTTTCATTTCGACAATTTTGATACATGTTATAAGCCGGTCAAAATTGCACGTAATTTCCTAAAGGACGATTAATTGGGAACGGAGAGGGTATTTATTAATATTAATACCTTATAAGTTGCCAAACAAACAATTAAATACCAAAAAATATATTTACAGATTTTTTTGAACAAACAGTTAATACATAATACTATAGAAGGTTGATTTTAAAAATAAAATCGTAAAAAAATAATAAAGAATACACTTGAAAAAGGCGATAAAACATTTTCAAAAGTAAGGGGAGTAAATAAACCGAGGACATGGGTGGGGGGGTAGCAATAATGAGGAGAGTAAAATAGAAATAAATAAAAACCTGGTGTAAAGCGGAATGGAGATTGAATTTATGAAAATCAAAAATATGTGAATCTTGTTCTTGTTCTTGTTCTTGTTCTTCGTGTATGGTGATGGTGTTTTGATGATGAGAGTTAAAAAGTAAATTTGAAGTAATAGGAATAAGGTCGGTTGAAGGTAAATCCCACAGATCAGAATCGGTGTACGAATTGTACTCTTCTTCTTCTTCACCCAGTTTCGGTGGTGGTGTTTGCTTTACTAGTATGAACTCTTCTTCTTTTATAGGATTCCTTATTATCACTGCTATTTTGTATGTTGACATTTTCTTAACGGGGTGGGTATGTTCGTTCGTTTATCGATTAACCCGGTTATGTTCCTTTATTTAGAAACCAACGAACAATAATGCACTGATACTGTATTATTAAATGAACCCAAATAAGTAGTTATGTATAAAGTTTTATAAAATTAAAAAAACATTGTAAGAAAAGTAGTATTGCTTTAAATTAATAAAACTTATATAATAATATTAATAATATATTTGTATTATTTCAAAAAATTTAATATAATTAATATTATTTTACTATAAATATAATTATCGATTTTATTGATAATTGCTCGACTCGTGAAAGTAATCAATTGCACGTATGTAAAAAAATAATTTATATTTTATTAAAATATATAAACTTAAAAGGTAAGACAAATTTGTGTTATAATGTCAAATAAATTAATTATCTAATGATTTATTTATGTGTAGACAAGTTTATCATAGTAAACAATATAATAATAAATGATAAAATTAAAATATATTTTAACATAAAGAAAAAAAAAATGCTATATTTTTTTTAATTATTAAATATTTTAAATGAAATTAGATATTTACGAACAACTCTTGTTCGGCTCGTCAAACTTTCGGTTCATGTTCGTCAAATTTTCGTTCGTATTTAAATTAACATGAACAAGTGTTTTAGTTCATGAACATGAACAGAACTCTATTCGGTTCGTTTCGCTTTATTTACAGCATTAGTATTGTGTTTTAGTAGTTGAGTTTTTTTTAAGTAGTATTTATAATTTTCTTAACGCTATTAACTTTATAATTTTGTATTGGTTTAATTTACGGTCTGTAGGTTATGACCATATTAGTTTATTTTTACCCCTTAAAGCATGTTTAGTGGGGGTTTGGTTGTGGTGGATCGAGCTGCAGCAGTACGTCGCCATCTTTATCGAACAGAGCAGTGGGTGTTGGCTGCGGTGTGGTTGTTGCCTCCCCTCTCTCCCTTTCTCTTTTTGCTGCTCGCTGCTCCATTTTTCTGATGTTGGCTCTGTATTGATAATTACAAGACAGTCCATGTAATAGTAATAAACGGATAGTTTGACTTTTTTTTTGCCCCCAAGTTCTTTTAGATTACAAAATAGTCCTTATAACGGCAAGTTTTTGCTCCTTAAAAATTATAAAATTACAAAATAGCCCAATTTAGTCCCAATATAAACTCATACTCTACTATCATCCAAACCACACAATTTTAAAAATACTCTATGTATTTCCAATATATTATTCTATATATCATATAATTCAAATATTGTCTATCCGAAATACAAATGGATTAAATTCAATTCACCTCCTCCTCATCCGTCTCTGACGATGCCAATTTCGACGATAAATGCAAATTTTCTCACCGACGACCCTATATTTTTACATATTCTTGCTACTTTCGAACATGAAGGAACTTCACATCAATGTCCGTAAAAACGATGAGTTGAGAGGCCTTAATTAATTTTGTAAGTGGCTGCCAAACTCCAGAAGGACTATTTTGTTGGAAAACACATGTATCCGGACGACCTCTTTCGACGGATGTTTCGTATGGATAAGGAATTATTCGTTAGAATGGCCGATGAGCTTATCGAGAAAAAATATTATTTCCCACAAAAAAATGATGATGCGGGCCGTATGGGTGTCTCCCCTTATCAAAAAATTATTGTTGATCTCCGCATGTTAGCCTATGATGTCTCTGCGGACTTTCTCAATGAGAACCTTCGTAAATCCGCAAATTCTACCCTTGATTGTATGAAGGAGTTTTCTCATGCTATCGTGAGAACATTTGGCGAGTATTATCTTAGAGAGCCAACTGCGGACGATATTCGTCCATTACCAACACTCATAGAGGTTTTTCTGCTATGCTTGGAAGCATTGACTGCATGCATTGAAGATGGAAATATTGTGTCAGCGCTTGGGCAGACCAATATCAAAGTGATCATAAAAAAGAGTCATCAATAGTCCTTTAAGCGATTGTTTCAACAGATTTATGGTTATGGCATGCTTATTTCGGGGCATCCGGTTGTAATAACGATATCAATGTATTAGAGGGGTCTGATTTATTTAACAGACTTATGAAAGGTGATGCCCCACCTTGTAGCTATAAGATAAATGGAACCCAATACAATATGTGTTACTACCTTGTTGATAAAATTTACCCTCCATGGGCTTGTTTCGTGAAAAGCGTTCCGTCTCATTTGTCACAAAAAGATTGTACTTTTGCTCAATACCGAGAATGAGTTCGAAAGGACATCGAGGGTGCATTTGGTGTGTTGCAATCTCGTTGGCACATTTTAAGAGGTTCAGCATGCTTGTGGGATCAAAAATATTTAAAGTATATCATGTTAGCGTGCATAATATTGCACAATATAATTGTTGAACGCGAGCCTCCGGAACAATTAGAGTAAAGAGATTTTTCAATGGTCATTGAAAATCCTCCTCCAACCACCTTTAGGGAAAGGCGTGTATCGCTTAACAACAAAAAAACATACCTCAACCTTCAAAAGGATCTAATCGAGGCAATTCCATGATTCGAGAGTTTGAGGCCGACGACTCAAAGTCATGTTTTTTTTTAATAAATAATGTGTTTTAAATTCGTTGTATTTTATTTCCCTTTTCTTTTTGAACCATATATGTTACTTTTAAGTATATTATTTTCAAGAATTATGCATGTTTTATTTAATGAAATGCGTTATTAATAAATAAGTTAATATAGTTTGTTCGTTTTCAATTGTTTAGTTATATTGTATTCACAATGATAACTGCAATGACGTCTTTAGTAATTACAATAACATTCAAAAATTCATATTCTATTCTTTTTTTCAAAACATAAATTAAATCAACACTCTAAACCAACACACCAATAACCTGACCCGTCGCTCCCCACAAACCAATCCCCTAAAGTTAAGTTAAACCAACACTCTGCTAAGTATGCTCTTATCGATTAGTCTGTTATGTTGATGTTCATTTAAGAAAAGTTAGGGCTTTTTCTTTGTTAGTATCTCGGCCCTTTTTATTATATATGATACGTCCGTTTACTTTAAAAAAAACTTTACAAAAAATACCAGACACATACAATTTTCTAAACTTGGCTTTGTTTCCATGGTGGACAACATAAGGCAAGGAAATATTTTCCTGGAATATACAGTTTTCTACGTGTTTGTTCCCCGGGAAAATCTGTTTTATAGGAAACTATATTATAGAATTAAAGGAAAATAATTTTCTCCAAAACAATTAATAAAATATTTTCCGGAACCAATGTGTGACATGATCATAACAAAAGTTAACTTATGGTGAAAAATAATTAACAAAGTTAAATCTAGCTACTAAGAACATACACAATAGTTTTGTTAACTTTTTATTGTTAACTAGTGACACATCATCATTTAAGTTAAACACCCTCATTAGTTTTAACTTTAACAATTTTATCTATTTTAACTAAAAATTAATTATTCAAAATTGTTGTGTGACATATTAGCTCGTTATAGATATATATAGAGATATGTATAGATATAGAGAGAGGTATGAGAAACAATAATAGGGAGACTTTATTAATCATAATCTATATGAATGAATGTAAAATACAAGACCCCTAGCCCTCTTTATATAGATAGAGGGGTAGGGTTACAAGCCCACTTGGACCCATAAAGAATAAGCACAATAGTCCAATAATCTTACAACACTCCCCATTTGGACGTCTTGGATTCTTCGTCTTCATGCAGTCGATCTGAGTCGAGTTTATTCGCAGTGCTAAACACATAAAAACCTTAGGGACGGAAAACCCAGTGTGGGACAAACCGGTACCTAGGAGAAACTGTGTAGCCGAATGATATAGGCCGAAATTCTATGTAATTAACTAACCACAAAACAGTGTGCCTCATCAAAACCTTGTCAGAGCTAACCCAATGGGAAAATCTCTGATCGAAGGAAAAAGAGTGCAACAGTTGTAGTAGTAGGGGATCAACCACAAAACAGGTGCCTCATCAAAACCTTGCTAGAGTAAACCCAGTGAGAAAAAATCTAATCGAAGGACAAAAGAGTACACAGTGGTAAGAAGTATACAACTGGATACTCCCCGTAATTTCGGCAATCTTAAGTGAGTTATGATGGGAACGTGTCTCGCTAAAAAGCTTGCCAAGGAAAACCCAGTGGGAAAAAACCTTGGTCTAAGGACAAAAAGAGTACACGAGCATACGACTGGATGCTCCCCCTCACTTGCACATGACAGGGTGCGAAGATTTCGACTAAGTAGTAATTAGTGCAATAAGCATTCACCTGGATGTTCCCCCTCACTTGCACACGACTGGGTGCAAAGATTTCATATTCCAAGAAAGAGTACGAGCATTCGACTGGATGCCTCATTTACTTGCACACAACTGGATGCAAGAAAATCTAACGTGGAATAGAACGAGCATTCAACTGGATGCTCTTAAACTTCATATGTGAAGATTCATTTCGGCAAGTAATGCTAAATAACATAATCTAGTCATCTCTCTTGATCGATAACAACAAGTTGTCCACAAATAAGACAAGTATTTTATCCGGATCGTGAGATAGAGCATATGTAATTCAAATATGGCTAATACGAGCTCGAAGCCATATACACTCTCTAGTCGTCTCATAGAGCACGAGTAGATCAGAGTGATTCTTTTGGAGTCATTCCAAGACCTCCAAGATATTGCCTTATTCCTAATGGTAAAGACAGACCAAGTTAGAAATATCCCTTATGCGAGTCTGATAAGTAACCGGCATCGGTATAACCGAAAAAGGGTTGCGTTAATTTGAGTACCGAATGGGGTAGGTACACTCGACGACACAAAATGGGATAAGACAAGCCCTCATCCACAGTTACCTTAAGGTAATGGGAAAATGTCTTTTATGCCATTTCGATGGCAGCGTGTTAGCGCGATGCTGTGTCGAGCTATGCCATTCACAGCAGACAAGATGTTCGTCCTAGTACATTAGACCAAGTACAATGATGTGTTTATTGTACTTTAGATATGAACATGATGGTTCAATACCTCTTCATCGTCTCATCAGGGACGGACTAGGTCTATATCAATGTCTAGTGATCGAACGATCATGGGAGAATCTGACGACTTAGCGTCATGATGACTAAAACGTCATAACACCTTCTGGGTGTAGTCTGAATCATGGACTTAGATTCAATCTTTATGGGACTCGATCATCGGGCCGAGTCACTACCGTGTCTTCCCAAGATCCTTCATCTCGAAGGCAAATCCAAAAATGGATCGCGTAATAAAACATGCAAGGGCATAATACTTGTTCAAGTATCCCAAGCTAATCAAGTACTCACTTAGGCGGGTATACCATATCCGCTCGGATTATATTAATCCATATAGTCAACATCTCATTTAATTGAGATCGTGTTCCGTGGTCAGGAACTACTTGATTAAAGCATATGAAGTCACACAGGGACCTTCATCTATATCTCTTTGTCTAAATCCCCATGGAGATAAAACCGTGACCACATTCATGACTGCATACTCAGTTTTTCGGAAACTACTAAACTGGTAAAGTAGGGGACTGTTATAATGTCCATTACGAAAAAATCAACCATCTCGTAATCAATTCCAAGGCGTGAGAGAAGCCTTGCGCTACTAGGCGAGCATTCTACAATCTCATTATTCTCATCACTCTTCCTTACGAATAACCAAATAAATGAACTCGTTTAACATTGGTGGTGTTGGAACTACAGGTCCGAACACACTTTCGCTAAAGAGTCTACTTGGATTACAAGTTTCCATTAGTCCAGTCTATTCTCCGTTAACTTCAGGCAACGGTACATGGTTCTCTGTCATAATTTGCTCATATTATCAGTCGTCACCGAATATATGAACAAGTAATCAATGACAGTCTCGTTTCGCTTCAATATCGTCTAAGATATCATGATTGACAGATATTTCGAGATTCTTATGATGAGGAGGAAATCATACATCTCCTTGATCCTTTATAATCTCGTGCGACAAATGAGTTTCAGTTCACCACCTCTGGGGCTGAACGAATTTGGAACCAGTCAACTTCCTCGTATCTTGGGAAGGACGACAGACTGACGGCCGACGGCAGCGTCATTTGCTTGGCGGGTTCGACCAAAGCAACGTGTTACGACAGGAACACGGCGTCCGACAGGGACGTCTATCCTTGCAAGCATTTTGCAGCAGGTATAAATGATCTCGTGACATCTCATAAAGTCATTAAATGCATCTGGCATTTAATTAGACTTGAGGGAGTCTATGCACTTACTTATCACTAAGTGCAGTTTTGGGGATCAAGCTAAGACTGAGTTGGTTATGCCACATTACTTCACGTCGTTTCTTATCAACGGTAACGTGCAAATCTCCCCATAACGACGAGGATAACAGTCTTAGCGATGTCATTTTCGCATATCATGCGGTAAAGAGATCGCTTGCCAAGGTTACTCTATCAAATGATAGGCAGGGAATTCATAATCGACTTATGTCCCCTTCAGAGGTCCATATTTTGAACGCTAGAGCGGCTCAATCAAAATATTAATTAATCACTCTAAACACGCGTTAATATGAGACTTCTGGCTCAAAACCAGTAACCATCTGGTACGCATATGGTGTTTGAGTGTCTATGGGCCTCATAACGGACCAATGCAGCAAAATAGCATAACCCCACATGGAAATATAAATCTTGGTGCGCAAGACCAAGAAATGCGTGCAATCATTTGCAGTCGCATCATCAAACTTTCCGTGAGTCCATTTGGGTCTGAACATAATCGACAGGATGTTCAATTTCAATTTCCAAACTCAAGTAATTCAAATCGAAATTTCGATTATTACTCTTCGGAATTATCAAGTCGACTAGACTTTTCAGGATAATCCGGATCATGAGCCATCAACTTAATCATAGGGCTAAAAGTTTGGAAAGTGCTGCATTTATGTGGACAACATTAAAATGTGACCATATTGTCGATGCATCAACCATAACCATTTATATTTATGGTCCGTCTTATGGTTGGATAAGTCCACAATAACTCCTTCAATTCTTTACAAGAATTCTACGAGTTCATTTCATGATCTTTACACATACTAGTCTTTCAAAGTGAGCATTAGTGACACGGATTTCGGATTAATCACAAAATATATCCTCAAAGAGAATCCAAATGCGATGCGATTATAAATCAACCATCATGTTTTGACCCGGGAATATCTCATCCGGTCAATGGCACAATATTAAAATGTTCTTATCAATCGACGACAGGCGAATGATAGTACAGACAATCATGTCTTAACATCTAAATCATTTATCATTCGACGACAGGCAAAATGATAAGGTAACTTTAAATGCTTTAAAGAATGTGGTAGCAACCACTTGAAAGACATTTCAACTCCTCTAAAATACCCTTTTTGTCGTATTGAATGGAGGCTATGTAAAGAAATTTTAATTCTTTCATGAGCTATTACCAGATAACACTGGTTTTCTCGAATATTTTATAACTCAACAAGGTACGGCAGGACCTACACGAGTATAAGATCTCATATTTGACAAATCAATTTTGTTTTACCAAAGATTTTGATTTGGAACGACAGGTCCAGAATCGTTGTCACTGAGTACTCTTTTAGGTAAGTAGTTGGTGAAATTATGTGGTACACTGTTACCCACTATTTTCAAAAAAATAAACTACCCCACAAGTATTGCCTAAAATTTCATAATTTAAAGTTTGGTCACATTTGTCAAAGGAATTTGTTCAAAACACTTTAAATTATTTCGAGAAATTTTGTAAACAGGCAAACCATAATCCAAAAGTATGTCCAAATGGAAAAATCATAATTCAAAAGGAAAAACATAATCCAGATGAGCGAAAAAATGGCTCAATAATTTATCAAAATCAATAAAGAAAGGTACCAAACTTATTTGAGCCACAAAACCAGGGGTCTCAAGAGTTTCCTTTCAGTTATCTTTAACCACATTAGCATCGGTTTTTTCGCCTTTATAATAGTTTTGAACTATTTAAGGAGTAACCGTGCATGACCTTTGTCTTCATAGCATAGAGTTGCCTCATTGAGCATTATCTCTTGCTTTGTGAGAATGGGCCATGTTGTTCCTTTCAATTACTATCTTGGAGCCACAAGTTTTCGATTTTGACGATTGTCTAAAATCTCGCTTGGCTAGGCGATTCATCGGGATCGCGACAGTTCGAGACAAATAACACTTTTCTCGGTTCTCGATTCGTGGAAAAAAAATGTACACGAAAAGCATTAATATCAGGCAAACAATTCGCCATTGACCCAATAGGATTAAAACTACTCAGCGGGGCAATTTTTTTATCCAATAACAGATGGGCGATAAAGGAACATGGTGAATATAAATTCACGATACTGCTTATGGAATACAATTTTCAAGCTAGTATTTTGGTGAAGGATAGCTCCAATATGTCAATTTCATACATTTGTTCACCATAGACGTCATCACGTCTCAAATGTGGCGGCGGAATATTATCAACGCCTTATCTTTCATCTTGCGAGTAACAACAAACTCGTGTTTTACTCATCAAAGATGGCATTCAAAAAAAAATTGGGCATCATATTTTCACACATCAGGGTGACTAACATGTGGTGACGGAATAACATCAACGTCTAAACAGTCATTTCGCAAGTATGTTTGGCGATTTTTCTCATCATAAATGGCATCCAACATGTGTTGGGAGTTCTGGATTATTTTTCATATAAAACGACTGGTTTATATGTTTATGGTTTGCACAAGCAAAAACTTTTTTTTTTTTTCGAAACAACAGGTTCGAAAACATTAGTTTTGCTTCTCATGTGAATCGGTTCTCATTGATCGAACGACGGGTCGATACTGAAACACCAATTCGGCAAAACATACATCACTATATAAACACACTCGGGGAAATTATTATTTAGTCAACCCTTTCGGTAGCTCTACTTGAAAAACGACCAGAAAAGACGGTGAGGGTGGAGGGCACGAATGCTACTTAAAACCCGACCTCATTAGGATATCGACTTCCGCCTATATCTTTCCTAGACATCGTATCCAAATAGGTGAGCCTAGTTGGGGAAGGTTCATAATTTTTCCAACTTAAATGTGAAAATATATGATTTCGCAAATTACCATATTTTACACAAGTGTACATGGCAGTAAATAAATACATAGATCGTACCTGCTTGCATGATTAAATAATATAGCAGTAGCATGGTAGTACATATTAGCACAATCTAAATTTACCAATTTACACTAAGCAAGATATTACTCAATATTTATTTATTCTATTGCTATATGTGTAATTTCTATACATGGTAACTAAATCATTCATGTACGTAATATATTTTATTTACCAATTTACAATATACACGCAGGTTACATACATGGTAATTCACAAATTCATTATATCATGAAAGGAATCAAATATTAACTCATGGTAATTTGTCTAATTACATTATCAAGTTCCAAATTTGCATGCATTGACCAGATTCTACGTGAATTCAAACAAATGTACTGTTTTGTATGTTAACAATATACTACAGGACCACACGTGTAATTTCAGTAAATTAAATCACTATTACAGAAGTATTACCTAGTCAGTACATAAGTTTCACAAAATTTCATACTGGTTTCTAACGTTTCTGACTATAACAGTTTTAATTCACAGGTTTTTTATTACTAACAAATTAAACCGAGAATACTAACAGTGCTTGCAGACGACAAAATTAGTCCTTTTCCTAGCAATTTATACATGTAATACATGTAGTTTGTACGTGTAGTTTCAAGTCCTACATATATCATGTGATGGTTGTTTACAAATATTTCTATCAACCTAAAATATCAATATACAGTGACTGTTATCAATCATATTACAATCAAGTCTTTCACAAGGTTTGATTTATGCACGTCATATGTAATTTATATAATACTGTATATAGTATGTGTAAACATACAAGTCAGGCCAATTTTTCATAGGAGTACGTGGTTTGATTACTATTGCTATAAGAGGGTAAGCAAGAATTGCATACCCGTGACTGTTGGGTGATTTTATTTTTATGACGGTGGAATCGGAAGAGCAAACACTAGCCGTATTTTTATAACTCATTCCAAACTTTTACACCAATCTCCGCAAGCAAAGTGCTGATAACGTGTTGTGTGACATATTAGCTCGTTATAGATATATATAGAGATATGTATAGATATAGAGAGAGGTATGAGAAACAACAATAGAGAGACTTTATTAATCATAATCTATATGAATGAATGTAAAATACAAGACCACTAGTCCTCTTTATATAGATAGAAGGGTAGGGTTATAAGCTCACTTGGGCTCATAAAGAATAAGCACAAGAGTCCAATAATCTTACAACAAAAATATAGTATTATGGATAGGTGCTGAGAGAAAATAAATAGCAGTATGATAGAGATATAAAAGATATATGTGAGAAATAACATTTAATTGTGGGTGTGATATACTTTTTTGCCATGTAATAACAATTAAAAAGATTGTTATCTTTAACAATGATTTTAACATCTATAAAGTTAACACACAATTTAACACAACTAATGGAGAGACAAAATTGCATTGTTAACTAACATTTTTAGTTAACAATAGAAATAACAACACTATTGTAGATGTTCTAATAATTAAAAATAATTTAAAAATTAAAAGTAAGTTAAAATAAAAAGTAACTTATAACTTAAAAGTAATTCATAAGTTAAGCTAGAATTAACTTATCAGAAACAAGTAAATTACAGTTATCGACTACAACTTAATTAAAAAGTAACTTATACGTAAAAACTAACAAAATTTAAGTAAAATGAGACGTTTTTGCCAGTAAAAAGTTAACTTATTTTAAGGGAATATCAAATCATACGGGAAAAGTAACGTACATAAAAGTAACTTATTGCATATATTAGTTCTATGTTGAAAGTTACTTATTTATAATTTAGAAATAAAAACATAAATATTTGAAGTTAAAATTAACTTAACAATAAATTAATGGTATTAATAAGTTAAACAAAAATTAAAAATGAACCCTTTGAGTAACTTTTAAGTTGAAACCAATTTATTTAATGAGTAAGTTAAAACCAATAAAGAAATTATGTAAAAGTCAACGTAATATGTATAAAGAAAACGTACTAACTATAAACAAGTAACTTATAATGGGCTCGTTTGGCATCAATTTTTTGGGGTCAAAAACATGTTTTTAAAAAGCAATAAAAAGGCTTGATTATAAAAAAAAACTGCAACTGTTTGCACCAGTTTAACTTTTTCACTTAAAATTGACTCATAACCTATTATTATTGGTAAGTCAGTCATTTCCTAATTACAAGTGAATTATAAATATACAAAGACATTCTATTAGAATTTTTTACGTTTGCACAATCTAATGTGAAAAGGCTAAATAAAACGCAAATTTTTATCTGGTATGCTTTTGAGCTTTTCTAGCTTTTTGACCTTAAATTTAGCTTTTTAAGAGCTAAAAAAGTTGGCATGCCAAACATTCATGAATTTTTTTAGTCAAAAAGCTTAAAAATTTTAAAAAGTTGCCAAATCTGCACAATATGAAAAACATGAGAAAAATTTTCGACAAATTTTTTTATGCAGCTCCAAGACAAGTAGAAAATATGGGGAAATAAAACTTTTTCGCAACAAATGTTGGGAAATAATTTTCATCGGAAAATATTTTTTCGGCAAAACAAACAGAGCTTATTGTCCGCAATACACTCTAAAACATTTTATTTCTCATTTTATTACAACTGTATAAAACCACAATTAAATTCCAATTCTTATTTTATCACGCAAACTATGTTCAGAGTTCTTGTGACCTTTTTCTCCCTCGTCATAGTTGTTGAGTCCGGCCATTTACAATCCAAACCTAACTAGATATTAAAATGTATATATTCATTTGATAGTATGTAATTAACTATGTGACACATCTTTGTATTCGATAACGAGGACTGGTTTATTTACCATTTTACTAATGTTAGGCTTAGGCTAATGTTAGTAACCCTAAGCCCGTAGAACCCGTTAGGGTTATTTATTTTCTATTTAAACACCTTATGTGATCATTATTGTTAACGAATGATATAGCTAAATTTATAAAATAGTCTATGCTCATTTAGTCGTCTAATATAACTAAACTTTACTCTTCAGTTTCTCACCCCAAAATTCCTTGTTTTTTTATATATATATTTTATTAAATCATTGTTTGTTCAATGGAGAATTCATGTCTCCATTATTTGGTATCAGAGCCATCTTTTATGCGTACTATGGATTTGAATTCACTTGGACTTCAAGATTTGTACCTCCTGGACATGAGACAAATTGAAGCAATGACAGGTTGTTTCGGCCAGTTTGTGGACAAAAATAAAATATCGTTGACTGCATAGCTGATCCCTTGTTGTCGTTATAGTCACGACAACCTATGAACCCACCCGCGGAGCCTACCTCACTGCCATGCACACATTCACCACCACCGCTGCCGCACTGCCGCCAATATACTATGAAACCCTACCACAGAACAAACCTAGCCAAAATTTTACACGAGAATTCTGAGCCGAATGATGAAGGATCGTAAATTCGATTTTGAGGTGAAAGTAAGATACGATACCGAAAACGAAGTCGGCAAAGAAATATCTGTTGTGTGGGATCAATCTGAATCCGAAGATGGGGATTGCTTCGAGGATAATATTGAATTCAAATCCAAAAAAAAAAAAGATTAACTACGGGATCGAGATCAAATTACATGATGAGACCCCACCCTATCGGGTTCCAGTGGTGTTGAAATTGAAGGGTTGGATCTCGGTCGAGCTCGAGCTGCCGGTTGAGATTGACTCACCGCCACCACCACTGGTCCACTGGAAACAAAAGAAATAGCCCCGTCACCGTGGGTTGATGGGCGGGGGTGGACGACAAGAGAGAGTGTGGAGACAGAAAAGAGAGGGATCAGATAAGGGGAGAAAGAGAGAAACGATAAAATAGGGGAGGAGATACCCCGCTGCCACTATGGCCGGCATCGACAGTGAAGAAAGAGGGAGGTGAGGAGAGAAGAGGAGAGAGGGGGTAGAGAACATAGGGAGAGAAGGGGATACGAGGGAGAGGGAGGATGCCATTGATGCTCTCTTCGGCACTAATGTCACCTCCATCGCGTAAGCCGTCACCGACTTTACTATCTTCCTTCTGCGTAGTATTGAAAAAGAAAATAGGGTTGATTTGTTAGTTTTTCTAGTGTAAAAAATCTGAATACAGGGCAACCACATAACTCAAGAGTTACAAAGTGTAACTGCGAGTTATGTTTTTTAGTAGGATTTTTTTCCAAGTCAAAAGTCGTAACTCAGAGTTAGAACTCATAGTTACGGTTTCTAACTCCGAGTTACGAATCATACATCTAAGTTACGGTTTGTTACTCTAAGTTACGACTTTGCACTAGATTTTACATCGGTTACCTAATCCACAAACATCTGCAAAAAGCTAAGTACCATCCGCTCAAATCTGCCAAAAACTGAAATGCCAATACATACATTTGTTTTACTCCTGAAATGACAATACATACATTTGTTTTACTCGTGAAATGACAATACATACATTTGTTTTACTCGTGAAATAACAATACATACATTTGTTTTTTTTTGTGAAATGACAATACATACATTTGTTTTTTTCATGAAATGGCTAGACATATTTGAAAACGACTTCACAATGCAATGTTTAAAACTTAGAAAATGACCATAGGCACAAGATTTATATTGGGTTATGTGGTTAGTAAATATTGGAAATGTTATGTGAATAACGGATTCCATAACAGTGTGAAGTTAAAACTTATAAGCAAAAAAGGATGAGCTTAAAAACTCATCAATAAAACAATGTGTTCATTCAGTTGAGCGACTAAAACGTGTCACGCCAACTTTTAAGTTGTACTTAATGAAGTTAAAACTTATAAGCAAAAAAGTATGAGCTTAAAAGCTGCAAGCAAACAAGCCATGTGAGTATAGACAAATCATGTACCGTAAATATAATTGGATTTTTAAAAACCTACTACAAATCATCATAAATATACATCTTGTATCAATCTGCTAATTTTTATCCCAAATTCGTCTTGGAGGTCATGTAGATAAAACAGTTTTACACACTAATCTTATACATACACCGATTCACGGAATGTTATGTTGTATAGATACGATCACTGTTCTCTTCTTTACCATTCAGTTAAATTACGACCACTAACTAATTAATGTAAAGTCGGCTATCCTGAGAAATCTCACAAGTCATGTTCCGTCGAACTTTTAGAGAACAGTTCCAGTTCTTCCAACAATCTGTTTACACTAGAATCCTTGCTTACAGATGTTTGGGAAAAAATGATTTTCATAAGAGAGGGAATCTTTCCAGAATCTTTCGGTATGCCAATTTCCACTTTATGTTTGTCCCCTTCGGTACCTTGTGCATCATTACTGTACAAATGTTTTCTGCTGGCCTGCATTAAAATAACAATTACAATCTAAGGCATTGTTTCTACAAGACTAATTACCATTACAAAAAGTGTACGCACAAAAAGGATATTTTAGAGGTTCAATTTCAATTTTAGCCCTAGACTATGTTCCGCTTCCCACCTTTGTCCCTATACTTTCGTATTATGCAGTTTTAGTCCATATTTATGAATTGCGCATTTTTCCTCCCTAACCTAACACTGTTAGTTTTCCGGTAGAAGTACAAGTATCAAGTACTTTCAAAACTAGTTTACAGATATGTAATCTACTTTAAATGGGAACCTGACAAGAAGTTTGGACTTTGGAGACATGATTAAACAGACATTTTTTTACCAGTACATAATACTCAATCAGAAACTTTAAATGGGAGGGACTGATATTCTCTCTATGTTTTCCAATACTCTTATGAGTTTTTTTCCCCATAATATGGGAGGGGATGAAATTCTAATTTTTGAAGTTTTAAATCAAAATAAAGAGAAACGGTTTACTTTTTTATTCAATTTTTATCAAAATGGGGGGCTCCAAGCCTCCAACCCCGACTGTCTCCTTCCCCTCTGATAAACTAACAAGAGCTAGGTTTATGGATGAAAATTGAACAATTCGTAAAGTTTTGGTAGGCATAGAACTACTTAACACCAAAGTATAGGGGTATAGCTGGTACATAAACAATAGTTTAGGGACTGAAATGAAATTAGACCCTATTAAAATAATGTTAGCCGACGTCACGAAACTCACCTGAAATATTCTATTTAAACTAGCAAGGTGCTCGGGCTTCAAGTACCCCACATTTCTCAGAGCTCGAAATAATAGCACCACTTCAGTACTCAAGTTTTTGGCTGAAATATTGTTAATAAGACCAGTTAAACAAGAATCATCAAAAACAGATTTCATCCACTCAGGAACCTTTTCCAATTTCAACAAACAAACAGCCACATGAACCGCAGGTTTATGATGAATCATGAAAAATTCCGATGCTAAACGAGGAACAGCCAAAGACATTGCAAGTTCTTCAACAATAAGCCTACACCAGTTTTTACTCCTAGTGAGAGAAAACCTTTTGTCCATATTTGTCCACCCAATTATCATTGATAAGCATAGGCTACAGTTTATTGCCGCAGTACTGTCGCCACAGAAGACAAGGCCTTCCAATACAGCGATTATTGACGACAGGTGTTTGGGAGAGCAATTAGAAATTTCAGACTTATTTTTTTGCTGATATGATATTCTCGTAAAGAGCTCCAATAGGCAATATGAAGAAACTAGCTTGACTAGAGGAGACCCAAAATGCATAAGCCTACATAAGTCATGGCACTTGATGCTTGTAAAAGACAATGGCTTTTGAGGATCGCTTGGATGAAGAAACTCTTCCCAGTCTACAGCTTCTGGTAAAACAGCATGTATGCTGATACAAAATAGATATAGTTAGCCTAGCAAAGGCATTGATCTGAAAATTAAGGGGAAATTACAGTTTTGGCAACTAACATATCATCAAATCTCAATTTTGTACATCTACCTAATAATAGTAATTAGTACATTAAAAGCATTCACATCAGTCTTTATAGCGACCATATACAATTACTCAAACTATAGGGGTGACTTATTTACTATTACGAAGAATAATTATTTTATTGGGAAAGGTTATATAAGTAATGGGATGTTTAAGTTGAATGTTGAAGCTAATAAAAGTTCTTCTTATGTTATACACTTCGTGTTCTTTTAATGTTTGGCATACTTATACTTTGTCATGTTAATAAACGCATTATTAAGAATACGAATAACTTAGAACTTATTCCTAAACTAGCTTTCAACGACTTGAAAAATGTGAATATTATCGTGAAGTTATTTAACTTCACATAAATCATTATTTAGATTCATCTGATCCTCCTGATTTAATTCATTTTGTGAATTTGTGGTATCTCGACTAGAATTGCAATCGCTATTTTATTACTTGTATTTATGCTTGTTCTGATTATACATTTGTTTATCTCATGAAAAATAAAAGTGAAGGTTTTGATACGTTCAAACTATTTATGACTGGAATTGAAAGTCAATGCAATAGAAAAATAAAAAGATTGCGTACTGAACTACTGATAGAGGAACTGAGTACGGGTTTGATGTTTTTATTGATTTTCATAATACTCACGGGGTTACATGAGAAAATCGGACTTTATTCTTTAGAAATGAATGGCAAAGCTGAAAGAAAAAATAGAACTTCTGCGGAATATGTAGTTATTTTACTAAGTTCTGATGCTACTTCTCATTGGTGGGATAAAGTTTGTAATGTAGAGCAATTGTTGGAAGCAATTTTAGAATTTCCGAACAAAAACAAGCCTTTGATCTGGATTAAATAGTGTATATGGATATAAAAAAAGGATCAGATATACCTCGGAGGCGGCGTTCGGTGGAAGAATCCTTAAACAAGCCTTACAATTTAAGATGCAAACAATCCTTACCCATAAAGAATTGCAATTCTGCATTATTTTTTTATTTCATTTAATTTCACTAATCCAGATTGACAAAAATCCATGCCCATAAACGTCGATTCTTAAGATCTTGCAATTCTCGGTGGAAGGCAGGAGCGGGTGTTGTGATATCTATCAGAAAAAAGTATTGCGGGAAGGGGATGGTCCAACTTCAAGTATAGAGAGAGAAAGCAAATTGGAAAATCAGAAGCAAAATAATTATGAATCTGTTTTATTCAAATATTATTTAAATACTGCTATCGATCTACAATGTGGCTTGGCGGATGTACACTGGTGTACAGAAAAACAAAACAGCTATACACCTAATAAAGATTTTAGAGATGTACATAAGCTAGTATAACTGATGTGGTTTGTTTTTATCAATATTTATAATCGTATATCGACAAGTCTGAAAGCTCTAACATTACTTGTCTCCTAATTATATTATCCTACATAGAAAAACAACCAGAGATCAGGAACTATATTAGGGAAAGAAGACACAGACTGAGGACTAAAATACTAATAAACGAGATCACATAGTGTGCGAATTAAAAAAATGATAGAATAGATTATAAATTCCTTTTTGTGTTTGGAACTAGCTAGTATCCAACCCAGGTACTGTTTCCTATTTGGTGTAATAAGTGTACTAAAACCGCGGAGAAATGTAACTATACTAATCCCCATAATTCTATAATTCAACCTAGATGTTTTTATTTTATCTACGAAGGTCGAAGAAGAGAAACCTGAAAGCAAAGATAAGCAATAACACAAAGATCTTTACTGAGAATTTTACCTATGCAATAAGAAGAATTGTAATGAAAGCACAAAGACTAGAGTTTCTCCAATTTCCGTCCCTTCGTCATAATCGAATAAAGCAGGTCCCTTTGAACAAGCTTCTTGGATAACATTGTTCAAAATAGAGGAAAAAGGAGTGCTTAGAAGTACAGATTTTGAAGTTTCCACCAAAGCTTTGTTTGTGGAATGGTATAAAATTAAGGAAAGGATGCCAAGTATTGTGAGACTTTCTTCTGTCCACCTGTTTACTGAGGCTGTGGCGATAAGATAATCCATCAACTGCAGCAAAAGTAAAACCTATAAACATTCTTCATTAAATAACATAAAATCCAGTAAATCCTGTAAAAGCATCCACACGGACCCCCTAAAAACAAGATTTCTTAAAAAATTAGAGGAAAAAATAACTCCTTCAGGCTCTGCTATTATACCCTCTCTATTTATTTGATAAACCCCTCAAAGGAAATTTATTTCTCCTCGAAATAGGATGGCCATCTTTGCCTCTCTGTTTCTAGAAATTACATAAACACAGTATCTCCTTCTCTCTATTCTTGTTTTGTGTGCAAGTCAAAATTTGGTTATAAGAGTTGTTCAAAAGAAAAGAACAATTTTTTATAAAATAAAAATGGAAAGTGTGATAGAGACTGAGATATCAGGTAATTCAAAATGGACAGAAAAAATTGGAAGACAGGGATGCTCTTAAAGCTAAAAGCGGGTTCGGAAGAGCAATCTTAATTACCTTCATGGTAATTCCTAACCAAGATTCTTCATCAGAAAGAGTCTTTGAATGCACCAAGTATAGAATGCTAAAAGTAAGTTGACAAATGATCCTAAACAGCCCTGGAATAAGATACCCAAAGTGACAATACAGACTCTTGAGTGCACTTCCAATCCCATGTAAGCACAATTGATCTGAAGCAGCTGGAAAAAGGTTGATTACTACTAACATAAAACTCAAAACTGATGTGATATCATCCTCTTGGTCTTCGCTCAAAAGCTCGTTTAATACATAAACCAAAACCTTTGCAGCAAAATTATCTTCTGATGCTACCATTTCAGCTATAGTTTGCACATCTATATATTGACTAATAGCTCCTTGTATTATAATTTGTTTTTTTTGTGAAGAATTGCCTCTACAGAAATTCAACATGAGGCTGCAAAGTATCTCGCGTATTCTTTCCTGTTGAAATAACCATTTAAGTGATACTGGGTGAATTTTTGCTTTGATAGTTTCCCACTCCCTTACAGTTAAACAATTGAAGAGAATCTTTTCAGCTTCTGCACTGTACGCTATTTGATAGCTCAATTTAGCTCGTCCCCTGTATTGACCATAAAGATTTACCAAAAGCTCCATTGGCACTGAATCGGCTGATCCGTATAGGATATCGCTGCTGTTGACTAGTATATATTGCTCAAGAGAAGATAATATCATTTTATCATCTGCAAGCCTAGCGGAAGGAGAAACCAGTTATATCATTTTGAGTAAAGTGTAAGATTCGACGCGTAAAACTTGGTATTGCATTAGATTAACATTTTATGATGATAAAATGATTATTGATAAAACGACAGAGCATAGGTCATATTCATTAAGTTAAAAACATAAAACCAATACAACATATAACTTAATTAAATCATGGATGACAAAATGAAATCCAAGGTTTACAATCGATTTTCAAACCATGTACTGGTAATCAAAATAATTTATGATGTAACGCTTTCGTCTTTTATAAACATTTTCCATGTGATTCTTTGCAAAAATAGAAGAACATGTTTTTTGCTTTGTTTTTGTATAATCTTGAAGAGTAAAAAGCACTCTTCAAAGCGGAGTCTTTTGAGCTTATCAGCCAAGCATTACAATTTTTTTTACCTCTAGAGTACAATGAAAAAGTGACCTTTAAGGCGCTTTGAAGTGAGTTGGTTAAAAAACAACGATAAAAGTTTGAAAAAAGTGAAACTCTGTAGGGGTAATGTTTAAAATTGAAAATTCCATACCTGTCATCATACAGTGAACTAACATACAGTATTTGTATTATGGCACAATGGCAATGGATCAATTCTAAATTGTTTGAGCTTTTCTGCCCTAGCAAGAACAGCAAATCCGTAGGATCAGATGGCAGATGCAAAGCAACGTCTCTAATAGGTTGCCCAAAGTCATTTCCAAAAAGCACATCGATAATAGAACTTAGCATCAGATAAATTCTCCATTTCATTGTCTCTGTTGAGAATAAACCCAAACATCCAAACGAAAAACGAAACCACGAAGATGACATCAAAGCCTTGGCAAATTCCATCACTTGGGTATCACAATTTTGAAGCAGAATCGAATGAAAAGTTTCGAGAATACCAAGAACAATATCATCCTCCTCAATTTCATTGATTTTTTTTAAAAACCAAGGAAGTAAATCTGTTTTACATATATTCAAAATGTATTTTCTCAGTTCCAAACCTGAGGAATCTTCTGGGGGTCCTTCATAACTATAGGCATATCCCTCTTTCAGTAGATAAAGTGAGTGCATTAATTGACTGGGCTGTTTCCCAAATTGGCTGAAACATGATAAAACCGCATGTCTTGATGAATTCTGTATAGATATACTGAAGTTTTTGTTGTTGTAGGAAGACGGAGACTTCATAATAGCTACTATTACTGAGCAACCTAAAGAAAATGTCTCTGTCACCATACTTATGTCCCCATCAGTATACCTTTTAAACATCCCTGCTAAAATAAGGCCTAGTTCTTCAATATGCAAGCTTGATAAGATTCCGATACAATTTGAAATGCAAGTTAATATGAGCTTTAATGTTTTAGATTGGACTGGATGAAGAGGAATTTCTGATACGTAACGCAAAACAGGAATTAGAGTTGAGAATCCACAGGCAAGCCTTTGTATGAAAACTTGCTCGGCCATTGATAAGAGATCAAGAACCTGGACACAAGAGGTGACTGCAGGATCTTTGCAACCTGCAATTAAAACTCAAGTTTAAGAGAGAAAAATGGTTACAAGGCTTTGTTTGCTTGCATCTTATAACTCATTTTTTTGCTTGAAATCTAGAATGGATTTGGATAGCCAGCTTAAAAACTGAGCTATTTTTTTTTGACCTGGAAAAGCTAGAAATGTTAAAAGCTGTAACAAATCAATTTTTGCTCGACATAAAAAGATCCTGCTAATTTTCTTGAAAAATATAGCCAAACAGGCTAAAGAGCAATAGAAGTCTTGTTTGTAATTATCAACTCAAAAATAAAGATGACCCTTATGACTACTTGGCATTGAGATACCATGACAAGGAGAGCTTGTTTGGTTGCAGCTTTCAAATTCAAGCACATAAGCTAGACTTTTTCAGATTCAGATAAAAGCAAGTTTCATCCATTGAGATTCTACCTTATTCAGGCTGAAGAAAAGAAAAGGCAGATTTTGGTCAACCAAATGGATTCCAGTTTGCAAGTGAAGAAAATAGGTGGGCTTATAAGCTGCACCAAAGAAAGGTATCCACAATGCAGGATTTCAAAAAGTAACATTTTATTTCTACACTACCCATAGTTGGAGTTGATAAGAATAATGGTTAGAAGAGTAGTTTGAACAATCGCAGCAACGTACGTAAGTAGTTTTAACATTACCTGATAACCTCAGTATTTCAAATGCATAATCGGCAATATTTTCCTCCACCAATGTTCTAATAACTTTGCTTGTACCTTCTCCGCGTGATAGATACAGAAGTATTAAATCCAGTGTGCTAATTTGCAGTTCACAATCTGAAGAAAGCAATGGACCTTTAATTGCCTCAGCAAATAATACAACCGAAGGAGACCCATCGCTTATAAGTTCAGTTCTTTGAAGACAATTGTCCGCTTCACAACTGTCATCGTCGACCAGATTATTTGAGCATGTATTCTCAAAGAAACCTCCATAAGCTAACACTGTCAGAAGTGCTGCAGAGATTTAAAAGGGAGAAAGAAAAAAAAACTATCAGTTAGTGAAAACAGTTCAGATTCAATGTATTAAAATGCGCCATAAAGCACTCAAATTTGCAGTTCAACCTTACATGTTAGTAAAACAAAGTGTGGAGCTTTAAGAAGCGTCGAAAGCGTCTACAACACTTAAAGTGCAAGCAACATGAACTTAAAAGTTTTTTGGTTTGTAAAATTTTCTTTTGGTCTTGATTAGAATTTTAATTCACAAAATAAATTTCTTTCACATTCACATTTTATGTGTATGATATCATCGATTTAAGCTTTCTACCACTTGTTTCTGTTTTAACTGAAGTATAATGATTTGCAAAAGTGTCTGAGCTATTGTTGTATATTTTTTTTTGCGCAAAGCTTCTGCTTTTTGCGTTGAAGCTCTCGCGGAAGTGCTTTCTTAAAATACTGTTCAGATTTCACAAAGCAAATTACATAAAAAAAAGTGATTGATCATACCTACACAATTTAAGTGCACATCATCACTTTGAGTCTTCATAAGGGCTTCAAGGGACAACTGCAGGAGTTTAGGACCAAACGTGTAGAAAGCATCATCACCTTCATAATCTTTGTTTGTATAGTGCAGGAGGGATATTTTATACAGAACAAATAGGATCTCTCCTTGAATTTCTTCACTGTACTTTAAAAAAAAAAACTTGTGAACATGGGATGAGTTACAGAAAGGAGAAACACAAACCGACAGTTGGTCAGTAGTTACCTCGGCAATTGAAGCCCAACAACAAGGTTGGAGATGAGTGCATCTTTGTCAGTAATACGTGAGTATGGGTTGTTTTTCTCATAACCCAAGAGAATGCCGAAGCAGTGAAGCTGTAGTCAAAGAAAATTGTACTAAAAATTTAAAAAGGTGGTGTAAATATTCCCTCTTCGAAGTAAATGGATTCCATTAAACTTCTAAATCTATTAATTAGAGAAGTTGGAACTACCTAAGCAAATGTGGAACTCGTGTTGTAAGTTGATAACTGGGTTTCTGTGAACTTCTATGAACGAAATCACATCCTAGCTCTACTTAGTCTACTGGAAAAGATCTGATTAGCAGCATGGCAAGTGAAATCGTTTCAACAGTTTCAAGGATTTGGAATAATTTCACTTCAAATTCAGCAAATTAGCCTCAAACGTAAGAGTTTTCATAAAAAAAAAAAACTTATTTAAAATGGAAGGTTACAAGAGCAAATTTGACGAGCTAACTACTCAGATAAGATATTAACCAAAAGAAAAAGAATAACCGTTTTTTTTTACTGGTTGGCGATGAGTGCGTCGTCGAAGGTAGAGAGAGAGTCGACCAACGGCGAGGCAAGGAAGAGAGGGTGGGAACGGAACAGCGGCTGAGACAAGGCTAAGGAGAGCTGCGAGAGCGCGTAGGTTTTTTGAAAACTAAGTATGTTTTTATGTACTAACCAATGATTTTCCCTAATAAATAAATAAATAAAGAAGGGCGGATTACCGTATAGAGCTCTAATATACCCAATGGAATAACTATCGATTTAGGCTATGTTTTAGCCTAGAAATCTGATTTATAAAAGCTGAATAATCCAACTGTCCTAACACACATGCATTTTTAAAATTCAAAATTCCAAAAATCAAGTAAAAAACTATGTTACAAAATAAATAAATAAATAAAAAGGGAGAATTACCGTGTAGACCTGGCGCCTGCTCCACGCCAATGATCCGGAACCCAAAATCTCCGCAATCATGTGAACAAACTCCGAACACACGGAGTATTCGCCAGACAGGTCAGAGACCAGAGCGATGATCTGGTTGGCGATGGGTTCGTCGTCAAAGGTAGAGAGAGAGTGGACTAACGGAGAGACGAGGAAGAGAGGGTGGGAGAGGAGGAGAGTGGAACGGAACAGAGGCTGAGATAAGGCTAAGGAGAGCTGAGAGAGAGCATACGACACGTGTACGGTTGGTGATCTCGGGTTTGATATCAGGTTTGATAGGCATACTAAGCAGATTGAACCGCCTTGGTCTGTTTGTAGGGTTAGTGACGACATGTGCTGTTGCGAGCACGACGGTGGTGACGTCATCTGTGTATGTGTTTGTGTGTGTTTTTGATTTTGGAGGGGTTTTTAGGGTTAATTTCAGGGAGGGAGTGGCAATTTCGTAAAAGTGATGAAATGTTGGCGGGAAACTGTGCAAGTTACCGGGGGGACTATTATGTTCATTTAGGTAAAGGGGGTGTTTGGCGGAACTGTCAAAATGGAATTTTGAGGTCAAAATATTTTTTATAAAGTTTTTTTTGTGTCTGGTGAAGTTTTTTAAACACGACTTTTTGAAATGTTTTGACATTTAAAATCCGTTTTTATAAGTTAGGATTATGTGCTTTTCGAAAGTGACTTGTGAAAAATTAAAAAATAAAACAAAACAATTACATTTCTTTAGTTATCTCCTTTTTTTATTTTCTTTTATGTAAGTTGATCAAAAAATAATAATATATAAAAAAATGATTAATTTCCAAAAATATGATTTATTTTATAAAAAAAAAGATTAATTTTGAAGAAATGTATTATTTTTTATATAAAAAGCAAATTATTTTTAATAAGAGCTAATTAAATTAAAATAAGCCTATATCAATCAAAGTAATTTTTTTCTAACAAAAACTACTGATTTTATTCAACGAATATGAC
This sequence comes from Primula veris, assembly GCA_963682055.1. Lineage (NCBI taxonomy): Eukaryota > Viridiplantae > Streptophyta > Magnoliopsida > Ericales > Primulaceae > Primula > Primula veris. The sequence goes on along the minus strand of OY821743.1, from coordinate 23,211,275 downwards.
TTACTTCAATAAAAGTGACTTATTTTTAAAAAAAAAAACTTACAATAAGAATTTGACTTTCAAAAATTTACAATTGTTCGGATAGAAAAGGGTAGGTAAGTAGCAATATATCAGTTAAAATTTACCAGAATCATTATACTATCAAATGAAGTAGGAAATTTCATTTCTTATGTTACACTAACGATATTTTATAGTTACTTCCTCTCTTTGTGCCTGTCTCTATGTTGTATGATAGCTAGTTCAGGGCCTATACATACTAAAAATAATAGTGGTAACTTTCATTAGCAAAAACAAGAGAGCCTCTCTATTTATTACTTCCAAAACATAGCTGCCTAGTACATGGAATTCCATCTGTTCTCAGATAACGGCTGCTACCCCTTCATCCTCCTGTTTAATCCAAAAATCTGAGCAAATTCATGGCAAGCATAGGAAGAAAATAGAGAAAACCTTGACATCAATCTTGACGAGTTAACGTCAACCAGAAGAGAACTAACTACATTTCTCGAAAGAAGTGTTTTTTTTAATATCTTTTCAAACAAGCACTCATTAGTAAGTTACTACCGTAGTTCGTGATCCCCAGTCGCACCAATTTGGCAGTATTGGAGTGTCTAGCATAGACTTGCTTTAAAGTAATAACTCACTTGTGTAATAAAGTACGTATATAAGAGCTTTCCGTATCTCATTTATCCTAAAATTTCCATAAAATTGGGAAGGGGGAGAATATTCTTACCTAACACTGTCTTGATACCTTGTAAAACTTTAAATTCTGCAGAACGAACTTCAAGACCAAATTAGTAGACCTCTGAAAAAGTTAAAATTATAGGTTTTTTCTTAAGTGCGGTCTGAATTTTTCAGACATATTTTCCCGCTTAGGTGTAAAAAGGTGCCAGCACGACCCTCTGTCTATTTACGCCCTTAATTTAAGTTTCTATGTCACTAAATCATCAATGCCGAAAGGGCTATGCAGTATATAGCCTTTAATTAAGTTTGATATGCATGCACCATTTCATCACATTTAGAACGAAAAGGGTAAAAAAGGTCACGCTAAACATAATTTAGAACTTTTCCTTGTACATTGATATGCACCATCTCATCTCATTTAGAAAGAAAAAAGGTAAAAAAAGGTCATGCAAAGCATAATTTAAAACTTTTCCTCGTTCATTTCACACTGTTTTCCCTTACAAATTCCTCACACAACTCAAAATCATCTAAACTTGTGTATATTATTCTATCAAAGGAAGCAAACAACACCTCCCGGTCACCACAAAAAATGATATGCAATAACTTACGAGCTCTCTCTGACATGAAATTGATTGTACATAGCAGTTTCTTTTGTATAACGAGAGAATAGCAGGGAGGAAAATGGAATTCATCCACTTCGGGAAATCACAACTCTTCACCAACATCATATTTTCCGAGATGTTTAATTTAGTTTTACAGCTTTTCTCATGAAGACTGCACAGCCAGTTTCTGAAGATGTTCGTAGAACACTTGAAGACTTACATCATCTGTAAATATCATTTCTGTCCCAGCAGCCATCTCATTAACATTGCTATATGTAGCTGACGGGTTCAGCTTTGCTAATAAGAACCTTGCCTGGCAGAAATGAGCCAAGAAACACAAAAATAAGAACAAGGGTTTTTGGGTAAGTACTACAAGATTAAGGTACACCCTGAATAAAAAGACAAAAGAATTCTTATTCAACACTTGACAAGAAACACCTTTTGTGCAGAATCTACCCACTATGGAAAGATCAACATATCACTGTATGTCTCTCCTATTTCTATATCCTCTCTTCTGTCCCCACTTTATTTGTTCTTTTCTTTTAGGGTGTCCAAAAAGACTGTGCATACAGTGTGTCATTCTATTCGTGTTCATACAAGTCAACAAACTAGGAGTATAACAGAGTCCAGCATATGCATCAATGTATGCAAAAAATCATATTATTTAAATACATGGAAATAATTGGTAAAAAACTCCATGCATCAATTACCCTTCTGCTTCCCTTCAAATAAAATTAACACTTGGTCCCCTTATTTATAAGGATGTTGTAACTCTCCCCAAAACTTTTATTAATCATTTATATAATTCCACTCCACACATTTCTTCCATATTTTACAAAAATAAATTATTTAATTGTGACAGGGGAAGTGATAGGGAGATTGAGATATTGTAAATTTGAAAGTGATCGGGTTAAACTAAAAAAGCAAGTGTTTATCCTTAAATTTAAGGAAGATTATAAATAAATTGATGCATATGCTTTATATATATCTCAAAAAACGACCCTTCAAATGTAAATGAAATGAGATAAGATGTTCAAAAATGCTTTGAGAGAAAATTAGGCTAGAGAAACTTATGACCTGGGAGCCATGCTGATCACATACAACTAATCTCGGGATTGGGAAGCGCTCCCGGATTATAATTTGGGCATCATCCTGAGGAGCCTGTAATAACTGTGCAAATGCCTGTAAAGGAGAAAGAATAAGCAAATACAATAGTTCAAACATTTGCCGGTATTAAAGATTATATGGTGCTCAAAAGACGTGATACCCGGGCCACATTTGTAACGAATCTTAAGAACACCCTAAAAGCCTCATCTACCACTAGTTTAAGATATGGGTTTACTAAAAGTCTCTTAAGGGATTGTACAGAGAATGGTTTTTATATTTTTCAGTTTGATGAAACCAACAAGATGAATGATATTTTAGATAAAGGGCATTGCCATGTGTTTGGTCGAGTTATGGTACTCAAAAAATGGCACCAAATGCTCAAGATAACTCCGGATGCTATAGAAAAGATACCCATTTGGATTCAGTTATATGGACTGCCGTACGAGTTCTGGTCTGGTGATAATTTAAGCAAGGTTGCAAGTAGAGTGGGGAGACCACTTTACATGGATTTAACAACAGAGAAAAAGACTACATCCACCTTTGCTAGAGTGTGTGTGGAGGCTGACGCATCTAAACCCTTAAGAGAACAAGATAGAGATAGAGTTTGGTGGAGAAACTTTTGATGTGAATGTGAAATATCAGTGGACTCCACTGAGATGTGATAGTTGTAAGGTGTTTGGGCATAATCTGAGCTCCTGTCCACTAAGGAATAGGCCAACTAATACTAGGAATACACAATATAGAAACTCGCATCAAAACCAGTGGCACAACAGGTTCAGGAAAGGTGAGAGATGGAATCAAAAGGTGCAATATGTGTAAAAAGCACATGAACCTATAGTGGAAGATCAAGAAAAGGATTGGATGAAAGTACCGCCCCAAAAAACTCCCAGAAAGGTAGTAGACAGATTTGGTAGTGTCTCTAGTGTGTTGGATATCAATAAACCAACTGCCATAGCATCACAAAAGAAATTTGAAGAAGTGGCAGTGAAATTGAAGAACTCCTTCAAAGCTATAAATGGTGAAGAGAGTATGGATAGTGAGGAAGGAAAGGGTAGATCAGAGTTGGTTAAAAATCAGAATCCCTTTGTGGGGGAAGTCAAAATTTCAGGTGCAATAAAACAAGATAAACTACAAGAAATGGGGTGTGGGAAGGATTTGAAAGTGGACACCAAACTGGGCGCTAAAACAGATACAAGTGACACAAATTCAAAAATGCAGGATATTATTGATAGATTGGCGCGAATGCAGAATGCAAACTTTGGAGAATCGAGTGGGGGTAGAACTACTGAGGATGAAGAATCAGAGGTGGTTAATGGAAAGACGAAGAATGGGACCGAGGGAGGAAATGCCATGAGTAAAATGCAAGTAACTTGATAGGGAAGTCAGTCTTTTAAAGTTATTATGCAAAACTGAAAAATTGTACTTCTACCACAAACTTACTGACAAACTTCTGATTCTTTACTAACAGAAACAGAATTGTTTTGGATTGGATGCTAAGAGGAGAGAGTAGTATAGTTAAACACGGAGTACATACCTGGTGTTCAGGCTGATTATGATAACCCATATTCCGCCACTGTGCTATTGTCAATCCATGGAAAATTACAACACTGAAATAGGAGTCTAGCAACAAGATTCGATCAGCTGATACAGATGATACATCCAATAAAGCCGGTGCTGGCAACGAATTAAACGAGTACGCTATTAGCGACGGTTGAATCATAACAGCAGCATTTGTTATACTCTCCCGATTTAACAACATTCGGAAGGAAGCTGTCTCATCTGGACTGTTGTTAAAAACCTGTTGAAAGAACAGAGAAAGAATATGAGCTAAAATATTTCTGGGTACAATATGATGTCAATCTGGGTGAATTACAGCAATGATACCCATACTAAGAGAGACTTAGATTTGATCCTATAGTTTCTGAGGCAACAATATTGTTCCTCATAATTTGAACTTGAATAAGTCACACAGGTGTTCCCCATAGTTTTAACGTTGATAGAATAGGCTCCTACAGTTTCCGTAAGTTAAACCGATAGTCCCATCCTGTAAGCTATTTGACATGAAAACTATTAGTCTAGCTTACTCAAACTGTGGAGATTATGGCATTATGATTGGCAAAACTTGTATAACCGATTTCAAAAGCGGGGACAATTAGTGAAAATTACCTAAACGATTGGTCCTATAGTTTAGACAAGTTACACTAATAGTCCCAACATCTTAAATAGGTAACACAAAATGGTGCTTCCATTGAAACTGTGGAATAAATAAAAATTATATATAAAGAATGGGGACCATTAGCGTTGCAATTGAAACTATGGCAATAAATGGAAATTTGATCCAAAGTATAGGAGCTATTGCTGTAATCTGAAACTATTATAGGCAGAAAAGATAAAGGCTGAATCCAGATTACTTGCAAAAACTGTGACCGTCGCAAGTTGAACATAAACTGAGGGAACATCGAAAAACTTGGATTTAATGAGAAAGACGTTTGGTCGTCCTTCCTATAGTCACCAAATTTAGTGCAGAGACGAATCAGGTTCCTATCCAACCACCGTGTGGCATCAAAACCTTCCTGAAAAAAGAAAATAAATCAGTTGAGGTGACTAGAGAACCCAAAAAAAAACGCAATGAACTAAAAGCAGAAATGGCATTTCATCACTAACAAAGGCATCAAAAGCACACAATAAAATACACTAGCCATATGTTGTTTGGCGTGGCCATAGGCCCAATGCCTGATTAAGGCAGCTAGTAGGCCTTGGCATATATAAATTTATTTCTGAGATTTTAAAGAAGATAATATATTTTTCCAGAATTTAAACCATGTCGATAAAAATTGGTAGGACCGTCTCCATTAATGCACCGTATTTACGAAGACTACATACGGCTTGCGTCACACATCTATACATACTCGTGAAATACCCAGTGAGTACCCTTTTTCTTTTCTCCTTTGTTCTGTAACTTGGTACGGCTGGCGTCCTTACCAATGAGTACCCTATGTGTAACGGTACTACCCACGGTGTACCCAATACAGGTACGAGAGCATTTTTGGCGTACCCGTGCTTTATAGTTTTTCGGCATTTTTCATTATTTCAAGAACTATTCATGAAAAAGACAAGACCTAATGAAATTCTGAGATCAAAGGTACATCATATACTAAACTATAATCAGTCCTTTGGACAATTAGTATGTCAATACGTTCCCATTCCAAAAGTTTATGAACATATCTAAAAAGTCAAAACATTTCACAATTTAAAACAAAATAAACAATAGAGCATCTAGAGAGGGTAGACAATCGGTACTCTACCTACACAGGTGAGATAAACACTAGTTTTAACAATTTCTAAATAATAAAAACGGGTCCAACTAATCGGACCAGGCGGTGATTAATAGGAAGAAAAGGTAGTCGGTCATGAACTATTAATCTGCGACTTGCGATTTTTTGAACACTGGATAAAGTTTTTTTATCCCTATGATAATTTCTTAAACATTCACAGAAAATATTCTAATACCTCTATCTCCATTTTGTGAGAAGCTAATCTTGCGATTACTACAGCAGCAGTTTCTTGATCAAATCCTTGTACTAATTCCTGGAAAGAACCAAATTGATTCACGTTAGTGTTACATATTTCAAATGATGTAACCCTCTCAAAGCACTTGCAAATGCAAAACAAAGCAGGCGAGTGTAGGTACCTTCTAAAGAATGATGTGAACAAAAGAGAAGAAATTGATGACATACCTCTAAGCCTATAGCACTATCAACCCATCTTCTATTAACAGTAGTAACTCGTAACCTCATTTCACCATCAGAATTTTGGTAACTGCAGAAAATATTCACCAAATATAATCATCACGTCTTACTTAAGATTCCTTAGGAAAAAATAAAACAAGTAAACTTCCATATTTAAAAGCGGGATTCTAGAGAGTGAACGGATATATGAAGGTTCAGACAGCGATTTATGTAGTCAAATGAGCTTCATGGAAAACAAACGGCGATTCCAGATGGGACACGAATACAGAAAGCTCTTCATTTTTCAACATTTTATGTTCAAAAAGGGGGAAACCAAAACACCCCTTTTAAACCTTCAAATAATTTACAGAGTTATCAACTATTTAGGATAAATCATAATGAAAACATAAGAATTAAAAAGGGCCTCGAAATTCTTATATTTTCATTATGAAAAGATTGGTTATAAACATACCTAGTAAGGAACTGTAGATATAAATTTGGATTTGCATTTCCTGCAGGGTCTGGTTTTTCACTAGATGAGATATCAAAGAATACAGTGAAACATGTATTCTTATCAAGACTGCACAACTTCCACGCCGTAGTGTTTCCCTGTCCGACAACTGTACTTGCAACAGAAGGTCCTTTCTAGAGAACAAAAGTAAGAGTCAATCCATGTTATAATTCCATTATAGGTAATACTTCCAAAAACATCAATATAAGAATGAATTATAAACAAGTAAAAGTTAACGATCTCAACAGCAAAAACAAAAAAATTAGTGCAAGACTGCAAATACAACTTTTTATTGACATGAAGGCTTATGTCAAATACATGAACGAACCGTTGACTCACCGATAAAGAACAACAGACCTCTTTATTCTAAAAAACTAGAAGTTGTTAAAATAGAATTAATTATACTGACCTTCTCCAAAGATGTGCAAGGTCCAATAATCCCCTGGATTTTAATATCCTTGGAACAATTGATCTCAAGTGTGCCACTGGAAAAAACTTATGTTTTAGTTCATATAATCTAAGAAGTAAATAATTCATCGACGTGCTTCATCAAAAATAAAAGGTGAGACCACCAGATACAAAAATTATAGGCAGATGAATGACTTCGTAGAACAAAGATTGACTAATACATGCTTTAGCACATGCACCCATATTCTTAACCAGGTGGGCTTCACCCTAGGAGCTAGTTCCCAGGCCACACATCAACCCCCAAAGACTCCCACAAGACAAAGGATATTACAAAGAAAAAAGCATGATACCATACTCTGTGTTAACTGCAAGGTCACTGATTAAAACGATGATGGTCCAGTTTTGCTACTGCAATTATATTAATACCATATAATTCCAAGGCACAGGGAATAATAGACTCTCAACCCATATAATAATAGCTTTGTTTTTTTATACTGCTCCCTCTTGCTCGAAAATATTGCCTAGTTATGAATGCAAATGTGTGTATGCACTCAAGAGAGGGAGAGAGGCAATAGATGAAAACTCACTTGAATGAGAGGCCAAGAGACTGTTCCCCATATTCAAAAACACGCTTGAAAGAGTCTTTAAAAACAGAGTGCCCAAAACTTTCTGCTAGAACAACTAAGCCACCAGTTCTTTCAATAACAACCTTCATCTCTGCAACCCCAACCTAGAACAAAATGTTACATTTTTTTTTTACCAAGTCTATCACAAACTCCAAAAGCATTGACTATATACCTCTGTTTTAAAATTCGCGCTACATAGCGCTACGTAGCGCGAAATAGCGTTTTTTTGGTAAAAAATGCAACGAAAAATCACGATTTTGGGTGGAATTGCGCTAAAATCGCGCTATAGGGGACCAAAAGCGCAAAAAGCGCGAAATTCTGGACCAAAAGCGTAAATAGCAAGTTAAAAAAAAAACAGCGGATCTAAATAATTAATATATATTGTGTAATTTTCATAAAAGTGTCTGCAGTCCAGATGGTTGAGACAGTGCTGTAATTTCCAGCAGACCCAAGTTCGAAACTCACCAACAACAATTTTTTTTTTTGATTTTTTTTTACTATCTATACATTTCTTTTTTTTTTGGTTATATCTTCTAAAGTTTAGTGCATATTTAGACAAAAAAAAATACACCGCAAAGCGCTATATAGCAACGCTATTAGCGCTTTTAGCGTTTCTCTCGAAAAAACGCTACGATAGCGATAACGCTATTTAAAACACTGCTATATACACAAGTAGAGAGAGAAAACCTGATCAAGTGCAGAGGCGAAAACATCCAAAACGTGGCCCTGGCTGACCAGTTGTTTTGCAATTTCTTCATAAAATTGGACTGCTTTTTTAAAATAAGGAGCTGCATCCTTATCGAGGTCCTTATGAGAACGCACAGGTTCGGATTGATCTTTTGAAACAATCTACATGGAAAGTAGATACACAAGTATCAAAACAGCTCTTAATGGACCCTAAAATAGGTGAGTTAAAAACACTTTATAACTAAGTTTATACTTTATGCCAATGTCTTGTAATACTATTTGAAATAAGTCACCTTTTTACACTCGACTCGTATAGTCGTTGAAAGCCAGTCAGATCATGACTAAAACATTAAAGTGAGGACAATCCACAGATAAAATGAATCTACAAAATATGACGTTAGCCATGTTTTGATGTAAATTTTAGGCAAATAAGATGGCTTTTTAGGATTGAGAAACACGTTGGGTTCATCTAGCTTAATACAACTGATATTTTTAGACCAACCAATAAAAAAACTCAGCTTTAAGGCCTATCAACCAAATGCAGTTCAGCTTTTAAGCAGAGAAAAAAACAATAAGCTTAAAATCTGAAACCAAAAAGGTAATAATAGTCAAGAAACAGAGAAGCATAATCTTGAGGGTCATACGTAACGAAGCATTCAGTTCACAAACTTTTTTTTTTCAATTGCTAATAATAATCAGAGGACTTACTGAACCGGGACCCTCGGTACAAGGACCACCAACCAAAGAAACTATTCTAGCAGCAGTTCCGGGTGTACAAGCTCCTAGCAAACCCGCTGCTATACTCAACGCCACCCCTGTGCACCTCAACTGCCTATTGCCGGGTGGTACAGGCCACTGATCCGTACCCAACTCCTCCAAAAGCTGCAAAATAATATGCAATTAATTAAATGTCAAACAATGTCGAGACAGCTTAATTTATTGAACTGTATGTCACTGGCGTTAGTAAAGACTAAAGAAATGGGAGCTTGGTTTCGAACACACATTTTTCAATAATTATAGAGATAACCTACGAAAATCAAGTATATCTTAATATATTAAGCTAAGAATCTTTGTGATCTGAGAAGATGCGAGAGGCACTTTGCTTGTCACTTCATGCAACTCAAACATAGAAAAAAAAGAGTACAATACCTACATTATCAGCCAATGTATAGTAACTGAAGAGTACCAGGTGGGTCCTTCTATAGCAGGCACTAAAAATTCAAGTATCATTATGAATCAATATCTAATCAAACTCTTCCAGCACTTGAACCACCAATTACTTAAAACTCATGCAATAGGTACCATGTCAAAACTGACGAAAAGCTCGGAAGCTAGCAGTGGCAATGGAGTGACTAAAGAATGCAAGACAGGTCCTTCGCTTTGTTGCAATTCCCAAATATTTCAACTTGGATATATATCCAATAAAACTATTATGTTGTGCTTATTCTGCTTACAACTTCAAGACTCTAGTACTTCTTATTTTCTTCTCCATGTACATCGAAGTTCATTTCGCTTAGAAACTTAAAGACTGAAAGTTTATTATGAAAGGTTACAAAATTCAAGCTGTAGAAACCGCATTTTAAGCAAATAAATTCATATTATTTGGCTGAAAGGGAAATTGGACTAACTTAGGTTAAAATATCAAGATCTTTAGACAAAAACAGATAAACCCAACTTTAAAGATGGCAAACCAAATCCAGTACAATATCTAAGCAAAAACCAAAAAACAAATAACCAATGAGCTTAAAAGCTGCAACCAAACTATGTAAGCACAAAAAGATATTCTTTCAATGAAATCAAATATAATGAATTATAATCTCACCGAACTAATGGCGTATTCGCATTCAGATGCAGGCAACAAGAATCTTGATACCCCTGACCCCTGAAACCCGCCTTGAGCCCCAGGTTGAAACCCGTGACCCATCTTCCGACCCGTACTCGCAAGTCCCAACTGTTCCAAAACCTTATCTTTAGGTAGTTCCTTCGACCCCCTAAACACATAAACCTTCGACATATCGTTAAAACCCAATTCATGCACCTGAACCTGCGTCCCAAACGAAATGAAACCCACAAGGGCACTATCTGGTAGCAATCCGATCGCCCTCTGGAGGGCAGATTTGGCGAGATCTAATTCTTCCTCGATCAAACACGTGTCGAGCATAAACAAAAACACCTGCAACAGAAATTAGTTGAAATTTATCAAAAAAACTGTACAAAAATTGAACTCCTGCAGTTGCAGTAGAGTGACTAAAATAATGAGTGCCAACTAATATGTGCTTGTTTCGTTGCGCCAACTTATTTGAGATTGAAAAAAGAATTGGTTGATGCAGTCTAAAACTTTCAAAAACAACCCATGTTGAAAATGAAGCAACTTATAAGCAAAAATGAGAAAACTAGCTGGAACCAAACAATGCCTATGCAAGCAAAAAGTATTCTTTAATTTGTTAAGAAATCAAATAACTTAACACGCCTTTCAGTAAAAAAAATTTAAGCTTTTACGTGCAGTGGTTGGACTTCACCTACCATGGTACCAAACCAAACTATGAGCAGGCTAAGTTTCTGATTGAACTTCAAGGATGCAATTAGTCTAATCCTCAGGCATTTCCAGAACAAACACTACATCTACCAGCCTTCCACAAAACATACATTCCCCACGAGTTAGAAAACCTCACCCAAAGATCCTTGTTTTCGTTCTCATACCATCTTCCCTACCAGTTCCCTAAACTTATGATAGTAATTGGATAACACAAATCAATTTGAGTCTCCAAACCATCTCTCTCCTCTAGTCGCCCCCTATTCTCTCACTAACAAATACAAATTGAAGAAAAGTAACATAAATGAAATCCAATGTATTATGTATATAGAAAAAGATTACATAAAACTCAATAAAGTTGATGTTTAAATAGAGCACACATCAGCCAGTGCTAATCCAGGACTCTTTATAGAAGGTTTGAAATCTGCTAATTTGGGGTGCTCATAATTAAAATCTGTATGTTTTTTGTTCACAGTAAAAGACAGAGGTTCTGCTAATTTGGGAGTGCCGCAGTCCCCTTAACGGCTCAACCCAGCTCTAGCTTCTCTCCTGAATCAGCTAAGAGTGGCCTATTCTGTAAATATACGAGATGTTAAAGCCCCTTTCAGACTGGCCTTGTCCTTCTAACGGAATTACATATAATAAAGATAAGAAAATTGCTAGAAATCTTACTTCTTTTGTATAAAAAAATGTGTACAGAAAACTACATAAAAATGATGTTTTACATTAGTTACATTAGTGCATGCGCATCACTTAAAAGTAACAAACTAACATCTGTGAATCGGAGGGGCAGAATTTCATGTGAAATTTTCTCTGTTACTAACCAGGGTGCTCAAAGACTAAATTTAGCAACATTTTGATATAAACACATGGTAAAAATTGGTTTTTTATTAATATTACAGAAACCTGAAAAACTAAATAAGATCTGACCTGGGTTATCAAAATAAAAATAATAGAGTATGTATATATTTAGTTTTATTTTGAAAAATAAAAACGATAGTCGTCCTTTATCATATGTGCATGCTCATCCCCTAACAGACACCAAAAACACTCGCGTTCCAATTTAATCGACCCTACGAAACTACTGCAATTTTAAACCATAGAAATCTCATATCTAAATAGCACAAACAAAACTTTTCAAAATCTAATTACACAGTCTAAATTTCGAAACTATGAAATTATCTTTTTAATAAAATCAAATAAGCCAATTCACAAACGATCAGAAGAAATATACTGAATAATGATAAATGATCAGACCTCACAGAAACCAAATATACTCAATTAAGTGCATATTTCACTATCAAAACAGGTGCTCAAACACTAAACTCTGCAATATTTTGTTAAAAGAAGGTAAAAGTCGGGTTTTTAACAAAACGCAGGGTATTTTCAGCTAACAGAAACTAAACATACTGAATTATGATTAATGATCTGACCCGGTGGGTGTCAACATTCATTTCAGGGTTTAAATTTGCAGAAACAGATCGTGCAAATTTGACTTAGTAAAAAGCTCGTATTTAAAGTTGTAGAAATGGATTTCATTACTTCGTAGTCTGAATTTCAAGAGTATGTTTGGCAACAAATCTTTTTGTTCCGAAATCAGATTTCAAAAATTTATTTCAAGAATACACTAAAAATTCAGATTTTTAATTTACAGATTTTTCAGTTTCGTATCCTAAAGATCTGCTTTTTAAAACCTAAAAAAATTACTTAAAATTCCAAAATTCTGCTAAAAAAACCTGATACCAAACCAAACGGACCCTAAGTGATTAGCTTCCAACAATTTGTACATGAGAAATGATTAGGAAGGAATCCTTATTTCTATCTTATTAGGAATGGAAAATTCCCTAGTAAAACCCAATTAGGATGAATGAACAAATTAGTATCATGCCTTACCAACTTTTACCAATTTGGTACCTAATCAATGATTCATGGACATGGGTGCCTTGATTGGATGTTATACGCAAAACTTACGTGATAATTTTTTGAAAGACTAATAAAACACGCAAATAGTATGGAAACTAATGAACCTAAAAAATTGAGTTCAAAAATAAAAAATTCTTCTACAAAAAACCCTGATGCCAAACGGACCCTAAGTAATTAGCTTCCAACGATTTGTACATGTGAAATTCGGAAGGAATCCGTGTTTCTATCCTATTAGTAATGGAAAATTCCCTAAAAGACTGCTTTTTTGTTTTTAGATTCTTTTAGCTTTTTATCCTAAAAATCTGCTTTTTAAAATCTAAAAGACTCGACTTCAAAGATCCAAAATTCTGCACAAAAAAAAACCTGATACAAAACGGACCCTAAGTGATTAGCTTCCAAAGATTTGTACAAGGTAACTAATTAAGAAAGGAAAATTCCTCTAATAAAACCCAGATTTCTGATTTTATTTTTTAGCCTACAAATCTGCTATTCAAAACCTAAAGACTTTGACTTAAAAGATCCAAAATTCTGCTAAAAAAAATATGATACCAAACGCACCCTAAGTGATTAGCTTCCAACGATTTGTACATAGTAACTGATTAGGAATCGAAAATTCCTCTAATAAAACCAATTAGGAATAGAAAATTTCTTAATAAAACCCAATTAGGATGAATGATCTGAGGAATTGAAAATTATTTAATAAAACCAATTAAGATGAATGATCTGAGGAATAGAAAATTCCCTAATAATAAAACCCAATTAGGATGAATTATCTAATTCCTTAATAAAACCGAATTAAGATGAATGATTTGAGGAATAAAAAAAACGTAATAATAAAAGTCAGTGAGGATGAAGGAATGAGATCTGACCTGGCGCGAAACAGCATTAGGATCGGGATTAACAGCAGGCAAGGTGTATTCAACCGTAGTATACTGTGGATAGAGCTCAGCAGGAACATTCACATCGGAAACAGACGAATAATGGGCAGGAAAATGATTCCTTCCATAACAAAAAGGACAGATCCAAACCAAAGCACCGAAATCAACAACGGCAAAAGGGTTTAAAACAGACGCACAACTCTTGCAGCGTAACGGGGAGTAAGGAAGGGTTGGTACGGAAGGATGATGACGGATAGGCGAGATCGATGCTGCTATCGGAATTATGCATTTGCTTGCTTCGACTTTCGTGCGGGGGAGTGAGTTCCATGTCATACGGACTCCGTCTGACCCTTCTGGATCGGTTTGGGCAGTTTCCGACATGCTTCTTTTTTTTTTTTGCTTTTTTCGAAAAAGAAAGAGAGAGAGAGTGTGGCTGAGTTGGGATGGATTGAATAATTGATAGATCAGGCCACAAAGAATAACCAGTTTTGGGTGATCTAAGGGTTAGGGTTATTTGGACAGAGGATGAAGGAGAAGAAAATTGCGGCCAATGGATATAGAGGAAGATTCAGTTTTAGTTGAAAATAAAGGATCAATAATGTAATATACCATTCAGTTTTAGTTGAAAATAAAGGATCAATAATGTAATATACCATTCAGTTTTAGTTGAAAATAAAGGATCAATAATGTAATATACCATTCAGTTTTAGTTGAAAATAAAGGATCAATAATGTAATATACCATTCAGTTTTAGTTGAAAATAAAGGATCAATAATGTAATATACCATTCAGTTTTAGTTGAAAATAAAGGATCAATAATGTAATATACCATTAAGTTTTAATTGAAAATAAAGGATCAATAATGTAATATATCATTCAGTTTTAGTTGAAAATAAAGGATTAATAATGTAATATACCATTAAGTTTTAATTGAAAATAAAGGATCAATAATGTAATATATCATTAAGTTTGAGTTAATTAGCTTTTACAAAATCGGTTGTTTGTAAAAGCATCTCTGTTACACGTCTGCAGGTTAAATGACAGGTAGATAGGTTAATTATAACAACTATATAATTCTCACATTAATCATTTTTTCTTAACAACATTATCTATTAATTTGTAATAAATAAATAATTTCGGATAAAAAATAATATTATTATAAATAAAAAAGTAAGATAATGTGTTATTTTTGCTTTAATTTAAAATTTAATATAGAAGTTGGTCAACTAAAATGGCATGTCATAAGTTAACAATATTAACTTTGTTGTTAGAGCATTCACAATAGTTGTGTTAACTTTAACTAGTGATACGTCATCATTTAAAAAGCTATTAAATGACACATAAGCATATTAAGTTAAACACTCATATTAGTTTTAATTTTAACAATGTTATCTATTTTAATTAAAAATTAAATATTCAAAATACAGTACTTATCTTTTTTTTTTTGCGTGATAGAAAAGATATGCGTGAGAAATATGAGGGTGGGTCAGTTTTTTTTGCCATGTAATCAAGTAATAACACTTAAAAATATTGTTATCTTTAACAATCTTTTTAAGTGTTATAAAGTTAACACACACTTTAACACATCTAATGGAAAGACAAAATTGTATTATTAGCTATCATTTTTAGTTAACACACACTTTAATACACCTATTGTAGATGCTCTTAAATATAACAAAAATGTTAACAACATTAATTTTAATGAGTTAGTTAACAACACTATTGTGAAATAAAAACATGTCTATTAGCTAATAATTTTATCTAACAAGTCACTTAATAACACTATTGTGGATGCTCTAAGTCGATTACCTCAACATAAATATGGGTTAGATAAACAAATATAAAATTAAATTTTTTATTATAATTGATAATATAATGTTATATAAAAACAATAAAATGCACGTTAAAACTAGTTAAATATGAATAACTTCATACATCTTTTAAATCATCCGCTATACTGCATTAGAAAACTGTCAGTCATAGCTTTTTGGGTAGTGAAAGAGAGTTGATATCTAATAGAGTCTAGAACCTCAGCTAGTGACACTTCTCTCACCGATGCCAACTCGACTGACAATCTGTCCAAAACATATTTCGTGCGTAACCAAAACCTCATATCGACTCCATGACAAAAGAGCAAAAAATGAGGTCGTTTGAAACACAATACCTTTCGTATTTAACCACCTTTCGATTCTCGGTTTTTCGCGTCGCCTCGTCTATTTCAGATACAGAAGGAAAGAAATAAAGGGGGGAGACAATTGACGCATCTAAGTAAAGATCACGACCTCGATCCCATGATGGCAAAAGAATATCAGCAGGTTTCATAGCACCATCACCGAACAGATGACCCACATGCAAGCGATATAAAATGGTAGAGAAAAATAGGGAGGGAGGATGAATTTCATATATATTCAAGTATATCAATAGTGATTCATGAATACGTTATAGGTAAGAACAAATGAGAGTTACAACATGTACATAATGACAAGAATATTAACGTTTGTAACTCCTATACAATAATGGGCATACACATAAATTGTATTACAACACTCCCCCTTGTATGTCCATTTTTATACATATAAGTTCGTTCGTCTTCATGTAGTCAATCGAGTCGATATTCATTCGCAGATGCCTACACATAAAACCATATAGTTTATACACATGATTTGGTAAATCAGAATTTATAAAACCACAAGGTTGTTCAACATAAACTTCCTCACTATTGTGCCCATTAAAAAAAATCACTTTTAACATCCATTTGAAATTTTTCTAAACGTTTGTCGCATGAATAAGCTAAAAGCATGTGTATTGACTCAAGGCGTGCGACATGTGCAAAAATTTCATCAAAGTCAATTACTTACTCTTTATTATAACCTTTAGCAACTAATCAAGTTTTGTTACGAGTGACTATACCGTCCTCATCCATTTTATTTCATTATGCCCACTTCGTTCCAATAACATATTGATGTTTTGGTCTAGGTACTAGTGTTCACGCATCATTATGTTCGAATTGGTGCAACTCATCATACATATAATTAGTCCAATCGTCGTCTAATAATGCTTCATCACTAGTCTTAAGAGACTTTCTCCGAGGAATCAATAGAATTAGTACTGCTTAATTTTCAATTCGCTTCTATAGAATTAGTACTGCTTAACTTTCAATTCGCCTCTGACCATCAAATGAAATGTGAACCCGTCATCTTCTATTTGAAACATATAAATAATAAATGAAATACATTTTTTACAAGCTTTTATATCAAAGAAATTTTTTTCTTAATTGTGTTACAAAAATTTAAGTCGAAGTGTTATAAATTTGAATTTTTTTCGAACTGAAATATGCATATTTTAATATTAAGGTTATATGATAAAGTTTCAAACTATACATACAAAATTTATAATTTATAAACTTTTCTATCCAAAAAAGTTGATAGGAGGTCCATTAATCATTAAATGTGTATAACACGTGTGACTAAATCAATTTTTTTGAAAATTAGATCACCAAACCAACATTGGTATAAAACACAACTCACTAAACCAAAATTGACTCTAAAAAGTTATACATGAAAAATGAAAGAAGATAAATGATAATAAAAACTTGGTACTTAAATATCCATAAAACTAACAAACAAGTAATCCACGGAACAAGTAAAGGTCAAATAAATGATAAAGTTGACGACGTCCAAAGTTGAGATGTTCATCATTCTTATCGATATCTATGAAATCCTGTATAGTAGGGGTGGAATTTTATACCAATATATACCAATCGTAATTATTATTCATATGGTATCGTTCATACCGCATTTGTGTTAGTACCACACATGTGGTACGGTAATACCGTACTGTTCAAGTGAAGCAGTACGGTAACAGTATTAAATTTTGAATACCATGATAATGTATCATTGTACCGATCATACCGAACATTTATAATTAATTAATTATATTATATTAGTAAGCATGAACGCTTAACAAATTCAAGATTTATTTTATTATGGTTTTGTTGAATGTTGAATGTTGTTTAGTTGGCATAATGTTTTGTCAAATGTTTTTTTTCAAACATCATTTTCACATTTTTAATGATTTGATTTTACCGTTGAGACTTGGAAATGATTTAATGTAAAGATTAGGAATTACATGTTTTATTCTCAAATATATTTTTCTTTAGCGTGACTTATTATATAAATACATGCTATCTCAAGTCATTATATATGAGATAAGTAAAAAATTGCAATGAGTTCTTATTTAGATATCAATTGATGAGTATAACACGTTTCACTTTTTATAATAAATTTTTGTTGGTGGTAACATATTATATTATTAGTTATAGATGTCTTTATTCTACCTCTTTTACATGCTATTTTATGTTGGTAATGTACCAAATCATACCATACATGCTATTTTATGACGGTATACCGAACGTGCGGTACGGTAATGGCACGAACAAAACTCATAATGGTACGATAATAATAGGATCAAAATAACAACGGTATTGTACCAACTCCAGCTCTATCCATGTATAGTTTAAGAGGCTTACTAATCACCTCATCAAAAAGCTGCTGCATCACCTGCTTCTGAATTTTTATTGAAAACACTTCATCACCAGGTCCAGTGATTTGAACGTTATTCAAAATGAAGGAAAGATAATATTTTTATTACTGAGTCAAAGATTTTGAAGACAAGGAAAGAGATTATGGTGGGAAGATCTATAATAACCTTATAGGTAGTACTTATCCTATAAAACTGGTTATATAAGTGATGGTATCTATAAATTTATATAATACATAAAGATATCTTACACTACCGATATGGGATAATTTAGTTTACACTACATCGCCTTAGGATCATAACAATTCAACACCCTCTGCAACCTGCCACCACGCAGACAGGCTTTGCGCTGATTTTTTAGTCACAATCGAACATTGCAATCCTGACGTCACACTTTTGGCGTACTGCATGACACACACATTGAATTGTGGTGTCGGCTCTGATACCAAATGTAATAAACTCATAGGTAGAACTCACTCTATAAAACCGGTTATATAATAGAGGGTGCCTATAGAGTTATATACAACACAAATATAGCTTACACTACCGATGTGGCATGATGTAGTTTACACTACATCATCTTAGGATCATTATAATATTCTGATTATATATATCAAATAATAGTTGTATATAAGAGACATATAAAACAAGAGAGATCAGGACGGAATGTCATTGATAAGAGTGATAGTTGAGAGGTAAGATCAATGCGAGATAGGCAAATACTTGAGTGAGTCATGGTATTATAAGTCTTGAGTCAAACAATATAAGATTTCTCAATATCATTAATCTGATGAAGGGCTCCGGAGATGTAGAATTGGTCGAACTCCGTTATCAAACGTCTCGTATTCAGCGTTATATTTATTAAATTCGTCAGAAACTTTCAGTAACAACTGAAAACATTCAGTTACAACTGAAACAGCGTAACAACACTCGGAACTCCGGATAAACGTTTTTTCAATCTTATACTTGCTTCCGATTCTGTATTACTGGGAAGTTATCAATTCTTAGTTAGATACGGTCTTGTTTTGTTCATATTTTTAGAAATATATATATATATATATATATATATATATATATATATATATATATATACATATATATATATATATATATATATGCAGATGCTTTAGTTAAGAAAGGAAGTTTGTGTTTCGAATAAAGTGATCTTTGACTTCACTTTGATGAGCAAAAAACTTTCACTTCCTACAAACTAGGCAAAGAAGAGGTTTCTGCTTTTCAACTATGGCATGAGAAATTAAATCGTTTGTTTCCGGGTTTTCAGGAACGACCGGAAGACCCAATTCTAAAAGCATAGAATTGAGGCCTCATATTTTTGAGAAACTGCATTGTAGTATATTTGTATAACTCGTTGTTTTTGGGAAACTAAATGAAATTTTCATGATAAAACTTCAATTGCAATGTCTACTATATTATTGAAGTAGTGAGTGGTCGCTAGGGCTGATCTTTTTATACCGACTTGTACCAACTGAACATTTTTCGAACCGAACCAATCAAGTCGGTATCAAAAGTTTGGTATACCGACATTACGGTACGGTATACCCGAACCGATCTTTGAAAGTCGGTTCGTTTTCGGTATTCGTTTGATGAGTTCAGTATGGTACCGATTCAAACCGAAATATTAAAATATACTATATAGACAAATAAACTTAAATACTTATATACACTTAATTATTAAAATTGTTATAATATATATACTTATATTACTTTTTCTAGTGAATAATTATAACATTTTCTTTTATTTATAACATTTACTAGAAAGGTCTAGTAGTGTTTACTCTTTTTGGCAAAGAAACAAGAAATGTAAAAATAATATAAATAAATATTTTTAATCTACTAATTTTAAAACTTTATACTATGTTTTTTCTCCAATACGTACTATTTTTCTATCATCACTTGTAAACTCTAAAATTTGGTATAAAAACAAAACCGAACTGAACCAACCGAATAGTTTGGTATACCGAAAGTTCGGTATACCGAATTTTTTGGTTTGGTAATGATATAAAAATTATCAAAGCAAACTAGTTTGGTATGTTATCGGTATGTAGTCAAAAAGTTCGGTACCGAATCGATATCACTGCTAGTGATCCCACATGGCTTAGATTTGTATTAATCTTGTGTTTATATTGAAGCACATTCACAAAATTATCAAAAATTCAAAACCAAAGAAGATTGCGTGAGTTTTCATTACTTGTTAACAAACTTAAATATCAAACACATAAAGAAGATAACAAAAGAATTGTTTATATATTTACTTAATGATTTTGTATTTAGTTTTTATTTGATTAATATATTAGATACTAATAGGAGTAATTTAGATGTTCAAAAACCATCTTTCGATTTAATTAGGAAAAAAAAATAGATATCGAAATGTCTCAATATTCAAGTTAGATTTGGGCCCCCTAAATGGTGGAGACTGCACTACGTGTTTGCAGAAGGTTACAGTCGAAATAGTCCAAGTTTACTTTCATTGTCAAGATAAATCCGCATCTTTCACTGTCTACTCTTTTATAATTAACCAACAGAAGAGATAATTCAGAGAGCTCGTCCAAGCTTTGTGAAGAGTGATTTCAAATTGAAAATGTGAATCTTTACTCTCTTAAGTACGTGTATATATGAGTTTTATGCTTTATTTTTTGATTTAACACCAATTATTTCAAAGTTTTGTAGCTATTCGATAAACACTCTTGGCAGGTAAACTTTGCGTGCTTAATATAATAAGTTTGTTGCCCCTTCAACTTTACTTGTTTTGTTCTACTTTCTATAAAACCAAATTACGCTGCTTGTTGGGCGGAAACTTTTAGTTGATCTGAACATTTAATATAAATTTTCTAAATTGAAAAGTAAAGGAGTAGTTGCAGATGTTATAATCTTATGTTGCTATGATTATTCACTTGTTGCAGATTAAACGTCCACCTACATATAGATACATTCTCCATCCATCTTTCAGTGTCCCACTTATAAATTGCTACTTTGTAATAATATTAAAATTTGAGACATAAATTACCAATATTGTGCTTACCAACACTTATTTTGAGGCAACTCAATATGTAATAGTGGACACTTAATTCGGGACGGAGGGATTACATTTTAATCGCAAGCACAATTTAGAACACTCTCTCGAACCCCTCGACTTGCGCGGGGCGGTTCCACTAGTCACACGATAATTATGTACAAAACTTTGTACGAAAAGATGAAATAGATACTATAAAAGAGAAGAAAAGAATAAAAGAAAAAATGCAACATGACGCAATGAAGTTATGTTTATTTTGTATTCTTTTTTTCCAAATGTTGCAAAGACCTCTGTAAATCTTACTGAAAATCTAAAACAGGAGCGTAAGTACAACGCTGGGAAAAAAGACACAAGCAACTCTTGCTTGTTGACTATTTGTTAAAATCAAACCAAAAAAAGAAAAAGAGAATTAGCTTGTTATTTATATATCTTACCTATATACTTGTTATTAAGGAATAATTAAAGCATCAATAATTATTTTCTCCCTCAGCTGTTAATATGTATCTTTTCAAATGGTCTTCGAAATTCGATTTGATATTAGCTACTGCTAGTATGCCTCTGGTTTTATGTCGGAACTATGTGACGCTTTTGATGCCGGTCCCTATCGATGGCGCAAACGGGCTATCCGGGAGATTTAGTCCTCCTTGGTTACTGCATCATATAAACGAAAAGAAAATTAAAGTAGTAATAATTAAAGAGGAAGAAGAATTCATAAACAGTTTCTCAGCAAAGTCGAAACAGATATGGCCGTGTTTGGCTGTCAAACTTGAGATTAGCTGATTTGTTTTCCGCTTGTTACAAGATGTTGGATATTTCGTTGTCTGGTTGACAGCTAAACACTGCTTAAAAAAGATGCCCTTATTTGTTTTCTAACTTCTAACTCTGGAACTGCTTGCGCTTTCATATTTTCCCAAATTGCGTAAAGAAAAAAATCCTCGGCACTAAAACTTGTTACATATAAAATATTTTTGAGTCTTGTCCCCATTCAATACTTTTTAGATCAATCTTGGTATAGCAGTAAAAAGGAAGTTTTAAGTGTTTCTTTTTTAACTTTTACCTTGAACATAACAAATGCAACTGACGTGAAAAGATAAGTATGATTAGTAACCTTTCTTGGTTGGTGTTTATGTTCAAGACCTTTTCATCGCTGTTAGAACCACAGCTAAGCACATCCAACAAATAACTAAATTCTTGAACAGATGGGAAGTTTGTCTCTTCCGCAGTTCCTGAGGCATCTATAGATAAATAATGAATTAATAAAAACAATTATGAAAATAATATATAAACAGTTCAAGGAATATAAGGAGAAAGTCGATATAAACAATTATGAAAATAATATATAAACAATTATGAAAATAAAATCGATGTCTGTAGCTTATAGAAAACAGATTGGCATATTTGAACTGATGAAAGCTGCAACGGAAAAAGTCCTAAAAGGACGTGTTGTTTTAGAAGTGAAGAATAAAGGGAAAAGACCTTCTGAAAGCTTTGGCTCATCATTTGAGAAGTTAAACATGTGTTGATCGTTAGTATCTTTAGAGGAATTCTGCAACTCTGATACGTTATTTCTATCAAATTCAAGTGTTTGTTCCTCCATCAGCTGCTTCCTAAATGACGGGCTGTTGCAAAATCTAGCCACTTTGCACATAAAAAACACATACAAAAAAGTAATTAAAACATTATAAACTTGAAACTTTTGAAAAAAAATTAAAAAATGTCACCTGGGGGAGGTTCGGATTCCAGGTCACTGAATTGTGTACCAGAATAAGTAGAGTTCTGTAACTTTTCTGAATACTTCCTGCATAAAAATAATTTTTATTTTTATTTTGTAATCATAAAAATATTTTTTTATTAGGTTAATGACAACATTTATCTATATATAGGCATGTGATATTACAAGTTCGTTTTCTTGATAGATTGGAGTTATACCTGTCAACGAGCCTCGATTTCTCTCTGTAAGGTTTCACAAGAACACGGGCACCACATACATAGTGAGGGTTTCCCTTCGCCAGAATCAGCCTTACCGTCTCAGGGAAAACAAAGGTCACAAATCCAAACATTCTTTTCTGTTGGCAAGGGATCCTTACGTCTTGAACAGGTCCAAATTTGCTATACATGGAAAGATGAGTTTAACTTAACAGGTCCAAATTCTTTTATGTTTAATTATTTTTACAGTGTATTAATTTTAAGCGATATGGGAATTAAATGCAGGAGATTGTGACAATAAGACCCTTCTGCAGCTAATTCTTTGAAAATACAAGGTAACACAAAAAAAAACAATGAGACAAATTCCTTACTTGAAATAGTGGGAAGCATCTTGTTCAGAAAATGTGCTCTCTGCGGGAAAAGTGAGGTATATTTGCCGAGAACCAGAAACCATACCACCATGATCGTTTCGTTCTCCAATAAACTCCATGTATTTCGGAACATCTTCGGCCAAAATCACCGAATGTTGTCCATGAGGCCTGCATGCCAGTCATAACGAATAAGTAAATACCATTTGCGCAAAAGAGTCGCATTATTGAAAACTTAGCCATTTGTTTTTCCTCATGATATCATTAGCAACGGGCCTATCCAACTATAAGTGCCAAGAGGGACTAGCTTGAATAACATAGCTTGGATTGAATGGTAAAGGGAACTATTAGTCTTTGTTGAAAAAATAAATCAAACTAGACACCGTGGGTGAATTAAAACCCTCCTTTCAATTCTTGTACTTTATTCTTTGTTTCTCTTAACTTTTAAATTTAAGTGTTTCCATTCATTTTGGATTTTTCACGCCCGGAAAATACGAAGACAATTAAAACCTTGTTTTCAAACATTAGAAGATTTATGCTAAATTCTTAAAACTAGATACATTAAACAATTGCCTAACTTATACATTGGATTAAAAGATGGAGATCATATGTAAACCGATGCCTCCTAAGATGAGAAGATAAATAATTAGACAATATTTAATGAATCTTCAATGATACAACAATACTTAATCAACATATTATAACAATCTTAGGCAATTACAATAGATACGAGTCAAATGATTAGATCTTATAATCAAATAATTAGATCGTATAATCATACGTGAGTACCTGTCGATAAGGCGAATGCTGTTTTTGAGCCTAGCGAGAAGCATGGTAAGGCTATAACCTGCCTTACCGTGTCTCTGGCTCTCTGTAAGGTACCCTTCAGCCTGCAAAGTCCTTCCATATTTCTCATAATATAACATTGGCAACGACGCTATCGACACAGGAAATCCCCTCCTCGTTTTCAAAAGCTCAGTCAGCTCCATTTCAAGTTTTTCGAGCGATAAAACATTTTCATCGTTTTGAAACTCATTAAAGGTATCTGCATTCGTGTGACCGTGAAAGTACTTACAATTGCTCCCGTGTTTACAAAACCCTTTGATATAGTAATGGCAAACCTTGACAGGAAACTCGGGTAGGCTTGGGGATCTACGATTTGCTCTTGGGCCAATAACTCGGTCTGTAAAATAGTAACCAGGGTTAAATTCGGAATTGACTCTATCGTCGAGTGATAAGTTTGGGTCGAGGGATAAGTTTGGAACAGAGCTAGAGTACATGAAATCTGAGTTATTAGCCGCGTAAGGGTCCCAATAGACGGGGGACGAGAAAGGGTGTGGTGATAATTGGGGGTTTGGGGATAAATTGAGGTTGGTTTTTGCTTTTGTGATTAAAGAGTCGAGTAAAGTGTCGGGGCAAAATGCCAAACGAAGCATATCGCGTTCGCCCGTTTCTTGAATCAAGAGATAGCCAAGGATTTTAGATACATTTTCAGGTTCAACTTTTTTGATCCGATTGTATAGGACTTTTGTTGACTCAGGTAAGTCCATTGTAGCTTATCCACCCTAAAACATGAAAATGGGAAATAGATTATGTGCAGGACTTGTGTAACTGAATTAGTGAAACTAATGAACATAAAGGACTTGGCACTTGGCACGTACAAATTTTGAATAAATAAGCTGACAAATTAAACCAAGAAAGGGTTGCTTCGCCTTGAAATTCCCCAACTGTAAACGAAAAATCTGTTGTTTTTACAATTGAACGAACAGCAGTAACGATTTTGAACTTAAAAATGCAACTAAATAAGCTCATAGATGTTATACAATTTACATACATGTTTAGGCAGCTGCTACTCTTAGTCAAATCAGGGAAAAATAAATGTGTACAAATATTGAAAAGAGTAGTTAATCAGGGGAAAAGGCAATGCATTTTATCCACATTAAGAGTGGCAACATTCACAATATATAGAAAAAATATCTTGACACAGAATGGAGTTAACATTAAGGCATTTTGAATTCACTATTTGTCATAGTATCTATAGTCTCTCACCATGACATTATACCACCATGGCAATGCAACGTAGTATTACCTTTTCTTATCTATATTCAGAATTTTAAATTTTGAAGAATATTGATAATTAACACGGGATCATGACACACGTAAGATTTGTTTTGTTTACAAGCCATCTAAATCTAATATTACAATAATAATTACCAATGAAATGGCTCACAGTTGCACGATTGTAAATTTTAAAAAAACATTATTATACAAATGTTTTAAGTCTATAACAATGTTTTAAATAACGTTATCGTTAGCATAACGTTTTTTCGAGAAAAACGCTAAAAGCGCAAATAACGTTGCTACATAGCGCTTTGCGGTGTATTTTTTTGGTGCCTAAATACATATAAATATAGTATTAAATTCCGAACGTCTAATAAAAATTAACTAAATATATATAAAAAGTTGTAACTAATAATCACAAAATGATTGTATTTGTGATGTCAAAGAATTTACTTTGTTTGCAAGAGTTTTGGGGTTTGATTATATTTAGCCTCCAATAATTTCATTAAAATTTTGACCAAAAATTAAGAAAAAATTGGACTGCACCCGCTATAGCGTAAATAGCGTTGCTATAGCGCGAATTTAGCGTTTTTCCATCCAAATAGCGGTTTATCATAACGTTTTTTGGCTGAAAAACGTTATTTCACAAATTATAGCGGAATATAGTGCGATTTTTAAAACAATAGCCTATAATGTTAAAAAAATATATATAAAAATGTCCACTACTTGCATAAAAGATTCTTTTATTCCAAGATTGCAAATGGTAACAAAGGAAAGCTAGTAATTTGCAACAGTGCTTACCATTTCGAGCAGAGCCTCCATTAAGAAAAACGTAGAATTATACATTCAGTCAACAAATAAACATTATAAACTTAGAAAATCATAGTTTCGATTTAAAAAAGCAACATGTAAACCAAAAACACTCTTACCATATTGTAGATATCAAATTTAGATATAAGAGATTTTTGGAAAGTAAAATTATCAGGTAAAACTATCCACTATGAAACAGAGAACAAGTGTGTTACCATTGTAAATGTAGTACATTTCACACACACACACACACACACAAAATTGTAACTTTGTAAGTGGAAACTACATAAACTAATAAGTTATCAGAAACAATAACAAAAAGAATTTATGGAAAACCAGAATTGTCAGGGAAGAGATATCCATTGTAAAAAGAAAACACTTTCTAGAACTAAACTATTTCAGAAAAATAAAATTAATTTAAAAAAGTGGAGTTATAGTAAAGATATATAGTGCAGAGATATAGTACCCACCAAAACCTAGCAGCCTCTAAACATAGAAACCAGCCAATTGATTTTCTCCTTCTCTCTTCTTTCTATCTCCTAACTGTTTTGCTATTTTTATCTCTTTGTAACTTCTATCCTATAACTATGCCAAAAATTCTCAACAAAAAACAAAATTAGTTTTAGAAAATGGAAAAAATGACAGAGTGGCTTTAAAGAGCACTTGTCAGTTTCAAAACAAGGTAACACTCGGACAGATAGATATGCACAACCCAACAAATCTAAAAACAACTTGCCTGTTTTACATACAAATGTAAAGTGGAGCAAAAATATAAAAAAAATAACACTTCACTTTCTTTTCTTTTTTGATAAAACCTAGGATGTTTTTTTTTTCTTTTTTATAATTACGGGTTTCTTAATCCTAATAAAAAATTGTAGTCATCAATTCGATACTACTTACTTAATAGTTGGCAAGTCTGGTCACAAATATGGTTTACCCCTTTATCCTTTTCTTATTATTTAAAAATTAAAATTACCTATGGTTCTAGATTTTGACTCGATCTATCCCCTATTATTTTGCCTTGCCAATCAATCTGCCCCTATATTTTAGCCTTTTTTATTTATTTATTTTTATTTCGTGACAATATAAGCATCTGGACTGTTTCTTAAGATCTTATCCAATATAGGGCCCGATTTAAACGGCTTACTTTCCCTCTGATATTACAAACATGAATGGTGTTTTTTACGTTTATAATATGCTGATAACTAATAAAAAGTTGGGGTTAAAATCATTGGTGGAACCAAAATTTGGGGGCGCAAACACGGGCTCAAATCTATATATATTTATTCAATTAAATATACAAATAATACTTTTGATGTTAAATTCGTCAACAAAGATTTTTTGAATTTGCC
The DNA here is from genome assembly GCA_963682055.1 of Primula veris. Classification (NCBI taxonomy): domain Eukaryota; kingdom Viridiplantae; phylum Streptophyta; class Magnoliopsida; order Ericales; family Primulaceae; genus Primula; species Primula veris. Next base: position 23,183,504 of record OY821743.1, on the reverse strand, counting down.
AAAAACAATTTTAAAAAAATCTGCCTGGTTACTGAATAAGTAAATGCTACCGATAATACCTTAAATTTTGGAAATAGGGTTAGGTTTATGAATGAAAATAATACTGTAACTACACAAATTAAGAAAATACTAATGCTAAAAACTTAAAACGAAACTCAAACCCAAACCCAGGTCTTAGAGTAATCAGAGGGAGAATCTCCTATTTTGGCTAGACAAGTTGATATTCTTATTAGTTTTTAAAGAATTATAAATAGTTTTATTAGTTTTTATTTTTTATATTTTTATTGGAGTATGATATTATTGTAATTAATATAAAAGTGTAGGGGTATTTTTGAAAAAAAAATGGCTAAATTGAGCAAGGTCATTTGACTTGGGTTGAGTTATTATAATAGAAAGATATAAATAACGAAAAAACAGTTGTAAAATAATAATTCAACACTATTTATTTTAATAAATTATTGCATACAATTTGAATTCATTTATCATTTGATCCGAAACATATTTAATACTGAATTTTGAATTGACCAAATCATGAATTTCCTGTAAAGCCTCCGCTGGAACTTCCTAGAATTACTAACAAATTCCTGAATTAACTATTTAAAAGCTAACTTTAAGGTGGGTTGAAATTTAATAAGGTTAGAAAGATACTGTTTGTGTACCGTAACATGTGGCTAAATGAACCTTTGACATTTGTCAAATATTTCATACATCAATTTTATTGAAATACTATAATGTTAATGTATAACTCTCACCGTTTCAAAAATTTATTTTCCAAAATCTTTTCATGTTCTTAATCTTACTCGCTATAATATATACAGGGGTGGATTAGGGTCGTGACTCGATCTGTAAATACTCAATCCGTATCCCGATCTGATTACTTTTGAAAGTGAAAAAAAATCACGATTCCGACCCGACAAAAGTCGGGACCCGACATTTTCGGGATCCCGTAGGGTCGGGATAGGTTAATCCCGAATCTCCCGACATATTTTTTTATTTTATGACAGCGTCATTTTTTATTAACAATTTTCAGTTGATAAGTCGAAACATGTTATTAACACGAAATATAATGCTAGTTTAAAAATAACATTCATAATAAATGAAAAAATAAATTACTATGTAGTAAAAAAAAATAGTGTGAAACTACAAATAATGGAATAGATAAAAAAATTGATACGTTTTTTATCAGATTTTTTTAGTATTTAATTTTATTCAAACAAACAAAAATTATCATACTAAATGAGATATATTATCATTATAATTTTTATAATCGAAAAATAATTAACATTTATATTTTTTGAAGTAACAATATAATTTTTTTATTTAAGTATATTTTTTATTTTAATAGTTTCATATATTCAAAACTACAAATCTATATTATACTTATATAATTATAACTAATATATGAAACAAAAATGATTGTACCTCATCTGGTAGAGTGTTTATATTGTATGCTAGAGGTATAATGTTCAATTCTCATCAATTGCATTTGATATAAATTAATTTATATTTTATTTATTTGAAATAAAAAAAAATCATGTTATATAATATAAAATGTAAATTAATTTAAAAATCGGGTCGGGACACCCGATGAAATCAGAATTGGCACCCGGTCCCGATCTCAAAGTGTCCCGGGTCGGGACAAAACCCGACATTTTCGGGTCGTGTGCGGGTCAGGACACGAGTCGGGTTGGGATTTCAGGAAAATTGTTACTTAATTTACAATCGATCAATACGGTCACCCATATCTTGAAAGCGATACATAATAATATCGTTCGATAAACTTTCAAATATATCATTTCAGTATAAACTACGAAATCATATAAACAAAAAAAAACCCAATAAAGTTAACTAGTTAAGTAAGTTACAAAGTGAAACAACAATTTTATTCGAAATAAACTAAAATAAGTCAAACAGTAAGTTTACCGAACTTAATTTATACGTGCAAATAACAAGTTAGACATTCTGTAAACTTAATTTATACTTGTAAATAACAAGCTAGACATTATGTAAAATGCTAACTAATTTAAAAGGCACAATTGATTTATACATGTTCCATTAAAAATTTATCTTAATAAAGAACTAATTAAAAAAATTTCAAATTTATATAGTACCTACCTTTTTCTAATAAAAATCTATTAAAAATCGCCCTAACTTTTTTAAGTAATTAACAATTGCTAAACAAACAAGGATATAATCAATAAAATACAGTATATTATTAATTTTGCAAACTAGTTAAGTAGTTAGGATAAAAAAGAAAGACTAAGAAAGAGGAAAAAAATAACTGTGGCTTCAACTTATCTTGTGTTGGGAATAAAAGTTATGACTGGTCATCGTATAAGAGATTGACTTTGGAGTTTGTTAGTGTTAAGGTCATCACTTATATAGAGAGAATTTTGAATATGTATAATACAAAGTTTCTATTTAAATGAAATGTTAATTTTGTAATTAACTTAACACCTCATAGGTATTTTGGTAAATTTTATATAAAAGTCAGGGGGTGACCCCTTGCCCCATTGTAGTTCCGCCAGTGATATCACACACGGTATCAACTAAATTAGATATTTTTCTTTATGTAAACAGCTTAATATTATGGCACAAATTTTTTGTGATAAATTAAAATTATGATAATAATACCTAATTGTATTTTATTGTTAAAAATTTGTGTAGCAAAACCCTTGTCTATTAGATTGTCAAAAAAGTTATATTATATTATCACAAAAAAGTTATTAGATTGTCAAAATTTCTATTAGATTGTCAAAAAAATTATATTAGATTGTCAAAAAAAATTATAATATATTCTCAAAAAAATTATATTAGATTTAAAAAAAAATCGTATTAGATTGTCAACAAATTTGTATTAGATTGTCAAGAAAATTGTATTCAGTTCTAAGAAAAATCATATTAGATTGTCAAAAATGATGTATTAGATTGTCAAAAAAGTGTCAATTTTTTGTATTAGATTATCAAATTTTTTATATTAAATTACCGAAAAAATTGAATTATATTGTCAAAGCATTTGCATTAGATTGTCAAAAAAAATTGTATTAAATTATCAAAAAAAATTGTATTAAATTGCCAAAAAAAATGTATTATAGATTGTCAAAAATGTTGTACTAGATTGTCTAAAAAATCGCATTAGATTGTTAAATTTTTTGCATTAAATTGTCGACAAAATTGAATTATATTGTAAGAAAAATTGTATTAGATTTTCAAATTTATTAGATTGTCAAAAATATTGTATTAGATTGTCAATTTTTTTGTATTAAATTGTCAAAAAATGTTGTATTAGATTGTCAAAAAAATCGTATTAGATTGTCAAATTTTTTGTATTAAATTACCGAAAAAATCGAATTATATTGTCAAAAATTGTCTATTAGATTGTCAAATAAATTATATTAGATTTTCAAAAATATTGTATTAGATTATAAAAAAAAAGTATTAAATTGTCATAAATTTTGTATTAGATTGTCATAAAAATAGCATTAGATTGTTTATTAGATTGTCAAAAATTTGTATTAATTGTCAACAAAATTATATTTGATTATTTTTAGGATTTTTAATTTTTTTCCAAATATTGTAATTTTTTTTCCAAATTTTCTAATTTTTCTGGTTGTTTTTTTCCTTTTTTTTTTATATATTTTTTTAAGTTTTGATCAATGCCGGATAACGATTAATGGTCTTGGTATTGGTCAATCTTTTTATTGAGCCACATATGTTGGGTTTATGCGTATTATCAAGGGGTACTAATTTGAAATAAATAGTTTGAAAGCGGTACTAATTCTTAAATAAGTAGTTTCAAATGGTACTAATCAAAAATTGCTTCCGGGTAATTCCCCATTTAAATGAATTCGTTGTAAAAAAAAATTCCTAATTAGTATAACAATCAGATGTGGATGGTTTTGATAACTGTTATAAGCCGTGACTAGTCCGAAACTGTTATAAGCCGCGACTGGTCCGAAGTCATTCTTTAGAATATATACATATAGTGTTGGAAAAATGATATGTTTAATCAATATTAAAGTGAATAAATTGTTCTTGAAATGGACATTGTAAAATGTTTACTATATCTGCCCTTTTCCATGAGAAGTAATTAATCATTTATATATATAAGGTGTTTATATGAATTACTAATTATTTATTTAACCGTAAGGCTTGCTTCAAATTATATTGTTAATATACGTTAAAAGTTAATTAAATAAAGGTTGGCGCTTTTTTTGGATACTAGAGCCAAGTTTTTTATACTTCCAACAATCCCTTTTATTAGTGAATGGTCACACTTGTTTCAAAAAACACTAAATGATTTATAAATACCGTAGGCGTTTATTGTTTTGGTAAAACACACACATAACATAACATAAAACACTTTTAAAAACTCATTGCATTATTTCCCCCATGTAGTTTAAATTAAAGATAGAAAGTCTGCACTGTTATAAGTTCGTTCTGGTCGTAAGATTGTACGCTTCTTCATGCAGCATAGTGAGACCGTTGTATTCTGGTAGTACAACACCCATAGATTTTCAGAGCATGTGTGGGAGGGGCAAACATTTTTAAGAAGATAGGGTGACACCATAGACTCGGTCTGACTTTAGGATTTTCACGTACAAATGATTAACCGTTTCGCCGATTAATTCGCCATCTTTGAAATACGGTACACTAATTCTAACTTACTCAAAACGAGTAATGGCATGATAAAATAGATAGAACAAGCATGCTAAAAATTGTTAATATAAAATAAGTTTGGCCGAGATATAATGATAATATATAAAATACTTGGCGCTATATGTTTCTTTATTTTTTAATCAGCGCTTTATGTTTCTAATCTCCGTTGTATCACATGTAACGAAAGATTTCGTCTAAATCATCCCAATTCTTAAGAGTTGCCCTTAATACGAATTTCGTTCTTAACAAATTAACGACCATTTATTACATTTTATTCTGCTCATTTCCCCTTTGTTGAAACGCACAATTGATCGAATGATTGATCTCATATATGCAAGTTTCACCTGTGGGACGACTTTTAATTATTTGGTATTTAGTCTCTGATTTTTTCTAAGTGAAATTATGATTTATCTAATATACATTTTTTGACATTTTTTCAAAAAAATATATATTAGAATGTCAAAAAATATATATTAGATTTGTCAAAAAATTTGTATTATGTCAAGGTTTTTATATTAAATTGTCAAACAAATTGTATTACATTGTCAAATTTTTTTTTTAAATTGTCAAGTTTTTTTATATATTAGATTGCCAAAAAAATTATATTAGATTGTCAAAAAAAATTATTAGATTGTTAAAAAAATTGTATTAGATTGTCAAAAACTTTGTATTAAATTGTCAAAAAAAAATGCATTAGATTGTCAAAAATTTGTATTAGATTATCAAATTTTTTGTATAAAATTGTCCATTAGATTTTCAAAAAATGTGTATTAGATTATAAAAAAAAATGTATTATATTGTCATAAATTTTGTATTTGATTATCACAAAAATTACATTAGATTGTCAAAAATTTGTATTATGTCAAAAAATTGTATTAAATTGTCAAAAATGTGTATTAGATTATAAAAAAAACTGTATATTAGATTGTCAAAAAAAATTGATTTTTTTGGATTTTTATAAAAATAAATAAATTTTTGGATTTATTTTAGAATTTTTATTTTTTTTCCAAATTTCTAATTTTATACTAATTTCTTTTTAAAATTTTTTTTTTAGTTTTTACATTTTTTTATTTTTATTTTAAATTTTTTGGTCAACAGTAGAGGCCGACAATCAACGCCGTAACCGTCAATAGTCTTGGTTTTGGTCTTGGTAACAGTTTAATTGGGCAAAATGTATTGATTTTATATGATAGTACTAATTTACATTAAATAGTTTGAAAATAATACTAACTTTTAAATAAATAGTTTGAAATAGTATACACCAAAAATTAACTCCAACAACCTCCGGACTAATCTAACACAATGTCAAGGAGAAATGATTACATATTTCATATATCATTAGAAAATATATTTAATAAATAATTCGTATGTTGCACGCTAAAAAAAAATATCCCAAACATTTATTCAAGGTCCAAGTTTTATTAGATTTAGGTCTGGACGGGCCTGTCTATAATTGCCATCTCAAAATCTTTATTCATCTCAAATTAACCAGATACTATAAGTTCGGTTTGATATGAGTTATCATATTACACCACTGCAAATTTACTCTAAATAACAATACAGTAGATTAAAAGGTTGGCAACTTCTCTTCTTTTTCATGTGTCACTATTAATTCTGATATCATAATTCATATAGGAAAAATATATTCTAAAACAAGAAATTGAAAAATAGTTACCACTCTGGCAGTATCATTTTCACTAGATTTTTATTCATTCTTTTGAAAAAAATCACATATCCTTTTTTTCTCAAAGTTTCTAAAATACATAAGATTTTTTTTATAAGAAACAATTTGGTAATTATCATTTCGATTGTAGAAACATTATGAATAGAAAGTTCAAATAATATAAGAAACCAAAAAAAATGTATGAACCAAACATAAAAGAGCGGATAGGATACAAACATAGAAATTTTAATATTCAACCATTTTCATCCAAAACTTGAAAAACAATATACTAACATTGGATACATAACTAAAATAAACAAAATTTGAATATATAAACAGCACACAAATTTGTGTTTGCTTACTAGAAAATAAACCAAAAAACAATCTAATACTTTTATATTACCAAAGAAATGAGACCAAAATCTGTTTTGTTTAAAACAGATAGGTATCGATTTGAACTTTTTTCCAAACCAAATATCATCAAAGATGTCATATATGGCCGCATAGAACTACTTTGGAAACTACAAGGACTATTTGGTGATTTATATTTGAATTCACCTTCTTCTCCGTTTTCTTGTAAAAAAAAAATTTGAATGCAAAACTGAAACTACCACAAACTAAGGTCCAAAGAAAATACGCTAAACCTCGCATCGCAGCATACATAAGATTTTAACTACATGCTTAAGGCGCATTATATTTAGAGGGATGACATTTTCAAGTAGAAAAAAAAAACTGTTTTTTTCATGGCAGTCTATTTTCTCTTTCTGCCACCACGTTTACTCGTGGTTGCATCCTTTGAGGTGCCAACGCGACTTCCCCAAGTCTCTTCTTCTTCACTCTTCACATCATCACTTTCGCCATTATATGTTTCCGTCTTGTCAGTTGAAACTTCCTCCTCTTCTTCTGGCGATTTCCTTGAAATTCCAGGTTTTGAAAGCTGATCTCGAAGATCCCTCAGCTTTGATTTCTTTGCATTCAGGACACCCACAAACTGGAATGTCAAATAAAGTTGTCAATGCTAGCTTTTATCATGAGTGTACAAAGTTTTTTCAAGAACTAGAAGGAACATAAGTGCATTACACAAAATATTGTCGAGTACCATTGTAGGGGATTTATCTAGCTACATTAGCTGCTCTTTATTGCTTATCAATTTACTCCATATAATAAAAAAAATATATATACAAATTAAAGAATAACTTGCGCAGAGGGAGTTCAATGATTTAAGGGGAATGAAAAGAAAGCTAGCCATATCCATTTGACTTGTTACAGATTACATTAAAAAAACAGAGGACAAATACACCTTTTCATAGACTGCATTTTCGAATTCTGCTTTCTCATTGCTGAATTTCTCACTTTGGGCTAAACACTTCTCAGCTTCTTCTGTAAGCCTCTCACAAGACTGTGCTTTGATGACAACTTCTTCCTAAACAATTTGGAATAGAGCACAATAAACATAAGTGGAAAACAAGATCATCTGCTAAATACTCCATCTCTTAAACTGCAAGCATTTCTTAAGACATGAAGGAAGATAATTATGAGCGAACAAAGACAATTTATGCTTAATTGCTACAAAAATGATTGTTTCAAGACTGCCGGTCAGGAAAAAAACCACCATTTTATTGCTATCAGTAATCAGAAGTTAAAAGACTTCAAGTACTAAGTTAGCTTTCGAAGTACAAAGCTAAGCTTGGTCGGTTTCCATTTTCCAAGCACTAAGCGAACTTTTTCATGAGAACAACACAGAATAATACAGAGAGAACAACACAGAACCCATGGCTCCCTCAAGTGCACCTAATTGCTAAACTTTTAGCAAACTACTATTCAAACAAAGAGAATTTGCAAAAGGTCACATGGAATTAATATATTTTAAACAAAACAGTGAAGCAACAAGTAATCTTACACTTAGCCGTATGTTGGCATCCATTAGGAAGTCCATAATTTCTGTTGTAGTTTTCTTACTGTCAGGTGACGGCTTACATTTCCATCGCCACTCCAACTTTGTCCCTTCCTTTTCAAATGTCCACGATAACTGTAAGCATACGGCAACTCAGTTATCAGTTATAGAAAGTAAGAGGTTATACAAGAAAATTGGAAAAAAGAATGTAACACACATTACTGATGGATATTCAAGTTCACACATGTAATAGTAGCATAACAATTTCTTGGCTAAGCTCTCAGCCTTACATGTAATAAATAATCACAGCAAAATCACAAAAAGAACTAAATGATTTAAGCTATATCCTATAGCAAAATGTACTTAAAACTAATTGCTTGAAGCACATTTTCAACATACATATCAGAACGATGTATTCAGGATTAAAATACTCCATAATGTCACAATTTTATCTTTTATGAATTGTTGACCAAGATTTAAAGCCATATCCTAAGAAGAATCTTGGAATCATGACCAAACTCATGCATGCTCACCTGCACTTGCATCCCCACAAACTGCAGAATTTGTTAAGTCCAACGGGACTTAGAAATATAGCAAATCATCCATGCATGAAGTACTTGTAACTGTATTTTCAAAAGGAATAACATACATCAATTATTCATTACATGGTGTAACATTAGTCGTCGTCCCCCCACCACCACACAAAAAAAATGAAATTATGCTTCTTCACATATACAGTACAAATGATGTTTCCATGACTAATGTACACGGATTTTTACTTCACCTACAATATCATTTTCGAAACCAAAAATTTGTGAGGTGGTCTTAGTTTGGCTTTGTATAGCTCAAAAGTTGAATGGCCAGATGTTACTATTTCTTAGAAGGAAAATGGGTTGGGATTTAACTTTTAAGACATCTAAGGAATGGAATCAAGCCTTCATTTGTAAGCATATGCAGAACATCTGCACATAGATACGCTCTGTTAAGGAACGAGAGTATTTGGCAAGCCAAAGTTTTTTTTTTGGTTCTCATAAATATGGAGGAATGAGAGATCTCTCTCAAATGGGAATTTATATCTTTATGCGTTTCAGAGATCAAATACTCCGCATGTATCTACAAACTGTTCCGTGAAAAATATTCTTATTTACGAACCCTCATCCTATATGACCCTCCATCTCTGTTTGCCTTTGTACATTTAACTTCGATTAAATGGCCCTTTTCTTAGCTTCCCATATAAGATTTTGAAATGATTTCCTAAAAGAGGCTTAGAGAGCTTGATTGTCACACCCTTCTTCAAACGTCGTTTTTCTCTTTCCTTCTAAAAAGCTAAAAACAACAAATTTGAAAATGCTGAAAAATTGAAGCTCTTTTTTTTTCTTGCAGAAATGGTTAAATTACACTTGCAGAAAAAGCTTTTTTATGGCACTTCCGATATAAAAACTTCTCCATATACATAAACATAGGTGAAAAATAAAACAATTGAACAATATTGCTCCTAATATCAAACGCTGTCATACATCATTTTTAGACTAGATTTGACTCACAGTTATCTAGTTTAGTTCAAAAAATTTGTACAAAAGAAATGTTGCCACAAGACCCAATTTAGGACTTCAATAAATTGATACAATCAACATGTATGCTAGTACACTAACGACAATTAAAGAGCTAAGACAAGTATAAAATCCACTCTTCCATTTTCATTCCAGAATAGAAAGATACTTTCTTTTAACAAGCTTTTGGCCCATTTCTTCAAAAATATACTTTTCACCTATTTTAAATAATTCTAAATTCAAAAAAATACTATCGACATAAAATTAAGCGCATCTATAATAATAACAAGAATAAAAAGCGTAATTTTTCAATATTATCAAAAAAGCGTACATTTATGCTAATCAGTGCAACCAAACAATTGCATTATCATCGGATGAGCAACAACATAGGCTTGAAAATATCGTCAACATATAGTCTAGACATACTAGACACCATTCGGAGAGCCAACTCAAGTGGATAAGTCTCACTCTTATATTCCCACTGCCACAAAAATCTACTTATCTAAGTTATTTCATTTTTATTTCAAGAGTATACTAATTCAACTACTTTCAATTATACTAACCACCGATAGGTACAATTTTTACATCAACAAACGCTTATATTTTACAAGTACTCACGATTTTAATTGTCAAAACTAATTACACAGGTATACTTTAGTACCATAGTATGCATATGCAACAAAATAATTACATTACGAGCTCAGCATCAATTTATGGCTTGAAAAGATCAAACTTTATCATCAAAGATTCAAATTTTACACATGCTAGTACACTAACGACAATGAAAGAGGCAAGAGAAGTAGAACACTCACTCTTCTGTTGCCACTACCAGCATCAGCAAAGGCGTAAATGGAACCAGGCTGTTGAAACCCTAGATGCCGCTCGGCCAAATCAATGTATTCGGACACAGGCTGGTCCCACTGCGACGCCCTTTCTCTCACCTCTTCCTCCGTCGCTGCAAATTAACCCAATCAATGCTAAGTGTTTTTGAAAAAAAAAAAGGTTATCGTGTTTTGTTCAGCTTTTGCATTACTAAAACAAAGGCAGAACCAAGAATTGGCTGACGAAGGTCTAAATTCCTATACAGGGGGGAAATCCTACTATATTTTTTTCAATTTTAAACTGGGCTTTGTTTAGTTACATCATTTAAGATCAGTGTCTACAGTCTACAATTTTTTTGCCTAAAATATGGATTGCATTTATTTGCTCGGCTTAAAATCTACGGTTTCTGCTTTTGTTGGCCTGAAAAAATGCTATAAGCATCAAGTTGGAGTACCGCATTTTCTTCTCAAATTCAAAAACTCCAACATATATATTTGTATAAAAACTGCAACAAAAAAGCTCTATGGCTATGTTAGCCAACAGAAATTTTGGTCGAAAACCAGATTCAAAAAATATGTTTCAAGAATCAACTGAAAATCCATATTTTTTCAAAAGAATCTACTATATTTTTTCAATTTTCAATTTTTTGCCTAAAATATGGATTGCATTTGTTTGCTCAGATTAAAATCTAAGGTTTTCTGCTTCTTTTGGCCTCAAATAGTGCCAGAAGCAATTAGTTGAATCACCACATTTTCTTCTCAAATTCAAAAACTCCCAACATATTTGTATAAAAGCTGCAACAAAAAAGCCCTACATGTCACTAAGGCTATGTTTTGGCAGCATATTTTTTTGTCCAAAATCAAATTAATAAAAAACTGTTTTAAAAATCCACGAAAAAATCCGGAATTTTGTTTTTTAGCCTTTTTAGCCCAAAAATATGCTTTTTGAAGGCTAAATAATCTGGCTGTCCAATCACCCACATGTTTTTTAAATCAAAAATCCAGAAATCTGCTAAAAAAATATGTGACCAAACAGACAGTCACTAAGTTACTACACTGAAAATATAAATAACTAAATAAATATAATTATAGGGTGAAAGTCTACTGTACATTTGAGTATTGAACTACTCCATTTAAAAATCAATACTATTTTAATCCGAGCAAACAAATGCAATACTACTTCTTCAAAAAGACTATCGACATTTGATTTTTAAAATACTATTTTACCTTATTGCTAAAAGGCTGGACTCCATTTTAAAAATCAAAATTCAAAAACTCCAACATATTTGTATAAAAGCTGCAACAAAAAAAGCCCTACATGTCATGTCACTAAGGATATGTTTGGCAGCATATTTTTTTGTCCAAAATCATATTAATAAAAATCTGTTTTAGAAATCCACTAAAAATCCAGATTTCTGATTTTTAGTTTTTTTAGTCTAAAAATCTGCTTTTTGAAAGCTAAATAATATGACTGTCCAAACATCTACACACTTATAAAATAAAAAATCAGCTAATTAAATATGTTACCAAACGGACCCATATATGTCATTAATTCACTACAATGGGAGTATAAATAATTAAATAAATATAATTGAGTATTGAACTATTTTAAAAATCAATACTATTTTACCTAATTGCTTAAAGGTTGGACTCCAATTAAAAATTAAATAAGGAAATGTAAAAGTAAAACTAATAATAAAAAACGAAAATGTTAAAAAGTACTCCCTCCGTCCCTAAACTTAGTGTCCATTACAAAAATACGTGTAATTTTGACCATCAATTTTCTCATGTATAGATTGTCGGAAAAAATTCTTTCAAAAATCAATCAAATAGTTCATGGTTAGGACTATACGGCAGAATTTTTAGATTTTCCATTCCGACAATCTACATATGAGAAAATTGATGGTTAAAGTTGCACGTATTTTTATAGTGGACAATTATTTAGGGACGGGGGACGGAGGGAGTACCGTTTAGTGACCAGGCAAGTTGGCCGTCGGTGATGGATAGGTCGAAGCGAGTTGGGTGCCACGTGGCCTTCACGAAAACGGTTTCCGTTAGTTCTAGTTTCAAACACGTGTGTCTCGTGTTGCTCTCCATATATATATATATATATATATATATATATATGTGTGTGTGTGTGTGTGTTTTTTTTTTTTATATTATTATTAATTTTTGTGGGGAGGGAGAGAGGTTTAATTGAAAAGAGAAGAAGAAGTTATTTAATTTTGTGCTTTGGAAGCTTGCTTTGTAATAGTTTTGTATGAAGAAGAGAGTGGGAGAGAAGTTTTGAAAATGAGATGATTTGTTTTATTTATTTGGCTTCCTTTTATGAATGTATAAATGCTTTTTCATTTCTTTTTCTTTTTTAATAAGCAAATTAAACAAAATCAGTAGTGTTCCTTTTTCTTTTTCTTTTTTAACCTTTGTGCTTTGTACAATAATTTTGCACAAGTTCTATGACAAGTTAAAAGGTCATACATATTTATATTAGCTATTCAGACATATTTTCCAATAATAGTAATTTAATATTCAAAAGTGACCACACTTGAAAGTACTAAAGTATATATAATAAAGCCATATATAAATTTTTGAAGTAATTTCATTAAATTTGTGTAACTTTTGTAATGTTAATGAGTTTATTTATAATAAAGCCATATATAAATTTATGAAGTAATTTCATTAAATTTGTGTAACTTTTGTAATTTTAATGAGTTTATTTATAATTCTTTCAAAGAAAATTCATTACCCATGTATAATTTTTTTTTTTTGGTTTACTTAATTAATTGCCAGTATAGTGGTGAGGTGCACTTATTCTACTACATTTTTTCTTTTAAAACGCGTGAACCGTAGATTAAATCTACGGTTTACAGTGATCCACTGTAAACCGTAGATTTAATCTACGGTTTACAGTGATCCACTGTAAACCGTAGATTTAATCTACGGTTTGTATTCATTTAATGCAAACCGTAGATTAAATCTACGGTTTACAGTGGATCACTGTAAACCGTAGATTTAATCTACGGTCTGTGTAATTTCTGCAGAAATTACACAGTCAGTCCCTGCTTTTCAGAATTACACAGTCAGTCCCTGCGCCAAAATTACACAGCAGGTCCCTGAAAAACAGAAACTTACGTTTTTTTTTAAAAAAAACATTTTTTATACTACATTCTCTCTCTTTCTCTCAAAAACCCCCAATTTTCAACCCAAAAAATCACCCAAATCAATCAACCGCATTAACTATCAAATTTATTAACAAAAAACCCCAAATCATCAATCAAACTTATCCATAATTGAAGGTATATCTTTTATTCTCTAATTTATTATTTATTTTGTGTAATTTCTATTTGTAAAATAGGAAAAAATATATAAAATATGCAAATCCATAATTCACTTAGCTATATATAATTGTTTGTTGTTTGTTTATATTAATTATAGAAATTATAATAATTGTTGATATTTGTCCCATTTTTGCATGTTTTTTTTTTTTTGTGTAATTTCAATTTGTAAAATAGGAAAAAATATATAAAATATGCAAAACCATAATTCACTTAGCTATATATAATGGTTTGTTGTTTGTTTATATTAATTATAGAAATTATAATAATTGTTGATATTTGTCCCATTTTTGCATGTTTTTTTTTTTGTGTTTGGTTAATTTCAATTGTTGATAATTGTTGATAATGTGTTTGGTTATGATTAAAAAATTGAGTTATTATTATTTGGTTTATGATTAAATGTGTGTTTGGTTATGATTAAAAAATTGAATTATTATTGTTTGGTTTATGATTAAATGTGTGTTTGGTTATGATTAAAAAATTGAATTATTATTGTTTGGTTATGATTAAAAAATTGAATTATTATTGGTTGGTTTATGATTAAATGTGTTTGGTTATGATTAAAAAATTGAATTATTATTGTTTGATTTATGATTAAATGTGTGTTTGGTTATGATTAAAAAATGGAATTATTATTGTTTGTTTATGATTAAATGTGTGTTTGGTTATGATTAAAAAATTGAGTTATTATTGTTTGGTTTATGATTAAATGTGTTTGGTTATGATTAAAAAATTGAATTATTATTGTTTGGTTTATGATTAAATGTGTGTTTGGTTATGATTAAAAAATGGAATTATTATTGTTTGTTTATGATTAAATGTGTGTTTGGTTATGATTAAAAAATTGAGTTATTATTGTTTGGTTTATGATTAAATGTGTTTGGTTATGATTAAAAAATTGAATTATTATTGTTTGGTTTATGATTAAATGTGTGTTTGGTTATGATTGTTTGGTTATGATTGTTTGGTTATCATTAATTGGTTATAATTGAGTTATCATTGTTTGGGTATCATTAATTGTTTATCATTAATTGGTTATCATTGAGTTATCATTGTTTGGTTATCATTAATTGGTTATTAATTGGTTATGTTATCATTTTTTTGTTATCATTAATTGAGTTATATTTGGTTATCATAGTTAGGATGGCAGACCCAGGTCCACATATTAAAGGCAGGTTGGGTATTTTACGACAGACCGGTCACATTTCTAATCAGACTTGGGATGCTGGCAGAGAAGCGGGTAGAGGAGATGCCAATAAGATTAGGGTTTATAATTATAGTTGGCAGATACCGACGCCTGAAAGGGTAGTTCAGAATATCATTAGGGCTGGTTTTTTCGGTATCTACAGTATAGGTAATTATACCGTAGACCGAGGCTTGGTTACAGCCTTAGTTGATAGGTGGCGTGATGAGTCGCACACGTTCCATTTTGTCGGTGGAGAGTTGGGGATATCTTTACAGGATGTAGAGATTATGCTTGGTCTCAGGGTTGATGGTCTTGCTGTTACCCGGTCGGAGCGGAATGACACGAAGGCGAGCAGGTTGGATATGATTGAGAGTTTGTTGGGTGTTGGACCTGCTGACCATGAAGTCGATAGAAACTGTTTGACAGTTACACTTGGTTGGATGTTACACACCTTCGGTGAATTACCCCCCAACCCTACTGATGATCGTTTGCTATATCAGTCTAGGGCTGCCATGCTATTATTACTGGGGGCACATGTGTTTTCGGATAAGAGCAGTGATCAGATTCCACTCTGGCCTCTGCCATTTCTAGAGGATTTTGACACATGTGCTGAGTATAGTTGGGGATCAGCTCTTCTGGCCTGGTTAGAGGCTAATCTATGCAGGGTGGTACGTTGTAAGACAAGCGGAGTAAGCGGGGCGGTGATGTTTCTGGATATGTGGGCGATTACCAGACTACTGCCGGTTAGACCATGTGAAGAGCTGCCGGAAGATATCGAGCCACCTGCGGGCTGGCCTAGGTTCCCCCTCGGTTACAGGTATGATATTTATTTAGTTTTTGTATTGGATTTACGTTTTTATATTATTGTGTCATCTATCATTTACGTACCTGCCGGTTATATTTATTGTTTATCGGGTTTTGTTTGTATATTACAGATGGAAGATGTGGAGGCAAACTAACGTTACGCCATATGTGTACGGACATAATGTGGTCCACATACGTGACCAGTTTGACAATATGTCGCCTGAACAGGTAAATTTTAACTTTCGTATTATATGTAACTTACGTATTATATGTTGTATATGTTTGCATTGGTCTTATGTTCGCACAATTTATTACTAGTATTTTTAAACAATTGTTTTTATATTCTACTTTTGCTGATAACAGATAGTGTGGCAACCTTACGGGGATCTCAATCAGTATCCGGAATACTGCACGCGGGGTCGTCATATGTGGCATTGTTCTGTGCCTCTCATTTGTAATGAGAAGATTGAGTACCACCCCGCGGACAGGTTCATGAGACAGTTCGGTTTTGTGCAGCGGGTCCCTACATATATGTTGAACATGGGTTCAATAATTGATTTTGATTATAAGTTTGATTATGAATTAATGATTTTATATTTCAATGAAATAATGCTTGATCTTTTCCAAAAAGAGTAAATGTATATTTCAGGTCTTTAAAAAGAAAGAGCATTTGAAAACGAAGCCAACGGTTCAAGCGGAACCAAATTCGGAGCTAAAACGTAGAAGATACAAGCATTCGAAGGTTAACGAGACCAGGACAAAAACGACCGATCGACTGTACAAAAACGACCGATCGTTTTTGGTCCAAATTCTTCCAGTGAGCAGGTCGAAAAGTCGACCAATCGTTTTCCAAAAGAAGTAAATGAAAATTTCAGAGCCAGAAAGATAGAGCACAGAAAAACGAAGCCACAGGTTCAGACGGAACCAAAATCGGAGCTAAAACGAAGGAGTTATGAGCTTTCGAAGAATAGCGAGAAGACCGAGAAACTGCCAGAAGAACAGTCGACCGATCGACTGGACAAAAACGACCGATCGTTTTTGGTCCAATTTCTTCCAGTGAAGTCTAGTATAAAAACGACCGATCGTTTTCAGAAAACGACCGATCGTTTTCTGGAAAACGACCGATCGACTGTAGAAAACGACCGATCGTTTTCTACAGATTTCGAAAACAGCTTTTCAGCTTATTCTGGAAAGTTGCTTAAAACTTCCAACGGTCATATCCAGCACAAACAGACTTTGCTGATATAAAAAAAACCAACCCAATCTCTCTCCCAAATAAGAAATTATCATACATAACATCATCCTTCAACCTCTCTCATAAAAACCCTAAAAATCACCAATTTGGTGAATATATTCGAGAAAGAAGGAAATCAACGAGAAAGAGATTCAAGCTCGATCATCATCAACAACTCACCAATTAGCTTTTTAAGAAGCAATTAGAATAGTGAGTGTAGTTACATTTTTGTAACAAAATTTGTATCGAGTGTTTTATAAACTCAATTGTGAGCGAGTGAACGGGTAGAGGCTTTGTAAGCAAGTGAAGCTTAAAAGCTTTAGGTTTTTCATTCGGGTACTCATAAATTGAGGGGGAGTCGTAGACTCGTAGTCGTGTTCTCTTGCACTTGTATCAAGAGTAGGAACCTCGGGTAGAGGGTGAGCCAATCGGTCAATTGAGCTCGATAGGGTTTGTAAAATCCGGAAGAAACATTTTAGTGAAATACTCGGTAGTACCGAGAAGAGGACGTAGGCGCGTTTGCCGAACCTCTATAAATCACGGTGTCATTTTCTTCCCTTGCTTTTACTTTCCGCAACTTATATTCTTGCATATTTATTGCTTGCGTTTAGTTATTTTAGCAATTTATTAACTCTTGTTAAAACGCTTAAGCTTAGAATTGCATAAGTTGGGTGGTTAGTTGCATAGAATTTAAATTAGGCGAAAATATATTTGGAAACCCAGACATGGTCACGGCAAGGATAGAAGATATGGGATTGGGCAAAAACACGACTGGCCTTTACTAACCGGAGAATTTATAGCCGTGTGGAATGACCGCCACACCCGTCTTATTAACGGCGAATATGGCACGGGGACGTCACCGGATTACATGAAATGGTATAGAGAGCGGACCCGCATCTTCATAAACCCACCTGAACTTGCCCCGCCATCTCACGGTTTTCGGGAGCATACAGGGTTGTTCAGTAAAATGGTAACAACTAATTAAAGTTCATTAATATTTGATTGTTATTTTTCTGTTTGTATATTTCAATACTTATAAAATCGTTTTTGATTGGTTTTTTTTTTCAGAAAGCGGTATTGCGCCGAAATTTCAAATCATTCAAACAGCATAAATTGAAAACGGAAGTGGACTTACTACGAAAGGACTTCGCTGAAATGGGATTGAATCCGTACGGGTCAGCTGATGAACAGTCGGATGGGGAGGATGACGATGACGACGACGACGACGACGATGGTGATGACGACCTACGTTACGACCCAAGAAATTACACTAGGTCGGCAAGTTGTTGGCGTCCCGACGAAAGAGGCAGAGGGGAAGGCGAATCTAGTAGCGGCGGTAGAAGAACCAGTGGAGGTCGACCCCCGACTACAGATCAGGGTTCGGATCCGAGTTCAAGCGGTCATGGTCATCATAGACAATCATTTGGGTCGTACGAGCATCATCCTAGTCATCAGTCAACCGACAGTTGGAGTCGAGGGTTGACAGTTACATCCCACGAGCGTGCGCCGCATCCAGAATCGCAGCAGCGACAAAGACGGCGTACGGAGCTAAACGAAATCGAAGACTCTGCTAAGCCGTCATCCGATAGATTAACATCGGGGGGAAAGATGCTCCCTATGTCCAACTTTAAAACATTTAGTCGTTACAAAAAAAAATAAATGCACTGTTTTTGTATTTGATTTCTATGTTTGATTTGTCAGTTTTATTCTTAGCTAGGGTTGGAATATTATAAATTCGTAGGTTTAATTTGATTTCTATGTTTGATTTGTACGTTATAATTTCGTAAGTTTAATTTGATTCGTATGTTTGATTTGTATGTTTTAGGGTAAAAAATATTCTGTATTTTAATTGATAGGACCAATATTGAGTTTTTACAAACCCTAAACCCTAAACCCTAAACCCTAAATTCTAAACCCTAAACCCTAAACCCTAAATTACAAACCCTAACCCCTAAACCTTAAACACTAAACCCTAAATTACAAACCCTAAACCTTAAACCCTAAACCCTAAATTACAAACCCTAAACCCTAACCCTAACCCTAACCCATAAACCCTAAACCCTAGATTACAAACCCTAAACCCTAAACCCTAAACCCTAAATTCTAAACCATAAACCCTAAACCCTAATTTACAAACCCTAACCCCTAAACCCTAAACCCTAAATTACAAACCCTAAACCCTAAACCCTAAAATCTAAACCCTAAACCCTAAACCCTAAATTACAAACCCTAACCCCTAAACCCTAAATTACAAACCCTAAACCCTAAACCCTAAACCCCTAAAAACTAAATATTCTGAAATATACATACAAACCGTACATTTAATGTACGGTTTGTACAGATTTCATACAAACCGTACATTAAATGTACGGTTTGCATGTTTTATGTGCAAACCGTAAAAGTAATGTACGGTTTGCACCCCTGATTTGAGCAGCGACGTTTTACGAATGTACTTTTTACACGGAATCACCGTTAATAACGTAAAAAAAAAGTAAACTACAGACCGTAAAAGTAATATACGGTTTGTAGTGTAAATTACATTGGATACCATATCTATCAAAATAATTCCGACAACACATTATCACTTTTGAATTATTATGACTTGACAACCCTATCCGAAAATGACTACTCAATGCATTATTAAAGTTTCGAAATGACTACACCAAAAAAAACACTACAACCCGTAAAAGTAATATACGATTTGTAGTGTAAATTACATTGGATACCATATCTATCAAAATAATTCCGACAACACCTTATCACTTTTCAATTATTATGATTTGACAACCCTATCCGAAAATGACTACGCAATGCATTATTAAAGTTTCGAAATGACTACACCAAAAATTCACTACAAACCGTAAAAGTAATCTACGGTTTGTAGTGTAAACTTACCCTATAAATATGACTCAATTTTGCCAATTCTAACAAACCATAAAATCAAACACAAACACATTTCGGAAATCTCTAAAAAAATCCTCATTTCTCTCCAATAAAATATACAAACAAACACTTTTCGAAAATGAATTACAACTATGGTTATGACAACAACCAATGGAATAACAACAACAATGCGAATTCCTCCAGTGGCTCAAACGATGAGCTAACTGATTATTCGGAGCACTTTGAAGTTGATAAATTGACTTGGGAAACAAGGGATGAAATGGTTGCTGATCTTGCTGATGTGGCTGGAAATTGGGGTTTCATTCTTACGATTCGTAGGTCTGGAGGGGGTGATGGGATCAGAACACCGTATGTTGATATTGTGTGTGATAAATCGGGGGTTTACGAAAAAAAGAAACCATCTTCCGTAAAATCAGGTACAAAGAAAAAAGACTGTCCATTTTTCATTAAAGGTTACGTAGTTAATGGTGAATGGATGTGTCACGTAGAAAATGGACAACATAACCACCCACCTCCAACTTACCTCCAAGGGCAAGCACGACGTGCTCGTTTAACCCAAGATGAAAAAGAAATTGTTAAAACTTTAAGGCAAAGTAGTTTTAAAGTTGGTGCAATATTAGAGGCCATTAAAAATCGAAATCCTGACAATGTATCAAACACTAAAACGATACATAATTTTTTGGCCGGACTGAAATTTAAAGAACGAGATGGTAGAAACCCGACACAGGAACTTTTTAATTTGTTGGATAGACATCGCTACACATTCTACTATAATATGAACCCATCAACCCATTGCCTTGAGAACTTGTTTTTTGCACACCCCGATTCTATAAGGATGTTCAAAGCTTTTCCTGATGTCTTGTTAATGGATTGTACATATAGGACAAACCGTTTTAATATGTCATTTCTAGAAGTCGTAGGAATGACATCAACGAACCAAACATATTGTTTAGGTTTTGTTTTCATGAGTGACGAGACACAAGAAAGTTATATATGGGCATTGGAAAAATTTAAAGTTACATTGGAGGGGTGTATACTACCTAGGGTGTTTGTAACCGACAGGGAAATGGCCTTATCAAATGCTTTATCCGTTGTTTTTCCCGATTCTCATCATATTTTGTGCACTTTTCATATTGCAAAAAATGTTTTGAAAAACTGCCGTAAAAAGATCCCTGACGAGGAGTGGCAAACGTTTCTAGATGATTGGGGTTTATTGGTTGATTCTGAGTCGATAGAGGAGTACAATTATAACCGAACTAATTTCAATTCCTCTTACAAATCGTACCCTGCTGTGATTAAGTATGTAGACAAGCTTTTAAATGATTATGCTGAAAAGTTTGTTGCATGCTATACCAACCACACAACACATCTAGGTAACAGAACTAGCAATCGAGCCGAACAACAACATGCTAAGCTGAAAAGATCCCTTTCCACAAATGCTGGCACGCTTGAAACTGTTTGGGTAGAGGTGAATAGAATTCTAGAAAAACAGTTTGAGGATATTAAGACGAAGTTGGATAAATGCAAGTCTTATTTTCCACATTCTGAAAAAACGCCTCTATTTATAAATCTTAGGTCGTATATCACACACTATGCCTTTGATTTATTATTTCAAGAACACAAAAAATGTAGTGGCCTGGCTGATGAGAATTGTTCTTGCGGTTTTAAATTGTCTCACGGTTTACCTTGTCATCATATTATGAGTGAACATATTTTATTCGGGAAGCCTCTTCCTCTAGAATATATTCATCCATTCTGGAAAAAATTAGACGTAATTGATGATAATGGGAACACCGATGATTATGGGGTAGAGGGTGATCTAGAAGAGTTTAAAAGTGTTTATGCTAGAAAAAACGAATGTTGAAAAACGGCGTATGAAAACACAACTCCGAGAGATAACCGTACCAGCCAGAACATCCGTCAGTGACCCCGAAGTTAGAGTAAATAGGGGGAGACCTAGAAAAGGCGACAAATCTAGTAAGAGGGATAAGTCGGGATGGGAGTATGTGGAGGAACAGAGTGCTGGTGCTAGTAGGGACAAGGGCAAAGGCAAGGCCGTTGAAACACCGGAGGTAAGGGTAAACCCAACTAGGAGGCCGCGAAACCAGAACCCTAAACCCACCTCCAATAGGCCAACCTTCCTGTACAGTGACCAAATATGGGTCATGTTACATAGTTACATCGAAACAGTTTATGATGTGCGTGGGGATGGTAACTGTGGGTTCCGGGTACTTGCAAATGCGACGGGTAAACAGTATGGGGAAGATGATTGGTATGCGGTAAGATGTGAGTTGTTTCAAGAGCTGCAGCAAATGAAAGGTGTTTACTATGAGCTGTTTGAGAATGTTGGCTTTGAAGCTTACCGGTATGATTATATTTTATCAAGTTTAAATTTTTATCATCCTACAGATCCCGCACATATTGACAAATGGATGAGATTTCCGTCTTATGGGTTTTTAATTGCTTCTCATTACAATATTCCAATTGTATTGTTGTCCTCATGGGAAAATAATGATGGAGGGGTAAACGTGTGTAACAGTACTTTTTTACCTCTTTATACTGGTTCGCCTCGGGGAACGACAAATTACATCCCGACTGTAATGGTGTTCGTCAACAGTTGTCACTATGCTCAGGTTATTCCTAAAGAAGAAGGGATCTTCCCAATGCCATGAATTATAGCACGGTGGGAACAAACACGCACTGAGACAGCTGCACCATGAAAGGAACTTTTTCGACCAAATTTCAAGTTATATATGGAGCTAGAAAAGCAATCGGGAAAGCAAAAGGCAAATCAAGAAGAACCTATAGAACTAAGTCCATAATCAGTTTTTTATTTTTAATTTTATGTAAAATACTATTTTTTTTCAAGTTGTTGTAAATTTATATGATGTAAACAAATGTTTAATAAATTTGTTTTATGAAATTTAGTTCTATGAAATTTTGTTGTAAATTTTGTTTAATTTTGTTGTAAATTTTGTTTAATAAATTTGTTTTATGAAATTTATAAGTTGATATTCATGTTTGCATATTGACTTAATTTCTTTTATGAAATTTATATAATTTATAATTGTTTCATTCAAGAAAATTGACGATTGACACCAAATTCACGACTTAGTTAATGTTTCATATTGCGTTATACAAGTGTTAAAAACAAACCAAATGTACTTCACAAAAATTGACGATTTAGTTAATGATTCAATAAATATCAACTTATAAACTTGACAAAAATATAACATCAACCAAAAACATAAAATTTATCAAATCAACTTTTTTTGTGTAAATTTGTGTAAATTTTGTGTTTATTTTGAAAGATTGTTAGAATATTGGTAATTTATTTTATGTCAAATTTTAAAAATAAGGCATTTTGTTTTTTTATTAAAAAAATCATATTTAATTTGAAAAAATTATTCAGTATTTTAATTTTAATTCTCAGATTTTTTTATTTTTTTTTTTAATCTGTAAATTTTTAAAAACGCTGTAAACCGTAGATTTAATCTACGGTTTACAGTGATTGACTGTAAACCGTAGATTTAATCTACGGTTTACAGTCAATGACTGTAGACCGTAGATTAAATCTACGGTTACTGCGTTTTAAAAGAAAAAATGTAGTGTATTAAGTGTACCTCTATAGTGGTAGTACTAAAAATAGAGGTTTAAATAGTATTTTAGAAATAAAAAGTAAAAGTACTCGTATTTATGCCAAAGTAATATTTTTCTTTATACATAAACTACTACACTTATACTTCAAAAAAAAAAAACCTACACTTATCACCAAACAACGTTGACATAGTTAAACAAAAGTATACTTTTTCACGTCTATCGAAAAAATATACTTTTCTATTGACAATATGTTAAAAAAAAGATTTATATATACTTTTTCTATTGACAAGATGATACAAAAGGAGATTTATATTTTACTTTATGGAAAACTAATACCGTATAGAACAGTGATTATTTGAAACAGTCAGCTTATTTGACTGTTTATGATACAGTTATCTCAGTCATCCTTATATTAGAAATGAATAGTTAGATAATATTTTTTAATAACTAATTTATTTTTCCTATTTTCAACAAATTAGAATTTGATAAATTAAAAATAAATTATATAATACAATAAAAACTCAAATAAAAATATAAAACCTAGTGAGACCTACCATAAACTTAAATATTAATCAAAATTTAACTTTTTTTTAATCCATTTGACATATTTTTATGCAAACGACTTGTGAAAGCATGATTCTTCCTTGTTAATTCCCACATAAAATGATTGAAGTATTTATGTGCTATATATACCCTAACTTATATCTAAGTAACATATATAATATGCTGGCGAACACAATGGAATGCCATCGTTAAAATGACTAAAAGCAGTGTAATATAAAATGTATACAAATGTAAAAGCATTTCATTTAATGTAATGCTAAGTATTTTTTTTGGTTTTCTTATATTTGTTAGCTCCTATTATAATTATATCTTTATAATTGATAGACGATAGTAGTATTGGTTTTTAAAAACATTGACCGATTAACGCCTTATTTGTGCTTATAATGGTTAGAATGGGAATGACTATGAAATAGTCACCCTATATGACTGGTTGACACTCCGTTAGCATAAAAATGTGTTAAATGTATAAAAAAAAATAATAATTTTTGATTAATATTTAAGTTTCAGATAGGGCCCCTAGGGTTTTATATTTTTATTTGGGGTTTAGTGTTATACAATTTGTTTTTAATTTATCAAATTATAATTTGTTAAAAATAGAAAAAATAAATTAGTTATTGAAAAATATTATCTAACCATGTATTTTTTAATCTAACGATGGTTAATGTGACCGTTTTATAAACAGTCAAATAAAGTGACCGTTATAAAGAGTCACTCATTAGAATGGGTTGCATAAATGTTTAAAGAGAGTTAAAATCATATATGCTTGGTAAAGTGCTATTCGTTTCTACAATTTATTGAATATGGAGAGAGATAATCATACGTTTTGGAACAAAAGGTCAAGTCACGGCCGAAACTTTTACTCAATATTTTGTAGTGAATTGTTTGAATAAGTATAAAAAAACTAGCAATTATTTTCAAGAGGGGTACTTAATTAGTGTGTGGATGTTAAGCCCAGAATGAACCAAAATTATTGATGGCTTGCTTCGGTTTATTCTTCTACTATTGTATTTACAAGTTCCCTCATTTTTATTAATATAATTGATCAATTACTTTTGTGAAAAAGTGATTAATTTGTCCCAACCCAAACAGTTCATATGCAGAATATGCTGTTTACTAAACACTAACCGAAACCACATACATCAAATATGCAATAAATAAGTCCATAAGCCCTCGTTTGCAAATCTTACGCACTATATAAACACCCAAACATACTCACATTATAATTATATCTCCCACACTATATAAAGTATAAACACCCAAACACTCTCATATATGTGTTAGCTCCTATTATAATCATATCTTTATAATTTATAGCAATATAAGTTTTTAAGTAAATTAATCGATTAATGTGTCCCAGCCCAATTAGTTGTATATGCATAACTTGGTGTTTATTAAACATTAACTGAAACCACTAGACCAAATCCATAATAAATAAATTCCGAATCCGTCATATGCAAATCTTCCACTTTATATAAACACTCAAACACTCTCATTATAATATATTCCACACTATATAACACGCACAAACACTCCATGCATATATGTGTTAGCTTCTATTATAATTATATCTTTATATAATTGATAGCAATATAAGTTTTTAAATACATTACCCGATTTAACGTGTCCCAACCGTAACAATTCATATGCAGAACCTGTGCTTATCAAACACTAACTGAAACCAGTAGACCAAATCCTCAAATAATAATTCTCAAAACCCTCGTATGTAAATCTCTCACACTATATAAAGTTATAAATATCCAAACACTCTCATTATAATATCTCCCACACTATATAAACACCAAAACACTTCCATATACGTGTACTATTATAATTATATATTTTATAATTGATTGATAACAATACAAATTTTGAAGCACATTAACAGATTAACATGTTCCAACCCCAAACAGTTGATATGCAGAACTTGGTGTTAATTAAACATTAACCGAAATCACTAGACCAAATCCTCAAATAATAAATCTCAAATCTCTCATATGTAAATCTCCCACACTATATAAACATCCAAACACTCTCATTATAATATCTTTCACACTGTATAAACACCAAAACACTTCCATATAGTAGGGGTGACATTTTTTATCGATTTGTACCGACCGCTTTTCGAGCCGAACCAATCAAATCGGTATCAAAAGTTTGGTATACCGACATTACGGTACGGTACAACCGAACCGATCTTTGAAAGTCGGTTCGGTTTCGGTATTCGTTTGGTAAGTTCGGTATGGTACCGATTCAAATCGAAATATTAAAACATAGTATATAGACAAATAAAATAAAACACTTATATAAACTTAATTATTAACGTTGTTATAATATACTTATATTATATTTTCTAGTGAATGTTATAATATTTATAAATTTTACTAGAAATGTTTAGTAGTGTTTACTCTTTTATGCAAAAAAAACAAGATAGGTAACAATAATATAAATAAATAAATATTTTTAATCTATTATTTTTAAAACTTTATGCTATGTTTTTTTTTTCCAAAACGCACAATTTTTCTATCATCACTTGTAAACTCTAAAGTTTGGTATAAAACCGAAACCGAACCGAACCGAACCAACCAAATAGTTTGGTATACCGAATTTTTTGGTTCGATAATGGTATAAAAATTCTCAAACCAAACTAGTTTGTTACGGTATCGTTATGTAGTCAAAAAATTTGATACCGAACCGATTTCATCCCTACATATACGTGTACTATTATAATTATATATTTTATAATTGATTGATAACAATACAAATTTTGAAGCACATTAACAAATTAACATGTCCCAACCCCAAAGAGACAGTTGATATGCAGAACTTGGTGTTAATTAAAAATTAAACGAAACCAGGAGACCAAATCGTCAAATAATAAATTCCAAAGCAGAGTAAATCTCTCAAACTATATAAACACCCAACAACACACTACCATTTTATCTTATTTCAAAACCCTAGCCGCCGATCTCACACCACAGCACCACTCTCTCTCTCTCTCTCTAAACATGGTGAGTTCCCATCTTCTCAATTATCCGCCACGTGTCCGTTTTTAAAAAATGATTCATATTTATCATGTATGTAATGTCTGTGTACTAATAAAAATCGTTGTAATGCTAAACGATTCCAATTAACTAAAAGGATTTGTCTAATATTAAAAATACCGTATTGCTCGAATAATCCGTAATTTTTATTTTTTTTAAATTAAATTTTTCATTCAAAAGATATATAAATATCATTGTATCTACGATTAATATTCCTAGTTTACATACATTTTTTATTTATTTAGCTAGCTTAGGTCAAAGTGGTGTAGATTTGCTAGTTTTTATTTTCATGTGTTTAATTATGTTTTATGTATTTGTAAAAAAATTTAAAGTGAATTAAGTCAATTGAATAGATTATGCGTTTATAAATTTAAGGTAATTATGTATCATATATGTATGTATCAAATTTAAGGTAAAAAAAATATGTTTAGATGTGTATACCGTGATTCTCTGTAAATACTGAGTAAATACTAACGCCTGTAGATAGTTTTAAAGTATTAGATGAACTATTGTTTTTTTTGTTAATAATATTTTCACTGTTTATATATTTGGAATCATAGTTTTACTCTTAATTATTTGTTAGACAGTTAGGGTCTGTTTGGTAACAGATTTTTTTAGCAGATTTTTGAATTTTTGATTTAAAAATCTGTGGGTGTTTGGACAGTCGGTTTATTTAACTTTTAAAAGCAGATTTTTTAGGCTAAAAAAGCTTAAAATCCAGCATTGTATTTTCAGTGGATTTTTAAAACGGAATTTTTAAATCTGATTTTGGACCAAAAAATATGTTACCAAACATAGCCTTAATGAGTGATACTCGTGAACAATTTAGACATTTTATGCGTTACACCATGCGATAACGTCCGCTAGTATGTATGCATGTATATAATGCGGTGTGTATGTATATATGTACAGATGTTTATATATATGTGCATATGTATGTAATGTGTGCATGTATATATGTATGTAATGTGTGCATGTATATATGTATGTAATGTGTGCATGTATGTATGTAATGCGTGTGTGTATGTATGTATGTATTGGCGGATGTGTTATTGGGTTTTTATTCTATATCTATAATATCTATATATATGCTATTTTTATTCTAGCAGGTTTACGTAATTGGGATATTGGGTTTTTTGTAGTTTATTGTTCTTTTGAAATATAACAATTGAATCAGTTATCAAGCTATTATAGGAGTACATAAAGATTACATTTTGTTGTTAGATATAAGATTGCAACAACAGGTTCACTTGTATATGACTCCTATTTTTTTTCCTGTAAGTAAAACTTGTATATCTATATCTATATACATATGCTGTTTTAATTTTATATCTATATCTATGTGTGTGTGTGTGTGTGTGTGTATGTGTATGTGTGTATGTATATATGTATGTAATGTGTGTGTGTGTGTATGTATAGACGGATGTGGAAGCAGAGTTGGCGCCGAAGAAGAGGACGTTCAAAAAGTTCAGTTTCAGGGGTGTCGATCTCGATACTCTCCTCGACATGTCTACCGATAATCTCGTCAAGCTCTTCACCGCACGTGCTCGCAGAAGGTATATAACACAATATCTATATATTAATATTATTGTAAATTTATTCATTATCTGGTTATGTATGGTTATGTATGGTTATGTTATTGTAAATTTATTCATTATCTGGTTATGTATGTATATGTTATTGTGATCTATTCCTTTTCACATAGTATTCAACTTTGGGAAATGATGTATCCACGGAATTTATAGACAGAAAATTAGTACATAAATAAATGAATCCTGAGATGGAATCAAGATAGAATAAAGTTAGTGGTAGAACCAGGAATGTAGAACGTGAGAGGATGGAATTTTAATGGGATTTTTTTACATATTATGGGGGGATTAAGTTATTATATAGATTTTGTCTAGATACATGGTAAAAAAATATATGTTTTTGTCAAACTAGGTGGAACTGTAATCGTGGAATATAAGGGGATGCTATGTGTTTTTTTTTTTTAAAATAGTAGTGGACGACAGAAATTGTGTGAAATAAATTTATAAATAAAAAATACATTGTAGAAATTATATTATTGTCAACCTAGGTGGAATTATGATTGTGGAATGTGTGGAGGTAAAATTTAATATGGAGTTTTCTCTTCATATTATTGCGGGGGTGGGGTGGGAGGTGGAGAAAGTTTATCAATAATTGAACTTAAGAAATGGTAAAAGTTGATCCTTTCATCAAGTTAATATGCAGGGACGTCTAATTGTAAGTTTGGTATTGCCAGTTTAAGGAGGAGAAATAAATTATATCAAAAGTAATGGTATAAACAATGTTGCTGTTGGTTCATCTTCCAATTCAGGAAGCATGCCGCTTTTTGGAACACTAATATATACTAAGAAACATTGCGCTGCTTTTAAGCAAAGTACCAGCGTTTCAAAAGGCAGTCTAGGAGACGATTAGGCACCTGGGGGTTAGGCGAACTTAGGCAGGGGAAAGCTAGGCGGACAAAAATCGGCTTTGGCGGCCACTTAGAAATTAGGCGCTACACCGTCCCTTTCCCCCTAGCGCA
Organism: Primula veris; assembly: GCA_963682055.1. Lineage (NCBI taxonomy): Eukaryota > Viridiplantae > Streptophyta > Magnoliopsida > Ericales > Primulaceae > Primula > Primula veris. The sequence continues at coordinate 23,153,701 of OY821743.1, read as the reverse complement.
ATTTGAAACCTTGACCCCTACAGACTGCTTTGATATTTTAACAATGCTTATCTCACTGTTATCTCACTCCCTTCCCAGTCTGGAAATGACTGAAATGCTTTGTCGTGATTTGCAAAATAGTCTTTCTACTAATGCATGTGATTAAATCATGTAGACATGGTATCAGAATAATAATCATGTAGTTTGCTTATATAACAGGGTTGTTTTTGAACTCCAGTATTTCAAAGTAAACTTTTCTATAGAGCAATCATATGTTCCCTGAACTTTTAAACTCTTTACAATGAAAGGCTTTCGGCATTTTTCTATATTGCATCTCACTCTGTCCTTAACTGAGGATTACTTGTAAAGCTTTATCAAAAAGGACAAAGCACTCTTCCCTGCTATGATTTCAGTGCAAGGTTTCACATAGGAATAACCACTTTTCGTTAGACAAGTAATTATAAGTATTATAGTGTGACTGGTGGCAAATTAGTAAATTTGTACCTTTTGTGCTTAGAGCAGTGGAGATTATCATTTTTATCTTTTGTAATGTTAAAAAAAAGAGCAAATGGGTTGTCCCAGGGGTTAGGCCCTTAATATACTCTGCTTACCATCGGAGTTCAAGCCCTTACCACCCCTTTAAAGTGAGAGATTGATTATAAAAATCGCAGAAATATACTTTTTAATATTTTAAGTACATATAATATATTATCTTTAGTTTTTTAGTAATTATTAACCCCACCGAAGATGTGACAGGGAGTGACCCTCATGGTGAGTGGGGTATACTAAGGCCCTAATCACTTGGATCATCCCGCTTGCTCATTTATCTTATAATAACAAACATTTATTTAGTGAATTACTGAAGTACAGTAATATATCTTTGATTGGAAGTAGGAAATCACTTATAAGATCATATACTAATGTAATTACAAATTGTAAGTAAAAGGGATAATGTTACCGATGTCACATAAAATTGAAATATTTATTTGAAATCATATTATATATTCATTATTTTTTCAAGTTTGCTAGTAGAAAGGAAACTTTTCAGATGTAGGTGTAAGTTTTCTGTCCTAGTTTGCTGGCTAGGGTTTCTTAACAGGAAACATTTTTTTTCTCTGGAGAAGAAGTTTTTTTATCTATAAGAGTATCCTGGTCACTATGGATCTGATTGCTCGCCGTATTTAATGATACAGGTTCCAAAGGGGGCTGAAGAGGAAGCCCATGGCTTTGATTAAGAAGCTCCGCACGGCGGTAATACTCTGCATTATTATTATTTTGTTAATTTACTTCTGCGCTCTCTGGCAAAAATGTATTTTTTTGGCATATGTAACTTGCAAGTTTTTTGTTAAAATTGTGATATAAATTATTCCTTTGAGGTTGTTCAGGTAAGAAAAAGATGCCAGGTGATTGATTGTAACGGTTTTAGATTGTGAAATTAATGGTTGCAGTAAACAGTACTGGAGAACTTGTATTTAATGCACGCCTAATATTTCTATTTTACTTAAATATGGATTTCCTGGTCTGGCAGTGCTTGTCTAGAGAACTTGTATTCTACATAACCCAAATCCTTCTATGAACTTGGTACATAGTTCTGCTGCTCCGTTCATGAACTTGGTACATGCAAGAAAAAAAACTCTTTGTCAATATTAGTTCTAAAGGAAGATCAAAATGTGCTAGTTGGATTAGTTGGTCGATTCAATTTTTAGTTTTGGGTAGGTTTGTATACCCAATTAACAGAAGTTCAATCCATCTTTATTTGCTTTGCTGGAGTGAATTTGTGAACGTTACGCAATAGCTGGATCTCCTATTCCAAAAGTTTTTTTTTATTAAGTCCCATGCCTATACTTGAATATTTTGATTACTTTATTATGTCCATGCCATTACTACTGTGTCTACCCTTACGAACTTTTTTTTTGCCTAGAATCAAAATATTTTTCTTATAACTCATTCCACTAGCAAATGACACTTGAAGCAATTTTCCTACATTATAAACATATTATTCTTTGTCTCTTTTTGGCATTTCAAAGTTATTCTTATCTTTTCATTTTTGCTTTGTTATTGCTGCCTTTGGTCAGAAACGTGAGGCAGCTCAAGGTGAGAAGCCATCCCTAGTGAGAACTCACCTGCGCAACATGATTATTGTACCTGAGATGATTGGTAGCGTTTTGGGTGTATACAATGGCAAGCAGTTTACACCCCTCGAGGTGAAACCTGAGATGATTGGCCATTACTTGGCCGAGTTTTCAATCTCGTACAAGCCTGTTAAGCACGGTAGACCTGGTATTGGTGCTACTCACTCTTCTAGGTTCATTCCCCTCAAGTGAGGTGTTTTATCATGGATTTGTTGTTCCCAGACTTCACTAATACTTTTTATGTGAAGGGTTTTATATCCTGTTTTCTTTCTGTAATGCCATTTTGAGCTCTTGAACAATTTTTGGTCTGGATTTTGCTCCTGTTGATTCAACATGAAAGATCTTTTTGAAGTCTGGTTTCATTTTCTTCAATTTTGTTTTGTTTGTTTAATTTGTCGAGCTTCAATGATAGGAGATGTTGTCAATAATGGAAATGGGTGGTACATGGTTTATGGCATAAGCAAGATGCTTAACCCCATAATACAATTGGCAAGCCCATGTGATTCGAAACCGCGCAAGTGTAGTAAAAGCCGTACTCCTAAAACAGTGCAAGTGACAGTCACTTTTTGATATTTGTTCTAAACTTCAAATCCTGGTAATTGGTCCGAATATCCTGTTCTTTGCTTCCACTTTTCTTGATTTGGAACTAGGTTTTAGGGTCATGTTAATAAACATATTAGGTGAATTTTTTGGATTAAAATTATGTTGAAGAGAAGTGGGTTTCTCAGCTTTTATTTGGCTGGCTTTCATGTACAAATTCTTAGGCAGATTTAAAATTCAAGAAACCAAACCAATCCCTTGGCCAAAAATTCCTAATTAATCGGTCTTTTAACATTTGAAAATTTGGGTAGGATGAACATTATCGGATGAAATCTGTTTAAGAAGTAAACCATGATAAAATACACCAAACTTTTTAATCAGTGCCATCTGTAGCCTTTTTTCCTCAATAAAAAGCAATTAAGAAAAAAGAACCAGCTCCCGACAACAGACAAGGTGATCGCAACACCAGATGAGTGCCCTAACACAGTATACAATCCAGCAACAAAGGCAAGCCCCATAGCACCCAAAGCAACGACATTGCATAGGTAGCCCAAAGCATAATTGATTGGGACCTTTTTCTTCTCCGGTCCACTTGCCACGTCAGCATAAATAAGCACTGCCGTAATGGCGAAAAACAGAGACATTGCATCAGTTATGACAAACGCTTTGAATGCCGCCTTTTGAACTAAAACTGCTATGCCTTGGTTTTGGCCTTCATGTTCTATGTACCCTCTCGGGATGGTAAACGCTGCAGTGAAAGTTGCTATTGCTATTAGGGCATTCACAATCATTTGTGTCCCGGCAGATCTTTGTGTGTTTATTGGTGAGATCTTTCCGTGTGCTTCAAAATATTCCTCTTTATCTATTGCTTTAATTTTATCCTTTTTATTTACATTCCGCTGTCCTAGAACAGCACCTGCACTTGTCATGGATCTTCTCATAAAACCCTGTGAATTTGTGTTTGGTGGGTTAATATCACATAGTAAATTTCATGGATTTGATAAACTGTGGTTTTATTCTAGTGAAACCTCTTTTTTAATCAAATCATCCGATTTATTTGAGGCTGAGAAAAAAAAAGGATCATCAAGCTTGAAACAATTTTTTGCTATCAACAAAACACACTCCAACTTCAACGAATAGAAGCAAATAAGCTGAGCTTGAAAGCTTGAAGCAAACACTCGGTTTGCGGGTTCAAGCTAGAAACATGTAAGTTTGACAAATTAAATTCAGTTTTCAGTTCTAAAAGTTGAGACCCCGTTTCAAGCACCAATTATTGGAGAGAAAAAAGTCTGCAAAATTGGGCAATCGCTTATGAATTATTTATTATCTCTTACAGTTTTGTGTTTTCTTGTGGAAGAAAATGCAACTTACCCATGATTCAGAGTGCTTATCGCTGTAAACCACATCCAAAGGAGCAGAATTTCTGTTGTTAAAAGCCATCAAATCCACTTTATGGTGCTTAATGAGATCTCCTACATAGCAACCAGTAGCAGCAAGCAAATGGAGAGGTGTGTTTCCGTCAATATCCTTCTGATTTATAACACGGCTAAGCGGAAATTTGTTCAGAATAAACTTGATCATTTCTTTCTGACCAGTTTCCGCAGCATTATGAAGAAAATTACGACCTTTACCATCAACCATCTCCCAACAATCTGGACAAGTATATACAAGCTCCTGAACTACGCTTATGTGGCCTTGGCTAGCTGCTAAATGGAGTGGCGTTTTCTTTTCGTAAATTTCTAAGGTATAAACAGCTGATTTTCTAGCAGTCAATAGTTCCTTTACTCTCGCCACATGACCGACATTGGCGGCATAGTGAAGAGGGGTCCACCCTTGCTCGTCTACTTCTGTGGTCAAGGACGGGTTCCAATCTAGGAGTAATTTTGTGCAGCCTTGAATAGTTTAAGAAAGCAAAATAGTTAGTATTGTGGTTGTAGGAATTCGAAGAATATTTCTTCAATAAAAAAAATAATGATATACCTGGAGGCTAAATGACACACTTGTGCACATACAAAAAGAGTGCCGTCGTCTGGTATATTTCTGATTTATTCATCAAAGGGGACAGATGTTCTTAAGTGTGTCATTTAGTGTTAACGTATCTATTTACTCTGGAGTCTCAATTAATATGTCAAGAATGTTTTTATAAATATGTTAAAGTAATGTTTTACTCCATTCACATTTGTTCAAGTCACTGCCTTCCTATTAGTTATTAATATTGGAGCAGTTTGTTATGCCTACTTTAATGATTAAAAAGTTCTGTTTGCTTCGGTATATAATGTATATCTGTTTAAGCAACAAATACTATGACTTGTTAAATTGCAGCTTTTAAACTTGGTTGTTTTCTTTTTGACTGAAGCAAAACTGTTCTTGTTAATCAACTCTACAGCCTAGCTTTTATAGTTTTGTTTTTTTCATGGAAAACTAGGACACTTGGAAGAAGTAAGTCCTGGATTAAATACAGACAGGTCTAGAAACACTATAAACAAACTAAAATTGAGCAAAATGGGGTTGTCCTATAATGGTCAGGCAGGTTCATCCGGCTCTTTCAAAGCAAGAGTTATTTATCAATTATCATTTGGTAAAAGAAAACTAAGAAATGAAAATTAGAAAAGAAGTTAGGATAGAAATTCAAAAATATAAACTAAAAAAACTATATATACCTTCAAGATTATGAATAACGGCAGCATGCAAAGCGGTCCGACCACTGGGCCCACCATACCCCGGGTCCTCACAACTTTCCAATATCGCAAACACCAAACCAACATAGCCTCTCTCCGTCGCTATGTATAGAGGAGTTTCCCCGGCCTTGTTAGCTGGGTGGCGGAACCCTGTGTCTGCCGCTGTCAGCAACTGGGTTGCGGAGGTATGGTGGCTCCTGACTGCCACGTGGAGCGATGTGTCGCCATCGATGTTCTCCGTCCTCATCATGACTTTGGCGGTCCCAACGCCGTCCTCTAGCTCCTCGTCGAGCGCATTTGCATACTCAACCAGTGCGCTGACAACTATAGAGTGACCCTCGCGTGCCGCCATGTGTAGGGCCGTGTCGCCGTCGAAATTTGCCTTCCGGTACATGGAAGGGAATAAATTGAGAATTCCCATGACACAATTTATGTGGCCAAATTGGGAGGAAACATGAAGGAGAGTGTTTTTGTTTGGTGATAAAAATGACTCAAAATGGTTCTTGTTATGGAGTAAAATCTCAATGTCACCAACCATAGCTGCTTTGTACAATGTTGTTTCCATATTGGAACTCTGAACTTGGTTTCTGTTTTTTTTGAAACTCATAAAATTAAGTTCAAAAACAATGCATTAGTAGTTACTTTCTTTTGATACAATTAGTTTGTTACAATTCGTCACAAGCTCTAGAATTTAGCTAAATTGTGCTCATTACAGGTTAAAAGAAGATGATGGAAGGCCGGCTACGGAGATGTCCCTTTAAGATATCAAATTTGTCATCTTTAAGATTAATATAATTTTTATTTGCCAAAAGTTATTGCCCGACTTACAATGGTTGGTTTTTTTTTTTCTTTCTTTTTTGATATATCAACGTGACAGATTCTCTGGTATATTTAGACCTTAATTAACACGTAATTGACTCTTGTAAGTTCTTCAAAGCAATACGAATAGAAGTGCTAAAAATTACTAGAGTTTGAATGGTTCATGTTTTAAAAAGACCGGACTTGGTTAGAGGTGAGACTTTGACACGATCTTTAAAATATTATAAAAAATGTCTAAATAGCAACGGACAATATTTTGAAAACTTTTTGTAAAGGTAATGACGTTAAATTTTAGAAACTAATATTAATTGTTGCCTAAACTGTTGTGAAATTTTAGCAGTTTCCAAAAAATCGTTTGTTACCAGGGAAGGACCACTAGTTGGGAGCACTCGTGGGTCGCGGCTCCCCCATTTTGTAAAAAATTGAAAAATAATTTTTTCCAAATATTTTGATCAAAATCTCTAACACACACCCCATCACGAAAACACAAATACTCATATAGGGTGTTGAAATTTTTTATATAGAAATCGGCCACTCCTATTTACAATTCTTGGTTCCGTCATTGTCTGTTGTTATTATGACATTTTCTCGCAGTGTGCACAATAAATATTGTCAACAACGTGCTTTATGTAAAATAACTAACATTTCTCCAAGTACCAAGATCTAGAGAGTGTAGAGTTAACGGATCTCGAAAATTAAACGTGCTCACCGCTGAGCAATCCCATAAGAACTGTACGGATAGTTCCGCTCAATGTTGATCGTAGTACCGTAATAATCAATTTTTTTGGAGTGTGACACTTCATAATACTACTTACATTATAAAGAGCAGAGTTTTTAACACGTCGAAATCACAATAGTCTTCCACCTATCTCGCCAGTAACACAAGCGTTAAACCAATTTTTTTGTTTGTCTCTATGATTGCAAATTGCAATGCATATAATTATAAAGTCATTATATTTAAGAGCTATTTCAAAATAGATGTTATACCGAGTTTGGTTGTGCTTCGTACGACTAATATTTACTTATTTTTTTTACAAGAAAAAAAGCTCAGGCAAAGCGTTTTTTCCAAGAGTTTTGCTCAAAAGCCTAAAAACATACAAAAAATTAACCTGCTTAAAAAGCAAGAAAGCATTTTTTTCAACTTTTCCAATCTATGGATCGAGAGCTTAATGTAGAGCTTCATATAGAGAGTTTTTTTTTAAAAACAGTTGGGAGATGTGGATGTACTCTATTGATAGTAGATGACATATACAGCATGCATATGCATGTACGTACGTAACATTTACTACATGGTCCACACACTACAACCCATTATCTCACCTATTAGGATAGGAAAAAAACTTGATATCAGTTTTATTTCAGCTCCAAAACCTGAAAATAGTTTATAGTTAGATAGCGTCTTTATACAATCATGATAATCTGAATCCAGTCTGAGACTCATAGTTCTGAAATACGAGTCGTAGTTCTGAAATACGAGGTTGATTTCAGAACTACGACCCGTACTTCTCAAGTACGAGATTGATTTAGAAAAGTTAACCGTTTAAAAAAAAAGTCAAGTCTCGTACTTCAGAACTACGACTCGTATTTCAGAACTACGAGTCTCAGACTGTATTCAGATTATTCTAACTGTATAAAGACTCCACCTTATAGTTAACCAAAAACCAAACTGAGCAGAGGTGTAGCTTGTAAGTTTCAAGATAAAATGCAAGATACCGTTGCCGCGCCACGTCAACTCCATCGCTATTCCGCCCTTGGCGAACCTTCCTAGCTCCGTCTTCGCTCTCTCTTCCGTCTCTCCATGAACCTTCACTACTTCACGCGTAACTACATCGTTATTGCTTATTTCATCTACTCAATCTCTCTCATTCTACGCCCCGTTTCCCAGTGGCGGATTTATGATCTTTATTGGTTGAAATTCATGTGTATTTTTTTTCTAACTACACGCAAGCTAAATTCTAAACGGGTTTGGTAACATATGCCCGGGGGCATATGTTAAGCCTTTAGGGAAAGTTGTTGATTAATGTGTTATACTTAGATATATCCTACCAGATATTGATTGAGGAGAGACTCGAAACACTAAGTATGATTTGACCAAAAAATTAAATAATGATGTTAACACTTTTAATTCGCTTATCTAAGAAAAAAAAAGTTGGGTGCTTTCCCTGTTTAATGCACACAAAAATTCGGATTCAAGCTTGTGTTGGTTGAACTTTCTTTTTTTTGGACACTTAGTAAAATAGCGTCCAAGCTACTTGCACCAACTACAAGTTTTTTTTTTTTTTTTTTTTTCTTTTGCTCATTTCACTCGCTTTTTTGGTAGACGATATTTTGTTTTTGAAATAGCAGGGCAACCAACATTGAGTTTATCTATTTTTTCACCGGGACTTAATTCATCTTCGACAACTTGAAAATTGTAACATCCCAGACCGGCCCGTGGGTGTCACACGGCTGAATAACACGTGTGTGGCGGCACGTGCTAAACAAAGTCTAAATGAAATAATTATTAAACACTCGCTAAATATGTTAGGACCAGATTTCTGGTCTAAATACTATTTGTTGTCTATTGGTTTTTACTTAATAATCCTAACTGTTTGTTCAAGAACTAAGACAGTGTTGTTAGGTTTCAAGTAATGTTGCAACCTCAGTTACAACCTATGCTGATAGGTTTCAAGTAATGTTGCAACCTCAGTTGCAACCACAGTTACAACCTGCTTAGACAGCGTTGGAGGTTTCAAGTAATGTTGCAACCTCAGTTGCAACCACAGTTCCAACCTGCTGTTCTGCAGGATTCTGTCATGTTCTGTAAATCTGCATAACTATTCTTTAATGATAATTATTTATTTTAAACTATGCAGGATATATTCTCATATGATCCTAAAGGTTTAGTATGCGTTTATTGAGAATATCAAAGTGGTAAGGAAAGATTTCCTAAAAGATATAAAGAGATTAGTTATGTTTTCTTTACATAGATAAATTCTTATCTCTATTCTTATACAAATCTTTATCACTTGTTTCAATCTTTGTTCCTTATCAATTCAGTATGATATGTTTAACATTGAATGAAATATAAAGTTAATGTTTCATATATATATTTAAAGATATTATCTTTAAAAGATATTGTCTTTTTATATGTTTCCTTGTTATAGGAAAAGATCAACTCTTACAATCAATCTTGTTATTAAACAGGTATCAACCAATAATGATTGGAGTCAATCCACGCTGAAGAATCACATAATGCTTGGAAAGATTGAAGACCAATCAATAAAGTCAAAAGCAATCACAAAAGACATTAAAGATAGAATGTTTTTACTTATATAGTTGATAACTTAGCTTGTAAAAGTTTGTGTGTTTTAAATTATAAAGAACCCATTCTTGAGAGAATACACGTGAGCTTTTAAAAAAGGAAAACAATGGTGGGATGCCATTGATTTATAAATGATAGTTATAGAGTATGAGCAATATAGAGATAGACAGAAAAACCTAAAGGGAGTCTAAGAGTTTTTCATTAAGACTTGAATCCTATATTGTAAGCTTTTTATAATATCATAATCTGGGTAAGTGCCCCGGAGACGTAACCTAGTTAGGTGAACTCCGTTGTTAAATGTTGTTAAATGTGCGTGTGATTTATTTCAAGTACATATAACTTTACACAGTTCTGTCCATTAATACACTTGGTTCCAACTGTGGTTCCAACCTCACTTGGAACCTTACTGCAAAACTGCAACTAGAACAGCGGATAGGAATTTCAAAATAACTCATTAAATAAGCTCAAATTTCTAACAAAAGAACTTCATTAAATAGAATCTCGGAAATTATGTTCATTACAAGCTAAAATAAAAATGTAATCGCAGCGGAATTTAACACATAATCTTAAGGGTTTTTTTGGTCTTCAAACTGACTCGATATCAACTCTAATTAACTACTCGTTAACCTGAAAAACATTTTAAAAAGGAGAGGGGTGAGCCAAACGAGCTCAATGAGAGAGAAAGCCTCACAATATATAATACGGGTCGAAAATAATATTTTCCTTTTTAGTTTCTAAAAGAATAATAATGATTTCTTTAATAAAAATTACCCAATGCAATTATCAAAACTTAAATAAACTTGGAATAACAAGATAAATAATTTCTTCTTTTTCTTTCATGAAAATTGCATCCTTTTAAACAATCACAGAATAATAATAAAATCCATTTCTTTCTTTTTATGATAAAAGCAAATATGTTAATATATATATCTTAGAGTACCAAGCCAGATTGACTTCCTCAATCTCTTTACCGTCGATCTTTTTCTCAGGTGTATAAACCATACGTGCACTACGTAATTAAGGTCACCACAGCATGACGGCTGAGTCTATTCCTTAAAACGTTCCGGTTAACAAAGCTATGTACAATCGCTAAGTTAACCGTTGAGAACTAAACTCTTTCGTTTAGTTGCCAACGTCACCCCACTTTCCTCTTCCCCTTATTTGGGGATTCTCCGTTGGAGTTATTCTCATGGTCCCAAATACAAATCATAAGCAAATCATAAAAATAATAAATTTGAAAACCTTATACAGATACACTGTATATAACCTTTATCTTTATAAGATATAAACTCGTTCTCTTTATACAGATCCACTGTATATAAATCACTTCTTCTTTTTCATTCTTTTCTTTCTTTCTTTTTATTTTCTTTGTTTTCGTAACAATATAAAAATAATGTTTTAATATATAAATAGTACTTGAAAAATAATATCCATGAGCCTGTAAAATATTATCAAAAGTTGCAACGGGATATTTATAATAGCAAGACAAAACCCACTCACCTGATTCGGGTTGAAAAACCCGAAACACATATATACCAAAACTGTTAACGGACCTGGAAATATAATTATCAACCATTTGTCAGTACCACAATACAAACTCCTCTAACCATTAAATAATTTTAAACAGTCATGTATCAACCGTAGAACTAGCATCATCTTGGCGACAACCTAATCCGTTAATTGGGCAAGATAACCTCTCATATACATCATCTCGAAAATATAAGAAGCTGCACTTTAATTAGGATTTGTAACCAATACAGATAATCACATAAGCTATTCTCTGGACCAATTATAAACACCTTTACAAGCACTTAAAATTGTAACAATAACAGAATACCCCTTTTTCATCAACTTATAGAAAACAGCATACAAGAATCCACCTATAATGGTGTTTACCTATCATCTGTTTTTCTTAGTACACAACTTAATTCAACCACCCAACATGATATCATGATAAATTCTTATGTGATAACTAGAATACAATTCCATTAAATAATCTTCAAAAACTCCAACTAAGGCTGCTTAATTCCAAATTGTGACCAACGACTAAATCAGACCTTAGGAAATTATAAAGGCTAAAACCAGAATACTCTTAAGCTCAAGTAATAATGGACATATGAGAAACAGACTAGGTTAGTATCATAGAATTACCTTGATGAATCTTAAACATGACCAGTTATTTATCCACAAGCCCTTTCTCCCCCCCCCCCTCTCTCTCTCTATATATATATATAATTAGAAAGAATCTCTCCTTCTTTCAGTCTGTATTTGTCTATCTATATATATGTATATATTTACTCTCTGGCTCGCATACATTGGAATGTCGGAATCTAAAGGCTAATAGATTGGGCAATTTAAAAGACAAGGTGATCTCTTGGTATGTAACTATGTACATATATATATATATATAGCTAAGAAACCAATGCTCGAACTTTCTTTCTCTGTATATGTATGTATATAAAGTAATGGTAATTAACCGAGGATGTTAAAAGCAATACGTTATAAAATTTAAAGACAGTTTATAAGTTACTACCGTTTTCTTTCCTTGAGACTCTCCAATTTTCTCTAAATTCATTATAATTTAATTACTAATTCTCTTTATTACTTTCCTTGTCCCTTACTAATTTCTCAATACCAAACAACCCCACCAAGTTACCAAAATATATCCAAACAATCCAAACTATTAATCATTAGTAGCTAAATATAATAAAATAAAATAAGGGATTTTACACTCTTCCCCACTTAAAAAAGTTTCGTCCCGAAACTTATACCCAAAATTAGTTACTTACTCATTCAGAATTTTGAACGACACCCTTCATATAATAATTTCTAAAGTTGTACCTCAATCCCTTGAATAAATGATAACTATGGCCTTTTCCCTCTCTTCCGTTTAAAAAACTATTTGTCGGTGAATCTGGCTGCTTATGTTACCTGAAGTGAGTCAAGACTCCCAATGTTATTATACGTTTTCGCTGCACAACTCTTATAAAATTATTACTCGTCTCTTTTTGTTATTACTTCTTTTTCCTCGTTTAATGACTTAAAGTTCACATGTCTTGGGAAAACAGACCACATCTTCAAGTACTGTTCAAATTCTTTAACTATTTAAACAACTCGCAACTATTATAAACCTATGCAGACTTCCTGCTGAATTCTACAATCTGGAGGTTGCTGGGAATTGGTTCTTATATCAAGCTAAGCACAGTAACTCATAAAATTCCGTAGCTCAGAGAAAAGCTAATTACAAGTGACAAAATATACAACATGAACCAATAAGAGATTTTCACCTGGTGATTCCAGACTTCTAGTACTAAAACAAAGTTCTTCAGATACCCCATCATGTAATCCCAATCCTTATGTCTTACTTTGATTGCAAAAGAAACAAGGGTTAGATTCATGACTATTCAGATGATAACCTAATTTTTTTTTCCCCCAGTTTAACCTGGCATATGTAACCTCACTCGAATGATATCTATCACTTAAGAATTACATAGAACCAATTTTAGCTAGCCCATATTCTCGCTACTTACCCTTGTTCTCAAAACACATGTGTATCCTTCATAGGTTACGTAACCAGTTTCAAGAATTATAATCTCTAGAACGAACTAATACCATCTGAACTACCCTTTGAACCCAAAAGAAATAAACGCTAGAAATTCACAAATATTTTCCTCATTCTCCATATATGAATCTAACAAATTGCATACTTCTATGTTATTTTAACCGAACCTACTTATATTCAAATCCTTCAAACCACACCCAATATTAAACCAAATAATCACAGCCACAACTACATTGCAGAATACAATTTATTCAAGATAGAAAGTAACCTCTTATAGTTTCTATTTCATCCCAAAATAAAGTACACGGTTTAGAACTTATCGATATCACTATAACTCAATCAATCAAATAAGAGGAGATAACAGTGTTCCTCCATACCATCCAAAATCATGTCTAACTCACCATTGAAACCAATTCTTGAGCTAATCTCTTAAAACCAACATTAAACTAAATTGCCTACACAGATTCTTAGTAGTTCTAGTTAACAAGCGGACATCCAAAGCCTCTTAAAAATTTTTTGCCAATCAATTCATTTGAACTCAAAACTTCACAAGAACTAATTATAAATAATATTATTTCTCAAAGTCGATTCTACCAAGTGAATCAGCTCATGTACCACTCTACTGTAAACTAATAGAAATGTATCCTTTAACATTCCAAAAACGTAAACTCAATATAAGATCTCAACTGTCATAGTGCACCTAAATTAAAAATTACTCTCTCTGTTGATAAGGTGATGCCTACGAATGAAATAGTTAAATGTCTCTTAATATTACTTTCGCTGCGCACTCTGATTAAATTTTTTATTTCCTGCTATCTGAAGCTCGCAGTTTCTTGACCAATAAAATAAAACATATCATCTAACCACAGATCTCAAGACTATCCTTCTTAGCAAAATTCAATCAAGAACAACATTAACTCTTCTTAATGTTTACTTCCTAGTAGGCAAAATAATAAAATAAATATTATATCAACCATACAACATGACTGGTGAATGAATAATCGATAATAACGCAGCCCACCATGGGGGACAGAAAGCAACTTAAGGCCACAAAATATTACGCAAACATAGACTCTCCATGTAGTCATTAAAACCAGTAGTTTACTATAATCCAACAGTTACTTAACCGGAACAAAAGCAGCTCTTGATTCCACAATAACATGCTAGATTCCTGTAATTCCTATTTTATCTCAAAATGAGAATATACCATTTAGTACGGTTTAACATCATTATAGTTTACCCAGTCAAATAAATTCAAGTAAAACGACCCAAATATAGAATAACAACTATAAAGCTCCATGTGATAATCCATAACCATTTTAACTGACTTCCAAACTTATACTAATTCCCTGGTAACATATACAACAATGATAATTAACTTCTAGTCTTGTAGCGGAAATAAAACAGATATCATCCATAGCCTAAGTATTCACACACCATTGCCTATTATATGGATCTAATTTTGAATCTTACCAATATACATGATTCCACATTACCAGATTCTGTGTATTTCAATTGAACGGTTATTAGTCCTATACAATATATATTTAAGGATAGGATAGGTCATATCTCAAATTTATTTCATCATTGCCAACTTAATATTTTTGTAACTCCCGTGAACAGTCATCCTTTACATCAAAAAGAACTTCAATTCATCATAAAACACAAATTTCTCATACCTGATTAATAGAGCAATTAATGAATTAATAATGTTGGCTAATCAACTGTCTCGCTTAATATAAAAATTACCACCAGCAAACTTATGTACTAACATCAGCCAAGTACTATCTTTAATTGTCGCCAATTGCTTTTAATTCTAGCAAACCTACATCTTTACGTCTTTCCAATTGCTTGCAGATACTAAGCGACTTGAAATCTAAATTTACATCTGGATTCTATTACTTAAAACATTCATGCAAGAAACTTTTTATATTTTTCTCTCTTCCTTCTTATTATAGACTACCAAAATCTCAAACTTGTATGCAATTATACCGAAACTATTCGTATGCAAGATCTTCAGACAGCCTCATTAACTGAATCAACCAAACAATTTGAAACAATACATGAGCTAATCACAAACAACTAATCATCAAGCTGAATTACTTCCGTAGATTCTTAATCAGTTTAAAGTACAAACTTCCAGTTCTTTTTATAAATTCCATGGCCTTTGTCTCTCATAAAGATCTAAATAAAATTCCTATGTTTTCATCATAACAGGATTAAAATAACCAAACTCATGAAACCCAATAAATAATAATACAAGTTAGTACCCAGCTAGAATAAAAGAATTTAGGTCAGGTACATGTTATCATAGTTCCCGGTCCTTCAATTTAAAATTCACACGACAATTCCTAACTCAGCAACTAGGATCTCGCAAGGGTATTGATAGAAAACTGTACATCACCAAAAATATAAATAAAAATTTCTCTCAGATTACGTCATTCATAAAATACTAACACTACAAAGACACCCTATCATACATACCAATTATCTTTGCATCATTGCCAAGTGCCAATTGTATAACTACATTAACTTAAATTTATCTGTGAAGATTCCATAGGCAACTAAAACAATTAACCTCAAACATCAACGTCACTCGACTTAAGAACCTATAACCAGTGTAAACTTAATTCCTTATCTTTTCAACTTCCTTGCAACAATTTACATGAAACAACAACCAATTTATCAAAATGAAGTACTCCGAACTCTCAACCGTATCCGACAAAATAGAATAAACCTTTTAACTTAAGACCTACATTGGGACCAGACCTCATTTAGTGCAAGTAAACTACCAATACAAGCCTCGAACCTTAGGCTCTGATACAAAAAAATGTAACATCCCAGACCCGTGGTGTCACACGGCTGAATAACACGTGTGTGGCGGCACGTGCTAAACAAAGCCTAAATGAAATAATTATTAAACACTCGCTAAATAACTCATTAAATAAGCTCAAATTTCTAACAAAAGAACTTCATTAAATAGAATCTCGAAAATTATGTTCATTACAAGCTAAAATAAAAATGTAATCGCAGCGTAATTTAACACATAATCTTAAGGGTTTTTCTGGTCTCCAAAATGACTCGATATCAACTCTAATTAACTGCTCATAAACCTGAAAAACATTTTAAAAAGGAGAGGGGTGAACCAAACGAGCTCAATGAGGGAGAAAGCCTCACAATATATAATACGGGTCGAAAATAATATTTTTCTTTTCAGTTCCTAAAAGAATAATAATGATTTCTTTAATAAAAATTCCCCAATGCAATTATCAAAACTTAAATAAACTTGGAATAACAAGATAAATAATTTCTTCTTTTTCTTTTATGAAAATTGTATCCTTTTAAACAATCACAGAATAATAATAAAATCCATTTCTTTCTTTTTATAATAAAAGCAAATATGTTAATATGTATATCATAGAGTACCAAGCCCGATTGACTTCCTCAATTTCTTTACCGTCGATCTTTTTCTCAGGTGTATAAACCATACGTGCACTACGTAATTAAGGTCACCACAACATGACGGCTGAGTCTATTCCTTAAAACGTTCCGGTTAACAAAGCTATGTACAATCGCTAAGTTAACCGTTGAGAACTAAACTCTTTCGTTTAGTTGCCAACGTCACCCCACTTTCCTCTTCCCCTTATTTGGGGATTCTCCGTTGGACTTATTCTCATGGTCCCAAATACAAATCATAAGCAAATCATAAAAATAATAAATTTGAAAACCTTATACAGATACACTGTATATAACCTTTATCTTTATAAGATATAAACTCGTTCTCTTTATACAGATCCACTGTATATAAATCACTTCTTCTTTTTCATTCTTTTCTTTCTTTTCTTTCTTTCTTTTATTTTCTTTGTTTTCGTAACAATATAAAAACAATGTTTCTATATATAAATAGTACTTGAAAAATAATACCCATGAGCCTGTAAAATATTATCAAAAGTTGCAACGGAATATTTATAATAGCAAGACAAAACCCACTCATCTGATTCGGGTTGAAAAACCCGAAACACATATATACCAAAACTGTTAACGGACTTGGAAATATAATTATCAACCATTTGTCGGTACCACAATACAAACTCCTCTAACTATTAAATAATTTTAAACAGTCATGTATCAACCGTAGAACTAGCATCATCTTGGCGACAACCTAATCCGTTAATTGGGCAAGATAACCTCTCATATACATCATCTCGAAAATATAAGAAACTGCACTTTAATTAGGATTTGTAACCAATACAGATAATCACATAAGCTATTCTCTGGACCAATTATAAACACCTTTACAAGCACTTAAAATTGTAACAATAACAGAATACCCCTTTTTCATCAACTTATAGAAAACAGCATACAAGAATCCACCTATAATGGTGTTTACCTATCATCTGTTTTTCTTAGTACACAACTTAATTCAACCACCCAACATGATATCATGATAAATTCTTATGTGATAACTAGAATACAATTCCATTAAATAATCTTCAAAAACTCCAACTAAGGCTGCTTAATTCCAAATTGTGACCAACGACTAAATCAGACCTTAGGAAATTATAAAGGCTAAAACCAGAATACTCTTAAGCTCAAGTAATAATGGACATATGAGAAACAGACTAGGTTAGTATCATAGAATTACCTTGATGAATCTTAAACATGACCAGTTATTTATCCACAAGCCCTTTCTCCCCCCCCCCCCCCCCCCTCTCTCTCTCTCTATATATATATATATAATTAGAAAGAATCTCTCCTTCTTTCAGTCTGTATTTGTCTATCTATATATATGTATATATTTACTCTCTGGCTCGCATACATTGCAATGTCGGAATCTAAAGGCTAATAGATTGAGCAATTTAAAAGACAAGGTGATCTCTTGGTATGTAACTATGTACATATATATATATATATATATATATATATATATAGCTAATAAACCAACGCTCGAACTTTCTTTCTCTGTATATGTATGTATATAAAGTAATGGTAATTAACCGAGGATGTTAAAGGCAATACGTTATAAAATTTAAAGACAGCTTATAAGTTACTACCGTTTTCTTTCCTTGATACTCTCCAATTTTCTCTAAATTCATTATAATTTAATTACTAATTCTGTTTATTACTTTCCTTCTCCCTTACTAATTTCTCAATACCAAACAACCCCACCAAGTTACCAAAATATATCCAAACAATCCAAACTATTAATCATTAGTAGCTAAATATAATAAAATAAAATACGGGATTTTACAAAAATCATCTCTCAAATCTTGTAATGAATCATCAACTTGCATTTCTTGACGACACCAACACAGTGGAGAATAAGGAGAAGGGATCTCCTAACAATCCTTACGAATAAACACACTCATGACACGAATGATTCCCCAGAATTCGAATTGCTTGCAACTACAAGTAGTAGTTTAACCATCCCAAACGCACATTGTGTTTTTTTATTATATGATGTTTGCTCATAATACGTCAATTTAAACACATGATCATTCTCATGGGTCCATAAATATAAAAAAGTTCGCGAAATTGATGTTGTGACTTTTTAAAACAATATGGTGTAAGCAACTTTTGTGCTTGTTTTTTCAAAGGTGACATCGTTGTTAACGAGGAACCTCTACAAGTTTCCAACATTGTATCATACATTTGTACTTGATCAATATCTTCAATTGCAAGATAGACCTATAGTAGTAATTTATATGTAATAAATCAAAGTATATTTTTTTTATATATCTCATAATAAAAATTAATAGTATAGATAGTACGAACCCTGCTTAACGAATTATACAAGATTAGTACGATCCCGACTCTTTTTGCTATTCACACGAATTATTTTGTAATTGCACTATCGGTCCATTTTGAGACCTATTTGTAGAGAGATTTTCCTCTCATTTATGTTAGGTTGATTTACTTATGTTAAATACAAAGTCTGTTTCTCTCACAAATTTTCTGATTCTCGCCTAAATATTTCTCGGTTCTCGTCTAGATTTTCTCTAAACCTACGGATTTCATCAGCCAACTAGTCTCCGACATGAAGATTACACCGAGACAATATCTCACCTTTTTTTGCGCCAAGAACAAGCGGCACACACCAAGACGGAATAGATGGAAAAAATACCATGATCAAGAATGTAAAAATGATCATCTGAATTGATTTTCTTGGACAAAGGGGGAAAAAATACTGCAAAAACATAGTTTTATTAGTTACGGAAAAAAAACATCGTGAAATGAAGAAAATCTACTGTAAATAGCTTTTCATCGCGGCAACCCCCTCAGAAAATAAGTTGCCACGTCGAATAGCGTCACGAATCCTGTCACTAACGTTACTTCTCTAGTGCTCTTTCGTAGTGAAAAATGCCCTAGTAGTATTAACCGGCCAGGAAGCGTGAGAAAGATTATCACAAGTTATGAGGCAAGAGTAAAAGATAATAAATAAAATCAGTATTAATTAGATTATAACTTTTTAAAAAACTAATTTGGAATACATGAATACTCATGGAAAAAAAAGTGGTACTCAACTCAACCAGGTTATCAAAAGTCAATACTCCCATGTCTTTTTTTTTTTTTTTACTTCAATATAGAATCTATTTTTACATTCGAATTCTAGATTCAAGGTTCTTATTTATTAGGTGGGCGCACACATGGCACCTGTGTCGTTTTCAATTATTTTTAAGAGAAATAAATGGACGATGGGTTTACATGTGTCTTCGACTCGTCATATAATAAGCTAATAATCTAGAAACCATTAGGGCTAAAATTAACTCTTGTGAATATTTTCTTCTTAGTATGCAAGAGACTAAAACGCTATAAATTAGTAGACATTTAACTATAACACATGATAATCAATTAAAAAAATGATCAATTTTTTTAATATGTATATGGGTGCTATAACTTTTTCGATTCTTAGCCTTCCTAGTTTAAGAAATTATATAGTTTTCTTGGTGTCTGTCACCACATTAATCAGACACAATATTTGAGTTTTGATTTAGCCAAAGATTATGATCAATTTTTGATTTTGTAATCAATCTATTTTTTGTAATCAATCTATAACTCATTCGATTCTTAGCCTTCTTAGTATGCAATTTTAGATATATATTGTTCTGACTACGGTTTAATATGATCAATAAAAATACAGTTTATACAGTATACTTAATCAATATTTTTATTTTCAATTTCAAGATCAACCTATAGTAATTTATATGTAATAAATTAAATTATATATATATTTTTTATATTTTTCATATAAAAAATTAATAGTATAGATAGTACGAACCCTACATTACAAAAATAAGTTCAATCAGATACGGTCAAATCTGTCAGAAATCTATCACGAAATAACAAAATCCGTCAGTAAATCTAAAATCCATCGTGAACCCGTCTACAATAAGTACGAACACGGCTCTAAAAGTTAATTACATTAATTATTTGGACTATCATTTTGAGGCCTATTTGTAGAGATTTGTAGAGATATTTCTCTCTCATTTATATTATGATGATTGAGTTAATTAAAAAAGAGAAAATACGTATTGTACTCTACTACCATTGTTTAACGATTTAGGTACTAAACTAACAATTTTAACAATTGAGTTACCAAACTATGAAATTTGTCCCAATTAAGAATTTACCGTTAAACAAAATGATGAAATTGCACTCATATTCTCTTGACTATCACATTGTGAGTTTAATTCTATCAACATTTATCAAAAATAGATTCTCAAATGTATGATATAGTGACTGTAATTTCGTCGATTTATACTGTTAATCCCTTAATTTGACGAAATTTCATAGTTTCATACCTCAATTGTTAAAATTGTTAGTGTTGACTATGTAATCAGTATCTCATGATCTTAAGGACTGATTATAATTAGAGTATTTCCTAATTAATTAAAGATTGTAATTGACTAATCATATATCTAAAAAGATATTGATTTATTTAGTTCTCATAATGGTTGAGATTGTATCTTTGTAGAATGTGTATATAAAGCCTGTAAATATGAACTAATAATATAAGACTCTGATTTATATTTATTTGGTATCAGAGCCTTGCGGAAAATAATATATATATAAAAAATGACTGGGACAATTACCCCTCTGATCAATCCGAAAAAAACCAATCCGAAAAAGTTTTTGCACATGTGGTTGTTCAATCAGATAACTCCAGTTTTAATATTGGAGTACTGTTGGACGAATCCAATTATGATTTATGGGCACCTCTTTTTGAGATGCATGTGGCTGGAAAAAAGAAGATGGGATATCTCCGTGGTTCGATTAAGGCTCCGTGCGAAGACGATCCCAAATATGATGACTGGTTCTGTGATGACCAAAGAATTAAGAGCTGACTTCTATCCTCTATAAGCTAGATCTTATGAAGCGTTTGTTATATTCGCTTACCGACTGCAACAACTATATGGAAAGCTTTGAAAACTGCTTTCTTGGATGAAAACAACGAGGTTAGGATTTATACACTAAGCCAGAAAGCGTCCCGTCTCCGACAGAATGGGAGACATGTCACTCTGTACTTTGGTGAACTCTCTAACATGTTTCAAGAGTTAGATCACTTTAGTAAAGTGGCCATGAGTTGTGAAAAAGATCTTAAAATCTATCAAGAATCACAAGAGTGACAAAGAGTCTACCTATTCTTAGGCGGACTTGATGATGAGTTCGAGCAAGTTCATGGTGAGATCCTTCTAAAAGATCCCCTGTTAGATCTGCATCAATCATACGTCTATGTTCGGCGTGAGTGTGATAAAAAAGATGCCATGAAGACAGCAGAGACGACAGTCGAAGCCATGGTAGCCTTTAATCGCCCTCTTCGAAATCGATATGGAGTTGCTAATTTTGGTGGTCACTTCCCTAGTTTTTGGCAAATCAGACTGGGGAAATCGGTTATCTCGTGGTAAGTGTACATATTGTGGTCTTATAGGCCACTCTAAACAAAGATGTTTTGAGCTGATTGTTTATGCAGAAGGATGGAACAAAAACCGAGATCCCCGCTACAACAAACCGCGTGCCTTCTTTGCCGAGACAAAAGATGAGGCTGAATTGATCAATGAACAAGCCAAAGCCTTGACCACCGCTGCAGGTAACAAGGGTAAGGCATTGAAAATTTCTGATATTGTTTTGACTAATACTTGGATAATTGATTCGGGTGCTACAACACACATGGCTTTTGATTCTAAAATTGTTAAAAAAAAAAAAAAAAAATCCCCTCAAAGTGATGTGATTACATCGAATGGCAGTACCATACCCATCATAGGAGAAGGTACCATCACTCTCTGTGATGATTTTAACCTGCATACAGTTCTTATTGTTCATTCGCTTGATTATAACCTTCTTTCTTTCCGTTGCTCAACTTACCAATACTTTGAACTGTATCGTTGTATTTTGGCCTCATTGCTGCATCTTTAAGGATATTCAAATTCAGATGACGATTGGTTATGGCACTAGAAAGGGGAAGTTATACTACCTGAATATGACATCAGAGAGACATCTCACTTGGATCGAGTTTTTGCTGCTGAAAGTACCCAGAAGAAGAAATCGAAAAATGGTTCTGAAATTTGGTTATGGCATCGCCGATTAGGACATGCCTCATTTGGTAATTTAAAAAAATGCAAAGTGTGTGAACTAACACATAGACACCGTGTTCCATTTTCTATTAGCTTAAATAAAAGTCCAATTCATTTTATGGTAATTCATACAGATGTTTGGAGTTCTTCTAAAATCCATACTTTAAGTGGTGCTTGATGGTTTGTGACTTTTATTGATGATTGTACACGTATGACATGGGTGAATCTTTTGAAATAAAAAAGTGAAGTGTACTCAGTTTTTCAAAATTTTCAAAAAATGGTTACAATTCAATACAAAACACATATTCGGGTTCTCCGAAGCGATAATGGTCGAGAATATGTGAATTATGACCTACGATTGTTTTTTGATACACATGGTATTGTTCATCAAACCACATGCACCAACACACCTCAGCAAAACGGTGTTGCTGAACACAAAAATCGTCATCTTTTGAATGTTGTTAGAGCTTCTCTTATTGAGGCACATGCCCCTTATTCTTATTAGGGCGAAACTCTTATGTCTGCAACCTATCTGATTAATCGAGTACCATCACGCACGTTAAGTTTTAATACTCCGCGACAAGTATTGACAGATTTAACCATTACCCCGAATACATCAAACATAATGCCTCACGTGTTTGGTTGTGTGGCATATGTGCGTCTTCATAAGCACCAATAAAGTAAATTAGAACCACGTGCCTTGAGATGTATGTTTGTAGGGTACGGTTCTGACCAAAAAAGTTATCGATGTTATCACCCTCCTACAAAAAAAATATTTGTCACTATGGATGTGGTTTTTCATGAAAAAGTTATGTTTTATTCCAAGTCTAAACTTCAAGGGGAGAGGATAAAAGAAATTCAGACTTTAGATTATATTGATGTCTCGATCAACACACAAATGTCAGGATCCAACTCATCTGAAATGGACACGGTACTAGCCAACGTGGATGTTGAACCGACCAATGTGAACACTCGACAAATCGAAATTATGAAATCCAGCCTGACTGAAATGAACACATAAAACACTCGACAAATCAAAATTATGGAATCCAGCCCGGCTGAAATGAACACAGAATTGCTCAATGTTGAACCACTAGTTAACATAGATCTTGATCCAACCTGTAATGAACATTCACCCTTTTCCAACAGTAGTAATCAATCTTCTTCGCTTCCGAATGCCCCTCTACCGAGACGTCTTCCACCTCAAATTAATCGAGGTATAAGAAATCCAGATTATGATCCTAACCCCAAATATAAAAAATATCCTATGAGCAATTATGTTTCTACTAACAATTTATCTGAATCAATTAAGTCATTTATGTGTCAATTATCCTATGTATCTATTTCTAATAGTGTGCAGGAAGCTATGTCTAACCCAAAATGGCAGGTTACAATGGATGAAGAACTGAAGTCGTTAAAAAGAAATGAAATTTGGTGATTAGTCGACTTACCTATAGGAAAAAAAACAGTAGGGTCTACATGGTTAAGCACTTGACGAACAGATCAATAGATCGATATAAATAAAGTTGGTAGCAAAGGGATACTCCCATAAGTACGAAACTGATTATACGGAAACATTTGCACCTGTGGCGAAAATTAACACGGTCTGAATTCTGTTATCTCTAGCAGCAAACTTTGATTGGCCATTACATCAACTTGACGTGAAGAATGCATTCTTACATGGAGATCTTAAAGAAGAAGTTTATATGGACCCCCCTCCCGGATATAGTAGCTTGAACGGAAAAAAGGTGTGCAAATCACAAAAGTCATTATATGGTCTTAAACAATCGCCTAGAGCATGGTTTGGAAAATTTACCCAGGCCATGAGACAATTTGGATAGAAATGAAGTAATTACGATCACACCTTATTTATCAAAAGAAACAATGAGAAACTCACAGCTTTTATAGTGTATGTTGACGACATGGTAGTAACTGGGAATGATGAGGAAGAACGATTGACACTTCAGAAGTATTTGTCGAAAGAGTTTGAGATGAAAGATTTAGGGTTTCTTAAATATTTTTTGGGAATCGAAGTTTCAAAAAGTAAATCTGGGATTTTCTTATCGCAAAGGAAATACACTTTTGATCTATTGAAGGAAACTGGAATGTCAGATTGTCAACCTGCTAACACACCGTTAGAAGAAGGTTTAAAACTCGGAATGGATCCAAATCAAGTACCTACGAATAAAGGGAGATATCAGCGGTTGGTGGGACGCTTGATGTATCTGCCACATACTCAACCAAATTTGGCGCACTCTCTTTGTAACGATCCGGCTCTACGGACCGCACCGCCACGCCCGTATCAACAATATTGTCCGCTTTGGCACAACTTCCCAGGGGGGTCACCCATCCTGGTACTACTCCAAGTTAAGCACGCTTAACTGTGAAGTTCCGTCCTCGCTGTTGTTCCGCACGGCTTTAAAAGGCCTTGTTAATAGGAAATGAATCTTTAAGCTCATATACCACACGGGTACTCTCATATCTCGGCGATGTGGGACTGACGCACAACACCGCACCACAGAATTTCCTTCCTGGAAATCTGGATCGTCACAATCACCCTCCCTTTAGGCACGACATCCTCGTCGGGCACGTCGTCCTACAGGGGTCCACACACACGTGCTAGTCCCCACATTTCCGGCCAGATAGAGGCTCTGATACCATCTGTAACGACCCGGCCCCACGGGCCGAACCGCCACGCCCGTATCAACAATATTGTCCGCTTTGGCACAACTTCCCAGGGGGGTCACCCATCCTGGTACTACTCCAAGCTAAGCACGCTTAACTGTGGAGTTCCGTCCTCGCTGTTGTGCCGCACGGCTTTAAAAGGCCTTGTTGATAGGAAATGGATCTTTTAAGCTCATATACCACACGGGTACTCTCATATCTGGGCGATGTGGGACTGACGCACAACACCGCACCACAGAATTTCCTTCCTGGAAATCTGGGTCGTCACAATCACCCTCCCTTTAGGCACGACGTCCTCGTCGGGCACGCCGTCCTTCAGGGGCTCACACACACGTGCTAGTCCCCACATTTCCGGCCAGATAGAGGCTCTGATACCATCTGTAATGACCAGGCCCTACGGACCGAACCGTCACGCCCGTATCAACAATATTGTCCGCTTTGGCACAACTTCCCAGGGGAGTCACCCATCCTGGTACTACTCCAAGTTAAGCACGCTTAACTGTGGAGTTCCGTCCTCGCTGTTGTACCGCACGGCTTTAAAAGGCCTTGTTAATAGGAAATGAATCTTTAAGCTCATATACCACACGGGTACTCTCATATCTCGGCGATGTGGGACTGACGCACAACACCGCACCACAGAATTTCCTTCCTGGAAATCTGGATCGTCACAATCACCCTCCCTTTAGGCACGACATCCTCGTCG
Organism: Primula veris; assembly: GCA_963682055.1. Taxonomy (NCBI): domain Eukaryota; kingdom Viridiplantae; phylum Streptophyta; class Magnoliopsida; order Ericales; family Primulaceae; genus Primula; species Primula veris. The sequence continues at coordinate 23,127,727 of OY821743.1, read as the reverse complement.
GGCACGTCGTCCTACAGGGGTCCACACACACGTGCTAGTCCCCACATTTCCGGCCAGATAGAGGCTCTGATACCATCTGTAACGACCCGGCCCCACGAGCCGAACCGCCACGCCCGTATCAACAATATTGTCCGCTTTGGCACAACTTCCCAGGGGGGTCACCCATCCTGATACTACTCCAAGCTAAGCACGCTTAACTGTGGAGTTCCGTCCTCGCTATTGTGCCGCACGGCTTTAAAAGGCCTTGTTGATAGTGTTGAACATGAGTTCAATAATGATTTTGATTATAAACTTGATTATGTTTTAATGATTTTACTATTTCTCTATTTCTTTGATATAATGCTTGTCTTTTCCAAAGAAGAGAAAATGTACATTTCAGGTCGTTAAATGATAGAGCATTCGTTAACGAAGCCATAGGTTCAAGCGGAACCAAATTCGGAGCTAAAACGAAGGAGTTATGAGCATTCGAAGATTTACGGGACCAGGATTACAGTCGACCGATCGACTGGACAAAAACGACCGATCGTTTTTGGTCCAATTTCTTCCAGTGAGTCCTGTATAAAAACGACCGATCGTTTTCAGAAAACGACCGATCGTCTGTCTGAAAACGACCGATCGTCTGTAGAAAACGACCGATCGTTTTCTACAGATTTCGAAAACAGCTTTTCAGCAATTTCTGGAAAATAGCTGTTAAAACCTTTCAACGGTCATAACCCAGAAAAACAGACTTTGCTGTTATATAAACCAGCCCAATCATCTCTCCAAAGTCACCAATTACACTATCAATCAATCCTTCAACCTCTCTCATATACAAAAACCCAAAATCACCATTTTGGTGAAATACTTCGGAAAGAGAGAAATTGAAGATAAAGAGATACAAGCTCCAACAAAGATCAAACATCATCGAAACCACATATTAGCTTATTTTAGAAGCAATCGATTGTGGGTGTTGTTTCAATATTCAATAAAATTGTAACGAGTATTTTATAAACTCATTTTTGTGAGCGAGTGATCGGGTAGAGGCTTTGTAAGCGAGTTGCTTAAAAGCTCTAGGTCTTTTCATTCGGGACACTCATAAAGTGTGGGGGAGCTTAATCGGTTGATTAGCTCATTAGGATTGTAATATCCGGGAAAAGAATTTTTAGTGAAATACTCGGTAGTACCGAGGAGAGGACGTAGGCGCGTTTTGCCGAACCTCTATAAATCACGGTGTCATCTTCTTCCCTTAAACTTTTATTTTCCGCAATTATTTATTCTTGCTTGCTTGCGTTTGAATTAATTAACGTTTATTAACGCTTAAGCTTAGAATTGCGTAAGTTGGGGTGTTAGTTGCTTAGAATTTTTAATTAGGCGAAAATCGCCTAGAAACCTTATTCACCCCCCCCTCTAAGGTTAGCCGCACCGGGGCCAACAATTGGTATCAGAGCCGAGGCTCTTGCATATAGGAATCTACCGATTCTAGAGTTAAGATCCCGATGGCTAATATACTTAATTTCGCATCCGGCATGGCTTCATCACCCAATACACCACCATATTTTGATGGAATAAATTTTTCTTATTGGAAGGATAGGATGAGCATGTTTTTACAAAGCTCTAATGTTAGGCTTTGGATGACCATTAAAGTAGGATATTCCGCACCTACATCCGAAAATAGCGAGAACCCAATCCCCGTAGAGGACCTAGATAACGCTCAACTAGAAGCCTACTCTACAAACGCCAAAGCGATGTATGCTATTGTTTGTGCCGTTTCTCCTAACGAGTACAACAAGATTTCCGCTTGTAAAACCGCTAAGGGTATGTGGGATAAGCTAGTAGTAATGCATGAAGGGACTAACCAAGTTAAGGATTGCAAACTCCAACTATTAGTTCATGACTACGAGCTTTTTAAGATGAGCGAGGGAGAATCTATTTCCGATATGCTTGCTAGATTTACAACTATTACTAATGGATTAACATCTCTTGGTAAGTGTTTGTCTTCTAAGGAAATGGTCTCAAAGGTGATTCGGAGTTTACCGAAAGAATGGGAACCAAAGGTCACCGCAATTCAAGAGGCGCATGACATGAATACCTACTCCCTTGATGCGTTGACGGGCTCTCTCCTCACTCACGAAATCACCCTCAATAGTCACAAGCCAATCTCAAAAAGGAGGGAGATAGCTTTCAAAGGAACAACTTGTGACGAAAGCAATGAGCTATCCAATGACGACGAAAATTCAATGCAAATCATTCGAATTGTCAAGGAAATACTCAAGCTAAAAGACCACCGCAAACATAAAGGTAAATCGTCAAATAATTCAATTTATTCTAACGATTTTGTTTGCTATACATGTGGCAAGGAAGGACACATGGCGAGAGATTGCCTAAAAAATCGCAAGAGCAAAGCCAAGAAGAAGATATTAGATTCAAGCTCTAGCGATAGCTCCGACCAAGATGAAGTCGCGCATCTTGGTTGCTATATGGCCATGGAAGACAACAATGAGCCTAGCCAATCGTCTTCAAGCGAAAGTGACAACGATGAGGTAAAAGAATTCTCTCATGATGAACTTATTCATATGTGTGGAATTTATTCCGAAAAATTTCCTAAGCTTGTAGAGAAGGTCAAATCTCTTAAAAAGATAAATTCTTCTCTCAATGAAGAAATAAGATCTTTAAAAAGAGATAAAATTGAAAATGAGTCTATTCCAACATCGTCATTTTCTTTAAGTGATATAGATGACGAAAAGGAAGACTTGAAAGAAAAAAACAATGATCTCGTCATTCATAATAAGTCTTTACAAACCGAGATCAATTTTCTTAAAAATGAAGTCTCTAGACTTACTAAAACTCTTTCAAAACCATCTTCTTTAGATTGTGATCTATTAGAAAATTTTGAAGAGTTAAAAGATGCTTTCGATAAAGTTAAAAGCAAAAACAAGGTTTTGAGTTCTCATGCTTTTAGCTTAAATGACAAGGTCAAGGTTTTAGAAACCGAGAATGAATCTTTGAAAACTAAAAACAATGAGCTTGTCATTTCCATTGAAAAACTCGATTTAACAATTTCAAAGTTTTCTAAAGGTAAAACCGTTTTAGATAACATTTTGAGTTGTCAAAAAGATGTTAATGATAAGAGCGGTTTAGGTTTTGATTGCATTGGTTCTACTTCTAACAAACCCCGCTTCGTTAAAGCCTCTAATATTTCTACAACTCCTATTCCACCTAAACAAGAGGTTGTTTTTCCTAAAAGGAGTACTTCCAAGATTTTTCAAAAATCTTTTAATGATAGGAAGGGTATAGGTTTTAAAACCAAAATGGATACTCCGAAAAACCTTCCCAAAACTTCGTATAACTCTCGTTATACTAAAAAATCTATGCATTGCATTCATTGTGGTAGAAGTGAGCATAATTCTTCTAAATGCCCAAATCGCTTTCATGTTAGTAGAAGCGATTTGAAATGGGTAGTTAAGACCCGAACCACTAACAATGTCGGACCCAAAAGAAATTGGGTACCAAAGGACAAATCTTGTGTTGTAGGTATCTCCATCCAAAAGGAGAAAATCAACAAATGGTTGGCAACGCCGACAAAAGCCGTGGAAGTCAAGAAGGTCGACTCCACCATCAAGGATGAAGTGCCGTTGATCAACAAAGGTGGAAGGCACACCAACAAGTGGTACCACCTATTAGGAATCGGCAACGCTCAATGCAAATGCCATTAGCGAGCGGACTCGACTCCACATCACATATTCGGTATACTCTAATCTATAATATCTACATATATGTGATTAGTTGGGTCGGGTATATGCATCATATTTACATTTTTCATGTTTTGGTTTTTTCTTTAAAAACCCTTCACATAACCCCATAATTCTTTTTATTGATTGCATTTTGATAATGCCAAAGGGGGAGAAAAATGGTATATTTGGTGTAATGCGTTTTGTTAAAATGGAGGAGATATTTTTCTTGTATCTTGTAAAATCATCATTAGTTTGTCATAATCAAAATGGGGGAGATTGTTGAACATGAGTTCAATAATGATTTTGATTATAAACTTGATTATGTTTTAATGATTTTACTATTTCTCTATTTCTTTGATATAATGCTTGTCTTTTCCAAAGAAGAGAAAATGTACATTTCAGGTCGTTAAATGATAGAGCATTCGTTAACGAAGCCATAGGTTCAAGCGGAACCAAATTCGGAGCTAAAACGAAGGAGTTATGAGCATTCGAAGATTTACGGGACCAGGATTACAGTCGACCGATCGACTGGACAAAAACGACCGATCGTTTTTGGTCCAATTTCTTCCAGTGAGTCCTGTATAAAAACGACCGATCGTTTTCAGAAAACGACCGATCGTCTGTCTGAAAACGACCGATCGTCTGTAGAAAACGACCGATCGTTTTCTACAGATTTCGAAAACAGCTTTTCAGCAATTTCTGGAAAATAGCTGTTAAAACCTTTCAACGGTCATAACCCAGAAAAACAGACTTTGCTGTTATATAAACCAGCCCAATCATCTCTCCAAAGTCACCAATTACACTATCAATCAATCCTTCAACCTCTCTCATATACAAAAACCCAAAATCACCATTTTGGTGAAATACTTCGGAAAGAGAGAAATTGAAGATAAAGAGATACAAGCTCCAACAAAGATCAAACATCATCGAAACCACATATTAGCTTATTTTAGAAGCAATCGATTGTGGGTGTTGTTTCAATATTCAATAAAATTGTAACGAGTATTTTATAAACTCATTTTTGTGAGCGAGTGATCGGGTAGAGGCTTTGTAAGCGAGTTGCTTAAAAGCTCTAGGTCTTTTCATTCGGGACACTCATAAAGTGTGGGGGAGCTTAATCGGTTGATTAGCTCATTAGGATTGTAATATCCGGGAAAAGAATTTTTAGTGAAATACTCGGTAGTACCGAGGAGAGGACGTAGGCGCGTTTTACCGAACCTCTATAAATCACGGTGTCATCTTCTTCCCTTAAACTTTTATTTTCCGCAATTATTTATTCTTGCTTGCTTGCGTTTGAATTAATTAACGTTTATTAACGCTTAAGCTTAGAATTGCGTAAGTTGGGGTGTTAGTTGCTTAGAATTTTTAATTAGGCGAAAATCGCCTAGAAACCTTATTCACCCCCCCTCTAAGGTTAGCCGCACCGGGGCCAACAGATAGGAAATGGATCTTTTAAGCTCATATACCACACGGGTACTCTCATATCTGGGCGATGTGGGACTGACGCACAACACCGCACCACAGAATTTCCTTCCTGGAAATCTGGGTCGTCACACTCTTGGCGTTGTTAGTCAATTTATGCATAATCCTAGCGAGCAGCACATGAATGCTATCATGAGAATACTAAGGTACTTAAAATCGACCCCTAGGAAGGGTATTTTGTTCAAAAAGAATGATCATTTAGAAGTTAAAGGATATACAGATGCGGATTGGGCATGAGCAATCGATGACATGCGATTGACTTCAGGTTACTTCACGTTTGTAGGAGGTAACTTAGTTACATGGAGGAGTAAAAAGCAAAATGTAGTTGCTCGATCTAGCGCCGAGGCTGAATATCGAGGAATGGCACTAGGCATTTGCGAACTACTATGGGTTCGTTATCTGTTAAATGATTTGAGATTCATAAATTCTAAGGCAATGAAGTTATTTTGTGATAATCAAGCTGCTCGTAATATTGTACACAACCCTGTGCAACATGATAGGACGAAAAATGTAGAAGTTGATCGCTTCTTTATCAAAGAAAAAATTAAAGGGAATATAATCGAGGTTCCACCCATTAAAACAGAAGACCAGTTAGCAGACATTCTTACAAAGGCCATATCGATAAATGTGTTATCAACTTTTTTGTCCAAGTTGGGCATGTGTGATATTTACATACCAACTTGACTGGGAGTGTTGACTTTGTAATCAATATCACATGATCTTAGGAACTGGTTATAATTAGAGTATTTTCTAATTAGTTAAAAATTGTAATTGACTAATCATATATCTAAAAAGATATTGATTTATTTAGTTTCCATAATGGTTGGAATTTTATATTTGTAGGATGTGTATATAAGACATGTAAAGGTGAACTAATAATATAAGACTCTGATTTATATTTACTGTTAGTATAATATTTAAATCGTTAACTACTACTAGTACACTATACTAAGTTTTTCCCGTCTACACAAATTGGTAAACACTTCGTGTGGCCCTCACCAAGGCAAAACAAGTGGAAAAAATACCATGATTAAAAATGTAAAAATGATCATCGGAATAAATTTTCTTGGGCAAGGGAAAAAAAACACTGCGATAAACTTATTATATTAGTTACGAAAAAATAACATCTTGAAATGAAGAAAATCTACCGTAAATAACTTTTTATCGCCACCTCGTGCATCCCCCATCGGAAAATAAGTCGCCATGTCGAATAGCGTTGCGAATCCTATCACTAAAGTTACTTCTCTAGTGCTCTTTCGTAGTGAAAAACGCTCTAGCACTATTAAATCCAGGAAACTTGAGAAAAATTATCACAAGTTATGAGGCAAGAGTAAAAGATAACAAATAAAATCAGTATCCATTAGATTATTCCTTTTATAAACTAATTTGGAATACATGAATACTTATGGAAAAAGGTGGTACTTGTCAAAAATCAAAACTCCCATGTCTTATTACTTCAATATAGAATATATTTTGACAATCGAATTCTAGATTCAAAAGTTCTTATGTATTAGCTAAGTGGGCGCACACATGACACCACTCTATCATTTTTCTTTTATTTTAATTTTAGGAGAAATAAAAAGACGACGGGTTTGCATATGTCTTCGACACGTCATATAAGCTAATCAGATTAATCAAGAAACCACAAATGCTAAAACTCTTGTGAATATTTTTTCTTAGTAAGCGAGAGACTAAAACGCTAAAATTAATAGACATTTGACTATAATACATGATAATTAATTTAAAAAACGATCATTTTTTTTAATATGTATATGGGTGCTATAACTCCTTCGATTCCTACCCTTCCTAGTTTGAGAAATTATATAATTCTCTTGGTGTCTGTCACCACATTAATCACACACAATATTTTCGTAAGCGTAGTGCATTTGTGGACTCGAAAATGACTACGTGGTTGATAAGGTGTAGAAAGGGTACTAAGGACTGATCGAAAATCATTTTTTTTTCGATGGAATAATATTCAAATATACCATTGAGCAAAATATGAAATCCGTTAGATTCCCGGTAAAAACAAATAATAAAAATCAGAGTAGATGGAGACAACATGGCATGTGCCCCCTAATCACCATGCAAAATATTGAAGAACAATCCAGCCTCATCTGTATTTTTTCATTCAATAATTAAAGAACTTGCATACTGTCAACGTTTCTATTTTATCAAATTATGTGTAATTTTAATCGGATTATAACATGTATCAGAATTATCGAAATGAAAATTTTCAAACTTAAATTATATAATTTAATGTTTGAATTATATGATTAATTTTTAAAAAATTCCATTCCGAAAATTTTGATAAAAGTTATTGAGCGGTGAAAATTATACTTAGTTTGTGTTGAGTATAAAATTGCCTACATAATTCACCCACCACTCAGATATTTTATTCATTCGAAAATTAAATAATAAAGTATCGAAAACAGATGGCGAAGAATTATATTCCCCGTCAATATGCACATGGTCTTGTTCCCCCGAGCTTGGGTTAATGGAATTTTATTAGCTAGCGTTGAAAACTAAAAATTGAATATTTTTCATCATTTACAATAATTCACAGATTAAATAATGAAATACAAGATATGAAGAATCTTGGGGAAGATACAATTATATCAACAAATTGAAGGCAAAAACAGTTAAATATTACACATGACACAACTGTGACGCACAAGAGAAATAAAGGCAAATAAACACAACATTAAACAGATGACCAGTATTTCAACAAGCCAGAAAACATGAAAATTAATTGATCCATTACAAAAGTCCCGACCTTTGATAAAATTATGAACTATATACTATTTGAAAATCAAAACACAGACACATCCAAACAATTGTACACCATGCCTGGCCCATATTGTCCAACTTTTTTTAATCCTTCTTGTAACTAGAAAGACAAAAAAATGCACAATTTTAATATTTGTGGCACAATTAATCAGCTTCTGCTTTTGCATTTTTCCATGGCTCTTGGTGCTGGAAAAAAAAAGTATTAACATTAGATATGAATTGATAATTTTATTATTATTTCATCAGTAGATAGAAACTAGTTTTTTCAATGGAAGGTGTATTTACCAAGTCCAATAGCTTCTGATCCTTTCATTATACGCAGGCGCTTGCATGAGTCCACAAACATTCTGTAAAAATAAATTAGAGTTTTAGGAAATATATATAGTACTAACTTAGATTGATTTCAGATCAAAATAATCATTCTTCATGCATGATCTAATTACTGAAGTTATAAGCAAGTGCAAAAAAAGTACTCAATAACTTGAAGACAATCATTTTCACATGAAGTCAAAAGTTTCTTTAACATTTGTAAAGACAGTCATTTTCATATGAAGTCAAAAGTTTCTTTAACATTTGTAATTCTTTTACATTTGCTTTTATTTTCAAAGAAATTGAAAGAGTAGATTCAATGGATAGAGCTATTGTGAGATCCAAGAAAACTTATATGTATAGTCATCACGTACATATATATGTGTGGCGAATATATACAAGGGTCTTGTTAATTTGTGTTTCCGGGACATAGAATCAAATCAAAACAATGTAAATGACTATCACTAATAACTTCAACGTTTTCCAAAGAGGAGCACAATACCATACAATAAATGTTTCCAACTCTAAGTTAAAACTATTATAAAATTAAATATTAATTAAATTAAAAAATTAAAAAGTACATTTCTAATATAATAAAACTCAAATAAAAATATAAAACTCTAGTTGAACTGCCATAAAATTAAATATTAATTAAAATAAAAAAAATAAAAACTACATTTCCACATAATAAAACCCAAATAAAAATATATAAATCCTAATTGAAACTATCATAAACTTAAATATTAATTAAAATAAAAAAAACTATTGATTCTAATTTTTTTATTTCATTTGATTCCATATATAAAATAAATATTTCCAATAAAAATGTACTTTGATTGATTATTATCATTATGTAGTAATAGTTAGTTAGAACAGCATTTAACGACGCGTAATTAAAATTAGCATTTAATTAGACTTAACTATTTCAAGAACGTTATAATTAGAATTAGCATTTAATGATTGATATTTGTAAGTCTTAACTTGTGCGCGAGACAAATGTTAGCATTTGCCGATATATAAAGTAGCAAAACTCATCACATAATTACCATTATTTAAATGTTTGAGTATTGCATGAGGAGGCAAGAACAAGTTGGTGACAGAAGAGCGCCATAACTTCACCCGCATTGTAAAAAAAAAAATACCCCCCCTCAATTTTTTTTTTAATTATACATACATTAATGCACCATTCTTTTAATCATTTGTACTTGTTTTTGCTTGTTAATCCTCGAAATATAACAAAAGCTAGGGAGTTTTTCCTCTTCAACCAAAACGAAAACCCATATTTTCATGAGTTTTAAATATACGTACTGCCTTCATAATTCCAACTTTTAATCTCATTTGGTTATTGTTATTATGTGTCGTATTGTATTTGCCTATCTGATTGTCTGATTTAATTTCTTAAACTTAGTTGCATTCTAATTTGGAAAAATCTTCAAGTTTCAAACTGATTTTTTTTTTATCTTTTTCTCCACACATATATCATATCTATATGAATTAAAAAAATTGGAAGTATATAATGATATATATACTGCCTCCACTATTTTTCATACACTGTATGAAATATCATACAATTATAGAAAATTGCATAACTACTATGATTTTGATCCGTAAATATTGTAAAAACTACAGTGTTTTATAAAACGAAAAATTAACTAAAACGTTTTTGCAATATATATGCTAAAAGCGTAAAGTTTTTAAGTTTTGAATCGAAATTTTATCAAGATTTGAGTCGAGCTTAGAAAGCGCGGTTTTTAAAACAATAAAAAAAAATATAACAGAGGTTTAAAAATTAGGAAGGGAAAGAAGTGCTTACTCCCAAGGCACATCTCCGACAAGCATCCAATCACCATCCTTATCCTCATAAGTTGGGACATATTCAGAGCTGTTCAATAGGTCCATCAACTTCCTTTCATTCATAAAATCTATCATCCCTTGGGCCCCATAGCTGCTGTTACCTACATTACAATAATACTTGTCAGTACGTATTACTCATCCAAGTCTTACCATATATCATTATTGGCAATTTTTGTTGTTGTGTGTCAATACTACGGATTACATGCTCTAAGATAACCAAAACCTAGGCTGTTGTATATCAAGCAATATAATCATTGAAGAGCTTCTCAATCCTTTCTGGGTTGGACATGTTATTATAAGTCATGGCTGGTCATATTTAGTTAAGTTTAATTAGATCATATTGTAACTAATAGCAGAATATAAAGGGCTTCTTTTTTATTCGAATCTAAGTCCACCCACTTGAGTTGATCTTGTAACAAATCTTAATCACTACTCAGTATGGAGGGATCAATTCACATGTAAACTATTTTATAGGGTCGATTGGCTAGACCAGTTCAAAAAGGCATCAACCTTTTTTTTTTTTAGCAAGTAATTTTTTTGGTAAGTATTTATCGACCATCTTTTCTACATTTACTTTTAGCTAACATTCTTTCCGGCTTCATCGTATCCCTATAACTAAATTGAAAGTTCCACAAATGTAACTTTAGAAAGACTGAACATTTTGCAGTTGCTTTTCTTTTAAGACAGAAGATATCTTTAACTACTTTAACCAAGTGGAGAATCAAAATCATGATATCAAAAAAGGAATATTAGAAGCATACTTATAGCAATAGTACGCTTGAGATCTATAATGTTCAGATCGTTAACATATTATGCATTGGGTGTAAAAAAAAAGTGTCCATATACCTTCTAAATTTACCATAAGAGAATTCGCATCAGTCTCATCAAAACTTTATTCAAATAGAGAGTAAAAATTCAATTTTTTTGTATTTAGAGAGTAGTATATATTTTATACTCTGAAACATCATCTCTATCAATAATTAATTATTTTAATATTATATTTTAATGTAAAATTCATATTTGGAATAATAACATACACATGGTTAAAATATGGTCTATTAATTTTTAATTGATAAGGAGAACTATTTATTCTATATTTGTAAAGAGTTATAGTGGTCTTCTTCAACAATAGAGAGTTTATTGTGAGTTTGATATATTTGATTTTTGGAGTTAAAACTCATCAATTATAGAGAAAGTAGAATTTGATGACTGAAATATGAATGTTCTAAGTAAATTTAACATAATATTTATTCAGATAACGTGTATTTTTAACATGTATTTTGCGAGTATAACATGTATTTTGCGAGTATAACATACCATATATACTGAACATCTTGGCCAAGGCATCAGAAAGTTCTTGGTAGGTCTTATACATTTTTAGATCCACCTTCCTCAGATAAGGTGCTCCATCCATAGATACCTTCACAAAAGCCGCACCACCACTTGCGGCTCTATTTCCGTCACTTTTATCTGCCACCTCAGGAGTGGTGGCCTTTTGAGACATCATGTTCTTCCGGTATGATCTCACGGGTGGCCAACCTACAACCTGCGCTCTAAACACCGAAGATAATATTATCACAATGCTAACCTAGAAGATCAACAATGAATAGCATACTAATAATTTTTTTAAAATTCAATTGTTGTTATTTCTCGTTGATTATGCATTGTATGATATGTTACGCTTAGCTTCATAAAAAATAAGCAATAAGCATATTCTACACAAGTTCACAAATTCAGTCTTTCTCGCCCTATATATATTTATATTTATATATTATAAATAACAAAGTTTTACAGTATTTTATTTACCAAACTTCAAGACATATAAATATGCTCCGCGTAGATCCCCATTCTCCCAAATGACCAATGTCTTACTTTGTTTGAGAATTTTTACTAAGAGGTAACATAGTATTTGTCAGTTATTTTACATATTTGTCATCAATAAGCTCAAAACCTGGGTAATATTTAATTTTCTTTTTGAAAATCAATATTTCAGTATGAAGGCCGGTAGCCCCTGCTGCACCTATTGAATTTAGAATTTTGCGCCTTTTCTATTTAAAAGTGAACCTTATAATCGTTTATATTTTAATATTTTCACCCTTAGGTATTTTGGTTGAAATACCCAATTAAATTTCCAAAAAGAACATCAAATTTTTAATCTGCATCCTTTGTTCCGATGGCACCTAATTAAGCTAAACAACTGTTTTGATTCGCATAAGGTGTTCCGTACTTACACTCACTAAACTTAAATAAAAATAATTTCTCCAAAACCATATCATATGACAACATGATCACTATATTTCACATAGGAAAGTATGACCAACATCTGATGATAGTTCCTGAAATTTATGGAAAAGATTAATGAATTTGTATCGAGGAGGTTTGGTTGACAAAAAACAAGTTGGCTGCAGACTAAAACTTCTAAGCAAATTAATATGTTAAATGAAACATTAAAAAATTTGGGCTCGTAGACTTAAAATTTCTAGTATAACCTAATTAGCTTTTAACTTTTAAACAAACAATCAATAAGTAGCGCTAATAGCCGCAACCAAACAATCCCATGAACATGTTTACTTACTTGGCAGGTGGGTTAGCATCATCTTTAAGGAGATTATTCTCCTTAATGTTTGAACTGTGAGTATTATTACTCTTCATAATCATCATCTTGTCCTTAGTAAGATCACCAACACACTCGGTATTCTTTGATAAAACTTCAAGGTTGAGTTTCAACTCAACCTCGGTTTCAGAAAACCCTCTCTTCCCTCCAGTGATTTTCACGACAGTTGCGTCAATGCCACCTGGCAGGCCCAGGCAAAGTTCGGTCTCTTTCAGGTTCATGGTGGACATGATTCCAGTTGGTTTCTAGTATTTAATTAACTTAATATTGTATGTGTATAAGAGAGAGAGAGATAGAGAGGGGGAGAGAAGCAGTGTTATGAATTAGCATGTGCATATATAGGACCATAGGAGAGATTACAAAAATAGTATCCGTAGTTTAAATATAAATTGTAATTCATCCCCCAATCTAGAGTTTTGGAGGTCTTGAACCTTTTGGAAAACCAAATCTATTTTGTGTATTTATATTTAATTTAATTTAATAATAAAATAAATACAAAATGTTACTATCAAGAATTGTCATATTGAACACACACTTACATGTGTCAAAAGACTCAAAACAATAATTTATATATTTATATTTTCTATAAAATTAATTAAACGTACATGTTTTTTCAAAAAATGAATGCCTCTAAATTTCGGTATTTTTCGGAGGTCATGGGTCTGGGCTCTTGTGTCCCACCCATAAAACCGGGCCTGCTCATCCATATACGTAACATAACGAGACTAGTGGTCTCCAAGTTATGCATAGATAGTGGACATGTCATAATTGGCGGAAACTCATTCTAAGGTCTTGATAATTGCCTGTATTATATAAACATGAATATTAGCATATGTCACCTTTTACAAGATTTTTTAAATGGAGGTCCTGTCTCGAAACTTTTTTAAGTTTCAGTCACCCGACCCAATAAAAAAGAGCTTAAAAGCTGTTTTTAAACTTCAAAAATAACTTGTAATCTATACGGAAAATAAATTAAAATGTAAAAAAAAGTTTAAAAGCTGTTATTAATTAAACTTAAAAATATATATTATAATATACACGAGAAAGATATCAAAGTGTTGTTAGTTCCAAAGTACAAGTCTATTGTACCATATTTGTATGTCATCATATTGCTAAAAATATATTGAGTTAATTGATATTGAACTCTTATTATGTTAACAGTTAATGCGTAACACGTTTGTTAAGTTATGGTTAAATATAGGTTGAAGTTATAATTTCATTAATAACTGAAACTGGCGGACAGATTACTTGGCGATCAAGTCAAAAATTTCTAGAAGGTTCACAAACGTGAGCAGCAAGTCGAGAAGATCTCGTGTAATCTCAGAAGATTAGATTGAAGAGAATGAAGAAGTTTCCTTGTTGGATTAGAAGACTTGAAGAGGAAAAAAGAATCTTAGTTAAAGAACGAAAGAAAGAAAAAAGAAATACTTCCTATTTGATCAAGATTATAATTTTTTGTAAGGCTATAAATAAAGCCAATTAGACTCTAATATTTTGTGTCTCTACATCATAGATTATACAACAAATATAAAGAGAGACTCACGAAATATTAGAGAGAAAATATTATTCTTTGAGAGAAATTCATGACGGTATATCATTAGATATTGAGAGGTGTTAGGTAGAAGCAATAGTTTGATAGGCAAATACTAGTGAGAGAGTCATTGAGTATTGTAAGAATTGAGTCTACTATTGTAAGCTTGACAATATCAATAAATACTGGGTGAGTGTCTCGGAACGTAGATGTGGTGAGCACATCGAACTTCGTAATTAAACATTGTGTGTTATTACTATTCTATCAGAACTCTTCAGTTATAACTGAAACAACATCTCGGTTATAACTGAAACGCGTAACAGCATTCAGAACATTCGGCAAACGTATTTTTTTAAAAGTGTAAAAAATAACAACCTAAAAGCTGTTTTTTAAAGTTTTTTTTAGTTTTTGTTTGAATTATTAAGTAAAAAAAAAGATACAAAAAAGTTACGAACGTAATTTTTTTTTTAATCAATTGTAAGGTGACCTATAATTCAAAATCTTATGAGTAGTAATATATGAACAAAAATATTATTAAAATATGAGTTCACTCCAATGAGCCCTATATAAACGCATATGTTGTTTTTATTTAACTCCTGGAAAAAAAAACCGGCCATTCATGCTAGAGTCTCTTATTATTTTGGTAGACAATGAGAAAGTAGCTGTAAATTGGTCAATTTTGTTTATATATTTTCCCAAAAAAGAAAAGATTTTATTGCTCTTCTTCATGGAAGATGTCCGGAGGAGTAAGAAACATCGAAAAAAAGAAAAAAAAAGAAAAATCTATAATAAGTATAACTTTTAAAATAATATTCTAAAAAAAAAATATTATTCAAACATTACATTTACAAAAAATGCAACCATCTACTCATCTAAAACCATTACAATCTAATTTAACTTTCTCTCCCCAATCAATTTCAAATAACATTAGAGTCTTCTCTCTCCCCTCTCCGACCCACCACTTACAAATAGAATGGTGGCGGCAATGGCGGTCTGACAACCTACGACAAGGTCGTCAGTGGTCTGTCGAAAATACAATTGTGAAATGCATATACATTTATTGAAAGTGCATGTCTTTTACTTAAATGCATATCATTTCTCGTCTCCGGTCACATAGGAGGTCGCCAACGGTATGACGAACCTTCGGCAAGACCGTCGGAGGTCTGACAAAAATCTGCCGAAGTACATACACATTCATGAAACTGTACACATAATCATAGAAAGTGAATACATAATTGTGAACTTTTTTTTCCCGGTAATTATATATAATTGTGAACCACATACACAATCGAAGAAAATCAACTTTTGGGGAAGAAGTGTTTAACAATAACACATTTTGGTAATATAATATGCTACTTGGCACCTTTTTTAATTGCTCTAAGAAGAGAAAGGCAAAAAAGATTGTCAAAGCAAGAATGAACATTCTTCAAACCGGTGTCATCTTAGAAATTTGGCATCTTATTCGAATTTAATATAGATGCCTATTTAACTTTATATTGACTAGTGACAATATATACGGAAAAAAAGAACTATAATACCAATCATAATAAAAGAAAGTTACGTTAAAACATAGTACAAAACAAACTTGGTTAAAGTAACAGTTTTTTTTTTTTGAAAAATGCAAGTATCGATTAAAGTCCAATAAATCTTGGTAGAACAAACCTGATGAATGATGATGGTATAAAATTAGGGTTGCTCCTTTAATTAATGAGTCAGCAGTCCATTTAATTAAGGGGTAATTAACACAAACATACGTTATTATATTAACAAAAACATACAATTAAAAGTTAAATTATCAAAAAACATATTTTTAATTAATAATTAATAAAAAACAAAAAATCTGATTCATCCATACCGATCTCTTTCCTCTCTCTCTCCTCCTCTCACATTCTCTCCAATCTCTCTCTTCTCCTTCTCTCTTCCTCCGATCTCTCTTCTCATCCTTTTCATCATCTCCAATCTCTCATCATTACTCTCTCTTTCCGATCTCTCTCATCATCCTTATTCTATTTTTTCGATCTTTTTCTTCTCCCTCTCTCTCTTTCGTGAAGATTGAGACGAACACATCTATCGGAATGGAACGACGAGTGTGTACAGCGAGTTCGAAAACTCGAGTTTGAAGTCGACGGAGATGCGGTCGTCGAAGGAGAGGCCCACGACGGCGATGTGATAGTTCGAGATCGGAGGACGGGTAAGAGTTGGATTTGTTAATTATTGTATAATGTTAAAAAATAAGTGTACGAATAACGTGAATTAAGGGTATGAAGTTGAAAAATATGTATATGAATTATGTAAATTGGGGTATAAAATTTGAAAATAAGGATGAACTCTACGAATCGGTATATGAACTTTTGGAATAAGGGTATGAAAACTATAAATTATGGTATGAACTTTTGAAATAAGGGTATGAACTTTTGGAATAAGGGTATGAAAAATACAAATTAGGGTATAAACTTTTGAAATAAGGGTATGAAATATACAAATTAGGTTATGAATTCTTGGGTATGTTTTTGTTAATTAGATATTTTTTGGTATGTTTTTCTTAATTAGAAATTTTTTGGTATGTTTTTGTTAATTTATGAATTTTTGGGTATGCTTTTGTTAATTAGAAATTTTTGGGTATGTTCTTGTTAATTTAGTTTCAAAAGTAGTATGTTTTGTTAATTTATCATTTAATTAAATTATGATCTAGAAGGCATTCTAGAGGAAAATGTTAGTGTTCATTACGATGATTATGATTAACCCATTAAGTCATTCATTGCGCAATTACAACGGACTTACCGATATAATTACGAGATATGTACAAGAGATACTATAGGGCAAGAGATATAATATATTTGTGACGGTAAGGAATAAACATGCCTATCAGGGGTGGCCTAATGAGTGTTTGAGCGTATCTATTTGCATGGGAACGTAAGATATGTTTCCTTATATCGATAAAGGAACTTTCCCCTTCCACTAAAGAGTTATTCACAACGGATAAGAGAGTATTTCTAGATCATCGGAGATATGGTCAAATTATATGAGATCTATCTTAATTTTACCATATATAAAGATGATTAGTTCCACTATCAAGATACACACAATTTCTTACGTGAATTACGATACAGTATACACGAAGTATACGAGCTAACCCTAACTCTTCACCTCTTCATAGTATTTTACTTACCTTAGATCCAGGGGCTGCCAAACAGTACTGGTTGCCCCAGATGAGTTTTTGCCCCAGGTCCAATTTATTTTTATTTTTGCCAAGACCCATTACCAAAAATTTTTTTTTTTTTTTTTTGCCCTAGATGAGTTTTTGCCTCAGATGAGTTTTTGCCCCAGGCCCAAACCTTACTGGACTTGGGCCTGGGCCGCCCCTACTTAGATCAGTTCTAATGTTGAGCCTCGGTGGGTAATATGTAGCCAACCCTACCTATCCCCCTTAACGTAGAGTTGTTTCTTTTGCAAGGTGACAAGAGGAACCGTAGACGAGACATGAAGGCATCCCTATTCTGACGAACATGTCTAGTTAGTGTGGGAAGAAGTTTAAGGCCCATAAATTGGCGCCGTCCGAGGAAAAAGATAAAAAAAAAAAAAACTGCCATTTGTTCTTTAACCCGAGTTAAGACGACAAAGAAATTACGAATTGATCTTTCTCACAATGGTGGAGAAAATCCAAAACGATAATTGAACGCATCACACGGTGAATAGAGTCCTAGAGCCCCCACGGTTATCAGGGATGAACCCAACACTCTAAGTCCCCTCATCACAAAAACCACATAGTGGAATCTGTGTTGAGAACCCGATCTCTATCTAGAAGGGAAAGGGCTGATTACGAGAGATTAAAACATAAAGAGGTGGTATCACCCCTTCAGAACGAGCTCACTGGATGCTCTAATGAAGGCAACAAGAAAACTTGGAGTTGATGAAGTAGAAGACTGATTAGACCATAAAATGTTATTATTTATGGGTTAAAATAAGGATTATTAAGATTGATTTTGTTATGATTATAGCTTGTTTAAACAATATTTTGTATATTCTGCGTTTTTCTAGTTCACTTGCACACATTTATATTTTTTTACAGGAAAATGTATGAAATTAACACAAAAATGAGACAAAAACGCAATAAGACCAAATGATGGACCAAAAGTGAAGAAAACAGAAGATAAAGGACCCCCAAGAGAAGCCCAAAGTTGACCCAAACGAATACCAAATAAGTCAACATAAAAGAACATTCTCGAAGCTGACCGGACCGATTGACCTGACCGATTCACCTGACCGGTCAGGGCGCAGCAGATTTTAAGTTTAAAAAAAAAATATATAGTTTGTTAGGCTTTGGGGCATATAAATACATCTCTACCAGCCCCCTTTTCATTCATTCAGACTTACAGTTTCGAAATAGAGAGATAGGGAGAGAGAAATAACAAGGTTTATACACAAATTTAATATTTTCCGATAATTGCCGGTTGAGTTATTTCTTTTATGTGATATTCGTTGTTCTCGACGATTGCCGGTTCCATTATTTATTTTCTGTGATATTTGTCGTTATTTTATCTTTATTGTGCTATCGATTATTTTGAATCCGTTGGCAAGTAGTACAACGTTAAATATTAACTCGCTAAGTCCCTTACTGATTATTTTAAGATTGATGATTATTTAGTGTTTAGTAAAAAAAAGAAAACTAAACCTATAATTAAATTGAATTGACTTGTTAATTAACCTTTCGGACTCATTAATTTACTCACCACAACTTTACATGGAGTTGCATGGTTAGAATTGACGACCGTAAAAGTGAAAACGTTGTAAAACTCTCGAAAACACAAATTTAATCATAACCTAAATCCGTACCTGAATCGATAATCTAGGTAGTTTACCCGTTATTTACTGCAACTGCTGTCGTGCTCATGCGACACTTCGTTACATGGAAAAAACATGTTTAGAGGGCAGTGAAAGACTCCAAAATTAGGCAAGCGCGTTTGAAAACGTCTAGTCTAACATGGGGAACCATGTCAAAGGCATGAGAGACACCCTAAAGAGCAGATAAGGCCCTAAGAGGCTCAACTCTATTTTTCAAGGGGAGTCTAATCATGAACCTGGAAGATTATTTGGACTACGCTGTGGAAGTATTCCAGCAGTCTATTAAGTATGAGCTGCGAGAGCCCAAGGCGAGAAGTGCGAAGGACATGTAATGTCCCCGAAGCTGTGCGCGGGAACCAAAACCCAAGCACCACCGAATATGGATTCTGACAGGGCACGTCCCCGTCACAAGAAAAAGAGACCTCTTAACAAGTCCCCAAGCCCCAACTCATAAAGATCGAAGGGCTGAGGGGAATGTAGGGGGGAGGAGAAACCACCATTTGAGCAGCAACGCGCACACCTATTTGAGGAAAAAACTGAGGGGTGCCATGTCTTCGAGGATTTGGGCTACTGAAACTCCTTATCATTTCGGGAAGCCTAACATGTTGATGTACGATGATTTAAAGTGTCCCATGCTATAACAAGTCCATTACCAGCTGCTTGTGGCAACATGGCGGTGTCCGATGAACCCTTACTATGTAGAGTATATTCATCTAGATTGGGAAATAGTGGCCCTGCAGTGGCTCAAATTAATCACTTCTGAGGGGGATTATACGCAGTTGGGATCAGCTCGCCACTCCTTCATTGATCAATTCGACGGTAACTCTACTAGGAAAGACGAGGCTAACGAGCTGCTACAAATTAAAATGGAGAAGTCTGAAGGGTAAGGGGCAAACTACCTAAGGAGATTCAATTAATGTAAGATTATAATTATCAGCATAAAAACATGTTTAAATCACATCTCTTTTTATATTAATATATTAAAAAACAATCTATGAATTTATTTGTTATTACGAACCCCTTGTAATTATAAGAACCGATAAAGCACATTTCACATTGTTATAACATATAAATACCTATCACGGTTGCATTAAAAAATATAAAGTTGTGTGAAAAATTTGAAAATAGATGTGACACGATCTAGCTGGAACTACAAATCTATCGATCAATATTGATGAACACTTTTTTATAAGGATACAATTAAACTTATATTGGATGTGATAGGCTTGGTAATTCACAATTGAGGAAGTGCCCATACTACATAATTTTGGAAAAAATTATGCAACATACAAGAATAATATACTCACATCACACAATGTTGTACATAACGTGTGTGTAAAATAACATTTAAATTTATTCTCTTTAATATAAAAACTTACAAAAATATAATAAATTTTATGACCCTGCATGCCTTGCATAACAGATGCGTTTCACCGTCGTTTATCTAGGGGTGGCATGTTAACATGTGGGAACAATCTAGGCGTTGATTCTCTTAGATCAGGAGGCATGCCAATTGTCATATATTTATTTAATTCTGCACTTTAATTAGAAACAACTAATCAGCCCGTCATTTCCTGATATTCCTTCTGAAATGTTTATATTCGAAATTATTTTATTTAATTCTATGTTAATCCTTAAATAAGGATTCTAGCTAAGAACCTTACCCAGAAATTACAGTTTTTATTATATTGCAGAAGGCTTATGTAACATAGAGAATCACACACAGTTGTTACATCCATGTTTTTTTTTTTTTTTTTTGTAAGTAGCATTACTGCTAGTTGGATTGAAATAATTTTCTGTAAATCTTATTGCAGAAGACAAACTTTTGAAGCATAATCTTTATTTAAGATTTAAGGGGTTATAAAATATGGTTCAGGGGTTAATTATAGAGAGAACTTAATCAATTACATAATTTGATAATGGAGTAAAATAAGCAAAGATGCTTTAAGTGAAATGATTAAAAGTATAGTGGTCTTGTGGTCCAAAAGAGTACCTTGAATGTGCAAACTTTACTGGTTAAACATCTCTGATCAAGTTCTCTAAACATGTATGTATATATGTTTGCAGTTGCCCCACACTTTAGCTTTATTAATAACACATGGAAGTTTATATTTATACTCTATCAGTGTTTAGTAACATCTAAATGCAGCCAATCATTTTATTAGTTGTATGAATAATATTGGGGTGACAGAAATGGAATTCAATGGTCTAAATTTACTTGGTGAAATAAAAAGAGTGACAATAATGCTATTTTTGAAAGAATTGTCAAGGTACTAACTAATCAAAGCTTTGATAAGCTTTTCTTTACTAGTTTTGTGGATCATCTGAGTAAAGCCACATCAGATCATACCCCATTACTACTAAAATTTCATCTAGCTGAAGAAAACTGTCCTAAAAGGTTTATTTTCCAAAATTTATGGGTTGAAAATGAGCGGTTCTTGAAAGTAATCAAAGCTAAATGGGTTAAGGGTTCTAAATACAATGCTCTCAGCAACTTAGCTAATAATTTAAAAACTATAAGGAAAAAATTAAAATAGTGGAATTATGCTACCTTTGTTAATATGTTTCAAATGGTAACAGAGGCAGAAGACAATTTCCTTAGAGCAGAAGTGGTTTTTGAGATGGATCATTCAGCTGAAAACAAATTTGAATTTAATAAAGAAGAAGCTAAATTAAAATTTAAACTCAGTATTGAAGAGATGCATTGGAAGCAAAAGGCTAATCTAAACTGGGCAAAGGAAGGGGATGCTAATACAAGGTTCTTCCATAGTATGGTAAAGATAAGAAGAGTGCTATTTGTGAAATAGAGAGAGTTGATGGCACTAAAATAACTGACAAAGAGTTGATAAAAAAGAAGCTAAGAATTATTTTCAGGGTCGTTTGCTTGCAGCCAATATACCTAGTTCCTATATTTACAAAAGCCTGGACATTATTACCAAGGTGATTCTAGAAGAAGATAACAATTTTATGGATAAAGATCCATCTTTTGAAGAGGTAAAAAGTGCTGTTTGGGATCTGAGTAAATCAAGTGCCCCAGGCATAAATGGGTTTACAAGTCAATTTTTTATGAGTTGTTGGAGTCATATTGGTAATGACATCTTCTAAGCTATCAATCAGTTTTTCATGGGTAGCCTCTTACCTAAGTCTATCTTTACTACTGTTATAGCACTCATACCAAAAAAAGGCCAAACCAAAAAACTTTTGCTGAATTCATACCTATTAGCCTATGTACTTTTTGCAACAAAATTATTTCAAAAATTATGTCTACAAGAATTGCTATTATTCTCCCCAAAATTATATATGATAATCAAAGTGGATTTGTACAAAATAAAAATTTTGTGGATAACATTCTTCTAGCTCAAGAATTCATTTCAACTTTAAATCAAAAGAAAAGTGGAAAAAATATAGCTTTAAAGTTGGACATGAAAAAGGCTTATGACAAGATTTCTTGGCATTTTCTTACTTCTACTTTGAGAAAGTTATGATTTTATGAAAAGATTATTGACATAGTCTGGAGGTTAATTTCAGGAAATCATACTTATGTTCTAGTGAATGGTGGACCTACATATATTTTTATGCCTACTAATGGTTTGAGACAAGGAGATCCCTTATCTTCTTCTTTATTTATAATATGCTATGAAATACTGAGTAGGAACCTAATTGCTCTAAAGTACAAAAAGAATTGGGTTGCTTTTAAATCTGCTTTGGGTTGTCCTATTATCACTCACCTGGCATTTGCTGATGACATTATAATCTTCAGCTCTGCCTCATTGAAGTCTAGCAAGATGGTAAATCAAGTGCTGCAAAATTACAATGAAGACTCTGGTCAAGAAATAAACCTGGAAAAAAGTTCTATTTATTTTTCAAAAAGTGTAACTAAACATCACAGAGAGAGTATCTGCAAAGAGCTAAATATGACAAGTAAGAAACCTCCTATTACTTATCTTGGATGCAAGTTATATGCTGGACACAAAAAGTGCATTTTATTCCATGAACTTATTATAAAAGTTAGAAGTAAACTTTCAAGCTTGAAAGGTACATGTTTAAATGAGGGTGGTAAATTAATTCTGATTAAACATGTGTTACAGTCCATCCCTATTTACACTTTAGCAGCTATGAACCCACCTCAAGAGGTAATTCACAAAATAGATCAAATCATTTCTAACTTCTTTTGGGGTACTAAAGATGGCAAAAATAACTAACTTTGGGTCAGGTGGAGCAAAATCTGTAAACCTATTAAAGAAGGAGGTCTAAATATCAATTGTTTCACAGATATCTCTAAACCTTTTGCTATGAAATTATGGTGGAAGTTAAGAATAAAGGATAATTTATGGTCTAATTTCATGCTAGCAAAATATTGTAGACATAAGAATCCACTTGATATGGTCTCAAAAAAAGGTAATAATACTTGGGGGAGAATGATGCAAGCTAGAGATATTACTGAATCAAATATCAAGTGGGAAAGCAGTAAGTCTATCTGGAAGCCTACTAGTCTGGGGAATTTTACTCTTAAAAGTGCCTGAGAAATTATAAAAGAAACAGGAATAGAAAGATGGACTAGCAAATTTATATGGGATAAATCAATACCTCTGAATATCTCTTGTTTCATGTGGAAATTATTTTCCAAAGCTGTCTCTCTGGATTGCAATTTATACAAATTTGGAATTCATCTTGCTTCCAAGTGTGAATGTTGCACTAATAATGAAGAAAACTTTGAGCATCTTTTCAGCAGTGGTAATATAGCAAACAACATCTGGAGCTTCTTTGAAAACAAATGGGGTATTCTAATGCAAAATTATTCTCTTAAAGGAAGAATTTTTACTTGGTGGTCCTATATAGATAAAAAACCGCATTATGTGGAAAGAAAAATCTGTCAAATTCTCCCTTCTCTTATTATTTGGTTTATATGGAAAGATAGATGCCCTTCTCGGTTTGAAAATATCAAGATGAATGATGATGCTATTATTATTCAAATTGAATAAGCCTTCAGGCCAGCTACTTATAAAGATCCCAAATTTTTCAAGAATAGATCCGAGAGTAAAATTAAAGTTCAAATGGTTAAATAGATCAATCCACCAACTGGGTATTCAAAGCTTAATATTGATGGGTGCTATAGATCTACTACAGGATTAAGTGGAATTGGGGGTATACTACGCGATTACAAAGTGGATTTTGTCTATGAAATTTCTAGATGGATTTCAAGCCGCTTTGCTATATTATCTGAGTTTAAAGCTCTATATTATGGTATACAAATTGCGCCTAAGACCAATTTGATAATTGAAAGTGATTCATTGCATCTTATCAACATCATGCAAAATAAACAAATCTGCCCTTGGAAATTATTGGAAATAAAAAACAAAATAAAAGAATTTATGACATGAATTACTTATCTCTTCAGACATATATTGAGAGAGGGTAACAAAGGAGCAGATTTTCTCGTCAACTGGGGTTGTGACAAAGGAAGCATCATTTCTGGATCTATAGAGGATTTTCCATCTCAGCTTAGGGGTATACTTTATACTGAAAAGTTGGGATTAGTGAATTTAAGGGTATAAGAGATCAAAATGAGGGCTAGAGGGTGGGGATTTCTCTCTCCTCTCTGGGCCAGGAGAAAACGAAAATAAATAGGCAGAAAAAGGATCATGGCGCTATTACAGAGTATTTACATATGTGGTCCTTCTAATTGCTGTGTTTGTCTAATTAAGTTTGTGTATTTATGGGTTATTGCAAGTTAGTATGTTATATTTATTCTCCTTTTGATTCCTACTTTTGGGGAAGTTGTAATTGAATCATTTGCTTATTTTCTGTGGGGGTTTTTTCCCCATTTTTGCAATAAAAAGTGGGTTTTCCCCACCAATTATATATATATATATAAAAAAACTTAACATTTTCGACAATTTCTTCACACACAATCAAAATTTGTCTCTAAATGATAATTTTTGATGACAAAAATATTTTTTTAGACATAAAATTAATATTTTTATCCCCAAATCTAAATTTTAGGGGCTAAATTTGAAATTTTTTTGTCTGCAAAAACAAGCACATACGGATATAAGGAAACACTTTAATTTCGTCTCAAAAAGTGTTTGAAGACAAATTTAAATTGTCTACTTATATTCGTATGAAATTGTCTTTCAAGACAAGAAAAATTCAAATTTTGTTTCTAAAAGTTAGATTTGGGGACAACAAATTTTATTTTTGTCTCTAAAAATTACTATTTAGAGACAAAATTTGACTGTCTCTAAAAATATTGTCCCTAAAATTTTAATTTTTTGAAATGTTGCATACACAGAATAAAATTTTAAGATGTACCTTTAACAATCTTACTTTATATTTGTTCTCACGAGAACATACTTTTTAAAAGGTCCATTACAACAAAAAATGAAACCGTGAGACAATTTAGAATGGAAAATACCCAATTTGATCATGTACTATCAGATTTAACGATCGCTATCATCTACTATGAAAATTACCAATTAGTACCATATTTTATTAAAATAAGACTAATTTGTACCTTTCCGTCAAAAATAGATAACGAAAATACACTTTTAATGTCGTTTTACTCTTTTGTCCTTTGTATATTAAATAAACTACAAAATTACCATTTTCATACTAATTTATATAAATAATTAAAAATTAATGTACTAATAAATGTGTAAAACACTAAACTAAATAAAAGAACAAAAATTCATTTATAAAACACAAGAATAGCTAAAAAATTATAGATATATTCATATATAAAAGAAATTAACTAATTTTTTTTATAAATATATTAGTTTATAAAACAAAAAGCTAACTAAAAAAATTAAATATATATATTCAAATAATGAAAAATTACATCATAAAATTCGTTACATATTTTCAAAATATGTAAAACAAATTATGTGGGTTTGAATTATAATACTAAAAATATAAAGTGCAATTATAAAGTCAAGAAATAATATTGTCTACTAATTAAAATAAAACCAAATGAAAGTATGAGTTTGTCCACATAAAGTTACACCATATGTTTACATTCTAATATCAACCATCCATACTCTTTTATTTTAAATGGCCGAGATTAAACCAGTTAATTAAATAATAAAAATTTCCCTCTCTTTCATCTTTGTTTTTTCTTCGTGCATTGGGATTCAGTATTCCATTCATTAGTTACTTTTTATTTCAGATTAAACCAGTTTAAAATTGATTTAAGTTATTTCTAATTAGTTACTTTTTATTTCACTTAGAATTAGTGACATACTCCTATATATCACTTACCTCCCCCAAATATCATTTCACTTTGTATTTTTTTTGTAAGGATATGAACAAAGTTGGCCTTTGGAACTTTTACATAGTAATATCAACTATAACGTAGCAATTGAAAATAATTCTTACTCGCATGACATTTGGAAAAAATTACGTTTAGTGTACTGTAATATCAGTGTTTAATGATTTAGATACTGAACTACCAATTTTAACAATTGAGGTACTAATCTATGAAATTTATTACAATTGAGGATCTATCGTTAAAAAAATGATGAAATGACACTCACGTTCTCTTGCCTATCACATGTTGAGTGCAATTCTGTCGACATCCGTAAAAAACAGATCCCAAAATGTGAGATATAGCGACTGCAATTTTGTCGATTTATGCTGTTAGTTCCTTAATTAGACGAAATTTCGTAGTTCGGTAACTTAATTATTAAAAGTGGTAGTCCAGTTAGGACCATTGAAAAAAAGTGTGAACGGAGGGTTGAAATTAAAATGTAAACATAACGTGTAACTTTATGCGTGTATGGATTTTTTAAATCTATTTTACAGATTCCTTTTATGTACTGTGTATGTGTATGATGCAAGGTTTCAGAAGTCATTGGTCGTTCTTCGGACAGTGGTAGTCCGACCAGCGACTTTTCCGACTAGTCGCGACTAATCGGCAACTAAATTGTGAGATTTTCAAAATATTGGGGGTTATTTGTAAGTTTGTGAAAGTTTTTGTGTTAGTTTCAGTACACTTAGGGTGTTTGCTGTATTTTTCCAAACTTTAATTACTTCTCTCAATACTTTTAAAACTTCCGGTTAGTCATAATCGGTTAAGGATCATGATTCTAGAAACTCTTCACTAAATGGGCTTCTTCTTGTCCGTATTTATTTTGCGTTGGGTTGATTTTAGACCTTCTAAGTCTTTTTTCTTCAGTTTAATACATCTTCGGAGTCCATTTTCTTTCTAGTTTATTTTTGTGTTAATTCCATTTTTTTTTCTACAAAACTGCAGATGAGTGCAACTTAACTAGAAAAACACAAAATTCACAAAATAATGCTTAAACAAGGCAAATTAATAACAAAACTAGTTTAATAATAGTAAAATTAAGTCATTTAAAATATCATTTCGTGGTCTAATCAATAACAAATGAGTCATGTTGATTAATATGGCAAACGCCATTATATAGGCTCAGCCTCCAAGAACGAAAAAGTTTTTAGGACAAGTGAATTTTTTTGAAGAGATTCATATCAAACTTAGCGAGCTATCTTTTACATATTGTTATGGTTGAAAAAAGAAGAAGAATACAGTTGGGAAGAAGAACCCAAAAAATTTGAAGGAGATAAAAAGATATTTGGCTAATCCCCAAGTATTAATATCACCGATTAAGGGCAAGCCTTTAAAACTTAACATATCCGCTAACGAGCAGTTTATTGGGTGCCTATTAGCTCAGGATAATAAGTAAGGATACGAGCAATACGTATATTGTTTAAGCAGAAACTGAATGATTGCGAGGAAAGATTTACTTCGATTGAAAAGTTATGCCTTGCATTGTACTTTACCAAACTAAGGCACTATATGTTGCCTTCTACAATTTACGTAATTTCACGAACTGGTGTTGTAAAATATATTCTATTCAGACCTATCCTCTGTATCAATATGATTAAGGGGTGAGACTTCAATACTAATTTATCTACAATCGTGGATAAACATATCTTTTCTATCACTCTTTATCTTATGTAAAGGAGCAGTGGCGGCCCTAGTATAAGTCCAAACATGCCTTGAGCTTAGGTTCCTTTAGATCGATATGCGTAAAAAAAAAATCATAGTTTTAGTGGTTATATAGAAAAAATAAGTAAATGTGTATATATATAAACTTGGTCGTAATTTATCATAAACTAAAGTGTTGTCCAATGGTATTGCTTGTGTTGAAGTCCTTTCTTGCATTTTGGAGGTCAGGGTTCGATCCGCCAAGGATGTTCAAATTTTTTACACTAAATTCTATCTTGTAAACCAAAAAACTGAATTAATGAGAGATGGTAAGATTGGAACTATATTCCCTAAATAACTTGAAACACTCAATTGTACCATCTTAACACTATACGAGTTTATTGATATATAAGCTACCTTTTTAATACTTAACATATTCAATCTTTTTGCCGGATACTATCTTCAAATTAAGTAAAAACGCGCCAAAATTTACACTCAAGTTAGGAGCGAAATTGCTAAAGTCGCCCCTCGAAGGAGATGAATGGAAGAAGACTTGGTAATATTGGAAATGAAGTGTCATATTTAATCAAATGAAGTTCATGATGAAAAATAAACCTCAACAAGGAAAAGAAAATTCTTAAAACTAACACGAATATATTTAGCATCAAAACATGTTGAATTTTAAATCTGATAACTAGTGATGAGGATGACTATAGTGCGGACGATGGCGATTGACTCAAATTCTTTCAGAATGAAAATATCGCTTTGTTGATGTGCTGGAGAAATAATGACAACGCCACACTTAATTAGTTGCATTGTGGATTCGATCTCCTAATAAACTTGAGTAGTGCTACATTCATTTGGGTCAGCAGGTTGGTTACTTAGTAGGACAGAAAGGTACTTGCTGAAATCCTATCGAAAGTACTTTCACGAATTTGGCCACAAAGGGAATCATTTTTTGCACCTTCCATTCTGCAAATGCATGGCCGAAGTTTTTTAGCAAATCCTTTTGGATTTTGTTTATTTTACTGTACTTTTATTTATTTATCCACTAATGTTTTTCTTACGTTTCTTGTACTTCAAATTTTAAACCTTTATTAGTTAGCAACTTCCGCTTTCAAGGTAAATTTTCTTTCAATGATATTATAGTTCATAAAAAAAAATTAACAGGGGCACATGCTAATAGTCAATTTTGTCAGGAATCAGATATCCAAATTAATTTGTTGTCTTTATATGGAGTATTCATTAAAGTACACATGTGGCAATCCTTTTCGTTATTCACATTTTATTGATCAAAAAAATATTAGTAATAGTCAATTGAAGGCCACCTTATATGGTTATATGGTACTATCTATATTATAAACCAGTGATAATAACTTTTTCCTGCCACGTATTATTAAATGTTTAATTTGGTAGGGATAGGGAGCTTGAGCTGGGTACCACTGGTCCATGTCCATATGTGACATTCTTCACAAACCATAAATACTCTTATAGTATGTTCAAATTTTAATTAGCCAGTGATGGGCATTGAGCAGCTGGTACCACTGGCCCTTATGTGACATTCTTCATAAATCATAAATATTCTTATAGTGGTCACTTCTAGTCTTAGTTCACCTCTTGTTCTAGCCAAAAGTTATTTCAAAGGCAGGGACAACGTATAGCTTATGGCACTTCAGACCGGTTTTCTTAAATATAAAAAACATGACAGTTAAAATTAATTAAAAAATTTAAAAGAAAATGGAAAAAAAAAGACTTGGTCACTTCATATCTTTACTCCTTAATAGATAGTTAAATTTATGTGAGAATTCCAGAATTATCTAAAATGCGAGAAGCAAAAGATAAGAGTTTACATATAGTTACACTCAAATAATCATTGTACGATTTAAAGAAGTCAAGACGCATGTGGTTCAATCGATTTAGTGATTACCTCCTGAAAAATGTATGTTCATGCATTTTCATCAAATCTGAATTCATCATAATTGTTGTCTATGTTGATGATTTAAGTATTATCGTAACTAGTGAAGAGATTATAAAGGGTGCTTCAAAAAAGAATTCGAGATGGATAATTGAAAAAACAAAGTATTGTCCCGACTTGAAGATCGAACATACTTCTGAAGGAATTTTCATCCACGAGGGTACTTAAACTGAAAAAGTATTGAGACAACACTATTTGGACAAAGTTCACTCACTACGCTCTTCTATGGCCGCTCTCTCGAAGATGAGAGAGAGGTTTCGACTGGCGCTGAAGTGTCATATCTAACTACGATTGGTGCCTCAATGTAACTAGCAAATTGCATGTGATTGGATATTGTGTTTTCAGTACAATTACTTGCAGTATATAGCTTTAGATCTACCCAGAGGCCCTCGAACCATATTAAACATATACTATATTATCTCCATGGAACTAATGATCTAGATTAGTTTGTTCAAATAAATCAAACGAAAATTGATTGGGTATGAAGATGATAGCTATCTATCTTATACTCTGAATACTAAATCGCAAACTGGATATGTCTTCAAATATGGTGGAACTGCTATCTCATGCATGACGGTCTGTAAAGCAAAACATTGACTACTACTTCATCAAATCACTCTAAAACCCTTTTCTATCCATGAAGAAAGTCGATAATGTGTTCGGTTAAAATTAATGATCGATTATATGCAAGAGTTGTCTAAACTAAACGTCAAAAAAGATATCTTGTAAATATATATTAACATAATGCAACTTGTATCGCACAATTAGGGGAGACAAATCATATGCCAGTTAAATTCTTCCATACACATGATCTCCAAAAGAGTGGTAATATGGATTTTCAACAAATGTTTTCAGCTAGCCATTAACACGAGTACTTTTTACGAAACCTATTCCATCAACAACTCTCACGAACTTTTCATGATCCAAAACAATCTCCATATGAATAAGGGAGAGAAAGTTATATAAGGGTGATAAGGAAAAGTGTTATTAATTATGAAATTCCTATCCGCCGTTCTAGTTGCTGTTATGCAGTTAGGTTCCAAGTGCAGTTGCAACTGAGGTTGGAACCTAAGTATAATGATGGACAGAACTTGTAAAGTTAAATGTACTTGAATTAAATCACACGCACATTTAACAACGGAGTTCACCCAACTAGACTACGTCTCCGGGGCACTCACCCAGATTATGATATTATAAAAGCTTACAATATAGGATTCAAGTCTTAATGAAAAACTCTCAGACTCCCTCTAGTTTTTCTGCCTATTTTTATATTGCTCATACCTTATAACTATCACTCAAAATATCAATGGCATCCCACCATTGTTTTCTTTTAAAAGCTCACTGTGTATTCTCTCAAGAATGAGTTCTTTATAATTTAGAACACACACCTTTAACAAGCATAATTATCAACTATTTAAAGAAGTAAAAATAATTTTTTTTCTTCAAGATCTTGATGATTGCTTTTGATTCTTTTTGATTGACTTCAATCTTTCCATATTGCACGAGATACTTCAGCGTAAAATTGACCTCAATCTTCATAAGTTAATACCTCTTAATAACTAGCTTGGAAATAGGAGTTAGTCATATAAGATAGTATCTTTTAGAGATAAAATCTTTCTGAATTTATATATATATATATATAGAAACATTAACTCCATATTGCATTCAATCTTAAAAAGATCATACTGATTTTGATAGGAAACAAAAATTGAATTAAGTGATAAAAATTTGCATGAGAATAGAGATCTAGATTGCCTATTTAAAGGAAACATATCTTTATAAACTAATACTGATTTTGATAGGAAACAAAAATTGAATTAAGTGATAAAGATTTGCATGAGAATAGAGATCTAGATTGCCTATTTAAAAGAAACATATCTTTATAAACTAATCTACTTATATCCTTTAGGCAACATCTTTCCCTATCACTTTAATATTCTCAATATACATAAATTAACTTTTTAAGAACATATGAGAATATATCATGCATACTTTAAAACATATAAATATCATTAAAGAATAGTAATGCAGAAATACAGAACTGGACAGAATCCTGCAGAACTGCAGGTTGGAACTGTGGTTCCAACTGAGGTTGCAACCTTACTTGAAATGAAAAAAAACTGTCTCAGTTCTAACCATTCAACTAGGATTATTTAGTTCAAATCAATAGACAACAGATAGTATATGAGCCAGAAATCTGGTCCTAACAAATTATTTGCATGAATGATGGTATATAAACAAAATAAGTCTTTGGGTAAAGTTGTTTTACAAGCTTGCCCAATATTGATTCAAATCAAGGCTCATCCGGATAAAAGAAAGTTCAGGCATTACTCATCATAGCCTTTCTTCCTTCTTACGCCCTCTATCACCCCCCCCCCCCCCCCCCCCCCCCCCCCCCCCCCCCCTCCCTCTTTCATCCTCTTGACTTTATTAAATTGAGTATCCGTTTCCCTTCTTTTCTTGGTGAAATGTGTAGAATTTTTATCTAAATTTTCTAAGAGTAGTTATTGTCTTTCATATAATCAAAAGTTATTGATTATTATTCAGTGGACTAGGGCTTAATCCCGAAGTGTTAAGATCTCAAACCACATATATGTCGTCTTCATGTACATTTCTAGCATTCACTTTCCAAATATCTAGTAGTGACATTACGACACTTTTAAATTAGTTTTTCTATGAGATAACTTAACTGAAGGTATGTGATGGACCTTAAAAATTAGATACAGTGCATGAGTTTCAGCTACCAAGTTTGGAACCAATAGAAAATGTCTCTTCTAGGGTTTTGCCCGTGTTCGTCGTTGTTATCATGCTTGCAGACTTTCCGGTTCTTTTAGCCAATAGTAAAAATTCATTGTAGGGCTTGCCTGCCTTATTCGCTTGTAGCTATGTAATATATGCGCACTCAAGTTAAGATCAAGAGGGACTTGGTGGTTTGACCACCGTTCACCCTCCTTCGCCCGGAGGAGTTGTAAGGAGATGTGAACCTCTTATGGTGTATAATATAATAATATAAAGTGTTTAATAAAAGTAGGGTTTCGAGATAACCATATTTAGTGTATATTTGTAAAGAGATATTGTGAAATTGGATCTCCTTCTTCGTGGTTAATGAGCTCTTTATATAAGCAGATTGACTAAACTTTGCATAATCTTGGCAGTCATATTTTATCATGCTATAATATATCTCTTGTCTTATCAATAATATATTATACTCTCTCCGTTCCTATTTAGTTGTCCACTACGAAAGTACGTGCAATTTTGACCGGCCAAGAACTTCTATCAACATTGTCGGAATGAAAATTTTCAAAAATTGATCATATAGTTCAAATGTTAAATTTTATGATTAGATTTAAAAAAAAATTATTTCGACAATTTTGATACAAGTTATAAACCGGTCAAAATTGCACGTAGTTTCGTAATGGACGATTAAATGGGAACGGAGGGAGTACTGATTTCCTCTGTATCTTTCCATGTATATCCGCCGATTTTGACTTGCTCTTGGGGAAAAGAGTTGTTGCCGACCTCCTCAAGTAGGGGCTTCCCCGAGGGCCACGATCCTCGATATATATACACTGGGGTGAAGACCCCCATTTCACTTGGCACGGCCTCGCTCTCGGACCCAAGAATATACTCGTCCGATGGGCTTAAACTATAATTCTCGTAGAGAGGCAGAATCTCGCAGGAGATTCTGTTTCCTTTTATGATAGAGAATATATATTTATTGTTAGACAATATCTTTATGTGACGTCTCGCGTATAGATTTGATGTCATCTTTTTTTTTTTATGAGTATATTCTCTTCCTGATAGTATCTTATCAATATCTTTCCACGCTTATCTCGCACGTCAGCTCTTCGGGGGGACGGGTGAAAACCCTAACTGTCCCTCACATGAGTCATTAATTGCTAGGTTAGACCACGTGTATTACAATTGTTATGGAGTTTTAATCCTAAATTTTAAAGTCGTTCAGTATGTGAGCTTAATGTAGGTGCATTTTTTCTAGGTAATAAATATTCTATAATTTAAAAGACCAGTACACTAACAAGCTAAATATATCGTTACAGTACTTTTTTGTTCATGTCTTATGTCTATGGCAAGATATTGAATCGAATTCTAGGTTTTGGTTTTCAATTTCTTCTTCTACACTTTATCACTTA
The DNA here is from genome assembly GCA_963682055.1 of Primula veris. Classification (NCBI taxonomy): domain Eukaryota; kingdom Viridiplantae; phylum Streptophyta; class Magnoliopsida; order Ericales; family Primulaceae; genus Primula; species Primula veris. The sequence goes on along the minus strand of OY821743.1, from coordinate 23,093,522 downwards.
GCTGGTTTCTTTATCTCTTGACCATTTTCATTAACTGTTTCAGAATCTTTTTAGAATTCGCTCGTATATATACTAGGAAGTTTGTATAACATTTGAGAACTTTCTCATCACCAATGCTTTTGTACTTTAATTTTTATTTTATTTTTATGGAGAGTTGAAACGGCTTCTTTATATATCTTTTATATATTGACTATGTATCATTATTGTTTGCTCTAACTTTGGTCATACGCTCTTGTATTGGGCGGAGCTAACTAATAAGGAATAGATTTGTATGACGAGGTCTAGATTGGTGCCATTTCAAACAGTTAGTTGATCAGAAGGAGATAGTGTTGAATTAGTGATTGGTCGGATGAAGTTCATGTTTGGACTATGATGATCCATAGTTTCTGCTTCGAGCAACCTGCCGTCAGAACGCTCGGTCTCCATTTAATTATTATCAGTTTTCATTATACACATTTAGAACCAATTTTTTATTTTTTTATTTCTTAGATGTTGTTAGGTGCTATAATTAGGGGTGGGACATTTAATGTGTAAAAGGGGTCAGTCGCCTCCCCTTGGTACAGAACAAGAACGAAACAATAATAAAATATCGATTTTTTCAGTTATACATACATCTAACCTGTTTAGATATATAATATTTAATGTAAATAAATTCAATCTTATCGTACTAGTCTAGTGGATAAATCTTGGTTTTAAGTGGTATATATAGGTCATGTGTTCAAATATTTTTATCTCCCGTTTATTTTCTTTTACAGCATTTTATGGCTAATACAAAAAGATGTTCATTTTAATTTTTTACTCTGGTCGATTTTTTTACTATCGATATTCCGATAGACTTTGATCAGTATACAAAACACAGACTTTATGAAAAAAGTTTTGGAGTTTTGTACAGTTTTTGCACCACTTCATTTGAGCTCAGCGTCTGTCCCTAGCTAATATCTTATCTTAAAGCTTAAACCCTTAGAGAAGATTCATCCCATTATATTAATTATTTCTTTTAATAATAATATAGAGCAAAGAATAATTAAACTCAACTCTTGATCAGTAGGCTCAAATCGGCCCGCTGTCAAATTTAGTATTGGATGCACAGACTGGAAAAGACAACAACTCACAACCAACATATGGATATGGAGGTGCGGAAACAACGCTAAATGTTTGGTGTTATAAAAATAGAAGCACATAATATTTTTCAAATTGTAAACAGACCGAAAAAACAGGATTTTATAAAAAAAATTTACCTTGATTTCTTTAAAAAGAAATGTATCCGGTTTCTATTTTTTTTCCTTTTTTGTCAATTTAACATATTTTTTAAACTCTCAAAAAGAAGTCGCATCAATAAAATCACGTTCAGTCATGTACCGAAAGTTTCACCATTTGAAAATTGACCCAAAAAAAATAATTAGAAATCAAGGTAAAATAAATAAAAATTAAGAAAAAATTGGTACGAAAAGAAAAATTATAAAGAAACGAAGGTATAAAAAGGTTAAAATAAGAAATCGAGCTATTAAAAGAAAAAATATTAACAAATAAATGTATAAAACTATTAATCCCGGCAAAAAAACAAACTTATTCTATTAAATACTCAAGTTTACATATACCCACTTTATATAGATATAAACGAACAACTAAATATGTTACACAATTTCATTATAGATACTTTGCAAAAATTAGCAAAAGCTATTTTAAATCATATTTGCACCACCACTATATGTTATTATTATTATTATAGTTTAATTTTTCTAAAAATGTGTGTCACATATCAATATAGTATATAAGTTGGTGTCATAGTGTATTCAATTGTTTGTTACTTGTTTTTTAATTAGTATTATTAACAGCACATAAAAAGTCATAGTATGTTATTGCAGTAACAATATATAATTTTAAAAGTATTGCCAAAAAATATATTTAAGTGTTTGTTAAATTATTTCAAAAAATACTACTAAAAAAATTAATTTCTAAAAATTTTAAGGTTAGGAACCCCGGTTATAGTGATGCACTGCCTATGTGGATATGTATACATGCCAAAAACACATAAATTGTGTAAGCATAGTAGGTGTATTAATAGCTGTTGAAATTATTAGGTGCCCCCATTGACAGCCATTGCTAGCCAAGCAAGAGAGCTTATTTCTTCTATCGTAATATATATAAGTAGGTCCATTTTGAGAAACATTGCTCCTGTCTATATATGCCGTAAAAACATCACGGCCACTCCACGTGTGCATTTATTGTTCTCCTCATTGTTTTAATTTGCTTAGTGAACTCTTAAGTACCTTTGCTCACGTTTTATATTTCTTTGCTTTCCCAAACAAAAAAATTAATATATAGTATATACACGAAAAATACGTTTAGCGTATTATACTATTAGTGTTTATTAATTTAAATGTTTGAGTACCACTTTTAACAGTTAATGATTAATATATTCTGTCACAATTGATGATCTGATTAAACAAAATTATGGAATTGCACTAACATTTTCTCACATATCACATAGTGAGTGTGATTATGTCAACTGTCCGTGAAAAATAGATTCTGAAATATGAGATATAATAACCGCAAATCACTCGTAATACAGTAAACTAAACGTATTTTTATATAATTTAGAAGGTTGAACCGGTATAAACATACATTACAGAAGTATAATTGGAAGATATATACATAATTTTGATAGGGTGACTCGATTCACGGATGGAGTGTTTAGTTTGATTTAAGTACCTAATGATTGGATTATTTTTACTCATTATAGACCAATTTCACATACTTTTTTTTTATTATGTACACCAATCTATACGTTTATAAATATTGTTTTTATTAAATGTGGGAACAATTCCACTATTAATTTCATTAATAAAGTAGAGAATCACATATCTCTGCGGCTGCAATAGGGTCCGCCGAACAATGATCGGTCGACACAGTTGCTCGATTAGCCAACCTTTGCTGATGCAATTAACAAATATATCTTCGTTGCTGCAATAGGGTCTGGCTAAGTGACCGCGAAATCTATTCTCGTTATTTCTTCCCTTATCTTATTTTTTTGGAAAATGACAATTTAGTAAATATTTAGAAACTTATTTATAAAAACCTCGATTGTTTTGAACTTTATGAATTTTTTACAAAAAATTACATTTACAAATATTTACATATGTTATTAAAAAATCCACACACAAAAAAAAAAACCAAAATTTTAAAAAATATATTTTTTATATAAAAAGTATGTCTAATCATGTTCAATCATATATGTCTAATCTTGTTTGATCATGTCTAAGCATGTCCAATCTTGTATGTCTAATCATGTTTAATCATATCTAATCATGTCAAATCATGTTTGATATTGTGTACAAACTTTTTGATTTTTTTAAATATTTTTTTCAATTTTTCAATTTATTTTTGATTTATTTTTGATTTATTTTGTATATTTTATTATTTTTTATGACATATGTATCTAAATATAAATAATTATATGTATCTAATTGTAAATAAGTACTCATATGTGAATTTTTGTAATTAAATTGATTGATATGTACATATTTGTAAGTTTTCCTCTCTTTTTTTCTTTCTAACATGGCCACGGTTAAAGGGTTGACAAAACCTAATTCAGTAAAAAAGGTCCATTAACCACAATTGTAAATTATATTAAAATGAAGGCCAATTTCATAAATTTCTAACTTTGCTGAAAATAGCCAATTTTTCTTTTCTTAAAAAAAACTATCATTTACCTTGTTTTTAAATGAAAACTACAATTACTCTTGTTTGTTTATAACCTTGTGTTGAATTGTATATAACATGAAGTGCATATATTTTTTATATTTTAAATTTTATTAAAGATTATTAAGTGATTTCACACCTACCCCTCTTTAAAAAGACCTGTATCTAAGCTATTTCTAGCGGTTTTTAGCCCACTAAGCTACTTCTAATGAGTTAACATGAAGTGAATGAATTTTATATCTGAACAGTATAAATTATCACTTGAATTATTTAACTTTCAAATTAAATTGTATGCATTTTATAAGGCATGTATATATCTTTAATCTAAACACGACTTTTTAGACTTATAAGTTGATCTATATACACTTATATGATATGATCAACTGCGTATTCTTGAATTAATTGAACTTTATAAGTTAAAAGAGTTTACACTTTTTTTATAGCTTAAAAGGTCTACACTTTATAAGTTGAATTGTATACTCTTTATAACATGAAGTGTATAAATACTTATTTGTGTGCATCTGGAGGGTATATCAGTGTACGTTAGTTCTATATATATGTCTATACTATTGAATATCATATCTTTATCGACTAAAATCCCTCATAGCAAATAAGGTGAATAACATATTTTAAACACATGTCACGATCTATCCACAAGTGATGTGAGATAATAATCTCAACACTCTCCCTCACTTATGTGATTTACTAAATCCGAACGGGCCCAACAAGTGTAATATAACGTTTATTATGAGACGGGAGAGATGACCCAACATCACTTGGGATTAACCGGGCTCTGATAGCATATTGAAGCTCGTATATTAACCCACTAAAATGTTTCATAGCAGATAAGTTGAGCAACACATTTTAAACACATGTCACGATATATCCATAAGTGATGTACGATAATAATCTCAACAAGAACTAAATCAAAACTAGTGATGATGGAGAGGAAAAAATAAGCACAAGATTCGAATTACGAACTCTAGGGACACAAATATTTTATGATTACCAATTAAACTAAGTTAAAATTTGTTCATCAGGGGTATTAATATATAAAATCTTAAATTTCAGTTTTTTTTCAGTACATAAAAAAAAAATCTATTGATAAAGCCATAACTTTAGTCGGTCGCGTTAGGCTTTTCAACAATAATATAATAGTAAATCAACTGTAAATAATGGACACTTCCTGATCTTTATTATTGCTCGGATTATTATCCTTGTTCGGACTATTACACTTGCTCGGATTAGTATCTCTGTTTTATAATTGTGCTCGATTTGACTATTTAATCTCTCTTCTTGGTCTTTCTCCCCTTTTATTCGGTGCTCGGCTTTATCTCTGCTCGGTTTATTTCTTGACGTGATATGCTTTGACTAGTTTCTCTCTTTTCTCAACTTCTCTCTATATTTTTTGGATAGATTTTCTGGTCCTTTTCTAGGATGGGTAGTTGGCTATTTATAGGCAACTAGGCTTTCTAAGATGTTGACAAATGTCTCCATCTCAGGGGGCTTTTCAGACATGGGTCCCCAGTTGAGTGGGCTTGGGCTTTTGATAGTAATACCTTATTTTCCTATAAAAAGCATGAGATGGCCCATTTAAGCGTTGGATACCCATTTATAAAGTGGGTTGATTATTACCCGAATAGAATATTCGGGTCTAATTTTTATGTTCTATCAAGTGCTCCCTGACTTTCTCGGCGTGGTTTCCATGTCGAGGGAGTCATGCTTGGTCTACCGAGGATATTACTTCGGTCTCGTCGTTCCCAATGCTTCGTTGAAAATCGTAATAGATTTATGACGGTTTCTTTGGGGGCCCATTTAATGTTTCCTATCCTAATATCTTTTTTCGAGGAAAACTCCTATAAAGGGGTGTGCCCCCTCCATAATTAGGCATTTTACTACATCTTTGCTCGTGACGTAATGGCTTCCTATGGTTCTACTGGTGAGACCTCCTTTAATTATATTTCTTACTTAGAAATGGAGATCAAGAAATCTCGTACCACGAATAAGAAACTCGTGGTCAAGGTTTCAAATTACAAGAAAAGGTTGTCTGACATGGATTCTGACCATCATGTGACGATGGCCGATCGGGATTGGGCTTACGAGCATATAAAGAGGCTTGAGGCTAATCTGGCTAAGCAGAAGGCAGCAAAAAGGGCTTATAAGCTTGCCTTCAAGGAGTTGCATGCTCGGTCTAAACCGAGTTCGGATGAAGATGAAGAAGGCTCTTCCTCGGAATAATTAGTCTTTTGTGATTTCTGTTGTAATTTCTTTTGAATGGGGAGTCTTCTCCTCAGTTGTAATCGAAGTTTTTGAAATTAATAAAATATTTCCCTATCCTTGTTCTTGTCTGTTTATCTTCTTGATATCTTTTTGGATGACTTTAATTGGATTTGGAACTGTGGTTAATTTGCCGTAAATGCCCTTGGGAAGTTCAAGAGGTTGTATTTCTTCGAGATGACCTTTGATCTATTCCTTGTTTCTTCCTATAAAAGGGGACTGTCCCTGTATTCTTTGTGCAATTCATTCTTTATTAACGAACAAATGGCTTCTCCTCATGAAACTAATGGTGACAACCTTCCTGAATATGTTGCTCATCTTGAAGAGGAAGTTAAGAAGGTGCGTCATCTCGAGAAGAGGGTTGCCCGGCTGTCGGTGGAAGCTCGTCGGGCCGTCGAACTAGACGAGCGATTGGACGCATTGGAGAAGGAACACCAGAGGTCTTTGCTCGACAGTATTCGCGCTCGTGCTCGGATCAAAGAGCTCGAGGCCTCCAGAGACAGGCAAATTACTTCCAAGAGGGCTTACAAATTAGCCCTTGAGGAAGTGTATGCTCGGTCGAAGAAGAAGCCGAATGACGAAGCGGGTCCTTCTACGAAATGATTTTATTGTTTTTATTGTATTTCCTTTTATTGCTTCTTCTGTAACGAAGTATCAATCAATCAATAAAGACTTCTTTTTCTTATTTATATCTGAATTACTTTCCCAATGCAATTTATTTTGACTGCGCACGCTTGTGGCCTCATTAATGCTTTTTCTTGGGCCTTGCGTTTGACCTTATCCATTGAACCTTCTTACTCTTTATATCTTGGGACCAATGGGATTTCTTGAGCCTTGTGCATAAAAATCTTATTCACCAGATTTTTCTTGAGCTCTGTGCAAAAGATCTTAGATATTTATTTGAACTGCTGCCTTTCCCCAAAATGACGCGTGTTTCGCTGCCATTATTACTTACCCCCTTTAAATATTGGTAAGAATCCAAGCGTTTCTTGAACAAGAGTGGCTTTTGATTACTCACGCTTTTTTAGAGCCCTTTGGGAATCCAAACGTTTTTTCTTGAACAAGCACATCTTTTAATTGTCGTCGCTTCTTACTACCCATTGGCGAACGGTTGCGACTCTCAATACGAGCCCTTATCTAATTGATCTATAAATACCTGCTTACAGCATGGTTATATCCACAACCCTCATCATATTATTTTCCCCCATATACAGATTCTCATCTTATAATTTTCATAAGATGTCTGGTCCTTTCTCCCAATCAGCATTAGCTTTGCAAGTGGAGGCTTTTAAAGCCTCCTATGGCCATGTACAAAGGCTGTTGAAGGATGCCGAGGAGGAATTGAAGGTGATGCGTTATCACCATACCGAGATGGTTCGGGAATTAACTTGGCTAAGATCCGAACTGGCTTATTGCCGACGTGCTCGTCGGGCTCTAGTCGAAGAGAATGAGATGCTAAGGGGGAACCCGACACTGAGGGACAGGGATGTCTCTGCCGGGCCCTCTCATCGATACCGATCGACTTCCCCCTAACCTTCCCCCTTCTTTTTTATTTTTCTCTTCTTCTTTTCCCCATCTTTTCCCATCTCTTTCTTTTTCTTCTTTTTATTTCTCAGTTTCCCTCATTTCTTCCTCTTCCTCTTTTGTTTTTTTTATACTCTGTTCTCTCTACTGTTTTTTTCATTCTTTTCTTTTTCCCTTTCTTTTTTGTTTTGTTTCTTTGACTTCCTTTTTATTTGTCTGTTTCCTTCATTTCTTTATCTTCTTCTTATCTGTTTTTCTTTTTCTTCTGCGCCTCCTCTTTCTTTTTCTTCATCTTCTCTCCCATCACTCTTTTTTCTTTTTCTTCTTTTTTGCACCACTATGATGTAACAATCAACCCTGTGATCCTAAGGGTTTTGTGTTACATCTAGGGTTTTTGTCATTTTTCTTTTTGACTCTTCTTTCTTATCATCTCTTCTTTATGTTCCTCCTCTTCGCTTCTTTCTTCCCTTTTTGTTTTCTTTTTATGCTTCTTTCCTTCGTTTCCTGCTGTTCGCCTGATTTGCTGATGTTGTCGTTCTTCTTTGGCCACGTTGTCTACTCATTTGGCTCCACAACTAAACCACATTGTAATAGATTTTCTTTTGATGTAATCCTCGGATGTAATAGACCTTAATGTAATAGATTGTCTTTTGATGTAATGAACAATTATGTATTCCATCTTTATTAATGAGAAGTATTTTTGCCCCTTTATTTTTGCACTTCTTTTTATATTGCACCTGTGGTTTGTTGTTCGTCTGGAATCTAGATCTTTGAATATCTCATCTTTATTTCTTTCTGTACTGTAGTATCAGATGTCAGTAGATGTCCCCATCACTGTCGAACATAGGTGCATGCTCCCTAGTAGGTCAGGAAATATGGATGCTCCCAAGCATGTCAGGAAATATCATACTATCTTCGTTCTATAAGTACTTCTCTTTTCTTTAGTAGTTTATCATCTCTCATTTTTCTTTTATTGCTTATTTCTCCCTCAGCCCCTTATTTTCTTCCGTACTATAACAATTTCCCAGAATGTCTGGACCTGTGGTGAGATATCATGCTCAGATGAAGGGCTTGGACACTGAGGTATCTCAGGTCCGCCGTCGGATGGCAAGGCTTGAGAAAGAGTATGGCGTTTTGGCCTTGAGCTTGTTCGGCTCTCATCCCGAAGAGACGGTGAAGTGGACCGAGATTTCGGCACTGAGTCGCCAGCTCGATCACTTGTTGTTACAGAGAAATCATCTGACAACTCCTGGTATGATGCCGAGGAGATTTGGGACCATGCCCAAGATGAGTTTGATAACTCTCCTCAAGGCCTAGTTAGCATAATGGTAAGGAATGCTCGGCTCGTGGAACGCGTCAGGGTTCTTACCACGGAGAACAACGAGCTCTCCTCGGAGAATGACAATTTGGTCGCCATGAATGATTCCTACCAAGCTCGGTTGAATTGTTCTGCTCGTTTTGCTTTCTCTCGGTCTGGCAGTTCGGTTTTTCCACCCATTGATCCTTAGATTGGGCTGGTTTTCTTATGTATTTCCCCTTTTGCAATTTGTGTTTTCTTTTCTGTATTTGATGAATCAGTTGTATCTTTTCGTATCTCGTGCCTGTCTTGTGAACCATTGTAACGCTTCGTACTTTGTGCCTTTTGATTCTCTATAAATGCTCCATATTGCCTGTATCTCATTACCAATTCTTCCTCTCTCTCTTGTTTTTATAATTTGTTTCTTCTAACTTGCTTTTGTTTGAGATGGCTCCCATCACTAGGTTTGCCTCCAAAAAGAAACCCCTTATGGAAGAGGAGCCTACTTTTTTGCTACCTCGTCCCCCTGGTTTTGGGGAGGAGGATTTGACTCCTCTTCAACTAAAAGAAATTGAGATGTCATGGCTGAAACATGATCTCATGTGTGCTCGGACTGAAGTGAGGAGGTTTAAACAATATTGGGATGATGAGGGCACTGCTCGTTTCCAGGCCGAGCAAAAATGCGAGTCTCAGTCTTACGCCTTGAAATAGGCTGAGATGGCGATTTCTCGGTTGATTAGGGAAAAAGAGCGTCTGGAGGAACTTTTGGCGGAGAAGGATGTTGATATGGGGGATAGTTCGAAAAAGTAGGATGGGTGTATTTTCTTGTAAAAATTTTCTTTTTCTGTTGTATTGTTTGTGTTTTTCCCCTTTGTGGAAGAATAAAACTTGTCTTGCACTTGATTCTGTCTATTCTATTTTATTTGATGTTTCTCAGTATACACCGAACAATGTGCCCGGTTATCCCCCCGGAGAGCGTTGTTAGACTTGATGCTTCATGCCCTCAAGCTAGAAACGGTCTTCGTCCACCTTGTTCGGTGTGCCCTTTGGGTAAGAAATGGTTGGGAGTCGAGGAACTTTATCGGGGGACATTCTCGGTGTGATAATATTGGTAGCGTATGTGGGAAGCTTTTCGTGGTAGGGTCCACTGGCCGTTTATTTAGGTGTAATGATGTGAACTGCCTTGGGTAGTGGGATATGCTCTGACGTGGCGAAATCTGGAGCGCTTATATGTTAAAAATAGCAGCGGTTGTTGACTTTTGTATGGTTGGAAAAAAGGTAAACCTCTGTCACACGAAAGGACGGTTATTATTTTATTCTTTTTGTGACTCCACTCCTTTTTACTGTGCCAAGTAATCCCTTTTGTTTTTATCACAAAATTCGCTGAAGAAAATATCTGTCTCTCTCTAAAGTAGATTCTTCCCACCAAAAAGGAAAAGCGTTCGGCCGCTTGATCTAGGGTTTCGTGGTATCGTTGAAAGACTACCTGCTGTTCTCGCTCGGTTGCTCATAATGATAACTGTAAGTGTTTTTTCGTTCTCCCCTCCCCCTCTTTTTTTTTTTTTTGTGTTAGGGGTTGTATTTTATTTGTCGTTGTGGTCATAGATGTGGCGTTGGTATATGGTTCAGGTTGTCTATATATGTTTGATGATTCTTATGTATCTGGTTAATGTGAGTGGGGGGTGGGAGCTCTCGTTATGGTAATGTTGTTTTGGTTTGGGTATTTGGTTAGTATATTGATGGAATTTTGATGACGTTTGGATAGGAAATTCTGACCCAAAGTGTGGCCCAAGTTGGCACATTCGTGGAAAAGGATTTTAAGGAGCTTGTCGGAATACCCGCCGACATACACATTCGGCTTCCTATTACTGACGAGGAGGTGTTGGGATTTGTTCCTGCCGGCGAGGTAGCTGTGCGTTCTTCGGCGTTCTTTACTGGGGGTCTTCGACTTCCTTTTACAAATTGGGTGGCTTCGTTCTTTGAGGCCGTCCAGATTGCTCCGGCCCAACTGGCTCTAAATGGTTACCGTACTCTGAATGGTATCCAAAGGTTATCGGAGTTGTCCGGAATACCGATTGAACTGAAGGACGTCTTCGGAGTCTATAGTTTGAGCTTTGAGCGTCGCAGCTCGTATTTGAAGACTCTGCGTGCCTTTTGCCGGCTCGTTATCGGTTTGCCGGATACCAACAAAGAGCGCAATCTTGGTGTCGTTATTGCTTCCGGTGAATGGGGTTGTGCGGGACACCAGATTCTTGGACCGGCTACCAATGCTCCCACTATGCCAGACCTCGGCGCTCCCAATGTAGAGGCTTTGTTAGCTCTTTGGAAATGGTGGGGGCCTGGACCGATGCCGGATCCTGCGAGTCGTACTGCTCCCATGTTGCTCGGGTACCCTATGGGGTCGGTGACCAAGGGGAATCCTGCACCCGAGATCCCCAAAGAGCCCGAGGAGGAATTCTTGAAAGTGGTCCGGGCTCGAAGTGCTGCTCGGCTTGGGAAAAAGCCCGTTCGTTCTAAGCGTCGTGCATCTGACCCTGTCGTTGGAACAACGAAGAGGGCTAGGGGAACCGATACATCGGTCACCGAGGAGGCTGATAACGTTGGCTCGGGCGAGGGGGTGTTGGCTGCTTCCCAAGGGGATACCACCGAGGATGCCTCTGCGCCGGGCGATGTATGTGCATATGTATTTTGATTTTCTTGTCTTTTGATTGTTGTCGTTTTGTTCTCTAGTGCTTTGCTTCATTAGTTATCTTGTTTTAGTTATTGAATTCTTCATTGGTTGCCCTTGCTCTTGCCCGGTCTATGGGTATTATTGTGTTTCAGGGGTCGATTGATGACGTAATCGGGAATATGAATCTCATGGTGAACATGGGCGAGGATATAATGACGCTGCCTGTTACCTCGCCTATGCCTACCGAGGACCCGATAGTATTGCCTGTCTTCTCGCCCATCCGTACTGAGGAGGTGATCGAGTATAGGGCCCCTGAGACCGGTCTTTCGGAGAAGGATGTGAGGGAAGAAGTGGAGATGGAAGCCGGCGAAGAGACTGCCATGGGTGTTGGAAGTGGTGGGGAGGATGAGGTTCCCGAGGGACCTGAAAAGGTGTTGGTGGACGGGGTCGCGATGACCCGTTACATTGGTCGGTGTAAGGGGAAATTGCTGGAGCAGCCCCAAGCTTTAAGGATGGGGTATACGGCTCTGAAGCCCCTTGTCTTCAAGGATGCCGAGGAAATTGCTGCTCGTCCATTATCGTCGCTAATTGAGCAAGCCGGCAGTGATGCGCTCCGGGTAATGATGTTCTTTTTTGGGTCGTGATGTTCTTTTTTGGGTTGGTGTCTAATGTTGCATGTCTATTTTTGTTTTTGATGACAGGCTTTCTTGGGTTCCATTGTTCTGAGGGATCAGCGGAAGGCGCTCGAGGCTGAGAAAGAGGACCCGATGGCCGAAAAGAAAGCCATAGTCGAGGAGAACGATCAGAAGATAAAGGATCTGCTTGCGGCTTTCGAGGCCGAGAAAGAGAAACTGGTCGCCGAGAATAAAACCATGGGCGATAATTATGACAAGTTGTCTGTGGACTTTCTGCACGTGACCGAGGATGTCGATAAATTGATGGCTGAAAAAGAGAGCCTGGTCGTTAAGTATGACCAACTAGAGGAGGAGAACTTGCTGCTGGCGGAGGACGTGGAAGCCGAAAAGGCTAAGGTGGCCGCTCTGAAAACGGCACATGCGGAGGAGCGGACAAGGTTAGCAATGATGGCTAATTTCTCCATCTATTGCGCTCATGTGCGGGCGCTCAATTTCGCGAATGTTCCTGTGTCGGATAGGGCGTGGTCGGAGTTGGTGTATCCCTGTCCGCATGGTGCACCGCCGAAACCCTTAGACTGGGCGAATCTTCGTGAAGAGGAACTTCCCCGGCTACCGGGGCAGACAATTTCGACAGCGCTCCGTCCTCATTTTACGTCGGCCACGTCCACTCCTTGTCCTGATGCTACTGTTACTCCCCCACCCGCATCTCCTCAGGTGGAACCTTGACCATTTTTCTGACAGTATATATATTTTTTTGTTGTTTTTGTGTAGTCTTTTGGTATTAGAATTGTGGGTCTCTTTTGTATCTAGAAACATATTCTTTTGGGGAAGTGATAATATAGGTGCTGTGTTTTCTTTCTGTTGGGCTTTCTCGGGGTAATTTTCCTGTATGAGGGTTATCATCTTTTGAAGGATGTGAAAACAAAATATTGTCAGGTACCTAATGATCCTCTTGCCATGGTGGTCTGGACCTCGCCTAGTCGTAGTGTAGGTGACGTTATAGATGATCTGGAAAGATCTAAGGCGTCCCTTACCGCGAAATTGACTTGTGCTCGTCATGAAATCGAGGGTCTGAATGTTCATATTTCAAACTTGTCGATTCGGTTACGTGATTTGGGAGAGAAATTCAGCAAAAAGACTGCCCATTATACGGAAAATAAGGGTAAAGCGAAGGAACTTCTCGGTGCCCTACGACGTTCTCGTGATGAAGCCCGAGGTCGTGTGACGAGCTTGAACTTGGTCCTAGGGGCCGTTTTTGAGGACGCGGACCTGCTGCTATCCTTTGCCAAAGCGTATTGGGCCCGAGTTCGCGCTTTAGAGGTGCTGGAGCATGTAAAAGGGATGAGTGGTGTTTCCCGGGCAGAGCGCATGGTTGATGCGACGGTCGGGGTAACCGAGACCACTGCTGCCTTGAACCGAGTCGATGCGGTTGTTCGTGAGCGCTTGGGGACGCAAATTGCTTCATTGCGAGATATTCATTTCGTCGATGCAGTAGAGACCTCGGCGTCTGTTGAGGGGTTATCGGATTAATAATCGAGTAGCTTGTTTTGTTGTTTTATTTGTAGCTTGTATGGAAATATTCGTTTTTTCTATTTTCGTCTTTTCGTTTCTTGCGGTTGTATATTCATCTCTTCTCGTTCTTCCCCATTTTTTTTTTTGCTTTTATAGGCATACGCTACTACGTCGCACCAGGCTGGTTCTCCATGCCTAGTTAGCCCGGGGTTAGGACCTACTGGGGCTGCCCGGGACGAGGTCTCCTCTGGTGCGGCTAGTGAGGTGCCTGCCAACTGGCCTTACATCGTTTTGATGGGCAAGAACGTCAAGTTGATCGACCAATGTGCTCGACTTCGGGCAAAGCTGAAAACTCAGGCGGCCTCTTTTCGAGAATACGTTCGCCGTGCCGAGCATGTTGTTGAGGTTCAGGAGCATCGTTTGGATCGATATTGGCGTGCAAAAGACAAATACTTCGGCAAATTAAAGTTGTTGGTAACCAAAGCCAACGTGTTGGTGAAGTATTTCCGTTTGTCCCGAACCAGATACGATGCTTCCGCGGCTATGATCGAAGCTCGCCGTAATCTCCCCTTCGACGATGATCGCCGTAAAGAGGCCTCGGATGCTCACGAGTTCGCGAAAGAAGCCGAGTTCAACGCGCGGCTTCAGACGCTGACTTGCGTTGGAGCTCATACGACCAATTTTGATGCCCTCATTTCTGAGGAGCGTTTTGATGGTGATGAGACAGATGGAGACACGACGACGGATGACGAAGAGATTGAGCTCGGTCAATTACCGTCGTGCTCCTCCTGTAGTAGCTCTTCTTAAATGAGTTTCTTTAGTGTCGATGATCTTCTTGTTGCCTCCGTAATGCAGGCGAGGACTATTTGTGTTATTTCTTTATTCCTGTTTTGTACCTTTCCATTGTTGTATTGCTATTTGATTGATCGGATCGATTTTTCCTTGCTGATTCATTTGTCATTTCGTTATTCCTGTTTTGTACCTTTCCATTGTCGTATTGCTATTTGATTGATTGGATCGATTTTTCCTTGCTGATTCATTTGTCATTTCGTTATTCCTGTTTTGTACCTTTCCATTGTCGTATTGCTATTTGATTGATTGGATCGATTTTTCCTTACTGATTCATTTGTCATTTCGTTATTCCTGTATTGGATATGCTTCTTGTTGATATTTCATTGTTTAAATTGATTCTCCTTCATTGTGTTCGCCATTTTGTATCGTATCGCCGCCGTAATGTGGACCTGAATTATTCCTTGCATTGTACCTGTATATGAATTTCATAGTATTCCTAGGCATTCCTTTGAAAACACGCCATTTACGGAATTTCATAGCATTCCTAGGCACTTCGGCCATGTTGGGAATTTCACAGTATTCCTAGGCACTTCGGCCATGTTGGGAATTTCATAGTATTCCTAGGCGTTCCTTCGATAACACGCCATTTACGGAATTTCATAATATTCCTAGGCACTTCGGCCATGTTGGGAATTTCATAGTATTCCTAGACGTTCCTTTGAAAACACGCCATTTACGGAATTTCATAGCATTCCTAGGCACTTCGGCCATGTTGGGAATTTCATAGTATTCCTAGGCGTTCCTTCGATAACACGCCATTTACGGAATTTCATAATATTCCTAGGCACTTCGGCCATGTTGGGAATTTCATAGTATTCCTAGGCGTTCCTTCGATAACACGCCATTTACGGAATTTCATAATATTCCTAGGCACTTCGGCAATGTTAGGAATTTCATAGTATTCCTAGGCGTTCCTTCGATAACACGCCATTTACGGAATTTCATAATATTCCTAGGCACTTCGGCCATGTTGGGAATTTCATAGTATTCCTAGGCGTTCCTTCGATAACACGCCATTTACGGAATTTCATAATATTCCTAGGCACTTCGGCCATGTTGGGAATTTCATAGTATTCCTAGGCGTTCCTTCGATAACACGCCATTTACGGAATTTCATAATATTCCTAGGCACTTCGGCCATGTTGGAAATTTCATAGTATTCCTAGGCGTTCCTTCGAAAACACGCCATTTACGGAATTTCATAGTATTCCTAGGCACTTCGGCCATGTTGGGAGTTTCATAATATTCCTAGGCACTTCGGCCATGTTGGGAATTTCATAGTATTCCTAGGCGTTTCTTCGAAAATACGCCATTTACGGAATTTCATAGTTTTCCTAGGCACTTCGTCCATGTTGGGAATTTCATAATATTCCTAGCCACTTCGGCCATGTTGGGAATTTCATAGTATTCCTAGGCGTTCCTTCGAAAACACGCCATTTACGGAATTTCATTTGCATTCGCTAGACAGCATGATAATATATTTTATTCATTCAAAAATACGAAAGATAATGCCATTGAGCAGGAGGGGTAAGGTGGCACCTGTATTCGGAAGATTGCCTATACGTAGTACTTCTTTAGGTTAGCCACGTTCCAAGAATTCTTTTCCCCTCGGCTATTGGCGAACAGTACGCTTTTGATTTTGTAAGAGACTGGACTCGTTTGCTTGACGATTTCGTATGGGCCTTCCCAGGTAGGGCTTAGTTTGCCATGTATTTCGTTGCGAGTATAGACCGTCACTCGTCGCAGCACCAGTTCTCCTACCATGAATTCTTTGGATCCTCTTACTCTCTTGTCATAAGTTTGCTTCACGCTTTGTTGGTATTTGGCTAGGGTAAGGGCTGCTATCTCTCGTTTCTCGTCTATCATGTCTAGCTCTTCTCTCATTCTTTGTTCATTGTTTCCCTGCTCGACTAAAGTCGTTCGGAGTGTGGGTAGCCCGATTTCTGTCGGTATGATGGCCTCGACACCGTACGCTAAGCTAAACGGGGTTTCCTTGGTGCCCGTCTTTGGTGTAGTTCGGCACGACCATAAAACGTTGAGTAGCCGCTCGGGCCACCTCACCTTTGCTTGTTCAAGGGTGGTCTTGATGCCGTCTAATATCATTCGGTTTGACACTTCGGCTTGCCCGTTTCCCTGTGGGTATGTCGGCGTCGAATAGAATTTTCGGATACCTAGTTCCTCGTACCACAGCTGTAAATTGGCATCTTTGAACTGGGTTCCGTTGTCGGCGACAATAGCGTACGGTATACTGAACCTAGTGATGATGTATTCCCAAATGAATTGTTTGACGTTGCTGGCTTTGATTTCTCGGAGGGGTTTAGCTTCGACCCATTTGGTGAAATAATCCGTCGCGACGATCAGATATTCCACACTCCTAGGTGCTCTTGGGAGTTTACCGACTAAATCAATTGCCCATTGAGCGAACGGCCATGGTGCCGATACCGGGGTCATCATAGATGATGGGAGCCGTGGTATCTTGGCAAATCGTTGGCACTTGTCGCAACGTTGGATGTATGCATCGGCGTCTCGCTTGATATAGGGCCACCAATATCCTTGGGTCACTGCCTTGTTTGCAAGGGATCGCCCTTTGATGTGTGCTCCGCAGGATCCTTCGTGGATTTCCTCCAAGACCGGCAGTTGTAGCTCGGTCGGGACGCACAGTAGGTGGGGTCCCCGGTAACTAGATTTGTATAGTTTATCGTCCTCGGATAGCCAGAAGCGAGGAGCTTTTCTTATAATTTTCAGCGCTTTTATCTTGTCGGCCGGGAGCGTTCCATTTCGCAGATAACGAGTCATGTCCTCCATCCAACCTAGTTCGTACTGTATTGATGTCACTCGGTCTACCCTTTTAATTATGCTCGGGGTTGGCAGTAGTTCCACTGTGATCGACCGGGTGTCAGTCAATGTTAATGTCGAGGCTAGGGTGGCCAAGGCATCGGCATGTGCATTTTCGGTGCGATTGATTCTTATTAACTCGCACTGTTCGAAGGTTGCCATCAAGCTTTGGACTTTCTCTTGGTAGAGGATCATTCTGTCATCTTTGGCTTGGTACTCGCCGATGGCCTGATTGACGATGAGCATGGAGTCTGAGCTTGCAATTAAGTGGGAGCATCCGAGGGACCGGGCAATGAGCATGCCATTTATCATGGCTTCGTATTCTGCCTCATTGTTGGTAGCTCGGAAGCCCAGTTTTATGCTTTTTTCGATGATTGCTCCCTCTCTAGACTTTAGGACGATCCCTGCTCCGGATCCGTCTTTGGTGGCTGATCCGTCGACGTGTATCTGCCAGTGTGATTGTGGAGAGAGTGCCAAAGGCTCATCGTAGCCTTCGGTGAACTCCGCGACGAAATCGGCCAGGACTTGCCCCTTTATGGCATGGCGGGGTACGAACTCGATATGAAATTGGGATAGTTCGACCCCCCAGGCGGCAACTCGACCGCTAATGTCCGTCCGTCGAAGTGACTCTTTGATATGAAATTTCGTGTATACCCGGACCTGATGAGCTATGAAATAGTGTGGCAACTTTCTGGTTGCGACGACCAATGCCAGACACAGCTTTTCCAAGGGTAGATAACATGTTTCGGCTTCGACTAGAGTCTTGCTGACGAAGTAGATCGGAAATTGTTCGCGACCTTCTTCTCTTAGGATAACTGCACTCACAGCTGTAGTGAAAACTGCTAGGTAGCATGCCAGAACGTCTCCTTTGTTCGGCCTTACTAGCAGTGGCAGTGTCCTCAAGTACTCTTTGAGATTGTTGAATGAAGCTTCACATTCCGGGTCCCAGACGAATTTTCTATCTTTCTTGAGTGATTCAAAAAATGGTCGTCCCTTGTCTGCGGATCGGCTAATGAACCTGCTCAACGCGGCCATCATTCCCGTGAGCTCTTGTACCTATTTCTTATTCTTAGGCGCTGCTAGGTTCCGTAGTGCCGTTATTTGATCGGGATTAGCCTCTATTCCTCGTCGGCTAACCATATGCCCCAAGAATTTCCCTTTGCTGATGCCAAATGCACACTTGCTTGCGTTGAGCTTTAGTTTGTGCTCGCCCAGTGTTTGGAAGACGTCTTTAATGTCTTGGAGGTGGGATGTGGCCTTTTCGCTCTTGACGACCATATCGTCAATGTATACCTCCATTGTTTTCCCTATATGATCTCGACATACCCTTGTTATCATCCTTTGGTATGTTGCCCCCGCATTGCGTAGACCGAACGGCATTACAGTATAGCAATAATTTCCTAAAGGCGAGATAAATGATGTCTTTTCCTGATCCTCGTGAGCGATGGGGATCTGGTGGTATCCTGAGTATGCGTCAAGGAAGGTCATCCGTTCTGCTCCCGCAGTTGCATCCACCAATTGATCGATCCTTGGAAGGGGAAAGTGGTCCCTCGGGCAGGCTTTGTTGAGGTTGGTGAAGTCTATACAGACTCTCTCCTTTCCATTCTTCTTTGGAACGACGACCGGGTTGGACAACCATTTTGGGTAGTAGACCTCCCTTATGGCTCCGGCTTCCAATAGCTTTTGCACTTCAGCGATTATAGCTGCTCTGTGCTGTACAGATACTTTTCTGCTCCTCTGAGCTATCGGCTTATACTCGGCGTCTACACTTAGGTGGTGGCATGCTGTATTGGGGTCTAGGCCCGGCATGTCTTTAGGACTCCAGGCGAATTTATCAATGTTGTTGAGAAGGAATGCTTTCAATTCCTCGGACTCCTGTTTTGGAAGGTTATCGCCGAGGAGGAAGTAGTGCTCCTCGTCCATATCTGGAATATACACCTTCCTAAGTGTCTCTCCTACTTGTTCTTCGACAACCCTTTCGGTTTTGGATATTTGGTTAATCAGCTTCTTTGTGCTGGTGGGTTGTTCCACAACACTCAGTTGTGTCTGAAGGGCCGCGGTAATGTCCTCACAGCGCCTTGAATCCTCTTGGCATCCTCTGGCTGTCTCGATCTCTCCCCTATTATTTGGGTATTTGACCTTTTGGTGATAGGTCGAGGGTATGACCTTCATGGCATGTAACCAAGGTCGGCCCAATATTGCGTTGTGGCCGGAGTGGTCGTTGACCACTAAGAACTCCACGGGAACCGACACGGACCCGGTTGTGACACTGAGGACGATCTTACCCAACGGTTTAGTCGTTTCGGAGATGAAACCGATTAGTGTGACATCGGTAGGCTGTAGATCTTGCAGCTTGAGTTCCATCTTGTCGAAGAGCTCCCTGTACATGATATCACAAGAGGCTCCTTGGTTGACAAGTACCCTGCTGACCGTGTCTAGGCCGATTTGAACACGGAGGTTAATGGCGTCTCCGTGGGGGTAAATCACCCCTTCTTCATCAAGATCTGAGAAAGAAATGGGCGGATGTCGTCGTGGTGTGCATTGTCGTTTAGAGGTCGACGCCTGTGATGCCTTGGCTACTTGGCCAAAGTGGGCCAGCTGCCGTTGTCGCGATCGTTCCCCGTCTGGGCCCTTGGGTCGTGACATATGAACGACGTTGATCGTTTTGCCTTGCCGGTTGTCGGATCCCTCGATGGCCAGTTGTTTGCCTTTATTCCCAGCCCCTTTGATGAACTTGGCTAGGTATCCTGCATCGCCCCACTGGTTCATTCTCCATCGCAGGTTACGGCAATGCTCAGTGAGATGGCCGTGATCCTCGTGATATGCGCAGAAGAGCTTGGAATCTCTCTGATTGGGGGGAGAGGTGATCGGTTGTGGTCGGGAATACCAACTTTCCCTGCATATATCCTTGAGGATATCTTCAGCAGATAGGTTGAAAGTGTATCGCAGCTCGACCGGTCCGAAAGTGTTTCAGTGTTCCCTCTCTTGGGGCCGACCTTGTTGAAACGGCTTGGGTGGCATCAGGTAGGTGAGATGGAGTGGTTTATGTTCGTTGGTCGGTGTTGGGTATGCGATCTGGAGTGGTTTGGGCTCTAGTGCTCGTGGTCGCTCTACCCTACCATGGACCTCGGGATCTTTGCCCTTTCTGGTCGGTTGGAATGCTTCTCCCTGGTTATTCCTAACTCTTTTGTGACCCACCTGTGCCTCGCGGACCGACTCTCTTCTTGGTAGAGTTCGGTTGAGGAAACGCAGTTCGTCGTATTTATCGGTGAGGTGGGTACAATAGGCTAGCAGGGAATCAGTGGTCGGGAAGTTTTTGCCTATGAACTTCCTTCTCGCCCAATAGCCATTAGGGATGGAGTTGATAAAGTTCTGGATGGCTATATTGTTGGCATATCGTGGAATCTGGTTTGCTACGTCGATAAAACGTATGCAGTAATCGTTGAGCCTTTCATTTGGCATCATCGTCATTTTCAGAAGGGTTTCGATGCTAACCTTCTTTTTCCGATGAGCAGCGTATCGGGTGGAGTACGCTCTTAGCAGTTCTGCCCAGTCTCTAATAGAGCCCCGTGGTAAGTTGTGATACCATGACGAAGCCTCTTGACCCAAGCTGTTTTTGAAAAATTTGCACATCAGTGCATGGTCATCACTCCACAGTTCCATCTTCGTCTTGTAGTGCCTCAGATGGTCGATAGGGCAACTCTTTCCATCATAGAGCCTGAATTCGGGGATGACGAACCCCATAGGATTGCGGTACCGCGTGATCTGTTCGGTACATGGGGTTTCTTGGCATACGTTCCAAGCCTGTTGGAACGCGTCATCCGTGACTTGGTAGGGGGGAGGGTATCCTCCCTGATGTGGTGGTGGGCCATATCCTTCCCCGATCCTGTATTCGGGATATCTACCGTCCTTCGTGTTTGTGTGAACACGTTCCATATGAGTGTTCGGATGGACGATCGTTATTGGAACATTGCCCCCTTGGTGGGGCACTCTTGTATCAGGTCGCCGACCCGCTCCCTCCAGGGCGGCCCTGTAGGCAGAATCTTCCACTTCATGGCGTGGGTCTTTGTCGAGTTGGATAACTGGCAATACGATGTCGGCCGCTGTCATGGCCGTCATGCATGCCACCAGCTGAGCTTGTAGCTGGGCGTAGTTCCTTTCATCGGCTAACGGAACAACGTGTTGCACTTCCACCGTGGGTGGTGTAATCATCCTCGGAGGATTAGTTGGTAGTCGGGGCAACTGTCCGAGTACATGATCCTCGGGCATGCCAAACTGATGAGCTTCGTTCGTTTGTAAACGAGCACCGAAGTTGACCGAGGCTGTAGGCAAAGGGACTCTTGAGCTCGGCCCTGCCTGGGACCCGGGTAAGCGTCTTCGTGCACGCCTTAATACGGGCACGTCTTGTTCGTCATCCGAGGACGAAGGGTGTTCGTCGACAATCCCTTCAATGAAATGTTGGGGTGGTTCGATCGGTTGTTCTTGGTTGACGCAGGAGGTTGTTGGTTGGTTTCCGGATTGGATAGCTTCATATCTGTCGCGGATGGCGAGTAGATCGTCGAGGTCTTGTTGGCTAATTTGCGCGTTTTGGTTATTGGTTTCTACTATCTCGGGATGGGTTTCCTCTACATTGGTCACCATTGTCGCTCGTCTGGCAGAGTATTGGTATTCGAATTCTAAACTAGTTGGGAACTAGATGATTCCCGGAGACGGCGCCATTTGATAAAGCCATAACTTTGGTCGGTCGCGTTAGGATTTTCAACAATAATATAATAGTAAATCAACTGTAAATAATGGACACTTCCTGATCTTTATTATTGCTCGGATTATTATCCTTGTTCGGACTATTACACTTGCTCGGATTAGTATCTCTGTTTTACAATTGTGCTCGATTTGACTATTTAATCTCTCTTCTTGGTCTTTCTCCCCTTTTATTCGGTGCTCGGCTTTATCTCTGCTCGGTTTATTTCTTGACGTGATATGATTCGACTAGTTTCTCTCTTTTCTCAACTTCTCTCTATATTTTTTGGATAGATTTTCTGGTCCTTTTCTAGGAGGGGTAGTTGGCTATTTATAGGCAACTAGGCTTTCTAAGATGTTGACAAATGTCTCCATCCCAGGGGGGTTTTCAGACATGGGTCCCCAGTTGAGTAGACTTGGGCTTTTGATAGTAATACCTTATTTTCCTATAAAAAGCATGAGATGGCCCATTTAAGCGTTGGATACCCATTTATAAAGTGGGTTGATTATTACCCGAATAGAATATTCGGGTCTAATTTTTATGTTCTATCATCTATGGTGGTCGTGGCCTCCCATACACCCCTAGTTCCGCCCTGAGTAGGGGTTCTTCTGTCAATTATGATTTTCCATCCTATTTTCGTCATCATTTTTAATGGTAGTATGTCAACCGGATGATTTATGGGAGTTTGGTATGAAAGCTGTTAACTGATTACTCCTTTTCTGACTTTTTTTCTTTTACAATTTTGAGTTGTTTTCCCCAACCATTTAATGGTTATATGATTTTTTAAAATAATTTTTGCAGTGTAAGAAAAATGGGAGACCATTAGTGTAGAAAGACTAAAAGAAAATGGGAAACTATCTGTGGGGGTAACTATTAAGAAAATGGACCAAAAGAAAAGCCATATTGATCAATTGCTCGTCCTTACATAATTTTTCTCTTACCTTTTCTTGCACTTTTTTTCGCCTATTAAAATGCATAAAAACATGTAAAAATGATATAATTCCTTTATGATTTATTTGATGAAAGTAAACGAGATAATCATTAAATTGATATGTAAGTATTTTCTAATAAAAGATTATCCTGGTTTTGAGCTGCTCATATTTTGAAAGCCCCAATATCAAACCACTAAATGGTGAGTTGTGCATTTGATTAGATCGATAAACTAGTGTGTTCACGTTTATGTAGGTGCGTGCATGTATAAAAATTAAGAAACATGTAAGTTTAGATACAAAACAGTTAAAATTCCAATGAATAGGAAATATAAGAATATATTTATAAATATGTGCATTTGAATTTTTGGATTTTGAAAATCTAGATTTTTTAATAAGTGTTTGGTTACTAGTATTTTTTTAATTCTTAAAATCCATATTTTTAATCAAAATAATCCAAAAAATACAAAAATCAAGAATCTATCATTTTACTTGATTTTTGGATTTTGAAACTAAGATTTTTTGTCAAAAAAATCTGATACCCAATGGACCCTAAGCCTGGTACATGCACTAAAAGTCTAAAAATGCGTCCCAATATTTAAATATTCTATTTTATTTGAATTTAAATGTAAGCATGGGGTTCCCCAATCTTTAGTAGGGTTTTATTAGACAGAACAACAGAATTTGGTTAACTGCTCTAATACTTCTTTACTCAGTTTGTGATTAAAAAAATAATAAAAATTACTCAGTTTGTTTAACCGGAAATACTTTCTTTTCTTTAGGACGATTAATTAACATGTCCATTTTGCATATATGACATCATAAGAGTTCTGAAATTCCTATCCGTTGTTCTAGATGCAGTTTTGCAGTAAGGTTCCAAGTGGGGTTGGAACTGCAGTTGGAACCAAGTGTATAAGGTTTCAAGTGAGGTTGGAACTGCAGTTGGAACCAAGTGTATTAATGGACAGAACTGTTTTAAAATTAAATGTACTTGGAAATAATTCACACGCACATTTAACAACGGAGTTCACCTGACTCCCTCTATGTTTTTCTGCCTATCACTATATTGCTCCTACTCTATAACTATCACTTATAAATCAATGGCATCCCACCATTGTTTTTCTTTTTAAAGCTCACGTGTATTCTCTCTAGAAAATAAGTTCTTTATAATTTAGAACACACACCTTTACAAGCTTAAGTTACTAAGTATATAAACAAGTAAAAACAATCTTCTATCTTCAATATCTTTTGATTGCTTTTGACTTGGTTGATTAGCTTCAATCTCTCCAAGTATCACGAGATTCTTCAGATTGACTCTAATCATCTTTGATTAATACCTGTTTAGTAACACACTTGAAAGTACGAGTTAATCTTTTCCTTTGAAAGGAAACATATAAAGATATGATCTCTTAAAAATAATATCTTTTCATAAACATATGAAACATTTAACTCCACATATCAATCAATCTTTAAACATATCTTTACTGAATATTATAAGGATCAAAAGATTGAAACAAGTGATAAGGACAAGCATAAGAATAAAGATATATATATTAAAAGGAAACATAACCTTATAAACTATTCTCTTTATATCCTTTATAAAACATCTTTCCTTAACACTTTGATATTCTCAATAAACACATATACACGTTTAAGACCTTATGAGAATATATCCTACATACTTTAAAACAAATGATTAACATTAAACAAGTAGTAATGTAGAATAATGAAACAAGACAGAATTCTGTTTTAACAGCAGGTTGAACTGTGGTTGCAACTGAGGTTGCAACTGGTACTTGAAACCTGTCACCACAGGTTGTAACTTAGGTTGCAACCAGTACTTGAAACCTAATACTACTAACTTAGTAGGTTGTAACTGAGTTTGCAACTGGTACTTGGAACCTGTCAATCCTGTCTTAGTTATTAATAACAGTTAGGATTTATTTAGTAAAAACCAATAGACAATTAACAATATTTAGACCAGAAATCTGGTCCTAACAAGTTCAAGTAACGATTAATTTATGTTGTCAGTTTAACTTTAAAACATCATAAGAGTTCAAGTACCGAATAATGATAATATAACATATATGATGTATGGACACTTCAAAAAACCAAACACATATTTTCGAGTCTGACACCACTCCGAAATTCCATTTCACGTGTCAACGCGTCAATTCCGTATCGTTTACTTACTGAAATGTTGACTATGTGTACACTCGCACGGACACGTCATGGACACTTCTGGAAACGTTATGCACTCTTTAACGGCACGAGAAACAAAAATTATAGTACATAAAAGTCCTTAAACTTTCAAACTGAACAATTTTGTGTCTAAAACTAACAAAAGATTTAGATAAGAGTTGTAGTTATTACTAACATGTGTCGGTTAATATGCTTGTAAGTTTTCTTGTTTTATAAATTAAATATATGTAAACCTATAAGAATATATTTATAATATTTTTATTGTCGTGTCCGTGTCCTAAATTTTAAAAAAAAAACATAAGTTCATATCGTGTCAGAGTATATGCATATCCGTGATACATAGGCAAGATAACTATAGTGTTGAAGTTTTGAGAACTCTTGCTTTGGAGCTTAGTACTGCTTATTCATAATCCTTTAATTTATTGATAAATAAATAAATATATCCCACAAGTAATAAGTCAGCTAATTTAAGGAGTCGTGTTTTAAGGAAAGTTTAAGTCATCTAAAAGTCGTAATAATGCAACTACTAAAATCCCCTTCCGTAATTAATTACTTACTACTACTACAATCCCACATCCTAAAATCGTAATCAACGTGTTAAGTCGCCATAATCTCGTAATAACACAACTATAAAAATCCCTTCAGTTATATTACTATATAATCCCACATCGTAAAATCATTGAAACTTATTAAGTCGCCATAATCTATTAAACTATTAAGATCCCTTATTAAATAACCAATCGTATACATAAACTCGTTACAGAAATTTTTTCAAAATTATAAAAAAGTATCTAGTCAGATGTAAGTCTGTTTGCAAAACATAATATGCCATCATAGTAAACAATTATTTTATAGAAAAACATCATAAATATAACTCTAATATCAACTATACTTTAATACCCCGTTAAAAGAATTAATTTTGAATCGTATTTCTCAGTTAATGTGTTCGATGAAGTTAAAAAATCCAATATCTAATTTGATTTCCCAAGAGAAAAATTATTCAGAATGATGGGCGATAAACAAACAACTAATAGTCTTTGGGACTGAATGTTGTGTTTTATACGACAAATAAAAAACACTAAATCAAACAAGTTGAGTAAATATTGCATATGATAATAATAATGATTGTAATAAAAATAAAAATACAAGAGGTAAAAGAATATTATAACCTGGTGGATGGAAACAAACCTTGTACATATGTATGGATAAATCCCACTAGGGGTGGCTTAGGTTCTGGACCTGACCTGTAGACACTCAACTCATATCACATCTCGAGTAGTTTTGAAAGTGAAAAAAATCCTGATCCCGACCCGACAAATACTTTTTATTTTCCGACAAGGTCATTTTATCAAAAATATATCATTTGAAAATTAATAATTTTTCATGCTTATTTAAACATGTTACCAGTAAGAACCATAACTATAGTTTGAAAAAAACCCTCCTAACAATTACAAAAAGAAATTAACATTTAGTATAAAAAAAAAATGAAACTACAAATTAATAATGGAGTATATTATAATAATTGATACGGTTTTTTTATCAGATTTCTTAGTATTTAGTTTTATTCACACAAATAACATTTATCATATTAAATGATATACATTGTTATTATAATTTTTATAATCGGAAAATGTTGACCATTTATTATTTTTGAAATAACAATATAATTTTTGAAGTTAAGTATGTTTTTTATTTTAGTAGTTTCATATATTCAAAAGTACAAAACTATATTATACTTATCTAAATCTAACTAATATATGTAACAAAAGGGTTATAGCCTATATGGTAAAGTGATGACATTACATTTCAAAGGTTGTGAGTTTGATTCTACTCAGTTCCATTTTAAGTATTATATTTTAATTGTTAAAGTGAAAAAGATCATGTTATATAAATAAAAATAAAAAATTAATAAAAAAATTTGGGATTAAAATAAAAAATCAATAAAAAAAATCGGGGGACATTTTCAATCCGAACCCTAATCCTCAAATTACGAATATCCAAACCATAATCTAGTTAATTTGTGTTTAAGAACCCTAATCCCCAATTTAATAAATAAATTTGTGTTTAATTTGAACGAATAAGTTGTTCAATATAATTGGTATTGTAATATAAGTATTTGAGTGTAATTTACGAATTAGTTTTTTAAGAACCCTAATCCCCAATTTTATTAATTGTTTTGGATCTAGTTGTTTATATTTATTTTGAACGAATAAGTTATTTATTTTGTATCCAAATCCCCAATTTCGTTAATTGGATTGAGTTTAATTGATTTGAGTTTAATTTAAGAATTGGTTTGAGTTTAGTTGTTTGTGTTTATTTTAAACAAATACGCTGTTCATTTTGTATTCAAATCCCCAATTTGTTAATTGGATTGAGTTTAATTGATTTGGGTTTAATTTATAAATTTGTTTTTTAAGAACCCTAATCCCAATTTTATTAATGGGTTTGGGTCTAGTTGTTTGTGTTTGTTTTAAATGAATAAGTTGTTTATCTTGTATTTAAATCCTCAATTTCATTAATTGGATTGAGTTTAATTGATTTGCTTTTAATTTACATATTGGTTTGTTAATAACCCTAAATTAGTTTGCAATACTATTGATTCGGTTACGGTGTTAGTTGTAACATTTTCAGTTTTATTGGCTTTTTGGTCATTTTGTATTTACCGAATTTTTAAAATACAATTTAAATTGTAAGGTTAATTACGGTATTTCATCTTTTAACGTTGTAATTCAGTGGTAATTAAACAAATATGAAACTTAAGTTGATCTGATGGTCAATATTTAAATATTTAAAATTAAGTTAATCAAATGGCTAAGATTACGACGTTTTGGATAGCAGTCAAAATCAGTGACTGTTTCATAGAGTTTCCCGTAATCAAGAGAGTGACTTTGAAATATCCATCTTTGTTGAAGGGTGGGGGGCAGCTATTGCATAGCGGGAATTGTTGAGGCAATAGGATAATCTCACCACAATTGCCGCTATGCAATTTCTGTCCCCGCTTCCCATCTGGTTTGACTGTGTACGAGGTTTAATTTTTGATCATTACCACTTTAACATTATTATTTAATAAATGATACACTTTCAAGATAATTATTGCAAATTACGATCAATTGCAAAATACATATGCCCAACACCTTAGGCCCAACAAAGTTTGACCAAGACTGTTGACCGCTCTCTGACGTTAATCGTCGGACTCGGAGTCTCTGACGTTGACCGCCGTTAACCAAAAAAATAAAAAAAAACCATAATTTTTTTAAAATTTTCAGAATCTTTACAAAAAGATCAAAACAAAAAGTCAAAAATAATATTAAATAATTTTTAAAAAATTAAAAAAATGACAGACTAATAAACATTTCTTTTGACAGACTAATGAACATTTTTTTTTGCACATACTAATTGACAATTTTTTTTATAGACTAATAAATATTTTTTTTGGACACACTAATAGACATTTTGCTTAAACACACTAATAGACATTTTATTTGACATACAAATAATTTTTTGACAGACTAATAGGATTTTTTTGAACACACTAATGCACTTTTTTTGGCAGACTAATGCAATTTTTTTGACTGAATAATACAATATTTTCGGACAGACTAATATATTTTTTTAACAAACTAATAGATAGTCGACTAATATGCAGACCAATGCAATTTTTTTGACACATTAATATAATATTTTGGACAGAATAATACAATTTTTTTACAGACTAATACAATTTTTTTGGCCAAACTAATACACTTTTTTTAACACACTAATAGACATAGTAATGCAATTTTTTTTAACAGACTAACATAAATTTTTCGACAACCTAATATATATTTTTTTGACAGACTAATACACTTTTTTTTGACAGACTATTACACTTTTTTTTGACCGGCTAATGGAATTTTTTCGACAGACTAATATAATTTTTTCGGACAAACTAATACAATATTTTTGGATAGACTAATACACTTTTTTTGACAAACTAATAGACAGAATAATGCAATTTTTTTTATACAGGCTAATGCAATTTTTTTGACATGCTAATACAATTTTTGTAAACAAACTAATACACTTTTTTTTGATAGACTAATAAAACAACTAATGCAATTTTTTTGACAGACTAATATAATTTTTCTGATATACTAATACAATTTTTTTGGCAGACTAATACAATATATTTTTGAGAAGCGAGGGTATGAAATTGAAAAAATATGGTATAAACTCAATAACTATGTTATAAACTTGAAAAAAAAATATGAACTCAGAAAAATAGGGTTTGAACTCAAAAAAATAGCGTATGAACTCGAAAAAATAGGGTATAAACTCAACAAAATAGTGTATAAACTCTATAAAATAGGGTATGAATTCAAAAAACGAAGGTATAAAGTTATGAAAATGTGTATCATTTTGGATTAATAGTTATAAACTTCAAGTTCATACCCTTATTTTTAAAATTTATAAACTTATTTTTCAAGTTTATACTCCAATTTTTTTAAATTCATATCTCAATACTTTAAATTTCATACACTTATTTTTCAATTTCATATCCCAAAACTTTAAAGATCTACACTTATTTTTCAAGTTCATATCACAATTTTTAAATTTAATACCTTATTTTTTTCAGGTTCAATATCTCAATTTTTAAAATTAAATTCTTATTTTTCAAGTTTATACCCCAATTTTTCAAGTTTACACGCTTATTTTTTAAATTTCATACCATAATTTTTAAAGTTTATACACTTATTTTTCAAGTTTATACCCCAAACTTTAAAGTTCATACTCTTATTTTTCAAATTCTATCACTATTTTTAAAGTTTATACCCGTATTTTTTAAGTTTATACCCCAAACTTTAAAGTTTATACCATTATTTTACAAGTTCATATCACAATTTTTAAAGTTTATACTCCAAACGTTAAAGTCTAAACCCTTATTCTTCAACCTCATATCCTAATTTTTAAAGTATATGCCCTTATTTTTTAAGTTCACATCATAATTTTTAAAGTCTATACTCTTATTTTTAAAGTTCATACCCCAATTTTTAAATTTCACACTCTTTTTTTTAAAGTTCATATCAAAATTTTAAAGTTGTATATATACCTTTATTTTTAAAGTTTATACACTTATTTTTCAAGTTTATATCCCAATTTTAAAAGTTCATAACTCATTTTTTTCAAGTTCATACCCCAATTTTTAACACTGATACCCTTATTTTTCAAGTTTATACCTCAATTTAAGTTCATACCCTTATTTTTAAAGTTCATATCGCAAACTTTAAAATCAGATTTTTTAAAAAAATTTAATTTTTTGACAATCTACTAATAATTTTTTTTTAAAATCTAATATAATTTATTTGACAATCTAATAGATACTTATACAAAATTAATTTTTTTGACGATCTAATAGACAATCTAATACGATTTTTTTCGTAATTTAATACAATTTTCAGACATTGACTGTCGTTGACCGGCATTGACCGAAAATTAAAAAAATTGGAAAAATTGTTCTGACGGTATCATGTACACTTTCAGCTATATTCCTAATTCAACACCCATCTGTGATCAAAAATTGTTTTGTTACATCTGAGTTTGAAATGTATGAAGTCCAGTGACTTTGAAATCGCGCGCACACACACACACACATATATATATATATAAATAAATATAGATCTGATAAATATATAGATACATATAGATCGTATACATACATACATATAGATCATATTCATACACCACGTATATATATATATATATATAGATACATATATAATAATATGTATATATATATATAGACTATATAGAAAGATCCATACGCAGCTCGACGAAAAATCGTCGTCTCCTCCGCTCGTTGCTGCCATTGGAGAGTTCTAGAGAGGGAGAGAGATGAGAGAGAAGGGACAGATCAGAGATAAACAATCTAGAGAGAGAGAATGTTTTATATTACTAATTCAAAACCCATCTGTGATCAAAAATTATTTTACACGCCTGAGTTTGAAATGTAGGAAGTCCATTGAGTTTGAAATCGTATACATATATACATATATAAGTGATACATATCTATATATATAAATACATATAAATTATATACATGTACACACACACACATATATATATAGATTTGAAATATATATATATAGATACATATAGATCGTATAAATACATGCATATATATCATATTCATACACACACATATATAGATACATATAATATATGTATGTATATATATATATATATATATATAGAATCGCCACAAAGAAGTATATATATACTTCATATGTATATATAAACTATATAAAGAGGTCAGACTGCAGTTCGACGAAAAACCGCCGTCTTCTCCGCTCCTCGCCGCCACCGGAGAGTTGTAGAGAGGGAGAGAGATGAGAGAGAGGAGACAGATCTGGAAGAAACAATCTAGAGAGAGAAAATGTTTTATATTCCTAATTAGGCTGGATTTTTCCACTGCAAAATATATGTTTTCACGCTCAAACCGTAAAAAAAATTTACGAACCGTAATTTTATCTTACGGTTTATGAAAAAGTAAAATCGTAAGTCAAATTTACGGTTTGTAAGTCAGATTTACGGTTTGACTATAAATTTACCAAAATGTCCTTGCATTGAAAATCAACAGATTTTCCAGAACCCTAGGCCGATCGATTGGCTGTGAACTCCGATTGATCGGCCAAGAACCGTACTTTAAAAGTACGAACTGTAATATGAAACTACGGACCGTAGTTTGGAATATATCTCAGTGAAAACCGTACTTTCAAAGTACGAATTTACAGAAAGATAAATTGCCCCCGCGTAATTAAAATTAGAACAGTCAAAAAAAAATATTTCGCAAAACAAAACAAAAAAACATCTCACCCCACCTAAATCACCCCTTTAACATACACCTAGTCAAAATAAAAGGGTCACATAATAACAATTTATTTGATTCACTAAATGGCAACATGACCATAATGTTTTATACAAAAAAAAAAATAGTGTTTTTTTGTTTTCGATGTTACATTTAACAAATCTATTAAGTTATATATTATACACTACATTTTAAACATAATTAATTGAGTTTTTTTTCTCCATAATTTTTTATTTATTTTTTGGTTTTTCTTACGCAAGTAATTTACATTTCTGTAAACCGTACTTTGAAAGTACGGTTTTCACTGAGATATATTCCAGACTACGGTCCGTGGTTTCAGATTACGGTTGGTTCTTTTAAAGTACGGTTCTTGGCCGATCGATCGGAGTTCACAGCCGATCGATCGGCCAAGAGTTCTGAAAAATATGTTGATTTTTAACGCATGGGCATTTGGGTAATTTTACAGTCAACCCGTAAATCCGACTTACAAACCGTAAATTAGACTTACGGTTTGACTTTTTTCATAAACCGTAAGTCAAAATTACGGTTTGTAAGTCAGATTTACGGTTCGTAATAATTTTTTACGGTTTAAGCGTGAAAACCGATATTTTGCAGTGAAAAAATGCAGCCTCATTCCTAATTCAACACCCATCTGTGATCAAAAATCATTTTGTTACGTCTGAGTTTGAAATGTATGAAGTCCACTGAGTTTGAAATCGTATACATACATACATATATAAGTGATACAGACCTATATATGTGTGTGTGTGTATATATATATATATATATATAGATCTAATATATATATATAGATAGATACATATAGATCGTATACATACATACATATGATCTTATTCATATACACACGTGTGTGTATATATATATATATATATATATACACAGAATCGCCACAGAGAAGTATATATATATATAGACTTCAAATGTATATATAGACTATATAGAGAGGTCAGACCGCAGCTCGACAAAAAACCGCCGTCTCCTTCGCTCCTCGCCGCCACCAGAGAGTTCTAGAGAGGGAGAGAGAGATGAGAGAAGAGACAGATCTGAGAGAAATAATCTAGAGAGAGAAAATATTTTGGTTAAATTGGTCAAAATGTTTAGCTAGGTGGTATCAAAATCAAGTTAAAATATTTGAAAAAATGTAATTTATGCTAATAAAAAATACAAGTGGTACTAAAACCTAATAATTATCTTAAACTGGTACCGGATTCCAATTATTTCCATTGTACAGTATGGTCTTTTTTAAAAATTAATTTATTTTTTCTATTTTCAACAAATTAGAATTTGATAAATTAAAAGCAAATTTTACAACAATCTAAAAACCAAATAAAAATATGAAACTCTGGGGGGACTATTTTAAACTAAAATACTGATCAAAATTTTAAAAATATATATAAATTTTACTTCTTTTTATGCAAACAAGTTCTTGTGTCGTTAAATTGAGTGACTGTACAAAAGAAACACTCTGTAATCAATTACTTCGGCGTTAAAGGTATATCAATATACACTACAAAAAAAGATTAGATAACATATGGAATTAGTGACAGGTTTTGCTTCTCAACGCTCTAATCAGGGATGACATGCCGACGGATTTCAATTTTACTCACATAAATGGTCATTTAGTGACAGATTTCACCGTCCCGGGTTGAAACTTTTTTTTTTAGTGATAATTCCACATCGCAAAATCACATTAATTCTTTAAACATATTTTGTATGTAACTAAATACACATTATAGGATTATAACATTAAATGGACCTTTGTTGTGATTTGGACATTGGACATCAACGTGGATGATACCATGCATAAATTGGATAAATCCAAATCCTCCAACAAAGGCTCATTGTCTGGTGAAACGCCCAATTTTTATTTATTTTTAAACGACAAAAAAAAAAAGGGACTTTCCTTTTCCTATATAATTTTGTTAATTATATTTAGCATAACTAAAAAAGTTAATCTCCAACAAAGGCTTGGTCGTCTTGTTTGAAACGGCCAAATTATTTTATTTTATTTATCGACTGATATTAAAATAAATAAAGGAATTCCTACGAGATTCCATACATTAAGTAGTTATATTTATAAATATGACTTAAGATGATAATTAATCTTTCGTTAACTGGGTCATAGATTCGAAAGAGGAAATAGAAGTAGACTCCCCCGCAACACAAATTTTAGACCGTCCCCGATAAAATTAGATAAACTTCTCCTAGATCAACCATGTTGTCTGGTGAAATTATCCAAAAAAAATGATAAAACTGAATATAAAATGGGAATTTCCTATATGATTTTGTTAATTATATTTAGCAAAAACTAAAGACGCTAACTCCAACAAAGGTTTGGTCGTCTTGGTAAAACGGCCAAAGAAAATTCTTTTCTTTTATCGACTAAAGCTATGTTTGGTAACATATTTTTTGGTCCAAAATCATATTTTAAAAAACTGTTTTGAGAATCCACTAAAAAGCTATATTTTAAAACTTGATTTTTTAGATTTTTCAGCCTAAAAATCAGATTTTCAGAAGCTAGATAATCTTATTTGCCAAACACCCAAAAAATTTAAAATATAAAATCCAAAAATCAACTAAAAAATCTGATGCCAAACGGACCATAATATTAAACAAAGAAGGAAATTTCTACGAGATTCTATTAATAACTAGATATATTTATAAATAAAACTTAAGATGCTAATCTTTTTTTATTTGGTCATAACTCATATGCATGCAAAAGAGGAAACATGAGTAGGTGCGACACAAATTTTAGGCCGTCACGACACTCATAAAATTAGCAAAACTTCTCCGAGATCAAGTTATCAACCATGCTGTCTGGTGAAACGACAATTTTTTTTTATTGACAAAAAGCTGAATATAGAATAGAAATTTCCTATATGATTTAGTTGATCATGTTAAGCAACAACCAAAAACGCTAACTCCAACAAAGGTTTGGTCGTCTTGGTGAAACGGCCAAGTTTTTCTTTTTCTTTTATAGACTAATATTAAATAAAGAAGGGGATTCCTACGAGATTTTATATTAAGTAGTATATGGTTTAATGCATATAAGTAGATGTATGTATATATACATATATGTACTATTCATATACTAGTAAATAAAGCCACACGTTGTATGCTAAAGGGATAGTGTTTTTTGGGTTTTTAAAATTAAATAGGTAGTTTTTTGGAGTAGTTTTTTTTTTTGTATTTAAATTGTATTTTTGTAATTTCAGAACTATAGTAAGAGTATATTTGGAAAAAGGGGATAACAATTTTACCGGATCAAATGTAACCATCTTTTCTTGGCTTCACTTATATCATACTATTAATATAAGCAAATTTAAGAAAAATTGAGTCTGCCCAATTTTATCAAATTTTTCCAAAAATACCTTCACTCTATTTTAATAATTACCAATATACATACTCTAATTAATTAACTATTTGTCCTCAATATATTTTACTAATTACGGATGTATCCTAAATTAATTAACAATTCGTTTTAACCTCCGTAACTATAATAAATTATACCAAATATGAATATTATGTTAAAAATAAAATATATTACGAGATTTATGTCATTACGCGTCTCACACGCAACGCATGGATAACTTTTACTAGTTATACTAATAAACAAGCATGCATGTTGCATGTGCGATGTGCATTTGTGGTACACAGAAAATAAAAACTAAGAAAAGTTTTTTTTTAGAAGAAAAAAGTAATTGATAAAAGTTGACAAGTATATTATTGAAAAAAGAAATAGAATATGATCAAATTAGGGTAATATGATAATTTGTAAAAACGAGTAGAGATATATCTGTGTGTGTGTATATATATATACTAGCGAAATATGCCTACGCGATACGTGTGCGATCAGTATAAAACCTTATAAATAAAATAAATTATTATCAACAAATCTAACAAAAAATAAGTACTTGAGATTACATAACTTGGAAAAATGTCTTGAAGAAGGAAATCAAATGAATTTAATAAAGAGATAATTAATGTTAAGCGTATTCAACTTTCAGCTCATTTCGATTTACTATACTCAACTATTAATTTTTTGATTTAGTATACTGTACTAAGTGAAAACTTTCGATTTAGTATATTTCCGTCAAAATTGACCGTTAAGTAGTGACGTCAGCTAACATTTTCCGTTAAGTTGAAGGGCAAAATGGTCTTTTTACCTACTAAATTAACTAAAAAAAAAAAAAACAGGAGCCCAAGGGACTCGAACCCAGGTCTATTAGATAAAGGGGAAGGTTTTTAACCACTTGGCCACCAATACTTTCACTATAATAACAGCGTTATATATATATATACTCTATCTGTATATAGATGTGTATATATACACTATGGGACTGATTTCGTAAATTTTGAAAAATTCAAATTTTATGTTTGTTTCATTTTGGTCCTTACATTTACAAATGTATTATAATTGGGATGTAAATTTGTTCAGAATTATAAAAAATCACAAAAAATCAAAAAAATTATAAAAAAATTATAAAAAATCACCAAAAATTATAAAACATCATCAAAAATCACAAAAAATTATTAAAAAAATACAAAAATCCCAAAAAATTATAAAAATTTAAAAAATTTAAAAAATTACAAAAAATCACAAAAAATTACAAAAATCACAAACTTTTTAAAAAATTACATAAAAAATACATAATTTTTTTTGTCAATATAACACTTTTTTATACCGAAAAATTAAAAAAAATATAAAAAATCATAAAAACTTATAAAAAATCACAAAAAATTAAAAAAAAAATTCGAAAAATCAAAAAATCAAAAAATCAAAAAATCAAAAAATCAAAAAAACGAAAAAATTATATAAAAATTAAAAAAAATGAAAAAAATTCACAAAAATTCACAAAACATTATAAAAAAATAACAAAAATCATAAAAAAATAACAAAAATCATAAAAATTTATAAAAAAATAACAAAACATTATAAAAAAATAACAAAAATCATAAAAAATTATAAAAATTATAAAAAATCACAAAAAATCACAAAAAAAAAAAGAATTATAAAAAAATGAAAAAAATCTATGTTTAGTTAATCTATGTTTAGTTAATTTAGTAGGTAAAAAATCTATGTTTAGTTAATTTAGTAGGTAAAAAAATCACAAAAAAAAGAATTATAACAAAAATAACAAAAAAATTTGTAATTTTTTATATTTTTTGTGATTTTTTTATGATTTTTATAATTTTTTTGTGATTTTTTGTGATTTTTTATATTTTTTGTGATTTTTTTTGATTTTTGATTTTTTTAATTTTTTAATTTTTTTATAATTTTTTTAATAATTTTTTGTTATTTTTGTTATTTTTGTTATTTTTTTATGATTTTTATAATTTTTTTGTGTTTTTTTTTATTTTGTTGTAATTTTAAACTATTTTTTTGAAAATGTAAAGACCAAAATGAAACAAAAATAAAATTTGAATTTTCTAAAATTTACGAAATCAGTCCCAAAGTGTATATATACACATCTATACACAGATAGAGTATATATATATATATAACGCTATTAGTATAATAAAAGTATTGGTGGCCAAGTGGTTAAAAGCCTTCCTCTTTGACTGATAGGTCTGGTTCGAGTCCCATTGGCTGCTGCTTTCTTTGTTTTAGTTAATTTAGTTTTTTTTTTTTTTTTAGTAGGTAAAAAGACCATTTTGCCCTTCAATTTGGACGGAAAATTAGTACAGTATACTAAATCAAAAAATTGATAGTTGAGTATAGTAAATCGAAATGAGCTGAAAGTTGAATACGCTTAACATTAATTATCTCTTTAATAAATGAGAGAGAAACTGCCGAGAATGGGTTTTTACTTTTTATCATGAAAACGTGATATGGAAGTGGGGGAGTTAAAGGGGTTGTTTTTTTTTCTATTTCATACGTGTGTTTTTTTTTTTACTTTGTAATTAATTCAGATAAAAGAGACGCTGACACGTCACATGTAGCTGCTAATTTCTCTGTTTCCATATATTAATAATAGAGTAATTCGCTATAAGTATCTTATATAATCTTATATTTCTTGTAAATATCTTGATAAGTTCACATTCCTAATATATACTATTTTTTAATTATTTAGTTTATTTACTAAATGGTCCTACAAACCAAAATATAATATACATATTTTATTTTTCTACAAACCCAAAAAAATAATTTTAAATTACAACAAAATAAAAAAAAATCACAAAAAATCACAAAAAAATCACAAAAATCATAAACAATTATAAAAAATCAAAAAAATTATAAAAAATGAAAAAAATAATAAAAAATCACCAAAAATCATAAGAAATCAAAAAAATTATTAAAAATGACAAAAAATTATAAAAAATCACCAAAAATTATAAAAAAAAAATCACCAAAAATTATTTAAAAAATCACCAAAAATCATAAAAAAAATCACAAAAAATTATTATAAAAAATCACAAAAAATTAAAAAATCACAAACTTTTTAAAAAATTACAAAAAAAAATATATAATTTTTTTGTCAATGTTGGTCCGTATGTGTCTAAACCTTAGAGGGGGGGTGAATAAGGTTTTGGTACGTTTTTCGAGGAATGAAAACTATGGGTTATTAACTAAGCTAATTAGTGGGTTTTGTAACTTAAACAATTTCGTTAACAAAATATTGCTAATTTAATCTATGCAAGCAATAAATATAAGCAATAAATAAGTGCGATAAGTAAAAGTTGAGGGAAAAGAAATAACACAAGAGTTATAGAGGTTCGGCAAAACGCGCCTACGTCCTCTCCTCGGTATTCACACTACCGAGTGTTTCACTAGAATCTCGTTCCAAGGTTACAACCTAACGAGCTAATCGACCGATTAAGCTCCCCCTCACTATATGAGTCTCCCGAATGAAAAGACCTAGAGCTTTTAAGCTACACTTGCTTATAAAGCCTCTACCCGATCACTCGCTCACAAATGAGTTTATAAATTACTCTTTTACAATATTGAATTTGAATGAATCACTCACTAACAAATATTATCTCGATGTTTATAAGATTACAAATAATAATATACTCGAGAATATTTTATGAATATACGTGAGAGGATTGAGTAGTATAAGCTTGTATGATCTTTTTGTGAAAGCTTGAAGTTATGTGAATTATTGGTGATCTTCAACCATGGATTTGAGGCTTTTTGTAGAGTGAAAATGGTCCATCAATTTATGCATGACCGTTGGCAGTTGTTGAGTAGATTAGCCACTTGTTTGCAGCAGTTCGCCCAATTTTCAGGATAAGCTAAAAAGCTGTAATTTGAAATTCTACAGAAACGATCGGTCGTTTCTGAAAAACGATCGGTCGTTTTTTCATCTGTACTCACTGGAAGAAATTCTTCCTAAAACGATCGGTCGTTTTAAGCCTAGCGATCGGTCGTTTTTACAGTGTACTCACTGGAAGAATTAAACTCATAAACGATCGGTCGTTTATGCCTCATGATCAATTGTTTTTTGTTCTGGCAATGTTTCGGTTTTCTCGACATAGTTCGAAGGCTCGTAACTTGTTCATTTTAGATCCGATTGAGGTTCCGCTTGAACCGTTGGCTTCGTATTTGTGTAATCTATCATTCAAACCTTTGACACACTCGATAAATGATTCGTACGCAAAACGAGCTTTTATCATGTTTTACAAATATTGTTATCATCAAAATAATCGATTAGAAGAACATTGTTCAACAGTCAATATAACACTTTTAGTATCGAAAAAACTGTTTTTTTCATAAAAAAACACTTTTTCCATCAAAAAGTGAATTTTTTTTATACAAAAAGTGGTTTTTACATGAAAATGTGTCTTTTTTTAATCTAAATGAGCTGAAAGTACATCTAGTTCAGTCGAAAGTACGTATAGTTTAGTCAAAAGCGTATATAGTTCAATAAAAGTGCATATAGTTCAGTTGAAAGTGCATATAGTTAGTCAAAACTGCATAAAATTGAGTCGAAATTGCATTCAATTCAGCTGAAAGTACATATATTTCCGTTGAAAGTGCAAACAATTCAGTCGAAAGTAAATATAGTTCAATAAAAGTGAATATGCATATAGTTCAGCTAAAAGTGCATCTGGTTCAACTGAAATTACATCTGGTTCAGCTTAAAATGCATCTAATTTAGTCGAAAGTATATATAGTTAAGTCAAAAGTGCATATAGTCTAGTCGAAAATGAATATAGTCCAGTCGAAAGTGCATATAGTTCAATAAAAGTGTATATAGTTCTATCAAAAATGCATCTCATTCAGCTAAAAGTGCATCTGGTTCACCTAAAAGTGCATCTGGTTCAGCTGAAAGTGCATATGGTTCAGCCAAAAGTACATCTAGTTCAATAAAAATGCATATAGTTCTGTATTAGGTGCATCTGGTTCAGCTAAAAGTGTGTTGGCCCGTGCGGCTAAACCTTAGAGGGGGGTGAATAAGGTTTTAGGCGTTTTTCACCCAATTAAAAATAAGTGCAACTAACAACCCAACTAACGCAATTCTAAACTTAAGCGTTTAATAAATGTTAATTAAATGCTAGACTTACTACTCGCTAGCAAAGAATAAGCAATAATGAGATATGCGTAAATTAAAAGTTAAGGAAAGAAATTGACACCACGATTTATAGAGGTTCGGCAAATCGGCCTACGTCCTCTCCTCGGTATTCAAGCTACCAAGTATTTCACTAAAAATCTTCTTTTCAATTTTACAAATCCTACCGAGCTCATCAATCAATTCGCGCACACTCTACCCGATGTTCCTACTATTGATACAAGTGCAAGCGAACACGTTTACGAGTCAACGACTCCCCCTCAATCTATGAGTACTCAAGTGTTTAACCTAGAACTTTTAACCAACACTTTGGCTTAAAAGCTTCTACCCAAACACTCACTCACAAATGAGCTTATAACTTGCTCTTTACAAATTTATCGAAAATAAAACAACACTCACAATTTGATTGCTTCTAAATAAGCTAATTTGTGATATTTGATGATGTTTGATTTTTGTTTGAGCTTGAATCGATTTCTCTTCAATTTCCCTCTTTTTGAGCAATTGTCTCAACAATGGAGATTTGGGTGTTTTTAGATGAAGAGAGGTTGAATGATGGTGAATGGTTATGAATTCATATCTTTGGAGAGTGATTGGGGGGGTTTATATGGACAGCAAAGTCTGTTTTTTGTAATATGACCGTTGGTAGTGGTTGAGTGCTTTTATCCATTGGTTTTAAGCAATTTCCCAGAATAAGCTGAAAAGCTGTTTTTGAAATCTGCATAAAACGATCGGTCGTTTTCTGCATTCGATCGGTCGTTTTCAGAAAACGATCGGTCATTTTCTATAGTCGACCGGTCGTATTTATTACGACCTCACTGGAAGAAATTGGACCAAAAACGATCGGTCGTTTTTGTCCAGACGATCGGTCGTTTTCTGGCAATCTTCAGTATTCCCGCTTTACTTCGAATGCTTGTAATTTCTTCGTTTTAGCTCCGATTCTGGTTCTGCTTGAACTGTTGGTTTCATTTTTCTGTGCTCTATCTTTCTGACATTCTGAAATTTATATTTTCTACTTTTGGAAAAGACAAAGCGTTATATCATCGAAATAGAGAAATCGTAAAATCATTAAAACATAATCAAACTTATAATCAAAATCGATTATTGAACACATGGTTCAACAAAGTGCATCAAGTTCAGCTGAAAGTGCATCTGGTTCAGCTGAAAGTGCATATATTTCAGCTAAAAGTGCATCTAATTCAGTCGAAAGTGCATAAAGTTCAATAAAAATGCATATAGGCCAGCACAAAAAGTGCATATATTTTACTTTAAAGTTAAAAAAAACTGGGTGGATTCGAACCACCAAGCTTTTGAATATTGGTGTTAGGTACAAGCACGCTTACCAATTTGAGCTTACGGATCTAAAATTAGTTTCTAAAAAGACAATTCAAACTTTAACAAGTATTGAAATGAGTCAAACGAGAGTTAAATACATAAAATTCACTTTTTGATGAAAGCGTTTTTTTATGAAAAAGTGTTTTTTTATGAAAAAATGTTTTTTCGGTGTAAAAGTGGTATATTTTCATTTTTTATGATATTTTATAATTTTTTTGTGTTTTTTATAATTTTTTATAATTTTTTATGATTTTTTTTCATTTATTAGGGAGAGAGAGATATATTTTTTGTTTTTTTATGAAATTAGTTTTTTTTTTTAATTTATATAATATGAAAAGTTGATGTCTAAGAGAAATGCAAATTATAATAGATATCTAGTGAGAATTAAAGTTTAAAAGTGCTGAGGTATTAATACTTAATGGTATAGATATGCACACACACAAAGTTATTTACTCAAAATAAATTAACAGAGAAATAACCATACGAGCTCATTTGATAAACAGATAGGGTTAGGGTGATTTTTTCTTCAATGCATTCATCGCACTTAGCTCATTTGATAATTGATGATATATACTCTTGTTAAAAAGCCTTGTGCTACTAGTTTCTGACTCCCTTCATCTTAGAATCCATTTACAAGGTATAATTAAGACTACTACGTACGTTTGACACCTTACGTTTCACATTATGCCTTAGCCCAATTTATTAAAGATCGATTACACACTAACCACAACCGTATAAGAGACTAGAGCCTAGTTTGGATATTGCTTAACCTTTATGTAAGGCTCTGGAATAAACTATGATCGTCCCTTTGGATATTATTTATTTTTTAAAGATTAAACCGATCAATATATTAAAAAGAGCCAAAACCTACTCGCAAACGGGAAAGTAACATACAAACTATAACGAGATACGAATTTATATCGATTAGTCACCCACAAATTTGGGACTTAATCGCCAAATACCAACTAGAAACCTGTAATAAAGTATATTCAGTTGCACCTAAAGCCATGATTTTGAGTTTTTATTTTTGGTTATCCAAACACTATATATAAGCCTAGCGCTTGGTTAGACTTAATTAGGTTGTTTAGTTTTCCAGTAGGAACTCAGTGCTAAAACTAAAATGAAGGATTGCTTTTGTGATTGTTGATTCGAATTTATGGCTTGAAAGCCATGATCTGATATTCATACTACAAGATGAATTAGTGGAGCTATTTTGGACTTCCAATTTATGCTGGATGCCTGGAAGTCAAATACCTTATTTGTTTATTGATAGGGTAAAATACCACCTCTCCACATAAATTATGTACATAAATGGTGTATAATTTTGCTATGAGTTTCTATTTTTATGAATTTTTGTGATTTAAATTAGTAAATAAGGGTAAGACATTGTTTATGCATGTTTTAGAGCATTCACATCAAACTCTTCAAAACCAAATTTTTTTTGTATTTTAAAGAGTTTACTTGGAAAAACTCATTCAGGTGACATTAATCTCTCTATTTTCCAAAAGTATTTCTATCCCTCTTTATAAAAATGGACAAGAACAATATTATTTTAGGTCTATCTTCATTATGTATTCTCTCAACACAAAAAATAGATTAAATATTAAAATATAAGACAAAAATTAATAAAGTTTTAATAGAGAGAATGTTTTGAATAGATTGAAAAGACAACTAAAAGTTAAACGTCTATTTAAACATCAAAAAGTATTATTTTCACCACTCATTTCACAACAATTTTGAAGATAATAATGTGGATCTACTTGTATATTTATCATTACTTATTATATCTTCGTATAGCTAAGTATAGTTGTGATAAGTTAGCTTTGCTCTGGACTTGGAGCCTGCCCTAGTTACTACTTAGCATAGTCTTTTTTGTAAAAACCTTCTATCTATTTTCAAAAAAGAATTGCCAAAAAATCAATGTTATTGTAGACGGTATAAGTACCCCTACCCAGATAATAACTTTGCTAATTTATGTTAAGCACTTTTGTTAAAACGAAACGTATCAAGACACAGTAATCTCGTAATAATTAAGACCAATGATGCTATTTACCCAAACAAATCAGCCAGACTTCTTACCCGATTTTTCATAAAAGTTATATACAACA
Organism: Primula veris; assembly: GCA_963682055.1. NCBI lineage: Eukaryota > Viridiplantae > Streptophyta > Magnoliopsida > Ericales > Primulaceae > Primula > Primula veris. The sequence continues at coordinate 23,049,527 of OY821743.1, read as the reverse complement.
TTCTGAAAAACTAAATTTTAATGGCTCATCTCACTCCACATCATAAGTGTCCAGCAAATTCAAACATATCGTGGCAATTGAGAGCGGAAAAGTAAGAAAGTGGATAAAAAAATTAAGAAAATAAAAGTAAAATTAATGCACCGCATAAAAAGGTTGGATTGACATGTGAAATAGTCAAAATTATTAATATGAAGGCATAAAAAATGTTTTAACATGCACATAGTTGGTTTGTTATAAATTGACTCATTTTCTTGTAAAGTCTGATAAGAAGTCTGGTTGAGCTAGTCTGACTCATTAGGATTATTGAATTAAGACGGCTAAAATCCCTCCAACCTTGAATTAATTACCTCGTAACTAGCGCTAAATATAGTAACAATAAATATTGTTAAATTTTAACAACAGTTTAACATAATTAGTGAATATTATATTTGCTAAAATATAGCGATGCTCAATTTAATCGAACCATAATAGTGAGCTGGTCATTGATTAGATTGATAAACTAGTGTACATTCTTATAGAAGTTTTACGTTGATGCATGTATAAAAACTAAAAAAAATAAAAGTGTAAGATTAGTTACAAAAAATTCCAATGAATTGGAAAAATATAATTCGAGTTCTCTTCTTTAGGAAACTTTCTCAGAAACGATGTTTGTTTTAACAGGAAACTTTCTTTTCTTTAGGAATCACATTGATTGTTCCGTTTTGTATATATGACATTAATCATTTACATTAATTCTGCTCATTTACGTTCAGTTTTAACTTTTAAAAAATTCCAACAGTCCCCAAAGTTCAAGTACAGAGAATATAACTACCCCGTATTAATCCCTGGGTTGAAGAAGAAGGGGGGTTAACACCTCCAAAACAAGGTGTCACGTGACACCATGAGCTTCATTTAATTTTATCTTTTTTTCTATTTTGGGTTGAAGCCTAGTACTGCTTATTTACAATCCTTTAATATTGTTGATAAAGAAAAATATTGCCAAAAAAAAGACCACGCTCACTCCAATTTCCAACTAATAAGTCAGCTAATTGATTGATTTATTTAAGGAGCATGTGTTTTAACAAAACGTATCAACTCACCATAATCCCTTCCGTTCTGTAATTAGTTAATACTTTTTTTTTGTCGAATAGTACTAATTACTTGCTATAATCCGACATAGTAACATAATGTATTAAAATCACCATAATAATATCCCTTCTGTTCCGTAATTAATTACCTTATAGCTGGCGCTAAAAACATACTCCTAGAAAAGGCATATTAATTGTCCCACATCGTAAAATCACTTTAAATGTATATCATATATAATTAGATACATAGTATGCTATAATTGCCCAAGTCTTGTGGCGAAGACTCATAACCCCAGCTACAGTAACACATCACCGTTAAGGGGGGCATAGATAATGGGTCCTTTGTTGCGAACCTGGATCACATGCATAAAGTTAGGGCTCTGCTCTAATTTGCTAGTTAGGTCTACTTGGATAGGTTTAAACGCCTGGCCTGAAATCTAAGTGGGAATAAATTTCTGGGCTGACTAATTGGTTAAATCCAGATCCTCCGACAAGGGCTCGGCCGTCTGGTGAAGCGGCCAATTTTTTTGCCCAGCTATCTTATAAAGTTTATATTAGTTAAAAAGTGGGACGGGAGGCTCCTTTAATGGCGATTAGCTCCCTCCTTGTTGTCGACACTAGACCATATAATGTCAGACTAAACAACTAAAGTGAAACAAAAAAGACTAGACCATATAATGTCAGACTAAACAACTAAAGTGAAACAAAAAAGAAACATCTTGATTTATTGCTACATGTACTCCTAAATTGTTGTACTGCAAAGTTAAGTGAATACCAATATCCAATTACAACCCGCAAGTCCTCAGTCAAAACAAAATAATTAAATTCCGTCTTTGCTAATTAGATACAAAGTCTTTTATCACCTTTTGCTTCGGTTTCTGAGTTTCCTAGCAAAACATACAAACTTTTGCAGCACTACTGTTACTTGAAGCTTGCTGTTTAACAAATTACCAACTGGCCAAGTCTAGAAAACACGAAAAGAAGGAACAAGGAAAAAAATTCGGGGTTCCGTTATCGTTAGCTTTTGGTATTTAAGTAAAAAATGCGTCCACGGGGTGCACATCCAAATCCTCCAACAAAGCAAAAATAGTGATACAGTGAATCGCTCAATTTTTTAGTTTGTACTATTACATTGCTTATACAAGAAAAGCAACCATATTCCAGTAGGCAGAAAAAAAGGCACAAGGAATGAACCGTTAGAAAACATAAACCAATGATGATCAAGTAGCGAAAATTGGGCGATTGATCATAAAAAAGAAGGTTACGTGTTCAGATAGGAATAGGTTGTTCGCCTTCAAGCTCAGATATCACGATCAATGAGTCAGTAAGTTGAAGTGATAGAGGCTCTGATTTTGGATTTGGATTTATAACCTAAAAAAACAAGAAGCAACATTTTAAATTTGTGAATGATGGCGCAAATAGTTAAAGTCCACTAATTTGATACAATTTGACGCAACAAATGAAAAGAAATACCTTCTTATTGTTCCTCATGTATCCAATGGCAACTTCTCGTCGCAAATAAGCTCTTTCAGATAGTTCTAGAAAAGAAGGATTCTCTCCTTCCTTCATATACAGGTTTATGTCCTGCAATAAGGGGTTACAAGAAAGTTGTCACCTTCTCTTGGGGTGAAGTAGCGTATCGTAAAGACTTCAAACAAAAGGACAATATACCTTCACATATATTTCGTCACCCTCAGAATTCATAATGACTTTCCAAACCTGATTCAATTCGGTGTTCTCAGCAACTACCAAGAGAAAGGAAAACAGAATTATTTAAAAATCACAGGGCGGAAAGAATTAGAACAAATTTCAAGAACAAAAAATAATATTTTCCAGAAGGGTAAAAAAATATTTAAACCTTGGGCTGTCACCAAGCTCATTACTTCCTCTGATGCGATATAAGTGAGAGACGGCTTGTTTCTAGTGATCTTAAGATAGAAGACAGGGAATGCACAAATATAATTTGATTAAGTCGCATACAAATTAATGTCAATTAACAGAGGAAAACTAATCAGTCTGCAAATGAAATATTACTTGTTTTCCCAATTTTGAGTCCACTATTTCTGCTACTAAATTCTGTACCTGCAAGTGGTTCATCATCAAATTCGTCAGATGCTAGAGTTTCAGCGATTTAAACACCAGAAAAGTCACCAGATTTCTTGTTATCAAGGAGCTGTAAATTACATGTTCCGCCATGTTAACATAAATTCTCCGAGTTAGGCTTACCTTGACTCCAAGTTTATTGCATATATTTTCAGCAAGGAGAAGGGAGTATGCTGAATGCTTGTCTGCTCGGGATGGATCTACAGAAATCATAGTTGACATCAATTGTACGAAAAAGTGTAGAAGTACTCAGTTATTTGTTTTTCATAATCTTTCCTAAAATAATTCTGCTTCTTTTCTGATGAGTAGAATACATAAATAGTTGCCATTACCTCCAAATTTACCCTCTCTATCAGATATTACAATGATCGACAAGGGTGTTGTTTCTCCTTTCTTGTTTGACTTAACTATGTCGGTTATGGTTTCCTCTAACACACCATAGTCCATTGGGTTACCAACCTGCACAAATTAGTCTCTAATGTCGGTTACGAACTTGATAGATCAATTAGAAAGTAGTATGAGTACAAAAAAAGATATAATCGTTCTAACCGCATCTATGAGACAGTACCCTGTGAGATAGCTGGACATTTTTAAGCTTGCCTTGACCAGGCAATCTGCATGCTTTCTTTCTGTCATCCACCGGAATATCGGACAATATTTCCTACATATACATGTACCACAAATTTATTATCCCTCCTTATTGACCTAAACAATGACAGTAATTGAAAAAGGAGAAAATGATGTGGTTCTAAGGGAGGCCTTTAAAAAGGGCCCTAAAATTAAATAACTATAACATGTTTTTTTATAGAATAACTATAACATGTTTCTTCATGGCTTTTAATAAGACCAAAAGATTTCAAAGTCTAATGTAAAGAACACGAAAAGATAGTAATAAAAAACTCAGAATTTCTAGTTTTACAAATGAATACGAATAAAATGCAAATAAACCACATATACTACATATGCTTGCAAACAACCTCACATACTTCAGTTCAGCTATTTGCAATTAACCGCCATCTGCGATCTAACAATCAACGACCATACCCAAGTTTAAAATCAAATTAATATAGCGCTCGGTGGTCTGTTTTGGATAATTCATCTTTACTCTCCATGTAGGTCGTTAATATCTATGCAGTCTAAGAAGCCAGCCAATTTTGTAAAAACGCAGGTTTCTCTGTAACTGACTTTTTTAGGCGTGAAGCTGCTCTAAATGACTATTTTGTTAAACGCAAATTAATTTGCATATTTAATCTTAATTAACAAAAAGGAAAAAGTTCCCACAACAGAATGGCAAAGTCGAACCATTTTTATATTTGATACATGGATTGATTGCAAAGCTTAGATAGTACATGAAGGAGATTGCAATTATTGGAAGCACATGTGAATTATTTGCAAACCCCCATAGTACATGGGGCTTATTTGCCTTTAACTCAACAATTAAAATGTCGCTTCACAAAACTTAGTTCATTCAACAATGCAATTTAAAATTATAGATAATTTGAAAAAATACACTTTAAAGAGTTAAAGTATGAGCATACCATCACACTACCAGGACCAAGGTAATTATCATATTCTTTAATCATTTCTGCAACGTCAGGACGCCAGCCAAGCATCAAAATGCATTCTTTTGTCCCTAGACTCCAGTCTGATGCCTTTACAAGAAATGCTTGATAAGAGATAACATTATAACCCTGAAAGATCGTACTAAGTACTAACATCTTCAAACTCTAAATGCCAAAACAAAAATGTTTTTAGAAAGTGAAGTACCTTTGAACCTGATCTTTTGGGGCGCTTTACAATATTTTGAAGCCGTCTCATTATTTCTATTGGGATTTTGTCTTCAACTCCCTGTCTATCTACTTTCCTATTTTCTACTTCAACTACAGTTGGGTATGCAAGCTGGGGATTTTTCTTTCCAAGAACCGGTGCAATGAACAGAAGCTATATACGATAACAATAATACATAGAGGTTAACATGACAAGTGAAATATGATAGATTAAAAGAAATTAGAATCATTTAATAAAGTCTTTATTCATATATTAGAGCTATTAACTGAAGTTTATCTCGATATTTGTTTCCAGATATTCCACAGCACAAGTTTAAGCCATAGGCGGAGCTACTTTACGTCTAGGAGGGACAGGTTCCCGCCCACTTGGGAATAAACAGTGTAAATATAATGTCTTTCTATGAGTAAACATGTAGTACCTTAGCTGATCATTTATAATCTCCTTGGCATGTAATAAACTGCTATTGAACTGTCCTTTCAAGCTTTTAATGCCGTGTTTTCTAAATTTAAAAATATAATCACACAAGATTGGATAAAGAAAGTAAAATTAGTCCAGTGATTTGTTTATCCGTTTGCATTCCATGACTTTTTTAAAATTCAAATCTCACAAAGCAAAGAATGTTATCCGATAAGCAAATTCTGAAAGCTCTTACACTTAATTAAACAAACCTATATTGATTACCATCTTATAACAAATAAAAATGATAAAATATATGGTTGCATACAAAAATTTCGTATCCTTAAAAAAAAAACCTCAGCCAGACTTTAAAAAAAATCCGTCATGGACATTTATTGCTTAAAATGCTTTGTATATCTACATACAATTGTTTAACTTGCCATAAAGAAAAAATAATAATTTGGCTCTGCTCCTGCATTTACCTTCATACCATGTGCAACAAATCAACTATTTAGATTGAAAATACAAATATACATCAACTCCAAGGGGGAAAACATCAATTTGTGTATTTCATACTAAAAATTATTTAAAACTCTACTTAATCTCTTAAACTATTAAACAGTAACTTACGTCTTACATCAACTCGCATAGTGGCTTTAACCCTCCCCGACCCACGCATTGACGAGCTCTGTGCCCCGGGTTTACCCTTTTATTAAATATTCATTAATGACATGATGATTGAAGCATACATACCCTGTCAGTTTTCTGTAGAACTTCTTCATCATTCGGGTGGAAGTGAATCGTCCCATCACGATAAAGACCACATACAACTGCCTAAAAGGATATAAGAGAGATTAGAACATTGCAGCGGTATACTGTACTTGCATAAGTGCAGTTCTTTTTAAAGGATTTACCTCTATGAATCCACGTCTTATTTGTCCATATCTAATTCCCACAAGGCCAGGGAAAGTGCAAATATTAAATACATCTTCTGCAGCAAACAAATTGGTTGTTAATCACTGGTCAGTGTTATAACTGCAGATTAACAGTATCTTCTAAAGGTAAAAGGAAAATGGGATTAATTACAGTTTTGTACACTGACCTATCAGCAGATTTCGAATTAGTACATCAATGACCAAGCTACAAAACTTGCTTACAAATTAGTCCAGTTACATTTCTCAACGATTTTAGTACACTTAAGGGTACCAAATTGAATGAAAAGGAATAATAGTAAAGTAGTTACTAAAGAAAAAAATCAAACTTTATTCTATCTTCAATTTCTGTACTCTGTACATTATTCTATCACGTCTTTCCTATTCTAGTCCTCAAGGCTCAATCTATATTTGTTTTTAGTCACCAATCTATATCTTTTTGTATCTAATCCATGGTCTATGATTGTTTTTCTACGTAATGTACTCAAATCGATGAGAAATGTAACGTTAGTGAACTTGTTGCTAATTTTTATGGGTTGATGTACAAAACACGGATAATGGTCCTGAAAATGTAATGTTGTGTACTAATTGCTACTTACTATTTGTTGGTCTTGGTTGACGTACAAAACCAAAGTATAATAGTATGTTAGCATAAAAACTGTAATTTCCCCAAGAATAATATATCACATAAATATGTAAGTATTGGTTACTTCGATAATTAAGCAAATGTTTGTAAATCTTTATGAGGCCTTTTTGCCGAGAGCACTGAACAAACAATTTGGACGACACGTTCTCCACAGGTTCTACTTTCAATCCTGATATTGACTTTAAGAGCTCACATGTATTGGAATTAGAAACCTGTAATAAAGCAGAGACGATTGATATAAAATACCTGATCACTGAACTAGTTCGTGGTGTGTCAGTCAAAAAAGGAATTTCTTAATAGCTACCTCAACAATAGTGGGCACAGAAGCTATAGTGGAAAGAGGTTGAAGGGCAAGTACAGAAAGAAAGGCATCAGTATCAACCTCATATCTGAAAATTTGAGAAAGTGACATAATAAAAAAAAAAAAAAGTAGAGGTGCTACAATGGAAATTAGATTGCAAGCGTTGGTAACCAAAGGAAGCATAAGAAGGCATGAAAATGCACATGCACTCTATATTTTCCATTACATTCAGAATGCATGCTGTCAATTACTTGTACTGGACCTTAATTTTTTATAAATTTTGGCATACAAAAGGAACCTAAAATCAAACACATAATGACACATCACAGATTTCTCATGTGCTTTCTTGCTAACACTAAACCGCTATCCTTAATAGATTTAGCACTAAAATTTAATTTTGCTGATCAATTTTACAAGTTAACACAGAAGTTGATTTCCCATAAACCCATTAAAATTAAATTAGCATTTGAAAAAAATGCTTATGCAAGAACCAATCCCTCTGCTTGCTTGAGGAAACCAGAGAGAAGGTCAATTCAGCAAAAAAAAAAAAAGGGGGGGGGGGGGGGGGGGGGGGGGGGGGGGGGGGGGGGGGGGGGTGGATATTGCATTTAAAATATAAGGGAAAACACACAAGTAAAAAAGATAAAATTATGATGACAAAACAAACAATGGAAATAACATAATTACCTATCTCCTTTGGTTGGCAAAATAATTATGGCACGTGCTTTGTTTGCTGCTGCTCTCTCAAATGATTTTGTCAAGCTCATACTACAACTGCCCAAGCAAAAGTTTAAGACATAAGAAACATACAAAACCTTTAGAATTTTATTCACAAAAAATTAGTTATCTTGCAATTTCAGATACGGTCTACAACTGGGCCTTACTTCCTACACGTTAAATAATTGACCAGAACCATGTTTTGCATTCTGCTTCACTTGCAACTAGACTATATTTAAGAAAACTTAACAAAACTAGCACTACATTTTAAGGAGAACCTACTAGTGGACTGAGGTTCTATTAGAGTGTTACTCCCTCCTTACCCTTTTAAGTCTCCCTCTTTGGAATAGAGGTAAAACAATGTGCATACAAATTGGCTAAAATAACCTTATCCATCTTTCAAATTGTAAAAATTCTGTAACTGTCGTTTCAAAATCCATTTCCTAAATTGAGGCGGAACATTTAACTTAAAATGAACTTTTGTTCCAAATACATACTTTCCTTTGGCAACTTAAAGTTGTCCTTTTATAGTTTTATTTAATATGCAGCAGAAAATTTCATCCCATATTATCATCTTCAATACCTCCCTAACAGTTATCTCTAAGAAAAGACTGTAGATTTGCTATTTACGAAGTCTAATCTGTAGAATGTCTATGTTCTGAAATTGTAATTGTACACCATTTATTTTATCTCAGTGAATCTAACACAGAGGATAATAGTAACTATCTAGGTTTTAATCAAAGAAAGGGGGGAATTGGACACTTATTTAAGGAAAAAGGTTCTATTTCACATCAACAACATGGCAGATAGATTGACTACGGAAACGGATCATTACCTCTTCGAAAGAATATCAATATGGTTAAGATCTCTTGCAAAATGATCTGCTACCTTATCCATCTGCTTCCTTGGAAGATCAGACAAAAGAAGAATTCTTTGCTTCCTACAAACATAACAAAGTGCATAATTCATGAAGCAAACAATTTTTTTAAGAAATTATTCATACCAAGATCATACAAGAATAACCTAGCAACTATGGTCAATGAACATCGAATAAAACAATTACCTTGCATTAGCAGTACCTAGGCGAACAGCATACTCGTGATACTTATTCAACTGCTTCAGAATAAAACTGAGATGACTATTTACTCCACAGATTACTATATGATCAGTCTCCAAAACTTGCATTTGCGCTCCTTCTCTCAACCTTTGCATATTATTCTGATCAAAAAGGGAGTTTTAGTTAAAAGCTGCTGAAATGAAGAGACGCCTAAGAATATAGAAGTATAGAACCAAAGTCTGGGTTAATTTTAATGTTGTACTCTATCGAATTTCAATTTAGTAAACCAACCTATAATAAATTAGTAGTTATTAATTAGTACCCTAACCTAACATTCTTTTTGCTTTTGTACACGACATAGGAAAAAACGATACTTTTTTCCGAAACGAAAAAATAAATGACAGGATGGGGTAAAAATCTGGAAAAAATGAAGGAAAAAGAAACGTTGTTAGTTCTTGATTTTCTTAATCAATTAGTATCCTAACCAATGACTATTTCTATTTGATTCACCAAGTGTACTAAATTTAAGAGAAACGTAATTTTGAGGTACTAATCGCTATTTTTCTTGTAGGTTGGTGTAAGAAATCCAAATTAGGAGATATGTTGTGTATAAAACTATAAGTAACCTACCAAAAATTGCTGTTTAAATCTTACCCTGAATTGTTCAGACATGGTGCTCAATAGTCGTGAGTAGAAAAGTATTCCCCATATGGCAAGAACAAACCCAAGAACACGTTCAACTCGTGTTCTTTGCTGCAGGACAATATATAGAAGTTCAAAAGTTGCAGATACACAATGGACAATCAAATCTCAATCAAGTAAACGATGTTAAATTCACACTATAGTGTTGTACTTTTAAGTGAGTAGAGGATGAACACAAGCATGCCCATGCCTCCCATAAACAATCCTCGAGTGAATGTGTGTTACCCCTGAAATATTTAAACATAACTGAGGCTAAATTAGCAAATAGAAGGAATACAAATAGCAAGAGATGAATAACCAGTGTAAATCTATGAACTAGAAACTTATTTTAAAGAAAATCCATACCGAGTGAAGAAAAATATAACAATTACTAGACCAAACTATTAAAAATCACAATTTATACACCAGTCTACACAAAATCAAAAGAACTAGTTCTGTCTACACAAAATCAAAAGAACTAGTTCTTTGGCATTAATATTCAAATAAAAGAACTACTTATGTATCCGGTTTTCTATTACTCTGATGCACCACACACCAATATACACAGCATTGAATAATTAGTATACCAGCAGCCCAGCACTAAATTATGAACATTTAAGCACTCGCTGATTCTAATATGTTGGTGTAATAACAATTCGATATTGTCTAAGGTTGATATCAAATTTTATACGTTCGTTTACTAATACTTCAAATTTTTGCAAATTGGTGTTTAATTTGGTAGTTTTAATAGGTTCGTGTACAAAAGCGATATTCTCCCTATAAAAAATCCAATCTGATTGGACACGATATATCCTCAATTGACAATATAATCGCGACGAAACAGACATCTCAAAGCTCATCAAAAATAGTAGTTACAGAATACTTGAAAAGGTTTATGTATCTAAAGGCTTTGTCATTGCAAGTGATCTTCAACTGCCTTATGGAAAGGGAAAGTTTTGCTTGTGGATTTAAATGTTTTCCTATAATATATTTAGTATTTAGGCTCTGCTTCTCTGGTGAAGCTGCAAGATTCCAATAAATTTAAATGGAATTAAAACTGATATCAAAGTTTCGTTATAAATAGTCACCTGAACTTGAAAAAGAGAAACCCGCCAATAAGAACAAGAGAGAAGCATACCGCTAGTAGTGTAATAAGAAACCTGCCGAAAAACAAAACAAAATTCAGACGCTAATTTTAAGGTAAATGCATGGAAACATTGTAACATTTGTTTGATTAAATCCAGAAACAGCATGTTGGCTTCACAGTTGCATTCAAAACAAAATCCCAGCCAAGAAACCTCATTAGAGCATCTACAATAGTTTTGTTAAAAAATTCATGTTAACTTTTGACACATCATCATTTAAAAGTATTTTAAGTGACACCTATGCAAGTTAATTTTAAGACCCACATTAGTGTTAACTTTAACAAACCTGTTTATTTTTTAATTAAAATTATTAATCGAATTAATAGACTGGTTCTTCTTTGGTTTACATGCTGTAGTAAGAAACACATAAACTATGCACGCAGAGAAAGTTTTGAACATATGTTTATTTTATTTTTCAATTAGAAACATGGTTAAACAAATAGGATATTGAAAAAAATTGTTACATGACGAACAACGAGAAAAGCTTTAACGTGATCGTTGTTACACAGGTTACAATTTCAATTTCTTTCTATTTATGTATTCAGTAATTGATATGTATGGATATGTACGGAGAAGAATGAAAAAAGAAAAAAAAAGTTTGGATGATGATGCAGTATAGATACACGCAGGAAAAGAAAAAGGAAATGCCTGAATTTGTGGAGCGCTTAAATTAGTAGTGGGCCAAAAATTGTTGCCACATTATCACTTAAAATAGTTGTTAAAGATAACAAGTTTTTTAACAATATTAAAATTAGTGGGTGATTTAACATAACTAATGTGAGCAAAATTTTGTTCGTTAACTAAATTTTTTATCTAACGATTGATTTAATATGATTATTTTAGATGGTCTTATAAGTTCTTTACTGACATGTTTATCTCTTTGATATAAATATTTACATTTACATAAAAACTACAGGCTAAATTACAGGTGGAGATTTTCTCAAAGTACATTCTTATGAACATGAGAAAATCACTACTGATATGAATTTCCATCACTGCCATTTTGTGCGAGTATGAGATAGGGACACACTCACACACACATGAAGAGGGAAAAAGATGTGTGGATGGAGGAACCTATGTAGACCAAGTCATCATGACAGCATAAGGAATCAAAGAAAATAGCAAAAGAAGTCCACTTACGTGGCAACATCCTTCTCAAGTTGCATGTTGAATAAATAAAGCATTCTTGCTAAGCTCCACTTAACCTCACGCAAAGATGAAAAAGATACGTCTAACCCAAGAGGTATCGGTTTATTTAAAGAATTAGATATACACGCGAAAGGCGAAGCTGAGGCCATATAAGGACTTATTAAATAATGGACACCTTTGATCAAACTGTCCGTGAAATTTAACGTTTTGAAGTAGAAATAAGACGACACAGCTCCTATCAAGAGCATAGCACGACAGACCTGCACATTGACACTGTAATGTGTAAATATATTTACTATGGTAAAGTACTCAATTAATAAATCAACACAAAATGCATCCATGTTATGAAATTCAAGCAAGCATGCGCTAATTTCAGGACAGTTTGAAAACCAGTGTTTCAAGACCTATAAACAAGGGCATATACACAAGCAAAATCAATGATCATACACAACAAATTCAAGACGCCAAATTGCATGATTTAAATGCCAAAGGAGGAATCCACCCGATGAGGGGCTCGCATCTGAAAAAATCCACTTTAGGTATGAAATGTGCTTTTAGTGATAAAAACTCTTATGATAAAGGAAAAAGGAACAGCAATCGATACATAAGAAACCACTATTCTGGAGATCCTAAGGCTTTCACGTTAGTCTTCTTTCCGGCACTTGTATAATTGAATACATCCCATTTTTCTCACCGGCAGATCATTTTTTAAATCCAATCTAATGAGGCATGCATGAGAATCATCAGATGCATCCAACCATTGAGGAAGATTGTAGTCATTGAACTGCTTACTAATCCTTGGAAAACTGCCCTCCCGTTTCCCTGGAAGAAGATTACCAATTTTCATCCAAAATCTGAAAGGGAAAACTTATAAAAACTCCCGTCGTCATCTGCACCCTTAACTAAAAAATTATGTCATGTACTAAGATCAAGAGGAAATATTCACATTTAACATATTTATTTCCAATATAAAACTCCCCCGTCTGGTAATCTATGTTCTTATTATTATAATTATTGTTTATTATGTGCAAGAAGATTTCAAGGAAATAGTTTATCACCATAATGATAAGGGTGGACTTTTTAGAAGCTATATATGGAATCACAATTAGACTTTCAACTTTTTTAACAAATTGGAGCTCGTACCTTTGCAAAAGTCATTCTCACATAGGTTTAAAGACTTGATCCTCCAGCCCAAGCAGGACATCGACTGCCTGAAAATCATCTTTTATTAGAAAGCTTAATCTGATCTTTTAACCTTCAAACAGGAAGTCACAATTGAGTATTTTATGTGCACAGCGCACTTTACTACAAACACAAAAGGGAAAAGTAAAAATAAATTTGAGGTTAAGTAGCAATTAAGCAAAGCTGTAGGTCTGAAAGCATCGTCCATTTAATGACCTTAATTAGGATATTACCTTTTCTAGAATCTCTAATTTTTTCAATATCTGTAAACTTGAACTTTTGGAAAAAAGAACAGGCTACAATTTTCCTAATTCCACTTCTATCACGGCAACATACAAGAATATATCATGCTGATATGGCAAAATGTCATTCTGTAAACTTAAAACAAAATGCTATCAGATACCCCTTTAAAGCAATATTCCAACTGGAAGATACTGAAAATTAAGTAATAAGTATATAACTGAGAGAAACACACAAAAAATGGCTTGATATCAGAATTCATGAGGATCTGTGATGCTGCCTTTAAAATTTTACTTACCACATCAAGCCTCTATTATAAAGATGACAGCCAACAAATATGGAAAGTGAATCATTGAAAAAATTAAACTCATAACCCTGGCAACTTCAAAGCAAACATGTTCTTCAGAACGGCGATTTTAAAAGCAGATAGTCCCTCCCACACAAACAAAATTCTTTACTTATGAATTGATGTAGCAACTGGAAAGTCTGGAATATAAAATCCTTCGCTAAATCCACTACAACCATACAAGGGATGGAATTATAAATTTTATATACAGTCAAAGCAATGATTGCATGCCTAATAAAAATAGACATCCTAAACTTGCTACCAGTTTGGGACAAAGAGAAGCTTTCTTTTGTCTCGTTATTTTTGCAAAAATATGACCTGTAGCCTCAATACAAATAAAAGTACAACAGAACATAAGTCAAAAAGAGGGTGGTCAAGTACTAGTCTGAAAATCAAGTTTGTTTAGATAATCGTGGGGAATGCAAAACTGCAAAATAATAGAAATTCGCTAGAATATAACTAATCGAGCTTAAGACTTCTACATTTTTCATATCAGAATCCCAAAATAAAACTAAGAGCTACCCAACTTGCCAAGCAAGCCAAATGAACTGCTAACTTTGAACGAAAAACTTCTACGCAAACTCAAATTACAACCAAACAATCCCTTAATCGTATGATCATATCTCGTACTAAACTAGGCGCTCTATACTTTCAAATCAATCGCTAGGCAATTCAACTACATGGTATTATATTAGTACTTAATAGTGTGGGACCCACTATTATCCTCCTTGGATGCAAAAAAATAAATAGGCATGTCCTATTTCATTGCCTCACTACCCTCTGAAGTTGAGGCTCTAACTAAAAGAAGGAAGCTCAATATATAACCACTCTGTCGTTCTCTCGTTATATCTGTTTTTCTAGTATGTTGTTATTTTGCTCAAAAATTATTATCTTTGACAATGCGCATTACCAATTAAAGAACGTTTATTGCCACACTCTGCAAACAAAACACACACAACACACACACACGCGCCACACACATAATTAAAAAATGTATCATACATTGACTCCAATCCCGCCTATAATTCAGTTTTATTTCCATCACTGCTTACTTCAGAGAGTCTAGTAGAGATAATAATTTGCCAAATTTACAGTTTAAAACCCTAACCTTTCCAACATTAACAATTTAGTACCTAACCTAACACAACTTTAGTCGGTGGTCACTTTGGTTAATAAGTCAAGAGTGACATATATGCACAATAATTAATATTATAAGAACATTTCTATCGGATCAAAATTACATGTCATTAAATTCTAGTATTTGAATGTTATCGATTATCATAAAAAATGCGGTAATGAAAAAAAAAACATATTTTTGATTCGCATTTAATACAACTTAATGTTTAATCATTGCTCGGGGCACCTCGTTAGGACAATTTCAACGGTCGATAAAATCATATATTTCCATTTGGCCTATAAGCAATTCATCAAAATCACCTATTGGTGACTTTTTCATAATTAACTTCAAATTTCCTTCACTTTTCAAGTAAGTTGATAAAATATCCCCACCAAACCTTTTTTTTTAAAACATTTTCACAGTTCTCTAACAATTTTGTACCGTAATATTGTCCATAATTATTTTTATTAACACAATAGTCGAGATAAGAAAAATACAGTACAAAATCCCTTTAAAATACATGCGGTGATACAAATGGTAAATAACTAAATAAGCAAATGATAAAAAAGGGAAAAATCGTAAAACTATTTTCACAGTTTTCTAACAATTTTGTACCATAATATTGTCCATAACTATTCTTATTAACACAATAGTCGAGATAAGAAAAAATGCATAATCCCTTTAATACATATGATGATATAAATGGTAAATAAGCAGGGGTTAAAATGAAAAAAAATATATATATAAAACTATTTTACTATTAAAGTTTATTTTACTATTTTTGTCATCATTTTATCTCTTCAAATTCAAAGGTAAAATTTTGTACCTAACATTTAAAAAAAGATAATTAAAAAACCATTTTCACAGTTTCCTAACAACTTCGCACCGTAATATACTAACATTTTCCCTAACTATTCTTATTAACACAACAGTCGAGATAAAAAAAAAAATACAGCACATAATTCCTTTAATACATGTGATGATACAAATAGTAAATACTCCCTCCGTTCCCAATTAATTGTCCTCTACGAAATTACGTGTAATTTTGACCGGATTATAACATGTATCAAAATTGTCGAAATGAAAATTTTCAAAACGAAATCATATAATTTAATGTTTGAACTATATGATTAAATTTTAAAAAAATTCATTCCGACAACTTTGATACAAGTTATTAGCCGGTCAAAATTGCACGTATTTTCGTAATGGACAATTAATTGGGAATGGAGGGAGTAACTAAATAAGCAAGGGTTAAAATGGGGAAAAATTATAAAACTATTTTCACAGTTTTCTAACAATTTGGTACCGTAATATTGTCCATAACTATTCTTATTAACACGATAGTCGAGATAAGAAAACATACAGCACATAATCCCTTTAATACATGCGATGATACAAATGGTAAATAACTAAATAAGCAAAGATTAAAAAAGGGAAATTAACTGACCTATGGGACGGTAATAAAATATTGAGATTATAAAACCATGAAAAGCAATTAATGAAAATCAACTATTCGTGACTTTTTCATAATAAATTTAAACTTTCCTTCACTTTTCAGGTAGGTTCATAAAATATCCCCACCAAATATTTAAAAAATAAAATTATAAAAACCATTAACTGACCTATGGGGAGTAAAATATTAACATTCGATGATACAAAAAGTAAATAACGAAATAAGCGAGGGTTAAAAATGGGAAAATAACAGACCTCTGAGACGGTAAATAATCCCGATTAAATCTTGTGAACCGCAGAGGAGGAATGTGTAATTGTAACATCTCTCTTTCTCTGTGTTTCTCTCTCTACAGTTATTCTCCGATCATCACTTTGTGCATATTTTTCTACGTTATTTACTTATTTTATTATTTTAGTTACAGAGTTGGCGGAGAACGAACGAGTCTTTATGGGTTTTATTACTCTCCCTTCAGATTTGTCACCACCAATATAATCAAATAAAATTTGTTTCATTTGTTTTTCCATATGGTGAAACCAATCCACTAATTTTTAGCCTTTTATAAACTAATAAAAACCAAAAGCATATAAGAAAAATCAAAAATAACTAATCTAAAATTCAATATTAAAAGTAAAAAAATTTATTTGTCGATAAACTCTTAATTATAGTGGATCGGGTTCATACACGTGCTACTCATTTTGACATGGTTGAAATAACATTGTATTTTTCTATTATACTTATTTTAGCTTAAACCGAGTTGGCGGAAAACGGGTCTCCATAGGCTACCACGTTGTTTTATGGAGTTTATAACACTATGGTCATTCTACTTTTATTTAGCTTTCGAATTGGCCACTGTATAATCATTTGGGATTTCGTTTAATTAGTTTTTGACATAATGGAGCCAATCCATAAGACAAATGAGTCGATTGTCTTAGGCGCCGGTCCCTGAACGAGAAAAAAAAATTGATTTTGTTTTTTCCACGTGATATAATACAAGAAGAACCTGTTTTATTTTATCTTATGTTTGTGTAATGTATAGACATTATTTATACTTTATTATGACATGAGTCGACTTTGTAAATTTTTCGGTGAATTTTTTAGTCTCATTTGAGTCTTTATTCAGAGTAAATCACACTAAGTAATTAGAGTCCCTTGCTAACTAGTATTCATATTGTTTTTACTTTTTTTTAATATTACTTAAGCGAATATTCCTAGTGGGGCTCAAGATTACGCTTGAAGCAAATCGACCAACACCATGGTTCTGCTTCAACTGAGTCTCTTGCAAGTTTACAATATATTTACTAGCTTCCTTTTCCAGAGCTACTTAATGAACATTTGTCAAGTTTGATCAAGGCTCGATAACATACAAAATTGGAATTAGGGATCAAGTAAGCAATTAGCAACCAAAGAGGTTGAGCGAGATTTCCTTTTTAAGTAAAGTGATAAATTGTTGTATAGTGAAAATTCCCATTCCCACTTTTTCGGTTGTTACGGTTCCGTTTTTCTTTTTTAACTGAAACATTATTATTATTAAAATATAATTATTTATAATAATAAAATAGCAAAAAAGTTTGTAAAAGGTAAAATGTGTATAACTATTCTTATATTTGCTACATTTATTGTGAACTTGATTGAAATAGTAAACACTTATAAAATAAGAATTGTTTTAAAACATTAGAAAAAAAAATAAAAAAACACGAAATTATTGTATTTGACTTCGTAAATAGGAAAGTAAGTCGTAAGAAAAATTAAACTAAACTATAAAACAATTTATTTGTAAGTTATAAATATGTGTAAATTTCTATATATTTTATAATTTTAATGTTTGGTTTGGTTCGGTTCGGTTTGGTATTGTACCAAACATACGAAATGGATACCGAAACCGAACCGACTTTTAAAGTTTGCTTCGATTGTACCGTACCGAAAATTTGATATACCGAAATTTCGGTACCAACTTGTTTGATTCGGTTCGAAAATCGATCGGTTGGTACAAATTGATACAAAAATTTCATCACTAAATACACCCAATTTATTAGTTTTACATAACCATATACAATTTACACAATTTTCCACTCTCCTGTCATCTCCCCTATATTTAAATAAAAAAACATTTTAAGAATAAAAATTCAATTTTCAATGAATCATCACTAGTTTCGAGATATTTGACTATTAAAAAACGCACACAACATTCAAGACACATAAAATATAATAAATAAATAAAATCCCAAAAAAAAAAAAAATCAGTATTTTCCAAATAAATTCATTTTACATAGAAAATATCAAATTATGCATTATTAAAAAAACAATTCAATTTTGTGAAAAGAATCACAGAATTTGGGAAACCCCTATACACTCTAATTAATTAATTAATTAATCTGGATAAGTCATATATTTATGTGTGTATATATATATGTATATAGATATATATAGGGGAGCGGTCATGGATATCATATTAGGCACAAAATGATTTTGTTCTAGCTAAATAACATAATAATTTTAGTAGATGTATATATGGAAATATTGAATTTTGAAAAAGAACAGGAATATACAGCTTCATCACGTTATTCAAATTTACGGGTTTCATAAAGGAAACTGATGCAAAGTGGTTTTTGATATATCATCCCTGTTACCCTCTATTTAAGGAGAACCTGTGTTTTGAGGCTATTGAGTGAAGTTGCTGTCAGACCAATGGTCCAATTTAGTTACATTTTTTTTTTATTTAACTTAATTAACATTATTTTTATATTTTTAGGATAACAGTTTAATTTTATACATTTTTCAGCTTGCTTATCAAATTTATTATCATAACTAAATATTACTATATTTTAATATACTTCTATCAAAAAAATTTAACCTAAATTCATTTACTAGAATAAGCACATTAAATAACTTAGACGTTTTCTCATATTTAAAGTAAAAATACACTTTTACAACTTATAACGAAATGTTTTGTTTTATACAAATTATCAGCTTTTTTATCAATTTATCTATCATAACTATACAACTCATATTTATGTTATTTTATTAATTTATATGTAAAAAGTATAAATAAATGAGAGAGAATAAGAGAAAAGTAAGAGAGAAATTATTATTTTAATTATAAAAGAACATATTGATCTCTTATATTTGAGTGATATTTGAATTCATGTATATTTAAGTTAATGAATAATAAAACTGATGCGTATACAATTTTAGAACAATATGTAAATCGGTGATATAAGAGTTTAATTTGAGTGAAAAAATAAGCCAGTGATAACAATCCCAAATAAAGGCCTGTTCGATCAAAGCCACACTTCAAAAGTGGCAAATTATATTTCTCTACAGTCCACGGAGTACACAGACTAACCTTTATACAAATATTATTGCTTAACTTACAAAATCTACAAAATTAGAATCATCATTACAAGAAAATATGCCTTCAATAACCATGGCCAAAAATAAGGAGAAACACAATGTGAAGCTCTCATAGCAAACATCGAATCAATGACTTGCATTAGACCCAAATATGGCTTAGAAATTGGTCAAAACACATACTCGAAACATGAGTTTTCTGTTATTCGTCAAACTCATCCAGTCAATACTTCAAATGGTGACACCCCTTCATCCAATATATCAATAAACAACTCATCACTTTTGCACAAAGCATAAACAACATCAACCATACTAGGCCTCTTTAGAGGGTCTCTTTTTAAACAAGCAATCGCAACACCCATCACATTCATAACACTCTCCATAGAACAGTTCTCTCTTAAGAGCACCTCATCCATCCAACTTTGCACACTTCTCTCTCTACTCTCTTCTTCCCCTTCTAAAATCCTATCAACGCTCGTCCACAATGCCCGGCCCTCTCCATCTATAACTTCTTTCCCTGAAATAAGCTCAAGAAGAACGACACCAAATGAAAAAACGTCCATTTTTGTCGAAACAATCCCATCATTAATATACTCGGGGGAAATGTACCCTTGTGTTCCAACGATGTGCCTGGTTATTGCGTTACACCCCGACCTTGCTAACCCAAAATTGGTTATTTTTCCCCTCGTGTTTGAGTCTAGGAGGATATTGCTACTCTTAATGTTCTTGTGAACAACACATGGCCTTGTGTGCCCGTGTACGTATTGAAGACCATTTGCCACATCAATAGCGATTCTTAGCCGTGTTCTCCAATTTAGCATTTCTTTTTTGTTACTGTGTAGCCACGAGTGAAGGGACCCGTTTTCGACATACTCGTAAACAAAATAAAAACTCATATCTTCCGGGTCTATGCAAAAACCTTCTAGCTTGACCAAATTGCCATGATTGACCTTCAAAAAAGGGAAAAAGAAGATGTTCTGATACGGAAGTGAAAAACAAATGAAAACAAGGAAAAACATCTCAATCCCTATATATATATACTAGTAATCGTGCCCCACGCGTTGCGTGTGCGGCGCGTAATGCAATAAAAATATAAAAAATAGGTATAGTTATGATATAAATATGTGGTAATACAAAAAAAAAAACATAGTTTAAGATTTAAAAGAATGTTTGGTTGTTAAAGAGGGATAAATAGTTTTTTTAGTTTTTAGTTTTTATATTTTTATGCGAGTATGGTATTATTGTAATTAATACAAAGGTGTAGGGGTATTTTTGGAAAAAAATGGCTAAATTGGGTAGGCTCATTTGACTTGGGTTGGCTTATTATAATAGAATGATATATATGCACTAGCTATCCCAAAAAAGGAAAAGACACAAGTTGAGATTCTGGGAATACCTTCTGCAAAATCTTAAGCTCTTCACAAGCATTCCAGTTCATTTTCTTGATAGCATAAAACTTATCACCAATATAACCTCTATATACACACCCTTGTATCAAACACTTTTCATCAAACCCCTTGGTACCTTTTCTAAGCTCCTCAATCTCATACACCTTATACTTGTCCAAACACTCGGACACATCAGCAACCAAGTTCATATTCATATTTTTCACAAACCCCTTTCCCATTTTCTCTTCATCTTTACACTTTCTTTTTCCTTTTTTCCTCTCCTTTTCTCTGTAACCAAACAACACACAAACCAGGATTAGCAAAGCACTACAAATCCCTAACCCTGTCCCT
Source organism: Primula veris (assembly GCA_963682055.1). Taxonomy (NCBI): domain Eukaryota; kingdom Viridiplantae; phylum Streptophyta; class Magnoliopsida; order Ericales; family Primulaceae; genus Primula; species Primula veris. Next base: position 23,028,120 of record OY821743.1, on the reverse strand, counting down.
AATCCAGCCACTAACCGTTTATCCGCTGATCGTCGTCGTGGGACAGGCGGAGGATCCTGCAATATGGAAAATGACCAAATTACCCCTATGAACAGACCAGAAAATTACATGTGCTAAAATTTTAACTAAAGGAAGTGCTAGTAAAGGACTTTTTTAATTAAACCTTCTAAGAAAAAAAGGTAGAGGTTGAGAAAATTGCTTGTTTATCCAGCTGAAAGCTATACCTATTTCAGGATAAAGAAAAAAAGAAAATTTCAGCTCTTAAGCTAATTAAATAAAATCCAGCTTTAAAGCAAAGAAGAACCAAAAGACGAGCTCAAAAGCTGCAACCAAACAAGCCCCAAACAACCATATACTAGTACATACTTTGCTATATTATTTACAGTTTTATACTTAACTTTAGATTCGGATTTGAAATCCAGAATAAACATATAATTTGATGCACAGAACTAGAATTTACCTGCTGTTTCAACTGAGGGAGCTTCGAAACCGGAACAAAAGCAGTTTCATAAGGACGGATACTATTCCCGTTAACTTCAACCATCAAATTCTCATCCGAACCAAATTGCTTTGCAATAGAGGCGAAAGTATCAGAAGGCTGAAAAACATAGCTGATCAAAAAACTAGTATTGGTTTGATTTCTACTTGGGCACTTGCAAAAGATTGGAAACACCACATTTACACCAATTTCAAGCTCCGTGGGGACAAGGCTTGGGTTCACCACTTGGACGGATTGGTAAGTGGTGAGGTTTTGGAACTTGAAAGTGGAAACTAAGTAAAAATTGTCTCCTTTTTGGATAGTATAGTTAATACTAGCATATGACATGTTAGTCACATTCTCAACATTAACGCCAGTGCTTTTTGCACTGGTGTTAATATTAACGTTAACGGTGTTGCAAGAGCATGTGAGAGGGACAAAAATGGGTTGTTGAGTAGCGATAAAGGATGAAGACAAAGGGATCATGGAATGGGTAAGGGAGAAAAGGTCGGCTACGGAGGCTAAATCCGATGAATTGGCTCGATAGTAGACGTAGGATTCGCAAGGGTAAGATGAAAGTGCGGTGCAAGTGTAGCCTTTGATGTTTGGGAGTTGAGAGTGGGAAATTGAGAGGAGAGAAAAGAGGAGGAAGACTGAGGATAGAGAGAAGTGGCTAGTTTCCATTTTTGGCTTACCTGTTTGTAGTGGGAAAAGTATGGTACTAGTATGTTTGTTTGCTAGTAAAATATTTATAAGGGAAAATGTTTTGCAATGAATTCTTTTATTTACAATCTATTTTTGGATGTTTGGAGTATACATACTTTTTCCATGGAAAATTTTGGAAATTTTTCATTTTATTTGGAACCCCTCTATTTCCTTCATCCTTCTACAATAAAGTTATAGGACAAAATCGATTTCAGAAAAGATTAAAAAAAAGGAGAGAGAATATAAATCTAGAACATAAAAAAATTACAAATAATGATTGCAACAAACAAATAGTATGGAAAACAAATTCTTTTTATAAACCTATCCGTTCATATGTTTTTAAATTGGTTTTTTGTTACTATCGATTTGAAAAACATGTCCTAGAAAATAATTATAGGAACGGCAATAAAGTGTTAAAAAAAATTAATAGATATGCACAGAGAGAAAATTGAAGTATGATATGATATAATTGGTATTATCTATAGATATGACGCTAACTAAAAAGGAAAGTTCATAAATTTTATAACTTTCTATTTAAATTGTGACAACTTAACATTCCTGTAAACTGTTTCCATTGTTTTTTGTGGGTAATTTGTTTGCACCACTTTTCCTTGATATGGCGGAAATATTTTCCTAATTTTTTTACTTTACATCCAACCAAACAACCGCAATTTCAATTTTACCCGTAAATATTTGTTTACATCCGTTTTACCCCAAAACAAACGGAGCTATATCATATATGAATGTTAACTGTGGATTGGTTTGAGATGAATTACACTAATAGTCACTGTGTTTTTTTTCAAAATTCTATTTGGTTTTCCCAACTCTGATTGAAAGAGAAAAAGTGCATGTTTGCTTTCAGCTTTGTGTGTTTATTGTTTGTTTGTAGGATACATTTCATTTGTAACGTCTGCTTGGTTGGTGTTTCTGTCTTTTTAGTGGCTCAAAATAAAGCTAGGAATGCGAATACGGTTACATCTTTTTCCTTGTCCGTAGATAAGCGCCTAATTGTTGAACAAATATAGCCAAACAAGACCACACTTTTTTATACTGCGTGATTGCAGGGTAGTGATCATGGTCATATTACGTACGATGCCAACATAAATAATTGAAAAACAACTGATTTAGTCCGGAAAAAAGTTTACACAAGTCAATTATCACAATATTCTTTGTTTAAACTGATTTTCTGTACTATGATGGTACCGTTTAGTAGTGGGTGGACTCTTAGGATTCTCTCCGAGAATATAACAACTATTCGGTCATCTGAAAAAATGCATGCATGTGTCTATGACATTATTAAGTTGAAGGTGTATAGATCGAACATTCATTTTTCGAAGTAAGAGGATCATTTTTGTAATCAAACGATTAGTTGGTGAGTCAGAAGAAGTCCACAAAGTTATTTGTATTCAAACCATCAGTGGAAAGTTATTCTTCAAGACTATAATAGTCAAAGTCTCCCTACATCTAAGATTAAACCCCACATTTGGGAAAACAAGCGCGCTTCAATTAATCCTTACAGAAAGAAAAAATACCGGAGAAAAAGTCATTTCAGCAAATAAAAAGGGGGACAAATGGAAAGATATGGCACTTAAGATGACAAAACAAACAATGGAAATAACGCAATTACCTATCAAATGATTTTGTCAAGCTTATACTGCAACTGCCATGTTTGCTGCTGCTCTCTCAAATGATTTTGTCAAGCTCATACTGCAACTGCACAAGCAAAAGTTTAACACACATAAGAAACATACAAAAGCTTTAGAATTTTATTCACAAAAAATTAGTTATCTCCCAATTTCAGATACGGTCTACAACTGGGCCTTACTTCCTGCACATTAAATAATTGTTCGAGAACCATGTTTTGCAATCTGGTCCACTTCCGACTAGCCTATATTTAAGCAAACTTAACAAAGCTAGAACTGCATTTTAAAAAGAACCTAAGTTTCTAGATTAGAATGTTACTCCCTCCTTACCCTTTTAAGTGTCTCACTTTGGAATAGAGGTAAAACAATGCGCATATAAATTGGCTAAAATAACCTTATACAACTATCAAATTATAAAAGTTCTATAACTTTTCTTTCACAATCCATTTCCTAAAAGAAGGTGGAGCATTTAACTTAAAATGAACTTTTGTTCAAAATACATACTTTCCTTTGGCAACTTAAAGTCGTTCTTTTATAGTTTTATGTAAAATGCAGCAAACCTTTTCATCCCATATTATCAACTTCAATACCTCCCCGACAGTTATCTCTAAGAAAAGATTGTAGATTTGCTATTTACGAAGTCTAATCTGCAGAATGTCATGTTCTCAAATTGTACACCCTTTTCAAAATATCTCAGTGAATCTAACACAGAGGACAAGAGTAACTTTCTAGGTTTTAATCACAAAAAAGAGGGAATTGGACACTTAGTTAAGCAAAGAGGTTGTATTTCACATTAACAATATAGCCTATAGATTAACTAAGGAAACAGATCATTACCTCTTCGAAAGAATATCAATTTAGTTAAGATCTCTTGCAAAATGATCGGCAACCTTATCCATCTGCTTCCTTGGAAGATCGGACAAAAGAAGAATTCTTTGCTTCCTACAAACATAACAAAGTGCAATATTCCAGAAGCAAACAATTTTTTTTTAAGAAATTATTCATACCAAGATCATACAAGCAACTATGGTCAACGAACATGGAATAAAACAATTACCTGGCATTAGCAGTACCTAGGCGAACAGCATATTCGTGATACTTATTCAACAACTTCAGAATAAAACTGAGATGACTATTTACTCCACAGATTACTATATGATCAGTCTCCAAGACTTGCATGTGTGCTCCTTCTCTCAACCTTAGCATATAATTCTGATCAAAAAGGAAGTTTTAATTAGAAGCTGCTGAAATGAAGAGACATCTAAGAATATAGAAGTATAGAACCAAAGTCTTGGTTAATTTTAATGTTGTACTCTATCCAATTTCAATTTGCTAACATTTTTTTCGCTTTTGTACACTACATAGGAAAAAAAGATCCATTTTTTCCGAAACGGAAATTAAAAAACACATTGACAGAATGGAGTAAAAACCCGAAAAAAATGAAGGAAAAAAACATGCTGCTAGTTCTTGATTTTCTTAATCAATCAGTATCCTGACCAGTAACTATTTCTATTTGATTCACCAAGTGTACTTAATTGCAGAGAAGCGTATTTTTGGGGTACCAATCACTATTTATCTTGTAGGTTAGAGAAAGAAATCGAAATTAGGTAATATGTTAGTGTCTAAAACTATAAGTAACCTACTAAAGATTGTTGTTTTAATCTTACCCTGAATTGTTCAGACATTGTGCTCAATATTCATGAGTAGAAAAGTATTCCCCATATAGCAAGAACAAACCCAAGAACACGTTCAACTCGTGTTCTTTGCTGCAGGGCAATAAATAGAAGTTCAAGAGTTTCAAATACACAATGGACAATCAAATCTCAATCAAGTAAACAGTGTTAAATTCACACAAAATGTTGTACTTTTAAGTGAGTAGACGATGAACACAAGCATGCCCATGCCTCCCATAAGCAATCCTCGCGTGAATGTGTGTTACCCCTGTAATATTTAAACACAATTGAGGCCAAATTAGCAAATAGAAGGAATATAAATAGCAAGAGATAAATAACCAGTGTAAATCCATGAACTAGAAGCTTATTTTAAAGAAAATCCATACTGGGTGAAGGAATATATAACCTGTCTAGACCAAATTATCAACAATTACTACACCTAACTATTAAAAATCACAATTTATACACACGTCTACATAAAATCAAAAGAACAAGTTCATTGGCATTAAAATTCAAATAAAAGCATTACTCATGTATCTGATTTTCTATTACTCTGATGCAACACGCACCAATTTGCACAGTATTGAATAATTAGTATACCAGCAGTCCAGCACTAAATTATGAACATTTAAGGACTCGTTGATTCTATTAGGTTGGTATAATAACAATTCGATATTGTGTAGGTTGATATCAAATTCTACAGGTTTGTTTACTAATAGTTCAATGTTTTGCAAATTGGTGTTTAACTTGGTAGTTTTAATTGGTTTGTGTACAAAAGCGATATTCTCCCTATAAAAAATGCAATGTGATCATACACGATATATCCTCTTCAAATAGAATTGAAGACATAATCGCGACGAAACAGGCATCTCAAAGCTCATAAAAAATAGTAGTTACAGAATACTTGAAAAGGTTTATGTATCGAAAGGCTTCGTCAATTCAAGTGATCTTCAACTGCCTTATGGAACGGGAAAGTTTTGCTCGTGGATTTAAATGCTTTCCTAAATATCTTTAGTATGTAGGCTACTTCTCTGGCGAAGCTCAAAGATTCAAATAAAATTAAATGGGGGATTAAATTGATTTCGATGTTTCATTATAAACAGTCACCTGAACTTGAAAAAGAGAACCCTGCCAATAAGAACAAAAAAGAAGCAAACCGCTAGTAGTGTAATAAAAAACCTGCCAAAAAACGAAACAGAAATTCAGATTCTAGTTTTAAGGTCAATGCATGGAAACATTGTAACATTTGTTTGATTAAATCCAGAAACAGCATGTTGGCCTCACAGATACATTTAAAATAAAATCCCAGCCAAAGAAACCTCATTTTAAGTTCTTTACTCAGAATACAAATGTTTTAAATGTCCGAGTAATCAGAATTTAACAATAAAAATATAGCGCAATTCATGTCACGCATCACAGCCATTTTGTGTGAGTATTAGATAGAGACGCACATACACACACACGTAGAGGGAAAGAGAGATGTGAATGAGGGAACCTATGTAGACAAGTCACCTCATGACAGCATAAGGAAAAAGTATCAAAGAAAATAACGATGAAGTCCACTTACATAGAGCATTCTTGCTAAGCTCCACTTAACCTCACGCAAAGATGAAAAAGATACGTCTAACCCAAGAGGCATCAGTTTATTCAATGAATTAGATATACACGCGAAAGGCGAAGCTGAGGCCATAAAAGGACAAATTAAATAATGGACACCTTTGATCAAACTGTCCGTGAAATTTAACGTTTTGAAGTAGAAATAAGATGACAGTTCCTATCAAGAGCATGGCACAACAGACCTGCACATGGACACTGTAATGTGTAAAGACATTTACTATGGTAGAATACTCGATTAACAGATCAACACAAAATGCAACCATGTTATGAAATTTCTAGCAAACATACACTAATTTCATGACAGTTTGAAAACCAGTGTTTCAAGGCCTATCAACAAGGGCATATACACACAAAAAATCAATTATCATGCACAACAAAATTCAAGACGCCAAATTGCATGATTTAAAATCAAAATAACAAATCCACCCGATGAGAAGCTCGCGTCTGAGAAAATTCACTTTGGGAATGAAATGTGCTTTTAGTAATAAAACTCTTCTGATAAAGGACAACAATTGATACATAAGAAACACATACTATTCTGGAATCCTAAGGTTTTCATGTTAGTCTTCTTTTCGGCACTTGTATAATTAAATACAATCCCATTTTTTTATTTCGACTATAGTGTTAATAAGAATGATTAGGGATTATTATAATTTAATACCATTAACTATGGGTACTCAACTTGATTTTAAGACAAGTACCCATAATTAATGACTTAATGTTATTAAAGTATACGGTAAAACGTCCATAGTTAATGGTATTAAAGTATAATAATCCCTAATCATTCTTATTAACACTATAGTCGAAATAAAAAAAGATACATCACACAATCCCTCTAATACATGCGACGATACAGATGGTAAATTACTAAATAAGCGAAGGTTAAAAAGGGAAAACCGCTAAATACCAGTTTAGTACCCAACCTATTAATTTTGGTCCAATTAAGGGTCCGACAACACATATCGACGAAATTACACTCACATTTCGACGAAAAATGATAGGTTGGGGACTAAATTAATAAACATTTAAGGTTTGGTACTAAATTGATAAAATCCAATACTACAGGGTACTAAACAACATTTTTGCCTATATAAAACCATTTTCACAGTTTCTTAACAATTTCGTACCGTAATATACACCCTAATTATTTTTTATTAACACGATAGTCGAGATAAGAAAACATGCGATGATACAAATGGTAAATAACTAAATAAGCGAGGGTTAAAATGGAAAATTAACTGACCTATGAGACGGTAATAAAAAATATTGGGATTAAATCTTGTGAACCGTAACATCTCTCTCTCTCTCTCTCTCTCTACAGTTGCTCTCCGGTGATCAACTTATTTTATTTTTTTAGGCTAGCACGTTATTTTATTTTGTTGGGGTTTTATTTCACTTTGCTTATTATAGTTTCATTTCTGATTGGCCACCCATATATTTAATTAATATTTGATATTTGTTTTTACTAGTAACACTATGGTTCTGGGGGCAAAGCAATAAATGTTTTGTAGTACGTTATTTTATGATTTTATGGGGTTTGTTATATTTTTATCACTCTAATTTCATTTACATTTCGGATTCATCATATATATTATCAAATTGTAATTTATTTAACTTGTTTTGTTATTTTGATATAATGAATGGGTAGTAAATCTCGATTTGCATGTAGAAATGATGAAAATCTCGTACGATAATCAATGGGTCATGGGTCGTGAATTTTGATTCACAAGTAAAAATGATGAAAATCGTATAAAGTTATCAACTAGGTGTTAGAACTTAGATTTAGTGAAATTAGGTTGTTACCGGCTTTTATTTTAGCATTTTCAATGTGGACAAAATTAGTCTAGATGATCAAGTATATCACTTTTCTTAGTCGGAAACATCAAAAATGGAAAATTTGTGTATGCATAGTTGTGTAGCCGCAAGCTATCGATTATAACATCGTTGTGTTTCTATTTTGAGGTTTCTTTAGTATGACCGATCACTTAAACAATAGTAGTGCATTTTACTATTAGTAGTCTTGGGGGGAAAAGTCTTCATTCATATGCTAGCAACGTTATTTTATTTCATGGGGTTTATTACACTTTAGTCATTCTAGTTTCCTTTACATTTCGGAATGTCAACCTATATAATCATATTGGAATTTGTTTAACTTCTTTTTGACATAATGAATGGTCGATGCGCAAGAAGAAATGATGAAAATCATTTAGGTTGCTATCAGATTTTATTTTATTATTTAGGTAGCTACCGGTTTTTATTTAGTATTTAGGTCGGTAACGGCTTTGGTCATTCTAGTTTCATTTACATTTCGGATTGACCTGTATATAATCGATTAGAAGTTGATTTAAAAAAAATTATAAGTTTTTTAACATGCCAACAATTTATAGATTTTAAATAAGAATTTGTTTTTCCTAATGACATAATATTAGTCCAAATAGCCAATTTTCAAATTATACATATAGAAAATATAAGTTTTGTTTCTATTTACATTTCTGATTGGGGCAAATTGTTGGGGCTATACGAAACTACGTATAATTTTAACTGACAAGTAACTCATATGAAAATTGTCGAAATCGAATTTTTCAAAAGTTAACAACATAGTTCAAATGTTGAACTATATGAACAAATTTTAAAATTTTAAATTTCAACAATTTAAAGAAGAGATATTTGTCGGTCAAAGTTGCACGTAGATACATAGAGCCCCAATATTTTGGGACGGGAGAGTGTCCAATTGGAATTTATTTATGGCAAGTAACACTATGGATCTGGTGCGAATCCATAAAGGGTATACGTTATTTTATGTGGTTTGCTACACTTTGGTCACTCTGCTTTCATTTACATTTCGGATTCGTCACTTATATAATCAAATTGGATATTTTTTTTGAAGAGTAACACTATGGATCTGGGACGAAGTCATAAATGTTATACGTTATTTTACGGGATTTGCTACACTTTGATCACTCTAGTTTCATTTATATTTCAGAATGACAACCTATATAATCAAATTGGAATTTGTTTAACTTTTTTTTTTTATTTTGACATAATGAATGGGTAGTAAATCTCGATGCGCAGGTAGAAATGATGAAAATCTCGTACGATAATCAATGGGTCGTGGATCGTGAATATCGATTCGCAAGTAAAAACGATGAAAATCGTATAAAGTTATCAACTAGGTGCAAGTTAAAACTTAGATTTAGTGAAATGAGGTTGCTAGCGGCTTTTATTTTAGCATTTTCAATGCGGACAAAATTATTCTAGATGATCAATTATATCACTGTTATGAGTCGGTCGGAAATAGCGAAGATGGAAAATTTGTGCATGCATAGTTGTGTAGCAACAAGCTATCGATTATAACGTCGTTGTGTTTCTATTTTGAGGTTTCTCTGGTGATCACATAGGTTTAGCTGGTCTATTCGTCGAAAGTCGAAATCTAAATGACTCATTTCTCGACTATCTATTTATTTCCTGACAACATCCTCCAACACTTTTTTTTTATGGGGAAACGATCACTTAAACAATAATAATGCATTTTAATATTTGTAGCGTTTGGGGGAGAACAGGTCTTCATTCATAGGCTACCAACGTTATTTTATTTTCATGGGGTCTATTACACTTGGGTCATTCTAGTTTCCTTTACATTTCGGAATGACAATCTATATAATCAAATTGGAATTTGTTTAACTTGTTTTTGACATAATGAATGGTTCGATGCGCAAGAAGAAATGATGAAAATCATTTAGGTTGCTACCGGATTTTATTTTATTATTTAGGTTGTTACCTGGTTTTATTTTAGTATTTAGGTCGATACCGGCTTTGGTCATTCTAGTGTCATTTACATTTCTGATTGGCCATCTATATATCCAACTAGAATTTGTTTATGACGAGTAACACTATAGATCTGGTGCGAGGCCATAAATGGTATGCGTTATTTTATGGGGTTTGTCCCATTTTGTTCACTCTACTTTTATTTACATTTCGGATTCGCCACCTATATAATCAAATATGATAGTTTTTTTGACGAGTAACACTATGGATCTGAGACGAACCCATAAATGTTATACGTTATTTTATGGGGTTCGCTACTATTTGGTCACTCTAGTTTCATTTACATTTCGTAATGGCAACCTATATAATCAAATTGGAATTTGTTTAACTTGTTTTGTTATTATGACATAATGAATGAATAGTAAATCTCGATGCACATGTAGAAATGATGAAAATATCGTATGATAATCTATGGTCGTGGGTCGTGTATCTCGATGCGCAAGTAAAATGATGAAAATCGTATAAATTTATATATAACCAAATTGGAATTTTCTTTTGACGAGTAACACTATGGATCTAGAACGAATCCCTAAATGGTTACATTATTTTACGGGGTTTGCAACACTTTGGTATCACTCTATTTTCATTTACATTTCGGAATGGCAACCTATATAATCAAATTGGAATTTGTTTAACTTGTTTTGTTATTTTGACATAATGAATGGGCAGTAAATCTCGATACGCAGGTAGAAATGATGAAAATTTCGTACGATAATCTCGATGCGCAAGTAAAAATGATGAAAATCGTATAAATTTATCAACTAGATGTAAGCTATAACTTAGATTTAGTGAATTTAGGTTGCTACCGGTTTTTATTTTATCATTTTTAATGTGAAAAAAATTAGCTTAAATGATAAAGTATGCCACTTTTCTTAGTTGGAAATAGCGAAGATGGAAAATTTATGCATGCATAGTTGTGTAGCAGCAAGCTAGCGAAATATAAGGTTGTCGTGTTTTTATTTTGAGGTTTCTATGGTGATCACATAGGTGGAGAAATGATCACTTAAAAAATAGTAGTGCATTTTACTATTAATAGCATTTGGGGATAACGAGTCGTAAAATTATTTTAATTATGAGGTAAATTATAGTTTGATAGGGGTGGGTTAGGGTTGGGACCCGACTCGTAAACACTCAACTCGCATCCCGACCGGATTACTTTTGAAAGTGAAAAAAAAATTCCGATCCCGACCCGACAAAAGTCGGGACCCGAATTTTCGGGATCCCGTAGGGTCGGGATAGGTTTATCCCGAATCTCTCGACATATTTTTTTTATTTTACGGCGACGTCATTTTTTATTAACAATTTTCATTTGAGAAGTCTAAACATGTTATTAAAATGAAACATAATCCTAGTTTAAAAATAACATTCCTAATAAACGAAAAAATAAATTAACATGTAGTAGAAAAAATAGTGTAAAACTACATGGAATAGATAAAAAAAATTGATACGTTTTTTATTAGATTCTTTTAGTATTTAGTTTTATTCACACAAGTAAACAATTATCATATTAAATGAGATACATTATCATTATAATTTTTATAATCGGAAAATAATAATTATTTATCTTTCTTGAAAATAATAATATAATTTTTTAATTTAAGTATATTTTTTAATTTTAATAGTTTCATATATTTAAAACTATAAATCTATATTATACTTATATAATTATAACTAATATAGAAAACAACAAAGATTGTAGCTCATATGGTAGAGTGTTTACGTTGTATGCTAGAGATACAAGGTTCGATTCTCATTATTTGCATTTGATATAAATTAATTTATATTTTTAAATAAATTTAAATTAATTAAAAAAAATCGGGTCAGGTCGGGACACCCAACGAAATTAAAATTGTCACCCGATTCCGATTCCGAAGTTTGTCGGGTCGGGACGAAACCCGACATTTTCGGGTCGGGACTATTCTCGGGTCTGGAATTTTCGGGTCGGGTGTGGGTCGGGATTTCGGGATTTTTTTTCCGCCATAGTCGTCACTAAAGTTTTATATAAAGATGATGGGTCACCATAGATTCAATCGAAACTGGTTATGACATAATGGGTAGATACAAAAGTTGAAATGATGAAATGCTTATAATTAAGTTATCGAACTTAATGTAAATAAATTTTGATTGCTTTTTAGCTTGATACCAACTTTATTTGAGCAACTTAAATTTTTAATGTGTAGAAAATTAATAAAAGAATTTTTTTAATGTGGATCTACCCATTATAGAATTAACAGGGAGTGAGTCAAGATCTTCTCCCTCTAACTATGTCAATTCTTTGTGAATTTGTTCGCTTAAACTACGATAATTAAAATTTATAAGTTTTTAACAATGTCAATATTTTTTAGATTTTTTAAAAAAGATTTGTGTCCTTTCCCCAGGACATAATATTAGTCCAAATTACCAAATTTCAGATTATATAAAGAAAATGTGTGTCTGATTCTATACTTTCTTTAAGTTAATAAATTATAAGTTGTTTTGAAGCACTTATTGTTGAAATAATGTATAGAAATATTAAAATAAGTTTGAAACTCAAAAGGTTTCTTGGTCGAACTTTTGAACAAAAATAAATAGAAGGGAAACAAATAAGAACACATAGGATCCTTACTCATCGGAAGTCCGTTAGTCATAATGATTTAGTGTAAAATACAGAAACGATGGACATTTTAGCTTATTATGATTATAAATATGAAAATGTCTTCCAGGATCTAGATCTTCAAAAAGTTAATACTCATATAATGAATCAGAATTGTTACTGTTTTTAATTGGATGGTGAGATTGCAGACAACGACAATTTGCGTAATCGTGCCCAAGTTGCTCACTTTTTGGTGAATATGCCTAGTGGGGCTCGAGATTACACTTGAAGCAAATCGACCAACACAATGGCTCTGCTCATACCAAGTCCCTTGCAAGTTCACACTGCATATATGAGCTTCCATTTTCAAAGCTACTTGATGAACCTTATCAAGTTTGATCAAAGACTGATAACAAACAAATTTGGGGATCAAGTTAGCATTTAACAGCCAAAGAGGTTGAAATGATGTTTCATTATACTTCCAAATTTGGCTGTTCGAGTGAAAAGTTCACACTGCATATATGAGCTTCCATTTTCAAAGCTACTTGATGAACCTTATCAAGTTTGATCAAAGACTGATAACAAACAAATTTGGGGATCAAGTTAGCATTTAACAGCCAAAGAGGTTGAAATGATGTTTCATTATACTTCCAAATTTGGCTGTTCGAGTGAAAAAATAAGCCAGTGATAACATACCCAAATAAAGGCTTATTTAATCAATGCGATAATCAATTCACAAGTGGCAATTTTATATTTCTCTACAATCCACAGACTACACAGCCTAAACCTTTATAAAATTTTGTTGCTTAACTTACAAAATCTGCAAAATTAGCATAACCATTATAAGAAAATACGCCTTCAATAGCCATGGCCAAAAATAAGGAGAAACCCAATGTGAAGTTCGCATTGCATTGCAAACTTCGAATCGACCACTTGCATTAGACTCAAATATGGCCTAGAAGTTGGTTAAAACACGTACTCGAAACATGAGTTTTCTGTTATTCGTCAAACTCATCTAGCCAATACTTCAAATGGTGACACCCCTTCATCGGATATATCAAGAAACAACTCATCACTTTTGCACAAAGCATAAACAACATCAACCATACTAGGCCTCTTTAAAGGGTCTCTTTTTAAACAAGCAATCGCAACAGCCAACACATTCATAACACTCTCCATAGAACAGTTATCTCTTAAGAGCACCTCATCCATCCAACTTCTCACTCTTCTCTCTCTTCTCTCTTCTCCCCCCTCTAAAATCCTATCGATGTTCATCCATAAAGCCCGGCCCTCTCCATCTATAACTTCTTTCCCTGAAACAAGCTCAAGAAGAACGACACCAAAAGAAAAAACATCCATTTTTGTCGAAACAATCCCATCGTTTATATACTCGGGAGAAATGTACCCTTCTGTTCCAACGATGTGCGTAGTTATTGCGTTACACCCTGACCTTGCTAACCCAAAATTGGCTATTTTTCCCCTAGTATTCGAGTCTAGGAGGATATTGCTACTCTTAATGTCCTTGTGAACGACACGTGGCCTTGTGTGTTCATGTACGTATTGAAGACCATTTGCCACATCAATAGCGATTCTTAGGCGTGTTTTCCAATTTAGCATTTCTTTTTTGTTACTCTGTAGCCACGAGTAAAGGGACCCGTTTTCGACATACTCATAAACCAAATAACAACTGGCATCTTCCGGGTCTATGCAAAAACCTTCTAGCTTGACCAAACTGCCATGATTGACCTTCAAAAAAGGGAAAAAGAAGTTGTTCTGATACGAAATTGAAAAACAAATGAAATCAAGGAAAAGCATTTAACTATCATGGATTTAACATTTTATTTCAATTGGCCAACTGAATACCACTACTAATTTGCTTGGAGGTTTTTAAGTTGCGGCTTCTAATCAGATAACTGGACTCTTTAGGTTAAGGTAAAAACTGAATTTCATTCGGCTTTAACAGTAAACCAGAAAAGTTCACGTTTTCTTATCATCCAGATGCAATCCAGCTTCTAGGGGGAAAAAAAAACTGAGCTTAAACTCTGCAGCCAAACAAGACCTAAACTGAAAAGGTATTTAATTATCTTAATGAAGTATAGTCAACAAAAACTATTCAAACCAGAGACCTCATTTTACTTTAGATGCTATCATAGTATCATTGTTGTTTTACCCAACAGACATACGTTAATGCATTAATTTACTAATATAATTTTTGTAGCACCAAAGAATAAGACAAGTGACTTCACCTAATTATTCTTTAGTATCACATCTATAATTAAGTAATCTAAAATTTGCAGCAAGTGAATAATCCCCAGATACTTAATAATCCTATTTTATCTCCTTAAATAAAAATATAAAAATGTGAAATCCACAGTACCTGTGTGATATGTTAATATACATCTAAACAAAGCTCGGTGGAGTTTATAATTTTCCTGAAATTTGGAGGATTTTCTCATCAGTTATGAGTAACTTATGCACCAATACTTATTTGACAGTAATTCACTGAAGCGGTGACGAAGAACTGAACCTATATTGAAGTAATAAAAACAATTTGCAGTGCATTCGGATGTTTTTCTTGCTAATCTTGTTTGAAGAAACTAGAAAATTTATGCTGGAAGGACACACCTTTTTCTCTATGCTAGAGGGACACACCTTTTTCTCAAACTCAAGCAAACCAACTTATTTGATTAATAATCGCAACCAGAGAATCCCTATATATATGGCTTGCTATCCCAAAATAGGAAAATACTCGAAAGCTGAGGTTTTGGGAATACCTTCTGCAAAATCTTAAGCTCTTCACAAGCATTCCACTTCATTTTCTTGATAGCATAAAACTCATCACCAATATAACCTCTATACACACACCCTTGTATCAAACACTTCTTATCAAATCCTTCGGTACCTTTTCTAAGCTCCTCAATCTCATACACCTTATACTTGTCCAGACACTCGGACACATCAGCAACCAAGTTCATATTCATATTTTTCACAAACCCCTTTCCCATTTTCTCTTCATCTTTACACTTTCTTTTTCCTTTTTTCCTCTCCTTTTCTCTGTAACCAAACAACACACACACCAGGATTAGCAAAGCACTACAAATCCCTAACCCTGTCCCTAATCCAGCCACTAACCGTTTATCCGCTGATCGTCGTCGTGGGACAGGCGGAGGATCCTGCAATATGGAAAATGACCAAATTACCCCTACGAACAGACCAGAAAATTACATGTGCTATAATTTTAACTGAAGGTAGTGCTAGTAAAGGACTTTTTTAATTACACCTTTTAAGAAAAAAAGCTAGAGGTTGAGAAAATTGCTTGTTTATCCAGCTGAAAGCTATACCTATTTCAGGATAAAGAAAAAAAGAAATTTCAGCTGTTAAGCTAATTAAATAAATTCCAGCTTTAAAGCGAAGAAGAACCAAAAGACTAGCTCAAAAGCTGCAACCAAACAAGCCCTAAACAACCATATACTAGTACATAGCTATATTATTTACAGTTTTACACTTAACTTTAGATTCGGATTTGAAATCCAGAATAAACATATAATTTGATGCACATAACTAGAATTTACCTGCTGTTTCAACTGAGGGAGCTTCGAAACCGGAACAAAAGCAGTTTCATAAGGACGGATACTATTCCCGTTAACTTCGACCATCAAATTCTCATCCGAACCAAATTGCTTTGCAATAGAGGCGAAAGTATCAGAAGGCTGAAAAACATAGCTGATCAAAAAACTAGTATTGGTTTGATTTCTACTTGGGCACTTGCAAAAGATTGGAAACACCACATTTACACCAATTTCAAGCTCCGTGGGGACAAGGCTTGGGTTCACCGCTTGGACGGATTGGTAAGTGGTGAGGTTTTGGAACTTGAAAGTGGAAACTAAGTAAAAAGTGTCTCCTTTTTGGATAGTATAGTTAATACTAGCATATGACATGTTAGTCACATTCTTAACATTAACGCCAGTGCTTTTTGCATTGGCGTTAATGTGATCGTTAATGCTAAGCTCGGCATTAGTGTTGATGTTAACGGTGTTGCAAGAGCATGTGATAGGGACAAAAAAGGGTTGTTGAGGAGTGATAAAGGATGAAGAGAAAGGGATAATGGAATGGGTAAGGGAGAAAAGGTCGGCTACGGAGGCTAAATCCGACGAATTGGCTCGATAGTAGACGTAGGATTCGCAAGGGTAAGAGGAAAGTGTGGTGCAAGTGTAGCCTTTGGTGTTTGGAAGTTGAGAATGGGAAATTGATAGGAGAGAAAAGAGGAGGAAGATTGAGCATAGAGAGAGGTAACTAGTTGCCATTCTTGGCCTACCTGTTTGTAGTGGGAAAAGTTTGGTAATATGAATGTGAACTGTGTATGGTTTGAGATGAATTATATTATACTAATGGTCACTGTGTTCTTTTTCAAAATTCTATTTGGTTTTCCCAACTCTGATTTAAAGAGAAAAGCGCATATTTGTTTGCAGCTTTACTTGTTCAGTTTACCGTTTTCGGCTTGTGGGAAACATTTCATTACTAACGTCTGCTTGGTTGGTGCTTCTGTTTTTTTAGTGGCTCAAAAGAAGCTAGAAATACAAAAACGGTTACATCTTTTTAATTTTCTTGTCCGCAGATAAGCAATAGAGCCAAATAAGACCAAACCTTTTTATACTTCCGTGATTGCAGAGTAGTGATCATGGTCATAGTAGGTACCGCGCCAACATAAATGATTAAAAAACGACTGATTTTGTCCAGGAAAAAAAACCACACGGGTAAATGATGTTCTAAATCACCAAAAAAATTAAACCGTTATCTAACCAAAAATTATATATATCCATTATGTATATCTGTCGTTATCATACAGTGTTTGAACTTAACAACAATACCACAGGAAAAAAAAAAGATACACCAAAGTAGTGAAATTTTAAAAAGTTTTTCTGATTGGGACAACCATACATCTTAGTCTTTATTAGTTCAATTTAATAATGGCAGTACAAATTCAAATTGGAATATTTGATCTTGTACTTTTCCTAGTTGAACATATAGCATGACACCAAGGGATTATCTTTAAAGCACTGCCATATATTCATGGGGAAGTCTATTTTGAGCTGTCAAGTAACTCGTTTGAGGCTCCAAATTAATCAAACGATAACATGGTTAAAAATCAGGTCCACGTCACATCTTATTTTTATTTATTTTTTCAATTTATTCCACTCAATTTTATTACAAAATAAATAACTCTAACACCACTTCATTACATCTCATTACACTTCATTTATCTACAAAATAAATAAATTTACCCATTCTATCACACTATTAATTAATACATTCCTCTATTTTTTTTTCCATTCAAACTAAATACAAAATTAAAATATTTTATAATCATAATATTATATCAAGTTAACACTTTCAATTAATTTATATTTTGCACTTATTTATTTATTAATTTTGTTACTTCCGAGTAAATAATTAAATTGTCTCCAAAAACCATACACGTCATTATTTTCTTTCGTGATTTCAAATACTACTTCCGTGATTTTTTAAATTCGTGCTTGATTTGATTTCAAATAGTATGTACGTGAATTGTCAGAGTGGACCACTATTTGACAAATGTCCGTTAATCAACAGTGGACCACTATGAGATCGTCATTTGTCAAAGCTTTCTACTTTTTTAAGATACATTTTTGTCAATGACATTTACAATCAGAAAAATCTCTACCATTGAAGGTCAGACCATGTCTTTGTAGGGTGGTCAACTAAGGAATTTCTCTTTAGACAAATAAATGATTTTGTCGACACATTTTCAAATATTGGCCAAAATAGGCCTTGTCCCCAATATTAATATGCTTACTTGTCTAAGTGATAAATATAATAACGGATTTAAATTGTGTACTTCCAACTGCCATACAGAATACTCACAGGCATAAAAGTACTTTAAATTACATCTATCAATTACATTGGACTAAATATCTCATATTTTAGTGTCACTTATTAGCTAAGAGATAATATTTTGGTCACATTGTACTTGATATCACACCCATTAAATGTCATGTTGGCAATCACTTGTTAAGTTTTGTGCTAAGAGCAACTACTTATTAGCTATGAGATGATATTTCACCCTTTAGTGTCACTTGTTAGCTAGGACATGATATTTTGCTCCCTTTGGACTTGATAACACACCCATTAAATGTAATGTTGGCAATCAATTGTTAAGTTTTGTGTTAAAGTTAGCCTCCACACTAATGGGTGAGGTGGCAATCACTTTATCATTTCATTCTATTTTAAATTGTTTAATAATCACATGTCACACTTATCCTATTAACTAGTACCAATATATTAATAAAATATATTTTTACTAGCCAAAACTAGTTAGTCCAATGTAAATAAAAAATGCAAGTTAAAGTTAGCTTGTATGGATGTAAGTTAGTAGGTGTTTTTTTTTCTTATTTGGCAATAGTTAGCTAGCCAAATTTATCAAGTGAAATGTGGATGCTCTCAAATTAACCTATTGATTAACGCTAGTTGTACATATTTACATTGGCATATGTGAGAATATATTACAGATTGGGAAAAAAAATAACATACTACATATTCCTATAAGAGAACTGAATCTCCTAGTTTTAATTAAGAACAAAAACAAAGCAGGAACAACGAAAGAACTGAAACTCAGTGTGCGATTTTCATCTCTTACTGATCATCATGACTGGAACTTCAAAAAAGAATCTAATTAATTATACCTGCTAATTGTCTGGTTTAATTTGCAGAACTATTTCAGCTAATTGAATATTACCACTCAGCCCAGCTGCTTTATCATATGGCATGAACGAAAAACCATCGAGTAGTTCGTTGCACCTCAGTTTCCACTTCTCCATCAAAAACTCAATGTGATGATGTCCGCTGCATCCAAATAAAAAATTAATCATTTCCCAGTAAAAAAATGTAGTATTTTACCAAAAGTTGAGTTTGCAACTAGAGCAAGATCATGTGCAATTACCTTCTATTGTGATAAGTTGTTATGAAAACAGCATTCGGAGAGTTTTGTAGTAGATATGCCACAGTGGAAAATAGATCATCGAAGGCTTGCAAATTCATGGAAAAGAAACATCATTGTAATATTTTTAGATCTGAAACATAAAAGGGGCAAAGATATAACAGTTAAATCGGCATACCACTAGTGTCATATAACACATCAGCTCCAAGTATAATGTTTGGACTCAACTCGAAGATAGGCTCATCCCATACGCTCCATGTCAGACCCATTACCTATAAAAAAAAATCTAAATTGTAACACATCTGGCTTGGCCAAATATATATATTTGAGCCTGTGTGCTCATGATAAAAATTGAAGAAATGTTAAACATTTATGAGAAAAGGGAACACAAATAAACACAAGATGGTTCCAGGTCTCAAGCAAGAAATATTTAGAACTAAACCACTAATTGAGACCAGCATTGATAGTTCTCCTTGAACGAAACAACATTGACGTCTTCAAGTATATACAGTTATGTACAATTGAGTTTCACAAACAAAGGGGAAAAGTTATATTTTACCTTACAGTGAAGGTTGTTCAAAACAGACACTCTTTTCATGTTGTCCAATACCTGAGCATCCAAGTAAAATGAATCGCATTCACTTGGTTGAAATTTCAATTGCTAAAAGATAGTAGAAGACACTTGGCCACCAAAGGTTCCTTTATTTAAAGTTGTATTTCTGAATTATAATTTCAATCGACTGAGATCCCAAAACCCAACTTGGCAAAAGATCCAAATCGCAAAAACGGATAGATAGAAGATGAAAGGGGCGATAAAGAAAAGAATTCAATCAGATAGTAGTGAAATGGCTAAATAAATAATATACTAAGAATCAAAATGTAGAAACTTGACCGAATGTCCACATGGTGTTCATTGCCTCAAGAGTGCTCATAAGATATGAGGCATATATGTTGTCAATGTAGCAAGAAGAAAACGAAATATAGGGGATAGGAAAAATAAGTATGAAGGCATACTACTACACTACAATAGCCATCGTCCAATAATATACCCTGATACATATATCCATTGATATTGAACAATAATACGAATGGTACAAGCTTCGCACAAACACACACACAAAAATTGTTAAGCTAAAAATTGTAATTACTCGTAATACCTCTAGCTTGTTTGCATCATCAGTTAACGTAACATCGGAACCAACTTTAGCAGCAACAAGCCCAGGCAAGGATGTTCCAGCTCCAAGCTGTAAAGATTAACATTATACTTATACAACATTATCACATCAACTGCGTTATAAAAACGAAGATACATAACCTCATAAATAGTATCACTACATGTGTAGTTGTAGAATTGCGAATGAAGTTCCAACGTTACCTCAACCACGCTAACTCCCAAAAATCGCAATCTTTGTTGCCAAACATATTCTGCAAGGACAACGCTGCATGGCCATACAAATAGTCCGTAGTCTTCTTTCATACTCTGAGTCCAAATTAGGAAAACACTGTTCACGATATTAGGATTTGACAATCCAAGCTACCAAATAAGATTAATGAAAATTGGAGAAGAAAAGGTAGAGAATTGTAATTATCAAAATTAGATCCACATTTGATTAAGATAAAGACAGGTTCTACCTAAATCAAACACTAGAATACCCTTAAATTCTAAAGAGGCTGACTAATATAATATTTACTCCACAGCCTACCACAAAAATCTAAGATACCTCTTAGTAACATTGGCAAGTTTCATTTTACATTCATTCTGTTGATTCAAGTTCTCCTTTCAGATGCGAAAGGGGAAACTAAGATAGCATTTAGTAGACAGCTAGTGCTTTCCTTGTTGGTTATATTTTAATTTTTTCCGGGCTTCAGTTTGTAGTCTTCATTTTTTACTTTACCAAAAAGACATGTTTGACAGGCAGTTTTGTTACCAAAAAGACAAAAAGTCTATATTACCAACAAGTTATTACCAGTATGCTGTGTTCATAATTCATATCACAAACTTGGTCGGAATAATAACAACACAATTCAATCAAGGACCACAAAAAATGCAAGAAAACTCAAAACAAAGCTCAAAAGCTTCCGTTTTAATTTCAGCTATTTGAAAACACATTGCAATCTCTCTTATCTTGACAATCGAAACATTTGCAACAACTCAGTTCCAGTCTTGAAAAATGAACAAATGCAAGGAACCGAGGTTACATATTCCCTCGTTATTTATTTCTAATTACTGAATTCATAAGATAATTCAACATATTTCGATAAATACCTCAATGACTGTAATGGAAAAACCATCTCCGTTACTACCAAAGTGATGCTTAGAAAAAGTGGTCATTTTCTCATCTGTTTCTGGACGTTCTCCATTAATGCCCTTCATTTAAGCCTGCTTATTTTTGCGAGTACACATTTAGATTCAAAATACAACTAAATTTACAAGTTTCGTTATAAAAACTTGATATGCAACAGAAAAAGACCATGTAGAAAAAGAATCTAAACACTCGATATGCAACCGAAATATAAGGGGAGGGCCCTTTTAGTATATTTAGTACATCAAAAAAATGTACTAAATGTTAATTAAGAAACCCAATTATGCGTTTCTTATTATTAAGTTGATAGCATCGAAGTATACATTAAAATCCGAAACCCGTAAATATACAGCTACCAAACCTACAAACAACTCCAACCCAACAAACTTTTCAATACAAGCAGGTTTTAAACACACAAACAAAAACGGTCTAGTTCAGCAACGAAGAAGGCCTCAGAGAACCATAACCTTAATCCCAAAAACAAACCAAAACCTAAGCTTTTTCAACACTAAAATTTCAAATATGTAAAGTTAAAAGTTGGGGTTTTATGGTTTTTGTAGCCTGAATTGTTGGTGTTTTATCATTTAGTACCCTGAATTCTTAATTTTTCTTATTTAGTAGTACCCAGAATTCAAGTTATTTCTCTATTTTGAGCTATTTGTTCATTTTGATACCCTGAATTCTCAGTTATTTTCTTCTTTAGTACCCTGCTTTCAATAATTCCTTTGCCACTTGTCACGACGGAATAGTTCAAATTGAAAAAAAAACTTGAATACAGGGTAATAAATAAGAAAAATAAGAATTCAGGATAATAGAAAAGAAAACAACAACAATTCAGGATACAAAAATACTAAAAACCCGTTAAAAGTTAAAAAAAAACTATATTAAAGATTGTAGCAAGCATTTGATGGAACAGGTTATGTGCACTAATACTATATGCGAGTGTTGAATGAAGCAACAAAGATTGATCCAAACTATCATCTCAATTGATAAAACCCTAATGCTGACTAATTAAACAGTAAATATCCAAATTTTATAAAAAAATAAAATAAAAATGTAGCAGTTTAAATAAATGAAGGTCAGAGTCGTTCGTACCGATGCTTTGGTGGAATTCGTAAAAAATATTGTTTGGTTGAAGAAATAAAATTATACTTATATAAGGAAATAAGTATAAATTTGATACTTTTATTTCATAAGTACTATACTTTTTTATATATATTATTTCTAATTATTTTCACTGTTCACGGTATACTTTTAAAAGTTTTACCAAACAAACTTACATACATTAATAAGTACGGAGTATGTTTTTGGAAATATTTATGAAATATGCTCAATTTTATGAATAATAAATCGTTAAATTCTTATGAATTAAGAGATAATTTATCAAAATAACTTACATATACTTTTTTATTAATTTGATTTGATCATATTTTAAATGCATTTTTTCACTTTTATTCAAAAATAAGTATCTTATAAGTTTATTGAATGTTTTATTGAAGTTTCTGAAAAGTTTAATTTAATATTTTAAAAAGGTTTCACTTAAGTTTCCAGAACATATCGGAGACGTTTCTCCTAAAATTTTGAAAGAATACCGTATCCATTTTCGAAACGCGATACGTACCCTAAACAGAGTTTTCGGATAACTATGATTTTTCTACATCCATTAAAAAAAGTATACTTTTCTACTTATAATGTGTAAGTTTATATTTATTCTACAAGTATACAATTTTGACTCTTTCACAAATTTATTTACTAAAATTACATATTTGCCTGATACTAATTGTTTGTAGATATTTGTTCATGAATAAAGACGAGGGTGAAAGTGGAAATACGTAGTATGTAAAAAAGGTGGAAGAGAGTATTTCCATTGAAATTCAGATACTTGTTTTTAGAATATATTTTTTTTCTAAGATTTTTTTTAAGCTGAAAAAATGACTTAAAAAAGCAAATTTTGTAAGTTAATTACAACTTATATATTATTATGTTATACACGTTATTAACATAATTAATTAGGATCTTTTCTACATGATGATCATACATATTATAACATCAAGGGTATGTCGAAACACATACCTTAAGCTATGCGGAAGGGCGGTGGAACTTAAATCGGACATGATAGTTCAGTTCGGATGACGGATGTAGATCGTCAGGATGGAGACTTGAGTTTCTCCTCCTTAACCTATCACTACACTACTTTATGTGTTGTTTATGTGTGTATGTTTTTGACACAAATTGAGATGGTATTGTGTCCTTTATATAGGTAGGAGGAGGACCCGAGACTCTTCATATACTTTCGATCTCTACCGTCCATCAAGGTAGGATCAATCTCAACCGATCATTATGATGGAAATGTAGAATTTATTAACTCACAGATTTATGTTTAAATCATAAATTACATAAGTTATGGAATGTATATGGACCAACTTAATGAGAAATATTTATTCTATTTTTAAAGAATTAATATTTATAAAAGAATTATAAATAATTCTTATAAATTTATCTAACCATCCAAGCACTTACATATTTTTTAAATCAAAAATCTAAAAATCAATAAATTTTGTTGCCACACCGCAAAACTCGTTTTGGCTTCCAAAAACCACGTTTCCTGCGTACTATTATTTTACGTTATATTTTTTAAAAAAAATTCACGTTTACGTACTCGTCTCGTTTATCGCTTTCAATAGGGGTAGCCTCTCGAAACCAAGAATAATATAGAGGAGCACTAATCGAATATGAAAACAAATGAATAAATAACAGTAAAAAAAAAACGGCCGTGTGATTTTGCACGGGCCGATATTTTCGTAATGTTTATCTATAAAATGGCAAAATTTCGTAACCATTAGTCAAATGTAAGGAATATTTGTCTGAAATATAAAAAAACAATTATAGAGGATTGATTGGTGTAAAAATAGTAGTTTCTAGCAGTTGAATATAATATAAAAAAATTGCATTTTTTATATATATATTTTAAATTTAAAAAGTTGTATACGTGGAACTTCTTTGTGACAAAAATTAGGAGCAACCCTTATTAAGTTGGTTGAGGTGAAAGGTTAACATCGTAGTAAATAATATGTGCCAAGAATAAACCAAAACGGACCCCAAAATTATATCATTTTAGATTTGGACACAGGGCTATGTTGCAGGGATATAATCATGCAAGTATGAGTGTACGACGCGTCCTATGACACTATGACACGCAATGGTAATACGAAATTATTTGTAAATATTGACATGACACGGCTAAAATCTATAATTTATATAAGTTCCTATATAAATGTTTAATCAAAATAAAAATTATATATAACTAAACAATTTAAAGCTCATAAAATTTAATCATAATTAATATTTTTTAATACTTTAAGAAAAAATGATGTTATGGGAGACTTAGTTTAAATTTTAAAGAAAAACAAAGACTTATTGTAAAATATTTTTTTGTTACTCCTGTCCATAAAGTATCCAAGTCTCACACACTTCGATAAGTAAAATACATGTGAATTACCATGTACAACACCATATATCCCTACACCAAACATTGTCTTTTGAGGCGGTTTAAAACTGAAACCGCTTCTAATAATATTTAAGGCGGTTTTCGCAGCAAAAATACAAGCACCCTATTTGTAAGGGTTGCAAAAGGTCATAAGGCGGTAATGAACCGCCTCAAAAAATTTGAGGCGGTTTGATCAAATAATTAATTCCTCATAGGTAAACACTTTTGAACTTTAATTCCCACTAGATATCTATTATAATTTGCATTCATTTTAGATATCATTTTTTCATACTATATAAACTAAAAAAATCTAATTTCATAAAAAAAAAAAAATATCTCTCTCTCCCTCTCTCCCCCATAAATGAAAAAAATGAAAAAAAATGAAAAAAAAATATAAATATAAAAAATAAAAAAAATCACAAACTTTTTAAAAAATTACAAAAAAAAATATATAATTTTTTTTTTGTCAATATACCACTTTTTACACCGAAAAAGCGTTTTTTCATAAAAAAGACTTTTTCATCAAAAAATAAATTTTATGTATTTAACTCTCGTTTGACTCATTTCAATGCTTGTTAAAGTTTGAATTGCCTTTTTAGAAACTAATTTTAGATATGTAAGTTCAAATTGGTAAGAGTGTTTGCACCCAACACCGATGTTCAAAAGGTTGGTGGTTCGAATCCAACCATTTTTTTTTTAACTTTAAAGTAAAATATATGCACTTTTTGTGCTGAACTATATGCACTTTTATTGAACTTTATGTACTTTCGACTGTACTAGATGCACTTTCGACTGAACTAGATGCACTTTCAGCTGAACTAGATGTACTTTCAGCTGAACTAGATGCACTTTCAGCTGAACCAGATGCACCTTTTACAGAAATATATGCATTTTATTGAACTAGACGCACTTTTGGTTGAACCATATGCACTTTCAACTGAACTAAATGCACTTTTAGCTGAACCAGATGCACTTTTAGCTGAATGAGATGCATTTTTGACAGAACTATAAGCACTTTTATTGAACTATATGCACTTTCGACTATACTATATTAATTTTCGACTAGACTATATTCACTTTTTACTTAATTATATGTAATTTCGACTAAATTAGATGCACTTTAAGCTGAACCAGATGTACTTTCAACTGAACCAGATGCACGTTTAGCTGAACTATATGCATGCTCACTTTTATTGAACTATATTTACTTTCGACTGAATTGTATGCACTTTCAACGGAATTAGATGTACTTTCGCCTGAATTGAATGTAATTTCGGCTCAATTTTATGAATTTTTGACTAACTATATGCATTTTCGACTAAAATATATGCATTTTTATTGAATTATATACGCTTTTAACTGAACTATACGTACTTTCGACTGAACTAGATACACTTTCAGTCTATTTAGATTAAAAAAAGGCACATTTTCATGGAAAAACCACTTTTTGTATAAAAAAATCACTTTTTGATGGAAAAAGTGTTTTATGAAAAAAACAGTTTTTTTGGTATAAAAAGTGTTATATTGACAAAAAAAAATTATATATATTTTTTGTAATTTTTTAAAAAGTTTGTGATTTTTTTTATTTTTTATGATTTTTCATTTTTTATAATTCTTTTTATTTTTTGTGATTTTTTAAAATTTTTAAATTTTTTTTGTGATTTTTGTGATTTTTTATATTTTTTTTGCGATTCTTTTAATTTGTTTTTGATTTTTTATATTTTTTTATATTTTTTTTGTGATTTTTTTGTGATTTTTTTATTTTTTTTGTGTTTTTTTTTGTAATTTAAAACTATTTTTTTGGGTTTGTAGAGAGATAAAATATGTTTATTATATTTTGTGTTGTATGACCCTTTAATACATAAAATAAATGGGCAATTAACATAAACATACACTATACCTATTATATTAACAAAAACATACCCTCAAAGTTAAATTATCAAAAACATATCTTTAATTAATAATTAATAAAAAATAAAAAATCTAATTCATCTCTCCCAATCTCTTTCCTATCTCTCTCATTCTTCTATTTTCCTCCAATATATCTCCTCCTCGTTCTCACTCCCTCCGATCTCTCATGTTTGCTCTATCTTTCCGATCTCTCTCTCCGCCCTATCTCTATTTTTTCGATTTTTTTCTTCTCATCCATCTTTTTTCATGCAAATTGAGACGGAAACATCTATAGCAATGGACGGCGAGGGTATAGAGCGAGATCGAAAACTCGAGTTTGATGTCGACGGAGATGCGATCGTCGAATGAGAGGCCCACGACGACGACGTGGTAGTTCGAGATCGAAGAACGGGTAAGAGTTGTATTTGTTAATTAGTATATAATGTTGAAAAATAAGTGTATAAATTACGTTAAATAATGTTATAAAGTTGAAAATTATGTATATGAATTATTTAAGTAAGTATATGAATTATTTAAATTGGGGTATAAATTTTGAAAATATAGGTGAACTCTACAAATTAGTATATGAACTTTTTAAATAAAGGTATGAAAAATACAAATTAGGGTATCAACTTTTGAATAATGGTATGAAATATACAAATTTGGGTATAAACTTTTGAAATAAATGTATAAACTTTTGAAACAAGTGTGTGAAATATACAAATTAGAGTATGAACTTTTGAAATAAGTGTATGAACTTTTAGAATAAGGGTATGGAATATACAAATTAGGGTATGAATTTTTGAAATAAGCGTATGAACTTTTGAAATAAGGGTACGAAATATACAAATTAAGGTATGAAATTTTGGGTATGTTTTTGTTAATTAGGAATTTTTGGGTATATTTTTGTTAATTTAGTTTCAAAAGTATTATGTTTTGTTAATTTATCCTAAAATGAATAATTAAAAAGTGCTACCTATAAATAATGTGAACTTATTAAGATATTTAGCACTGATATAAGTTGCTGTGAGCTATTTATAGGGAATTCCCCCTTTTAAGACAGTTTATGACCGTATCAAATGAGACCCAAAACGCCTCAAAATATATTTAAACTGCGTTAAATAACTTTTTAAAGGCCTTTATTTAGCAAAATATTAGTCGAATACACCATAACACGAACACTTTTTGTATAGCATATGAAAATATAAAATTGTATACTTCACATGCTAATCAGAACTAATATACCTAATCATCATAAGAATAAAAACAATGATATATCCATACAATCAACTGAATTCATCGAAAATAAATTAAACAACAATTAAATAATACAAGTCTGCGAGATCCCAATATGATTCCATTTACATAATTTATCTCTAACCTAAAAAAGGAAATGAACGTACATATGTACATATACGTTCCAAAGCACAAAATATTACAATAAAGTAATAAAGTAATGAACACATAAATTGTCTTGAAGGGTCAAAGGCAAGCTTTAATCGGTTCTTTTTCTTTTGATCTGCAAGGAAAAAACACAAAAAACAAAATAAGTTAGCATAATGCAAAAAGAAGCTAACTAATTAATATGAAATAAATATAGATCTTTCAAACCCAGTTATGGAACTTACAAATAGTTCTTATATTGTGTACCTTTTCACTTAACATCAATGATCATGATCTACGTTGTCCAGTACCCTTGCCAGCCTTACTTTGTCATTATCAAACTTAGAGCAGTGTTCTCATTTTAATTGCTCTTTCCAGTTCTTCAATTTTTTTCCCAATAGACTTTAAGCAATTTGTCTTACAAAGAGAGATCGATACAATGCAATTTGCCTGTAGAATTTAACAGAGAAGAACAACATTATCACTATATATTAAATAAAATGGTAACAAACATGTCTAAATTACCATAACATCTTCTCAGACACGTTATTTATATGTATGAAGCCTTTTACTCCTCCAGTCCGTATACTTTACAGGGCAATAAACCCCATTTCGAGCTGTTATGCCTAATTGACTTGTCAATTTGGATGCATTATCCCCAATAGGTTGGTTGTAACGGTTCAGCTGAACTTCAAGCTTTATACTTGTGCCCCAATCCTTATAAGGCATAGGCGCTCTACCTCTTTTCCTTTTCGTTGTGGGTTGGTTTGGAGAATCCACTTAAAAAAAAACAGTTAAACGGAGACGGAAATTCGCTACGGAAATTCCGTCACATTATATAACGATGGATTTGCTACGGATTTCCGATGGATTTTTATTTGTTAAATTTTAATACAAATTTGTGACGGATTAACTACGAAAATAAATAAGTTGACCGAGTGTCGGTGGGGGTTGAAAATAATATATAATTATCAAGCTATTCCGTAGCTATTCTCTCTGCATAATATTTTGAAAAACAAAATATTTAAATTGATTTAGATAAATTCAACTAGGTCCCATCGGTCCACAAGTGTCGTAGCTATTTACTCGCTATTTCATAGCTATTTCAATTGTATAGATAATTTAATTTTTTTTATTATTTCACATCCACACATTTATTTCAAATAATATCTCTCTCTCAATCTCAATGACATGCGGTACATATCCCCATATCTCTATATCTTCATAAAATAAGATAATTTTCTAATCATAATTTATTTTAATTGTGCTTTACAATAAATGTTTCTCCACCTAATTGTTAATGTGATTCTCTACTTACACAATTAAATATTGCTTAAATACTATAAATTTTCTTCTAACTTTACAAATACAAATTCGTACGGTTCATATTGGATGAGTTTATTTCCAAAAAAATATTGTTACCGGTTTAGGCCATTTATTATGATAATTAAGACAACAAATTTAATGGTGTTAAATGTTAATCATTATACATTTCCATATTTTTTCAAATATTTCGTATACTTATACATTGAAAAATATTAATCATTAATTACATAACGTTTTAATAGTGATGGGCTGAGATAAACATAAGTCAGTTGCAATTATTCATCATTAAATATATAATTCAATAATAACGGTGTTAGACAAATGTAATTTTCTAAAATAAAATTTCAAATACAGTTTTACTATGTTATATTAAAATAATGGTGTTAGACAAACTTATATTTCTTCTTTATTTATGCACTGCGATTATTATAGAGAACAAATTAAAGACAACATTCTCATTGAATAAAATTATTATTTTTAATATAAATAGGAAATATAAATGAAACAGGCATAAATGAAATAGGCATAAAAATCGAAAAAACGCAATACCGAGAGATTGGTGAAATTTTTCTAGCAAAAAGTTAAACCAATTTAAATGGTAAAAAGACTTTTCTTAGACTAGATAAGCATCTTATTATTTTTCATATACGTGTATCACTTACCATCGCTCTCAATCTATTTCAATTTGAAAGATTAAATCAATTTAAACGATCAAAAGACTTTTTGACTATATAGACATCTTATTATCTTTTCTATATATCACTTAATTTCCCTCTCAATGTATTTCAAATCCACAACTCTTAAAACTCATTTGAATAATGATATTTAAACACATGGTACATTAACAAGACAATAGTTTAAGTTAAATCCAAACATTATTATACTACACATACATTAATTCATATTAGCTTATACTTAACTGATTCTACTAATTGGATTCATATAATTCAAGTTAGAAATTTTATTTCATATTTTGTTGTAAAAAGAAATTTATGTTCTCTAATGGTTTAAATCAATCAATATTTCATTTGTGTTCTCTAATGGTTTAAATCAATCAATATTTCATAAAAAAGGACCAATTAATAAGCAATTAAAAGTTTGAAAGCAAAATAAAGTGTACTAAAATGAAACATAATAAAGGAATTGGATTTATTAGAAACTCTAAAACTACATAGGTCCAGTAAACTGATAGGGTTAGAAGTTTAAAACAAACTCATATTTAGAGAGCAGAGAGCAGAGAGAGAGAGAGAGAGAGAGAGAGAGAGAGAAATAGAAGGAGCCGCCGCCACCCTCATGTCACAATCTCCTTCACCGCCGACTCAAGGTATATCGTCATTTCTCTCTCTTCCCCATTGTTTCTCTCTCTCTGGCTTTATTTGTTTGAAGTTTTTTGCTTTATTTTTTCGTATAAATAACTCGGAATCTCTTCGTTAGATCTGATAATTGAGGTTTTCGTATAAAATAATTTCGAAATTAGGGCTTGGAACTTTTAAATGAGCGTGTGTTTGGACTGAGATCATTGACTCTTGAAAATTGTTCATTTATTGCATATAAGTTGTTTGATGATTTGTCGATGAGAATTGTTGAGTTGCTATTTGTGCTAAAAGTTCGAGTTTGTATTAATGGATATTTATTATTTTGTATCAAGGCTTGTGTAACCTTGTTTGCAAATTTTTGAACAAATAAGTTGGATTTTTTTTTTTAGTTTGTGAAAGTATGATTTTAAAGTTCTAACTTTTTATGGTCTTAAGTAAAAATATAAGCTGTTTAGGCACAAGTTTTCAGAAAGAAAGTTAAGGCAAAAAAACCCAGTTTAAACTCATATACTTTAACTGTGAGCATGTGTTTCGAAAGAGGGCATTCATATTGGTCCTTATACACTTATGTATGAGGGTTTGTTGTGTGACAGAGAGAAATAAAAGTGTTCAAAGGGTGAAATGATACTTTACTTTTATATATGTATATATACATAAATTTGATACTTCAATTTCAGGTGTATTTCGTCAAAAGTTAAAAGAGTGTTGGGGGTAAGTTACTGGAAATGCTTTTTGTATACCTCTGGCAAAATATTGAATTATTTTGGGTTTGTTTGGATTCATTGATGGCTACAGGTTTAAGCGACACTCATTTGCATATAAGAAAATAAACCCCGCTACACTAGGAACTCTTTTACCTTTAAAATGAAGCGTCTTGAAAGGTATGGAATTCCAGTTCCGCGATATGCCCTGGTAAATAGACAAGAACCTTATCAAGAGCTGGACTATTTTGTCGAAGAAGAAGATTTTGTTGAGGAACATGGGAGCCGTTTCTGGAAACCTTTTGTGGAGAAACCTGTCCATGGTGAGTTTCTATTTTATTCAAATATTTTTACGGGTCCGTTAAAAATCATGGTAAGTAAAACAAATTATTAGGGAAAAGATTTCCCCTAAATACTTAAAAAATGGGGTAAACAAATCCTGTCAAATAAACAGTGTTTGGGTAGAGCTTAAATTTCTAATTTTTGGGTAGAGCTTAAATTTCTAATTCTTGTAAACTGTGTGTGTGTATATTTATATATGTAAACTGTATGTATATGTGTATATTTTTATAGAGTCCACTAGTTTGATTTAAATTTTTTAGTTATTTTCATTTGAGTCGCTCGAATTTGGTTGATTGATTCATATGACTTCTTCTATTTTTTGTTTTGATAAGTCAGAGGTTTAAAAATGTATCTTTGTGTACTCCACCAATAGCATGTTACTTATTAAATATATTATTTGACTCAATAAAGTTGCTTCAATTGAGTTAAAACTCAATTGTGCACAGTTTATGACTTTATCTGCGATTTGTAATGACAATAGCGGCTTGGAAGATTCTCGTGTTGGTAGAGAGAGAATGAAGCGGCCCGAGAAGAAGACCAGGAAGCACAACTATGAGAGAGAGGTACTAATTGCATCTTTGTATGGTTTTCACGTATGACAATATGTTGCTGTTTTACGAAAAATTATGCGTTTTTATTCTGCAGTTTTTATGATTTCTCTTGACGATACTATGGATTATGGACTATTGTCCTTGTGGTGTTGCTTGCTTGGTATTTTCAGTCAATATTTCTTTTGTAGTTGATACTTGATACCTTACTTACACTTGATTCCCCTGGTACGAATTATTAATGAATCAGCTTCAGATGATGCGTTCAGTTTCGTCATGGATTTCCCTTTTCATTTTTTGTTACGTTCTAAATTTTGGCATCTGTCCCTTTTGTGTACAGTTTGGATAATTGTCTAGGCAGACCTGCATGTATGTACATTTTGCTGCGAGTTCTGCTGTTATTTATTGATCTTTGATCTCACATTTGTATATGTTTGTAGTTCAGAAGATTTGGAAAACCAGTGAGTTTTCCCCCCCTTGTGAGAACTTTGAGCTGTGTCTGTCTTCTTAGGAAATAGCAGAAATTTGAATATGAAAGAATTTTGAGCTATGTCTAAATTTTCTTATGAAATAGCAGAAATTTGAAAATGAAGGATCCAAGCATGCCAACATTTCAGTGGCCCTCGGTGTGCTTCAACTGTAGTACACATTGTGTGCTCTTGGCTATCATCTCTTGTTGGTTCCATATTGCTCGACTTATTTTTTTTCTTACCTTAGTGTTGCATTGCTTTTTCATTTTTATTTTTGAAAGTTCTCTTTGTTACAACTACTACTAGATAAATTCTGACTCGTTTTGTTTTGTAATAAAAAAAATTTCAGGACCGTTATGCAGTCTGAGTTGAGCTACTAATGTTGATTCTCGAGCTCTGAGGTATCGCTTGGACTTGGTGTTGAGATTTCATTATTGTTCGAGTTGAATTGAACCCCAAACCATAATGAATCTTTTGTCTTGTTTTTGTATGTACATGAATAGGAGTTGTTTAGGTTGAGAAAATATTTTAGTATTTTGGGCATGTAATCTTAATAGGATCGGAACCGTTGATGTTTAATCGGTCATGGAAGTATGTGAACCGTTTAAGTAGGTTATGACATTTTAATATTTTGGTCATGTAATATTTGTTAGTATCGGTACTGTTACGTAATATGAATTCGATTAAATTTTGTTTATGATTATTATAGCATGTTATTTGGCTTGTGGATTAGTTTTATTTATATCTATTAATGTTTACTTAATAAATTTACTTTATTTAATTAATAAAATTAATTCTGTTAATTGTATTAAATTTCTAATATATATTAAATTAAATATCAAAATAAAATATATATTATAATAAAAAAATTGCGACGGAATAGCAATGTATATTCGTGGGTAAACTACTCACTTTTATACTATATTTATATTGTAATTTATTTTATATAGTTGATTTTTGTGAGACTTTTGCTACGAAATTCCGTAGCTACATCAAAACTTAGAGACGAAAAATCCGTCGCTAAAATGTCACTAAATAGCTACGGAATAAGAATTCCGTAGCAAACATTTAGCCACAAGCACTTTAACTACGGATTTCAGAGACGGAAATTTTCGTCGCAAAGAGGCAATTTGCGACGGATTTCACGTTTTAGCAATGAATATTTCCGTCGCTGTATTGCTGTTGTGTCGTAGTGATCATCTGTAGCAGCAGCATCTAAGTGGTCTGAAGTACCCAAAATTAACAAATATAACAAAAATAATCCAATATATGGGGAGAGCAGTCGATGATCCAATAATATATTATGAATAAATATATATATAGTATGGTCGGACTACATGATAAAGGTATGCAAGTATAGAAGTAACACAAATTTAGAGGTAATAAAATTTTCAACTTAAAGGCACTAGCAAAAAAGTCAGTAGGTACATGTTGGAAATCTTTAAATAGGAATATAGTGCCAATATACAATGCAAGCAACCTATTGTTTAGTACAAGTTTATTGAGAAAATTACTCGCGGATTGTGTGATAGTTTTATACCTTCAGCTAATATCACGTTATAGTTTCATCAAAACTATTTTAGAAATTCTTATACGTTGATTTTTACCAACAAAAGATATTCAATGGAAGTTCACTAATAAAGCTGTGACAACCCAGAAAGTTGTTCCTATACAAAACAATCTGCTGTGTCAATGATATTTTGCACGGAATTTGAATTAGGATTTGCAGGAGTTTCACTATTGAATTGACGAACCGCTGAAGATGGATTCAAACTATCACCCATTGATCCACAAACACAAAAACATATACCATAATTTCGATACTTCAAAATGATAAATGTATTATTAAATCAACTAAAGTGAAAACTAGGATAGATTAAAACTAAAACCTAATTATTTGAATCCTTGACAACTAAATATTTAAGAAGGTAAAAAAAATGTTTAATATAATCTAAAACTAAGTTGTTTAATATAAATTAATTTGACAATAACGACATATCCGAGATTTTACTTAATTTGAAATAAGTAGAAAATAAACTAAAACAGCAACAGTAAAGATTTGGATACAACATGCAGATTGATCCACAATCAAATTATCAAATAATTGAACAAATTCATATGGTTAAAGGGGAAAGGTCTTTCGTCCAGGTATACAAACTAAATGGTTTCACTATAAACTAATTAATCAAACCAATTAATATGGGTAAAGAGGGAAAACCTTCGTCTAGGTATATATTTAATAAATTAACATGATCCTAATTTACACAATAGAGAAAGAGAGAGAGGATGGACAGTAAGTCCGTGTGTGTATATATATATATAGAGAGGTTATATGCACGTCAACTTAGACGTTAACTTAAACATTTTTTTTCAAAAACGCTCCAAATCAATATTATTTACCTTGTAACTGTCAATGAAATCATATTACTATAACCCCACATCTTCAAATCATTGTAAACTTATTAAGTCACCATAATTTGGTAAACAATTAATTTCGTATTAAGTCACTATTAAAATCCCTTATGTTCTGTAATTAATTACCTTGTAGCTCGCGCTGTAAACGTATTAAGTCGCCTTAGTTTCGTAAACATTTAAACTATTAAAATACGTTATGTTCTGTAATTAATTAGTACTTTAGTATTAGAAGCATATTAATTGTCTCACATCGTAAAATCACTTTAAATGTGTATCATATATATTTCGATACATATTATACTATAATTGCCCAAGTCTTGTGGCGAAGACTTATAACCCCAGCTACAGTGAAACACCTGTCCTGAAATCTAAGTGGGAATAAATTTCTGGCTGACTAATTGGTTAAATTCAGATCCCCCGACAAGGGCTCGGCCGTCTGGTGAAGCGGCCAATTTTTTTGCCCAGCTATCTTATAAAGTTTATATTAGTTAAAAAGTGGGACGGGAGGCTCTTCAATGGCGATTAGCTCCCTCCTTGTTGTCGAACACTAGACCATATAATGTCAGACTAAACAACTAAAGTGAAACAAAAAAGAAACATCTTGATTTATTGCTACATGTACTACTAAATTGTTGTACTGCAAAGTTGAGTGAATACCAATATCCAATTACAACCCGCAAGTCCTCAGTCAAAACAAAATAATTAAATTCCGTCTTTGCTAGTTAGATACAAAAGTCTTTTATCACCTTTTGTTTCGGTTTCTGAGTTTCCTAGCAAAACATACAAACTTTTGCAGCACTACTGTTACTTGAAGCTTGCTATTTAACAAATTACCAACTGGCCAAGTCTGGAAAACACCAAAAGAAGGAACAAGGAAAAAAATTCGGGGTTATCATTAGCTTTTGGTAATTTAAGTAAAAAATGCGTCCACGGGGTGCACATCCAAATCCTCCAACAAAGCAAAAATAGTGATACGGTGAATCGCTCAATTTTTTAGTTTGTACTATTACGTTGCTTATACAAGAAAAACAACCATATTCCAGTAGACAGAAAAAAAAAGGCACAAGGAATGAACCGTTAGAAAACATAAACCAATGATGATCAAGTAGCGAAAATTGGGCGATTGATCATAAAAAAGAAGGTTACGTGTTCAGATAGGAATAGGTTGTTCGCCTTCAAGCTCAGATATCACGATCAATGAGTCAGTAAGTTGAAGTGATATAGGCTCTGATTTTGGATTTGGATTTCTAACCTAAAAAAACAAGAAGCAATATTTTAAATTTGTGAATGATGGCGCAAATAGTTAAAGTCCACTAATTTGATCCAATTTGACGCAACAAATGAAAAGAAATACCTTCTTATTGTTCCTCATGTATCCAATGGCAACTTCTCCTCGCAAATAAGCTCTTTCAGATAGTTCTAGAAAAGAAGGATTCTCTCCTTCCTTCATATACAGGTTTATGTCCTGCAATAAGGGGTTACAAGAAAGTTGTCACCTTCTCTTGGGGTGAAGTAGCGTATCGTAAAGACTTCAAACAAAAGGACAATTTACCTTCACATATATTTCGTCACCCTCAGAATTCATAATGACTTTCCAAACCTGATTCAATTCGGTGTTCTCTGCAACTATCAAGAGAAAGGAAAATAGAATTATTTAAAAATCACAGGGCGGAAAGGATTAGAACAAATTTCAAGAACAAAAAATAATATTTTCCAGAAGGGTAAAAAAAAATTTAAACCTTGGGCTGTCACCAGGCTCATTACTTCCTCTGATGCGATATAAGTGAGAGACGGCTTGTTTCTAGTGATCTTAAGATAGAAGACAGGGAATGCACAAATGTAATTTGATTAGTCGCATACAAATTAATGTCAATTAACAGAGGAAAACTGATCAGTCTGCAAATGAAATATTATTTGTTTTTCCAATTTTGAGTCCACTATTTCTGCTACTAAATTCTGTATCTGCATGTGGTTCATCATCAAATTCGTCAGATGCTAGAGTTTCAGTGATTTAAACACCAGAAAAGTCACCAGATTTCTTGCTATCAAGGAGCTGTAAATTACATGTTCCGCCATGTTAACATAAATTCTCCGAGTTAGGCTTACCTTGACTCCAAGTTTATATATTTTCAGCAAGGAGAAGGGAGTATGCTGAATGCTTGTCTGCTCGGGATGGATCTACAGAAATCGTAGTTGACATCAATTGTACGAAAAAGTGTAGAAGTACTCAGAGTTGTTTGTTTTCATAATCATTCTTAAAATAATTCTGCTTCTTTTCTAATGAGTAGAATACATAAATAGTTGCCATTACCTCCAAATTTACCCTCTCTATCAGATATTACAATGATCGACAAGGGTATTGTTTCTCCTTTCTTGTTTGACTTAACTATGTCGGTTATGGTTTCCTCTAACACACCATAGTCTATTGGGATCACGTGCATTGCTAGTTAGGTCTACGGGCTCGGCCGTCTGGTGAAGCGGCCAATTTTATTTTCCTAACCTAGTTTTTTATGAACTAATTGTTTAAGTCCAGATCCTCTCGGCCGTCTGGTGATGCGGCCAATTTTTTTTCCGCCTTTTCATTTATCCGACCTAAATTCGTCCTCAAGTGGCGATGGGATTTGCCCTTGGGTAGCATACATTAGTTTTTTATGTGTCATTAAATAAAAAACAATACAATTGAAAGTTGAACAAAAACTATGAAAAAAAGGTGAATAAAAAAAATGCTTGACACGATTAAATATCAGATACTTTTTCGGTACGGTTGAATTTTTATTTTTTACGTAACGTACTTGAAATGCATCCGATACTTTTTCGGTACGGTTGATAAATTTGTTTTTTATTTTTTTTCTTCATACGGTGGTGCACTATAACTTAGGATGTGTCAACCAATATAATATTTTAGTTTTAATTTTAAATTAATTACAGAATAATAATTATTTTGGGTTTATTAATAAGTGTTGAGTTATTAGTGGGTGTCACATCTTTACCGCGTTTACGGTAGAACTACCTTAAAATAGCGAGTTTACGGTAGAGCTACCCTAAAATAACGTAGCGTGATCGCATTGAGATTTTTTTTTTAACTGCTCGTTTTACCAAGGAGTGTATGTAGGCAATACTATATAGTAATATTTCCATAATTTTTGTTAAAAGATTGGATGAGATTGATTTTCATCTGATCGCCTCAAAAAAAACTAAGATAGACTATTATACTAAAAAAAGTAAGGCATACAACAAAGTTAACTGAGACCAACCTCATATTAAAACTACTCAAGTAGTGCAATAAATAATATTCTCTCCGTTTCAAAAATACGGTCCCATATAAAAACATGTAAAAGTTTAACCGATTAAAAATTATATTAAAATTGTCGAAATACAAAATTTTAAAAGTTAATCATATAGTTCAAAAGTTAAATTATATTATTAAAATTTGATATAAATTTTTAGCCGGACAAATTTGCATGTGATTACGTATGAGACCATCTTTTAGGGACGGAAGGAGTAAATAAATGTGATGCATGAATGCGGATGTTCGAAACGATACGAAATGTATTTTTTTACAGCAATTAATATATTAAAATGCATAATAAATATGATGTACGAATGTTGGTGCAGGTGTCTGAAATGATACAACATGAATTCTTTTAAACAGTTAATATATTAAAATAGAAAAAAAAAAATCACACAACTTTGTTACTCAATTACACACTCAATTACATGTATTGTACACTTGCTTACATGTATAATAATATATTTTTGTTAAAAAATACATTTTTATCTCTCCAAATATACATGTATAGAGTTAATGAGTTATATATATATATATATATATTAGTAATAATATATTTAATAATTTTTTTTAATTAATATTTAAATTTATGATACACTTAACTATGGTTCTACTATATTTTTATTTGAGTTTTCAGTACATTGAGTTTTTATTATGTTTAAAATTTATATTTTGATTTATCAAATTATAGATTGTATTTTATTTATATTTAAAGGCATAAATATGTATTTTATTAAATAGAGAGTGTGTGAGTTGTGTGTAACTTGTATATCTAGTATCACCAATTAAAATATAGGACACGACTCGATCCGGACATGATACATAGTAATTTCTATAATTATACTTTCAATGTACGAGTCAAAATTTTATGACTTAATGAAAAAAGCAATAACTTATTCTATATGTGAGAGATTGTACTAGAAACTTAGAAATAATAATAATGGGAGAGGTTATATGAACATCAACTTAGACATCAACTTTGACACTTTTTCGTAAAAACGCTTCAAATCAAGATTTGGTTAATGCAAATCTCCACGGTTTCACGACGGAAACACAAATATGCGTCTTATTTTTTTTTCCGAGATGTATAATGACATGCTTGTGAAATTATGGTAAAATTTAAAAATTCAAAACAGGTCATTATACATCTCAGAAAAAAAAAACAATACGTATATTTGTGTTTCCGTCGTCAAACCGTGGAGATTTGCATTAATCAAATATTGATTTGGAGCGTTTTTATAAAAAAGTGTTCATTTGGGTGTTTTTCATGGTGTACATATATCCTCTCCCATAATAATAATATAATACTATAGTATGCCCCATGTATTTTCCACGTCAGCAAGTCTTTGTTTGTCAGGTATTTTGCTTCGTCATTCAATGATGTAGCTGATAATTAAGCAAAATGCCCTAAATTGGGACATGTTACAAAATGCCCCAGCCAAGAAAGATTTACCCCTTTTAGAAAATCTGATCGTCAATATAGATGTGCCCATAGATTATTCCTTTAATTCACACGTCAGCTTTATTAACAAGTGGGAAATTGGACCCATAAACAAATTATCCCTTAAACAGGAATTTTAGATCCGAAAAATCTCGTAAAATGTTTGAAAAATAGTTAACACATAACATCATCTCTACAAATTCAGTCATATTTTGCAAAACATAAATCGACCCATATAGTTCCAAAAGGGTCGTTTTGACTATTAACCCAAAGTGATACGAGTGAGTTCATGGCTAAAGTGTCGTTAAACTGGCGAAATACTCGAGAATTTGTCAAATTAAATTTGTAAAATTTGTAGAAATTGCCGAAACTGGAATATGGATTTAAGGGAATCGGGTAAAATCCACCTTTAAATGGTCAAAATGGGTGCTTGCATGTTCATGAATAAATGGGTCAAAATAATCGATATGAGACGACATATGCTAAAAATATGGAGATATGATAATAAATTAATAAGAAAGAACTTGGTCTTGCTCTCATCAAACAATAATTCCATCTCATCGGGAATGGTGGTCTATCAAACTATCCTTGTTCGAAAATAGTGAGGGCTATCATTGATCAACAGTTCTACAAAACACAAGCGATTCGATGAAGTAACAAGTGGGTAGAAAAATTGGACCTTATACCTTATTTTTTTCTAATTAGTGAAAAATGCCTCGTTTGTGATTAACCTGTTAACTAAGGTGGCGGTGTAAGCCAATGAAGCAGTATTATAATTTTAAAAATAAAATCAAACACAATAAAATACAATGAAGCATGATTTATGATTGTGAAACAAATTATAATAAAACACAATAAGCACGTGTGATTTGTACATATATAATATATTCAGCCATGTAAGTGGGTACATGGAAACGTTTGATGAAAAAATCATTATCTTTATCATAATATCCGTAACATATATTTCTCACACTAACACATACTTATGTGCATTTTTACCACATTATAGCCTCTTAAATTTAAAAATGTAAGCAAATATAAAACCGTGTCTCAATATGTATGGAATTTTAAACTACGGGTACTCATTTGAAATTTTAAACACGAATGCCTTTCTCGTGATACGGACTCCGCGCGGGATTAAACCAAATTTTAACAAAATTGTTCACATCCGCTCTTTATAAACTCGCGCTCCAAAATTCATTTTCACAGTGTTCAAAATCATTTTTATTCTCTCTCTCGATATATATATATATATATATATCTGTGCTGTTAAACACAAAAATGCTTGCATTCAAGTAAGTCTCTAATTCAACTTCAATTTATCATTCCATTTATTCATATATATGTATGTGTGTGTGTGTGTGTATATGTATATATTGATTTGTTTGGTGATACAAATTGTTGTTTTTTGTATATGTATGTATATATGGAGCACTAATTCAGTTTTTCCTAGTTTTTTTTGTATGTAAAATTGTGAAGTTGCCACGTCATCATGTACTTCAGCTGATTAATTTAACTTTTCGCTTAGTGATTTGCTATATTCTGTATAATCAGTGTGAATTTGTGGAAATTACCACGTCATCAATGTATATCGAGCACTAATTGCCACGTCATCAATGTATATCGAGCACTAAATATATGTATATGTATGTATGCATGTGTATGTATGTATATATTGATTTGTTTGGTGATACAAATTGTTGTTTTTTGTATATATATGTATGTATCGAGCAGTAATTCAGTTTTCTCTACTTTTTTTTGCATCAGTTGTGTAAATTAAATTGTGAAGTTGGCCACGTCATCATGTATTTCAGCAGACTAATTAAGTGAATTTGTTAAGATTGCCACGTCATCACTGTATATGGAGCACTAATTCAGTTTTTCCAAGTGATTTTCTGGTTTTTTGTATTAGGTGAGTAAATGTGTGAAGTTGCCACATCATCATGTATTTCAGCAGATTATTTTAATTTCTCGCTTAGTGATTTGCTAGATTCTGTATTATCAGTGTGAAATTTCTGAAAATTGCCATGTCATCCATGTATATCGAGCAATAATTACCACGTCATCAATGTATATCGAGCACTAAATATATGTATATAAATGTGCATGCATGTATGTATTCTCTCCGTTCCCAATTAATTGTCCACTACGAAACTACGTGTAATTTTGACCAGTGAATAACTTGTATCAAAATTGTCGGTATGAAAATTTTCAAAAGTTGATCGTATAGTTTAAACATTAAATTATATGATTTAGGTTTGAAAATTTTCATTTCGACAATTTTGATACATGTTATAAGCCGGTCAAAATTGCACGTAATTTCGTAGAGTACAATTAATTTGGAACGGAGGGAGTATGTATGTATGTAGATGTAAGTAGTATATATATTGATTTGTTTGGTGATTCTTTTATTTTGTGTGTGTG
Organism: Primula veris; assembly: GCA_963682055.1. NCBI lineage: Eukaryota > Viridiplantae > Streptophyta > Magnoliopsida > Ericales > Primulaceae > Primula > Primula veris. The sequence goes on along the minus strand of OY821743.1, from coordinate 22,985,299 downwards.
ATAAAAACGCAGGTCAGAAGAGCAGAACCAGCTGCAGCTGTTAGACCGAGAAGAGATCGAGGACGAAGAAGACTTGTTTGAATCCATCGATAAATGTACGTGTATATATAATTACTCTGTATTGTTTTCATATTTCATCACTGAATTTCTGAATAATTCTATGCTTAGATAAATTGTTTGATTCTGTTTCTTCTGTGTGAATTTGTTAAGATTGCCACGTGATCACTATATATTGAGCACTAATTCAGTTTTTCCCTAGTTTTTGTATTAGTTGTGTAAAATTGTGAAGTTGCCACGTCATCATGTATCTCAGCAGATTAATTAAGTGATTTTGTTAAAATCGCCATGTCATCACTGTATATTGAGCACTAGTATAGTTCCTCCCTAGTGGTTTGCTGGTTTTTATATTAGTCGTGTGAATTTGTGAAATTCTGCAGAAAAATCAACTTTTCGCTGAGTGATTTGCTGGTTTTTTATGTTATCTGTGTGAATTTGTTGAAATAGTCATCAGTTTTCCTTAGTTTTTGCATCAGTTGCGTAAAATTGTGAAGTTGTCACGTCATTATGTATCTCAGCAGATTAATTAAGTGAATTTGTTTAATTTGCCACGTCATCACTGTATATTGAGCACTAATATAATGATTTGCTAGATTCTGTATAATTAGTGTGAATGTGTCGAAATTGCCACGTCATCAGTGTACACCGAGCACTGATTCGATTTTCCCTAGTGAATTTCTGGTTTTTGTATCAGCTGAGTAAATTTGTGAAATTGCCACGTCATCATGTATTTCAGATAAATTTACTTTTCGCTTAGTGATTTGGTAGGTTCTGTATTATCTTATTATCTGTGTGAATTTGTGGAATTTGCCATGTCATCAGTTCATTTATGCACCTGTTACTTCATATTTTGCTGAGTGATTTGCTGATATTCTGTATGAATTGTGTAAATTTGTGAAAAATGTCACGTCATAACCGTGTTTCTGCACCTTAGTTGTGTATAACTGTTAGTTTGCCACGTCATCACTGTATTTAAGCAACACTTAGGGATATGTGAGATTCTGTATCGGTGTGTAAAACTCTCGTATTGCCACGTCATCACTGCATTTCGGCACCTTAGTTCACTTTTTTGTTTAGATATTAGTGTGAAGCTGTTGCCTTCTGTAGAATCCCTGTGAAACTGCCATGTCATCACTGTGATATTTTCACTTCAATTCTATTTTTCTGTATTTTTCTAATTATTCTAATTTACATTTTTTAAATAAAATTTCTGGATTTCAGTATCAGTTGTGTAAATTTTTAGATTGCCACTTCAAAGCACTGCTTCACATTATCCTGCAAAATTGAGTAGTTTTGTAGTTTTATAAACTCTCTAAATTGCCACGAGTTTTTGCTCTCTCTGGAAAATATTATTCTACAATACACTTTAATTAGATCCTCCTTTGGATTTTCATAGCTATCTCATTGTCAATTTAGAAGTATATATTCATATAAGAATAAAACTTAAATGAAATTTCAGCCTATTTCTGAAACTTTTCCACAACTGTTCGTTAAGAAATTATTTAACATCCGTATTTGTGATTCGAAAGCCATCGTCAAAAGTCATAGGAATTAGACTGCATTAGTTGAGAAATATATTACCTAAGTTGATTGTTTAATTTTCTATATTGGGAAGCTCTAATTTTCTCCCTTAGGTAGCTTTTGGTACATTTAATCTTAAATTATTAATACATCTACAGCATAAGCTTTTCAGTTTTTTTGTTACACACTGATTCAAATGCATTTGAGCTGTACAAAATTGTTCAGATGAGTTCGATAGTTAAAAAACCAGATTACTGTCGAATTGCCTCAGCTTATGTCCTATTGAGAATGTTATGTGCTAATTTCGTTAGCGAACTACTTAATGCATAATTTTGTCACAAAAGCATTTGGGATTGGACCATAGTTTAATAAACCGTAGCACTTAACTGCAAACAGTAAATAGCATTTGGGAATGTTTTGATAATCTATTCGATTCTGTATCTTCTGGGTGAATTTGTTAAGATTTCCATGTCATCACTGTATATCGAGCACTAATTCAGTTCTCCCTAGTGATTTGCTGGTTTTTGTATTAGTTGTGTAAATTTGTGATTCTGCAGAAAGTTTCGCTTTTCGCTTAGTGATTTTCTGGATTCTATACTATCTGTGTGAACTTGTGGAATTTGCCACGTCGTAAGTGTATATATGTACCTGTTACTTCATTTTTTGCTAAGAGACTTGCATTAATCTGTATGAGCTGCGTAAATTTGTGGAAAATGCCATGTCAGCACTGTGTTTCTGCACCTTAAATTGACAATTTGCTTGGTGATTTTCTCGATTAGTTTATCAGTTGTGTATAACCGTTAATTTGCCACGTCATCACTGTATTTAAGCAACAGTAGTTTACTCATTGCTTAGAGATATGTTAGATTTTGTATCGGTGTGTAAAACTCTCGTATCGCCACGTCATCACCTCATTAGTCACTAGTGTGAAATTGTTGGCTTCTGTATTATCCCTGTGAATCTGCCACGTCATCACCGTGATATTTTCACTTCACTTCACTTACTCTCTATTTTTCTGTATTTTTTTAATTCACATTTATCTAAAGAAAATTTCTGGATTTCAGTATCAGTTGTGTAAATATCTGAGATTGCTATTTCTTAACACAGCTTCACTTTATCCTGTAAAATTGAGTAGCTTTGTAGTTTTTAAACTTTCTAAATTGCCCACGAGTTTCTGCTCTATTTGGAAATCTAATTCTACAACACACTTTAATTAGATCCTCCTTTGGAATTCCTTAACTATCTCATTGTTAATTTCGAAATATATATTCATACAAGGATAAAATTGAAATGAAATTTCGGCCAATTTTTGAAAATTCTCGACAACTATTGGTTAAGTTATTATTTAACATTCGTATTTGTGATCCGAAAGCCATCGTCAAAAGTCATCGGAATCGGATAAGTACTAAGTAGTCATCTGCATTAGTTGAGATTTTTTTACCTAAGTGTAATGTTTAATTTTCTATTTTTGGAAGCTCTGAATTTTTCCCTTAGGTAGCTTTTGGTACAGTTAATCTTAACACATCTATTAAATAAGCTTTTCAGTTTTTTGTTACACACTGATTCAAACGCATTTGAGCTGTAAAAAATTGTTCAGATGAGTTCGATAGTTAAAAGACCAGATCACTGTCGAATTCCTATTGAGAACGTTATGTGCTAAATTTGTTAGTGAAGTATAACAGAATTGAGCATGTGAATAAACATTTACTTAGATCCTCCTTTCTTCGCATATTGTTTAAAAGTTCCAGAACTGTTTTCTTCCGAATTTCAATATATATGATCTTATGAGGATTAATCGGAACAAAAATTCCACCTACTTCTGAAACTCTACTGCGATACATGTGTTACCTGTTATTTATTTATTTTATAATTGTTTGTTCACTGATATTTACAATTGTGAACTCGTCAGAAGTTGTAGGAACGCTTAGCAGTTACCTGCATATAATTGAGAACTTAAATAACTCAAGTTTCTTTTTTCATTTGTTTTGCTAGCATCTTTGGATATATCTCGTTGATAGCTTTTAGCATAGTTATTCTTATTACATCCGTCGCACAAGATTTTTCTGCCTATTGTTTTCTCTGATTCAAAAAGCAATTGAAACCAGATTACTGGCCGAAACTATACTATATTGCACAAAATTAGAATTATATGTGCTGTTTATTGGCGAAATAAACTTGAATACGTAATCTCTGTTTCAAAGTATTTGTGATTTGACCAAATAACTCTAGCACACAACTGTATAAATCATATACAAAATATTTTATGTGCTATTTGAATATGTATTGCCAGTGACTACTCACGGAATTAATGCTGGAGATGTGAAGAAGCTTCAGGATGCAGGGATATATACCTGCAATGGCTTGATGATGCACACAAAAAAGGTAAACACATCGCATGTATTTTTTACTATTTTCTCTCGAAGTTAACTCTTCTTTGATAAACGTTACACAAACAGATTGCTATTCCTAACATATTAGCAGCATAAGCCTCTGTTAGACACTATATCATACATATACATCAACAAATTAGAAGGAACATGTTGATGAAATGCCATGAATATGATCAGTTTATGATAATTTTTCTCCGTTCCTAGTTGGTCTCTCTCAAATCAGATTTTGTTGTATTATAGGTGACTGCTCATTGTATACCCACCAAGCATTTTTATTTGTTAATGCCTTAGTATAATGGTGCGATGCCATGAATACGACTGAATTGTAGACATCGAAGAGATAGATAGGTAGAGAGAGAGACGATTGATGATTATTGGTCGTTGTAAGGTGAACTAAGGTGTATAAAGGGGTCAATCACATTTGTTACTCACAATACTGGGCTACTAGCTTTTGCCCTCTAGTAACGTTTATCTGCTATAAGAATGGTAATATTTGAGTGATGCATCCGCCCTTGATATTTTATTAGCAATACTTATTTCCTAAAAGTTTTGAAATTTGAAATCATTTGGGAGAAAGAAATTGCGCGGCAGTTGGGGAAATGGATAATATCAGAATCAAGAAAATAGCATTCCTATCAGATTGACATGCTTAAGCTTGATTAGAGTAGTAAGTAGTAACTCAGTTCAACTATTATATGGACAGTACAAGAAATATATTCTGACAATGTCAGGACCTCAAATTCGCATATTTAGCACATTTTAATTGCTTGCATTATCAATGTGCAGAACTTGACTGCGATCAAAGGATTATCTGAAGCAAAAGTTGATAAAATATGTGAGGCTGCTGAAAAGCTAGTGGTGAGGATTTTAGTTAACAGACTCATATACTGGTTTACTTTGAACTCGTCTTGCGCTTCTTTGATAAATCCGATTCCAATTATCTTTGCTCACATTTTTTGCAGAACTTCGGTTATATCACAGGAAGTGATGCCCTGCTGAGAGTAAGATTTTTTATCTTAAATTTACGTACTGGAGTAGTTTCATATCGTACATTTTGGCTTTTAGCATTTTTGAACTTCATCCGCCGAAGCAAGGTGGTTAAATGCTTAAAAAATAAATAATAAGACTGATGACTTTTGGCAATTTGATACACTTAGCAACAAGAAACAAGAAGAGATGAACTGATATTTGTTTGATTTGAAATGCAATGATTTGCTTGATTTTTTTGAAACTATTAGTTAGTTTGAAATTGAAAGGAAAATGACCAGGACAAGTTAATACAGCTTACCCATTATATGTGCTCATAGTCTCTTAATGACTGGAACCTAAACAGCTGAAGGGTACCATCTCTTTTCTGATTCCACGATTTACCAACTCAGCATGATTCGTTTCTATTCACTTTATGTTTGTACAATGCAGAGAAAAGCTATTGTTCGTATCACAACAGGAAGCCAGGCTTTAGATGAGCTCTTGGCTGGTAATCTTGTCAGTATTAATTGTTAGCTGCTATTATATTCATCTGTTAAGAGCCTATACTTATGAATTCTACTAATCTTTTGAAATTCCATAGGAGGAATTGAAACTCGGGCAATAACTGAAGCTTGGGGAGAGTTTAGGTGAAAATTTACTCTTCCTATTGTAGAACTCAAAGTTGCCTTAGTTTGTAGCCACGGTAATTAATTTTTCTGGCTCTTATGCATTTGTTTCTAGGTCTGGAAAAACACAGCTTGCCCATACACTTTGTGTTACTACACAGGTCTTTACCTAACCCGCATTCATTATCATCACCGTGTTTCGAAATACTCAGTTGTCTTTAAATTCAGGTTTTTTATAATTTTAATTGCTACCTCTGCAGCTCCCCACTAGCATGCATGGAGGCAATGGGAAGGTTGCTTACATTGATACTGAAGGAACTTTGTATCCTTCACGAGTGTTAGTTAACCTAGTGCTATCTTTTGTTTTGCTTTAACAAAGTACACGCCATGGCCAGATTGAAATAAAAATGGACAGTTAGCTTAATCCTGAGGGACCAATCATGTTCTTTTAGGATTATGTCACAGGGGAAAATTATATTATAAGGATTAAAAATAGAAATTAGTTCACCGAGTTATTTTTGTAGTGTGCCTTAACATATTACACCTAATAGCCGACCAGATCGTATTGTTACCATTGCTGAAAGGTTTGGTATGGATCCTGGAGCAGTCCTTGACAATGTAATCCTTAAATCCTCCTTTAATATCTGATTTCTCTGTGTTTGCTTTGGAAAACCACTAACTATTTCTATCTTAAACTAGATCATCTATGCGCGTGCATATACATATGAGCATCAGTACAACTTGCTTCTCGGCCTCGCAGCAAAAATGTCCGAGGAACCCTTCAGGCTTCTGGTGAGTCAAAGACAAAAGATATGAAATAATAATACAACCGTAGTTAAATACTTATTAGTTTAATGTCTTCAGATCGTGGATTCTATAATTGCTCTTTTTCGGGTTGATTTTACTGGGAGAGGAGAACTTGCGGACCGCCAGGTTACCTTTTAGCATGTCATATGAAATCAAACATAATCCTAAATTCGTGAGTTCATCTTGAATTTACTGTGACTTTTACTTGTGGCAGCAAAAACTTGCTCAAATGCTCTCCAGGTTGATCAAGATAGCTGAAGAATTTAATGTTGCAGTCTACATGACAAACCAAGGTATGTCCGCTTAAAAGATGTTACAACAATTGTATCTATTACATGTCAGATAATTTGTATTTTGCGGGTTGAAAATTTGTGAAACTATAATTTGTAAATGCAGTTATTTCTGATCCGGGTGGGGGAGTGTTCATATCAGATCCGAAGAAACCAGCTGGAGGGCATGTGCTTGCTCATGCTGTAACTATAAGGTTGATGTTCAGGAAGGGAAAGGGCGAACAACGTGTATGCAAAGTATTCGATGCGCCAAACCTTCCAGAGGCTGAAGCTATATCCTTTTAAGTTTTTTAATCTTATCGTAGTTATCCAAAGTAGATATAATATGTATTCCCGAATTATTTATTCTCATACTTCAGTTGCAAAGTTTAGTTTTACAACATTATGGCTTTGCTTGGGCTCCAGCTTATGAGCTCAGTTTTTTAAAAAATACTCAAAATCTGGACAGCAATTTTCTGATTCTGTGTACTGAAAAGCTAGATCACTATCAAGACTCTGAAATTATTCATTCTAATAATTTAATTGCAAACTTCTCATCAACAACTTTGTTTAGTTCCAGTTACTACAGCCTTTTCTGTTTTATTTTTTCTGAAAATCTGAATGCGAGTTTGGTTTATGAGCTTAAAAGCTAACTTTGTCTAGCCTTATGGGATAAAAAAGCTTGATGCTTGAGCTGTATCAACCTAAAATATCCAGTCTATTTGCTCAAAAGCTACAACCAAACAAGGCCTTTGTGTACATATTAGAAACCACATTAGTTCGATAAGTTTTTCTTGACTATAGTACGTATTTCAGATTACACCAGGTGGAATTGCAGATGCAAAGGACTGAGGTTCCGATATCATCAGACGTGTTCGTTATGTTACACTAGGAGGAATTACAGATGCAAAGGATTGGAGTTCCGATTTATCAGATGTATTCATTATGTTACGATTTCTGTTTATATTTCTGTTACAGCCTTGTTTTGATTTAGTACTGTAATATTTGGCTATAGCCTTGTCGTTATACCTGAGCAGTATGAAAGCATGTACTTATTGTTAAGCCCTACTGGTTACAGTTGTTATATATCAATTACAGGAAAATTTCTCAATGCAAATTAAATTTTACAGCAGTGGTGTATTTTGATAGCAATTACAAGACTGATTACATGTGCAAATTAAATGTTATGGAACTGGTTATGATACTTTTGATAGCGTGTACATGAGAACTGGTTGATATGTTTGTGCTTAGAAGAGCACTTACTATTAGTCATGTCAAGCTGTACGTTAGGAAAACTGGAAATTACTTGAGAAATAAGTATCAACTGTTCTAGCCATGAATTTGCTTTGCTACTTTGGTCCTTTTACTCCACACCAAAGACTATTAAAGAAGATTTACAAGTCCTGCAGAGTTCTTTTTAAAAAATTTGATTGTCAAGGCATTTTGTATGTGGGGAAACAATTTCAGCATATTCTCAAATAAGCCTTATTTTTGTCAAACATTAGTTTGATGTTGTGAAGGGCTTGCTTGACTTCAGACTTTAAACGGATGCGATAACTTATGAGTTATATGACACTAATATAATAAAATGTTGTGGATTCATCCCATCTAAAACTTTGTTGAGTTTTTTGGAACGTTCAGTTTTTAAGTTCACAAACCAAATGCACAACTTTTCAAGGTAAAGGGCAACTAATCTGAGCCTCAAAGCTGCGTAAACAGTCGCTCTTCCTGAACAGTGTTAAGGTCTGAGCAGATAACAAAACCGGTCTGTTATTAGTGGAAAGAAAACTATTTCTATTTATTTATTTATATTTTATCACAAGATTCACAACAGAGAACTGATTGTACCAAAATAGAGCCAAGGTGGCATACCATTCTCGTGCTTCATCATTCAAAACACGCATATACTATAGCAGCAGAAGTAAAACCAATGACAGACGAAACTCATATCCTTATAGCAGAATTAAACATTTCATTATTCAGATTACTTCCGTGTTACAAGAATGTGAAGCAATTTATTTCCCTACACTAAATGTCTAATCTCTGAATCTCAACATTCACGTCTATTCTCTAAGTTCACCGGACTCATAATCAATAAATATAACTGACACCTTCAAAAATCGTTTGTTAGACTACTCAAAAACTGATGTCTTTGCTAACAAAAACAGTTAAAACAGGAAGCTCCAAAATCAATGCCTTAAACCCTGTTGTATCCGACTGATTTACTAAAGAGCCTCTTTATGAACACTCCTTGAAGACAGCTAGCAAGGGCCAGTAAAACATACTCTGCAAGTGTGTATATTATGACACGCTTCCTCGTGCTCTCGTTGGCTGTAGTAAAAATAGAGTGAAAATCGAGTTAGAAACAATTTTTAAGTTTGACTACCATATAAGAATAATGCGAGACATACAATGTACAAAAGTGATGAAACAGATTTGATTTTATTAGCTAGAAATTAAAGGCCAATAAGTTGGAACTTTGATCACAAATTACATCTCTGTTATTATCAAAGTACAACTTCCTGAAAAATACTCATTGGAGACACCAAACTAGTATACAAAGACAGAATGGTTAAGTTTTTCGAAGTCTAAACATTTCCATCTTTTTGAAATTATCATTTGCTTACACAAAAGTCAAAAGAATAGCTTACTATGACGGTGACGAGCATCACGTGCTTTCAAGTACTTTAACTCCGTAGTTACAGATTCCATTGACTCCCTCAGCTCAGCAATCTTTATGTTTACAGGGTCCAAATGTTCTACAAAAAATGAACTTAAAACATTAAACTATGAAAGATGGAAGAGATACTTCGGAGCTATGGCATACTATAAGTAGATAGAGATTGGACGGACCGTCTTTTGCAAGGTCATGTTCGTTGGGAATGTGGCCAACATGAATGTAGAAAGAGACAGTCTCTGGGGTTGAGTAAGAATTGTGGAAACAAAACTTGTACATTCCACTTCGTGGAGCCTTTAGCTCGAACTTATCTCCAGATGTTCCTTTTAAACTGTGCACCACGTTACCCGCAGGAGATGTCAGCTGCATATATGCAATAAAAAGGAAATGAATTTGGATAATTGTTTTAGCAATAAATACAAGCCCACAATAATTTCATCGTTATGAATGCAGCATTATGCCGGACTAGAAGAATCTTTCCTGTTAATGCCAGCGCAAAAGCCTCAAAGTTTACAATTCAGAAGACAGACCATCCCACTAAATTGGATAAATTAGAGAAATCGATGAGAAGAATAGGTTCCACATCTTTATTAAGAAAAAAGCTCTAAAAATGACTTCTGGAAAAATTTGACATTCACTATGTTCCCTCTTGCGCCTGCGTCTATTTAGAAAATTTAAAAGTTTGCTGCAGAGCTACAAAGCATTTGAGGAACATCGAATACATCATGATTCATATTGTGGTTTGGAACTGATAATTAGTTAGATTAGAGAGTTTAAGCATATACGTCAACCAATTCGATGCGGAGGAAAATACTGAGTTCATCTTGCATACAACTTTTAGGCTGGTAACCAAATACAAACAACTCCATAACAAAAAAAAAAAACAGATAACAAATCTTAAAAAATGCAACCAGACAACGCCTTAGCCTCAATCTTCCATTTTTTTCCACATTTTTTTCTGAGACATTCTAGCTGCAGACAAACTGAGTGGGAAACAATTACTTTTCTGTTGCCTCCCACATTAATAGACTTTACACTGTCAAAATAAGTAGAAAAACAGAACCAACGTCTTGTTCAATTCTACCGTTAAAACTAAATGTTACTCATGGACATGGAACATTGGATAAAACTTACCAAAATATTACAAATTCTAGGGTAATAAGAAGAATTTAAGACGGAGACAAATCAGTACACAGGGAATAGAATGCCAACTAGAATAACACAATAAATAGATAATTCTTTAAACGTAGAATACTAACTACCAAACAAATGTGGTCTAAATGATCATTGCAAAAATCTTTCCTTTAATCCTAAATCATTAGGGACACAAGTCACACAGTTAATCATTTAGCTCCCCTGTTTTTATATAAATATACAAAGAGAGAGAGGGAGAATAAAGACAATGAAATCGATGCCGGGGTGATCAGAGCTCCAGAAAATATCATGATCGACAACAACAAAGTTACCGGAAATAGAATCACCCTCATACAACACGTACTCATACACATACTCTTCATCGTTAACTGTAACCGCCAGCCCACACGTTGCTCTAACCGACCCGCTAAATACCGTTAATACCCACACTAACATTACTACTACTATCTTCTTCATTCTCTCCATTTTTGAGTTATTTGCTTTTCTGATCTCATCAACACATGTCATAATAACACTAACAATAACAATAATGTAAAAGTCCAAAAGGGTAATCCTGAAAGATTCATTACAACAATAAAACCAATTCATAATAACAATAGAAATAATGTAAAAGGTAAAACAGTAATCCTAAAAAAATCACTCCAAACACAGTAAACTTGATAATCAAACCAAAATCTTGCAATGTCATATTATACACACACACACACACACACAATGTAAAGAAGGCAAAAAGGATAATCCTAAAAACTCATTCCAACTACAATAAACTCGACAACCCAATAAAACCAAACCATAATTATAATAAAATTAATGTAAAAGGCCAAAAGGGTAATCCTAAAACACTCATTCCAAACACAATAAACTAGATAACTCAACAAAATCAAAATCTTGCAATGTCATATTATACACACACACACTTAGAGAGAGAGAGAATACAGTAAAATCAATGCCGGACTGATCAGAGCAACATAATAAAAACAATGTAAAAGGCCAAAAGGGTAGTCTTAAAAAACTCATTACAAACACAATAAACTCAACAACTCAATAAAAACAAAATCTTGCAATGTCATACATGTATATGTGTGTGTGTGTGTATATATATATATATATAGAGAGAGAGAGAGAGAGAGGGCGAGGGAGAATATATACGGTAAAATCAATGCCAGGGTGATCAGAGGTTCAGAAAATATTATGATCAACAACAATAAGTTCAACAGCTGAATCAAAACCAAACCATAATAACCAAAAAAAAATGTAAAAGGCGAAAAGGGTAATCCTAAAAAACTGGACCCCCTTTTGTGCAGTCAGTGTGTTTGACTGCACATTGTATCGTTAATTCGTGGACCGTTTGATTACTTTAGATTAGATCAGAACCGTATGATCTAAAACCCTATTAAAAAAAAAAGAACCCTTAAATTACTATTCTATCCTTAAATCTTACGGTCTAAATCTAAAGTAAATGATCCAACGGTCCTCTATTTAACGGTACTTTGTACCGTTCAACGTAGAACGGCACAAAAGAAAAACTCTAAAAAACTCACTCCAAACACAATAAAACCAAAATCTTGCAGTGTCATATATTTACACATATATATATATATATAGAGAGAGAGGGGGGGGGGGAGGGAGGGAGAATATATATGGTGAAATCAATACCGGGGTGATCAGAGGTGGACAACTCAATAAAACCAAAATATTGCAATGTCATACTACACACACAAACACACACATAAAAAAACTCATTCAAAACACAATATACTCAGCAAATCTTGCAATATCATATTACACTAATACACACACACACACACACACACACATATATATATAGAGAGAGAGAGGGAGGGAGAATAAATACGGTAAAATCGATGCCGGGATGATCAGAGCTCCAGAAGATATCATGATCAACAACAACAAAGTTACCGGAAATAGAATCACCATCGTACAACACATATTCATACACACACTCCTCATCATTAACCGTTACCGCCAGTCCATTCGTTACTCTAACCAACCCTCTTATAAATACCCACACTAATATTATAACTACCATCTTCTTCATTCTCTCCATTTTATTCCTAGTTTTTGCTTTCTGATCTTATCAACGCATCCAACAGTTATCACCAATATTTTCTCTTTCTAGTTTTTATGCTTTTTTATTCAGTACCTTGCATTTTTAAATGTTTATTAATCACTACCCTGAATTCTAAATTATTTTATCACAATTCTGAATTCAATTATTCTAGTAAATAGTACAAAATAAATAAATAAAATGAATATGTGCATTAAACAAGAAAACTAAAAATGCTGAATACCGTTAATACACACTAATATAACTACCATCCACAACGTCTTCTTATTTCTCTCCATTTATTAATACTATTTGTTGTATTAACAGGAACGGTCAATCCACACGTAAGTCTAACCTATCTTTGTCTGTCTCATTTCGTGCCCATTGCTTATTTTATATAAAAAATTGTTATAAAAAACTTGAAAAAAATTATACAATTATTATAACACATGTATCAATACATTTCAATAATTATTTTTAAAATAAAACTCACACGCAATTTATTTTAAAATAAATGTATAAATTAGTGTAAATTAAACATTAAATTTTAAAAAAATTGTCTAAAACATTATTATGTTCAAATGTTTAAAATTTTGAATACAATATAACATAAAATCTTATAAACTTGTGAAAAAAATTATAAAAATTTAAAATTTAAATAAAAATAAGGTAAGAGACATAAATCAAGTTAAAAATAGGGATAGAATATTTGAACGGTAAAAAATATTAATACTACCATCCACGCAGTCTTTTTCTTCATTCTCTCCATTAATGAGTTACTATTTGTGGTGTTGATCTCATCAAGCATATTAAGACGTGTGATGTTGCAATTCTGAATAACAAAAGCTTGCTTATTATTCAATTTCCTTGAAATAAAACAAAATCGGAATGTGTTACCAAAAATATTCTTATTTCTTAAGAAAATACCAGTCAATGGTATTTTGATCAAGTTGAGTCATTTTAAAAAACAGTCTGAGTCGCTTTGAATCATTTTAAAAACAGTATGAGTAATTTTAAAAATAGTCTGAGTAATTTTAAAAACAGACTGAGTCATTTTAAATCATTTTAAAAATAGTCCGAGTCATTTTAAGTCATTTTTAAAACAATCTGAGTCATTTTCAGTCATTTGAAAAACAGTCTGAGTATTTTCAGTCATTTTAAAAATAGTGTGAGTAATTTAGAAACAATGTGAGTAATTTTAAAAAAACAGTCTGATTTATTTTGAGTCATTTTAAAAATAGTCCGAGTTATTTTAAAAACAATCTGAGTCATATTTAAGTTATTTGAAAAACAGTATGAGTCATTTTTGATAAGTTTAAAAACAGTTTGAGTCATTTTAAAAAACAGCTCGAATAATTTTAAAAACAGTCTGAGTCATTTTTAAGTCATTTGAAGTCATTTGAAGTCATTTTGATTCATTTGAAAACAAGAATAAAATACACTTTTTATACCCAACATATAACTTGCATCCAAGATAAGTAAAAGGAGGTTTCTTACTCGTCATATTTAGCTCTTTGCAGATACTCTCTATGTGCTGTTTAGTTACACTTTTTGAAAAATAAATATAACTTTTTTCCAGATTTATTTATTGACCAAAATCTTCATTGTAATTTTACAGCACTTGGTTTACCATCTTGCTAGACTTCATTGAGGCAGAGCTGAAGATTATAATGCCATCAGCAAATGGCAAGTGAGTGATAATATGACAACCCAATACAGATTTAAAAGCAACCCAGTTCTTTTTGTACTTCAGAGTATTTAGATTCCTATTCAGTACTTCAGAGCATTTAGATTCCTATTCAGTACTTCAGAGCATTTTATAAATAAAGAAGAAGATAAGCGATCTCCTTGTCTCAAACCATTAGTAGGCATAAAAATATCAGTAGGTACACCACACCATTCACTAGCATACAAGTATGATTTCCTGAAATTAGCCTCCAGACTATGTCAATAAACTTTTCAGAAAAGCCTAACTTTCTCAAACTAGAAATAAGAAAATGCCAAGAAATATTGTCATAAGTCTTTTTCATGTCCAACTTTAAAGCCATATTTTTTCCACTTTTCTTTTGATTTAAAGTTGAAATGAACTCTTGAGCTAGAAGAATATTATCCACAATGTCTCTATTTTGTACAAAGCCACTTTGATTATCAGATATAATTTTGGGGAGAATACTAGAAATTCTTATAGACATAATTTTTGAAATAATTTTGCTGCAGAAAGTACATAGGCTAATAGTTCTGAATAGCAAAAGTTTTTGGTTTACGAAGAGGCAAGAAGAGGAACGTGGCCTTATTACAGAGTTTTACATATGTGGTCCTCCTAATTGTTACGTTGTCTAATTAAGTTCATGTGTTTTTGGATTCTCGCAAGTTAGGACGTTAGTTATATGTATTCTCATTTTGGTTTCCACTTTTGGGGAAGTTGTAATTGGATCATTTGTTTATTTTCTGTAGGGTTTTTTTCCCATTTTTAGCAATAAAAAGTGGGTTTTCCCCACCAATTATATATATAAGAAATATCTCCATATAGCAAGCAAGCTTGTATCTCGTTGACTTCAAGAAGATTGAGCTCAGAATCTGTATCAGTGATCTCGTACGTTTATGGGAAGAATGAGTTCAATAAAAACAAATCAAGATCAATCAAGAAGGTCAAAAGAATGCAGTCCGAAGGATGAAAATTCATGAAGATTTTAGAAGATTGTTTTTATATTATAAATAGATATTATATTTTCTTGTAAAAAATGTGTGTTCTAAACTATAAATAAATCAAATTTGAGAGAATACACGTGGGAACTTTTAAAACGAAAAACAATGGTGGGATGACATTAATATTTTGAGTGATAGTTATAGAGTATGAGCAGTTTTAAAATAGGCAGAAAAAACTTGAGGGATTCAGATAGTTTTTCATAAGTTTTGAGTCTTTTATTGTAAACTTTTATATTATCACTAATCTGTGTAAGTATTGCATAGACGTAACTCAAATATTGGGTGAACTCTGTTGTTAAACGTGCGTGTGAATTTACTTTCAAAGTACGTTTAATATTCTATTCAGTTCATCATTACACTTAACTTTCTACTATGATTACAACTGTAGTTGTTACTTAATAGGTTAACAACAACTAGAACAGCAGATAATAATTTCAATTGTTATCAGAGTTTCACACCACTAGAGACAAAACTCGTTCACTAGGGACACCTAGGGGTTTACAGGCTTGTATTGCACGTGCTAAGTGTAACCGTGATATCTAAAAAAAATTGTTATGATTTTAATTTTTAAATTTATTTTTTATTTTGAGTTAAAAGTAATTACGAGGCAACAATTAAGTATGCACGAGTACATGCAAGAACTAAGTGTGGGGGGAATTGATAAGACTGTTAAATGTCGTAATTTACTCCTATTGCATTCAATTATTTATATTTATCTTCATACTATTTGTACTCATTACTTTTATATTTTAATTTAGGACACAAATAAAGGAGTTAAACTAAAAGAAAGAAAGCTAATTTGACAATTTTTAATAATTTCAACGTTATTGGGTAAACTGTGCATAAATAATTCATCTGAGCTGCGATTACAATGATGCAAGATGTTTTGGAGTTCTAAGGAAAACGATCTACAACTTTCATGTTTTGAGTTTTGAATAAAAATGACAATAGGACGGCCGAAAACATGTTTTACATTGTTGTAGTTGCTTATTTCAGATGGTGGAAGAAAGTCCTCGACTGCTACAGAGTTGTTCTTGCTCTTCTTGTTTAATATCATGCATAACAAGTCAAGTGTAAACAACATGGCTATTTCTAATCATGTCATGATGTTCTTAAAATGACGAAATTCAGAGTTATTGTGGAATACTGCTATTACTTTGTCATCCTTTTTACCCTACAAAACAGTAAACATATATAAATAATAAATACATATACACAGGGGAAGCTAAGTGGGACGATCGGGTGCCACGGCACCCCCCATAATTTTAGAAATCCCAAGTGACGCAATTTTTTTTTAGTACAATTTCTTTTTAGGTGTAGATTTGGCACCCCCATAAAAATATGTTACTTGTACATATATTTATAGCTATATTTTGACACCCCATATACATGAAGAAAGCAAATTGAGTTGAATTGAAGCTATGCATCCAACTTATTTATTTTCCCACAAGACAATGATATTGTCAATACATTTAACTTTAGCTATATAATTTGAAGATATATTTATTTTGAGTAAAAGCCAGGTAAAGATCGCCCACATATCCATGGTCGAAGATAAAATCACAGGGAACATCTTAATAAATTAGCAGCGCTAAGAAAATTTCAGATAACCACAATGTTGTCGTGATCTGGGGAAATGTTTCAATTTTTTTCCACTTTGCCTCAATTATCATTCATTGTGTAGTACAAATTAGCTAGTTCAATGATCCCAAAGTATCATTGAAAAAGCAAAAACAAAGATTGAAAAGAAAAAGAATCTGCTGAAAAAGAAAAATCTTTACTAATAGAGAAATATACTTATGAATGATGTTTGTTAGATATTGAAAAATATTGACTAGTATTTCCCATTTTTCTATTTCAAATTTTCAAGTAACTTCTACTGTTGTTGTTTCATGTTTTCCATGAAAATTATTAAGTAGCAAATTGTAGAGAAGAAAGGAGACAAACGATTTGTCCACGAGTATTGTATCGTATCTCTCTCTCAGTGAATCATTAACAGAAACATGAAAAAAAAAAAACAGAAACATGAACTTTTAAAGAAACCATATACACATTCAGTTTCACTACTTTTTTAGTAGCTTTTTGATAATATTTTTGTTAGAATTAAATATTAATTCAGTATACCAACTCATACCCGATCATCTCCAATTTTCAGATAGGATGAGTAAGCAGATAAGACCTCAAAGAATACTTTTCATTGCAATCACATGCTATAAGAGAATTACTAAATGTACAGGAACCATCCTGTTTGGGAAAAGAAAAACAATATATTTTTATTCAATATCCGCTTAACAGATGCTCTCACTGTGCGTACTTTAGGCTAATTGATGCGTAAGTTTCTTTTCTTCCGTACATTCTTGAACTTTGATTTGGAGCCACCGAATACTACACTTCAATATTTTTTTACATTAGATTAAGAGATTCACTTCTAAATATGGATTTTTTTGGTGAAGGTTATTTCGGACCATTGAAAATTGTAAATTCTGAAGCCTAGCCCTAAATATAATGCTGACTAATGCTGTTGCGGCGCACGTTTCTTTCCAATAAACGGAGCATTATAGAACACTCATTTGAAGCCGTTGGATCAAACGAATATATATTTTTATCGGTAGATTGAGGAAACCACTTCGAAACCTTAACCTAGATCTACTACTATACAACAAGCCACCCTTTACAATTTCAATCATGGAAAAACAAGCTCTTCTTTCAGTTTGAGCCACCAGAACTAGATTTTGTTATGGGTATATACTGATACTTGCCTAGATATAGATTGTCTACTAGATCTTTTCATTTGATTTTTGGATTTATTGCAGCAACAAAAACGATCTGTATGGTTGCATCATTCTGATCTTTACAATTCTTGTATTTGTTTGTATTAATGGTGTAAGCCCGATATGTTTGCATCATTTTTCGTTCGGTTCTGTTTCAATTTTATCCCAATATTCTGGAGCTTTTTAGTTTCGGCGGATTTAAGTTTCTTGCTTCATAATGAAACTTGGTATGTACTATGTATAGATTGAGATTATTGTCTTGTCATTATATAACTATCCTATTTCTAACTCCTAAGTAGTCCGGAATAATTCTCCTACCTCTTTTCTGTGATACAGTTTAGTCTAGCTGGCAATTCCATCTATTGACATACATTGGTTTTGTTTGTTCTCTATGTGCGGTGTTATGTGCTAAGATGCTGCTTCTTGAGTTACGGATGGCGGAAAAAAAAAAAAGAGTTACCAATTAAACAGCGATTTTCAATAAAATATATGAACCTTGTATATTCTTCCCCTTTGCTTAATTTCATTTACTTATGCGTCTTTAGCATTCATCTTCCAATGTTACAATGAGAAACCTGATTATGAAGCGGAAAAGATCGTTGTTCATCTCATTTCATGCAACGGAGTCCAGGTATTGACAAAACATACTTTCATTGTTTTTTTTCATCTTTCAATTCTTCAATATAGTTATGAGTTTTATTTACAACTTCTAATAAAACTAAGGGAAAATCAGCTAAACATACAACTTTACAACAACAATTGCCAAAAAACTACAATTCAAAACATTTCTTCCGAGGTGTAGTTTGGCTCGTGCTGTTTGGGCACGATGCAGTCCCCCGAGTTGTAGTTTCATCCTTTGACTAGCTATTCAAAATAAATTATCCACGATGGACCGGTTGCAAAATATGAACCTCGTGGTTAATGGGTGCCCTCTTTGTTTGTGTAATGCGAAGAGTGTAGATTATTTATTTTTCGATTGTGGGTTCTCGAGACAGATATGGAGAATTGGTTGTTTACGTTCGGGCTTCCTAGGCAATTGTTCGCCGTGGGCAGCTTGGATTTCTTGGGCTAGCAACATTTTTAAGGGTAATTCCTCATGCGGTCTCTTGGGGAAATGCCTATTGGCCTCGAGAAAGGAATTATCGGCTTCATCGCGGTATCGATTCGAGTCCCGAGAAAGTGATAAAAAACGTGAAATTTTTTGTTAGAATTAAGCTAAACAAGTTTTGTAATGTAAGGAATAGTCCTAGAAATAGATTTATCCAGCGGAATTGGAGAACAAGTACAGAGTTTGTTAGTGACTAGTCCCGTTTTTTTGTTAACCGACTGGTCAGCCAGAAACCAAGTTTTTGGCAATTGTCCCTGCCTCCGACTGGTCGGCCTATGAGTTTAGTTTTTTTTGCGTTTTTTTTCTTTCCCTACCTCTCGGTGTACTCTTTCGGGATCTCGGCCCCCATTATTTTATTTATACGATCGTTTACCCTAAAAAAACATTTATTGCTAAAACACGACTCAAAAATAGAATACACAACCCCACCACCCCTATCCTCTCTTGCGTCCACGGTCCACCTCTCTCTCCGTTTCTCTTATTATCACCATGTCCCTCCCTTCGTTTTTCCTTGGTGAATTTAACGAAATAAGTTCGTTTTGAAAAAAGTAGGCCAATTAGGTCAAATTTTATATCAAAATGGGGGTGGGTCGATGAGTTGATTTATAAGGTCAGATTACGCATGGAAGTTTCTAGTCTCGCCGGATCAAAATTTAAGCCGAGTTACAGTTTGTAAAAAAATCAATTTGAGTTCATAGACATTTGATTGGTGTTAGTTGAAACGGTTATTTGTGGTCTATTATTACTTTTTATTTCAACAAAATAATAATTTTAGATTGTTGTTTTATGATTTGGTTTATGTTGGAAATCCTTCTAAAAATTGAATGCTCATAAAGTGTTCGATAGAAAAATAAAATTAACATGTCACTTGATTACAACTTCCACTATTTTTCTTTTTCTAGTACGGGTTGTATTTTTATAACGAGCTTCAAAGCGGAGCTTTATGATATAATTACCCGAAAAAGGCTTCATTCTTTATAGTATATAATTTACCAGAAAGTACCAACATTTATACCCTTCAGGAAGTGCAAACCAACGGGCATGTACGACAAACCACTGTATATGCGCTTTTTGAACTACATGTGAGTTGCATACATGGTGGTATGCAGTTCAGTAAGTGCATACATGACTCAAACATATTTTCAAGCTATATCATGTTTATGTAATTTTCATCTTTAGGAGATAACTAGTAGAATGTTTCGCTAAGTGCACTTCTGTTTTTTTTTTTTATTGGGTTAATAGAAGCATATATAATTGAAGCTTCAATTAACCAATCGGAGCACCGCGGATCCCGTTATACCAATTGGACAGCTTACTAGAGCTCCTAACAACTAACCGGAGCGTCGACCATCTTCCCGGGGATTCAGGAAGCCCTGTGGAGCTATGTCGGAGCCTTGTCAGAGCTCTCGGAAGCCTGCTGGAGCTCTCAACAGCCCTCCGGAGCTCCAAACAATTTTTAGGAGCTCTAGATACCTCTTCAGAGCTATGGGCAGTGGTTCAGAGCTTTTTTGGAGCCTTCTCAGAGCTCCAGTGAGCTCGTCGGAGCTCTGGTAAGCTCGCCAGAGCTCCGCCGGTGGTGGGTCGGTTGGGGTGGTCGCCGAAGGTGAAGGGGGTGTGTGTTGGGTTGGGGCCTAGAGTTATTTGTTAATTAGTTAACTGTATGTTTTGTAAATAAACTTTTTACGGTTGTATGTTTTGACAATAAGTTTGCTCATTGTATATTTTAGGCATTAACCTTAAAACTAATCTAATATGGTCTCATTATTCTTGTCTCCCTAATTGATTATTAGCTACAACACCTGGTGTTAGAGCTATAGGCCTGGATTTGGTGTCTTATAATTCTTCATAGAACATTTCATTCTTTATAACTTAGATATTATCCAATATATAAAACTGATTTCGTGCTTATATGAGAATATATCTTGGCATAATACTGCATATCTAAAACATAATTATCACATAATAATCATTAAAAGAATAATATGCAGTTAGACCCTAATCTTGCGTATCAGCAGGTTATAACTATGGTTGCAACTGAGGTTGCAACTTCACCTGTAAACATAAAATTGTCTTATCAATAATCATTTAACTTAGATTACTTTGCTCAAACCAATTGACAACAAAGAGTTCACTAGGGCAGAAATATGGTCCTAACAGGATAATACCCCAAAGTCTTCGGATATATTATTCGTTATAGGATTCATGCCAAGTCTAACCCTTTGCAAGCCGGTATGTGTTTTTGGAACCTTACCTGTGAGAATTAACGTTTATAGCCTAAAATGTGTCAGGGTTCCACTTTTGCATATATTATGTGGCAATTGGCCACTGAAATGGTTATCCAAAATTTCAAAGACTTCCAATTTTGCAATATTATTTAGTGAGACAGGAAGTAGTCCTCCAAGTAAAACTCGATCAAGTTGGATAGGTTTCCTATGGAACTTGGAATCGGACCTGACAAGTTGTTAACGATCCAATTTCTTGTGGAATTGTACCAACAAGTCTATTGCCCCACAGGCTAGAATCTCAAGATTAGCCAATGTGCATAATGTAGATGGAATTTTACCGGAGAGTGAGTTGGAAGATAAACGAAGAGAAGTGAGTCTCCGAAGGCTACCAATTTCTGATGGGATAGTCCCATAAAGGGAGTGGTCATAAAAATTGATTATAGTTAAATGGTGTAAGCATGAGATGTTAAGGTCTGAAAGCTTACCTCTCAAACTGTTAAAATGTTCAAAATCTTACTAGACTGTTAAAGAAGAGAAAATATAGTTCAGAAAAGCTAGAAGGAAACCTTAACGTTTTGTGCCTTGATATCTTATGTACTCCAAAGAGTACTGCTTCGTTTTCTTGAAAACAAGTAATAAGATAGTTTCAATCTCTTTTCTTTACTTATTTATGTATATATATTATATAATTTGTAAATGCTTGTATATATTAATCCTCTTTTTTGCTCAATAGTATTACAAATTTGAAGGTCAATATAATTGCAAGGCGAGTTTGAGGCTGGGTGGGAGGAGCCTTACATTGATTATGCAGTGAAGCAAAAAAAAAATGGCTGCTTCAATTTTATTTTGTTCAAAATTGATTGAAACATTGTAAATATGACCTTTACTATCAGTCCCTAATGGACCTCATTTTTTATAGAGGACATCCTAAGTTCATAATTTCATTTTGTTTAAAAGATCGGAACAAAAAGGGTGAACTAGAACTTTCAAAACTTCCTCTATTCTAGTCCACGCGTAACGACCCGTATTTTCGTAGGAAAATACCGTGATAAAGAGAAGTGGGCTATCCCACATCGCCTAGATATGTAGTACCTATATGTTATATAAGGTAGGAGTATCCTCTTTCTTATCACCCAAGGAACGAGAACGAAATTGGGTCAAAGCGGATAGTATTGATGATAAAAAGCAGATGGTGGCGGTCTGGTTGGAGGATCGGGTCGTTACAATTGTTATCAGAGCCGCTATCTAGCCGATGTGGGCTTCTAATCACCAAGGCATTTTAAAGTCGTGCGGACCAAGAATCGATGACGAAATTGAGCCAAAGCGGACAGTATTGGTGGTAAGAAGCAGATGGTGATGGTCTGATAGGAGGAACAGCTTGTTACACCACCTACCAGTGATTTTATACTTTTATTACATTTAGGATAAACTACAGTAGAAACTTTGTCAGGTTCACCAATAATGAAAAGGACAAGAAGAGTGGAGGGCCACAGAGATGCTTAAGAAAGCAGCAAGATATAATTCAAACGGCAACAACATTTCTTGAATCTATTATTTATTACATTTTTCAATCATTTGATTGGTAAGAATACATCACAGGTTGATAAGGAATCATTTTCTTGGTAAGCACATGGATAAACAATCATTTCTCAATTTTATATAGGTCTAACTATACTAAGAAAAAAGTGATTTTTATCCCGAACAATTGAGCACTTTTCCGTTAAAGAAAATGGAATCTAGTCCCAGTAAGCAGATGCCAAGAGTGAAACTAGGGAAACAAGGACTCGAGGTAAACCCTGCGTTTTTTCTTCTTCTGTTCTTTCTTTTGTATTGATTTGAGATTATCATCTTCACAAATTGTTGTCTTAAAAGTAAGATTGAAATATATATATAAAAAAAAAGTTGAATTGAGATCAATGAAAATGAGCGCATGCTCTGATAAGGCTATCTCTTGACAACTTGGGAATGTTCGATGACATTTTATTTTGATTTCTCAGGTTCTTTGTTGTAGAGTTTTTATGCATTTATATCATCTGACCTAGCCTCTCTTACTGTGAGATTGATATTTTTTATGGAAATGCCGTTTGTCTTTTTTATCCCCTATAACTAGTTTTTTCGATTCATAAGAAGTTGTAAGTGTATTGAGCTTCCCTTTTACATCTGTTTTTCTTAGAGATACAATGCTTAAGCTTCATTTTCCTTATCTTGTAGGTCTCGAGATTAGGATTTGGGTGCGGTGGACTATCGGGAATATACAATGAGCCTCTCTCACATGAATCTGGAATATCGATTATAAAGGAAGCATTTAGTAAGGGAGTAACCTTTTTTGATACCTCAGACCTCTACGGGGATAATTATGACAACGAAATCATGCTTGGGAAGGTATTTATCTTATTTATTTATTTTGAGTTGGTTCAGTTTAGGCTCTAGAGAAAACTGAAATATGGATTTTGTTGAATTTAGGCTTTAAAGCAGCTGCCTCGAGCGAATATTCAGTTAGCAACGAAATTTGGAATTACAATGATAAGGAATGGTCAGTATGGAACAAATGGTACCCCTGAATATGTCAGACATTGCTGTGAAGCTAGTATTAAACGGCTCGAAGTGGAGTATATTGATTTGTACTATCAACACCGTATCGATATTTCTGTGCCTATAGAAGACACTGTAAGTTCACTATCTCGTTCATTATAGATCAATCAAAGAGAAGTACACAAAGGGCTAGTTTGTCTGCGCTCTTAAGTGGAGATGCTGTCTTTTTTTAAGTTGAGGAAAAAAAGATGGAATTTTCCGGTTTGAAGCTGCTAACATTTTGTGGTTGATAAACAAGACCAATATTTCATGTTGACACAAATAATTGTTTATACAGTTTTTTCGGTGCTTATAGAAGACACCACGTAAGTTCACGTCTCAATCACTATAATTCCGTCAAAGGAAATACACAGAGGGCTTGTTTGGCCCCAGGTGTTGAGTATAGTGCTCTTTTCTGTTATTGTATATACCGAAATGTAAGTACATATATAGATAGAGGACGAACTGTGTAAATATTTCTCTTATATAAACACGAGAGCTGTAACCGTATTAGTTAGTTAGTTAGTTAATATAGAAAAATATTGGCTCATTTCTTCTCTCTCTCTCTCTAAAACTCTCGATCTTTTCTCTTTTATATTGCATTTTTCTTGTTTACAAATCCATATATTATGGATTTGATATGGTATCAGAGAAAATAATCTCTTCCGCAACGTTATATTAGAATACTGTTACGAAATTCTATAAAATTTTGCAATTTTTCAAAAACAATTTTGGCGCGATTGGAGGATTAGGGTTCTAACTGCTGCGAATTTGGTGATTTCTGGTTTTGAAACTAATTTTCGGGTTAATATTGGATATTCTTCATCGAATTGAGTATATTTGTGGACATATAGCAACAATTTGGGTTTTATTTCCTCAGAAAAATGGATTCTCAATCGAATAATGAAGACTCTGCACTGTAAATTCTTTTCTTACTACAGAAATTAATCATCTTAGCCCTTATTATCTTAGTCCTAGTGATAGTCCTAGTTCAATAATGGTTTCTCCACCACTTGATGGGAACAAATTTCATTCTTGCTCACGAGCTATGTTTATGGCAATAGGATCAAAGAATAAATTACGTTTTCTCAATGATACTATTAAAAAACCTGCTATAGATGATATTTTATATGGTTCTTGGATGAGATGTAATCTAATGGTACAATCTTGGATTCTGAATCATCTTCTAGATATCCTCCTACTAGTTTTCAAGGTTCTTCTAAGAAAGAGAAACAAATTTGTACTCACTATGGATGGGATGATCATACAAAGGACAAATACTACAAATTGCATGGTTACCCACCAGGACATAGGTTCCATATACTTCATCAAATCCTCAGGCACACAATCTTTCTGGTCATTTTTATGAGTCCTCCACTAGATCAGAGAGCTCTTATGAGACACCAATGACACAAGAGCAATATCACCATTTGTTATCAACTATACAACAACAAATTCAACACTCTTCTCTTGGTAATTCTGGTGGTATGAAACAACTTGCTCCTCATAATGGTGTTCTTTGTACTTCTCCCTCTATTAATACTATAGATGCTGCAAAAGATGGTGTTCTTACTTCTCATATCTCCTTAAAGCCAGATTTTATAGGTATGAATTTTGCTGCTGTTAGTTCTCTTATACAGAATACTATCAATTGGATTATAGATTCCGGTGCTACACATCATATTGTCACTACATCTGCTTATTTTAAAGGGTCTCATAAATATGTTGATGCACATGTTTCTTTACCTAATGGTCAACATGCTATGGAGACATTTCTCTGAATGGTTCTCTTATACTCAAAGGTGTTCTCTGTGTACCTACTTTTCATGTGAACCTAATATCTGCTCAGAAGTTAACTAGCAATAATCCTTGTTCATTAGTTTTTACAAATAAAAAGTGTATTATACAGGCCCTCTCAACGGGGCAGATGATTGGATGTGCTGAGTAACACAATAGTCTTTATCACTACACCTGGCAGCCATCTCTCCATCTCAATTGTTCATCTACTGTTGCTTGTGTCTGGTCTTTGGATCTTTGGCATAGAAGATTGGGGCATGCTTCTATCAAGAAAATAAGAATGTTAAGAGATGTAGTTTTTTCTTCCTAATAATAATACATCTCTTACTTTTGATATTTTTCCTCTAGCTAAGCAAATAAGGAATTTTTTTCCTGGTTTTTCTGAAAGAGCTGGTAAATGTTTTGACATAGTTCATACTGATATATGGGGACCATATTGTGTAGATGAAATATGAGATTTTTTTTATTTGTTGACCATTGTAGATGATCACAGTCGATGTACATGGGTCTATTTGATGAAATTGAAATCAGAAACAGGTTCTATTCTTACAGCTTTCTATAATTTTGTTTTGACTCAATTCAATATCAAGATTAAGTGTATTCAAAGTGATAATGGACATGAGTTTATTATGAAAGTTTTCTATGAAGAAAAAGTTATTGTTCATCAAACTTCTTTTGTTAACACTCCACAACAAAATGGAGTAGTTGAACGCAAGCATCAACATCTTCTAAATGTTGCTAGATCTCTAAGGTTTCAAGCTGGCCTTCCTCTTAGTTTTTGGGGTTACTGTGTACAAACTTCTGCAAATATAATAAACAGGACTCCTTCTCCTCTCCTTGAGAACAATACTCCTTTTAAAATACTTTTTTCAAAATAAACCTAATTATCATCATATCAGGGTTTTTGGTTGCCTTTGTTATGTCTCTACACCTTGACATAATAGGGCTAAATTTGAAGCAAGAGCTACTAAGTGCATATTCTTAGTTTGTCCTTTTGGGGTTAAAGGATATAGAGTGTATGATCTGGTTTCTCACAAATTTTGTATATCAAGTGATGTTGTATTCCATGAAGATGTATTTTCTTTCAAGGACTCTATCTCTAGTTCTCTACTATTACCAATCTTTTAACAAGTTGCTCATCAGAAATATATGATGATGGTATTTTTGGCTCACCTACTCAAAATAATTCCTCTACTATACCTACTTCTTCTACTACCACCACTTCCCTAAATAATGAGTCTTCTACTGCTCCATTCCCCTCTCCCTCTCATGAAAGTTCTTCTTTTTCATCTCCTCCAATATCGGCTATTTTGCCATCCACAAGGCATTCTACTAGAAGCAGTAAAACCCTCTCTTATCTAAAAGATTATCACCACCCTAAAATTGATTGTACAACTTTTACCTCTTCTTCTATATACCCCCTCACAAATTACATATCTTATTCTAAACTTTCTGCCTCTTACTATGCCTATATTTCTCAAATTCTTTTTATATCTGAACCAAGATCATAGACACAGGTTGCTAAAGATCCTTTATGGCAGCAAGCTATACATAATGAAATCAATGCATTAGAAGAAAATAAAACTTGGGAGACTACTGATCTACCTCCAAATCAAAAACCTATTGGTTGCAAATAGGTGTACAAAATCAAGTACAAATCTGATGGTAGTGTTGAAAGGTACAAAGCTCGACTTGTGGCTAAAGGTTACACTCAGCTAGAAGGTTTGAATTATGTAGAGACTTATTCCCCTGTAGCTAAAATGATTTCCATTAGGTGTTTACTTGCTGTTGCTTCTATTAAAAATTGGTTTCTACACCAACTGGATATCAATAATGCTTTCCTACATGGTTCTATTTATGAAGATGTTTATATGCACATCCCACCTGGTTTTGCTAAGCATGGGCCAGGTAAAATTTGTAAGCTTTTAAAGTCATTATATGGTATTAAACAGGCTATTAGACAATAGTTTCAGAGATTAACTTAATCATTGTTCTCTTTTGGTTTTCTGCAATCAAAATCAGATTATTTTTTGTTCACCCTTCACAAGAATGGCACTACTATGGCCCTTCTTATTTATGTAGATGACATTGTGCTAGCTAATGATAATATGGATCAAATAATTCTTGTTAAAAATTACTTGAATGACCTATTTTCCATAAAAGACGTGTGAACTAAAATATTTTCTGAGCTTGGAAATTGCTCATTCTTCCTTGGGAATTAGTGTTTGTCAAATAAAATATATCATTGACTTGCTTCAAGATACTGGTACTCTAGGTTCCAAACCAGTCACTTTTCCTAAGCCAATTAATTTGAAGTTGAGTAAGCATGATTTTGAACCTTTAGTAGATCCAACTCCTTATAGAAGGTTGGTGGGAAGGTTACTATATTTGACTCTCACAAGGCCTGACTTGGCTTATTCAGTCCACATTCTCTCTCAATATATGAAAAAACCCTGTCTCTCTCATATGCAAGGAGCAACAAGAGTTTTGCATTATTTGAAAGTTACACCAAGTCAAGGTCTTTTATTTTCCAGAAGTTCTAATTTGCACCTTAAGTGTTATTTAGATTCTGATTGGGCAACATGTGTTGACAGCAGAAAATCTATTACTGGTTATTGTGTTTTCTTGGGTGATAATTTGATTAGTTGGAAAAACAAGAAACAATACATTGTATCTCGTAGTTCTGCAGAAGCAGAATATAGAGCCTTGAGGCAGTTTGTTTGTTGAGTTTCTTGAAAGATTTACATATTTCTCATCCTCAACATGCTTTACTTTTCTGTGATAGTAAGTCTGCAATGGCAATAGCAGCAAATCCTGTATTTCATGAGAGGACGAAGCACGTTGAAGTGGATTACCACTTTGTGCGTGATAAATTAGTGACCAAAATAATTCATCTTCTCCATGTCAATACTCAACTGCAGTTGGCTGATATTTGTACTAAAGTTTTAGGGTCTTCTTAGTTTAATTTTCTGTTATCCAAGATGGTTTTGTGTTCTAAACACACTCCATCTTGAGAGGGGTGTGTTGAGTATAGTGCTCTTTTCTGTTATTGTATATACTGAAATGTAAGTACGTATATAGATAGAGGACCAACTGTGTAAATATTTCTCTTATATAAACACGAGAGCTGTAACCGTATTAGTTAGTCGGTTAATATAGAAAATTATTGGCTCATTTCTTTTCTCTCTTTCTCTAAAACTCTTGATATTTTCTCTTTTATATTGCATTTTTCTTTTTCACAAATCCAGATATTATGGATTTGATACCAGGTTCTAAGCAAAAATGTAGATTTTTTCATTTTAAAGCTACTAGTTTTTTCACGACAAGAAAACAAAAAAAACTCATCTTTCAAGTTAAACGATAAAATACAGTAGCGCTGTTCAGAATACTTAAAAAGAAGAAGAGATCCTGAGCTCAAAAGTCACAACCAGGAAAACAAAATGTCACTTTGAAACAAAAAGGCTGTGTTTTCGTGTTTTAATGATTTTGGCCGTTTTATTGCTTATATAGATGGGAGAGCTGAAGAAACTGGTGGAGGAGGGGAAGATAAAGTACGTAGGATTGTCCGAAGCTAGCACAGACACAATAAGACGAGCACACTCGGTTCATCCTATCACCGCAGTTCAAATGGAATATTCTCTATGGTCTCGCGAGATTGAAGAGGACATAATCCCCGTTTGCCGGTTAGTTCTGTGGAAACTATTTGAACTCAATTAGGCCGTGTTTTAAGCTCTTTATTATTTTTATTTTTTTTCCTTAAAAGATAGATTACATTTAGTTGATATGCTTAAAAGTCTAGGGTTTTTGGCCTAAACAAGCTAGAAGATATTAGCTGGAAGTACCCAACTTAAATAAAACTGAAAGCTAAAGCCTGTAACTTTTATATACTGAAACTTGATATCTCCCAATTATATTTACATGTATATCCTTTACCTTTACAGAGAGCTTGGTATTGGGATAGTTTCCTATAGCCCCCTTGGCCGCGGCTTTTTTGCTGGGAAGGCAGTTGTGGAGAGCATACCCACTGGTAGTCAGTTGGTATGTCACATTTTTTACTTTCAAAATATCTCCTTTGGCTTTCAGGTTCAAAAATACCTTGGTCCTACAAATTGAGTAGATTGTTTGGTTGCTACTTTTAAGCTTAGCTTCTTTTATTTTCCGCCACCCCGTGGTGCATCTTGCCCTTCACCTTGAAAATGAGATTTTCAGGGTTTTAGGCCTGAAAGGGCCAGAAATATTAAGATTTTTACTTCCTTTTCATTTCTCAATCTCAAGTAAGCAAGTTTTTTATTTTTAAATGTACAGTCGAAGACTCAAAGAAGTGCTGAATAACTTGAATGGTTTTTGCGCCTGTGTTGTTAACGCTTTGATTTCTGATAGACTAATAAAGTCAAGTTCATAAAGTTGGCCCTTTTAATTATACATCATCTTAGTATTATTTATATTATTTGAGTGAAGACCCTCTTATGAATCATTGATATACTTTTATTCCGAAAATACCCTTCAATTTTAAACTATTTACAACTATGGACTTTATTTGAATATTTAAATTCAAAAAAAATAATTGTCATGTCAATTGAAAACCTACCATCACGCCCAAATATATACAGTACATCTATTTATTTCATAAATTATGTTTTTTCTCTCTCTCTCCTTTTATACAAATATGGAAACACTTACAAATGGATCAAACAAATATAATGAAAAAGCCTGATTTTGTACAAACAGGTTAATACCCTCCCTCTCCCTTTATTTGCATTTTTTCATGTATTAGATCTCATTTGTTATTCAAATCAAAATCATGCGTTTTACCACGCACCACGTGGGCGGATTGCGCTAGTATTTAACTATATCACGACAAGTACAGGTGATTACATCCAACCTTCAGATATTTTTTTTAGATATTTTTAGCCTGAATAATTATTAAATGATCAGATTGTTTTTGGGCAATTAGCTGATAAGGCAACTGAAAGGAAGAAGGGAACTATGAGAATAAGCTTGTTTATCTTGTTAATGTTGCAGGTAAACTTTCCAAGGTTCAATGGGGAAAATCTAGAGAAGAACAAAATTATCTATAGACGTGTAGCTAATATTGCTGAAAAGCTCGGTTTTACTTCTCCTCAACTAGCTCTGTCATGGCTTCTCCATCAAGGAGATGACATAGTTCCAATCCCCGGTAACCTAAGAACATGTTTCGCATTAATTTTTAATCCCAACTCTTTTGATATTCTGATTTAAAGTTGCATTGCATCGAAGAAAGCCAACTTAAATGCTGAATATTTTAGTTTATGGCTTGAATTAGCTAGACGTTTTAACCTTTCTCAAACGACTTTTTCTTCAAACTAACTTCTTTACTTAAGAATGCTGCAAACAAAAAAACTTAAGGCTTTTTTCGTAGTGCAATTCAGTTTACAAGTTTAAGATTATAAGCGTGTTTAATTAAAGATCATTCCCGTTATACAGGGACAACTAAACTGAAGAACCTTTATAACAACATTGGGTCGGTGGCATTGAAGCTTACGAAAAATGATTTGGGAGAGATTTCTAAGGCAGTTCCCATTAATGAGGTGGCTGGTCATAGAGAGTCGGAAGTGTTTAAGAATTACTGCTATAAATTTATAACCACTCCACCAAAATCATTGAATTAGATTACTGGTTATATTGTGAGGTTGTTTGTTTGCGACTTTCAGACTCGACTTACTTTTCTTGTGTTTAAAAAATTTCCATTTGGTTGTGCCCATAACATTGAGGTTTATGGTTTTATGTCCTAAATTAAGCTCGAAGTTTTAAACTGAATTTTACTTTTGCAAGTAGACAAACTACTATCTGATCCTAAATCACGACCCAGGAAGTCATCTACCATCACGGTCGCATTCCTCTGGCTTGTATCGGAACACTTCCATATAACTTGCAGTATAGTTCAGTTTATCACCAAGGTACGCAACTTTCATAATATTTTTGCACTTACTGCTCCTCACAAGTACGTTTTTTCTTTCACATCTTTTTTAAAATCTTATTTAGAGGTCAAATGCTATCACACATTCCCCTCAGTAAGACTCGAATCATGCATCTTCAAATCCAATTTCGTAAAATACTGGCCCCAAAACAACTCATCTTACATATCATCCACTGTCAGAATCGGAATCACATCCGTAACTGTAACCTCATTAAGCGCGCGATAATCCGTACAAACCTGCAACTCATTTTTTTTTTCACCAAAAGAACGGGTTGAGAAAAAAAGATTCGAGCTCTCCTTAATCAAACATGATCTCGACCACTTCCCTCTTTATCTCATCCTTCTCAAAGTGAGCAATTTCGCACTTATAAAACTGTACGCGCCTAGTACTACACATCTATTATCTATATAATACATAATTACATATCTATTTATATAACGACAAAAAATTCTAATAAGTCATGTTCCATGATTGTCTAAGCATAGCACGTACAAGAAAAATTGGCGCGAATACTTTGGTTAAAATTATAGTTAGTCAAGTCAAAGAGCAATAAAGAAATATTATTTAGAATAGCGAGGAAGGTGAAAATAGGGACCCCCATAAACATTCAAAATACCAAACAGGATTGAAATATTGGGGATTCAAAATTTCAAATATTTGAGAAAATTGAGCAAGGTGGGAATATTAGCGAAAAACAAAGTTATGGATGGATATGAAGTATGTTTTTTTTTTTTTTTGAAATTTTAGGTTAATTTAGTTATGTTGGTTATTAGTAAACGATAACAGTTAATTTTGAAACCTAATCATATCTTTCGGAAGATAAAGTTTTGGTGTTATTTGGCTCTTATCTATTTTTATTAAAATTTTATTTTTGCACCAATTGATTTCACTTTGTCTACTTAAGATAGCAAATTTCTTTTATACTTCTGCTTATTAGTTTAATAGGGTACTTGTCCTCCACCATGCATTGCCAAATTACCATAGTTTCTTCACATGGAAACGTAGGTATGATATAATTTTAATTTAAAACCCACAGTTTCACATGGAAACATAGGTATGAAAAATTTAAAACCAAGTGGTCTTGTCCTTAAGCAGACATAAAGATCTTCGTATATCTTATTCATTTTAAAAAAACATAATTGGATGGACTAAGTGATTGATATGTACTTAATTAATCTTGTTAAAAAAATCTGAAAGAATAGAATGTTTTACTAAGGGACATGGACATGTACCAACATGAACAGGGTATATTCAACATGATAATGTCTAGATCACATCATTTAAAATGATCGATATACAGTATATAACTGCTACTCCAGTACTTAAAAGGAGTAATGTTTTGCCTTTATTTTAAACATGTTAATGTTATATTTCTGGAAACCAAATACAGATCTTATTTTGATTATTACACTAATCAACTAATTATACCGGCTCATGTGACGATTTGGATAGACTAATTATCATTATGTATTTAATGAATATGGGGTTTTCAAAAACACAAAGAAAATGACTGGTACTTACGTTTTGCCAAATCAACTGGTAAAGTTTTTGAAGTGAAAATTTAGTAGGGAGAATCATTATTGAATAGTACATACTTAATTTTAAAAAATCCACATTCTGAAGTGTAGCATATAATATAGCATAAGTAGCATCATGTAATTGTAGCATATAGATGTACTAATATTGTTTTTAGACTGTTGATTTCTTTTTAATTTAGTATCAATAATATATACATTTTCATCATTTTTCCCTACAATAGTTAATAATCCACAATCGTGACATTGTTTCTAACACATATCCTCTTTTTAAAAGTCAATTTAGTGATTATTGTTATTTTTACATTTGAATTTATTGATGGTTAAATTTTGAGTCATTTCCAACTTGGTACATATGTTGAGCCTAAATTTTTAATTAGCAAACGTTAGGTGTTACAAGATCAGTTTGTGGCCAAAAATATCATTGCATTTTGAACATGATGTTCCAATTCTATTAATCCATTCAAAACACACACAAAGAAGGAAAAAAACTTTACTACTATATAGATTCCAGCTCCCAATTATTTGAACAAATGCGCACTTTAAAGTAGGAATATTGGGATGTGGATGGCCTAATATATCCCTATAACATTGTCTCAGTAACTCGGACAAAAATAAGTCAAACACTGTTCATGTAAACAAAGCATGTGACTGCCAACTCCAAATTGAAAAAAAAAAATAATATTAATGATAATGATGATAATAATATATATATATATATATATGGAAAATGTTATATGGACATCATGAAAAACACCCAACTAGACACTTTTTTTTGTAAAAACGCTTCAAATCAATATTTGGTTAATGCAAATCTCCATGGTTTTACGACAGGAACACAAATATGCGTCTTGTTTTTTTTTTCCGAGATGTATAATGACATGTTTTCGAAATTATGGTAAAATTTAAAAATTCAAAACATGTCATTATATATCTCAGAAAAAAAAAACAATACGCATATTTGTGTTCCCGTCGTGAAACCATGGAGATTTGCATTAACCAAATCTTGATTTGGAGCGTTTTTGAAAAAAAGTGTCCATTTGGGTGTTTTTCATGATGTCCATATATCTTCCCCTATATATATATATATATATATACACTATTATAATAAGCCAATAAAATTGATACTGTCAAATTTTGATCAATTTTTACAAAAACATATTCACTCTATTTTACTAATTAATACTACACACTTATTCAATTCAAAACGTAAATAACTAAAAAATAATAATATTGTCAACATAATTCCGTTCATATCCAAAATAAAATCGTATTACGTGTATTTTGGTATACGAGCTAAACATTATTTTACTCCTTAATAATTTATTATAATAATTCAATCAATATTTTGAATATTTTTGAAAATATTAACTTGTTTGCTCGAATCTTATATATGTCATTACGTATCGTACAAATAATGCGTGGTCATCGATTACGTATCTTAGATATATGAATATCTTCCGGAAGTTATCTCGCTGATAAGCTACACAGCGAGTGAAGCGGTTTCAGAATCCTATCTGCTCTCCTCGATAGGGTCATTAAGTGTTTATTAACTCCGTTTTTATTGTTAAGTTTCAGAACATCTGTGTTACAATCGTCAAGTGACACTAACCCTAATTTTTAACCCCATCACATGTTTTCATGCACAGGCTTCCAAATTCACCAATGACGAATGTTGGCAAAGTAAACGTTTAGTATGTATCTTCAGACTTAAAAAAAAAATTCAAGAATATGGAGATGTATATGTAATTGTTAAGCATTATCTTTTGAGTATCAAATGATTAAATAATACTCGAGTAGTTATTAAATACAAACAAGAAAGAGAGGTCGCTATCACTGAGCATTGTACAGTAATTATATATTCTTAAAAGAGATTTGATCAGCCCAAGTTTTTCTCAATAATATCTCAAAACTTGTACCAGCTATGAGTTATACTAAACACACAGCTTATATACAATTCTTACCCTTCATATAAAAGTAATTCTATGGATGTACCGGTATTTTTCGAATAAAAAGTATAAAATTCACATGACATGAGGTGGAGGAGTCGTTTGTATAAATTAATATCATTACTCTTCCCACTGAATATTGTAATAAATTTAATGTTCATTATATATGTATTAGTTGTAGTTCGGTAGACGACAGTAAAATTATTTGTATAATTATTTACCCCGTTCGTTATAATTTAACAAGCTATAGGCCATAACATACAGCGCATGCAAATTGCAATGATATAAAAGCATATCCTAAACAAAGTTATTAAACACGCATTAACTACCTGCCCCATAAATATTAAAATTGCTATAGCTCACCACATATCTTGCACAAGCCAATGTCTCCTACACACTGGCAAAAAGTTAATAAACAATCCACTTTTTTTAATATAATAATATCGTGGTACAAATAGCACATCAATCTATAAAAGTCGTGTACTTAGTCTCAAAGATAACCCAATGAAAAAAAAACAAATCGATCAAATGATGAAAACACATTTATTTGAGTTTCAATGCTAAAAGACAACCTCAGAATTTCTGGCATGTAAACAAGACATAGCTTTCAATTTTTTCAATAGGTCTTCTCGTACGGTCTAAACTATGATCCAATTTTGCAATTTTCAATTAGACATCCTACAACCTTGTATATACTTTTGTTTCAAAAAAAAAAAAGTTGTATACTTTAACGCACAGATAGGAGAATCTAATTAAAAAGAGCAACACGAATTAGCCCTCAATCGTAATTGCAAGAAATTTTAGTATTTGGAGGAAACAAAGTCGAACAAGTGTTGTATATGTTTGTGTGTACGTGTATTAGGTGCTTTATGTTTTTGTTAAGGCCTTGTTTGATAGCGTCAGATGAGGTCGGAATTGGATTAGTATTATGTGGACCCCAAAATGATACGTTTGACAACATATTTGTGTCCAGACTAAACATATGGTCTGCACTACAAATAATACAAAGTAAGTATATTTGTAATACGATGAGGGGTACGGTATTAAATTTCGTCCAACCCGGATGAGATTACATGTCCGACCTTCTTCTATATCACACTCATAATAGAGACGGTCTCATGACTAATTTTCCCGCAACCAATTATGATGCTTAAAGCACATGTCACATGCTAAGTTTTGTTAGTCAATTAGAAGAACAAACGAATTTGGATCAAGTTTTGGTTGTACATCACCTGAACCGTGAATAATGAAATGTAAATACTCCTGTATGATATATTTTTTAAAGAATAGGCCTAGGAAATGTACAAATTAGGGATTACTCCGTTTATAAATTATATACACAGATTGGAAGAAATGGAAAAGTAAACTTTCGTCCTAGGGATCCACATGAATAAATTTTCTTTTGCAATATTTAAAAAGGACACCATATTAAAAGATGTGACAACTACAGTTGGTGGGGATAATTGATAGGATATATACCCCATGTGCAGATTTTACATTGCAGGGTACCCCCATTACCCCCTCATCATAAGATCATAATTAAAGATTAGTCTATAATAATGAAGGTTGGATTTTTTTTACTATAAAAATAATTTTATTTCACACAAACCTTATTTTTATACTACGGACCGTAGTCTGAAACTACGGTTTATAGGTTTGTGAAAACCGTACTTTCCGTATTTTGAAAGTATGGTTTACAAGAAGGTAAATTACCTTCCTGTCCCTGCGTAAAAAAAAACCAAAAAAACTCAATTATAAAAAAAAATTCATAAAAAAAAAACTCAATTATTTATGTTTAAAATGTAGTGCTTAATATACCTTAATAGGATTGTTAAATGTAACATCGAAAACAAAAAACACTGTTTTTTTTTTTATAAAACACAATGGTCATGTTGCCATTTAGTGAAGCAAATAAATTGTTATTATGTGACCCTTTTATTTTGATTATTTTTAGAAATATTTAGTACGTAATGTAAGAAATGGTTAACACTTGTAATCATACTTTTTCATATACATACGAGAGTTTTACACCCGTTGCAATATGATACTATGACTGTTTTGTTTCATTTTGCTTGTCATGATGCCTTTTAGTGAAGCAAATAAATTGTTATTATGTGACCATTTTATTTTGATTATTTCCAGAAATATTTAGTCTGTCATATAAGAAATGGTTAACACTTGAAATCATACTTTTTCATGTACATACGAGAGTTTTACGCCCGCTGCAATATGATACCATGGCTGTTTTTTTACACTTGGCTTGTAATGGTTCCTTTTTGTGAAGCAAATAAGTTGTGATTCGGTGATCATTTTAGTTTAATTATTTTTATAAGTATTTAGTACGTCATGCAAGAAATGTGTAATACTTGAAATCATATTTTTTCATATACATACGAGAGCTTCACGACCGTTGCAATATTGTATCAGAACTGTTTTTTTACACTTGGTTGGTTATGTTGCCTTTTATGTGAAGCAAATAAGTATTTATTCCATCATACAAGGAATAAATAACACTTGACAAAATGCATTTTTCACGTACATACAAGATACTTACGATCGTTTCAATGTGGTACCATGAGCTGATTATTAGCTATCTTATTTTGTGTGTATAAGTTCATTTATTAGTTGTAGTTGCCAATGTTGTTGAATGAAACAATGAAATAGACTAGGAAAATGTTATTAAATTGTACACGGAACATTAAATAAAGAAATTAAATCAACATGAAACATTACATAAATTTAATAAAACATTACATAAATTACATAAAATGAATTAACTCAAAATTAAAACTTACATGATTTTATTTGGGCCTCATTAAAACCAGTTTACAAATTGGAAAAAGAGTACCATGTATAAATAACTAATCGCCTATGTGGTATGGTGTTTCATTTGATATTTGTTTTCCCTCCTTCTTTTGTAACGCTTTGTATTTGTTGAAATTTGATCGAAAAAGCGTCTTCCATTGACCAGCATCTTGAAAGTATATTTTCTCCCACCGACTCACAATTTCTGGCATTGGAAAATTCTCGTCTTTAGGAACAAATTCAACATAATGGTAGTTGTTCACGAACACCATTACAATAGGGGTGTAAGATCTCCCTTGACGAGGCCCGGAGAAAATAGGTAAATAAGTGTTGTTGCGAATCTTTAAACCTCTATCGGTATGAAATAATGACAAGTATACAAGTGGTATGTTATAACAAGATGAAATTAGAAATCCATAGTCTGGAAATCTCACCCAATAACCGGGAGGGACAAAACTGGCGTTCATATCATGCCAATTCAAACTCTCAAGAATATAATCATATCCAAAACCTTCCGGAGCGAGATTTTCAAACAAATCAAAATAAATTTATTTCCTTACATGAAGCTCATGCATCAAATCACATCTAACTCATACCAATCATTAGCCCCATCTTCTTTTCCCATCGCCTTTGCAATGACCCGAAATCCACAATAACCATCCCCACGTACATCGTTTACGGTGTCGATGTAGTTATTTAACATACACCATATTTGCTCACTGTACTCGAAGGGTTTCATAGGGTTAGTGGGGTTTTTAGTCGTTCTACGTGTCCTCCTAGTTGGTTGAACTGACTCTTCTTCCCCTTTACCTTTTTCGTTATCTCCACTCACAAGTTCTTCGTCTACATACTTGCAGCCTGACTTATCCCTCTTACTGGAAGTGTCCCCCTTTTCTAGGTTTCCCCCTACTCTGCCTTATCTCAGGTTCATTCATGCATGTTCTAGAGGGTAAAATTATTTGTCGCAGTTGTGTTTTCATGCGGCATTTTTTGACGGACGTTTTGGTAGAATAAACACTTTTAAATTCGTACAGATCACCCTCAACACCATCATCATCATCATTGGACCCATTATCATCAATTACATCTAACTTTTTCTAGAATTTATCAATATCTTCTAGTGAAATATACTTGTTAAGTGCAATATGCTCACTCATAACATGATAACAAGGTAGCCCGTGAGACAATTTTAAACCACAAGAACAATTCACATCCCACTTCCCAACACATTTTTTATGTTCTTCAAATAATAAATTAAAGCAATGGTGTGTAATATAGGACCTAAGATATGAAAAGAGAGATGTATGTTCTGCATGTGGAAAATAGGACTTGCATCTATCCAAATTCATTTTAATATCGTCGAACTGTTTACTAAGAATTGTATGCACTTTGACCCAAACGTTTTCAAGAGTGCCAGAATTGGTGGAAATAGATTTTTTTAACTTCGAGTGTTGTTGTTCAGCCCGATTACTAATTCTATTACCTAGGTGCCTTGTAGGGTTGATATAGCATGTAACAAACTTATTGACACATTTATTTAATAAGTTGGTTACATATTTAACCACATCGGGATACGAATTGTAAGAGTAAATGAAACTAGCTACGTAAAAATTATACTCCTTAATCGTTTCAGCTTCAACCACTAAACCTCATTCATCTAGAAACATTTGGAAAATTACAGAAGGGATAATTATTTTACATTTTTTCAAAAGCTTTTTGAGATATGAAAAGTGCATAACAAATGAAAAGAATCTGGGAAGACAACGCATAATGCATTCATCAATGTCATTTCTTTGTCTGTTATGATGACCCTAACTAGTGTACAACCCGCCAATGTTTCTTTAAAAATTTTCAACGCCCAAATATTTCTCGCCTCTGTCTCATCCCGCATAAAAACAAAACCTAAGCAATATGTTTGGTTTCTTAAAGTCATACCTACAACTTCTAGAAATGACATGTTAAAGTGGTTTGTCCTATACGTACAGTCCATTGTTAATATATCAAGAAAAGCTTTGAACAACCTTACAGAATCAGGGTGGGCAAAAAAGAGGTTTTCGAGACAATGAGTTGTTGGGTTCTCATTATAATAGAAAGTATAATGATAGATGTCGAACAAATGAAGCAATTGTTGTATCTGGCTTCTACCATCTCGCTTTTTAAATTTGAGACCAGCAAAATAATTATAAATTGTTTTTGAATTTGAAACATTTTCCGGAATTTTATTTTTTAAAGCCTCTAATATTCCATGAACTTTAAAACTACTTTTCTTTAAAGATTTAGCTAATTCATTTTCGGATTTTGATAGACGAGCACCTCGGGCTGACCCTTGAAGATAAGTGACAGGTGAATGGTTATGGTATCCATTTTCTACATGATATTTTCACTCATCAATAATAACGTAACCCAAAATTTTAAAGGGACAGTCTTGTTTTTTGTTACCTGAATGAGTGGAAGACTTCTTCTTTTGTTGGTAAATATCCGACTTATCACACATTAGCTCAATATACGATGCTCTTCTCGAATCACCCCCCCCCCCCAGACCTACAATCGAAAAGAAAAAACCTAAATCTCGACCAATGTCTTCAAGATCAGCAATCATGTCAGCCCTCTTATTCCAAGACAAATCATTGACGTTGTTGAAAAATTCTGTATAGTCGGTTAGTTCCGAATTTGAGCTACTTGATGAATCAACATAGTTGTAGTTAAAAGAGAATTTGTCATCGTATTCACCGTTATAACTCATTTATGTTGAGTTAGAAATTTATGAAATAAAGATTGCAGTAATTTTCAAGAGTGTTTGTGTTTGTGTTTGTGTTTGTTTTGAGAGATGGTTAGAAATGGATAGGCGGTATCATATTTATATAGGATAAAAGACGACGTGACATTCATGGATTGGTTGAAACAAATTTTTTGACTTTAACAAATATTATCTTATCGATAACATTATCTTATCATATCTATATTATATAGGATAAAATATGACGTGGCATTTACGGATTGGTCAAAACAGATTTTTTGACTTTAACAAATATTATCTTATCCATAACGTTATCTTATCATATCTATATTATATAGGATAAAATATGACGTGGCATTCATGGATTGGTCGAAACAGATTTTTGACTTTAATAAATATTATCTTATCGATAACGTTATCTTATCATATTTATATTATATATGATAAAATATGACGTGGTATTCACGGATTGATTGAAACATATTTTTTTACTTTAACAGATATTATCTTATCGATAATGTTATCTTATCATATCTATATTATATAGGATAAAAGACGACGTGGCATTCTGGGATTGGTCGAAACAGATTTTTTTGACTTTAACAAATATTATCTTATCGATAACGTTATCTTATCATATCTATATTATATAGGATAAAATATGATGTGACATTCACGGATTGGTCGAAACAAATTTTTTGACTTTAACAAATATTATCTTATCATATCTATATTATATAAGATAAAATATGACGTGACATTCACGGATTTGTCGAAACAGATTTTTTGACTTTAACAAATATTATCTTATCGATAACGTTATCTTATCATATTTATATTATATAGGATAAAATATGATGTGGGATTCACGGATTGATTGAAACATATTGTTTTACTTTAACAAATATTATCTTATCAATAACGTTATCTTATCATATCTATATTATATAGGATAAAATATGACGTGACATTCACGGATTGGTTGAAACAAATTATTATTTTTTATGAAAAGTTTTTTATAATTGAGTTTTTTTTTATGAATTTTTTATTTATTATTTTGGTTTTTTTTTTTACGCAGGGGCAGGGAGGTAATTTACCTTCTTATAAACCATACTTTCAAAGTACGGTTTTCACAAAGCTATAAACCGTAGTTTCAGACTAGGGTCCGTAGTTTCAGACTAGAGTCCGTAGTTTCAGACTACGGTTCGTAGTTTGAAAGTACGGTTTGTGCGTAGAATAAAATTATTTGTAGTGAAAAAATTCAGCCTCGTAATGTTGATCATCAATAGGTCAATTTTTTGGAGTTCTATCAGAATGAGGAGCACAGTAAAACTACCTAAAAGTTTGTCAAATTTAAAGTTGTAGAAGCTTGTTACAATTTTAGTTAAATCGTGGTTCCACCATTGGTTAGAATTGGTAAATTGGAGTACTAATTAAGATGGAGAATAAATTACAAATGGTTGCTAAGAAGGGAAAAAATTACAGTATGGTGGGATGGAGATCATTTTATTAAGTACTAGATGACCATAGTGTAAAACACACGTTTATGTCACTCCATCCCGACTTCCACTATTTTTTTTTTTTGATAAAATACACAAAATTATGGGTTTCAGTAGAATCATCAGTCATGGTCATGCATGGTAATGGTCCCAATAGGTTTAATCAAAATTATTATTAGTTGCTACTTCCGTTCCCATTTAATTATTCACTACAAAACCATGTGTAATTTTAAACGATCAAGAACTTATATCAAAATTGTCGGAATAAAAAATTTTAAAAATTGAATATATAGTTCAAATGTTAAATTATATGACTATATTTAAAAAAAAATTATTTTAATAATTTTAATACAATTTATAAACCGATCAAAATTATACGTATTTTTATAATTAAAATTAAATGGAAACAAATAAATATAATTTCATGACATTCACTGTAAAAAAAGATAAAAGGGTTAAATGAGAACAGAATTTGTGACAGGTGTTTCCCCAGTAGTTAGTTTTTGATAGTTGCTTTTACTTGCACCTTAGTTGTGTTGGTTTCCGTCTACGAAATAACAATTAACAATAATTAAAAAACTAAATAATAATTAAACAAAACAAGTGTAATCTTTATTAATTTTCAATTGGAATAGAATAAACTGATTACAACATGTAGGTACTGAATATATATAAAAGCAAACGTTATTCAGATTATTATTAATTAATAATCTGATGTACTGATTTACAATTAAAAGAAACTGCCGGACTGGAAAGTATAAACTTAACAGCCGGACTGTTCTGTTTTAAAATGAAAGTACATGACTGAATTGAAACTATTCTAATTACAGAATTAAATTATTGAATAGTAATTACAGCAAAACAGAACTTTAAACTAATTACAGAAAGGTACAACAGAATAGAAAAGATACAGCTACGTACAACAAATTAAAATACTGAAATTAAAATACTGAATTGGAAAAACAGAATTTAAGTGCGGAAAATAAATGGACAGAATGTAAATAACAATTAGACGAGGCTACTGTTAACAGTATGCCCTTAACCGGTATTCGTCCAACCACCTTGATGTTTCTGTTTGCGTTGGCGCTTCGATCCCAAGGTACAACGTCTCTCGGATGACTCGCTGGAAACTGGCGACGAGTCAAGGTCGAGCTTTTGGTGGGTGGTTCTCTCTGGTTTCTAAAATGCTATAAAAAAATATATGTCTGCCTCTTTATAGAGGAATTCTGAAACCGCAGAATTTATTGGTCATTTAATTCTAGGAGTTACATCCCCAGAATCTCAGTTTAGTACAAGACCCAAGACATTCCCCAAATCCCGCGTCCCGAGGCCCGAGCGAGAACGCGCGTGTGGTACACACTAACCCACTCATGGGTATGTGGACTTTATTAGTTTACCAACTACATGGGATGTACGTGTATATATAGTGTAAAAATCAACCTTGATTTTACAATGTGGGATAACCCTCATGGGTTAATTCCACTCTCTTTTCCATTTTCCAGATTTCGGTTTTTTCCCTCTTTCGAGTACCAACCTTCGAGTCCAATTATCATTCACACCCTTCCTCCGAATAGGTCATGCGATATACCGTTGCGAAGCTCGTCGTACGAGCTACTCAAACACTTTGAGTATGACCTTAGAAAAACTGAATAGTCGTATCGAAAATTGACTCAAAGATGGTCCCTGACCATTTGAAACAACCATGTTTAAAAACATGTTTTCGTACAATTTTTTCCTAACAAGTTGTATAAAAACTAATTGCTGACAGGGTTAAATCAGCTATGGTTTACTCACACAGAGTATGTTTCAAAGTTTACTTTCAAAGTTTTTATGAATTAATTGTTTCAAAGTTTTATTCAAAGTTTTTTTATATCTATATAGTATAATTAATAGCATCATTTAGTAGGAATCTATATCCACGAAGAAACTTTTTCACATATTAAAGAGCCATTTAATTGGGGGTATATATACAATATACTACTAGTAAAGTTGTAGATAATTGGGGGTATACAATATACAATATCCACGAAGAAACTTTTTCACATTATTAAAAATCAATCCCCATTTTAAAAAAATAACCATAAAGACATTGGAACCAATTAAATTGATCACTAATTTACAATATGGAGACTGTGTTATATTGAACCTATTCATGACCTAAATAGTTTCGGTCTGAACTATGGGTATAGGTTACTCTTTTCTATTGATAACTCAAATGATAGAAAACCCAAATGGTGACCCCACTCTTCCACAACTAGCAACTATTAAATGCTTCATTACCAGCCTTGACCATTACGTTTATTACTCTAATCGTCCTTTCTTACTTATCAATTATCACACATTAAAAAATAATCAAAAATTGAGCAAGTTGGGTTACTTAATGTTTAGGGTCTTAATGTACCCACCCCACTCATGATCAAGGTTCGATTTTATGGTGCCTAGAAGAAGAAACAAATTAAAGTAACTCTCTAACTTACGTATCTTTTTTGATACACACTTTCTAACTTATCATAGAATACTACGTAGCTTTAATACTTAAACTTCACATGATCACATGAGGTAACACTTTTTGCA
Source organism: Primula veris (assembly GCA_963682055.1). NCBI lineage: Eukaryota > Viridiplantae > Streptophyta > Magnoliopsida > Ericales > Primulaceae > Primula > Primula veris. Next base: position 22,940,526 of record OY821743.1, on the reverse strand, counting down.
TATGATCCAGTATTAGAATTTAGAATTCTTGACCAGGAATTTTCCACTAAATTGATGTTAAAACTCAATAACACTCATCTTGAAAATGCTCCAGCACGAGCACATGCACGCTATACCAAAAAAAAAAGGGAAATCGCTTTATTTTGTGGAGCTACAACTGATACTATAGACATCAAAACAAAAAGTATTGTGAATTGAGAAAATTTTGTCATTTAGTGAAAGTGGATATATTGTAGCATTGTAGTTGTGCAGGGACAAAATCAGAACATGCGACGAACTATACCCAATTTAATTACTATTACATTTAATTGTTTATTACGAAATTACGTGTAATTTTGACCGTTTTATAACTTGTATCAAAATTATTGGAATGAATTTTTTTAAAAATTGATCATATAGTTCAAATATTAAATTTTATGATTAGATTTAAAAAAAATTCATTTCGATAATTTTGATACAAGTTATAAGTCGGTCAAAATTACACATAGTTTCATAATGGATAATTAAATAGAAACGGATGGAGTAATATTTTTTTTAATCCAAAACATATTCTATTACTCATACAACTAGCTTTAGAGAAAACGAGTATTTCTATTTCAGTTTATTACCCGTAACTCGTAGGTGCGAGTTTGACCCTTGAATGATATATCTAAGTGATTTTATCCTTTTAAAATAGAATAGCTCATAAAATATTTTAATAATGATATCTAAACATATGTACTTTCACGTATATATACACAAATTGCTTATGTGACAGAACTCGAAACAAAATTTAGTAGTAATTTTTTTTTACTCATTAATTTGTGGCACTCACTGCTATATTCTAGAACAATGTCGGTACACTCTTGTAGAGTAGCAATTTTGTACAATATTAACCAATTATGGAAAAAGAACTAAAACCATAGCACATGTACAAATAGTGAAGTAACTTCTTTTCAGAAAAAAAAAAAATAGTGAAATAACAGAACCACGTCGTCACACAATACGGACAGATCATTTTTGTTAGTTATATACCATGTAAGTGACAAATCAACTGGACTACCTAAGAGAGAGACTGTTTATTATAGAGAGAAATATTTATTACTAATATCTACACATCACAACAAGAGATGTTGATATATGAATGATCATAATAATCTCTCACTCTCACAAGTCTTTGTTACAAAATATAGAAAGAAAGAAATATAGTGACAGAGATGGGAAAAACAAGCAAATGGATCAAACACTTGTTCTTAACAAACAACAAGAACAAAGACAACAAAAGAGACAACAACAACACACGTGGGGTAACCCTAGATAACCCTAGCACCACCCCGAGTTCATCTTTACCGACAACTCCCAAGGAGAAGAGGCGGTGGAGCTTCCGGAGAGCAGCAACCGGAGCTCCAGCGGTGGTGGCGGAGGAGGAACAAAGGCGTCATGAAAACGAGAAGCACAAGAGGCATGCATTGGCGGTGGCTGCCGCCACCGTAGCAGCGGCAGAGGCCGCTCATGCAGCGGCAAAGGCGGCAGCAGCGGTGGTGGAGCTGACGAATGTGGCGGGAAGGAGGAGGGAGAGTAATGTGGAGGAGGGAGAGGCTGCTAGGAAGATCCAATCTGTGTTTAGAGGTTACTTGGTATGTCAACTAACTATCATTTAAAGTTTTAACTTTTAATTAAATTTAATATGTTTTTTTTTTTTGCGCTAAATATATACTTGAAGTTTTGAACTGAATACTTTACGGAGTTACCAAATTGTGTACTTGTAATTGAAAATTGAATACTCGTAGTACGTTTATGGCCCTTTGATAAAAGAAAGTGCAAAATTATAGAATTAATTGATTATGGAACATGGTTTACTAAATACTTAAATAATAAAAAAAAGTGCGAAATATTTTTAAGTTCTAATTAATTATTTTTTTTCTACTAAATACTTGAATTGAATACTATATGGTTACAAAAATTGTGTCCTTCGAACAGAAAATTAAATTCTCGTACTAAGTGGTCCTGGATAAAAAGTGCAAAATAATGAAGACATGTATTAATCTATTTCTTGATATGTTTATTTATGCTTACATAATAGCTCAGTTTTATTAGTTAGCTAATATGAGGATATAGCTAGTAAGACATATGTCGGTTAAATAAGATTCGTATATGAAGTTTTCTTGTTAAGACATAGCATTATGATCTAATTCTTTTTTTACTATAATAAAACCATGAATTATGGTTTTTGGACTGTATGAGGGATTATTGGCTCTTCTTCTTCACGACTTGATTAATGTTTGGTTAGATACATTATTTGTCAATTGCCATTATTTGTTCATATATATAGGTCTTTTTATAATCTACTGATAATTTTAAATTATTGGATCTATAGATCGAAAGCTCAAAATTTTGCTAAAAAATTGTTCCCATACCATAGTCCACTGAACATGATAAGTTAACCCCTTTCACATTTTAATAGTTAATAAACAGTATATTTCTTGCGCCTAGTAAATTTAATTTTTGTGGTACAAGTCTAGTAAAAATTATGAATCGCGTCCATGTTCATGTTGACTGCTGTATTGGGATGTGAGAAACAAATACTCTAGTTAGTACAAAGTACAACTCATGACAATTTAATTATCTTCATTTCACCTAATGCTTATTATAGATCTGGTTTACATGTGCCAATGCTTATTATAGTAGAAACAAACCGAATGCAAGTTATTTATTGTCACAAAAAGTATCACCCATTTTTATCTGGATATATATATATATATATAAACTATATAGGAGTAATTCTTTTTTATTAATCGAGAAATGAGATATATATATAAAATATATCATGATGTAATATGAACTAAATTGCTAGAAATATTTCCGAAAAAAATTACATTGTTAGGTAAATTTCTTCAGACATACATAGAAAAGTAATTGCTATCTATGCTACGTACTCTTTAAATTTCCAAAATTTAGACTTGATTACTGTAAATGTTTCTCCATTTTTCCGTTAAAAAAGAATTTTTCTTATTATTTATTTTTGGCCAGGCGAGGAAAGCTCTGAACGCGTTGAGAGGGTTAGTGAAGCTGCAGGCACTTGTGAGGGGACACCTCGTTAGGAAACAAGCAGCTGCGACACTACGGTGTATGCAAGCACTCGTGACGGTGCAGGCTAGAGCTCGTATGCAGAGGATCAAAATCAACGACGACTACTCACTTAACCAGCTTCCTATCAATATTAATGATCAGAGGCAGTTAAATTATAGAAAATCTATTCAAGAAAATCGATTCCGACCCATGTATAATGTAAGTGAACTTTTTTGCTGATTAATTACCGGCAACAATTCTTTACTCCATCTATTTATGCTATTTCAGATTTTTTTAGCTGCGAGTTTTAAGTAGAAAAGAAATGTTGTGTTTAAGATTGAATACATGGTGTTGTGTACACCAACAATCAACTTTAATTAACGATTAGTATCCATTCTATCAATTCCAGAATTTATTCACGAATCTTATGAAAATCGAGAAATTAGTAGTTTATAGTACTTTATATTCTAAATATCAAGATTCATTGATATAACAGCATGATCGAATTAAAAGGGTACTTACGTTAAATAAGATCAGTTTCGAGGAGTTTTTAGAAACACTTGCTCGTTTCCTTAATATACAGTTTCTAATTTGATTAATTGTTGATCTAGGAAATGGACAGGGGCATGGAGGAGAACATCAAGATAGTTGAAATGGACTATGGAAATGCAAAAGCTCATTACTCAAATTACTCACCAACAGAACGGACAGAGCATCATCGTTTTTCCACACAGTCAGCACCAAACCGTGTGTACATGTCGAAGCCAGACCAGCGTGACATATCGCCTGCTCCATCAGCAATGTCGGCCCTTACGGAGATCATGAGCCCCAGAGCTTGTAGCAACCATTTTGAGGAGTATTCTTTTAATACGGCACAAAGTAGCCCTCGGTATTATTCTTCTATCGCCAAGCCCCATGAGTACTCAGAGTAAGTATTTTGAAACAATACTTATCGGAAATTTGAAGCTTATTTTTCAGAAGATAAAGAAATATTGAAATTGTTTTTGTCAAGTGTATTCTTTTTTAACTATGGAAAGTTGTTTGCTAAGAACAATCTTGCAAAACTATAACCCGGAAGTATTTATGCTCGACAAAGTAAATAGTTTTAGAAGAGTTTCAGGTGAATATAGAATTGCGAGAACCTCTATTTCCTGTTTTTATGTTCTGTTTTGAAAGGGTTATCGCTTTGGTACAGTAACGACAGGTTTCCCTGCATTTAGTACGAAACCTTCTAGTAATTGGATGAAAATTTTCCAAATATTTTCAGAATGATGGAAAGATCCTGAAGGCTCAATTTAACGGTTTCTGTTTAAAATCTTAAGCCAACTTAGGTGGTTGTACTAAGTTGATCAAATATGTAGTCAATGGTTAATCAAACTAAGAAAATGATATTTGATGATATTAAATTGGACCCAAGAAACTCCAAAGGATCATTTAAAAAAAAAAAAAAAAACTCCAAAGGTTGTGTTCTGGACTTTCAACAGTTTCCAGCGTCACTGCTTTTATTTTTAGGAAGATAAGTACACGTATTGACTACTGATTAGGGGTGTTCAAAAAACCGTGAACCGGTGAACCTGGACCGATCCGTTGGTTTGGCTGGTCTGGGTTTCCAACGTATATGGTCTGGACTTGGTTTAGGAAAATTCAAAATCGTTCTTAATGGTCTGGGTTAGGGTTAATTAATCAAATCCGGACCGAAACCGTTAAGCCTACTAAAACCACTTAAGTATAGTAAATATAGATTTATCTCATAAATTTGTTTTTTTAATTGCAATAACATTTGTTGAGTTTTATGAATTTTGTGTTGATTTTTTCATTTTCGGATATAATTTATTATGTTGTCTTTATTGTGATATCGCGACAACCCGAAATCCAATCCGAAACCGAACCGCACCGTGTAACCCGAAACCCAATCCGAACCAGACCATTGGCCTGGTCTGATTTGGGCTATAAAGTTACATTGGTCCGGTCCGGGTTATATTTTCCTAGCTCGTTTCAACATGGTCCGGGCTTGGGTTTGGCCAAAACCGTTCCAACCCGAACCGTGAACACCCCTACTGCTGATGCACACAAACAATTTTGATTCTTATCGTCTTAGTAAGAAAAAGGAAAAACAGAGTTGTTCACTACTCATAAAAAATCTCACATTTTCAATTCTTAATTTTCCTTTTTGTGCAGATGTGGGCCAGCATCCTACTCATACCACGACTCGCCAAGCTACATGGCCAACACCCAGTCGTCTCGTGCCAAAGCCCGCTCACAAAGCGCACCAAAATCAAGACCCGACACTGCTAACCCACAGTTTGAAAGGCAACCAAGTACCAAAAGAAGGCCTTCTATAGAAGGAAGAAATGTGCCAAGAGCTGTGAGAATGATGAGATCTTCTTCTCACTTAGGATCAGCAGCTGCTCAAAACTATAACTATCCCTGGTCTGTTAAGTTGGATAAATCCAGTGTTTCGTTAAAAGATAGCGAGTGTGGGTCGACTAGTACGGTTCTTACGAACACTCCGTATTGCAGATCACTTGTTGGTTTTGAGGTGAGTAAATATAATTGGAATTTGACCCTGTGCAATTCCCTAATTAACAATTTCAGAGACAACTTAACCCAAAAGAAGAAAATCCTACATGGTGGTATAATTTCGACTCAAATTCCATTTAATATCGGTAACAACTTTCTATTCTCAAATAGTGTCACTAATCACTACTTCCTGAAAAGACAAAAGTGTCATTTTTTTTGTTCATCATCCAGTTTTCAAGACTAAAGTAATCAAAAACTCGTTGCTTTGAAACATATAAAACTGGTATGACCTACGTATTAAACATAACGAAATTGGAAGGGAGCGATGACTAAGTGATTGTTTTTTTCTTCGTGAATGCAGGTAAGTGGTAAACGGTACTAGATGTTTGAAGAGTGAGGACTCAAATGCTTGGTGAAAAATTTTGTGAAGAATTTGCATGAAATGTTTGGTGAAGAATTTGCTGAATTTTCCTGAGGTTTTTTTGTTTCGATTTCCATCAGTGTATTTGTAGAGCTGTTTAACATGCGTCACCCCTCGTCTTTTTTCATTTTACTTCGTATGATTGCTGAACTTGTGACATTGTCTAACCGAAATGTACTACAAATTGTTCATAAGAGAAAAAATATGATTGTGAATTATACATCGTACATTTCATAAATTATTCCTTTCCCAATAAATTGATAATCATCCTCAATAAAGCGATTTTAATAGAAACCCAAATCGACTCCCTTAATCAAAGCAGACTGTAAATTATAGTTCAGATGAGACATGCAGATTGTAGACGACCTGATTAAGGGTTTGTTTGGCTGTAAGTTCACTGTGTAAGGGTTTGTTTGGCTGCAGTTCTAAGAAAATAAGCTGGTTTAATTTTCAGTTAAGACGTGTCTAAACCAGGCTTGAGATTCCTCGACTTTCAGGCAACATAATAACTCAGTACAGCAACTTTTAAGCAAAAAATGATGTAATCCTAGCTTCAAAGCCGCAAACAAACATGCCCTAGGCTAAGCAAAATAGCTTTCCGCATACTGTGTCATCATTAGCTAAAGCTGAACCAAACCCAATTTCTATATAAAATAAGCTGAACCAATTAAGTCGATAGGCAAAGAACTCACAAGGACAACTTTAGATACTTCAAAACTTTCAATAAATCAAGCAAATAAACAACGCTCGACGCAAAATCAGCTAAAACTACAAAAACATTCCGGGTACAATCACCTGGCAATAAAACTACCTTTACAACCGCTGGCCTTCTATCGTACAATATTTAAACAACAACAAAAGTCTGAAATTAAAGAATTGCAAAACTGAAAACTCTCACCCAACCTACCAAAATTTGCGAGATAAAGATCAACCAAATTTCACCCTTCAATTCACTAATGACGGGCCTCGGATAGGTTCAACTAGAACAAAGTACAAACAGATGCAATTGGTCCAAGACTACTTGAAAATACGAGGGATCAATTCGTGTGCATCAATATCAAGGGCCACCGGGTCCCTGCCAAGAGATACACAAAAAAGAATAAGTTTTGCATCATTAGAATAGAATCTACAAAATTAAGTAGCTGATTCTCAGCATTCCGGAAGCAACATACTGTGAGAATATTTAACCCCAAAGGCTATTGAGAATTAAAAAATTCAATCGTTCACACCCAAAAAAAAAAAGTTCCCTTGTGCCACGAAAGGAGACATTATTTACGTAACAATGATTTTATTTCTCAAACATGTTCACGTGATACTCACTATTTTCAACATGACAAAGGTTCTTTTGAAACATTATATGCTGAAAAAAATAAACATTTTGCATGTTTTGAGCTTCTTAAATTGTTTTTGCCTATGCACAACCTCTGATTACCAAGCCATAATTCTGTTCTCACTGCTTAATGCAATCTAAAGTTGGACACCCCTTCACAGTTAATACGGGCTATGTGCACAAGCCACATCGAAATTTGTTCATATTACTGACTCCAAATAGAAAATAGTTCCATTTTCACTCTCTAGTTATGTGATGTTTGGAAAATATATCCATTTTCGATCAAATTTAAACTCTCCTTGAAACAAATTTTTTTTCTTGGTCAGACCCCAGTCCCAACACAAACTCAGTCAGATGCATAAAACTACACAGCAAAAAAGGATAAACATTGATCTGGTGCAGATTTAGTTACATTCATACCCATGCCACAATTTGTCCGCTACCCCAATATTAAAGCACGCCAAAGGAAAAACCCCAAACCAGTGCACACACACACAGAGACAGAGAGAGAGAGAGAAAAGGGGGGGGGGGGGGGGGGGGGGGGGCTATTGAGGGACAAGGGGTTGCCACCGCAACCCCACAATTTATAAAAATGTTATTTTTTTTTTAAAGAAAATTTTAATTTTATCCAAAAATAATGTGTTTTGCAAATTCACAAAATAACATTTTGTATTTTGCAACCCCATTATTGTAACGCAGGCTCTACCCCTGAGTGCGCACATAAGGTAAAAGGATATGAATTTTAGATATAATTGACATTTTCACATTTTGATGGATCTAATATGACTTGGCTAGAGAACCTATAGGATATAAGATATGTAGGGCAGGCAATTTTGACAATCCACACTCGCCCAGAACCATAACTTTCGGGTACCGGGTAAGTCGGTTTTAGTTCTGATCTGCCATTGAAAAAAGGTTGGTCGATTTTTTCAGTAAAAAACTTCTAGAATCACCGAACCGTGTCCAGAGATTTGGTGGGAGCTGTGGTTTCGGGCTTTAAATTGGTCAGTTTCGAATGGCCTGTAAGAGTAAGAGTTCTTAAAATGTTTTTTTGTTATGTTTTAGAATATTTTACTTATAATTTAAGTTGTAATTTCTTTTTTGACGGACTTTATTGTTTATGTTCTTCTTTGTGTTTGTTTTATATTATTTTTGTAAGTTTTTCGTAAGTTAAAATAATATGAAAACTAAAACGCATGAATTTAAAAGAAAATTTGAAATACATTAATAATGTTGAACTTTAAATTTCATGATGTCATACATAATATTCCATCATATAGTATCATAGACAAATATTACAAATATACCCATCCTTTACTATACTGAAGCGTATCTATTTTAAAAAATGTATATGAATAGTATATGTTTCGGGTTTATGCTTATTTTTCGAGTTTTAGCGATTCAGTTTCGGTCTTTCGGTCAGGTGGGTTCATGCTTAGAGAATTGATAACCAAACCCTAACCTGATCAACGGTTCCGGTTTGGTGTACAACTGGGTTCGGTTATAGCTAAGTTATCGGGTTTTGGTTTCCTGTCAGGTTTAGGTCGGGTTTCAGATCTCGGTCTTTCTTGCCAGCCCTACAAATACGGCTGGCCAAGTAAAAATATTTTGTTACATTGGAGAAAATTAAAAGTTCAAAAAGAGGGGTTGAATACATTATAAAGCAGAAATATTGGGTCTAATTTTTTGTTTATTTATGTAAAAAGTAATTAAAAAGTAAAAAATTGAACGGCCCATATCATAAGTCGGACTGACGAAAAGTAATCGACAGCCCAGCTAATCTCCTCTGTCCCTCCTCGTTGCCGCCTCTCTTTAAGATGCATGGGGTTTGCTTTATAAATTTTGATTTTTGATAAATACATATCAGAACATAGCGTAAAAACTATATAAATAAAGAGTTGTAGTAGCCCAGCCATGTCATATCCTAAACTTTCTAAAGATTTGGTATCGCCATTGTTATATCTTATGAGATAAGATACAATTATTGATACCCGTGCAACAGAGCGGATATAGTAGTGGAACGCCTTTGTTAAACAAAGGTATTTTTCTTGTGTTTCTCACAAGCTTACTATGAGGCCTCTTGTGTATCCATAGGTGCTAACTTTAATGATGTGAAGAAGAGGAATATGAAGGGAGAAAGACGGGTGCAGAGAGAGAGAGAGATACCTGCACAATACTTTCCCCTTCTCAGCAGAACTGGAAATGAACCACATCTTTTGCAATCTTGGTGATTCAAACTGAACAAAGAACCCATCACTCTGTCCGTGTTTCCACTTCCTTGATCCCTGGCCTTTCCATACCTACATTATAAAATCAAACACAGAAAAACACACATGTCAAACACCTTTATGCTATCTAGCAACGGTACTATAATCCTTACATAGAAGGTGGAGAGAGGAAATTGCTAAAGATGAAAATAGATAATTCACCATTTATGAAAAGTGCCAACTCTTATTGTATGAACTCTGTACCAAAAAGAAAGAACAGGTGTGCTTACAAAGACTCATTGGATTAGGAAAAGCGAAATGGTTTACCACATTGGGTATGTATCCAACAAACTACTTATTCATCTTTTTTTTTATGAATTCATACGAGGCCTTTTTGTGTATCGTAACTCTTCCAAAATACGAATATATTCTCATCATCATTTACGAAAGTCCCAACTCTGAGTATATAAGATGATGAAATACAAACTCCTACTATTTATAGTGTGCACAGTCTACATTGGTTTACAAAAAGCCAAAAAGGCAGGGGTTCACTACTTTGAGTATTCGCTGTATTCAACATTTTTTTAGTCATTTTTTAGAGACTTCATGTATGTGTACCCTAACTTTGAACATGGTAATATCGATCAGCATCATTTATGATAAGTGACAACTCTTGGTATAAAAAAAATGATTGACAGACAAACTGAAACTAATAACTGTGTTCATTCTACATTGGTTTGCAGAAAAGCAAGAGTTCACCACTTTGAGTATATATCCGAACCAGTGCTGGTTCATCACTTTTTGTAAAAGCTTCTGCATGAGTCTTCGTAGGTGAATGACTACTCTTCCAGTTTATGGTTACAAAGGATCCAACCCTTCTCAATAATATACTGTACTTTTTGAGAAGAAAGCATTACCATTAGCAACTATGAGTACAAGGCAAAGGTCTAATTACCTGTGGGTAAGAAATAATGCTTTTCGGTGTGACTAAGCAAGCAGCGTGAGAGAAAGAATCCACAGCATACTGCCTTAGAAACTGGATGCAATTTCCATGTGTTTCAGGTGATTCAAAAGCCTGGCATTGTAAGCAGATATAAATATCAGAATAATGTATAACATCAAACATTTACAAACCGAAATGATAATTGATAAATTCACCATAAAAAATACAAGTAAAGAAGGAGAGGTTGGTGTAGCACTGTAGCTAATACCTTATCAACGTTCACAATTGGGGCATACTTATCCGTTAGTGTTTTTTCTTTATCTAGAAGAAAATGTACTCTCGGATCCACTTTAAAAGTTTCATGCCAAGTCTTTATTGCCGTCTCCATTGTTTCAACAAGGAAAGTGAACATCTCTTCCGTACAATCTTCAGCACCATACTTCTCAGACTGAAAAAAAAGTGTTTGAACAATTTACCTTTAAATTTTTCAATTATATAGATTTAAAGGGGCAGGTCCTATTAAGTGACATATGTTGGACTTATTCCTCATATAGTGCTAGTAAGAACTTTTCCTTCCCATTTAGTTGTATTGCATACTATCAGTTTATTATTCACTATGCATTTACAAAATCAATTTACAGAGGTGTACGTCGATCCAAAAGGAAATCAGTTTATTAAATAGAAGGCAAATCAAGAACCAGTGTTTTGAATTGCATGTTCAACTATAGTAAAATCAGTTTATACAAAAGTTGGGCAGTGGTCCAACGACGGAGCGGTACTCTTGCACGCTGTAGATGCGGGTTTGATTTCCCGCAGCAGCAATTATTTATTTATTTTACTTTCCAAAAAAAAAAAAAACAGTTAATACAATCAAATAGCACTTCATTGAAGTGCATGTGTACAAGTAAAAGTGAAATAAGTTATCCTTGTGGCTTGTGATCAGATCGGAATTAGTAAAAGTTATGCCACTTACTGGTAATTTACATAAAATAATTCCTGCTCTAGATCACATTGATTTCACACATTGTAATTGGATGCACAAATTTGCAATTTAAACTACACAAGCTCGGAACATATTATAAGACGGAAATTTTACCAGACACACACATCCAGACAGCCAAACAGAATACATCCAATTCAGGTTATGTAAAACATCAGGTCGAGAGAACGAAAGTTAAAAATAACTCACCAGTTCAGATTTCAGCGCCTTTAAGTGTTTAGCCATATCGATGTTGGACCTCAAGTTTTCAACTTCTTTCGCTCTCTCTTTATCTTTTGCCAGCTGTGATAGTTTCTTGATCTTTTTTGACACTTCTGAACTCTTCGGATTGTACTGCAAAGCTATTTGAAAGGCAGCTAAAGCCTACAACATTAAGGCACGAGAACTTTAATAACGGATTATTTTGGAATAGGGGCAAGTTCCCTTTAAGTGGCATACGTTGGAATTATTTCCGATTTAAGTGTTGGTCGAAACTTCTCATTTCCATCTATTGAGATTGCATAATATTCTGTATGCATAGCTAAAGAGTTTATCAAAGTGTATGCTTCTCAGAAATGAAATAAGTTTACTTCAATAGCATGCACATAAAAGCCAAATCAGCTTATCGAACAGTATGCCTATCAGACTCAGTTCATCAAAGTCTCTACCCATGTAAAGTACGACTAAACGGAAACAATTTTTGTTGTTGTAACTAAATAGAAACAAGTCATTTCTTGTGACTAAATGGGAATTAAGTCCAAACTATGTCACTTGATGGTGATATTCAATCAAAATAAAGGAGGAACAGAAAAAGGGTTGAAGTACTTGAAGCTTACATCATCATATCGTTCCATCGCCTCCAGTACACATCCTTTCCTAAAATATCCCTGTAGGTGCAATCAAAATCATCTCTCTAAATATGTTATAAGCAACCTTTTCAATGAAGAAGTAATGTACCTTTTCCCAGGTGGGATTTAAAGTAATTGTCGTCTCGGCATCTGAAAGTGCTTTGCTAAGCTTAACCAGATTGAGAAATGCTGCAGCTCGGTTGCTAGTGAGAACAAGAAAATGAATAAAAATATCAGCGGAAATATAGGTACGACAGGATAGGAAATTCATGTTAGGGAAACTGATGTCATGAGAATTCAAATTTCACAAGCAGTTGTTTCAAATCCGAACTTAGAAGTGTATAAAGAGTTTGTTTACCCAAAATGGCATAGCAGTAGTTCAGAAAATCTGATGGCGCATAAAATCTTGAACAATTGTATCCGAAACTTAAGTAAAAGCATAAAACCACGGCTCCAGTTAATCTAAGTCCTAACAAAAGAGTAAATCGAGGGAAAACGAAATGAGAAGTTGAATTCTCTAGCTATTCTTTTTCCCTTCTCATTCTAAAGAAATCAAAACATCAACTTATCCTGGTAATCAACCCAGGAATGAAGAGGCATAACTGACAAAGAGCAAAGACATAACACCCTAATAAAACAACAAATATTCCATGTAAAGTTGAATTCTCTAGCTATTCTTTTTCCCTTCTCATTCTAAAGCAATCAAAACATCAACTTATCCTGGTAATCAACCCAGGAATGAGGAGGCATAACTGACAAAGAGCAAAGACATAACACCCTAATAAAACAACAAATGTTCCATGTAATCCGTGAAAAGATAGAAATGAAGCTATATTTGCTATTGCACTATCAAAATCCTAGCTTTCAACATTTCCAAAAATAATTATCTAAACAACCATATACACTAAATCCAGACATATATACATTGCATCTCCGGACAAGTAAATACTCATTCCAAGTCAAATTAATTACAATCATAATTATAAACACTAAAGTGCACTTATTAATTTTTTCAAACCTATTCCGGTTGGAAAAGGGAAAAATAACCTTAATTAGGATTTGTAGTTCGCCACTTTGCCTAATCACTGTGCAAGATCAAGCAAACAATCGACTAACCATAATTAGAGCATTTACCAATTCCATCTAACAATCGACTAACCATAATTAGAGCATTTACCAATTCCATCTATAGGAAAATATTTCATTGTTAACTAACCCTGACAAGGATATTGAATAAAAAATTAGGCAAACCCGAACCTTATCATCTAGTGCTCATTAATATCAACTTAAACACCAGACTAGGGTAGCTTAATATATTTTTAATAAATAAGGAAAAAGTCAAATTCCACGGTCTATTGTCAAGTTTTTATCATCTCAGTTTCTTAGTATTTTACTGGTTTATAAACATTACCACGGACGTAAAGGTCTTTTAACATTTGCCCGTTGGATTCCATCTTCTCTCGAACATGTAGTGTGTGAGAAGATAGGGGACATAGAAGCTATATTGATTCTTAAATAATCTCAGTTAAAACGTTCACTCTGTTTCCGCTATTAAAAACAGTGTTTTTCTTTTCTTTCATTTTTTTCTTTTTTTGCTTAGATAAAAGTAAGCTATTAAGCACAGTTCTAGCATAGCAAATTTGACCAATGATTAATAAAAGTATGTAAATGATACTCAGATCACGTAAGCATTACTTCGCTCGTTACATTGAGACAACTGTCTTTTTAAATTTCACCACGGGATCCTATCTTCCCACTTACACGCAATAACTTTTCTTTTTCGCTTATGTGATCTCTATCTATTTACTGGGCTCGTCTACGAGCAGCTATTAGGAATAACTTTTGTTTTTTTGCATAAAAGCCAGGCTGTATTTATTGGCCAGCTTAAAAGCTGAGCATTTTCAGTCTTTCCTGAATTAAGTAGTAGTTTATTGCTGGATCAGCCTAAATTTTCTATCAATCTCAAAAGAATCACGCTTTTTTACTTACAAATCTGCAACCAAACAAGCTCACATATTTATATTTAAACACATACACACACATATGTGAGTGTATGTATCTATTTACATAATAAAAATGTCCATTTCCTTCACTTTCCATTTCTTTTCTTTTGTCTTGAAAGCTAGACTGAATTTGATTGGTCAGCTTAAAAGCTGAGTTTTTCTGGATTTTGGCCTCAAAACCCTAGAAGTTACAGGCTCAATCAGCCTAACGTTTTTTCTTTCAACCTCGAAAAAAAATCGGAAGATACAAAAGACAGTAGAACAAACAACCTAAAGATACAAACCTGTATCCAAAGAAACCTATATGATCATTATGTATCACACACCGTGTATAATAAGCTTAAAGTAATAACTAATCTTTTTGGGGTTTCCTGAAAAACGTAGAAGTATTAAACTGGATCAACCGAACTCTGCTTTCCACCTAAAACAGACTAGTTTATTTGGTTAAAATCTACACCCAAACAAATCCACATATACTATACTATAAAAAGGTCCATTTTCATCACTTTCCATCTAATTTTTACTTCCCCATAAAAACCCGGTAGAAACCACAACCTAAAGAAGCAATATAATTTGTAAAGGAAACAATATGAGCGTTGTATCACATATGTATAATAACGTAAGCTTAAAAGTTCTAGCTTCCTTGCTTTAAAATCTTCAGCCAAACAAACCCACATATAGAATATAATAAAAAGTCAATTTCCATCACTTTCTCATAAAAATCCAGTAAAAAAACAACCTAAAGAAACAATCTTATGTGCAAAAAAATCAATATGAGCATTATGTAGCTTATAATAAAGTAAGCTTAAAAATTCAAGCTTGTTTGCTCAAAAATCTGCAGCCAAACAGACCAAGAAATACTCCATATAATAAAATGTCCATTTCCATCACTTTCCCAAACAAAACCCAGTAGAAAAAACAACCTAAAGATACAATCTTTTATGCACAAAAATCAACAAGCATTATTTTCATGTACTCATGTAATATGTATAATAAGGTAAAGTAATAGCTGAGCTTTTCGGACATTTCCTGAAAAACCTTTAAGTATTAAAGTCGATCAACCTAATTTTTCTTTAAACCTAAAAGAAACTAGCTTGTTTACTTACAAAACTTCAGCTAAACAAACCCACATAGATTTCCCAAAAAAAAGTAACATTATATAACAAAATGTCCATTTTCACTTTCCCAAAGAAATCCCAGTAGAAAAACCAACCTAAAGAGACAATCTTTTGTGCAGAAAAATCAACAAGCATTTTGTATCATGTAGTATGTATAATAAGGTAAAGCAATAGCTGAGA
The DNA here is from genome assembly GCA_963682055.1 of Primula veris. Classification (NCBI taxonomy): domain Eukaryota; kingdom Viridiplantae; phylum Streptophyta; class Magnoliopsida; order Ericales; family Primulaceae; genus Primula; species Primula veris. The sequence continues at coordinate 22,924,929 of OY821743.1, read as the reverse complement.
TTTTCGGGCGTTTCCCGAAAAACCTAGAAGTATTAAACGGGATCAACCTAATTTTTCTTAGAACCTAAAAGAAACTAGCTTATTTGCTTAAAAGTCTGCAGCCAAACAAACCCACATAGATTTCCAAAATTAAATAAAAAGCAATATACAATAAAAAGTCCATTCCCATTACTTTCCATCTATTTATCACTTTCCCATAGAATACCCAGTAGACAAAACAAGGTAAAGATAAAAACTTGTATCAAAATAAATTAAAATGATCATGTCTGTATGTTATGTAATGTATGTATGTGTGTGTGTATATATATATAATAAGTAAGGGTAAAAGTGATATATATAAAAATAAATCAACAAGCATTATGTTTCATGTAGAATGTATAATAAGGTAAATTAATAGATAAGCTTTTGAAGTATTTCCTGAATGACATATAGAAGTTTTTTAAGCTGGATGAACCTATCTTTCTTTCATCCAAAATAAAAATAAAACTGGATTGTTTGCTTAAAAATCTGCAGCCAAACAAATCCAAAAATATTAATATCAAAATACATACAGTAAATAACAAAAAGTCCATTTCCATCACTTCCATCAATTTATCACTTCTCCATAGAAGACCCAGAAGACAAAACAAGCTAAAGAGAAAAACTTGCATCCAAATAAATCAAAATGATCATGTATGTATGTGTGTATATATAATAAGTGAGGGTAAAAGTGATATGTATATATAAATAAATCAACAAGCATTATGTTTCATGTAGTATGTATAATAAGGCAAAGTAATAGCTAAGCTTTTGAAGTATTTCCTAAATGACATACAGAAACTTTAGTAAGCTGGATCAACGTTCAACCAAAAATAAAATAAACTGGCTTATCTGCTTAAAAACTTGCAGCCAAATAAACCCACAAAAATTAATTAAAAAGCACATATGGTGTCCATTTCCATCACTTTCCATCTATTTATCACTTCCCCATAGAAGAAGACCCAGAAGACAAAACAAGCTAAATAGATAAACTTGTATCCAAATAAATCAAAATGATCATGTTTGTATGTATGTATATATAATGAAAGTAAGGCTTTAAATTCTTCAACCAAACAAACCCACATATAAGATATAATAAAAAAAAAGCCAATTTCCATCACTTCCTCATAGAAACTCAGAAGAAATAACAACCTAAAGAAACAATCTTATGTGCAATAAAATCAATATGAGCATATTGTAGCTTATAATAAAGTAAGCTTAAAAATTCTAGCTTATTTACTCAAAAATCTGCAGCCAAACAAACTAACATATGCTCCATATAATAAATAAAAAGTTCATTTCCATCTATTAATCACTTATTCATAGAAGACCCAGAAAACAAAACAAGCTAAAGAGAAAAAATTGTATCCAAATAAATCAAAATGATCATTATATATCATATGTAAAATTAATATATATATATATATATATATATATATATATATATATATAAATACCTGTAGAGGGTAGCATTAGAAGGGTCTTTTTTAATGGCCTGAGTGTAAATAGCTGCAGCTTTGAGATAGTTTCCATCTTTGAAAAACGAGTTCCCTTGTTCTTTTAGTGACAACTCTTCCATTTTTTGTCTTAAGAAAAACCTTTTTAATTAATGTGTTTTTGTTTTGTTTGTAGGGTTCTTTTTTTGTGGAAGACAATTACTACATTTATGAAATGTTCTATTTCAACCTCATAGGTTTTATGTAGTTTCAAGTTAAACCCTATGTTATTAATTGTTTTGATTTTCTACCATCTTTTCATTTTGTTAACGGATTATATACTTGAAGTTATGCATGATCTTTATGTATCGGTCTAATAGAGGCGGCCCTCTGAAAATACATATCAGAGGAGCCTCTAAGGTGCAACAAAATTGAGGCGGAAAACAAATTATACAAAAAACGACATTTTTTTGATCGAAATATTATGAGAAAAATACTCCTGAAAAAAAAATTATATGACAAGAAAAATAAAGATTATAGCTGAGGTACTTATATGTTTAGGATTGAGTCTAATGAACAACCTTGAATCAAATCGACATAAACTAATATTTGGTTCCCGGTTAAACTACTCAACTAGTTGTTTCGGTTTGATTCTAACGAATTTTGTATCCGGTAAAAATTGAAAATGAAATCTTTTTACCTCGAATTACAAAATAATAGTTCGCACTAAGAGCAATCACACTTGGCTAGATATATGTATATCCTGCCTAAATTATGTTAATAGTAATATAAAATTGGTAGCACATTAGGCTAATTTAGTATTAGTTAATCGCTAGCCAAATTTAGTATTAGCTAATGTTGCTAGTCATATTAAGGTGGCATAAGACACTAATTAATGCTTATGGTGAGCTCATTTCTTATATATTGTTACCTTTTTACTTTACTTTTCTCGACATAAATAATAGTATTTTATCAAGATAATGAAAGGATAAATATTCTGATTTTTTTTAATAGTTAAAGTAGAGCTAAATTTTAAAAAAATACATTTTTTGCTTAGATATGAATAGTATGATGTATTTCGTTGTGTGGCTGCTCTAACTCCCCGTTACTCTAAATTAAGTGGATGCTTTGAAAAGTTTTTTGTATGCATTAAGAGTATCTGTATCGCAATCGATAAATGGACTCCTAGTATCACTGTATCAGAACATAACTAAAATGATAAAACGAGTGCACATCGAGAGGGGTGACATGGTATATTTTTGTTGTCATACTATAAAAGAAATGTTACAGTTAAGAGTATCTCGAATGGGTGATATAATTTTGGGTCAATTTCCAAAACATACAATGTGTTATGAAATATTATCAAAACATACAACCCAAACAAATTATTCCCAAAATATACAATTAACCCAAAATAAAAAAATATATATATTTTTTCTCACCTATCAAAAAATTTCTCTTTCTCTCTCTCCTCTCTCTTTCTAAATCATCATTTTTTTTTCCACAAAATACTATCTTATTTAATGTTAAAATGACTTCTAAACCGAAAAAAATAAAATTACAACAAAAAATAAAAAAATTTCAAAAAAGTCGAGATGCCGAAAAAACCCAAAAAATGCTGAAAAAACCTTTAAAAAAGTCGGGAACCTGAAAAAATCCAAAAAAATGTTAAAAAATAAAAAACCAATAAAAATCCAAATTCACAAAAAAAAATGAAAAAAAAATTCAAAAAAGTCGAGAATCCGAAAAAACCCAAAAAAGGCTGGAAAAACCTTTTAAAAAGTCGGGAACCCGAAAAAGCCCAAAAAATGGTTAAAAAAAAGTAAAAAAAAAAACAAAGAAAAATCCAAAATCACAAAAAAAATGAAAAAAGTTCACAAAAATCGAAAACCCGAAAAAACCAAAAAAGTGCTGAAAAAACCTTTAAAAAGTTGGGAACCCGTAAAAACTCCAAAAAAGTGGTAAAAACTAAAAAAAAACCAAGAAAAATCCAAATTCACAAAAATAAATAAAAATAAAGTTCAGAAAAGTCGAGAACCCGAAAAAAGGCTAAAAATATGGTAAAAAACAAAAAAAAAACAAGAAAATTCCAAAATTACAAAAAAAAAATGAAAAAAGTTCAAAAAAGTCGAGAATTCAAAAGAAGCCAAAATATGCTGAAAAAACTTTTAAAAAAGTCGGTAACCGAAAACCCAAAAAATTGGTAAAAAACCCAAAAAATATCCAATATCACAAAAAGAATGAAAAAAGTTCACAAAAGTCGAGAAACCGAAAAAACCAAAAAAGTGCTGAAAAAAACTTTAAAAAGTCGAAAACCCGAAAAATCTCCAAAAAAGTGGCAAAAAAAAAAAAACCAAGAAAAATCCAAAATCACAAAAATATATAAAAATAATGTATTGTGTATGCTCGTATTAAAAAACATGTATAAATTATGTATTGTGTATGCCTGTATTAAAGAGCATGTATAAAAATTGTATTGTGTATGAATAATAAGAAAAAAACAAAAAAATGGACAGTGTCAATGGATACAGAATGTATTGTGTATGACTGTATTAAAGAGCGTGTATAAACAATGTATTGTGTATGCCTGTATTAAAAAGAATATATAAAATATGTATTGTGTATGCCTGTATTAAAGAGCATGTATAAATATTGTATTGTGTATGCCCGTATTAAAAAAACATGTATAAACTGTGTATTGTGTATTTTGTATTAAATAGCATGTATAAATAATGTTTTGTTCATGCATGTATTAAAAAATATGTATAAACTGTGTATTGTGTATTTATATATTAAAGAGCATGTATAAAATATGTATTGTGTATGCAAGTATTAAAGAGCATGTATAAATAGTGTATTGTGTATGCATGTATTAAAGAGCATGTATAAAATATGTATTGTGTATGCATCTATTAAAGAGCATGTATAAATAGTGTATTTTGTATGTCCGTATTAAAAAACATGTATAAACTGTGTATTGTGTATGTTTGTATTAAAGAGCATGCATAAATAATGTATTGTGTATGCCCGTATTAAAAAAACATGTATAAACTGTGTATTGTGTATGCCTGTATTAAATAGCATGTATAAAATATGTATTGTGTATGCATGTATTAAAAAGCATGTATAAAATATGTATTGTGTATGACTGTATTAAAGAGCATGTATAAATAGTGTATTGTATATGCCCGTATTAAAAAAAACATGTATAAACTGTGTATTGTGTATGCCTGTATTAAAGAGCATGTATAAAAAGTGTATTGTGTATGCATGTATTAAAAAATATGTATAAACTGTGTATTGTGTATGCCTGTATTAAAGAGCATGTATAAAATATGTATTGTGTATGCATGTATTAAAGAGCATGTATAAATAGAGTATTGTGTATGTCCGTATTAAAAAAACATGTATAAACTGTGTATTGTGTATGTCTGTATTAAATAGCATGCATAAAAAATGTATTGTGTATGCCCGTATTAAAAAAACATGTATAAACTGTGTATTGTGTATGCTTGTATTAAATAGCATGTATAAAATATGTATTATATATTACTGTATTAAAGAGCATGTATAAAATATGTATTATATATTACTGTATTAAAGAGCATGTATAAATAGTGTATTGTGTATGCATGTATTAAAAAACATGTATAAATTGTGTATTGTGTATGTCTGTATTAAAAAGCATGTACAAAAAGGGTATTGTGTATGCCTGTATTAAAGAGCGTGTAAAGTGTATTGTGTATGCCTGTATTTAATAACATATATAATTGTGTATTGTGTATGCCTGTATTAAAGAGCATGCATAAAATATGTATCGTGTATGCATGTAGAGTATGTATAAATAGTGTATTGTGTATGTCCGTATTAAAAAACATGTATAAACTGTGTATTGTGTATGCATGTATTAAAGAGCATGCATAAATAATGTATTGTGTATGCTCGTATTAAAAAAACATGTATAAAGTGATTATTGTGTATGCATGTATTAAATAACATGTATAAAATATGTATTATGTATTACTGTATTAAAAAACATGTATAAATAGTGTATTGTGTATGCATGTATTAAAAAACATGTATAAATTGTGTATTGTCTATGTCTGTATTAAAGAGCATGTACAAAAAATGTATTGTGTATGCCTGTATTAAAAAGTATGTATAAAAAGTGTATTGTGTATGTCTGTATTTAATAGCATGTATAATTGTGTATTGTGTATGCCTGTATTTAAGAGCATATATAAACGATATATTGTGTATGAATAACAAAAACACAAAGAAGTGGAAGTGTTAATGAATACAAAATATATTGTGTATGACTAGTATGGAAAATGAAAGCGATAAATTCACAATTATTTAATTAATTACCAATTATGCCCAAAAAATGAGTATCGTTCCGATCGAAGAAAAACAAAATCCTAATTCATATAAAAAAAATAAAAATGAAATTATTGGTGGAATGAGTTTTGATCGGACGGTGAAAATTGTGGTTAAAGTAAAAGTGTAGGGAATATGGAGGATTGGGATTTGAGGAGGTGGTGACGGGATCGAAGATGGAAGATAGGTGGCGGAGAGAGAAGTACGAATATTGTACTTAATATATATATATATATATATATATATATATATATATGAGAGAGAGAGAGTTCTTTTACTATACTGCTAATTAATATAAGCGACGTGGGAATTTAAATCCCACCTCTAGCTGGCATTTCAATTTTTTTTTTTTTTTTCTTATTTTCTTTTTCTCTTCACGTGCTGCGAATTGTTTGTCTTTTATTTTTCTTTGTTTTTCTTCTCTTCGTCTTTATCTCCTGAATTCGTCATTTTAATATATATCAAATTCCCCAATCTTACCCAAAAACTTCCCCAATTTTATCCCAAAAAAAACCTAACCACCAATCATCAAATTCATTCATATATCAAATTAATATTATTTTTTATCAAATCAACACCACTCTAGCACTACAATTATCCCCAATTTTACCCAACAACAAAACATCTTCCAATTTACCAAAAAAAAAAAACCCTAACCATCAATCATCAAACTCCTTCATATATCAAATTAATATATTTTTTTATCAAATCAACATCACTCTACCACTACAATTATCCCAAATTTTACCCAAAAACAAAACATCTCCCAATTTACAAAAAAAAAAATATTCCCAATTTTAACAAAAAAAAAAACTCTAACCATCAATCATCAAACTCCTTCATATATCAAATTAATATATTTTTTTCTCAAATCAACATCACTCTACCACTACATTTATCCCCAATTTTAACCCAAAAAAAAATTATCCCAATTTACCAAAATAATATATCCCCCAATTTTACAAAAAATAAACTCTAACCATCAACCACCAAATTACTTAAACTTAAGATCATTTTTTTTTCTCAAGTATGGATAACAATTATAATATTTGGGGAATGGATCTTAATTTATCTCCTCCGGATAATACTCCCCAAAACACCCAATTTCCGATCGATTCTAATCAAAATACTTTTTTTCCATCTCAAAATATCAATTTTCCGACTGATCCTTATGACAATGCTCAGTTTTCTTATGATTCATATTTGAATAATCATCCCAATCCGTATTTTGATAATCAGTTTGTAAGTGGTGACTATAATTACACGAGTCACCAACCTGGCGCATCACAAGAAGTTTTTACAAGTCAGTTTGTAGAACTTCAACGGGATGATGATGGATATAACGAAAATCCCCAACCAGATGATAACGAACATAATATTAATTCTTCGCCAACTGAATTCGGGATAGGTTATGATTATAGAAATCATTTCCAAAGTACTCTGGTTTGTCTCAAAAAATCCTTTCCATATTTTAAGTAATTGTCTATTTTTATTTATTTTCAAAACCACGTGATATACTCCGTTTAATGTTGTAACTAAAAATAATTATTTACATTTTTTTGCAATCGTTTATAGTGTGATTGAATAAATTAGATAAATGAATGCTATTTATTAGATAAATATTTCGTTTAATGTGTTTTTTTTTATAAGTATGGTATTTATATAGAATGAATTGTTATTTTTCAAAATTGACTTAAAAGACTTGTTTGGTTTAAGACTCATATAAATAATTTAATCAAAAAATTTATTTATTTGTTCTGGATTATTTCAAGCAATTCTCAGAGGGAGGCTATACAAACGTAGTTGTGAATTCGTACACTGTGCCAACAAGAAGTCCAGTACTAGCTGGAATTTGGTGTTGGAATTCAGAATACTTAGTATTATGAAATTTAGATTGTATCAAATAATGTAATTTTTTTTTCATGTTAGATTTGATGGATTTTAGCGGTTTATGGTTTTCCTTTGGAATGTTTGAGTTGTATACTAGCTGGTTTATTTCTTGCTAGAAACTAGTTTTTTGCGATTTAAATTTTAAACTGTTTAAAATATTTATGGATGCTTATGTAATTGATTAAATCTATACTATATAAAAACCGCCCTGAGACATGCGTGTTTAGTCGTCCTCCTTTCCGTGTACTGCTCCCACTCCTCTCGTTCATTAGTCGCTGCAAATATAGTTATGATATATAGGTGAAAGTTTTTTGCCGAATTTTTCCTTAATTGTAGAGTTATTTCTTAATATCTTATTTCTACAGGTTTTTGCTTCACTCAATGAAATGAAAGACTACTTGTACGGGATATCGACTGGTCTAGGTTTTTTTTTGACTACGACGTACTCGAAAAATATCAATGCACACTTTGATAGTAAAAGTCGAGTCACTTTGAAGTGTAAAAAATATGGGGATCCGAAACCGAAAAAGGCATCAAGCAGAGACACGAGTTCTGGTAAATGTTTTTGTTTATTTAAAATCGAGTGTTACATGGAGGAAAACAATTGGAGATTTTACATCGAAAATGGAACGCATAATCATGAAAATGATATTTATCCAGAAGCTCATTCACAAGCGCGCAGACTTAATAAAGATGAAAAGGGTATGTTTAGAACTATGGTAGATAGTCTTGCCAAGTCGGGGACTATTCTTTCTGCAATAAAACGTAAATTTCCTGGCAATAAGTCTAATAAGAAAGACATATATAATCTTAAAGCCAAGGAAAAAGTTAAAGAAAGGGTAGGTAAAAGTGAAATACAACATCTCATGCATCTTTTGGATAGTAAAGAGTTTATATCGTTTCATAGGACCAACCCACACACAAATCAACTAGAAGATTTGTTTTATACGCATAAAGATTCCGTGAAGTTGGTATGTGCATTTCCCAATGTATTGTGTTTGGATTGCACTTATAGTACAAATAGGTTTAACATGCCATTTCTTCAAATTGTGGGCGTCACATCGACACAAAATACATTTTGTGTTGCTTTTGCTTGTTTGCGTAATGAGCAACAACCTACTTACGAATGGGCTTTAGAGTGTCTCCGGATGATAATGAAAAATAGTAAGACCCCACGAGTAATGTTGACAGATAGGGATCAAGCGTTAACGAATGCTGTACAAAATATTTTTCCTACGACAAACCATCTATTTTGCACATTTCACATTTCGCGGAACGTCGTAACACATTGCAGTCCAAAAGTCCCTAAGGCTATATGGGCGAAGATGTATAAAGATTGGTTAACTCTTGTTGATAGTGAAACTGAATATGATTTTGAAGCAGCATGCATGACATTGTCGAGTGTCTACAAAGCATATCCAATTGCTTTGAAATATGTGTGATTTATTAGATAGTCACAAAGAAAAGTTTGTGGCCTGTTACACTAACAAGACAAGGCACTTCGGGAACAGGACGACTAATAGGTATGATATTTACATATTTTTCTGATATATGTATTTGATTTTTATATATAAATAATCATGTTGTTTAATTAACATTTTATTTGAAATAGGGTCGAGGGTGCTCATTCTACATTTAAAAGATATATTGGAACCTCCGGTGGCGACCTTGAAAACATGGTGATATATATAATTGACTTGTTGTCAATTCAACACAATCGAATTAGGGGGTCATTGGGGAATAGTATGAATGTTGTTAAAAGACAACACGAAATTCCATATTTTTCAGAATTAAGAGGTCAGATTCTATTATTTAATTAATGTTTATTTTTTAGAAATTTAATATTTTTATGCACCCAAATTATTTAGTTGTTTCCGTTGAACTTATATAGTTGTATTCTCACTTTTATATCAGGTAAATGTTCTCTTCACGCAATGGATATGATGCTAAAAGAGGTTAAGCAACTCGAATGGATAAAAGCAGACCTTACATGCTCTAGCTGTGAGATAACATTGGTCTACAATCTTCTATCTTGCCATGTTATTCGTAACTACGGAGATCGAGGTTGTCCTATTCCACTAGAATGCATCGATCCTCACTGGAGAAAATTAAGGTTTGACGAAGAGAATATAGCGGAGGATGAAGACAACATTGCTGAGCATATAATGGCTTTAACGCGAAAGTATGATCAAACGAGTGATCCAATCATGAGGGAGAATTTCAAGGCACAAATTGAACTTTTGTATAATCCTTTAAAAACAACAGCCAGAGAGCCTCTGGTCAAACCACGAAATAAACCATCGTCAAGGGGGAAAAGACCTACCAAATATTCAACCACACGGGACCCATCTGCCTTTGAATATACTCAATTTTTCAAGGATCAACAGACAGAAAGAAGACGCAGTTACAGCAGTGCAAAAACTAATTATGGTCCATCACCCCCCATACCCCCTAGGTATTCAGTTTATGAGAAACAGAAAGGTAAAGCAACATCGCAGTCAAGCCCTCATTTCCGGAAGTCATTTAAATATATGGAGCAGATTCCGTCTATGTTTCACGATCATATATTAACGGTCAATGATGTAGCCGGTGATGGACATTGTGGGTTTCGAGTGATTGCAAAGGCAATGGGAATGAGATTAGGAGCCGATGATTGGAGTCAAGTGCGTAAAGACCTTTTCCATGAAATTGATAACCACCCAACTTACTATTTTGATCTTATTGGACAAATAAGAGGTTACACTTTCATTCGGAACTCATTTATTTGGAATGATCCGTATAATATGCCAGCTGAAGAAAATTGGATGCACTTCCCAGAGTCGGGTTATGTAATTGCATCAAAGTACAATATGGCAGTGGTGACACTTGATGAAGGATTGGCAACTTATTTGCCTATGCATACAGCTCCTCCGACAAATCCTTCTATGATTGTAATGGCCAATGTGAATAGAAACCATTATGTGGAGATCATCATTGATCAAAGTGGAAACAATGTCAGGCCTTTTCCCATGCCAAATATTAGTGCCGGGTGGAAAAAGACTCGCTCTTGTGAAGCTTCTCCATGGGAAGAAGTTTTTAGACCAAATTTTAATTATTATGAAGCTTTAAGAAGAATGTCGAGATCGGAAACTTATTTTGGTGTTACCAATTTATCAGATGATGAATAATTATAATGTTGTAACAAATGTTAGCTATTTTACGTATTTCACATTTCGTGAATTTTGCTTAATGTCTCTATTTATTACTTGGCTATTGTTTTTTCATTACTTGGCTAAATACAAACGGGAAAACGATATAAAATTGTCACACATGATTTGGTACAAAATATATAAAACGAAAAATACTACTAACTCATGCACCACTAAAAACATATTCTTAAATAAAAATACTTCAAAAATCCGTGCTTGGTCCTTCGTTAGGAAAAACATTGGGGTTTGGGGTTTGGTACTTATTAAAAAAATCGCTTGTCATGTCATGCGCAAACGATGAAGTAGAATGTCGAGGCTGAACCCATGGACTCCAATCGCTTGTCATGTCATGCGCAAACGATGAAGTAGGCATTTGAGGCTGAACCCATGGACAAAAATCGCTTGTCATGTCATGCACAAACGATGAAGTAGAATGTCGAGGCTGAACCCATGGACTCCATTGTGAATTTTGCTCAGGATATGTGTATGACGACTGTGGGATGTAACAATCACTAGTAGAGTAAGTCGGACCCGAATCCGGACCCGAAGGTGGATGTGGTGGGACGTTCGAAGGCTGTTGGTGCGGTATTTCGGCATGGTCCAGCACTGGAGGTCTCCTTCCAACAGCTTGAATCATATTCCAATATTTTTTTATCTTACTCATCTTACCCTTTCGAACCGCCTTTTCATAATTTTGTTCCAATTCTTCAAACTATAAAAAACAAAGACATTAAAATACTGATTAATAAAACTATTTAAAAAATGACCACTAAAAACAATTAAAAAAAATAGCTAAATAAGTACCATGTATGCCATAACGCCCGCAACTGGCTGCACACCTTTTTCTTGTTGGTGCGTCACAGGCGGACCTATCCTTTTTCTGGTGATTCTATTATACCATCTCATGTAGTTATCACTTGCTATTTGGATGTCATTATGAAATTCGGATGTTTGAACGTGTTCTGCTCTTGCATTCCAAGCCTCAAGGTGCTCTTGATAACGTTGCACCCAGTTATAGTCCGCATGACCTTTACGGCTCAGTGTGCGTAAGTTTTTAGAGTTTTTGGCGGGAGGAGGTATTTTTTGTATCATACCAAATTGTGGCATCACTCTTTCCGGATTATGATACTCCACTAAATCCGTACATATAAGAGGGACGCTTGAACGCCATATACATTGACCTGCCTTCGAGCAATCAGGCAAATCAGCTAGTTTTGGATACGGCTCCCAAATGACCTGATAGTAAAAATTAAAAATTATTAATAGTGAGAAAGAGGGTTACAATTTTCTATATATAAATGGACAAACAAATATGAAAAAATATTTACCTGACGATGACCCACCATGTCAAACAAGTCACGAAATACCCGAACGCTATGAAAAGGGATACCTGATGTATACGTCACCTTACATCTAGCCAATCTGTATAATATTTACAAAACCAAATAGCAAAATTAATCATATAATTCATATCAATAATTTGAATGACGAAAACTAAAAGCAAACTTATCAACCTGCGTCCAAAGGGATAAGATGGAAACCCTTCAGGTGGTGTATCATCCGTTGAATATTCAGGACGCATAAACCTAAATCTACTCCATGCCCAATATTGCAACAATTGTAATGCGCCAGTCACCCCCCTTTTTGATTTGCCTCTTTTGTCAATAAGAGCTGCTTTTGTTGGTGACCTATATGTATATCCCAATATGGCTGAACCCCAACTATATTGTCCGCATATATCAAAATCTCTCATATAAGCTAAATAGTGTACTGGCACACCAACTCCTTTGTCGTCTTGTAAATACTGACTTCCAATAATCAATAACATACATGCTCTTGTAACACGCATAATATAGTCCACAGATGAAAACTTGTTGACAGATTGAGGGTTAAATGTATAACACAACCAACTAAATTTAATCATCCCATCATCAGTAAAAGTATCACGTGTAACTATACCTAATAAATCAGTTACCAAAGCATGTTTAGCCGTTGTTGTAAATCCACTTTCATCACATACAAGAGCATTTCCGTCCACTTTAACCCCACCTAATACCTCTATATCTTGAAGAGTCATTGCTAACTCTCCAATCGGAAAATGAAACGTACTAGTCTCTGGTCTCCAGCGCTCGATTAATGCAGTTATCAAATGATTATCAACTTGTTTATATCCCAAACTATACAACCCATAAAAACCAGCCACATTTAGCAAATATAAAACTCTATGATCATCAATTACCGGAAACCGATTATAGTTACGAATGTCCTTTTTTTCGTCTAACAAAGTTGATTCCCAAATGATATTACAAATATGATATTTCTGCTCATATAAAACGGTATCATCAATGAGACCTGGATTTAATTTTATTTTTTCTGTCATAGGTACCTAAACAATTGAATATTTTAACAAATATCACTGTCAAATATAAATGATACAATAAAATATTTAACATAAATTTAAATATATGAGTTAATACGTTTAACTTCCAAAAAATTATAAGAATCCAACAAGTTAATTACTAACCTAAACTCCAAAATAATAAAATGTCTCTAACAAAACAAGTTCACATGTACATGCCCAAACAATTTTTTTTTAATCATTTATCTAAGTTATTTTCATTACTCAAGTATTATTAGAGCAACATATAACATTATATAATTAGAATTCAATATTAGTTGTGATTAAAAAAATTTGAAGATAAATATTTAAAGGTCAATAAAAAAAGTTAAAAACTTTTAATTAATAAATGTTATAACTTATTAATAATTATATCTATTTACATAAAATTTAAACTCAATAATAAAAAAGAAATACTTACTTGATAATTGTAGTGGTAGAGTGAGGTTGATTTGAGAAAAAAAAATGATCTTAATTTGATATAGGAAGTAATTTGGTGGTTGATGGTTAGAGTTTATTTTTTGTAAAATTGGGGGATATATTATTTTGGTAAATTGGGATAGTTTTTTTTTGGTTAAAATTGGGGATAAATGTAGTGCTAGAGTGATGTCGATTTGAGAAAAAAATATATTAATTTGATATATGAAGGAGTTTGATGATTGATGGTTAGGGTTTTTTTTTGTTTGTTAAAATTGGGAATGTTTTTTTTTTGGTAAATTGGGAGATGTTTTGTTTTTGGGTAAAATTGGGGATAATTGTAGTGGTAGAGTGATGTTGATTTGATAAAAAAATATATTAATTTGATATATGAAGGAGTTTGATGATTGATGGTTAGAGTTTTTTTTTTTTGGGTAAATTGGGAGATGTTTTGTTGTTGGGTAAAATTGGGGATAATTGTAGTGGTAGAGTGGTGTTGATTTGATAAAAAAAAAATATTAATTTGATATATGAATGAATTTGATGATTGGTGGTTAGGTTTTTTTTTGGATAAAATTGGGGAAGTTTTTGGGTAAAATTGTGGAATTTGGTATATATTAAAATGACGAATTCAGGAGATACAGACGAAGAGAAGAAAAAGAAAGAAAAATAAAAGACAAACAATTCGCAGCACGTGAAGAGAAAAAGAAAAGAAGAAGAAAAAAAAAAATGAAATGCCAGCTAGACGTGGGATTTAAATTCCCACGTCCCTTATATTAATTAGCAATTACGGTATAGTAAAGAGAACTCCCCGAGAGAGAGAGATGTGTTAAAAATATATAAATTATTTAGTATTTATAATTTTAATTAGTTGTATGTTTTGGGAATAAAGTGTTGGAGTGTAATTTTTTGGTAATTAGTTTAAAATAGTTGTATGTTTTGATAATTTTCCCTATAATTTTTCCTATAATTTTTTTAACATATCGGATAGGCATAAAGTTGCACTATAACTTGCATTTATACATGTAAATATTAACATGTATTTGTAGTACACAATGAACGATTTAGTACTACCAAAAGTAATAGTTTATGTTATTTTATTCAAATATTGTAATTATTGTCGAATGTATACCAAGTATACCACACATACTAAAAAGAGTAAAAAGTAATTGATATTCAAAGTTCAATGTACACTTGTATACCACAAATAGATTATTAAATGGATATTAATCCCACATTGCTTGCTACATTTTATGTTACAGTTACAAGAAAACTTAAAATCTGATACTATAATGTTGTGGCCTAGTTGACAACTTTAAAAGACCCATGCGACACTAAAATATCAAAAATATTATAGTATGAAACTGAAACCGAAAGTAACGAGCATTCTAGATGCTCTTATAAGGTGACTTAGCAAGTGAAAGTGGGACATGTGCATGCATTCAATGCTTTAAAAGTTAGTTTTATGAAAGTTTTAATGGAGTAGTAAATTAGTAATGTACCGAGGTTTATCATGCGTTTCCCTGTTAATATTCTAGTCTATTACCTCATATCATACTATTAATATAATCAATCTAAATATTTGAATACTGTCAAATTTTACTTAAATTTTTTAAAAATACTCTCACTCTAATATTGTAATTACTCTTAAATGCCATCACTCAATTCAAATACATAAATAACTTAAAAAATGTTATTTTTCACACATTTCTATTCCAAAAAAAATCTTTGTGTATTTTTTTATGAGTAAAAGGTTATGTTACTCTTTATATACGATTGTTAATTAATTGTATTTAATCATTCGATATTTAAATTTAAAAAAAAATATTAAGTTTATTTGTCGGGATCATATCTCTGTCACTACGTATCGCATACGCAACGCGTGGGCAACTATTACTAGTATATATATAAATCAACCAAAAAAAAAAGTGAGCCAGCCAAAATTTGACAATTTTTTCCAAAAATGCCTATACTTTTTTTTTATACTAATTATTCATTTACATTATTCAATTCAAAATATAAAAAACACACAGAAAGCATGATCTTTTCAAAACAATTATAATACTATACCAAACAAAATCGTTTTACGTGTATTTTGTATAACAAAAACATTATATTACTCATGATTTCTAATTTTATATATTCATTTAATCAATATACTTTTTAAAAATTTATTTACCCAGTCGTCGTACACGCAACGGATAACGATTACTAATATATTTATATTTGTACAATAATTATACATATGTTGTAGGTTATTATTGAACTATTGGGCCTTACTCATAGTGGACCTAAGTTGGGCTTTCTAGCTTGTATAACCCTAACCTCTAGTATATAAAGAAGTTTAAGATCCCCTTGTATTAATACATTCTGATGAATAAATACTCTATTGTTGTCTGTCTCATACCTCTCTCTATATCTATACATATCTCTATATATATCTATAACGAGCTAATATGTCACACAACACGTTATCAGCACGAAGCTCACGGATATTGAAGTAAAAGATATGAGATTGGGGTATTCGTTCGAAAAGCATGTTTTAATTTCGAAAATTGGAAAAAAAAAAAAAGACGTACTGCCAAACTTTGAAATTTTTAAACTATTCTATCGACATACCCAACATACCATACCATGATAAAGGTATATAATTATTTTATCTATCATCATAGAAAATTGCATGCGTACGGTAGATAATTATTAATACCTGAGTGTTTGTATGTTTGTTTGTGAAACTAGAAAGTGTGTGCAAATTACAGACAAGTACAAAGAATTTGTAAATTACGTATATACATGTGTGATCATATAGCGTTAATAAGACTAATCTTTGTATGGATGAACATTAACATATCTTCCAGTTAACCAATGTATGAACCAAAGTGATATGGATGATGTCATGTTAGTTTACTGTGAATAAAATAACTTGATTCACTTAGATTTGCTATCCATATGTTCACTGGTAATAATAATAATAATCAAGATACAACCAAATCTCTTGGCACGTATACATGGGAAGTGAATAAAATAAAATCTGTATTGAATCGCTGACTAGTATTTTTTTACTTCACGTGTGAAATAAATGGATTCATTGCATGCGTTAGTGAAATTTGTCAATGCTAAAAATATATTACTCAGTGCAATTACCATTTATTAATATATGCTTCCTTGCATGATTATAGTATATCTTGTGAATTACCATAAAACTTACACATATAGCAATAGAATAATAAAAGATTAGTTATATCTTGCTAGTGTAACTTGATAGATTTAGATTGATAATATTAATATCACTTCCTTATTAGAAACAGTACACATAGTTACATTACATCTAGAGAATATTGAGTGTTAATCTATGTACTGCCATGTTACGATTATTTGTTAAGCATGGAAACAGGAAACATATTGATATTTATTTACTGCCATATACATATGTAACAACATGTAAATTTGCGAAATCATATATTTTCACATTTAAGTTGGAAAAATTATGAACCTTCCCCAACTAGACTCACCTATTTGGATACGATGTCTAGGAAAGATATAGGCGAAAGTCGATATCCTAATGAGGTCAGGTTTTAAGTGGCATTCGTGCCCTCCACCCTCACCGTCTTTCCTGGTCGTTTTTCAAGTAGAGCTACCGAAAGGGGATGACTAAATAATAATTTCCCCGAGTGTGTTTATATAGTGATGTATGTTTCGCAGAATTGGTGTTTCAGTATCGAACCGTTGTTCGATCAATGAGAACTGATTCACATGAGAAGCAAAACTAATGTTTTCGAACCTGTCGTTTCGGAAAAAAAGTTTGTGCTTATGCAAACCATAAACATATAAACCAGTCGTTTTATATGAAAAATAATCCAGAACTCCCAACACATGTTGGATGCCATCTATGATGAGAAAATTCGCAAAACATACTTGCGACTGTTTAGACGTTGATGTTATTCCGTCACCACATGTTAGTCACCCTGATGTGTGAAAATATGATGCCCAATTTTTTTTTGGATGCCATCTTTGATGAGTAAAACACGAGTTTGTTGTTACCCTCATGATGAATGCTAAGGCACTGATTTTATTCCGCCGCCACATTTGAGACGTGATGACGTCTATGGTGAATAAATGTCTGAAATTGACATATTGGAGCAATCCTTCACCAAAATACTAGCTTGGAAATTGTATTCCATAAGCAGTATCGTGAATTTATATTCACCATGTTCCTTTATCACCCATCTGTTATTGGATAAGAAAATTACCCCGGTGAGTAGTTTTAATCCTATTGGATCAATGTCGAATTGTTTGCCTGATATTAATGCTCTTCGTGTATATTTTTTTTTCCACGAATCGAGAACCGAGACAAGTGTTACTTGCCTCGAACTGTCGCGATCCCGATGAATCGCCTAGCCAAGCGAGATTTTAGAAAATCGTCAAAATTGAAAACCTGTGGCTCCAAGACAGTAATTGAAAGGAACAATATGACACGTTGTCACAAAGCAAGAGATAATGCTCAAGGAGCCAACTCTATGCTATAAAGACAAAGGCCATGCACGGTTACTCCTTAAATAGTTCACAACTATTATAAAGGTGGAAAAACCGATGCTAATGTGGTTAAAGTTAATTGAAAGGAAACTATTGAGACCCCCGATTTTGTGGCTCAAATGATTTTGATACCTTTCTTTATTGATTTTGATAAATCATTGAGCCATTTTTTCGCTCATCTGGATTATGTTTTTCCATTTGGACTATGATTTTTCCATTTGGACATACTTTTGGATTATGGTTTGCCTGTTTACGAAATTTCTCGAAATAATTTAAAGTGTTTTGAGCAAATTCCTTTGACAAATGTGACCAAACTTTAAATTATGAAATTTTAGGCAATACTTGTGGTGTAGTTGGTTTTTTAGAAATAGTGGGTAACAGTGTACCATATAATTTCACCAACTACTTGCCTAAAAGAGTACTCAGTGACAACGATTCTGGACTTGTCGTTCCAAATCGAAATCTTTGGTAAAGCCAAATTATTTGTTAAATATGAGGCGTTATACTCCTGTAGGTCCTGTCGTACCTTGTTGAGTTATAAAATATTCGAGAAAACCAGTGTTATCTGGTAATAGCTCATGAAATAATTAAATTTCTTTACATAGCCTCCATTCAATACGATCAAAAACGTATTTTAGAGGAGTTGAAATGTCTTTCAAGTGGTTGCTACCACATTTTTTAAAGTATTTAAAGTTACCTTATCATTTCGCATGTCGTCGAAATAATAAAAGATTTAGATGCTAAGACATGATTGTCTGTACTATCATTCGCCTGTCGTCGATTGATAAGAGCATTTTGATATTGTGGCATTGACCGGATGAGATATTCCGGGTCAAAAGACGATGCTTCATTTATAATCGCATCGCATTTGGATTCTCTCTGAGAATATATTTCGCTCTTAATCCGAAATTCATGCCATTAATGCTCACTTTGAAAGACTAGTATGTGTAAAGATCACGAAATGAACTCGTAGAATTCTTGTAAAGAATTGAAGGCGTTATTGTGGACTTATCCAACCATAAGACGGACCATAAATATAAATGGTTATGGTTGATGCATCGACAATAAGGTCACATGATTATTGTTGTCCACAGAAATGCAGCATTTCCCAAACTTTTAGCCCTATCATTAAGTTGATGGCCATGATCCGGATTATCCTGAAAAGTCTAGTCGACTTGATAATTTCGAAGAGTAAGAATCGAAATTTCGATTTGAATTACTTGAGTTTGGAAATTGAAATTGAACATCATGTCGATTATGTTCAGACCCAAATGGACTCACGGAAAGTTTGATGATGTGACTGCAAATTATTGGACGCATTTCTTGGTCTTGCGTACCAAGATTTATATTTCCGTGTGGGGTTATGCTATTTTGCTGCATTGGTCCGTCATGAGGCCCATAGACACTCAGACACCATATGCGTACCAGCTGGTTACTGGTTATGAGCCAGAAGTCTCATATTAACGCGTGTTTGGAGTGCTTAATTAATATTTTGATTGAGCCGCTATAGCGTTCAAAATATGGACCTCTGAAGGGGACATAAGTCGATTATGAATCCCCTGCCTATCATTTGATAGAGTAACCTTGGCAAGCGATCTCTTTACCGCATGATATGCGAAAGTGACATCGCTAAGACTGTTCTCCCCGTCGTTAGGGGGAGATTTGCATGTTACCGTCGATAAGGAACGACGTGAAATAACGTGGCATAACCCACTCAGTCTTAGCTTGATCCCCAAAATTTCACTTAGTGATAAGTAAGTACATAGACTCTCTCAAGTCTAACTAAATGCCAAACGCATTTAATGACTTTATGAGATGTCATGAGATCATTTATACCTGCTGCAAAATGCTTGCAAGGATAGACGTCCTTGTCGGACGCCGTGTTCTAGTCGTAACACGTTGCTTTGGCCGAACCCGCCAAGCAAAGGACGCTGCCGTCGGCCGTCAGTCTGTCGTCATTCCCAAGATATGAGGAAGTTGACCGGTTCTTAATTCGTTCAGCCCCAGAGGTGGTGAACTGAAACTCGTTTGTCGCACGAGATTATAAAGGATCAAGGAGATGTGTGATTTCCTCCTCATCCTAAGAATCTCGAAATATCTGTCGATCATGATATCTTAGACGATATTGAAGCAAAACGAGACTGTTATTGATTACTTGTTCATATATTCAGTGACGACTGATAATATGAACAAATTATGACAGGGAACCATATATCGTTGCCTGAAGTCAACGGAGAATAGACTGGACTAATAGAAACTTGCAATCCAAGTAGACTCCTTAGCGAAAGTGTGTTCGGACCTGTAGCTCCAACACCACCAATATTAAACGAGTTCGTTTATTTGGTTATTCGTAAGGAAAAGTGATGAGAATAATGAGATTGTAGAATGCTCGCCTAGTAGCGCAAGGCTTCTCACACATCTTGGAATTGATTACGAGATGGTTGATTACCTCGTAATGGACGTTATAACGGTCCCCTACTTTATCAGTTTAGTAGTTTCCGAAAAACTGATTATGCAGCATGTGATGGTGGTCACTGTTTTATATCTATGAGAATTTAGACAAAGAGATATAGATGAAGGTCCCTGTGTGACTTCATGTGCTTGAATCAAGTAGTTCCTGACCATGGAACACGATCTCAATTGACTGAGACGTTCACTATATGGATTAATATAATCCGAGCGGATGTGGTATACCACCTAAGTGAGTACTTGATTAGCTTGGGATACTTGAACAAGTATTATGCCCTTGCGTGTTTTATTATGCGATCCACTTTTGGATTTGCCTTCGATATGAAGGATCTTGGGAAGAAACGGTAGTGACTCGACCTGATGATCGAGTCCCGTAAAGATTGAATCTAAGTCCATGATTCAGACTACACCCAGAAGGTGTTATGACGTTTTAGTCATTATGACGCTAAGTCGTCAGATTCTTCCATGATCGTTCGATCAATTGACATTGATATAGACCCGGTCCGTCCCTGATGAGACGACAAAGAGATATTGAACCATGATGTTCATATCTAAGTACAATAAGCGCATCATTGTACTTGGTCTAATGTACTAGGACGAACATCTTGTCTGCTATGAATGGTATAGCTCGACACAGTATCGCGCTAACACGCTGCCATCGAAATGGCACTAAAGACACATTCCCTTACCTTATGGTAATTTTGGAAGTGGGCTTGTCTTATCCCATTTGCGTCATCGAGTGTACCTACCCCCTTCGGTACTCGAATTAATGCAACCTTTTTTCGGTTATACCGATGCTGATTACTTATCAGACCCACATAAGGGATATTCCTAACATGGTATGTCTTTGCCATTAGGAATAAGGCGATATCTTGGAGGTCTTGGAATGACTCCAAACGAATCACTCTTATCTCGTGCTTTATGAGACGACTAGAGAGTGTAAATGGCTTCGAGCTCGTATTAGCCATATTTGAATTACATATGCTCTGTCTCACGATCCGGATAAAACACTTGTCTTATTTGAGGACAACTTGTTGTTATCGATCAAGAGAGACATGACTAAATTATGTTATTTAGCATTTCTTATAGAAATGAATCTTCACATATGAAGTTTAAGAGTATCTAGTTGAATGCTTGTTCTATTCCACGTTAGATTTTCTTGCATCCAGTCGTGTGTAAGTAAATGAAGCATCCAGTCGAATGCTCGTACTCTTTCTTGAAATATGAAATCCTTACACCCAGTCGTGTGTAAGTGAGGAGGAGCATCCAGGTGAATGCTTATTGTATTAATTACTACTTAGTCAAAATCCTCGCATCCTGTCGTGTGCAAGTGAGGGGGAGCATCCAGTCGCATGCTCGTGAACTCTTTTTGTCCTTAGACCAATGTTTTTTCCCACTGGGTTTTCCTTGGCAAGGTTTTTAGCGAGACACGTTCCCATCATATCTCACTTAAGATTGCCGAAATTAGGGGGAGTATCCGGTTGTATACTTCTTACCACTGTGTACTCTTTTGTCCTTCGACTAGAGGTTTTTCCCACTGGGTTTACTCTAGCAAGGTTTTGATGAGGCACCTGTTTTGTGGTTGATCCCCTACTACTACCATTGTTGCACTCTTTTTCCTTTGATTAGAGATTTTCCCATTGGGTTTGCTCTGTCAAGGTTTTGATGAGGCACACTGTTTTGTGGTTAGTTACTTACATGATATTTCGGCCTATATCATTCGGCTACACAGTTTCTCCTAGGTACCGGTTTTGTCCCACACTGGGTTTTCCGTCCCAAAGGTTTTTATGTGTTTAGCATTGCGAATGAACTCGACTCAGATCGACTGCATGAAGACGAAGAATTCAAGACGTCCAAAGGGAGAGTGTTGTAGGTTATTATTGGACTATTGGGCCTTACTCATAGTGGGCCTAAGTTGGGCTTTCTAGCTTGTATAACCCTAACCTCTAGTATATAAAGAAGGTTAAGGTCCCCTTGTATTAATACATTCTGATGAATAAATACTCTATTGTTGTCTCTCTCATACCTCTCTCTATATCTATACATATCTCTATATATATCTATAACGAGCTAATATGTCACACAACAACATAAATTTTATAAGCTTTTCTTTTTGGGTATGATCCGTAAGTTTCGTGCCTCATTTTTATTACCTCTAACAAATTGTGGTTTACACAAAATAAGATCACAATAACTAATATAAACACTAACAAGTTGAATTTCCTTAAAAAATAATTAAGAAATAAATTTACAACTTGAAAGCAGACTTAATGAACTATAAAATATAAATATGAATTAAATATGGAATATTGCTAGCAAAAGTTACATGTCCAATGTGTTATATAATCACTTGTTAACTTTAACAAGCACACGTGTCATTTAGGAATAAATTTCTGCTTACGTGACTTATTTTAGCTAGCGAAAATTAACCTCACATAAAATGCATTTGCAATTTCTCATACATACGACATGTGTTGATTGGTCCATCATCCTTTGTTTTGTGAATCGATTCTCGTTATGCAAGAGATCACATGGCATATGTCTAAAACATATGGAGTAACATTTAACCGTCGTCTATAGTGATACTTGAATGTATTATTGAATCTACCCAAACTAATATATATGGTTTTTGATTAATTACTCGACTTGTTGTTTCGGTATGACAACACGGGGTATCTGTTAGAAAACGAAAAAAGGTATTTTTCCTGGGGAATAACGACAACTTTTTTTACAGCTTCGTATATTTCAGAGAAAGCATCCTATATGTCATAAATATAAAAAATAATTACAGATTGAAGAGGTTATTAATTCGATTGTTCACCGTTTAGTCATGTTTGTAAATGTCATGCGATCATGAGTATCGACGTGCTACTAATTTCGCAAATTTTGTTTTTGTTGCCAGGGTTACAACTTTCATACTGTTGGGTAAACGCTACAACAAGAGTAATCAAAAGCTCTATATTTTACATGAACAGTCTATTCGCCCTGGAAAAATCTACCAGCGGTCCAGCACTATTATTTCGCCAATGGGTGTGACAATATAACGCAAATATTTTATCTTATGATTAATGTTTCATCAATAAAAGTCTACCCTTGCAATAAACAACTTTACAACAAATATACTCAGCAAAAGCATAGGCTTATCACTTATGTACAACATTTCTATTTTTATTACATTGCTTTCTGTACAAAGCTCACCCATTCTTATATTTTATATTAGCTACAGAAAATGTTATTTTACATACCTCACTTCAAGCTCACATTTAAAAAATATAGCAAGGGACATCATCTAGCACCTCCAACATGGCTATTGCTTGAGGGTCTACAACACCTGAAAATGCCTTTTCTCTTCCTGCGTGTATGTTCGCCCCTTCTCCAAATATCGAAAAGGCTCTTCACAATAATGCTCGTTTTCTTTAAAAACTGAATTTTACCTATAGTTTCTTTTTGATTATCCAATTTCGAAAACATGTTCTGCATCACTTTAACCTCCAAATGCAAATTGTCAGTTTTCTGAAACCGTCTTTCTGTTAAAGCCATTGTATCTGAATTTAACAGATTCTCACTTGTTTTCATATGCACGGGAGTTTCATCAACTTCTGTTAATTGCCTCTTCATCAATTCCAAATCAACCGTCTTCAATTTTCTCTTTTTGTTTCTCTTGGTTTTCATCTTCATATCTTGTACTGTTTCCTCAAGATTTTTAGACCGTTGCACATTATACTCAGTATACTTGATCTTTCTCTCGTTATTTACCAGATTTGGCTCGTCCGCAACAGTGGGCACCTCTATTTTATCAAAACTCGATTCGCTTTCTTCTATTAAAGGTGAAGAAATGTTCTTTCTCTTTTCTTTCAGATTCTCACTGTTTGGGTCTATCTCTTCCTTGGGTTTGTTTTCTTGTTCTACAGATGGTTCTAGGTCAAATGAAGAAATTTTCTGCATTGCAACTTTTCTTTTTCCCCGAGTTACAAATTTTTCGAGTGATTTGATTCTAGTTTGCAAGTCAAGTAATTCTTGTAGTCTGTTTGGTATGGCTGATATATGCTCTTTCTCTTGGTTCGAAGGCTCCGCCGCATCCTAAAATTACGCGTGCAGGAACAAGTTTTAGTGAAAACGTGTCGTAAAAAATATTCTCTTTCTATTGAAAAATATTGGATAATCTCAAAATGGAGTTTTAAGGACATTCTCTGAACTTGAGGTTTTCGATTAGTTCAAAAGCCAGAAGTTTGGAACATTCAGAAAAATGTATTGATGAAGAGAAAATAGATTCTATGGATTAAGTCGGCTGCAGCTTTTATGCAAATTATCTGGGTTCTTTCTTTGAGTTTAAAAAGAAGCCGAGTTCATCCAGCTTAAGATTTCTAGCATTTTGACTCTAAATTATCAGAAAATTTGAGATTTTAGGTTAGTTAACCAAACACAACGAAGCTTTGAGGAAAAAAGGAAAAACAATTGTGACAGTTGTAACCAAACAACGCCTCTGTATAAGATTTCAATAGACAAAAAGTTTGATATATACATTTTGACACAATATTTCTCTAGCGTTAATACACCTTTAAATCAAGGACAGAGATCAAACCTCAAATCCTAACTCGGCTCAACTTTTGGTTTAATCAATGTTGAGATCTCGTGTGTCAACGTGTGAGTTAAGTTTGTGTATACAGTACAGCCCGTAAATTTATTAACATATTAACTGCTACAAAATGAGAGAGGCTGACCTTCGATTTGTTATTGTGATCTAATTCAATCTCAGGCTCCCCGAAGACTTTATGCTCGAGCAAATCCTTGTTTTCTCTTATCAATTCTATCACCGGACCATAAGAAGATAACTCGGCCTTTAAGAAAGAAATATCACCATCCATAACCTCTACTCTCTCTTTCATCTTCTCCATTTCAAAAGATTTTGAACCACTTTCATTTCCCAGAGTTTTGCATAAACTAAAAACTTCGTGGACCTTGTTTTCCAAAACAACTTCATATGCCTTGGAAGTCTGAAGATCAAAACGATGCATCGTAGCCTCATCTTCCCATACTTTGCACTCTTTCTTCATTTTCTCAAGTTCCAAATTCAAGTTTTTACTTTTTACACGAAGGAATCGAATTTCCTCACTTTGATTCTCATTTACTTCGGTTAACTCAAAAATCTCATCACGTTTTCTCTTCAGTTCCTCTTCCAATAAAGAAAACTCGACATCCTTTTGGAAAATTACAACTGTTTCCAATGAACTAGCGTCCCTAAATTGATTATTTAGATCTTCAAAACTGTTTTTCTTTTCTTCTATCTCCAAACTTAAGTTTCCGTTAACTTCGGAAAAAATAATAATTTCCTCACCCTGATTCCTGTTTCCTTCGAATAGCTCGACATTTGCTTTTTCTACACTTTCTTTCATGATCTCAGTTTCCTCAATTCGTCTCCTCATGTCTTCCAGATCCTTGCGTAACTCTGAGTTTAAGTCCTCGGTAGCTTTGATCTTCTCCTCTGCCAAACAAACCTCCATCTCTTTTTTGCATATATTTTTTATTTCTTTCGAAATTCCATCCCTAAGCTGATTATTCAGATCCTTAACCTCAAAAATCTCTTTTTCCATTTTCTTCACCGAATCTGTAAGACTCAATTTTTCCATGTCTTCCGTTTCCATCCTTTTTTTCAGTAAACCAATTTCTTCTTCAAGGATAATATTGACTGCTTCAGCATTTTGCAGCTCCTTAGATATAAAATCTATTTCATCTTCTTTTTCGGTCGCAAAGTTCTTGAGATCAGTACAATTGTTACTAAGAACTACAATTCCTCCTCGGACAAAATTGTTTTCCTGTTCCAAAACTTGCTTCTCATTCTTTAAGTCTAAAATGTTATTCATCAAATAGGTATTTCTTTCAAACGCCTTAGTATGTTTTTGTTTTAGGTTCGCCTGGTCTATCTCCAGATCCATTTGATGAGCAGAGTTTTTTTCTATTTCCACTCTAAATGTCTCTTCATCTTTCTCTTTTTTCTTTCTCTCCAATTTTAGCCGCTTATTCACCTCCATAAGTTCATGCTTATCGTTTTGTAATATCACAAGCTGCTTCATAACATTTTCTAATTTCTCATTTATATTATTTTTATCCATCATCATTTCAGTGCCCTCGACTCTAACCTGACCAAGTAGTTCCAGAAGAATCGAATTCTCAAAAAACAGCTTTTGCCTATCATCTTCATAACTCAATAGTGTATTTTTCAAACCCTCAATATTTTCAATAATATTGTCTATCTTAATATCTGGAGTATATCCAAGAGCCTCAGAAACACGAGATATATTTTCCCTCAGCTTCTCGATTTCGGTTATCAAGTGTTCGATTTCGACCTGCTGCTCGAGATTCTCTTTTTCCAACTCGGATACCAAATTCTCTCTCAACTTTGACAACTCAATGTGCTTCTCACACTCGCTCGACAAAGACCCGTTCTTTGTTTCAAGATCTTGAATAGTAATATGCAAAATGAAGATCTCGAAATGAGCGTTAACAGCTCTATCAACTTCTTCTTCAAATTCAATTTTCGACCTGTTAATTTCTTGATTCAGGAAATGCAGGTTTTTTTCAAGAGTTGCCAAACGGGCCTCACTCAACGTCTCCAAACTCGAATGCTCTCTTTTTTCTAGCTCTAGAAAAACATTTAGATCCTCTACTCTTGCTAGTGTAGGTTCTCGCTCTTTCTCCATGATTATACATTTTTTTTCTGCTTCAGAAAATTTAATTTCAAGGCGTTTAAGTCTGTTTTCTACACTATCTAACGATACAATAAGTTTGCTTCGTTCTTCAAAAAGCTCTTCCGAATTTTGTGATTTTGTTTTTGGACTTTCAAGTTCAATGTCGGCAACATAAAGGGAATTTTCAAGAATGGTATTCTTCTCCATAGGATTTTCCACGTAATTGTTAATAGTCTGTAATTGAGATTTAAGAGCCAATTTATTTTTATCGAGCCATTGAAACAACATTTCCATACCTGCGCTTTTCTTCGTAACTTGCTCCAAGTTATCAAACTCAGTCAAAAGTGCTTCTTTTTCTTCCTTAATTTCCTCGTAAATTTGTCTTAGCTTCGAGTTATCGTCTTTTAAAGCCTGTAGCGATGACCCAACACATTCAGGTTTCAAACCTAAGGACTTTATTTTCTCCTTTAAATGCTGATATCTCTCTTTTGAGTCCTCAATATCCTCTTTTAGAAGATATATATGTTTTTCGAGACTATCAGCTGTACCTTTTTGTACTATCACCTCCTCCTCAAGCTTTTCTTTCATACCCTTCAAGTTTAGGACTCCACTTTGTAAATCCTCAAGCAAAGGGGACTTGTTTTCTTCTCTTACTGAACCATCTTGGCTCATATCAAACTCATTCAAAATTTGAACAATTTCTGTAATCTCCAAAACCCCATTCTCCTCTTCAGATTGAAAATTATGCAGAGCTAAAGTCGAAGCTTCAACTTTTAGACAATTTAACCTCTCTTCCTGTAAACGGGCTATAAGCTTCTCTAACTCTTCGTGTTTCTTTGACAGGTCTTTCTCTATTGTTGCAATATTTAACTCAAAATTCACTACGTCTGATTTAAGATAAAAATTAGAAATCTCCAACTCGGCGTATCTATCGTCAGCGCTATTCATTTTCTCTGTCTTATTGGAAACCTCATCACGTATTCGCCTACTCTCATCTTGAACACAACAAAGTTCCGATTCTAGATTGGATTCCTTCTGCAAGCAATAATCATGCTCAATAGCTAAAGACTTTTTCTCCTTATTTAGTCGACCAAGATCATTCCTTATCTTTTCTTCTTCGGTCTTAGCTCGATAAGTCTTCTCATGAGCTAATTTAGCTTCATTTTCAGCAAGAGAGGATTTTCGCTGTAATTCAGCTATTTTTTCAAGACACAGTTTGTATTGAAAGAAATTCTTCTCTTTTTTGGTCTCTAATCTTAAAACTTCATTTACCAGACATTTAAATCGAATTTCAGCTCTCGGATCTCCATCTATATGCCCTTCCTCTTGAACTTTAGAAGTTTGAAGCTTCAAATTAGCAATCTTTCGTATAAGCTCTTTTTGATGAAAAAAAGCAGCGTCTCTATCAGTCTCTACTTTAGCTATAGCTTCTTTTAGTCCTTCGACCTCGGATATAGCTTCACTTGCTTGTTCACTACGCCCTTTAGAATCCATCTGATAAAAGTTGAGATCTTTCTCAAGGTTCGACAATATTTTCACCGTGTTTTGGTATTTCAAAAAAATATCCACCTTTTCATCATAGGTAGTAAGAAGGGATTTTTTGAAGTCTTGGATTATTTTTTCTTTTGTGACCACAGCATCTGGCTCAATATGTAGATTTGTTGAAGAACTTGAAAGGGAATCCTCTACTAGTCCAGACAGAACCTGTGTGGAAGATGTTTTTTTCATAGCTCGATGGGCCCATTCGAGCTCACCATTTGTGTAGTTATACCTTTCGGCTAAGGCGCGATATGCTCGGTAAAGCTCTTCAATCAACTTTATAAGCATGGGTCGTTTTCTGAAATGCATTTCTGCTTTTCTGTTGAAGGAATTTGCATCTTCTTTGATAAGTGTGACAACTTCTATTACATTGGTATCTATATCTGCTTAAAGTTAAAGATATGGAAGATTTAGTAATTTATTTCTGATTCAAAATAGAACAGTTGAAATAAGATTATGCTGATTGTCTCATCTCACTTATACATCAATCTATTTTTTCTTATAAAGGAGTCACCTTCACTAGGTTCATGGGCTCTTTAACACTAACAGGGTATTACATTCAAACAAGGTACTTCATTTACTTTATCTTTAAGACCAAATCATGTATCCAATCATAATTTTCGATGTAAGATTGCACTCATTGTATAAATTCCGTTTTTTCCTCCATATTTGTTTTTTTTCCTTTTCCTTGTCACGATTGTTGGGAGTATTGCTGGTTTGAAAATAGCTGTAGAAGATATAGTTTGAGCTACTACTTAATAATACAGATAAGAATGTAGATCAACTATCAAAAATAAAGTTAGAAGATCCAGTTTAAAGATCAGTCGATCCAGTTGAACTTAGGAGCTGCTGATACATACTGTTCCCAATTTAAAATGTTGGGCTTGCTTGTTGTAGCTTTCAACTCAGCTTAGTTGGTTATTTGCATACAAGTTTAGGAACATTTGGTTTGTTAGCTTAAAAATTGAGGTTGTTGGGGTTCTATGGCTGGAAAACGGTAGAAGTATTTAATTAGATAAATTAAGCTATACACTCAGCTTAATAAGACAATCCTTTAAACAGTTTGAACAAATTCTCTCTGTTGGTCTATTACTAAATGGATTCAAGTGAAAATCCAATCCCTACAACATTCATCTCCTATAGGGAAAATCCAATCATCGTATCAGTCATTATGAGTTCCAACACTAATAGAAAAATACAAGAAATTTGGAATTTAAATATGTAAGCAAGAGTCTTAATTCTCTCATTCCCTTTTCAGTTTCAACAGCGAAACCATTGATGAAAGGTAAAGGAAAAATAGAACTACATATCTGATGTATGTAACAATGCGAGTAAGGCAAAACTACAATTCGTTTAAGTAAAAAAAATAAAAGATTACCTGTCATATTGAGTTGAAGCCATTTTGAATTCCTTGAACTAATGAGTTTGTTTGAACACTGAGAGTCGAAGCCCTCTCTCTCACGATGTAGCGGCGAAGTAGTCATCACACCTTCAATTTACGTAACTGGAACTAATTTTGCCTATACAAAGGCATGGCGTACTTTAGCAGCAACAAATGTAACAGACAAGTATTGCAGTTCAATATCATGCTTTGTACTATGTATCAAATCCTTCATAATACTTGCACCAACCATGAAAGTTACAAGGAATACAAAAAGGTACAAAATCTTTAAAAGATATAATGATCCTTCCTTAATCTACAATGATACTTTTCTATCAGCTATCCAAAGTGAGGTTAACATGTTACTAGAAATTCTTTAGATGTCACAATACTCTTTAAAAAACTTCGAAATCAAATTAAACAATCAATAATACTCATTAAGGAATTATGTGCTTCCGTGTTATAAGTTCGAGCTCGTTATTACTTTTTTTTACTTATAGATGTATTTGGCAGGAAAGAGTAAAGGCTGGGGGTTTTCGAGTTCCTCATCTGAAAATACCAGAAGACTTAAGATAAATGAGCCCAACTTTTCCCCTGGTTCAAACATAAAGGTTTTTTTTAAGATGCAGCCAAACAAACCTAAGTTATTAATTCCCTAACAGGCTAACAGCTGATCAACTCAATAAACCTCAATAATTCATGCACTATAGAAAAAAGTTAGGTCCCACACTATGTCATCCCCCAGAATATAGCTTGAAAATGTAGTTTTTTCATAATATTGAAGTTAATTTAGTAACAAGGACACACCTGTAAGCTTCTTTGGAGTATTTGGTACAACTTTTAGGCAAATAATGCTGATTCAAGGCCAATAATAAACTTTTTTTTTCCTTCTGATATAAAACTTATAGTTTCATCAATCATGACAACTGTATCTTAAATTTTTTACACACATATTTATCCCAAGAAATATTTGAACCAAAGAGCATGAAGAAAAATGATTTAAAAACAGATACTGCAAAACTTTCAGAGGATAAAAGATATTCAAGAAAGCTAGAAAAGACAAGAATTTACCTGAAAACCATTAAGAAAATGATAATTAACTTCAACCTTCAACATCAGGTTTGGTTAATATATAACGCCATTTTCCCATCTCTCTCAAACTCTCTCTCTCTCTCTCTCTCACTGTATCTCCTTTTTTTTATAGTAATATATTTTTTTTCAAAGTTGGTAACTTGTACTGTCTATGAGAGAGAGAGAGACAAAACAGAAATGTTGCTTGTCTTAGTTGTCTAAATGATTATTGGAAATATAACAATAATGAACTGAATAGAATATCGTTATATTGTTACCGACTATATCACGTTTATTGTCAGGGTTCGAACTCTGTCGTTTGTGAAGTTTCGCCAGGGTTTGACTGTCAGAACGTTGACTATCGTATTCCAGCGTTGACCGTGGGATTCCGGTGTTGACTAACGTTGATTGAAAAAAAAAAAACACAAAAAAAAAAAAAAAACACAAAAAAAAAATCCAGAAAAATTATAAAAAAAAAATAGAAAATTTGGAAAAAAAAAATTTGGAAAAAAATTAAAAAATTCTAAAAAAAAAAATCCAAAAAGCTATTTTTTTAGAAAAATCCAAAAATAAATCAAAAATAATTTTTTTTACAATCCAATACAGTTTTTTTAACAATTTTTTTTTACAATTATTTGAAAATATAATATATTTACTATTTGACAATCTAATAGACAATGTTACACAAAAAATTTGACAATGTAGTATAATTTTTATAGACAATCTAATACAATTTTTTTGGCAATTTAATACAATTTTTTTGACAATCTAATACAATTTTTTTTGAAAACTAATACAATTTTTTTGACTATATAATTCAATTTTTTCGGCAATCTAATGATAAAAATGTCAAAATTTGTTTAATGGACAATTTCAAAATTTTAAAAAATCAAATATTATACAAGCTAAAAAAATTCCTTTGAACTCACAGACTAAGATGTCTGTTACTAATTGATCATTGAATGGACTACCATTTCCTATTTATTTACAATAGAACTCATGTAAATATCAAAAAAGGTCATATCCCAAACCAAATCAAACTGTTACAGGTGCAAGAAATAATTTGTAAACCCATATTTACTTAATTTCGGATAATTAATGGATAGGGTTTTTATCCCTAACTGCCGCCGCCATAGAGGTGGGACCCACATCGCCGGACGGAGAGCAGCCAGAGGTCGTTGACAGAACCTCGTTGACACGGAGAGACAGATCAGTATATATATATAAACTAATTATATATGTTCCCCTGACTATTAGTTATGAAAAACAATGGTTACACCACGTTTGTTGTACGTCTAATAATATGCATGTGTTTATAAGTTGATGGTTTGAGTTCTTTCTTTGCTACAAATTGTTCTTTTACTTGTGACCAGGGGTGCATTATAATTAAAATTCATAATTATTTTACAAATAGGTACCAAACTCCTCTCACCTATCTCCTCACTTCTTCTCACTCTCAACTAATTTATGTTTGAGATATTTAGTATTTTCACGTAAAGAAGAACATGCCACTTGGTAAAAATAATATTTTTCATTTTAATTGTATTTCACAATATGTTAAAAATTAAAATTAGGTAAATTTGTAAAAAGAAAAAACTTCTTAGAAATAAGATAAACATTAATGCTATCTACTTTCAAAATCTTATGCAAAAAAATGTCTAAATTCCAGATTATTTAATTTAAATGTATTAATTCTGGGCGAACTGTTTCTTTGGTTAGTTAGTATGTACTTATACAATAAATTAATGTTTTATAATTAGTAAAAGAATATTTTTAAATCATAGGCAATATGTATTTTATATGACCGGTTGGAGATAAAATTCTGTAAAATAGACATGTATCTTGAATATTCTACTATGGAAACATGTATTATTAAAAATATGTAAAATAGAAATAAGGGTTTTGATTTTGTAAAATAGACAATCATAGTAAATGATCAACTGTAAATGGTCTAATAAATCACCCATTACTTTGGTTTTAGCATCACTTTTTTTTATCACTATATTGGTTTTTCTTTTCCGTACCATTACGCATGACTGTGTTTGATGCAAAATATTTTTACACAAAAAAAACTAAAATTAAAATAAGTGTAAATATTTGTTGATTTGGCTAAGTATAGGATCGAGATTGTTCATTTTCTTTTTCTTTTTTATGGAGTTTATACCGACATCAGAAGATTGGTGCAACGCTACTTTCTTCAAAATGATTCTAATAAAGTCATCTTAAGAAAAGATTACATGTCAAATAAGAGGTGTTATCTTTAAATTATAATAACAGCAACAACTCTCGGTCTATCACTTTTCATCACTTTAATATTTGTGAGATTAAGCATTAAGCAAGTTGCTATATATATTATTCATAAACAAGACAAAGGAAAAGTTATGGGACCCTTTTAAAGATAGCATCCAAATAAATTATTGTTTCATAAAATCGGTGCAATAATTGTTATCAGATCAATCATTGTAACTTAATAAGTTATTACAATTTTCTTTATTAGTATGAGGGCGACCGGGTTGCTACTTGCTACCCTGTGCTTATATTATATCGGTAATCTTATGTCTATTCTATTTTTAGATCTTTTATTAATTATAGGTCCAAAAAATAATAGTTATTTAAGTTGAAGTTTAAAATATAAAAATAAATAAAAATATAAAACAAATAAAACATTAAAAAATTTAAAAAATTCAGAAAAAATCAAAATTTCAACAAAAAAAAAAACAAAAAACAAAAAAAAATTCAAAAAAGTCAAAATAAAAAAAAAACTTATTCGAAAAATTTAAAACAAGTCAAAATAAATAAATCGAGAAAAATATATATATAATAGAAAAACTATGCATACACAATCGTGAAAAATGTGTATACACAAACGAAAAAGTGCATGCACAATAAGAAGTGCATACATAATTCAGAAAAGTGCATACACAATTAAGAAAACTGCATAGATAATCCAGAAATTTGCATACACAATCAAAAAAGTGCATACACAATCAAGAAAAGTGCATACACGAGCCATAAAGTGCATACACAATTGAGAAAAGTGCATAAAAATCAAGAATTTTGCATACACATCTAAAAAAAATGCGTAAACATTCAAAAAAAAGTGTATACTCTCTTCATGCGTTACTATTTAATTGTCCACTACGAAATTACGTGCAATTTTGACCGGTCAAGAAATTGTATCAAAATTGTCGGAATGAAAATTTTCAAAAGTTGATCATATAGTTCAAATATTAAATTTTATGATTAGATTTAAAAAAAAAAAATTCGACAACTTTAATAGAAGTTATAAGCAGCTCAAAATTTCACGTAGTTTCGTATTTAAATGAGAACGGAGGTAGTACATATTTAAAAAAGTTCATGCACACAAATCAAGAAATTACATATAAAATCGAGCAAATTGCATACATAATACTAAATAACTACATATAAATCGAAAATTTTGCATAAACATCTAATAAAAGTGCATACATATTTAGAAAAAGTAAAAAAATGCATACACAAAAATACGAAAAAAGAAATACACAATTAAAAAAATTGCATACACAATCCAGAAATTTGCATATACAATCAAAAAAATGTATACATAATTAAGAAAAGTGCATACACAATCCATAAATTGTATAAACAATCTAATAAAGTGGATACACATCGAGAATTTTGCATAAATATCTAAAAAAAGTGCATACAAATTCAGAAAAAGTGCATACACATCTAGAAAAGTGCATACACAATCCATAAATTGTATAAACAATCTAATAAAGTGCATACACATCGAGAATTTTGCATAAATATCTAAAAAAAGTGCATACAAATTCAGAAAAACTGCATACACATCTAGAAAATTGCATACACAATATGGAAGAATGCATACACAATCAAGAAAATTGGATAGATAATCCAAAAATTTGCATACACAATAAAAAAAAATATATACACAATCAAGAAAAGTGTATGCACAATCCATAAAGTGTATACACAATCGAGGAAAGTGCATACACAATTCATAAAGTGCATACAAATCGAGAATTTTGCATACACGTCTAAACAAAATGTATACACAATCAGAAAAAGTACATACACAAAATCAGTAAAGTGCATACACAATCCATAAAACGCATATAAAATCGAGCAAAATGCATATATAATACTAAATAAGTGCATACACATCGAAAATTTTGCATACTCATCTAAAAAAATTGCACACACATTCAGAAAAATTGTATACACAAAATCAAGAAAGTGTATACACAAAATCAAGAAAGTGTATACACAATTCAGAAAAGTGAATACACAATATTTTTTGAATTGTATTTCGTTTTTTTGATTTTTCTTTTGATTTTTCTTTTGATTTTTTTTTGAATTTTTTGAATTGTTTTTTGAATTTTTAGATTTATTGATTGGGTGAGTTTATTTATTGGGCCGGATCTTTTTTTCTTTTTCGCAAACGTTCTGTCACTTAGAAGAAAAATACATTTGGTTTAGCTCCTACCTACTATGTTTTACCGACTTTATTTGAATGAATGTTGATACACGAAAGTTCGTTTCCATGAATATCCTTATCTTTGTACATATTCCGATAAATGATTGATGAAATTAAATGTGTCTTATTAAGCTATTTTGAGTTGTTTCGACATTATTTGGAATTGCATATTTTATTCTATGTAGGTTCATACAAAGTACCTTTTAGGTTGTAAACATCTATCAAAAAGCTCTATCAACGCCGTTATTTTTATCATAAAAAGGTTGTAGAAAACGACTTAATTGATATTTGCTAGATTTTCTTAAGTCAAGTAGGGCCGTTCTTTACTGTCTTATATATTATTTCAAAACCGTCTTATAACTTTTACGACACAAGCATTGAATGCGATTATACATCGGCTTTACAAACCGTCTTAAAAGGCTTTTAAGGCGGGTTTGCTTCCTTTTAATGCGGTAACTAGCCGCCTTTTTTAATCTGTTTTGGAGTAGTATCGGAACTCAAATTTTTAAAAACACAGTTTCCCTTCTATCGTCATGTTTTCCATTATTTCACATATAAATTTTCGAAAACAATTTAATTTTTGACACGTTTTGTTTAATTTTTTAAAACAGTTTCCCTTCCCTTTCCTTTCTTTGTGCGGCAGATAATTAATATGCTCTATGGGGTGAAATGAGTTTTGGGGGGTACAGTTTGCATGCAACTTCATACGTGAATTGAATTGGCTGTATTTTATCTCCTCTAATCTCTTTTAATAGTGAATATGAATCGGGGTACATTTTTGTAGAATCATGTAGCAAAAGATAATACTCTCCACGTTTTTTTTTGTAAAAACCACAGCCACGGCAGGCTCCTCCGTCTCCTTTTATCTCCTCCCTCTTTCCACCACACCCCACCACCAATCGACTTCGATCTCCTCCACACACAGTTACCATATTCATCCATCAATACCTTCCTTCACCACCACCAACAATCTCAAGCAGCACCATCAACAGTCGCACACCGAGGTCTCGCTGACTCTTTAATTTCAGTCTCTGTATATGTTTTTAATTATTTGGTTTAAAGCATATATGTGTCTAATTAAACAAGAAATTCCAATGTAGCTTGATCTGTTCATAAATTGGACAACATATAATTCTGGAATTCGACAGTGTTCTTAAGAATTTGACAATATTATAAGTTGCTTAGTTTATTCTTGTCTCTCGTTGCGAGTCTTGTGACCAATTGCAAAAGCAAAACACACAAATTTTCAATGCAGATTATATTTATATTTTCCTTTAGTTAATAAAGCAACATTACTCAATAATACTGTAGCCCTACAACATCAAGTATTTGCCTAATGTAAATTTGCAACATGAGCTGCTTAAACATAACAAAAAAGACTATTCAAATAATTTACTAGACCTAAAACATCAGAAAAAGAAAAAAGAATGATTCATATGAAGATTGCAAGAGACGATTTTCTTGCAATTTCAACACCGGACTCCTCAAGTAAAAGATTGGAGGTTAAGGAAGTTCATCGAGATAGTGTCGGACTTCGTGAGATAAATTTTGACTGTAGGTTTGTACGATGTGGCAACCTTCTGACCATTGGTCTTGCACAACCTAGTCTTTCAAGAAATTCCTCAATCAACCTGGAAAAGGAAATACCCCGAAGAGTAAAGCAAATTTTATTCATGACTGACTTGATTGCATATCTATTAAAGCACACATCCTTGTCTATAAAGACCTGTTATGAGAAGCAAGACGACTCTTTACAAACAAACAAGCTTAAACTGGACATAATCGATATTAGACAACAATCACAACAACACTCCTCACTATGGACTGACAAGTTAAAAGAACCATCAAGTGGAAATAGTAACCGGGTAGAAGTGAACAAAAAAACATCCATCAAGGCCGATCCTATGACTAGCCAAAACAATCAGCCAGCTTAGCTAAATCTTCATTTTTCACACCATTTATTTAAAAACAATAATTTGTTACATTAAGATTAAGTTAAGAGTTTGTTATTTTGCTATACAATTTGTTTGTTATTTTGTTTAGTCATGTATTTTCTTGGGACGAAGTTAAAAAAGCATATACCAAGTGAGACGCTCCATTACTAATAGGCATTGCCTTTCTAAAGCAACAGCTACTTTGTGCGCAATTAACATTTAGTTTCAATGCTTAGACAGACATCAATCAGGATGATATGGACTCAATGAACAAGTGATGTTAACATACACATTACTCACATGCTACATAGAGCTTTTTGTGAAGCTGCCACCTCACGATCTGGGAAAGCGTCTTCAAGTCGGAAACTCAACCAAACATATAGATCCAAAACCTTCAATAGCAAAACCAAATGTGTAAAAAAAAAGGAGTGGGGGAGAAGAAAGAGTGAATGAGAAAGAGAGAGAAGAAAAAGAATTTCGGTGGCATTAAGGAAACTATAAGGACTAGTTTAAAGATTTAAAAGACCTTGTGAATAGATTCAAGCTCCTTTAGTGCAGTTTGTGTTTTTGGAACCTTCAGTGTCCCCGGTGTAAATATTTCTTTCAAATGAACAATGCCCTTGTTTGCGTAATTCTGAGAAAACTGAGTACAAAAACAAGGTGATTAGTGTAGTATTTACTCCACATAAAAGATTAAAAACTTGAGTCACTAAGTTACCTGAATGAAACCCTGAGACGCTATATCATCATTGACGTCAACTGGACTACAAAATAAAAAGAAATGTTTTAAAAAGGACACAATAAATTGCACAACAAAACAGGAGTAAGATGGTCTATTGTTGCTACAGAATTCTGTGTGGGTGCGTGCTGGAATTTTATTTTTGAGAGAAAAACTGTTCTACCAAATCCAGAAAATAATACTCAGAATAAACTCAAAAGGCATAATCAATCCCAACCGTCCAAAACATGAGCTACGAGTGAGTCACTGACAAATTTGAGAATTTAGCAAAATGAGAATTGTAATACACTTGGGCAATGTTACAGTTCCAATTTATTTAAATATTTAGAGCGTTAATGTCAGAGAGGTTTTACCTGATGCAAAAGAGAAACTTATCATGCAACCCAAGAGGAAGTTCATCAATTAAAGCTGCCACTTTCTATACAACGAAGAGGAAGGGCAAAAATAATGTTCAGCGAGGAAGAAACAATGAAGAAAGAAGAGAGAGAAGAAAATGGGTTACTGCTAAAGAAACATCATACCAACTTATCTTCACAATCAGCAATAAAATAATTGGACGAAAATTTGGCATGTTCCATAAAATGCTCCTGGGAACGTAAACAAAAGAGCATAAGTTAGGAGTCTATAATATCCTATTTAACCTTCCTCAGACAATCTCTATTGGAAACTCTTATGCGTACCACAATACTAAGGATTTACTCTATACCAAATTCCAGAAAGCTAATAAGCAAACTTACCAGAATCTGGTAAAGAGAATTATTTGAGTGTAACCGAGAGAACATATACAAGAGGTCATAAGTCGGAAACAATCCAGCTTGCTGCAATCCATAATCAGTGAATTTCAGAAAATAAATTACGAAAAATTAATATTTTCATAAAATTTAAATGAATTTACTTCACCTCTAGAGCAGGTGAAGGTGAAGTTAGAGCTGAATGAAGCAAGGGTAAATCTTCTGCATCCATACACGTCACTTCACCCTCGGGAAATTGGGACCCAAACCTGCCGGCTCTTCCTATAAAAAAGAAATCAACTCAAATTTGACCGCATAAGTAGCAGTTATTCATACAAACTTTTTTATTAAAATTTCAATTATGTAAACAAAATACAAAAAACAGCCATTGGTAACCCTAACTTCACATTTTTTTTCTTGTGTTTGTACAGCACATAAAAAAAACTTAGACATAAAGAAATAACTTATAGGAATAGTGTACGACATGTATATAACATGTCAGAGTAGCTTATAATATTTGTTTCCTTAACTACTAATTAGTATGTCAACATAGTATAATTTTGTTTTCCTATGTTGTTATTACTTCACCAAATAGCCGAGAGTTGTAATGTTATTGTACTTATTGCTAATTTATTGTAAGGTTGGTATACGAAATTTAAATCTAATAAGATACTCCCACTTTGCGAGCCACTGCATAGGCCACTACATGTGAGAAAAAGATGACCAAAACGTAAAATACTGGTATTACCCTGTCTCACAATGTACTGGCCCATGTACGGGCTCATGTATTTGGAATATCAAAACCTATAAAACTAGACTTAAAACATATTCTCCCGTAGGAAAATTGTGTATGTGAAGTAGTTATATGGTTGACAACGCACCAGCAATCTGTTTAATCTCAGGTATGGTAAGAGACCGCATTTCCTCTCCGTCGAATTTTTCCATCGTCGAAAATATAATTCTAGAGATGTTAAGATTGAGACCCATCCCAATAGCATCACTTGCTACAAGAACATCAAATTCACTAGTAGCATCATTGAACATTGTTGCCTGCGATCCTAAAGAAAAGGTAGCCTCAACACAAGGGCAAAAATCACAGGACACAAACTTGTTTGGTTACAGCCTTTTTAATTTTGATTTCTTGATTTTGAGATGAGAAAAAAACAGCTTGAAGCTCCAAGCATCATCAGGCTGAAACCCCAAAGAAGCGCAGCTTTTAGGCTGATCTATGATATAAACTCGATATTTTAAAGAAAAGAATGAAGAAAGATCTGAAGATGGTTAACAAACTGATACCAAATAAAGCCAGGATAGAAGCACGCAAATACAAAGACCAGCTTTTTGGCTGACCAATGATATCAGCTTTATATATTAAGCAAACAGAAGAAGATAATACTAAAAGCTGCTAACAAACAAGGCCAGGATAGAACAAAGCAAATGCAGGTTGAGAATGGAATCAATGGTTTTTATGAATACTGATGTATTTTTTTGGAAAAACAAAAGAAAGGATAGAGGGTAACAGTTTCATAATTCCAAAGAAGAATCCTGAAATTTTTTCAACCTATTATTTCTTTTGACATTATCTTAAATGATAACACTACTGTATTTTCGTAAAAAACAATAACTTAAAATAATAGAAAAATTAAGAAAGCATTACCTGTTTTGTTCGAGTTTCGGGTGGTAGTGAACCATAAACCACGGAACAAAGATGCTTTCCTACATTTTCAATTTGTTTCTGACAATGTAACAAGACATGCACGCAAAATTAGTTAGTACAGAAAAAAAAATGAGATGGTCATTGGAAGAATACAATAGCAAGGTTACTAAAGCACACGTGCAAATATAAAAATCTACACTTAAATTCACAGTATGTGCGAAAAAAGGATGACTTATCAGAAAAACTGAAAGGATAGTTTTCTGACCTTGTAATTGTATATCGCCTTGCGTGAAAATGTCACAATGCAATCACCAGTTCTTACATCAGAAAAGGATCTAATTGGAGTCTTTAATGGAACTAAAGGTGAAAGCCTCTCATAGTAGACAACCTATATAAAACACAAAATGGTTGCATTTCAAACAAATAATACTAACAAATAATGAAAAATAAAAAATAAATTAACATCCATATATATGTAGATGGATATATATACATAATTACCTCGACATTGTCGCCAGTAACTTTAAGTAATTCTTGAATAAGAGGAGCAGCAGCAGGGTCGCCACAAAGGTGAAGCTCGTCCGCAGCAATTCCTAAGAGAGCACGGGTAAATGAGTAACCTCTCGACTTACAACCAACCATCTGAAAAATTCATTATGTGAGCAGTCTAAAAAGTTTAGCCATGCAATAGTGATTGAAAATACTCAGCTGAAGCTAAGTATATAATAAGGAAAAAGGATGAAAAGATATAAAGCAAGGACTGTAAATTTTATAAACTAGTTGAACTTATACAAAGAATGTGATTCAAAATAATTCAAGTGTCAATAGTAAAAAAAAAATTATCACCCTGAAGGAAGGCGTATTCAGATTTATAAAGAATACAAAAGGAACACTAAAACTTTATATATGCAGGGCCAGTTCCAGAATTTTTGCAGCTAAGGCCAAGGCTCAATTGGCTTACCCTTGGAACCGGGAATTTCATTCCAACGCGGGAGTGAAATAATGAAAGACATAAACTCCATTATTAATAAATTGTTGACTACTGCAAGAATAATGTCACCAAAAA
This sequence comes from Primula veris, assembly GCA_963682055.1. Classification (NCBI taxonomy): domain Eukaryota; kingdom Viridiplantae; phylum Streptophyta; class Magnoliopsida; order Ericales; family Primulaceae; genus Primula; species Primula veris. The sequence goes on along the minus strand of OY821743.1, from coordinate 22,882,919 downwards.
GAGATTGTCATGCCTGAATTTCATCGACAACGGCACACTCATAACTAGTGTTCACATCCGTCATTTCCACAGTAACTGCCTTATGCTTAGCACCTTCAACTTCATCTCTTTCTTGTCCTGTAATAAGATCACACGGGATATTTGCCTTGTTTAACTTTTTCGCAACCTCCCATGCCAAGAGTCTTAATGGTCCACAATAGACACCTAACCAGATAGATCCGAATTTTTTAATCAACCTGATATTTTTCCGAGTATTGGTGAACATGGAAATGAAAACAGCAAGAACATAAAGTGAACCTGAACAACTGGACTGTAGCCGCTTCAGAGCATGGTATGTTTTCCCACTATTTGTGGGACCCACGTGTAGGAACACATTGCGCTTCTTTTTCCGAGCATTGGGGTACCATGTATGAGGACAACTGAATTTCAATGGGGAGAATAATTAAGAAATTCCCATCATAAGTATATATAACAGTTTCAGTAAGTTGCAGATTGCTAAATACGTCAACATATGAAGATAATAATCAACCCTCTTAGAGGAAGGTAAGAAACTTTAGCAATCAACGTAGCTATACTTGGTTCACACACACCACCCATGCTTTTCACTAGAAAAATAAGCGGATACTCCTAAGTCCTAAGAAGAGCATAACAAGGTGAGCCTATGAATACATACATATAAAAAAACAAAACAAATAACATGTATACAATCAGGCAGTATTTTCTTGGTTCAAAAGCTGCATGGGTGGGATATAAGAAACGCACACATGAAAATATTGGGTTCAAGCGAGGAGAAACAACCCTTGTTATAAAACATAGACTAATAAGAAATATGACCTCACTTGACAATTTTCTTTTTAACAAAATTTAACTGCAGCTATATAGTAAGGGTAAATTATGGTTTAGTGACCTGGGTTTTGGCCAATTTTAGGATAAGTGACCTAAGTTTTTGCAATTTCGGTTTTGTGACCTAAGTTTAATTTTAGTATTGTTTTAGTGACCTTGCGTTAATTCAGTGGACGGAATACGTTACACGTGCCCTCACGTATGTTAACTAAAAGGGTAAAATATGAGGGTATTTTAGTCATTTTAGCAAGAAATATGTTTTTTTTTCGAAAAACAGGATGGCAGGTCACTAAATTGCTAACAAAGTTAAACTTAGGTCACAAAACCGAAATTACAAAAACTTAGGTCACTTATCCTAAAATTGGCCAAAACTCAGGTCACTAAAGCATAATTTACCCATATAGTAATCAAGACTGGAATTAATTCGATTGTAGATTTTGAGCCAAAAGATAGCACTTTTGTCACCCAAATAAGGTTGAAGCATCCTTACAACTTCTAACTTTTCTAATTCCAAACAAACCTGAGCTTAATATCTGAACAACCAAATTTTTCCCAGCTTCAATCAAAACGAAACCACTTGGAAGCAAACAAAGCATGTTCAAAACTTCACAAAAAGGAGTATTGCACATCAGTGAGAGTGCTAGTTTGGTTCTTACGTTAAGTCAGTGAAATCGGTTTTCGAAGCCGAGGCGGAATTGCTAAAATGTCTCAAACAATCTGGCAATTGAAAAGAAAATTAACTTAGTGAGAGATTCAATTACCACATTACTATTATCTATTGATATTAACTTTTCAACAGGTAAAAATGGAGTAAACTACACCAAGTCAAAAATCTTAACCAAAAATTATACTAACTGAGCAGCTGAAATGGATATAGAATCAATGTAAACATAGAGGGTATCCCTTGGAACAATAAAGAAATCATACTCAAAGATCCACACCGCCAAATTATTCATTACTGGACCAATTATGCATTTATTTTTTTGTTGAATACGTGAAACAATACTGAATATACTGCTTGCTCAGAATCAATAGACAGTCCGTGTAGGAATAAATGGTATTGCTTCAAACATTCCAAAAATCTTACTCACACATCTTAACCGCTATTTATCCATTTTTGTACCAAAAATGCATTGAATGTTTCCTACAATATGTCACAAAAATCGGCAACCAAGATCAGCTTTTTGTGACCAAATTAGAGTTTTATTGAGTAAAATCACTAAACAATCAATATAGGAATAAAAAGTATAGCTTCAAATGACCATACCCGAAACATATTGACGGCCATTCATCCATAACTGTACCAGTTTAGCATTAAGTAATTGCTAAGTATCACAAAAAAGGCAACCAAGATTATTTTTAAGTACCATATTAGAGTTCTATCGAATAAAATCAATACAATAAATAAAGAGCATTGCTCTAAACAATTCAAAGAATCATACTAAAACATATTTACCAATTATGTCTTCGAAAATTGGCTAAATATCACAAAAATCGGCAGCCAAAAATTAATACTAGCGTAAAATACTAATAACCGCCGAAGACTATCAATTGAGCAAAATTACTACTAAACTATCAGTAAAGGAAAAAAGGGTAGTGCTTCATTTATTCATAACTGTACCAATTATACATTTTAATTATGGCTTTTAAATATCACAAAAATAGTCAAGCAAAGAATAGCTATTGAAAACCAAAATAAATAATAAAAATCAAAATCAAATAATACCATGAAGAAGAGGCCTAGTAGATAGTAGAGAGCTTGAGAGGTTCCGTCGAATGAGAAAAGATGCCATTTTTTCTAATTTTTTAAGAAAAAAATACTAAAATAAATATTGAATTGTGAATTAGACCCTCAAATAGAAAATAAGGTTTAAATAAGGTACAATACTATAATAAAGGGAAACCAGCGAAATGAGTGAATTAAGGCCTAGCAGAGAAAGAGAGAGAGAGAGATTTATTATTTTGTATTTGTTTTTTATAGTTGAATTTATTTAAGTAACTAGCAAGTAAACTTTTTAACATTTGCAAATGAGTCTCACATTTGGTCTTCAAATTACATAACTTTATAATAATTGTTTGTCCATTTAAATAATTATGTTGATTTGTAACTATTTTAAGAGGGTTAACGAATAACAATTGTTTAAAGGAGTTTTATATTTCTGAATTTTTTTGATGTTTTTTATACATAAACCTCGACCAATCATAGAAAATTAGGACAACACGCAGTTCAGTCGGCTATGACGTGCATCAATAAATATAACATAAAGATAGTAAGTAGGAATATCAAGAATAACCGCAACCCAAAAATCGAACCGCTACAAAACCCGACCCGTATTGCTACCGGGTTTACCCAACCCTACCCAATGGGGTCTAGAGTCGGTTATGAGTTTCATATTCATAACCGCATAATCGACCCGAATAACCGAACCACGAAACCGCATATTAGACCCAAATCGAATCTTAATATTTTTATTAATATTATTATATAAAAAGATCATTTTATGGAATCTTAATATTTTTATTACTTTAAAGATTTTTGTTGTTGTGATAAATATATATGCGAAAAACCAAGGCTCTGTTAAAATTGAAGGCTTAGTGATAATCAAAGGATTTGGTTGGTTATATAAGTGAGCTGACCTACTTACGACAAACAAGGAATTATTCACTTGCATATTTCTTTTTCTTCTCATCCTCAAAACTTTGAGCAACAAATTTGGTGTATATAATGATAAAAAGATTCCTCTAAAAAAAATGATAGAAAGACAGTGACTAGTTTGTTTGAATCGCTTGAAATCGGGCATACAGAATACAAATATTTGTTGTAATTAAAAAAGTGAGTAAATAATTATTTCAATGTGCAGGTATACCCAAAACCAAAAAGTGCAAAACCCGTCTTATATGTGGTTGTAATTCGGATATGGTTAGGCAATAAGTCTCTCAAGAACCGACCCGACCCGACCAACAAACGGAGTTAGAACTGCAAGAACCAAACCCAACATACCCGAAACCCGTTGGATTGGGTCGGCTCGGCTAAAATTGACAACTGTGATAATAAAACTAATCCAGAAGTGGAAATTGAGCATAATGTTGTGCCATTTAAAATTATAATGTCTGGTAGTGAGAAATTTTAATAAATGTTAATTGTAATGTTTAAAAGTTTGCTATGGTTATCTAGGGATCGTTGTTTGCATTTTATCCATTTTCAAATGAGCTTTTCATATTTGACTACTCTAAAAGATCATTGTAGTTTCAACCAAAAGTTTATTTTGTGCGGTTATTTGGTTTTTCCATCTCAAAACTTTAAGACAGTGACGTATTAGACACGTTGTAGCTTTTATTCCTCAAAATTGGTAACCGTAAGAGTACAAAGTATCATAAAAGCAGTAATGAAGTTAATAAAACATGAAGAGTTATGAGCTATGGTGGCAAGGATAATCTGATATACGTAAATTCGATCCAATCTGAAGGCTTAGAGGGGATACGTTTAGTTTTAATTTTAAACATATTTATGGTTTAAAGTAAAAAAAAATATGCCAATTTTGCATCGTTTTTATCTGAGTTTATTATTATTCTTATTTCTCGTGTTTTCTCTGCTCTTATTGTGTTTAGCTCACCTAAATACGTGAACTAGTCATCTTAACGTAAAAATCAGTTCTGTTTTGTGCTTGTTTGAAAGATATTCGTTAAACATGTAAAACAATATAATCGTACCACCTTTTTAATGTTTAACACGGAGATTAATTGCTAAACGTCGTAGTTAAGCCTAGACTTGCATCACTAAGTTTGTATGTTGGTCAGATTGACATCCTGACTGCTAGCTTTCATGGTCGTAGTTAAATCTACAAAAGAAAATATCTAAAAAAATGTTTAAGCGTAACAATCGTGTTTCCATGATTCAATCTCGGATACCTTCCCGTTTATAGACTACAACGGCCGTCGTTCTCTAGCGACGCCATTGTTCGTGGAAAAAACACGTTCGAGCGGCCATTAGTGCACTATCTAGTATTAATATTAATTTATAATATGTTTCATTTCTATCAAAACTATGACATTAAGTCCTTAGTTATTTCTAATTTTTATTGTGACAAATGGAAAAATGGAAAAGTTAGAAAATATTCATAGCGTCATTACGAAACAAAAAAAAAAAACTAACTTGGACTACATGCTTAGAATAAATAATCCGACTATATTTACATATTCCATTATAATCCGAGATGACTAATGGACATGAAACATGGTATGATTGTAAAAAAAAAAACTCACAGAAAACAAAAGATAATCACTAAAACTACTAATACTCGTTTAAACAGAGTTAATAAAAACCCGATTTCCGTCTTGTGGATAAAAATTCTACTAACTATAATAATCTAAAAAAATCTAAGTCGGAAAAATAAAAACATTTCAATCTATTAATCTCCTAACAAACGTATATTGAAACATGTTTGGCTTAACTCTCTCTGACTCATGCTTCAACAAAACAAAACTCTCAATCTTTAACTACGATAAAAACATACAATAGAAAATATCCATTATAAAAAAATAATCAAATAGCGACGGGATTAGTGATGCTATTTTTTGCTACGAGCTTATTAACGACGGTTTTTGTGACGGCTTTGTGACAGTTTAATCAATTTGTGACAGCTTTTTAAATTAGCGACAGACTTGTGACAAATTTTGACTCTCACTAAATCAAACATTATTTTGTAGTGATCTATGTCACTCCGACAAACTCAACTAGAGCACAAATGAGTCCATTACCCTCGCTCCCCCCACTCATTTCATGGTTATTTCTAACAAATCAAAAATTCAGGCCTAACACCATATCGTGTCCAGCTCTCTCCAAAAGAACCGCATGGAAATTAATAGCGGAATCTTATTGCGGTAGATAATTTTGACCACGTTCCACGATATTCGTCCCGCGATAAATTTCCTAGAAAAAACAAAAAAAACAAAAGAACAAGTTGGTATTTTATTAGACATTCTATAAAATGAAATTAAAACTTTTGACTACACAACTCGTAGAAGTGTAAACAATGTAAGTTTATTGTTATATCGTTAAAAAACTATACGACGCTACTATAAGTTGGCGAACTAGAGGATGTTCATATGAGAGAGCCAATTTGGATAGAAGAACATTTATGCACTCTCAAAAACTAAAAATATTACTAATACTTCTTTATAACCCATCAGGATGTAATAAATAATAAAAAAAACTCAACTAGCAAGGAGCATCGGTATAAGAAACCATTTTTAAGTTCCCAATATTAACATACTCGTAGTCTTGTCCTAATAGAAAATCCAAAATTTGATATATTATAACGTGAAAGCAAGAAATATGGTCTCAAAATGTATATAGGTCCTAATTACATTACACAAACCATTTTAAATCAAAATTGAACAAGTACGTACAGCTCTATTATATTGTGTGGTATAAGCAAAACTAGTTTGTTTTATATTACGAGAAAAAAGAGGAGCTTTCTCACCCACATATTCTATCTTCCATACTTATTATAAAAGCAAGTTATGTATGAATCATTTATTTACCTTCAAAATTCATAAATACATTAAAATGGGATTATATACGCATGCCCATAGGGCTTCTTTTGAGCATCTTTGCTTGTTCCCTGTTTACTTAATTCTCTAGTTACATTGGCTTCTAATGAGGTTGTTCTAAGTTATAATTAAATCATCTTTACTTTACAACTTATTTGGTTTCAGTTTTTTAGTTGTTCTTTTAAGTCCTTTGTTGAGTATATATAATATAATATATAGCACTTACAAAATATATATTATAATTATTCAAGGAAGTATGATAATAAAAACTTGCTAGATTGCAATTTTAAATAAAAAATGAAAAAGATTGCAATCTATCAATCTTTTATTATCATTCTTCCTTGAATAATTATAATATATATTTTGTACCTGCTATATATTATATTATATATATATACTCAACAAAGGATTTAAAAGAGAGTTTAAATATTCTATCTCCTATTTTTTATCCCCTTCCGTACATCCTTACTTATTTTCACTCAAATTTTAAATTTTCACAACTTATTCTGCAAATTTATAAGCTTTTATATTATATTGTATTCAAATTTTAAAACATTTGAGCATAATATTGCTTTAGACAATTTTTCTAAAATTTAATGTTTAATTTACACTAATTTATACATTTATTCCAAAATAAATTGCGTGTGGATTTTCTTTTAAAAATTAATTATTGAAATGTATTGATACATGTGTTATAGTAATTGTATAAATTTTTTCAATTTTTTTAGAAATTTTTTTTTGGATAAAATAAGCAAGGGGCACGAAAGGAGATAGAGAATAGGAGGTAGAAGATTTGAACTCCTTGAGAACAACTAAAAAACTGAAACCAAATAAGTTCCAAAGTAAAGATGATTTAATTAGAACTTAAAACAACCTCATTAGAAGCCATTGTAACTAGAGAAGTAAACAGGAAACAAACAAAGATACTTAAATTTGCAATCTAGCAAGCTTCTAATGTTTTTTTTTTTCCCTTTTTTTACTTAAATTTGCAATCTAGCAAGCTTTTATTATCATACTTCCTTGAATAATTTCAATTGCAGCATGGGTTGATATAAATGATTTTACATAACATTGTGATCTGCTATGATTTCGGTCTGTAACACAGTTCAATTTTCCGTTTTTTATAACTTATTTGGAGCTAGAAAAACTAATTTGTTTTATATTACAAAAAAAAAAAAGGAGCTTTCCCACGAATCCCACCCACCTATTCTGTTTTCCATACTATTATAAAAGCAAGTTATCTATGAATCATTTCTTTACCTTCCAAATTCATAAAAAAATTACATTAGAATGGGTAATGGGGTAAAATTGGATACGGTACCCGCATAGGGTCCAGAATTCAGAATTCTGTCGGTAATTCTGTTCCGATCACTATTGGTGCTTTTTATTCGATGAAAAAAGGACTTTAGCGTTGAATTCTGCCAGTAATGAGGGACCCTATGCGGGTAGCCGGGTACGGTGTCCAATTTTTCGCCATGGTCGTTTACTATCATGGCAAGTACGTACGATTGATAGGAAATTTGTTGCAAATGTTAAATTGGGTAACGATAAATCTTATCAGGTATGTTAGCAGAATTTAGACTGTTTCAAAGTTTGATTTTCAAAACTTTATGTGCACAAATTCAAATTTCAGACACAAACCAAGAAAGACTTTTATCATATGAAAGTAGGAACCAATATTGGCATTGTAATTATATCAGTGGAGATGTTTAATTTCTACAAATAATTAGATATATTAAACAAATTTGCAAGATCCTACTTTAACAATTGCATTAAGCGATTCTGGGATCCTGAATAGTCGATCTGATACTGAAAAAAATATCAGTGTTTCAATAGATAAAAATGAAAATCACAGTCATGAGATACCGCCACATAAACAATTAATGTGTTTGTGGCAAATTATGATAATTTAAGTTCACATCTCCTTAGTAAATATGCTTATATATTTTCATTACCTTTTGCAGGGTGTCGCATTTAACACATTCGTTTTTGGTTTATTCACTTTTCGTATTTTCGTTTCTTCGGTTTTTTACTTTTTTAACCTTAATTTGTTAATTTTTCTTTTTTATACCTTGATATCTACATTATTATTTTTTTGTGCTTTGGTTTCTTAAATTTTCTTTTTTTCCCCCTTTTTGTACCCTAACTTTAGTTTTGAAATTTGAGCAAAATAAAAAAACCAAGGTAAAAAAAGAAAAATTAAGAAACAAAATACAAAATGGAAAATAAAGTATAAACCATGGTAAAAAAAAAAAAAAGTGCAAAATAGTAAAAGATGGATAAATGAAGGTACAAAAGAATATAAAACCCAAAGTTTTGGTCATGTCATGTAAAAAGGGCCTTTCTGATTTAGTCACATATGCAGAGATACAAAACTGTTTTGAAACCAACAACTCTATTTAATAAACTACTAGTAATAAGCCCGACATAACCTTAAAATAAAATGAAGTTGCTTTCTATATTTTAGTACCTAATTTTGTTTATTGTTTTAATTAATAATTTTAAATTTTCCATTTCTCTAATGTAGCGTATAAATTTCAGAAACTTCGTATTAAAATAATTATTGCATGAGTGTGAGGCAATTTCATGAACTAAATGGAGAAAAAATCATCGTTGCAAAAGAAATGATTTCTTATAAAATTTCTTATATGTGACCCTAAAATTCTTAGGATGAAAGCTTAGTTTGATGATAATTCAAATATAAATACCACGTATTCTACTATATCAGATTGGAAAACTTTAAAATTATAGTACATTATGTAATAAATAGTACCTATAGCAATAATATTTGTAAAAAAATTGCAAATGTAATAACAATCAAATGGTCTACAGAAAAATGGGTGGTACATTTTTTTTTTCATATGTTAAAAATTAAAGTAGTTACCTAATAAACCAATAAACATATCACTTTTTGTATATGCATAATCATACTATATATATAATCCAACCCAAGAAAAAATGAGACTGCTAAATTTAGATTTTTTTTTTCAAAAATGTTCTCAATCTTTTTTACTAATTACTCATTTATATTTATTCAATTCAAAATATAAAAAACACGCAAAAATCACGATTTTTTCAAAACAATTATAATATTATACCAAACAAAATCGTTTTATGTGTATTATGTATACCAAAAATGTTATATTACTCATGATTTTTAAATTAATATATTCATTCAATCAATATATTTTTTAGCAATTTATTTACCCGGATCATATATATACATCACACGTCGCATGTGCAACGCGTGAATAATGATTACTAGTACTCTCTCCGTTCCCATTTAATTGTCAGCTACGAAAGTACGTGCAATTTTGATCGGCCAAGAACTTGTATCAAAATTGTCGGAATGAAAAATTTCAAAAGTCGGTCATATGGTTCAAATGTTAAATTTTATGATTAGATTTAAAAAAAAACATTTTGACAATTTTGATATTAATTATAAGTCAGTCAAAATTACACGTAATTTCGTAATGAATAATTAAATAGGAATGGAGAGATTATATATATAAGTTAACTGTATATTTACTAATAGATAGACCTTCCACAATTTATATATTTATATATTTGACACAGAGAAGGGAAAAGTTAAGATATCTAATGTTGCTTTTATGTGTTAAACGTCATTTTATTTTTATTTTGGTCTTTTGAATTATTTGGTGATTTTATATATGTTATTCGGGATCCATTGAGTTTTTTTTTTTGTGAAAAATTGGAAATAAGTAGTGAAACTTTAACCTGGATAGTTTAAATAGTTAACCTGGATAGTTTAAATAAGTATCCTACTATTTATGATGCAAGTCCTAACCAGATTTACCAAAACTTAGCTAATCACCAATGAGTATTTAATTATAACATGTTCAAACTTGGGGACTATAATTGTACGTTCACACATATGAATAATACTATTAAAATTATAACTACAACTATGAATGCAACTATAAATCAAGCGGCAAGACAACACAAACACAACACACATGTGAACGAAAAGTGAGCTTCCTGTTTCCATGACCATAGGTTTTCTTTTTATATAATAATAATAATAATAATATAAACCAGATTCATTGTCCTTCTCGGGCTGGGCGAAAAACCCAAAAAATCAAACCTGACTGATAACCGAACCGAAAAAGACCGTAAACCGAAAAAACGAAAAAAATTCGGGTCGGTTTCCGTTTTTAATAAAACCGAACCGAAAAAGACCGAAACTGAAAAAACCCAAAAATAACCGAAAAAAACTGAAACTGTACCCAAAAAAACCGGTCCGGTTCAGTCTTGAAAATAAAAAGACAGAAACAAAAAAAAACCGAACCAAAAAATATGTCCGGTTTCTATTTCGGTTTTGCTAAAAATCGAACCGATTCGGACTCCGCACCAGTCTTTCTATTTCAGTTGGCTTAAATTAAAGTCTCTCTTTTTATTTTTATTTTTTAAAATACATGCGATAAAAACTCACTATTTCTTTTACATAGTTATTATTTTCTTTCCGCAATTTTTTTTAATTTGGATGTTGGAGCTCTGATTGTGGAACCCCTGAGTTACTTTATAGCGAACTTTATTTGAAAAATTGTTTCTTTTTCTTAGAATTGGTATTATGCATGCCAAGTGTTCGATTAAATATTCCACTGAAATTTCAAACTTACAATTTTGAGCTTTTTTTTTGTATTTTTGTAATCTGATTGGCACTGAATAACTTGAGTGACTAAAATTTTAGTTTGCGGTTTTCATCTGTTTTGGAGAATTGAGTTTATGCATACTAAGTGTTTATCGAATTGTTCTGCCGATATCTCGATCTTGCAATTTTGGGAATTTTCAGAAGGAAAATAAATGTGAAGTAAATATATGGCATTTTCAATCCTTAGAAGGTCCAGCCACGTACCGAAAACATTGGACTGTAATCCGTTTACAAGAGTTTTCCGTCATTACTCGAGACTTTCAAACATTTTGAAACAAATTGTTCCATCCGAGAACGTAAAAGTTGCTTCTCAAAGCCAAAAGATTCCACCTTTGTTAGCAGAGAGCAGGGATACGTATTCGGTGGATTGTAGAATAGGACTCGTAGATACAGACACGTGGAAAATTTCGTCTGGTCTATCAGAGGCATGGAGAGGGGAAAACATAGCTTCGGAAACTCGTAGTATGCATACGGAACTATTCGATGAAAAGGTAAGTTTAGCTGAAGATGTTTCTGATTTCGACGAGATTGATGATATGAGAGTTAGAAAAAAACTTTTCTTCAAGATCGACAGGGATTCGAAAGAGTATGAAGAATACAGTTATGATTTCCATCGCAGGAGCAAATCAAATAGCAACAGTGATAGAAAGGAAAACGAAGATTGTAAAAGGAAGCAAAAGGAAGAGCCAAAAGAAAGCAAAAAGAAGGAGAATCCTCCAAATAGTTTTATTCCACCCGGTTACGAAAAGGGTAGTTTTGGAATTGAGAAAAAGACAAGGAATCCGACTTATAACCAGCTTACAGGTCCATATCATGAACCCTTTTGCTTAGATATATACGTATCTAAGGGATCTGTTCGTGCCTGTATCGTTCATCGAGCGACTAGTAACGTTGTTGCTGTGGCACATTCTATTTCTAAAGACATGAAATTTGATTATTCGTCAAAAAGGGATGCCACAACTTGTGCTGCAGTTGGTGCACTTTTAGCTCAGCGGGCATTAGCTGATGACATACATGACGTGGTGTTTACGCCGAGGAAAGGGGACAAAATTGAGGGTAAGCTTCAAACCGTTCTTCAGTCAGTTATTGATAATGGTGTTAGTGTGAAGGTTAAGATCAAGCAGAGACAGATAAAGAGACACTTATTTCCGGTTTGGCGAGAAAAAAAGTGAGCATTTGTAATTTTATTTTCATTTTGTGTTTCTGAAAACAGAAACAATAATCTGTCGTTCGCTGTAATATGCGTTTACGCCTCATTCATGCACTTTGTTAGTCGCTGTGTTTGTTTCTCAGTTTCACAAGCAACATGAACTATTTCTACATCTTTATCATGATAAATACCTTGCTTGTAGAGTAATAGAAGATGACTAGATGAGGAATAAATATGCTCTTTCGAGTTCCTTGCTTGTTATAATTACCAAGCAATGAATTATTTCCAGTTGTTCTTCTTGTTTCTTGAGAGAGCACTTTGAGTCTAGTTATGCAAATATAGTACACAAATAAACCCTGATAATAAGTTGAATTATCTAAAGCTCATCAAACTACCGATCACTTTTACCACCAATGAAAAACAGTCAGCTCGTACAGAAAACAAAATGATAACAGAGAAGGGAGAATATAAAAAACTGGCTTGAGGGACCAAATCGGAATCTTAATCCACTGCCGTAATCAATCTTAAAATAAAACAATTGGTTTGCATTAAAAGCATGGTGATTAAAATGTCAACATGATACCGATAATGAAACAAGGCCATAAGCAAAATTGGAAACCCTATATATATACATATGAACAATGATTGTGCATTCAAATGAAAACAACCCAACAAAACTCAAATCCGTCCATTGAAACTCAGAAACTCAGAAACTCAACAATTTACCATATGTCAAGTACCAACTTCCTCGACCATTCTGTTGAAAAACATAGGGGACTAATTGCACAGTAATGATGACAGTGCCCTGATCCTGGTAGCTTGGTTGCCTTATCATTCCAAAGCCTCAACTGTTCCCCTCAAAGTAACATTGTCTCGATATCTTCGATATATGCTCGATAAAACATCATTTGTACAACCGACCTCACAAGAATCGCCTTCTGCAGAAAATTGTTAATACCGGGTTTTCTATTTAACTCCTTTGTTTTTCTCTTTGGTTAAAACTTCAATGTTTGATTCAGACGGCATACTCGAAGAGCCATCTGATGATGTATCAGCATTAGAGATTGTGACTCGTGAACAAGATTTTAATGTTGCAGTTCCTTCAACTTTTTCCATAGGGTGTTTCAAACTAGCATTGTCACAGACATTAGCATCATTTCTGAAGGAGGGATCAAAATCAGAACTTTCTCCGACATGTTGATGCTTTTTGCTCAAACTGGACTTCTCACCTACAACAAGATATGCAAAACATGCTTAAGATTGCCTTACAATCTGATGCATCACCTTTTATTTCAAAATATGGTGTCTTGGATTGCATGAAAAAAAGGAGATGAATATAATACAAATATTTGTAAGGAAAAGAAACCTGATTCAGCAATTAAATCTTCGTTAATCGTGTTTTGTTCCGCTAGCATCTTCTGCAACATGGCTGTTCTAGGAAAAACCAACATTTTCAAGGACCTCATTTCTCTTTTATCGGACTGCGCTAGTGGATTAAAACCAAAGCTACGCATGCTCTCACTAATAGCAGGAATGACCAACTTTTTGACTTTGAGAGCGGAAAGCGCCTGAAAATAATAACAAAGTGGTAGCGTAAAATGATAAGGAGCAGAATGAATTGAGAACTAGAGCATCCTTGGTAATTTGGGCACATAATAAAAATGCAAGGCGAAGGTAAAGAAATACCGATTCAATGGCGCAAAGAAGTCGTCGGCACATCCCTTGACGCCTATATGCATGACATGTACCAATGATTGGCATCTCGGCTAGTTGGGTTCCATGAATCCTGATTAGAGGATTGTATAAAAAGGAAGTTTAGGGAAAGGTAGTTGATATTTCATTCACTTGGTCCTAAATACTATAAACTACAAATTTAATACTATTTAACAGTATACAACAAAGGAGGCGAGAGGGAAGCCCCTATAGCCGCTAGAGAGTGTCGTCATAGACAATTTGCTATTATACTTGACTAAATAGAAAGATTCGCCACTTGACTTTCTGCTACATATGCCCAAATTTGTACCTAAATGAAATTCCCCCATATAAATTTGAGTGGGCCTAATTACTTGAGGAGACAAAATTAATTAGTATCTGAATATTACTTGAGGAGAGAATAAGTGAGAAGTAATTTCGAATAGTATCAGCTATAGATCATAGGGTATAAGATATAACTAAGCTCAAAACTAACTCAAGAAACTTAACAAAAAAAAGAACGCAAAATGACAATTGAATACCTAATTGATGCTGCGGCAATGATCTCATCGCCCTTTTCCAAAATCGCAGTGTAGAATCCACTATGGTTCAGCCGACTATAATTTGATCTACACAGAGAAGAAAACCAAATTAACATAATCCATTGAAGAAAACTGAAAAATCGTTAAATCAAGAACTACTTAAGATATGTTTCTTACTTGCAAGGGAAATACTGCAAGTGATCATAAAGTTATAATTTTCAATACTAAGATAGACTGGACTGCTTACCCTCGATTGTATAGCACATTGTGAATCAAGTTAATCCCACTCCTCCTATCGTTGATTGGCAAAAAACACTCCTCTATGACAAAGAGAGCAACAGCTAGTTTAGAGTTGCATTCCACTCTTTGTGGAAATCCATCTTGTGTCGAATCCGTATCTATATCTGTCCTATGGATGAGAGACCAAGTAAATCCTTCTCCAAGGTCATGTTTGACCTTAAGTAGCTTCTGTAATTGATTGAACATCTGCACAATCGTTTATTGAAAGGGAGATTATACAAAAACGACACTACAGGGCAAAAACAACCACCCATTGTAGAATAAAAGAAATTAAATAGCCAAAATCCTGTTACACATTGTACTATTTTTATTAACAATATACTACTATGTGACCATACCTCTTGGCACTTGTTCCCACAAAAGGAAGTTGATACACGGTCAAAATCAGCAGTAGATAAAGAATCTACTTCCTCTCCGCAGGATTTATGATCTGGAAAAGAAGAGAGCATTAAACGCACAATATATTATATATTCCACATAAAATCAATAAATGAAACAACAAAGTAGTAGTTTCATCTCGCGCTTTGGCCTTGATAAAACTACCGAGCCTTGGACTTTCATTTAGGAGATTCAATCCACGGACTTGCTAATACTTTTCATATCATTCCGTGATGATTTGGTCATTAGCACCAATTAAATCAATATAATAATTCTACATTCATATAGGTCGCTGGCTTAGTTTTGTAGTTGCAAAAACTATTATTCAAAGAAATGCTCTAAGAAGTGCAAATAAAAAAGGAAAGGGGATTAAAAAGTTACATTTCCTCTCACACATGCTGCATGCTAAAAGAGCATTTCCCCGAGCACTACTCCTTTCACAGAACTTGCAAGTGCAGTTGGGACAGTGCCAGTCACCAGGAGGAAGCGTCTAAAACAAAGGTGAAAGGTATGTCAATAAAAACCAATAAGACATTACAAAAGCAATATGGATTGGTAAAGTGCAAATTTTCCTCATGGTTTAAAAGCTAGACTAAATTTAGCTGGTAGGCAAAAAGCTGAGCCCCCCCCAGCCCCCCCCCCCCCCCCATTGATAACCAAGTGTTCTTATTAAACATTCTCATTCATTACAAAAACATCAAGATTTCAAGTAATTGCCAAAATAGCCTCAACAATTATATTAATGCTAGTGTATTCCCTTCCACGTGACACTAAATGAGAGGGTAGAAGTGTAATTATATAACTATACAATACTAATTAGGGAAAATGTGCCCTATTATTAGAGAGATTCAAAAAAAAAATACTGTTATATTTTTTAAGGACAGAGGAGTGTTTTATAGTCTGAAAAATCTAGGAATTTGAAAACTGAACAAAAAAGCTCTTTTCTCAGCCTAAAATAAACAAGCTGATTGCAAAATAGGTGTAGCCAACTGCCAAACAACCCCTGGATTGTACACAAAGGATCATCTAACACTAGCCACATTAGTTAAGTTCAAAAAGTCAAACAAGTACCAGTATTCCAATGCAACTTTGATGAAACGTTGACGGACAACCATCACAACATATCATATCCCCACCATCACCACAAAGCCCACAAGCATCGTCGTTTCCATCATCACCGTCAATTTGCAAATTATAAAAACCGCATTTTTTCGTCTCGTCTTGTTTATTCCACGCCTCCACCTGGAACTTTAATAACGAAGCACCCGATTCCAAGCAAATATGCTGGAACGGATTTATCAATCTGCTCCCAGCGTGTATCTCAAATTCCCAAATCGTAACTATTTTACTACAACACTCACAATGAATACCGGCTTTAGTTATATAACCCTTGAGCATTGTTTTTGTATGCTTACTGTTCATATATTGCACTGTTTCGCCTTCATTGACTGTATTGGAGTCTATTAACCATGAAAGCACCGTTCTTTTTCCCTCGTAGGGAACATATCCATCATTTTGGGATTTTAAGCCCTTATCAAAATTTCGAACCAACAATGTACTTATGCCGGTTTCTTGTGTTTTCCGTACTTGTATCAAATGAGCATTAGTCTCAATGGGAGACTTTTCAGCTTTTCGTTTTAAGGACTGACCATTTGACATTGGTAAAAAGCTTAACTTGTCATCATTATCGTCGTTTGCTCGAGTTTTGCTCTCTTGTATCAAATGAGAATTTATCTCCGCGATTGACTTTTCAGCTTTTTGTTTCAGTGACGACTGACCATTCGGTTTTTGTAAGAAGCTTAACTTCTCATCATTATCATCATTTTCACTTTCCTCTTCTTCCCTTGCAACGCCTTCAAAAATTTTGCTTTTTGCTTCTTCTCTTTGCTTCATCATCATTTCTTTTTCCATCTTTTTCCTCGTTTGGCGAGTTAATTTATTAAGCAACTCCTCGGGAACATCTTCTTCACCCATATGTTTCTTAAAAGCCTCGTAAGCCTTAATAATCGACCAATAAGCTGTCCCTGAAGGGTTAATATACACTGCGTCTAAATAGTCTCTATTTTTTCTAGGCCTATAATCGATTTTCCAACCCGCAGTTAAGAGTTTGTGCCTTATTTTCTCGCGCAATAACTGTTTTTCTGTGCCAGTGCCACGCTTAACTTTCGTTTCCTTACCTCCAGTGACCTTTTCGGTTGAAGGAGTTTTCTTTTCACTATTTATCCGTTTCGAAGAGCTACCAATTTGGTCAGGGTTTAACGAATGATCACTCTTTTCTGACTCTGAATCACCTGACTTAACCCTCTTAGATGACGAGCTTTGCAATTTAATCTCACCCATTTCTGCCTTAAGTAAGGAAGAATTTTTGTTTTTGCCTTCTAAAGCACTTCTATTAGTATCAATTTCAATGTTAGAACCTCTTCTACTAAAATCTTGATGCTGATGATCAACATAACGTTTGTCCGTCATATTTATACTCTTCTTTGGGTTAACCAAATCTGTCGATTCTGGCTTTAATATATTATTGTCTTTTGTCGCCCAATCACCAGCCTTGCCCCTTTTAGACAAAGATTCTTGTGGTTTAAGCTCGCTTTTTTCTTCCTTAAATGATGAAGAGTTTCTATTTTTATAATCAGAGTCAAACAAGGGTAAGAGAGCATTCTGGTTGGTGTCAATTTCAAAGTTAGAACCCCTTTTAACCAAGTCTTGTTGCTGATAATCATAGCTATCATATGCCATACGCATATTCTTGTTTCGGTTATTTGTTAATTCTGTCTCAAAATCATCAGCCTTATCCCTTTTAAACAAATGCATTTTCGGCTCATCATTCTCGATCCTAGCTGATGAGTTGGCGTTCTCACTGTATTTCAAACCTGAGTTAAGTGAAGAACCAACCGACAAATTAGTATTAACGTCAATTTCCACCTTAGTTCTGCTTCTACCAAATCTATCCACGTCTTCCATCTGAAAATCATAATACTTGCGAAGCGTATCTACATTCTTTGATTTATGTACCATCACCTTCAAAACGCCATTTTTCCCCTGCACCCTGATAGTCTTATTGAAAGGTACTCGGAAATTTTGCCTCAAAGGCGAAACTGGTAAATGACTTTTATCACTAAAATATGGAATACTATTAGAATCAATATCCAAATTGCTTCTACTCCCGTAACTCTCTTGCATATCATCCTTCCTCGTTCTTTTTCTAAACATTCCATCATTGTCTTTAAACTTCCACCTCTCACCCTCGAATTCACTGGTTCGACCAAAACTGTTATTACCCATATTACCCTCACCATACATTACCGGTCTTTCAGAAAACTTATCGTCCCTACGTAAAAATCCACTTCTAACCGGCTCTAACGAGTCCTCACTCGACCCCGAAATATTATGACGAAGATTCCTCCTTTCTCTCTCCTCGTTCGACCCGATAAACTTCCTTTGTGTGGGTCCAACCCCATTCGATGAATCAATTTTCTTCTTAATTATTAAACAACCTGAAGAACTTTTCTTTTTGATGAAACCCTCACTGGATCCCAACCCATGATCCATCTCGTACATGTGAACCCAATTATCAATCGGATTAACACAAAATATTACCTGGGTGTAAAAAAAACAGTAATTTGACATTAATTTCGGGTTTCACTAAACCATTACAGATCTATGGGTAAAATTTAGAGATAACCCTAAGAAAGAAAATGAAAATCATTTCTTTATAGAACTAATACTGAATTATCCAACAATTATCAACCGAATTAACATTAATTGATATCTAGGTTACAAACGAAAAGTAAGTTGACACTAGGTTCGAGTTTTAATAAAGCATTACAGATCTAAGGGTAAAAACTAAAAACTAAGAGAACCCCTAAGAACTGCAATAAAAGTCTTACTTTTTTTAGAAGAACAGTGAGAATTGTCACCATTATCAATCAAATTTACAATAATTCTTATCGCTGGATATAACCAAAGAACAGTACTTTGATCCTAATTTCGAGTTATCCGATAAATATTACTGATCTAAGGGGAAAAATCATGGAGAATCTTTAATAATTGAAATAAAAATCCTACCTTTACGAAAAGGACACTGAACCATCCACCAATTATCAGTCGAATTAACAATAATTCTTATCTGGGTATATGGAAAGACAGTAATACGTTAATTATATCCAGTTAGCCGAAAAATATTACTGATTTAAGGGAAAAAACATAGAGAAACTCTTAAGGATTGAGATAAAAATATTTCCATAACACTGAATTATCCACCATTCTGCAATCAAAGCATTAATAATTCTTATGTGGGTATAATACAAAAAAAACAGTGATTTATCCTAATTTCATTTAATCGGATAAGTATTACAGATCTAAAGGCAAAAACATAAAGAAACCTTCATATTTGATATAAAAATCCAACCTTTAAGCAAAGATGAATGTGAATTGTACACCAATTATCAATCAAATTAACAATAATTGTAATCTGGGTATACAAAAAAGACAGTAATCTGATCCTAATTTTGAGTAATCTAATAAGTATCACCGATTTAAGGGCAAAAGCATGTAGAAACCTTACAAAATTGAAATAAAAATTTCACCTTTAAGAAAAGAAACACTGTGAATAATCAACCAATTATCACTCAATGAACAATAATTCTTATCTGGGTATACAAAAAACAGTATTTTGATCCTAATTTCAATTAATCAGATAAGAATTAAGGATCTAAGAGAAAAAATATGTAGAAACCTTAAAAATTGAAATAAAAATTGAAATAAAAATCTTACCTTTAAGAAAAGAACACTGTGTTTTATCAACCAATTATCACTCAATGAATAATAATTCTTATCTGGGTATACAAAAAAACAGTATTTTGATCCTAATTTAAATCAATCAGATAAGAATTAAAGATCTAAGGGTAAAAATATGTAGAAACCTTAAAAATTGATTAAAAAAAAAAGATCTTACCTTTAAGAAAAGAACACTGTGAATATCAACCTTAAAATTTGAAATGAAAAATCTTACCTTTAAATCTTATCTGGGTATACAAAAAAACAGTAAATCTGATTCTAAATTCATTTAATCAGATAAGAATTATACAAAAAAAGACAGTAATCTGATCCTAATTTCAATTAATCAGAAAATAATCAAAGATCTAGGGGCAAAAAACAAAGCGAAATTCTAGAAATAAATTATATAAAAATAAAGATCTAACCTTAATTAAAATAATAACTTTGATTATTCAACCAATGATTCAGTCAACAATGCATACATATATATATAGAGAGAGAGAGAAAAGGGGAAAAGGTGAATTGGGTTTGGTCTGTTTTGGATTTATTTCATGTGTGTGTGTATATATTTAATGTATGTATGTATGTATATAATTGTGTATGTGTGTGTGATTGCATGTACATACATTAACAGTGTATATATTCCCAGGCCTGCTGAGATGCTGGGAAAAAAAAGAAAAAAAGGGAAAATAATTAAATTGAAGGAATATAATCTTAAGTTACTATTGCAGAGTATCCAGTTAAGATTTTGGTTTGCATATGAGTTTCAGTTTTATATATTTAGTTGAAGCTACATTATTCTGTTTTTGTTGGACTTGTATTGTTTCCTGGGTATTCTAGCTTTTTAAGTTCATAATATGATTTCTGGGCTTGTTGAAAAATGTTCAACCTTTTTTTCTCTTAAAAGTTTCTTGTTTTGTCTTGAGAGCAAACAGTGGTTTATTATAAATGTTGGTTTAGTATTAACGAATGTTTTAAAAGTCGCAAGTCGGGTTTTAAACGAAAATAAGCCGTCTAACACCTAATTCATCATTATTTTCATTAATTACCGCTTAATTCACTAGACGCATGTGTTTCGACTAATTTCCGGATAGACTCATATTTTAGAACACTCAAATTTTAAATTTTAAATTATAGGTGTGGGTTTAAAAATATTCAATTTTTATGTATAAAATAATAGAACAAAAATAAAAAAATATTAATTCCACAAATTTATACATACTAAATGAAGTTCATTTAAAAAAATTGATGTTATTTTTAGTTTTATTTTGAATAAAAAATATATTTTAAAAAATGTTTATAGCTGAAAAAAACTCTTCAAAAATATTTATGTTTATGGATTAAAAGAAATTCCCTTTTATAATAATTAAATAAATATTTTTTTATAATTTCTGAAGTAGGTTTTTCTAATAAAAAGAGTGGAAACTAACGATTCAAAATTTTGGTTGGGAAGAGTTCGAACAAGTTAGGGGAACCAATATCGGCAAAACTACGGTAAGACATGATTTTGAGATTGGGGCATCTACGGATAAGCAATGTCATCGTTCCAAAATAAGCAATCATTTGGGTCACGACTTTTGAAAGTAAAAATAAAAGTTTAGTATATTGTCAATTTCAATATCATCTTTTAGAATATCGATTATTTATTCTTAAATATATAAAATCACACCGCAACAAACTCTAACTTTCTATCCCAAACTCCGAATCACTGATGATTTATGATTAGTATCCTTAAAAACGCATCGTATTGAACATAGTTGAGATTAGTGTTCTTAAATATAGACTCAAGTTAGGCGGCGCCTAAGCGATAGACGGAGTTTGGGATACGATGTGTTATCGATGTGGTGAACATGAATTGAGAGATGTGTATTAGGTGGAAAAAGAATAACCATCGCAAGATTTGGATTATAAATAAGAGAAATTAGATGTGTTGACCCGATATAGGCTAAATCTTATAAGACGGTTAATAAGTGTTTGGACGTTTTTCGCCTACTAAATTATGTTTTCAACTCAACTAACCCAACATACACTTGAACAAATGTTGATAATGCACCATCAGATATATAATTACATTCACAATACTATAAGTGCGGAAATTAAACAAATAGATAGAACATAATTGTCACAATAATAATAAAGGTTCGACAACCCGCCTAACACTCTCATCGCAATTTACTTACTAAATATTATCAATATAATCTTTCACTCAACCGATTAAGATTTATTGGTATCTAATTAGACAGAAATCGATAGATTATGGACCAAATTAGTAAAACTTAAATATTATGTTCCTGAAAAGTTTTTTTCAAGTCCTGGAAATGAAAAAGGGTCAAAAAAAAAAATGTACAGTAGCATACTGACATAAACTATGTAATACTGATATTTACAATAAGTAAATACCTCTTAAAGGGGTGGTACTTTTTACCGAAAAAAACCGTTCGATTCGGTTTTGTTTATAAAAAATTAAAACCGAAACAGGAATCCGGTTTGGTTTCGGTATATAGTTTTGATACAGAAAAAAACTCAAACCGAACCGAACCGAAAAAAAATCGTAAACCGATTAAAAATATATTTTTATAAAATTTTATTTATAAATAATTATGTTTGGTGGTTCAAGCAAAACATTACTTATTTCACGTATATGGAAAAAAAGTAAAAAAATAATGAGTGTGACATTTATTTTTAAATGCTTTTACTATTTTAAATTGTAAAAATTTATATAAACGTAACAACCAATAAGATTTATGCATGTAACATTAATAGGAAAACATATTATAATATTATTCACGTTTTATTCGTAGCAAAATATACAGTTGATACAATTTTTTTTTAATAATAGTCATTAATTTTTCCCACATAAATATTTTATTTACTATATATATATATGTAAAATTAGTTTTAAATTTTGAAGTAAAAATTATTTTGGCCTTTTGACTTTTGAGCATTTACCAAAAAATCGTCTCAAACCGAAAAAATCAGTTCGAACCGAAACCGAACCGATCCAAACCAAAAATACCAATTCGATAAGATACGGTTTTATTTTTGAAAATAGCTAAAACGAAACGAAAATGAAATTACCAAACCGAAACCAAACCGAAACCAAACCCAAGGTACCACCCTTGCCTCTCTCTTTTCCCTTATTTTTTTTTGGTTGAAATGATCTCTATCTTTCCGTATTTTGGGAGAAAATAAGATAGGGGGAGCGATGGAGGGGAGAAAGAGAATAATAATGGTAACAAACGACGATGGAATAAACGCAGCTGGTTTAAGAATTTTAGTTTCAACTTTAGTTCAAACCAATTCCTATCATCTTCTTGTTTGCGCTCCTCATACGTATCTCAATTCTTCCTTTAAATTATTCACTACTACTCTTTTTCTACTTTTTTTTTTTTTTTTTTACATTTTGAGAAAATGATCACTTAGTACATAATTCGAGACTTAGTTATCAAATACCCATGATTTAAATCGCTTTTAAACTTAGGTACATGATGCTACTTATTTTTACTCTTTGTTTTTAACTTTGATGCTCACTGCTACATTGCTATGTACCAAATCTTAAATTAGAGTTAAAGATGGTTATTTTTATTTTATTTTATATGAAGTGTGTTTTTATAAACTAATCTCAATGATTCTGCCTTTTCACTTTTTAAGTACACACACACATTTGTATGATTCCTTCTAAAGTTCGATTCCAAGACTATTGTCACCCATTATACTACGCGCAGCTTTCACTTGCAATATTACCATGTCATGGAATTTCTTTTGAAACTAATCATGTAGCGGAACTAGGTGGAGAAAAAGTAAATTTTTTCTATGCTTTTTTATCAAAATCTTCAAGTTACGAAGAAAACTATATGTAGAATATCGGCCCCTCTCATTTAGGATTCCTGGTTCCGTCACTACACGTAGCTAGTTACATGGTTTCACTATGATTAATTATTGGGAATTTTAAGTTGGAAATATAGATACAATTGATTTGTAAGTCAAAGTTGCGAGTAGTTTCCGGTGATTATACTGTTGGGCCGGAAAGACGACAAAATTCCGGAATCAAGGCCTTAGACGCCTTGTTTGGTTGCATTTTTTCTTGACGTTTGGTTGCATTTTTTTCCCAGCTTTAAAGAGGGATTGCATTTGATTGATTGGATTAAAATCTTTATTTATTTTTTTCTGCCGGAAAAAGTAGAAGCCTTGAACTGGAAAGTTTGTAAAACCAGAAAACTACCCACACAACAAAGAAAATAGGCGGAGACGGTCAGGGCTGCTCCCCCAACGAAAAAACATTTCTTTTTTAAGTATTTTTATTAAAATCTCTAAAAAATAGCGTTTCAGACGGCTTTATAAAAATCATCAAGAATATCATCACCAATTGTTTTGGAAAATGAGGTCTTGCTAGGTTGCAACTTTTCAGGGTTGCTTTTCCGATTTTTTTCTCAAAAGGTGCATTGTATTTGGTCGATCGGATTAAAAACTGTCCTTTTTTTTCTGGAAAAGATTAGTAATTTTAAGCTGGATCATGGATAAAGGCAATTTTTCAAAACTAAAAGAAACCAGCTTATGTACATAGAACCTACATTTTGTTTTGAAGCTCTTTTCTTTTGCTTTTCCTACAAAGCTGTGTGCATTTGATTGATGCACTTAAGATCTGAAACTTTTTTCTGACCTGAAAATAGCTAAAACCTCCAAACTGTGTAACGCTAGCTTTGTTTTCCCACAGGATCAATAGAAAGAGCTTATTTGCTTAAAATCTAAATCCTTACATGACCATACATGGCAGCAGTTATTCACTATGTTAGGTCTTGTTTGGTTGCAGCTTTTAATGTCCACTTATTATATGTTCTTTTTTGATAAAAGGTACAGATATTTGGTCACTTTTAGAAGAAATAGGTGCTTTTTGAATTTTCTGATCTGAAAGTTTGAGAAGTTAAAAAGTGATTAACCCGATTCCCAGCTTTTCCCCTTGTCTAAGTGAGCCATTATAGTTGCTCAAATTACAATTATATTAACCCTATACATAGCACCCATAAAATGACTCCGATGTACTGAACTGATAAGCTATATCACTATGCATTTACAGAACTCCGTATATATCATTTCCTGTATTTAACCTTGTTAAATATTCTTCTTTATATGTTGAAATCGGTAGCCGAAAAACAACAATCCTCACTATGCTCCATGAGAATCTGTAGGCAGAGGGGAGACTGGAGTGTTTAATTGAACTTTATTGAAATGTTGCTGAATCAATTTTATGAAAATTATTTCTCTGGAAAAATACCATGGTTTTGTACTTATTTATGCCACAAATATGCCGCTTTTCAATTATAGGAAGGTAAAAAAAAATTGTTTCGATTTTGCTGGGTTTACCACAAAAGGGGTCCACTTTATTGTAGAGTGTGTTGCATCAGAAGGTTGAAGCTTCATTTAACAGTGAGTGTCAAAGAATAAAAAGCATTTGACTTTTCACCTTCTGTTGGGTAGCTAAGCTTTTTAAGTAGTTACCGATATGCAATATCATATGATATATTCCTTCTTTTTATTTAATTATAGATCAGAAAAAATATCTCCGGTTTATAATAGATGATTGAAAGAGCTTGTTGCTGTGGAGGTTTTCTAGAAGAGCAACTATATTGTTATAATTCCCCATATTCACTTCTTGTTTTGCTGATGTTTCTGGTTCGAATGTGTAAAGAATCTGATTTTAGAATGTTTTATAGGGAAAATTCGGCCAAAAGTCATAGCATTAGTTGGCAAAAAGCTCTTTCCGTTAGGCGAGTTGATATCAATGGAGCAACGGCCTTCTCAGTTTCCGGTTTGCTTTTCTTCCAATTCTTTTATGTAATTGGTTGAATATTTGATTGAATTTTCTCGTCTTGATTAATTGTTTATCTCATTCCCGCCCTAATTGTGCTGCTATTGAAAACGTTATTTTCATGTTGTGATGCTACATTAATTTATTAACTACTACTTGCAATTTTTTGTTTTCAAAAACATGTTTCTCTGCAGGGACACCTGCTGATTGTACCTCCTTGGGTATTTCTGGAGCTATCTTCCCGTTGATGCCTGATCTGGTTAAGCCCTTAAAACCATTCTAATCCAGTTATGGGTCTCTTTTGGTTGAATTGTTTAAGTACAAAAAGAATACTTTGTTTGTGTAAAAGTGAATAGGGAAATGATTGCCATACATTTTATATACTAATGAGGTATCAATTGTGGTTTCTGTAATTTTAGATGGTTTGTAACTCTCAGATGCTTTTGTGGGTATTTCTTTTGGAAATTGTAGATGGAAGATTGTGAAACATGATTATTTGTTCTTCATCGCTAACGGGAAAAGTATACATTAAGTATACTTTATATTTGGATAGTGAGTATTGGTTCATAGTAACATAAATCAGATGATATCAGCGTACATAAAATTATACTTTAATTTATATTTACTTCTCAAAATTTGAAGTAGAAAAGTAAACTTGTTTTTCTGGGGTTAATTATGGTTTGGTCACCTGTGTTTTGGTCAATTTTAGGATTGGTGACCTAACTTTTTACAATCCCGTTTTAGTGACCTAAGTTTAGTCTGAGTTGTTTTAGTGACCCGCCGTTACATTTTTTGGATGAAAACCGTTTTAAAGTTTCAATTTAGTCCGTACAGTTTAAAAATTTACGATAAACGCTTAAAATTTACAAAAATTACACACATAAAAACACTTATATGAAATCTTATAAAACTATCAAATGCAAATTACATCTACATATGTAAATTGAAAAAAAAAACAATTTTTGTTAATGTAAATTTTAAAATGATATAAAACTATCAAATAACATGCTACAAATTAATTAATATAAGCTAAATCGTTTTTTTTTTCTTCGTATTATGTAAATTCATTATTAAACTTTTTAAAGACTAATAAATTTTTTGAATGACGAGTCTTATGCTAAAATAAAATAAGAGTCTAATTAGATTCTAACCCTTACATTGAAATTGAGTTGGTAGTAAGTATACTTTCAATTCAATGATTTTATAAATATATATTTATATCATCCCAACTAATATAGTTCATATGTTGTTCGATACTTGTATTCATTTTATTTGCTAATTGTGTAACTCATTTAAACGCATGTTTTATATAAGTGTGTAGTTTAAGTGAGCTTATATAAGCGTGTAATGTAAGTGAGCTTATATAAGTGTAATATTTACAATTTTTAATCGTTTATCGTTAAGTTTTAAACTATACGGGCTAAATTGAAACTTTAAAACGGTTTTCATCTAAAAAATATAACGGCGGGTCACTAAAACAAGTCAAACTATAAATTTAGGTCACTAAAACGGGATTGTAAAAAGTTAGGTCACCAATCCGAAAATTGGCCAAAACACAAGTCACCAAACCATAATTAACCCGTTTTTCTGTTGCTAAACAAACATTCATGCTTTTCTAATTATAAGTACAGAAGCACAAAAGTAACATGTATGCCACAAGTCATAATATTTTACTTTCTATTAGAGTCACTGTGTTCAAATTTACTTCAGTCATCCATGGACCTGTGTTTCCAATCTTCTTATAATGATTAAATTTGTTTTCAGGTAATTAGTGGCATCAATATGGGTTGCAACACTGGTTATCACATGTTAGTATATATCTTTGGCTCTCTAAGCTTATGTGGCTAAACTTTATAGAGTATTTCCCGTCTGAATGTATGTTTCATTCTTTACATGGAAACTAATTACAGTATCTTGTATATTGTTTGGTTGACAGTGTTTACTCAGGGACTGTAGCGGGTGCCCGTGAAGCTTTCTTTAATGGCATTCCTTCTCTATCTCTATCATATGATTGGCAAGTACAATTTTGCTTTTTCTCGATTTAATTTATATTGACACTTGCTATTTCAAATCGAAAACCGTTGCTTCTTTGTTTGTTTCTTTTTCTAAAATTGTTGTTACTCTTATTAGCTTTATTTTCCTGTTTGTTTTATGCAACGTTCATGAATATTTATACCAGTTATAAAAAACATTTATATCCAGTTATTGGGTTTCAGGGTTAAAGGTATTAGCACTATACATGACTTTGAACTGGCTGCTAAGGCTTGCTTGCCTATCATAAATGCTATATTGATAGAGATCAAGGGAAAAACATACCCAAAAAAATGTTTCTTGAATATAGATCTGCCAACAAATATTGCTAATCATAAGGTGAACCTCGACTGTCTTGCACTTATTATCCATGACTTTTTGCATCAGTTATGCATTTCGTAGTTATTAAGGGATTTATTATGGTTTCATACCCTCTACCATGAGCAAATATCATCATTAGTAACCTGTAATAGGAAAAGTATAAAACTGTACACACTTCTCAATCTACTGGTTTTCAATCCAATTATTTGACAGCAGAGTGAGAAATTGACAAATAAGTGTTGTTTGAAGGTACTAAATTTTAAAGTAAGAAAACAGGTCCGGGGTACCTAGCACATGCAGAATATTCCATCTTATTGAAAAGCAGTGTACTAAGTTGACAAATAAGTGTAGTACAACGTATCTAGTTTTGATTGTCGTAGCAGAGCATACTAAATTGACATTCGCTCATAGTAGAGGATATAAAATCTAAATAAATCTGTTGTTCACAAGTCAAACATTATAATTATAGTTCACTCTAATAGCATTCTACTTTTGAGTTGCGGCAATAATTTTATGTTCTGGATCTTCTTACAGGGATATAAATTAACTAAGCAAGGGACATTATTATTCAAAATGGGATGGAGGCAGGTTACCTCAGATACACAAGGAGGGACAATGTTATCTACCATGACAATGGATCAAAAATCATCATTTAGCTCAGAGATTGGTTTTTCACCCATGTTTCCGGAACATCGGTTGTTTAAAAGACAAGTATACCCTTTCTTTCTATCTACATTTAGGGTTTGTTTGGTTGCAATTTTTTAAGCTCAAATATTTTATTTATAAGCGGTACCGCATTTGGTTGGCATGCTTGAAAATTGATTGTTTTAAATTCTTATCATTTTGTTTACTATTCCTAGCAATAATAAGCGGAACGTACCCAACTTCTATTCGGCTTCAAATATGCCAGCTAATTGCAAAAAAAAATCCCCGATTGCAGCTTTTGAGTAAATAAGCTGGATCTTTGGAGACTGAGAAAAAATCTGGATTCATCCAGCTGAATCTGCTAGCTTTTCCAAGCTAATAAACAAGAAAAATCACAGCTTTTAAGTTGGTGAACCAAATGCAGACATACAGTCATGCATTTAAGTAGAAAGTAAAAGGCTGAGCTTAAAAATTACGACCTCACAAGGCTTTAGTTTCATTTTCATTTTTCTGTTATTATTGGAAAAACTGAGTGCACTTCTTTTAGGCGAAAGGAAAGCATGTTGATGATGAAGAAACAGACTACTATTTTCTTCAAAAAGGATATGTATGTTTCAGTTTCATTTCCACTTGGTAGCAAATATTTAAAATTCCCATCTGATGGTTTTGTTAAAGATCGTCTAATTTTTTCCAGATAACTATCACTCCTCTGGATGCTTTATCTCGGGCAGACATGGATTGTGAGGCTTATTTTAAAAATTGGCTACCAGGTGTCACTAAACGCTTTATATCTTCGGCCTTATGATGAAGTAAGTTCCTTCTCTACCTCTATATTGTCTGATTGATATACCTCTTTATTCAACTTTGTTCCTCAAAATAATGAAACAATCTACTGGCAAGTTAAACTTCGAGTAAAAAAAGGAGATCATCACATGTTATTCTGCTTTATCATGATGCTTTCCATCTTAGCAACTTGTTTCCTTCACCAACTCAATTACCTGCTTAAAAAAAAAACTCAGTCAATACAACTTGTTTATAAGAGCATATGTGATGATGAACGATGATCGTGATAATATGTCGTGATGATGCGTGTTTATATTCGACTCTTTATCTTTTGGTAATTTTCAATCAGTGCAGCTTCCTGAAAATAGCAGGTGTAGTTGTGAGACTTATTGTTATACCACTTCTATTTTTGGTGGATAATCTAATTTAAGAAGCTTCAGTTTGCTGTCATCTTGGCCAGGTCATCGTTTTCATTGGTCGTTGGCAAATTTTCAGTTCTTTCTGAAGGGGAAATCTTCTTACACCATGGAGATCAAACTAGTTATCGTCAAGTCTTATATGGTTATACACATGTTTTATACCAACTTATAGGCAATAGAACTCCACGAGGAAGATTTTTTTCCAGAAGAGATGTATTGCATGTCAACTTGAATGAAATCAATAGTTACTCTTGATCATTTTGGGCCGCGTAAGCAATAAAGTAGTAACTTCTTTTGATCAAAGAACCGAGATATTTAATAAATCGGTTGGAAATTTCATGATCTAGTCACCAAATTTCAACTTCTTTACTTCACCAAAACTGTATTAAAATTCAATGATATTTTTGAGATGAAGAAACCTACTGCTTGCAAGCTTGCCAATGATGGTGCTGAAATTGCCTTTAAAATGTTTACCGTGAGAAGTGTAATTTGGGAGTAGTTATTAAGTCCTCGAACCGCACCACTTAAATTCAATACACATGTCCGGATTGAAGTGGCATAGACGACCAAGTAGCAATCGTCTAAAAGAACTAAATGCTTTCTCGAGACAACCATGATTCTATTCAAGTTTGGTTCATTAGTTTGGAAGATTGTTCATATTCTATTCGTGTCAATGATAAATAGTGTAATCCTTGACAAGCCAAAGATGAGACAATGAGAGAATGCTATCCTCTTCGGAGTGACAAGTTTGTTTAAATCATGACAGTAGACTTGATATCTATGTTTTAAGAAGCGTGCTTCGTAGTGAAAATGCTCGATTCAAAGCTAAAAAAAACTTAAAAAGCTTGCTTTTTCGGTTTTTAGGCCAGTAGATATTGTAAAACGATTTAGTTAAGTTTTTGCTTTTTAAAACATGGCTTGATATAACAAGACTATATATATGTAGTTATTTTTCACTAAGCTCTTCAGTGAGAAAATTTATCAGAAAAAGGCATGTCAGTTTCAATTTTAATTTCCAACTAGTAAATGATCCTCACACTATTGCTCCTGTTTAGTTCATCCAAAAATGAGCAAATATATACCGAGCAATTGACATTTTGATAATGAGTTTGTTCATGAACTGTCAAGTTCACTTGCAAAGGGCGTGAATGCTTGTAACTTTTAAATTCGAGTTTAATCTTTTGTTATAGGGTGGGTAGACTGCATTAGAACACATTAATACCAATCTCAGAGGATGCATTTTTGCTGCCCTTCAAAATTCAGGGCAACCGGTCTTAATGTAATTTAGAATGTGTCATATACTAAAATTTTAACACATACTAAACCCTAATATATATTAATGAACAAAAAAATATAACATATAAAATTACATTATTTAAAAAAAAAAGATTTTGCTGTCTGAAAAATTTAAGACATGCTGCATTTGAATTTTTCAGGACAGTCAAATCCTTTCCAATCTCAGATGTCACCTGTGGCTTGAAAGATCTGATTGGCTTTTAAATTGGATGTACCTACTTGTTAGCAACACAAGTATCATTTCAACTCAGAAAGCACAATTTAGAAAAGACTTTTTTATTTTTCAAAAATGAGTTGAATAGTAATAGTGAGTGATGCATAGTTCCTCAATATGTGCACCAGAATGTCAAAACATACAATATAACGGTGTTGTGAAATCATATCGGGAAAAAATACATTTAATGTATTTTACTATTTATTTTTAACATTTAGGTATCAGACTATCAAAATTAACAATTGACGTACTGAACTATTATAATATTCACAATTCACGTACTACCATTAATTTAGTTGGATGAAATTAGTTTCACTTTTCATTTTGGTCATATTTTTTGTAATTTGTATAAATTTAATTATTTATTTTCGAAACATTACAATTTACAATATTTCTACTAAAACACATATATACACATACATAATAAGTATCACAGCTTAAAAAACATATTATTTAACTATATTTTCTTTGATTTTTTTTCTAAAATAAAAAAAATTATAATTTTTTTTTCACTTTCTCTAAAACAAAAATAAAATAAGTTTTAGATTTATGACCTCCGAACAAAAAATATTTGAGGCCACATCACTATTTGAATACTTTCATGAAAAAATAACAAGAAAATTGTTATTTTTTTCAAAGAAGTATTCATTTTTTATAAATAAAATATATTTGTTAAGTATTTATAATTTATTTTTATACACAAACATCATCTAAAATTTATATTATTTGTAATAATATGTATACATGCATTATATTAAGTATATTTTTATACATACATTAATATAACATATATGTGTGTATTATATACATACATATATATATATATGATATAATTATATATCAGAAAATTAAGTATTAGATTTATATAAGTTACAAAAAATAGTACCAAAATGAAAAGTAAACTAACTTCCATCCAACTAATTTAACTACGGTACTTGAATTGTGAACATTATGATAGTTTAATACGGTAATTGTTAATTTTATTGGTTTAATAACTAAAACATTAACAACAGAAAATAAAGTATAATAGAGACAAACACCACTATTTCTAAAGTGGTCATGCATATGTAACACGTGCACCATCCATTTACTCAATTTTGAATTGAGTTTAGTTGTCCACGGGGAACCAAGTTGCATAGGGGGAGAACATGACGCGATTGAGTGTCTCTTTAGAGTAGTTATTTTATTTGAATATTTACGAAACAGTCATGTTAACCACCGTTACATTAAAAAATGTATGATTAGATAATATTTTTTAATAATTAATTTATTTTTTCTATTTTCAACAAATTAAAATTTGATAAATTAAAAACAAATTGTACAACAAATTAAAGACCAAAATAAAAATATACAACCGGCCTACCTTAAACTTAAATATTAATTAAAAATTAATTTTTTTTATACTAACGGGTTGTAAACCAGTCATATAGTCTGACCGTTCCCTAATAATTCCAAGATGTTATCACAACACACGGAGAAATTTCAGAGTGAGATATTTAATTTGATTTTTTATCTCTCTATAGGTAGATAGTTATATAAATTTGATTAATCGTCAGTCTATTTTAGTCTATTTTCTAACTTTAAAAAAATAAAAAATATATATATATATATATATATATATATATATATATATATATATATATATATATAGATTTCCTTTTTACATGTGAAGAGTTAATTTAGATATATATATACATTCTTTTTATTCATTCAACCGCTAGATCAAAAAGTAGTACACGTTTTTTTTCTCTTTCACTTTTTCAATTTTATTTCCCTTTCTAGACATATACCCTCTTTTTTTTCTTTAAACTTGCTCTTTTTTTTTTTTTCGTGTGATATCTTCTCCCCTCGAAGAATGATCAGAAATCTCATTGCACCTACATCTCGTTCCTTTGAACAATCATACTACGTGCTAGTAATTTTGAAAACCCTAATCTGGTTTATACATATTTTGACTATTTGTCCTTATATAATCAAAACCCATATATGGTGTGATTTTGATAATGAATTTGATTGATCAAATGATTTTATTCGAAATTACTCCAAATGATGAAAATAAAATAAATATTTTTATTGTGTGTGAGAGTTGTTTTCCTTAACCTTTTCTGTTGATAGATTATGAATTATTTTACTTAAAAAAACTTGTTATTTGAATATTTGGGCAAGTGAAAAAAAGGTTAGGAAAGAAAAAAGGCAAAAAAAAGTTTTCTTGTTATATATATATATCAAATTTAAATAGCACTGTTGTGCACTATTTAAAAATATAGACTATACAGAGTTAAAATTTCTATATATAGCCATATGTAGAGAGAAAAATTGGATAGACTGTTGAGAATGCTTTGAGAGAGATATTTTTTCTTTCTAAAGCCAAACAAGTTTAGAAAGCTTGTGAGAAAATTGAGCGCAATTTTCTTGAGTTGTATTTATGAGTTTTAAGTGTGATTGTTGTAAACATCTGTAACGTTTTTTACTATAGTAAAGATCTGTGGCAGCTGATGCACGTTGTCAAATTTGACTGAACCACGTTATATCACATGTACTTTAAATTGCACTATTTTTACTGTTTTCTGTTAATCCGATTAAAGGGAATAACTGTCGTTTTTTCCTGACTGCTATCAGAAATCTGGTCGCAAAATATGCATTTTTCTTGGGGTAATTATTCGCGTGAATAGTGTTTTTTGACAATTTGTCAAAAATGCATAAAAATTCAGAAAAGATCGATAGAGTCAGATTCGAGTGGAAGCGATGGGAGCAAATGAAGAAAAAATGAGAATCGAAAAGTTTGACGGTGCGGACTTTGGTTTCTTGAAGATGCAGATTGAATGTTATCTGTACGAGAAAAATATGTATCAGACTCTCTCGAGAGAAAAAACCCGAGAGCATGAAAGATGAAAAATGGCTCTTTCTTGAGAGACAAGCTATCAGCATTATCTGGTTGTCGCCGTCTCACAATGTTTCTTTAAACGTAGCAAAGGAAAAGACCATGGTAGGTCTTATGACTTCTCAATCTAATATGTATAAATAGCAATCACCGTCAAACAAGGTTCCCTTGATGATAAGGTTCTTTAATTTCCGAATGGTAGAAGGTGCATCAGTGGCTCGGCATCTCAACGAACTTAACATGATTACAACTTAGTTGAGTTTAGTGGAATTTAATTTGAAAGATGAAATTTGAGCATAGATTCTCTTATCATCTTTACTCGATAGCTAGGATGATACAGAGTAGTTCATCACGGAAGAACAAGTTGAAGTTCGACAATATTCGGGATCTCGTACTGAGTGAGGAAATTCATAGAATTTTTTTGGAGAATTATCGTTTCCTTCTGCTCTATATACAGAGTCTAGAGGGAGACTCTCGGGTATAAACATAACCAAAAACTACAAATGGAAGGATTATAAACGCTACAATTGTTGCAAGAAAGGCCACATAGATTAAGATTGTCAAGCACCAAATTAAAGTTGTAGATAAGCCAACCTGATCGAGTAGAAATGTGATACTTTTCTTTTAAGCGTCACAAAGCCGAAGAATTCATAGATCATGGATTGATGGGAATCTTTCCACTCTAGCCCATGCAAAGAAATCGTTAATCAGTGATTTTACAAGGTTCACTTGGGTGATGATGAAAACTTAAAAATTGTGGGAAAATGAGACATTCGAGTTAAGGCTCCAAATAGGAACACTCGAAAGATACAAGCAGTTAAACATATTCATGGCTTTAAGAGGAATATGATCTCGATGAGACAACTTGATAGAGAAAGTTATTGTACCATGTAAGATCACTAAAGGGGCAATGGTCAATGCTTTGTTGGAAAATGAGTAATTTTCATGAAGTGAATGCTATTAATTTAGTGGTTACAAAACCATTCATTCTTCCCATTTATGTGTGCCTTTAAGTGTAAAATGAGTTACAAAGAAAATGATTAAAAATGATGGTCTTGGTCCATTTTTTAATATACACTTTTTCAAGACAAGTTTCATACGGCATATGCACATATTCACACACAAATACACATGCATACATATAGAGAGAGAGTACCGCACCACCAATGGCCCGACCGTGGCTCGGTGCCGCTTCCGCCGAGTCACATGCGATAGACGTTGTACCTTGAGAACGAAGTGCCCCATTTAGCCAGAAGCAGAGGTGGCGGGGCAAATATCGTTTAAGGGAAACTGCTTACAGTTACCTCGTCTCGGACTTTAGTCCATTTCGGTATCATTTACATTATTTTATGTTAAATCTTGTATTTGATAATTATATATTTGAGGAAACCATTTTCTGTTTATTTGTCCATTTCTTTTTCGTAGAAATTATTGTGTTTATTTACAACGTACCCAACAATCTTAAACGATATTTTTTTTATGTTTCGTACGTTAATACAATAATTTTGGTGTTTGGATAAACAGAAAATAATTTTCGTGGCTAAAACAGTTCTTTGGAAAATCTTTTTCTAACAAACATTGGTTTTAAGAAATTGATGTTTTCGGTTGAATTGTCGAAAGCGTTTTGTGTTTGCTTTACCTTGTTTGGGATTTTTGTAAAATTCCAATTTTCGGTTTTTAACCGTATCTTATGTATGTTTATGATATATATTATTGTTCGCATACGAGCATATTGATTGCGTTTTGATAATATGCTTTATCATCGTTTGGACTTTGAGAAAATATATATTTTTGCTTGGTGATGATCTAAGTGGTATAAAGGGTTAATAATTGCTTGTTGTTAACTTATCATGACTTCGATTATGTTGTGAATATTATTACTAATGATTTATTGAATCACTGTGTAGAGATCATTGTCTATGTACCCGAACTTTAGTTCTGGTTAATTTCCATTTCCCCAAAATCTTTGCTTCTAGAAAGGAAAAATCTTGACTGCTTAAAAAATTTACTTTTAGATATTCCAAGTTTTCTTGTTGTTTTGCTTGTAAACAAAAAAACTTGCATCAGTGAAACGAGAATTTTAGGACTAATACATACACATACAGGGGAAGAGCTTATAAAGATACAGAAACAGAAATTTCAGGGGTAGTATAGTTGGTTTCAACTTTCAAGTCTTCCCATCATTTCATTGTGAAACGGTTAATCGAGAATTGAAATTGAAAAGTATTGTTGCTGCTTTTAATGGGTGTTTTAATTTCACATGTAACTGTTGAAATTATGTACATGTTATTTAAGGGTTTGTAGGATTTAAAACCATCCATGTTTGCCAAACGTTATGTTTGCATTATTATTTATTTATTTATTTGAATATGATGAGTTGTAAAGGGTTACAACACAATTACATGAATTAAATTGTTTTCGGTTTGTTATTCCGGAGGATATAATACACAGATTGTGTAACCGTTTTAAAGTCAGAAAATAATAGAGTTTAATTTTGGACTTAAATGGTGATTAATTTTTTGTAGTAATGGGTATTGAGACACATTACGAAACCGTTTCTTTTGGACTATTACTATAATAAGTCATGTGAATAATTTAGTAATGAATGGATTTATTATCATTTCATATTATGAGTAATCTCGTTACATTATATTGTTAGTGAATTTTATACATTTTTATTGTTTTCATGTTAATAAAGTACTAACAATTTCCAATGAGTATTTGTGTAGACATGGATCTCTACCATGGAATTGGAGGATTGGTGATTATTCGAAACAGTTCTAGTAAAAGCCATTAAATTGGGGATTACGACAGAACTGGTTTCGAAATAGTTCTTGTAAAACCATTTTCTGATTTTTCGGAATTTGGGGCTTACGAAAGAACTGGTTGAATTATGAGATTGTTATGTGTAAAATCAGATTTATCTGGTGTTTACGGCTGAATAAATCTTTCAGAATTTGATAATCTTTTTCGGTAATGAACTAAAATACTCTTGCAAAATCAGTTTCTTAAAACCATGCGTGGTTATAGAAATTTGATGTTTGCAAAGGAGGAGTTTTAGTTTCATTTTCCGAAAATTAGAGTGTGCGTGTTTGTTATTTGAGATAACAAACAGTTTCCTGCGGGAAATGTCCGGAACACAGTGGGTGCTGGAACTGACCAGAACATTGTGGGTGCCGGTGTAACTCCTATTAATTTTGCATGAGTGCATATTAATGACGGGGGTTACAAATTCGAAATCATCATTATTAAAACCACTAATGTGGTGATATAATGGGTGATATCCTTATTAATTGTGATTTATTGCAATTTAATTTGGAGGGTTAAAAAATTTATAACGGTAATCATTAATAAGATTAATGACGAGTATTTATAACTTCTTATTAATTGTGATTAATCGCAATTTAATTTGGAGAGTTATAAATTATTGTAACGACAGTCGTTGTTGGTATTTATGGAGAGCTTTATTAGCTATCTACGAATTGCAATAACGAATCGGTTACATATTTGGATGAAAGGTTATTTAATAACCGACTTGATTCATCCAAGAGCAAATAATTTGATGATTAACAAATTATAAATGGTCGTTGAGTTTATTTTAAGAATAAACAAATATCGGCTAATTTATTATTTGTTGAAATATTATCTTATTAATTTGCTGAAAGAACATTTAATAATTTGTTGAAATTAACATCTTATTTATTTGTTGGAAAAACATTTAATAATTTGTTGAAATAACATATTATTAATTTGTTAGTAAAACATATTGTGAATATGTTGAGCTTGTTATTATTGAGAATAATAATTTAGTAATATTATATTACTATTATTGGGGAAGAACCCTAAGGGTCCCACAAATGTGGGGGTAACCCGTTGATCCTGTAGATCGAGAATCTAAACGTACCCCATAACGTCTGCGGGCAAGTGGGAGAATATCTAACGGTTTATTGGTATGGATTTAAAACGTCTAAAATAAATGATATTGTTCATTTACCATCTTGAAACCGATTAAGTTTCTCTATAACAATATGCATGTTCTGAGTGAGGACAAAGTGAATGCACGAACTGTGGGGGCATTAATGTGTGGAAATGTTT
This sequence comes from Primula veris, assembly GCA_963682055.1. Taxonomy (NCBI): domain Eukaryota; kingdom Viridiplantae; phylum Streptophyta; class Magnoliopsida; order Ericales; family Primulaceae; genus Primula; species Primula veris. The sequence goes on along the minus strand of OY821743.1, from coordinate 22,844,519 downwards.
TAAACGTTTGGAAATCCACTAACAAGTGCAAGCATACAAATCTGAATCATGACTAGTGGTTTTTGAAACCTAAAGGGCAATAGCCTTTCGGTAGGCAAAACACTAGGATCAAATTGTGATAAGTTTGCTTGTTTGTGGCAATACATGGGTGATTATTTGTTCAAAATGAATATTTTAGTCGATACTCTTGTGGTCAATAATGACATGTTGAGTTATTCAACTAAGTCATTGATTTGACATGATATAGTAGGTCATGAAAATATAAAAACATAAAAAACATAAATGTTTTATTTTTCTAAATTTATTATTTAAATTGAAACACAAATATGAGTTTGTGTTTGAAGTAATGTATTGCTAAGTCTTCAGTTCGAAGTTTCGAATGGAGTACGTAACCAAATGGTTCGATGCATTTGAGATGAGTGCAAAACCAAGAAGGGTTTAAAAGATATTTCCTCAATTTATTGATGGATGTATTAAACACTGATATGTCTACTTGATGAGAAGTAAAGATAAATCAGTCGAGATATTCATTCAAGTAAGAATGGATACATGAATTCTATTGTTGAGGATTAAGGCTTGTCAGAAAACATGTTTAATCATGGGTGTTCTGTTGTGTTAATCTACCAACTTTAATCCAATGATTAAGTGTTAATAATTAAATGATAGACTATTTTTGGAAGTGTTAGATATTGTCTAACTAGTTCCGAAATGGTATATTCACATGGATATGAATACATGATCAGTGTGATTGAAACGGTGAATATGAGACACCGTTCACATAATTGTGTTGATGGAATGACACCAATCGTTAAAGAACGACTTATTATGCTCTCGAGCAAAATGTAGTTCTTAAACGATGATTATCATGTTGATAAGTTCAGGATTAAACTCTGAATTTGTACGGGAAGTGAGCTTTCCGCAAGCTATGTGTTTGTTGAACATGAGTTCAATAATGATTTTGATTATAACCTTGATTATGTTTTAATGATTTTACTATTTCTCTATTTCATTGATATAATGCTTGTCTTTTCCAAAGAAGAGAAAATGCACATTTCAGGTCGTTAAATGATAGAGCATTCGATAACGAAGCCATAGGTTCAAGCGGAACCAAAATCGGAGCTAAAACGAAGAAGTTACGGGCGTTCGAAGAACACCGAGAACTGCCAGAATAAACGACCGATCGCCAGCATCAACGACCGATCGTTTCAGTGCGAAAATATTCCAGTGAGTCCATTGAAAAAACGACCGATCGTTTTCAGAAAACGACCGATCGTCTGTCTGAAAACGACCGATCGTCTGTAGAAAACGACCGATCGTTTTCTACAGATTTCGAAAACAGCTTTTCAGCAATTTCTGGAAAATAGCTTAAAACTTCTGAAAAATAGCCTCAACCACTGCCAACGGTCATAACACAGAAAAACAGACTTTGGTGATTATATAAACCAACCCAATTCACTTTCCAAAGACATCAATTACATCCATTGCTCCCACAATCAATCCTTCAACCTCTCTCATATACAAAAACCCAAAATCACCATTTTGGTGAAAGATTTCGAAAAGAGAGAAATTGAAGATAAATCGATACAAGCTCCAACAAAGATCAAACATCATCAAAACCACAAATTAGCTTATTTAAGAAGCAATCAATTGTGGGTGTTGTTTTAATTTTTCGACAAAATTGTAAAGAGCGTTTTATAAGCTCATTGTGAGTGAGTGTTTGGGTAGAAGCTTTTAAGCCAAAGTGTTGGTTAAAAGTTCTAGGTTAAACACTTGGGTACTCATAGATTGAGGGGGAGTCATTGACTCATTAGACGTGTACGCTTGCACTTGAATCAAGAGTAGGAACCTCGGGTAGAGGGTGAGCCAATCGGTCGATTGAGCTCAATAGGATTTGTAATATCCGCAAGAAGATTTTTAGTGAAATACTCGGTAGTACCGAGAAGAGGACGTAGGCGCGTTTGCCGAACCTCTATAAATCGCGGTGTCAATTCCTTTCCCTTACTTTTACTTTCCGCACTTAATTATTGCTTATTTCGTGCATGCGTTTAGAACTTTTAGTATTATATTAACTTTTGTTAAACGCATAAGATTAGAATTGCGATAGTTGGGTGATTAGTTGCATAGAATTTTAATTAGGCGAAAATCGCCAAATCCTTATTCACCCCCCCTCTAAGGATTAGCCGCATCCGGGCCAACAGTGTTGAACAAACTATCGCTTAGGAAGTTGGACCAAACAGTCAGAATTATAGAAGGCATGGTGCCTGACTATAAGTTCGTGAAATTTTGGTGCTACCTAAGAAAGGTCTCAATCTTGTTTCTTGAAGGATTTGGATAGGATCGAAAACGGTAGATTGTGTGTTCATCGGATAAGCACAAAATATAGTGTTGATCAGTTTCTAGTGCATAAGGCACATGGCTTTAAAGAGCATATAGAACATTTTTATATGCCCGAGAAGCATATTTTCTAAAAGAGAAATTTTTCCGCAAAAAACTCTAACGCCTGGCGAGTGTGATCAATACGTTGAGGGTTCAAAGCATTACGCTACCCAAGACAAGTGAACACTCAAACGGTGCTGGAAAAGTGGGAAAGTGAATCTTGTAAGGAAGATGAAGTACCTCGGAATGGTAAAAGGGTGAGTAATGAAATTTGCTTTGTCCATTGACCTTCATGAGTGAAGGTGAATCGACGATATTGAAATAATCAATGTTATCCGTATAATGTGTATATGGGAAGATGCCATAAAAAATGAGGTTGATAGGCACATGAGAAATAAAGTCAATTACTTTAAGCAAACTGACGGTTTTGATAATTTTAATGTCTATACTCTAATCTCTATGAAAAGACGCATCATTAATTAATGAGAACATGTGTTTTATAAATGGAGATCTAGAGAATTAGGAACAACCCATTGGGTCATGGTTCCGTGTAAAGTAAGACAAGGTGCAAAAACTTGTTAAGTCACTATATGGACTAAAACAAACACCTAACTTATGATATGTAGTCTCTTGTGCGTCAAGAAACTGCACTAGACCAGATATAGCTAACTCAGTGAGCATACCGAGTAGGTTTGCCAATGAGCCTTCTCAGATACATGAGGTATACTGCCAATTATGAACTGCATTATACGAGATGTCCAAAATGTTTGGAGGGTATTTAGATACCAAGTGTATCTCGAACTTTAATAGTACAAGGTCCATTAGTGGATATGTTTGTACTTAAAGAGGTTGCAGTCTTATGGAGATATGTAAAATAGACCTGCATAGTTGGAGCAACTGTAGAGTTAGAATTCATAACGTTGAATCAAGCTACAGAAGAGGCAGATTGGCTGAGAAGTCTTGGGAGGTATTCCAAGTGGCCAAAATCTGTTCCCGCAATAAACGTGAACTGCTGCAGTCAGTCAGTTATTAAACGGGATCAGAATAATTTGTATAATGGAAAGTCCCGACAAAGTCATGACATATTCGTCGAAGACACTAATTCGTAAGAGGAATTACTAGCAAAAATTGTGTTATCCCTAGACTTTGCAAGGTTTAAGGATAATAATGCGGATCCATATACAAAATGCTTGACTCGTGGAGGAGTTGGAGCATCATCGAGGGAAATGGGGTTTGAAGCCCAATAAATTGGAAACCTTCGCATAGGTAACCCAACCTGAACTGGAAACTTCAGTCTCGGGTTTAATGGGAAACTAAATTGTGCGGGTAAACGAACAAATCACTCGAGAACATAAGTTCTCAGCCCATTTCTATGATGAAAGAGTGATAGACCTGTACCATTTTAAGGGTGAGCATGAGGCTCTTAATGAATCAAGTATCTCGAAGGTCGAGTGGGGTGAGTCAGGACACCTTTGACTTGAAATCACCTATAACGAGTGTGTATGGCCGATACTATGTGATGATCTAGGGCTAAATCACTAGAGCACTCGGTTGAATTTGCCAAGGCAGTCCAGGGCAAAATATGGACAACAACCAAAGGGCTTAGTAAGTGGTGTAGAGAGGACACTGTGTGAGTATTACCCTGGTATGCACAAACGCTAAAGGGTTCAAGGCTTTAAAGCTACCCAATAGTAGCATATCAGATTTTACATCACTATGGCAGGTTCAAGGCGCGCGCTATCTGTCCTTATGCAGTGAATTCTCGTGGTTCTCTCGATTGCATTTAGTTACACATTGCATGTTTTAATCACATTCATGTGGGAGATTGTTGAAAAATGAGTAATTTTCATGAAGTGAATGCTATTAATTTAGTGGTTACAAAACCATTCATTCTCCCCATTTATGTGTGCCTGTAAAATGAGTTACAAAGAAAATGATTAAAAATGATGGTCTTGGTCCATTTTTTAATATACACTTTTTCAAGACAAGTTTTGTAACATTCGTGACCCAAAAGAACGTCACACGGCCGAATAACACGTGCGGTGGCACGTGCTAGATGAAGGCCTATAACTTAAAAGTAATTAAATATATAATTTAGACTCTAAAATAGTAACTTAAAACATTCATTCTTATTTCTGAATAACCCAACAAGTTAAAGTGAAATTCAAAATCTCGATAGCAACTTATTCAAATAAGGTCTTGTAATACTAAAGAAACAACATTCGAAATCATAATCTTAGAAGTTTATTAGCAGCGGAAATAAAAGAAATCCTAGACGATCTGGCTGGTCCCGACTAACTCGATTTTAACTCTAGGTACCTGAAAACATTTTAAAAAAAACGAGGGGTAAGCTAAAATGCTTAGTGAATGGCAACCTTGCAATATAATATAGGGTCGAAATTAGATTTTATCACTTTATCATTTTCTTTCAAAAGCAATACTTTATTTAATAAAATTCCCAAAGCACGAATAATAAAATTGTAATTTTTGGTGTGATCAATACGATAATATAAATTGAATATTAAGTCTGATTGGACTTCCCAATCTCCTAGGTGGATTCAGACTTCCTGAATCTCTTTTTCTTCATTGGATTCAGCCTTCCTGAATATCTTTTTATTCTTTGGATTTGGACTTCCTGAATCTCTTTTTCTTCATTGGATTCAGCCTTCCTGAATATCTTTTTATTCTTTGGATTTGGACTTCCCAAATCTCTTTTATTCTATAAATTTAATTCCAAATATAAAACATAATGATCACAAAAATATAACTCTTTAAAACTTTATACGTTTATCAACGTATATAAAAACTGCTTCTTTCAAAACCTGCAACATGCAATTCAATATATACAAGTATAATTTTTATATTTCGAAAATATAATTTGAGCCTGCAAACATTTGTTAGAAAATGCAATGAGATTTTATAATAGCAAGTAAGAAAAACCACTCACCTATATAACGGATTGAATAACGCAGAAAGAACTATGATCCGGCTAACGAACTAAAATCTAGTACCTTCTGATATAGCTTCAGTGTCTTGACGAATATATATGTTTCTAACCTACAGTTGGTTGTTATTTGTATCTTTATATATTCTACGTGCTCTTTTAGGATGAAAATGGAATACAAGTATAGTATTAGGATAATATAATGTGACGTATATATATAAATACATCAGTGTTTGTGTCTCACATTATATGTGAATAATAATAAGGATATGCTAGCTACCAATGGATTTGAACTATTTATAAAACAAGGACTACCGCCACTATTAGTATGTAACTACTAGAAATGAATGTGGCTTATCTAATTCATATGTAACTCCTAAATATTAACTCACACAAATGAATGTGGCCTTTCAATTCATAAATACAAATGCAAACAGTCGGCATAGATAATAAATTTATGAATGGTATTTATAACTCTCGTGGCCTTAATAACCACCTCCTAAAACCTTCAAAATTGGTATGAAACTCCTAAGGTACTGTTTGACTTTGTGTATAATAAGCTCATTAATTCCAATACTAATGAAACGGCAAAAACATTACTAACTAAATTTAAGTCTGTTATGTAAACGTCATTGAATCAATTTCTTTACATACTTGTAGTTGTAACAACGTGTAACTGTAACTACACCATTTATTTATATATCCGGTCCTTAATTACTAACGACATGTGAACTTGTCAAAATCCTAGTATTAATCCTAAAACAAAATATCAGACTCATTAATAACTAAAACAAAATAAAAATATATCTATATGTATATATATATAAAATACGGGGTTTTACAAGTTTCATACGGCATATACACATATTCACACACAAATACACATGCATATATATATAGAGAGAGTACCGCACCACCAACGGCCCGACCGTGGCTCGGTGCCGTTTCCGTCGAGTCACATGCGATAGACGTTGTACCTTGGGAACGAAGTGCCCCATTTACCCAGAAGCAGAGGTGGCGGGACAAATATCGTTTAAGGGAAACTGCTTGCAGTTACCTCGTCTCGGACTTTAGTCCATTTCGGTATCATTTACATTATTTTATGTTAAATCTTGTATTTGATAATTATATATTTGAGGAAACCATTTTCTGTTTATTTGTCCATTTCTTTTCCGTAGAAATTATTGTGTTTATTTACAACGTACCCAACATGCTTGTGGTAAAAGAACCAATAATCTTTATGTTAACTTGGGAAGCAAGATAATGTGTGAAAGTAAAAGTCTGGCGGATATGGTGATTGATAATGAACTAAGTTATGTGCAGATTCAGTTGGTCACAAGTAATGAGAAGACCATGGAAGAGGTGTAACATTGACTCGGTGTGGAGACGCAACTGTCATCACGTGTCTAAGTGGGAGACTGATGTAAAATTAAGTCAACGGGAAATATATTACATGTACTTTGAAACGAAAGAAGACGAGCATCGCTATTCCTGAAGTGGCTATGAATATGTAACACATGCACCGTCCATGCAACTCAGTTTTGAATTGAGTCTTCTTGTTGACATGGAGCCAAAGTTACATATAAAAAGAGATCATGAGTAACGGAAGAGATCACCACATACATGGAGGCATATTTTTCTTTCTGAGAGCTAAGCAAGTTTAGAAAAGTTTCAGAGAAAATCCAACACTTTTTTCTTGAGTTTTATTTGTGAGTTGTGAGTGTGAATGTTGTAAAAAATTGTAATAGTTTTTTCTATAGTAAAGATCTGCAGCAACTCGTGGACGTAGACAAATTTAGACGAAACACGTTATATCGTTTGTCCTTTATTTATCGCTCTATTTCTACTGTTTTTCTTTAATGTGATTAAAAGCAATAACCCCTGTTTTGCCTGACAGAAGGCATGGGAGAATCATATATAATAGCGAAGCAAGAGTACGTATAATAGTTCGGTAATAGTGCACCTGCATGCTCTTGTTTAGTGTCAAGGCATTTAGACAAATTTTTTGCGTTATTATGACATTTCTTCTTTTTGTTACCTTTCTAATTTTTTTTAATCTTTACATTTGAATGATTATCCTTAGTACATATATAACAATATATCTTGAACTTTCACTTAGGTATATATTACCAACTTCCATATAAACGACTTTCAACAAATTACTCATATGTCTGTCGGATGGAATACAGAGTTCTTGTTCACTCACCTTTTAAAATTGCATAAAAGGGGAAGATATATTATTTGAAATAGTCGATAGTCAATGTTGGTTTATTTTTATAATCCTTGTCATCTTGTGTAATATTCCCCTTACTTTATATGGCTGTATAATAGGGAGTCATTGACGTTTAACGTTAGTTGTGTATGGTGTTGGGTTAAATAAGTGGAGCGAGTGTTGGTTCGTGGGCGTGACATATCAAAGTTTATCGTTGTGTTGGTTTACACACAATGTTTAAATATTTTAATATAAAATAATAAAACACTATTTTTTTCTATTGATTTTTTTTAAAGATATAAAACTATGTAAACAGATTGTATTCTTTTTTATGCATAATTATGTCTAAAAAACAGCTAATATGTTCCTTTAAAAAAATTAAAACTGGTTTATAAATGAAAAAAAAAACTATTTACATATAAATTTATGAATTAAAAAACATGTTTTTCATTTTTTTTGGAATTTAATTGAAAGTTCTTAATCATTTATGATTTTATGTAACTTTTATCAAACCCGTCTTTAATCTGTTACTTACATATGTAAAAAAAACATTTCTGTTAAATTTGTTGATGAAAAATACACATGATGTGCCCATGATGAGCACATGTATGCTAATTGAAGATAATATAGACAATTCATATATGTATGGTGTTGTATATTTCGAAAATGAATAAAAGCAGATGTAAGAAGAAATGTCTTCTTTTACGTGGGGGGTTCTTTGTAATCACTAGTAAGTTCGTATCCAGGATCATGGTGGCGAGGTGCGGGTGTAGGTGAGCTGACATTCACCGCCAATCGGTCTAAAACAACTAAGTCGGTCTTTAGGGAGAGGGTGTAGGATAGTAGAGAGAGGGTTAAGATGAGGGTACGGATCAGTAACATATTCGGCTATCCAACTGTAGTGTTTACAAAGAACAAAATAGAGTATCTTGCAAAACAAACAGTTCACTCATTACCTCTTAAAAACACACAACTTAAGCTAAAGTCCTGCAAAAACAAAAATAACAACAACTATTCTCTTATTATCACTAAAAGCATTTTCCTAGTTGAAGAATAGAGAGGGCTAAGAGGAGGGTGATCAGTAACACTGGCGGAACCAGTATAGATCTAGAGGGGTCACATGACCCCCCTGAAGTCCTAACAATTATACTTATACCCTTGTTGTTTACATTAATGTATGCATATATTAGAACTGGGTTTTTTTTTTTTTGTAATTTCCAGGGATAGAAGAAGAGTAAGGGAAGAAAAGAAAATCCATTACTCTAGTAATAGCTTGCTGAATGACATCTGTTTATCATTTTATGTGTGTTTTTGTTCAGCACAATTACAAAATTGAAGTCTTCTATGTCCATACCAATTTCATATAGGTACTATATTTTCCAGTGTAATGGCACTGGTCACCAATATTTAAGAATATAATAATCTTTTGAGCAAATACTAAATAGTACCTCCATGCTTTTCATATCAAGACTTCAAAAAATGTGCTAGAGTTAAAAGTTCATACAAGCAAAAGTCATCAGGGAATAACATAAAATCCTAAATATATCATAAAAATGGTCAATTTATATTCACTTTTAGTTCAACTTAATTAAGCATTTGACCAAAAATTGGAGAAGATTATTGTTTAACTTAAACCTATGCATCATGAAAAATAGATTCAGAGTATAAACTATAATGTTGGTATACTTTTACTTATAATATTTTCATTTGAGGAAAATAGCAAATATAATAGTTCACTCAATTGTTCATATCCGTAAGAGGGCAGAGAACATTACGAATATCTTATACTTTTTAATGTAAAAATTTATTTTAAAAGAGTTAGTATTAATTTAAATTGTCTTACACACTATAATTTAAAGTTGTATCAATATTGTTTTCACCGAGAGCATCTTTACGCCATAAATATTAATGAGGTCCTGCTTTGATTTGGCCTTACAATTTCACATTGTTGTTTTTAAAATAGAATAACTCGTGATTTATTCTGGCTCCGCCACGGATCATTAATATATTCGATTTTTTCATCAGAGTAGAGAGAAGAGGGAGCGAGTATGGATAAAGTGGTGGAAGTATTACTGTACGTACAAGTATATATGGAAAAAGTTATGGAAAAAGTAGTTGAGTATATATCTTCATGATCTCATTGGTCCCTTTTCAACCTCACATTAATAAATTAATTCGGTTAACTCATATATTATATCCTTGCAGTTATACTCAATATCATAGTAACATAAATAGAATCAAAATCATTTACTATATCTTGTTTCAGGTTGCAATACTCTCATATCACTAATGGTGCACATGGGTTTCTTGTACGTATGTGGTATACGTCATGCATTAATAGATATAAAATTATTATAAAACAAATATCTGAATAAAAAAATAAATAAAGAAAGTTTAAAAGAATTTCGAGCGGTTATGGATGAATAAATAGTGTTATTAATTTTTTTTTCTATTTCTTATGAGAGAATGGCAGTACGCTAATTAATTAAAAAGTATAGGGCATTTTTGAAAAAGTGACAAAGCTTGACAGATTAAAAATAGTAGATTTGTTGTAACTCATTTGTGTATTTGGTTGTCCATAGAATTATTAGGGTGACTAGTCATTATGTATGATCACTTATTTTATGGTTAAAAGATAAATGGTTGAGACCATGCTATGTAACACATCTTTAATACACCTCTAATGTACATATTTTACTTTTACTAGACTTCTCCCTCTTATATACAACGTTGATCTAATTCTATCCAGAATATGATTGGCTTATTATAATAGTATTATACTAATATTAGTAATAGACTTTATTAGCGAGCTATTATTACTCTTTATGCCCCTTCAATTATGTAATTTATCACTTTACCTTATGAAATGAGCAACTACAATAACGTAAAACATGTTTTCGGTCATTATATTTTTATTTTATTCAAAACTCAAAACATAAAATGTGTAGATTGACTTCCTTAGAATTCTAAAACATCTTGAATAATCGTAACCGGATCTCAAATGAATTATTTATACACGATTTACCCAACAATATCGAAATTATCAAAAATTGCCAATTATCTTTCTTTTAGTTTAACTGCCTTATTTGTCTCTTAAATCAAAATATAAGATTAATGAGTACAAAGAGTATGAAAATAAATATAAATAATTGAATATAATAAGAGTAAATTAAGATATTTAACACTTTTATCAATTGCCCCCACACTTAGTTCTTGCACGTATGTATTGTGACAAACTTAATTCTTGCCTCATAATAAATTTTAATCCGAAAAAAAAAATTATAAAAATTAAAATTATAATTCACTCTCGTATAAATCACGGTTACACTTAGTACGTGCAAACAAGCCTGTAAAATCCTAAGTGTCCTTAGTTGACTTGTTTTGTCTCTGGGATTTACTAGTACGCTACCCAGATATATGTAATTCCTAATTCCTCGTTTAATGCTTGTTATATTTATGATGGAAAATGTGCACTTTTATAAAATAAATAAATACTTATTGATTCTTCAAAACTGTTTAGGTTTACTTTAATAACTCCATAGTATAACGAATTATTACACACGTCTCTACAGAATAGTCCATTCTCAATTAATTTATTTGATTGGAAAGCAGGCCCAAAATCAAGACTCCTCTCATAAATCAAGATGTGCACACACAAACTCATGGGTTTTATGAAAACTAGTGTGAGACCCTTTTAAACAAATTACTAATTAAACCGGATCCATATCAGAAAAAGTTTATTTATAATTATAATTTTTTTCGTTTATATTTCTAAAGTTGTTGTAACTAAATTTTAGCAACAGTTTAGCAACAAATTATGTTGCTAAAATTTAGCCACAACCATTTTAACAACATAACCGAAAAAAAATTATAATACTAATGAACGTTTTCTTGTAGTTACCATAGTCTAATCACCCATTTACTACTGCGATAAAGTTTCTGTACAACTCTACTACTATTATCAAATATCAAGCATTAATCATAGGAAGATGAGCGTAAAATGTAAGGTCTATCCTCCTAGGCTCCTAACTCCAAGTTAGTCGAAGTATGATCTTATATGCAGCCACGAGCCATAAATCAAAGTTCAATGTTATGTTTTAAAAGTATGCACAATATAAATTAGTCGAGTCGATGCATGTGCATACTCCTATATAGCTCTAATCCACTATCTCTCACACATCTATGTTTATATCGTAACTCACAATTAGACCGACCGGTGTAAGAATAGATCCTACAAATGATAATAGGACTCACCATTGGTTCATATCACGTAAACTTTCATGGCCTTTTCTTAGAGCATTTCTCAGAAAACATATATATACGTAATGAACTTGAGTAACTTTACATTGTTGACACATGGGAATAAAGTGTCAGAGGGTTTGCATTAAAGATCGAAATAAGTTGAGTTGTTGCTGTTATAAGTTTGCATGTAGGACCTTTTGGTAGGAGTAACAAGCTTCAAAAGATAATATTGTGCAAGCGAAGTCTTGTGTGTTGTGCATGAAAATACGTTTCTGGCAACGAAAAAATTTGTTGCGGAAATCTGATTTTTCATTGCTAAAATGGATTGACAACAAATTTTGTCGTTGCCAAGGTCGTCCTTTTAGCCACGTTAGTTCCTAGTTATGTGATAGACGATTATATCGCCTAACGATTGAAACGCTGTGATTATTGATAGAAGATACTATCGTGTGAACAATGGAATCTGTGTTAAACCTGCGGTGCACAACAACCGATTTGCTAACGATGCAAATACCGAAAATACTTTATTGATACTCAAAACATTAACAAGTTGTACTTATATAAGCACGCTGATCCTTCTCCAACTTAGGATAGGAGTCCTACTGTTCTAACTTATTTCCTAGTCTAACTAGTATTCCCTCTAACTTGAACTAATCCTATCTAGTTTAAACTTCTTGCCTACCACAGAACTTCTAGAAGAAACTAAATAACGCTAACAATAAAAGACTAATAAACACCAATGCCTATTTATCCTATTTCGGGTTGGGTTGCCTAGCCCGATTACTCCTTCACTGCCGTTCTGAGTGTTAGAATGATATATTAAAAGACATAATTTATTGTTATTTTTAGTATTTATTTATTAACAATGAATTATTTATTTGAGAATGATTTTGAGCATGTTATTTATATGTACATGTGTCTTTATTCTGTATAGTAAGTGATTTTGTGTGTAGAGTACGGTTTACACACGAAAGATCAAATTACTGGTTCTAACAGAATATATTTTATAGTTCACAACTTTAGATGGAGTGGACAACCGTTGTAACATATAGTTTTAGTAGATCTGTCTTGACTACATGGAACATTTGAGTTCCGACTCTTTGTGCTAGTATATTTAGAGTATATTGAACATGACAAAGTGTTATATCATATATATACTGTTCATATGAGAAAAAAAAGAACAATCTTCGTAATTAGATTTCCTAACAGTTTTGAGAGTTCATGTCTTTAAAAACAAGAAGTATAATAGGAATACAACAGAAGATCAAGTGTGATTTATCTCTGTCCGTGATGTATTTCTGTATTGTTTTTATTAAATTCATATACACTATAATCAGGATCAAAAATCAGTCTTCCGCTGCAAAAACAAAAAGTGTTTCCAATACTGAGCGCGTATCAATACTCCCCTCGCGGATGAGAATCTTGTCCTCGGTTCAAATTCGGATATTGTTGCTGTAATAAATGTAGCGGTTCCCATGTTGCATTCTCGACCTCCAAATTCTTCCATTTCACCAACGCCTCAGCTCGATAACGACTTTTATCGCGAACCCAACGATACTCCAGAATTTTTTCCGGCTCCATGTGAAGATCACCATCATCAGAGACCACGAGTAACCCTGTCGCATCAACCACATCCTGCCCAAATATTCGTTTAAGTAAAGAAACGTGAAATACCGGATGAACTCGTGCCTCCCTTGGCAACTCCAAATGGTAAGCGACATGTCCAACACGCGCTGCAACACGAAAAGGCCTAAAATATCAATTGGCTAACTTTTTGTGAGAATGCCTAAATACTGAATGTTGTCTGTATGGTTGAAGTCTTAAATAAACCCAATCTCCTTCCTCAAATTGTACATCACGCCTGTGCTTATCGGCCTGACATTTCATTCGCTTACAGGCCCGTGCCAAGTTAGTTTTTAATTCTCCGAGTACCTGATCTCGCTCATGCAGCTCCCGATCCACTTCACCTACATCAGCTTCTCCGACTACATATGGAATCACCGCCGGAGGAGTACGACCATAAACCGCCTCAAACATTGACATCCCCAATATACTCGTGGTATGTGGCAGAGACCTTGTCCATGCTCGAGGGTTTCCACTTGCAAAACAACGAAGATATTGCTCCAAACAGCGATTTACAACCTCAGTTTGTACGTGTTCTCAATTTTGTCCCTTGTTGTGCAAACAACTCCCTCCAAAAATGACTCATGAAGATACGATCCCGGTCACTCACAATTGAGCGAGGAATCCCGTGCAATTGTACTATACTATCAATAAAAATTGCAGCCATTGATTTTGCAGAGTAGGGATGCGCCAAAGCAACGAAATGACTGTACTTGATTAAACAGTCTACCACCACAAAAATAGCATTTTTTCCCGCCGAAGTAGGTAATCCTTCGATAAAATCCATAGAAATATCTTCCCACACCTGTCCGGGTATCGGTAATGGAGCAAGCAACCCAGCTGGAGACTGTTGATCGCTTTTATTGTGTTGATACGTGTCACACTGACGTACGTACTTGATAACATCGCCCTTCATTCCGTCCCAATAAAACACACGAGCCAATCGTTTTAATGTTCAGTCAGATCCCGAATGTCCTCCTATAGCCGTTGAATGAAACTCATACAATATATCCCTCCTGAGGTCACTATCCATCGGAACAATGATGCGGCCTTTGCGGTACGCGTAATTAGTCCCACGTCCTTCTTTATTAGGCCACCCAAGAGTTTGATTGGCTGCCATGCATCGTGAATCCCCATTAGTGAGCTCCCTAATCCTTGCCCATATATTAGAATTTGGCAGTGACAGTGTAATCTCTGAATTCATTAAAGTAAGTATATCCTTCATATTTCCATCTCCATCTCCATTTACTACTCTTCTCGACAAACCGTCAGCCATATCATTTTCTTTGCCTGCTCGATAGACAATTGTATAATCAAACCCTAAGAGCTTGACAATCTATTTTTGTTGTTCCGGAGTTGTAATTCTTTGCTCTAAATGACTCGAATAATTTTAAAAATAGTCTGAGTCCTTTGAAGTTATTTTGATTCATTTAAAAACAATTGCAAGTTATTTTAAAAATTTTAACATTTTTTTAGACTTTTCGACTTTTTCAAACTTTTTCTTTTATTTTTTTGTGATTTTGGATTTTTGGATTTTTCTTGTTTTTTTTAAACCATTTTTCGGGTTCCCAATTTTTTGAACGTTTTTTCATTGTTTTGGTATTTTGGATTTTTTTGATTTTTATTGGGTTTTTTTATACTTTTTTTTTTGTTTTTTCGGGTTTCCGATTTTGTTGAACTTTTTTTCATTTTTTTTTATTTTGTGATTTTGGTTTTTTCTTTTTTCTTTTCCTATTTTTTCGGTTATCTACTTTTTTAAAGGTTTTCTAAGTTTTTTTGGTATTTTCGGTTTTTTTTTTAGTTTTTTCTGATTTTTTTCCCTTTTTTTTTAATTTTTAAGTTTTCCCTATTTTTTCCATTTTATTTTTATTTTTATTGGATAATTAAATGGGTGACCAATACTTAATTAGTTTTAAAAATAATTGATTAATTCTTAATTAAATTTTATGGGGTGACAAATTGTTAAATATTTTGATGAAAACCGGAGGTTTCATAGAAATATAGGAGAGAAAACATAGATCGATCTCACGCTAAGAGGCACGATCAACCGAAAGAGATAAGAAAACAAAGATGATATTAGGGTTCAACCCTTCACAAATCTAATAGCCAATAACATAATAAAACATTGTATTATAATACCCACAATAAAACAAATATCCAAATTGATCTTCAAAATAAATATAAAATAACAAATATGCCACTTAAATGTAAAGTGAGACATAAATAATAAAGCTAAATACGCCGAAAGTTGTCATGCTCATCATTCCTACCCCTTAAAAACAATCTTGTCCTCAAGATTGTAGACAATGAACTCGGATAATGTAACATGTTTCCCGCAATCTGGTGGCAAACCAAACACATTCTTCCAACTTCTCAAATGAACTCGATCGCATTCAAGTGGAAGCACCTTCAGACACCAACAATCTTCCCAACAACTATCTCTACACATCTTTCGGCCCTCGACCGAACCAATAACCCCAACCATACTTTCAAGCAATTTCAATACCACGAGCTGCCCAATCATATTTTAAAAGTTCCCCATAAGTATCATAAACCCTCCGCACCAAAATAAACTCGTATACCCGACTTTTCATTCGCTCCATGAAAATGGTTATCTCAAAACGGATCAATATAGCTACTAGATGGCTTACCGGTGACATAAGATACCCCTATAATATCATCAATGCACAATAATATAAAATCATAAGCCAAATCATTAAAATCGTATGGATGGAAAAAATGAGTCATTTTCGGAAATGCATAACTCATTAACGCTGAATCAAAAAATAGTGAATCCGATATCGAAAACTCACTAACAATATTAGGTGTTATTTTCGAGAAAAAAGTTAGAAAAAGATGAAATAGGGTTCACACGAGTTGTAGGAAGGACCCGCTTTAGATACCAATAATGAAACCCGGAGGTTTCGTAGAAATATGTGCGAAGGGCCATGGCGAGGTCATGCTGCTCATTTTTTGTGCCGGGGCACGAGGTATGGGTGCGTATTTCTGGCATTTATCGCACCCAAGCACGAAAGTTTTAGAATCTTTTTGCATGAGGGGCCACCAATACCCGTGGGTTAAAGCTCGATTTGCTAGTGATCTGCCCCCGGTGTGGCTTCCGCACATTCCTTCGTGTATTTCTTCCATGACTCTTACCACTACGTCGGGGTGAACACAGAGCAGGTAAGGCCCCGAGAAAGACCTCTTATAGAGCTTGTCGTTGGGTGCCAGCCAGAACCCCAGTGCCTTTCTTCTTACTTTCTCTGCTTCTTTTTTATCGTTAGGCAAGTCTCCGGAACGGTGATACTCGATTATAGGATCCATCCAACTCGGTTCCGGAGGGAGGTCGGTCACCACGTTAATTTTGGCCTTAGGCTCGATGCTAGGGGAAGGGACGTATTCTACGGTGATGACTCTCTCTCTTTTATCGCTCATGACCGAGGCTAGGGTTGCCAGCACATCGGCGTGAGTGTTCTCGTTTCTGTTTACGTTGATGATTTCCTGGTGTTCGAAGGTTTGGAGTATCCCGGAGGCGATGGCTACGTAGCTCGCCATTCTCTCGTCCTTTGTCTGAAATTCTCCAGTGATTTGGCTACTGACTAGTTGGGAGTCAGTGTGCACAAGTATCTTCATAACCCCGAGGTTACGGGCCATTTTCAAACCGGCGATCACGGCCTCATACTCTGCCTCGTTATTGGTGGCTCGGAAGCCAAGCTGGATTGACTTCTCGATCACCTCCCCGTGTGGGGAACGGAGTACCACACCGAGGCCGGATCCCTTTTTATTAGCTGCTCCATCGGCATGCAAGGTCCACATTTCCTGGGCTCCCTTGATGCCGGGAGACGTGGTCGTTCCAGTGAATTCTGCCACGAAGTCGGCCAGGGCTTGGCCTTTGACGGACGTTCGGGGCTCATACCGGATATTGTACGCGTTCAAGTGGCACGCCCACTTCGTCATTCGTCGAGACAGATCCCCCTTTTGGAGTATTTCCCTGATGGGCTGGTCCGTATATACCACGATGCTGTGTGCCGAGAAGTAGTGGGCTAGCTTTTGCGAGGCCATGACGAGGGCTAGGACGAGTTTTTCTAGAGGCATATACCTTGCCTCGGCGTCGAGAAGGGTCTTGCTCACATAATAGACAGGTCTTTGCTCCCTGCCGAGCTCTTTGATAAGGACGGCACTGACGGCTATCTCGGATACTGCGAGATACAAAGCAAGGACATCGCCGTTGTCAGGTTTGGCCAGTAGGGGCGCGCTTCCTAGGTAGTTTATGAGTTCCGTAAACGCGCTCCGACATTCGTCATTCCATTCGAACTTCTTCTGAGCCTTCAGAGCCGAAAAGAACGGCTTGCATCGGTCCCCGAATCGGGCGATGAACCGGTTAAGCGCAGCGGCCATCCCGGCCAGCTTTTGTACGTCCTTTCGCTTTTCGGGGGTTCGCAGGTTCTTCAGAGCGGCGATCTGGGCAGGGTTCGCCTCTATGCCATGATGGGTCACCATAAACCCTAGGAACTTCCCCGCCCCAACCCCGAAGGCGCATTTGGAGGCGTTTAGCTTCAGGCCGTGCCTTCGGATTGTTTCGAATACTTCCCTTAGGTCGGACAGGTGGTCTGTCTCCTGGGTGCTCTTTACCACCATGTCGTCGATATAGACCTCCATAGACCGGCCTATGTTTTCAGAGAATATCTTCGTGACCATCCTCTGGTACGTTGCCCCGGCGTTCTTGAGCCCAAACGGCATCACCTTGTAGCAGTAATTCCCCCTTGGGGTTATGAAGGCGGTTTTTTCTTGATCAGCCTCCGACATAGGTATTTGGTGATAGCCGGAGCAGGCATCCAAGAAGCTCATTCTGGCGGCCCCGGCCGTGGAGTCTACTATCTGATCAATTTTGGGCAATGGGAACGGATCCTTTGGACAGGCCCGGTTAAGGCTCGTGTAGTCGATGCACACACGCAACTTTCCATTCTTTTTAGGGACCATGACGGGGTTAGCGAGCCACTTGGGGTAATATATTTCCCTGATGGCTCCGGCCAACAGAAGCTTTTGTACTTCCTCGTTTATGGCATCAGCGTGCTCCGGTCTGACTCGGCGCCCCTTTTGCATGACGGGCTTGGCATCTGGGTTAACATTTAGTTGGTGGCAGGCGAGGTCTGGGCTAATGCCAGGCATCTCACTCGGGGCCCACGCAAAATTGTCGAGGTACTGAAGTAGGAGCTCAACGAGTTCCTTTATCTCGGGCTCCCTTAGGTTAGCGCCCACCATGAAAAAGTGGTCTTCGTCGTGTTCAGGGATTTGAATTTTTAGCAAGCCCCCTTCTACCTTCTCTTCTGCCTCCGGCCCCATCTTTTTGTTCATTTCCCTCAGCAGCTTAGGGTCCTCCGTTTCTATGTTCATGGCGCTCTGAACGGGCACTGGTTTTTCGCCGGAGTACACGGCCATGGCACAGCTTCGCGAGACTTTTTGGTTTCCCGATACGGTCTCTACTCCAGTTGCAGTTGGGTACTTGACCTTTTGGTGCAAAGTGGAGGAGACGCCTTCTATCTCGTGAAGCCATGCGCGCCCAAGTATGATGTTGTAAACGGAGGGGACGTCCACCACCGTGAACTCCACACTCATAACCTTGGTTCCTGTTTTAACAGGCAAGGTTATGTTCCCCCTGGGCTGAACAGCCTCAGAGTTGAATCCGTACAGGGGAGGGGCATTGGTGTCTAACTGCCCCTCTGTCAGCCCCATTTTTTGGAAAAGGTCTCCAAAGATTATATTTACCGATGCCCCTTGATCGACGAGAATACGTCCCACTGAGCAATGACCCACTTGGGCCGTGATAACAAGGGCGTCATTATGGGGCATGTCCACCCCTACCAAGTCAAAGACGGTGAAGCTCAGATCCGGCTTCTCACCGCGTTTGAATTTCTTCCGGGGGTTCGGACCGTCGGTGAGGCAGACATGCTGCTTCATTGATGTCTCGCGGGCCTCGGTTCTCTCCGCTCCATTCGCCTTGGGCTTCTTCGGCCCCGAATGAATGACATGACAAGTCATCACCGGTGGGGGGAGGTCTTGTTGCCTTTCATCGGCCTCTTCTTCTCTACCCCGATCAGAGTCCCTTTGTGACTTGACGTATTTGCTCAGTAGTCCGTCCCGTGCCCATCCTTCTAACCTCGCCTTCAGACCATGACACTCCTCAGTACTATGGCCGCGGCCTCTATGATAGTCACAGAATTTGTCGTTGGGCCCACGAGCAGGCTCGTTCCTGAGTGGAGGAGGCCAAGAGAAGAATGGTTCGTTCTCGATCTCCCTAAGTAGGTCGGTCAATGGGAGGCGGAAAGTGGTGGAGTAAGCAGTTCCCGGGTTTGGAGCACCGGCCCGGCGGGGCTCCTCTCTTCTTCTCTTGGGAGGCGGTTGCGGGTTTCTTTCGACCCGAGGTCTTCCGATCCTCTCAGCCATGGGTCGGTCTCGTCGGGGGCTTCGTACGACGGCCCTCTCACGGGGCTATTCTATGCTGGCGACAGAACGGACTACCCCAGCAGATCGCATGTCTTTCTCAATATCGATATGCTACTTTATCAGCGATCTGAGTCGGGAGACCGTGCTAGGAGGGGTCGCGATCATTTCATTACGGATTCTGCTCCCTACGACCATGTTCTGCCTGAAAGCAGCTATGGCGGTTGAGTCGGGGCACTCGTTGCACTCCGCATGTTTCTGCCAGAACCGGTTATCGTAGCTCTCTAGGGTCTCCTTAGGCAGGGCTCTCACCTGATATAGCTGCTCCGGTTGGGCAACCCTTTCTTTAAGGTTGATGAACCGGTGAGCGAAGTCGTAGGCCAGGTCATCCCAACAGCGGATGGTGTTGGCGGGCAGGGACTGGAACCACTTGCTGGCCAGCCTCCCCAGGCTGGCGGGGAAGCACTTGCACATAAGCCGGTCCAGGTGGGACCAGTGATTCATTTGGTACCGATAGTGCCGGAGATGAGCTTCCGGGTCTGAATCCGCATTGAAGATCTGTAGGACGGGGGCAGTAAAGTTCCCAGGCGGAGCGCTATACTCTATCTCGTTCGAGAACGGGGTACTACGGGTTGAGGCGACGATCTTCAACGCTGCTTCGTCGGCGGCATCATCCCGATTAGTTCGACGGCCGTGCCTCCGTCTACGGGGAGGCTTTTCGGTTCGTGCACGGCTCGACTCTGGCTGAGAGACATAGCTGTCATCCGGCCAGTGGATCCGTGAGTGCACACTTCGTTCGTCTCCACGGCGGGAGTTCCCTTCGTGGGAATGCTCCGACTCCTCACCCCTAGTTGGCTCTCTGGGAGTCTCTAGGAGGGGGGTCGTCGGAGGGGTCCCAACCGGGACAACACGCTTTTAGTAGGTCTTCGGGGCGGTTCGTCTCGGCTCGCGACTTGGATGACGGGCTCGGGCTCGGGCTCTAGTGCCATCAGCGTGGCTATTAGTGCCTTCTGGGCCGCAAGAGCCACAAGTTCCTTTTTGTGGATATCGAGCATCATTTCAGTCAGTTCGGTCCGAGTTCGGGGCGTTGCGGCTATCGCCGTTAGGGGAGCGGGATCCCTCGTGGACGCGGTTATCGGGGTATCCTCAAAGGAAAGGGTCCGTGACATTCCGTAAACGGGGTTGGGTCGAGGCGACGGGGTGTCGAATCGATTATTGCCAGACATGTTTCTTTTGAGGTTGGAATGTCAGAGCTGACGCGTTCTACAGATTCCCACAGACGGCGCCAATTGGCGAGCCTGATTTTATTCCCAAGCTCGACTTAATCAATTTCGTGTCGGCTCCAATCTCTTCCGAGGCGTCCGATGTGAATCCAATCTGCTCCGGTGTCGGGACAATCTTCGTGCCTGCACAGGTAACGAACAGGGGCCCGGGGTTGTTGCCGGGTTTTCCCTCTCCAACGGTCAAGTCAGTATGTGGGGGATTGAAAGTTGGCAAATAGTGTAAGGTGAGGGGTCGGATCTGTTACAGGGCGTAATATCAGTTGTTGGAGGTTGAATAGTTATGGTCCGGACTGTATTAGCTTTATCTCTCTTCTCGCTTTTTTTCCGTGTCCCCTTCTAAGTAGGATTAGGAGGGGTATTTATAGTAAGGGCCAGTGGCGTAATGACCCTTGGATCACTGTACTGTGAGAAGCTAATCCGACGGCGTAGAGTCATTTATGACTCTGACAAGAGTACTGTCCTCTACCGGGGCCCACAGGAGGTGGCATATGATTGGGCCACATCGATGGAACGCCAGAGGGGTCCCCCAAGGGAGCAGCAGCATTAATTGGTGAAGCGTACTTGATACGCTTCTTTCTAGGCCGGCCTGTACTCAGCTGGGCCTCCTCAGTCCGGGGCGTCACGTCACTTAGAGTTGACGAGGCCCGGACTGCCTGCTGAGGGGGTGATATTGCCCCGGACGAGGGACGCTGACATTCCCTCGCCAAAGTCCATCTAGGATCAGATTCGGTAGCACGGTAGGCTACTATGCTACCGACACTCTCACAATGTCCTAGGAAGAAAACTCTAGTCCAACATCATCCAACTTGCAAATGAGAAATGTTATATAAATAGTATCTTAGTCATTCAACGATTTCTAGAATTGTGCATGCCAGACGCGGTCCATACCCAAAGCTAGTAAGCCTTGAATCTGAGGTAAAAATTGGGCTGTGGCAAAAAAAATCAGGGCTGAAGCAAATTTTTTTATTTTTTATTTGTTTATGGGCCTTGGGCAAAACAAAAAAATGGACTGAAACTTGAGCAAGCTACAATACTGGTCCGCCCCTGGTGCTGCATGGAGAACAATTATAAGTTTAGGGTATTGTTGAGTAATTTCGGCTAAATTGCGCAATATGGTACATATAATCTTGATGCCTTTGTCATCATGGAAATTGTTTTGTCATCATGGAAATTGTTGTGCTTAAAGTGGCAAAGAATGTCATTTCATTATATTGAATTGACTCCTATCAACACTTTCATTTTCAGTAAACTTTAATTAGAAGTGCATAAATCAACGTCACCGCAACAGATCGAAGTGAGCAAAAATCTCTAAATTGATAACGGATCCATTAAATCACCGCTGCCAAAGAATAAGGTGTGGATAGATAAGAGAGTTGAAGAGATTAGCACAAAGCAAAAAGATAAATGAAAAAAAATAGATTTTTTTAGTGTATTTAAACAAACACAAAATCATGACTTAATGAGAAAATTGATCGTATGCGTGACTTTTTATGGGAAAAAAAAAAAACATAACTTAGATGCTTTTTTTGAAGTCTAAATGAGTCCCGTGTTTCACAACCAAAATTGGGATGATATTAGTAATGACATGCGATTTCAAATGATATGATAATGAAGTGTTTACTATAGCAAGCACATCAAGCTAGCTATATACTATTTTTAGTCAAATTACTGATAAAAAGTGAAGTCCGGAATTTCGAATGTTGTTACACAGTTTCAGTTGTAACTGAAAGTTTTTAGCGGAGTTAATAAATAAAACATAAAGATGAACACAACACGTTTGATTACGAAGTTCGGCCAAATCTACTTCTCCGAAACCCTTGCTCAGATTAATGATATTAAGAAATGTTACAATTTTTGACTAAATACTTAAAATATCATGACTCAGTCACGTATATATCAATCTCACACTACTCATACTCCTCTCAACTATCACTCACAAATCTAATAGTATCCCGCCGTTATCTAATGGTATTTCACCGTTAATATTCTCTCACAAGAGTATTATATTTTCAAAACTTGTGTTTATTTCTCTATATTTTTTATTTTAATATATTTCACAAACATTACATTATGATATGGCCACATATATACACGGCCATAAATCTCTATTTGCATAAGAGATTATCTTATAATCGGTACAAGATATTCATGAATAATCTTTTCTGATTTTGTCTTCAATATCGTTTCTTGTTATGTTCAAAGATCTTCCATTATCTTATTTCTTTGAATTCAAGATCAACATTATATTTCTTTAATTTTTCTTCTTTAACTTAATTGTATTTCTTTACTTATTTTTGTTTATCTTTATTTGCCATTTGTCTAATATACTTTTTAGTATCTTACTTCCCATAACACGTCCTTATTCCATTCCCATCATATGTGCACAAATAAGATCTAAAGATACGAAATATATATAGCAAAATTAGCTCCAATAAAATTTGATCGGCTTTCAGTTGCATTTCTTAGTTACAACTGAAATTCCAGCAATTTGCATTGATCAGCAACTCAATAACAAACTATTATTAGCCCAATAATCACTTTAACTATAAAGAATGTCAATGTCTACTTTGCCGGTAAAATAACAACAATATGAGATATCTCAAATTGATTATGAAGCTTCTTGTCATTTAATAGAGCTTTTCACATGACCAATCATGTCATCATCATCATCTGCATGCTTGTAGATTTCTTTAGAATCGTCAAACACAACATTATATAATTCAATGAATTTATGTGTTCTCAAGTTAAAGACTCTATATAGGTTTTAGCGTTTTTAGAATAACTAAAAATTAAAGATCCCTTTATCACTTTTAAAACCAAACTTTCCTAGTGTTATTTGTCTTTAAATATATAACATATAAATTCAAACACATAAAAATCCTTTAGATTAGGGTTCTTACCATTCCAAATTTAATAGGGCGTTGTATTAGTTCCTTTAATGACGTAAACCCTATTGACAACGTGACAAACAATGTTAACAGTTTCAGCCGATAAATTCTTAGGCATTCTTGTCGAATCTAACACATTCTTACCTACTTTTTGTATAAATTTCATTATTTTTTTAATTAAGCAATTTTGTGGTGAAGTTTGGGAGGAAAAAAACTCATGACATATACCTTCTGCGTTGCAAAAATTAGCAAACTATGGTTTCTGAAATTATTTTACACGATAACTAACAATCTTTCCTATGTTGCATCCTTTCTCAGAATTTAATTGTAAAAACAGATTTGGAAATGGTTTAAAAGTATGAGATTTTTTTTTTTTGGAAAACAATCCACGAGTATCTTGAATAATCATCCACAACCACAAACATACATCTATTTCTTCCAATACTTTGAGTCTGTGTAGGACCAATAAGATTTACATGTAAAATTTTAAGAATACAAGTGGTTTTAGTTTGGCTATTATTTTTGCAAAACCTCTTTGCTTGTTTCATATTCATACAATTAACACAACTGCTAGGAAGATTTATATTCAGTTCAATTACACCTCAAACAGTATTATTTTTAACAATTTTAGAAAGAGTTTTAAACTTCACATGACCAAGTCTTTTATGCCAATTTTCAGCATCGTTAGTACTAACTTGGTTGCAACTGAATTTTGGTAAAATGCTAGTTTTAGCTTGAGTATTACTCTTGTTTGTTACTGAACTATCATATGTCATGTGAGTGTAACAACCACTGTCAGAATAGCATGAGTTAGAAGGGATGATTTTTAAAGAATTGACAATATATCTATTACAAGCAATCATATCAGTTTTCTTTTTCGCAACCCAAGTCCACTTAGAAGCTGATTTATGAAAACAATTAAAACTCTTTTTATTTTCAAAAATATTTTTAAAACATTTTCTTTCTAAATGTACATGTTTCTTGCAGTAATGGCATACCTTAATATGACTACTAGTAGCAGTTTTAGAATAAAGTTTGAGAAACTTATATTTAACAAGACATTCAGTTGCAACTAGTGCTTTGAAAAATTTATGAGTTATGTTTCCAATTGCAATTGAAATTCTTTTGAAACTTACATTGGATTACAGTTTTGCTTGGAATGACGCCATCATAAATATGCCTTTTCCATTATCTGAATATCCATCATATCCCAAACCACTATTGTCTTTTCCATGCCTTTGAAAAGAGAGTACTTGATCCACTCTTTCAGTAGCACCTAAGTTTTGAAGCTTAATTTTTGTATTTGAAATTCATTCGTGTCTTTTGTAAGTTCACTCTTTAGCACAAGATTTTGTTCCTTTAATTTTGAGTTGTCGTTTCTTAGATCAGATCCACCTTCATCCCCTCCATTAACCAAATTTTTCCTGACTTGCCAATACGCATACTTATATCCACTTTCAATTCGAGTCGGATTGCAAAAATATCATATTTGCCTTATTAACTCCATTCAAGATCAACATTATACTTTTTTCATTTTTTTTCTTTTACTTGATTGTGTTTCTTTCATTATTTTTCTTTGTCTTGATTTGATATTTGTTTAATATACTTATCAGTATTTTTCTACTCATAGCACGTGCTTATTCCATGCCATCATATCTGCACAAATAAGATTTAAACATACGAAATATATATTAGGAAAATTAAATACAACAAAATCTGGTCCGTTTATAGTTGCACTTCTCACTTACAAATGAAATTCCAGCAACATGTATTTGATCAATAACAAACTATTATTATATCAATAATCACTTTTAAGTATAAAAGATATCAATATCTATTTTGCCAATATAATAATAAAAAGACGAAGTGTCATGATAATTTGTAATAATGTATGGCTAGCTTTTAAGCTAGTTAAACTTAGTTGATGTTACAATGCTAGTTAAAAAGGACTATCCCATTTGGATAGCTATTCATGATACTATAATATTAAATTGTATCTCTCCTACTTTACCTTCTCCACAAATTATGGTTTTCATTTTTATACGAAAAAAAATAACATAGTATTTCATGAAGTATTATTTAAATTGTAATTGGTAAAATTGTACATAGGCTTAGTTTTTTTAACAAAGTTAAAGCGATAGCTAATTTTAAAAAAGATAGTCTTTTCGTGTTAACTTTGAATAGGAAGATTGATAGTGATAGAACACAAAAAATCAGACCCGAATATTTTATTCGGGTCGTAATCAACCCACTTTATAAATGGGCATCCAACGCTTAAATGGGTCATCTCATATTGGTTGTAGGGATTGAGGGGCTACAACACAAAGCCCAAGCCCAATCAAAGGGGGACCCTTGTCTGAGAAATCCCTGGGATGAAGACATTTGTCACTATCCTAGAAGGCGCAGTTGCCTATAAATAGCCCACTACCCCTCCTAGAAAAGGACCAGAAAATCTATCCAAAAAATATAGAGAGAAGTTAAGAAAAGAGAGAAACTAACCAAAGCATATCACTTCGAGAAATAAACCGAGAAAAGACAGCCGAGCACCGAATAAAAGAGGAGAAAGATCAAGACGAGAGATTAAATAGTCATATCGAGCATAATTGTAAGACCGAAATACTAATCCGAGCAAATGTAATAGTCCGAACAAGGACAATAATCCGAGCAATAATAAAGATCAGGAAGTATCCTTTATTCACGGTTGATTTACCATTATATCATTGTTGAAAAGCCTAACGCGACCGACCAAAGTTATGGCTTTATCAAATGGCGCCGTCTTCGGGAATCATCTAGTTCCCAACTAGTTTAGAATTCGAATACCAATACTCTGCCAGACGAGCGACAATGGTTACCAATGTAGAGGAAACCCATCCCGAGATAGTAGAAACCAATAACCAAAACACACAAATTAGCCAACAAGACCTCGACGATCTACTCGCTATCCGCGACAGATATGAAGCTATCCAATCCGGAAACCAACCAACAAACTCCTACGCAAACCAAGAACAACCGGTCGAACCACCCCGACATTTCATCGAAGGAATTGTCGACGAACACATTTCGTCCTCGGAGGACGAACAAGACGTGCCCGTATTAAGGCGTGCACGAAGACGCTTAACCGGGTCCCAAGCAGGGCCGAGCTCAAGAGTCCCTTTGCCCACGACCTCGGTCAACTCTGGTGCCCGTTTACAAACGGACGAGGCTCATCAGTTTGGCATGCCCGAGGAACGTGTACTCGGACAGTCGCCACGACTGCCGACTAATTCTCCGAGGATGATTACACCACCCACGGTGGAGGTACAACATGTCGTTCCATTAGCCGATGAAAGGAGCTACACACAGCTACAAGCTCAGCTGGCGGCATGCATGACGGCCATGACAGCGGCCGGCATCGTATTGCCAGTTATCCAACCCAACAAAGACCCACGCCATGAAGTGGAAGATTCTGCCTACAGGGCCGCCCTGGAGGCAGCGGGTCGGCGAACCGATACAAGAGTCCCCCACCAAGGGGGCAATGTCCCAATAACTATCGTCCATCCGAACACACATATGGAACGTGTCCACACAAACACGAAGGACGATAGATATCCCGATTACAGGATCGGGGAGGGATATGGCCCACCACCACATCAGGAAGGATACCCTCCCCCCTACCAAGTCACGGATGACGCGTTCCAACAGGCTTGGAACGTATGCCAAGAAACCCCGTGTGCTGAACAGATCACGCGGTACCGCAATCCTATGGGGTTCGTCATCCCCGAATTCAGGCTCTATGATGGAAAGAGTTGCCCTATCGACCATCTGAGGCACTACAAGACGAAGATGGAACTGTGGAGTGACGACCATGCACTGATGTGCAAATTTTTCAAAAACAGCTTGGGTCAAGAGGCTTCGTCATGGTATCATAACTTACCACGGGGCTCCATTAGAAACTGGGCAGAACTGCTAAGAGCGTACTCCACCCGGTACGCTGCTCATCGAAAAAAGAAGGTTAGTATCGAAACCCTTCTTAAAATGACGATGATGCCAAATGAAAGGCTCAACGATTACTGCATACGTTTCATCGACGTAGCAAACCAGATTCCACGATACGCCAATAATATAGCCATCCAAAATTTTATCAATTCCATCCCTAATGGCTATTGGGCGAGAAGGAAGTTCATAGGCAAAAACTTCCCGACCACTGATTCCCTGCTAGCCTATTGTACCCACCTCACCGATAAAAACGACGAACTGCGTTTCCTAAACCGAACTCTACCAAGAAGAGAGTCGGTCCGTGAGGCACAGGTGGGTCGCAAAAGAGTTAGAAATAGCAGGGGAGAAGCATTCCAACCGACCAGAAAGGGCAAAGAGCCCGAGGTCCAGAGCAGGGGAGAGCGACCACGAGCACTAGAGCCTAAACCGCTCCAGATTGCATACCCAACACCGACCAACGAACATAAACCGCTCCAGCTCACCTACCCGATGCCACCCAAGCCATTTCAACAGGTTCGGCCCCAAGAGAGGGAACTCCGAAACACTTTCGGACCGGTCGAACTGCGATACACTTTCAACCTGTCTGCTGAAGATATCCTCAAGGAGATATGCAGGGAAAGTTGGTATTCCCGACCACAACCGATCATCTCTCCCCCCAGTCAGAGAGATTCCAAGCTCTTCTGCGCATATCACGAGGATCACGGCCATCTCACTGAGCATTGCCGTAACCTACGATGGAGAATGAACCAGTGGGGCGATGCAGGATACCTAGCCAAGTTCATCAAAGGAGCTGGGAATAAAGGCAAACAACTGGCCATCGAGGGATCTGACAACCGGCAAGGCAAAACGATCAATGTCGTTCATATGTCACGACCCAAGGGCCCAGGCGGGGAACGATCACGACAACGGCAGCTGGCCCACTTTAGCCAAGTAGCCAAGACATCACAGGCGTCGACTTCAAAACGACAGTGCACACCACGACGATATCCGCCCATTTCTTTTTCGGATCTTGACGAAGAAGGGGTGATATACCCCCACGGTGACGCCATTAACCTCCGTGTTCAAATCGGCCTAGACACAGTCGGCAGGGTACTTGTCGACCAAGGAGCCTCTTGTGATATCATGTACAAAGAGCTTTTCGACAAGATGGAACTCAAGCTGCAAGATCTTCAGCCTACCGATGTCACACTGATCGGATTCATCTCCGAAACGACCAAACCTTTGGGTAAGATCGTCCTCAGTGTCACAACAGGGTCCATGTCGGTTCCCGTGGAGTTCTTAGTGGTCGACGACCATTCTGGGCACAACGCAATATTGGGCCGACCTTGGCTACATGCCATGAAGGCCATACCCTCGACCTATCACCAAAAGGTCAAATACCCGAATGATAGGGGGGCGATCGAGACAGCCAGAGGATGTCAAGAAGATTCAAGACGCTGCGAGGACATCACCGCGACCCTCCAAAAACAACGAAGCCCTGTGGAACAACCCACCAGCACAAAGAAGCTGATCAGCCAAATATCCAAAGCCGAAAGGGTTGTCGAAGAACAAGTAGGAGAGACACTTAGGAAGGTGTATATCCCGGATATGGATGAGGAGCACTATTTCCTCCTCGGCGATAACCTTCCAAAACAGGAATCCGAGGAGTTAGAAGCGTTCCTTTTCATCAACATTGATAAATTCGCCTGGAGCCCTAAAGACATGCCGGGCCTAGACCCCACTACAGCATGCCACCACCTAAGTGTAAACGCCGAGTACAAGCCAATAGCACAGAGAAGCAGAAAAGTCTCGGTACAGCACAGAGCAGCTATAGTCGCTGAAGTACAAAAGCTATTGGAGGCTGGAGCCATAAGGGAGGTTTACTATCCAAAATGGTTGTCCAACCCGGTCGTCGTCCCTAAGAAGAACGGGAAGGAAAGAGTCTGTATAGACTTCACCAACCTCAATAAAGCCTGCCCGAGGGACCACTTTCCCCTTCCGAGGATCGATCAACTGGTGGACGTAACAGCAGGAGCGGAACGGATGACCTTCCTTGATGCGTACTCAGGATACCATCAAATTCCCCTCGCCTGCGAAGATCAAGAAAAGACTTCATTTATATCGCCTTTGGGAAATTATTGCTACACGGTAATGCCTTTCGGTCTACGCAATGCGGGGGCAACATACCAAAGGATGATAACACGGGTATGTCGAGATCATATAGGGAAAACAATGGAGGTATACATAGACGACATGGTCGTCAAAAGCGAAAGAGCCACGTCCCACCTTCAAGATATCAGGGACGTCTTCCGAACGCTGGGCCAGCACAAACTGAAACTCAATGCGAGCAAGTGTGCATTTGGCGTCAGCAAAGGGAAATTCTTGGGGCATATGGTTAGCCGACGAGGAATAGAGGCTAATCCCGATCAAATAACGGCTCTACGAAACCTAACGGCGCCCAAGAATAAGAAACAGGTACAAGAGCTCACGGGAATGATGGCCGCGCTGAGCAGGTTCATTAGCCGATCCGCAGATAAGGGACGGTCGTTTTTCGAATCGCTCAAGAAGAATAGAAAATTCGTCTGGGACCCGGAATGTGAAGTCTCATTCAACAATCTCAAAGAGTACTTGAGGACACTGCCACTGCTGGTAAGGCCGAACAAAGGAGACATTCTGGCATGCTACCTAGCAGTTTCCACTACAGCTGTGAGCGCAGTCATCCTACGGGAAGAAGGTCGCGAACAATTTCCGATCTACTTCGTCAGCAAGACTCTGGTCGAAGCCGAAACACGTTATCTACCCTTGGAAAAGCTGTGCCTGGCATTGGTCGTCGCAACCAGGAAGTTGCCACACTATTTCATAGCTCATCAGGTCCGGGTATATACAAAGTTTCATATTAAAGTCACTTCGACGGACGGACATTAGCGGCCGAGTTGCCGCCTGGGGGGTCGAGCTATCCCAATTTCATATCGAATTCGCGCCCCGCCATGCCATAAAGGGACAAGTCCTGGCCGATTTCGTCGCAGAATTCACCGAAGGCTATGACGAGCCTTTGGCACTCTCTCCCCAATCACACTGGCAGATACATGTCGACGGATCAGCCACCAAGGACGGATCAGGAGCAGGGATCGTCCTGAAATCTAGAGAGGGAGCAATCATCGAAAAAAGCATAAAACTGGGCTTCCGAGCTACCAACAATGAGGCAGAATACGAGGCCATGATAAATGGCATGCTTATTGCCCGGTCCCTCGGATGCTCCCACTTAATTGCCAGCTCAGACTCCATGCTCATTGTCAATCAAGCCATCGGCGAGTACCAAGCGAAAGATGATAGAATGATCCTCTACCAAGAAAAAGTCCAAAGCTTGATGGCCACCTTCGAACAATGCGAGTTAGTAAGAATCAATCGCACCGAGAATGCACATGCTGATGCATTGGCCACCCTAGCCTCGACATTAACATTGACCGACTCCCGGTCGATCACAGTGGAACTATTGCCGACCCCGAGCATAATGAAAAGGGTAAACCGGGTGACATCGATACAGTACGAACTAGGTTGGATGGAGGACATGACCCATTATCTGCGAAGTGGAACGCTTCCGGTCGATAAGATAAAAGCGATGAAGATTGCAAGAAAATCTCCTCGATTCTGGCTATCCGAGGATGATAAACTATACAAATCCAGTTACCGGGGACCACATCTACTGTGCGTCCCGACCGAGCTACAACTGCCGGTCTTGGAGGAAATCCACGAAGGGTCCTGCGGAGCACACATCAAAGGGCGATCCCTTGCAAACAAGGCAGTGACCCAAGGATATTGGTGGCCCTATATCAAGCGAGACGCCGATGCATACGTCCAACGATGCGACAAATGCCAGCGATTCGCCAAGATACCACGGCTCCCATCATCTATGATGACCCCGGTATCAGCACCATGGCCGTTCGCTCAATGGGCAATCGACTTGGTCGGTAAACTCCCAAGAGCACCTGGGAATGTGGAATATCTGATCGTTGCGACTGATTATTTCACCAAATGGGTCGAAGCGAAACCCCTCCGAGAAATCAAAGCCAGCAACGTCAAACAATTCATTTGGGAATACATCATAACTAGGTTCGGTATACCGTACGCGATAGTCGCCGACAACGGAACCCAGTTCAAAGATGCCAATTTACAGCTATGGTACGAGGAACTCGGTATCCGAAAATTCTATTCGACGCCGACATACCCACAAGGGAACGGGCAAGCTGAAGTGTCAAACCGAACAATATTAGACGGCATCAAGACCACCCTTGAACAGGCAAAGGGGAGGTGGCCCGAGCGGCTACTCAACGTTTTATGGTCGTGCCGAACTACACCCAAGACGGGCACCAAGGAAACCCCGTTTAGCTTAGCATACGGTGTTGAGGCCGTCATACCGACAGAGATCGGGCTACCTACGCTCCGAACAACGTTGGTCGAGCAGGGAAATAATGAACAAAGAATGAGAGAAGAGCTCGACATGATAGACGAGAAACGAGAGATAGCGGCCCTTACCTTAGCTAAATACCAACAAAGCGTAAAGCAAACCTATGACAAGAGAGTAAAAGGATCTAAAGAATTCATGGTGGGAGAACTGGTGCTGCGACGAGTGACGGTCTATACCCGCAACGAAATACATGGCAAACTGAGCCCTACCTGGGAAGGCCCATACGAAATCGTCAAGCGAACAAGTCCAGTCTCTTACAAAATCAAAAGCGTCCTGTTCGCCAACAGCCGCGGGGAAAAGAATTCTTGGAACGTGGCTAACCTAAAGAAGTACTACGTATAGGCAATGCTCCGAATACAAGTACAGGTGATACCTTACCTTTCTTGCTTAAGGGCATTATCTTTCTTCTTTTGAATGAATAAAATATATTATTATGCTGTCTACTAATACTATGAGATTCTCAACATGGCCGAAGTGCCTAAGAAATACTATGAAATCCCGTAAATGGCGTGTTACCGAAGGAACGTCTAGGGATACTATGAGATTCTCAACATGGCCGAAGTGCCTAAGAAATACTATGAAATCCCGTAAATGGCGTGTTACCGAAGGAACGTCTAGGGATACTATGAGATTCTCAACATGGCCGAAGTGCCTAAGAAATACTATGAAATCCCGTAAATGGCGTGTTACCGAAGGAACGTCTAGGGATACTATGAAATTCCCAACATGGCCGAAGTGCCTAGGAATATTATGAAAGTCCGTAAATGGCGTGTTACCGAAGGAACGTCTAGGCATACTATGAAATTCCCAACATGGCCGAAGTGCCTAGGAATACTATGAAATCCCGTAAATGGCGTGTTACCGAAGGAACGTCTAGGGATACTATGAAATTCCCAACATGGCCGAAGTGCCTAGGAATATTATGAAAGTCCGTAAATGGCGTGTTACCGAAGGAACGTCTAGGCATACTATGAAATTCCCAACATGGCCGAAGTGCCTAGGAATACTATGAAATCCCGTAAATGGCGTGTTACCGAAGGAACGTCTAGGGATACTATGAAATTCCCAACATGGCCGAAGTGCCTAGGAATATTATGAAAGTCCGTAAATGGCGTGTTACCGAAGGAACGTCTAGGCATACTATGAAATTCCCAACATGGCCGAAGTGCCTAGGAATACTATGAAATTCCCAACATGGCGTGTTACCAAAGGAACGCCTAGGAATACTATGAAATTTATGTGCAGGTACAATGCAAGGAAGTATTCAGGTCCACTTTACGACGGCAATGCAATATATATTGGCTACAACGATGAAGGAGAATCAATCTAAACAACAAAACATCAACAAAAAGCATCTCCAAAACAGGAATAACGAAATAACAAATGATTTGGCAAGGAAAAACCGATCCGATCAATTAAACAGCAATACGGTAATGGAAAGGTACAAAACAGGAATAAAGAAATCACATATATAATCCTCGCCCGCATTACGGAGGCAACAAGAAGATCAACGGCACTAAAGAGATTCATTTAAGAAGAACTACTGCAGGAGGAGCACGACGGTAATTGACCGAGCTCAATCTCTTCGTCGTCCGTCGTTGTATACCCATCAGACTCATCACCATCAAAACGCTCCTCAGAAATGAGGGCATCAAAATTGGTCGTATGAGCCCCAACACAAGTCAGCGTTTGAAGCCGCGCGTTGAACTCGGCTTCTTTGGCGGACTCGTGAGCATCCGAGGCCGCTTTACGGCGATCATCGTCAAAGGAGAGGTCACGGCGAGCTTCAATCACAGCTGCGGAAGCATCGTATCTGGCGCGGGACAAACGGAAATACTTCACCAACACGTTGGCCTTGGTCACAAGCAACTTTAATTTGCCGAAGTACTCGCCTTTTGCACGCCAATATCGATCCAAACGACGCTCCTGAACCTCAACAGCATGCTCGGCACGGCGAACATATTCTCGAAAAGAGGCCGCCTGTGTTTTCAGCTTGGTCCGCAGTCGAGCACATTGGTCGGTCAATTTGACATTTTTGCTCATCAAAACAATGTAGGGCCACCTGTCAGGCACCTCACTAGCCGCACCAGATGAGACCTCGTCCCGGGCAGCACCAGTAGGTCCTAACCCCGGGTTAACTAGGCATGGAGAACCAGCCTGGTGCGACGTAGTAGCATGTGCCTATAAAAAAAAAGGGGGGGAGGAGAAGAACGAGAAGAGATGAATAAAAAAAAAAAAGAGAAAAAAAAAAAAAAAAAAAAAAAAAAAAACGAGAAGAGAAATTTTTATAACAAGATACAAAGAAAACGACAACAAGCTATTTTATTACTCCGACAACCCCTCAGCAGACGCCGAAGTCTCTACTACATCGGCAAAATGAATTTCTCGCAATGAATTAATTTGCGTCCCCAAACGCTCACGAATGACCGCCTCGATTCGGTTCAAAGCAACAGTGGTTTCAGTCACCCCGGCCTTCGCATCAACCATGCGCTCTGCCCGGGATACACCACTCATTCCTTTTATAAGCTCAATCACCTCTAAAGCGCGAGCTCGGGCCCAATACGCTTTGACAAAGGATAGCAGCAGGTCCGCGTCCTCGAAAACGGCCCCAAGGACCAAGGTCAAGCTCGTCACACGACCTCGGGCTTCATCACGAGAACGTCGTAGGGCACCGAGAAGTTCCTTCGCTTTACCCTTATTTGCCGTGTAATGGGCGGTCTTTTTACTAAATTTCTCTCCCAAATCACGTAACCGGATCGCCAGGTTGGAAATATGAATATTCAGACCCTCGATTTCCTGATAGGCACAAGTCAATTTCGCGGTAAGGGACGCGTTAGACCTTTCCAAATCCTCCATTACGTCACCTACACTACGACTAGGCGAGGTCCAGACCACCATGGCAAGGGGGTTATTAGGTACCTGACAATATTTTGTTTTCATATCCTTCAAAATATGACGACCATCAAAAGAAATTGACCCAAGCAAGCCCAACAGAAAGCAACCATAACACTTATATTATCACTCCCCCAAAAGAATCTGTTTCTAGATACAAAAAAAAAAAAAAAAAAAAAAAAAAAAAAAAAAAAAAAAAAAAAAAATTTACAATGCCAGAAAGATAGTCAAGGTTCCACCTGAAGAGATGTTGGTGGGGGAACAGTAGAATCCGGTCGAGGAGAAGACGCGGTCGACATAGAGTGAGGACGCAGCGCTGTCGAAATTGTCTGCCCCGGTAGCCGCGGAAGCTCTTCTTCACGAAGATTCGCCCAGTCCAAGGGTTTCGGCGGTGCACCATGCGGACACGGGTACACCAACTCCGACCACGCCCTATCCGACAGAGGAACATTCGCGAAGTTGAGCGCCCGCACATGAGCGCAGTATACAGAAAAGTTGGCCATCATTGCTAACTTTTTCCGCTCCTCCGCCTGTGCCGTTTTCAGGGCAGACACCTTAGCCTTCTCGGCTTCCACGTCCTCAGCCAGGAGCAAGTTCTCCTCCTCTACTTCGCCGTACTTAGCGGCCATGCTCTCTTTTTCCTCCCTCAATTTCTCGACCTCCTCGGTCAGGTGCAGGAAGTCCACCGACAGTTTGTCATAATTCTCGCCCAGGGTTTTCTTCTCGGCGACCAATTTCTCCTTATCGGCCTCAAGATTATCCTTCTCGGCCACCAATTTCTCTTTCTCAGCCCCGAGAGCTCCCAGCTGATCCCGTAGCGCCACGGCACTCACAGCAATCTGCACTTTAACACATTAGTTTCCAAATAAAATATAAGTACCCAACCTATATAGTGCAATACGAGCCCCACATACCCTCAGCGCATCCGCATGGGCCTGCTCTATCACTGACATTGTAGGTTGGGCAGATAGCTTTTCTGCATTCTTAAACACAAGGGGTTTCAGAGCCGTATAACCCATCTTCAGCGTTCTCGGTTGATCCAGCAGTTCACCCCTACATCGGTCAATGTACCGGGTCATTGCAACCCCATCCACCGACCCCTTCTCTGATCCGTCGAGAGCCTCACCCTCGACACCCACCACATCATCCCCGGCATTCTCTTCGCTGCCTTCCCTCCCCACCCCCACGTCCTCCTCCAACGGCTCAATCTCAGGGGCCCTATGCTCGATCTCTTCCTCATTACGGAGGGGCGAGCACACGGACAACTCTATCGGACCCTCGGTGGGGATAGGCGAGATGACCGGCAAAGTCATCGTACTATCTCCCATATTCGTCAAGAGGTTCATATATCCGAATACATCGTCAACCGACCCCTGAAACACAATAATACCCATAGACCGGGCAAGAGCGAGGGTAACCAATTGAGAAGTCAGTAGCTGAAACAAGACGACTAATAAAGCAAAGCACTAGCGAACCAAATGACAAACCACCAAAAGACAGGAAAATCATAACACATATACACATACCTCGCCCGGAGCAGAGGCATCCTCGGCGGTATCCCCTTGAGCAACGGCAAACACCCCCTCGCCCGAGCCAACGTTAGCCTCTTCCTCGGTAACCGACGTATCAGTTCCCCTAGCCCTCTTCGTTGTTTCAACGACAGGCTCAGCTGCGCGACGCTTAGAACGAACAGCTCTTTTCCCAAGCCGAGTAGCACACCGAGCCTGTACCACCTTTAAAAATTCCTCCTCGGGCTCTTTCGGGAT
Organism: Primula veris; assembly: GCA_963682055.1. Classification (NCBI taxonomy): domain Eukaryota; kingdom Viridiplantae; phylum Streptophyta; class Magnoliopsida; order Ericales; family Primulaceae; genus Primula; species Primula veris. Next base: position 22,807,433 of record OY821743.1, on the reverse strand, counting down.
CTCGGGTGCCGGATTCCCCTTGGTCACCGACCCCATAGGGTACCCGAGCAACATGGGAGCCGTACGACTCGCAGGATCAGGCGTAGGTCCCGGCCCCCACCATTTCCAAAGAGCTAACAAAGCCTCTACATTAGGAGCGCCGAGATCTGGCATAGTGGGAGCATTGGTAGCCGGTCCAGGAATCTGGTGTCCCGGACAAGCCCATTCACCAGACGCAATAACAATACCGAGATTGCGCTCTTTGTTGGTATCCGGCAAACCGATAACGAGCCGGCAAAAGGCACGCAGAGTCTTCAAATACGAGCTGCGACGCTCAAAGCTCAGACTATAGACTCCAAAGACGTCCTTCAGTTCAATCGGTATTCCGGACAACTCCGATAGCCTTTGGATACCATTCAGAGTACGGTAACCATTTAGGGCCAGTTGGGCCGGAGCAATTTGGACGGCCTCAAAGAACGAGGCCACCCAATTTGTAAAGGGCAGTCGAAGACCCCCAGTAAAGAAGGCCGACGACCGCACAGCTACCTCGCCGGCGGGAACAAATCCCAGCACCTCCTCGTCCGATATAGGAAGCCGAATATGTACGTTGTCGGGTATTCCGGCGAGTTCCTTAAAATCCTTCTCCACGAATGTGCCAACTTGGGCCACGCTTTGGGTCAAAATTTCCTATACAAAGATCATCAACAGTCCATCAATATACTAACCAAATACACAAACCAGAACCACATCAATAGAACGAGAGCCACCCCCCCCCCATGCACATTACATCAGAATCATCAGACATATACCAACGACACACCTATGACCACAACGACAAATCAAATACAACCCCTACAAGCGGAAAAGGGGAAGAACGAAAAATCACTTACAGTTATCATTATGAGCAAGCAAGCGCGAACAGCAGCAACTCTTCCAACAAAACCACGAAACCCTAGAGCAAGCGGCCGAACTCTTTTCCCTTTTTGGCGGGAAAAATATGCTTTAGAGAGAGATATTTTCTTCAGCAAATTTTGTGATAAAAATAAACAGGATTACTTGGCACAATAAAAAGGAGTGGAGTCACAAAAGGAATAAAATAATAACCGTCCTTTCGTGTACCAGAGGTTCGCCCCTTTTCCAACCATACAAAAGTCAACAACCGCTGCTCTTTTTAACATTTCAACGCTCCAGATTTCGCCACGTCAGCGCATATCCCACTACCCAAGGCAGTTCACATCATTACACCTAAATAAACGGCCAGTGGACCCTACCACGAAAAGCTTCCCACATACGCTACCAATATTATCACACAAAGAATGTCCCCCGATAAAGTTCCTCGACTCCCAACCATTTCTTACCCAAACGGCATACCGAACAAGGTGAACGAAGACCGTTTCTAGCTTAATGGCAGGGAGCATCAAGTCTAACAACGCTCTTCGGGGGGATAACCGGGCACATTGTTCGATGTATGCTCAGAAAAAAAAAAAGAGAAGCAAGCAGGAAATAAAATAGGACAGAATCAAATGCAAGACAAGTTTTATTCATCCACAAAGGGGGAAACACAAACAATACAACAGAAAAAGAAAATACACACATCCTACTTTTTCGAACTATCCCCCATAGCAACATCCCTCTTCGCCAAAAGTTCCTCCAGACGCTCATTCTCCCTAACCAAACGAGAAATCGCCATCTCAGCCTGTTTTAAGGCGTAAGACTGAGACTCGCATTTTTGTTCGGCCTTGAAACGGGCAGTGCCCTCCTCGTCCCAATATTGTTTAAGCCTCCTCGCTTCAGTCCGAGCACATATGAGATCATGTTTCAGCCATGACATCTCAATTTCTTTTAGTTGAAGAGGAGTCAAATCCTCCTCCCCAAAGCCAGGGGGACGAGGTAGCAAAAAGGTAGGCTCCTCTTCCATAAGGGTTTTCTTTTTGGAGGCAGACCTAGTGATGGGAGCCATCTCACGCAAAAGCAAGTTAGAAAACAAGAAGAGGTAGAAATTGATAATGAGATACAGGCAATAGGGAGCATTTATAGAGAATCAGAAGGCACAAAATACGAAGAGTTCCAATGGTTCACAAGACAGGCACGAGATACGAAAAGATACAACTGATTCATTAAATACAGAAGATAAAACACAAATGGCAAAAGGGGAAATACATAAGAAAACCAGCCCAATCTAAGGATCAATGGGTGGAAAAACCGAACTGCCAGACCGAGAGAAGGCAATACGAGCAGAACAATTCAGCCTAGCTTGATAGGAATCGTTCATGGCGACCAAATCGTCATTCTCCGAGGAGAGCCTATTATTTTCCGAGGTAAGAACCCTGACGCGTTCCACGAGCCGAGCATTCTTTACCATTAGGTTAGCGAGGCCCTGAGGAGAGTTGTCAAACTCATCTTGAGAATGGTCCCAAATTTCCTCGGCATCATACCAGGAGTTGGCCAGATGGTTTCTCTGCAGCAACAAGTGATCGAGCTGGCGACTCAGTGCCGAGATCTCGGTCCACTTCACCGTCTCTTCGGGATAAGAGCCGAACAGGCTCAAGGCCAAAACGCCATACTCTTTCTCAAGCCTTGCCATCCGACTGCGGACCCGAGATACCTCAGTATCCAAGCCCTTCATCTGAGCATGATATCTCACCACAGGTCCAGACATTCTGGGAAATTGTTTAGTATGGAAGAAAATAAAGGGCTAAAGAAGAGAGAAGCAAAACGAAAAAAGAGATGATAAACTACCCAAGAAAAGAGGGTACTTATAGAACGAAGAGTATGATATTTTATAACCTTGCTTGGGAAATTGCATATTTCCTGACATGATGTGGGAGGCATGTGCATTTCCTGACCTACTAGGGAGCAGGGCACATATGTTTGACAGTGATGGGGACATCTATTGACATCTGAGACTACAGTGCAGAAGAGATAAAGACGAGATATTCAAAGATCTAGATCCCAGACAAACAACAAACCACACGTACGATATAAAAAGAAAAAGGGCAAAAATACTTTTCATTAATGAAGATGGAATACATCATTATCTATTACATCGAGGTCTATTACATTGAGGTCTATTACATCCGAGATAAAAATCTATTACATCGAGGTCTATTACATTGAGGTCTATTACATCCGAAAAAGATCTATTACATCCAAGAAGAGCTAGTACAGAAGATCAGGCAAAGGATCAACTATATCAGCTGACCAAGTGAGCAGGAGACGCCAAAAAGAAAAAGTAAGAAGAAAGAGAAAGGAAAATCAAGAAGAGGAAAAGAAGAAGAATGCAAGAAACGAAGGAAAGAAGCATAAAAAGAAAACAAAAAGGGAAGAAAGAAGCGAAGAGGAGGAACATAAAGAAGAAGTGATAAGAAAGAAGAGTCAAAAAGAAAAATGACAAAAACCCTAGATGTAACACAAAACCCTTAGGATCACAGGGCTGATTGTAACATCATAGTGGTGCAAAAAAAAAAAAAAAAAGAAAAAGAGTGACGGGAGAGAAGATGAAGAAAAAGAAAGAGGAGGCACAGAAGAAAAACAGATGAGAAGAAGATTAAGAGATGAAGGAGACAGACAAATAAAAAGAAAGTCAATAAAACAAAAAAGAAACGGAAAAAGAAAAGAATAAAAAGAGAGAGAAAACAGAGTATAAAAAGAAAATACAAGAGAGGAAGAGGAAGAAATGATGGAAACGGAGAAATAAAAAAAAAGAGGAAGAGGAAGAGATAGGAAAAGAAGGGGAAAAGCAGAGAAAAATAAAAAAGAAGGGAGAAGGTTAGGGGGAAGTCGATCGGTATCGATGAGAGGGCCCGGCAGAGACATCCCTGTCCCTCAGTGTCGGGTTCCCCCTTAGCATCTCATTCTCTTCGACTAAAGCCTGACGAGCACGTCGGCAGTAAGCCAGTTCGGATCTTAGCCAAGTTAATTCCCGAACCATCTCGGTATGGTGATAACGCATCACCTTCAATTCCTCCTCGGCATCCCTCAACAGCCTTTGTACATGGTTATAGGAGGCCTCAAAGGCCTCCACTTGCAAAGCTAATGCTGATGGGGTGAAAGGACCAGACATCTTAGGGAAATTATAAGATGAGGGTCTATATATGGGGGAAAATAATATGATGAGAATTGTGGATGTAACCATGCTGTAAGCAGGTATTTATAGATCAAGCGTATGAGGGCTGGTATTGAGAGTCGCAACCGTTCGCCAATGGGTATTCAGAAGCAACGGCACTCAAAAGAGGTGACTGTTCAAGAGAAACGTTTGGATTCCCAAAAGACTCTAAAAGAGCGTGAGTAATTAAAAGCCACACCTGTTCAAGAAACGTTTGGATTCTTACCAATATTTAAAGGGGGTAAGTAATAATGGCAGCAAAACACGCGTCATTTTTGGGAAGGACGGCGGATCGAATAAATATCCCAGATCTTTTGCGCAAGGCTCAAGAAAGCCTTGGTGATTGGGATTTTCTATGCACAAGGCTCAAGAAAGCCTTGGTGATTGGGATTTTCTATGCACAAGGCTCAAGAAAGCCTTGGTGATTGGGATTTTCTATGCACAAGGCTCAAGAAATCCTATTAGTCCCTAGATATAAAGAGTAAGGAGGTCCAATGGATAAGATCAAACGCAAGGCCCAAGAAAAGCATTAATGAGGCCACAAGCGTGCGCAGTCAAAATAAATTGCATTGGGAAAGTAATTCAAATATAAACAAGAAAAAGAAATCTTTATTAATTGGTTGATACTTCGTTACAGAAGAAGCACAAAGAGGAAATACAATGAAAACAATAAAATCATTTCATAGAAGGGCCCGCTTCGTCATTCGGCTTCCTTTTCGACCGAGCATACACTTCCTTAAGGGCCAATTTGTAAGCCCTTTTGGAAGCGAGCTGCCTATCCCTGGAGGCCTCGAGCTCTTTGATCCGGGCACGAGCACGAATACTGTCGAGCAAAGACCTTTGGTGCTCCTTCTCTAGGGCATCCAATCGCTCGTCTAGTTCGGCGGCCCGACGAGCTTCCACTGACAGCCGGGCAACCCTCTTTTCGAGATAACGCACCTTCTGAACTTCCTCTTCCAGACGGGTAACGTATTCAGGAAGGTTGTCACCATACTTTTCAAGAGGAGAAGCCATTTGCTCGTTAGTAAAGAATGAACTGCACAAAAGATACTGGGACAGTCCCCTTTTATAAGAAGAAACAAGGAGTAGGTCAAAGGTCATCTCGAATAAATACAGCCTCTTGAACTTCCCAAGAGCATTAAAGGCGAATTAACCACAGTTCCAAATCCAATTAAAGTCATCCAAAAAGACATCAAGAAGATAAACAGACAAGAACAAGGAAAGGGAAATATTTTATTAATTCCAAAAACTTCGATTACAACTGAGGAGAAGACTCCCCATTCAAGAGAAATTACGACAGAAATTACAAAAGACTAATTATTTCGAGGAAGAGCCTTCTTCATCGTCATCCGAACTCGGTTTGGACCGAGCATGCAACTCCTTGAAGGCAAGCTTATAGGCCCTTTTAGCCGCCTTCTGCTTAGCCAGATTAGCCTCGAGCTTCTTTATATGCTCGAAGGCCCAATCCCGATCGGCCATCGTCACATGATGATCAGAATCCATGTCAGACAACCTTTTCTTATAGTTTGAAACCTTGGCCACGAGTTTCTTATTCGCGGTACGAGATTTCTTGATTTCCGTTTCTAAATATGAAATATAATTAAAGGAGCTCTCACCAGTAGAATCAGAAGAAGCCATTATGTCAAGGACAAATTAGTAGTAAGATGCCTAATTATGGAGGGAGCACACCCCTTTATAGGAGTTTTCCTCGAAAGAAGATATTAGGATAGGAAACATTAAATGTGCCCCCCTGGGAACCGTCACGAGTCTATTGCATTTCTCGATGAAGCATTTGGAAAAATAAGACCGAAGTAACGTTCTCGACAAACCGAACATGACTCCCCCGACATGGAAACCACGCCGAGGAAGTCAGGGAGCACTTGATAGAACACAAAAAATCAGACCCGAATATTTTATTCGGGTCGTAATCAACCCACTTTATAAATGGGCATCCAACGCTTAAATGGGTCATCTCATATTGGTTGTAGGGATTGAGGGGCTACAACACAAAGCCCAAGCCCAATCAAAGGGGGACCCTTGTCTGAGAAATCCCTGGGATGAAGACATTTGTCACTATCCTAGAAGGCGCAGTTGCCTATAAATAGCCCACTACCCCTCCTAGAAAAGGACCAGAAAATCTATCCAAAAAATATAGAGAGAAGTTAAGAAAAGAGAGAAACTAACCAAAGCATATCACTTCGAGAAATAAACCGAGAAAAGACAGCCGAGCACCGAATAAAAGAGGAGAAAGATCAAGACGAGAGATTAAATAGTCATATCGAGCATAATTGTAAGACCGAAATACTAATCCGAGCAAATGTAATAGTCCGAACAAGGACAATAATCCGAGCAATAATAAAGATCAGGAAGTATCCTTTATTCACGGTTGATTTACCATTATATCATTGTTGAAAAGCCTAACGCGACCGACCAAAGTTATGGCTTTATCAGATAGCATGCTATAAATGCCCGATGATAGTATTTACCATCCTACTGGAGGGTAGGATTACGAGGGAATAGATCATTTGTACTCCATGATTAATCCCACCCAATCTATAATCTCAATATTAAGAATCCCGCAATTAAACGAGATCTCGTATCCATTTTACCACTTGAATACACACTGGTTTGGTAACGGTCTAGATACGGGTTGGTACGAATGAAACTAATCAACTACTATATATAAGGCTGGTGGATTAGATGGACTATATATAACACGTCAAAAATAATCAAGTCCCCAGTTTGATGCAAAATTTGTCATTTTGCTAGTGCGTCCTACACATGTGTCCCAAATTTCACGCATCCAACACGTGACACGTCATTTAAACCGACGTATATATCGCGATAAATACAAATAATATAATTTATTTTTATTTTTATAAAATAAAAAACAAACAATCTAATCTAAAGTTAGAATGAAGACAGAGGGAGACATGTGGAAATTCAGAAGTCTTAATCGACCAGTCAGTGTCTACTGTACTTTGCAGTTGACCGTTGGTAAATAAAATGCTGTTGACAATTAAAATCACATTTTATAATTTATTTGGTAAAATAACAAGAGAGTTAATGCAAGCTCCTTACGTCTGTCAAACTATTACTCCCTCTTCTCTCTCTCCCTTTACCGATTAATCTTAATTTACCAAATTACATATAATTTTGACCGTCTTATAACATGTATTAAAAAATTTATCGAAATGAAAATTTTTAAAACTAAATCATATAATTTAATGGTTGAACTATATGATTAACTTTTAAAAATTTTTATTCGGACAATTTTAATACAAATTATTAACCGATCAAAATTACACGTAATTTTATAATAAACAATAATTGATAAGGAGAAAGTATTATTTTAGTAAAAAATACATCTAGTACCTCTAGTCACTTAATATTAAGGTTTTACAATAAAAATATGATATTTGTCCAATTGGATAATAAATTTTGACACGCAATAAAGTACGGATGTACCTTACCCACATCTAATCCAATCAAATTATTATATTCTTATTATATGTATATGAACAGTTTACTACCTTTTATTTTATTAAAAACTTAATTTTTTTTCATCTACTCTATTTTGTTCATTTTAGAACATTGTACAATATCAATCCATTCAATTTTGTACCTCATCCGTCAATTCATTCACAAAATGGACGACACGTGCCTGCACGTGACTAAATTCTATTAATTTCTTTTAACGACAAGGGTATTTTTGTCATTTATAACATAAGTCCAATAAAAAAATAAAAAATAAAGAAAATGTACAGAATAATATGTTTTTCTATCTTCGCTTCATCTCAATTCTTACTAAACATAAACCTAACTCATAAAAAAAATAAAAGTTAGTCGCGTGCGGGCAGGTGTCGTCTATTTTGTGAAGAAATTAACGAATGAGGTACAAAATTGAGTAGATTGATATTGTACAGAGCCCTAAAATGAACAAAGTAAAGTAGATGAGTGAAAATTAAATTTTTGATAAAGTATAGGATAGTAAACAGTTCATATCCTCTTCTTTGTATAAAATACTTCCTCAGTCCCTTTTTTAATTGTCCCTCCTGAATTTCGGTAAATATTAAGAGTTATTATTAATTGCATTGAAAAGTAACAAAAATAACCCTAATTTAAATTAAATAATAATTATTGTCAATTTTTGGAATATATTTATTATAATATTTGAGTATATTATAGTACATTTATCATTTTTTCATTGATAATTTAGAAAAGCGTACACTTATTTTGGGAGAGACAAATATGAAATATTGGACACTTATTTAGGGACAGATGAAGTATGTCTTATGCATTCTATTTTTTAACATACCAAAATAAGTGTTTATTTTCTCTTTTTAATTTTTTAAAATATTTATTTTTTCTAGTTAAAATCATATTAAATTTGCAACTACAATGTCATATTATAAGTAAAAAATATTTTTTGTTCAAAAATTTCAAATTTTTTATGTTTTTTTTTAATTTTAAGTGAAATTAGTTTAAATATTTAAATAATACTGTTTTTGAAACATGACACTTATATTGGAACGAAGTAAGTAATATATATGCGAGGAAAAAGTTATTAATTAGTTATGCTTCACGCATTGTGGATAATAGTAGTATGTCATAATGTTCCGAAGGAAATATAAATAACTATCTTTGTCTACTATTTTGCAAGTCATTCCAAATGTCAATAATTCATATTTTTTCCCTACCATTGGCAACTAGTGTACATGGTGGACATAGCATTAATTAATATTACTATTTGTTTGAGAATTTCCTCAAATATGTGTGTATAATTTATCATTGAGTAAATAATAAGTGTAAGACATTAATTTATTTAGAAAACTGTATATATATAATATAACTTAATTTAGACACGGTCTTTCATTTTCCCCACTTAACTATATGATTATATATGCAGCAAATTATCAATGATTAAGCTGTCTATGCACATCCAATCCGTAAAAAAATAAAATACATACTTGTTTAGACAATATTTGTTGAGTACAAAGAAAAGAGTGTTAGTTAGTTACTAGGTTGCAGGGGTAGGGTAAGAGGTATCGGTACGACGATACGCCAAATGTTGAGAATTTTGGGTAAAGTGGGCGTCAATAAAAAATTTATTTATTTTTATATATACGGTTCAATTTACCAATTACAATCTTGCAATAAAAAATTTTGAAATAATTTTGGCTTAAATATGAATGATCTTTAGTGCATGTTAATATAATTATACTGATAAAGCCATAACTTTGGTCGGTCGCGTTAGGCTTTTCAACAATGATATAATGGTAAATCAACCGTGAATAAAGGACACTTCCTGATCTTTATTATTGCTCGGATTATTGTCCTTGTTCGGACTATTACATTTGCTCGGATTAGTATTTCGGTTTTACAATTGTGCTCGATATGACTATTTAATCTCTCGTCTTGATCTTTCTCCCCTTTTATTCGGTTCTCGGCTGTCTTTTCTCGGTTTATTTCTCGAAGTGATATGCTTTGGTTAGTTTCTCTCTTTTCTTAACTTCTCTCTATATTTTTTGGATAGATTTTCTGGTTCTTTTCTAGGAGGGGTAGTTGGCTATTTATAGGCAACTGCGCCTTCTAAGATATTGACAAATGTCTTCATCCCAGGGATTTTTCAGACATGGGTCCCCATTTGATTGGGTTTGGGCTTTTGGTAGTAACACCTCAATTCCTATAAAAAGTATGAGATGACCCATTTAAGCGTTGGATACCCATTTATAAAGTGGGTTGATTATTACCCGAATAAAATATTCGGGTCTAATTTTTATGTTCTATCAAGTGCTCCCTGACTTCCTCGGCGTGGTTTCCATGTCGGGGGAGTCATGTTTGGTTTGTCGATAACGTTACTTCGGTCTTGTCCTTCCCAATGCTTCATCGAGAAACGCAATAGACTTATGACGGTTCCCAGGGGGGCACATTTAATGTTTCCTATCCTAATATCTTTCTTCGAGGAAAAATCCTATAAAAGGGTGTGCTCCCTCCATACTTAGACATTTTACTTACTAATTTGCTCGTGACATAATGGCTTCTTCAGGTTCTACTGGTGAGAGCTCCTTTAATTACATTTCATATTTAGAAACGGAAATCAAGAAATCTCGTACCGCGAATAAGAAACTCGTGGCCAAGGTTTCAGACTACAAGAAAAGGTTGTCTGACATGGATTCTGATCATCATGTGACGATGGCCGATCGGGATTGGGCCTACGAGCATATAAAAAAGCTCGAGGCTAATCTGGCTAAGCAGAAGGCAGCAAAAAGGGCCTATAAGCTTGCCTTCAAGGAGTTGCATGCTCGGTCTAAACCGAGTTCGGATGACGATGAAGAAGGCTCTTCCTCGAAATAATTAGTCTTTTGTAATTTCTGTCGTAATTTCTCTTGAATGGGGAGTCTTCTCCTCAGTTGTAATCGAAGTTTTTGAAATTAATAAAATATTTCCCTTTCCTTGTTCTTGTCTGTTTATCTTCTTGATGTCTTTTTGGATGACTTTAATTGGATTTGAAACTGTGGTTAATTCGCCGTAAATGCTCTTGGGAAGTTCAAGAGGCTGTATTTATTCGAGATGACCTTTGATCTACTCCTTGTTTCTTCTTATAAAAGGGGACTGTCCCAGTATTCTTTATGCAGTTCATTCTTTATTAACGAACAAATGGCTTCTTCTCTTGAAAACTATGGTGACAACCTTCCTGAATACGTTGCCCGTCTGGAAGAGGAAGTTCAGAAGGTGCGTTATCTCGAGAAGAGGGTTGCCCGGCTGTCGGTGGAAGCTCGTCGGGCCGCCGAACTAGACGAGCGATTGGATGCCCTGGAGAAGGAGCACCAGAGGTCTTTGCTCGACAGTATTCGCGCTCGTGCCCGGATCAAAGAGCTCGAGGCCTCCAGAGATAGGCAGCTTGCTTCCAAGAGGGCTTACAAATTGGCCCTTAAGGAAGTGTATGCTCGGTCGAAAAGGAAGCCGAATGACGAAGCGGGCCCTTCTATGAAATGATTTTATTGTTTTCATTGTATTTCCTCTTTGTGCTTCTTCTGTAACGAAGTATCAACCAATCAATAAAGATTTCTTTTTCTTGTTTATATCTGAATTACTTTCCCAATGCAATTTATTTTGACTGCGCACGCTTGTGGCCTCATTAATGCTTTTCTTGGGCCTTGCGTTTGATCTTATCCATTGGACCTTCTTACTCTTTATATCTAGGGACCAATAGGATTTTTTGAGCCTTGTGCATAAAAAATCTTATTCACCAGAGTTTTCTTGAGCTTTGTGCAAAAGATCTGGGATATTTATTTGAACCGCTGCCCTTCCCAAAAATGACGCGTGTTTTGCTGCCATTATTACTTACCCCCTTTAAATATTGGTAAGAATCCAAGCGTTTTGTGAACAAGAGTGGCTTTTAATTACTCACGCTTTTTTAGAACCTTTGGGGAATCCAAACGTTCTTTCTTGAATAGACATCTTTTAATTGCCATCGCTTCTTAGTACCCATTGGCGAACGGTTGCGACTCTCAATACCAGCCCTCATCTAATTGATCTATAAATACCTGCTTACAGCATGGTTACATCCACAATTCTTATCATATTATTTTCCCCCATATATAGACCCTCATCTTATAATTTCCCTAAGATGTCTGGTCCTTTCACCCAATCAGCATTAGCTTTGCAAGTGGAGGCCTTTGAAGCCTCCTATAACCATGTACAAAGGCTGTTGAGGGATGCCGAGGAGGAATTGAAGGTGATGCGTTATCACCATACCGAGATGGTTCGGGAATTAACTTGGCTAAGATCCGAACTGGCTTACTGCCGACGTGCTCGTCAGGCTCTAGTCGAAGAGAATGAGATGCTAAGGGGGAACCCGACACTGAGGGACAAGGATGTCTCTGCCGGGCCCTCTCATCGATACCGATCGACTTCCCCCTAACCTTCCCCCTTCTTTTTTTCCTTTTTCTCTGCTTTTCCCCATCTTTTCCCATCTCTTTCTTTTTCTTCTTTTTATTTCTCAGTTTCCATCATTTCTTCCTCTTCCTCTCTTGTGTTTTTTTTTTATACTCTGTTCTCTCGTATTTTTTATTCTTTTCTTTTCCCCTTTCTTTTTTGTTTCATTGACTTCCTTTTTAGTTGTCTGTCTCCTTCATCTCTTTATCTTCTTCTCATCTGTTTTTCTTCTGTGCCTCCTCTTTCTTTTTCTTCATCTTCTCTCCCATCACTCTTTTTCTTTTTTCTTTTTTTTTTGCACCACTACGATGTAACAATCAGCCCTGTGATCCAAAGGGTTTTGTGTTACATTTAGGGTTGGTCATTTTTCTTTTTAACTCTTCTTTCTTATCACTTCTTCTTTTCTTGCACTCTTCTTCTTTTCCTCTTCTTGCTTTTCCTTTCTCTTTCTTCTTACTTTTTCTTTTTGGCGTCTCCTACTCACTTGGTCAGCTGATATAGTTGATCCTTTGCCTGATCTTCTGTACTAGATCTTCTCGGATGTAATAGATCTTTTCGGATGTAATAGGTTTCCTTTTCGGGTGTAATAGGTTTTTATCTCGGATGTAATAGACCTTGATGTAACAGACCTTGATGTAATATTGTCTTTTGATGTAATGAACAATGATGTATTCCATCTTCATTAATGAAAAGTATTTTTGCCCTTTTATTTTTGCATTTCTTTTTATATTGTACCTGTGGTTTGTTGTTTGTCTGGAATCTAGATCTTTGAATATCTCGTCTTTATTTCTTCTGCACTGTAGTCTCAGATGTCAGTAGATGTCCCCATCACTGTCAAACATATGTGCATGCTCCCTAGTAGGTCAGGAAATGTGCATGCCCCCAAGCATGTCAGGAAATATGCAATTTCCCAAGCAAGATCATAAAATATCATACTCTCCGTTCTATAAGTACTTCTCTTTTCTTTGGTAGTTTATCATCTCTTTTTTCTTTTTGCTTCTCTTTTCCTCAGCCCTTTATTTTCTTCCGTACTAAACAATTTCCCAGAATGTCTGGACCTGTGGTGAGATATCATGCTCAGATGAAGGGCTTGGACACTGAGGTATCTCGGGTCCGCCGTCGGATGGCAAGGCTTGAGAAAGAGTATGGCGTTTTGGCCTTGAGCTTGTTCGGCTCTTATCCCGAAGAGACGGTGAAGTGGACCGAGATCTCGGCACTGAGTCGCCAGCTCAATCATTTGTTGCTACAGAGAAACCATCTGGCCAACTCCTGGTATGATGCCGAGGAAATTTGGGACCATTCTCAAGATGAGTTTGACAACTCTCCTCAAGGCCTAGCTAGCATAATGGTAAAGAATGCTCGGCTCGTGGAGCGCGTCAGGGTTCTTACTACGGAAAACAACAGGCTCTCCTTGGATAATGACAATTTGGTCGCCATGAACGATTCCTACCAAGCTCGGTTGGATTGTTCTGCTCGTTTTGCTTTCTCTCGGTCTGGCAGTTCGGTTTTTCCACCCATTGATCCTTAGATTGGGCTAGTTTTCTTATGTATTTCCCCTTTTGCCATTTGTGTTTTATTTTCTGTATTTGATGAATCAGTTGTATCTTCTCGTATCTCGTGCCTGTCTTGTGAGCCATTGTAACGCTACGTACTTTGTGCCTTTTGATTTTCTATAAATGCTCCCTATTGCCTGTATCTCGTTACAAATTCTTCCTCTCTCTCTTGTTTTATAATTTGCTTCTAACTTGCTTTTGCATGAGATGGCTCCCATCACTAGGTCTGCCTCCAAAAAGAAAGCCCTTATGGAAGAGGAGCCTACTTTTTTGCTACCTCGTCCCCCTGGCTTTGGGGAGGAGGATTTGACTCCTCTTCAACTAAAAGAAATTGAGATGTCATGGCTGAAACATGATCTCATGTGTGCTCGGACTGAAGCGAGGAGGTTTAAACAATATTGGGACGAGGAGGGCACTGCTCGTTTCAAGGTCGAGCAAAAATGCGAGTCTCAGTCTTACGCCTTGAAACAGGCTGAGATGGCGATTTCTCGTTTGGTTAGGGAGAAGGAGCGTCTGGAGGAACTTTTGGCGAAGAGGGATGTTGCTATGGGGGATAGTTCGAAAAAGTAGGATGGGTGTATTTTCTTTTTCTGTTGTATTGTTTGTGTTTCCCCCTTTGTGGATGAATAAAACTTGTCTTGCACTTGATTCTGTCCTATTTTATTTCCTGTTTGCTTCTCTTTTATGTTTCTGAGCATACACCGAACAATATGCCCGGTTATCCCCCCGGAGAGCGTTGTTAGACTTGATGCTCCCTGCCATCAAGCTAGAAACGGGCTTCGTCCACCTTGTTCGGTGTGCCCTTTTGGTAAGGATTGGTTGGGAGTCGAGGAACTTTAATCGGGGGATATTCTCGGTGTGATAGTAGTGGTAGCGTATGTGGGAAGCTTTTCGTGGTAGGGTCCACTGGCCGTTTATTTAGGTCTAATGATGTGAACTGCCTTGGGTAGTGGGATACGCGCTGACGTGGCGAAATCTGGAGCGTTTATATGTTAAAAAGAGCAGCGGTTGTTGACTTTTGTATGGTTGGAAAAAAGGTAAACCTCTGTTACACGAAAGGACGGTTATTATTTTATTCCTTTTATGACTCCACTCCTTTATATTGTGCCAAGTAATCCTGTTTATTTTTATCACATAATTTGCTGAAGAAAATATCTCTCTCTCTAAAGCATATTCTTCCCGCAAAAAAGGAAAAGAGTTCGGCCGCTTGATCTAGGGTTTCGTGGTTTTGTTGGAAGACTTGCTGCTGTTCGCGCTTGCTTGCTCATAATGATTACTGTAAGTGATTTTTCGTTCTCCCCCCTTCCCTCTTTTAGGAGTTGTATTTGATTTGTCGTTGTGGTCATAGGTGTGTCGTTGGTATATGGTTCAGGTTATCTATATATGTCTGATGATTCTCATGTAATGTGTGTGTGTGGGGGGGGGGGGGTGGCGCTCGTTATATTGATGTGGTTCTTGTTTGTGTATTTGGTTAGTATATTGATGGACTTTTGATGATGTTTGGATAGGAAATTCTGAGCCAAAGTGTGGCCCAAATTGGCACATTCGTAGAAAAGGATTTTAAGGAGCTTGCCGGAATACCTGACAACATACATATCCGGCTTCCTATTTCTGACGAGGAGGTGCTGGGATTTGTTCCTGCCGGCGAGGTGGCTGTGCGCTCTTCGGCATTCTTCACTGGGGGTCTTCGATTGCCCTTTACAAACTGGGTGGCTTCGTTCTTTGAGGTCGTCCAGATTGCTCCGGCCCAACTGGCCCTAAATGGTTACCGTACTCTGAATGGTATCCAAAGGTTATCGGAGCTGTCCGGAATACCGATTGAACTGAAGGATGTCTTCGGAGTCTATAGTTTGAGCTTTGAGCGTCGCAGCTCGTATCTGAAAACCTTGCGTTCCTTTTGCCGGCTCGTTATCGGTTTGCCGGATACCAACAAAGAGCGCAATCTTGGTATTGTTATTGCGTCTGGTGAATGGGCTTGTCCGGGACACCAGATTCCTGGGCCGGCTACCAATGCTCCCACTATGCCAGACCTCGGCGCTCCCAATGCAGAGGCTCTGTTAGCTCTTTGGAAATGGTGGGGGCCGGGACCGATGCCGGATCCGGCGAGTCGTAGTGCCCCGATGCTGCTCGGGTACCCGATGGGGTCGGTGACCAAGGGGAATCCTGCGCCCGAGATCCCCAAAGAGCCCGAGGAAGAGTTCTTGAAAGTGGTCCGGGCTCGAAGTGCTGCTCGGCTCGGGAAGAAGCTCGTTCGGTCTAAGCGTCATGCGTCTGACCCTGTTGGTGGAGTAACGAAGAGGGCCAGGGGAACCGATACATCGGTTACCGAGGAGGCTGACATCGTTGGCTCGGGCGAGGGGGCGGTGGCTGCCGCCGAAGGGGATACCGCCGAGGATGCCTCTGCACCAGGCGAGGTATGTGTATATGTATTATGATTTTCTTGTCTTTTGGTTTGTCATTTTGTTCGCTAGTGCTTTGCTTTATTAGTCATCTTGTTTCAGCTACTGACTTCTCCATTGGTTACCCTCGCTCTTGCCCGATCTATGGGTATTATTGTGTTTCAGGGGTCGATCGACGATGTATTCGGACATATGAACCTCTTGACTAACATGGGAGAGGGTACGATGACTTTGCCTGTCATCTCGCCTATCCCCACCGAGGATCCGATAGATTTGCCCGTTTGCTCGCCCCTCCGTACTGAGGAAGAGATCGAGCATAGGGCCCCTGAGATTGATCAGTTGGAGGAGGACGTGGGGGTGGAAATGGAAGGCAGCGAAGAGAATGCCGGGGATGTTGTGACGGGTGTCGAGGATGAGGCTCTCGACGGATCCGAGAAGGTGTTGGTTGACGGGGTTGCAATGACCCGTTACATTGACCGATGTAGGGGTGAACTGCTGGAGCAACCGCGAACCTTGAAGATGGGGTATACGGCTCTGAAACCCCTTGTGTTCAAGGATGCAGAAAGACTATCTGCCCAACCTACAATGTCGGTTATAGATCAGGCCCACGCGGATGCGCTGAGGGTACGTGGGGCTCGTATTTCGCTATATAGGTCTGGTACTTGTATTTTGTTTGGAATCTAATGTGTTGAAGTGCAGATTGCTGTGAGTACCGTGGCGCTACGGTATCAGCTGGGAGCTCTAGGGGCTGAGAAAGAGAAGCTGGTGGCCGAGAAGGAGAAATTGGTCGTCGAGAAGAAAACCCTGGGCGAGAATTATGACAAGCTGTCAGTGGACTTTCTGCACCTGACCGAGGATGTCGAGAAATGGAAGGCGGAAAAAGAGAGCATGGTCGTTAAGTACGGCGAACTAGAGGAGGAGAACTTGCTCCTGGCAGAGGACGTGGAAGCCGAAAAGGCTAAGGTGTCTGCCCTGAAAACGGCACATGCGGAGGAGCGGACAAAGTTAGCGATGATGGCCAACTTCGCTGTATACTGTGCTCATGTGCGGGCGCTCAATTTCGCGAATGTTCCTTTGTCGGATAGGGCGTGGTCGGAGTTGGTGTATCCGTGTCCGCATGGTGCACCGCCGAAACCCTTGGACTGGGCGAATCTTCGTGAAGAAGAGCTTCCTCGGCTATCGGGACAGACAATTTCGACAGCGCTGCGTTCTCGCTCTATGTCGGCCCCGTCCACTCCTCGACCGGATGCTACTGTTGTTCCCCCACCAGTATCTCCTCAGGTGGAACCTTGACTATCTTTCTAGCAGTATGTATTATTTTATTTATTTATTTTTTTTTATTTTTTTTGGTCTCTCGTGTATCTAGAAATAGATTCTTTTGGGGAAGTGATAATATAGGTGCTGTGGTTTCTTTCTGTTGGGCTTTCTTGGGTTAATTTCTTTTGATGGTCGTCATATTTTGAAGGATGTGAAAACAAAATATTGTCAGGTGCCAAATAACCCCCTTGCCATGGTGGTCTGGACCTCGCCTAGTCGTAGTGTAGGTGACGTAATGGAAGATTTGGAAAGATCTAACGCGTCCCTGACCGCGAAATTGACTTGTGCTTATCAGGAAATCGAGGGTCTGAATATTCATATTTCCAACTTGGTGATCCGGTTACGTGATTTGGGAGAGAAATTTAGTAAAAAGACCGCCCATTATACGGCAAATAAGGGTAAAGCAAAGGAACTTCTCGGTGCCCTACGACGTTCTCGTGATGAAGCCCGAGGTCGTGTGACGAGCTTGAGCTTGGTCCTTGGGGCCGTTTTCGAGGACGCGGATCTGCTGCTATCCTTTGCCAAAGCGTATTGGGCCCGAGCTCGCGCCTTAGAGGTGCTGGAGCATATTAAAGGAATGAGTGGTGTGTCCCGGGCAGAGCGCATGGTGGATGCGAAGGCCGGGGTAACTGAAACCACTGTTGCCTTGAACCGAATCGAGGCGGTCATTCGTGAGCGTTTGGGGACGCAAATTAATTCATTGCGAGATATTCATTTTGCCGATGTAGTAGAGACTTCGGCGTCTGTTGAGGGGTTGTCGGATTAATAAAATAGCTTGTTTTGTCGTTTTCTTTGTAGCTTGTATAAAAAATTCTCTCCCCTTTTTTTTTTGTAGCTTCTTTTTTTTTTTTCTTCTTTTTTCCCTCTTTTTTTTTTTTTTATATTCATCTCTTCTCGTTCTTCTCCCCCCCTCTTTTTTTATAGGCACATGCTACTATGTCGCACCAGGCTGGTTCTCCATGCCTAGTTAACCCGGGGTTAGGACCTACTGGTGCTGCCCGGGACGAGGTCTCATCTGGTGCGGCTAGTGAGGTGCCTGACAGGTGGCCCTACATTGTTTTGATGAGCAAAAATGTCAAATTGACCGACCAATGTGCTCGACTGCGGACCAAGCTGAAAACCCAGGCGGCCTCTTTTCGAGAATACGTTCGCCGTGCCGAGCATGCTGTTGAGGTTCAGGAGCGTCGTTTGGATCGATATTGGCGTGCAAAGGACGAGTACTTCGGCAAATTAAAGTTGCTTGTGACCAAGGCCAACGTGTTGGTGAAGTATTTCCGTTTGTCCCGTGCCAGATACGATGCTTCCGCAGCTATGATCGAAGCTCGCCGTAACCTCTCCTTTGACGATGATCGCCGTAAAGCGGCCTCGGATGCTCACGACTTCGCCAAAGAAGCCGAGTTCAACGCGCGGCTTCAGACGCTGACTTGTGTTGGGGCTCATACGACCAATTTTGATGCCCTCATTTCTGAGGAGCGTTTTGATGGTGATGAGTCTGATGGGTACACAACGACGGATGACGAAGAGATTGAGCTCGGTCAATTACCGTCGTGCTCCTCCTGCAGTAGCTCTTCTTAAATGAATCTCTTTAGTGTCGATGATCTTCTTGTTGCCTCCGTAATGCGGGCGAGGACTATTTATGTTATTTCTTTATTCCTGTTTTGTACCTTTCCATTGCCGTATTGCTATTTAATTGATTGGATCGATTTTTCCTTGCTAAATCATTTGTTATTTCGTTATTCCTGTTTTGGAGATGCTTCTTGTTGATATTTTGTTGTTTAGATTGATTCTCCTTCATTGTTTTAGCCAATTTATATTGCATCGCCGCCGTAATGTGGACCTGAATAATTCCTTGCATTGTACCTGCATATAAATTTCATAGTATTCCTAGGCGTTCCTTCGGTAACACGCCATGTTGGGAATTTCATAGTATTCCTAGGCACTTCGGCCATGTTGGGAATTTCATAATATTCCTAGACGTTCCTTCGGTAACACGCCATTTACGGAATTTCATAGTCTACCTAGGCACTTCGGCCATGTTGGGAATTTCATAGTATTCCTAGACGTTCCTTCGGTAACATGCCATTTACGGAATTTCATAGTCTTCCTAGGCACTTCGGCCATGTTGGGAATTTCATAGTATTCCTAGACGTTCCTTCGGTAACACGCCATTTACGGAATTTCATAGTCTTCCTAGGCACTTCGGCCATGTTGGGAATTTCATAGTATTCCTAGACGTTCCTTCGGTAACACGCCATTTACGGAATTTCATAGTATTCCTAGGCACTTCGGCCATGTTGGGAATCTCATAGTATTCCTAGACGTTCCTTCGGTAACACGCCATTTACGGAATTTCATAGTATTCCTAGGCACTTCGGCCATGTTGGGAATCTCATAGTATTCCTAGACGTTCCTTCGGTAACACGCCATTTACGGAATTTCATAGTATTCCTAGGCACTTCGGCCATGTTGAGAATTTCATAGTATTCCTAGACGTTCCTTCGGTAACATGCCATTTACGGAATTTCATAGTATTCCTAGGCACTTCGGCCATGTTGAGAATTTCATAGTATTCCTAGACGTTCCTTCGGTAACACGCCATTTACGGAATTTCATAGTATTTCTAGGCACTTCGGCCATGTTGAGAATTTCATAGTATTCCTAGACGTTCCTTCGGTAACACGCCATTTACGGAATTTCATAGTATTTCTAGGCACTTCGGCCATGTTGAGAATCTCATAGTATTAGTAGACAGCATAATAATATATTTTATTCATTCAAAAGAAGAAAGATAATGCCATTAAGCAAGAAGGGTAAGGTAGCACCTGTACTTGTATTCGGAGCATTGCCTATACGTAGTACTTCTTTAAGTTAGCCACATTCCAAGAATTCTTTTCCCCTCGGCTGTTGGCGAACAGGACGCTTTTGATTTTGTAAGAGACTGGACTTGTTTGCTTGACGATTTCGTATGGGCCTTCCCAGGTAGGGCTTAGTTTGCCATGTATTTCGTTGCGGGTATAGACCGTCACTCGTCGCAGCACCAGTTCTCCTACCATGAATTCTTTAGACCCTTTTACTCTCTTGTCATAGGTTTGCTTCACGCTTTGTTGGTACTTAGCTAGGGTAAGGGCCGCTATCTCTCGTTTCTCGTCTATCATGTCTAGCTCTTCTCTCATTCTTTGTTCATTATTTCCCTGCTCGACCAACGTCGTTCGGAGCGTGGGTAGCCCGATCTCTGTCGGTATGATGGCCTCAACACCGTATGCTAAGCTAAACGGGGTTTCCTTGGTGCCCGTCTTGGGTGTAGTTCGGCACGACCATAAAACGTTGAGTAGCCGCTCGGGCCACCTCCCCTTTGCCTGTTCAAGGGTGGTCTTGATGCCGTCTAATATTGTTCGGTTTGACACTTCGGCTTGCCCGTTCCCTTGTGGGTATGTCGGCGTCGAATAGAATTTTCGGATACCGAGTTCCTCGTACCACAGCTGTAAATTGGCATCTTTGAACTGGGTTCCGTTGTCGGCGACTATAGCGTACGGTATACCGAACCTAGTTATGATGTATTCCCAAATGAATTGTTTGACGTTGCTGGCTTTGATTTCTCGGAGGGGTTTAGCTTCGACCCATTTGGTGAAATAATCAGTCGCAACGATCAGATATTTCACATTCCCAGGTGCTCTTGGGAGTTTACCGACCAAATCAATTGCCCATTGAGCGAACGGCCATGGTGCTGATACCGGGGTCATCATAGATGAAGGGAGCCGTGGTATCTTGGCGAATCGTTGGCACTTGTCGCATCGTTGGACGTATGCATCGGCGTCTCGCTTGATATAGGGCCACCAATATCCTTGGGTCACTGCCTTGTTTGCAAGGGATCGCCCTTTGATGTGTGCTCCGCAAGATCCTTCGTGGATTTCCTCCAAGACCGGCAGTTGTAGCTCGGTCGGGACGCACAGTAGATGTGGTCCCCTGTAACTGGATTTGTATAGTTTATCGTCCTCGGATAGCCAGAAGCGAGGAGCTTTTCTTGTAATTTTCAGCGCTTTTATCTTGTCGACCGGAAGCGTTCCACTTCGCAGATAATAGGTCATGTCCTCCATCCATCCTAGTTCGTACTGTATCGATGTCACCCGGTTTACCCTTTTTATTATGCTTGGGGTCGGCAGTAGTTCCACTGTGATCGACCGGGTGTCGGTCAATGTTAATGTCGAGGCTAGGGTGGCCAATGCATCGGCATGTGCATTCTCGGTGCGATTGATTCTTACTAACTCGCACTGTTCGAAGGTTGCCATCAAGCTTTGGACTTTCTCTTGGTAGAGGATCATTCTATCATCTTTCGCTTGGTACTCGCCGATGGCTTGATTGACAATGAGCATGGAGTCTGAGCTTGCAATTAAGTGGGAGCATCCGAGGGACCGGGCAATAAGCATGCCATTTATCATGGCCTCGTATTCTGCCTCATTGTTGGTAGCTCGGAAGCCCAGTTTTATGCTTTTTTTGATGATTGCTCCCTCTCTAGACTTTAGGACGATCCCTGCTCCTGATCCGTCCTTGGTGGCTGATCCGTCGACATGTATCTGCCATTGTGATTGTGGAGAGAGTGCCAAAGGCTCGTCATAGCCTTCGGTGAATTCTGCGACGAAATCGGCCAGGACTTGTCCCTTTATGGCATGGCGGGGTGCGAACTCGATATGAAATTGGGATAGCTCGACCCCCCAGGCGGCAAATCGGCCGCTGACGTCCGTCCGTCGAAGTGACTCTTTGATATGAAATTTTGTGTATACCCGGACCTGATGAGCTATGAAATAGTGTGGCAACTTTCTGGTTACGACGACCAACGCCAGGCACAGCTTTTCCAAGGGTAGATAACGTGTTTCGGCTTCGACCAGAGTCTTGCTGACGAAGTAGATCGGAAATTGTTCGCGACCTTCTTCTCTTAGGATGACCGCGCTCACAGCTGTAGCGGAAACTGCTAGGTAGCATGCCAGAATGTCTCCTCTGTTCGGCCTTACTAGCAGTGGCAATGTCCTCAAGTACTCTTTGAGATTGTTGAATGAAGCTTCACATTCCGGGTCCAGACGAATTTCCTATCCTTCTTGAGTGATTCGAAAAATGGCCGTCCCTTATCTGCGGATCGGCTAATGAACCTGCTCAGCGCGGCCATCATTCCCGTGAGCTCTTGTACCTGTTTCTTATTCTTGGGCGCTGCTAGGTTTCGTAGAGCCGTTATTTGATCAGGATTAGCCTCTATTCCTCGTCGGCTAACCATATGTCCCAAGAATTTCCCTTTGCTGATGCCAAATGCACACTTGCTCGCATTGAGTTTCAGTTTGTGCTCGCCCAGCGTTCGGAAAACGTCCCTGATATCTTGAAGGTGGGATGTGGCTCTTTCGCTTTTGACGACCATGTCGTCTATGTATACCTCCATCGTCTTCCCTATATGATCTCGACATACTCTTGTTATCATCCTTTGGTATGTTGCTCCCGCATTGCGTAGGCCGAACGGCATTACCGTATAGCAATAATTTCCCAAAGGTGATATAAACGAAGTCTTTTCTTGATCTTCGCGGGCGAGGGGAATTTGATGGTATCCTGAATATGCGTCAAGGAAGGTCATCCGTTCTGCCCCCGCAGTTGCGTCCACCAGTTGATCAATCCTCGAAAGGGGAAAGTGGTCCCTCGGGCAGGCTTTGTTGAGGTTTGTGAAGTCTATACATACTCTCTCCTTCCCGTTCTTCTTAGGGACGACAACCGGGTTGGACAACCATTTTGGATAGTAAACCTCTCTTATGGCTCCAGCCTCCAATAACTTTTGTACTTCAGCGATTATAGCTGCTCTGTGCTGTACAGACACTTTCCTGCTCCTCTGTGCTATCGGCTTGTACTCGGTGTTTACACTTAGGTGGTGGCATGCCGTATTGGGGTCTAGGCCCGGCATATCTTTAGGACTCCAGGCGAATTTATCAGTGTTGTTGAGAAGGAATGCTTTCAACTCCTCGGATTCCTGTTTTGGAAGGTTGTCGTCGAGGAGGAAGTAATGCTCCTCGTCCATACCTGGTATATACACCTTCCTGAGTGTCTCTCCTACTTGTTCTTCGACAACCCTTTCGGCTTTGGATATTTGGTTGATCAGCTTCTTGGTGCTGGTGGGTTGTTCCACCATGCTTCGTTGTTTTTGGAGAGTCGCGGTGATTTCCTCGCAGCGTCTTGAATCCTCTTGACATCCTCTGGCTGTCTCGATCTCTCCCCTGTCATTTGGGTATTTGACCTTTTGGTGATAGGTCGAGGGTATGGCCTTCATGGCATGTAACCAAGGTCGGCCCAATATTGCATTGTGACCGGAGTGGTCATTAACCACTAAGAACTCCACGGGAACCGACACGGACCCGGTTGTGACACTGAGGACGATCTTACCCAACGGTTTAGTCGTTTCGGAGATGAATCCGATCAGTGTGACGTCAGTAGGCCATAGATCTTGCAGCTTGAGTTCCATTTTATCGAAGAGCTCCCTGTACATGATATCACAAGAGGCTCCTTGGTCGACAAGTACCCTGCCGACCGTGTCTAGGCCAATTTGAACTCGGAGGTTAATGGCGTCTCCATGGGGGTAAATCACCCCTTCTTCGTCAAGATCTGAGAAAGAAATGGGAGGATGTCATCGTTGTGTGCACTGTCGTTTAGAGGTCGACGCCTGTGATGCCTTGGCTACTTGGCCAAAGTGGGCCAGCTGCCGTTGTCGTGACCGTTCCCCACCGGGGCCCTCGGGTCGTGACATATGAACAACGTTGATCGTTTTACCTTGCCGGTTGTCGGATCCCTCGACAGCCATTTGTTTGCCTTTATTCCCAGCTCCTTTGATGAACTTGGCTAGGTATCCTGCATCGCCCCACTGGTTCATTCTCCATCGCAGGTTACGGCAATGCTCAGTGAGATGGCCGTGATCCTCGTGATATGCGCAGAAGAGCTTGGAATCTCTCTCATTGGGGGGAGAGATGATCGGTTGTGGTCGGGAATACCAACTTTCCCTGCATATATCCTTGAGCATATCTTCAGCAGATAGGTTGAAAGTGTATCGCAGCTCGACCGGTCCGAAGGTGTTTCGGTGTTCCCTCTCTTGGGGACGAACTTGTTGAAATGGCTTGGGTGGCATCGGGTAGGTGAGCTGGAGCGGTTTATGTTCGTTGGTCGGTGTTGGGTATGCGATCTAGAGCGGTTTGGGCTCTAATGCTCGTGGTCGCTCTACCCTGCTATGGACCTCGTGCTCTTTGCCCTTTCTGGTCGGTTGGAATGCTTCTCCATGGTTATTTCTAACTCTTTTGCGACCCACCTGTGCCTCGCGGACCGACTCTCTTCTCGGTAGAGTTCGGTTGAGGAAACGCAGTTCGTCGTTTTTATCGGTGAGGTGGGTACAATAGGCTAGCAGGGAATCAGTGGTCGGGAAGTTTTTGCCTATGAACTTCCTTCTCGCCCAATAGCCATTAGGGATGGAATTGATAAAGTTTTGGATGGCTATATTATTGGCATATCGTGGAATCTGGTTTGCTACGTCGATAAAACGTATGCAGTAATCGTTGAGCCTTTCATTTGGCATCATCGCCATTTTAAGAAGGGTTTCGATACTAACCTTCTTTTTCCGATGAGCAGCGTATCGGGTGGAGTATGCTCTTAGCAATTCTGCCCAGTTTCTAATGGAGCCCCGTGGTAAGTTATGATACCATGACGAAGCCTCTTGACCCAAGCTGTTTTTGAAAAATTTGCACATCAGTGTATGGTCATCACTCCACAGTTCCATCTTCGTCTTGTAGTGCCTCAGATGGTCGATAGGGCAACTCTTCCCATCATAGAGCCTGAATTCGGGGATGACGAATCCCATAGGATTGCGGTACCGCGTGATTTGTTCAGCACACGGGGTTTCTTGGCATACGTTCCAAGCCTGTTGGAACGCGTCATCCGTGACTTGGTAGGGGGGAGGGTATCCTCCCTGATGTGGTGATGGGCCATATCCTTCCCCGATCATGTATTCGGGATATCTACCGTCCTTCGTGTTTGTGTGGACACGTTCCATATGAGTGTTCGGATGGACGATAGTTATTGGGACATTTCCCCCTTGGTGGGGGACTCTTGTATCGGGTCGCCGACCCGCTGCCTCCAGGGCGGCCCTGTAGGCAGAATCTTCCACTTCATGGCGTGGGTCTTTGTCGGGTTGGATAACTGGCAATACGATGCCGGCCGCTGTCATGGCCGTCATGCATGCCGCCAGCTGAGCTTGTAGCTGGGCGTAGTTCCTTTCATCGGCTAATGGAACAACATGTTGTACCTCCACCGTGGGTGGTGTAATCATCCTCGGAGAATTAGTCGGTAGTCGGGGCGACTGTCCGAGTACATGATCCTCGGGCATGCCAAACTGATGAGCTTCGTCCGTTTGTAAACGAGCACCGGAGTTGACCGAGGCTGTAGGCAAAGGGACTCTTGAGCTCGGCCCTGCTTGGGACCCGGTTAAGCGTCTTCGTGCACGCCTTAATACGGGCACGTCTTGTTCGTCCTCCGAGGACGAAAGGTGTTCGTCGACAATCCCTTCGATGAAATGTCGGGGTGGTTCGACCGGTTGTTCTTGGTTGACGTAGGAGGTTGTTGGTCGGTTTCCGGATTGGATAGCTTCATATCTGTCGCGGATGGCGAGTAGATCGTCGAGGTCTTGTTGGCTAATTTGCGTGTTTTGGTTATTGGTTTCTATTATCTCGGGATGGGTTTCCTCTACATTGGTAACCATTGTCGCTCGTCTGGCAGAGTATTGGTATTCGAATTCTAAACTAGTTGGGAACTAGATGATTCCCGGAGACGGCGCCATTTGATAAAGCCATAACTTTGGTCGGTCGCGTTAGGCTTTTCAACAATGATATAATGGTAAATCAACCGTGAATAAAGGACACTTCCTGATCTTTATTATTGCTCGGATTATTGTCCTTGTTCGGACTATTACATTTGCTCGGATTAGTATTTCGGTTTTACAATTGTGCTCGATATGACTATTTAATCTCTCGTCTTGATCTTTCTCCCCTTTTATTCGGTGCTCGGCTGTCTTTTCTCGGTTTATTTCTCGAAGTGATATGCTTTGGTTAGTTTCTCTCTTTTCTTAACTTCTCTCTATATTTTTTGGATAGATTTTCTGGTCATTTTCTAGGAGGGGTAGTTGGCTATTTATAGGCAACTGCGCCTTCTAAGATATTGACAAATGTCTTCATCCCAGGGATTTTTCAGACATGGGTCCCCATTTGATTGGGTTTGGGCTTTTGGTAGTAACACCTCAATTCCTATAAAAAGTATGAGATGACCCATTTAAGCATTGGATACCCATTTATAAAGTGGGTTGATTATTACCCGAATAAAATATTCGGGTCTAATTTTTATGTTCTATCATCTACCTAACTAGCTAGTGTCTAAAACAAATTTAATTACATATATCATACTTGTTAATTATCAAATATTCATATTATAATATTGATAAACTTATATTTTAATTAGTTTTTATGAAAATAATAATAATTAAATTTCTTTATCGTACGTATCGGAGGCGTACCGTTCGCGTACCCGTATCATAACCAAGCCGTACCGAAGTTGTCAAAGAAAAAAAAAGTTAATTGTATTTTATTTACCGGTTACTTAAAATGACGTACCGTACCTATATCGGATAAAAATATATATATATATATATATATATATATATATATATATATAAGTACCATGCTAAGTAGGTTAGTTATGTGAATTCTAGATGTTAATGCAAGGTCTCATACTAAAGTTGAGTGGTATCGCGGTTGAGTTCACTTTTTATATAAAATCAAAGCCACCTATTCAAATTATTTTGAGGTACTACTCCTCTTCTCATACTCATGTTAGGATTGTATACTGGAATATTTAAAGCAAGAATACCATTTTGTCTTCTAAGAAAAACAAGAATACCATCATCATAAACAAGTATTGCCAGAAACTTATTGACTCACACATAGATACTCACAAACAATCATTTAATCAAATGTATTTCAAGGCAGACCAATTGATCTCGATAATTTTCTAGAAGAGTGTGTGTAAAAAATGTCTACCTAGATTATCACCTTTTAAAAACTACATATTTTGACAATTTAGTCTTAGAAATAAATTATTTGGTTTCACTAAACATGCCATTAGAATTTCATGTTTCTATATATAGCATCTAATCATTTTCATATACTAAAATATTACTAAATAAACAAAAAAAATAAAAAATAATTAGCCGGTTAACAGATTTTTTGGTCCAAAACCAGATTTTATAAATCTGGATAAAAATCAAATTTTTAAAATCTGAATAATCTGAGTTGTCAAACATCCACATATATTCAAAATCTAAAATTCAAAAATCAACTAAAAAAAAATTGTTACCAACACAATTAGTTTTTTTATGCGACTTTCTATACCTCTCTCACATGCATCATCTATTCATCTTCCCCACTTCATCAAACCAATGTACTCTATTCATCACTTTTTAAGTATTCGTTTTTAATTTTGTTAAATATTAAAAAATATCATTAATTGCATTTGAAAGTTACAAATATAGCTCTAATTTAAATTCAATAATTATTATTATTTATTTTTGTAATGTATTTATTGCAATATTTGAGAATATTATAATATTTTTGTTATTTTTTCATTGATGATAAATTAGTAAAGTGTACACTTATTTTGGTACATTAACAATGGACATTTAGGTAGGGATGGCGAGTACACACTTTTCCCTCCCCTCTCTTTCTATCCCTCTATCTCGGGAAGTTCTTTTTTCATTGTCCATTTTCCCATAAAATATTAGAGATCAGAGATTGGGAATCCCGGGCCCTACGTGGATTTACTTTTTTTTTTTTTATCAATTTTAAAATTAGTCAAATAATCAAGCGAATTAGAAACCGACACTTATGACCCGGATTTCTTAACCCCACATCATACATGGCAATTATTTTGAAAAAAGCAATTTATGAGATAATTAATTAATGTAATGGTTTAATAAATGTTAGTTATTTTCCGTATTTTCCATTTCGTGAATTTTTCTTAATGTCTCTATTTATATTTATATTTGATTACTTGGCTATTGATATTTGTTTTATAATATGTAGAGATTTTTTATTCAGTTTAGCTCGCAAAAATATGTTAAATACTTCTTATCATTTGCAGCTATAATTTACTAGAATTTTGATTACAAAGAAAAATTAACCGAACATAGCAATATAGTATCCTATTTGGTCAAGAACATACTGATAATTTAATTACAAATTTTAATGTTGGCTTCATGCTCCACAAAGCAAAAACAAAAACAAAAAAATAAAAATATAAAAGTTAGAGATGATTTGGTACAAAATATATATGAAACGATATAAAACGAAATATAATACTAATCTCATACACCACTAAAACTATATTATTGAACAAAACTACAAAAAACGTCATAATATAATACATCAGTTCAATTTTAATATTAATTTTGTATTCAGAATTTTAGCAAATTATAACTAAAAATATTAAGAAATACTTAACATATTTTCACGAGCTAACATTTGTTGCAAAATTACATTAATTAATTTTTCAAAATAATTGTCACGTATGGCATGAATTTAAGAAGTCCGGGTTATGTGTCGGTTTTTAATTCGCTTAATTATTTATTTAATTTTAAAATTGATAAAAAAATTAAATATATATAGGATCCGGAATTACCAATTCGTATTTTTAATAGGAAAATTACAAAAACATATCACTTTTGTAACTAAATTACAAAAAACATACCCCCAACTTTTTAATTACAAAAAACATACTTTGATGACGTCATATTATTCTATCTCTCATTTACTCTCTCTCTTCTGGGGGATTCTTTTTTCATTATGCACTTTACTCATATGTATAACAAACGTGGGATCACAGATCCCACGTCTACGTGGCAGATATTTTTTTTTTTTAACCAAAAAACTTTTTCGATTTTATCCAAAAAAAAAACACTAACCATCAACCAACAAACTATTTCATATATAAAATTAATATATTTTTTTATTAAATCAACGTCACTCTACCACTACAATTATCCCAAATTTTACCAAAAAAAAAAATCTTTGCCAATTTACCAAAATAAAACATACCCCAATTTTACCAAAAATAAACTCTAACCATCAACCACCAAACTACTTATTATATCAAATTAATATCATTTTTTTTCTCAAATCAGCATAACTCTACCACTACAATTACAATTATCAAGTAAGTATTTATTTTTATTATTGAGTTTAAATTTTATATAAATAGATATAATTATTAATAAGTTATAACATTTATTAATTAAAAGTTTTTAACTTTTTTTATTGACCTTTAAATATTTATATTCAAATTTGTTTAAACTTTTAATTAATAAATGTTATAACTTATTAATAATTATATCTATTTATATACAATTTAAACTCAATAATAAAAATAAATACTTACTTAATAATTGTAATTGTAGTGGTAGAGTTATGCTGATTTGAGAAAAAAAATGATATTAATTTGATATAATAAGTAGTTTGGTGGTTGATGGTTAAAGTTTATTTTTGGTAAAATTGGGGTATGTTTTATTTTGGTAAATTGGCAGAGTTTTTTTTTTTGGTAAAATTTGGGATAATTGTAGTGGTAGAGTGACGTTGATTTGATAAAAAAATATATTAATTTTATATATGAAAGAGTTTGATGGTTGATGGTTAGTGGTTTTTTTTTTTTGGATAAAATCGAAAAAGTTTTTTGGTTAAAAAAAAAAAAAAAAAAAAAAATCTGCCACGTAGACGTGGGATATGTGATCCCACGTTTGTTATACAGATGAGTAAATTGCATAATGAAAAAAGAATCCCCCCTCTCTTCTCCCTTATTATCTCTCTCATCCATTCTTCTCTCTCTCACCAATTCTTCTCTACATCTCTCTCTCATCTTACTCTCTCTCTCCATTCATTCTCTACAAAAAAAAACATAGGTTACGAAATGAATTAAAAGATCGTGTTAGTTTGCAATTCAAAATATTTTGATTTGTTGCATATAGAGAATAAAAAACATGAATAAATTGATATACAAAATAATAAATTGAGACTATTGTAAAACTTGTGCGTTTAAAGTTGAAGGAGGAGAATTTATATGTATAGTATTGAGAGAAATTTATATGTAGAGTATGAAGTTTTAAAATTAAGGTATGAAGTTTTAAAATTAGGGTACGAAGTTTTGAAATTAGGGTATGAAGTTTTGAAATTAGGGTATTAAGTTTTGAAATTAGGGTATGAACTCTTTTTTAGATATTTGATTGTGATTCAGAACATTTATGGTATGACATTTTAAAATTAGGATATGACATTTTAAAATTAACATATGAATATTTTGTGAGTTTTTAGTCATTTTGAGAGAGATAGATGGGTGATTAGTATGTGTTAGAAAGATATGCGATTATCGTGTGTTAGAGAGAGATGTACGATTAGAGAGAGAGAGTTGCGGTTAGAGAGAGAAAGGTTAGATTATGGTTTGATTAGAATTAGAGAAATAATAAATATATATTGGTATGTTTTTTATAAGTTAAGTTTTGGGATATATTTTTTTTTAATATAACAGAGGTAGGTATGTTTTTTTGCCCCATTTAAATATTTTAAGCAAAAACGAAGAATGAAAAAATAACCCCCTCTATCTCTCTACTAAAGTCTCTCAATCATATAGTACATATACACCCTCTATCTCTCTACTAAAGTCTCTCAATCATATAGTACATATACATACATAAGCACACAACACACCCACTTCCTTTCTCTCTCTCTCTACAATGGGCAAAAAGAGGGTGAAATCCCACACCTTACCTTCCTCCCCTACCCATTCCCTCTCCTCTTCCTCCTCCGAGTTCGAGTTCCGTATCTCCCTCTCTCCTCGAAAGTCCTCCGCCACCGCAGACGAGCTCTTCTACAAAGGCCAACTCCTCCCTCTCTCCCTCTCTCCTCGTCTCTCTCTCGTACGCTCCCTCCTTGCATCCGCCTCCACCTCCTCCTCTTCTGCTCGCGACTCTTCAGGAAGCTCAGCTGACTCGCATTCGTCGTTTACTGTAGATTGTGACTCGTCTAGGCCTTCTTCGGCTGCAGCTGGTGATGACGATGATGAGTTTTTGCTTGGTGGTGAGAAGATGCAAGCAGTGAAGAAGAAGTTTTCCCTCTCTAGATTCTCGTCGGTGTTCAGAAAGGATAGTCAGGCGCCGAAGCCACCACGTGGAGATGTTGCAGCAGAGTTGTCTTCGGTGAAACGCATGAGCTCTACGGCTAAGGAGGTTAATAGATTTATCAATTTTTAGTTTTTTACTGTTACTAATTTTGTTAATTTGTTATTCGAGTTGTTTTGGTGTATTGTACATGTACTTTTAGTTCTAACTTTAGTTGTTTAGCAACATTAGTGTAACATAATAATGTTTTAAGTGTAACTTTTGTCAAATTTAGGGAACTTTGAGACATATAAAGATGTAATTTACTGTTACTGATTGCAATTCTGGTAAGGAATGCCAGGTTTTACATAATTGGTTTAGGAATGTTAGGTTTTTACCTTTTACATTTTGTGCAGTTAATATTTTGTTTAGGTCCTTAGGAAAAGATATATTACCTTTTACAGTTTTTGTTATATTTGGCTTAGGAATGTTAGGACATAATTGGCATAGGAATGTTAGGTTTTTACCTTTTACATTTTGTTTATTTAATATCTTTATTTAGGAGGAGATATATTACTTTTTACAGTTTTTGTTAAATTTGGCTTAGGAATGTTAGGTTGTACATAGTTGGTGAACAGATTAAAGCAGATGTATCACTTTTTGAAAGCTAAAAGTTTTTCAGTTATCTGTGACAAAATAGAACTTGTACGGTTATACCAGCTTTTAACAATCCAAATCATGGCTTTTGTTGTAAAGGTGTTCACTTGCTTTATTTTCCTAGAAATTTAATTCCCATCTTTTTCCAAAATGATCAGCCTTTGAGTTGTCATTGTCTTTAGCATTCTCTGTGTAATTAATTATGGAAACATAATTTTGTGTGCAACTTTTTGTTTTTGAATTTCAACTGGCCTGAACTACACGGCGATTTAACTGATTATGAGATTATTTTTATGGATACCAAATTAGAACGAATTTGTTAATTACAAGAAGGAATACTTTCATGGATAACAATTATTTGTTTGGTTACATGGATTTTTTTCCAGGTCATATGCAAGTACTTCAAGAAAGTGAAACCACTTTATGAAAAAATATCGCATAAACAGCAACAAAAGATGCCAGTTACAACAATAAGGGCCATGAGCTCAACAGATCTATCATTGCCTTTGAAAACAGATATCGAATCTGCAAAAGAAACAGATGCGTCTACTCAAAACAACAGCAACGGAGGTAGCCTTTCACATTCATTTTCAGGAAATTTAAAATACCCGAGAACAAGAAATTTCGGGTCTAGCTGTCCATCATCGATGAGGTCATCTCCTAGTCACTCTGGGGTTTTGTATGGGAAGAAGTTCCCGAGTTCGAATAATGGCAAGAGTACGTGTTATAGTGTAGACACGTCATCGTCAATGGACGAGCTTCAAAGTGCGATACAAGGTGCAATAGCACATTGCAAAAACTCTATGGTTCAAGATAAGGGTATGAGTAGTAATGAGATTTGAAGAAAAAAAATGTTAATTAAATTCGGTGTTCACCAAAAATTATCAGTTTGATTTTGAGTGCTCGATCTATTCCATCCTTTTTTTATTGTAGCAATCGTGTTATAGAATTTCAAGTAATTTAGTTTGCAGTATGCCATGTTGCGATTTTGAAAAGAGCATTTGATTATTGTGGGGAAATGATTGTTGTGATTTTAATTGTTCGGAGAGCTAAAATTGCAATTTATATAATGACATTCAACCACTTTTTTTTTTGAGGAAAAGGAAAGTAATTCTTTAATGTTTTGGTGGCAAATTCACGGGACAAAATTCAGGAACGAAATGAAACATTTTTTTTTTAGATTTGAGGTGCCATAAGTGAGATTCTTTACGAGAAGTTGGGTGAAAGATACAATAATGAAAGGAAAATGAGAAGATTCTTTATGATTAGTTGTACACTTCTTTTTGCTAATTTATTTGGTTTTTGCATTGATTGTGGATCTGAGTACACAATAGTTTTATATTTAACCAAAGTATAACATTGAGAGAAGGGACAGTCATGTGTGATGGTCTTAATTATTGTATCACTCATTATTTTTGATCTTCTAAATTTGATGCCTCGGAAAACCAAGTCTTTGTAGACCTTGGAATTTGAATCTATGATGTTTTGGTTGTACTGGTTTTCTTGTTTTTATATGTAAATAGTACTTATAATTAACTGTTCACTTATTTTATCTGGTTACCATTTCCTCAAACAGAGTGTTGCAATTTACTTCCACAGATCTAAAAGATGATGACTTATTGCTGGTTTCTTTTTGTATTTTGATGATAATGCTAACGCCTCCAATAGACACCGCACACATTCTCTGATTGAACATAAATATTTTAGTTTTTTTTTACAAGCACAAATATTTTAGTTGAGTCACATGGTTAATAAATATACATTCCTTCCGTTTCTATTTAATTATTCATTATAAAACTATTTACAATTTTAATCGGAAAAAAACTTATATTAAAATTATCGGAATAAATTTTTTTAAAAGTTGATTATATAGTTCAAATGTTAAATTTAAAAAAAATTCATTTTGACAATTTTGATACAAGTTAGCCAATTAAAATTGCACGTAGTTTCGTAGTGAACAATTAAATGAAAACGGATGTATTATATTTTTTTGAAAATTTAATGAGATAATCATTGATCAAGACATAAAAAAAAAATGAAGTATTTAATTTTCAAAAACACAAATTCTCAAATCTAGTTATTTTTTCAATTGTTGTAAAGAAAATGCAGTCTTTCATAATTCCAAAGCATGATTATTTTAGAATGATCCTTCTATCTATAAATGGCCACAGTTATAACATGCGTTTGTAATTATTTGATTGATCGACCTAATGCAGTATTTTATATTATTGATCCAAGGAGTCAATTTCACAAAATAGTTAATTGTTGTTTGGTAAAAAAAAACTGACCTTATTTAAATTTTAGTCCATGTACCAAACTTATTTAAGTTTTAGTTCATGCCTAATAAAAATCTTATGATTTTCATATATTTTTGTATTTTTATCTATTTTTTAAAATACAAATAATTGACTTATAATAATAGATTTTACGTCTAAAATTAAACTTTTAAGTTTTAATAAAGTTCTAGATATAAAATATAGATTATTAACTCAAAACTCATGATTTTTATATGTTTTTTTAAAATAAAAATTATTGACTTCTAGTAACAAATAATTTAACGTTTAAAACTAAGTTTTCACGTTTAAATAAACTTTTAAGTGTAAAATATGGATCATTAACTCGTACAAATACAAATGTTAACGTTATATATGTTTTATATTTTCAACTATCTTTATATTTTAGACTAAAATTTAAACAAGTTGTATTTTTTGAATCTACAATTAATAAAAGATCAAAAATTGGACCAAACTTGCCCATTTCAAAACACATATAGCAAGTAACTGGTACTTTGCAATACAATTATATCACCTATCATATCAATGTTTGTTTTCAAGCATATGATTGTAATAAAACTTTCCTATCACATGAAATTGTCGACGAATAGATCATATTGTAATGATCTGCACTTACTAAGGAGTACCATTTAAATCACCCATGTGAGGTGCTTGTGTTGAAATCTCGATTGGTTGAAGTAATTTTATGCCAAATAATATTGGTATCCAAAAATCTTACATGTTGACGTAGCGGATTAGCGGATTAGCGGATTATGTGTACTAATTAGTTTTATTTTAATACTGAAAACATATTTTTATTAAAATTATAATTGGTATACATAATCTGTTACGTCAGCGGATAAGACTTTTATGTAAGATTATCGGATGGGTATAATCTAATTTTAATTTCATTCTATGGACCTGAATCGTCGGTGCATTGATTGCACTAAATTTATTAACTATATCACAATTACAAAATCATTATTGCAGCGCCTATAGAGTATTTGAGTCAAATAATAGTTCTACAAATCATATACACTAGCTAGGTTTGAACTTTTTTGTTAACACTTTTTTGTAAATTGGTAGAGGAAAATAAATAACCAACGGAACGAAGAGAAAGGGTAGGTTTAATGCAAATAATCCCCTGGAATAAATCACCCCATCTAACTTTTGTGATAAACTCCAAGTTATTCATTTTAAAAATGACATATCTTTGTATTCATTTTTCCATTTTCCATTATTAATCTTTGTTTGTTGAGTTTAGTTTATCAATGTGATGTATACATATTACTTTAGTAACAAAAACTATCTTTTATGCCATTCCGTAAAATTTACTTCACATGCTTAGATATCAAATAACTGAATAGAGTAATAAAATGTTAACCAAGATATATCATCGATCATAAAGTTATTTAATTTTTAAAAGGTGAATTTGGGGCTAATTGTGAAAGTTACAAGTTTATGGGAGTTCATGTGTTATTAGGGAATTTTTAAACTAATAAACCCAGCAGCGTTACTTGGTCAAGATAAAAAAAAGTGTGTATATTTTGTTAAACCCCTATTTAACCTTGCAACAATACGAGCAACAATACGAGGAACGTCAATCGTAGTAATATAATTTATTACTCGTAATATATATACCTAGTCGTCCACAATAACAAGATTATAATCCACTTAACTTATTTTTAAATTGGCTTTTATATTTTAGTTGATTAATTAAGCTCACACTATCAACTTTAAGGTAGATTTTCTATACTAGCATGTAAGCAACACACAGAGTTGAGTGATGTCAATTCTCACCCATGCTAAGTCCACAACTAGTATTAATAACATGCATAATTAAATTGTATTTACTAATCTTGGATTTCTTTCAAAATAATTAAGTATATAAACAATCATGAGAAGTCAAAGTAAAGTAGAATAAGTACCCGTATTTCCTACCTAAAGATAGGATCAAAATAACAAGAAAACGTAAGGAAAAAGCGTAAAGTAAAAGAAGTGAGAAGCAAGAGAAAATATAAATAAAACAGGTCTAATATATGAAAATAGCGTAAATAATTCTAACACTTAAATACTATTTATACAAGTCTGCTCAGAAAATATTATAACCTAATTCGCTAAAAACGCTTATACGGATCAACCATCATGAGCTGATCCAGTTCGCTAGATGATGTGGCTTATCCGGAGCACTGACAGAGCCAGATTTTCTTTATTTATTTGGCGTTATCTCAATCTCTATTTAGATATTTGGCTTGGACTCAGACTCGAATCCATATTGATTTATCTTCACTTCAAGTCACCCAAGTCACAACCTTCACATATATTGACCAAAAATGGTCAAATATACATGAAAATGGATAAAATGACTCAAAATGATAAAATGCGTAAAATGAATATAAAAAAAAAACTAAATGCACACTTTAAAATAGGTAAATTAGCAAATAATCAGCACCAAAACTATACATTAATGCGGTCCAATAATTACTCACGCAATGCAGATTCAATCCACTGGAATGACTTAGTTAAGAATTCTTCTAGGATTATATCAAGAGAAAGGGATTAGAAGAGTAAATTGCAGATTCAATCCACTGGAATGACTTAGTTAAGAATTTTTCTAGGATTATATCAAGAGAAAAGGGATTAAAAGAGTAAATAGCTGTAAATGTTATATTAATCTTTCGAAATTGTTTGATACAACTGTTGCGAACACAAACATGCACAAACTTTAACTACTATAACTATTCATAGAACTTGAAAAGATGAATAACTGGGGTATAAACTTGCTGAAATGTAAATTTGTTGAAAAGTAAATTTGTTGAATACGTAAATTTTGATTTTTATTGCTCATTTCTTCGATGCAAGGGCCTTTGTATTTATAGGTAAAAATCCATAAATGTCTTAGGGTTATTTCTAATTTGAATCCATTCTTCATTTTGGCTCATCTTTGATTTCTCTCTTATATTTGAGTTTTGAGTGTTGCTACTAACACCTTTAAAATTAACCTTCAAATTGAACCCGCTGACGTGAATTTTTCTAATCACACACTCCATACAATAGACCCACAATTTTCACACAAATCACACACTGCATAGGCTAATAAAATACATATTTATCAATCAAAATATACATAAAATTCTATAATTTGATAAATCAAAATATAAATATTCAACATAATAAAAACTCAATCTACTAAAACTCAAATAAAAATATACTACAACCGTAGTTGAGCCTATCCTGTATTTAAATATTAATAATAAAAAAAATGTTAAATATAAAACTCAATTCAATAAAAACTCAAATAAAAATATATTAGTACCCTAGTTGACTATAATCTAAATTTAAATATTAATTAATTTTTTTTATTTTTATTAAATCTAGTATTAATAAAAATCAAAACAATTGATTAACTGAATATGTCATGTAATATAACACATCAGCGGGATAAATTTTTTTTATAAGGAAAATACATAAGTAAAAACATTTTACTTTGATTTTTACGCTACTCTCTAGTTGCTTGCTTTTACGGCTGAGATGCGTTTCGTCCCTACTCAATATTCTCTGCATCGCTCCATCAGTTATTGTTTTATTTCTAAATGGTCTTTTCTATCTTTGTTTTAGGTATTCAAGTTTACTTTAATTATTATTTATTCTTTAAGAAGTATTAGCTGTAAACTATGCCCCACTAGCTCCGTTGACGCTGCAATGAGTAACACTATTGTAGACGGGTTCTATTAAAAATATAGGTGTGACAACCACTAAAAACATAATACATATGTGAGAACGCAAAAATAACGAACATAAATTTAATTTAAAATTCAAACTAAATTATTGTATAAGTTGTCACACCGTTAAAAAGTGTAGAGTAGGTTTATACAAGTGTTTTTCACAGTATAATAAGCCAATGAAATGTTTCCGGATCCTAAAAATTAGATTAAGCCTTTCCCTACTTGGAAAACTCAAAACGAACTCTTTACATGCTTGAACTGTTACAAGACCCCGTTTCCATTTGGAAAACTCAAAACGAACTCTTTACATCCTTGAACTGTTACAAGACCCCGTTTCCATAAAAGTTACTTTCCGTTCTCTCTATGGTCTTGCTGTCTTTTTTTTTAGGTTTAGTGCCTCTATCTTTCCTCTCTTTTACTGAACTTCAATGGACATTTTTTTAACCGTTTTCGTCGATCTATATTTGAGATTGTAGGAAATCTGTCTTCATCTTGCCTTCTCCCTCATAACTTTGTTGAAATTCCTTACTTATTTGCTTTTAAATGTTCAACTTTTAATATATTTTTTTACGTTATAAACCTTTGAGTTGCAACCTATGTCTTTTCATTTTTCTTCTTATTAATATAAATATGTGTTTATTTTTCATTTGTAAACACCACCAAAAATAAAATAGAGATATATAATAAAAACATTTTCTTTTAATTTGTGAGTTTTCATAGTTTTGTTACAAGTTTTTTTTCCGACTATCCTTTTTCTTTCCAACAGTGGTACCAAAGCCAACGGTTACAAAATGGCCGGTGGAATGACCCCATTTATCCATATACTCAAGAAGGGATTTTACGATAATTGGAGTATTAGAATGAAAGTGTTCATTGATTCCCAAGATGTGTGGAAACTGTCGAAACCGGGTATAATGAACCCGTGAAAGGTGCCGCTCTAACCCAAGTTCAACGGGATGCGGCGAAATAATTAAAGAAAAAGGATCGGAAGGCTCTCACATCATTCATCCAGCGTTGGATGAAACTATATTTCAAAAGATGGCGTTGCAAACACGAGTAAGCAAGCGTGAGATATCTTAGAATTTTTTTTAAAGGAGTTGAAAACGTGAAAAAAGTTCGGCTGCAAAGCTTGTGTGGTGTGATTTTGAGACTCTATATATATATGAAAGTTTCCGAATCGATTGATGATTATGTTTCACGTGTTGAAACAGTTGCAAATCAAATGAAATAATACGGTGAAAATTTAGACGACACTCATGTTGTCGAAAAAATTATACACTCTTTAGATTCCGAATGAGATTATATTGTTGTGGTTATAGAGGAATTTAAAGACGTAGAATCTATGACGGTGGATCAATTATTGGGGTCGCTTCAAGCTCATAAAGACAAATTCCACAAAAGAGTTGTCAAAAAAGAATCGCTTGAACAAGCTCTCCAAATAAATTTTACTATGAACGATAAGAATTTTGGCAACCCGAAAAACCAACGAGGAAGAGGTCGAGGTCAAAATTATGTCCGTGGTGGTTACAACTCTTTCGAAAAAGAAGAAAGGAGACAATATCCGACGAGAGGCCGTGAAAGAGGAGAAAATTATTATGGAAAACCGAGGTATGATAAGTCCCAAATTAAGTGTTATAATTGTACTAATTTTGGGCATTACGTTTCCAAGTGTAGATTGAGTAATAATAAATTTAAAAAAAGGGCTAATTTTGCTAGAGAAAATGAATAACGTTCTACACTTTTATTTGCTCATAATGAAAATAAAAACGAAAAAAATACTACGTGGTATTTAGATACCGGGGCTAGTAACCATATGTGTGGTAATAAAAATATATTTACCGAAATTGATGAAACGGTAAATGGAGATATTTATTTTGGTGACGAATCTAAAATTCCGGTGATAGGGAAGGGAGAAGTTTTAATCCAATTGAAAAATGGAGAACATGATTTTATCTCGAACGTTTATTATGTGCCAAATATGAAGTCTAATATTTTGAGTTTGAGACAATTTTTGGAAAAGAACTATGATATTCATTCGAAGAAATTTAATATTTTATTAAGTGATAAAAGTGGGAATTTGGTTGCAAAAGTCCCGATGTCGAAAAATAGAATGTTTTCTTTAGATATTCAAAATGGTGGGGCTAAATGTTTGAAAGCATGTTTTAAAGAAAAATCGTGTCTTTGGCATTTGAGATTTGAGCAGCTTAATTTTAATGGATTGAAATTGTTGAATAGTAAAAATATGGTGAAATGTTTAACTTATATCGATCATTTTGATGAACTTTGTGAGGCATGTTTGTTTGGAAAAGAACCGAAGAAAAGTTTTTTGAAACAAGCGACTACAAGAGCTAAAAAACCGTTGGAAATTGTTCATACGGATATTTGTGTACATATTAAACCAAGTTCTCTTGGAAAAAGTAATTATTTTGCTCTTTTTAATGATAATTTTGTCGAAAGACTTGGGTTTATTTTTTGAAAAAAAATCCGATATTTTTGATACTTTCAAAAAATTTAAAACTCGTGTTGAAAATGAAAGTGGTCACAAAATAAATTCTATGAGATCGGATCGAGGGGGAGAATTTCTTTCAAATGATTTTGAAAAATATTATGAAAAAAATAGAATTTTTCATCCTTCGACGGTTCCTTATACTCCACAACAAAATGGGGTTGTTGAAAGAAAAAACTGATCTCTCTTAAATATGGCTTGTAACATGCTTAAAAGTAAAAATGTTCCAAAAGAGTTTTGGGCCGAGGCCGTGGATAGTGCGGTTTATTTATCGAACCGTTCTCCATCCTGAAGTGTTTGGGGTAAAAATTCCAAGGGAGAGAAAGAAAACAGGTAATTTCCCAATTACGAGTTTTTGGGAGTATTACGCATACTCATGTTCCGGATCAAAAAAGTTCCAAATTAGACGACAAAAGCAAAAAGTTTCTATTTATCGGTTACGACTCGATGGTGAAAGGTTATAAATTATATAATCCGAAAAATGAAAAATTTGTTATTAGTCGAGATGTTGAGTTTGATGAACAAGGAACATGGGATTGGAATAAAAAGGAAGACGACTACAATTTTTTTCCTTATTATGGCGATGAAGAAGAAGAACAAATCGAAATGGAAGAAGAGCTCGCTATTTTACCTCTATCACCACAATCACAAGTCCAACCACAATCCCCAATTGACGAAAGTTCTAGCGAAAGAACGCCACGTTTCCTCACTATTCACGAGTTATATGAGGTAACAAAAAATGTTGATAATATTACTCTATTTGTCTTTTTGCTGGTTGTGAACAGATAGGTTATGGAGAGGCGATGAAACATAAAAATTGGAGAAATGTTATGGATGAGGAAATTG
This sequence comes from Primula veris, assembly GCA_963682055.1. NCBI lineage: Eukaryota > Viridiplantae > Streptophyta > Magnoliopsida > Ericales > Primulaceae > Primula > Primula veris. Next base: position 22,765,938 of record OY821743.1, on the reverse strand, counting down.
ACTCGATATTAAAAAATGATACGTGGGAGTTGACGAATTTACCGAAAGGGCACAAAACTATTGGTGCTAAATGAGTTTATAAAGAGAAAAAATAAGGCAAAAGGAGAGATCGGAAAATATAAATAAAGGTTGGTCGCAAAAGGATACAATCAAATGGACGGTATCGATTTTGATGAGGTATTTACTCCCGTAGCTCGTCTAGAAACTATTATATTTTTAATTTGTTTGGCCGCCCAAAATAATTGGAAAATAAACCAAATGGATTTGAAATCGGCATTTTTAAATGAAAATTTAGAAGAAGAAGTTTATTTGCAACAACCACTGGGTAATGAGATTATGGGGTTTGAAAATAAAGTTTTAAAATTTAAAAAATTGCTTTACGGTTTCAAACAAGTCCCAAGGCTTGTAATAATAGAATTGATAACTATTTCCAAGAAAATAATTTTATAAGCTGCCCCTATGAGCATTCTCTTTATTTGAAAATGGATAAAAATGGTGATGTGTTGATTGTTTGCCTAAATGTTGATGATTTGATTTTTACGAGAAATAATCAGAAGTTATTTGAGGATTTTAAAAGGGTAATGAGTCGTGAATTTGAAATGACGGATATTGGTCTTATGTCGTATTATCTTGGAATTGAGATGAAACAAAATAAAAATGGAAATTTTATTTCGCAAGAAAGATATGCAAAAAATACGCTTAAAAAGTTTAAAATAGATGAGTGTAATCCGATAAATACTCAGGTAGATTGTGCTGCAAAATTATCTAAATATTTTGAGGATGAAAGTGTGGATCTGACGTTTTTTAGGAGTTTTGTTGAAAGATTACGATATTTAACTATTACTCGACCAGATATTTTATATGAAATTGGTCTTATTAGCCGTTATATGAAAGCTCCAACTTTGTCGCATTAGAAGGCCGTCAAACGAATCATCCGTTATATAAAAAGTACAGTTGATTTTGGATTAAATAACTCGTTTTCTAATAATTTTGAATTGATTGGCTATAATGATAGCGATTGGGGAGGCGATATTAATGATCGTAAAAGTACAAGTGACTTTGTTTTTTATATGTGAGATACGACTTTTACTTGGAGTTCGAAAAAGCAACCAATTGTGACACTATTGACATGGGAAGCCGAATATTTGTCATGCAATTTGTTTTCGAAATTTGTTGATGAAATTGTGGATGCCACAAAATGAAGCGACGAAAGTGTTTGTTGATAATAAGTCCGCGATTGCCCTTGCCAAAAATTCGGTGTTTCATGATATAAGTAAGCAAATCGACACGCGTTATCACTTTATTCTTGAACGTATTGAAAAGAATGATGTTGAAGTGAAGTACACAAAGTCACAAGACCAAGTAGTGGATATTTTTACAAAGGCACTCAAGCATGACGATTTTCGAATATTGAGAAATTTGCTTGGAGTCACCAAACAAATTTAAGGTGGAATGTTGAAATTTCTAACTTATTTGGTTTTAAATGTTTTTTTTTTTTTTTAAGTTATAAAACTTTGAGTTGCAATGTAATTAAAAATAAGTATAACCTATGTCTTTTCATTTTTCTTTATATTAATATAAATATGTGTTTATTATATCAGTACGGGGTGTAGTTTCTTTTGCATTCAAATGAGGAAAAGAGAAGAGAGAGTACATGAATTGGGTATCTGATGAAGAGAGAGAGAGAAAAAAGTGACGCTATGAAAGATGGGCGAGTCTCTTTTGAGCTGTCATTTCACTGAAATGAGACCCCAAATTACTCAAATGAGGATCTGGTTAAAAACCAGTTCCACGTCACATCTTATTTTTATTTATTTTTTCAATTAATTCCACTCAATTTCATTACAAAATAAATAACTCTGACACCATTTCATTACATCTCATTACACTTCATTAATCTACAAAATAAATAAATTTACCCACTCTATCACACTATTAATTAATACATTCCTCTGCTTTTTTTTTTCCCACTCAAACTAAATACAAAAGTAAAATATTTTATAATCATAATATTATATCAAGTTAACACTTTCAATTAATTTATATTTTGCATTTTTTTATTTATTAATTTTGTTATTTCCGAGTAAATAATTAAATTGTCTCCAAAAACCATACACGTCATTATTTTCTTCCGTGATTTCAAATAGTACGTCCGTGATTTCAACTCCTTTCCATTACAAAATAAATAACCCTAACACCAATTCATTCTACCTCCGAGTAAATATTTTAAAATATTATATCAAGTTAACACTTTCAAGTAATTTATATTTTGCACTTTTTTATTTATTAATTTTGTTACTTCCGAGTAAATAATTAAATTGTCTCCAAAAACCCTACGCGTTATTATTTACATTTCAAATCAAGCAAAAATCACGGACTTAGGAATTATTTACATTTTATATCAAGCACGAAACCATTGAAAGGGTTATTTTGAATGAATGGAGTGGAATCACGGATTTTGGCTTGATTTGAAATGAAAATAATTCATACGTCCGTGATTTTTACTTGATTTGAAATGTAAATAGTTTCGTGCTTTATTTCAAAATTCGACGAATTACTCCCAAAATAAATAACCCTCAACACCAATTCATTCAACTCCATTTCATTACAAAATAAATAAACTTAACACTAATTCATTCCACTACAAAATAAATAACCATAACACAAATTCATTCCACCTCACCCCATTCCATTACAAAATAAATAGCCATAACACAAATAAATAAATTTACCCACTCTATCGCACTATTAATTAATACATTCCTCTGCTTTTTTTACCATTCAAACTAAATACAAAATTAAAATATTTTATAATCATAATATTATATCAACTTAACACTTTCAAGTAATTTATATTTTACACTTTTTTATTTATTAATTTTGTTACTTCCGAGTAAATAATTAAATTGTCTCCAAAAACCCTACACGTTATTATTTACATTTTAAATCAAGCAAAAATCACGGACTTAGGAATTATTTACATTTCAAATCAAGCACGAAACCACTCAAAGGGTTATTTTGAATGAATGGAGTGGAATCACGGATTTTGGCTTGATTTGAAATGAAAATTCATAAAGTGTGATTTCAAATTCATAAAGTCCGTGATTTCTATATTAAAGGATATTTTAAATTTCTATAAATAGGAGGCCTCACCCTCATTTATTTTCACCACAATTCCACAGCTTTTATTAGATTTCTCCAAAATCATATACATATGGATAATAATTATGATATTTCGGAAATAGACCTAAATTTACCTTCTCATGACGATACTTTTCAAAATACACAATTTCCATTTGATTATCATAATACATTTTTTCCATCTAATATGTATCCAAATTACCAGTTTTCGCCTGATATGGTTGAAAATACTAATTTCCCCTCTGATCCATATCAAAATTCTCATGTTTCATTTGATCCAAATTTTAACAATCAATTTACACCGAATGACTATGACTATATGGGGAATCAACCTGAACCGTCAGAACAAACATTTACGAGCCAATTTGAAGAAGTTCAAAGAGATCAGTATGAAAATACCGAAAATTCTCAATCGGATCTTGATGAACATAGTGAACCAACCGAATTTGGAATTGGATATGATTATAGAGATCATTTTCAGAGTAATTTGGTGAGTTTATTTTTTTAATTTCATGAGTTTTTGCTTGTGTAAGTTTTTTACATCTATTTAATTTCTTTCAGGCTTTTTCCTCGATTGATGAATTGAAAAATTACCTAAATGATACAGCAGAAGCCTTTGGTTTCTTTTTGAGAACAACTTCGTCAAAAAATATCAAAGGACACTTTAATACAAAAAGTAGGGCCATTATGATGTGTACCAAGGAAGGGGATCCCCAACCGAAAAAACCATCGACTAGAGACACCAGCTCTAGTAAATGTTTCTGCTTGTTTAAAATAGAGTGTTACAAAGTTGAGAATAATTGAAAGTTTTATATAAAAAATGGGATACACAATCATGATATGGCTGTTTATCCAGAAGCTCACCCCCGAGAACGTAGACTTAAAAAAGATGAAAATGGGTTATTTAGAACCATGGTAGATAGCCTGGCAAATCCAATAACTATACTTTCCGCTATAAAACAAAAATTTCCTGCTAATAAGTCTACTAGAAAAGATATATATAACCTTAAGGCTAGAGAAAATGTTAAAGAAATGGTGGGTATGAGTCAAATGCAACATCTTATGAATCTCCTAGTTAAAAATGAATTTTTATCGTTTTATAGAACCAACCCCGAAACGAACCAATTGGAAGATATATTTTTTGTCCATAAAGATTCTGTAAAATTAGTACGTGCATTCCCTTATGTACTTTGCATGGATTGCACATATAGTACTAATAGGTTCAATTTACCATTTTTACAAATTGAGTAACATCAACCCAAAAAACATTTTGTGTCGCATTCGCTTGCTTACGTAATGAAAAGCAGCCGACTTACGAATGGGCTCTAGAATGTTTGAGAACGATGATGAAAGATTGTAAGAGTCCGCGAGTTGTGCTGACAGATAGGGATCAAGCGTTGACAAATGCGGTCCAAAATTTATACCCTAATGCAAACCATCTATTATGCACATTTCATATTGCTCAGAATGTCATGGCTAATTGCTCTCCAAAAGTTCCTAAAGAAGTATGGGACGTAATGAAAATAGATTGGAAAAAGTTGGTGGATAGTAAAACAGAATACGATTATGAAGCGGCACGCATGAAACTGGAAAGTGATTATAAAACATTTCCAAATGTATTGAAATATATGTGTGATTTGCTAGACAAACATGACAAGAAGTTTGTGGCTTGTTGGACTAGCAAAACTAGACATTTCGGTAACCGAACGACGAACAGGTATACAACTTATGATTTGACATTGTGTACATATTTTTTTTTATTATAAAAAAACAAATTATCTAATATATATTTTCTTTCAAACAGGGTTGAGGGTGCTCATGCATCACTTAAACAATATATAAAAATTTCTGGTGGGAATCTCGAGAACATGTTCGTATGCATTAACGATTTGCTTTGAACTCAACATAATAGAATTAAGGAGTCTTTGGGAAGAAGCATGAGTAGAGTTAAAAGAACACATGATATTCTGTTTTTTCAGTAATAAAAGGTAAACTTAATTTTTATAGGATATTTTTTTATAATCATTGTATAATATGTTAATTTTAATGATATAATATTTTTTATATCAGGTAAATGCTCTGCGGATGCGATGGATGAAATGCTTACTGAGATTAGACAACTCGAGTGGACAACAGCAGACCCAACCTGCTCTGAGTGTGAGATAACATTGGTCAATAACCTTCCATGTCGCCATGTTATACGTAACTATTGGGATAGAGCTTGCCCTATTCCTCTAGAAAGAATTGATCCGCACTGGAGAAAACTAAAGTTTGATGCCGAACTTATAAACAAAGAAGAAGACAACATTGGAGTGCATGTTGAAGCCTTACGGAGAAGGTATGATGAAACTCATGATCAAGTTTTAAAGGCAAATTTAAAAGCCCAGATCGAACTTCTACACGATCCTTCGAAAACTTCAGCAAGAGAACCTGAACTCAGACCACAGCGTCGAAATACATCATCAGCGAGGGAAAAAAAAAGAGGTAAATATTCAACAAAACGTGACCCATCTGCTTTTGAATATACTCAGGCGTATAAAGATGAGCAAGCAGAACGGAGACGTAGCTATAGCAGCCCGAAAACCAAATACGATCCTTCAGCCCCTTTACCCCCTAGATATTCTGTTTACGACAAACAAAAAGGTAAATGATCATCGCAATCAAAAAAACCTCCCCACAAGTCTTTTAAATATATTAAGCAGATTCCACCTATTTTCCATAATCACATACTCGAGGTGAATGATGTACTTGGGGATAGTCACTGCGGTTTTCGTGTTATTGCAAAGGGTATGGGAATGAAATTTGGAGAAGACGACTGGAAAAGTGCGAACTACAACAAGAGATCGAAAATTTCCCTTCTTATTATCTTGATATCCTTGGAGAACTGAAAGGATATGGTTTTATTCGTGACTCGTTTTCTTGGAATGACATGACTTGTATGGCGCCTCCACATAAATGGATGACATTTCCAGAGACAGGGTTCATAATTGCATCACGGTATAATATAGCAGTGGTTATGATAAGCATTTTGACAGGTACGACAACATATTTACCACAACATACAGCCCCTCCGGCAAAGCCTGCTGTGATTTTCATGGTTCACGTTAACACAAACCATTATGCCGAGGTCATTATTGATCAAAAAAAGAATAATTTCAACCCGTTCCCTTTGCCCCCGATTATTAGTGGATGGGACAAGCATCACTCTCCAGAAGTTGATCCATGGCAAGATGTTTTTAGACAAAATTTTAAATATTATGAGGCATTAAGAAGGCAGTCTCGTCCCGCCAATTATTTCGAGAACATCAACATACCTGATGACCAGTGATTGTAGAAAAATAAAGTGTAATGAGATAGAATGAATTGGTGTTAGGATTATTTATTTTGTAATGTAATTGACTGGAATGAATTTGTGTTATAATTATTTATTTTGTAATGGAATGGGGTGGGGTGAAATGAATTTGTGTTATGGTTATTTATTTTTTAGTGGAATGAAGTGAAATGAATTGGTGTTAGAGTTATTTATTTTGTAATGGAATGGAGTTGAATGAATTGGTGTTGAGGGTTATTTATTTTGGGAGGAATTCGTCGAATTTTGAAATAAAGCACGAAACTATTTACATTTCAAATCAAGCAAAAATTAATAAATAAAAAAGTGCAAAATATAAATTAATTGAAAGTGTTAACTTGATATAATATTATGATTATAAAATATTTTAATTTTGTACTTAGTTTGAGTGGAAAAAAAAAGAAGAGGAATGTATTAATTAATAGTGTGAGAGAGTGGGTAAATTTATTTATTTTGTAGATAAATGAAGTGTAATGAGATGTAATGAAGTGGTGTTAGAGTTATTTATTTTGTAATGAAATTGAGTGGAATTAATTAAAAAAATAAATAAAAATAAGATGTGACGTGGAACTTGTTTTTAACCAGGTCTTCATTTGAGTAATTTGGGGTCTCATTTTAGTGAAATGACAGCTCAAAAGAGACTCGCCCATGAAAGATACGAAAGAGGGAAAAAAAGAAAATAAATGAAGATAGATGATTACAAAATAGTTTTTGTTGTAGGATATTATTGGGCCTATCTTGGGCTTTCCTAGCATATGTAACGCTACCCTCTATTATATAAAGAGGGTCAGGGGTCTCTTGATTTATCTCTTTGTACAATCATATTAATGAATAAAACACTTCGTCTGTTGTTTCTCATACCTCTCTCTATATCTATACATATCTCTATATACATCTATAACGAGCTAATATGTCACACAACACGTTATCAGCACGATGCTCGCGGAGACTAAGATATACTCTCGCGGATATTGGAGATTTTGGGTAAACGCACTTATATTGGCTAATATATAAATCTTGAGGTTTATCCGAATTTAATTGGATTATTGATATATCGATATTCACCAAAATACCGTGTGAACGGTACATAATATTTTTCTTTAACTTGCAAAACTATGTGTATATCACCCGTGGGTTGTGTATGAGTAAATATATAAATCAATGATAACATGTCGTTGCCGTATATATATCTAATAGCACTGTTATTGCCTAAGAAAAATCCCTACAGATGAAGGTATTTGATTATAGCTTATAGATTATAGATTATAGCTTATAGTCCAAAGGTATTTGAATAAAGGTATTTGATTGTAGCAACCCAGGTAATTGACTTTGGTATCACTTGAAAAAAAGGTATTTGATTGAATAAAAATCTACTGATGTGTATCTTGGTTAACATATAATACTTTTAAATTGCATGAAGATATGTTTGCTAGTTGCCATGTTAAACAAAAAACTATCTCAGTTTAGTTAAAACATGATATCATGTAATTATAGAATGTGTATTAAATGTCAGTGGTACTATTTACTCATAGTATATACACGCATTTAATGTAATACCTGTAGCTGTATATAGGTTCGGATATCAATAATAATATATATTTAGTGTTACATCTGCTAATGTAATTCAACAATTACTATTAAAGTTTGCTTCGTTGCATGTTTGTGGTGTAATATATGAATTACCATGATTATAATATACACATATAGCAGAAATAATTAAATATTGAGTAATATCTTGCTTAGTGTAAATTGGTAAATTTAGATTGTGCTAATATATAATACCATGCTACTGCTATATTATTTAATCATGCAAGCAGGTACGATCTATGTATTTATTTACTGCCATGTACACTTGTGTAAAATATGGTAAATTTGCGAAATCATATATTTTCACATTTAAGTTGGAAAAATTATGAACTCTCCCCAACTAGGCTCACCTATTTGGATACGATGTCTAGGAAAGATATAGGCGGAAGTCGATATCCTAATGAGGTCGGGTTTTAAGTGGCATTCGTGCCCTCCACCCTCACCGTCTTTCCTGGTCGTTTTTCAAGTAGAGCTACCGAAAGGGGTTGACTAAATAATAATTTCCCCGAGTGTGTTTATATAGTGATGTATGTTTCGCCGAATTGGTGTCTCAGTATCGACCCGTCGTTCGATCAATGAGAACCAATTCACATTAAAAGCAAAACTAATGTTTTCGAACCTGTCGTTTCGAAAAAAAAAGTTTGTGCTTGTGCAAACCATAAACATATAAACCAGTCGTTTTATATGATAAATAATCCAGAACTCCCAACACATGTTGGATGCCATCTATGATGAGAAAAATCGTAAAACATACTTGCGAAATGACTGTTTAAACGTTGATTTTAATCCGTCACCACATGTTACTCACCCTGATGTGTGAAAATGTGATGCCCAAAATTTTTTTTGGATGCCATCTTTGATGAGTAAAACACGAGTTTGTTGTTACTAGCGAGATGAAAGATAAGGCGTTGATGATATTCCGCCGCCACATTTGAGACGTGATGACGTCTATGGTGAACAAATGTCTGAAATTGACATATTGGAGCAATCCTTCACCAAAATACTAGCTTGGAAATTGTATTCCATAAGCAGTATCGTGAATTTATATTCACCATGTTCCTTTATCGCCCATCTGTTATTGGATAAGAAAATTACCCCGGTGAGTAGTTTTAATTCTATTGGGTCAATGGAGACTTGTTTGCCTGATATTAATGCTCTTCGTGTACATTTTTTTACGAATCGAGAACCGAGACAAGTGTTATTTGTCTCGAACTGTCGCGATCCCGATGAATCGCTTAGCCAAGCGAGATTTTAGACAATCGTCGAAATCGAAAACCTGTGGCTCCAAGACAGTAATTGAAAGGAACAATATGGCCCGTTGTCACAAAACAAGAGATAATGCTCAAGGAGCCAACTCTATGCTATAAAGACAAAGGTCATGCACGGTTACTCCTTAAATAGTTCACAACTATTATAAAGGTGGAAAAACCGATGCTAATGTGGTTAAAGCTAACTGAAAGTAAACTCTTGAGACCCCCGATTTTGTGGCTCAAATGAGGTTGATACCTTTCTTTATAGATTTTGATAAATCATTGAGCCATTTTTTCGCTCATCTGGATTATGTTTTCCATTTGGATTATTATTTTTCCATTTGGACCATACTTTTGGATTATGGTTTGACTGTTTACGAAATTTCTCGAAATAATTTAAAGTGTTTTGAGCAAATTCCTTTGACAAATGTGACCAAACTTTAAATTATGAAATTTTAGGCAATACTTGTGGTGTAGTTGGTTTTCTGGAAATAGTGGGTAACAGTGTACCACATAATTTCACCAACTACTTGCCTAAAATAGTACTCAGTGACAATGATTCTGGACCTGTCGTTCCAAATCAAAATCTTTGGTAAAACCAAATTGATTTGTCAAATATGAGGTCTTATACTCATGTAGGTTCTGTCGTACCTTGTTGAGTTATAAAATATTCGAGAAAACTAGCGTAGTCTGGTAATAGCTCATGAAAGAATTAAAATTTCTTTACATAGCCTCCATTCAATACGACCAAAAGCGTATTTTAGAGGAGTTGAAATGTCTTTCAAGTGGTTGCTACCACATTTTTAAAAGCATTTAAAGTTACCTTATCTTTTCGCCTGTCGTCGATTGATAAATGATTTAAATGCTAAGACATGATTGTCTATACTATCATTCGCCTGTCGTCGATTGATCAAAGCATTTTGATATTTTGGCATTGACCGGATGAGATATTCCCGGGTCAAAAGACGATGCTTGATTTATAATCGCATCGCATTTGGATTCTCTCTGAGAATATATTTCGTGATTAATCCGAAATTCATGCCATTAATGCTCACTTTGAAAGACTAGTATGTGTAAAGATCACGAAATAAACTCGTAGAATTCTTGTAAAGAATTGAAGGTGTTATTGTGGACTTATCCAACCATAAGACGGACCATAAATATAAATGGTTATGGTTGATGCATCGACAATTGGTCACATGATTATTGTTGTCCACAGAAATGTAGCATTTCCCAAACTTTTAGCCCTATCATTAAGTTGATGGCTCATGATCCGGATTATCCTGAAAAGTCTAGTCGGCTTGATAATACCGAAGAGTAAGAATCGAAATTTCGATTTGAATTACTTGAGTTTGGAAATTGAAATTGAACATCCTGTCGATTATGTTCAGACCCAAATGGACTCACGGAAAGTTTGATGATGCGACTGCAAATGATTGCACGCATTTCTTGGTCTTGCGCACCAAGATTTATATTTCCGTGTGTGGTTATGCTATTTTGCTACATTGGTCCGTTATGAGGCCCATAGACACTCAAACACTATATGCGTACCAGTTGGTTACTGGTTATGAGCCAGAAGTCTCATATTAACGCGTGTTTGGAGTGCTTAATTAATATTTTGATTGAGCCGCTATAGCGTTCAAAATATGGACCTCTGAAGGGGACATAAGTCGATTATGAATCTCCTGCCTATCATTTGATAGAGTAACCTTGGCAAGCGATCTCTTTACCGCATGATATGCGAAAGTGACATCGCTAAGACTGTTCTCCCCGTCGTTAGGGGGAGATTTGCACGTTACCGTTGATAAGGAACGACGTGAAGTAACGTGGCATAACCCACTCAGTCTTAGCTTGATCCCAAAACTGCACTTAGTGATAAGTAAGTGCATAGACTCCCTCAAGTCTAACTAAATGGCAGACGCATTTAATGACTTTATGAGATGTCACAAGATCATTTATACCTGCTGCAAAATGCTTGCAAGGATAGACGTCCCTGTCGGACGCCGTGTTCCTGTCGTAACATGTAGCATTGGCCGAACCCGCCAAGCAAAGGACGCTGTCGTCGGCCGTCAGTCTGTCGTCCTTCCCAAGATATGAGGAAGTTGACCGGTTCTTAATTCGTTCAGCCCTAGAGGTGGTGAACTGAAACTCGTTTGTTGCACGAGATTATAAAGAATCAAGGAGATGTGTGATTTCCTCCTCATCCTAAGAATCTCGAAATATCTGTCGATCATGATATCTTAGACGATATTGAAGCGAAACGAGACTGTCATTGATTACTTGTTCATATATTCGGTGATGACTGATAATATGAACAAATTATGACAGAGAACCATGTACCGTTGCCTGAAGTCAACGTAGAATAGACTGTACTAATGGAAACTTGCAATCCAAGTAGACTCCTTAGCGAAAGTGTGTTCGGACCTGTAGTTCCAACACCACCAATGTTAAACGAGTTCGTTTATTTGGTTATTCGTAAGGAAAAGTGATGAGAATAATGAGATTGTAGAATGCTCGCCTAGTAGCGCAAGGCTTCTCTCACACCTTGGAATTGATTACGAGATGGTTGATTTCCTCGTAGTAGACATTATAACAGTCCCCTACTTTACCAGTTTAGTAGTTTCCGAAAAACTGAGTATGCAGCCATGAATGTGGTCACGGTTTTATCTCTATGGGGATTTAGACAAAGAGATATAGATGAAGGTCCCTGTGTGACTTCATGTGCTTAAATCAAGTAGTTTCTGACCACGGAACACGATCTCAATTGACTGAGACGTTCACTATATGGATTAATATAATCCGAACGGATGTGGTATACTGCCTAAGTGAGTACTTGATTAGCTTGGGATACTTGAACAAGTACTATGCCCTTGCGTGTTTTATTACGCGATCCATTTTTGGATTTGCCTTCGAGATGAAGGATCTTGGGAAGACACGGTAGTGACTCAACCTGATGATTGAGTCCCGTAAAGATTGAATCTAAGTCCATGATTCAGACTACACCCAGAAGGTGTTATGACGTTTTAGTCATCATGACGCTAAGTCGTCAGATTCTCCCATGATCATTCGATCACTAGACATTGATATAGACCCAGTCCGTCCCTGATGAGACGATGAAGAGATATTGAACCATAATGTTCATATCTAAGTACAATAAGCGCATCATTATACTTGGTCTAATGTGCTAGGACGAACATCTCGTCTGTTGTGAATGGTATAGCTCGACACAAAATCGCGCTAACACGTTGCCATCGAAATGGCACTAAAGACACATTCCCTTACCTTATGGTAATTTTGGAAGTGGGCTAGTTTATCCCATTTGCGTCATCGAGTGTACCTACCCCCTTCGGTACTCGAATTAACGCAACCCTTTTTCGGTTATACCGATGCCAGTTACTTATCAGACCCGCATAAGGGATATTCCTAACATCTTGGAGGTCTTGGAATGACTCCAAGTGAATCACTCTGATCTATTCGTGCTCTATGAGACGACTAGAGAGTGTATATGGCTTCGAGCTAGTATTAGTCATATTTGAATTACATATGTTCTGTCTCACGATCCAGATAAAACACTTGTCATAGAAGACAACTTGTTGTTATTGATCAAGAGAGACATGACTACATTATGCTATTTAGCATTTCTCGCCGAAATTAATCTTCACAAATGAAGTTTAAGAGCATCCAGTTGAATGCTCGTTCTATTCCACGTTAGATTTTCTTGCATCCAGTCGTATGTAAGTAAATGAGGCATCCAGTCGAATGCTCGTACTCTTTCTTGGAATATGAAATCTTTGCACCCAGTCGTGTGCAAGTGAGGGGGAGCATCCAGGTGAATGCTTATTGCACTAATTACTACTTAGTCGAAATCTTCGCACCCTGTCGTGTGCAAGTGAGGGGGAGCATCCAGTCGCATGCTCGTGTACTCTTTTTGTCCTTAGACCAAGGTTTTTTCCCACTGGGTTTTCCTTGGCAAGGTTTTTAGCGAGACACGTTCCCATCATATCTCACTTAAGATTGCCGAAATTAGGGGGAGTATCCGGTTGTATACTTCTTACCACTGTGTACTCTTTTGTCCTTCGACTAGAGGTTTTTCCCACTGGGTTTACTCTAGTAAGGTTTTGATGAGGCACCTGTTTTGTGGTTGATCCCCTACTACTACCACTGTTGCACTCTTTTTCCTTCGATCAGAGATTTTTCCATTGGGTTTGCTCTGGCAAGGTTTTGATGAGGCACACTGTTTTGTGGTTAGTTACTTACATGATATTTCGGCCTATATCATTCGGCTACACAGTTTCTCCTAGGTACCGGTTTTGTCCCACACTGGGTTTTTCCGTCCCTAAGGTTTTTATGTGTTTAGCACTGCGAATGAACTCGACTCACATCGACAGCATGAACACGAAGAAATCAAGACGTCCAAAGGGGGAGTGTTGTAGGATATTATTGGGTCTATCTTGGGCTTTCCTAGCATATGTAACGCTACCCTCTATTATATAAAGAGGGTCAGGGGTCTCTTGATGTATCTCTCTGTACAATCATATTAATGAATAAAACACTTCGTCTGTTGTTTCTCATACCTCTCTCTATATCTATACATATCTCTATATACATCTATAACGAGCTAATATGTCACACAACAGTTTTAACCCCATTTTTGTTTTGTTTTTAAATAATTATTTGAAATCGTACCTCTACTGATCAATTTCTCTATTAAGTATTAACCATGACATGTCATACTTTCTAAATTTTGTGTCAGAGATTAACAAGCAATTTATTTGCGAGAATCACATTTGTGAGAATATCAGGACTGCCACCACAGTTTTAGCTAACATTCCATATGGTCTCTACTATTAAAATTTAAAGTTAAGAGCACTCCGATAAGTATTGTAACATAATTTTTTCCCTCCAAAATCAGATTTTTAAAAATGCATTGAAAATATAGATTTTAAAAATATGGATTCTTTTTAGCTTTTTCAGCCTAAAAATCTACTTTTTAGAAGCTAAATAATATAAATGTTCAAACACCCACATATTTTAAAAATCAAAATTCCAAAAACCTACTATTAAAAAAATAAGTTACCAGACTTTTGAAATAACTTTATGATTTATATATTTTGTTTGATTGAAAGCAACAAGAATTAAATATACCTGGGGCCATTTCTTGAACTCTATCCTACCAACTTATTATTAGACATGAGAACATGTAAAGTCATGACCCGCCATAGCAGTTTTACGCCTTAGCCCTTTTCTTTTTTCACCTATTTAAATTTATCATGAAACAGACATAAAACTGCACTTAAAAAAATTAATAGCGATCCAAGAAAATGTGATCTATTTACCTATTAAAGTGACACATAGGTGTTAATTATAAAACCTAAAAAAGTATATATGCAGGTTTTTCTAACGCATTTGCCGTCTTCGTCTAAGCAAAAGGACCATTATGCCTTTTACTAGGGCCAACTCGTAGAGATTAGTCTGCCTAAATATCTTTCGGAATTTTAAAAATGACAATAATCTAGTTTTTGAGATGTTTTGTGATGCACCATTATAAAGAATGTCAAATAACAACAATTATAGAACGTAACGATTTGTCTACCGACCAGATTGAGATGGGAATGGGCTGTGCAACGACTTTTGGCCATACTATAAATTCTATAACAAAATCTTAAGACACACTTGATTGAGTATAACAAAATTCAACTAACCAACCAATTTATATGAAAGTATAATATAGATATCGCTATTAGTTTATAATTCATATCCAGTTATATGTGAATCGCGTCAGTTTTTGTATTTCCAGGAAGTAAAATTAATATAGATACTTATAAGCAAGTAGGAAGTGATAAAGATACTTAGAGGCAAAGGAAGCTGCCAATTTGCTTGTAAAAGTGAACATCATTTCTAAAGATATGAGAGATTACCCTTGTTTGCTAAGTAAACTTTTGCGTATGAATTGTGATCATGCCCCAATTTAAGATGATTGAGTTACAAATCGTCATGGATTCTCTCTGTAAGCTCTCTGTGTTGGTGAAAGTTTTTGTCGGTTCGTCTGGGTATGAAGACAGGAGGAGAAGTGAACGCGTGGAATATCTACGTGAATTTTGCACTTTTTACTCTAAAATACCTATGTTTTTTAAGTTGTTTTTAATTTGGTACTTATTTGTAACATGATATTTAAACTTTTATTTCTCATATTGGTGCATTTTTGGCCCAATTTTTTTGTGAGGTTTTTCTCCCGTATTTTTATTTTTCCTCATTAATAAATAAAAAGATGGGTTTTTCCCACCATTTAATAAAAAAGAAGAAGAAGGAAGTTCTAGATTCTCGAGCCGAGTCGAGGTAGTTAATGTGTTAGTAAACTTGATAGAGGATAGTGTTATAGTATTTTGATAAGCTAATTAAGTAGATATTGAAAAAACCCTAGAGAGAGAGAGACGACTAGGGTGAAAAACCCTAGCCGCCGAAAACATGGCCGAATCCGATAACATCACCCCAGATAACATACCAAATAGGCAGCTTATGCCTCCAGACCCTAAACCAACAAAATCCTTCGCGTCGGTGGTCAGTGCAATACCTAAAAAAGTTGAAATATCATTAAAAGAAGTTGGTTCATATAAAGGTGAACCTTTAATTCAATTTTCTATGAATGATATAAAGCAACTTGCTGAACCCTTTAAGTACACTATAGTAGGAAAATTTACTCATGGAAAACCCGATATAACAGTCATACGAAAATTGTTTGGGAAGCTGGAATTAAAAGCGAATTGCAATATAGGAATTCTGGATCACAAACATGTATTGATTCGATGTTTTCATGAAGAAGATTTCACTAGAATTTGGCTGAAGCAAATATGGTATGTAGAAAATTATCCTATGAGAGTTTTTAAGTGGACTTATAAGTTTGACCCAGAAGTAGAAACTTCAGTAGCACCTGTGTGGATCAATTTGCCAAAATTACCTATTCATCTTTATAATACATCAAGTATATACTCAATAGCAAGTGCATTTGGAAAGCCTTTAAGGGTTGATGAGCCAACTTCTAAATGAACTAGACCTAGCCTAGCTAGGATTTGTGTTGAAATTGATCTAAATAATGAGCTTTTTGAACGTGTAAGAATTGGCTATGGGGAAGAAGGAGGATTCTGGCAGTACTGCATATATGAAGACTTACCAGATTATTGTAGTTTCTGTTTTAAACAAGGCCATAAAGAAGGAGTCTGCAAGTTCAAAAATACAGAGTTAGCTGTGGACATCAAAATGGGCAAAAAAAAGATGAATCTATAACAAAGCAGTCACAAAAGAAGAAGGAAAAAGAGGCCATATTAATCAAACCAAACAAGAAAAAGGAGGACATATTGCACAAACCTAATAAAGAAATAAATGGTAAAAAGGAGGGTACAAAAGAGTGGGTGTATAGAGCTAAATTTCATACCCAGATGCAGTCAAGCTCAGCAGTTGAGAAGGGGATTAGTAAAGAAAGTGTACATGGGAAAAAGAAACAAGATATAGTTCAAGTTGATGAAGAAGAGAAAATAGATATAGTTCAAGTTGTAGATGAAGATGACAAAGATGAAATAATTGATGAAGAAATAATATGTGACAGTCCAAAGCTTGTAAAACATTTGATAGATGGAGTAAAGAATGGGGAAGAAGAGAGAATGACTATGGTGACTTATCAAGATCTAAGTTCTATCAACAATAATTTTGTAATAACTGAGATAATAGACAAGAGTCCAATGGGTACTATTGATGAAGACAGAGGAAGTAAAAAGCAAGTTGAAGACCAGGAATTAGAATATGTAAATGAGTCAGCAAATGAGTGGGAAGAGCAAATATCAAATAGTCAAAAAAAAAAGGAAAAAAAGATAGAGAAGGCAAAGAAAAAGATTCAAGAGAAAGAAAAACAAATGCAGCTAAGATCAGCCTCTAATGTGGGGGATAGAAAAAGGTATAATCAATGATTAAGGCCCTAGTGTGGAATGTGAGGGGTATTGGGAATACAGCTACATTAAGAAGAATCAAGAAGTTATGTTTAATCAACAAAATAGTGCTATTAATCTGTATAGAACCTATGGTGCAGCAAGATAAAATTGAACACTATAAAAGAAAAATAGGGTTTGATAATGTGTTTACCCATGTAGAGAATAAGATTTGGGTTTTTTCTAATGATGATTTAGAAATAAAAGTGGGGATTGAAGATTGTCAAAGTATCAATTTTGAAGTCAAGCTCTGGAATACTGCTATTCAAATAACAGCTGTGTATGCTAAGTGTACAGTTCAAGAAAGAAAGAACTTGTGGCAATTTTTGGAAAATTCTAAGACTACTAATCCTTGGTTAATAGTTGGGGACTTTAATACAGTTTCTACAGAAGAGGATAAAATTGGAGGATTGGACATCAATATTAATGGTGCTAATGATTATTTGGAATGTCTAGATAAGTGTGGGGTGACTGAATTGAAGTTTTTGGGATCTAGCTTTACTTGGTGGAATAAAAGGGAAGGAGATAGGCTGATTATGGAGAGAATTGATAAAGTCTGTGTTAATTCTAAATGCTCAGATATATTTCAAAGTATAGCACTGGAGCATCTTTCTAAGGTGAATTCTGATCATAGTCCTCTATTACTTACTTTTAATATGGAAGGGGATAATAACGTTAGAAGATTTATTTTCCAGAAATTCTGGTTGTCACACCATGAGTTTAAAAATATTCTTACTGAAAACTGGTTGCCTTATAAAGAAGGCAATGCTTTGTTTGCTTTGGTTCAAAATTTAAAAAGAATGAGGAAAAAGTTATCTATCTGGAATAGAGATACCTTTGGTAATATATTTCAGAAAGTGATTGATGCAGAAGATCTGGTTCTGGGTGCAGAACAACTATTTGAAGATGATCCTTCACCTGCAAATAGAAGTGAATATAACAGATTAAAAGCTGAATTGAATTATAGACTCAAAATAGAGGAAGATTTTTGGAAACAAAAAGCTAATTTAAAGTGGGTACTTGAGGGTGATGCAAACACTAAGTTCTTTCATGGGGTTGTAAAGAAAAGAAGAAGGAAAAGTACTATATTCAGTATTAAAGATGATACAGGGCAAGAAATTACAGCAAAAGAAGATATCCAAAGGGAAGCCATTAACTACTTTCAAAATCTTTTAGCAGCAAACAATATCACTAGCAATGATTACAAATCATTGGATATAGTACCACAGTGTGTTACAGTGGAGGAAAATGAATGTTTGATTAAAGATATTACTTTGGAAGAAGTAAAGACAACAGTTTGGGAATTAAAGAAAAGCAGTGCTCCAGGTATAGATGGTTTTAATGGTTTTTTCTTCACATATAGCTGGGATGTTATTGGTGAAGATGTATTGAAGGCAGTTCAGCAGTTTTTTGCTGGATATGAAATTCCTAATGCAATGTCTACTACTCTAATTGCTCTAATTCCCAAGAAAGCAAATGCAGATAAGTACTCTGATTTCAGACCAATAAGTTTATGTACCTTCTGTAATAAAGTTATTTCTAAGATTATGGCTACTAGACTTTCTTCGGTGCTGCCTAATATTATTTCAGAAAACCAAAGTGGTTTTGTGAAAAATAGAGACATTATTGACAACATTCTGTTATCTCAAGAATTTATCTCTACTCTTAATTCTAAAAATAGTGGAAATAATATAGCTTTGAAGCTAGATATGAAGAAAGCTTATGATAAAATTTCTTGGTACTTCATTATAAGTGTTCTTAGGAAGTTTGGTTTTTCAGAAATTTGGATAGACAGAATTTGGAGAATTATATCTGATAATGGTATTTCTATATTGGTAAATGGTGCTCCTACTGGTTATTTTAAACCTACAAATGGCTTAAGACAAGGAGACCCTTTATCTTCAGGTCTTTTTATTCTATGTTCAGAGATATTGTCCAGAAATCTTAATCATTTGACCAATAAAAAGAGCTGGAAATCTTTCAAAGCAGCTATTGGGACTCCTATTATCACTCATTTGGCTTTTGCTGATGACATTATTATTTTCAGTGGTGCTAATACCAATTCTATTAAACATATTCAAAGGGTGCTACAACAATATAATACGGATTCAGGCCAGGAAGTAAACCTAGAGAAGAGTTTTATGTATATTTCAAAGGGGGTCACTGATAGACAGAAAGATGTAGTATGCAAGATTTTGAATATAGCAGTTAAAAAGCCTCCATTCACCTATTTAGGGTGTAAATTGTATTCTGGTCATAAAAAGTGTATATTGTATCATGAGCTTATTCTTAAAGTGAGAAGCAAATTATCAGGGTGGAAGACTCAGTTTTTAACTATGGGAGGAAAATTGCTACTTGCCAGGCATGTACTTCAAACAATTCCTATATATACTATGGCTGCTATGAATCCTCCCAAATTGGTGATAAGAAAGATAGATCAGATAATAGCAAATTTTATTTGGGGAAATACAGATGGTAAGAATAAATATCATTGGATAAAATGGGGTAAAATTTGTAGACCTACTTCTGAAGGTGGACTAGGTTTGAGGAGTTTTAAAGACATTTCTGAAGCTTTTGCACTTAAACTTTGGTGGAAGTTTAGAACAAAAAAATCACTATGGGCTCAGTACATGAGAGCTAAATATTGTAAGAAAAAGCATCCTAGTGAGGCTGAAGCTTCAAAAGGTTCTAACACATGGTCTAGAATGGTACAGGTTAAGGAAGTGGCTGAAGAACATATTCTATGGTTGGTTGGAAGGGGCAATGTATCTGTGAATCTAGATAATTGGGTTGGCAATGGGCCTATTAAGGATCCTAATATAGATGATAAGCTGCTATTGTCAAGTCTAATTAATAATGGTGAGTGGAACTATGAAGCTATAACTGGCAATATACCTACTGATAAACAGGGTCTATTCACACATGATTTACTCTATCAAAAAAATGAACCAGACCAACCAATATGGATGGATGACAACAAAGGGGAGTTTACTTTTAAATCTGCTTGGCATATAATGAGACAAAAATACTCAAAAAATTGGATATATGAGATGATTTGGGATAAATTAATACCTTTGAAGATATCTTGCTTTGCTTGGAAGTGTGTTCATAATGCAGTATCAGTGGACCTTGCTATTAAAAGAATTGGTGTGCAATTAGCCTCAAGTTGTGAATGCTGTAGAAAGAAAGAAGAGAGCTTAGAACATTTGTTGAGTACCAGTGATGTTGCAATGGAAGTATGGAAGTACTTTGCTAAGAATTTGGGGGTAAAACAAAATGTTTTAACAGTAAAAGGTAGATTCATTTCTTGGTGGCTACATGATAGTAAGAGTTTTCAGTTAGAAAAAAAGATAATAAAGGTTCTTCCAGTGTACATAATATGGTCAATTTGGAAGGCTAGATGCGCTAGTAAGTTTGACAATAAAAGAATGGAGGCTCAAAATATTATTCTGGATATAATAATTTTAATTCAGAACTCTACCAAAATAGATAAAAGTTTCCCTAACAAGTGGACTTGGGAGGAAATAAGCTTATTGAAAACAGTAAACATTGGGATACAGGCCAAGGTTGTAAAATGGGAGAATCCTCCAAGTGGTTTTATGAAATTGAATATAGATGGTTGCTACAAAAGCTCCACAAATACAAGTGGTGTTGGTGGTATTCTAAGAGATCATACAGGTAAATTTATACAAGGTTTTTATGGTAAAATTATTAGTATCTCTGGGTTAGAAGCAGAAGCAAAAGCTATTATACAAGGAATTACTGTGGTGAACTTTACCAATATAATCATAGAAAGTGATTGTCTTCGAATTATTAATATATTGACTGGAAAAAGCAAAAGTTCTTGGAAAATTAAAAAGTTAATTAACTTAATCAACGAGGAAATGAAGAAAGGTACTTATCTGTTGAAGTATGTGGAACGCGAAGCTAATTCAGGGGCAGATCTACTTGCTAATTGGGGATGTATAAATGAACCTTTAATCTCAGCAAATATCCATGATTTTCCCAGTAAATTGAGAAGTATTGTGAAGTTGGAAGAAGAAGGTATATCTTACCTTCGTTTAAGAAAAGGAAGAGCTTGAGAGCTTGCGAGACTGGCTCTCTCTCTCTCTCTCTAGCGAAGAAGAAGATAGATGGTCTGAGAAGTGTGTGGATCAGGTGAAGAGGTGGACGTTTGGGTCAATTACATAATTGGTCCCTATTATTTGAAGAGCACAGCTAATTAGTTATTAAGTTTTACGTTTTTATTCTTTATTCCGAGAGTTTTCTTTTATTTGTTATCAAGTACTGTAATTATTAATTTCTGTTACAATTATTACTTTGTTTTATATTGTGGGGTTTTTCATCCACTTTTTAATAATAAAGGAGTGGGTTTTCCCCACCATTAATTTAAAAAAAAACTTGATAGAGGATGTGTTCTGAACAAACATAATCTTTTTAAAACTTTAGGGGCTCAAAAGTATTAATTGTACATTTTGTACTAGTAAACAAATAAACTCATGGTCCCAACCGACTTAAATTATAAGTATTGTCCCACAACTTCAATGATTATATTACTGTCCCCTACATCAATTTTAAATAGTTGAATGTGTATAATTTGTTTGAAGTTATTTTTCGCTCTTTTCATTCAAGTTTATAACTATGGTGAAAACCACACCGAGACATGGTGACATCAGATGCAGTTGTAGATAAATATGGGTAATGATGTAGGAATACTTTTTTTGCACACACTTATGCAGATGCACAGACTCACCGAGAGCCATTCTAAAGGTATATCATCAATGAGCATTGGAGACTCTTTGCATGACAATGTATCAAAAAATCTTTGCCTACATCGGCACACGATAAATAAATAATCATCTCGATCGGCAGTCGTACAAAACTTGAGGAAAAAATGGAAGTTATTTGATAAGCAAAAGCTTCTATTGGATTAATTAAGTTATCTCATCAGCTTATCTTAGTCATTGATCCTATATCGATCAAAATAATTTATTAACCAACCGAAACGAAACAAGTGTTACTAAATTACGACGACTCTTTAGAATCTCCTTTTGTCCCTAATGGCTTTAATATAAAAAAAGATCAATCTTAACAAATGAAAATAAATTTATATTATTCTGTTACGACGTAAAGCTAACAAAAGCCTTGCTATCTACCAGTGCCTAAACAAGCGATTCCTAAATTGAAAGCAAAAGATTGTTCGTTAAACAGTGTTACGGCTAGAAATGTTAGTTCACTAATCATCAACACCATTGTGAGTTACCTAATCACGAAAAGGAAGAATCAAATGTCCAATGTGAATGTTCCCATATTCCACCCTCTTAGCTCCACGTTTCAGCTTAAGCAGACCACTTAATTCAATTATTTCACCGTCCAAACTTGTAACAAGTTCTAGCTTTTTACGAAAGGTTTAAAGAAAGAATGATACAAAAATCATCCAGAAAAAGAATAATGTTTTTCTCTTTAAAAGGTGTACATATCTACTGCACATGTTTCTTCTTCGAAAAGAAATTAACTTCCCAATCATGTCTGTCACCCAAACCCAAATATGGTTACTTAATATGCATATATATAATAATAATAATAATAATAATAATAATAATAATAATAATAATAATAATAATAATAATAATAATAATAATAATATAAAGACACCTTTTACAGAGATCACAGATTCTTCAACTTAAATCATAAAGAAACAAGAGCACTCGTTCAAGAAGAATTACCTTCAAATCACTGGAAAAAAAAATATTAATATAACAACAGTTTATTTTTTAAAAACTGTTAAAAATCTTTACCGCAATTCATATATAACGTGGATCGTGGCCCTCGGAAAAAGCATTATTTGAGGAGGTCGACAGAAACAGTACTCTTGCACAAGAGTAAGTCAAAGTCGGCGGATACAGATGGAAAGATAAATACAATCATTATAATATGACAAGAAATATATTATACCATGATAATATATGATTGTCAAGATTGTGCTAATCAAAATATTTAGTCAATTCGTCTATACAAGTAACTCAATAACCACGAAAAAGGGGATCCACAAATCCAATCTCTATTTATATCTCTACATATATCTCTACATATATCTCTACAGATATACACTAAATATGGGTCGCACTACACCCTACTCATATTCAATACACATTAAATATATATTATATACACCATAAGAGATTCACACTTTTTTACAACTCCGTGAGACGAAAGAGTTTGAACGGTGGTCAAATCATCAAAAGTCCATTGATCCTAGTTTTAATGTGCAGATTTTATGTAGCCACAAGTGAAAAAGGGGGACGTCCTACAGTGGAATTTTACTACTGGATCAAAGCAACGGAAAATCTGTAACCATGACAACAACGAAGACACGGACAAAACCCTAAAAAGGAATTTTCCTATTGGTTTCAAGGTTGTGAACTGAGACTCACACACTGTACCTAATTTTTAAGTTCCATCAAATGGCGCCGTATCTAAAAAGAATCGAACTTAAAAATTTCAACTTTACCCTGACTAAAGAATCGGCAAATCAAATTGCGCGACTTTGTAGGGATTACATGGAAAGAAAAATCTACAAGTCTGTAAGATGTTTTCGTTTCTTAAAAATTCTGAATATTTTATAATCTTGTTATATTCCCATTCAAGGCAAGAAACAAGCCCGGTTAAATAACCTATATGACTGCAGATTAATTAGTTTATAATGAATTAGGTCTTTGACATGTATTTGTTTGATTATTAGTCAACCCATGCTTTTGGTTTTATTCAAACCCATTCAATGCCACATGATTTAATGGATTAGACGCATATAAGTAACTCACAAAATTCGTCAAAGAATTTATATTTGTTAGTAGTGCCTCGAATTTTAAAAAATACCTTAAATTAAAAGTTTTTCAATAACGATAATTATAATGACCTTTTGATTAAACCGTGTTTAAAGTAGATTGTTATAATTATATCTTATTATACGATAGATTATTTTAACTAGACATTGCCCTCTGTAATTTAACTAGACTGTTTCTTTAACTTTTTGAGTTCATAAGTGGCTAATGTCATTAGATTTATATAAAAAAATATAAGAGTTCACTCAAAATGAGGACCATTTATAAAAGTATTTCTAAACTTTACCTTCACATATATATGTTGGAAAAACATGTGAAAACATGGGTGTTTCCGAATGGTCACTGGACCAACTTCGAGTCATTATTTCGTGTAACAGCGCTGAGTTGTTTATACCGTACTCAACGTGGTTGAGTAGCCCGTGTGACGAGCTTCGTAACGGTATATCACATGACCTATTCGGAGAATGGGTGTGAATACAAAATGGCTTCAAAGTTGGTACCTCGGAAGCTCAAATCTGGAAAATCTGGAAAACGAAATGGTTAATGAGAAAACCATTTAGAATAATCCCATATTGGAAGATTAAGAGTTAATCTTACAATATATATACCATACCAACCCATGTAGTTATTAAACTAACATGTCCACATACACCTAAGAGTATTAGTGTGTACCACACACGCGCGCTCGCTCGTGTCTCGTGTCTCGGGTCTCGGGTCTCGGGTCCAAACCCGAATAGGGAGTTTTGTATAAATTACAAAAGCAGTCCCTAGAGTTTCCAGCAAGAGAAACGCCAGCAATAAATGGAATTGATTGCTGCGGTTTCAGAATTAAAGTGAGCGGATTCTGGGGGTGTAACTCCCATAATTGATGACCTATATTTATGGATGCGGTTTCAGTAGAGCCTATAAAAGGAAGCCCTCCCCCTCTCATTTCAACACACCTTCAAACACATAACTCACAGCATAAGCATCATATAGAGAGAGAGAACCGCACCACCAACAGCTCGACCTGTGGTTCGGTGCCGGTTTCCATACGAGCCACTCTGAGATAGAAGTTGTACCTTGGGAACAAAGTCCCGAAACCAGAAACCTTTAAAGGTGGTTCGGAAAATATTGTTTAAGGGAAACTGCTCAGCTGTTGCCTCTTCTTTTACTTTTCTGTTATTTATTTTTCAGTCATTTACTTTCTGTCAATTTCATTTCAGTACCGTTTCATTTCTGTAATTTACTTTTCTGTACTGTTTCTTTTCTGTATTTATATTTCAGTACTGTTTACTTTCAGTCTTTCGATTCTGTTATTTACTTTTCAGTTCTGTAATTTCCAGTATTTACAAAAAACAGTCCGGCAGTTTTTTAGTTGTTAAAAACCAGTCCGGCAGTTTTTTATGTTTTAAAACCAGTCCAGTTTGTTTGTTCAAAACCAGTCCGGCAGTTTGTTTAAAACCAGTCCGGCAGTTTGTTAAAACCAGTCCGGCAGTTTATGTAAAACCAGTCCGGCAGTTTATGTGTTAAACCAGTCCGGCAGTTTCTTTATTACAGTCCAGCAGTTTTATTTATTTGTTGAGTCAGGAATTGTAATTTATATTCCAATTGTGAGAAATAAAATTGTTTATTTCCATTGCGTTCCTGTCTTCTTTATTTTCATTGTCCTTTCGTTTATTGTATTCGAAATAGTACCAAAGCCAACAATCTTAAACAATATCTTTTTTGGTTTTACTATTTTCGAAAAGAAAAGGACTTTTTTTTTTTATTGTTGTTGACGTCTCGGTTTTTATTCTCGCAAAATCATTGCTAGTTTACTAGAAATTGAAATTTGCACATAGAATAAATCCGAATTGGTTTTAATCTTTTATTCTAGAATACTATAAAGAATTCTTAGTGAAATCAAAAGTGATTTGATTTTCACGCTAGAATATCTTTTTATTGTTTTATTCTTTTGAAGCAAACTAATTAAGTTATAATTAGTTTTTGCGATTAAGAATTTTAGTTTTCTTGCGAGAAACTAAACGGTTTTTATATTGTCATTTCAGATGACTAATGAGGATCAAATACCCACCGTTTCTTCGGAAAACGTGCAGGGCGCACTTGTGATTGGCAGTAGCCATAACAATGCGAGCGCTGCGAGTGGGGGGGCTCAGGCTCGGGCTGAGGCCGAAGCTGCTGCGGCAAAGGCTGCGGCCGACGCTGCTGCGGCAGAGGCCGATGCTATGGCTGCGGCTGCGGCCGCAGCACAGGCTGCTGCTGCGGCCGCAGCACAGGCTGCTGCTAAGGCTACGGCCAAGGCAGCGCTTGTGGCTGCGGCCAGGGCAAAGGGCAAGGCTCCGGCAACACCGGCGATGCCAATGTTGCCAACCTCTCAACTGGAGAGACCGGAAAAGTTTAGGGGCAACAACTTCAAACGTTGGCAGCAAAAGATGCTGTTTTATTTAACTGCCCTTAATCTGACCCGGTTTCTTAAGGAGTCTGCACCCGTCCTAAGCGAGGACGATGAGGACGTGCAGACGGTTTCGGCGGTGGAAGCGTGGAAACACGGCGACTACCTATGCCAGAACTACATCCTGTGTGCTCTGGATGACACTCTCTTCAGTGTATTCGAGCCCAAGGCTTCTGCAAAGGAGCTTTGGGAGTCTCTCGAACGAAAGTACAAAGTGAATAACGCTGGCGCAAAGAAATTTGTCGTCACGGATTTTCATGAGTACATGATGACTGATGGGAAGAGTGTTATTGAGCAGGTTGAGGAACTCCAACTCATATACCATAGGCTTGAGGTTGAAGGGTTAGTTATCAACGAACCTTTCCAAGTGGCATTAATGATTGAGAAACTGCCACCTTCTTGGAAAGAGTTTCAAAACTACCTGAAACACAAGCGAAAGGCTATGACCTTGGAGGGACTCATTGAGAGGCTCAATGTTGAGCAAAGCAACCGCCGATCCGGAAGGAAAGGCGGTGGCGGAGCAGGCAACGCGGTTGCCAAGGCCCATGTGGTTGAGTACGCTGTGTCTAAGCGGAAATGCTTTGACAGCGGAGTCAGTGTCTCTCTCAAGAAGAAATTCATGGGAGACTGCTTTGTGTGCAACAAATCGGGCCATCGTGCCGCGGATTGTAAGATGCGCACCGACAAGCCCAAACCCCCCCCCAAAGAGGAAGTTCCAAGGGAAAGGGAGGAAGAGGGCACCTGCTCAGGCAAATGTGGCTGAGGGAGGAGATGATGCTGGACAAGACTACATGCACCTGAGTGGTGTGGTTTCTGAAGTGAACCTGGTGGGGAGCAACCCAAAGGAATGGTGGCTGGACACAGGCGCCACTAGTCATATCTGTGCCAGCAAGTGGATGTTCAAGACCTATACGGCCGTGGACAATGAGAGCTGCTTCATGGGGAACTCGGCTACTTCCAGGGTGGAAGGAAAAGGAACCGTGTTGCTGAAGATGATGTCGGGAAAGGAGCTGACACTGAACGGCGTGCTCCATGTGCCGGAAATTCGCAAGAATCTAGTCTCCGGCTCAGTGATGGTGAACAAAGGGTTTAAACTTGTATTTGAATCCGCAAAAATTGTAATCACCCTTAATGGAATGTATGTAGGCCGTGGCTATATGACCAACGGCATGTTTAAATTAAATGTTGGTACTCCGGCTCCTAAAGCCGAGTCTGCTATTGTGGGTACTAAGGCTGAGGCCAGTACCAAGAATAATGTAACTGTTAATGTTGCCCAAGTGGCCAATAAAACTTCATTTGCTTATTCTTGCGATTCATTTAATTTATGGCATGGTAGATTAGGTCATGTGAATGCTAATTCTATGAAGAAATTAATATCACTGAATCTACTACCTAATTTTGTATTTGATAAACAACATAAATGTGAGGTTTGTGTTGAAGCAACATATTGAACGAAGTACTGAACCTCTCGGTCTAATACACACAGATGTATGCGACTTAAAGTTTATACAAATGCGAGGAGGGAAAAAGTATTTCATCACATTTATAGATGACTGTACTAGATACTGCTATGTCTACTTAATGAGAAGTAAAGACGAAGCGGTAGAGAAATTCGCTCTTTATAAGACCGAAGTAGAAAATCAACTCAATAAAAGGATTAAAATATTGAGGAGTGATAGAGGCGGTGAATACAAGGCACCGTTTGCGCAGATATGCGCAGAAAGTGGCATTGTACATCAAACCACATCCCCCTACTCTCCGGAGCAGAATGGGGTTGCCGAGCGTAAGAATAGAACGCTCAAGGAAATGATGAATGCTATGCTAATAAGTTCTGGGTTACCCCAGAATATGTGGGGGGAAGCGCTGCTTTCCGCCAACTATGTGTTGAACAAGCTACCGCATAAGAAGCGTGATAAACCACCTTATGAACTATGGAAAGGCCATCGCCCGAGCTATAAATTCTTAAGGGTTTGGGGTTGTCTAGCAAAGGTCCTTGTCTCGCTTCCTAAAAGAACGAGAATAGGGCCAAAGACGGTAGACTGTGTGTTCATAGGATATGCACACAACAGTAGTGCTTATCGTTTTCTCGTGCACAAGTCGGATAATCCCGATGTGCATGTAGATACTATCATCGAAGCTCGAGAAGCTTCTTTCTTCGAGGAGATCTTTCCCCGCAAGTCTTCCATAACTGTAGAGACTGAGGAGTCAAACAGTGAGGAAAATGTGGGGGCAAGCGAACCGTTGGAGGAAGAAGAAGAAGAGCCTCGACGTAGTAAGAGGGCTAGAAAGGAAACGTCTTTCGGTCCAGATTTTGTAACCTTCATGATAGAAGGCGAACCGGCGACATTCAAACAAGCAATGTCATCCCCGGAAGCCCAATATTGGGAGGAGGCGATCAACAATGAGGTTGAATCAATATTACAAAATCACACTTGGGAACTAGTGGATTTACCACCCGGGTGTAAGCCACTAGGACACAAGTGGATCTTCAAGAGGAAGAGAAAGCTCGATGGAACGATCAAGAAATACAAGGCGAGGCTTGTAGTAAAAGGTTTTAGACAAACCGAAGGTGTCGACTATTTCGACACCTATGCTCCTGTCTCCAGGAAGACGTCAATCCGGATAGTCATTGCTCTCGCAGCACTGTTCGATCTGGAAATACATCAAATGGATGTTAAAACGGCGTTCTTGAATGGTGAGTTGGAAGAGGAAATTTATATGGAACAACCGGTAGGGTTTGTGGTTCCAGGTAAAGCTCACAAAGTGTGTAAACTTGTGAAATCCTTGTATGGACTTAAACAAGCACCTAAACAATGGCACGAAAAATTTGATAGAGTGATGCTATCAAACGGTTTTCGGATAAACGAATGTGACAAATGCGTCTACGTAAAAGGAAATGAAAAAGACTACGTGGTAGTCTGCCTCTACGTAGATGACATGATTATAATAGGGAGTATTGATAACATCAACTCCACTAAGAGAATGCTGTCACAAAAGTTCGAGATGAAGGACTTGGGTGTCGCTGATGTAATACTTGGTATGAAAAATTACCAAGACATCAGACGGATATGCGCTATCTCAAACTCACTATGTCAAGCAGATGCTTGACAAATTTGATAAAGATAGTAGAGCTACATCCAGAACTCCGATAGAGATCTCAACCACCCTGAAAAAGAATTTTGGGGAGAGTGTGAGACAATTGGAATATTCTCGAATAATAGGCAGTCTGATGTACATCATGAACTGTACTAGACCAGACATAGCCAACTCAGTGAGTAGACTGAGTAGGAACACCAGTAATCCCAATGAGGAACACTGGAAGGCCATCATGAGACTTCTCAGATACATGAGATACACAGCAGACCGAGGGTTGCATTATACCAGATATCCAGCTGTACTGGAAGGGTATTCTGATGCAAACTGGATCTCGGATTCCAACAGTACACGATCCACTAGCGGATATGTGTTCGTGATGGGAGGAGCAGCTGTCTCATGGAGATCATCCAAGCAGACGTGCATAGCTAGATCAACTATGGAATCTGAGTTCATAGCGTTGGATCTAGCAACAGAAGAGGCTGATTGGCTGAGAAGCTTTCTGGAAGGAATTCCAATGTGGCCGAAACCTGTCCCAGCAATAAGCATGCACTGCGATAGTCAGTCGGCTATTGGACGGGCACAGGATCATATGTATAATGGAAAGTCCCGACATATTCGTCGGAGACATAAATCCGTAAGAGAATTGTTAGCTAACGGCGTGGTGTCATTAGATTTTGTGAGATCTAAAGACAATATAGCGGATCCATTTACAAAAGGCTTGACTCAGGTAGGAGTTGAAGTTTCATCGAGGGGAATGGGGTTGAAGCCCATCAAACTGGAAACCTCCTCAGAGGCAACCCAACCCGAACTGGATTCTCCAGCCTCGGGTTCAACGGGAAAACCGAACTGTGGGGGTGACCGAACAAAGCACTCGGGAACTTAAGTTCCCAGCCCATTTCTAGGATGAAAGAGTGATAGACCTAGACCATCTTAAGGGTGAGCATGAGGCTCTTAATGAAAACAAGTATCTCGAAGGTCGAGAGGGGTGAGTCAGGACACCCTTGACTTGAAATCACCTATGACGAGTGTGTATGGCCGATACTATGTGATGAACCATGGGCTAAATCACTAGAGCACTCGGTTGAATTTTGCCAAGGCAGTCCATGGCCAAATATGGACAACAATCAAAGGGCTTAGTAAGTGGTGTAGAGAGGACACTGTGTGCGCATTACCCTGGTATGCACAAACGCTAAAGGGTTCAAGGCTTAAAGGCTACCCAATAGTAGCATATCAGATTTTACGTCACTACGGCAGGTTCAAGGCGCGCGCTACCTGTCCTTATGCAGTGAACTCTTGCGGTTTTCTCTCGTATGCATTTAGGAGCATTTTTATTGCATTCATGTGGGGGATTGTTGGAAAAACATGTGAAAACATGGGTGTTTCTGAATGGTCACTGGACCAACTTCGAGTCATTATTTCGTGTAACAGCGCTGAGTTGTTTATACCGTAATCAACGTGGTTGAGTAGCCCGTGTGACGAGCTTCGTAACGGTATATCACATGACCTATTCGGAGAATGGGTGTGAATACAAAGTGGCTTCAAAGTTGGTACCTCGGAAGCTCAAATCTGGAAAATCTGGAAAATCTGGAAAACGAAATGGTTAATGAGAAAACCATTTAGAATAATCCCATATTGGAAGATTAAGAGTTAATCTTACAATATATATACCATACCAACCCATGTAGTTATTAAACTAACATGTCCACATACACCTAAGAGTATTAGTGTGTACCACACACGCGCGCTCGCTCGTGTCTCGTGTCTCGGGTCTCGGGTCTCGGGTCCAAACCCGAATAGGGAGTTTTGTATAAATTACAAAAGCAGTCCCTAGAGTTTCCAGCAAGAGAAACGCCAGCAATAAATGGAATTGATTGCTGCGGTTTCAGAATTAAAGTGAGCGGATTCTGGGGGTGTAACTCCCATAATTGATGACCTATATTTATGGATGCGGTTTCAGTAGAGCCTATAAAAGGCAGCCCTCCCCCTCTCATTTCAACACACCTTCAAACACACAACTCACAGCATAAGCATCATATAGAGAGAGAGAGAACCGCACCACCAACAGCTCGACCTGTGGTTCGGTGCCGGTTTCCATACGAGCCACTCTGAGATAGAAGTTGTACCTTGGGAACAAAGTCCCGAAACCAGAAACCTTTAAAGGTGGTTCGGGAAATATTGTTTAAGGGAAACTGCTCAGCTGTTGCCTCTTCTTTTACTTTTCTGTTATTTATTTTTCAGTCATTTACTTTCTGTCCATTTCATTTCAGTACCGTTTCATTTCTGTAATTTACTTTTCTGTACTGTTTCTTTTCTGTATTTACATTTCAGTACTGTTTACTTTCAGTCTTTCGATTCTGTTATTTACTTTTCAGTTCTGTAATTTCCAGTATTTACAAAAAACAGTCCGGCAGTTTTTTAGTTGTTAAAAACCAGTCCGGCAGTTTTTTATGTTTTAAAACCAGTCCAGTTTGTTTGTTCAAAACCAGTCCGGCAGTTTGTTTAAAACTAGTCCGGCAGTTTGTTAAAACCAGTCCGGCAGTTTATGTAAAACCAGTCCGGCAGTTTATGTGTTAAACCAGTCCGGCAGTTTCTTTATTACAGTCCAGCAGTTTTATTTATTTGTTGAGTCAGGAATTGTAATTTATATTCCAATTGTGAGAAATAAAATTGTTTATTTCCATTGCGTTCCTGTCTTCTTTATTTTCATTGTCCTTTCGTTTATTGTATTCGAAATAGTACCAAAGCCAAAATGAGGACCATTTATTAAAGTATTTCTAAACTTTACCTTCACATATATATGACCGTTTGGTAAGATATTTTTTTGTCCAAAATCAGATTTTTAAAAATCTGTTATAAAATGCACTAAAAAACTAAATTTTATTAATCTGAATTTCTTAGTTTTTTTAGTTTAAAAATATTATTTTTAGAAGCATAATAATGTGACCGTTCAAACATCAACTGATAATTAACCTTCGTATATGAATGGTTAAATTTGTTTTAATTTGCCATGACACTTACATGTAATTTATTTGATATTTTTTAATTAAAAAAAGCAGGTGTATTTTTGTAATTTAATAAGTAAAAACTATAGGCCTCCAACTATTTTGGAGGCCTAAAACCGGTATTTTTGTTTAATATACACTAAAGAGGTCCCTGTTTGTTAGCACAAGACTATGGAAACTTGTCTGATCATGAATTTACTTCATACGCGCGCGTATTATGTGCCAATTCGTTAAACATGTCTATAGTTACACGCACGCATGCATATTTTTTAATATGTTACATATTCCAAAGTTTATGTAAAGTAAATATTACACAAGATTTAGTTCGATATAAGATAGAATATATATTAGCATATTTAGTCAATTTTACTTATTCACTCTGCTTGTAATACATGTGAAGTTTATTTTACTTATTCAATTTGTCATATTAATAAAGTATTATATTTATTGTGATTCATTATTGATAGTCAATGTTGCCATGTTTCTTTCACTTGGACATGCTTTGTTAAAGAAAAATATATTTTGTGTATACCACCATGATTGTATTTGCATAAAAAGTTACATGATGCTATATACAGTGGGACAAACATTATATATATTATTAGAGATTTACATGATCATATATTATTAGAGATTTACATGATCATACAGAATCACAATCTATCACATGTATTTTTACGAGTTATAGTTATTTGCAAATAAGAGATTTCATGATTTTTTATTTTGTGCACCCATTCATGCTACTAATGGTACGTGATGAGCTATGTAGACACGGATTATCATGCATTGCGATACAACAAAAAGAACCAAAGAATGAGTTACTATCCACGAGCAAGAAACTCTACTCGGGGATATGTGAAAGTATAAAAATTATTCAAGCAACTGAATAAAAATTACCCCAAGAATAACAAATCTCCCCTAACGGAACACAAATTCAAGGAGAGGGGACAAGAAATGCTTAATGTAAAATGGTGAAGAACATACACCCTGAGGAAGCCAACCTGTCTAAATAGATCCCGCACTCCGGGGGAGAGCGCTGAGAAACTCTCAGGTACAAGTGAACTGTACAGAGGTTAACGTTTTGCGTTGATCCAAGTTAGGAAGGCCCCCCTGTCGTCGTCAGGGGGACTCTATCCGCAAAGATAGGCATTAACCCGCTGGTTGTCAAGATAAAGAGTATTAAATGCAAAGAAAAAGTCTAGTTCTAGTAGCACGGGTTCCTTGACGACAAGATCAAATCTGCTAATAGGAACAAATTGCGTAAACACGAACTCAAAAGAGAATACTGTTAGAGCTAACTGCAGATGGCAAGATAAGTGTTTATCAATCAAATAACTTGGTGAGCTACCCTTACCAGTGGAAATATGCCAATCCACTCATTCACATAGATGGGGGAAAGATAAAGGCGAGTAACAAATAAGATGCGGAAAATAGTGAAACCTAAAAGAAGATCACACTAGCCTCATATTTAGTAGCACACCACTTCTCTTCATAGGCGCGTAGCCCTATCAGGAGAGATCTTGATGGATATCACTCCATCCTAAGACACACAATTACTCTTCAGGAGGCCACACAATCACTTTTTCACAAGTCCTTGCCGCCCAATATTGGGGATAGCAGGGAGCCTAAGAGGAAATTCCTAAAGAACAACAACCATGAAGATTCTCCAAAGGAGAGGCCCTATCATCATTTCTTCACGATCGTCGCCACCCAAGATTGGGGAGAAGGGGGATAGTGAGACGAAGCATCGATAATTCGACGATCTTGAAGATTCTTCAAGGAGGAGGTCTCATTATCTAGAAGTCTCCATAAGGAGGAGGTCTCATTATCTAGAAGTCTCCACAAGGAGTAGAAAAGTACCATGAGTTACACTTGAATCTTACAGAGATGACCCCCCTATTCCGAAACGACTAGCCCAGCTTGAAACGTATGTCCCCCCACCTTAGAGCATGATATCCATCATAGATTGCTTAGCTTGGTGAAAAAATAACCATTGAAGAAATTACGAAATCACAAAAAGAAGAAAAAAAGTTTACAAGAAGTTCAAAGGGTCATTCGAAAATTGACTAAGAGACGACATCAAGGAAGTGAGCCGCATAAACACTTCTTAGGAACATGCAGCCGCTTCTCCCTAAGCTCCCCCAAAGGATCCCGTTTATCCAGCGAGCACACTCCTCCTCATGAGCACCCTCCTCCCACGAGCATGCTCCTTTCCCGAGAACACTCTTTCTAGCGAGTCGCTCCTCCCTATGAGAACGCTCCTTGTAGAGAGCACACTCCTCCCAGCGAGTTGCTGCTCCTTGTGAGCATTCTCCTTCCTGCGAGCACACTCCTCCCATCGAGTTGCTCCTTCTAGCAGATTGCTCCTCTCTAGGAGTACGCTTCTCCCAGGGAGCAAATTCTTTCAGCGAGCATACTTTTCTCTGGAAGACTGTTCCCCTGAGGAAGCAGGCATCTCCCATCCTGGGAGACGTAAAATCATTGGACTACGAGGCACATTCTGCGTTGATCAGGAGCCACGATCTGCGTATATTATGATCTCGGGTCCAGAGAGCAAGCGCCCCTCACATCATGTGGTTTACCTCCACAAGACGAAGAAGCAGACGAGCGCAACTCATCAGATTAGGAGGCCCATTCAGCGTCGATCAGGTGCCACGATCCGCATATATTATGAGCCCGGATCCAAGGAGCACGCATATCGAGAAACACCTTTTCTGCCGACCGAGAAGCTCTCCTCCTATACTAGGGGCCATGAACCGTCAACGATCAAACTTTTCGAGAGTAATCAAAGACAATTCTTACTTGAAATTAGCATCACCGATCGACCAAGAGGACATGAGCCAAGTGTCTAACGAAGATAGTAGTCCAAGAAGAGTATATAGAACCTGGTCTGAAAACTCTTGGATCATTCCACCACTTTTGGGAATATTCCCCATCAGGTCTCAAGAGGCCTTCCACACCTTTAAATATACCAATGTAGAAGAGCCCGCAAAGATACATCAATCGCCCTATGAAACCCTCGCATATCTGAATTCACAATATCATCTTATGATAGAGGCTTGACCAGTATCTGTGCGGCTTTTGGAGAATGACTCCCTGAAAGTCCCCAATGGGGATCATAAAGGGAAGCAACCATACTCATGAAGATATAAAGACTTAGCTTTAGTGGTGACTTATCGTCCAGACCCTTTTCTACACTACTCATTTGGGGCAGTATGCGAGGGCCTACGAGTTCACCTATGGCATGATCTGCCGCTATCAAGAGTGGGTTACTACCCTCATCCACGCCTCTTCGACAAGTTTAATGAGAGGTGGTTAACCAAATAAAGAAGTAAGAAGATCCGCAACCCATATGGAGCAATGTTGCGATTCTCATCAGCTGCATTTCGACATTTCCCTTGTCAAGGCATGCTGCCAAGATATGGGGAGCAGCATGATGGAACATCGACGTCAAAATTCATCTCACGCTATCCGAGGCCTAAAAATTTGCCTTATACAAGAATGTTTCAAATAATGAAGAAGACTTTCAAAGAAAGAAGCCACATAAAATCCAGTATAATCTCTTCCATGAGAGGCTTAGTTATCTCTCAGAGTCATCTAGTCTCGTATCAGAGACATTTATCTCCCTTCGGAGATCTTTAGCCTCTCTCTCGAGGTGGTTACCTCTCTTCAGAGGATTTCATTCGCTTTTGATCAAAGACACTAAGCCTTCACTCGAGGCAGTTACCTCTCTTTAGAAGAGTTTAGCCTATCTTCTAACAGTTTATCTCTTTTTCAGAGATGTATAAGTTCTCACGAGAGGCAGTTACCTCTTTTTAGAGGAATTTGATCCCTTCTAAATGAAAACTATCCCTTGCAAGAGATCTATAAGTCATCAGGAGAGGCAGTTCCCTCTCTTTAGAGGAGTTTGGTCCCTTCCAATGGAAGATTATCTTTTTCAAGAGATATATAAGTCCTCATGAGAGGCAATTACCTCTCTTCAGAGGAGTTTGGTCCATTCCAAGAGAATATTATCTTTTTATAGAGATTTTTAAGTATTCGCGCAAGGCCGTTACATCTCTTCAGAGAAGTTTAGTTTTTATTTTCAGAGAAGTCTCTAAGCCTTCCTACGAGGCAACTACCTCTCTTCAGAGGAGTTTGATCTCTCTAGAGACGTCCATCTCTCTTCGGACCAAGAAAATGGTTCCCCGTTGAGGGGGAGATAATTGAATTTTTTTTTCTCAAACAGACCGGATTCATTTTTCGTCTCACGACTGATTCACGGACAACATTAGGAGTCCAAATGTGCCTCATTCAACCCGGAGATCCACTATCTGTCAAGGAACATCGTTACGATAAAACTAGACAAATGGTACTTGTGGGACATTGGTAATTTAAACTCTCTCTAGGAGACGGACAATATTCGTGCCGAAAGAAGGGAAAGGAACTTCAAATAGCGAGAGTTCGATTCTTGCACTCCCACAGTTGGGGAGCATGGAAGTTTAAATTTAGATTTAGAACTTCGCATTAAGAGCAATAAATGCGGTCTGACCTAGTAATTAACCTAGCAATTAAAGACCCTTATGAGAGGGACAATGTGGCCCTCAGGTAAAGCTCTCCTTAAGGAGGTAGGCATCAACACTCTTCACCAAGAGCAAGTCAAAGTCGGCGGATATAGATGAAAAGATATAGAGAAGATCATTAGAATATGTCCCTGATAAGGCAAGAGATATATTATAGCATGATAAGATATGATTTTCAACATTGTGTTAATTAAAATATTTAGTCCATCCGCCTATATAAGGAGCTCGTTAACCACGAAGAAGGGGATCGAAAAATCCAATCTCTACGCATCTGGACCTAATTTTGAAGGTCTAGCAATTACACTTCCTTACCTGCATGTACTAATGGAGGTTAAAATGTAGGGTTAAAACTCCGCATTAAATGCAATAAATGGAGTAAGACCTAATAATTAACCTATCAATTACTGAGCAATTAATGACCCTTGTGAGTGGGACAGTTAGGATTTTCACCCGTCCCCCCGAGGATCTGACGTGCGAGATAAGCGCGAGAAGATACTGGTAAGACGATGACATCAAATCTATATGGGAGACGTCTAATAAAGATATTGTCTAATAGTAAATACATATTACTTATCACACAAGCAAACAGAATCTCCTACGAGATTCTGCTTCTATACGAGTAGTATAATTCTAGCCATTCGGACTAGTATATTCTTGGGTCCGAGAGAGGTAATGCCAAGTAAAAAGGGGTCTTTACCCCAACTCATATATAGCGAGGATCGTGACCCAAGGAAAAACTCCTCCTTGAGGGGGTCGGCAACAACACTCTTCACCAAGAGAAAGTCAAAGTCGGCGGATATACATGGAAATATACATAAGAGATCATTATAATATATCCTTGCTAAAGCTAGAGATATATTATACCATGATAAGATATATATGATTGCTAAGATTGTGCTAATCAAAATATTTAGTCCATCCGCCTATATGAGAAGCTCATTAACCACGAAGAAGGGGATCAAATCCCTACACATCTCTCTAAAAATATACAATAAATATAGGTATTTCTAAACTCTACTCATATTTAATACACATGAAATACATATTATATACACTATAAGGAAACACACCTCATTACAAGTTCGTAAGGTAAAAAAGTTTGAACAATGATCAAACCATCAATCCTTCCTTAATCTTGGCCCGAGTGTATAGAGCATTTCAACCGGACCGCTGACAATGCTCTAAGAGCCCAAATGCAGCAGATGAAATTAAAGAAAATACATATGCATCATTTTGATTTGCCAAAATAATATGCACGTATCATTACTTATCAGAAGAGTGCTATTAATTGTACAGCAGAGGTAACATCTTACGAATACAAAATTATATCTTCTTTACGTCAATACAAGCTTTTGACAATTAGAATTCACATCATCAACAGTGTTCCCGTACAAAATAAATATATACTATATAGTATTACAAACCTCTCTATCAAATATTGATATGGGAATCCATCATGTTATTATATATATTGTTGAGATCGACTTGTGTTATAACTAATGTCTCAATGATTTAGCACCTTTGTTTGCATTATATTCAAGACAAGGCCAATAAATGAAATGCACATTGTTACATGTATTGAAGAATAATGTTTGCAAGTATAAAGCTAGCACGTCTCTACTATAAATCTTTATCATTGTAATCTTTTTTTTTTCATTTGATAAGCTTTTTTACCACTGTAATCCTGTATGTGCACACATACAACTAAAATGTCTCTCGCCATCAAGGAAGTGGCTACCGAGTTCTTACCCCTCCTTCGAGTCTTGACAGATGGAACAGTCGAGCGACTAATTGGCTCACCATACGTGCCACCATCTCTCGATGACCCCACCACACATGTTTCATCAAAAGACATATCTATATCCGCATACGTATCCGCTAGACTCTACCTCCCAGAGTTGTCAACAATTCCCATAGAAAAGTTGCCCGTTCTAGTATACTTTCACGGAGGAGGATTTTGTGTTGAATCCGCCTTTTCTGAACTAACCCATCGTTACATGAATATTTTGGCTGCTAAGGCCAGAGTTCATATAGTGTCAATTGAGTTCAGGTTGGCCCCTGAGCACCTTTTGCCTGTGGCTTACGAGGATTCGTGGGCTGCCCTTCAGTGGATTTGTTTACAATTGGTTGTAGACGAAAACACAAATAAGGAACCGTGGTTGGTTAATAATGGTGACCTTAACCGGCTTTACGTAGGTGGTGACACAACTGGTGCTAATATTGCACATAATATTGTCATGCGGGCCGGGTCGGAGATGTTGAATGGTGAGGTGAATATTTTAGGGACTTTTCTTTCCCAGCCATTCTTTTGGGGCTCAAAGCCCATCAGGGCCGAGTCTAGTACAGGTATAATAGTAAGGGTGGAATTTAAACTTATGATGGAATAATTTTTATTACTAACAAAATATTTCCGCAAGAAAAATGACTAGATGATAGATGAAGAAGACAATCTTTTAATCACTTTCGTCGTATAATTAAATTGGCAGTAGGTATTCTTTTCTTTGCGACTCTTTTGCAAGTAAGCTATATTTTTTTTAAAATCATCTAGGTTAAAACTTTAACTGTTCACGTCAAATAAAGCTTAAAAAAACTAGTATTAACATGTGAGTTGATCAATCAATATATTCCGACTTAAAGGAAAGAAATGGGTTCACCAGTTGCAACAAACAAGCCAACTATTTAGAGGTGACATAATCTGAGCTTAGCAGCTTCAACTCCCACTTCTTTATTGATACTATCGGTCATCGATCTTTGTAGGGTACAGTTTGTAATGTTTTAAGAGGTGGTTTGTCTTCGTAAAATTGTACTATTGGTAGTCGGAAAAACGCAAAATCAAGTTTGAGTAAGGTCAGAGGTGAATTGGTGAGTAAAGTCTTTGTAACCGGTTTCAATTTATAGTTCGAACCGCTATAGATTTACCTCCCATTTTTTATCTCTCTCCCTATTCATCCTCGGAAAATGTTCAACATATATTTAGAGGTGAATTGGTCTACTTTTGTCCTAAATTACGTTTGAAAGTGAGCTATATTAAGATGAAATTATTTTGGGAGGAAACGAAAAAATATTATGCCTCAATGTTTTCTCTACACTCATTGGCCAGCCTTACCCTGAAAATAGCATTTTCAACCTTGCTTGTATATATAACAATAGATTAGTTTTCACCTTCATTAAGAAATCATTTCCAGGCACACTTCACCTTTCATTGAGAATTCGAGCTTTTGAAAGTTAAATATATTTTTATATAATAATAAATTATTCTCCCATTTTATTATTATAAGTATAATTTTTTTTAAAAACAGTATGCATATAAAAATTTGATTAAACATAGTGTCATAGTGACACAGTTTCTTTTTACTAACAGGACATCAAGTTATATGTATAACATTATATGTAAAAAGGAAAAAAGATCCTAAAATGGTATGTATAACTAACGTGATTAAACTGGTAACTCAGTGACACAACTATTTGACAGGACATCAAGATAACATGATATGTCGTGTTTGGAAGTTCGTATACCCCTTCGCACAAGATGGAATTGATAACCCATTTATTAACCCATTTTCCCAAACAGCTCCAAGCTTGGCTCAGCTCGGGTGTTCTAAAGTGTTGGTCTGTGTTTGCGACAAGGATGTTCCGAAGGAGAGAGGGATACATTATTGTGAAGTGCTGAGAGAAAGTGAATGGAAAGGAGAAGTAGAATTGTATGAAGTTATAGGTGGGAAACATGGGTTTCACATACTTGATCCTGAGACTGATTTGGCTAAGGAAATGTTTAGTCGATTAGCATCTTTTATAAAGTGATTTACACTGATCACACACAAAAAAACTTTCTTAAAGTATATTTTTCATTGCTTGTTAATGGTAAAACTGTTTCATTCCTTGTTAGTGTGTGTGTGTTTTGGATTTGAGATCAATGTAAAGAAATATTCATTTAGCCAATGTTTAAGTGTATGCTTAGTCATTTAGCATATTAAAACAGTTTAAATGCTTGTTAGTGTGTGGGTTTTGAATTTTGAGATCAATGTAAATAAACTTTAATGTTATTTTATAGACAACGTTGAGTGTACGTATGCTTAGTGATTTAGCATATTCTATCAAGTGCGATTGATTGTAGGTTCATTTCTTTTTATTGTGCAGTATTTGTTATTTGGATTTCCATTTTAAAACAAGAATGTCATCTCGAACACATGATTTAAAAACATATACTATACTTTTTTTTTTCTTTTTTATGCAAAATATATAAATGCATTGAAATCTTTCTGCACAACAAAATTATAGAGCACATAACTTTGAAAATGTTGCACAATACGTAAGAGCAAAGCATATACTAATTTTTAACATACCTCGATCGGTAACTTAAAGATACAACGAAAAAAGTAAAACAACGTACGCTCTAACAGTGCCATTATTTACTTTGTTGTGTTCTTTCACCCTCTTATTATGAGGGTCGATCTTATTCGTCTTTTGTGCTTATGGTAAACTTTAACAATTTATTCAACAGTATAATTTAAAGCACGCCAGCTTTAACACAATGAAACGCGTTTTATTAATTCACAGTTTGTGACGATAAGATAAAATTATTGTCAACCGGTTGTTTTCACATTGTTTTCCCTGGTGAGAAGCAATAATACTATAGAAGAAAAGTAGAGTCATTGATTACTATATAAAAACTTACTTAATTTTTAAAATCTCGAATTTTCAGTTTAAGATTTTATACATATAATTTAACAACAAAGTTAAAAGAAAAGAGTAAAAAGATTTAGCATCATATATAACATATTTAATAGCATCATTTATCATATGTATTAATCTTTAAAACTCTTTTAGAATTCGAGGTTTTAATAATTAAGTATCAATATGTACATTTTCATCATTTTGTCAATAAAATATTTGCCTTTCTCTTTTGTTAATTTAAAGGAAGAATTATATCGTCGCTTTATAGACCTAGAGACTCGCTTATTCTAGTGTGGAATTAAGGACTTGTAACAAAAGACAAAAGCATATAATATATTGGACAAAATTTAGGACTTTTAGCTCCCAAAATTCTTAATTCCAGTTATGTTCGTAGGAGTATTACTTTTTCGCCTCGTAAGAAACGAAGCTCAGTATTTATTAATTAGTTTATTTGTTGGTTTCGGGGAAGAATCATATCGGCAGTTTTTTGACATGGAGGACTTATTCTAACTTGAAAAGTAATTACTTGATTATGACTTTATAAAAAAACAAAATTATCGTAGCATAGTACTATATGGCCATTTGCTTGGGGCCTAGGTTTGGATTTACCCCTATCATCTATTATACAGCAAGGAGGGTTAGCGGTCTCATATCATTTATTCACACTTATTAATAAATAAAACATCTGTATTTTTATCTTTCTCTATATCTCTTATATAATCTATACTGTATTAATAAAACTCACAATATGTCATCAGCACTTTTGCTCGCGAATATTGGAGTAAAATCTAAAAGATTGTGATATTTGTTCGAAAAACATGGTTCAATTTTTGAAAATTTGGTTATAGAGATACGACCAAACTATGAAGTTTTTTGTTGTATCGGCCTTCCCAAAATAGCAGGCCAACCGTACAAATTTTTTGTTTACCGTATGTTAAAAACCGAATGCTAGTAACAATAAAATCTGAAATTGTATGTGAAAATACTCCTCGCGATATGGTATATATGTATACCTTTATATACTAGATCTATATATGTTAAGGTGTGTTTAACTCATATAGAATAATTATTGAAACCTATGAATGGACGAAATTGGTTGATATTTTGTATGTATAACCAAACATAATTGATTGTGAGTTTTGATCCAATAAAATATATTGATATCGACCGGACGATTTCGATATTCAATAATAAAATTTGTAAAA
The DNA here is from genome assembly GCA_963682055.1 of Primula veris. Taxonomy (NCBI): domain Eukaryota; kingdom Viridiplantae; phylum Streptophyta; class Magnoliopsida; order Ericales; family Primulaceae; genus Primula; species Primula veris. Next base: position 22,722,820 of record OY821743.1, on the reverse strand, counting down.
TCATATATTTTCACATTTAAGTTGGAAAAATTATGAACCTTACCCAAATAAGCTCACCTATTTTGATACGATGTCTGGAAAAGATATAGACGGATAGGTGTTATCCTAATGAGGTCGGTGTATAAGTAGCATTCGTGCCCACCACACTCACCGTCTTACCTGTTCGTGTTCAAATAGAGCTACCAAAAGTGGTTGACTAAATAATAATTTCTCCGAGTGTGTTTATATAGTGATGTATGTTTCGCCGAATTGGTGTGTCAGTATCGACCTGACATTCGAACAATGAGAACCTATTCACATGAAAAGCAAAACTAGTGTTTTCGAACCTGTCATTTCAAAACAAATTTTGTGTTTTTGCAAACCATAAACATATAAACTAGTCATTTTATATATTAACTAATGTAGAACTCCCAACATTTGTTGGATGCCATCTATGATGAGAAAAAAAATCGCAAAGCATACTTGAAAGTGAATGTTTAGACGAGGTATTTTTCCATCATCACATGTTAGTTATCCTGATGTGTGAGCATTTGATGCCTAATTTTTTTCCGATGCCGTCATTAATGAGTAAAACACGAGCTTGTTGTGTCTCATAAGATGAAGGCTAAGACGTCGATTTATTCCACCGTCACATTTAAGACGTGATCACGTCTATGATGAACAAATATATGAAATTGACATATGTCGTATTGTGAATTTATATTCACTATGTTCATTTAGCTCATCGCCCATATGTTATTAGATAAGAAAATTGTCCCGATGAGCAGTTTTTAATTCTATTGGATCACTGACAAATTGTTTGTCTGATAATAATGCTCTTCGTGGATATTTTCCAAGAATCGAGAAACGAAACAAGAGTTATTTGTCTCGAACTGTCATGAGCCCGACGCTCATCTAGCCATGCGAGGTTTAGACAATCGTAAAAACCGAAGACTTGTGACTCCAAGACAGTACTTGAAAGAAACAATAGGGTCTGTTGTCCCAAAGCAATAGACAATGCTCATTGAGCCAATTCTCTGCTTCATAAATGACAAAAGTCATGCCCGGCTAATCATTTCATAGTTCACAACTATTATAATAGTGTAAAATTCGTAGCTAATGTGGTTAAAACTAAATGAAAGGGAACTCTTGAGACCCATAGTTTGGTGGCTCAAATGAGTTTGTTACCTTTCTATATTGATTTTGCTAAATCATTGAGGCAGTTTGTCGCTCATCTGGATTATGATTTTCCATTTGGATTATTATTTTTCCATTTGGACCATAGTTTTGGATTATGGTTTGCTTGTTTATGAAATTTCTCAAAATAATTTAAAGTATTTTTTGCGCACGTTTCTTTTAAATGTGACCAATTTTAAATTATGAAATTTAGGCAATACTTGTGTGGTAGTTGGTTTTCTAGAAAGAGTGGGTAACAACATACTACATAATTTCACCAACTATCTGCCTAAATAATCCTCAGTGATAACTATTTTTGGACCTATCGTTCCAAATCGAAATCTTTCGTAAACCAAATTGATTTGTCAAATATGAGGTCTTATACTCCAGATTTTGCCGTACCTTTTTGAGTAAAAAGATATTCGAGAAAATCAGTGAAATCTGGTAATAGCTCATGAAAGAATTGATATTTATTTACACAACCTCCAGTCAATACGACCAAAAGCGTATTCTTGAGGATTTGAGATTTCTTTCAAGTGGTTATTACCACGCGTTTAAAGCATTTTAAAGTTACCTTATCATTTCGTATGTTGTCGATTGATAAATGATTTAGATGCTATAACATGATTGTCTATACTATCATTCGCCTATCGTCGATTCATAAGAGAAATTTGATACTGTGGCATTGATCGGATGAGATATTCTCGGGTCAAAAGACGATGCTTGGTTTACAATCGCATCGCATTTAGATTCTCTTTAAGAAGATAATTTCGTGATTAGTTCGAAATCCATACCACTAATGGTCTCTAATTGAAAGACTGGTATGTGTAAAAATCACAAAAATAGACTCGTAGAATTCTTGGAAAGAATTGAAGGAGTTATTGTGGGCTGATCCAATCATAAAATGGACCATTAAAAAATTATGGTTATGGTTGATGCATCGATATATAGTCACATGTTTATTGTTGTTCATAAAAATGCAGCACTTCCCAAACTCTAACCTTACTCATTAAGATGATGGCTTATGATCCGGATTATCCTGAAAAGTCTTGTCGACTTGATAATGGCGAAGAGTTAAAATAGATTTTTTAATTTACTTGACTTTGGGAATTGAAATTGAAATTGAACATACTGTCGATTATTTTCAGACTCAAATGAACTCATGAAAAGTTTGATCAGGAAATTGGAAATGATTGTACGCACTTTTTGGTTTTGTACACCAAAAGTTATATTTCCATGTGGGGTCATGATACATTGCATACTGTTGTAATGGTCCGTTGAGGTCCATAGTAACTAAAACACTATTTGCGTACCAGTTGTGTTGAACTTAGAGTTCAATAATATATTTTGATTATAACGTTGATTATGTTTTTAATGATTTTACGATTACGATGATATAATGCTTGTATTTTCCAAAAAGAGAATTTGTAAATTTCAGAATGCCAGAAAGATGGAGCACAGAAAAACGAAGCCACAGGTTCAAGCGGAACCAGAATCGGAGCTAAAACGAAGGAGTTATGAGCTTTCGAATAATAGCGAGAAGATCAAGAAACTGCCAGAGAAAACGACCGATCAACTGGACAAAAACGACCGATCGTTTTTGTCCAAAATTCTTCCAGTGAGGATGTCTAAATAACGACCGGTCGAAACTCAGAAACGATCGATCGTTTTCTGAATAACGACCGATCGACAGCAGAAAACGACCGATCGTTTTCTGCAGATTTCGAAAACAGCTTTTCAGCTTATTCTGGAAAGTTGCTTAAAACCAATGGTTAAAACATTCAACCACTTCCAACGGTCAGAAAACACAAGATATACCTTTTGGTCCATAAAAAGAGCCAAATCCCTCTCCCAAACACATACATTCATACCAATCTATCATCCTTCAACCTCTCTCATTCAAAACCCTAAATATCACCATTTTGGTGTATATATTCGAAAAAGAGGGAAATTAAGGAGAAAGCGATTCAAGCTCAACCAACATCAAAGACTCACCAATTAGCTTATTTAGAAGCAATAAAATCGTGAGTGTAGTTACATTATTGTAACAAAATTGTAACGAGTGATTTATAAACTCATTTGTGAGCGAGTGATCGGGTAGAGACTTTGTAAGCAAGTGAAGCTTAAAAGCTCAAGGTCTTTTCATTCAGGACACTCATAAAGTGAGGGGGAGCTTAATCGGTTGATTAGCTCGATAGGATTGTAATATCCGAAAGAAGATTTTTAGTGAAATACTCGGTAGTACCGAGGAGAGGACGTAGGCCGTTTGCCGAACCTCTATAAATCTTGGTGTCATTTTCTTTCCCTAGCTTTTACTTTCCGCAAATATTTATTATTGCTTATTTTCGTGCTTGTGTTTAGTAATTCTAGCAATTCATTAACTCTTGTTAAAACGCTTAAGCTTAGAATTGCATAAGTTGGGTTATTAGTTGCCATTAAGTTTTAATTAGGCAAAAAGCGCAAATACCTTATTCACCCCCCCTCTAAGGTTTAGCCGCATCGGGCCAATAGTTGGTATCAGAGCCGTGGCTCTTGCATATAGGAATCTAACGATTTAAGAGTTAAGATCCCAATGGCTAATTTGTACAATTTTGCATCCGGCATAGCTTTATCCCCAAATACTCCACCTTATTTCGATGGGATAAACTATAGTTATTGGAAAGATAGGATGAGCATTTTCCTACAAAGCTATAATGTTAATCTTTGGAAGATTATTAAAGTATGATATTCCGCTCCTAAATCCGAAAATAGCGAGAACTCAATTCCCGTAGAGGACTTAGATGTTGCTCAACTAGAAGCCTACTCTACTAACGCCAAAGCAATGTACGCTATTGTTTGTGCCGTTTTCCCTAACGAGTACAACAAAATTTCCGCTTGTAAAACGGCTAAGGATATGTGGGATAAGTTAGTAGTTATGCATGAGGGAACTAACCAAGTTAAGGATTGCAAACTCCAACTTTTAGTTCATGACTACGAGCTTTTTAAGATGAGCGAGGGAGAAACTATTTCCGATATGCTTGCTAGATTTACCACAATTACTAATGGATTAATGTCTCTTGGTAAGTGTTTGTCTTGTAAGGAAATGGTTTCAAAGGTGATTCGAAGCTTACCAAAGGAATGGGAACCGAAGGTCACCGCAATTCAAGAGGCACACGACATGAACACCTACACTCTTGATTCATTGACGGGTTCACTCCTTACTCACGAAATCACCCTCAATAGTCACAAGCCAATCTCGAAAAAGAAGGAGATAGCTTTCAAAGGAACAACTTGTGATGAAAGCGATGAGCTATCCAATGACGACGAAAATTCAATGCAAATTATTCGAATCGTCAAGGAAATACTCAAGCTAAAAGACCAATGCAAACATAAAGGTAAATCGTCAAATAATTCAATTTATTCTAACGATTTTGTTTGCTATACTTGTGGTAAGGAAGGGCACATAGCTAGAGATTGCTTCAAGAATCGCAAGAGCAAAGGCAAGAAAAAGATATCCGCTTCAAGCTCTAGCGATAGCTCCGACCAAGATGAAGTCGCTCACCTTGGTTGCTATATGGCCATGGAAGACAACCATGAACAAAACCTCTCATCCTCAAGCGAAAGTGACAACGATGAGGTAAAAGAATTCTCCCATGATGAATTAATTCATATGTGTGGAATTTATTCCAAAAAACTTCCTAAGCTTGTAGAGAAGGTTAAATCTCTTAAAAGGATAAATTCTTCTCTCAATGAAGAAATAAGATCCTTGAAAAGAGATAAAAATGAAAATGAGTCTATTTCGACATCGTCATTCTCTTTACATGATATAGATGACGAAAAGGAAGACTTAAAAGACAAAAACAATGATCTCATTATTCAAAATGAGTCTTTAAAAACCGAGATCAACTTTCTTAAAAATGAGATGTCTAGACTTGCTAAAACTCTTTCAAAACCATCTTCTTTAGATTGCAAATTATTAGAAAATTTTGAAGAGTTAAAGGATGCTTTCGATAAAGTTAAAAGCAAAAACAAGGTTTTGAGTTCTCATGTTTTTAACTTAAATGACAAGGTCAAGGTTTTAGAAACCGAGAATGAAATGTTAAAAACTAAAAACAACGATCTTGCCATTTCCATTGAAAAACTAAATTTAACAATTTCAAAATTTTCTAAGGGTAAAACCGTTTTAGATAACATTTTGAGTTGTCAAAAAGATTTCAATGATAAGAGTGGTTTAGGTTTTGATTGCATTAGTTCCACTTCAAACAAAACCCACTTCGTCAAAGCCTCTAATATTTCTAAAACTCCTATTCCGCCTAAACAAGAGGTTGTTTTTACAAAAGGGAGTACTTCCAAGATTTTTCAAAAATCTTTTAATGATAGAAAAGGGTTAGGTTTTAAAACCAAATTGGATACTCCGAAAACCCTTTCCAAAACTTCGTATAACTCTCGTTATACTAAAAAGTCTATGCATTGCATTCATTGTAGTAGAAATGAGCATAATTCTTCTAGATGCCCTTATCGCTTTCATGTTAGTAGAAGCGATTTGAAATGGGTAGTAAAGACCCGAGCCACTAACAATGTCGGACCCAAAAGAAATTGGGGACCAAAAGACAAATCTTGTGTTCTAGGTATCTCCATTCAAAAGGAGAAAATCAACAATTGGTTGACAACACCGGCAAAATTCGTGGAAGTCAAGAAGATCGACTCCACCATCAAGAATGAAGTACCATTGATCGACAAAGGTGGAAGGCATACCAACAAATGGTACCACCTATTTGGACTTGGAAACGCTCAATGTAAATGCCATTAGCGAGCGGACTCGACATCACATATTCGGTACACTCTATCCAATAATCTTTATATATATGTGATTTGTTGGGTCATATGCATCTTGATAACATTTTTCATGTTTTGGTTTTTCTTTGAAAACCCTCCACATAACCCCAAATTTTTTTTTCATTGCATTTTGATAATGCCAAAGGGGGAGAAAAATGATATTTCGAGTAATGCGTTTTGTTAAAATGGAGGAGATATTTTTCTTGTAAAATCATCATTAGTTTGTCATAATCAAAATGGGGGAGATTGTTGAACTTAGAGTTCAATAATAGATTTTGATTATAACTTTGATTATGTTTTTAATGATTTTACGATTACGATGATATAATGCTTCTATTTTCCAAAAAGAGAATTTGTAAATTTCAGAATTCCAGAAAGATGGAGCATAGAAAAACGAAGCCACAGGTTCAAGCGGAACCATAATCGGAGCTAAAACGAAGGAGTTATGAGCTTTCGAAGAATAGCGAGAAGACCAAGAAACTGCCAGAGAAAACGACCGATCAACTGGACAAAAACGACTGATCATTTTTGTTCAAAATTCTTCCAGTGAGGACGTCTAAATAACGACCGGTCGAAATTCAGAAACAACCGATCGTTTTCTGAATAACGACCGATCGACTGCAGAAAACGACCGATCGTTTTCTGCAGATTTCGAAAACAGCTTTTCAGCTTATTCTGGAAAGTTGCTTAAAACCAATGGTTAAAACACTCAACCACTTCCAACGGTCAGAAAACACAAGACAGACCTTTTGGTCCATAAAAAGAGCCAAATCCCTCTCCCAAACACATACATTCATACCAATCTATCATCCTTCAACCTCTCTCATTCAAAACCTTAAATATCACCATTTTGGTGTATATATTCGAAAAAGAGGGAAATTAAGGAGAAAGCGATTCAAGCTCAACCAACATCAAAGACTCACCAATTAGCTTATTTAGAAGCAATAAAAGAGTGAGTGTAGTTACATTATTGTAACAAAATTGTAACGAGTGATTTATAAACTCATTTGTGAGTGAGTGATTGGGTAGAGGCTTTGTAAGCAAGTGAAGCTTAAAAGCTCTAGTTTTTTTCATTCGGGACACTCATAAAGTGAGGGGCAGCTTAATCGGTTGATTAGCTTGATAGGATTTTAATATCTGAAAGAAGATTTTTAGTGAAGTACTCGGTAATAGCGAGGAGAGGACGTAGGCCGTTTGCCGAACCTCTATAAATCTTGGTGTCATTTTCTTTTCCTAGCTTTTACTTTCTGCAAATATTTATTATTGCTTATTTTCGTGCTTGTGTTTAGTAATTCTAGCAATTCATTAACTCTTGTTAAAACGCTTAAGCTTAGAATTGCATAAGTTGGGTTATTAGTTGCCATTAAGTTTTAATTAGGCAAAAAGCGCAAAAACCTTATTCATCCCCCCTCTAAGGTTTAGCCGCATCGGGCCAACAAGTTGATTAATGGTTATGAGCCAGGAGCCTCATATGAACGCGTATTTGAGTGCTTGATATTTTGATTAATCCGCCAAAGCGTTCAAAATATGGACCTCTGAAAATCGGGGACATACGTCGATTATGAATCCCCTGCCTATCATTTTATAGGGCAACATTGACAAGCGATCTCTTTAGGGGGAGATTTTACACGCTAACGTTGAAAATGAACGATATGAGGTAATGTAGCATTAACCTACTCAGTCTTAGCTCGATCCCCAAACTACACACAATGATAAGTATGTGTATAGAATCCCTCAAGTCTAGTCAAGTGCTAGTTGCATTGAATGACTATGAAATGTCACGAGATCATTTATACCTGCTGCAAATATGCTTGCAAGGATAATCGTCCATGTCGATCAGCGTGTTCCTCTTGTAATATACTGCTTTTGGCTGAACAGCAAAGCAAATGATGCTATTGTCGGCTGTCCAGTCTGTCGTCCTTCCCGAGAAATGAGAAAGTGGACCAGTTCTTAATTCGCTCATCCCTAGAAGAGGTGAATTAAAACTCAGTTGTCGCACGAGATTATAAAGTATCAAAGAGATGTGTGATTCCTCCTCATTCTAAGAGTCTTGAAATATCTGTCGATCATGATATCTTAGACAATATTGAAGCAAAACGAGACTGTCATTGATTACTTGTTCATATATTCGGTGACAACTGATAATATAAGCAAATTATGACAGTGAACCATGTACCGTTACCTGAAGTTAATGAAGATCAGACTGATTTAATGGAAACATGCAATCCAAGTAGACTTCCTTAGCGAAAGAAGTGTTCGGACATGTAGCTCCATTATCGCCAATGTTAAACAAGTTTTTTTATTTGGTTATTCGTAATGAAGCGTGTTGAGAATAATGATATTGTAGAATGCTCGCCTAGTAGCGCAAGACTTCTCTCATACCTTGGAATTGATTACGAAATGACTCATTTCCTCGTAATGAACGTTATACGTTCCACTACTTATTTAGTTTATTAGTTTCTGAAAAACTGATTATGTAGCCAAGAATGTGGTCATGTTTTGTCTCTATGAGGATTTAGATAATGAGACTTAGATGAAGTTCCTTGTGTGACTTCATGTGCTTGAATCAATTAGTTCCCGACCACGGAACACAATCTCAATTAAGTGAGACATTCACTTTATGGATTAATATAATCTGAGCGGATGTGGTACCCGCTAAGTGAGTACTTGATCGACTTGGGATACTTGAAAAGTATTTGCCATTGCATGTTTATTACGCAATCCAATTTTGGATTTGCATTCGAGATGAAGGATCTTGAAAAGGAACGGTAGTGACTCGGCCTGATGATCGAGTCCCATAATAATTGAATCTAAGTCCATGTTTCAGACTACACCCAGAATGTGTTATAGACCCATTCTGTCCCTGATGTGACTATGAAGAGATATTGAACCATGATGTTTATATCTAAGTACAATAAGCGCATCATTATACTTTGTCTAATGTGCTAAGACGAACAACTTGTCTGTTGTGAATGGTATAGCTCGACACAGTATCGCGCTAATACGCTGCCATGAGTTGGCAATAAAGACATATTCTGTTACCTTAAGGTAACTTTGGAAGTGGGCTTGTTTATCCTATTTACGTTGTCGAGTGTACTCGCCCCTTTGGTACTCTACTTAACGCCACCTTTTTTCGGTTATACCGATGCCGGTTACTTATCAGACCCGCATAAGCGATATTCCTAGTATGGTTATGTCTTTACCATTGGGAATATGCGATATCTTGGAGCTCTTGTTAAGACTCCAAATGAATCACTCTGATCTACTCATGTCCTATGAGACGACTAGAGATTGTATATGGCTTCGAGCTAGTATTAGCCATATTTGAATTACAAATGTTCTGTCTCATGATCCAGATGAAGCACTTATCATATTTGAGGACAACTTGCTGTCATCGATCAACAAAGACATGACTAGATTATGCTATTTAGCATTTCTCGCCGAAATAAATCTCCAAATATGAAGTTTAAGAGCTTCCCGTTGAATGCTCATTCTATTTCACATTAGATTTTCTTGCATCCAGTTGTATGAAATTAAGTGAAGCATCCGAACGAATACTCATAATATTTTTTGGAATATGAAATCATTGCACCAAGTTGTGTGGAAGTTAGGGGAAGCATACAGGAGAATGATTATGACTACTTAGCTTAAATTATTGCATCCAGTCATATGCAAGTGAGCTAAAGCATCCCGATGAATGCTCGTGTTGATTAACACTTGTGAGTGTACTCTTTTGCCTTTAGATCAAGGGTTTGTCCCACTGCGTTTACTTTGGCCAGTTTTTAATGAGACACGGTCAATCACAACTATCATAGTTTGTCTAAGTTATCTTGAGACATTTTATGTTCAAATTGAATCATCGCATCCTGTTGAGTGCAAGTGAGGGGGAGCATCCTATTGTATGCTTGTGTACTCTTTTTGTCTTTATTCCAAGATTTTTTCCACTGAGTTTTCCTTGGCAAGGTTTTTAGCGAGACATGTTTCCATCAAATCTCACTTAAGATTGCCGAAATTGGTAGAGTATCATGTTATATACTTCTTACCATTGTGTACTATTTTGGCATTCGACCGGAGGTTATTCCCACTGGGTTTACTCTGACAAGGTTTCGATGATACACCTATTTTGTGGTTGATCCCCTACTACTACCATTGTTGCACTGTTTTTCCTTCAATCTGAGATTTTCTTATTGTACTTGCTCTGGCAAAGTTTTGATGACGCACACGGTTTTGTGACTAGTTACTTACATGAAATTTCGGCCTATATCATTCGGGTACATAATTTCTCTTAGGTACCAGTTTTGTCACACACTAAGTTTTTCGGCCCTAATGTTTATATGTGTTTGGCACTACGAATGAACTCGACTCGGATCGACTGCACAAAAACGAAGAATTTAAGACGACCAAATGGGAGTGTTGTAGCATATTATTGGTCATGTTGGACCTTACTATATGGGCTTATACTTGGGGCCTATGTTGGGCTTGCTAGCTTATGTAAGCCTACCCTCTATTACATAAAAAGGGTTAAAGGTCTCGTATCATTCATTCACACATATCAATGAATAAAACATCCGTCTTTTTGTCTCTCTCTATATATTTTATATAATCTATACTGATTTAATAAGACGCACAACAAAAATAACTTTGGGAGCTTTTTTGAAATTTTAGTCCTCTTAATATCAAGCCTTATAGTATTTTGTAAGTTAGGGGTCGTTAGTTGAACCATTTTTTGACATTAGTAATGGAATTTTAGCCACACATCTTATTAAATTCAATGCGTATAGGAACTAATTAGGAGCAGTTAGTCTCGAATGTTAAATTATTTGGCAATTTAAAAGGTATATCTATCAATTCTTAATCTTTTTCAATTTGATAACGGTATATGCATCAACTCTTAATCTTCTTCGATTTGAATATGAGCCCAAATTATTCATACTTTTCCAAATTGTAAACTAGATCTGAATATAGATCATCTCTTACTTTATATTTTCTCCAAATTTTCTCTTACTTTTAATAACGATTTTACCCTCGATTTGAATACAAGCCCTAAAATTTTAAAATTTCCCTAAATTAAACCTTCCTAGATCTAGATGTGAAATTCCCTCGACCTCATTTTAATCTTAACCTAGATACGGAACTGGTTTCATTGCTCAACCCTTAATTTTTGAATTTAGTCAATATTTTTGTCAAATTATGGACTTAAGCTTATGGAGCCATTTTTAAGACTAAAGCGGATGCCGCTGGATGTGAAAATATCAGAGCATAGACTAGGTTTAGTTTTCAGATTAATACTCTTTATCATTGAACTCCGCGAGATTCAAAATCAAGCTGTTCTTATGGTTAAAGCATAGGTGTTTTGAGTAAATTGGGGCATGGTCACCGGTCATAGTGTTCAGATATTTCCGCTCGTTTTCTTTCTTATGACAAGATTGCGTAGTTTATAATTAGATGATTTGTTGAGTCTTATTCAAAGTTAGAGTTGTTTTTTTGTCTGGTTTTGATGAGCTTTAGTGGCGGAACTAGTCTTATTTTGGAGAGAAAACGTTGATTGTAAAAGTTTTTCCTAAACCCGAGACTTAATTGAGATATGTAGTCATCAATGATTCCTAAAAGTTGGTGATAGCAGTGACTAGTAAATGTTTGCAATGTTGGTGTATTTGGTTATGAACCATAGCTTGATGTAGTTTGAATTAATATTCATAGAGAATGTTTCGTTTGTAAGGGACACACAGTCGGTTTCTCTATTGTTTGTTTATTAAATGAAACGATTTCGTTTTATATGGTTTTCATCACCCCTTTTATGTATCGACCCCCTATATTCCAAAGTTTTATAAAAAAATTAGGGGAATGGAACTTGTATCTATCTACTCATTAATGAAATTTCTTCTTTCGTTTTAAAAAAATAAAAAATGAATGTATCCATTAATTTCTCTGCTTGAAACACGGTAAAAGCCTAGCTACTAATTGCCGACATTTTAAGTTCATCAGTCACATAGTCAACATTCTAGTTTCTAATTAACACACGCATAAAAAAGTGCAACCTTAAATAAATTCATCCAACTAACATTCCTACTAAAATTAATAGACAATTTACGGAAGGTTGAAAAAAATTTATTCATCAACGAATTAATAATCGTCAAATTTACTGCAATCTTCTTCTATGCAAACACGCACACGTTACACGGTTTATCACTAAAAAATGTAATAAATGGTCTCGCCATTCGAGTGCACACACTATATATAGTGTCACACACGTTATTTTTGTAAAAAAAATATTTATAACAGCTTTAATCAGATGAGAAAATAAGCCAACCGTTTAGTCATCTTCTTAGCAGCATCACATTCAGGATTCAAAATATGAAAGCAATGTTGTTCGTTTTCGTCTAAAAATAACTCCATCTCTCCTCCCCACCCGATCTCTCTCACCTCCTTATCGTACCGAAGGCCTCTATCTCTAAGCTCATCAAAGCCCGCCACGCAAATAAGCAGCTTCTGGCATTTTAGCCCTGCCAAACTTGGAGCATCATTAGCAAACGGATTTATCATCGGATTATCCAAACCATTTATAGCATGAGGAAAAACAAGCTTCCATGTTTTATTTGACATTGTGTTATCGTGTTCGAGTTTGGACTCGGATCCTATTGGATTTGAGCTCCAGAAGAAAGGGTGGCAAAGAAAAGCTCCCAATAATTTCATATCACCATGTAAGCTATCAGTACCTGCACATATATTCAAAAACAAACTTAGCAAACTTTCTAGAGAAGTTACTAAGAGGAAGGGGCCGAATGTTCTGTTGGCTACGTTGTAAATAAACACAATAATTTCTACGGAAAAAAAATTGACAAATAAACAGAAAATGTTTTTCTCAAATATATAATTATCAATTACAACATTTAACATAAAATAATGTAAATGATACAGAAATGGACTAAAGTCCGAGACGAGATAACTGCAAGCAGTTTCCCTTAAACGATATTTGTCCCGCCACCTCTGCTTCTGGCTAAATGGGACACTTCGTTTCCAAGTTACAACGTCTATCGCATGTGACTCGACGGAAACGGTACCGAGCCACGGTCGGACCGTTGGTGGTGCGGTACTCTCTCTATATGTATGCATATATGAATGTGTGTGAATGAGTGTATATGCCATATATAAAATTTGTCTTGGAAAGATTAGGCCAAAAAGGGACCAATACCATTATTTTATAAACATGCAATTTATAACTCATTTTATAAATAAATACACACATAAATGGGGAGGATAAATGTATTTGTAACCATTAAAATAAATGGCATTCAAAACAATGAAAACAAATAGTTTTCCAACATGTTCCAGCTTTTAAGCAAATAGGTTACATATTTTATTTTGGAAAAACCAGGATTCCTTCGGCCTAATGCTTCTAGCTTTTTCAGGTCAGATAAACCGAAAATCTCAAATTTTGAGATTGTTACCAGATGCAGTCCAACTATTAAGGGAAAAGAAAGCAAAAGTACTGAGCTTAAAATTAAGTTTGATTGATCAAATTGTTCATCTCACCACAAGCATCCAAGAAAAGCTGATTATTTTTCTGAAGCCGTTAGTCGGACGAAAATAGCCTAAAAGTATAATCAATGTCATGAAAATGTTACTAATACAGACTGGACTGAACAATTTGTTCATGCATCCGCATGATGCATGTAATTTGAAACAACTTATTACTCAAAACATCCCCATGTTTATATAATACATAAATAGAGCAAAAGTAAATTACCATCTCGTATAGCGAGGTTATGAACAATATTAGCTCCTGCACTGTCGCCGCCTAGATACACTCTATCAAAATCACCGTAATTAGCCAACCAGGATTCTTGATAAAAACCATCGCTGTTTATCATGTGAGATGCCACCCAGTTAAGAGCATCCCATGAGTCATTATAAGCTGTGGGTAAAAAATGTTCCGGGGCTAGCCTATATTCCACCGAAATTACAAGTACTTTCGCATTAAAAGCAAGGGTGTTCATGTGTAGGTGGTAGAGTGAGGAAAAGGCGGACCCGATACAGAATCCGCCTCCATGGTAGTAAACTAAAATAGGGAGCTTCTTCTGATGATTTTCAAAAACTTTCGGGAGATAAATTCGAGCTGAGATGTTTTTGGTTATTATTATGTCTTTAGACGATACATGAGAGATTGGGTCATCAAGTGTGGGTGGCACAAGAGATGGGTCGAAGAAGCGCTCGACGGTTCCATCTTTGTAAACCCTCAGGAATGGAAGAAGCTCCGAAGCAACCTCTTTGGAGGGTGAAGCTATGAGCGAGAAGGAGGGAGGAGGGGAATTCTCGGTTTTCGCCATGAAAAGATTCAAAAATATAAAAGAAATTGAATGGTAGGTATACAATGGAAGGGAGCTATATGCTTATATAAAATTATAAATGAACATTTGAGTCTACTTTTAAGGAGAAAACAAAATGAACAATTTATGGTCCACGAGGCAAGGTTCATATTTCAAGCATAGATTATGGCCAAATTTTATAAATAGTGTATATTTATAATGTGGTTTGGCCAGCTAACAACTGCTAGTCAAATAAAACAGCAAACTGTCCTCTGTAGTTATTTATTTAAACATATATAAAGGAGTAAGCGTGTACGTATCCTTGAATATTCCAGACTAGAAAAGCTTGACAGACACAATGTACTTGCTGTATCTAGAGTAATAGAGTATAAATTATGAAGAACTGTAGTATGAAAGGCGGCCATATGCAATAAATAATATAAAATGAGAAAGGCTCTTGCGTAAAGTCTTCGATTAATCAAACTTGAATAAACATCAATTAATTTAAAAAAGGGGCCCATGAGGTCATACCCATGGATACATTTTCCATTCGACTCACGGATACTGTGTTTGAATTGTTCAACTTCAACTTTGTTAGGTGCAGTTTTTGTTTTCTCTATATTTGATTATTTGTAGCTTTCGAAAAATTTAAGAACTACAATATGTTGGAAAAACTTGTGGTTTTCTTTGAAGGGATGGTATTAGTTTTGTGGTTATAAAAAACATTTATTCTCTCATTTATGTGGGTCTTTTATTTGTAAAACGAGTTACAAAGACAAGGTTAAAAAATGAATGGTCTTGTAACATTTTTACTAACTTTTCCATGAAAATAAATAAATAAAAAGACATGTCATACATACATATACACAAAAAACACATATGCATACATATATAGAGAGAGTAACGCACCATCAACGGCCCGACCGTGGCTCGGTGCCGTTTCCGCCGAGTCACATGTGATAGACGTTGTACCTTGAGAACGAAGTGTCCCATTTAGCCAGAAGCAGAGGTGGCGGGGCAAATATCGTTTAAGGGAAACTGCTTGCAGTTACCTCGTCTCGGACTTTAGTTCATTTCGGTATCATTTAATTTATTTTATGTTAAATCTTGTAATTGATATTTATATATTTGAGGAAACTATTTTCTGTTTATTTGTCCATTTCTTTTCCGTAGAAATTATTGTGTTTAATCATGGGTGTTCTGTTGTGTTAATCTACCAACTTTAATCCAATGATTAAGTGTTAATCATTAAATGATAGACTATTTTTGAAAGTGTTAGATATTGTCTAACTAGTTCCGAAATGGTATATTCACATGGATATGAATACATGATCAGTGTGATTGAAACGGTGAATATGAGACACCGTTCACATAATTGTGTTGATGGAATGACACCAATCGTTAAAGAACGACTTATTATGCTCTCGAGCAAAAATGTAGTTCTTAAACGATGAATATCGTGTTGATAAGTTCAGGATTAAACTCTGAATTTGTACGGGAAGTGAGCTTTCCGCAAGCTATATGTTGAGGAAACTATCGCTTAGGAAGTTGGACCAAACAGTCAGAATTATAGAAGGCATGGTGCCTGACTATAAGTTCGTGAAAGTTTGGTGCTATCTAAGAAAGGTTTAAATCTTGTTCCTTGAAGGATTTGTGTTGGCCCGGGTGCGGCTAACCTTAGAGGGGGGGTGAATAAGATTTTGGCGATTTTCGCCTAATTAAAATTCTATGCAACTAACCACCCAACTTATGCAATTCTAAGCTTAAGCGTTTTAACAAGAGTTAATAAATTGCTAAAATAACTAAACGCAAGCAAGAAAATAAGCAAGAAAATAAGTTGCGGAAAGTAAAAGTAAGGAAAGAAAATGACACCGTGATTTATAGAGGTTCGGCAAACGCGCCTACGTCCTCTCCTCGGTACTACCGAGTATTTCACTAAAATGTTTCTTCCGGATTTTACAAACCCTATCGAGCTCAATCGACCGATTGGCTCACCCTCTACCCGAGGTTCCTACTCTTGATACAAGTGCAAGAGAACACGACTATGAGTCAACGACTCCCCCTCAATTTATGAGTACCCGAATGAAAAACCTAGAGCTTTTAAGCTTCACTTGCTTACAAAGCCTCTACCCGTTCACTCGCTCACAAATGAGTTTATAAAACACTCGATACAAATTTAGTTACAAAAATGTAACTTCGCTCACTATTCTAATTGCTTCTCAAAAAGCTAATTGATGAGTTGATGATGATCGAGCTTGAATCTCTTTCTCTTTGATTTTCCTCTTCCTCGAATATGTATACACCAAAATGGTGATATTAGGGTTTTTAATGAGAGGTTGAAGGAAGTTGATTGGTATTGTGATTGGTTGGATTTGAAAGAGAGATTGGGTGGTATATATATGCCAAAAGGTCTGTTTTTCTGTGTTATGACCGTTGGAAGTGGTTGAGGCTATATTCAGTGTTTTAAGCTATTTTCCAGAAAAAGCTGAGAAGCTGTTTTCGAAAACTGCAGAAAACGATCGGTCGTTTTCTACAGTCGATCGGTCGTTATTCAGAAAACGATCGGTCGTTTCTGAGTTTCGATCGATCGTTTTTGTTGTGGACTCTCTGGAAGAAATTGGTACAAAAACGATCGGTCGTTTTTGTACAGACGATCGGTCGTTCTTCAGTTTTCTCTGTTTTCTCGTTAATCTTCAAAAGCCCGTGACTTCTTCGTTATAGCTCCGATTCTGGTTCCGCTTGAACCTGTGGCTTCGTTTTTCTGTGATCTATCTTTCTGGCGTCCTGAAATTTTCATTTACTTCTTTTGGAAAAGACAAGCATTATATCATCGAAATCGTAAAATCATTAAAGACATAATCAAAGTTATAATCAAAATCATTATTGAACTCTAAGTTCAACAATTTGGATAGGATCGAAAACGGTAGATTGTGTGTTCATCGGATAAGTACAAAATATAGTGCTGATCGGTTTCTAGTGCATAAGGCATATGACTTTAAAGTGCATATAGAACATTGTTCTATGCCCGAGAAGCATATTTTCAAAAAAGAGAAGTTTTCCGCAAAACTCTAACGCCTAGCGAGTGTGACCAATACGTTGAGGGTTCAAAGCATTACGCTACTCAAGACAAGTGAACACTCAAACGGTGCTGGAAAAATGTGGAAAGTGAATCTTTTAAGGAAGATGAAGTGCATCGGCATGGTAAAAGGGTAAGTAATGAAACTTCCTTTGTCCCTTGACCTTCATGAGTGAAAGTGAATCGACGATATTGAAATAATCAATGTTTTACATATAATGTGTATATGGGAAGATTCCATCAACAATGAGGTTGATAGGCACATGAGAAATAAAGTCAATTACTTTAAGTAAACTGACGGTTTTGATAATTTTAATGTCTTTACTCTAATCTCTATAAAAAGGACGCATCATTAATTAATGAGAACATGTGTTTTATAAATGGAGATCTAGAGAATTAGGAACAACCCATTGGGTCGTGGTTCCGTGTAAAGTAAGCCAAGATGTGAAAACTTGTTAAGTCGTTATATGGACTAAAACAAACACCTAACTTATCATATGTAGTCTCTTGTGCGTCAAGAACTGCACTAGACCAGTTATAGCCAACTCAGTGAGCAGACTCAGTAGGTTTGCCAATGAGGCTTCTCAGATACATGAGGTATACTGCCAATCATGAACTGCATTATACGAGATGTCCAGAATGTTTGGAGGGTATTTAGATACCAAGTGTATCTCAAACTTTAACAGTACAAGGTCCATTAGTGGATATGTTTGTACTTAAAGAGGTTGCAGTCTTATGGAGGTCTGTAAAATAGACCTGCATAGTTGGAGAAACTGTAGAGTTAGAATTCATAACGTTGAATCAAGCTACAGAAGAGGCAGATTGGCTGAGAAGTCTTGGGAGGTATTCCAAGTGGCCAAAATCTGTTTTCCCAATAAACGTGCACTACTGCAGTCAGTCAGTTATTAAACGGGATCAGAATAATTTGTATAATGGAAAGTCCCGACAAAGTCATGACATATTCGTCGGAGACACAAATCCGTAAGAGGAATTGCTAGTAAAAATTGTGGTATCCATAGACTTTGCAAGGTCTAAGGATAATAATGCGGATCCATATACAAAATGCTTGACTCGTGGAGGAGTTGGAGCAATATCGAGGAAAATGGGGGTTGAAGCCCAATAAATTGGAAACCTTCACATAAACTACCCAACCTGTACTGGAAATTTCAGTCTCAGGTTCAATGGAAAAACTGAACTGTGCGGGTTACCGAACAAAGCACTCGAGAACATAAGTTCTCAGCCCATTTCTATGATGAAAGAGTGATAGACATGTACCATTTTAAGGGTGAGCATAAGGATCTTAATGAATCAAGTATCTCGAAGGTCGAGTGGGGTGAGTCAGGACACCTTTGACTTGAAAATCACCTATAACGAGTGTGTATGGCCGATACTATGTGATGAGCTAGGGCTAAATCGCTAGAGCACTCGGTTGAATTTGCCAAGACAGTCCAGGGTCAAATATGGACAACAACCAAAAGGCTTAGTAAGTGGTGTAGAGAGGACACTGTGTGAGTATTACCCTGGTATGCACAAACGCTAAAGGGTTCAAGGCTTTAAGGCTACCCAATAGTAGCATATCAGATTTTACATCACTATGTCAGGTTCAAGGCGTGCGCTGCCTGTCCTTATGTAGTGAATTCTCGTGGTTCTCTCGATTGCATTTAGTTGCACGTTGCATGTTTTAGATCGCATTCATGTGGAGGATTGTTGGAAAAATTTGTGGTTTTTTTTGAATGAATGCTATTAACTTTGTGGTTATAAAAAACATTTATTCCCCCATTTATGTGGGTCTTTTATTTGTAAAAGGAGTTACAAAGATAAGGTTAAAAAATGAATGGTCTTGTAACATTTTTACTAACTTTTCCATGAAAAAAGAAAAGAAAAAGACATGTCATGCATACATATACACAAAAAACACATATGCATACATATAGAGATAGAGTACCGCACCACCAACGGCCCGACCGTGGCTCGGTGCCGTTTCCGCTGAGTCACATGTGATAGACGTTGTACCTTGGGAACGAAGTGCCCCATTTAGCCAGAAGCAGAGGTGGCGGGGCAAATATCGTTTAAGGAAAACTGCTTGCAGTTACCTCGTCTCGGACTTTAGTCCATTTCGGTATCATTTACTTTATTTTATGTTAAATCTTGTAATTGATATTTATATATTTGAGGAAACCATTTTCTGTTTATTTGTCCATTTCTTTTCCGTAGAAATTATTGTGTTTATTTATAATGTACACAACACAATGTACACATTTATCACAGGCAATCACAGTTTTTCAATCTTTACAAAGATGAAATCTATGATCTTTGAGTGTTGGTTCGGTTGCAGCTTTTAAGAAAAAAAACTAGATTCTCTCAAAACAAAGACTGGGTCAATCATAATATTGCTTAAAGCTTCTATATCACTACAGAAAAATGTCAGGTTACCATGAGCGTGTCTGTTGCTAAATTGATGGTAAAGTGAGTGTCGCTAAATTTAGCAATAGTTTTTGTTGCTAAACTGTTATTAAAATTTAGCGACAGTTACTTTACCAATAGTTTTCAAAATGTAAATTGTTGCTATCTTAACTTTTATTTGTAGCATATGTTACTTAGACAAGTAAAAAGAACTCGGTTCACAAGCTAACAATCAATCAAACGCAAAAAACTTAAAAGCAGGAAAAAAAACTGAAATTAACAGATGCGTTGAATTATGAATAGTACAATTGTTTCTCATACAGGTTTTGTTTTCATTATGTTAGTATTTGTCTTACATGTACATCTTAGAAGCTACACATTTGACACATTCAATCACAGTTTTCAGAGTAACCAAGTGAAACTAAAGATTGTTAATGTTTTCCATTTGTGTATCTTAGCCGTAGCCAGTTTTTTTTTCTTAGCTGATTTTTAACACTTTCCTTTCCACTTATTTCGATTTATACAATACACTCAGACAAAGTCTGATCAAAACAATAACTAGTTAGTACACAAACCTAATATGTTAGAATAGAAAACAGTAAATGAGAAACACATCCAATAAAAGTAAATGCTTCACATTGTATCTGGTGAGGAATTGAAATTGAAAAGCTTAATGCACCAGACTTGATAGTGTCTATCTAGTATTTCTTACTGAAATTGTTATCTTTGTATAATGTCTATCTATATCCTTGTAATAATTGTAATCGTTTTACAGCCGGCATCTGTCTGAAAGTCCACAAAGACCACACTCTGAAGCTCACTTTATTATTTTCATTTAAATTCTTTCAAAATCTAAATGTTTGCTCTGCCAAATAATATAAACACATTCTTCTTACCAATTCTCTATGCTTCTTAATTCATTGTGGAGATTGAATACATCTGTACCTGCGGATTTAAGGATTCTTTGTGATTATATAACTTGACTAACTACAACTCGACGAGCTCTAAATATTAAAACCAACTATTGCATAATATATAAAAGGGAACTTTAAAAATCTTTGGACTATTAAGTAATCACTTAGATTCTAAAACCAAAATATACTTAACAACAAAAATCAAGTTGATGATTTAAAAATCTACCTCATCTACCGGATGTAAAGCGTCACTCGACCCTGTAGCGCTAGCCACTTTGGTTCTCCTTTTTATATATTATGGTGGAACATAACTAATGTTTGTGTCAGTACATTGGAACAAGTGAAACATGACTAACAAGCATATCGTAGCTAGTCGTTTTACACGTAAGTCGAGACAAGTCCTTCAGTTCTCTACACAGACCAAAAAAATCGAGTACTTATTATAAGGACCACAGATGTGAGAGAATTTTCCATAGCAGACTAAAGAAAAGTGTCATCAGCATGCCAAAAGACACAAATGACCGAATGGAACTGTTTGAATTCATAAACCGTGTAAGCGAATAAATGAAGTTTTACCAAGGTTCTATATACACAATAAACATAATTGAAGGCCAGGCGAGGGACAGAACACAAAGCACCCTTTGTCATATGCCTAATTGATCCCCAAAAAGTAAAACTCGAGATCTATCCTAATGAAATTAACACACAACAATCTAAAAGAGAGGAAAACTATTACAACTCATAAGCAAATGACTATACAAATTAAAACCATTTCGTCACAATAATAAAGAAGACAAACTTACGAAACTTACTAACAGTAGTCTACGTCGAGGTGCGAACACTAACAAAACAGAAAACTAGATAAGTTCAAAATCTTCGCGAAAAGGAAAAATAACGCAATCTCCTCACTATTGAGACTTCCGAATGTAAGTAACAAATCCAATAAGTTGGAAATGTCAAGTGACTTGGTATAGAAAACAATAGTTTGCTAATAATTTTTTTTTCTTCAAAATTTTATCAAACAAAACTTAACACACGTTATAATATATAACAATTCATTTTTGCGAAACTTTTCAAACAAAACCAAGCCACATCTAGGTAATAGTGAGTCCCTACCCATCATTATTGAGAAATCAAGACCAAAATTGTCATGATGGGAAACAGAAACGGGAAACGAAACGGGAAACGAAAACGGAATATGAGAGTTTTTTTTTTTTAAATTAACACATGAAATAATAAAAAGTATGAAAGTAGAAGCGGAAAACGGGAAAGTTGATTTTGGGGAAACGTGTTTTCCGGTAATGATCAAAGACCATTAAAGTCAATAATGGCAAATATTAGGACCAAATTACATGAATGGTTTATTTCTAACAAAAAAAGTATATTAGTATGAAATACAAATATAGATCCCAAAATATGAGATATAATGATCGCAATTTCGTCAAATTATGCTGTTAACTTCTTAATTGGGCAAAAATTAATAAATTAGTTTTTGAGATAATATTGTCCTTAATTGAACTATTTCTAATAGTTTTGTAGTTCTCTGTAATTACTTCGATGTTTTTCTGTTATTATTAGAGAATAAGGGATTGTTAGTATAAACTCTAATAGTTGCTAAATCTTATATAACCGCGAACTGTAACAGTATTTCAGTTAACAGATAAATAAAAATAATTTTCATTTTCTCTCTCTAAAATTCGATTTTCTTTATTAATTTTGGGTTACAAATCTGTAACTCTTCATTAGTAGACAAGTTGTTCAAAGTGTGTAATTCTTCGTTAGCAGATAAGTTGTTCAAAGTGACACTGTAATTACTAAATTGTTAACGACTCATATTATAATACTTTAACGTATTTTTTTACTATGATATCGGTACCAATATTTTAAATAGCGTTATCGTTAGCGTAGCGTTTTTTTCTTGAGAGATACGCTAAAAACGCAAATAGCGTAGCAATATAGCGTTTTGCGGTGTAATTTTTTGTTTACCTATAAATATAACAATATAACATTAAACAGTCATAGAATTTATGTTAATTATGTTAACACACTTCAAAAGTTAAAAATAACACAATAACGCGTTCTACTGATATTTTTGTATCATAAACGAAAAAATAATTCTATTGATCATTTTTGTATTATAAACGAAAAAATAATTCATTATGAATTCGTTTTCATTTATTACGTTCTCAAAACTCCAAAATATGCATAAAGATCTATGCAAATATATCGGTGTAAAACAAAAATCGTTAGTGAATAATGAAATAATAGAATAAATTATTAATTGATTAATCATTACATATATTAATGAAAGAAACAAACTGAAATTATATTTTATCGACACATTATTAGTAATTTGATTTACAAAAAGAACACAACTTTAGAATACAAATAATTAAAAAAAACGGAAAAAAAAAATTACTGCCAGTGAGTCTCCAACATGGATCTCATTGGAGTAATGCAGTGACACGCTATTTACGTTTTTGGTTTAAAATTTTACGTTTTTTTACGCTTTTGGTCCAAAATTTTATATTTTTTACGCTTTTGGTCTCGATAGCGTGAATTTAGCCATTTTTCATCCGAATAACGTTTTAGCGTAAGCAATTTTTTTTTCAAAAACGGCTATATCCCGAAATATTTCGCAAACATATTACGATTTTTAAAAGAGTGATGGGTAGCAATTTAGCAAATAAATAAAATAATAATACAAAAATACCAATACAATCAACCACCCAACCCAACATTTCCAGTCTTCTTCTCTCTAAAGCTCAATCTGGGCACACACAAACACACACACATAGATACATATAAAGATATATATATATATATAGAGAGAGAGAGAGATGTCGTGCTTGGCGAGTTGTTGCGTATCATTAACATGCGGTTTATGTACATCAGTAGCATCAACAATATCAAAAAGATCAGCAAGAATAGCTTATTGTTTTCTTTTTGGTCTTTCTTTAATTGTCTCTTGGGTTCTTAGAGAAGTTTCTTCTCCTCTCTTACATCAACTCCCATGTTTGTATACCTTTCACCTCTTCTTTTTTTTTTCATTTTTATTCTTCTTCCTTTGTTTATTTGTCTACTTTTTCGCCTCTTTTACATTATTTATCTGCTCTTTTCTTTTTTTACAGAAATACCCATGTTTTTTTACTACTATCTTCATATTATACCATTTTTTAAAAAATTTAATCAGCTATATTTAAGTAAGGAAGAATTTACTTTAAATTCTCAATTACTTAGAATTAATCAGCTGTATCCAAAATGTCTTTTCTTTATTTCATTTTATTATTATTCTTCCTAGATTAAGTTGTGTAATTAGAAGTACCCATGTTTGTATCTATCAACTTTTCTCTATTTCATTTTTTTTATTGTTCTAATGTTCTTCCTAAATTAAGTTGTGTAATTAGAAATACCCATGTTTGTATCTCATTAAGTTGTGGACTTTTTAGCCTCTTTTATAGAATTTATGTGCTCCTTTTTTTTTAGAGAAATACCCATGTTTGTATCTCTCACCTTTTTTGTTTTTTAGTACTATCTTCATATTATACCATTTTTTATGTTCCTTCTTGATTTAATCAGCTATATTTTATGTCAGGAAAAATTCACTTTAAAATCTCAATTACTTAGAATTATGACCTGAAATCCCTTGTTTGTATCTCATCTTTTGTAATTTATTGTTATACCCTTTTCCAGTACCTGATTTAACAATCAAATTGATAAAAAAGTTTTTTTTTCTTACTATGTATGTCTAAGGTTCTTGCATCAATTAAAATATTTTGATCTAATCCCACTGTGTTAGGTAGCAAATCGATCCGAATTATTAAACTTAAGAACTAGTCCTTAATGTTTCTATAGATAATATAGGACCAACTAGAATTGTTGTTAAAATCCGCGTCTTGATTCGCTCAAGTTAGCAAACCAGCGTAGAAAAGGGAAAAGCTATCAAAACCTAGTACATATTTGTTCAACATTTTATGTTTATACTGCCCTCTGATATTGGCTATTTTTTCTCGACAAATTGTTTCGAGTTAGTTTATTATATGGCTCATATTCTATGTTTATTTGTTTTGAGTTTTGACGAGGATGTGTTATAACTTGTGATTGATATGGGAAAAAAATGCAATTGTCATATTGTGTAGTATTATTCTTTCCATCCAAAAAGTAATCGTAAAATATCATTTTAATGTGTTACACTTGCATACTAGTAAAATGGATTATCTGTGAGTTCCTATTGTCAACATATTTCATGGAGCGTACCACGTTCCGGATGACAGTATAGTCCCAAAAGAGTGTACGAGAGAAGCCTACCCTCGACTTACTGCGTACCAAGTTAACTCACGTATCGCGTACCAGTGTCTATCCCTCGTACAGGGGTGTACCACTATCTAGGTGACTTTGGTTAAAATATGGTGGCAAATGATATAAAAAGAATGAGGCATCCATAGTGGGTGGGACCTAGCAGTTTCCTTCCCTGCCTCTCCTTGAAGCCTGCTATGTGTGTCGGTTAGATCAATACTATATTTTTGGGTATGAATATTTAAGAACATTGTACAAGATTGAGTTTTATATCTTAAAATTGAGGTTGTTATAGTTTAAATGATAAGCTTATTCGCAGTGTCAGCGTCTTTATTGATTTCTTGCCTTTTAATATCTTTTTTTTGTTTGTGGTTATTAAGCACTACTGGTTTATAAAGTGAGCCTAGGCGCCTAAAGGACTAGGAGGGATTAAGCTGATTAGGTGGTAATTAAGTGGGATTAAGCATTGGGTAGCCTATTTTCGCCTCGAAACCACATTGCGCCTTTTAAAACATTGAGCACTAGCTACAAGCCTACTATATTGTAGGAGTTATTAGTTTTCCCCTCCTATTGCACTTGGCAAATTCCAATGTTTTCAGTTGGAGTGTCAACTTGTTAGTCAGTGTTAGGCTTGCTTGCTTGGTGGCTTTTACGCTTTGCTTCTGTGTTTTTTGTTTTTGTTTTTTTATAAGATGCATTGTCTTTGGTTAGTTGGTTTAAAGGCTGAGGTTCTGCGCTTTTTTTGCCTGAAAATTAATGAAATTTGTTAACTGAATTTGGGGGCAAAGATGATTTTTTTAGTAATTTTTTTTTTTGTTTCTTAAAAGTGCTTAGGCAATGCATTTGCGCCGGAAACAATCTTCCTTTTCAACAGTAGTCAGCCAAAACTATACGATAAAGAATGAGAATTTAAGTGAAAATCATTTTCACAACTAACTCCCAATTTTACATATCGTATCATGGGAACTTTCATTTTTGGGGTCGGAGGCCATCTCCTAAAACAAAAGGCCTTATCTGTTATAGTTTTGCATATTGATGAAGTCTAGAAGTATTGCAGCAAGCAATGAGAGGACTTATTAGTTTGATGATATATAGCATCACTGTACGAGCTAAATTTGCTATCCTACATAAACTTTTACTGATCTGTGATGGGGTTTTTATCATTAGATCAGCAAACTCCTATATAAAATTGCTGTTTTAAGAGGTCTCAAATTCATTTACTTCACCAGTGATGAAAATAGTACACAAGTTTGACAGTATTAGGCTATCAGCAGTGTCATCTATACATGTTTACTTCTGACTGATTTCGTGTACATATGCCTGCCAAAGCTTTAGAGCATTAATTTTATTAGAGGTTTCTAATCTAGAAGACTCATGTCTGATCATTTTTGTGGTTTCTACTATAGGGATTAATACCTCGGCAGAGTACTCGAAGGAATGGTACCAAGCACAAGCAGTACTTCGTGTGAGCTTGGGGAACTTTCTGTTTTTTGCAATACTTGCTGTTATTATGATAGGCATCAAGGATCAAAACGACAGACGTGATTCTTGGCAGCATGGTGGATGGATGGCGAAATTTGTAATTTGGGTGTTGTTGACCGTCCTTATGTTTTTCATGCCAAATATAGTCATCACGATCTATAGTGAGTTTTAATTCCGTTACAATTTTTTTTCTGTTTCTCTTGTATATTGAGGTTGGCAGTTGCAAAATAAATGGCTCTTTGTTTAATGCATTCTATGTGTCCTAGTTAATATATACCAGAAAAAAGGGGAACTTAATTCTTGGAACAATGCGATGCACACATCTCTACATGCTACTTTTTGTAAGCTTCTTGGAAGTGTACGTGCCTCCCCCTTTTCTGAGATAATTTCTGAAAAAGTTGTATCAAATGTGCTGCTTTCCAGGTGTATTATCGAAGTTTGGAGCAGGTTTCTTTCTGTTGGTCCAAGTCATCATATTATTGGATGCCACACATTCATGGAACGACGCTTGGGTCGCTAAAGACGAGCAGAAATGGTCAGTTCAGTTTGTTATTACCTGAATAACCTTGTTCTGATTTTTTGTTGAAATTTATAATAATAGTTTAATATGTGTTTGTAGGTATTATGCTCTACTTGCTATTTCAGTAACATGCTATATTGCAGCATTTGCTATTCCCGGGATTTTGTTTATTTGGTTCAATCCTTCTGGCTACGATTGTGGTCTGAATGTCTTCTTTCTTGTCATGACGATGATTCTTGCTTTCGTTTTTGCTGTCATCGCACTGCATCCAACGGTAAAAATAAAATCTATTTTAGTCTTGGCCTTGCAATTTAATTTAGCGAAAATGTTGATTATTTATGTATATTTATATATATTCGTGAATTTACCCTACTGACTAGTTGATTTTGTTGGGGATGGTTGCCACCTCACAAATGTGTCTACTTTTTTGCTTTAAAACTGTACTGTATCTTGTTGACCAGCTTAAACAGCTGAATGCTTTAAGCTGGATGAACCCAATTATTTATGCAACCTCAAAGTTCCAGCTTATATGCTTAGGAGCTGCAGCCCAACGCTCTATATGTGTTTGTTGAGTGACTCTTATGTGACCACCAGTCATTTAGTGTGCTCCTCTTGTATATGCATTAACATGTGAATGGAAGCCCTTTGCCTGCTTCTGTATATCTGTTTATTTTATTTACGTAGAATCAGCCTTAATTGCTCTAAAACTGCAACCGGACATTCCTGATACATTAATTGTTTCACCTTATGCGACTTCACTTGTTTAATATAATCCCTATTTCCTATTTTGTTTACAGGTAAACGGAAGCCTTTTGCCTGCTTCTGTAATATCCGTATATTGTGCTTACGTGTGTTATACGGGTCTTTCTTCTGAACCTCATAACTACGAGTGTAACGGGCTTCATAACAAATCAGCTGTGTCCACAAGTAATCTTGTTCTTGGGATGCTAACTACTGTGCTCTCTGTTCTTTACTCTGCTCTCCGTGCTGGGTCTTCGACAGCCTTTTTATCGCCACCTTCTTCACCTAAAGCAGGTACTTTTTGCAAGTAATGCTGTTTGTACAAATTTATATATGGATCCATACAGAATGTGACACTAGCTGTTGCAGATCCTGGAGGGGTGTACCAAAAAATACCCATAAACTTTGTTATATTGGATTATTAAAATTGTGTTAAACCTTCTTAGATCATAAAACTGAATTCAATTGTCGACAAAGAAAACATTAGGAGAAGACGTTAATTAATACACCTATTTCACCAATCATTACTCATTAGTTTTAGAAAAAAATTACATGATTTTGTATCCAAAAGAGTCAAGACTAATGACTTGTGCCAAAGGTGGATCACCAAGTTTAAAGAATAATCTAAGGTAAATTACTCAATCTAATAAAGCAATCAAATTTTTCTCTACCTGAAATCGAATAGGTATTTTTTAAGCTAAACAAACTTCCTAATGACCCGTCTGAGGGAAAAT
The DNA here is from genome assembly GCA_963682055.1 of Primula veris. Taxonomy (NCBI): domain Eukaryota; kingdom Viridiplantae; phylum Streptophyta; class Magnoliopsida; order Ericales; family Primulaceae; genus Primula; species Primula veris. The sequence continues at coordinate 22,694,378 of OY821743.1, read as the reverse complement.
GACGAATAACCCGAAAAAATCTATCTCTGACATTGAGTCTCATATATCATTCTTTTACAATGATTGGCTAATTATTTTTAAAAAACTACGAGGGAGCTGCCTAAACCTAAGCAATCGATGTACGGATTCATGCAAATAGTATTACTACTTATTAGCACTACCCACCATTCTTGTAATTATTAGTTATAACACTGCTATGACATGTTATATGTGCAAGATTGTCTCGAAAAGTCGGAACTGCTCTGCTTTTGTGAAACAAAAATTGTTTCTGAATATTGATTTTATGGAACTGAAACCGACACTCTATATAAGAGCTTGTTTGGTTGCAGCTTTAAAGCAAATAGTTGGCCTTTTAAGGCTGAGAGAAAATTTGTGTTTTATCTTTAGCTTGAATCTTCTAGCTTATCGGGCAAAAACCGAGAAAAGCTCAACTTTTATGCCAATCAACTAATTGCAATCCAAGTTTTTAAAAGGAAAGAAAAACTGAAATGCTGCAATGAGATATGGTCTTGAATGTTTTTAGATGAGTTCACTTCTTGTGGGCATTAACTAGAAAAGGATAAGAACTTCTGATCAAATGAGCTCAATAAATATGGCAATGTTATTTTTGTCTAGTGTATGGAAATAAATAAAATATCTTACTGAGTATGCAAAACCCATATTTTGGCGAAACTTTTACAAGAGCTCTTTAGCTGCTATTGGCGTCTTTAAGTTTATTTTTTTGAAAGTTGTTTATCTATGGTACTAAAATCAATTATGCGAAAAGCACTTCTAGTTCACTTAGACTATTAGCAAAGAGGACTGGAAACTCGAACAAGCTTTTTGCATGATTATCCTGATTACCCTTTCAACCTAATGAAATAGTTCTTTTTTTATTTTATTAAATCAGGCCCAACGAGACCGCTTCTTGATGATTCAGAGGAGCTTGAAGAAGGGAAAAAGGGAAAAAACACCGATGATCCACGGCCAGTTAGCTACTCGTACACATTTTTTCACTTAATATTTGCTTTAGCTAGCATGTACTCAGCCATGCTTCTTTCTGGTTGGACCAACCCTACCGAAAGCTCCGATCTTATTGATGTTGGTTGGACTTCGGTTTGGGTTCGAATTTGCACCCAATGGGTTACTGCTGGCCTCTATATCTGGACTCTCATAGCTCCTTTGATCTTATCCGACCGTGAATTCTTCTAAATTCACTGTTATATTAAAATAAGAATAAGCAAACGCGCTTCTATGATTGCTTGTATTGTAAGACTCAGGTTTGTTGTGAGGAAATCTGTTGTAGTTATTTTGTATAAGAACCCCTGTATGAGATAGGGAATGTAAATACTACCTCTATATGATGCTTGTCGTTATGGGGTGACAAGTTTCTTGTTTATTTCTATATTTGTTGCGGGAAACGGTTGACGTGCTTAATTATATTTATCAACCCATCTTCTACAAACTTGCTATGATATTAATTAGTCTTTCAATTTTATTTTACTTTGCATCGCATTATACAGATATTGTTGAATTGTCGCATGTCCCTTTGCATTTATACTTCAATTACTCAGCCCTGTTTCTGCCCAGGATAACAAAAGTAAATGAATGAAAAGCTTACTTATTTTAAGTATCAATGCTCATACTTTAGGGACAAAAAGTAAAAGAATTACACTGTAGATTAAGTTTTTGTTATTGCATTTTCTTATTTCTCTTTCATGTTTATGGGAGGGATCTTCGTTCCCTGCTTTAGTTTCTTTATCCCTTCCAAAGTGTAATACAGTATTTTATATATATACTAAGTATCTAACTTGATAAATACTGGTGAAAGAATTTGTAGCTTACACCTCATTTTTACGAGGGAAACAAATTTCTTCTTTTTCATACACAATATATATTTCTCAAATTCGTTTTTAGATCTCAAAAGCATATGTATACATTTTATTTTATTTTGTAAATCAATCATATGATTTCGTAGAGAATAGCTTATTAGTATAAATATCTTTACTAAAGGTCCTTATTTTTCCATCATAATTATTTTTCGTTTTAGAACATAATTATGAAGATTAGTTTTTGAGATGAAGATACGAGTAAAATAGAAATTATTTGTTTAAGCGACTTTCAGTTGACGATACTTCTCAATGACAGGATGATTTGTACTTGAATTTTTATCTGTGTTTCATTAACCTGATTTGGTTATTTGAAGAAGAAAATTGAGCACCTCAATTTTATGTATTTTATTTGGAAAAACCTGGTATATGTTATTTTCTTTATCGTTTGTTGAGCGAAATTTTATCGTAATTAAAACTATAATTGTTTCTAACTTTTTGAAAGAAAACCCGGATTTGAGTTGTAAAAAAATTATTTTGGCTCGTCTTCATAATTGGTCTTCCTTATAGAACAATAAATTCTTGGGAAATAAAATTTAAAAAATAGAGATATAATAGTTTTTATATAACTAAAAAGTACAAGTACATTAATTTCTCCCGAACAACAATTTTCTTTAGAAGTGTACTTTTACATTATTTACCAAACAACATTAAAATGCTTAAATTTAAACATCAAAAATATATTTTTCTACCTCCATCAAATAAGTATACTTTTGTATTTTTAAGATACGACCAACCGAAGCTCAATAGGTCTGAATTCAGACATAACGAAGATAATGTAAAATAGGTAGTTACAAGTTCATAACATTTGACGTGCATAATATGTTAAAAACAAAGTTCAATCTTATTTCTGGTGTGTTAATTTTAGCTCAGAAGAATCACCATCATAGTGGTGCATTCACCTTATGTCCATGTGGTACTAAAGTTTCACATCCTATGAAGTACGATTATGCATAATAAATTCATGGGTTTCATTTCAAACTGAGTGGGAATTCTAAATTGAAGTTTTCCTAACTTTTCACCACATTTCAACTTTAAGGCCAATTTTCATTCACATTGATTATGTATAAAGAATGGTACAAAATATTTAGTGGTAGATAGATTTTAACTCAAAGTCCGTACTTAAACCACTTTTGAAACACCCATGTTTTAACAATATGTTCCAACAGAACCAAAAAATTATAATTATTTTTAGTTGATATTGATTCGAATATAACATTATATTTATTGCAATACAAATTGTCAAGTATGGTAGAATAAAATAAGATATTAGCAAAATAAAGATGATAATTCAGGAGCTGAGATTTCAAGAAGCTGCATTTTCGTTCGCTCTCGATTCTGGTTATATAGTGTTGGGTTTGTAAACAAAATAACCCGAAATTTAAAAAATAACCAATTTTATTATTGTAATGGAATTGGAAGACTATAATATGGTAAACTAATACTCTCAACATGCAAAATAACGACTCTAGTTCACTTAATACTAAAACCAAGGTCGGCATCAACCATATCAACTATTACGCTACTTTAATCCATGATTTCAAGGAGAAAACATATGGAAGACGTAGAAAGAAAATAATCGGATAGCAACAACTGCTATGATACTCTACGACTTATTATAGAAAATTTAATAACAATATAGTAACAATTTTTATTGCTCTACTGTTATCAAATTTCTGCAACAAGCCTATAATATTTCACAAACTATTACTATTTACTAAACTGTTAGTGATCTGCATTTTTTCAGTCATCCTTAGTTGTTAGAGGTGTTATCCTTTCATAATGTCATCCTTGGTCAGAGGCGGACCCAGGGGTGGTTGGAGGTGCCCGTGACCACCCCAGCGACGATTTTCAATATATATATATATATATATATATATATATATATATATATATTTATGTGTAATTAAAAATTTTCTAACATATATACATTGACGGTGTAACGACCCGGCCCCACGGACCGAACCGCCACGCCCGTATCAACAATATTGTCCGTTTTGGCACAACTTCTCAGGGGGTCACCCATCCTAGTACTACTCCAAGCTAAGCACGCTTAACTGTGAAGTTTCGTCTTCGATATTGTGCCTCACGACTTTAAAAGACCTTGTTGATAGTAAATGAATCTTTAAGCTCATATACCACACATGTATCATATCTGGACGATGTAGGACTGACGCACAATACCGCACCATAGAATTTCTTTCCTGGAAATCTGGGTCGTCACAATCACCCCCCTTTAGGCACGACATCCTCGTCGGACACGTCGTCCTTCAGGGGGTCCACACACACGTGCTAGTCCCCATATTTCCGGACAGATAAATGCTCTGATATCACTTGTAACGACCCGACCCCACGGATCGAACCGCCACGCCCGTATCAATAATATTGTCCGTTTTGGCACAACTTTTCAGGGGGGTCACCCATCCTGGTACTACTCCAAGCTAAGCACACTTAACTGTGAAGTTTCGTCCTCGCTATTGTGCCGCACGGCTTTAAAAGACCTTATTGATAGAAAATGGATCTTTAAGCTTATATACCATACGGGTACTCTCATATCTGGGTGATGTGGAACTGACGCACAACACCGCACCACATAATTTTCTTCCTGAAAATTTGGGTCGTCACAGATGGTCTCCCTAATTAAACCAAAAATTTGTTGGTGTAGTGGTAAAATAAGGCTGTGGAAGGTTAGGAGTTCAAATCATATTACTCTATCCGTTCCTATTTAATTGTCCATTACGAAACTACGTGCAATTTTGAATGTAACTTGTATTTTTCAAAATGGGAACGGAGGGAGTAGTTTTTTTCTAAAATTTTATGTTTTTTATCTTGCAATTACCAAATTTCATAAATGACCATTGTATTTTTCAAAACAAGATTGCTAAAAAAATTATTTTATTGCCCAATGCTCTTTGTAACCATATAAAAAATTCTTTATTTTTATATTAGACCTTATTTATTTTATCTTCTATTCGATATATTTTTAACACTACGACAAAAAAAAAACCATTCTCGTTCCGGCCATGTTCTTAATTTCTTCTTTTTATTTTTAGCATATTATATTCTTTGGTTTCAAAATTTCTATTCTGAAAAAGAAAGGGCAATATGAAAACCATATATATGTAGGTAATCATATATAGCTTGCCCTCGTTTGGAGATAATTTCTGAATATTTTAAATTCCATGGGGACAAAAATAGTCAAGTTTTATTTAATAAGGAGTATTATATTGTGCAACAACAATCAACAAGACCTACAAATAGTCAAATTTTGGTAGTGGGTTTTTGGTTCCTTACGTATCTTTCATCACATGTGCAAGTTTTGTTTTGTAAAAGTCTTTTTCCTCCTTTTTTCCTTTCTTTTTCTCTCCACTATTTCCACCTTTCAAACTCCCATTATTTCTTTTCTCATAATCTCATTTATTTAGTGCTATATTTTTTTTGGTGATTTCTTAGTGCTTAAGTTGAGCTAAAGTCTTCTTCTTCTTCATATTCAGCTATTCAAGTGAGTTAGAGATTCTGCCTTTTCTATCCCAAATTTGATCATTTATTTTTGGTTATATTATTATTATTCTTGATTGTCTTGGAACTATCTCTTCACGGCTTGTTTTATTGCAGCTTCATGTTTTTTTTTTCTGGTTCAATTGTATCGTACTTAACTGGGTAGTTTTTGAACTTTGCGTTTTTTATTTATCTTTTTTTTTTTTTGTAAGGTATGGTAATAGTATACTATTTAAGCTAAAGAGTACCAACTTTTTATCAGTCTCAGATAATCCAGCTTGATTTACTAAGAAATTTGAGCGATTAAAGCTTTGTTATAAATTTTTACTTAACCTGCATGTTACTCTAAATCAACTGTTTAACATTTGTTTCTATCGAATTTGATAATCTGCAGGAAAAGTCGTAGTTTTAAGAGGCGGAGATAACATTTTACCATTCTTACGCTTTGCATAAGACTAAGCATCATTGCTTCCATCTATTATAATTTTCGAAAAACAGAAAGAGATGGAAAACAGAACTTCCAAATCAAAGAATGATGACAAAGACGAAACAGAGTCGCTAAAAGGCACAAACGAGAACGAGGAAATAACAAAAGGTACCTTTCCGTCCTTAGAGGGTGAGCATCACAAAAATGTATTGGTACTTTATAACAAGTTTTTAAACAACACCGAAAATTACTTTCAAGAATCTTTTCCTCGGTATGTGAAAAGCTTTGATCGAAGATTACCAAAGCATATTAACTCCCTTGATGAGAAGTACCTTCGTTATTGCCTCGAGCTAGTTTACCCAAATGCAACCAGAACAATCTCATATAATAGTGTCCCCACAATGAGCACTTTTTTTAACAGGGTGAATTCGCTCAATTTCAATAGTAAATACTGTTATAGTTCAAGTGAATTTGTTAATTGTTTCCCCCTACAAGATGAGATAATCGGGCATGAAAATATGGGTACGTTCAGGAGAATCAAGAACGGTTTTAATTCAATGAAACACCCTTCATTTCGCCAATCTGTTAGTTTCGAAAATGAGATCGTTGATGCAACAAAATCAGCTGTTGATACTATACCTACTAGTACTAGCTCTCTGTTGGGTAATAGTTTGTTACCAAATCCAGAAAAGAAGATGTCAGTTTACGAAAGCGATAGGTTTAAACAAGAAACAAAACATACGAGACAGATCTCATCATCGAGCACTTCCATTGTATCTGATCGTTTATCTTTTAAATTTCTCGGTAGTTATAATCGGGGAATGCTCTGTTGTACGTTGCAGGATGGGCTTCCTCGTCATATTTTTACTTTAGATGATGGTAATAAGGTATTGCTAGCAAATATGATCAAACCCCAGCTCTCAAATAACAGCAGTTTTGATTATTTGTACATGTTTTATTCCAACGACGGGTGTCTTGTTGGAAAGATGAGAGTGAGTACATCTATTAAGATTTGTCGTAACAATAGGGAAGTAAGGGAGACAGAGTTTCTCTTGTTTGGCATAGACGAAAAGGATAAGAGGGAAGTACAAAACTCAACAAGCCAAAATGTTAAAAAGACTAAAGGGTTGTCGGAAAAGATATCTGAGGTTTTTAGAACTAACCACACATCAAGAGCAAGAGCAGCTAATAAACACGGTTGGATAAATGAAACCCTGTTTTTTGATTTATCCACTGATTTTTCTACCAACCTTGAGTTAGCTTCCGTTATTGTGAAAGACCATGTTTGTCGGATCCGTCAAGAACCTGAGGTTGGGGGTTGGGGAATGAAGTTTTTGAAGAAAAAATTGCTGAAAAGTGAAAATTCTTCAATAAACAATTTTCTTTCTCCATGTGATTATTTTGTCGAAAATAACGGTGTCAGTTCAATGAGCACAGATATTATCATCCCTTACGGTTTCCATGGGAGACCACGAAATAAGAGAGATGGGCCCACTAGCCTTGTCGAGAGGTGGAGAAGTGGTGGAAAATGTGACTGTGGTGGATGGGATATTGGGTGTCCGATTATGGTGCTTAATACAGAACAAAAGAAAGAAGAAAATTTGTCACAAGTCGACATACGATCGTGGGCTAAGCATGGTTCTTCTCCTGTGATGAAAATAGTTAATATTCGTGATGGGCTGTATGTTATCCATTTTGAGCCGAATTTATTGGCTTTGCAGACTTTCGCAATCGCTGTGTCCATAGTTCATTCTCAAACTTTAAAATAGAATTGTTGCAAGTTAAAAAAACTTGGTGATTGTAGCTGATATACTGTAACTAATGATATGGGGCATTTGTGATATTTTTAAATCGGGACATGATTTGTACTTGTAATAAATGAAGGTGGAATGTCCCTTTTTGTAGTGGTATATACACACCTACAAAATGTTCTAGGACTAATTAGTGTAAACATGTAATGAACAGAGAGAATGTTGGATTCTCTTATGTATTGCCAAATTAATTAGGTACTTCATTTCAGGCTTACACAAGTGTATTTTTTTTCCTACTGCCATTAAAAACTTTAAGGATCGGAATTTATGTGGAATAAAGATACTCATTTGTAAATGTGTTTTTAGTGGTGAACAGAAGTACATGCTACATGTGCAAAACATGTGTATTGCTATTCAGCTGTGCAAACTACAAACTATATACCAATGTCTTCTGAGAATCTCAACCCGGTATCTATATAGTATATACCAATGTTGTACTTCTTTCCCAGTCGTTATATTGTGGATTCTGTAATGTTGTGTACACAGCCTTTTTATATATATAACCTTTCTGCACAACTTAAAACCCGAATGCAAAAAATCCATGCGAGAAAGTCGCCTCTCATTACCTGGGTTCTTAGAGATATTTAGTCTTTTCATGAAGTCGAGCTAAATCACATTTTATCGTATCTGATAATGTAATATTACAATATGTGATGAAATCAACTGATTTACTCATCACATTTTTTTTTTCAATGGACTACCTTTAACAGATCTTTTGTTGGTTTTGTTTTAATGTTATTACTTATTACCATAGTTTGGGAAAATAGTACCCCCAATACTATTTCAGACCGAAGTCCTAACGAGAGGGGTAAAACTGATTAGCCAATGAATCAGCGAATGATTAGTTCAATCCCTGTCAAATTCATTCCGATAAGTAGATACTCTATATACATCATTACAAACAACTTGTCTATCATATCACAACATGAAATGTTCAAATCGTGTACATCCCAAGTGTTAAATACTTAAATACCATGTTTGTTTGTTCTTATTTGTTGGCTTCCGTGTACGAAATAACAATTAATAATAAATAAAGGACTAAACAATAATTAAATAAAACCAGTGTAATCTTTATTAATTTCGAAACTGATACAGAAATTAATGATTACAACTTGTAGGTACTGAAACGTAAATAAAGCAAACGTTATCAGATTATTATTAATTAATAATCTGATGTACTGAATTGCAATAAATAGAAACTGCCGGACTGGAAAGTATAAACTTAACAGCCGGACTGTTCTGTTTGAAATTGAAAATACAGGACTGAATTGAAACTATTCTAATTACTGAATTAAATTACAGAATAGTAATTACAGCAAAAAACAGAACTTTAAAGTAATTACAGAATAGTACAAACAGAATATAAAAGCTACAGCTAAGGACAGAATATTAAAATACTGAATTAAAATACTGAATTGAAAGGACAGAATGTAAAAACTGAATTTAAATGCGAAAAAATAAAACTGGACAGAATGTAAATAAATATGGACGAGGCTACTGTTAACAGTATGCCCTTAACCGATATTCGCCCAACCACCTTAGGTTTCTGGTTGCGTTGGCGCTTCGGTCCCAAGGTACAACGTCTCTCGGAAGACTCGCCGGAAACAGGCGACGAGTCTAAGTCGAGCTTTTAGTGGGTGGTTCTATCTGGTTTCTAAGTGCTATGAATAAAAAATATATGTTGCTTTTGAATGTTAGAAAGAAGATACTGATTTCATGTGTGTCAGAATGTGAGGGGATGGCTGCCTCTTTATAGAGGAATTCTGAAACCGCAGAATTAATTGGTCATTTACTACTGTCAGTTTTCGAAATTCGAAACTGCAGTATTAACTTTGCAATGAAATCATATTTATTGCAACAGTTACAGCTTTGCTGGAAGCTTTTCCCGAACAGGCGCACTTTTCCCGAACAGACACGCTTTTCCCGAACAGGCACGCTTTTCCCGAACAGGCGCACTTTTTTCCGAACAGGCGCACTTTTCCCGTTGAGTTAAAAACCCAACGAGCAAGCCCGCCCGCCGAGCAAGCCCATGTGTGGTACACAATACACACATGTGTATGTGGACACACTACTTTATATCCACATGTGATACCTTAGTATATATCTTGTAAAAATCACTCATGATTTTCCAATGTGGGATAACCCTCATGGGTTAAATTCCATTTCTTTTCTCATTTTCCAGCATTGGCTTTATTGCCTCTTTCGAGTACCAACCTTCGAGTCCAATTATCATTCACACCTTTCCTCCGAATAGGTCATGCGATATACCGTTGCGAAGCTAGTCGCACGAGCTACTCAACCGCATTGAGTATGGCCTCAGAAAAACTGAGGAGTCGCATTGAAAATTGACTCAAAGATGGTCCCTGACCACTTGGAACAACCATGTATAAAAATACATGTTTTCCTACATTTTCCAACAATCCCCCACATGAATGCAATTGGCTCGAAAGCCCATGTCCTAAATGCAAATCAAGAGAACCGCAAAAGTTCACTGCCTAAGGTCAGGTAGCACGCGCCTTGAACCTGCCATAGCGGAATACCACCCAGAATACTGCTATTAGGTAGCTGTAAAGCTTTGAACCATCAAGCTTTGTCTATCCCAGAATGGCACTCGCACAGTGCCCTCTCTACCCACGTACTAGGCCCTTTAGTTGTTGTCCATATTTGGCCTGGACTGCCTTGGCAACTTCAACTGAGTGCTCTAGTGAATTAGCCCAAGCTCATCACATGGTACCGGCCTTACACACTCGTTATAGGTGTTCCAAGTCGAAAGTGTCCTGACTCACTTTACTCGACCGTCGAGTTACTTGGATCATTAAGAGCCTCAAGCTCACCCTTACAATGGTACAGGTCTATCACTCTGTCATCGCGGAAATGGGCTGGGAACTCCAGGTTCCCGAGTGCTTTGTTCGGTTGCCCCCACAGTTCAGTTTCCCTTTGAACCTATCAGGAAAGATTCCGTTTAGGTTGGGTTGCCTATGGGGGGGCCACCAATTTAATGGGCTTTAATCCCATTCCGTTCGATGACGTCTCGACTCCCACTTGAGTCAAGCCTTTAGTTAATGGATCCGCTATGTTTTCCTTTGATCTCACAAAATCTAAGGATACCACACCGTTGGATAACAATTCTCTTACGGATTTATGTCTCCGACGTATATGTCGAGACTTTCCATTATACATATGATCCTGAGCCCGCGCAATAGCTGATTGACTATCACAATGCATGCTTATTGCGGGAACAGGTTTCGGCCACATTGGAATTCCTTCCAATAGACTTCTCAGCCAGTCTGCCTCTTCGGTTGCTAAGTCCAACGCTATGAATTCTGATTCCATAGTTGACCTTGCAATACATGTCTGTTTGGAGGATCTCCAAGACACAGCAGCTCCTCCCATTATAAACACATATCCACTCGTGGATCTTGTGCTATTGGAGTCTGATATCCAGTTGGCATCTGAATACCCTTCCAGTACCGCTGGATATCTGGTATAGTGCAGCCCGTAATCGGCTGAAAACCTCATATACCTGAGAAGTTTCATTATGGCCTTCCAGTGTTCCTCATTTGGATTACTGGTGTACCTGCTCAGTCTACTCACTGAGTTTGCTATGTCTGGTCTAGTGCAATTCATTATATACATGAGACTGCCTATGACTCGAGAGAACTCCAATTGATTCACACTTTTACCGAAATTCTTTTTCAGGTTACAGTTGAACTCAATTGGGGTTCTAGACATTGCCTTACTGCCCTTGTCAAACTTGTCTAAAACTTGTTTAACATAGTGTCCTTGGGACAAGGCATATCCTTCTGATGTTTTGGTAATCTTCATACCAAGAATTACATCAGCTATACCCAGATCCTTCATATCGAAGTGTTGTGATAACATTTTCTTTGTGGAGCTGATTCTATCATTACTCCCAATTATGATCATGTCATCCACATAGAGACAGACTACAACACAGTCTCTTCCACTTCCTTTAGAGTAGACACATTTATCGCACTCATTAATGCGAAAACCGTTTGATAGCATAATTCTATCAAACTTCTCATGCCATTGCTTTGGCGCTTGTTTGAGTCCATATAGAGACTTTACAAGTTTGCACACTTGGTGCTCTTTACCAGGAACTACAAACCCTTCCGGTTGTTCCATGTAAATCTCTTCTTCCAGTTCTCCATTTAGAAATGCCGTCTTTACATCCATTTGATGTATTTCCATATCAAACAAAGCTGCGAGAGCAATGACGATTCGGATAGACGTTTTCCTGGAGACAGGAGCATACGTGTCGAAATAATCGACACCTTCAGTTTGCCTGAATCCTTTTACTACAAGTCTCGCCTTGTATTTCTCAATCGTGCCGTCAACCCTTAACTTCCTCTTGAAGATCCACTTGTGTCCTAGGGGCTTGCATCCTTTCGGAAGATCCACTAATTCCCAAGTGTGGTTTTGCATGATTGATTCAATTTCATTTTGAATAGCTTCTTCCCAATATTGGGAATCCGGTGTTGACATAGCTTGTTTATATGTCACCGGTTCGCCTTCAATCATGAAGGTTAGGAAATCAGGTCCAAAGGAAGTTTCCTTCCTTGCCCTTTTGCTGCGCCGAGGCTCTTCCTCTTCCTCTTCCTCTTCCTCTGTCGGTTCACTTGCCCCCACATTTCCTTCACTGTTCAACTCTTCAGTTGGTACAGATGTAGGTAATTTCCGGGGAAAGATATCTTCAAAGAAAGAGGCCTCTCGGCTTTCCATATACGTATCTACGTGTACATCGGGATTGTCCGACTTGTGCACGAGAAACCGATATGCACTACTATTATGTGCATATCCGATGAACACACAGTCCACTGTCTTAGGACCAATTCTCATCCTCTTAGGAGTGGGAACTAGGACCTTTGCGAGACAACCCCAAACCCGCAGGTTCTTATAACTGGGTTGATGACCTTTCCATAATTCATATGGAGTCTTTTCTCGCTTCTTATGTGGTAACTTGTTTAAAACATAGTTTGCGGAAAGTATCGCTTCCCCCCACATGTTCTGGGGTAACCCAGAACTGATTAGCATAGCATTCATCATTTCCTTTAGCGTTCTATTTTTACGCTCAGCAACCCCATTTTGCTCGGGAGTGTATGGGGCTGTGGTTTGATGTATAATGCCGCTTTCTGCGCATATCTGCTCAAACGGTGATTCAAATTCACCGCCTCTATCACTTCTCAATGTTTTAATTTTTCTATTGAGTTGATTTTCAACTTCGGTCTTATAAAGAGCGAATTTCTCAACTGCTTCGTCTTTACTTCTCATTAAGTAAACGTAGCAGTATCTAGTACAATCATCTATAAAGGTGATAAAGTACTTTTTCCCTCATCGTGTTTGTATAAACTTTAAGTCGCATACATCCGTGTGTATTAGACCGAGAGGTTCACTTTCTCGTTCAACATGTTGAAACGATGATTTCGTTAATTTTGCCTCAACACAAATCTCACATTTGTGTTGCTTATCAAAAACGAAATTTGGTATTAGTTTTAGTGATATTAATTTCTTTAAAGAATTATAATTCACGTGACCTAATCTACCATGCCACAAATGAAATGACTCAAATAAATAATTAAACTCAGAATTTTTATTGGCCTCTTGGGCAACAGTCATTACATTACTAGTGCTAGCCTCAGCTTTAGCACCTTTATTGGGAGCAGGTGTCCCTACGTTTAACTTAAACATGCCGTTGGTCATATAGCCACGGCCTACATAGACACCATTTTTGGTGATTACAAGTTTATCGGATTCTAAAACTAGTTTAAACCCGTTCTTCACCATCACCGATCCTGATACCAGATTCTTACGGATATCCGGAACATGAAGCACATTTGTCAACCTCAGCTCTTTTCCAGAGGTCATCTTCATCACGACCATTCCTTTTCCTTCCACCTTGGAAGTAGCAGAATTTCCCATGAAGCAGCTTTCTCCCTCTACCGCTTCGTAGGTCTTAAACATCCACCTTGTTGAGCAGATGTGGCTTGTGGCGCCGGTATCCAGCCACCACTCTTTGGGATTGCTCCCCACGAGATTCACCTCAGAGACCACAGCAGTAAAGTGGTCATCATCTCGTCCTCCCTCGGCTAGATGTGCCTGAGCTGGAGCTTTCCTCTTTCCCTTGCCCTTAAAGTTCCTCGGGGGGGGCTTAGGCTTAGCAGCGCCTTTATTGTCATAACAGTCCGCGGCACGATGGCCGGTCCTGTTACACACAAAGCAGGTTCCCGCAAATTTCTTTGCGACAACAGCACTGCCTCCGGTGTCAAAACGTTTCCGTTTGACGTTGGAGCTTTCGACCACATTGGCCTTTGCCATCGGGATGACAGCACCACCGACTCTCCTCACGGAGCGACGGTTGCTCACCTCGATGTTGAGCTTCTCAATGAGCCCCTCCAACCTCATTTCCTTCCGCTTGTGCTTCAGGTAGTTTTGAAAGTCTTTCCATGACGGCGGCAATTTCTCAATCATGAGTGCCACCTGGAAAGGCTCATTAATAACTAGCCCCTCAGCCTCAAGGCGGTGATAAATCAGTTGGAGCTCCTCAACTTGCTCCATGACACCCCTGCTGTCAGTCATACGGTACTCGTGAAAGTCCGTGACAACAAATCTCTGTGTGCCAGCGTTATTCACTTTGTACTTATTTTCGAGAGTTTCCCATAGCTCCTTTGCAGTAGCTTTGGGCTCGAAAACACTGAACAGCGTGTCATCTAGAGCACACAGGATATAGTTCTTGCATAGGTAGTCGGCATGTCTCCATGCCTCAACCGCAGAGAACGACTGCTCGTCCAGATCGTCCTCGCTTAGGACGGGAGCAGTCTCCTTGAGAAACCTGGTCAGATTCAGGGTCGTGAGATAAAACAGCATCTTTTGCTGCCAACGTTTAAAGTTGTCTCCCCTGAATTTTTCCGGTTTCTCCATATGAGAAGTCGGCAAAGTAGGCACAGCCGAATACATCGGTGCCTTGCCCTTGGCCGCAACCTTGGCTCTAGCCGCAGCTTTCGCCGCGGCCTTGGCCGTAGCCGCTGCTTCGGCCGCAGCCTCAGCTTTGGCTGTAGCATCCGCCATAGCCGCAGCTGCTGCGGCCTCAGCCGCTGCAACTGCGTCATCGGCGTTAGCCACCACATTCGCATCGCCCCCAGTGTTATGCACAGGCCCACCAACCACTGGGTCATGCTCACCCCCAATAGGCAACTCAATAGGCGACGTGTTTGTCATCTGAAACGACAAACCAAAACGTATGAGATACGTGTACAATAAATTCTATAAACAAAACACCAAAACTGATATTTGGGTTTGTAAAAGAATTATTAAACAAACAATAAAATTTAAACTCTTATCCTTTTGAATATCAATACGGTTGATATTAAAAGGATTAAACGATTCTTATTGAATACCAATACGGTTGGTATCAACAAGAAAATAAAATAAAATTAAAACTGTTTGGAATTTATTCTTTGTAATTCAATTTCTAATATAATTTAGAATTGAAAACAAGAAAGCATTATTCCTTATAAAAAATAAATAATTGTATTAATCAATACACGAAAGAAACAACAGATATCGGTTAAGATTGTTGGTTTCCGTGTACGAAATAACAATTAATAATAAATAAAGGACTAAACAATAATTAAATAAAACCAGTGTAATCTTTATTAATTTCGAAACTGATACAGAAATTAATGATTACAACTTGTAGGTACTGAAACGTAAATAAAGCAAACGTTATCAGATTATTATTAATTAATAATCTGATGTACTGAATTGCAATAAATAGAAACTGCCGGACTGGAAAGTATAAACTTAACAGCCGGACTGTTCTGTTTGAAATTGAAAATACAGGACTGAATTGAAACTATTCTAATTACTGAATTAAATTACAGAATAGTAATTACAGCAAAAAACAGAACTTTAAAGTAATTACAGAATAGTACAAACAGAATATAAAAGCTACAGCTAAGGACAGAATATTAAAATACTGAATTAAAATACTGAATTGAAAGGACAGAATGTAAAAACTGAATTTAAATGCGAAAAAATAAAACTGGACAGAATGTAAATAAATATGGACGAGGCTACTGTTAACAGTATGCCCTTAACCGATATTCGCCCAACCACCTTAGGTTTCTGGTTGCGTTGGCGCTTCGGTCCCAAGGTACAACGTCTCTCGGAAGACTCGCCGGAAACAGGCGACGAGTCTAAGTCGAGCTTTTAGTGGGTTGTTCTATCTGGTTTCTAAGTGCTATGAATAAAAAATATATGTTGCTTTTGAATGTTAGAAAGAAGATACTGATTTCATGTGTGTCAGAATGTGAGGGGATGGCTGCCTCTTTATAGAGGAATTCTGAAACCGCAGAATTAATTGGTCATTTACTACTGTCAGTTTTCGAAATTCGAAACTGCAGTATTAACTTTGCAATGAAATCATATTTATTGCAACAGTTACAGCTTTGCTGGAAGCTTTTCCCGAACAGGCGCACTTACCGCCGAGCAAGCCCGCCCGGGCGAGCAAGCCCGCCCGGGCGAGCAAGCCCGCCCGGGCGAGCAAGCCCGCCCGCCGAGCAAGCCCGCCCGCCGAGCAAGCCCGCCCGCCGAGCAAGCCCGCCCGCCGAGCAAGCCCGCCCGCCGAGCAAGCCCGCCCGCCGAGCAAGCCCGCCCGCCGAGCAAGCCCGCCCGCCGAGCAAGCCCGCCCGCCGAGCAAGCCCGCCCGCCGAGCAAGCCCGCCCGCCGAGCAAGCCCGCCCGCCGAGCAAGCCCGCCCGCCGAGCAAGCCCGCCCGCCGAGCAAGCCCGCCCATGTGTGGTACACAATACACACATGTGTATGTGGACACACTACTTTATATCCACATGGGATACCTTAGTATATATATTGTAAAAATCACTCATGATTTTCCAATGTGGGATAACCCTCATGGGTTAAATTCCATTTCTTTTCTCATTTTCCAGCATTGGCTTTATTGCCTCTTTCGAGTACCAACCTTCGAGTCCAATTATCATTCACACCTTTCCTCCGAATAGGTCATGCGATATACCGTTGCGAAGCTAGTCGCACGAGCTACTCAACCGCATTGAGTATGGCCTCAGAAAAACTGAGGAGTCGCATTGAAAATTGACTCAAAGATGGTCCCTGACCACTTGGAACAACCATGTATAAAAATACATGTTTTCCTACATTTTCCAACATTATTTGGTTGCGACCTTTGCTTAAAAGCTGGACTATATCTGGTTGAATAGCTTAAAGATGGATTTTCTGGTTTTGGAGCATGAAGCGCTCTAAAAAGGTTTAAGCAAGATAAGCCAGTTTCTTCTCAAATTCAAAGCTTGACTGGTTGCAATTTTTGAGCAAATAAGCTGTATTATTTCAGATTCTGAAATATCAGAAAAATTAAGCATTTAAGCTGGTCAACCAAATGCAGTGTACCTTCAAAGCAGAAAAGATGAGCTTAAAAGCTTCAACTAAACAAGGCCTAAATATTTCCTATAAATAGACAACCCCGATAAGGTGCATATACATTGTATCAAATTCTTGTAAATTGTAAAGCAAACTCCAATTAGTGTGTCACATCTCAAGTGTTAAAACACAATGTTTAGTATTCTTTGGTTGTTAGCTTTCCTTTAAAGCTGGACAATATTTGGCTGGGTAGCTTAAAAAATTGAGCTTTTCTAATTTTCTAGCTTTCTAGCATGCAAGGCTAGAAGTTCTAAGCAAGATGAACCAAGTTTTGTTCTCAATCTCTGAGCTGGTTGCAGTTCTAAGCAGATGAGCTATATTATTTAGATTCTGAAAAAAGCGAGGTTCATTTAGCTTAAGTTTGTAGTTTCTAGAACTAAAATCTAGAAAAGCCAAGCCTTTAAACTGGTCAACCAAAAATTCTATAACCTTTAAGCAGAAAAGCAGAGCTTAGAAACTACAACCAAACAAGGCCTTCCAATAAATAGACAATCCCAAAAGGTGCATGTATTTTAGGAGTATAACCAAAACTTGTATATTTTACAGCATAAAATCCAACCAGTGTTACGTTCCAAAAAATAGACACAATTTCTTTAGGTTTAGGGAAAGTAACACAACAAGAATCGATCCACAAACCTTTCGCTGGTAAAACCACCGTCGCGATCTCACAATGTGGCAAAAAAATAAAAAAGCACAAAAACCATAGAGTACAAATTACCCATTATGAATGTTGGATATAGCAGCGGTTACACTCATACAATCAAACTCCATAACTTTCATCCAATTCTCAAAATCCCCAATCTCTTTAACCGCATTATTAATCGACCTAGAGCTTTCAAGCCACTGCTCCGTCTGCTTCCCAAAACGAACAACGGTAGCGGACAGCGCTCGGATCTCTGCCTCGATCCGCTTCTCGTTCACAAACGCCTCCTGGACGCCACTATTGACGGCTTCCACCAACAAATTGGAAACTCGAAGGGCGTTTTTGGAAGCGATTTTCCTTGCTCTCTCGGTTTGGCTGTGTAGGGTTAGAGAGGCGTTATGGTGCTCGTTAATGAGGTGGATGAGAGATGATTCGAGGTCAGAAGCTGGATCGGGTGTCTGTGCTGGGGAAGGTGATAATACGGGTCCGCTTGAAGAGTACATTGTATCTAGCTGGTTAGATGGCATTTCAGAAAATAATTATTCACGCATAAAAAAGATTATTTAAAGTGGTACAGACACCAATATCATGTACAAACACTTAAAAACGGTCAAGATAAAATGTGATAGCTTTTCCCCATGACTGTCAACTTGTTTGGTTACTGCTTTTAATTTAATTTTTTATTTAGATTACAAAACGCACTGTAAGGTAGATTAGCTTTAAATTCTGGAACCTTTTTCTTTTTTTTTTTGCCTGAAGAAACCAGAGGCTTCAAGCTGGATGATGTATGAACCTAGTTCTTTCACATGCTCAGAAAACCAGCTTATTTGCTAAAAGGTTACAAACAAACAAGCCTGCAGTATCTAGTACATATAATGACATAAAAGAGTTTGTACACCTTTTTCAGAAAATTGTTAATAGGCATCTTCAACTTTTTTAGTAAAATAGTGCTACACATACCTGACAAACACTGATAAGATGGATCAAAATTGCAGAATTAATACATATATGACATAACTACTGTATCACGCCATAATGCACATCCATACTTATATATGGCTAATATTTTTCCATTGTAGAGATTGTAATAAATTTATTTCATACTAGGCTTTTATGTAGGATGTGGTGGAAATTAATCCAATGAAATGTGCTTCTATGTTTGCACAAAAAGAATTTATGAAATGTTCACCCCTCTTTCTATCAAGACCGTTTAGTTGTGCCTTGCAATCTTCTTTCTTGTTCCAGATATTAACTTAAAGACTGGTATAGTTGTATGGTTTTTCATAACAAAAAATTTACGACAACAACAAAAAAGAACGACCCTAACTTTAAGTGCATATCCGCTAGCCGTTTTCCCATGGTACTGAATGGAGTATTGATCTCTAAAGGGTCTTTAGTTCCAAATAAGAATTCAGCTCTGTAATATTGTCAAAACCAGTTATTCACAATAGACTCTACAATTCATCAAGTACAAACACAAGCGTGACTTTACAAAAAGTGTTCTAAGTATACAATTGTATAAGTATATAGTCTAGTTGGCTACTGCTCATACATTATCGTAGAAAGACAATACGGTCAAATGATTACAATTGCTAAGTGTCTACTAAGAACCACAGAACTGCCTTTGCAACACCATTACATACTCTATACATAATCATGATTCATAAATGACTAGTATTTTTTCTTGCACAAATGGCTTCTTTATTCTAAATTCGGGAATTTTTGTAGAACACACATGGTGTGCAAATGCTAATGTAAACAGAGAGAACCAAAAAAAAAAAAGTCAAGTATCATGGAAATTTTAAACTATCATGTAATAATCCATTCAATTAAAAAAATTCCATAACATGCCTCAAATTTAAAGATTGTCATTGAATATAAAATAAGAGTCATTGAGAATTATAATGTCTATGTCTTCTAAGGCAGAAGTAAATCAATAACAGACACATAAAGATAATGCCAAATAATACTGTCATCAAAAAATTATTAACAATAATAGGTTGCTAATTTAATTATTTTGAAGCTACTCGTCCACTGAGAAAAGATTCAAACTTTCGGAAAGCAAAGGATTTGTTTGGTTATAGTTTTTTAAGAAAAAAAGCTACATACATCAAGAACAAATATTTTAGCTTTTGTTGGGCTCAAATTAGGCCTTGTTTGGCTGCATCTTTTAATCAAATAAGCTGGGATCACAAACTATAAAAGTTCAAATTTTAAAGTTGATCAACAAATGTAACTGTAGCTTATGAACAGAAAAAGTAAAAATCTGAGATTAGAATAAGAAAATAAAATAAACCCATGACAGCTAAAAAAAGTAGAGAAGCTCTATCAAGAAAAATCCTACCTTTATATTGGAAACATAAAGTAAACTGTTTAACTTTATTTAGCAACTAAATACAGATGAAGATGTTACATTTTATAGAGGAATGAGAAAATAAATACCTTATGGGAAAAAGGTATTATATTATCCTGGTCTGCTCTGATGAGAAATATATATATATATATATGAAGAGAACTGGGAAATGGGTAGGAATTTATTTGATCAAATGAAATGAATGAAATATGCAATTAACATAAACATAATACACTATTATATTAATATAAATATACTCTATAAATATTATATTAATAAAAACATAATTCAAAAATTAAATTATCAAAAACATATTTTTAATTAATAATTAATAAAAAATAAAAAAACTGATTCTCTCTCAATCTCTTTCCTCTCTCTCCTCCTTTGACTATCTCCTCCTCTCGCCCTCTCTCCAATCTCTATTTACTCATCTCTCCCTTTAATCTCTCTCATCTTTTTTTTCTCACTCTCTCCGATCTCTCATAATTTCTCTCTCTTTCCGATCTCTCTCTCCATATTTCCTCTATTTTTTCGATCTTTTTCTTCTTTTGCATCTCTCTCCGATTTCTGTCTTCCGTGGAGATTGAAACGGACACATATGTAGAAATGGGCGGCGAGGGTATAGAGCGAGATCGAAAACTCGAGTTTGATGTCGACGGAGATGCGGTCGTCGAAGTAGAGGCACACGACGACGACGTGGTAGTTCGAGATCGGAGGACGAGTAAGAGTTAGATTTGTTAATTAGTTTATAATGTTGAAAAATAAGTGTATGAATTACGTAAATCAAGGGTATTAAGTTGAAAATTATATATATGAATTATGTAATTAAGGATATGAATTATGTAAATTGTGATAATAACTTTGAAAATAAGAATGAACTCTATAAATCAAACTTTTGAAATAATGGTATGAACTTTTGAAATAATAGTATAAAAATATACAAATTAGTTATGAAATTTTGAAATAAGTGTGAAATTTTGGAATAAGAGTATGAAAAATACAAATTAAGGTATGAAATTTTGTGTATGTTTTTGTTAATTAGAAATTTTTGGATATATTTTTATTAATTTAGCTTAAAAAATAGTATGTTTTGTTAATTTATTGAGAGTAAATACCAATATATAACTCTATCATGCTTTGTGTCACGGGTCTGTTTTTCGCTCCAGAAAACAACCCTCGTGATGGCACGAACCGGGGCTTAATCGCTGCCCGACTCGCTCAGGCAAACCAACACTCACGTACACTCGTGTTTTACTCGCAACACTCGTGTATCGCTCTCAAACGCAGCCCATTTCAAACCCAAAACAGGGCTGGTTTCTGTGACAGAAAACACAGGAATATAGACAAGCAAACGTAAGTAAACGAACACCGAAATTACAGCCAATTGGCCAACCTTTAAATTATAATTCCGTTAACAATTACAATGACTCGTTTACAACATTTACAAGAGCAACTCTCCCAAAAACTCTCTCATAAACTCCATGTAAAACGAAATGCTAATATGCCATGTATTTATAACACATACATGGGCAGTTTACAAACTGTTTTTAAAGAAACTGTCAAGCCCCATGCTTGACAACTGCCCATGGCAGTTATTTGAGTGTATTATGCTGCCAATGTGGTGTACCAAGTGTCCCTAAAAACCCTCAACAGTCAGCCCACAAAATGTTGTCCCAAAAGTAACCGTTCCTGCCAAAACGCACTATGAACAGCTGCTGTGTTTTGCTACTGTTTTGGCTGTCCAACACTCAACCAAATTCCAGCCACTTATACTCAAAAATCTCCTTATCGAACAGCCCAACGAACGCACCAAAATTCGTTGTCCAATCCCTTGGCAACCATTGCCAAACTGCTTCGCAAAACCATCCTGAAACCAGCCAAATACCTTTGGTGTTTCTCCTTGATTCTACCCGTCGTTTGAACCATATCAAATCCGGCCCTTGACGATCCAACACGCCAATCTTATCATTAGCCAACGACGTTCGCAACTCAACCATATGAATAGCAAACCCACTGACCAAGTCATGTGACAAACCTCCCGCACCTAAGCCATTCATCGCCCTCGATGAATTAAGTGTTTATTACAGCATTCGATACCAAAGTTCGGTCCTCGTCTAACCCGCAGGATAGCCCATACTTCTTGCACAGATCAGATTTTCCGCAACTCGTTTCCGTTGTACCAAACCTGCAATCCAACCTCACTCCTTAGGCAGGTTTTTCCCACAAAAACCCGATGCCCGAAGTCCATCTCAAACAGCCCAGATTTTTCCTCGTTTGAAACATTGTTGCCTCGATATACGTCTTGAACAACCATTATGTTTCCTCTTGTTTTCCCTTTCGAAACCCGCTGTGAAGTCCGTCTCAAACAGCCACCGGTTTCTTCCTATTTCGAAGTTCACGTTTCCGAAATAATTAATGTCGAGGAGTCTCTAATCCGCTCCAAATCCTACTGTCCAAACCCATCTCGAACAGCCCACAATTCCAGCATACAAAACCCAAAATCCAGCCCTTCGACTTGGACAAGATACCCCATAACTACCTTGCGTTTGTCGTATGCCGCCATTTTGTTTCCGCGTTTTGTATTCTGAAATTTATACCCAATAACGATGTGAAAATTCCAGTGAACAAAACATAAGTTTGGTCCTCTTCCGTTGCAAGATAACTAGTATTTGTCTTGCATTAACCGCCACTTACTCTACTATTTTGATTCCCGAAATCAGCCACACATCGAACCAATAACCAGTTTGATCAAAGACAACCGAAAGTCTTTTGATCCCTCATTTCGTTGTTGTCCCATTTCCGTTTGAACAACCAACATTTCTAATTTTTCGTGCAACACCACGCTACACTATTTTGTCGGAAAACTAACTCGAAGTCTCCACTTCTGTTTTCCGAAATCCCAGCCCTTGCGTAAGTCCATTTTTGTTTGCAATTGACTTCCGAAAATTGATGTTCACCATAGAACATCGCTGTCCAAAACAATGTCGAACAGCAGTCATTTCGTGTCGATTTTGGCAACGCCTTGCTGCCAAAACTTCGCCCTCTACCATAAGAGAACATCGACGATTCAATCTTTCATCCAGCGAGAGTTTCTTGTCCGTTCCATTCTTGTCACAGCCATCGCAAACCGCTCTGATACCAGTTGTCACGGGTCTGTTTTTTGCTCCAGAAAACAGCTCTCGTGATGGCACGAACCGGGGCTTAATCGCTGCCCGACTCGCTCAGCCAAACCAACACTCACGTACACTCGTGTTTTACTCACAACACTCATGTATCGCTCTCAAACGCAGCCCGTTTCAAACCCAAAACAGGGCTGGTTTCTGTGACAGAAAACACAGGAATATAGACAAGCAAACGTAAGTAAACGAACACCGAAATTACAGCCAATTAGCCAACCTTTAAATTATAATTCCGTTAACAATTACAAGGACTCGTTTACAACATTTACAAGAGCAACTCTCCCAAAAACTCTCTCATAAACTCCATGTAAAACGAAATGCTAATCTGCCATGTATTTATAACACATACATGAGCAGTTTACAAACTGTTTTTAAAGAAACTTCCAAGCCCCATGCTTGACAACTGCCCATGGCAGTTATTTGAGTGTATTATGCTGTCCAAGTGGTGTACCAAGTGTCCCTAAAAACCCTCAACAGTCAGCCCACGAAATGCTGTCCCAAAAGTAACCGTTCCCGCCAAAACGCACTATGAACAGCTGCTGTGTTTTGCTACTGTTTTGGCTGTCCAACACTCAACCAAATTCCAGCCACTTATACTCAAAAATCTCCTTATCGAACAGCCCAACGAACGTACCAAAATCCGTTGTCCAATCCCTTGGCAACCATTGCCAAACTGCTTCGCAAAACCATCCCAAAACCAGCCAAATGACTTTGGTGTTTCTCCTTGATTCTGCCCGTCGTTTGAACCATATCAAACCCGGCCCTTGACGATCCAACACGCCAATCATATCATTAGCCAATGACGTTCGCAACCCAACCATATGAATAGCAAATCCACTGACCAAGTCCTGTGACACTTTGCTTCATCTACACGGATTGTACGCGTGTTTGTGTATAATTGCAAAATTTGAATTAATTAATTTTGAAAATTAAAAATATCACAGTTTATTATGTGAATATGTTGGGAATATTTTATAAATATCGTGAAAAACTACTTATTTATTATTGTGACTTTAAATATTATATTTTAGTGTCATATAATATAAGAGAGTAATGATGTGGCTATAACTCGTAACAAATATGAACATAAAGATAATAATCATTTTGTGGCTCTAATGCAATTTTGTATCTTTCTTTATTTTTTATTACAAACAATTGAGCCTTTTGCGGCTTATCTAAATTATGTTTTTTCTCTTTAGATTATGTATATTTTTTTTCATTTGGATCGTTCTTTTGGAATTATGGGTTATTTGTTTCTTGATATTTTTTCTAAATAATTTAAATTATTATTTGAGTGAATTTATTTGAAAATGTGATAAGAATTTAAATTATCAAACTTTATGTGAATACTCATATGTTAGTTAGTTGTATGGCAATAGTGGGTAGTATTGAACCATTCATACCATTCTGAATGATGATTAATATTTCATCAACTACTTGTCTAAGTAATCATTGGACAACGATTTTAGACCAATCGTTCGTAATAGAAGGTTTTTGTAAAATCAATTTGCCTTGTCAACAATGTGATCTTATGGTCTTGTAGATCCCGATGTAATTTGTTGAGTAATAAGATATGATGTGACATTTATTTGCAAAACATTTATTTAATACGATCAAAGGTGTATTTTAATGACTTGAAATGTGTGGTTGTTATCACGTTGTTCTAACATTTAGAAGTTACATTATTATTCGCCTGATCCCGATTGATAAGAGAATTTAGATGCTGGGACATGATAATATATATTATTATTCATCTGTCGCCAATTGATAAGAGTATTTTAACAATGCGGCATTAACTGTATGAGATATAACAAGATGAGATATACCCGGGTCAAACTCTTGATAAGGGTTATGGTTTATTCTTTTCCACGAGAAATGCAATATTTCTCAACTCATGATCTGGAATTATCTTAATAAAGTCCAGCCGACTTGATAATGTCATAGAGTTTACATAAAAAAATTCGATGAGTATTACATGAATATTCAATTGATTATGCTCATACCCAAACGGTCAGATCAATCGCTTACAGATGAATGCACCTACTTCTTGGTTTGTGCACCAAACTTTTTATTCCGTGTGAGGATATTATATATTGCATACTGCTGCATTAGTCTGTCTGAGACTCATTGCCACTAATGCACTTTATGCATAGCAGTTGGTTACTGGCTTAACTAATATTTTGATTGAGCCGTTAATGCATTCAAAATAGATCTCTTTACAAATTTGGGACATACGTCGACTTTGAATATCCAACATATCATTTGATAGAGTAAACTTGTCAAACGATCTCTTTACCATATGACATGCGAATGTGACATTACTAAGACTGTCCTCCCCGACGGAGATTTGCACGTTAACATTGAAAACGAACGACGTGAAGTAACGTGAGATTAACCCACTGAGTTTTAGCTTGCTCCCAAAACTGCACAAAATGAAAAGTAAATAGAGAGACTCCCCCAATTGGCCAAGCAAAAATAAATGTCAGACGTATTTAATAATTTATGAAAAGTCACATGATTATATGTATAATCTATAGAAAATATGCTTTCAATGATCAACGTCGATCCACGTCCCACATTGTATTGCTGTCGTAACATGTTGTTTTGGTCAAACCCGCCAAGCAAATGTCGGCTGTCCAGTCTGTCGTCCTGTCTGAGTAACGAAAAAATTGATATATTCTTCAATTGTTTAGTACTTGAAGAGGTGAGAAGTAACTCATTTATCGCATAAGATAAGAGTATAAAGGATTAAGAAGATGTGTAAATTCTCAACAACATGATTACCTTTGCTATGCTCATCCTTAGATCTATTAATAGTATATTGCACATTGGTTGTATCGTTTGATTTTTTCACGGATTTTTTGATCCATTTTTGTTTATAGTGTAAAAATTTTCTTCTAACTTTACTTCTGGTTGTGAGATTAATTTGAAAGTTCACTCTTTCTCCATGTGCGGCTTTCAGACCTTTACTCTAGATAAAATTGAGTGGTGCATTTTGTCGAACACCTTGTAGTCATCTAATTTATGAACAATTCTACTGTAGTGAGAACAAAAGGCTAGTAGTATACACATGTTTGCCAAAATCCCTTTTCTTGATTCTCGTCTCCATATCCAATCCAGACCCTATGCGTAAGTTTTTTTTACTGAAATCAATTTGAATTCATATTCTTGCTAAATTTGGTTAAAAGTATGAAACTATCAACAAAGCACGACGAGGTTGACAAGCTAATATACTAATAAGAAATTATGAAATGATTTTGAGGGAGTGTTTCTAATTTAAAAGGTTAGACGGACTATGCATTTATGAATATGCAAATAAAGTATCTTTATTTATTTTAATAAAATATCTTCTTTTAAAATAAAGGTAATTTTCCAAAAAGGGAAATCATTCCAACCAGTGGTTTTAATTGATGATAATAAGAAACCCTAATACCATGTTAATTGCAATTAGATAGGAGAAGACTTGAACTCAAATTTTGTTACTTGCTCCTCGTTACAAAGAACTAGTTATCAAATAAGAAAACCATTATGGACGCTCATCATTGCATTTCAAAATTCGTCACTAGCCTACAACGTAGTTCAAAATTCCTTACCATAAGAATCCCATAAGGTACATAAAAAATAAATACAAAATCTACTCACTATAATAAAAAGTTCATTTAATATCATAAAATATTTTGAGTTATGTTGGTAAAATGCTTGTGGTTAAATTTTAGCAACAGTTTATCAACAAATAGCAACATAATTTGTTGCTAACCTGTCGCTAAAATTTAACTACAACCAGTTTAGCAAAATAACCAAAAAAATTTATGATGTTAAATGAAATTTTTTCTTATCGTGACTCTTCTAAAAACTTTTTTATAATATGCACACATGGAACCACCACCTACCCCTCCTATACTCTAGTCATGTAACCACTTGAAATCGATGCCTTAATAGCCATTATTGTGTCTAGCTTATTCAAGTCTCATCCATCTATGTCCTGATCAACCGTTTGATCTTCTCCACCTGTCTCCTCGC
This sequence comes from Primula veris, assembly GCA_963682055.1. Taxonomy (NCBI): domain Eukaryota; kingdom Viridiplantae; phylum Streptophyta; class Magnoliopsida; order Ericales; family Primulaceae; genus Primula; species Primula veris. Next base: position 22,667,109 of record OY821743.1, on the reverse strand, counting down.
CAGCATACATGTGTTATGCTTGACCAACCTCACTGCTCCTCGTATGCCTTCTTACGCAACGGATATTCCTCTCTATTCTCATCATCAAACGCGTATCTTTTAAAATAGGACTCATATTTGGGGAACAACAATAGACTTTCCCAATATCCGACTTAACCGTGGGAGACACTGAACCCCTCAATTTCAAAGTACCGAGCTAGCTCAACGAACATTCTCGAGTCGAACATGTCGTCGTTTTCCATGCCTATAAAAGTTTAGGTGTTCGATGTAAATAAAAGAAATTACTCGTGTAAAAGAAATTAAAAGTGGTGTCACTTTAATTTTGATAGTAAAAATACAACAAAAGTAAAAAATTTACATTCAAGGGCGTTAACAAATAGTACTCAACTTCTCTAGCTTCCATGCTCACAAAGAATGAATTAGGTATAGATATCTAGGAGGCGTACCACTAATTTCAAAAATATGTGAAGAAAAAGTTTTTTTCCAACACTTTTTGACTACAATCTTTGTACGTTAGTGTTTTGTCCTCCTACAAAACCCTCAAAGTTTGTGTTTTTTTTTTCTCTCTTCTCTCTCTCTCTCAAATGTTAGGGGCTGAAAAGTTCTGAAAATTAATAATGAAAAACGTGTCTTCTAACCGCACATGACCGGTCAAGTCCGTGAGAATTTAAGTCTTTTAGAATCTTCTTTGCCTTTTTTGTTTTGATTCCGTTTTGAATTTTGTTGGGGTGAGGTCATTCATCTTCTGAATTCTTATCTTTAGTTATCTTCTTTGGTATTTGTGCGTCTTTGTCTTGTTTTTGTGCTAATTACATGTTTTTTCCTATAAAATGCAAACAAGTGGAAGTAAACCTACAAAATGCAGAAAAAACACAAAACATGGATTAAACAAGCCGAAATGTCAACAAAATTACGCTAATGTATATCATATTAATACCTAAAAATGATCATTTTGTGATGTAATCATACCCCCCCAACTAGCTCAATGCTCGTCTCGAGCGTTGGAAGTGATAACAAAGAAGTAAAGTTTGTCGGTTGCCTTTCAAACATTCCTTTTTCTTTTGGCTTTAGTGCACTAACTAGGCTAAAACTAAATACGATAAAAGTAAAGATAAATCATTATTGTATAAAACATGATTGCATTTAGCGTATGCAACAAGCCGTTAAAACCTTTTAAGCGTAAAAAGACGAGTTTTGTCTCTTGGGGATTTACAAAACAACATAGGCAAACTGATTACGTTTTAAATCTAACAATTAAGTCACCCACCCTTACGAACTCACACGGATGCAACTAGATGAAAAGTATTTATAATCATATTAAAATAGGATAAGACCTCTAAAAATACTCAAGATTTGTCGTTAAAATGTCCCTCGCCCCAAAATAGCCTGATTTAATATTGTACATGCTTTATGATTAGTGTATATTGTTAGCCCGAAATTTGACAGTTGATCGAGAAAAACACCTTGCAATTCATCATTTTTACTACATTTAACTAGAAAACCAAAATTTTATACAATAAAAATATATACTATTGCATAATATGCATGCTAGTTTACTCACAACATCTCTAATTTTTTCATATAATAGGAGCTCACTTTTTTCATTTTCAATTATTATACTTTTTTGCACATTTGAGTTTTCGGCTTCTTTGACTCCTTTGTTCACCCTACACCGCTCCTCTTTATCTCATCGGGTCTTTTTACCGATTTATTCTTCCGGACTGTTCCCATCCGTCATATCTAGGCCTGATGATATTTTTATCCCCTTCTCGTTTACCTGTCTTTTGACATCACTGGAAGGGTATTCAACCATCACAATGAACATGGACACATGTGATAGTACTAAGTCTAGAAAAATGTTCCCTCAATCTCTGCTTACATATTTGTGTAAGTGAATACTTATTGGGCATGTTGCGGATTGTTAAAACTAACAATAATATTAGTATATTCCGTAAGGCTAGACAGGTTCTCTTAGAGAACGTTGGGTTTACGCACATGTCGATCCACCACTAACCTAATGTTGGGGCTCTAGGGTACCAACAATGAATTACCTAGATCAAGGACACCGTTTACTTAGAATAAAGGTTTGTAAATAGTGTGAAAGTTTTATAAAAATGGTTTTTGCAAGTTTTTAGGGACTGTCACGTGAAAATGAGTAAACCTAAATACACTTTAAACTCTAGGTATAGCATGCAACTTGTACAATATTATCTCATCTTAAATTGGCTTGAGTGAAATGATTAAGGACAAACCAAACTTATCTAAAGATTTAACACCCTAGATTAATACAAATATTTTTTTTCAATTACAAATTATCGCCATATGTTCATGTATAAGAGCGGGTTTCTTAACAGATAAAGCAAAATAAAAATTCTTTTTTTTTTTTTTTTCCTTTTCTCATGCAATCCTAACACGATATTCACAATTTATGAATGTATCACGCAAAATATTCACAAAATTAACAAAAAGCGGAGTTATAGAGTAGATACACCTTTTGTGCGGTAATGAGGCGTAGTGAATGGCTGAATTTGAAGAAAATCATCTCCGATCCAAATCTGCAATAAGTTGATCGGTCAGGTTGACCGGTCTGGTCCGCAATGCCTCAATTCTGATTAATTCTTCTAAAATCCTTGCGTCTGTCTAACACAAACTACGAACCATATAAAACGCAAGAGTGACAGAAAATTTCTATAAAATTCTAAAACTCCTAAAAGTTCTCCAAAATAGTAGATAAAAAGAAAGAATCAAAATATTTTTGTATTTTTTTTGGTTTTTCAATTTTTTTGGATTTTCTTGTTTTTTTTTAATTTTTTGGGTTTTTCATAAATATAAAAAAAAACAAATGGGGGTTTAAAAAAACACATATATACACAATTTTTTTTGAAAAATTCTCCCAATTTCCATGAGTAACCAACGACGATGTCCACTTCACCCAACTAAAACTGACGGTTTCCTCACTATTGGAAAAAGTAAGCCACATCGGAGTTGGTCAACATAAAGAGAATGCACGTGGACTAAATGCAAGACAAGATATATACAAAAACACAAGGCGAATATATACATATGGAAGTGATGGCGGAATGATGGTGGGATTAGGTGGAAGTAGGAGGATTCTCGTCCTCTCCTACCTCGTCACGCTTTGTGACTATGTAAGATCCTATTTGGGATCTTCCTCGAGGTCTTCCTCGACGATATCATCCATGTTGAGTTTCATGCTTGAACGAGGCGGATCTAGGAAGAGAAATCTCCTTGCCTTTCTTGATATGTTGATGAACTTAGTTGTGCATAGTGCGACGGTACTCCTAGAGCGCTTTCGGGATGATGTGTCGTGAAAATACTAGACTCCTTCCACAGATGACAGAATCTCAAAAGTTAGGTACCTATTTCCACAGTTTATCATCACATCTCTCTCCTTGTAGTTGATGATGGATTGTGATGCTTTCAAGAATGGCGCTCCTAATATGACTTTGTTAAGTCGGTGCTGAGATTTTTCAAGGGGTATATCATAGACAATGAAGTCTAAGATATATATAAAGTCACCAATTTGACAACTCAACTCCTTGGATATTCCTTGAGCCTTCCCTGACTTTTGACCATTGACAATCATTATACTTTTGTTGTAGGGATATAGCTTAGTGAGGCCAAGTCCATAGAAGATTTTAGCGGGCATTACATTTACAAATGCCCCCGTATCTATCAAGACTCTATCCATGGGGCAGTCGCCTATGACCATGGTTAATGTTGGGTAATCAATTCCTCATGTGGATTGATTGCATGACATATTGAGAAATCTCCCCATATAATTTGGCAGGTGGAGTGGTAATCCATGAGGGTTTACACCTCGTAATACATCAGCATGCCTGTAATAAGGGTCTCTTTGCAACACTTCTCTAGTCATAGTACTCTTGATGAGTTCTTCCTCAATCACTCTACTTATGAATGGAAACAATTCATCCATATCGTTGGTTTTGACTACATGCTCCACTGGCAAACACGATGGTGCCTCTAGTGCAAGATCTCCAAAACAAGCCTCTCTATATTCCTCAATTTCTGTGAGTGTTGGCTTGTTAAATTTTGCATTACCAATCAAACTTGACATCTCGTCTCGTACGATCTTTGCCTCATAAGTTCGGAGTCGCGCATACTCTTCGTTTGTGAAGAGAGCCCATCTTAGAGGATTGTAGTCCTTGACAACTCTTCTATCCCTATCATTCCAAGCTTTTGCTGGTTTCTTTTGGTATACTTCTTTGAGCTTCTCCCCATCTTCCTTAGGCGTTTTCGGCAACTTTTCTACATTTTTCTTATTCCGTCTCCAATAAGGGCTTTTCTTCTTCTTAGGCTTATCGTTTGCCTCATTTATGAGTGTCTCTTCAGACTCATCTACCTCCATGAGAACTACCTTTGCATGGTTAGTATGACTCCTTCTTAGTTTCTTGAATCTCATGCTCATTTTCAAGGTCGGAGTCTTTTCTCTACCGCTTATCATAAGTGTATCCTTCTCATAATCAAGGTTAGCTTTACCTATTCACAAGAACGGTCGACTCAGTATGACTATCGACTGATCATTCTTTCCTCCAAGAATTGGCCAATCCATGATCACAAGTTTAGGGTGTATAAGAAATCTCCCACTCTACATACAACATATTTAACAATGCCTAGATAGGTTTCGTCGTTAGCCATTATCAAGTTTTCTCAGAATGATTCGATGTCTTTTAGCTTAAGCATTTCATACATCTCACTCGGTAGACAGTTTAGACTAGATCCTGAATCTAGCAGTACTCTCTCAAGTTTGTACACACCAATGATCATTGTCAAAGTTGGTGGACCAGGGTCTCTTTTCTAGTTTTTCAGGTTCATACACACAATTTTTTTAAGATAATCTGATTCTTCATAAGGTATGCTTTTACTGATATTAGATTGTATAGGATCCACTTTTCTTGGTGCATCAACTACTTTAGCGAGCTCCCCACCTCCAACACTTTGGGAAAGTTGGGTGGTTGGCACTCTTCCCAAGAATTTGGATAAATTAGTCTGAACTTGTTCCACTTTCTTGACAGTTTTAGTTTCACTTTCGTCCTCTGTCTGCTCTTCTATGATTACTCTAAGGTGACTTTCCCCAACTGTTGGGTCTATTACTGTAACAACCTCATATATCTCTTGGACAAGTTCTGTCTCATCTTTAATAAGCTCCTGGATGGAAATAATCATCGCTTCTTGAGCAACATCTTCTTGGAGATGCGTTTCCTGAATCGGAATGGTTGTAGCCTTAGCATCTAGCGTCTTGAGATACTTGATCGGCTTGAAAACATGTTATTTTTAATAAAGTCTTTTTTCACCTAGCAAGAGTACTAGGGACAATCGTACTAATAAAATTTATATCATGGGTAAGCAGAGTCCTGCCAAGAAATTATGTAAAATAATTAAACTATATTTAAACACAAGTTTTTCTAGTTTTTTTACAACGATTAAGCTCGTGCTATGTTTGTTTAATCTAAACTAAATAAACAATAATATAGCTTATATAGAGGTTGTCAATCTCTACTCATCGCTATACCACAACTAATCTAAATCTATGTTAGAAACAATAATAAAAAACATAAAGATAAATATAAACAAGCAACACTAAAAAGGATAGGGAGAAGGATGGTACCGATTAGGCAAATTTTAGGGAGATAAATCATCATTAACTTAGTAATAGGCTAGAAGGAAGATGCTATAAGGGAGAAAGCATTGTAAAGGAAGAAGGAAAGAGGCAAAGCCTAAAAAAATTACATAGAATACACTTCTATTTATAGTGTTCAGCTTAGAAAATTCGAGAAACTAATTCCTAAAATTCGCTTATTCGAATAAGAGGGTCTTATTCGAATAAGGCACTGTTTATCCAATAGAAATGCCACACGTCATTAATCTATGGCGGCGGAAGATCTCTTATTCGAATAAGAAGGTCTGATTCGAATCACATAGCGGGAAATCAGATTTTCTTCTATATTTTGGCAATTTCTTCATATCTTTTCTTAATTCTTTTCTTGGGCACAAGGACAAACTTCTAGATTTAATCTTTCTGGTTCTTGCAGTCTTTCCATCATCACTTTGAGTCCGTCAATTCACCAACTTCACATATATCGACCTAAAAAGACCAAAAATACACAAAAGTAAATAAATGACTCAAAAAATGATAAAATACATGAAACATATATAAAATCAACCATATACGCACTTTAATTTGGATTAAATGCCCACAAATAACACCAAAAATATACACTTTCTAGGTCGAATCAATACTCATGGTACCCCTGCAGGTCGTAGGACCTCCATATTGCCATGGTTGGATCCTCATCGCCTGATTCTTTGGCAACTAAGTATGCTATCAAAGATTCATCCCCTTTCTCCTCTTCGGTATGCAAATCTTTGAGCTCGTCAATTGGCTCTTCGTCCTTGGTGTGTACAGCCAACCATGCCTAAGCATGAGGTTGTATTCTCACCACATTGACTTCCTCCGTTAGCATTTCATATTGTTCCTCCTCCTCATCCTTTTTATACCATGCATGAGGTTGTATCCTTATTACACTTATTGGCGCTTGGAGGCGCTCATATTCCTCTTCTTCTTCTTATGTTCATGGTTGTACTCTTATTTCACGGATTTCTCTGATTGGCTGAACATCAGGAGGAGCTTGCCCTTTTGGGTTGGCTACTGGTTGAGCATGCAATCTTCTCACTTGATTCTTTTCGATTTGAATCTTGGAGATTGAGTCGTTTATGAGCTTAGCCATACGTTCTTCTAGGATTTTCATGCCCTCCACTATCACCCAACTGTTATTCAGGGCAGTGGTCATTTGAGCTTGTTGAAACTGGAACGGAGGTTGATAGTTGTTTTATTGATGAGCGTTCTAAGCATTATTAGCGTTCCCGTAATAAAGGATGGGATGTTGGTTCCATCTGAAGTTGTTGTATCCTTGGCAGTTGGAGTTGTTCCACTAATTTTGGTTTGAGAATTGGAAATTGTTTCCCTGTGTTCCTTCACCATAAAGGAATTCCTCGACTGGAAGGTCGATTGGGTTTTGTGGAATTGGATGCCAATACTCTAGTGGAATTGGCTCGTTAAGATAGAATAAACTCTTTGCTTGCGGTAGGTCTCTTAAGTCCCTGTTTACTGGACTTAGCTCCAACCCTTTAGCTTATTCTGCTAGCTTATCGAAGAAGTCGAATGAGAGTTGAACAGAATAAATGTTGAAGGCTCCTCAGGTGGGCGAGTCGATCATCTCCCTTATCTGTGGTGTGAGAGAAAAGTAGAACTTGAAGAGCATGCTGGCCTCGTAACCATGATGGGGACAAGCTCATTGGAGCTCCTTAAATCTCTCCCACACGTTGTAGAAAGTCTTTCGGTACTTTAGCTTGAAGTTCTGAATCTGCTGTTGGATTGCCATGGTTCGGCTAGCTAGGAAAAAAATTCACAGGAACTGCTGCATCATTTCCTGCCAATCATGGATAGAATGTGATGTGAGACTATTGAACCAGTCCTGTCGGCTAGTGAGAAGTTGAATAACTTAAGACGCATAATGTCAATGGCGACATCTCGCACGACTTGAAGATCACATATGGATTCGAATTCCACTATGTGATTGTAAGGATTTTCCGACTCCATTCCTCGAAAAACGGGAATGCGAGCAAGCATCTGAGCTTGGATGACAAATTCTCTCTCGTTTACGGGTAGGACAATGCAGGTGGGCATGTTTGGACGACTGAGCATGTAAGGTCTGACCGGTCACACCACTGAATAAAAAAATATTAATTGTTGATATAAAGAATCAGTAAAAAAAAAATAATTTAATATAAAATCCGATTTTATTAATAAAAAAAATCGATTAGAAATAAATCGATTTTATTAATTGTTGATACAATTTTATCTAAAATCTTAAGAAAATCTTTTCAAACTAACTAATTGAATAAATAAGATCCCATAAAATCTAATCTTTCCTAACCAACTAAACCTGTGGAATAGGATAAGATTTCAGATAATAAAAGAATATTTAAATTTTCGGAATTAAAAAAATAATAATTTTAGAATTAATTTATTTTTAAATAAAAGAAATCTAAAAAGAATTATTTCCCTGATTTAAAGAATCAGAATAATTAAAAAAAATCAAAAAAATATTATTAATTATTTAATTCATTAATTAATTAAAAAAAACTTAAAAATTCCTAGATTAATTTCCTAGTTTAAAGAACCAGGTTCTAAAGAGGAAAAAATTATTAATTATTTTTAACTAATTAATTTGAATTTGTTTGAATTAATTATTAAATATTAATTAATTAAAATAAAACTTAGAAAAATAATCTAAAATTGTTTCACTGGTTTAGAGAACCGGGTTTAAAAAAGTAGTTATTTTTAATTAATTAACTTAAGTTATTTAAATTAATTATTAAAATTTAATTAATACAAAGAATGACGTTAATACAGCACCCACATAAACCTTTTCCAGTAGGGATAGACGAACCTAATGACTTTCATAGTCATGATCCAAAACGTCAAAACCAACAACAACCGCAATTCTTAAATCCTGAATGGTCTCGACCACCCGAATTTAATGGTCAAAACATTGTGCCATCAATAGAAACTCCTAATCCAAAATTATTTCCTCATACAAACTTAGAGACTGAAAAGCGAATAATCACACCGCATAGATCAATTTATACTTACACTCCACCTCATAAAAGGTTAAAATTAAATGAAAGAATGTGTGGTAATAAAAATGAGTTTGGTGACATTGATAATCGTAAAATGGAGGAGGTGATGGTTACAGAGTGTAAAAGCGAATCTTGCAAGCTAATTAATTTTATTAGGCTAGTGGACCATGGTGAGAGTGTTAAGGGGGCAAGTGAAGAGAGTGAGTTGACCAAGTGTTTAGATGAGAGAGAACTTAAACTTTCAAATCATATAAACGCATGTGGATTCCGCGTTCATGGTCTGGGGAGGCAAGTCCACACGACGCCTCTTGCGACACCAAGAAGGTGATATCAAAGACGGATCTGCCTCGACAGGCGTATATGTTAGTATAGTAGATGATCTTGGTACCAATGTCCTCGATCAGTTTATCCACTAGGGTTTCAAGTAGGGTATCGATATGGTAGAGGATGATTAAGAAGAAGCCTCCATTTTTCAGGAAATACGGAAAGTTTCTCTCTCTAGGGGAATTTTTTGCTCTAGGGAAGAAGATGAAGGTTCTTTTCCTAAATCTACAGTTGTAAATATGCTTTGGATATAAATGCCTCTACGATGAAGGCGCACTATCCCACTTCTTAACATTTGTGCAAAAGTTGAGAAGTGAAAAAGACCCAACCGTCAAAGGGCCCTACTAGCATAGTCATTCGGGACGCTGCCACTCGAAAGAATGGCTATTCAAACACAACACGTGGTAGGAAGGTCTTTATCACTTCTCCCACTAACCAGTTACACAACAACTCAAGCCAAGAGATGACGCGAAGCAAGATAATCAAGAAAGATAAACCACCTTTTGGATCGAAGGAAGGGATAAAGGAAAGACGAGTCTTGGCAGTGGCCTTCGGCCCTTCGAAGGCGAAAAAGAATACTCATAGACTACAGTCTCACGTGGAACACAATAAAGCAAGAGCTCCAAGAGCAAGGACTTCAAAACTGCGAAGGTCCGATTCTTGCACTCCCATAATTGGGGAGCTGTTGATAGCGGTATAAAATTAGGGTTAACATCCCCGCATTAAGTGCAACAAATGCGGTCTGACATAGCAATTAATTCAGAAATGAATGAGCAATTAATCGCCCTAGAAAGGGGAGCAGATAGGGTTATGACCCGCTCCCCCATCGAGGGGATGATCAACGAGGTATTCTCGAAAATATACTGGTCATCAATCAGATATTACTCAAAGCAAAGAAGACACCAAATCTATATGGGACATATCCTATAAAGATAGGGTAAAACCATTAAGTTACATTCCTTGTGCATTAAGGAATGCATACCAATCAGCAAGACTAAAGTATAGGCGAGTAGCCCACGTCAGGGCCTACTCGCCAAATGATATTATACTATCCGAAGGAGCAAGGATACAAAAAGGAATGAGTGATCGTCCCGGAGGTGTATACGAAGAAGCCATGGATCCTAGAAGAGCTCCCCTCGACAACGAGGAGCAACGACATTAACCACTCGGACAAACCAAGTCGATGGAAAAGATACAGCTGATATAATTGGATATATCTCAGCATGGCAATAGGGATACATGAAAATATACAGAAAATGTGATTGACAAGGACATATCTATCAAGAAAGATACGCTCTATATCGGCTCCTCCACCTATAAAATAATCTCATATCACATGAACAAGATTATCTGAACTCATACGAACTCAGATTTATACACACTAAATATGGGTATCTCTAAACCCAAGTTACATTAAACACTCTATTATTATATTAAACACCTAAAAGGTTCGTAACACTCAATTATTATATGGGCAACAAATTTCTTATCCAAATACAGCCCAATTATTCCATTAAAAATCTGGATTTCTCATCATTAGTTTTTTCCTTTAAAAAACTAAATAATCTAAGTGTACAAACACCTGCAAAATTTTAAAGTCATAAATCTATTAACTAGCCTTTTTTTTTTTGTTGTTGAAAACGGATCTTAGTCAGACAAAAGTGAAAAGAAGTTGGAGGGTTTTGTTTTTACTATATAACTTTTTTGTAATGTGCCTATATCTGGTCTTAACTAATCTTTACATTATTTGACTTTGATTTCTTTATTTAATAGACATTGTGCAAAGTTGTTGCGAAACGGGAATATAGTCATACTAAAAGTCAAAACAATTTGGTGGGGGATTTGTTTTTACTAAATAACTTTATTGTTATGTACCTCTATCCCCTAACAAATCTTTAATTGCTTTGAATTTAATTTCTTTATTTGACAGCTTTTTTAACACATTCGGAAAATCTTCATACATTAGTAAACTGTATGCATGAACTAATTAAATCACATTGACCGGATCATAAATATTAGTCATAGCATTACCCTATAAAATCACAAATTAAGCACCTTTCATTTGTTCATACAATGTCTTCTTCAATCACAAATCCGTCCCTTATCCTTCTCGTCACCGTCACTTTCGTGCTCTTTTCCACTACCAAATGTAGCGAAAAGTACTTATCTTCTCCCAAGTCCGAATGGAAACCCATTCCTATTAGTGATTTTATCAAAAACACAGCACGGGCTACAGTGGGGGTGTACAATCAGAAAGCTAAAACTTCCTTGGTTTACGATAATATTATAAGTGCTGAGATCAATTTACATGTTATTTATCAGTACAGGTTCATCGTTACCGCCAAGGATTCTAAAGCTACCACCACCGATTACAAGAAGTATCAAGCGGTGGTTGTCATGGACTTTGATCCTCCGTTTACTTTTAAACTCATCTCTTTTGATGAAATAAAGAACTAGACTTGAGATTGTACCATTTAATTAATTTCAGTTTTGACTTTAAAATGCTTATAATATAAATGAATTAAATGAAAGTCTTCCCTTGGTGAATATTTGTCTTATTAGGTGTGATCTTTTAAGCTGGTCAAAAAGCACATTATACTTTAGAGCTAATCTTTAACTTTAAGCAAAATTAAATGTATAATTGGTAAGAATCAACAACCAAATCTCACACTTATCAACCGAAAAGAGTGATCTAATCTATAATTTATTTGGTTGAAATCCATTGACATAACCGGTTCATAATTAAGGTACAACCTTAGTCGTAATACAAGTTCATGAATATACTATCGTTTCGGTGTGGATTTGATAAGATCATCTATAGGAATGAGTTTGCAATCCGGAAAACTCATAGGATTTGATAAGATCATTTGATCACCTTCATAAGATTTAAAAAATAAAAAAATGGTAATAGGACAAAAAAAAATTCAAAATAGTAGGTATTACTTAAATTGGACTAATGATGATAAAGTCGAATGAGCAGGACCATACTAAAACTATTCGTTTTTCTTATTATAGAACTGTAATTGATTTGTAAGCGTCTAATCCATTGGCCAAATTTTCTAATTTAATTTGTGGTACCTTGTTTTTTTTTTGAATAAATAATCCATTAGGCAAAATTTCTAATTTAATTCGTGGAACCTTATGCTGTTTAAAAAAATAAAGGAAAAAGGCCGTCAGGTCTGATTATTTATGGAATGTTGTCACTATAATCGATTCAATTGTGATTGGTATATGGATGAATCAAATCAGTTGAAATCCGAACCATGATAATTGTATCTAGATGACTTGACGAGTATGATTTGATTTTGATCGGATCAAACTCATGAGTTCTCTAAATCGGTATGATAAAAAAGATTGAATCCTTTAATAGAGAAGACACTGGGTTATAAAAGGGAAAGGGGTTGTATGAGAATTGAAATAATTGAGAGGTCAGACCCTTTAGTTTTAGTAGAAAAGACGTTGAGTGACTAAAGGTAAAAGAGAAAGACTAAAATAAAAAATAAAATAATTGAGAAGTCAAATTTTCAAACCATGTATTTTTTTACTGTTATGTATGTGGAACAAAGATGGTCTATCAATGGAGAGTGTATCACCCAAATTTCGGGACCTTACTCCTACGTGCATATGAAATAAAATACAATTTATAAGTGTGTAAATATATTTGTTTCAGTGTCACTCCAAGAATTATGGTGTTTAGTGACGAATTTTTTTATATTCTCACTAAATGTATCTATTTTTAGTGACGAAAAAAATACTAAACGTCACTAGTTAAAAAATAATCGAGATAGTGACGAGAAAAAGCGATATTTTCCCTTGAAAAAGCGATTGCAAAGATTGTACATCTCGAAAGTGACAACAAAAAACATGAGATGGCACAATGATGAACGCATCGATCATGGTATATTAAGGCATCCGGCTGATGCTAAAGAGTGGAAATTTTTTGATGCGGGGCATCCGGTATTCTTCGCAGATTGTCGAAATGTTAGGCTTGGTTTAGCATAAGATGGTTTTAATCCGTTTGGAAATAACACTTATAGCATGTGGCCAGTATTTATTGTCCCATACAACTTGCCACCATGGTTATGCATGAAAGATCAATTTATTTTCATGTCTTTGCTTATTCCTGGCCGAAGATCTCTAGGTATTGACATAGATGTTTTTTTGCAACCCTTGATTGATGACTTACATGAATTCTTGGAAACGAATTGAATCTTATGATGCCTATTCAGGAAATCGTTTTCAATTACACGCGGCTTTACTCTGGACAATTAATGATTTTCCAGCTTATGGGTACTTGTCGGGTTGGAGTACTAAAGGAAAGTTAGCATGTCCTTCTTGCAACCAAGACGCGTCACATAAATAATTAAAATATTGGGGTTCAACCTGCTATATTGGTTATCGTCGCTTTTTACCTATTAATCATCATTTTCGTAAAAGCAAAGCTTTTGATGGGAAAAATGAGTATAGGTCGCAACCAAGACGGTTTTCTGGGTATGATATTGTTGAGCAATTGGAAAAAGTTGAGCAACTCAAGTTTGGTAAGAAGGATGAAAATAACAAAAAGAGGAAAAGGTCTGCTAAGTTCTTAAATTGGGGTAAGAAAAGTATTATTTTCGGTCTCTCTTATTGGAAAACACTTATGTTGAGACATAATCTTGATGTCATGCATACAGAAAAAAATATATGTGATAATATATTAGGGACATTAATGGATATTGGGGGGGGGGGGAGGGAACAAAAGACTTACATAAGTCCCGTCTTGATATGGAGGCCATGGGAATACACAAAAAATTGCATCCAGTCCTTATTGATGATCAAACATACTTGCCCGAAGCATGGTACACATTCTCTCAGAGTGAAAAGAAAGACTTCTGTGAGTTTCTACATTTTACAAAGTTCCCAGATGCATATGCTTCGAATACATCCGGAAATGTGAATCTTGATCGGTGTGAGATGAAGGCCTTGAAAACTCATGACTATCATATTATACTACAACAATTACTCCCTGTTGCAATTCGTGGCTCACTGCGCAAAGATGTTCATGCAGTATTAATTGAATTGGGTTTGTTTTTCCGAGCATTGACTTCAAAAACATTAAGATTAGATGGGCTTGACAGTCTTGAAAAAGGTATAATATTGATTTTGTGCAAGCTTGAGAAATTATACCCACCAAGTTTTTTTTACAATAATGATGCATCTATCCGTTCACTTAGTACACGAGGTTAAGTTTGGTGGTCCGGTTCAATATCGCTGGATGTATCCATTTGAGAGGTACATGCATAAATTGAAGGCTTTTATACGCAATAATGCTCGTCCGGAAGGGTCAATAGCCGAAAGTTAGATAGACAATGAGTGTTTGTTATTCTGCTCATTGTATTTAGATGGGGTTGAGACCAAGTTCAATAAAGTTGAGCGAAATGAGGATGGTTTTGATCGTCAACAAGTCGAAGGGTTGTCTATCTTTGCACAAAAAGTTCGTCACTTAGGAGGAGCAATTTACGACGAACTAAGTCATTTTGACCTTGAGAAGGCCAAATTGTATGTAGTTAACAATTGTGAAGAAGTGGAACCGTCCGCATGTAAGTAAATTAATTTTTGTATAACTATTTCATTACTTTATTTTCGATAGGTAATAGTTTTCATATGCATGTAAATTTATATAGGTTATACCAGATACAACTAGAAAAGCCAGTTACTGGTGAAAACCAACCAAAAATAGAATTTGATGTGTAGTTCCGAAATCACATAAGTAGTTTGTTTACTCTTCGAGTATTGTGAATTTTTCATTTGAACTACAACACATAGTTGATTTGTTTTCTATATACTAGGTCTCTGAACTATATAAACAAAATGCTTCCGTCACAACAAAGCAACTTTTAAACTTAGCTCGAGGTCTTGACCGGCGGGTAGCTCATTACACGGGATGTCTCACAAATGGACTTAGGTTTTATACTAAAGAGCGTGAGATGCGTTTAAGAGTACAAAATAGTGGTATAGTTGTTCATGGAGATTATAAAGGGGAACATATATACATAGTTTTATGGTGTTTTAAGAGACATTATTGAGGTGTCTTATATTGGTGGTAAACTGGTAATAGAGTTCTACTCTTCAAATGTGATTGGTGGGACGCTGGTAGCTCAAATAGTGGTATACGTAAAGACCGATTTAACTTTGTTAGTGTCAATGTTACTAAGACGTGTTACAAGGAAGATCCTTTTGTTCTAGCAAGTCAAGCTCGAGAAAGTATTTTACTTAGATGACAAAATTTTGGGAAAAAACTGGCGAGATTTCCAAAAATCTCAACCACTGTCAATATATGATATCCCTAGAATTTACATGGAGAATAATGAATTTGAGGTACACCAAGAAGATGAAATGCAAATGGCTGACCAATCTTTAAATGTTGAAGATGAAGATTCTGATATGCATTGAGATGATGGCATGCTACCTACTAATACCATTAATAATAATTCTAGTAATACAATTATTGAAGATAACGATGAGAGTGACAAAGAACTTATCCTGTCAAGTGACGATAGTGCTGAGTCAGATGACATGAGAGATGAAGGTCTGGTTGATGACGACACTGATGAAGAAGACTAATGTTAGGTGGCTATTTAACAAGTACATTTACGTTTCTTTCATTCTTTTTGATATATGGTTAACCTAGCTGCAACTAAAGCGTCTCTTTTGTCATTGTGAGTATGTGCACGTATGTATATATTTATATTCATAGATGATATGTGCGTATATCCTTCTAAGGATGCGTAAGTTTTCTGTCCCTTTACTTGTATAAAATCTGAGTATATTATATTTGTACCATTTTAATAATTCAACTAAATGATTTTTTGTAGAATTTCAAGCATGTTAGAATAGACAGAAGCAAGCTAATTACAACTATAAATCTGGATTTGTGTCATTATAATATCATCGTTTTTTTTCATCTTTCTTAGGTATTGAATATGGTATCTCCAACTGTCGTTCCGAAGGTAAAGCGGGAGAATTACAGGAAAATTGTGTCAAAACCTAACAGTCCTGAAACCCTGACCAATAGTGACATAGAGAAAGGTAACAAAACTATTGGAACATTCTTATAAATATTGGAAAATACACTAAAAATATTGTAAACATTATGATATTGTATGCTACATTCTTTAAATGTTTTCATGTCATGTATGATAAGTATTTTCTCCTGTAAACAGTATGATCTTGTATTGTGTTGGTTGTGACATGTATTATAGGACTTTCTAAATTTAAAGACCCATGGAGGCCGGTGGATGCAAACTTCATCTCGAAATTCGGCGCTATCGAAGAAAATTTTGCAATGGGCGTTCGTGTATCTAGGCCTAAGAAAGTGTTCAATGCTCAAAGTTCAAGAAGCAATCTAGCTCAAGCTGGTAAAGAGAACGTCCGACCTCCTACAATGAGAAGTAATCAAGGGACAGGTATGGCCTTGTTTCTTTTTATTTTTTGATAAGTAAGTATATTATAGAAAATATATTCCCCACTTTCTCTTTCAATGTCGTTTGGTTTTTAGTTTCGCATGCTCCCTTTTTTGATAAACTCTCCCCCTCAGTTGAACTATGTACCGTTTGGCTACCACCTTTAGAAGACTTTCCTTCAACATTTGCTTGTTCTGTTTCCATCTCGACAATAACTCGAAAGGAATTGCACACCTTTACCCATTTTTCCTTAAGCAGCATTTTTAAGCGCTTAATAGGGGACATTGTAACGTTCTGTACTATAAGTTTTTGATGTGCAGTAATAACATGTTTTCTTATCATTGTTGATAATTGTTTCCTCATGATAGAACATAAAAATTAGACCCGAATATTCTATTCGGGTACGAATCGACCTACCCATCATAGAGGGGTATCCAATGCTTGAATGGGCTATCACATGCCTTTCTTTGAGAATAAGAGTGGATATTACTAAAAGCCCAAGCCCACTTAAATAGGGACCCATGTCTGAAAAATCCCATGAGATGGAGACATTTGTCAACATCCTAGGAGGCATAATTGCCTATAAATAGCCAAATATCCCCCCTAAGAAAGGGACCAGAAAACATATCTAAAAAATATAGAGAGAAGGAGAGAAAAGATAAAAACTTATCAGAACGTATCACATCAATAGCCAAACCGAGCAAGATCGAGAACCGAGCACCAAAGAGAAGAGAAAGATCACGTTCCGGATCGAGCAGCGAATCCGAGCAT
Organism: Primula veris; assembly: GCA_963682055.1. NCBI lineage: Eukaryota > Viridiplantae > Streptophyta > Magnoliopsida > Ericales > Primulaceae > Primula > Primula veris. The sequence goes on along the minus strand of OY821743.1, from coordinate 22,649,887 downwards.
AAATACCGTGATAGAATTGTAGTCCGAGCAATGGCAATTGCCGAATAATAATAAAGATCAAGAAGTGTTCATCGTTTATTGTCAATTCATTATATATTATTGTTGAAAATCCTAACGCTACCGACCAAAGTTATGGCTTTGTCAAATGGCGCCGTCTCCGGGAATCATCTAGTTCCCAACTAGATTCGAAATCGAACACCAACGTTCTACCAGACGAGCAACAAATGGCAAACACCAACGAAGAAACTCGCCCAGAGGAATTAGGCACATCGACAAACCAGGAAATCCCAGTCCACAAAGACGTGTTAGCGCATCTCCTCAACATCAGAGACTGCTACGAAGCGCTTCAGGTTGGATCTCGACGTACCGTCTCTAACGTCCAAACAGAACAACAAACCGACCATCCCCCTCAGATCGACGGTCTTGTCAACGAAAACCCTACGGACACGGGGGCGGAACGAGCGCCATCCGCGACTAGGCATGCGGGTACACTCTTGCTAGACAACCGCCACCTCAATAATGCAGGGCCAAGCTCAAAGGCCCCTCAGCCAGTAGCCTCGGTCAACTCCAGTCCCCAATGGGTTCATTTTCAGACGAACGAAAACCACCGGTATGGCATGCCCGACGACCCCATACTAGAACAGGTAGTCCCATATCCACCCCTCCCACCGCGGATAATTACACCGTACACTGTGGAACTACAAACCCCTGTTCGACAAGATAGGACTACGGCCGCACTAGCACGGGCCGTAGAAAAACGTAATGCCCTGCTACAAGCCCAGCTAGAGGCATGCATGTCGGCCATGGCAGAGGCCGGCATCACGATACCGCCCATCCAACCGACAAACACGCAAACCGACACTCGACGGGAAGCAGAAGATTCTGCTTACCGAGTAGCGATGGCAGCGATGGGCTGACCTTATGATACGAGGATGCCGAGACAAGGAGAATCCATCCCGCGGATAACCCCGACGGTCTACGATCACCAAGGCGCTCCTCCTCTACCTGACCTCGACAGAAATCCGAACAATGGGAGGAACGGCGACCACAGGGTCATAGTCGGTTATTATCCACAACACCCATATGGGGATACGCCCCTCACTACTCGGCACCGGATGAAGCGTTCCAACAGGCTTGGGACGTATGCCAAGAGACTCCATGTACCGATCAGATAACTCGGTACCGCAATCCTGCGGGGTTTGTCATCCCCGAATTCAGACTATATGATGGAAGGAGCTGCCCCATCGATCACCTCCGACATTACAAAACAAGAATGGAGTTGTGGAGTGACGATAGTGCACTGATGTGCAAATTTTTTAAGAACAGCTTAGGTCAGGAGGCGTCGTCGTGGTATCATAATCTACCACGGGGATCCATACGAAGCTGGGCTGAGCTCCTCCGTGCATATTCAACCCGGTACGCCGTTCATAGTAAAAAGAAGGTTAACATTGAAACACTTCTAAAAATGGCTATGTTATCCAATGAGAGGCTCCAGGACTACTGCATACGCTTCATCGACGTGGCGAACCAGATCCCGCAGTACGCCAATAACATAGCCATCCAGAACTTCATCAACTCTATCCCCAGCGGCTATTGGGCGAGAAGGAAGTTCATCGGCAAGAATTTTCCGACCACTGACGCCCTTCTCGCCTATTGCACCCACCTTACTGATAAAAATGAAGAGATGCGAGTCCTCAACCGGGCTCCACCAAGAAGAGAGACGGTCCGGGAAGCACATGTGGACCGTAAGAGAGCCAAGAACAATCATGGGGAACCACTCCCCCAATCCAAACGGGACAAGGGTCCCGAGGTTCAGCGAAGGGAATACAGACCCATAGAGCCCGAGCCCAAGCCGCTCCGAATCGCCTACCCAACGCCGCCCAAACCACCTCAGCAAGGTCATGGGCCAGAAAGAGAACGCCAGAGGCGTTATGAACCGGTCGAGTTGAGGTACACTTTCAATCTTTCTGCCGAAGATATCCTAAAGGATATATGCAGAGAAAGTTGGTATTCCCGACTCGAACCAATCCACTCCCTCCCTGATTCCAGAGATACCAAGCTCTTCTGCGCCTATCATGAGGATCACGGCCATCTCACCGAGCATTGCCGAAACCTGCAGTGGAAGATGAATGCGTGGGGAGATGCGGGATTGCTCAATAAATTCATCAAAGGCGCTAGAGACAAAGGCAAGCAGCTAGTCATCGAGGGAACGGTCAACCGACAAGGAAAAACGATCAACGTTGTCCACTTGACAAGGCCCAAGAGCACCGGGGGAGATCGGTCCCAAAAACGGCAGCTGGCCCACTTTGGGCAAGTAGCTAAAGCTTCGTAGGCGTCGACCTCAAAGCGGCAATGCATGCCGCAGAGACACCCACCCATTTCTTTCTCAGATCTTGATGAAGAAGGGGTGATATACCCTCACGGGGACGCCATTAACCTTCACGTCTAGATCGGCATAGACACCGTCAGTAGAGTGCTTGTCGACCAAGGAGCCTCTTGTGATATCATGTACAAAGAGCTCTTTGACAAGATGGAGCTCAAATTGCAAGATCTACAGCCCACTAACGTCACCCTGATCGGGTTCATCTCAAAGACGACTAAACCATTGGGAAAGATCGTCCTAAATGTTACCACGGGATCCGTATCTGTCCCCATGGAGTTCTTAGTGGTCAATGATAATTCCGGCCACAATGCGATCTTGGGCCGACCGTGGCTTCATGCTATGAGGGTGATACCTTTCACTTACCACCAGAAGGTGAAATACCCTAATGCCAAGGGGGAGATCGAGACAGCCCGAAGATGTCAGGAGGATTTAAGACGCTGTGAAGACATCACCGCTACGTTGAAGAGACAACTTGTAGTTGTCGAACAGCCCACAAGCGCAGGGAAGCTGATCGACCAAATAGCACGAGCTGAGAGGGTCGTTGAAGAACAAGTCGGAGAAACACTCCGGAAGGTGTATATCCCGGATACGGATGAGGAGCACTACTTCCTCATCGGAGATAGCCTTCCTAAAGAGGAATCCAAGGAGCTAGAAGTGTTCCTCTTCAGCAACATCGATAAGTTTGCTTGGAGCCCCAAAGACATGCCCGGTCTAGATCCGAAAACAGCATGCCACCACCTCAGCGTAAATGCCGAGTACAAGCTCATAGCACAAAGGAGCAGAAAGGTGTCCGTCCAGCACAGAGCGCCAATAATTGCTGAAGTCCGAAAGTTGTTGGTAGCAGGAGCGATACGGGAAGTGTTCTACCCAAAGTGGCTGTCCAATCCGGTAGTCCTCCCGAAGAAGAACGGGAAGGAAAGAGTCTGTATAGACTTTACCAATCTGAATAAAGCCTGCCCGAGGGATCCATTCCCCCTACCAAGGATCGATCAATTGGTGGATGCCACGGCAGGAGCAGAAAGGATGACCTTCCTCGATGCATACTCGGGATATCATCAAATCCCCCTTGCCCCCGAAGATCAAGAAAAGACCTTGTTCATATCGCCTTTGGGAAACTATTGCTATACGGTTATGCCATTCGGCCTACGAAATGCAGGAGCGACATACCAAAGGATGATAACAAAGGTATGCCAAAAGCATATAGGGAAGACAATGGAAGTATACATAGATGACATGGTCGTCAAGAGCGAAAGGGCCACTTCCCACCTCCAGGACATTAAAGACGTCTTCCAAACGCTGGGCGGGCACAAACTAAAGCTTAATGCTAGCAAATGTGCTTTTGGCATCAGCAAAGGGAAGTTTTTGGGGCATATGGTCAGCCAAAGAGGAATAGAGGCTAACCCCGACCAGATAACGGCTCTGCAAAACCTAGCAGCACCAAAGAATAAGAAGCAGGTGTAAGAGTTCACGGGAATGATGGCCGCACTAAGCAGGTTCATCAGTCGATCCGCAGATAAGGGACGACCATTTTTTGAGACCCTCAAGAAGGATAAGAAGTTCGTATGGGACCCGGCGTGCGAGAAGTCATTCGACAACCTCAAAGAGTATCTAAGGACGCTGCCACTGCTAGTGAGGCCGAATAAAGGAGATATTCTGGCCTGCTACCTAGCAGTTTCCACTACAGCTGTGAGCGCGGTCCTCCTAAGAGAAGAAGGACGAAAACAGTTTCCGGTCTACTTCGTCAGCAAAACTATGGTCGAGGCCGAAACACGATACCTACCGTTGGAAAAGTTGTGTTTGGCGTTGGTTGTTGCTACCCGGAAACTGCCACACTACTTCATAGCTCACAAAGTCCAAGTCTACACGAAGTTCCACGTCAAGGAGTCCCTTCGACGGACGGATATCAGCGGTCGGGTGGCGGTATGGGGGGTCGAGCTATCCCAATTTCATATCGAATTCGCACCCCGACACGCCATAAAGGAACAGGTGCTGGCTGATTTCGTCGCTGAGTTCACCGAAGGTTATGACGAGCCCCTGACCATTTCACCACAATCGCACTGGGAGATACATGTCGACGGATCGTCCACCAAGGACGGATCGGGAGCAGGCATCGTCCTCAAATCCAGAGAAGGGATGATCATCGAGAAAAGCATCAAGTTGGGCTTCCGAGCTACTAACAACGAGGCGGAATATGAAGCCATGATCAATGGCATGCTCATTGCCAGATCCCTTAGATGCACCCACTTGATTGCTAGCTCCGACTCCATGCTAATCGTCAACCAGGCTACTGGTGAATTCCAAGCTAAGGATGACCGAATGATCCTTTACCAAGAGAAAGTCCAGGGCATAATGGTCATGTTCGCACAATGCGAACTAATAAGAATCAATCGCACCGAAAACGCACATGCCGACGCCTTGGCAACCCTAGCCTCGACGTTAACGTTGACCAACACTCGGACGATCACAGTGGAGCTTTTGGAAACCCTGAGCATAACTAAAAGAATAGACCGAGTGACATCAGTACAATACGAGCTAGGATGGATGGACGACATGATTCGCTATCTGCGGAACGGGACGCTCCCGGCTGACAAGATAAAAGCGTTGAAGGTCACAAGAAAAGCCCCTCGGTTCTGGTTATCTGAGGACGACAAACTATATAAATCCAGTTACCAAGGACCTCACCTTCTGTGCGTCCGATCCGAACTGCAACAGCCTGTCTTGGAAGAGGTCCATGAAGGGTCCTGCGGAGCACACATCAAAGGGCGATCCCTCGCCAACAAGGCGATCACTCAAGGATATTGGTGGCCTTATATCAAACGAGATGCAGACGTTTGCGTCCAAAGATGCGACAAGTGCCAAAGATTCGCCAAAATACCTCGTCTCCCATCGTCGATGATGACCCCGGTATCGGCACCCTGGCCATTCGTGCAATGGGCAATTGATATTGTCGGGAAACTTCCCAGAGCACCCAGCAGCGTGGAATATCTTATCGTAGCGACGGACTACTTTACCAAATGGGTCGAGGCTAAGCCTCTCCGAGAGATTAAAGCCAGCAACGTTAAACAATTCATCTGGGAGTATATCATCACTAGGTTCGGCATACCATACGCCATTGTTGCAGACAACGGCACCCAGTTCAAGGACACCAAGCTGTAGCTTTGGTACGAAGAACTCGGTATCCGGAAATTCTATTCGACCCCGACATACCCACAAGGAAATGGGCAAGCCGAGGTTACAAACCGAACTGTCCTGGATGGTATCAAGACGACCCTCGAACGGGCAAAGGGAAGATGGCCTGGACGACTGCTCAACGTCTTATGGTCTTGCCAAACTACGCCAAAGATGGGCACCAAGGAAACCCCATTCAGTTTAGCGTACGGCGTCGAGGCCGTCATACCAACGGAAATCGGGCTACCCACACTCCGAACAACTCTAGTCGAGCAAGGAAACAATGAACAAAGGATGAGAGAAGAACTCGACATGCTGGACGAGAAACGAGAGATAGCAGCCCTCACACTAGCAAAGTACCAGCAAAGCGTTAAGCAAACCTATGACAAAAGGGTGAAAGGGACCAAGGAATTTATGGTAGGAGAGCTGGTGCTACGGCGAGTAACGGTCTATACCAGAAACGAGATACATGGCAAACTGAGCCCTACCTGGGAAGGCCCATACGAAATCGTCAAAAGGACAAGCCAGGCGACCTATAAGATCAAAAGCGTTCTGTTCGAAAATAGCCGAGGAGAAAAGAATTCTTGGAACGTGACCAATCTCAAGAAGTACTACGTATGAACTGGCTTTCAGTACAGGTCACAACGTAACCCTACTTTGTCACAACATTATTTTTGAATTCATAAGATATTTTGCTATTTACCAGGGTTGAGGAACAAAAAGTCCCCCAACGTAACCGGGGGTATAAGAATTCCTAAACGGCATGTATAACTTATTGCCTAGGAATACTAAAAAGTCCGCCAACGTAACCGGGGGCATAAGAAATTCCTAAACGGCATGTATGACTTATTGCCTAGGAATACTAAAAAGTCCTCCAACGTAACCGGGGGCATAAGAAATTCCTAAACGGCATGTATGACTTATTGCCTAGGAATACTAAAAAGTCCCCCAACGTAACCGGGGGCATAAGAAATTCCTAAACGGCATGTATGACTTATTGCCTAGGAATACTAAAAAGTCCTCCAACGTAACCGGGGGCATAAGAAATTCCTAAACGGCATGTATGACTTATTGCCTAGGAATACTAAAAAGTCCTCCAACGTAACCGGGGGCATAAGAAATTCCTAAACGGCATGTATGACTTATTGCCTAGGAATACTAAAAAGTCCTCCAACGTAACCGGGGGCATAAGAAATTCCTAAACGGCATGTATGACTTATTGCCTAGGAATATTAAAAAGTCCTCCAACGTAACAGGAGGCATAAGAAATTCCTAAACGACATGTATGACTTATTGCCTAGGAATACTAAAAAGTCCTCTAATGTAACCGGAGGCATATGACATAATGGCTCAGTCCCACTTATGCAGGTACCAACTCCATCAAGGAAAAAGTGCAAATAGTTCTGGCCCACATTATGGAGGCAATGAAACATCGAACGAAGAAATCAGCAAAGAAAAATCAATCCCATCAATGAAATATCAGTACGACAATGAGAAGATCCGAAAAACAAGAAGAAAGAAATAAAGCAAATAGTTCTGGCCCACATTATGGAGGCAATGAAACATCGAACGAAGAAATCAGCAAAGAAAAATCAATCCCATCAATGAAATATCAGTACGACAATGAGAAGATCCGAAAAACAAGAAGAAAGAAATAAAACAAATAGTTCTGGCCCACATTATGGAGGCAATGAAACATCGAACGAAGAAATCAGCAAAGAAAAATCAATCCCATCAATGAAATATCAGTACGACAATGAGAAGATCCGAAAAACAAGAAGAAAGAAATAAAGCAAATAGTTCTGGCCCACATTATGGAGGCAATGAAACATCGAACGAAGAAATCAGCAAAGAAAAATCAATCCCATCAATGAAATATCAGTACGACAATGAGAAGATCCGAAAAACAAGAAGAAAGAAATAAAGCAAATAGTTCTTGCCCACATTATGGAGGCAATGAAATATCAAACGAAGAAATCAGCAAAGAAAAATCAATCCCATCAATGAAATATCAGTACGAGAATGAGAAGATCCGAAAAACAAGAAAGAAATAAAGCAAATAGTTCTGGCCCACATTATGGAGGCAATAAAACATCGAACGAAGAAATCAGCAAAGAAAAATCAATCCAATCAATGAAATATCAGTACGACAATGAGAAGATCCGAAAACAAGAAGAAAGAAGTAAAACAAATAGTCCTTGCCCGCATTACGGAGGCAACAAGATACAACCAACCACAACGAAATTAATTTAAGAACTACTACATGAGGAGCACGACGGCAATTGACCGAGCTCTACCTCTTCGTCATCCGTCGCTGTATCCCCATCGGTCTCCTCGCCATCAAAACGCTCCTCAGAAATGAGGGCATCAAAGTTGGTCGTATGAGCACCAACGCATGCCAGCGTCTTAAGCCGCGCGGAGAACTCGGCTCTTTTAGCGATCTCGTGAGCATCCGAGGCCGCTTTACGGCGAACATCGTCGAAGGGAAGCTTACGAGCTTCGATCGTAGCCGCAGAAGCATCGTATCTGGATCGGGACAGGCGGAAATACTTCACCAGAATATTGGCTTGGGTTCCCAGCGACTTTAGTTTACCGAGGTATTTTTTCTTTACATGCCAATACCGATCTAAACGACGCTCCTGAACCAAAACAACATGCTCGGCACGACGAACATATTCATGAAAAGAGGACGCCTGGATTTTCAACTTGGCCCTAAGTCGGGCACACTGATCAACCAACTTGACGTTTTTGCCCATTAAAACGATGTAAGGCCACTTGGCATGCCCTTCACTAGCCGCACCAGATGAGACCTCGTCCCGGGCAACACCAGTAGGTCCTAGCCCCGGACTAACTAGGCATGGAGAATCAGCCTGGTGCGACATAGTAGCATGTGCCTAAGAAAAAAAAATGGGGAAGAAATGAAGAGATGAATATTCATCCGCAAATAAAGAAAAGACACGAAAGTAGAAGAACGAAGATTTTTTATATACAAGCTACAAGTAAAATGACAAAACAAGCTACTCAATCATCAATCCGATAACCCGTCAACAGACGCTGAGGTCTCTATGGCATCAGCGAAATGAATATCTCGCAATGAGACAATTTGAGTCCCCAAACGTTCATGTACGACCGCATCCACTCGGTTCAAGGCAGCCGTGGTCTCAGTTACCCCGGCCATAGCGTCACCCATGCGCTCTGCCCGGGCAACACCATGCATCCCTTTTACATGATCGAGCACCTCTAATGCGTGACTTCGGGCCCAATACGCTTTGGCAAAGGATAGCAGCAGGTCCGCGTCCTCGAAAACGGCCCCTAGAACCAAGTTCAAGCTCGTCACCCGGCCTCGGGCTTTATCACGAGAGCGCTGAAGCGCACCAAGAAGCTCCTTAGCCTTTCCCTTATTTGCCGTATAATAGGCGGTCTTCTTGCTGAACTTCTCTCCCAAGTCACGTAATCGAATCGACAAGTTTGAAATATGAATATTCAGACCCTCGATTTCACGACGAGCAGAATTCAGTTCAGAAGTTAGCGACGCTTTAGATCTTTCAAGACCATCTATAACATCGCCTACACTACGACTAGGCGAGGTCCATACCACCATGGCAAGGGAGTTAACAGGTACCTGACAAGATTTCGTTTTTTTTTACATCCTTCAAAAGACGACGACCCACAAACAAGGAAATTAACAAGGAAAGCCAAACAGAAAGAAAACGTAGTACCTATATTATCTTTCTAGTTACAAAAGAGACCCACAATTCGGGTACCAAAAGATTTTACGCTAAGCTACATAGAAAATACCGCAAGAAAATGGTCAAGGCTCCACCTGAGGAGATGCGGGTGGGGGAGTAACAGCAGCAGCAGCAGACCGAGGAGTCGAGGGAACCGACCCGGGATGGGGATGGAGCGCCGTTGATGTAGTATGCCCCGGTAGCCGTGGGAGCTCCTCATCCCGAAGATTGGCCCAATCTAGAGGCTTAGGAGGGGCACCTTGCAGACAGGGATACACCAATTCCGACCACGCCCGGTTCGACAGTGGTACCTTCGCAAAGTTTAGAGCTCGGACATGAGCGCAAAAGACGGAAAAATTAGCCATCATTGCAAACTTTTTCCGTTCATCTGCTTGCTCTGCCTTCAGAGCAGCAAACTCTGATGTTTCGGCCTCCACATCCTCCGCCATGAGCAAGTTATCGGCCTCCAGCAGGTCATATTTTTCAACCAAATGCTCTTTCTCGGCCCCCAACTTCTCGATTTCCTTGGTCAGGCGTAAGTTGTCTCCCACCAATTTATCATAATCAGAGGCCAACTTAGCCATCTGGGCTTTTTCCTCGGCCGTTGTTTTGCTTTCGACCATCAGCTTCTCTTTCTCCGCCTCTAGCTCGGAGACCAACTTCACTTGCTGAGCTTTATCCTCGGCCAAGGCTTTATTTTCGGCCATCAGCTTCTCCTTCTTAGCCTCTAGTGCTGACAGCTGATTCCTTAACACCACGATATCCACGAAGACCTGTATTTAGAAACATCAGACACCAGCCAAAACAAGAGCATCACGACCTATATAACAAAATACGTGCGCAACATACCCGAAGCGCATCAGTGCTGGCCTACTCTATAACCGACATTGCATGCCGAGCAGCTATTTTCTCTGCATCCTTGACGATGAGGGGCTTAAGAGCAGTATACCCCATCCTCAAGACTCGGGGCTGCTCCAACAGCTCACCCCTACACCGATCAATATAACGGGTCATTGCAACCCCGTCCACCAATACCTTTTCAGGTCCCTCGAGAACCTCATCCTCGCCACCCACCACAACATCCACGGCAATCTCTTTGCCGGCTTCCACCTCCACTTCCTCCCTCACATCCTTCTCCGAAGGACCGGTCTCAGGGGCCCTATGCTCGATCACCTCCTCAGTACGGATGGGTGAGCAAACAGACAGGACTATCGGGTCCTCAGTATGGATAGGCGAGGTAACAGGAAGGGTCATCGTATCCTCGCCCATGTTCACCAAGAGGTTCATATGCCCGAATACGTCATCAATCGACCCCTGAAACACAATAATACCCATAGACCGGGCAAGAGCAAGGGTAACCAACGAAGAAGTCAGTAGCTGAAACAGGATGACAAATAAAGCGATGAACAAGAGAATTAAAAGAAATAATTCACAAAAAAATATATACACGTACATCGGCATGAGTAGAAGCCCCCTCGGTGGTATCACCCTGAAAAGAAGCAACCAACGCCACTCCAGGACCAACATTGGCACCTTCCTCACTTACCGAGGTCTCAGTCCCTCTAGCCCTCTTCGGGGTACCAACAGCGGGGTCCGATGCTCGGCGCTTAGAACGAACAGGCATTTTCCCTCCCCGAGAAGCATTTCTAGCCTTGACAATTTTGAGGAAGTCCTCCTCAGTCTCTGTGGGAATCTCGGGCGCAGGATTGCCCTTGGTCACCGGCCCCGCAGGATAACCTAACAACATGGGAGCAGCACGGCTCACCGGATTCTTCGTCGGTCCAGGCCCCCACCAGTTCCAAAGAGCTAACAACGCTTCAACATTTGCAGCACCTAGGCCTGGAATATCGGGAGCCGTCGTGGCAGGTCCCGGAATCTGGTGTCCAGCACAACCCCACTCTCCGGAAGCAATCACAACACCAAGGTTATGCTCTTTGTTAGTATCGGGAAGACCGATGACGAGCCAAGAGAAGGAGCGCAAAGTCTTCAAATACGAGCTACGACGCTCGAAACTCAAACTGTAGACACCGAACACATCTTTCAGTTCGATAGGTATCCCGGATAACTCCGACAACCTTTGAATACCGTTCAGCGTGCGGTAACCATTCAAGGCAAGTTGGGCTGGCGCGATCTGGACGGCCTCAAAGAACGAAGCCACCCAATCAGTAAAACACCGAAGAACGAACGGCTACCTCGCCGGCCGGAACAAATCCCATGACCTCCTCATCGGAGACAGGCAGCCGAATACGTATGTCGGCGGGTATTCCGGCCGACCTCTTAAAATCTTCCTCCACAAATGGGCCAACTTGGGCCAGACATTGGGTCAGAATTTCCTATCCAAACATCATCAAAACTCCATCAAAATACTAACCAAAAACACATGACACGACAAGTCCCCCCCCCCAATTGATAGAAACCCTAAACGTTTTCCACCAAACCAATAACTATCCTATACAGGAAGAAAAACCACTACTCAACAACCTAGATAGACATATATCGACAACCAAGACCATATATGACGACAACCACAAATCACATACGTATCCTAATCACAGAGGTATCCAGACAAACAACCCACAAAATACGAAGATACTTACAGTCATGTTCACGAGCAAGCGAGCGAGAATAGCAGCAAATCTATCTGCAATCAGGCGAAACCTTAGATGGAGAGGCAAGAAATTTTTGGGCGGGAAGAACAAACCCTAGAAAGAGAAAATAAGAGATATTTTTTCAACAAATTTTGAGATAAAAACCAAAGGGATTACTTAGCACAGTTAAAAGGAGTGAAGCCATAGAAAGAATAAAATAATAACCGTCCTTTCGTGTGACAGAGGTTTACCTTTTTCCCACCCACAGAAAAATCCCCAACTTCTGCTAATTTCAACAAATCAACGCTCCAGATCTGCCCACGTCAGATAATGTATCCCACTACCCAAGGCAGTTCACATCATTACACCTAAATAAACGGCCAGTGGACCCTACCACGAAAAGCTTCCAGCATACGCTACCAATATTACCAAACCGAGGATGTCCTCCTATTAAGTTCCTCGATGCCAAACCGTGTCATACCCGAATAGCACGCCGAACAAGGTGGACGGAGACCGTTCCTAGCTCGACGGAATTTAAGCATCAAGTCTAATAACGCTCTCCGGGGGGATAACCACGGTGCACCGTGCTCGGTGTCGTATCCGATACTGAGAGACATCGAATGATATCAACATAAAGGCAAAGCAAATAAAATAGACAGGATCGGTTGCAAAACACAAGTTTTATTCATTCACAAAGGGGAAAACAACCAGTTACAACGGGAAAAATAAAAAAGTACAACTTCAACACTAAAATACTTCTCTATTTCTGAGCCCTAGAACTACCACCTTCCTCGGCATCCCTCTTAGCCAAGAGCTCCTGGAGATGATCCTTCTCCTTAATCAAACGAGAAATCGCCATCTCAGCATGTTGCAAAGCATAGGACTGAGATTTGCATTTTTGCTCGGCCTTAAAACGAGCAGTACCCTCCTCATCCCAATACTGTTTAAACCTCTTAACTTCAGTCCGAGCACACATAAGATCGTGTTTCAGCCACGACATCTCGATCTCTTTTAGCTGAAGAGGAGTCAATTCCTCTTCCCCAAAACCAGGGGGACGGGGTAGCAAGAAGGTAGGCTCTTCAACAAGGGTCTTCTTTTTGGAGGCAGATCTGGTGATGGGAGCCATCTCAAACAAAAGCAGGTTAGAAGAAACAAGAGAGAAAAGGAGATTGGATAATGAAGTACAGGCAATAGGGAGCATTTATAAAGAAATTCAAGGGTACAAAAAACAAAAAGGCACAAAGTACGAGGCGTTGCAACGGTTTACAAGACAAAGGCACGAAATACGAAAAGATACAACTGTTCAAATACAAGTTCCAAAACGAAAAATACATCAGAAAAATAGACTAATCTAATCAAGGATCAGTGGGTGGGACAACAAAACTGCCAGACCGAGAGGCAATCTCCCGAGCAGAGCTAGCTAACTGAGCTTTATATGAGTCGTTCATAACGACCAAGCATTCATTCTCCCGGGCAAGGTATGCATTCTCGCCAATAAGGGCAGTAACTTGCTCTTTAAGCCGAGCATTTTTAACAGTCATACTAGCGAGGCCTTGAGGGGAGTTATCAAACTCATTCTGAGCATGATCCCAAATCTCCTCGACTTCATACCAGGAGTTGGCCAGAGTGTTCCTACGCACCAATAGGTGGTCAAGTTCACGACCCAAGGCCGAAATCTCGGTCCATTTAATTGTCTCCTCGGGGTGTGAGTTATACAAACTCAAATCCAGGACACCATACTCCTTCTCAAGCTTAGCCATCATATGACGGACCCGGGATACCTCAGCATCCAAGTCCTTCATCTGAGCATGATATCTCACCACGGGCTCAGACATTAGGAAAAGTTATTCTTATATAGAAGGAGATGAGAGATGAAAGAGAAGCAAACACAGTATGAGAAAAGATATATTCTGAAGAAAAGTTGAAGAGTATTTATAGAGCGAAGATAATATGGTATTGTCTGACAATGCTTGGGAACACGCATGTTTGACCAGCCTGCCATGCCTCAGATATCACATGGCACCGGTACAGTAAGAAATAAAAGAAAGAAGACAATTGAGTAAGCCTACATTCCAGAAAAAGACAAACCACAAGTGCAACACAAAAAGAAGTGCAAGACAAAAGAAGTGCAAAATAAAGGGGCAAATATAATTTTCATTAATAAGATGGGATACATCACTGTTCATTACATCAGAGGACATCAAAAAGGAAATCAATTACATCCGAGAAAAATATCTATTACATCCGAGAAAATCTATTACAAAAGATCATACAAAGAAGATCGACTGTATCAGCAGGCCAAGCGAGCTGGCGACGATGGGGAAGAGGAAGAAAAAGATGAAGAGGAACATAAAGAAGAAGTGAAAAAAAAGAAGAGGAAAATGAAAAATGACAAAAACCCTAGAAGTAACAAAAAACCCTTAGGATCACAGGGTTGATTGTTACATCATAGTGGTGAGAAAGAAGAGGAAGAAAGAGAAAAAGGAAAAAAGTAGAGAGAACAAAATATAAAAGAAAACCTGAAAGGTATAGAAAGAAAAGAGTGATGGGAGAGAAGATGAAGAAAAAGAAAGGGGAAGCGCAGAATAAAAAAAATAAAAAAGAAGAATAAAAAGAAAGAAAAAAGGGGGGGGGGGGACGCTAGGGGGAAGTCGATCGGTATCAATGAGAGGGCTCGGCAGAGACATTCCTGTCCCGAAGTGTTGGGTTCCCCGTCAACACCTCATTCTCTTCGACTAGAGCCCGGCGAGCACGTCGACAATAATCCAGCTCGGACCTTAGCCAAGTCAATTCCCAAACCATCTCGGTATGGTGATAACGCATCACCTTTAACTCCTCTTCAGCATCCTTCAACAGCTTTAGTGCATGGCCATAGGAGGCTTCAAAAGCCTCCACTTGCATAACCAATGCAGATTTGGTTGAAGAACCTTCCATTTTTAGGAAGTATAAGATGAAATTCTGTATATAATGAAGAGAGATAAGGGGGAGATTGTGAAGAAATCCATATCTTAAAGAAGGTATTTATAGATAAATTAAGGAAGGTTTAGCGTGGGGAAGTGCAACCGTTCGTCAAAACACTCTGGAAAACATGGGTAATTAAAAAGAGGCGCCTGTTGAGAAATTTAAAGTGGGGAGTTGCAACCATTCGTTATTAAAAGAGGCGTCTGTTGAGAAGAAACGCTTGGATTCATGCCAGTATTTAAAGAGGGTAGAATTCGAAAAGCCTCTGCACGTGTCAATCTGGAAAAAGTGCAACAATATTAAGATATAAGGGATAAGATTTGTGCACAGGGCTCAAGAAATCTCAGTGGTCCCTAGATACAAATATTAAGAAGATCCAGTGGATAAGGTCAAACACAAGGCCCAAGAAAAGTCATTAAAGAAGCCACAAGCATGCGCAGTCAAAATAAATTGCATTGGGAAAGTAATTCAGATATAAACAAGAAAAAGAAGTCTTTATTGATTGATTGATACTTCATTACAGAAGAGGCAGTCAACATAAAGGAAGTACAATAAAAAGAATAAAATCATTTCGTAGAAGGGCCTGCTTCGTCATTCGGCTTCCTCTTAGACCGAGCATACACTTCCTTAAGGACCAGTTTGTAGGCCCTCTTGGAAGTAATATGCCTATCTCTAGAAGCCTCAAGCTCTTTGATCCGAGCACGAGCCCAAATATTGTCGATCAGAGACCTCTGATATTCACTCTCCATGGCCTCCAAGCGCTCGTCCATCTCAGCAGCTCGGCGAGCCTCCACGGTTAAAGAGGCAACCCTCCTTTCGAGGATACGAGCCTTCCTAACCTCCTCCTCGAGATGGGCAACATATTCAGGAAGGTTGTCACCACTATTTTCACGAGGAGAAGCCATTTGTTCGTTAATAAAGAATTGAGTTGCACAAAGAATATAGGAATAGTCCCCTTTTATAGGAAGAGATAAGGGGTAGATCAAAGGTCATCTCGAAGAAAGACAACCTCTTGAACTTCCCAAGAGCATTTATGGTTAACTACAGCAGTTCAAATCCAATTAAATCATCCAAGAAGGTATCAAGAGAATAAACAGACAAGAATGAAAATAAAAGATGTTTTATTAATATTTTTCCATGATTCGATTACAACTTGGTGATGACACCCAATACAAAGAAATCACAAGACTAATTATTCCGAGGAAGAGCCTCCTTCAACGTCATCCGAACTCGGTTTAGACCGAGCATGCAACTCCTTGAAGGCAAGCTTATAGGCCCTTTTTGATGCCTTTTGCTTAGCCAAATAAGTCTCGAGCCTCTTTATACGCTCAAAGGCCCAATCCAGGTCAGCCATCATCAAGTGATGGGCCACATCTATATCGGACAACCTTTTTGTCATGTCCGTCAGCTTCCTTTTCACAACGCGAGCCTTCTTGACTTCATTCTCCAAGTAAGCGACATAATCTGAAGAATTGTCTCCAGTAGAACCATTGGGAGAAGCCATTAAGTCACAAGCAAGGGGGTGATGGAATAAGTAATTGTGGGAAGGGTATTCCCTTTTTATAATAAGGTGATTTTTGGAAAGGTCAAGGGTTCTTCGAAGAAAGATACCAAGGGTCATATCATAGTCAAATAGCAAATTTGCAAGTTCCCAAGGAGCAGTTATAAATAGGGGCAATTGTCGAATGAAACATAGGGAACAGCTAAACCGAAGTAATCTCTTCGACAGACCAATCATGACTCCCTCGACGTGGAAACCACACCGAGGAAGTCAGGGAGCACTCGATAGAACATAAAAATTAGACCCGAATATTCTATTCGGGTACGAATCGACCCACCCATCATAGAGGGGTATCCAATGCTTGAATGGGCTATCACATGCCTTTCTTTGAGAATAAGAGTGGATATTACTAAAAGCCCAAGCCCACTTAAATAGGGACCCATGTCTGAAAAATCCCATGAGATGGAGACATTTGTCAACATCCTAGGAGGCATAATTGCCTATAAATAGCCAAATATCCCCCCTAAGAAAGGGACCAGAAAACATATCTAAAAAATATAGAAAGAATGAGAGAAAAGATAAAAACTTATCAGAACGTATCACATCAATAGCCAAACCGAGTAAGATCGAGAACCGAGCACCAAAGAGAAGAGAAAGATCACGTTCCGGATCGAGCAGCGAATCCGAGCATAAATACCGTGATAGAATTGTAGTCCGAGCAATGGCAATTGCCGAATAATAATAAAGATCAAGAAGTGTTCATCGTTTATTGTCAATTCATTATATATTATTGTTGAAAAGCCTAACGCTACCGACCAAAGTTATGGCTTTGTCACCTCATTTAACAGACTTAAAGGTTGTCCACCATCATCATGTTCAGAACTTTAAAATGAATGCTCCTCTCTCCGGTCCTAAGAATGTTGTCCAGGTTCCGAGTTCAAACAGTACCGGTCTAACTCAAGCTGATAGGGAAATTGCTAGTGCTCATTTGATGAGAAGTAAACAAGCAAGTATTAAGATGGTCCTACATAATATTATTATTATGTTTCAATGTCATCTTTCATTTGATGAAAAATGCTAGTGTTAGTGTACCTCAACCTGGTAGCCAGAAAGCTAGAGCTCATATGAATTAATGAACTAATGTCATGTTTTGGTTACATTTTTGATAAGTTTTATCCTCATTCAACAGAGTTAGAAGCTGTCCCACATCGCCATGTTCAAAATTCAGAAATGAATAATCCACATTCTAAGCCTACGAAGGTCGGTATTCATTTCTTATAAGGCTTTGTAGATTTGCGTACAATGTGTTGATTCTTGAATTTCATTTTTTAGAAAGTGCAAGATCAGAATCACAGTGGTAACACATTTTGTGTTGTAACTGAAACGACAAAGAATTCTTCTGGTGTGCCTGTTGAAGGTGAAATTAAACTTTAATTTAACTAAGTCTTTGAGCTTACACGGTTTTATTAAGTGTTAATGTACATGCATTGTGTTTTAGGCTCTTCAAAAGTGACTAACACTCAAACTTCTTCCATGCCGGAGGTCGGCGTTGGTGGTAAGACAAAAGACTTTTGTTCATAACTATTTTGTATTTCTAGGAATGATTTTAGGTCTTTTCCCTCTATATTCTGATGTTAGATGTAAACTTTTTTTCTAGGCTCTACTAAACCCAAAAAAAGCCGTGGAAGGACCCAAGGTTATAAATTAGCTAAAACGATGCGACAGCCATTTGAGATCATATTTCCTCAACATGTTAATAGACCAGTGGGTGAGCACTTCAATAAGTTTAGCACTGAAGTTGGTGTTCTGGTTCGACAATTTGCACCGTTGCAAGCAGAATCATGGAGTGCCGTTAGTCAAGAGATAAAGAATTCCATAATGGACCGTCTCCGTGTAAGTAGTTGCTATATATGTTCCCCATTATGTTGCTCCAAAAATTGTTTTAGCTATCTAATGTCCACCATCTACAAATACTACTATGGTTCTATTGTGTAATGCAGTAACTTCATGGGAGTTGGATAAAAAGATTAACTAAAAGGAATTGACTTTAATAATAATTGGAAATGGCATGCAAGAATTACATACTTTGTACTGTTTAATTCTCAACATTACTTGACTAGCATGTTTACCAGGAAAACTTTCTATTTGGTCATGAGGATGAAGTTATTGCATCGGTGAACTGTATAATGGCAAGATGATATTATACCTGGCGCTATAGTATACATGACGAGTTTTTGAAGTATCGAAGTTTAGCAGCAGCCCTTTCAAATCCACCACCTATGGACTTAGACTTTAAAGACTTGATGTATCTTTGCAATTTGTTCAGCACCCCAAAGTTTAAGGTATCTTTCGAATTTTTTTTTCTCACTCCATTAATTTTTTTCTCAACTTTTTAAGAATATATTTTCCTCTCAGGCTCAAAGTGAACGAAACAGAAAGAATAGAGCAAAGTTGAGATCACGCATGTAGCCGGAACAAAAGCATATTCAAAGATCAGATATGATAAGGTACTATTTGCGAGCCATTTAGAAAGTTTTTTAGTATCGTCTTTGTTCTCTACATTTATGTTACTTCCTTACTCTTTTCTTCATTTCGCAAACATTGAATTTAAAAAAAAAATTAGCGAAATACCATCACTCAGGAAGATCTCGAATTTACAGAGCCTTATGAAACCACTCATCGAAGAAGGTCTGATAAATCTTGGGTGGACGAAAATGCTAAAGAATTTCACATAAGTCTGTCTTTTGTTTTGTCTATCTCATGTCAGTTAATTAATTAATTGAATGACAACTTACCAATGGTGTTTATTGTAGGAGAGCATGAAAAAAGATAAGATGATGGCATAGCTGGAGGGAAGAAACCTCACAGACGAGCAGCTGTTCGTGTTGACTTTTGGAAGCAAAGCTGGCTATTTTTGCAGTTTAGGGCATGGTCCAAAACCTACATCCTCTGTCACAGGGAAATGCACGTGTGCAGAACTCGTACGAGAGGCCTATGAAGCAAATAAACACGCTGATTTTGCTGAAAAATCGGCTCTTGTGTTGGCTGAAAAGTTGAAGATAGTAGAGGATCAACAAGAACAGTTGCGAGAATATATGAACATGCAGTTCGCTTTATTCCGAGAACATATTTTCAGCAATTCTTCGGTAAGTAATCATTCATGAGTTATAATTTTCATTTATACATAATAACAGCTATGTCTAATAAAGATCATTTAGTCATTCATTGGTCAGTTGCTACAAAAAGTTCTAATTCGTAATTCTTGAATTAGTTCTCTAAACAACTATTTTGAAAGGGTTTGTTCTCCTACAACTTTAAACCAAGCTTTTCGCTCATAAATTGTACTATTTTAAATTGGTGTTTAATTTGATTGGTCCGATAATTTAGCCTTTTTGGTTCTCGTAGTTTGAAAATTAAGGATGAAGAGTTAAGATAGAAAAGCCCATCTCTTTTCCTGAGTCATCTAAGTTATCTTCGATTATTTTACTCTTTGAGAAAACTTGTTGATACGGTGAGTAAACGTTTTTGTTTGACATGATCAAGTTAACGAGCAAGGAGGTGGTCGTGGGTGATGAAAGTGATTGAAGAATCTTTGTCAATAGCAGGAGAAAACTGAACGACTTGTGTTCGATAGTGAAATTACTTTCAGTTATCTCTATTAACAGTTTGTATGTGACTTTTTAAGCTTGTAATAATCTTGATTTCAATGTTTGTTGTTGACAAATTCGTTCCTGGAAAGTCTGACATTCGTAACTGGAAACATTGATCAAAATTGCTTAAATTTATTGGATTAATGGTAATTGTTGACTCATTGGCATTATTGGTATGTATAATTAAAGTTTGTCAAACCTGTCAAACAAAATACAGGTTTATATATTGTGAAATAAATTGTTCATTCTTGAACATGTTCAATCAAATGTTTATTCAGCAACCTTTTGGTCAACATAGTTTTGAATTGTACTGACGAACCCGACGAACCCTCTCGTCACTAAAGGTATACATTCAGTGACGAAATTTCTTGTCACTAAAGATAACATCAATGACGAACTATTTTTCCGTCACAAATTACCTTTTAGTGTCGGACCTAAAGTGACGACCTAGTGACGACGACGTATCATCACTACCGAGGTCTGTTATGACGAAATGGGGTCTTTAATGACGAAAACCTTCATCACTATACACCTAAATTCTTGTAGTGAATGTAAATATAATGTTTATCTGTAAATGCTTGAATTATTACACGCCTTTTCTATTTTGGTTGATTCCATTTCCTTGAATTAATTATTTTGGTTGATTCCATTTCCTTGAATTAATTAAAAGATAATTTTGAAAAACTTCTACAACCGGGATATAGTTTTTGTTCAGGGTCTTCCATCATTCTGGTGAACATATTACATGCACCACTAAGATCATTAGGCATATGCATAGAAGTTGAATCATGTGATGATGATCCTCTATGTATACTATGTAACATTTCTTGAACATCGTTGAACACTTCGTCATCTTCATCCAAATTACAGTTGTTTTCAATTTTTTATTCCTCCTCACTTGATTCAAAACTTTCTCCATGATATGTCCATCTAGTATATCCCTTTACCATTCCAAATATAAAGATATGGTCTTCTACTTGATCCAACGTAAGCTCGTGACGATTGATACACATAAGACACGGACATAAAAATGTATCCTTCTCAGGTCCTAGATGTTCTTTGATGAAACTTATAAATTCCTTAACCCCGTGCTCAAACTCTATGGATTTTCTATTACTTAATTGAATCCAACTTCTACCCATATTAGACGCTCTAAATCTGCTTTAATCTAGAAAAACCATAAAGCAATAAGTTCGCCGAAATCTTTTTCAACTAAATAAGCATAAATTATGCATAAGTATGAAAAGTATACGTACTAATTTGTGTTTAGGTCAATATATATATATATATAAGCATATTAGTGTTTACATAGTAATAAAGGGAATATATAAGAAGAATATGTAGAGTTTAAGCATAATTTGAGATCAATATATAAATCACAACATAAATAGAATATGACTCATTAGAGTTCACAATCTTATTAGATATTTGGAAAAAAAATTCATATGAAAAACGATTAAATAACAAAGGAAATATTGTCTATAAGACATTAAATTAATTGACTTAATTAGGCACCAATATCTACAACTACAAAATAAAATAAAAATACAATCAACTAAACAAGTATATATTCATCATATACGTGATCCAGATTCAGCTTAATCTAGCAAAAAATAACAAAAATTTATTGGAAAACAATGCTAAGGGCTGGACCACTTTCATGGAGAAATAACAAAATTGAGCTAAATTAATTACAAAAACTAACAAATTCATAGAACAACTAACAAAAATATAAATGAATAAAAACTACAATCAACTAATCTAATAAAAATTTAACAAATTCCATCAGATGATAATAATTTTATAGACCGGTAATACATAAGCTATATCGTTTTTACAAATAACCAAATTCTAATTAATTAACCACAATTTGAGCTTATAAAATTATGAATATATGAGCACCAATAAACAACCAACTTGATTATAAATGATCGAGTTAAATTACATACCGATTAGATATAATTAACTTTGATTACGAATATATAAGCAATAGTTCACTTGATTTTAAGTTAGGGTTTGAATTACATACCGATTAGAGATGATTGAGCGGGTGATCTTCTTTGAGTATGGTGGAGCTGCGAGATTCTCGATTGAGTTCGGAGGAGAGAGAATGAGTGAGAAACAGTAATATTTTGTGAAAAGTGATTTAAAATAATTATAATCGTGAAAAGTGAGAATGAGTGATTTAAACGGTAATATTCTGTGAAAAGGTAATATGTCAATACCTAAGGGGTATTTGTGATATAATCGTGAAGAAATAGGTAAATAACTGTTTGCAAATGTAGTTTTTATTCGTAATGAATATGGCAGTGAGCATATAATATTTTCCTTTCACGTCGTGTTGGTCCAAATGTACAATAGTGACAACAAATATTTTAATTTAAAATATTATAATAAAATATGTTATTTATATTTCATGTTATTCATTTTTTATTAAATTAAACAAATTTTTGTATTAAAAGGTGAGAAAGTTAATCTGCTACGCAAAATCCTACATAAAGACCAATAAAACTATACGCGGCTGGTCACCAACAATTATGGCTTAGCCGTCAAACATCTATTAAAAACCTATCTCTATGACAATTAACAATTAAATATACTGATAATTAACGACGAAAATAAATTTCTCAATTTCTCGTCACTATCTCGATTATTTTTTAACTAGTAACGTTTAGTATTTTTTTCGTCACTAAAAATAGATACATTTAGTGAGAATATAAAAAAATTCGTCACTAAACACCATAATTCTTGTAGTGATATAACATATATAAATATATGTATATAATACTTATATATTTATATTAGATATAAAATACACACACACAAATATATATATATATATATATATATATATATATATATATATATATATATAATGTATAAGTTTTAAATGAAATTTATAAGTTACATTGTTCTAAAATTGGTTCAACGGTAATACATTCCAAATTTCTTTTAATTCAGTAATATTATTTACATATTTTCTTATATAATATATAAGTTCTTAACAAAAATTTACAATAAAAGGAAATTAGTATAAAAAGGAAATTTACAAGACAATCAACACAGTTTCATACCTTTTGCTGCGTTTGATATATTTGGGTTTTCATACTCTGTTGAGTTTTTCAAGAGAGTGCAGAAAGTTATGAATAGAAATGTGTTGACTGCATGTTCAGCTGAATATCTATTTAGAAAGTTATGATTTGATATTAAAAGAGAACTATCGGCGCAGTTTGTTAACCGCTTATCTCAAACTCAAATGTAATAAGTTTACTCTACTCAGTTTTATTAATATAAACACAAAGTTAAAAAGTGGATGAGATTTTTAGCGGAAAAAAAAAAGTATAAAAACAAAACAAATAAACAACAATTATAATTTTGAAGTAAAAAAATTTACTAATATAAAAAGAATCTAAAAGTTGGTTAAAACTGAACTATCTGAAGACTGAACCGCTTGACAGGTTGCATATCTAGGTACTTAGCGGTTATTTTGTCTCGTTTTTTCTCAAAAACCGGACCGAACTGGACCGAAGATTTTCTAAGACTTGAAGATAACCGAAAACCGAAAATTTTGGTCTTGGGTGTGTGATCAAAATTGTCAACCCTAATTATTCCTAAAAGTAATTAAGGATTGGTCACCCACCTAATTACCCAATAAAAATAAAAAATTGAAAAAAAGGGAAAAACTGAAGAAAAAAAACAAATAAAAACACCCAAAAAAAAAACCTTTAAAAATGTCGGGAACTCAAAAAAAAACCAAGAACAGTCCAAAAAAGCAAAATCACAAAAAAAAAATGAAAAAAATTTCAAAAAATCAGGAAACCGAAAAAACCCAAAAATGGTCAAAATTAAAAAAAAATATATCAAAAAAAATCCAAAATCACAAAATAATGAAAAAACATTAGAAAAATGTGGAAACCCAGAAAATGGTAGAAATTTTTTTTTTTTAAAAAAAGAAACAAGTAAAATCTAAAATCACAAAAAAAAAAAAAATGAAAAAACGTTCAAAAAAAGTCGAGAACCCGAAAAATGGTTTTAAAAATTTGAAAAACCCGGAAAGTCCAAAAAATATTAGAAACTTTAAAATAACTTGCAATTATTTTTAAATGACTCAAAATGACTTCAAATAAATTAAGAATGACTCAGACTGTTTTTAAACTCAGCTTATTTGTTACGGGGGACTTTTAATCTACTACACTTTTTTTTTTGTCTGCTTAGTCAAGAATACTTCGGAATTAGTCAAAATAAATAATGATTAAAATTAAAGAAAATTTACCCTCTTGACATATTGTTAAATAAGTTTTCTATACCTCATTCTAATTCTTAACTTTGTTTTTGGGCTTATAAGATGCAGTGCATTTAATTGGCCGCCTTATTTATTTTCCTATCCTGAACAGAGTAAGAGTTTTTAGGTACAAGTTTTCAGGTTGGCTTTCCAGCCTGAAAAAGCTACAAGTTCTGAAGTGGATGAACTTAGGTTTTCTCTCAAACACAAATAAGCTAATTAACGGCTTAAAAGGTACAGCCAAACAAGTTCATAGAAATGCATAAAACATAGAAAAGCAAAATGTAATTTCGATAATTCCAGAAATTATTACTGTTTGTCATCATTTAATAAGATAGTGGCCACACAATTCCTAATAAACATAACTCTCTATAAGATGATTTTTAATCTGAAGGACGTAACATATATCCACTTTTAACAGAGTAGCTTCTATCAATATCACCCTCCAAATTTCGCTACACAAGCCTGCCGTAATTACAAATATCTTCAAATCAACAAAACAAATGGGAAAGAAAAGGTTTGTGAACAGAGACAAGCA
The DNA here is from genome assembly GCA_963682055.1 of Primula veris. Lineage (NCBI taxonomy): Eukaryota > Viridiplantae > Streptophyta > Magnoliopsida > Ericales > Primulaceae > Primula > Primula veris. The sequence continues at coordinate 22,625,088 of OY821743.1, read as the reverse complement.
ATTAATAAATTCTGAAAATAAGGTCCCTAAACCAAATCATGAACAACCATTTCAGAAACATTGATATGGAACCCTTGTAGTTAACAAATAGAATAATGGTCACCTGTCTTTTTAGCCTAATAAAATGGGGTACTAAAAACTACTTCCTATGTTTTTTGAAATTCAAAACATGTTATACATTTCAAAAAAAAAAACGTATATTTATGTTTCTGTCGTTAAATCGTGAACATTTGCATCAATCAAATTTTAATTTGGAGTGTTTTTACAAAAAAAAAAAATCTAAATTAATGTCCATACAACATTCTCATATATATATATATATATATATCATATATCATGAAAATTAAGATAATGAGAGAAAATTTTACAAATAACAATATTCTATTAATTTTTATTAACGGTAGTCTATAAAAAGGGTTTCTCAATCTTTTATTAAGGTTTTATTAGTTGGTATATTTTATTTTTATTTCACGATAGACTACTCAAGTATTCCAAATTTTTTTATACGATCTATTTTTTGGGAACACCGAATTTTAAAAAAATCTTAATATATATCTAGTGTATTATTTTGGTTGGTAGGGTCTTTTTATTAGCTATCATATTAGAATAAATAATATTTAATGGTTAACAAATGAAGAGTATGAGAACTCCCACTAAAGAGAGTAGCATGGTACTCCAATTCCATCACAAGAAACGAAGAAGCACCGAATTTTCCGAATAAATAAGACCAACGTGAAAATAAATTCAAGTTCATCCTAACAAAACCCCAACTCGATCCCTAAGCATTCGTATTTGATACTTCAAAACATAATTTTTCTTAAAATTTTATAATTATGGTATAAAATGTGACATGTATCATAATCTCTATAAATTGACCAAATTTCACTAAACATAAAATTCACCTTATACATAAGGAATATATATGATTCCCTTACTTAATATAATAGTAATAAACTATCATGAAATCTATATTTGTGTAGTTGAAATATTATTATGATTATTAAATTATAATAAACAAATAAAAAGAAACAATGTAAGATTATTATAATAAAATTAATAAGGAAGCTGGAATTTTTGTGTAAATGTAAACGGTTACTTAAAATATATAAAATATGTTAGTTTTAAATAAATGGTTAAAGTTGCTGATACGTTGCTCTTACATTCCGATAAGGTTTACTTATAGTTACCAACTTGAGAATCTCCCCCAGACTTGAGAAACTCTACTACAAGCTCAAAAGAAGCGACCTAACGATGTAAAATGATAGTTAACCCTCAGATTTATAGAACATCTGAGTATCCAAACATACATAACATAATATCACTAATTCCTTGCTCTAACGTAACTTATCGATTTTTTTTAATTCAAGAGGAGTAAAAAAAAAAGAGAGGTTCCCAGTCATGTACTGAATACGGTGATGAGTTTCATCATGTAATCAACAGTTGATTCCTCTCCTAACCATCTTCTCGAAGTTTCAAACAATTTTCTCTGAAATTCATTGTCGATGTAATCTTTCACACGTTGGCAAAATGATTATGAGCCATTTTCACTTGTTCGAAGAATTCCTTTCAGTTGACGGTTTGCTAAAATAAGCATGTAGTTTAGACTGAGTAAGTTTATGAAGTCGATTCTCTACACCTCCTTTATCGGTTTTCTTACCCAAATTCACAGTTTTTTCAGGGGATTTGAACTTCTTGTTAATTTCTGTTTTTTTCTTCTTTTCGACCGATTCTCCTGTTCGCTTTCCATTACTATCATTTCCGTGATATATCCCTGTAGAACGGGTGCATTTCTGAGGATGATGCTCGACATCTCCTTCATTAGTTTTCACATCCAGATTTGCACTTTTTCCCAAATATTTGCACTTCTTGTTGATTTGGAGATTTTCCCTCTTTTCTATTGATTCTCGTGTTCTCTTCTCATTGCAGTTATTTTCCAGATGTACTTCTTTAGATGTTGAGTTCTCACAGCCATGATGTAGGCTTTTCTCAGGGAACCTTTTCGAAGTCTTCTCTCTTTTCTGTTGTGTAGTAGCTTGAACTTTGATCTCTTGGCCACTAAAATTAATTTTACAAGTTTGACACCAAACAGATGTATTAACCAAATCAGCACGAAATTTGTACTTTACACAACACGAGGGGCATAGAGTCCAAAAGAACTTCGACTCATCATTTGTAACTCCAGAGTGACCTTTCCTTTTAGATGGAGGTTTTTTAGTACCAAACCCGTGATTGCGTTCTCTAGCAGCTTTATATTTACTATCAAAGATTGCACGTTTGTCACGGTCCAAAAGCACCATTTGAGCTTCAGCGATCAACTTAAAAGCATCTGTTGAACCTGGAAAATTATTCTTATCGGGATGAAGAGAAAGAGCATACTTACGATATTGCTTTTTAATTGATGACTCATCAGCTAATGGGTCGATATTTAGGATGCTGTACCAGTCCGTGTCGTCACCAAAAACCATGTCTCGAGACGAGCAATGCACATTACATACTAAAATCATATGACAAATGTTTTCTAGATCAGGAAATAGTTGTTGGGCTTTAAGGGCGATTTTTCGAGCACTTGCAAATTCCTTATTAACCATATGGGACTTTGCGATCTCTTTGGCTCTCATAGCCTCTTCTTTGTTGCACTCCATAACAAATCGAGGACCTAAAGATAAAATAAACCGATTCAATTAATGAGCCGTCTATAAATATAGACCAAAAGATGATTACTGACTTGTAGTTTGAGATACAGGACATAAACGTCAAAGTAAAATATGATCATGTTCATCACTTGAACAAATGTAGAAAGATGGAAGTATTATTCTAAATCAATCCTATCATTAACCACTTAACCACTTTGTAAACCCAAACAGAGCAAACTGCTAGCTTTTGAAAACTATTAAATAAGATTATATGAATAAATACATTTTCAATCCCATGGGAAAGAAACGTGGTAAAACCACTTCCGTTAATCCCCGCAACTATTAACTGTTCATCATCTTATAAAAAAATAGTGATCAATCAAATCTTAAATAAATTACTGCTCTAAGGTGGGTTTTTTTTTTAAAGGAGCTCTAAGGTGGCTTAGAAAATGAGAGTATAGCTTGTGTTCTTATGAGTCGCAACCAAAATTATCTACAAGCCTGCAATGAAACCGTTTTCATCTAAATAAATAAAAAAAATTGGGGGGAAAAGGATTGAGAATATAGACAAGCAATGAGGAAATTTTGCAAAAAAGCTCCTTAGTCCTAATCATAAGCAACTTAATCAGAAGCCTTTATATTATGGCAGTCTAAAAGTAGATTACATGCACATTTTCTTTAGCCTAAAAGGGGATACTGAAACTAACTACAACATGAAAATATTGATACAAAACGCATTCCACTTAATAGCCTAGTAAGAAATTCCCATTTTAAGTACTCAATTTTAGACAACTAGGAATCTTGTTTCGATGCTGTTTTAAGCTTGGGCTATTTACTCAGAAAATGCATTTCATTTGGTTGGTTAGCTTAAAAGCTAGCTTGGTTGGTTTTGACATGAAACAGATAGAAATTTTCAGCTGGAGAATCCCAACTCCTTTTTTCAGTCTCAAATAAGCCAATTTATCTGCTTAAAAATTTCAATGAAACAAACCTAATGGAAAAATCAGCATATACAGGAACGGCACAACAAATCTTGGTTTAAAGACTGAATAGGGAGATAAAACAAAAACATCATAGAAATAACAAATCAATCATCTAAACCCAATACCCTCATTTTTTCTTGGTAATGTGGGATTATAATAAAAATAATATGCAAATTATTATCTGAACATTGAGAAAAAAAATGCCTTTTTTTCTGATGAAAGATTCTAGCTTTAAAGGACATTAAATCAGAAAAAGATTAGCTTTTAAGATGGTCAAGCAAAAAAAAAAGTAAAAACTTAAAAGCAAAAATATGGAGCTTAAAATGTAAAGCCAAACAAGCCCTGAAATGAAACCAGATTGCAACATGCATTGAATAAATCCCCTACAAAACCATCCTTCAAAAGGTTTCAACAAAAGCAAAAGAAATTTCCATAACAACAAAAAGGACTTAGGCAACATTCATCTTTTTCACTACTCTTTTCATAAAATAAAAAAATAAAAATCACAATTTTATTCAACTTTACCAATATAACACAATAACAGGTAGTATATTATTGACAACTTTTTCAGCACTATTTTTTTTCCTTAAAATATAAATTATAAAAAATGAGAAAACTATGTAAAACATGATTAATAGAATAGGTAAAAGCTCTTTACCAAAAATGAATGTCCTCAAAAACAGATACGCCCAATTTTCTTGATTTTTTTACTAGTACAATACTAGCATGTATATATACAGATATAGATATAGATATATATATATATAGAGAGAGAGAGAGAGGCAAAAGTGAGTGAAGCAAGCGTAAAAACATAAAATAACCTAACACATTTTATACGGAAATGTGGACGTTTATTACTATTATAATTTTTTTTTCAATCTAAATACGTAAAAATTAAATTCTATATATTTTTGTGACATTTGTTGAGTGACCGAGAAGTATTAATCTAGTAAATCATATGCATTATATATGAGGTGAATTTTGTATTTCCTTAAATTTAGAGAATTTACAGGGTTGTTCATACATGTCACTTTTTATATCATAATCATCAAATTTTATGAAAAAGTATAAGTAAGCAAGACTGTTGTCAGGATTATAAGTGGTTCTGAAAATAAGTTTGGATTAATCCAATATTTATGATCCCTTCATGCATTATCTAGTTGATTGGAAATCATTTGTAATCTGGTCCGACATAATAGTTGGGGCAAAATATGTTGCCAAATGCTACATCTACATGGCTAATCGATTAATCAAATGTGACATCCGAATGACGCAACCAAACAAGATTATAAATTTTAAGTCGGTGGTTTTTATACTTAACGAGGATGGTGCAATGATTTAATCGTTTTGAAGTACTCCTCCACGGATCATAATAGTTCTCTTTTCCAATTTTTTTGTATATCAAGAAACCAATGCGACTTTAACGGGCAAAAATATCATGTGGAATTTTTAATGGTTAATCATTAAGTTTTAATGTTAAATTATATGATTAACTTTCAAATATTTTTTTTCATTTCGATAATTTAGAGACGAGTTTTTCGTTAATCAAAGTTGATGAACAAACAATTTGGAATGATGATGTATTTTTTTTTCCTGAAAGGGGTGGTATATTACATAATTTGTTTCCTTGGTTCTTTAAAATCTAGCTGGAATATTTAAGGGTGTCAAACATTAATTTAAGTTAAAACTGCTATACGGAAAATATAGTAATCTCATCATGGAGCATTAAGATCATATAAATAAATAAAAATGAAAAAAACAGTTTACAACGTTTCTAGCATTTCTCTGAAGCAACTCAACTTCAAAACATCTCTTAAACAGACTCAACTCGACACGGTAATGAAGAATGCGACGAAGGACAAGGAAAAAAAACCAGAATATTTTGACTGAACAAGACCAACGCGAAAAGCAATTCAATTTCTTCAATTTCGTTCTAACAAAGCACAACTCCAGATAAGGGTCTTAATTCGTCTTCTCAAGTAACTTATCGATAAGATCAGCTGCATCTTGAACAGTTGCAATATTTTGGGCGCTATCCTCTTCCACGCTGATATCGAATTCCTCTTCGAGTCCCATCACAATTTCCACCTGCAAATAGAATACATAACTTTTCCATCATTATCCATTATAAAAATAAAACAATTTAATTCTCACAGCAAAGTCCACCAAAATTAAAAATGAAGTGGCAGTCTTAAGACCATTACAGACTTGTCGGATTGTAGTCAGCACTATGAATGTTTTTTAAGTTTCACTGAAAATGCTAAGTTCATTCAGCTTAAAGCTTGTAAGTTTTCAGGTAAAAGTTCTAAAAATGCTCAGTGTTTAATCTTAGTCAACTAAATGCAGTCCATACTTTACACAAAGAACATGAACTTAAAAGCTGTAAGTAAACATGGCCTTGTTATAGGTTATAATATGGTGAGCGAAACGGATACCGTGTCAAGCGAATCAGCTCCTAGAGCTGCAAATTTTGAATCTCCAGAGACAACTGTCTCAGCGGGAAGAGCCAACTGCTTTCTAACGATGGCACAAACTTTCTCCACTGTCTCGGGCTTTGCCTGGTCAGGTAAACCAAATCATCATCAACGGCTATGTTATGTGATTATACAGTGACAAAAACACAAATTACGACGTTTATGATGGTGTATACATGGATGCCAAATACCAGGATTATAAACTACAGCAACTTTATGCTATAGGAATGTCTTAAACAAAAGCAACTTTATGTCAAAACTTGTGCTCAATAGGATGACAGTTACTATTACACTACAAATTTGACAAAAATGAATTTTAAAAACATCAGACTTTATGTCAAAACTTGTGGTCAATAGAATTACAGTTACATTTACACTGAAAATTTGAAAACAATGACTTTTACAAAAATCAGACTTCTCTACCAATTAACATTCTTATCTATCCTGTTTCACAATAGTATCACTCCTAAGTCCTAACGAAAAGGAACAGACTCAACAAGATCAAAAGTGGCACATTCAGAAGGGGCGACTTCAGTTCCTTACAGCTAACTATCATATGATATATTGATTTTCTACCTCATTTAATAGCTTTTAAAATTAGTGCACCAGACTTTCTCTTTTTTTATTCAAATTTATTACACTCCCATCACGTTCTCCACCAGTTGGGTGTCAAAAATCGAGTATACACTACTGGAATGATTACTAACAGAAAGCATATCATATCTCATCCAATTTGATGAAAAATAACCATAATTATGATTAAAAAAAAAATTGTTAGTTGGAGATACTTGATTGTAAAATCCTTTATTACAGGGGTTAAAAACTGCAATTGCTCATGCTTTCTACAAGCTACACATGGATATTATTAAAATCAGCCTTCAAACAAGTACAAAAAATTCTAACAAATACGTCATTATTGGATGTTGGAAATAACCTTTATGCAGAAAATGATCGACTTGAATCAGCTAGATTAATTGGATATCTTAATTATATTAAGTACTAATTTGTTTATACAACACAGACTTTTGTACGCAGTACTGCAATATATTTATGATAGATGTAACATTACCGCGCATGAAACCTGGCCGCGGCGCATCCTGAGAGATGGGAAGCTTCTCACAGTGCTTGCAAGAGCCAATGAATTCGTATTAGAGACCTTGGACGGTACCTACTCAATTACAAAAGAAATTTTTAGCAAAACTTCACACATAAAAGAAGTTTTTTGAAAAAAACACAAATTACACTACTAGTTCATTTTCCTAGACATGACTGAAGGCAGTTTCAAAAAGAAAAAAAGGCCTGAGTAGAGTATCCAGTATTCCCACCCACCCCAAAAGGGCACACAACACAGTGATTTTGGAAAGCGTATCTCAAATTTACAAACTACTAGAAAATTTTGCAGAAATTCTGTTACCGTATGCTTATTGTATTGCACACTAAAAAATATTGTGTGACTATTCACAATTATATGTAAGAAGCATATTCAGGTAAATAATTTTTCTGGCGTTTCTCTAGATGAGCACTTAATCCTTATGAAACACTGTCAAAGCCCACCTTAAAGAGTCTACATAGTTACAACGAAATCAAACTGGGCAGGACCAGGGATGGCAATTTCACGGGTTTCAACCCGACCCGACCCGAGGGCAAACTCACACTCTTACCCTTTTGACCCGACCCGACTCATTTGACCCGTTTTTTAAAAATACTTTTTTTCCCTTTTATGTAAAAATGTAATATAAATGTATATGATTGATATGATGATTTGGTTTCCTGTAAATCCTTCTATAAATAAAGACGATAATATATTAGTCATTAATTAACATGAATAAATTTCATTCACATTTACCATAAATATTGTTTCATTAATTAATTAATTAATTGTATATAAGATTTTTTTTAAGAAACCCACCGAAATGTATGTTATGTATTTCTATAGAAGAGAGAGTTTAATTTATATGAGAGAGATATAAGGCCATAAGGAGGAGAGTGTTAACTTGCACTTTTTTAGTTGCATTTTTTTAAGTTGCACTTTTACCCATTTAAACCCGACCCGAATAGAATTGCACTTTTACCCGACGCGCGACAGGGCCAATCAGGTCAGATCGGGTTGAAAACCGTGAAATTGCCATCCCTAGGCGAGAAACGGATTTTGAGGAAATTCTAGGATGAAATGGGGGGAACTCAGAGGAAATCATAAAGAAACTTAAAGAAACATTAAAACACCTTTATTTAAAGAATAAACAATACAAAAGATAGAAAATGTGAAGTGATAAATTGACAAATCCTTCTTCTTTTTTTAGAAAAAGTGGAAAGATCACTCAAGATACGCAAAATGTGGGGTTATGCCGGTATCGTAGCTCCACTCTTGACTTCAAACGACATAACTAAAAATCCACTCACACTATATGTAGTATTCTTATATTCAAGTAACTTTTATACATGTTATCATATGCATTCATACTCAAATCCTAACCATATTCACGTTTCCGGCCCCTCTACAGTTTCTGCCAATGGCTTAACTTGAAAGCAACCAAATTGGCTTCTTAAAGCCCCTAATTTAATAAGGCTTGGTTAGGTGAAAACAAAATCAACAATAGTCGATTTATTCAAGAACCACCGTAAATTTGAGTGAAGAGACTAAAAGCAAAATGGACTTACTTTGTCTAATAATATCCAGCTCAAAGAAAACAATAAATTTGTTAGAAAAGTACTGAAAAAGTATCAACTTTTTGAATAGATAATGTTTATGAGAAAATAATCTTGAGGATAATTCTTATATGCATCATGTTGCCCTCTTAAAGAAAATGATTTTGCATATATATAATTTAAACAGCGACAAACAAAGATTGATTTCGCGAACGACTGAACTTCATGTGGGTATCTCATTAGTCATTATGTAGGGGACTAAAGGCTATAATAATCATATTTTCAGTAAAAAGTAAAAAAAAACATGGTAAAATATCAAAATTTGCGTAAAGCTTTATCCTTTTAGCTTACCCTTAAGTCTTAATTCGCCCCCTGAATATATCTAACTATATATACTCTAGAGTCTAGACCCAAAACCAACATCACAAAAACATAAAGCGAAATTAATCAGCCTCCAAAAAACCAAGATTACAAATGACAAAATAAATATATACAGTGACGGAACCAGAAACTTTATATTTAATTGGGATGGGCTAAAATGATGGGGGCATATCGCGTGAAGCTTTAAGTTACTGCTAGTTCATACCCTAACTATATTAAACTATACTCTAGACCCAAAACCAACATCACAAAAACATAAAACAAGTTTTATCAGCTTCCAAAAAAAAAAACATAGAAATGACAAAACAAATATGTACAGGACGGAACCAGAAACTTTAAATTCTAGGAAGAATCATTGATTGGTACATAAAATTGCACTTAATATCCAAAACCTCATATTCGCAACTCTTATTATCAAAGTTAAAAACAAAGAGTAAAAATAAGTAGCATCATGTAATATATGTATCTAAGTTTAAAAGAGATTTTAACCACAGGGTTTTTATAATTAAGTCTCAAATTATGTACTAAATGATCATTTTTCCTAAATTTAAATCAAATGCGAGAGACTAAAACGCTAATTTTGGTAAACGAGGCCGATACACTAATATTTGTAGCTTTTAATCAAAATACATAAATAAATAATAACATTTTTTTTTTTTATCAAAATGGGGAGAGGGCTGCAACCCCTGTAACTCCACCTAGTTCATTCCCTGGTTACACACACACACATATATATACATATATATACATATATATATATATATAAGATAATAAGAGGTTTAAGAAGAAATATAAGATACCATGATGTTGTGGTTGGATAATAGAGAAAGAGAAGAAGCAGAGACAAAAGAAGACATTGTTGAAGTGGAGAGAGAGAGAGAGAGAGAGAAAGAGATCTGAGAGAGATTACAAACAATTTCTGATCCTATTGAAATTATTAACTATGATTTATGATAGATAAACAAAAATAAGAGGAGAGCACCAAGAGCGTGTATTTTTTACTTACTATTTTATAGAGCCTTGTTTATTTATTTTATTTTATTTTATATATAATAGTAATACTATTATTATACATACTATACTATACTATACTGTCTAGTACTAAAGTCTACATACTCGCATACTATTATGTTTTTTGCTTTTTAATTAGGAGTATCATTTTTCAGTTATCTTGTACAAGGGCCGCCACGACTCCCCCCCATTTGACCCGAACTCCCCTTCTGTTTTTATGGTTTTTTTTCTAGACTGCTTGTTTAAAAAAATCTGTAAAATTTTAATTTTTTTATATATCTTTTTAGTGTTTAATTATTTATTTGACAATTTAGAATTTAGTAAGGACAAAAAATATATAAAACTTAAAATTTAACAGATTTCTTTAAATAGCTTCGAAACAAAACAAAACGTTAATACCAAAGAAACGTAACCGAAAATCATTACGAATCATGAAAACCGATGTGAAGTCCCGGTAACTCCCCCATATGGGTGGGGGAGTCTGGTCCCCTTCTCCTATTTTGTACTAGTTATGTAACCTTGGTTTCCATGAAAGTGGACAACATGGGGTTTGTTAGAAAACAAAGTGCTTCAATACAAAAGTGCATTTTGTAGAAGTGTTGTCGTAAAAGTCATTTATAAAAAAAACACTTGATAGGAAAAACTATGTTTGGTGAAAAGTTACTTTTAGTTTTCATAATTTTTTTATAATGTTTGATATAGAAGTCAAAATTGACTTATTAAAAAATTTAAAAATTATCTATTGTTAATAACATAACACGGAGTATTTTAAAATAAAACAAAATGAAACAATATAATGTCGGGTTGGGGCTAATTAATTAGTGGTAATATGGTATAACTAGTTTAATCAATTACAACATGCAAAAAAAATTCTTTTCGAAAATATGAACTAATAATACATTTTTTTACAACATCACTATTTTGGTTAAATAATCTCTTCAAAAAGTCGTGGAGATAACATTCTTTTGAATAATAGCATAATTTTGAAAAAGACGCATTCGAAAAAAGTTACCTTATGAAAGGAGTCGTTATAAGATGAAGAAAAAAATATACTTGAAAAGACTATTTATTTTCTCCAAACAAAATTCATTTTTTTTTCTAAAAATAATCTCTTTTCTAAAAAATAAAATTAATATTTAGAAAAACCATTGTTGTGAAAATGATCGCTTTTGAATGTCAGTTTTAAAAAAGAAAAATAAGTTTGGTAAGTACTTTATGTAGAAGAAGAATAAAAAAATTGATAACTCCACGTTTTAAAAAGGCATTTTTATAGCCATTTTTTAAAATAAACAAAGTATGTTTTTTCTAAATAACAAAACTGATTTGACATTATTTTTATTTTCACTTCTAAGAAAGTGATTCCTGAGAAGTATAATATCCTGACTTATCAAAATTGACTTCTGAAACACTGATATTTCTGGATAACTCGCGTAAAAGTTTTTCACCAAATATAGAAAACTTAATTATAAGTACTTTTAACAGCAGGAAGCATACTTCCAAGTACTATGTTTCATAACAGACTGTTTAGGGTGTGTTTGGTATCAGATTTTTTGAGGTGATTTTTGAATTTTGAAAATTTAGATTTTTTAATAGGTGTTTGGTTACTAGTATTTTTTGGATTTTTAAAATTCAGATTTATAGTCAAAATAATCCAAAAAAAAAACAAAAATCCAAAATTCATCTTTTTGCTGTATTTTTTTTATTTTTGCGTTTTAAAAATCAGATTTTTTTTCAAAATAACAAACGGACCCTTAGTTTAAGTAGCAGTAGTAGTAGTACTTTGGTTATGCAAATGGTTTACTAGCTGAAATTATTTTAACCCAACATTTAAGCATTCGATATATGCACTTATTCTGACACTTAAACTTGCACCGAAACAAGATTTTTATTCACAATTCACACTTTCGGTCCTTCAAATATTATGGAATTGACCAAATGTTTTTTTGATTAGTGATTTACCGTAGGTCGACAATCCTTATTTTGACAAGGATGGGATTTATTTTTGAACCATTTGTTGGTTTTGGTACCGGGAAGTTTTGGTCTGCGTTTGCGTTTCCAAGCAGATAAGTAGTCGAGTTTGCGTCGGCTAGAGGAATGATTCGAGCTGAGTCTTAGTTTTAATTCGGCAACGACTTGGTTTCGCTACAAAAGCACATTGGTTCATGAGTTTTCTTTATCCGTACCGTACTAGTAAATGATAGTGAAGTCTTCAACAGAAAAGTCACGAATTTGTTTGTGTAGTTGGTATTTTAAAGAAAAAATGCTTTAACTTGTAGCAAATGTATTAGTTTAACGAACAATGCTCTACAATTGTATCATTGACTGATAGGTGTTTTGGAAAAGAAAAAAAATAACTAATGAGAAAGCAACTTTTTCTTGTAAAAATCCTTCAATATGTCTGTAATAAATACCTCGTATAAAATCGTTTCCAATAAAAAAAAACTCATCTCAACATAGCAGAAATTAGGTATTACAGTATTGAATTACTACTCATCGAAATAGAATGATATCCTTCGTATGTCATCAACATATGAAGTTCACCAGCTCCATGTTCACGTCCTGCCCCCTTTAATAAAGAAGACATTATAGGGGCAATGGTTTGGTTAAAGTGTTGATCAATTGACCATGACGATATAAAAGATCAACGTGCAAAATCACTGCTAAAAATGATAATGCCTGAGAAAATTTCCGGCTTTTGTTCTGTGTGCGTATTATGGAAAACCAAAAGTGGTCTTGAAGATACAAGGCAAGAATTATTACTCTATTCCTGAAAACGACCGTGATTTAAGTAACGAGTTGTATCTGCTTCGATATAATTACTATATAAGCAATGACATGATTTTGAGCCTCGCTTGATCTTACATGGGGGAGCCAGGGATAAACCAATAATCATTCTGGGTGTGGCATTAAATTCATATATATCTATTGTTGTTTGGCAGCCTATGTTTGTGAAATTGAGGCCTAAAATACCAAGTGTTATTGCGATTTTTATTTAAAAAATGGGGGGATAAAAGTCCTCGAATAAGGGTCTATTTCATCCCTTCCAACAAAAAGACAGAAGTTAAGAAAATGTCTAGAGATCGTATTCTCAGTGCTTCCCCGTAATAGAAATCGGAAGAAGTAAAAATTCACTTCTTTACTTAACTTTATCATACATAATGTGTTTCAACTCGCTAACAGTAACAGAAGACTAAATAGCTAAAATATGTTAGTGATGAAAATATGGTTTGTACGTAAAATATATTGTGCATCATCCACGACGGGTACTAGAAGATTTGGACGGGTGTTCTTCCTGTGGAGCCAAATGAGGTGGCAGGGGACCTGGGGTGATTTAGTAACTGGCAAAAAATGGACAGTATATGGTTGTTTTGTATTCTAAATGACTGTAGGATGTATAGTTTCTGCAATTGTTCCTTGGAATTAGGATGCCTTTTCCTAATATTTGTCTGATAAAAAGTGTAAATTGGTACTTCCAGTGCCTTCTCCAATCTGTCAGATAAAAAGTTTGTTTTTCCAAATTTCATACAACTAGGAAGACTTGTTGTTTGCTACACATTTTTTTTTGTAAAAATGAAATAAGTATAAAACAGTGGCCAAGATTGATACACAAATTGTACACGTACAAACCATATCGACTTTAATCGCATCTACTAATTTAAATCAAGAAAAAAATAACAAAAAAGGTACACTAATGGCCAAGATTGTGCCAGCTCTTGGTGCATATTTCACTACCCACACATATTTTATCGTCATTATGGCTAAGAACAAATTTTTTATTCATAACATATCATGGGAAATCTACAAACAAACGAGGAAGGAGTGATCATAAAAAGGCAGCGCAGTGAAGGTCTGATAGCATCAGTTAGCCGAATACAAGCATAAGCACAAGCAAACAAGAACTTTTCAACATATAACAATTAATACAGGAAACAACATCGACAAAATTGTATTGTAATATACAAAGCTAACAGATGGCAAAAGTCACTACTTAATCTACAAACCCCCGCATTGACCAAGAACTAGACCCGAAAAAGAAAAAATTACAATTTCCCCATAAGAAGACCAAATCATTCAAGTCGAAGACTCGAAACATATGAGAAACACGTTGTACAACTCGAGGACAAGTGACCCTTTAGAATATTGACTTCTATGTCACAATACAATGTACTTTAAATACTAAAACATTCCTCACAAATAATTTGAAATTATGAACCAGTGAATGAATTCTGATCAAATACCTTATTCCTCTTCAGGCAGAGGCACAGAACGTTCAGTAGGCGATCCAGGAACAAAGGGCACGAAACCACGCCCACCAAACATGGGTCTCATAAAAGCATTATCGAATTTTCTCCAATAATAATGGACAGTATGTGCAGGGGTGGATAAAAGCATCCTTAAACTGCTGGGTCGAGCAATGTGAGACCCACAAAGCTCAGTTACCGAGTCCTGACCGTTTTCAAGAAGTGGGACGATGAAGGATTTCGGAGTTGTTGGTTCGGAAGATAGCATTCGTGTTAGGTGTTTTGGTGAAGGCATCAATAGTCTCACTATAGGCTGTGTCATCAAACCAAACACCTGCAAAAAAAAAAAGGAAAAATGATCAATGGTTTAAGACCTCTTCTCTCGTAGATAATAATCTATGATGGTCAAATGCAGTGGAAATGAATTAAACGAAGAGGTAGTCTTATTGTTTTATGAAAATAGAAATAAACCAACTCACACAGTTATATATCCTTCCCCATACATATATATATACTTTTAAGTGAGTACTTTTTGTGAATAGTTAAAAGTAATCTAGTCCATTGAAAATAAACTAAATGGATGGTTAGGATGAATGTGTAAACATAGTGTGTTTTTTTATGCGTGTATAGATCATTCCCCATATATATATATATATATATATATATATATATATGGGAATGATCCATCCACAAATAAAAAAACTTACACATCAATCACAACTCTTCATTTACTTTATTTTTAATGGTCAAGATTAGTTTATCTAATAAAAAGAATAAACATCACAATAACTTTATAAACATCACACATTATGTTGTGATTGATGTGTAAACATAATGTGTTTTTTTTGTGTGTGTGTATATATTAGCCAGTCACCCCATTTAAGTATTAAGTGTATTTTTCGTATTCTGACTTGAGCCATGCATCATAATAACTTTATAAGCCTCTCTTTCTGTAATGTGAAACCCATTTTCATTTTGATCATTCACTGTTTTCAATTCTTTTGTTTATTTGTAGGATTATCAAATCCTGACAGCACAGGTCTCATCAACATCAATAACAATTTTGACCGACTTCTTATACACAACTATATGTTTCCTTTCTCTTCTACGCCATAAGAATCTTTCTCCTGCAAAAAGAAGACTTCAGCATTCTTTATTTCTGATCATATCATCAAGCGCTAGACTAACCCACGATAGGCAAACTGTAAATCACATACAACTTGGGAAACACAACCTGTAACTTTTTATAAACAACTTTTAAAAATCTACTTTCCCTGAAACTTGCAACATAGACATGCATTTAGAAGAAAAAACCCATGATAACTTACCATAGTGCTAAAAAGGACGACTGAAATTGTACTTGTGATCATATATGCATTTCCACGTAATGTTGTGTGGCCTGCTCTTGTAAACTGAATGAACAAAGATAAGAACTTAGTTTTATAACCCTTAATTTTTAAATGGCTGTTCATCTGACTAAGATTACCAGCAAAAAGTTAAATGAAACTACTTCTGTCCTTACTCTTTGTATGGTTAGGAAACTTGAAAAAAAGGTTCCGTTTTAAGTTTTAGTTCAAAGTTTCTTCTCATAAAATCCCAAATTGGATAGAACTTTAGCAGTTTGGTTTCAAGAATCAAACCTCCTTCATATTTTCTGTAGCTTCTCAGTCCTCATCGAATAAGTAAACATTCAATTAAAAAGGCCAATCAAGGAAAAACACCAAGGATATAGATCCTAGACTTGCCTGATTGTAAGCAAGGGCCATAGACACAGCACCTCTCATAAGACCAGCCCACCAGATAGTCACCTGAAAACATTTTATAAGTCAATGATGGCCATGGTTGTCTTTTATATCCTCACATTTCAAGGAACGGTAGCACAATAAATAAATAAATAAAGATCATACCTGCTGCTTTATGTGAATTTTTTCATGTTCTGTTTTCTTAGTCAAGTTGGATAAAAACGATAATGGGAAAACAAAGGCTGCTCTTCCAACCAGAATTAATCCCAAAAGGATTGAGCTCACTACAACTGACCTTCCAGGACTGCATAAAACAAGGGGCCACAGTAAATATAAGTTTGAGGAAAACTGCAAAAGTATCTTTAGTCTGGTGTTTGCTTTACTCGTGTTTGGGTTCTCCTTATCGTTTCACTTTTCAGCACTTGGCAAGAAAAGCAGAAAACCATATCCCTTGATTAAGGATTTTTATTACTGTTTTTTTTTATTTGTTATGGCATGTAACGAATGAAAGACATATTTATAGGCTCTGAATCAATTGGCTTACAAAAGAAAGGTGCTATGAGCTAAAATACACATATGCTTAATCTCATATCTAAGGTATAAGGGAACATACGCTAAAACAACACCAGACAAACATAGTATGCTATCTTTCTCTTGAATTAGATTATCCAATGAAATAATTCGCATCAGTTAAGTTTCTCGTGAAACATGAAGCATACCTGTCGCTAACAAACCTCCATTTCTCAATGTCCAGGGCATCCATACCAACGTAAAGAAATATAAATATCTCACAAACAAATGACAGTGTTGCAAAAGCATGCCTGCAAAAATGTTTAAAAGAAAGTGAGTAGATCCCTACATTATTTAGAAAACATCCCAGCACAATAGATTCAATATATGAAGGGGATAAGGAGAGAAACACAGTGTTGAGGGGTTAACCATACTTTGTGGTAATTCTCGAACTCTCGGTAACATTATGCCAGGTGTAATGGGACATTACAATTCCACAAAAGAAAACAGTAAGAATCGCACTGAACTCGAATAACTGCAAAAGAAACAAGGCATTGAGGGTTTAAGGCGGACTTACAAGTTAATATGGCGCCAGCAAGAGAGTGGAAATATCAAATTAAAATGTACAAGTTAATAAATCTTACTTCAGCCATCATATATGAGAGGTAGGCCATAAGCATCATAAGAGCAACCTCACGATCAGTAGAGTGCCTGCATAAGCAAAAACAAAGTGCATAATTCGTTATTCTTCACATAAACCAAAAGGGCCTGTCTAATTGTATTGCATCTCTTCCTTGAAGACATCAAAATAATAATAATGAAATTACACTTTAAAAATATAAAGGACTTTACCCCAAATAAAGGAAAGCTAACAAACCTGCCAAAATAAAGCTTCTTTATGATATATGCACTAAGCAATCCAGTCTGCACGAGGAGAAAAAAATACCTTGTAAATTATAGACTTAAATGAAAAGTATCTGTTCTTTTCCAGATGAAGGTTGTTTTTGGGCCACTTACCACAACTCCCAGCACGGTACTGGCGATAAACAAATAAGAGAAATTCAAGAGAAACTGTAGAAATGTGCTGGTATTGATGTTAGTTAGGTCGAAGCTCTGAATAGCATTAAAAAGGACGACTGAAGTGGCATCGTTTACAACTCCCTCACCAAAAACTAGACTGTAGAGTAAAGGTGTTTCATCTTGATTAAGCACCTATAATATCAAATGAGTAAAAAAAATTACGAGGTGTGTTCTGATTAAAAAAAAAAACTAATTTCAAGAACAAAAGTTTTTCTTTATATACCTGCAGGGTGCAAACAGAGTCTGTTGCAGAGAAGATAGCTCCAATTGCTGAAGAGGATTTTGTAATAATTTAACAAGAAGAAGATTTGTTAAAACGATAAATTGACAGGGTAAAAAGTTAAATGTAAAAGAGAGATATATACCAAGGTAATCTCCTAAATCGAGTTTGCCAATATTCATGTGACGGAAGATGTTCATAGCACCTGGCAACAATTAAAAAAAAAAAAAACGTATAAAAATGGCCATATAGGACCTTGTCTGTTTGGCCATAGAGGATTCTTCGACTAAGAAAGCGGTAAACAATAGTTTCCAGTTTAGAACTACGTACACAACTTATATGGTTTTATTACTTATAAGCCAACCTTTTGATTTGTAAATTGTGTTCTTAGCAAATTTATTAATCAATAAATGCAAGGCATGATGTTCTTCTACCTTATTCATTGGGACAAACACATTTAATAAGTAATATAACAAGGGAAAGGTAATTAGTAGCAGATCATGGGGCATACCAAATGAAATGATTGCAAATGATATCAAAGTACCAACTGCACCGAACAGCATAATGGTGCTGAAGTTGCGAAAGAACTGTTTTTTCTTAACCTGGAACCTGATAAATCAATAAACAGCCGCTTGAAAATTTAGTAAAATCACATGAGAAGTACGAACTTCGAATATTTCAAGCACTCATAAATGGAAAAGTGTTCTTTTTCTGCATGTCCAACTGAAGGATAGTCAAAAAAAAAAGTTCACAACGAATATGCGATTTTTGAACCTACCCCGCATTAAAAATGATCGGTGGGAGAAGATATATGAAGAAAAGATCTTCGCTAAAGACAAGAAGATGCGAATTTGTTCCTCCACTTGTTAGCAGAATTACAACTCCAGTGCAACAACCCTGTCAAATTCACCAAATCAAAGATTCATTTTTACCTACTTGTCTACTTGGCGTTGGAATTTGTAGACTAAAATACATATAAAATAAAAACTCACAATTAATAAAGCTGTAATGGACTCATTCATCCATCGATTCTCCTCCAACAGGTGCCCAATGACAATGCACCCACAAAGAAGCGCCACAAACAAGTTTATAGATACCACCGATTCGTGATCTGATGTAGATAAAGCTTTCATTTTCGCCAAACCAAACTCTAAACCAAATCCCATTTTTGTTGGTAGCGCAACTTTTCCCCAATGTGAGACCATGCAATCAAAGTCAGGTCGAGAATCTTTATTCCAGACACAATACAATGAAATTTACCTGAAACTTCAATTTTAATTCCAGATTTGGCTATTCAGTACATGAATGTAACAAATCATTTAGACTGTGAGGGGGAGAAAAGGTAACCATGGAGTAATCATCTATGACAAAATCAACTTTCTCGTATGATCGTTTACATGGTATATAAAGTTGTCAATTTTCTCAAAACTTCGATCATACACACACTCCTATAACCTAAACACAATCTTGGCAATTTGCCGGTAACAGAATCTCAAATATACTTAAATAAAATAACTGAAAGGTTTCAGAACTAACACAATAGCAGATACAATCCAATGAAATGAATGGCTCCACACGTCTTAATTTGGCATAGAGATATACATAGTGCATGTGTGAGGAACACATACAAAAAAAGTGTCCTTTACTTCTGAGTATATAGTTTTGTTTGGACCACCTTGAAATTGTATGCTAGTTTGGTTGTTTATACTTTCCTGGGAGGAAAATATTCTTCTTGATTGTACATTGATTCATACGTCTTCCAAAAACAGCTAACTTTCTCCTGATTTACTTAGCTTTTAAAGTTTCAATTATTTTTCAACACAAATGTACTTCTAATAATAATACATTTAGAGTGATGACATGCAATTTAACTTACGTCTGTATACAAATTTTGTAACAGCTTTTCGTCCTCTCATTCAAAAGAAGCAACAACAAAAGTGCCTGGTTATTACAAAATTGACATTTAAAATTACGAAATGTCACCCCTACTTATAGGGCAGCAAATGAATCGAACGAATCGAACATACGTAATCGGTTCATTTATTCAGTAGGTTAATTCGTGTTCAGTTCATCTTCGTGACGAACTTCTAAAATAGCGCTCGTGATCGTTTGTGTAAAACAAAAATTATTCATGATCGTGTTCGGTTTGTTCGAAAACTTGAAAAAGCTTTTCATAAACCTAAAATATGTTTATACCTATTTTATGTTCGGGACTGTAAAAATAAAAAAGAAAGCATATAACAAAATAAGATCATTGAGAATGTAATAAAGATTATAGAATATGGTTAAAATTTAAAAAAAGAACTTGTAAAGACGTACTATATGTTTATATATAAGTTAATATAATATTAATAGATTTAATCGAACGAAGATGAATGTCAACGAGCCGAATGGAGGTATATTCATATTCGCTTCATTTACTAAACGAAGGGACGTGAACCGAATTCTTAACGAACCAGACAAAGATTTTTCATGAACGGTTCAATTCTTTTGCAGCCCTTCCCCTATTTCTTATCTGAATGCAAAACTACTTGCAGCAATCACTTTCATATTTTTTTCAAAACATAATAAAGTAATTCTAATATCCATCAAAAAGTACTCTGGTGGTATACACTAGTCATTTTGTCTTAAGTTTTTACTTACCCTGTCTAACTTTTTAACAGTTACTAAAAGGCAACTAAAAGGCTAAGCTACTTATAGGTACTGATTGGAAGTGGAATTCATCAAACTTTATCGAATAAGTATTACTATTCTTACCAAAATATGCAACCAAAAGACAAAATGTTAAACAATAACATCAAATAATCCACTGCTGATTTTATCCAAGGAAGTCCAAATATCGAAGAAATTACGTTTGTATGTAATTTTGGTGGCAGCTTTTCGTCGATTCATTCTAAACAAACAAACCATGAAAGTATCTTAAAATTTCAAAATAAATAATCAGAATTACAAAACTGCCATCCGCGCTTCTACTAACTGCGTACGCCAATAATTTCCCATCTATTATCCATCATATAGTAATTCTAAAATCCATCAGAAAATACTCTAAAATTCTTTTTTTTTTTTCTTTCTAAATTTAACTACCTATGATTTTTCTTTTATTTCTCAGTTCCTGTCAAAAGGCTAAAAACACTTCTGGGTACTGATAAAAAGTACTCCATTTTTATATAATTCATCAAATAAGTAGTACACAATTTTCAAAAGACAAACTTTAATGTTCACTTTTGATTCAACAAAAAAAGAAATTCAAATTCCAAAATCAAGATAAACAAGTAAACAACACACATAAGATAAGACAGACCTTAATTGTATATGTACCAAAATTAACAAAATACTAAAAATATCTCTGACTAATTCAATACACACACACACACACATAAATATACATGTAGAAATGTTTAAATGGAGAATAAAAGTGATCGAGTAGCTCACCTGTTAATTATATCAAAGCAAATCCACAATATTAAAAACAAGAAGAAATTCAGTGAGCTGAGTCAACTCAGTTCGATTGGGTTTATACAAATAGATATATATGTATATGTATATGTATATGTATATGTATATGTAGATATAGAGAGAGAAAGATTAGATTTAGGACAACGAAGTGGGCCGCGAAAATTATTCTTTTGATTAATAATTAAATACACCCCTTAAGTTTTAATGAAAATAAAACTAACCCCGTAACTCTTAAATTTAATCAAGTAACACATCCTAGAAAGAGGGTTTAATTTAATCAAGTAACCGGCCCAACAATATATTCAATTTAGCTTAAATGCCGACAGGATGATAAGTGGTCGCTATTTAAAAAAAATTGTGGTTTTAGCTTGATGACATATGTGACAAAAAATTTAACATGACCAAGGTTATAAAGTCACAAGATCGCATCTGGATTTACTGTTGGTACCTCCACAAGTTGTACTTGTTTGGCCTGATATTGAAAATGGCGCTTTTGATGTTTATTTCATGTAAAAAAAAGATATCAAAGATGTACTTATGTGATTATTATCGTGAATTGTTTTGTGTTGCTTTTTACAATGTTAAAAACAAGATTTTTTAGCCTGTTATAAATACAATAGAAAGCAATTTCCGATAATTTAGGAATAACTCGAACTAACTCAAGTTGTAAGAAGTAAAATATAAATTTAAGTGCCGAAATATTTTTATATTTCCTAAAACTACAAAAAAAATAAAAAAAAATTAAGGAATGCATTTAAATAAGTAAAATTCATTGGTGATTATATTTGATTGAATTTAGGAAATTTGGGGTGTTTATGATTTGTACTAAAACTCGAGGTGTGTTTTTATTTATTAGTCTTATTTTTTATATTCGTGGAGGGAGGTCGGGGAGGAGATTAAAAATTGGAGCAATCTTGACCGTTGAATTCTCGTGATGTGATTTAACTATATTTTTATTTTATTATTATTGTGTGTCACTGAGTTCTCTCATCAGTCACGGAAAGTACATGATTAAATTTAAACGTGTGGAACAAATTAATAAGGAAAAGGGAGATGAATTTGGAAAATGATAGTGTACTGTTTTAGATAATATTCTAATTTTATTCTTTAAACTCTATCCACGTATGGGTGTTAAATGATATGATTTTTTCGTCCAATCCTTTGTGTTCGGTTCGGTTAATGTTCGGTTGATGTTCGTTTACTTATAAATAAACAAAAATATAATGTTAGTCTATTAACTGAACATGGACATGACTCTGTTCGGTTCGTCTAAGCTCGTGTTGTGTAACTATATATAAAATTTGATAAAATAAAAAACTAAATCTATTAATGATATAAGAAAAACTAATATCACTACACAATTAGTAAACTTATGTATGCTATAATAATATAAATGATATGTTTGTATTATTTCGAACTTATTATGGTAATTTATATCATCGCACTATAAATGCAGTCACCGATTTTATCGTTAAATGTTCAACTCGTTAAAGTAATCATACGTGTGTAAAAAATAATTTATACAATATATAAACTTAAAGTTATATGTGAACTAGTTTAGTCTAGCTAACAATGTAGTAATATATGATAAAATTAAAATATATTTTAAAAAGAAAGTTTTTTTTTTCAATTATTGAATATTTTGGAATAAATTAGATATTAACGATGAACTCGTATTTGCTTCGTCAAATGTTCGGTTCTTGTTCATCAAATGTTCGTTCGTATTTAAATGAATATGAATTGAACATGAACAAATGTTTCAGTTCAATAACCGAACATGAACAGAGTCTTGTTCGGTTCGTTTCGTTTCATTTACAGCTCTATCCACGTACTTCATCCATTCCGCAATATAAGTCTTATACGAAACCACGAGCAACTTTAATCGGTAAATAAATCGTATCCAAATTGTTGAAATAATTTTTTAAAAATTTCTATCATATAGTTTAACATTTAAACTATTTAGAAAAAAATTAAAAAATTTCGTTTCGACAATTTAATTACATATTTAAAATCGATTAAAATTACAGGCGGTTTTATATAAAACTTATACTGTGAAAGGTAGTGAGTATGAACAGTCTTCTACAGTATACACATTGTTTCGGTTCTCATGATTAATTTGATGATTTAATGAATGATATATAGTATGTGTATTGATTCATTAAATTATGTTTGGTGCATTTCTTCGTATCATTTTTAGATCAAAATATTACTTGAACAGATTGGTACATTTAATTTGTTTGTCACTTGATTCACATCCAATAGCGATTTAAATTTCAAATGTAGCAGTTTTGATTAAAAAAAAAAATTGATACAAATTTCGATAACGAGTACTCACCGTTATAGTTACCAAGTTAGGAAGCAGAAAACGATACGGGAAACACAAGCTAATTTCTAATGCAAAACGGGAAATGCCGACATAATTAAAATTTTAAAATATAACATGTCGGAAATATTTATAAAATACTCCTAATTTTATAAATAATACAATAATGCAGTGGACAACTATTTAAATTCTTATGATTTAAGATATAGTTTATCAAAATAGCTTATATATGCTCTTTTATTAATTTGATTTCATCATATTTTAAATGCATTTTTTCACATTTATTAAAAAAATAGTATCGTAGTAGCAACTGAATGTTTTATTGAAGTTTTCGATAAGTATAATTTAATATTATAAAAAAGTTTTGCTTAATTTTTCGAAACGTTTCTGAGACGTTTTCTCAAAAAAAAAAAAAAAGACCATATATGTTGTGGTAATAACTTATATTCATTTAAAAAAAGGACCATATAAATTGTGGTAATAACTTAAATACTTAATCATATGGCCAAGTTTGGTAAACTACACTTATTTTACTTAAAAATATCAAAATTTAAAAAGAGAGTTTCGGTAAAATAGTGGACATTTTCTTAAATAGTTTCTTACTTTCCTAAAAAAATATGTAGGTTGGGCTTGTTGAGCTTAGTTAGGGCTGCTCCAAATTTCATGTGAATGCCTTTTGGGCTGACTTTAGCTTTCTTTCTCTACTCTTGCCCCTTTTGATACCTCAATTTCGATATAGTTTCGTTTTTTCTTGGTTTTACGTGAAAATCGCACATTACCTGAAAAACACAACAAAACGCAATTTATCTGAAAATAGACAAAATTAACATAAAAACACATAAATATGCATTAATCAGAACTAAAACTAGTCTAAAATGTCGTTTTTCACCCATAAAACATAACATTTTGTGGTCTAATCATTTTGCTTTGCGGATCAATAATTGCGTTTT
The DNA here is from genome assembly GCA_963682055.1 of Primula veris. Lineage (NCBI taxonomy): Eukaryota > Viridiplantae > Streptophyta > Magnoliopsida > Ericales > Primulaceae > Primula > Primula veris. Next base: position 22,600,438 of record OY821743.1, on the reverse strand, counting down.
ATTCTATACCATTGTTGTAGTTTGATTGCCTATTCGCAATAGCTTTTTCAATCTGTTTCGTAGTACATCTGATAGTTGCATGTACCGCACTTCCATTTTTCTCAATGGTGGTGTTTGAGTTGTTAGGTTTTACTCGTTGGTTATAGTTGCAGCCCCCCCCCCCTTGGTTTAGCTTATTGGTTGACTTTGTTATTTTAGGCTATTAAGTTCTGTTTATGTGAAAAATGTTAATTTGGCAAAGTTTTGCATCGTTATTCTTTGTATTCTCCGCATTTAAATATAGTTGCCTGTTTCGAAGAGGTCTGATTACGCTTGTTTGAGACTTTATACTAGCTGAGGTAATTAACTTGTATAGGATGATCCTTTTTTGTTTTGCGCGTTTATACAATCTATTCTGCAAGGGAGGAATCATCTGGTTACTATTTGGAGACTTGGATTAGCGAGGACAATGATCATGATGGAGTCTAGTTGAGATAAGATGAAATGTGAGATTGAATTTGAGATATGCTACACAGGGTGAGGCCTAAATCTTTAAGCGATTTTTAGTTGGTCAAATATTTCTTTTTGATGCTTGACAAATTTTTTGTTGGACATCTCGCGATTTAGAGAGTAGGGACAACGAGGGTCGGACTTTCATTATTTATTTATTTTTGCCTCTCGATTGGGTTGCGCCATAGAAATTTGTTGGAAAAAATGTGTAGGAAAACATGTTTTAAACATGTTTGTTCCAAAGTGGTCAGGGACCATCTTTGAGTCAATTTTTAATGCGACTTCTCAGTTCTTATGAGGCCATACTCTATGGGTTTGAGTAGCTCGTGCGACGAGCTTCGCAACGGTATATCGCATGACCTATTCGAGGAATGGTGTGAATGATAATTGGACTCGAATGTTGGTACTCGAAAGAGGAAAAACCGAAATCTGGAAAATGGAGTAGAGAGTGGGAATAAACCATGAGGGTTATCCCACATTGGAAAATCAAGATTGATTTTTACTCTATATATACAAGTCCATCCCATGTAATTGGTAAACTAATAAAGTCCACATACCCATGAGTGGGTCAGTGTGTATCACACACGCGTGCGCTCGCTCGGGTCTCGGGATGCGGGATTTGGGATTTGGGGAATGTCTCGGGTCTCGGGTCTTGTACTAATCTGAAAAGGGACTTTTGCATATTTGCAAGAGCAGTCCCTAGAGTTTCAGAAGGTTTGAAACTCCAGCAGTAATTGGAGAGGTAGCCATCCCCTCACATTCTAACACACATGAAATCAGTATCTTCTGTCTAACATTCAAAAGCAGCATATATTTTTTTTATTCATAGCACTTAGAAACCAGAGAGAACCACCCACTAAAAGCTCGACTTAAACTCGTCGCCAGTTTCCGGTGAGTCTTTCGAGAGACGTTGTACCTTGGGATCGAATCGCCAACGCAACCAGAAACCTTAAGGTGGTTGGGCGAATATCAGTTAAGGGTATACTGTTAACAGTAGTCTCGTCTGATTGTTTTTCTATTCTGTTCATTTATTTTTCCGCTCTTAAATTCTGTTTTTACATTATGTTTTTCCAATTCAGTATTTTAATTCAGTATTTTAATATTCTGTCTTTAGCTGTAGCTTTTATATTCTGTTTGTACTATTCTGCAATTACTTTAAAGTTCTGTTTTTGTTGCTGTAATTACATTTCTGTAATTTAATTCTGTAATTAGAATAGTTTCAATTCAGTCCTGTTATTTCAATTCATATCAGAACGGTCCGGCTGTTAAGTTTATACTTTACAGTCCGACAGTTTCTTTTAATTGCAAAATAGTACATCTGATTATTAATTGATAATAATCTGATAATGTTTGCTTTAATTACTTTTCAGTACTTACATGTTGTAATCAGTTTATTGTATTCCATTTGGAAATTAATAAAGATTACACTGGTTTTGTTTAATTCTTGTTTAGTCCTTTATTTATTTATTATTAATTGTTATTTCGTACACGGAAACCAACAATCTTAACCGATATTATGTTGTTTCTTTCGTGTATTGATTAATACAATTATTTATTTTATAAGGAATAATGCTTTCTTATTTTCAATTCTAAATTATATTAGAAATTGAATTACAAAGGAAAAATTCCAAACAGTTTTATTTTATTTTATTTTCTTGTTGATACCAACCGTATTGGTATTCAATAAGAATCGTTTTAATCCTTTTAATATCAACCGTATTGATATTCAAAAGGATAAAGAGTTTATTTTATTGTTTGTTTAATAATTCATTTAGAAACCCAAATATCAGTTTTGGTGTTTGTTTATAGAATTTGTTGTACGCGTATCTCATACGTTTTGTGTTGTCGTTTCAGATGACAAACACGTCAACTATTGAGTTGCCTATCGGGGGTGAGCATGACCCAGTGGTTGGTGGGCCTGTCCATAACACTGGGGGCGATGCGAATGTGGTGGCTAACGCCGATGACGTGGCTGCAGCGGCTGAGGCCGCCGTGGCTGTGGCCATGGCGGATGCTACGGCCAAAGTTGAGGCTGCGGCCGAAGCAGTGGCCACGGCCAAGGCCGCAGCTAAGGCTGCGGCAAGAACCAAGGTTGCGGCCAAGGGCAAGGCACCGATGTATTCGGCTGTGCCTACTTTGCCGACTTCTCATCTGGAGAAACCGGAAAAATTCAGGAGAGACAACTTTAAACGTTGGCAGCAAAAGATGTTGTTTTATCTCACGACCCTGAATCTGACCAGGTTTCTCAAGGAGACTGCTCCCGTCCTAAGCGAGGACAATTTGGACGAGCAGTCGTTCTATGCGGTTGAGGCATGGAGACATGCCGACTACCTATGAAAGAACTATATCCTGTGTGCTTTAGATAACACGCTGTTCAGTGTTTTCGAGCCCAAAGCTACTACAAAGGAGCTGTGGGAGACTCTCGAAAATAAGTACAAGGTGAATAACGCTGGCACAAAGAGATTTGTTGTCACGGACTTTCACGAGTACCGTATGACTGACAGCAGGGGTGTCATGGAGCAAGTTGAAGAGCTCCAACTGATTTATCACCGCCTTGAAGCTGAGGTGCTAGTTATTAATGAGCCTTTCCAGGTGGCACTCATGATTGAGAAATTTCCGCCGTCATGGAAAGACTTTCAAAACTACCTGAAGCACAAGCGGAAGGAAATGAGGTCGGAGGGGCTCATTGAGAAGCTCAATATCGAGGTGAGCAACCGTCGCTCCGTGAGGAGAGTCGGTGGTGCTGTCATCCCGATGGCAAAGGCCAATATGGTCGAAAGCTCCAACGTCAAACGGAAACGTTTTGACACCGGAGGCAGTGTTGTTGTCGCAAAAAAATTTGCGGGAACCTGCTTTGTGTGTAACAGGACCGGCCATCGTGTCGCGGACTGTTATGACAATAAAGGTGCTGTTAAGCCTAAGCCCCCCCCCCCCCCCCCCCCCCCCCCCCCCCCCCCCCCCCCCCCCCCCCCGAGGAACTTCAAGGGCAAAGGAAAGAGGAAAGCTCCAGCTCAGGCACATCTGGCCGAGGGAGGACGAGATGATGACCACTTTACTGCTGTGGTATCTGAGGTGAATCTCGTGGGGAGCAACCCCAAAGAGTGGTGGCCGGATACCGGCTCCACAAGCCACATCTGCTCAACAAGGTGGATGTTTAAGACCTACGAAGCGGTAGAGGGAGAAAGCTGCTTCATGGGAAATTCTGCTACTTCCAAGGTGGAAGGAAAAGGAATGGTCGTGATGAAGATGACCTCGGGAAAAGAGCTGAGGTTGACAAATGTGCTTCATGTTCCGGATATCCGCAAGAATCTGGTATCAGGATCGGTGATGGTGATGAACGGGTTTAAACTAGTTTTAGAATCCGATAAAATTGTAATCACCAAAAATGGTGTCGATGTAGGCCGTGGCTATATGACCAACGGCATGTTTAAGTTGAACGTAGGGACACATGCTCCCAATAAAGGTGCTAAAGCTGAGGCTAGCACAAGTGCTGTAATGACTGTTGCCCAAGAGGCCAATACAAATTCTGAATTTAATTATTTATTTGAGTCATTTCATTTGTGGCATGGAAGATTAGATCACATGAATTATAATTCTTTAAAGAAATTAATATCACTAAAACTAATACCAAATTTCGGTTTTGATAAGCAACACAAATGTGAGATTTGTGTTGAGGCAAAATTAACGAAATCATCGTTTCAACATATTGAACGAGAAAGTGAACCTCTCGGTCTAATACACACGGATGTATGCGACTTAAAATTTATACAAACGCGAGGAGGGAAAAAGTACTTTATCACCTTTATAGATGATTGTACTAGATACTGCTACGCTTACTTAATCAGAAGTAAATACGAAGCAGTAGAGAAATTCGCTCTATATAAGACCGAAGTGGAAAATCAACTCAATAGGAAAATTAAAACATTGAGAAGTGATAGAGACGGTGAATATGAATCACCGTTTGAGCAAATATGCGCTGAAAGCGGCATTATACATCAAACCACAGCCCCATACACTCCCGAGCAAAATGGGGTTGTTGAGCGTAAAAATAGAACGCTAAAGGAAATGATGAATGCTATGCTAATCAGTTCTGGGTTACCCCAGAACATGTGGGGGGAAGCGATACTTTCCGCTAACTATGTTTTAAACAAGTTACCACATAAGAAGCGAGAAAAGACTCCATATGAGTTATGGAAAGGTCATCAACCCAGTTATAAGAACCTGCGGGTTTGGGGTTGTCTCGCAAAGGTCCTAGTTCCCACTCCTAAGAGGATGAGAATTGGTCCTAAAACGGTGGACTGTGTGTTCATCGGATATGCACATAATAGTAGTGCATATCGGTTTCTCGTGCACAAGTCGGACAATCCCGATGTGCACGTAGATACGTATATGGAAAGCCGAGAGGCCTCTTTCTTCGAAGATATCTTTCCCCAGAAATTACCTACATCTGTAGCAACTGAAGAGTTGAACAGTGAAGGAAATGTGGGGGCAAGTGAACCGACAGAGGAAGAGGAAGAGGAAGAGCCTCGGCGCAGCAAAAGGGCAAGGAAGGAAACTTCCTTTGGACCTGATTTCCTAACCTTCATGATTGAAGGCGAACCGGTGACATATAAACAAGCTATGTCAACACCGGATTCCCAATATTGGGAAGAAGCTATTCAAAATGAAATTGAATCAATCATGCAAAACCATACTTGGGAACTAGTGGATCTTCCAAAAGGATGCAAGCCCGTAGGTCACAAGTGGATCTTCAAGAGAAAGTTAAAGGTTGACGGCACGATTGAGAAATACAATGCGAGACTTGTAGTGAAAGGCTTCAGGCAAATGGAAGGTGTCAATTATTTTGACACTTATGCTCCTGTCTTCAGGAAAACGTCTATCCGAATCGTCATTGCTCTCGCAGCTTTGTTTGATATGGAAATACATCAAATGGATGTAAAGACGACATTTCTGAATGGAGAACTGGAAGAAGAGATTTACATGGAACAACCGGAAGGGTTTGTAGTTCCTGGTAAAGAGCACCAAGTGTGCAAACTTGTAAAGTCTCTATATGGACTCAAACAAGCGCCAAAGCAATGGCACGAGAAGTTTGATAGAATTATGCTATCAAACGGTTTTCACATTAATGAGTGTGATAAATGTGTCTACTCTAAAGGAAGTGGAAGAGACTGTGTTGTAGTCTGTCTCTATGTGGATGACATGATCATAATTGGGAGTAATGATAGAATCAGCTCCACAAAGAAAATGTTATCACAACACTTCGATATGAAGGACCTGGGTATAGCTGATGTAATACTTGGTATGAAGATTACCAAAACATCAGAAGGGTATGCCTTGTCCCAAAGTCACTATGTTAAACAAGTTTTAGACAAGTTTGACAATGACAGTAAGGCTATGTCTAGAACCCCAATTGAGTTCAACTGTAACCTGAAAAAGAATTTCAGTAAAAGTGTGAATCAATTAGAATTCTCTCGAGTCATAGGCAGTCTCATGTATATAATGAATTGCACTAGACCAGACATAGCAAACTCAGTGAGTAGACTGAGCAGGTACACCAGCAATCCGAATGAGGAACACTGGAAGGCCATAATGAAACTTCTCATGTATATGAGGTTTTCAGCCGATTACGGGCTGCACTATACCAGATATCCAGCGGTACTGGAAGGGTATTCAGATGCCAACTGGATATCAGACTCCAATAGCACAAGGTCCATGAGTGGATATGTGTTTATAATGGGAGGAGCTGCTGTGTCTTGGAGATCCTCCAAACAGACATGTATTGCAAGGTCAACTATGGAATCTGAATTCATAGCGTTGGACTTAGCAACCGAAGAGGCAGACTGGCTGAGAAGTCTATTGGAAGGAATTCCAATGTCGCCAAAACCTGTTCCCGCAATAAGCATGCATTGTGATAGTCAATCAGTTATTGCGTGGGCTCAGGATCATATGTATAATGGAAAGTCTCGACATATACATCGGAGACATAAATCCGTAAGTGAATTGTTATCTAATGGTGTGGTATCCTTAGATTTTGTAAGATCAAAGGAAAACATAGCGGATCCATTAACTAAAGGCTTGACTCAAGTGGGAGTCGAGACGTCATCGAACGGAATGGGATTAAAGCCCATTAAATTGGTGGCCCCCCCATAGGCAACCCAACCTAAACGGAATCTTTCCTGATAGGTTCAAAGGGAAACTGAACCGTGGGGGCAACCGAACAAAGCACTCGGGAACCTGGAGTTCCCAACCCATCTCCGCGATGACAGAGTGATAGACCTGTACCATTGTAAGGGTGAGCTTGAGGCTCTTAATGATCCAAGTTACTCGACGGTCGAGTAAAGTGAGTCAGGACACTTTCGACTTGGAACACTTATAACGAGTGTGTAAGGCTGGTACCATGTGATGAGCTTGGGCTAATTCACTAGAGCACTCAGTTGAAGTTGCCAAGGCAGTTCAGGCCAAATATGGACAACAACTAAAGGGCCTAGTACGTGGGTAGAGAGGGCACTGTGCGGGTGCCATTCTGGGATACACAAAGCTTGATAGTTCAAAGCTTTGCAGCTACCTAACAGCAGTATTATGGGTGGTACTCCGCTACGGCAGGTTCAAGGCGCGCGCTACCTGACCTTAGGCAGTGAACTTTTGCGGTTCTCTTGATTTGCATTTAGGACATGGGCTTTCGAGTCAATTGCATTCATGTGGGGGATTATTGGAAAAAATGTGTAGGAAAACATGTTTTAAACATGGTTGTTCCAAAGTGGTCAGGGACCATCTTTGAGTCAATTTTTAATGCGACTCCTCAGTTTTTCTGAGGCCATACTCTATGGGTTTGAGTAGCTCGTGCGACGAGCTTCGCAACGGTATATCGCATGACCTATTCGAAGGAATGGTGTGAATGATAATTGGACTCGAATGTTGGTACTCGAAAGAGGGAAAAACCGAAATCTGGAAAATGAAGTAGAGAGTGGGAATAAACCATGAGGGTTATCCCACATTGGAAAATCATGGTTGATTTTTACTCTATATATACAAGTCAATCCCATGTAGTTGGTAAACTAATAAAGTCCACATACCCATGAGTGGGTCAGTGTGTACCACACACGTGCGTGCTCGCTCGGGTCTCGGGACTCGGGCCTCGGGTCACGGGACGCGGGCCGCGGGATGCGGGATTTGGGATTTGGGATTTGGGGAATGTCTCGGGTCTCGGGTCTCGGGTCTCGGGTCTTGGGTCTTGGGTCTTGGGTCTTGTACTAATCTGAAAAGGGACTTTTACATATTTGCAAGAGCAGTCCCTAGAGTTCCAGAATGTTTGAAACTTCAGCAGTAATTGGAGGCGGATTCTGGAGATGTAACTTCCAGAAGTAAATGACCACATTTAATTATGCGGTTTCAGAATCCTCTATAAAGAGGCAGTCATCCCCTCACATTCTAACACACATGAAATCAGTATCTTCTCTCTAACATTCAAAAGCAGCATATATTTTTTTTATTCATAGCACTTAGAAACCAGAGAGAACCACCCACTAAAAGCTCGACTTAGACTCGTCGCCAGTTTCCGGCGAGTCTTCCGAGAGACGTTGTATCTTGGGATCGAAGCGCCAACGCAACCAGAAACCTTAAGGTGGTTGGGCGAATATCGGTTAAGGGCATACTGTTAACAGTAGTCTCGTCTGATTGTTTTTCTATTCTGTCCATTTATTTTTCCGCTCTTAAATTCTGTTTTTACATTCTGTTTTTCCAATTCAGTATTTTAATTCAGTATTTTAATATTATGTCCTTAGCTGTAGCTTTTATATTCTGTTTGTACTATTCTGCAATTACTTTAAAGTTCTGTTTTTGTTGCTGTAATTACATTTCTGTAATTTAATTCTGTAATTAGAATAGTTTCAATTCAGTCCTGTTATTTCAATTCATATCAGAACGGTCCGGCTGTTAAGTTTATACTTTCCAGTCCGGCAGTTTCTTTTAATTGCAAAACAGTACATCAGATTATTAATTGATAATAATCTGATAACGTTTGTTTTAATTACTTTTCAGTAATTAAGTTTATTGTATTCCATTTGGAAATTAATAAAGATTACACTGGTTTTGTTTAATTCTTGTTTAGTCATTTATTTATTTATTATTAATTGTTATTTCGTACACGGAAACCAACAAAATTTGCCTGACTTGTCTTGTTCTACACCGTCTCTGGCTACAAAGCAGAACGGATCCCAAGAAAATTTGAATGGGCAATTTTCTAATACGTGACAATTGCTAAACATAAGAATGCTGCCATCCAAGTTTCGTCCGGTGGGAGAAATGGTGGAGAACAAAGGCAATTGGAGAGGGGTCAATGTTCCCAAAACTATAAGTCTAACCAACCACCTAGACAGCAAAGTGATAGGCGAGCGGTTCAAACACCAACCCAATCGTAACCCTATAACAGGGGGAAAACACAAACTTATCAATACCGTAATAGGCCTCCACCACGATAGTATGAACATCATAATGACTAATATAAGAATGATACCAAATTAGAGAATATAATAAGACCAACGTTACTTAATGTAATTAGTTTTTTGTACTAACACCAAATGGCAATTGTTACAATTTTGATGCAGAAAGCGCCAAACTAAAACTCAGGGTCGCTTTCGGAATTTGTACATCAATAAGCGTGTTTTATGAGTGTTTTCAACTTAAAAAACAATCATCTAAACTATGAGAGTATGACAATCCAACAGCATATCTGCTTTCAATATCTGAGATAAGATAAGAAATTAGCACATTTTAGAAATATCGGTGGGGATGGGACATGTTATCAATTAATTTACGGTAAAGGTAAACGGAATCATGTACATGATTCAATGTTCATTTCAAATCCTTTTTTTTCTTGGGAAAATAAGTTATGTCTAGCATCAAGTTTTCCAAATGGCTCATGTTTAATTGGGTTTGAGATAACGTAACTTTTGTGCCAAATAATGTTGTTTTTTAATTTCTCGCGTATTTTACAAGGTGTGTGCATTATAATATCCATTAAAGAAACAATATACTTTTAGGAGAAACGTGATTGTTCATTTTAGAAATTAGAAAACGTAACTTTTCACAGCAACGTAAACTAAAACAACCTTCTTCAATTTATTAGGATTGATATACACGGATACGCCTAAAAATTAGATATAGCTAGCAAAACATATTCTTCCCAAAATGGATCATTGAGCATAAATTAACTTTTGGTTTGTTTCGAAATCAGAAATGGGTTATACTGCAAACTTAATTAGACGTACTTCATATGCTTGATTTACAAAGTACAAACTATGCACATGATCATACGAGATTATTACTGATTAATTACAATAATTTAAACGCACAAGATTAAGACACTTAATCTAGTACAAAAGTTGACTTCCAGATCCGTCGATCTACTTGACCTTAATACAGTCCTTCTTGGAAAGAGTTTGGTAAACATCGAACCCATCCATCGAAATATTAGTTTACTTAAGAAACACCATATATATACACATGTAGGTATTGTATATTGTACAATGTAATTGTTTCTTCGACAACAAAGGGAAATTAAATGAGTTTCGTTGCCAATGACACTTTAGATCGTTCTTCTTTTTTATATATCTACTTGACCTTAATAATGTACAATTTCGGAAAATCCAAATTCAGAATAAAGTTTACTTACGATCACGTTGCTGGACATTATTCATGCGGCTATGCATTACCAAAAAAAAGCATATATATAGGCCTGAAACATAAGGAGTATTAATTAAATGTATTTAAAGACAGGTCTTATAATACTTTCAATTTATAATTCATTTGTTACATTAACTAACTAACAATTATAACGGACAAAGAAAAAATATGCCAACGATAGGAATACGGCTCATCATCTTTACTACGAAAAATATGCAAGCACAGGGGCGATGGCTACATAAAAACAAGGTCGAGTACATTTAACTATTTAAAAATTTTGTGTAATTTGTACTGATTGTTACGCATTTTGCCATTTTGTATCCATTGGTTTATCTTATTCTACTTTTTGAAACGAATGATTTATAAAATAATAACAAAGAATTTAAGAAAAGATAAATATACGTACTATCGAATCCGTATATGTGTTAACTTTGCATGAATTGTTATATAACTAATATATACAGTTACATGGGATCGGAGCTCATATTTTATTGATCATAAGTAACCAAACATTAAAACATTGAAAAGGTTATTAAAAAGGGGGTATAGGACTACGAGAACACAAAATATTTGAAGTTACAACGATAATCACGCTTTTATTCGTAATTATGAGACTATGAGTAATGCAACCAAACGAGATCTAAGTTCATCTGTATGACTATATTAACCCTTTAGATCTAGTAAAATGTCATGTAAGTTTTTTTTTCCCTACAAAAAATTAGTGTCTTATGACTTTTTTGGGTATTGCTAATGGATAAAATAGAAATAAAAAAAAAAACTGTTAACCGGGGAAACATGCGAGCTAGCTCTTTTAAAATTTTCATGGAGGTTGTTTGATAATCCTAGATATATTTCAAGGTTTATGCATGGCATCCATAAGAAGGTTTTGGGGAAATTTGAAATTTAGCGGTGTCTATGTTTTAAGTAGTCCATCGTTACCAGATAATTCTTTTCTCCTTTCAAAAACACCATTTACACTTCACCGATTTTCGCTTCTCGTCCTCACTTTTTATTATTTCATATGTAAATCTTAAAAAAAAACAAAAACAAATTTTCTACGTTTCCCGTTTCCGTTGTGCGCTTCCGAAGTTCCGCTTTTGATCAGGAACAATGCTAGTAACTCAAAATTCTTAAACCTGTCTAGTTGAACCTTGAACCGACATACAAGTTGAAAGTTGAAACATAATTTGACTAATAATATTATCTAAGGACACATTTGTTGACGTGATATACATACAACTCATTAAAATCAGTTACGTGCACCAACTAAAATATAAAAATCAGTTACTCATTCTTAACAATCAAACATTCTTTTTAAGTGTTTATTATCATATACTATTTTTTTTTATTATCCACGTAAAAAAAATATAAAAATTAATAACTAATAATAATATTTACCCCTGTTTAACAATCAAACATTTTTTTTAGTCTTATCATCGTATACTATTATTTTTTTATTATACCCATTTGTATTATAACTAAATTTAATTTATATATTTTAATTGGATGTCCTATGTAAACATGACGGGTGGGCTATTATTATATATCTACAGTAATATCTATCCATAAGTCAAAATATCTTTATATTTATCTATATATTCCATATTTCTTCTTCTTCATACACACACACTATATATAGACAGTGTTGTCCATAATTTCCACAAATCACTATTCTCATTTTCAGCTAAACTTAAAAGTAGTTTCATCTTATTTTATAGGTAACCCTCTTTTTATTTCTCCTATTTAATTCTCAGTTATTAGTTATTTGTAATTGTACCCCATTATTATAAGTTTGAGTATAAATTTTTATTTTCTGTATCAGACATGAATTTGGCCTTGCTTGATTTGCACTAAATTGCACTTATTGATCTTTGGCTTTATGTCTTTTTCGTGATAGTTACATTATATATATATTCTGGGTCTTTTGAGTTAGCTTATTTTCTTAAAAAGATGCAACCAAACAATTCATAATATATATTGAATTACACAAATAGTTCTGTAATATTGGTAGGGATTAAATTAGTATTTGTAGATTCAAATTGAATAATTCAGTAGGTTTGGTTTCAGCTTTTAAGTTAAACTTGTTTATAAATTGTCCTGCATTTAATTACCAATTCAAGTCCGGATCTTTTTTCATTTCAGGAGTGGAAAAATAGAAGTTTAATGTGAATGAAATCAAATTTTGAGGTTTTAAATAAGTGAACTTATTCGCTTGGTAGCGACAGGTGGACAAATAAAATTTGACTGCGAGTTTCTATTTTGTTTTGAGCTTTTGTTGCTGTTAATATTCGTTTTCTCACAATGGTTTAGGAGAAGTCCGGGTTTGAAGAATTTGATATTGGATAATATTATTAGTAATTTCATATGTATGATTTTATGTGGTGTACTATATGCTTTGTTCGGTTGCAGATCTTAAGCTCATATTTTATGCTTAAAATCTGACTATGTATGGTTGATCAGCTTATTTTTCGGGTGCTCTTGTCCTGGAAAAGTTGAAAGATTCAAGCTGGATGAACCTAACTTTTTTTCACAACTACAAAATGCAGCCAGCTTATTTACTCAAACCTGTAACCAAACAAGTTCCGGGATGAAATGCTTAATTGTACAAATCCAGTTTAAGCATATGTAATTTTGAGCATCTATCAAAATAATAATTGCCAAAAGAGAAAACTATTTTGAGATATGCTAAGGACTGATAGCATCTTAGTGTATCAATGTATGTTGCATGTTAGTTAGATCTTAAAGAGAATATTAGTATTTAGTATTTAGTATTTAATATTTAGTCTTTAGAGTTTAGGCTTGAGAGTAAGTAAGCTTTCCTCTCTATCATTGAACTTGGATCTTACTGTTAATCTGAATGGAACCAGTTTTTTTTCTCGGTTTCAAGCTAGTAGGCAAAAACGATATACTGCATTTGGCTAATTTGTATACAAATGAGCTTTCTGTTTTATTTACTTAAAAACATAGGGGGGTTTATTGGATACAAAAAGATAGGAGTTTTAAGCTTGAATAACCTCAACTTTTTCTCCACTCTAATAAAAAATCCACCTTATCTGTTTGAAAACTGCAACCAAACAAGTTAGGATAAAATGAACTGTATTCCAGTATACCACTTTTCAGCATTTATAACTTTGACCATCTATCAAAAGACTAACTGCCAAAAGAGCAAACTAGCTTGAGATATGCTAGATGTTAGCTTCTGGATATATATGTATGTTATATTAATTAGACCACATAGTTAATTTAGTTCTTTTTTGTTTTTCTGTAATAGAAAGTATAATATTCAGCTTCTCCTGGGTATGTGGTAATTTGTCTTCAGGCACGTCTGTTGGAATAAAGAACATGATCTTCGGGTTTGAGTCCAGACTTAGGTCTCATCGTGTGGCATCGGATAATAGTACGAACATGACCACATATGACGAAAAAATCAATGGTTTGGCACAAAGTTGTTGGGCTAAAATGCCAAACGAGCTGCTGAGAGAGATTTTGATTAAGGTTGAGGTATCGGAGAGTACTTGGCCCTCGAGGAGAAACGTTGTAGCGTGTGCTGGCGTATGTAGGAGTTGGAGAGAGGTTGTTATAGACGTTGTTAAAAGGCCTGAATCAGGGAAACTCACATTTCCTATATCTCTTAAGCAGGTATATATATATAATCTTACGTTAACTATGTTCTTGATTTAGTGACTGACTTACATAGTTTTCGCAACTGAGTCACTTCCGTCTAAACTGCTGATGGATAGGTTAGTAGTCGAGTTATTAAGACTTGATCGGTTGGGCTACAAAATCACAGTCAATCCCCTATGAAAGATAACCTATGCTTTTTATGACCAGAACTTAGGCTTACCTTGTTTGAAAGATGAAAGTGAGAAGCCAATGTCAAAACTCTTCGACGTCATGTTTGTTTGGGTGCTCATTTTAGTCCCACTTTTATTTTTCTGGCATGAAAAGCAAGAATTTTTGAGCTGGCATACCTAGATCTTTTTCTCAGCCTTGCCCTTAAGTAATATAATTGCTGCGGTTGGACAAATCAGAAGCTACATACTTCCTGGGACTTTTATTTTCATGATATCTGTCTGCTTTTAATAGTAGTTGCTTAAATGCAGCCTGGTCCTCGAGGCTCTCCGATCCATTGTTTAATACGAAGAAACAGGTCCACACAAACGTTTCACCTTTACCTTAATTCAACTCTAGGTGAGCAACAGCTCCTCTTCTCAAACCAAGCTTTACTATCCATTTAAGGGCTTGATATTTTTTTATATTTATGATAGTACTCGTTTTATGGTCTCCCTTTAACCTTTCTTACCTTTTCTTGTTATTTTTTTTTTTATTTTTTACCTACAGCATTGGAAGATGAAGGGAAGTTTCTACTCGCCGCTTATAAAGTTAGGCGTCCTACCAGCTCACACTATTTCATCTCTATGCATCCTAATGATTGTTCAAAAGGGTATATTGGAAAATTAAGGTATGTTTTAAAAACTGATCCACCTCACTCTTTTTGTCAGCTTAATTAGTTCTTCTTTTTTTTGTAAAATGACCCTTCTTCTTTTTATTTGGAAAGATCGAATTTTTTAGCAACAAAGTTTATCGTGAACGACGCCCTGCCACCTCATGCGGGAGCCAAACTGAGGAAAAGCCGTTCGTTGAAGATTTTTGGGTCAAAACAAGTTTCAGCCATGGTCAAATCTGGCAACTATCGAGTTGCTCACGTCTCATATGAACTGAACTCATTGGGGTCCAGGTATAAAAAGCAGAATCTGAATAAATTTTTTATGATACGAAGATAAAAGACTAATAAAAGATTATGGTGTATAACTTTTTTGGGATTAAATTTCCATTTAGGGTCCGTTTGGCAACAAATTTTTCTTAGTGGATTTTTGGATTTTAGATTTTAAAAATATGTGGGTGTTTGGCAAGTCAGATTATTCAGCTTCTGAAAATTCTAAAAAATCCAGATTTTTAAAATCTAGCTTTTTAGTGGATTCTCAAAACAAATTTTTAAAACATGATTTTGGACCAAAAAATCTGTTACCAAAAAATCTGATTTTTAAGAAAAACTTGTTCCATTGGTACTTTGATTTGCACGGAATGGGAGCACCAGACTCCTCCTCTCTAGGGGAGTCCTCACACTCCTCCTTTATGAACCGATCTTATCAACCAAAATAATACACTAGATGTATATGAAGATCTTTTTAAAATTCGGTGATCCTAAACAATAAAACCCTAATAAAAGATTAGGAACGCTTGTGTGGCCTACCGTTAAATAAAATTAAAAATATAACATTAAAATATATCAACTAATAAAACCCTAATAAAAGATTGGGAAACCCTTGTGTAGCCTACTGTTAATTAAAATAAAAATAATACTGTTTTTATTTTATTTTAAAAATCATCTCATTATCTTAGTTTTTATGATATATATGTACATATGTTTGCATATATATGTATATAATGATTTTAATTTGGAGGAGATGGGAGGATAAAGACCAACCTTCAAATCCAATAAAAACTCAAATAAAAATGGAGAACCCTAGTTGATATCACCCTAAAGTTAATTATTTTTTATTTATTTCTTTTACATCGAACGTTATGAAGAAAAAAACAAAATCCAAAAAGTATGTAGTATGTACGTAGCTGGAGAAAGAAAAACAAACTAAAAGGATTGAGGGAAATATTCTGATGTTATTTTCTCATATTAGAATGTTTCAAATTTACCCATCCGATAAAAATGAATCAAATCTAATGGCTAACATGAGGAGAGTCTGAGAACTCATTTTTGTGAAGGGGGAAGTCTGGCTCCCCTTTTTGGATTTGCACACTGGGATTAAGTGAGTTTTGATTGACACGTGATTCATAAACTGATTTCACTTTTGATGATGTACTTCAATAAATAAAGTTTGGATTATCATATATTATTCAATAACTTGATTTAACTTTTCATGAGAATATAATGCAATAATCTGGTTTCGGATCCTAGTGGTTAGCACACAACACCAGTGGACACCTCTAATGAGAGGGTTATTGGATTGAAAGGACAAGGGAAAACATAAGCGGCTTTGGATGAAAACTGAATTTTGGGAATCAGAACTTCCCCATTTTCCAAAGAAATTCATATGGTGACAAAAGTAAAAAAAACGATACAACGACACCAAAGTTTACTTTTTTTTCTTTCTATTTTATATATATAGGGGTCCAAGGATAATGCGGTGTATCATGGATGCAATCCCTGCTTCTTCTGTCGCAGCCGGAGGGGTGGCCCCCACTCAGACCGAGTTCCCTCTCTGCAAATATAATTCATTTCCATCCCTTCCCTTTCTCCGTTCAAATTCGGTTCGTAAACATCCGACGCAAGAACGCCACGTGGCACTGACAATGAAAAACAAGTCGCCCAGGTGGCACGAGCAGCTTCAGTGCTGGTGTTTGAATTTTCATGGACGTGTGACAATCGCTTCAGTGAAAAACTTTCAGCTAGTGGCGGCTCCTCGTGATGACATGGCGGCCACGGAACCCGAGAACGTTATTTTGCAGTTTGGGAAAGTTAGGAAAGACGTTTTCACGATGGATTACTCCTATCCGTTATCTGCATTTCAAGCGTTTGCAATATGCCTGAGCAGTTTCGACACTAGAATTGCTTGTAACTGACAGAAAACAATAGGTATAAATTAGATTTTTATGTATAGGTCCGTATATATTAAGAAACAAAGGCTTTCGTTGGTTGCAGCTCTTAGGCTTAAATTTTAATTTATTTTTCTTGCTATTCTCTCAACAGCTATACTCTCTGTGGTTGACCAACGTCGTAGAACCCTTTTTTTAACGTAAAATCTGAAATTTTTTGTTTTCTTTTGCCTGAAGAAATTAGAACTTTAGGCTAATTGACTCCAGCTTTTTTCTCAACATAAATAATCTTGGCTGCTTGCTTAAATTCAGCAGCCAAACAAGCCCAGGATTTATCAACTTGCGTCTTGTGAGCTCGTTATTTTTTGAATGCTCGGAAGATGCACTGCATTTGGTTGACCGGTTTAAAAACTGCATTTCTGGATTTTTGGCCTGCAAAAAAACAGTAGACGCTTTACGCAGGAAGAACCTAGTTTTAATTAGTTTTCCTCGACCTTCAATAATACAGCTTATTTTCTTAAAAGCTGCAACTAAACAAGACCTGAGTCGAAGGTCTTGTAGAAGCTGCACGATCATTGATTATAAGTGACAAACAGATTTTAGAAACCCGGTTTTGTTTACATAATTCTCGTTTTTGTTTCTAGGATTGGTGGAGCAACTTGCTTATATACGGTTGCATCAAGAAAGTGTAAATAGTTTAGGAATTACCAGCGAACATGATACGTGACCATCACAGTTTACCATGGATTCTGCTAGAGAAATGTTTGAATGAAGTCCTTAATTACGCAATCAGTGCCATCTCCTTCTTTTAGTAGAATTTGGCCAGTTTTTATCTTTGTTAATAGTACGTAAATAACAACTTTTTAGTAATCCTTACCCTGGGAAGCAGGCTATTTCTGCAAGGCTCGTCTCCGGTTTGTACAGATGCTTTTCCAAGTAACACTGTTTCTTTTGTATATATATATATGGAAAATTATACTTTTTACACCGAACTATTAGTGGTTAATAAAATGCATACTCAGATTTCAACATTAACAATTTGCATATTTAGCTAATACACGTCAACCAATCAACATACCACCGTTAAATAAGATAACGGAAATATATAAATGACATATTTACCCTTGCCTTTTTATTCTTATTTACAATGTCACTTCATTACTCTCATTTCCCTACTAGTTAAATGCAACATTGATACTCAAAGTATTAAAAAAAATTATTTTTTAGCAAATACACTTCAGAAACATTTAGAAACAACTTAAATTAGTATTTTTACTTTAAATTTAAGCTACCAAAGTCCTTAAGCATTTAAAAAATTACAAAATTACGTAAAATAAAATTTAAAAAAATCAAAATTTGAATACATTCAAAAGCTCTAAATTTAAGATATAATACAAATATAAAATTTTTGAGCTATATAGGGAGTTGTAATGAAATTAATGGTATAAAACAAAAACCAAGAAAAATAAAAATAAAAAGTTTAAAAAAGTGGAGAACCGGAAAAAACCATAAAAAATGGTATAAAAAAAAAATAAGAAAATTTCAAAATCACAACAAAAAATGAAAAAAGTTCAAAAAAGTCGAGAATCCGAAAAAACCTAAAAAATGCTGAAAAAAACTTTTAAAAAATCAGTAACCCGAAAAAACCCAAAAAAAAAAAACCAAGAAAAATCCAAAATGAAAAAAAATGAAAAAAGTTCGAAAAAGTCGGGAATCCGGAAAAAAAAAAACCCCCAAAAAATGGTTAAAAAAACCAAGAAAAAACTAAAAATCCAAAATCACAATAAAAATGAAAATGAAAAAAGTTCAAAAAAGTCGGGAACCCAAAAAGTGGTAAAATATTAAAAAAAACAAGAAAAATCCAAAATCACAAAAAAATGAAAAAACATTCAAAAAAGTCAGGACCCGAAAAATACTAACAAAATTAAAAAAACAAAATCAAAAAAAAAATGAAAAAAGTGCATAAGGAAAATGTATACACAATCGAATTTTCCGGCCTTTTCGAACTTTTTTCATTTTTTTGTGATTTTGGATTTTTCTTGGTTTTTTTACTTTTTTTTATACCATTTTTTGGGTTTTTTCGGGTTTTCAACTTTTTTAAAGGTTTTTTCAGCATTTTTTGGGTTTTTTCGGATTCTCGACTTTTTTGAACTTATTTCATTTTTTTTTTTAATTTTGGATTTTTCTTTTTTTTTTTTTTGTTTTTTTACCATTTTTTTTGGGTTTTTTCGGGTTCCCAACTTTTTTAAAAAGGTTTGTTCAGCATTATTTGAATTTTTTCGGGTTCTTAATTTTTTTGAACTTTTTTCATTTTTTTTGTAATTTTGGATTTTTCTTTTTTTTTTTGTTTTTTTAGTATTTTTTTAGGATTTTTTTCGGGTTTTCAACTTTTTTGAAGGTCTTTGGTAATATATTTTGGTCAATTGTATGTTTTATGCATTAACCATTTATATAATGTTAGTTTTTCTTTAATTTAATTAACACATTTGGATCAAATTTAACATCTAAGATTTAACCTTATTATAGACCTTTAGATATGATCTAATGGTTCACAGTTATTTAATAAGCAAAATGACTGATTTACCCTTGAAAACGCAATGTGATTGCATATTACCAGATTTAACAGAAGTTTATTAACATAAATTCGGTATGGTGTGTTGATTGGATGAAATCATATAGGTGGATATGCAAATTGTTAATGTTAAAAGATGCATATGTATTTTTAATGGATTTTTTTTTTTCAGCATTCTTAATTTACTAGTAGAGTAACATTATGACTATATTGACTTTGCATTGGCTAAAATCTCAACTTGAAATGGCTTCGTCGATATGTCTATAAATGGAATTATGTTCATTTAGCCTTGTCAAAAGGTAGGAAGCTTTATTGCCATCCTTGAATCAAATAAGCCGGCTCATTTGAGGCTTATGAAAGTGGAGTCCATCCCATTTTTTTACTTCTGGTTTTGCCAGTCAAAAGGATACTGGGATTAAAAACACTACAGTTTAATATGCACAATCTTTGAACTTCCTAATAAACAGAGAAGCATTTAAGGATATCATCAAAGCTGCAGCCAAACGTAACAACATCCATACAAGCTAAAAAGAAAACGAGAAGATAACACAAACTTACAAGGAACTCTTTTTGATCGTTAAATTATATCTTTCACTGTAATAACATGAAATATTAAAGAAGAAATGCCATATCATTATATCAACACATCCTGGAAATTTGTTTTATTATTTGATAATGGTATATGATATTTATCTTTTTACTGATTATTTCTTCACGAATCTCCCTACGCAGCAATAATAGTGGGATAATGACAATCTTTTCCTAAAGATTTGGCATGAAAGTTAACATGTCTGAACAAAATTTATGCCTAAAGCCTGAGAGAAAACACGGTTGGGGTGTACTTTTTATGGAGGCAAGTTTTGCAGAATGTTTGTTCACAAAAATCATTATTTTACGAACCTATATAAGGTGATTACCATAATGGAGTAACAATAAGTGTCTGAATAAAAACATTAAAAATCGTATTGATGTCAGACACGTTACTTGGCAATAAGCCTTACGGAGTGATATCGGTCCCAAATTAAGGAGCAGAAGATTGGAAATGATCATACAAGGGAAGAAAAATTAGAGATTTTAAGCAAACATTAGTACTATTACTTATTAAAATAAATTCTTTCAAATAATTCGTACACTCTGTATTTGTGCGGTTTGATCAATAAATTACAGCTTTCACTTGAATAACATCGAACTGGTGGTAGATATCATATCATCTTCAATCGTATCTCTTCCCATATATAAACACACAGATGATTTTCTATATACATAATACATCTCCTCACTACACAGTCTGCATTTGCAGATTTTTACCCTCCTTATGTAAAGATCCAGATCTAATGTTCTCATCGCCAGGTAAATCGTCCAACTCTAGCTCAGGTTGATTTAAACTCCGAACAAACTCCATAAACTTAGGAAAATGCTTTGGAGAAAAGAAATAAGCTCCCATTCGCTGGTAAGTAAACAACTTCACTCCTTTTCGTCTATCTGTCAAATTCTTCTTAATATTCTCAAAACCGTCACAAGCAAGTGCCGAATTTTGTCCAGATATTTTCACCCCGTGTCTTTCACAAGCCTTCGTAATTTGTGCAAGTAAAGACTCTGGGCTCGACAAGACCTCGTTGGGCTGGCTATCGTCGCACAAATCCATCCCGGGCAGTATTAATTCGCACGAATTTCTTGCAAAAATCTCTGTAATTGCTTCATATCCATCTCTATCGACTGTATTGTAAATTCCGGAAGTGAGCTCATATGGATGTGACCTAGTTTTGTACCATGAATGGACTAGAGGGATTTTTCCATATATTTGCACGTTGCTGCCACTAAATGCTGACATGGCAAGAGAGATAATTCGATCACAGTGTGATACGAGCTGGGTTGAATACCATGAAAGGAAAAAGTCACCGTATTGACTCTCCCAAGCCCCACCTTGTTCTTTGACAAAAGTGTTCGAGTTAGGGGTATGATCGTATTTTGGGGCATCGTGAGGGCCGGAAAGTCCCCACATAGGGTTTCCAGAGGTTTCTGCGTGAATTTTGAGGTTGTTGAGCATGTTTTCGTCGTAGCATTGGAATTCACCTACTCCTAAAATATGTTTATTTGTAGTCGTGTTATGGTGAGAAGGGTATCGAAGCTCGCCATCTGGTCCTAGACCGATAGAGATTCCCTGCAAACAGATGCAATGATTTAATCCAGCAAAAATTTAATCTCTAAACCATCTTTTCCAAAAAAATAAATCATGAAAAATTAATTTGTCCTGCCCATGATTTAGGATTCTAAAACCTGATGGATAAAGATACTTTGCCGTATTTGTTCAGGAATGCATTTTTTGCTGAACATTTGTTCAAGATCTCCTAACTCAGGAACAAATAGTTGGGATAAAAAGATTACATGTCTGAACCAAGATTCATGTTTGAAACCTGATAGACATGTTTGGCATAATTCTCAAGGAGGCAAGTTTTTAAAATATTTGTTCACAAACTTCATTACTTTATAAACCTGAGGCAAGTTTTCAAAATATTTGTTCACAAAATTCAATACTTTATAAACCTCTACGAGATGGTTAACATTATAACGTATTAGGAGTAACATTATCCGAAACCACTTGCGCAAGTATTTAAAAATGTTTTCGTAAATGGAAATGAAATTAAGGCCCGTAAAGAAAGTAGTACTACTTTCTAAGTTTCCATATATAATCTCCATAACTAAAGAACTTTCGGCATCGACGGCCTTTTAGCTTCAACTATTTCAAGATGTCATACAATTTTTTTTGGACAATTTGCAGAACAGTACAAGTTATTAAATCTAGATTTTTAAGTTAGTTACCGTGATAGTCGATCCAAGGAAACTCGAAAACGAAGACTTGAAACTCTCACAAAAATCACCATAAACTTGAATTGGACTCTTCCCATTTAGCACAGGTAACTCATCCACACCTAAAGATAGACAATTTCTGTACCTTTTTCCCGATTGATCGGTGAAGAAAATACTACCATTTTTTTCACCTAGTTTTAGCAACCATTCAGGTAGATTAATTTTATCTTCACTTGAGGCATGAAAATTAAATGAAATTTGAGCCTTGAGACCCGCTTTCTCGACCATTTCTATGAGTAAATGGTAACCCGACCAATTATATTTACCCATAGTTTCTCTCTCCACTACACCCCACCACACGGGGATTTCTACGCCTTCGATGCCTAGCAGCTTCAAAGCCCTCAAACCTGCTGAGATTGCTCGATCATTTCTTATAGAGTTACAATCTGAGACTGCATCAATGGGCATTCCAACGAATAATTTCACTTTATCACTCTGTATATATAAAGACATGACAAAAAGTTTAGTCATAAGCATTCTTCAACAAATGGCGAATATCAGCAATTTAAAAGTACTTTAGCCTCCAAACCCCAAAGGGTATATGTGCTAACTGCTAATGAAATGGCATATACGTGAAGTTGAAGTTAAGTTTAACAAGTAAACTTACAAACCAAAACTAGCGGGGTTTTTTTAATCTAATTTTAAATAATCAAGATTGGCGATATTTAACAAAAATCAGATACAAATTAACTAAACTCTCACCTAAAAACTTACGAAAAAATTAACTAAACTCTCACCTAAAAACTTACGAAAAGACACTTCATACCGTAAATTTTAGCTTTCAAAATATTCATGTAATATTTGTTTGAGCCAAACAAGTGCAACTGTTCAAACCAATTATCATTTGAGAAACTAAGGGTTCTTGTCAACTCTAATAACATATTACCACATCAAATGTTGTGTTAGCTAATATCACCTAATATTACAGAAAAGTAAGTCATGCAACTTTTGAACTAATGTTAAATCAATTACGGGTGTTTTCTTTGCAGAATCTACATATCATGTACTTATTGTATAGCTAAACAAGGAGTGTCCATATATACTTTAGAAGAAATATTCCACTTTCTAAAAGGTTTGTCACATGACACTCAGTTGCTACACTTTCATCATATATTAAGGCACTAAAACAAACAAGTATTTAATTATAAGGGCTGCAAGTCTATTCTTCAAAAAAATAAAAATAAAAATAAAATAAAATCCTTATGGATTCTGTAAAGTTCAATTGCTAAACTTTATTGTACACTTTTTCTCTCAATTTAAATGTTGAGATTACTAGCAATTTTAGCATGTAATATTTTTGTAAAACTTTTACACTTTTTTTTATTTTTTACTAAATTATCCAAATGACAAACTTTGACAGTTACTTGCATAGTTAATATAGTACTGGTTTTTAAAATTTGTAAATTTTTGACATTTTAAGTATAAAAATTCTACAATCCTGAAGAAACTGTACATATCCCAAAATCTCTACTACTAAATCGAAAGGAAATAATTATATTTAAGGCACTTAAAGAACAACAATAAAGGTTATGAAATGAAATCATGAATCCGAAAAACTGAAATTTTACAATAAATAATACTCCTGGATTTTTAGTATTCATGTTTACCCTCAATTCTCAATTTTTATTATCATTTAGTACCCTGAAATATTCAAGTTTTTTTCTAAACTATTCCGATTCAATATGTGACAAGTCGCACCGGTCCACCGGAATAATTGAAATCATGGAAATAAAGAAGAAAATAATTGAGTATTAAGGGTATCAAGAATAAATACACAAATTTGAATTCTGGATACTAAATAAGGAAAATAAAAATTCAGGTACTAATTAATCTAATCGAGAAAATAGCAAATTAGATACAAAAACCATAAAAACCTACAATAATATTTTTCCAGATCTGAAAAAAAATATACTAACCGGTTTTGATTTTATTCCAGAGGGTTTATCCGAAACCACCGGTTCAGAAACAAGGTTAGCTTTAACGGTGAGTCGAACCGGTGACTTTTTATTCCAGCCGTTAGATTGTCCAAAGCACCTTAATTTGGAGTTGAAAGATAATATCCGACGGGTGAGATTAAAGCAAAGAACTTGGTCACGTTGCACAAGTTGTGAGCTTTTAATTGCCGAAATTTCCATTGGAAATAAATAAATAAATAAAAAGATTTTAAATTTTAAAGTGAGAGGAGTTTGTTGATATTGTAGTATAAGGAGTAGTAAGCATCTTTAAATTTTAAAAATGAATATATAGAGTTGGAGAAAGAAAGTAAGCATATGCCACGTGTCGTCCTTGGATTCTATGGCTTGTTTGAGCCGCGTCCCTTGAATTTTCTTTGCTTAGTCACTTTATTTTATCAAAATATCAGTGCTAGTTGAAATGTACAAATTTTAATTTGGTAAGAATTTTGACAGGTAGCGTGGCTTCGGTCCGTTTCGATTTAGTTTTTAGTAAAACCGAAACCAAAATCGAGCATATTTTTTGGTTTGTTTTTTTTCGGTTCGGCCTTTTTATTTTTTGAACCGAACTGAATCGGGTTTTTTTCGGTTTTTTTCGGTCTTTTTCTGTTCGGTTTTATTGAAAACCGAAACCAACCCGAATTTTTTTCGGTTCGGTTATCGATCCGGTTCGGTTTTTTCGATTTTTTGCTGAGCCCTGACCGGTATGTTTTCATGAATTGTACTCTTTTAATTATTTTTTTAAAACGTGTTACAGTATTTATCAGTCATCATCTTATTTCCTGAAAAATATCCGTCCACAATTTTATTTATTTATTATTTTTATCAGCAAGTACCCAAACACTTTCTCTCATTTATAGCATACAGTCCTCACCACCAAAAAATATTACTATAAATAAGTTATTCTTATAAACAGGTTACATATAAAAATTTATGAAATTAAAAAAATTATAAGTATTTAAATTAAATAAGATTCATGTAAATTGTATATATTAACAAGCAAATGAATCTATGAAATTTTAGTTAACAAATATAAAAAATGGAAGGAGATAACCCAGATGATAATAATATCCAAACACAAAATGTTTCATGTCAAGAAGTTTAAAGCATGGTTGATAAGTTGAAATTATTTTGGATTTAACATTAATATATTTATGTCGACGAGCTATTATGTAGCTGCAAGTTAAAAGATTAGTAGCAAAAGTTATCGTCACAAACTACTTTAAATAAATATTTTACTTCATACTAACTTTAATGTAAATATATATATATTTTTATGATTAAATATTATTTATTACTATAGCTAGGGAGGTGATATTACAACTAACGAAACTTAAAATTTTTATGGAATCAATCTATTATAATAAGTCAACCCAAGTTAAATGAGTCTGCCCAATTTAGTCATTTTTTTTCAAAAATACTCATATACTTTTTTATTAATTACAATAATACCATGCTCACATAAAATAAAAAATAATAAAATAAAAAATAACAACTAATAACACTATATGTTCTTCTTTAACAACTAAATATTCTTTTAAGTCTTATACTATTTTTTTTTTGTATTATCCACGTATTTGTATCATAACTACACTTATTTTTTATATTTTAAGTGTATTGCGTGTCACACACGCAACGCGTAGGGCACGATTACTAGTAATATTTGTGATATCACCTAACGGAACTTAAAAATTTCACGGAATATGACAATGTGTTAATACCATATTTCTGGCCTAAGTAAACTATTTGTTGTTAAGTGATTTGAACAAACTAATCTAAGTTAAGTGTTAAAAATTAAGAAATGTTATGTTTATAGGTGAAGTTGCAACCATAGTTATAACCTGCTATTCTGCAGAAATCCGTGTTACTGCATTAATTGATTTATATATGTTAAATTATGCAGGATATATTCGCATATATTTACAAAGATTTGATTTATATATGTTAAGAATATATTGGTGATAAAGAAAGGAATGTTTCATAAATATTTAGAGAGTTTAGTTTTATAATATATAGTATCTAAAAAATATTATGTTGTTCCATATATTGTACTAACTGAATCTCCTATTATTATTAAAGTTTTTATCACAACATCAATCTTATTGGTTCATAAATCTTGTTATATATTTCGTATAGATTGAAATTATATATGAAGATATTTCATATGAATATGATTTGTTTGTCAAAAATATATTATCATGTGTAGATCTTTTTGAAGAAAACAATATCTCATATTGTCAAGCAAGTTATTAACATATGTTGACTTATGAAGATTGAAATCAATCAAGAGATTATCTCGTGCATATAAGAAACATTGAGATCAGTCAAATCTATAAATATTCAATCAAGAAGATCTTGAAAAATGAAGATAGAAGTTTAAAGATTTAATAAGATTTTAAAAGAATGTATTTTTGTTCTTATAAGTAGTTAATAGTTTTGTTTGTAAAATATGTGGGTTCTAAATTATAAAAAACTCAACCTAGAGAGAATACACGTGAGAAATTTTTTAACGAAAAACAATGGTGGCATGTCATTGATATTTTGAGTGATAGTTATATAGTATGAGCAGTACTAAGATATGCAGAAAAATCTAGATAGTAAATGGATTTTTAGGAATAAAAGCAATGAATATGAAGTAATTGTCAGAAACAAAGTTAAACTTGTAGCACACGGTTATACCCAGATTGAAATAATAGGTTTTGATGAAACATTTGCTCATGTAGCAAATATAAAATCTATTAGAATGCTACTTTTCCTTTCTTACTTTTATGACTTTTAATTGTTTCAACATGATATGAAGAGTGTTTTGTTTAATGGTAATATTAAAGAAGAAGTTTATGTTAGTCTATAAAGGATTTGAAAATCCAAAATTTTCTTAGTATGTTTATTTATTGAAAAATGCCTTGTATGGTTTAAAACAATCTTCTAGAGCATAGTATGAAATATTAACTAAGTTATTGATTGAAAAAGGCTTTAGCAGAGCAGCAGCTGACAAAACTCTATTAACTAAGAAAATCACTAACGATATTATTGTTACTCAAATTTATGTTGATAACATGTGTTTGGCTCTACTTCTGATAATAAAATTTCTGAATTTATTTATGATATGAAAAATGAATTTGAGATGAGTGGAGTTGTTGAGTTAACTTACTTTTTAGGGTTGCAAAGTGAAACAAAATGAAAAAAGGTAATTTTCTTATCCAAAGTAAATATGCTGATAATATTGTTAAAAATTTTGGCCTAAGTGATGCTAAAAAGAAAAAAACTCCTATGAGTATTACCCTAAAACTGTCTAAATATGATAAAAGTAAGAGTTTTTGTCCTAAATTATACAAGTCTATGGTTGGAAGTCTCTTATATTCAACTGCTAATTGTGTGCTACATATCATGAAAATCCCCTAGTATATCATCTTAATGTTGTGAAAAGAATATATGTGAAGGGTAAATTCAATCTTGATCTATGGTATTCTAAATATACAAATCATTTTCTGGTTGGTTATTGTGATGCATACTGAGCTAGTAATATAGATGATAGAAAAGGTACTTCTGGTGGTTGCTTTTATTTTGGAAATAATCTTATTTTATGGTTTAGTAAAAAATAAAATTGCATTTATTTATTTACTGCCGAGGCAAAATACATTGCAGCTGTCTGTGGTTGTACACAATTTATTTGGATGAAACAAATGTTATCTTATTATAATATTAAACAAGAAGTGTTACCTTTATTTTGTGATAACAAAAGTGCTATAGATTTAGCAAATAATTTGGTACAACATTTCAGAACTAAATATATTGATATAAAACACCATTTTAATAGAGAACTAGGTGAAGAAAATAGCGTAATTTTAAAACATGTCTCAACTGAAAGACAATTATCAGATATTTTCAAAATCTCTTGATACAAACAAGTTTGAAAATTTAAGAAGTGATATTGGGGTATGTCACTATAGATCTAATTGAATACACTTGCTATATGTGCTTATCTGTGAGTAATATTGCTTAATTTTATGTGTAAGGTAAGTTTTATTGAGCCTTGACGTTTTTGTATTGAAAAATCATCTAATTGATGCCTTAAAAACATATGTGGGACTACATGCCATAAAAATCTCTCTGATAATAGAGTTGAGCGCAAAAGTGCATTTTATATATTCATTTGTAACTTTAGTTGCAAGCACAATTGCAACATCAGTCTGAAATGCAGATAAGTCAGTAATTATTAGTAATAAATGACGTCTTTACTAATAATGAACAAAATTCAGCATAAGTTGATGTTTTAAGTGAACTAAAATGATAAAGCACTAAGACAAAGTTTTAAAAATTTTGGCATCACTTTTACTTCTTGGCGAGGTGTTAGTTAGTTTTTGTGTAGATGAAAGATAAATTTGCTCAATACAAGTCTTAGTCATAATTTTTATTATGTGGATATGTCGTGATAAATATATGTTTTTGAGTAAATTTTTAGTATGTTATGTTCAAAATTTTATATTATATATTACTGCTGTCTTTCTTTTGACACAAGCCAAATTTTCTATATTTATTTAATTATTAAAAATCAGAAAATCTAGATAGATTGTTTTTAAATTGGAATGTTATCAATTAACTGTCATGATATATAGTTTCGAGGAAAATTACTGAATTATCTGTTTACATCTTAAGCTAAATTTGAATATCTTTTAAAATGATAATATCTATTTTTGGGTAAATTTTGTTTAAAAAGAGATTTGGTAATATATTTATTTGTTTAATAAGATTTGGACTTAAATGATATTTGTTTAAACTTTTTTTATTAAAGAAAATGATTTTGCTCACATATTTTTTCTACCCAAAAAATCAACTTACATTACATGGCATATCCACTTCATTAAAAAATTTGATTTTTACTAATATTAGATTTAACAATTTTTTTATTTTTAATTAATATTTAAATTTAGGTTAAGTTCAACTAGGGTTCTAGTATATTTTTATTTGGTTTTTAGTAGGTTGTATTTTTAGATTTAACAAAAAATATATATTTTTAATTAATATTTAAATTTAGGGTAGGTTTAACTAGAGTTCTAATATATTTTTATTTGAGTTTTTAGTCGGTTGTATTTTTAGATTTAACAAAAAGATTTATTATTAATATTTAAATTTAGGGTTGATTCAAATAGCGTTTTAGTATATTTTTATTTGGGGTTTTAGTAGTTTGAATTTTTATTACGTGACGTGACTTATATTGGTATTTTCTAAAAAAAAATTATTCAAACGTTAATATCAAAATTTGATCACAAGTTTTTTAATAGAAACACAAATAAACGATATGTATAAATGAATAACTAGAATGATTAATATATTAATTAGTGTTGACATTGAAATTGCTCTTTTTTTTTTTTTTTTTTTAGTAATAGTATTGTTTTTTTTACATATATTCAAAAAAGTGACTACTATTATCGTATATCATCGGATAAACTTTTCCAACAATTTACATGATTGCTACAGCATCACTCTTTGATTAAAGTGAGGATAGAGAAATTGTGGATAAGTTCAGAAAAAGTTGCAAAACTTGCAATGTGGTTTACGTTGTCTTGGTTGAGTGGCTGAATTTAATTAATGCCACATCATTAATACTTGTACATTATTTGTTCTTTACTGCTGGAATACTATTTTTTATGTGGACACTATCATGAATTCATGATCTTCTCATGTTTCATGTTTTCTGTTTCAATTTTCAAAAGTCTCTGTCTTATTCCAATTAATTCCCCTTTAGCGTTATTTGTTTGGTGGAATTCCAGTTAAACGGGTTGATCTAGTTCAAATTAGTGTATTTTTTTTAATAAATCTTTTTAAAATTCTTAATTCAAAAATCATGTTTATAATCAAATCAAAATTTTCGTTTACAATTTGTCTTTCATTGCATATCTATATTTATTTAGTTTTATGCTCGACTGTACATATATATTATTTACATACCTATTGTCGAATTCTTGATAATATATCGATAAACTAATGATTTATAAATGGGGTTAATGCTCAATTAGTATCATATACTATCAATTTTTAACGATCGTTGCCTTGTTCTCCCAAAATTACCAAATATTGTCATGTACTATTGAATTCGGTCTGGTTAGTACAATTAAGTCCAAATTTGATGATATCATCCATTTTAGTGAGATTTTACTCTATATCAACTAATCTTCAAAATTGTCATTTGCCGAATTATTTAATTAAATATGTAAAAATAAATGTAATAAGTATAACAAATATATAAACATTAAATTAAATAAAAAAATTATATGTAGAACACTATATATTTTCAAATAAAAAAACAAAATTATATTCAAATAAAGACATAGAAAATTCCGTAATTGCATTAAAAAACACAATATTTTTTCAAAATATGTAAAACAAATTATATGGGTTTAAATTATAATTCTACAAATATAATGTGCAATTATAAAGTAAAAGACATAATTTTTTCTATTAATGAAATTATACAAAAAATTACTCTTGATAGAATATTAAATATATAAAAAATAAAATCGTATAAAAATATAATAATATTTGTATATATATATATATATATATATATATATATTTATACCTAAAAAAATACATGCATATATAAATAATAAACATACATTTGTACCTAAAAAAGACATGTATTATATCTATATATATATATATAAATAAAAATAAAAATATTTAAACATTAAAAAACCACCATCACCACCACCACCACCATCACCACCACCACAGCTGCCGCACGCACGCACACACTCTCTCTCTATATATATTATCTAAGAAGAAAAAAAAGAAAATTTAAGCTTTTTTTTGCTTTTCTTAATTTTTTTAATACAAGATACTAATTGGGTATTAACCATGTATAAATGTTTAATTTAACTTGTTAATTGAATTTACAACTTAGAAAATATAAAAATCCATACTAAAATGTTAAAATATGGTTTTTATAACTACGCGGGGCTTATTCACCTAGACTGACATGCCACTGCTCCCGTTTTAAGTCGGCACGCCAATTTTGAAACCATGGTCATGTCCTCTACTAAGTAGAATATGACAAGTAATTGTCATCATTATTCACTGGTTTGCCAATTGTTAAAATGTCTGACAAACCAACAGTTTAAGATTGGAAAAAATGAGGTAATTATGACAATTATAACTAATGGATAGAATTTGATTCATACTATTATTGAGTTTGCTCAATGTTTCAGCTGACACCAATATTCTGATAGATTTATTTGGTAGCAAGTTTAGAATAAAATAGGGGACCAATTGTTCCAATGAAACTAAAAAAACAAAGTGTTTCATTAAAGCCACATAAAAATAAACATATTGAGCGGTTGATTTGAGCCATCCAGATCATAATATGTATCATTAGGTCTATTTAGCAGATTTGAACTCAATATATGGTCAAGTTTGGCAAACGTAAAGAGACAAAGTTTCGAATTATTGGTCATGATAATGCTATGATATTATGGGGTGTGACAGGTATAATATATGAGTCATGATATGATATTAACAAATGGATATGACTCATATATTATACCTGTCACACTCCATACTATTCCACATAAAAGACAATATGGATTGGGGGCCAAAATGGCCTGTTTAGTCCCAAATTTCCATACATGATCAATCAGTGACAAGTGACACCTATACATATATTTTCATTGGATTTTATTTGTGCAGCCGACTTTTGATTAATAAAAACTCAACTTATTAAAAACTCAAATAAATATATTGAAACCCTAGTTTGAATCTATCATAAATTTAATTAATATTAATTAAAAAAAATATTTTTTTTTATTTTTAATAGATTGAGTTTTTATTACATGGCGTGACTTATACCACACCCCACTAATACAGCAGTCTCATAAAAAATACTGTGTCTGTATTTAGCAGTAATGATTTTCATTTCATTGTAACTCAGAAGTTATAATGCAGTGTTAGTGTGTTGCTTACAAGTTACAAGTAACAACTTACATTTAATCTACGGAATACTACTTCACGTATTCATTTGGGTACACTTCCAATTATGTTAAAAAACCAACAAAAACAGAACAAGAATGTAACACAAATATATTGGTGCTTTTATCTAATTTATAATCTGATTATCC
This sequence comes from Primula veris, assembly GCA_963682055.1. Lineage (NCBI taxonomy): Eukaryota > Viridiplantae > Streptophyta > Magnoliopsida > Ericales > Primulaceae > Primula > Primula veris. The sequence goes on along the minus strand of OY821743.1, from coordinate 22,568,150 downwards.
TGAAGTAGCACGGATAAAGGAACTACTTATTGTTGTTTAAAAAACTGAAGAAGAAGTAACTTGATCGTGAGCACGCATATTGCAAATATCGTAATTGTTTGGTTATGGTTTCTAAGCTTAGGTTATATGTTTTTTTTATAAAATAAGGCGCAACATATTTTTGTATTGGATTCTGAGTAAAAATACCGGAAGTTTTAGTCTCGTCGACTCTCAATTAACTCAATAGCTTTTCAGTCTCGATTGAGCCAATCCGACTTCCCAGGATGAAAAAAGTTTGGGTTCGATCACGAGCTTAAGCTTACAACTTCTCTTAGGCCAAAAAGAAAAACTCAGATTTTAATCTTATTTAAATACAGCATATCAACTTTCCCTGAATGAAGAGATCAGCCCTGGTAAAATTAGCTTATAAATAATAAAAATCAGATCCCTAAATTGTATGCCTATCTATGTACCTTAAATACTCCAAAAAAGGAATAGACACTAGTATCAGATCGCATTTTACATATAGTATCATCAATTAAGTTAAACAATCCTTGATTATATAGGGCTCTACAAATGGAGTGCACAACACCATATTGGTATGTGATACTGCTAGACCATATATATATTTGGTTCAAGTTTCTCATGGAAATTGAATGAAATTTTATTAAGTTTATAAAATAAAGTTAACAGTAAAAATATTATCGTTTACTACATAAGATAAATACTAGAATATAAATCTTTTTAAGAATTTCACATGAGAACTGATCGACATGCCATGTAATCGTTAGCGCGACCAAACACTTGACAACTAATATGGATGGATTTTGTTGTTTTTACTTAATGAATTAAAAGAATTCTGGTATTTATCTATTAAGAGAACAATAATGGTCGTACTGTTTTCTTATTAAATCGACATGATTGTATGCGCATCCGTGTAAACCAAATTCCTATAATAAAATAAACAAGCTTGAATTTAGCTAAATGATATATTTTAAGTAATATCGACACTTTTCCTGAAGACAGTACCGTTGCAGAGTAATTTGCACTACTCGCCTTAATAAATGTAAAAGAGATAATCACCGTGTTGGCAACAAAGAGACGGATGAGTTTGGGTTAACTGAGAAGGCAAGGGTTGCCAAGGACAACGCAGCTGCCCGTCATGTTGTTTTGGCCAGATAGGTTGTATATGTGCATTTCTTTTTATTTGATCTTGAGTTCCTTCTATTTCTAATGTTGAAGGTTACAAGTAATATTTTTGAGAAAATTACTGCAATGTTGTGCTTTTGAAAATTAATTCCGGCAAGTTCACTGAACAATCTCCCCTCTTTGAAAGTACAAATTTGATGACATCGGCATAATTACTTCTCTAAACAACAAGTGCATGACTGCTTTTGTTGAATATGTTGTTGGTATTGCTGCGTACTTAGTTGTTCATAACATCCTCTTATATTTACGACTTTACCAATGACGTAGCTGAAATACATTTCCTTTTTGGGTTCATAACCATACTACAACTATTAACTAGGTCATTTTTCGACCTTCTCTGAGACTGGCAAGGCGTTGGTCAGTAGCTACGTTAACTATCCATTCTTCCTTTTTTTGTGAACAACATCAAAGTAGACGAATTGTGGCATGTTTGAGGAAAAATAAAAGTAGCACCTACATGATTGCATTTGGGAAATGTGGAGGAATCAAACATTTTAGAATATGTTTACAGGAAGCAGTTCTTAAGTTTGAATGTGACGAGATAATATATACACATGTACTACAAAATCTGATTTTGTTTTGATGCTTATGGTTCTCAATATAATTGATTTGATGCATCTATGTTCTGTTAATTTTCTCCATAGAAATTCTAGTATATTAGAGCTTGCGAAAGATTAATGAAACATTGCTCTCAAAGGGAAAAAAAGAAGGAAATCCAATTTACATAAAAAGAATGACGAGGTAACAACTTTGTTGCTAGAACCTAGATGAATCACAGAAATGAAAATACTCTCTACTCATGCCGGAGCTTTTAAACAAAGAAGCTAGAATGTTTGAGGTTTATGAAGAAGTTGAGTTCATTCTTGATTTCTAGCTTTTTCACGGTAGAAAACCAAAATCCAGAATTCAAGTTGGCCAACCAAAGTCCGAAAAAAAAAAAACAGGTAATTGAGGTTTAAAAGCTGCAACCAAACAAGCACTTAAAAGCATAGCTTAAAAGTCTACCGACAGAAAAGGAAGTCAACGGCAGTGCAAAATTGTTAAGGTAAGCATCAGCTAGCATTTGGCCAAGTTTAACCTGAGCTTCTGTTGTTAAGTGAAAGATTATCAGCTTTGAGGGGTAAACCCTTTGCATCTACACAAACCACATTTGCGAGATTTATGCGCTTTTGTGCTTCTCTCACTTTTTCCGTATACTTGTCCCCTGATGCAATTGCCACCTGTGTTTTATTGAGAACTATTATCCATGGTATGCTATCTTTCTTTATCTTTTAGTTCACTCGATGTTAGTTTTGATGGATGTTGATTTTGAAAGAGGTTACTCTTGCAAGTATAACCAAGCTAGTGCTTGCTTGATTGCAGCCTTTAGATATAGTTTATCTGTTATATATGTTTATAAGATGCAGTGCTTGTTTGGTTGTTTGGTATGCTATCGACAACTTAACCAAAACCATGTTTCTATATTTCATTCTCTGAACAGACAAGACAAATTGAATCTTAAACCATTTCATCATTTCAGTTTCCTTTCTTGAAAGATTTGGCAAATTCAAGTCTTCCCTTAAAAAGGGATTAGGAAAAGAAAAAGAGAATAGCTTGCTTGACTGCCACTTTTAAGGAAAAAGAGTTATTTTATTTCAGATTGTGAGACTCAATGGAGTTTTTTACCTTAAGACGTTTTCAGAATATATGTCACATAATCAGCTTAAAAGATAAAAACCAAACAAATTCGTTTCTTAACAAATGTAACCAAAAAAGTCGAATTCAAACCTCTGGAATAAGCAGATTGATGTCTAAACCTACAGCATATACTAAAACTATGTCAGACATTGTTTTCATGCTCAAAACTGTAGCGTAGTCGGATAGAAATATAAAATTACACAAACAATCTAGTAATATACAAAAAATAGATACACATGAAAAGAGAAATTGTGTTCACCTGAATAAAGGGAAGAGAAGGTAATTCCAAATCATCTCTTACATTACATATAAGCCTCTCCATCTTCTCCTTATACTCCTTCGCCTTATGCCACGTAGCGGTATCGCTCTCTCCTTGGTACCATACCACCGCCCTTATCTCTCCTTCCTTCCCCGCGCTTTTCGCCCTATGCAACATATTCTCATACAACTTTTCACCACGCGCCCATTTTGTGATCGCCGTTCCCCCAACCGCGCATGGGACCAGCCCTATTTCCTTCACGGGAGCCTTGATGTAGGTAAAATTAATTTAAGGAGGAACATTCAGAACACTAATTAGTTCACCAAACTGTATGACTATCAAAAGTAGAAAAACATACAGTTCTACACTAATTTTTCATAAGATTTTGATGATCCACCAAAAGGTACAAAAGTTGGTATCGACAGGACTTAATTTGGGAAAAAGAAAACATGGATTGAAGACAGGAAATAGGAAAACAAATATGTTTTTCTTTTTTCAGAAAATTGTCACAAGGATCGACTCATAGAACATACCATCAGTAGCTCTTATGCCCTTACAAGTTACAACTACACAACAATGTGTAAAAATTTCGTCTTCCAAACGATGTAGTAACCGAAAACTATTTTTAATTTGGCAGACTAAATGAAACAGAATTATCGCGAGTTTTTAGGTAATCTATCAATTGTCTAGTTTTTGTAGTTCGAGTTCAAAACGAAAACCAGTAACTATTAAGTAACGTACACTAGAAAGAGAGAAACAAATCAAGAACATCATTTGCTATCGGGGCGGATCTAGCAACCTTAAATAGTAAGGCATGATATTATATACTTGCTTCGTCCCTAAATAATTGACAGGGAACAAACTAATGTATTGTCTAAATTCCTGAAATAAATAATTTCAATATAGTCATATAATTTAACTATCAAACTTAATACTGACCTGAATAAACTGAAGAGAGTTCTTGACCGCATTGGCGAACGCCATCCCAGGACCCACACCACAAGTCTTCTTAACGTCGATATCAGCATGTAGTGGCTCATTGGCGAGTTGCCAACACAGAGCGGATGAGAACCGTAGGATTTGTGGGGAAGGCATGCATTGTAGCGGGACAACACCGTCCCAGCGATGAGGGTGAGTAAGAACACCGCCACGACCAGCCATGTTGCTTTGACCCGAGAGAATGAAAATGTGCATTTTTTGTGACTTGGGTTCTTTGATGCTTGAGTTTCTGGTTCCCATGACTTTGGATCTGATATCCTATGTTTTGCAAAAAACAAGAACAAAAAGTCATTGCAATGTGCTTGGTGGTAAGAAAGTTAGGTTTATGATAGTAAGCTAGTACAACTGTACAAGTCAATGCCAATACAACTAATTAGCAGGAAAAAGAAGTCAATCTAATATAATTTTATCTTTGATACTCACTCCTGATAAAACTCGCTCAATCGACATTTCGATCATGCCAAAATGGTAAAAAAATAAATAAATTTTTTTCCAATCCTTATATACATATATATACACACCCCATATTAATGAGTCAACTTTCATGCAAATCAAGACAGTTATTGTTAATTTAAGAGTACATTTGAAAACTAGCATACGTATTTAGTCTAACAAACTATAAATTCGTTAAAATCAAATTGGACTATTTCACGAAATTTCACAAAATGAACGGGGTTATGATCATGATCGTCTCGTTTATTAAACGACTGCTATATTCATATTCGTAATCAATTCATTACTAATAAACAAACATGAGTCGAGCTCTTACCGAAACGAATAGGAAAATTTTCACAAGATTTTTGTTTCGTTTATCACCCTTAATTAATCAGGGCCGTTACCGATGTATTTATGTAGTTACTAGTTATATTTATGTAGAAATTGATTAATCTCAGTATAAGATTAATTTGTATATATATATATATATATATATATATATATATATATTAGGGCAGATATATATATAGAGAGAAAGAGAACGCATAAAATGAAAATTTCTTATTATTAAAATTAACTGAGAAACTATATATATATATATAGTTTCTCCAAATTACAAAGTGGTCATACAAGTTACAGAGTTTACCCAACTGGTCTGTCAAAGCCCAAATTACACAGTTTACAGAAGTTTCAAATCAGTCCTTTAATTATACAATGTTACAGATAAAACTAATTACATACAACTCTTATACTTTATAAAATTTTACAGATCAGTCCTTTATACTTAATACGCCTCCCTCAAGATGAAGAATGAATTGACAAAATTCCCATCTTGACAAGTAAATGCTTAAAACATGCTTCACCAACTGCTTTAGTAAACAAATCTGCCACATTATCATTAGTATGAACATGTAATGGATGTATTACTTTCTGAATAATCAAATCCCTAATAAAATGGCAATCCACCTCAATATGTTTAGTTCTTTCATGGAAAACAGGATTATAAGCTAAAGCTATAGCACTCTTACTATCTGTAAATAAAGCCACTGATTTTTCATCTTTAAAACCTAAATCTTGAACCAACTGTTTTAACCAAATAATTTCAGAACATGTAATAGCTAAAGCTCTGTATTCAGCTTCAGCACTGCTTCTTGATACAACACTTTGTTTCTTACTTTTCCAAGAAATCAATGAATTACCCAGAAAAATACTAAAACCAGTAACAGACCTTCTTGTATCTACACAACCAGCCCAGTCAGAATCACTATATGCCTTTAAAATAACAGTAGAATTTGAAGAAAGCAAAATACCTTGTGCTGGATCCTTTTTGATAATTTTAAGACCCTTAGAGCTGCTGCATAATGAGCTTTGCTAGGAGCTGCTAAGAATTGACTTAAAACATGTACTGAAAAACTAATATCTGGTCTAGTTATTGTTAAATATAATAATTTTCCAATCAATTTCCTATATAAAGTAATATCATGAAATTTATCATCATCTCTACAACTAAATTTCTGTTTAGTGTCCATTAGAAAATTACTGGGTTTTGAAGCTAAAAGACCCGTCTCAGCAAGTATTTCTAAGGCATATTTTCTTTGATTAATGTGAATCCCATCTTTATTTCTGGCCACCTCTAATCCCAGAAAATTTTTTAAAGGTCCCAAATCCTTTAATTTAAACTGTGTGTTAAGAAATGTTTTTACCTCATTAATCAAGTTTGAACAAGAACTACCTAAAATAATATCATCTACATAAGCCAATAGGGCCAGAAACTTATCATTTTTATTAATAGTAAACAAAGAATAATCTGCAGAAGATTGAACAAACCCAAAAGAAATTAATGAAGTACTTAATTTTGAAAACCATTGCCTTGATGCTTGTTTCAAACCATATAATGATTTTTGTAACTTACAAACTAAACTAGTGTCCTTTTGTACAAACCCAGGTGGGGGTATCATATAAACTTCTTCATCAAGATTACCATGTAAAAAAGCATTATTAACATCTACTTGTGTTAAAAACCAATTCTGAGATGCTGCTATTGCTAGAAAACACCTAACTGTTGTCATTTTAGCTACAGGTGAAAAAGTAGCTTCAAAATCAATACCTTCTAATTGATTATAGCCTTTAGCAACCAACCTAGCTTTATATCTTTCTATTTTACCATCAGCTTTGTACTTACCCTATAAACCCACTTACAACCAATTTGTTGTTTTCCTAAAGGTAACTCTGTCAAAACCCATGTTTTATTAAGTTCTAAAGCCTTAACCTCTTCTTCCATAGCATGTACCCATAAAGGGTCACTACTAGCCTGTTTATAAGTGGTAGGTTCAATAATAGAAGAAACAGATAAACAGAAATTCCTGTGTTTTTCTGATATTTTATCATAAGCAATATAAGATGATATATCATAAGGTATTCTTTTCTTTTTAACAGATAAAACTGTATTAACATTACAATGAAAGTCCTTTAAAAACTGAGGTGCAGAAACCTTTCTAACTGATTTTCTCCTTAAACAGGTTGTATCAGTATTAATATGATCATTATTACTTATAGGATGTGTGTTGGTATTAGTATTAACTGGTTCATCAATAGTATCAAAATCTTTAGTAACAGTATTTTCATTCTTTTGAAAAGGAAAAAATTCCTCATAAAAAGACACATCTCTAGACAAAAAAAACATCATTAGTGTTAATATCAACAAGTTTATAACCTTTAGTGCTAGTTCTATAACCAATAAACACACATTTTCTTCCCTTAGCATCAAACTTATTCCTATTTCTAACCAAAATAGTAGCGTAGCTCAAACAACCAAAGACTTTTAAATGACTATAAACAGGTTTCTTATTATAAAGCATTTCATATGGACTTTTATTATTCACCAAAGGAGATGGTGTTCTATTGATTAGATATGCTGCAGTTAAAACACAATCACCCCAAAATTTTAAAGGTAAAAAAGACTGAAATCTAAGAGCTCTAGCCATGTTTAAAAGATGTTGATGCTTTCTTTCTACTATTCCATTCTGTTGTGGTGTTTCAACACAACTAGTTTGATGAATAATACCATTTTTAGCATAAAAATTAAGCAAATTAAACTCAGTACCATTATCACTCCTTAATACCTTAATACTATAATGAAACTGATTTTCAACCATCTTACAAAAATTTGGTAAAATTGTAACAGTTTCAGACTTGTGTTTTAATAAAAAAATCCATGTACATCTTGTAAAATCATCTACAATAGTAAGGAAAAAATGAAAACCATCATAAGTAGCAGTAGCATAAGGACCCCAGATATCACAATGTATTAGTTCAAAAATATGTGCAGCACTATTATTTCTTAAAGGAAAACTCAATCTATGTTGTTTTGCCAAATGACAAACATCACAAGGAGTACAATTCTAGGTAGTAAACTTGACTTTTACATCATTGGAAATCAAACCTAACACTTGAATAGAAGGATGACCTAACCTAAGATGCCAAATATTAGGCTTATTCTGTAAAACACTACTATTAAAACTAACACTTCCAACTCTCTTGAAAACATATAGACCATTCTTTGCCTCAGCCCTACCAATCATCCTCAAAGAGGCCTGGTCCTGAATATAACAGGATTGTGAATCAAAAATAACATATAAAGAAGAATCCTTGGTTATTTTATTAACAGATACTAAATTAAACCCAAAAGAAGGCACACATAGAGCATTATGCAAAGTGATTCCATTCTTAAAAACTACAGTACCTATATGTGTTACACTAGCAATTTGTCCATTAGGTAAATTAACATGAGATACTACTTCTTTAAAACTGTCAAAATGTACTAATGAATTCACCATATGCTCATTAGCACCACTATCAATAATCCATATATCATTATTATCTAATAAACAATTGTGATAGCTATTCTGACATGCATTAGAAAAAGGAAAGAAGCCATTTATACCTGACATGCCTGTATACACCATATTAGAAGCTGGTGTGACATCCTGATTACTTGCAGCATCTTGATTTTGATTATCCAAGCAATTTCTTTTCTGTTCTGGACCAGTAATCTCATTATTAACCTGCTGAATAATAGGATAAGGTGAATGAAAAGGAGTTTGTCCTAAATGATTATTCATACCACCCTGCTATATTCATATTCGTAATCAATTCATTACTAATAAACAAACATGAGTCGAGCTCTTACCGAAACGAATAGGAAAATTTTCACAAGATTTTTGTTTCGTTTATCACCCTTAATTAATCAGGGCCGTTACCGATGTATTTATGTAGTTACTAGTTATATTTATGTAGAAATTGATTAATCTCAGTATGAGATTAATTTGTATATGTATATATATATATATATATATATATATATATATATATATATATATATATATATATGTATTAGGGCAGATATATATAGAGAGAGAAAGAGAACGCATAAAATGAAAATTTCTTATTATTAAAATTAACTGAGTAGTTTCTCCAAATTACAAAGTGGTCATACAAGTTACAGAGTTTACCCAATTGGTCTGTCAAAGCCCAAATTACACAGTTTACAGAAGTTTCAAATCAGTCCTTTAATTATACAATGTTACAGATAAAACTAATTACATACAACTCTTATACTTTATAAAATTTTACAGATCAGTCCTTTATACTTAATAATTTATCAATACGTATCTAGATACTGTATGTGTATAGCAAACTAGCAGTGAAAAATGACCACACCCTAATTTGTTATACTTAGCGAATATTGTCAAAATGAGAAGTTATCTGGGATTAATATTTTTTTAGTGTGCAAAATCATTTTCTAGTCTTGACTCTTGACTATTATTCATAATTTGCAATTAGCCTCGTCTGATATAATTGATTAAGTTTCTTTTTACTGGAAGCATACAATTGAATTTTATACCTTAGTTATGTAGAACATAGATTTTGCCTCATATTTTGGGAGAGGCACAATTCATAAAAAGTTAAAACAACACTGAACCAATAAATAAAATTGTCACCAATTGAAATTTCATATGAAGGTTCCATCTACTTTGACATATTTTTGTGCTTAGAGATAATACATTTAGCTCTTACATCTGGTCATGCATGGGCTATAATAACAACTAAAATCCCTTTTTTTCTCATTTAAAATTAAAATGTATATAAAAATGAATATAAAAGTGTTTGTTTAAAAATTAATTTATTTTCTATTACATACAAACCTATAAATTGGTATATAAAAGAAAAAAATAATCAGGAGAGAAATATTAGTGAAACTTCACCAAATGTACAAAATGATTAAACTTCCCCAAATGTACAAAATGATTCAACTTCACCTCTTCTTAATTTTATATTATAAATTATACTACAATAAAAAATAATTCTCATTATAAGAGAGAACAAAACCTTTCATATAGCTAGAAATTTTTTAGAGTCCCTACCGGACAAGATGGCACCAAATCCTCTCAGGCACCGTCTCGATGTCGGGTTAAGTATGTGACTTTTTCGTATGTTGATGGGGCTTTGTGTGATTTATTTTTGTCACTTTTCACACATAGGAGGAGATTTCTTAAATGTTTTTAAAAATTCATCGTCTTCCCAATCTGAGCTTCGCACCAGGTAGTCTCTCTCCCCCTCATCACTCCCCTCGTTTTGTCGTCACCCAGCGTGGTGGCTGTTTTGGCTGACCCAAAGGCTGCCTCTTGCACTCACGACTATCAGATACGGAGATAGCTGCTCTCACTCCCTCCGGATTTTTCGACTACAAAAAATATTTTTTCATTTCAAAACCGCAATTTAGAATTACGGTTTACCTTTTCTTTTTATAAAAAATAAAATAAAAAGGTAAACCGTAAATCAGAATAACGGTTTGTAATTAGTATTTACGGTTTTGATGTGAAAACAGATTTTTTACAGTCGAAAAATCCAGCCTCATATTATATTATGTGTAAATAATTGAAGCTTCTAAAATATTATTATTTTTAATTTTTTTTAATTGTTCCTTTGTACATTAAAACATATGTACAGTTATATCGTTGGCATTACGAAAAAATATTACTATAGCAAATTTATTCTTATATAGAGCTTAAATATAAAAATATATAAAATAAAAAATTACAATAAATTAAACTAAATACTAAGATACATGTATATGGTATATATTACTACAAACTAATCTATGAAATTTTAGTCAAACAAATATAAAAAGCGGAAGTACATAACACGGAAGATGATAGTATAGAAATACAAAATGTTTCATTTCAAAAGTTCCGAGCATTGTTGATGATAAGTTGGAATTATTTTGGGTTAAACAATAAGAAATTTATGTCGACGAGTTATTATGTACATATACATGCAAGTTAAAAGATGTAGTAACAACGCAAAAATCAAGTCATCCTCATAAACTAATTATTTATATAAATATTTTACATCATTCTAAATTTAATTTAAAATATATCTTGCAACAAAATAGTATTTATTACTACATGGAGGTGATAATATAACTAACGGGACTTCAAAATTTCACGGAATATGACAATAGATAGTTTATTCTTATTTATAACTGTCCCGAGTTGGTACCGAAATTTTTTATGACTATATGGAAGTTATTCCTCTATAAAGTATTCTTATAGAGAGGTTTTACTGTATCTAGACTTTGATCTAATCCATCAGTCTTAGATGATTTAATAGTGAAATGACCAATATACGCGTGATGATAGCGGAAAACGTCTAATGACGTCACATTTTTTCTGTTAATTTGGACGAAAGTATACTAATCTGAAAAAAAAATTAAAAGTTAATTATAATAATCAAGAATATTGGTAGTAGAGTATACTATATCGAAAAAGCATAATACTTGAATATATTAAACATATATTTTCTCGTTCTAACTATAAACTATGTGATTGTCTTTTAAAATAATTTTTCCTGGAAATTTACGTATGAGAAATTTGATGGTCAAAGTTGTATGTAATTTACATAATGGACACTTATTTAGGGATGGATGGAGTACTACTTTATTACCATTACGCCACGTGACACTTGCGTTTTTTTATTATCTAGAAGTTACTTAAGTCTCTGTTTTTTCAAGGGAAAAATAGCAGGGGAAAACATTTTTCCGAGAAAAATAAATTTTATTCATGATTTGTTGATAGAAAAATAAGAAAGTAAGGAAAATATTTCCCATATTTTGGCAAAAACAAGGGAAATTGTATCACCCCCAAAATGGATGGAAAACATTTTCAACTTTGAGGAAAAACATAACTTTTTCACGAATATATATATTTTATCCTATTTATCTTGGGTTTTTTCGCTTTTTAATAAAAAAAATTATGAGCTTTTGATATATAATTTTTTTTAACTTTTCAAAAATTAGTTTTAGTGAAAAATGATCAAAATCAAATAAATTATGAATTTTTGACTTTTTTTTAGCTTTTACACATAAAAATCATCAAAATTTAAAATTTTATAATTAAATTATTTTTTATACTTACAAGTCCTCAATAAGTTAAAATAAGTGAGAAATGACTTATTATAAAAAAAAAATAAGTTAAAAGTCATTTATAGGTAAAAAAAAAACCCTATAAGTGACTTATTTGAAACAAGTTTTTTTCTCATTGTTTTTAAAATCATCTTATTATTTTTTTAATATAAAAAGTTATGAATGTTTGATATATTATATTTTTTGACTTTTCAAAAGTTAGCTTTCGTGAAAATAAATCAAAATCATAGAAGTTAGAAATTCAGGTTTTTTATGTTTTACACATAAAAATCACCAAAAGTTAAAATCTTCCAATTAATTATTTTTGTATAATTCCATTTCATCAATAATCAATAAGTTGAAATAAGTAAAAAATAACTTATTAAAAAAATAAGATGCATACTCAATAACAACTTTGGATAACTTTGTCACTTTATGTAAATTAGAGACTAATTTGTAATCAAGTTTGTACCCTATAAATTGTCTCAGAGGACGCAATTGTACATAACTTTTTCCGTTTCATAACAATAAAGCTTTTCTCTCTCTCTACTATGCGATCTCTTATTATTGCAATTATATACATATAAATATAAAAAAAAAAAAACCATCAGATTATGGTTTCCACATGATATCAGAGCATTAATAGGTCATTATTTTGCTGCTTAAATGGTTAAATCACCACAGATCTGGGGTTTTTTGATCGGTTTCCCACAGAATAGGGAATTTGGGGTTTGTTAAGATTTGGGTTTATTCTTTGGTTATTTCGTGATTAGCCTGTAATTTTTGTTATAATTCTCTAATTTATTAATATTCTTGATTGCTTATTCAATATCTTTTTTAATAGATATTTTTCAGAATAAAGAATTAAAGACTTTGATATAATTGAGAATTTGAGGTTATTTGGTTTATATTGATTGACTAAGAACAGATTTGGGTTGTATTTGATTGGTGATTAATTAGATTTAGAGTTTCTTGATATTTTTTTTGTGATAGTTCTTTTATATTCTAGAATAATTGCTCTGAAAATTCAATGGATGAAGTGAATAATAATGATGAACCTGATAATGGTAACAATCAGGGTAATCAGAATCCTAGTAATGTCATAAACATTATGAATCTGTTGTGTGACGTATTAACTCAACATATAATATAGAGACATAAAGTATAGAGAAAGAACGAAAGAGTTTTTATTTATTGATATGTGTCATATACAATAACCACTCATCCTGTTTATATAGAGGTGAGCGAGTTTACATGAAAAAAAACCCTAACTTGGGACCCAAATAAAGCCCACGAATAAGAACAAAGAATGTCCATATATAACCTACAACATAATTTTTATTATATACAAGCTAATAAAAAATACTAGTTCTTTTTTGGTTAATCCTGTTCTTAATGGGCGAAATAATCATAATTGGAGAAGTGTAATGGAGATTGCTATATGTGCTAAGTCAAAATTAGGGTTTATTAATGTTTCTTTACCTTGTCCACCTGAGGGAGATGTTTGGTTTGAGGCTTGGATGCAGTGTAATCTGATAGTAATGTCTTGGATAATCAACTCAGTAAGTGTAGAAATTACAGAATCTATCATTTATGTTGATACAACAACCAATATGTGGAGAGAGCTTACACTTAGGTTTTCCCAAAATAATGATGTTAGGATATATGAGTTACATCAAGATATACACTACTGTTCAGGGAAATTTATTTGTTTCTGCCTATTTTACTAAGTTAGAAACTTTATGAAATTCTTTGAATGTACTCAGTCCTTTGCCTATGTGTAGTTGTGGATGGTTGTTCTTGTAATTTCATGGCTGCTATTATACAAGAGAGAACATAATTTTGAAGATCATTTTCTTGATGGGGTTGAATGAGAAATATTTCATAATTAGAAGACAGATCTTGTTAATGAAACATAAATGATATTTACACTATGGTCATAATGATAAAAAAAAAAAAAACGTAAGAGTGTTAATAATGTTGATGTAGCACATAATTTGGATTTAGTTGCTCATTTTTAAGAAGTTAGGCATAGGTTTCAGAATATTGGTAATGTTGGTGGTTGTCAGGCCAATGTTGGGTATAGGCTTCCTAATTTTGGTAGAGGTGGTGGTATGAAGTGTTCATATTGTGGATCCCAGAGGCATGTGAAAAATAGGTGCTATAAGTTTCATGGATATCCACCAGTATGGAGACCTAGAAACTTTAATCCTAGTTCTCTACCTAATCCTAGGTTTAACACTAATCTACCTCAGGCTCATCAATTTTGTGCTTGCTTACCGGGTTAGAATTTTCAGCAACATGGTGTTTCTCCTCCTTTGTTTCACTTTCCTTACCTTCTTCCTCCACAGAATGGGTTTTCTGATCAGATTGGTAATCAGAATAGTTATATGAATTTTTTGAATATTCTGACAACTATTGTACAAACTTGAAAAAATAAGTGTATGAATTACGTGAATTAAGGGTATGAAGTTAAAAATTATGGATATGAATTATGTAAGTAATGATATGAATTATGTAAATTGGGGTATGGACTTTGAAAATAAGGGTGAACTCTACGAATCAGGATATGAACTTTTGAAATGAGGGTGTATGAAAATATACAAATTAGGGTATGAAGTTTTGAAATAAGGGTATGAACTTTTGGAATAAGTGTATGAAATATAAAAATTAGGGTATGAACTTTTGAGTATGTTTTTGTTAATTAAAATTTTTTAGTTATGTTTTTCTTAATTTAGTTTCAAAAATTGTATGTTTTGTTAATTTATTCTAATAAAAATGGTTCTATTTTAGCATTATTAGTATATGTTGATGATATTTTGCTAAGTAGTTCAAACAGTAATTTAATTGGACAAGTGAAGTCTTTTTTAAACACTAAGTTTCAGTTAAAAGATTTAGGACCACTTCAATATTTTTTAGGATTAGAATTGCAAGAAATAAAAGTGGAATTCATGTGTGGCAAATGAAATATGCCCTTGAATTGTTAGCATATGCAGGACACCTGACAATTGTTAGCATATGCAGGACACCTGACAGTTAAACCTAGTAAATATCCAGTGAAAACCAAGACTAAATTCACTAGTACTGATACTGGTTTAATAGAAGATATTACAAAATATAGAAAAATAATATGTAAATTATTATATTTGACTATCACAATACCTGAAATCAGTTTTGCAGTTCATGTTCTTAGTCTGTTTCTTTCAGCACCAATCAAGATTCATTATAATGCAGTATTAAGAGTTTTGAGGTATATTAAAAATAACCCTTCTCAAGGTATTTTCTTCTCTGCTAATTTTGATTTAAATTTGAAAGCTTTTAGTGATTCAAATTGAGATTCTTGTATAGATAGTAGAAAATCGTTTTTGTGTTTATTTGCAAAAATCACTGATTTTATGAAAAAGTAAAATACTATATCTAGAAGATGACTGAAGCAGAGTATAGGGAATTACCAACTAGCACTTATGAGCTAATTTGGTTACTTCAACTTTTAAAAGATTTTTATATTGCACATGAACAACCTGTTATACTTTTTACTGATAGTAAATATGCTCTTACATTGGCTTTAAATCATGTTAATCATGCTAAAACTAGGCATATAGAAGTAGATTGTTATTTTATTAGAGGAAAAAATCATGAATAATGTTATTCATCCTTTGCATGTTTATACAAAAAGTAATATTGCTGATATATTTACTAAATCTATTGGATCTGATTTATTTCATAGTTTATTGTCTAAGTTGGTTGTACTTTCTTTGCAGAGTCCAACTTGAGAGGGTATATAGATTATATGTTGTTGTTGTTATTATTTGTAATTTATATGTTGGAATAATGTGTCACATTTCAGGACAACATGACCTAATTGAATAGCTTTCTATAAATACATACTCAACAACAACTTTGAATAATTTTATCACTTTATGTAAATTAAGGACTAATTTGTAATTAAGTTTGGACTGTATTACACTTGAATTAAACATAAATTATTACATAACATGACAGACATATAAATGTAGAAAATCAGAAACAAAGAAAAGTAACTTTTGGGATACGTGTTAAACAACGTTTTTTTTACAAACCACACAGACCCACAAGTATTGAGATAACTCTTTATTTATCGAGTATATTAGTATTGATTTATGCAACATTTAAGAAAAAAATTCTTGATGAAAACACTTTCGTGAACCCTAGACAGTAGACAGGCTCAAACTGTTGAAAGCATTCTCAAATTTTCTTTAATTTTTTTCCTGCCGCCATCATTCCCTTTAGTTCACCAATTTTAGTTCCCTTTAATTTAACCAGTCACATGTTTTCTAAAAAAACTGAGCATTGAAAACTTCTCACGTAATTATTTTCAATCATCTGGTGTTGTATATTTATTTTTGTTAAATGGGACAGAGCCCAATGACAAATTTCCACAAGTTTATACATTAATCTGCTCCAATTCAAGGAATATTATGATGGCCAATTGGGCTAATCGACACATGTAGTCGCAATAGTATGTAACCACTTAATGAGTTAAATCTTTTGAGTAATGGTATTAATGTGTTTTGAATAGGTAAAAAATACAAGACTTCTATTCATTGGTGAGAGTTCACATTTCAATAAGATTTTTATTCATCATATGTCACTACTCTCATTAAAGTTTTAAGTGTAAATCACCTTACAAATGATAAAAAAAGATATTATTTTCGTAATTTTTTGTTATCTTTTTTGTACTTAATAATTCAAAAAAAAACTAAAAAAACAGCTTTTAAGTTATTTTTTTACACTTTGATATCTTTCTCGTATAAATTATAATATCTTTTTTTAACTTTAAAAACAACGTTTAAGCTCTTTTTTATATTTTAATATATTTTCCGTATAGATTACAATTGTTTTTTAAGCTTAAAAACAACTTTTAAGCTTTTTTTTATTAGGCCGGTTGATTGGAACTTAAAAAAAAATCGGCGCAATACCTCCCTTTAAAAAATCTTGTAAAAGTCGGCATATATAACTAATATTCTCAGTTTTATGTGTTCGGATATGCAAATTTTTGCACTTTATTTGTTTTTTATCATTTACACCTTTCATATTGATTTCATGGCACGTAAAACACTCTTTCGAGTATTGATTGGTGATTATATCATTTCCAACCCATTTGAAATGATACTACACATTATAACTTGTGCAACGTATCTTTCTTTGGTAAATTGTCTCCCTATGAGATTTGAGTCTTAAAGAGGTTTTTTAAATAATTTGAATTAGGGTTATTAATTTTAAACATGTGGCTATATATGTCTGAAGTCGTGAGGAATAAAATAAACAAGTTGTTACGGTTGTTATAATCTTCCACTTAACAAAAAAAAAATCTAGATAGTAGGTTTCCTTTATGCATCTTAAGTACGGTTTGTTTTAGAGTTATTTTAACATCACTAAACAACGGATTGAAGAACCTAACAATGAAAATATCAAGAGAAAACGGCAGAAAAACGAAGGAAATAAAGTATATAACTTCATGTGTCGGAATATCTGAAATCTTGTATAAGCTCGTACTTTCTTTCTCTCTCTAGAACAACGAAGTTTTGTTTCTGAATGAATTAATTTTACGGTTTCGAGATATAAACAGTGAGTAAAATATAACCGGTTATGCTAACCGGTCAGGTCCACTAGTTTGAAATCATTCCGCAAATGGGCCTTTGGGGTTTTAAGTACTTCGTGGCCTTTAATCCAGACCTCATTCCTGCATATTTAAGCGATCTTTATGGTCAATTAAGTATTTTTCTGTTCGCATTGGTCCATCTTTGGGTGCTACTTTCGTTCAAGTCTCGCTTTTGCGTTCAAATCACTGTTTTTACCTACAAAATACAAAGTCAATTATCTGGAAAAAAATAAAGAATTTAATATGGAAACGCATAAACAACGAATTAAATCGACTCTTGGACTAGCCTAAAATGTCTTATATACTACTCAAAACTACCATTTTCTAGGATAATCATAAATATAAACCATTGAATTGTTCTTCAGTGATCAAGATTATTAGTGTGAGGGTAATTAAGTGAATCTAAAAAATTAGCGTTTCATCCCCTCTTACTCTTGGATGTACGATAATTTGACAACACCTAATAACCTGGAAAGCAAATCGCGGTAGAAAGATCATGGTTGACTCATCTAACCTATCTAATATGTTGGGGAGCTCGAATTCATGCAGACCTGACCATATATATACCCGGATTTACATGCTTTGTATACGTAGGCCTTTGAACCTTTACAATACTTCCAACTACACAATAATTACCCGACAACTGTAACTATATTTATCATCTACTAAACTCATATAAGACATCGTCGTCATATATTATAGTACATCGAAAGAGATGAGAAACAATTAATTCTCGGTGAGGAAGATAAATCAGTTTGAAGAATATACTAGTAGAAGTCGGGCAAATTTACAGTTTCTGCGGTGGTCGTGCCAAGGGTGAGAATAATACATCTCTCTGTAAAATGTTGTTTAAATGAGGGGGAAAAAAGAGGGAAGATTAAGGCAGAAACTCAAAAAATATACAAGAAGTAAATGTGTGTTAATCATACTTTGGCGGAAAACCTAAATTTTAAGTACGTACGTACGTATTACTAAAAGTTTATACAATTTTCAAATAACATATTCTTCTCAACTACTATCATAAATATCTAAAAGCACATAACTATTAGGAAATAATACACTTCATACGACAGATCATGCTCTTCACACCCCTCTTATACTGGTAAATATAAGATTTATCGTACGTTTTTTTCAAAATTCAAATAATAATATTTCGAACATCATTTTATATAGCTGTTCACTTGCTAATTTTTTAAACTATATACTATAACACACTATAATTTTATGTTTTAAAGATAACAACATAGTTTTTTCCTTCTTATTTTTGTAGGAGCTCATGTATGTTGCTAATCTGATGGTATTTACGTTGCTGATTTTGTTTGGAAAAAATTGACTGGTAGCAACTTATTTGGTGTTGCTAAAGCTAAACATAGCACTTACTTGGTAAGTACGGTTACTACTTACTATTTAGTTATGTTATTGTTTTATTGGTGTTTATGTTGATAACATGGCCCGCGAACCGTGCATACATTGGGTCCCAAAATATTTAGGGTTAAAATATTAAAAAGGTATATATATATATATTACTCATTTAACATAACTACGGGCGTGTAATCAGATATGTTTTTTTTGGACCGTGATATAAAAAATATGTCGAATAAAAAATAAAATAAATATGGTTTAATACAAAAATAAAGAATTTTTTCTATATTTAACATAATATAAAATAAATATGAAGTTAAAGACAAAAAGTATTGGACAATAAAATAATTTTTTTAGTAATTTTGTTTGAAAAAATACAATGACGATTTACGAAATTTGATAATTTCAAGGTAAAAAACAAAATTTTTTAGAAAAAAACATATTTGAACTCCTAACCTTTTACTAACTTAAAACCAATTTTACCGCTACACCAAGAGCTCTTTTGTTTAATTAAGGGAGATATATATATTAAAAAAATTTAAATTACATATAAAAAAATAAAAATAAAATTAAAAATCGTTGTCGGATGGCCACGGCCACCCTCAGCCACCCCTGGGTCCGCACCCTGAACATAACATGATGTGAGGTGTCCAAGCTGTCAAATATTTGTATTCTAATGAAGAGTTAACAAGTTCAAACCTCATTGTCCTAATAATAATTACATTTTTGGGCTATCAAGTTCATTTTTACACTATAGTTTCACAATTTCAAACAATGTACTATTTAGTATGTACATGATAAATTGCTATATAAAAAGTTTTCAATTTTGAAAAATTCATAAAATATGTTAAATAGTTAAATGCAATTGCAAAATCTTAATCCATGATAAAAATTTCTTATGCTAATTTAACCTTGTCATTTCTTTTGTTATGTAACAAACGATGTGAAATGTTTAATACTTTGATCTACTCCTAATAATTAAAAAGTTAGAAGTCAATAATATATATTGAAATAAGATATAATAACAAATGGAAATTATAAAAGTTATCATAATATATCGGTGTATTAGTACTATTAATACTGAAAGCTGCTTTTGATTGTTGCCATTGAAAATTCCTTTGTTTACGAAGTAGATTAGACTTTTTCGAACAAAGTCGGGGACCATGTTGGTAAAAAAACCCCACAGAACCGGCCCTGTGGATAACTGAGAATATATCGTTTTGAGTTCATAATTGATGTGCATATCACTGAATCAAAAGTCAACAATACAATTTCCAATAACGAGTAATATATTATATGCATGCCTTATCCTTTTTTTTTCCAATTAAAGCTGTTTGTATATGGTTGAAAGCTTGAGCACGAATCCAGTTCACATTTTGGGTAGAGTCTAAATTAATTACGGATATAGACACCATAATAAAGATTTTTTAATAGTACTGAATTATTTTCCAATAAAGCCTGTGTTACTTAAACATATTATCGTCAATTATCTAATATCTAATTAATTCAACTACTATTATCTTGCCTCATTGCATTATCATACACGCACATTCCACGTATCAACCAATGTGAACATCAAGAACTTAATATACTAATATAAATAAATACCATACTATTAAGGAAAGTCTCTCAATTCTGAATATCAACTCTTACCTTGAGCCTCCAATTTATTAGACCAACACGTATTCACACACTAAATTGGACCAAAATAAAATAAATATAACATTCTCCCTTTCCCCATCTAGGTTATATATAAGCCACTCTCAACCCTTTATTCTCATCAAGAACCAAAACTTCACAAGTTTTCCTGAATTATATCACAAACTTTCTTGAATAAATTAGCACTTCATTAGCATTAAGTACTTAAAATGGAAAGCACAAAAAATAAAGAGGTGGCCGTGTTGAACAAAACAAGGGTGAAATACTTGGATTTGCTGTTGAGGGTTTTGGGTTTGGTTCTAACATTGGTGGCTGCTATTATAGTTGGTGTTAATAAACAAACTAAAATTGTTCAAGTTCAAGTCTCCCCTGCTATCTCTATGAGTGTTCCCGTTCATGCTAAGTGGAACTACTTGTCTGCCTTTGTGTAAGTTTTCGTTTTTATCTCGTTTCATAATCATATAAATTATGCATAGTAATGACATGACAACTAGTATTACGATCGTATTGTATATATAATAATTAATATATACAGATATACTCTTTTTATTATCTTTGTTTTTGTAAGATATGCGAGCTTGTGTCATGCTAATATAATGCTAATAATTGTATTACTAACACATTAGGGTTTATTTATACAAAATTATATTTCTAATAAACCAATAAAAATGAATTTATGTCAATTTATTATATTTTAATTTTGTGGTTTCTCTCCCTCGTATACATATTTGTTGCGGATTAAAAACTACGTGAAAACAGTTAATGTAAAGAGTGAGTCGGAAAAAAAAATTAGTTGAATAATACTCCATCCGTTCCTATTTAACTGTCCACTACGAAATTACGTGTAATTTTGACCGGCCAAGAACTTGTATTAAAATTGTCGGAATGAAAATTTTCGAAAAATTGATTATATAGTTCAAATGTTAAATTTTATGATTAGATTTAAAAAAAAAATTCATTTCGATAATTTTGATACAAGTTATAAGCCGATCAAAATTGCACATAGTTTCGTAGTGGACAATTTAATGGAAACGGATGGAGTATGTAATTTGTGTATGTCAATAAACATTCAAATAGTTTACCAAACCATGTAATATATAATGGATTCGAACTAGGTAATTGTCGAACTCTACTTTGAATTTGTAACAACATTTTTGTGTCATGTTTTTTAAATAGATATAAATCTTTAACTATGTGATAAGTCTGTATGTAAATTATGCCCTAAAAAAAATCTTGGATCCGCCCTGGTAGGAGCAATATTGATTTTTATTGACAGCTGGGTCAATAATATGGGACCATTGTAGATGGCTTATTTGAACCAAACTTGGCTGGTTTAGTATCAGCTCATCATTCATCCTATAAGACAACAACAGCTTTTAGTTTAAAAGACTTCAAATACAAAAAAAAAAAAGTCTAAGAATTGGAGGTCAATTAACCATGATTTTAAAGATGGATTATATATGCTAACATCTTACTTATCATGCACATACACTTATTAAAACTGAAGTTCAACCAACTCATGACCCGTTAAACTGATAAATGAATCCTAAACTAATTTAAGGACTCGGCTCAATTATGATAACATTTGGGATTTATAAATGATTCACCTTACCCTTTTAGTTAGTTTTCCCATAGGCTAATGATGTAAATTTAACACATATTTTGATCCTCGTAAAAATACATTCATCAACTAATATTTGCACCAGCAATTTCTAGTTGGATAAACCTTCGCTCGGTTGCACGAAAATTTTTACACCTTAAGCTAAATAAAGCAAATTTAATCCGTCTACTATAGTTATTATACATGCTTGCAACTAAATAGAGAATATATTTCTTCCAGTGATAATCAAATGTGTATTTTTTAAATGTATATTTTTTAAATGTATATTATTGTAATTACTTAAGTTAGAGGATTAGGGGAACTAGCTATTCCTACATTCACTGGATAGTTAGGTCTTTAAAGAGTCAAAGGTAAAACCGTAAATAAGATGGTAGGTTAAAAAATTTCTATGAGAAAAAACCTAGAAGCTTACTATTTATATACACTTAGCACTTTCCAAAATAATGCAATATCTTAATTAGTTTATGTTATCTTTAGTGATATATTATTGCGCAAAATGATTTTTTTCCTTGCATGTTCTTCTTTGCATATATACGATCCTGTCCTTTTTTTTCTACATTAAAAGCACAGCTGCACATTATTGACAAGGTTTTGTAGACACCACAAGAAATTATTATGATAAATGGTCTGTACTGTTACGTGTGTATTTATAGCCAAGTGTCGTTATAACGAAGTTGTAAATTAAATGTGATAACTGATATAAAAAAAAAACTATTAATTTATATCAAGATCTTATCGTCAACATTAAAATGAGGCTATTTGTTATAAACTAGTGCAAATTGTCATTAAAATATTAATAAAAAAATTGAGTAAATTTCTTCACCAAGAAAGTCTGAAATTTTTGGCATCAATTTAGTTGTTTTTTGAAATTTAGAGCACGTGTATAAGTGTACCAGATAAACTTTCTAAAATAATACTTCATGTAAAAATAAACTTTATATGTGTACAAATCTTCTAACTCATTTATCTATCCCTTTCGTGTCCACTTGCTTATTTTATTCATTCTAACTTAACTGCATTCTACCTCAACCTTTATACTAAATCTTTTGTGTAATTTATATACTATCATACTTGAACCATTTTAACACGAAACATTATATGTACATTTAAATTTAAAAAATTCTATTTAGGAATAGTATGATTGCGGTTTGAATAAATATAATGTGATTAAAATTAATAAAGAAAATGCCTTTGACATTTGCGATATTTCATATCCAAAGCAACTCCTATCGACATAAATTGGAAGAAAATCCTCGTGTGTCGATATCTGCTGACTACGTGAGTACATGGAAAGAGGGCCGACCCAAGCCAGATAAGGCTTAGGCATGCATTGGGTAACACAAAATTAATTTTTTTGGTGACAACTCCACGATGGTCGAATACAATTTTATTTTAAATTATTATAGATATTTAAAAACAAATCTATATCAAATGAAGTGTGTAGCTAAGTGGTTAAGTTTACTTAACTGTTTTAATTGCTTTTGCATTGGTTTAAAGTTCAAAACTGCTGTCGAACATTTTTATTTAACATTTTTTTTTTATTTCCCACTCTATCGTGGATAAAAAAAAATTATAAGACTCGAACAATAATAAATACCGGGTAACCCTTGTAAATCTATAAATATGATAAGTTGTTATCATATCAAAAGACAAATTGTTAGCTCACCAATCAACCACATAGGTATTAATATCCATGTTTTTAAAAGGTAACCCTTGTAAATCCATAAATATGAAAAGTTATTACATATCAAAAGACAAATTGTTAGCTCACCAATCAACCACAGAGGTATTAATATCCATGTTTTTAAAAGGTAACCCTTGTAAATCCATAAATATGAAAAGTTATTACATATCAAAAGACAAATTGTTAGCTCACCAATCAACCACATAGGTATTAATATCCATGTTTTTAAAAGGTAACCCTTGTAAATCCATAAATATGAAAAGTTATTACATATCAAAAGACAAATTGTTAGCTCACCAATCAACCACATAGGTATTAATATCCATGTTTTTAAAAGGTAACCCTTGTAAATCCATAAATATGAAAAGTTGTTATCATATCAAAAGACAAATTGTTAGCTCACCAATCAACCACATAGGTATTAATAGACTGCAAATATTATATCTCTATTTTTTATCTTCCTCTGTATCCCCTTACTTATTTTTACTCAAATTTTAAAATTTCACAGCAACTTTATAAACTTTTATATTATATTGTATTCAAATTTTAAAACATTTGAACATAATATTGTTTTAGACAATTTTTTTAATATTCAATGTTTAATTTACACTAATTTATACATTTATTCCAAAACAAATTTTGTGTGGATTTTCTTTTAAAAATAATTATTAGAATGTATTGATATATGTATTATAGTAATTGTACAATTTTTTTTAAATTTTTTTAAAAATATTTTTAGATAAAATAAGTAAAATGGTACGAAAGGAGGCAGAGAAATGAGATAGAAGATTTGTACTCGTATTAATATCCATGTTTTTAAAAGGTAACCCTTGTAAATCCATAAATATGCTAAAGTTGTTATCATATCAAAAGACAATTGGTTAGCTCACCCATCAACCACATAGGTATTAATATGCATGTTTTCAAAATGAGTATCGGAAGCCACATGGCACATGTAGTAATGTTGACTTCCTGTTTATTTGAAAAATGTATTTATTTCCTTGACTCTTTTATGTTCATTCTCTCATTTTATATCAGATCATATGTTATATCCCGACAGCCGACACTACTAAAACCAATTTAACAAAAAAAAAATCGGAATCATATGCTAATTGTAATTAACAAAACGTATCGCACCTCATAATATTTTGTTTTAAAATTATTTAAAATAAAGCGCTTCCAACATTACATAATTTCTTTTCTTATTATAAGAACTTAGTACTCTCACTCTGTAAGTTACTGATCATGAGATGTCACAAATTTAGAAATGACTGTGATCATACATCAGATTCATACAAGTATACAGATACTTTCACTAAATTACATGGCATTTGTGACAGTGATGATCATGATTCCAAGGAATTGCTCACTAAAACAAAAATTATAACTACCATTTAATCTCGGTAACATGTATAAAATCTCCAATCATACTAAATTCTATTTTGTCTCGTTTAAATTTCAGGTTCTTTGTCGCAACAAATTCCATAGCATGCGGATACGCCGCTATCTCTCTCCTCCTCTCTCTAGTCAGCGGAAAGAGTGGCAAGAAGGGTTTGGCTAAAGTCATCTCGGCCCTTGATCTAGTGGTTGTTGCCTTGCTCTTTTCAGGCATTGGTGCCGCAGGAGCTGTAGGGCTTATCGGACTTCAAGGCAACTCTCACGTGCAATGGGACAAAGTTTGTAATGTTTTTGGACGATTTTGTGGCCAAATTGCGGGTGGTCTTGCTTTGTCCCTTACCGGGTCTACGGCTTTTCTCATTCTCGTTTTGATTTCTCTTTTCAAGCCACATAAGAAAAATTAACTGGCGAAGTATTTGTGTTGGTTTATGTTCTTGAGTCGAATTTATATAAATTCATGTTGTATGAACTGTATAATCTTTTAGTCCCTACAGATGGGTGTAATTTGTAGTTTGCTTTATGAATTTTGTGTGTTGTCTTTGTGTGCTTATTCGTGCTCAATAATCTTAAATTCTTCAAATTTATATATTTAATATTTGATCAATAAATGTACGAGTAAATTAGGAACTTTTTTTTTTTTTTTTTTGTAAAGTAAGCATATATAACGAAAGCTTAACAACTCCTTGAGGCTACAAAATCCGTCAAGGACACGCTGGATCATCCTATATAAAATGGTGATCGAGTCTCCGTGCTATCTAATTAAACTATTTTTGATATTAAATACAACGTTTCTTAATTCGTTAAAGGCTAATTTAAACCGGTCATAAAATTCTCTCTCTTTAATATTAGATCTCAATAACCTATAAGATTTGTTAAGATACTGTGTGTATCTACAATATATTAACTCTATTCGTCTCCAAATAAGTGTTCATTACGAAAATACATGTAATTTTGATCATTAATTTTCTTATATCTAAATTACTGAAATGTAAAATTTAAAAATTCGATCATATAATTCTAATCATGAATTATATGATTGATTTTTAAAATAATTTTATAGTGAAACTTGATGATCAAAGTTGACGTATATTTATTGTGAAACTGACTCGTTGACTAATGAGGTAGTTAAAATTAATATAAAATATATTAATATAACAAATAACACTTAGCAGCAAAATCAATAAAAAGAGACCCCACAATTTGTAATTGAGACCTTTGTGATACAAGCAGAACTCAAAATCAGTAAAAAGGAATCTAAAAATCGACACTTCTAATTTAATGTCTTACGAAAATTTCGAGTCATCGGTAAAGGCAGAAATCATTTCTATTAGAACCATAAACGAAAAAAAAAAAAAAACTTTCACAAATTGCAAATATATATTAAAAAAATCATAAAACCATTTTAAACTAAAGCTAAAACACAATTTGCAAAATATACTTGTAAACAAAATACAGCATGTAATAAGAATGTAAGTGATTGTCGCATTTGGTAAACAACTTATTCTTACAAGTGAAAGTGTTAAGAAAATGAAACATACTTGTAAACAAAATACTGTTAAGTGAAAATAACTGAAAAATTAGAAATACTGGCATACCGCGGACTTCATAATGTACAAAACTCAATTTATATCATCAGAATCGAACAGAAAATGAGAATTAAGAGTACATTGATATTTCCTCCATATTGTTAGTTTAGTATTACAAAGCCTATTCATGTCATTTTATTTAAAGAATACTTGATTACACAAACCATAAATAATTTAGAGAATATGAGAAAATGTAGAAAAACTTGCATCGTATTTTAGTGAATATGTGCAAATATACTTACTTTCTACGATAGTGTGTTTTACACTCAGATGTGTGTGTGTCTGTGTGTCTGTGTGTATATGTGAGCTTGTTTGGCTGCAGATTTGTAAGCACGAAGCTGGATTCTATTGAGGTTGATAGAAAAGTTAAGACTGATGGAGCATTAAACTTCTAGTTTTTTTGGGAAAGACTGGAAATGCGCAGCTTTTAAGCTGGCCAATAAATACATTCTAGCTATTAAGCAAAAAAGAAAGCTATTCCTAATAGGTCCTCGGCGACGAGCTTGGTATATAGATGAGGATCAAAACTCAAAATGTATTTTCTAAGTGGATCTTCCTTTATAAGTAGATAGATCTTTTGCTATATTTTGTAGTAGTATAGTACTAGTAAATGGTACCAAACTGAACTTGCACTCTTAATTAAAATGCATAAACTTGAAATTAATTTATTATAGAAAAAAATGTCATTCATAGAAATTTACTGAATCCACATGTATCAGTTCAAATTAGACTTGACTACTAAGATTTAGAACTGTAATTTTCCGGCCACAAGACGAGTTTTAATAGTTGCTTATTTAAAGTTAAAATGTAAATGTATTTGTTAGATTATGAAGGACCAACACAAAGGATAAAGAAAGTACTTCCTTTAATCTCTAGTACTCCACAATATGTAATGAAATTGTGAATTTGTAAGTATCAATTATGAAAACGTCACATAGAGAGAAAAAATGAGAGTTTATATTCAGTAATTCCAAATGACATATGTCACAGAAAGAATTGTAATTTACAGGATAATTATTCAGAGAAAAGAAGGATAAATTTTAATGTACACATAAAACTACTATACAGGTATATACAAATTTGAGAAAAATAATGATAATGCTTGTAGACCCTTCCGATCAGGCGATCATAACTAAGTAATTAAATGCTCGAAATCTTCAATTCTGTGGTTGCTTTCACTCCAGAAGGATATCGAGAGACAACAAAATTTCCTTCGGTATCTCGCGTGGAATGAGCATCAAGAAGAGGATCCATAACGGTTTTGCAAATACCCGAACCGTCACCTCCTAATCGAATGCCGTAGTACTTTAAATGATCTGAAATGCTGTTTCCAGCCACTGACCTGCATCAAATTCACAAAAAAAGAAGCTCTGAGACCTGTTTTCATATATGAGGATATATCTTTGTCACTTTAATGTACTGCTAAATGTTGTTCGTATATCTCACTCGATTGGAAAGGATATTTTTGTCATAGATGGGACTTTGTTTTAAGTTACGGATTCAACTAAAAGTTTGAACTGTTAAGACAACAATTTAAAAATCAAAATAATTTCTCCCCACAACTCCATGTCACGTACAGGTGCAGACCCGACTCGATTTAAACGTTCCCAATTTTTAGGGAGGTCATGAATGCACTTTCTTTTTCTTGTCTATTTCCTTGGTTTATTTTGTTTTGTTAAAATATAATTTTGGTTTTTTTTTTTGTAAAGACTCAAACTAATGACTCAGGCTCTGCTCCATGTTAAGTAACTTATTCTACTAAAAGCTCGACTGTTGGTATGGGCAACTTTTTACACTTTCTAAAAATATATTTTTCCAATGGAAGGTACAGAACAAAAGGCTTTACCTGCTACAAGATGGGTCTTCGCCCGACTCATCGCAAACCTTCTCAACAGCATAAACGAAGGTACCGAATCCAACATTATAGAGCCACACCTGAGATTAAGTAAAGGAAGCTCATTCAGTTACATAATTTTAACTTATTAAGTAGATATCAGGACAGATGTAGTAACCTATGCTTCATTGGGTGCAGCTATTAAGCTCTCTCTTTTTTTGCCTCTTCATTTTTTACCTTTAAGTTGGTGCATTTGGCTATCCAGCTTTTAGGTTTAGTTTCTTTTTTCCTGCTTTTCTGGCTAAATAAGCTAGAAGCTGTAACACCAAATCATCCCAGCTTTATCTCAGCTAGAAAAAAAAAGTCTAAAATTTTGCTTAAAACTGCAACTAAACAGGCACGGAATCTTTTACATGCTTTTTAAAAAAAAATAATAATATAATATCTTTTACATGCTTGACAGCCCAAGTTTTACACAACGACATGGGCTGGAAATTATTGCAGTAGAAGGTTGAAAAACATTTATAATAGATCTCACGAGATTAACATGCTTATTTTAACGGATTAAACTTTTTAGCCGAAGCATATTATACGAGAGTATATGATGAAAAAGATTACCTCTCTTGGAAAGTGGCGGTATGTTTTCTGTGCTAAATGAGGATAGAATGGGGGTAAATGAGGAACAATATCGTGGTCATTAGTGACTCGAATTGTGTTTGGAACTAATTCGCTATAGTAAGACACAAAAGCAGCGTTGCCAATTCGAGGCTGTCCAAATGTCACAACCTGAACATTCTGGGCTTCATGATTGACCTGGAAATCAGAAAACAAAACTTTTAAAACACACCAAAGTTTTAAAACAAGAAATCGTAACTATTACGTTTCGCACAGAAGCTTGAAGCATTGAAGCATAAGGTAATCTTTACACTAAATCTATATATGCATATAAACATTAAAATGTATAGTATACTCATACATAGTAAAAAATATATTAAAAAATACGATGTTAATCGAAATGAATGTATAACTCAAAATGGATAAGGTAAACACTGAATAAGTAACAATATATAAAATAAAATAGAGCTGTAAAGTTCAAATATTGAGAAAAAGCAAAGTATAGTGTTTTTTGCTTCTTGCATTTTTCAGTAAAACTAAAGCTCACCCTACAAATACTACCACTATAATAAGCCTGTCTTAAGACGCCACACCCATAGTAAAAAAGTGATAGTCAAATTAAAAGCAATTAATCAGTAAACCAGGTGACCAATCGAAAGTGAATTGCACTGAGCAAATCATCTGGAGAGCGTATCCTTTTTCCTACATGTTTGTTTTCTATAACTCGAAAGGCCCAAAAGCAAGGCCAATTTTGAAATTGTAATTGTGCATCTATCCTTAAACCTTAAGCTGCAAAAAAAAATTATGAGCGCTATAATGCATTTACACTTCGAGAAAGAAAAAAATAAACAGTTCATCATGATCACCTTCAGATCCAGTCCACAAAAGGAGGCCATTGCTCCACCCATTGAATGTCCAGTTACCAAAATGTCAATATCACCATACAATTTCTGTGCTGTTTTAACAGCATTTATAACAGCAGGGCGAAGGGTTGTGTTGTGATATGCAGAATAAAATCCATGGTGAACCTGTAAAAGCAATGTAGAAATCACAAAATGAGGTAATCTAATAGTCCCTTTCCCATCCACAAGCTTTTTCCTTTCAACAAAACCATTACAAAGAAAAAGTCCATTTAAACACTCACCATTGCATCAGGCATGCCAGGGTAATTTAAGTCGAGTTGCTTCCAGTATAGGTCTTCGATCCAATTTTCAAGGCTGCCAACATTTATATTGAACATGATAAGGATGAAATTTCTTCATTTTCTGGGTCTTAATGTAATTTCTTTGATGGAAAAAAAAGTATAATTTAAGGCTTCAAATAAGAAAATACATAGCTGGGATAATGAGAGTTGCACGGGATAGTAAAAAAATATTTTCTGCATAGTTATTCGACTGAAAAAGTTCGGACCACATATTTTCCATTTAACAAAACATGTCAAAACCTGTGTGCATTGGTGCCACGGAATGCTATCACAATAGAATTGAGATCATTCGCCACCCCAACAAATCCCTGTCATATATAGCGATACGCATTTGACTTCATTATGCTATATAAAGTATGAATTTTCAAGAAATATTACTCCCAGGATTAATTAAAGAAATTAATATGAAGCAAATACTCCATTACATTATACACAAAAAATAACTCACCTGTAAGCAGTGCTGTACATCAACAATCAGCTCTATAATTTCAAATCCCTGTTCTCAGTAGGGAAAAAGAATTGTTAAACCCATAATTAGAATAAACATACCAATAATAAACAACATGTCGCGTATGTAAATAAGAATCATAACGTATCCACCTCTGTTAGATGATTACATCTTGAGCAAGTCCAGGTGAACAATTCGGCAAAATCTGACAAATAGACCTGCAATTATACATTACAAGCAGTCAACGTTTGAAACAAAATTACTAGTCCAACTTCACCACATCTCAAATATGTCTAGAAAACTGTTCTCGTTTAAACTTACTGCTGAAGCATATTCAACTAACGTTGTAGTAAGCGTGCGATTGTAAAGTGGGCCGTAATCTTTGTGCTTGAGCTTGAGTTCTGCATTAAAGTAAATACTATATAAATTATCATTTTGCGATGGTGCACGATCAAGCGTGATTAATAAATTCAGAGCTTTTGTTCAATCCACAGACAGTAAGTTTATTATTGTTAAAACCATGAAAGGAGCTCTTAACTTACTACTCCTTTTTTGTGATTTTTGTTAGGCCATAAGAATAAAGCTATTGAAGTTTTAACAAAACTGGGATAAAGCATTTCCATATATCCTGTTCAAGTCACTAGGATATGATGATATTTTCACAAACAAATAATCGGCAATTACAGCTCACTTCTGACAACGGAAACTGCTTTTCATCTTTCATGATCAACTTCTATTTTTATTTTTGCTTATAAGGTGGAGTGTTTGGGTTGTAAAAGCGAGTTTTTTTTTTCTTCCGAACAAAAGACTAAAAGCTTAAGACGGATAAATCCAGCTTTTCAATCTCGAGGTCGACCAAGCCATTTAAATTGTTTTGTAAGCTACAGCAAAGCATGACCTTTACTCGCATATAGAAATATCAAATAAGTGGTGCTATAATTACAAAATCATATCTATTCATAGTCACACCGGGATTGTTTTCCTAAGGCTTTGAAGGAAATAACCTGGCTCATTTAAGCCTTAAAAAAACTCATCTTTAACTTCAAACCTTCAGCCTTTTGAACCAACAAACTTAAATAACTCAGCTTTCACCAAATGCCTCACAGTTTATAACAAAAGCTGAATCCCGACCAAACGAGTCACTAATGTAATTTGCAAACAATCCATCCAGTCGTTTGGAACGTAACATCCATGAGCTGATCAAAATTATACTATAAGTCTATAACTAACAGTTAAATTCACAATATTGTTTTAAACTGGTAGCATCTTTACATACATTATTTGCACATTACGAAAGAAAACACCAGGAAAACATAATTAAAACGAAGAGCAAATTAACAAAATCGCATACAACTATTCTCCATTTGAACAGATCAATAAACAAAGGTGTTCTTATTGTAACAGTGTTATAACTTATAATGAATACTCCCTCCGTCCCATAATAATAGTCCAATCAGGGTTTTGACTCCGTCCCAAAATAATAGTCCGGTTTCATTTACCATTATTTTTCCTTGTATACCCTTATTAATTGTTTTTTGATTAATCCATGGACTAACTCCACAACTACCTAAAATTAAATTAGGGGCATTGGTGGAATAACAACACATTGTAACTAAATTAACTAGTAACTTTTTTTAAACAACGTGAAAACAATAAGTAAACTATTTTTATGGGACGTATGGAGTAATAATTAATAAGTAGCTAATTATAGCATGATTAGTATATACTCATGTTTAATCATACAAATACTAATACATATTAAAAACATATTAACCAATAAAAGAATGAACTAAAAAGGAATAAAGGTCAAATTAAAACATATATACTATTAAAAAATGATCATGATGACAATCGAGTTCTCAGTTACCTCTACAATCAATTGCCCAAACCAAGCTTATTAGAATAAGGATTTTAAGCCACTTATTTTGCTCCATCGTCGAAATAAAATTAAACCCTTTTTCTAAAAGGAGTCCTAATCATTGAGCAGATATATATATATATGTATATGTATTTACATTAAGATTTGCTTTTATTCTATTTGATACTGATTTATAACGTTTGTTGTAGAAGTAGGCCGTGGAATCAATAGAATGACAGTTTTATGTGGTAGGAGTAAATACGGAGGTTTATTTTGTGAAAAATACCTAAAGATTGGCTTAAAAGAAGCACTTTCCCGTGTATTTAGAAAAATATATATTTTTTCTTTTATTTTTGCTGAGTTAAAATTTCAGACCAGCAATTATAAGAGAACAAAATATGTTTTCTTATAAACAAAAATATATCTAAAAGGTTAGCTCATCCCATAAATGCATCTTCATCCATTAACTCCAACGGATGATCTTTCGTTTGTCCTATTCGTCTCATAAACCCTGCATTTTAACATATGACACACATTAATAGGACAACTCAACAATATAAGATATACTAATTGATGAAACTAAATAACATTAACTAATGTACCCTTTTTTTTATGAAAAAATGCACTATATAGAATCATTTATGTTGCTATTATAGTTAATTTGAAATGGCAAACGGAGGTGTGAAATAGGAGAAATAATTATATAAACCCGATCTACTATTTTTAAGGGTGTTCCAACTAATCAAAATTTTAAGTTATTATTTTTCATTTAATTTATTGGCTTATTTATGGGTTTTTCAATATGTGTTGGTTTTTTAGTGGTTGACATAAGCTTAATTTGAGTGGACCGGGTTCATCAAAGTGTTACTCGTGAAATAAAGGCAAAAGAGTTGTAACTAAATCCATCAAATTTATTTAGCTTATGGACTACTATAAATATAATTTAGACTTATGGGAATGAATAGAGAAAGTCAGTCAAAACTGTTGGGGCCTTATTATATATTGATTTGATTTACATATTTTTAATAAGGGGGTATATGAGTAAAATAAACTTAAATGTGGCGTGACGATTTGACGATGACGATCAAAGTAGGGGAGGTTTTCTTACTTTTACACAACGCAATGCTGTGGTTGTTGCACGGACGACTCACATGCATGCCATGAACTTTACTGTTATTTTCTTTAAGGGACTTCCCATCCCTGCAAATTTTCTCAATTTTTATTAATTTATCGGGTTTTTCAAGATTATTCGTAATTATTTTTTAATTGTGTTTTTATCAACGTTCTATATTATTTTAAAAATGTTTGTTCAAAAAAATATGTAGTTTTTACTTTTTTAATTATAGTTTTTGTATTTATTAATATTATTATCTTATAAATTGTCATACAATCAATTAAATATACAAAAAATATAAAATGTCAAATTTTACAGATTTTTTTGAACAAACAGATTAGAAATAATATAGAATATTGATTTAAAAAATATAATCAAATAATAATTACGAATACATTTGAAAAACTGATAACCTGATTGAAACCTATAAATCTAACTTGAGAATATTTGCACCCTTTCCAAATAGTTACATAACTATTTGGAAGTCATTAGGGGAAAGAATAGCTAGTGATGTTTGAAAAGGAAAAAAAAAACTTCAATATTTTTTTGTTTTAGACTTTTATTCTTTTTTAATTACACTTTTATGCAGGATGATCGATTTTTGTTGGTAAATGTTAATCGTTGTACTAAGATTCTAAGCGTACAACTAATTTTACTCTCTGTTTTTGGAGGCATGCTCGTCTTTATATATTTCTCTCCATAATACTTTACACATTTAATGGTGTGTTGACGCCTATGACGTACGGACACGAGTTTGCGTGTGACACAACACGCACACGTCAAAATGGTAAAATTTTAAAATTTAGTTACGACTCTGTAAAGACACGACACTTAAAAGTAAAAACTTACGAAGTTCAATGATATATATATATATATATATATATATATATATATATATATATATATGTGTGTGTGTGTGTGTGTGTGTGTGTGTGAGATAAAACAATAACTTTTGGCGATCACGTTAGGCTTTTCAACGATATAATAATGGTAAATCAACGGTAAATAATGGATATTTCTTGATCTTTATTATTGGTCGGATTATTACACTTATTCGGATTGTTACACTTGCTCGGATTAGTACTTCTTTATTACAATTGTGCTCGATTTGACTGCTTAATTTCTTATCTTGGTCGTTCTTCTTTCTCTTCGATATTCGGCTCTCTCGCTGTTCGGCTTGCTTCTTTTCAGGCTAAGCTTTGACTAGTTTCTCTCTTTTCTCAACTTCTCTCTATATTTTTTGGATAGATTTTCTGGTCCATTTCTAGGAGGGGTAGTTGGCTATTTATAGGCAACTATGCTTTCTAGGATGTTGACAAATGTCTCCATCTCAGGGGTTTTTTCAGATATGGGTCCCTAGTTAAGTGGGCTTGGGCTTTTGGTAGATACTACCTTATTCTCTTATGAAAGGCATGTGATGACCCATTTAAACGTTGGATACCCATTTATAAAGTGGGTTGATTATTACCCGAATAGAATATTCGGGTCTAATTTTTATGTTCTATCAAGTGCTCCCTGACTTCCTCGGCGTGGTTTCCATGTCGAGGGAGTCATGCTCGGGCTGTCGAGGATATTACTTCGGTCTCGTCGTTCCCAATGCTTCATCGAGAAACGTAATAGATTTATGACAGTTCCTTGGGGGGGGCCCATTTAAAGTTTCCTATCCTAATATCTTTCTTTGAGGAAAACTCCTATAAAGGGGAGTGCCCCTCCATAATTAGGCATTTTATTACTACTTTGCTCGTGACGTAATGGCTTCTTCTGGTTCTACTGGTGAGAGCTCCTTTAATTATATTTCTTATTTAGAAACCGAGATCACGAAATCTCGTACCGTGAATAAGAAACTCATGGCCAAGGTTTCAAACTACAAGAAAAGGTTGTCTGACATGGATTCTGCTCATCATGTGACGATGGCCGATCGGGATTGGGCTTACGAGCGTATAAAGAGGCTCGAGGCTTATCTGGCTAAGCAGAAGGCAGCAAAAAGGGCCTATAAGCTTGCCTTCAAGGAGTTGCATGCTCGGTCTAAACCGAGTTCGGATGACGATGAAGAAGGCTCTTCCTCGAAATAATTAGTCTTTTGTGATTTCTTTGTATCTGGTGTTATCACCTAGTTGTAATCGAATCACGGAAGAATCTTAATAAAACATATTTTACTTACGTTCCTGTCTGTTTATTTCTTTGATATCTTATTGGATGACTCCATTGGACTTGAATTGCTGTAGTTAACCATAAATGCTCTGGGGAAGTTCAAGAGGCTTGTCTTTTTTTTTTTTTTTTGAGATGATCTTTGACCTACCCCTTGTTTCTTCTTATAAAAACGGGGACTGCCCATATATTCTTTGAGCAGCTCATTCTTTATTATCAAACAAATGGCTTTTTCTCGTGAAAATAGCGGTGACAATCTTCCTGAATATGTTGCCCATCTCGAGGAGGAGGTTAGGAAGGCTCGTATCCTTGAAAGGAGGGTTGCTTCTTTAAACATGGAGGCTCGCCGAGCTGCTGAGATGGACGAGCGCTTGAAGGTTATGGAGAGTGAATACCAACGGTCTTTGATCGACAATATTTGGGCTCGTGCTCGGATCAAAGAGCTTGAAGCTTCTAGAGATAGGCACATTGCTTCCAAGAGGGCCTACAAACAGGTCCTTAAGGAAGTGTATGCTCGGTCGAAGAGGAAGCCAAATGACGAAGCGGGCCCTTCTACAAAATGATTTTATTGTTTTTTATTGTATTTCCTTTAAGTTAACTGCCTCTTCTGTAACGAAGTATCAACCAATCAATAAAGACTTCTTTTTCTTGTTTATATCTGAATTACTTTCCCACTGCAATTTATTTTGACTGCGCACTCTTGTGGCCTCATTAATGCTTTTTCTTGGGTCTTGCGTTTGACCTTATCCATTGAACCTTCTGACTCTTTGTATCTAGGGACCAATGGGATTTCTTGAGCCTCGTGCATAAAATCTTATTCACCAGAGTTTTCTTGAGCTCTGTGCAAAAGATTTTTAACATTTATTTAAACTGCTGCCTACCCCAAAATGACGCGTGTTTCGATGCCATTATGACTTACCCTCTTTAAATATTAGTAAGAATCCAAGCGTTTCTTGAACAAAAGTGACTTTTAATTACTCACGCTTTTTTAGAGCCTTTTGGGAATCCAAACGTTTTTTCTTGAACAGACACATCTTTTAATTGCCGTCGCTTCTTAGTATCCATTGGCGAGCGGTTGCGACTCTCAATACCAGCCCTCATCTAATTGATCTATAAATACCTGCTTACAGCATGGTTATATCCATAACCCTCATCATATTATTTTCCCCCATATACAGATCCTCATCTTATAATTTCCTTAAGATGTCTGGTCCTTTCACCCAATCAGCATTAGCTTTGCAAGTGGAGGCTTTTGAAGCCTCCTATGGCCATGTACAAAGGCTGTTGAAGGATGCCGAGGAGGAATTGAAGGTGATGCGTTATCATCACTCCGAGATGGTCCGGGAATTAACTTGGCTAAGATCCAAATTGGATTATTGCCGACGTGCTCGTCGGGCTTTAGTCGAAGAGAATGAGGTGTTGAGGGGTAACCTGACACTCCGAGACAGGAATGTCTCTGCCGGGCCCTCTCACCGATACCGATCGACTTCCCCCTAGCCTCACCTTTTTTTCTTTTTATTTCTTTCATTTTCTTTTCCCCATCTTTTCCCATCTCTTTCTTTTTCTTCTTTTTATTTCTCAGTTTCCCTCATTTCTTCCTCTTCCTCTTTTGTTTTTATGCTTTGTTCTCTCTGTTTGTTTTTTCTTTTTCCCTTTCTTTTTTGTTTTGTTTCTTTGACTTCCTTTTTATTTGTCAGTTTCCTTCATTTCTTCATCCTCTGCTCTTTCTCTTTCTTTTTTCTTCATCTTCTTTTTTGCACCACTACGATGTAACAATCAACCCTGTGATCCTAGGGGTTTTGTGTTATGTCTAGGGTTTTTGTCATTTTTCTTTTCCTCTTCTTGCTTTTCACTTCTTTTTTATGTTCCTCTTCATTTTCTTCTTCTCCTTCCCCTCTTATCTTCCTCTTTTCTTGCACTTTTCTTCTTTTCCTCTTTTTCTTGTTTCTTATGTTTTTCTGTTGGCGCCTCCTGCTCACTCGGCCTGCTGATATAGTTGATCTTCTTTGCCTGATCTTCTGTACTAGCACTTCTCGGATGTAATAGATCTTTATCTCGGATGTAACAGATTTTCTTTTCGGATGTAATAGATTTCCTTTCGGATGTAATAGATTTTCTTTTCGGATGTACTCTGATGTAATGAACAATGATATATCCCATCTTCATTAATGAAAATTATATTTGCCCTTCTATTTTTGCACCTTTATCTTGTACTTCTTCTTATTGTTGAATTTGTGGTTTGTTGGGATATGGACCTTTTGAGTATCTTGTACCTTTATTTCTTGCTGGACTGTAGACCTATCCCTCACGTTGTCAATCATAGGTGCACGCTCCCAAGTATTGTCAGGAAACATGCATGCTCCCAAGTTTTTGTCAGATAACAACACTAACTTTTCTCTATAAATACTCAACCTTGATTATTCCTTACCATAAACTTGTGTTGGCTTCACTTATCACTCTTCTTTTATATCATAACTTATCATAATGTCTGAGCCCGTGGTGAGATATCATGCTCAGATGAAGGACTTAGATGCTAAGGTATCTTGGGTCCGTCATAGAATGGCCAGTCTTGAGAAAGAATATGGGGTTTTGGCTTTGAGTTTATTCGACTCTCATCCCGAGGAGACAATGAAGTGGACCGAGATTTCGGCCTTGAGTCGCCAACTTGATAATTTGTTGTTGCACAGAAATCACTTGGCCAACTCTTGGTACGAGGCCGAGGAGATTTGGGATCATGCTCAGGACAAGTTCGATAACTTCCCTCAAGGCCTAGCTAGTATGATAGTTAGGAATGCTCGGCTTGAGGAGCGCGTCCGTGTCCTTACTAGGACGAACACCGAAATCTCCAGGGAGAATGAGTGCTTGGTAGTCATGAATGATTCTTACCAAGCTCGGTTTGACAGCTCTGCTCGGGTAGCTTTCTCCCGGTCTGGTAGTTCGGTTTTTCCCTCCATTGATCCTTAGTTGGATTGGGCTAGTTTTCTGACGTATTTCTCGTCTTGTAATTTGTATTTTCTTATCCGTTTTTGGTAATTTGTACCCTGTTGTATTTCGTGTCTCTCTATATATTGAACCGTTTGTAACGCCTCGTTTTTGGCGCTTTTTCGTATTTCGTGCCCTTTGACTCCTTATAAATGCTCCCTATTGTTTTGTACTTCATTATCCGTTCTCCTTTTCTCTCTTTTGTTTCTCCTACTTGCGAGATGGCTCCCATTACTAGATCTGCCTCCAAAAAGAAAGCCCTTCTGCAAGAGGAGCCTACCTTCTTGCTACCCCGTCCCCCTGGTTTCGGGGAAGAGGATTTAACTCCTCTTCAGTTAAAAGAAATTGAGATGTCGTGGCTGAAGCATGACCTTAAGTGTGCTCAGACCGAAATGAGGCGGTTCAAACAGTATTGGCAGGAAGAAAGCGCTGCTCATTTTGAAGCCGAGCAGAAGTGCAAGGCTCAATCTTATTCTCTTAAACAAGTGGAGATTGGCATTTCTCATTTGATTAGGGAAAAAGAGCGTCTGGAAGAGCTCTTGGCAAAGAAGGATGCGGATATGGGGGGTAGTTCGAAGAAGTAGGATGGGTGTTGTATTTTATTGTAAACTTTTATTTTTCTGTTGTATCGTTTGTTTGTATTCCCCTTTGTGGATGAATAAAACTTTATGCTTTGCAACTCGATCCTGTCTATTTTATTTTGTATCTGCTTTGCCTTTATGTTAATATCCTTCGATGTCGATCCTGCCTATTTTATTTTGTATCTGTGCCGAACACCGAGCGAGGTGCACCGTGGTTATCCCCCCGGAGAGCGTTGTT
Organism: Primula veris; assembly: GCA_963682055.1. NCBI lineage: Eukaryota > Viridiplantae > Streptophyta > Magnoliopsida > Ericales > Primulaceae > Primula > Primula veris. The sequence goes on along the minus strand of OY821743.1, from coordinate 22,528,157 downwards.
AGACTCGAAGCTGAAATGCCGTCGAGCTAGGAACGGTATCCGTTCACCTTGTTCGGTGTGCTATTCGGGTAAGACACGGTTTGGCGTCGAGGAACTTAATCGGATGACATCCTTGGTGTGGTAATATTGGTAGCGTATGCTAGAAGCTTTTCGTGGTAGGGTCCACTGGCCGTTTATTTAGGTGTAATGATGTGAACTGCATTGGCTAGTGGGATACACTCTGACGTGGCAGAATCTGGAGCGTTGATCTGTAAAAATAGCAGCGGTTGTGGACTTTTGTAGGGTTGAAAAAAAGTAAACCTCTGTCACACGAAAGGTTGGTTATTATTTTATTCTGTTTGTGACTCCACTCCCTTTTACTGTGCCAAGTAATCCCTTTTGTTTTTATCACACAATTTGCTGAAGAAAATATCTGTCTCTCTCTCTAAGGTATATTTTTCCCGCCAAAAAGGAAAATCGTTCCGCCGCTCGAACTAGGGTTTTGTTGTATTGTCGATAGACTTGCTGCTGTTCTCGCTTGCCTACCCATAATGATAACTGTAAGTGTTTTTTTTTTTTTTTTTGTGGCGTTGGTATATGGTCTAGGTTGTCTATATATGTCTGATGGTTCTTATGTATTGGATTTGTGTTGATTGGGATGGTAGTAAAACGTAGGGTGTCTGGTTAATTTGAGTGGGGGGGGGGGCTCTCGTTGCTTGATGTGTTTTTGGTTAGTGTATTGATGGAGTTTTGATGTTTGGATAGGAAATTCTGTCCCAAAGTGTGGCCCAAGTTGGCACATTTGTGGAAGAGGACTTTAAGAGGCGTGCCGGAATTCCGGAGAACATACACATTAGGTTGCCTGTTTCGGACGAGGAGGTGATGGGATTTGTTCCTGTCGGAGAAGTTGCTTTACGTTCTTCGGCATTCTTTACTGGGGGTCTTCGGCTTCCTTTTACTAACTGGGTGGCTTCGTTCTTTGAGGTCGTCCAGATTGCTCCGGCCCAACTGGCCCTAAATGGTTACCGTACTCTGAATGGTATCCAAAGGTTATCGGAGTTGTCCGGAATACCAATTGAACTAAAGGATGTGTTTGGTGTTTATAGTTTGAGTTTCGAGCGCCGCAGCTCGTATTTGAAGACAATGCGCGCCTTCTGTCGGCTTGTTATCGGTTTGCCGGACACCAACAAAGATCGTAACCTTGGTGTTGTGATTGCGTCCGGGGAATGGGGTTGTGCAGGACACCAGATCCCTGGACCTGTGACCACGGCTCCTGCTACTCCAGACCTCGGTGCTCCTAACGTTGAGGCTCTGCTGGCTCTTTGGAAATGGTGGGGGCCTGGGCCTACCAAGGATCCGGCAAGCCGTACTGCTCCCGTGCTGCTTGGTTACCCTGCGGGGCCAGTGACAAAGGGGAATCCTGCGCCCGAGATACCTACAGAGCCCGAGGAGGAGTTCGTAAAAGTAGTCAGGGCTCGAAGCGCTGCTAGGGGAGGGAAAAAGACCACTCGTTCTAAGCGCCGAGCGTCGGACCCCGCTGTTGGCACCCCGAAGAAGGCCAAAGGGGGTGAGACCTCAAGTAGTGTGGAGGTTGCCGAAGCTGGCCGGGGTGTGGAGGTGGTCGCTTCGACTAAAAGTGATACCACCGGGGAGGCTGCTGCGAACCTCGATGTAAGTGTTTGTTTTTGTGAATATTTGCCTTTTGACTTCGCTGTTCCCTGCTTTATATGTCGTCTTGTTTCAGTTTTTGACTTCTTCATTGGTTACCCTTGCTCTTGCCCGGTCCATGGGTATTATTGTGTTTCAGGGGTCGATCGACGATGTATTCGGACATATGAACCTCTTTGTTAACATGGGAGAGGATACGATGACCTTGCCTGTCATCTCGCCTATCCCTACCGAGGATCCGATTGATCTGCCCGTTTGCTCGCCCATCCGTACTGAGGAAGCGATTGAGCATAGGGCCCCTGAGATCGATCATTTGGAGAAAGACGTGGGGGTGGAAGTGGAGGTCGGCAAGGAGAATGTCGTGGATGTTGTGATGGGTGTCGAGGATGAGGCTCTCGACGGACCCGAGAAGGTGTTGGTGGACAGGGTTGCAATGACCCGTTACATTGATCGGTGCGGGGGTGAACTGTTGGAGCAACCCCGAGTCTTGAGGATGGAGTATACTGCTCTTAAGCCCCTCGTGGTCAAGGATGCAGAGAAGATAGCTGCTCTTCCTGTAATGTCGGTTATAGAGCGGGCCAGTACTGACGCGCTTCGGGTATGTTGCATATATATTTTGTTATATAAGTCGTGATGCTCTTATTTTGGCTGGTGTCTGATGTTTCTAAATACAGGTTTTCGTGGATATCGCGGTGTTAAAGGACCAGCTGTCAGCACTAGAGGCTGAGAACGAGAAGCTGATGGCCGAAAAGAAAGCCATGGTCGAGGATAAAGCTCAGCAAGTGAAGTTGGTCGCCGAGCTAGAGGCGGAGAAAGAGAAGCTGATGGCCGAAAGCAAAATAACGGCCGAGGAGAAACACCAGATGGCTAAGTTGACCTCTGATAATGAGAAGTTGGTGGGGGACAACTTACGCCTGACTGAGGAAATCGAGAAGTTGGGGGCCGAAAAAGAGGAGTGGGTCAAGAAGCACGACCTTTTGGAAGACGATAATTTGCTCCTGGCAGAGGATGTAGAGGCCGGAACATCCGAGGTTGTGGCCCTGAAGGCGGCGCACGCAGAGGATAAGGCGAAGCTCGCAATGATGGCGAATTTCTCCGTTTACTGCGCCCATGTTCAGGCTCTAAGCTTTGCTAAGGTTCCGTTATCGGATCGGACATGGTCGGAGTTGGTTTATCCCTGTCCGCAAGGAGCACCTCCGAAACCGCAGGATTGGGCCAATCTTCGAGATGAGGAACTCCCACGGCTGCCGGGACATGCTACTTCGACGGCCCCCCGTCCCCATGTCGGGTCGGCTCCTACGACTCCTCAATCTGCTGCTGCCGTGATCCCCCCACCCGTGTCCCCTCAGGTGGAGCCTTGACCATTTACTTGTAATATATGTCTCTGTATCTTAGCGTAAAGTCTTTTGGTACCCGAATTATGGGTCTCTTTTGTAACTAGAAAGATATTCTTTTGGGAAGTGATAATATAGGTGCTATGTTTTCTTTCTGTTGGGCTTTTCTTGTTAATTTCCCTGTTTGTGGGTCGTCGTCTTTTGAAGGATGTAAAAACAACTTGTCAGGTACCTGCGAACCCCCGTGCCATGGTGGGCGAGACCTCGCCGAGTCGTAGCGAAGGCGATGTTATAAACGGTCTTAAAAAAGCTAACGCGTCCCTAACTTCTGAACTGGATTCTGCTCGTCGTGAAATCGATGGTCTGAATATTCATATTTCAAACTTGGCCATTCGACTACGTGACTTGGGTGAGAAGTTTAGCAAGAAGACCGCCTATTATACGGCGAATAAGGGAAAGGTTAAAGAGCTTCTTGATGCGCTTCGGCGCTCTCGTGATGAAGCCCGAGGCCGTGTGACGAGCCTGAACTTGGTGCTCGGGGCCGTTTTCGAGGACGCGGATCTGTTGTTATCCTTTGCCAAAGCGTATTGGGCCCGAAGTCGCGCATTAGAGGTGCTTGAACATGTAAAAGGAATGCGTGGTGTTGCCCGGGCAGAGCGCATGGGTGATGCTATGGCTGGGGTAACTGAGACCACGGCTGCCTTGAACCGAGTGGATGCGGTCGTACAGGAACGTTTGGGGACTCAAATTGTCTCGTTGCGAGATATTCATTTTGCTGACGCTGTAGAGGCCTCTTCTTCTGTTGATGGGTTATCGGATTAATGATGTAACAGCTTGTTTTGTCATTTTACTCGTAGCTTTGTATAAAAAATCCGCGTTCTTCTGTTTCCGTTTTTTTTTTTTTTTTTTTTTTTTTTTTTGCGTATGAATATTCATTTGTTCCCTTCTTCCCCATTTTTTTTTTTATAGGCACATGCTACTACGTCGCACCAAGCTGGTTCTCCATGCCTAGTTAGTCCGGGGCTAGGACCCACTGGGACTGCCCGGGATGAGATTTCATCCGGTGCGGCTAGTGAAGTGCATGACAAATGGCCTTACATCGTTTTAATGGGCAAAAACGTCGAATTGCTCGATCAGTGTGCCCGACTTAAGTCCAAGTTGAAAACACAGGCGTCCTCTTTCCGGGAATATGTTCGTCATGCCGAGCATGTTGTCAAGGTTCAGGAACGTCGTTTGGATCGATATTGGCGTGTAAAGGGAAAATACTTCGGTAAACTAAAAGCACTGGTAACTAAAGCCAACATGTTGGTGAAGTATTTCCGTCTGTCCCGATCCCGGTATGATGCTTCGGCGGCGATGACTGAAGCGCGTGCGCTTCCCTTCGACGACGTTCGTCGTAAAACGGCCTCGGATGCTAACGAGGTCGCCAAAGCAGTCGAGTTCTCCGCTCGTCTTAAGACGCTGACATGTATTGGTTCTCATACGACCAACTTTGATGCCCTCATTTCTGAGGAGCGTTTTGATGGCGAGGAGACTAATGGGGATACGGCGACTGATGATGAGGAGGTAGAGCTCGGTCCATTGCCGTCGTGCTCCTCATGTGGTAGTAGTTCGTAAATCATTGTCGCTATGGTTGATTGTACCTTGTTGCCTCCGTGATGTGGGCGAGAACTATTTGTTTTATTTCTTTATTCTTGTGTTCGGATCTTCTCGTTGTCGTACTGATATTTCCTTGATTGGTTCATTTTCCTATACTAATTTCTTCATTCGATTTTTTATGGTCTCCTTAAAGTAGGCGAGAACTATTTGTTGTATTTCTTTATTCTTGTTTGCTCCTTTTGACGAGATTGCTGTTCCTTTGATTACTTTATTTCCTGCATTATTCTTCTAGTTTCTTTTCTGCCTTTAATCCTTGCTCATTGGATCAGCTGGTACCTGCATATGTTTGAGTATTCCTAGGCATTCTTTTAGACATGCCATGTTGGGAATTTCACAGTATTCCTAGGCACTAAGGCCGTTTGGGAATTTCATAGTATTCCTAGGCACTTTGGCCGTTTGGGAATTTCATAGTATTCCTAGGCACTCAGGCCGTTTGGGAATTTCATAGTATTCCTAGGCACTCAGGCCGTTTGGGAATTTCATAGTATTCCTAGGCACTCAGGCCGTTTGGGAATTTCATAGTATTCCTAGGCACTCAGGCCGTTTGAGAATTTCATAGTATTCCTAGGCACTCATGCCGTTTGAGAATTTCATAGTATTCCTAGGCACTCAGGCCGTTTGGGAATTTCATAGTATTCCTAGGTACTTAGGCCGTTTGGGAATTTCAGCTGCAATTGTTAGACAGCATGATAAGACATTTAATTTATTCAAAAGATAAAAGACAATGTCATTAAGCAGGGGTGGTAAGGTGCACCTGTACTTGTATGTCTATATGTAGTACTTCTTTAGGTTAGCCACGTTCCAAGAACCTTCTCTTGGTAGAGGATCATTCTGTCATCTTTGGCTTGGTACTCGCCGATGGCTTGATTCACGATCAGCATTGAGTCGGAGCTTGCAGTTAAGTGGGAGCATCCGAGGGATCGGGCAATGAGCATACCGTTTATCATGGCTTCATACTCAGCCTCATTGTTGGTAGCTCGGAAACCCAGTTTAATGCTTTTCTCTATGATCGCTCCCTCTCTAGACTTGAGGACGATCCCTGCTCCTAATCCGTCCTTGGTGGCTGATCCATCGACATGAATCTGCCAGTGTGATTGTGGGGACATAGCCGTAGGCTCGTCATACCCTTCGGTGAATTCCGCGACGAAATCGGCCAAGACTTGTCCCTTTATGGCATGTCGGGGTGCGAACTCGATATGAAATTGGGATAATTCGACTCCCCATGCGGCCACTCTGCCACTGATGTCGGTCCGTCGAAGCGATTCCTTGATATGGAATTTCGTGTATACTTGGACCTGATGAGCTATAAAATAGTGCGGCAACTTCCTGGTCGCGACGACCAATGCCAAGCACAACTTTTCCAAGGGTAGGTATCGTGTCTCGGCTTCAACCAGAGTTTTGCTGACGAAGTAGATAGGGAATTGTTCGCGACCTTCTTCTCTTAGGATAACCGCGCTCACAGCTGTAGTGGAAACTGCTAGGTAGCACGCCAGAATATCTCCTTTGTTCGGCCTGACTAGCAGTGGCAGCGTCCTTAAATACTCTTTGAGGTTGTTGAAAGAAACTTCACATTCCGGGTCCCACACGAATTTTCTATCCTTCTTGAGTGATTCAAAAAATGGCCGTCCCTTGTCTACGGATCGGCTGATGAACCTGCTCAATGCTACCATCATTCCCGTAAGCTCTTGTACCTGCTTCTTATTCTTGGGAGCTGCTAGGTTCCGAAGAGCTGTGATCTGATCGGGATTAGCTTCTATTCCTCGTCGGCTGACCATGTGTCCCAGAAACTTCCCTTTGCTGATGCCGAATGCACACTTGCTCGCGTTGAGTTTCAGTTTGTGCTCGCCCAGCGTTTGGAAAACGTCTCTAATATCTTGAAGGTGGGATGTAGCCTTTTCACTTTTGACGACCATGTCATCTATGTATACCTCCATTGTCTTCCCTATATGATCTCGACATACCCTTGTTATCATCCTTTGGTATGTTGCTCCCGCGTTGCGTAGGCCGAACGGCATTACCGTATAGAAATAGTTTCCCAAAGGCGATATAAACGACGTCTTTTCTTGATCTTCGTAGGCGAGGGGGATTTGGTGGTACCCTGAATACGCGTCCAGGAAGGTCATCCGTTCCGCCCCTGCAGTTGCGTTCACCAATTGATCAATTCTTGGAAGGGGAAAGTGGTCCCTCGGGCAGGCTTTGTTGAGATTGGTGAAGTCTATACAGACTCTCTCCTTTCCATTCTTCTTGGGGACGACGACTGGATTGGATAACCATTTCGGATAGAAGACCTCCCTTATGGCTCCAGCCTCTAATAGCTTGTGGACCTCAGCAATTATGGCTGCCCTGTGCTGTACAAACACTTTTCTGCTCCTTTGAGCTATCGGCTTGCACTCGGCGTCAACACTCAGGTGGTGACATGCCGTTTTAGGATCTAGGCCTGGCATGTCTTTAGGGCTCCAGGCGAATTTATCAATGTTTTTGAAGAGGAATGCTTCTAACTCTTCGGATTCCTGTTTTGGAAGGTCATCACCGAGGAGGAAGTAGTGCTCCTCGTCCGTACCCGGAATATACACCTTCCTAAGAGTTTCTCCTACTTGTTCTTCGACAACCCTCTCGGTTTTGGCTATGTGGTTGATCAGCTTCTTTGTGCTGGTGGGTTGTTCGACAACGCTCAGCTGTTTTTGAAGGGCAGCGGTAATGTCCTCACAGCGTCTTGAATCTTCCTGACATCCTCTGGCTGTCTCGATCTCTCCCCGATCATTTGGGTATTTGACTTTTTGGTGGTAGGTCGAGGGTATGGCCTTCATGGCGTGAAGCCAAGGTCGACCCAAGATCGCGTTGTGGCCGGAGTTGTCGTTTACCACTAAGAACTCAACGGGAACTGATACGGATCCCGTAGTGACACTTATGATGATCTTTCCCAACGGTTTAGTTGTCTAGGAGATGAACCCGATCAGTGTGACATCGGTAGGCTGTAGATCTTGCAGCTTGAGTTCCATCTTGTCGAAGAGTTCTCTGTACATGATATCACAAGAGGCTCCTTGATCGACAAGCACCCTGCTGATCGTGTCAAGGCCTATTTGAACACGGAGGTTGATGGCGTCCCCGTGGGGGTAAATCACCCCTTCTTCATCCAGATCCGAGAAGGAAATGGGCGGATGTCGTCGCGGCGTGCATTGTCGTTTGGAGGTCGACGCCTGTGAAGCCCTGGCTACCTGGCCAAAGTGTGCCAGTTGCCGTTGTCGCGATCGTTCCCCACCCGTGCCCTTGGGTCGTGACATATGAACGACGTTGATTGTTTTGCCTTGCCAGTTGTCGGCTCCCTCAATGGCCAGTTGTTTGCCTTTATTTCCGACGCCTTTGATGAACTTGGCCAGGTATCCCGCATCGCCCCATAGGTTCATTTTCCACCGCAGGTTACGGCAGTGCTCGGTGAGGTGTCCGTAGTCCTCGTGATAGGCACAGAAAAGCTTGGGGTCTCTATGCTCAGGGGGGGTAGCGAGCGGCTCTGGCCATGAATACCAGCTTTCTCTGCGGATATTCTTGAGGATATCTTCAGCCGATAGGTTGAAAGAGTATCTCAATTCGACCAGTTCGAAGCTCTTTTGCTTTTCCCTTCCCTGGAATCGGCCTTGTTGTGACTGCTTGGTTGGTACAGGGTAGGTGAGCTGGAGGGGTTTATGTTCGTTGATCGGTGTTGGGTATGCGATCTGGAGCGGTTTGGGCTCAGGTTCTCGTGGTCGCTCTACCCTGCTATAGACCTCGGGACCTTTGTCCTTTCTGGTCGGTTTGAATGTTTCTCCCTGGTTATTTCTAACTCTTTTGCGACCCACCTGTGCCTCTCGGACCGATTCTCTTCTTGGTAGAGTTCGGTTGAGGATTCGCAGTTCGTCGTTTTTATCGGTGTGGTGGGTACAATAGGCTAGCAGGGAATCAGTGGTCGGAAAATTTTTGCCTATGAACTTCCTTCTCGCCCAATAGCTATTAGGGATGGAGTTGATAAAGTTCTTGTTGAACGATGTTCTTCAAATCGATTATTTTAATGATAACAAAAATTGTAAAACATGATAAAAGCTCGTTTTGTGTACTAATCATTTATCGAGTGTATTAAAGGTTCAAAATGATAAATTGCGTAATTACGAAGCCAATGGTTCAAGCGGAACCTAAATCGGATTTGAAACGAGTTAGTTACGGGGTTTCGAAGTTTGTTGAGAAAACCGAAACAATTGCGAGAACAAAGAAAACGACTGATCTTGATATAGAAACGATCGATCAATTCAGTGATATTTTCTTCCAGTGAGCTCAACATAAAAACGACCGATCGCCAGGCTTAAAACGACCGATCGTTTTTAGTGTATTTTCTTCCAGTGAGCTCAACATAAAAACGACCGATCGCCAGGCTTAAAACGACCGATCGTTTTTAGTGTGATTTCTTCCAGTGAGCACAGATGAAAAACGACCGATCGTTTTTCAGAAACGACCGATCGTTTCTGTAGAATTTCAAATTCCAGCTTTTAAGCCTTTCCTGAAAATTGGGCGAACTGCTGAATAACCAGCATTGAATTCAGCCAACAACCAGCAACGGTCTGAAATTAATTGCTGAACCTTTTCACTCTACAAATAGCCCCAAAGTCCATTGGAGAGATCATCCAAGTATACACAACATTTAAGAAATTCTACTAAGAAATTCTTCAAGCTTATACTTCCAAATTCTCACTTATTATTCATAAATTATTCTCGATTATATTCTCATTGTAATCTTATAAACATCGAGATAATATTTGTTAGTGAGTGATTTATTCAAATCAAACTTGTAAAAGAGTGTATTATAAACTCATTAGTGAGCGATTGATCGGGTAGAAGCTTTTCAAGCAAGTGTAGCTTAAAAGTTCTAGGCTTTTCTTTCGGGATACTCATTAAGTGAGGGGGAGCTTAATCGGTTGATTAAGCTCGTTAGGTTGTAACCTTGGAACGAGATTCTAGTGAAACACTCGGTAGTGAAAATACCGAGGAGAGGACGTAGGTGCATTTTTGCCGAACCTCTATAAATCTTGCGTTATTTCTTTCCCTTAACTTTTACTTTTCGTATTTATCTATCGCTTATATTCATTGCTTGCTTAGATTAATTTAGCGATTATTTGTTAACGAAAGAGTTTAGGTCATAAAAACCACTTATTAACTTAGTTAATAACCCTTAGATTTCTTTCCGCGAAAAACGTACGAAAACCTTATTCACCCCCCCTCTAAGGTTTAGACACCTACGGACCAACAGTTCTGGATGGCTATATTACTGGCGTACTGTGGAATCTGGTTTGCTACGTCGATGAAACGTATGCAGTAGTCGTTGAGCCTTTCATTTGGCATCATCGTCATTTTTAGAAGGGTTTCAATGCTAACCTTCTTCTTCCGATGAGCAGCGTATCGGGTGGAGTACGCTCTTAGCAGCTCCGCCCAGTCTCTTATAGAGCCCCGTGGTAAGTTATGGTACCACGACGAAGCCTCTTGGCCCAAACTGTTTTTGAAAAACTTGCACATCATCGCATGGTCATCACTCCATAGCTCCATCTTCGTCTTGTAGTGCCTCAGATGGTCAATGGGACAACTCCTTCCATCATAGAGCCTGAACTCGGGGATAACGAACCCCACAGGATTGCGGTACCGCGTGATCTGTTCGGTACATGGGGTTTCTTGGCATACGTTCCAAGCCTGTTGGAACGCTTCATCCGTGGCTTGGTAGGGGGGGTGTATCCCCCCTGTTGTGGTGGTGGGCCGTATCCTCCCCCGATTATGTGTTCGGGATACCTATCGTCCTTCGGGTTTCTGTCGAGGACATGTTCCGTATACGCGTTTGGGTGGGCGAAGGTCGGAGGGATTGTTATCGGGACGTTTCCCCCTTGATGGGGCACTTCTTGATTTGGTCGCCGGTCCGCCGCTTCCAAGGCGGCCCTATAGGCGGAATCTTCCGCTTCACGACGTGGATCTTTGTCTGCGTTGGCAGGTTGAGTACCCGGCAGTCTGATGCCGGCTGCTGCCATGGCCGTCATACACGCTGCCAGCTGAGCTTGCAGCTGGGCGTTGTTCCTTTCATCAGCTATTGGAACGATGTGTTGTACTTCCACCGTGGGTGGTGTAATCATCCTTGGTGGGTGAGTCGGTAATCGGGACAACTGTTCGAGTTCATGACCTTCAGGCATACTAAGCCGGTCAGCTTCGTTTGTTTGTAAACGGGCACCAGAGTTGACTGAGGCCGTTGGCAAAGCGACTCTTGAGCTCGGTCCTGCCTGAGATCCGGATATGCGTCTTCCTGCGCGCCTTAGTACGGGCAAGGCTTGTTCGTCTTCCGAGGACGTTTGGTATTCTTCGACGATCCCTTCAAGCTGTTGGGGTTGTTCGATCGGTTGTTCTCGGTGGACATTGGAGGTTGTCGGTTGGTTTTCGGACTGGATAGCGTCGTATCTATCGCGGATGGCGAGTAGATCGTCGAGGTCTTGTTGACTAATCTGCACGTGTTGGTTATTGGTTTCTACTATCTCAGGATGAGTTTCTTCTATATTGGTCACCATTGTCGCTCGTCTGGTAGAGTATTGGTATTCGAAGTCTAAGCTAGTTGAGAACTAGATGATTCCCGGAGACGGCGCCATTTGATAAAACCATAACTTTTGGCGATCACGTTAGGCTTTTCAACGATATAATAATGGTAAATCAACGGTAAATAATGGACATTTCTTGATCTTTATTATTGGTCGGATTATTACACTTATTCGGATTGTTACACTTGCTCGGATTAGTACTTCTTTATTACAATTGTGCTCGATTTGACTGCTTAATCTCTTATCTTGGTCGTTCTTCTTTCTCTTCGATATTCGGCTCTCTCGCTGTTCGGCTTGCTTCTTTTCAGGCTAAGCTTTGACTAGTTTCTCTCTTTTCTCAACTTCTCTCTATATTTTTTGGATAGATTTTCTGGTCCATTTCTAGGAGGGGTAGTTGGCTATTTATAGGCAACTATGCTTTCTAGAATGTTGACAAATGTCTCCATCTCAGAGGGTTTTTCAGATATGGGTCCCTAGTTAAGTGGGCTTGGGCTTTTGGTAGATACTACCTTATTCTCTTATGAAAGGCATGTGATGACCCATTTAAACGTTGGATACCCATTTATAAAGTGGGTTGATTATTACCCGAATAGAATATTCGGGTCTAATTTTTATGTTCTATCAGTGTGTGTGTGTGTGTGTGTGTGTGTGTGTGTGGGTTTATTAAAAGTTTTGAGTGTTTTTTTTCTAAAAAAGTGAGAGCACTTTGGTGCCTCAAAATTAACTTTTTTTTTCTGATCTGCCTTATTAATATATATTTATATATCCCACCGCAGCACAGCACACACACCTCTACCAAACTTCATCACCACTAGTGCGACCACATCATTGACGGGGTGTTTGAAGTCGATGGTGTAGTGTCGCATGAAGGTGATGGAGATGAACCGTGACTGTGAGAGGGGGAAAAATTGTATCAACTCGGTGCACTATAATTTATGGTGTGTCAACCAATATATTTTTTTAGTTTTAAATTTGAATTAAAGTTAGTCTAGTTATTTTTTAGTTTATTAATAGGTGTTGAGTTTTTAATAGACGACACACCCTAAATTATAATGCACCAGGTGTACGGTAGTGTTGCCCGCAAGATAGGGCATTTTATTGGGATTGAATATTATCTACTTTATGGTACAATATTTGTCGGGATATGTTTAACTGTAGGTGCATATAGACTCGTTTATACATTTAATATTGTCAAACCAACTACATGTTCCCTACTAAAATCGAAAAAAAACATAACAGCTTTACAAATTAAAGGTAAAAACGTATGAAATTCAATGAGATATATTAAAATGTTATAATCTCAAATTACAAAAAAAACGTACAAAATCTTGGGATAAAAATTGACAAAAACCTCATAAAAGATTTTTTTTGATAATAATTCAGACAGAGAATACTTTTACATGATTTAAAAGTTATTTTATTTTCATTTAGTTTTAAAATGTAGGACAACATTTATTGAGAAGAAAATTACAATTCTAGCACTCCAAATTGTAAAATGACTAATTATGGTAAATATCATTTAATACACTAAATATTATGGTAATTTACATTTATTAATCAAATCAATATGACTAGTATTACATTACTAAAATACTAACATTTAATGTGTTATCAATTACTACAAAAATTAAATGCATTTGACTTCTAACCAAATTAAGCTTATGTGATTATTCATTTAATCCTTATAGGATCCGTTTGAAAACATATTTTTTTTAGTGGATTTTTGGATTTTAGAATTTAAAAATACGTGGGTGTTTGAAAAGTTCTGAAAATCTGATTTTTAGGTTGAAAAATCAAAAAAAAATCCATATTTTTAAAATTTAGATTTTCAAAACAGATTTTTTAAATATGAATTTTGACCATCAAATCTGTTACCAAACATAACTTAAGCTTCCACACTCATAGGGCAGCCGAACAAAAAAAAATCATCATTTCCGTCGCAATTTCCCCCAATTTCACATTCCGCTATAAATACCCAAAAACATCCATCTTTATTATTTATTACTACAACAATCCAATCCATCTCAAATCGAATACAAACACACACTCTCTTTTTAAATAGAAAGCGTTTGACCATGTTACCATATCAGGAGATGTCTAAACCGTTCAGATCGAAAGACAAGTACGTATCCAACAGCTCATATTCATCGGTCGAGGAGGAAGAAGATATTAATTACGATAACTATCATTTAATACATTAACATTATGGTAATTCACATTTATTAATCAGATCAATATGATTATTAAGAATATATACATCATTTAATGTCTTACCTGTGACGACCCAGATTTCTAGGAAGGAAATTCTGTGGTGCGGTGTTGTGCGTCAGTCCCACATCGCCCAGATATGAGAGTACCCGTGTGGTATATGAGCTTAAAGATCCATTTCCTATCAACAAGGCCTTTTAAAGCCGTGCGGCACAATAGCGAGGACGAACTCCACAATTAAGCGTGCTTAGCTTGGAGTAGTATCAGGATGGGTGACCACCCTGGAAAGTTGTGCCAAAGCGGACAATATTGTTGATACGGGCGTAGCGGTTCGGTCCGTGGGGCCGGATCGTTACAGATGGTATCAGAGCCTCTATCTGGCCGGAAATGTGGGTACTAGCACGTGTGTTTGAGCCCCTGAAGGACGACGTGCCCGACGAGGACATCGTGCCTAAAGGGAGGGCGATTGTGATGACCCAGATTTCTAGGAAGGAAATTCTGTGGTGCGGTGTTGTGCGTCAGTCCCACATCGCCCAGATATGAGAGTACCCGTGTGGTATATGAGCTTAAAGATCCATTTCCTATCAACAAGGCCTTTTAAAGCCGTGCGGCACAATAGCGAGGACGGAACTCCACAGTTAAGCGTGCTTAGCTTGGAGTTAGTACCAGGATGGGTGACCACCCTGGAAAGTTGTGCCAAAGCGGACAATATTGTTGATACGGGCGTAGCGGTTCGGTCCGTGGAGCCGGATCGTTACATTATCAATTACAAAAATTTAATTCATTTGACTCCTAACCATATTAAACTTACAAACCCATAGGCTAGCGGGAAAAAACCAACAATTTCCAACATTTATCTCTCATTTCCTCCCATTTACTCGTACAAGGTGCGGCAAACTATATTATTTGCATAGTTAAGCTAACACTACCTTGTTTTCTTAGTAGAGCATTGATTTTTTTTTCAACATTTTCTAAAGATCACTCACTTTATTTATTTTATAACTTGAAACAAAAACAATTTGAAAAAAATAATCATTTTATATTTATTTTGAATTATTTCTCTTCAAAATACCAAATAATGCTAAATAAACAATAACATACCAAAAAAGTTATAAAAACATGAAAATCGATTTTTTCTTAAAAGTAACTATTAACAAAATTATGAAATCGGTGACTTTGAAAAAATATATTAGAATTTACTAACACTTATAAGTGAAAACAAGGTATAGTTAGACTAACTAATACAAAAAAGTATAGTTAGGCTTCATGTTCTCAATTTACTCAACCCATTATAAATTCCCCAAACTCCCATATTACTATAATCGAATCCAACTCAAATGGTATCCAAATACACACATTCCCTCTCTAAATAAAAAAAAGACGGTGTTAAAATATCTGGAGATGTCTAAACCTTCTGGATCAAAATACAAGTACGTATCCAACGGCTCAAATTCATCGACGAAAGAGGAAGAATATTTTGACTCGATTAATAGTATGGTAATTCACATTTATTAATCAAATCAATATGAATTATTAACCATAGACAACATCTAATGTTTTACCAATTACAAAAATTAAATGCATTTGACTATTAACTTATGTGATCATATGTGATTATTCATTTAATCCTAAATTAAATTTACAAACTCATACCCTCGAATGTAAAGGACAGCGGAAAAATTGGGTAAATTTTGAATTGATACCTTATCTACAACTTAAGTAAGGATTAGTCCATGAAACTGAAACTAATTAAGGATTGGTCAATTTTTCCTAACTAACCAATAAAAATGTAAAAAATCAGAAAAAATAAAAAAATTCCAGAAAATAAAAATGAAAAAATAAAAAATATATGAAAAAATCTAAAAAAAATTAAAAGAGACAAAACCCCGAAAAAACATGATTTTTTTTTTAAATCCCAAAAAATCAAAAAAAATCCAAAAAATCAACAAAAATCCAAAAACGCAAAAAAAAAAAAAAAAGTCTGAATCATTTTAAGTCATTTTAAAAACAGTCTGAACCATTTTAAGTCGTTTTAAAAACAGTCTGAACCATTTTAAGTCTTTTTAAAAACAGTCTGAACCATTTTAAGTCATTTTTAAAAACAGTCTGAACCATTTTAAGTCATTTTAAAAACAGTCTGAACCATTTTAAGTTATTTATAAAACAGTCTGAACCATTTTAAGTCATTTTTAAAAACAGTCTGAACCATTTTAAGTCATTTTAAAAACAGTCTGAATCATTTTAAGTCATTTATAAAACAGTGTGAATCAAAAAGACTTAAAATGGTTCAGACTGTTTTTTTTTTTGCGTTTTTGGATTTTTGTTGATTTTTTGGGATTTTTTTTTGGGATTTTTTTTTTATTTTTTGGGATTTTTTTAAAAAAAGTCGTGTTTTTTTGGGGTTTTGCCTCTTTTATTTTTCTTTTGGATTTTTTCATATTTTTTTTGGATTTTTTCATTTTTGCATTTTTATTTTCTGGAATTTTTTCCTTTTTTCTGATTTTTTACATTTTTATTGATTAGTTAGGGAAAATTGACCAATTCTTAATTAGTTTCAGAAATAATGGATGAATGCTTAATTAAATTTTATATCCGGACCAATCCTTAAATACTTTTTTTTCATGATCTAATCATTAATTTTCTCTAATATTTATTATTAGCATAATCCGAGCTCAAATAATATCCAATTACAAACCCATTACACTCTATCTCGAAATAAAGGATTCGACCGTGTTACCATATCAACAGATGCGTAAACCGTCCAGATCAAAAGAGGGGAACTTATCCAACGGCTCATATTCATGGGCCGAAGAGCAAAAAGATTTGGACTATGATAACTATTATTTAATACACCAATATTATGGTAATTAACATTTATAAATGAATATGAATTATTAACAATGGACAACAATTAATGGCTTTCCAATTACAAAAATTAAATGCATTTAACTCCTAAGTCGTAAACCAAATTAAACTTATGTAATTATTTCCCAAATTAAACTTACAAAAAAACTCATAGGCTAGCGGGAAAACACCAAAAATATTGATCAATTTCCCTCCCAATTCCCCCAAATTTCCTAACCCACTATAAATAACATCAAACACCTCAATTATTTATTTATTAAATCCTCAAATAATATCCAAACACACAAACCATCACACACACACACACACACTCTCTCTCTCTCTCTCTAAATAACAATAAAAAAGCCCTCGATTTTGTTACTAAATCAGGAAATGGCTAAACCGTCCAGATCAAAAGACGAGTTTATATCCAACGGCTCAGATTCATCGGAGGAGGAAGAGGAGATAGAGATGAACCAAGAGGACGAGGAGGAGCTCGAAGTGGTCGCTAAAACCGCCGATTTAGACGACGACGTTTATGACGACAAAAACGACGACTTTAGCGACGAAGATGTCAGTTTTTTTTATTTATTTATAGTTTTTAATTGAGTTCGTTATGGCAAAAGTTTTATTTAAACTGTTTTTTTTTTTTTGGATTTTAGGTGTTTGGACAGTTAGCTTTTGAAAAGCAGATTTTTAGCCTAATAAAGCTAGAAAATAAAAAAATAAAAAATCTGGATTCTGGTTTAATTTTTAACACAGTTTTTTTTTAAGTCTGATTTTTGACCAAATAATCTGTTGCCACTTCGCTTTTTTTTTTGGATCAAATGATTAAACAATTTCTATTGCTCAGTTTATTTAGTTGTTTTAGTGTTCTGTGTTTTGATTTAACAGTTAATATATATATTCATGTTGCGTTTAAATTAATGGTTCAACATCTTAACTACTCAATTTGTCTTAGTTGAACACCAATTGTTGCGCCTTTTAGTGGAATTAGGGTTTTGTTAAGTATCATAAGATTTTATCTGAAAAAAAATATTATTATAATTAAAAAAAACATCATAAATTGTTCAATTCATGATGATGATAACCAAAACAACGACAACAACGACGTTGGCGATGAATATGTGAGTTTTTTTATTTAACCTTTTTTTCCTTTTATTTTTAATTGAGTTTGTTAAGAGCTCTGTGCTTTATATCTCCGTTTTACTTTTTCTGATTAAATTATTAAACTGTTCACTGCTTTGATTTACTAACATTTAAATTTTGTTTTGTCGTTTGTTTGATTTATTTTCATATCGTTCAAACATCAAATTAATGGTTTAAAGTTCAAACCCTTAAATGGTGTAAAACTCTGTTTTGTTTGTTAAGCGAACGAATGAACAATTTCAACTGCTCAGCACATACATACTTACCTTTTATGTACTGCGGAGTAAGTCGTATTCGGAAACTTGTAAAAGCAAGTCATAAATTGTCTTCAGTTAGTTAAATTAACATTATTTTATTTTTAATGAGTTGTTGTTTGGAATACTTACTTCCCTATTTGCTATTCAAACAATCTCATCACCGACTATTTGTACTTGTATTTTATTTTGATTATTAGTTTTATTTGTCAAGCCCCGACTTTATTAGATGCAGACACCGTGACTCATGCATCTATTTTATTGCTGTTTGGATTCTTATTTCCGTGACGCGACCTTAACTGTTTTTTCAGTTAATTAGTTAGCCTTACTTTATTAGCTCTACAAGCCATCAAATATGAATTTCTGTATATTATAATGAGACCCTCCATTTTGAATTGATTAACAACATTTCAGCCACAGGTTTTTTGTTTGTTTTGTAAACTAACATTCATTTGCTACTTTCAGGACGAAAAGGTTGAGGTTACTACTGGAACGGGAAAGCGTGAACTGGCTAGATTAAGAGAAATGGAGAAGTTGAAGAAACAGAAAATTCAAAACATATTGAAGGCACAGAATGATTCTATTGATGCTGATATGGTGTGTACCCCCTCATTTTAAATTATTTTAGTTCAATTTTCCATGTTATCAATGTAGCAGAAACAAGAATTTTCTTTTTTATGTGGCAGAATAACAAGGGGAAGGGACGCCTGAAGTATCTTTTGCAGCAGACAGAAATATTTGCTCATTTTGCTGAAGGTGATCACTCCAGTTCTCAGAAGAAGGCTAAGGGAAGGTAATATTGTTTTTTTTATTTTTATTTTAAGTTGGTTTCCTTTAATATACCTTTTAGGGAGTATTTTTCAAGTAGTAATGACAAATATTTACTTGGCATTGAGAGTTGGTCTTCTCAAACAATGGCCGTATAGCCCTTGTTACTATTCCTCCTGGGAAATAAGTTAATAATTCATACCGGTCTCTGTTTTTTTTTATGCAATTTTAGTCTGTTTCACTTGGCAATAGTAATGTTAATCTCATTACAAGTTTAGTTTATTTTTTCAATTGGCTAGGTTTTCGCAAGTTCGACCTTTACTTAAGTTTTAAAGTTTAAGTACCCAAAAAAAATGATCTAATGTTTTTATTACCTTGACTACATGATTTAGGGGCCGTCATGCATCAAAAGTGACCGAAGAAGAAGAAGATGAAGTTTATTTGAAGGAGGAAGAAGATGGACTAACTGGGACTGGGAATACTCGGCTTCTTGTTCAACCCTCTTGTATGTATCTCTTTTATATATTTCTGTTGTATGCATATGCTTTCACTGGAGCTACTGTCTAATCGTGAAACTCTAAATCTTTCTCTTGCTACCATCTTATCTCTGTCCCATGATAAGATTTTTCATAGTTTCTGAGTTGTAAAAAATTTCTCGTGACATGACACCCGTGGGGTGCAGTTGAAATGTGTTAAAAAAGATGAAAAAAAGTTTAATGTGTTGCTTCATTACTTTCAAATTGGGATTTTTAAAAATGCCCATGAAACTTTGTTATGATTTGTAAAAAATAATTCTTGTTAAGGCCCTAAGTAATAGTTTGTTGGTGGTAAATTCGATACACATTATTCTTTTAAGAATTACAGTGGCTGCTACTATATACTTTGGTATGCCCTCTGTTTTGCAATATAGAGCTGAAGGTTGAAGGTATATGGAAATATTATTACTAAATTAGCGTTTCTGCCATATGGTCCTCAGGTATTCAAGGGAAGATGAGAGACTACCAACTTGCTGGACTAAACTGGCTTATACGGCTTTATGAGAATGGCATTAACGGGATCCTGGCAGATGAAATGGTATATCTTGTTATACTTTTTATTAGGGAATTGCATTTCTTTTCCTATGATATGTTTAACTTGATATATTTTCTTTGTAAGTAATTCCTTTTACTAAATGTGATGGTTTTTATAAATCATTACTGTTATATGATGGCCAATGTATTAACTTTGACATGTGATTTTGGCTTGCTAGGGTCTCGGTAAAACATTACAAACAATTTCCCTATTGGGCTATCTGCATGAGTTCAGAGAGATTACTGGCCCTCACATGGTAGTTGCTCCTAAGTCTACCCTTGGCAACTGGATGAATGAAATTAAGCGTTTTTGTCCTGTTTTGCGTTCTGTAAAGCTACTTGGAAATCAGGACGAAAGAGTAAGTTCTCTATAATCTAGTCCATTGTTGGGAAGTTCTCTTTTTTTCCTGTTGTCAATTTCATTACTGAATGCTTGTGTTTGGTTACATTTGCAGAAGCATATACGTGAAAATGTACTGGTTGCTGGTAAGTTTGACGTATGTGTCACAAGTTTCGAAATGGCAATTAAAGAAAAGTCTGTTCTGCGTCAATTTAGCTGGCGATATATTATTATTGATGAAGCTCACCGAATCAAGAATGAGAATTCACTTCTTTCAAAGACAATGAGGCTATACAAGACCAATTACCGTCTCCTTATCACAGGAACCCCACTACAGGTATTTATCACATTCTTTCTATCTTTAAACCACGACAGGGTTTTTCAATTAATAAAGACTCTTATATGATGAGTGCTTATGCTGAGAGTATTGAAATAACACTAGTTGTTTGAAAGGAGTTTCTATAATAGACCAGGTTGTCGGTTTGGTTCAAATTTTAAATTACATGACATGAGTTTGAAGTCCAGATCGGTCAGGGAGGGTCTCTAATTAATGAGACCGACTGACCCATTTTTTTTACCTTTATTGTTTTATGCATGCATTTCTATTTCTCCTTTTGTTAGTATTTTGTTTCTCTGATTGGAACTGTGATATTAAGATGGTGACTTGGTTGCTATTGTGATATTCTTTTTGTTCATAGGTTATTTGTTACTATCTTCTCTCCACCTTATATGTGATTTGTATATCTTGTTGCAGAACAATCTACATGAGCTGTGGGCTCTCCTCAACTTTCTTTTACCTGAGATATTTAGCTCAGCTGAAACATTTGATGAGTGGTTTCAAATATCTGCTGAAAATGACCAGCAAGAGGTTGTTCAACAGCTTCATAAGGTAAATTCGTCAGATATTAAAATCTTAACTACTGATATCATTTTTTTAGTTGGATAATATCCTAATCTCTCTTGTATTATAAGGTCCTTCGTCCATTTCTTCTCCGGAGGTTAAAGTCGGATGTTGAGAAAGGTTTGCCTCCCAAGAAGGAAACAATACTTAAAGTTGGTATGTCTCAGTTGCAAAAGCAGTATTATAAGGCTTTATTGCAAAAAGATCTCGAGGTTGTAAATGCTGGTGGTGAGAGAAAGCGTCTTCTAAACATAGCGATGCAGTTGAGAAAATGTTGTAATCACCCATACCTATTCCAAGGTGCCGAGCCTGGACCACCTTACACTACAGGGGATCATCTTGTTACAAGTGCTGGTAAGATTATCGGAGTTCCTTCTTTCTCCTTAGTCTTTTATTGATTTAATTGCAGTTTAGTAAATCTTAATAGTGAATTACAAACGATGGTTGGGGACAAAAACTGATATGTAGAAACTAAAATGTTTTTCCGGAAAGTCTAATGATGTTAGGTCTGAGGACGGAAATATCACAATTTGGAAAGTTTAAGAACTATAATGGCCTAACGTAAGAGTACATGAATACAAGTGGGACATTGACCATAATTTAGGGGTTGAATATGATTTTTCTTTACTTATTTTACTTTTATGCTTGATCTCCAGGTAAAATGGTACTCTTGGATAAGTTGCTGCCTAAACTTAAAGAACGTGATTCCAGAGTTTTAATATTTTCACAGGTTTCCTCTTGTCCCTTCTAAGATTTTGTTCACTTCACAAATGCACTTTATTATGGTTACTATGGTCGACGCGAATTTGATGTTATGTAGATGCTTACTATACTTACCTCATTTTTTCCAACTCTTGTTATTAGCATTGTTTAAAAACTTTGCTTTAAATCATCTTAAAACTGCTTTTCATCATAGAGATAAAAATATTTGTTGCATTTTAGTTTAAAAGCTCAGAACTTATGCTTTTAGGTCCCTGAACTGGAAAATCTTAAGTTTCTTTAATTTTCAAAAGCTTAAGTCTAAATCTACTATATCTATGTATAAATTAATAATTCCATGTTTATCCAAAAACATTTTTAATTATCATTATTATTGTGTTTCTTATTTGTACTTCAATAAAAAAATCTTTGGTTTATATATATATATATATATAATTTTTTTTAATAAATTTCATGTTATCCAAAACATTTTTGATTCTCATTATTATTGTGTTTCTTATATGAACTTCAATAAAGAAACCTTTGATTTCATTATTTTTTTTCACATTTTTATTGAGTTATGTGTTTTATTGCTTTTCAAATTTGAACTTGAAGAAAATGAGTTTTTGGAGAAATGAAATGAATTTGACTTATGCCATGTCGTTTGAGCTACTCTATGTACTTATTTTTAAATACAAATATAATTTTATGAATTTCACACTTTATGTACATTGTGAAATTCTATGAGCACACACTTAAGATACCTTGTTTTCAAATCATTGGGTATAGAGTTAAGTAGTAGGAACCTCACTATTGTTCAATGGTACAGATGACGAGGCTGCTTGACATTCTAGAAGACTATTTAATGTATCGAGGATACAAATATTGTAGAATTGACGGAAATACTAGTGGAGAAGATCGTGATGCTTCAATCGAAGCTTATAATAAACCAGGAAGTGAGAAATTTGTTTTCTTACTATCAACCAGAGCTGGAGGTCTTGGTATTAATCTTGCTACTGCGGATGTGGTTGTTCTTTATGATAGTGACTGGTGAGAATATGCAGTTCTTCGAACATAATTAGGTTGGGGATTTTTTATTATCTAATAACATATGTTTCTTTTTGTTTGATGTTAGGAACCCACAAGTTGACTTGCAGGCTCAGGACCGTGCTCACAGGATTGGTCAAAAAAAAGAAGTTCAAGTATTTCGTTTTTGTACTGAGGTACAGTTGCTTAATGTTCTGTATTAAACTATGACGTGCCGTAATAATTCTTTTTGTGAACGTCAACTGTTCTAATGATCACTTACTCCACTTGTTTATAAACAGTATACAATCGAGGAAAAAGTTATTGAGAGAGCTTATAAAAAGCTTGCTCTTGATGCTTTAGTCATCCAACAAGGGCGGTTAGCCGAGCAAAAGAGTATGTTGTTTCTCTCACTGTGTTCTTTGAAGCCATTTAGTCATTGTACTGGGTCTTGTTTGGTTGCAGCTAATAGCTTTTATTCTTTTTTTGCCTAAAGCTGAGCTATTCAAGTGTCTTGGCTTTAATAAGCTTGAATGAAAGGGAGTTGGTAAATTTTGACTGTTTGTGATTTTTACCCTTTTCAGCTGTTAACAAAGATGAACTGCTACAAATGGTGAGATTTGGTGCGGAAATGGTTTTCAGTTCTAAGGATAGCACTATAACAGATGAAGACATTGATCGAATCATTGCTAAAGGAGAGGCAGCAACAGCTGAACTTGATGCAAAGATGAAGAAGTTTACAGAAGATGCAATCCAATTTAAAATGGATGACTGTATGTGAATGTGAATATATTGTTGGTAATTTTTCTATCGTTTTATTGTGGGCCCTGAGACTGACCATGATGCTTATTTTGTTTTTTTCAGCCACTGATCTATATGATTTTGATGATGAAAAGGTATGAGACTCTATTGGGAGTCGTATTCTATCCTGACTTCAGTCCCGTTATTGACTTTTTACTTATTGTGTACTTCTATTTTTCTGAAGGATGATAAAAAATTAGGCTTCCAGAAGATTGTCGGTGACAGTGAAGTCGAACCTTCAAGAAGAGATAGGAAACGCAAGTAAGAATAAACAGTAACTTGTTTTGAAATGCCAATAGTTCATTTTGTAGTCATTTGTTGATTTATTTTCTTGTTCCAGTTACTCGGAAGTTGAATATTTCAAGCAAACTATGCGTCAAAATGGCCCTGCAAGGGCTAGAGAGCCCCGAATTCCTCGCATGCCTCAGTTGTAAGTTTCACTTCGAATCTGGTCATATATTCATTGGAGTTCAGATCTGATATTGTTTTACATTTTCCCCAGGCATGATTTTCAGTTTTTTAATATACCAAGGATCACTGAGCTCTATGAAAAAGAAGTGCGCTTTCTGGCGGTGAGTATCTCGATGTTTTTGTTAGTCTATGTAGTTTGAACCTCAAATTCATTCATCCTATTCATGTTTTTCTTTTTGTATTTGTTAGCGAACAAATTCAAAGAATCAGTTAAAAGACTCCATTGATGTGGATGAACAAGAAGGTATGTTTATGTGAAGTGCCAATATTTCAGCTCAAATCTTTCTTTCCTTGTAAACTTGTTTTTTCTTTGTCTTCTCTATTTAGAGTTGGGAGATCCTTTGACCGCTGAAGAGCAAGAGGAAAAGGAGCAGCTCCTAGAAGAGGTAAATAGCTTAGTTTTATTCAGGACATTTCTGTACGTATTACTTCAGCCTAAAAATCAAATTTTGATGTTTGCAGGGATTCAACACTTGGAGCAAAAAGGATTTTAATACGTTCATCAGGGCTTGTGAGAAGCATGGTCGGGATGATCTAAAGGGTATTGCTTCTGAAATGGATGGGAAAACAGATGAGGAAGTTGAAAGATATGCTAAAGTTTTTAAAGAAAGATTTAAAGAATTGAATGGTAAGTGTCAATTTGTTGAACTGCCTATCTCTTTTGTGGTTAATTCCATGCCTGCTATAATATAGTTTTCTGCTCTTTAGAAATGTTGCTAGGATCCCAAAGTTTCTTTTTGTAACTATTCATGTCCTTCATGTTTATATCATTGCTTATGGTTGCTCTGTCAACAACCTTAACTTGTCTTCTCATGAATTTGCTCATATTTCCTGTAGAAAATTACTCATGCAAATTAGTATAAAAATAATGAGCAGGGAAAATTAAAGTAAGTTATTTTAAAATTAAGTTTAGTAAAATATCCTAGTCAATCTAATTTCTCAATTTGAAAACTCCAATTGTCTTACCAGACTATGACAAAATAATCAAGAACATCGAAAGAGGAGAGGCTAGATTATCTCGCAAGGAGGAAATCATGAAAGCGATTGGAAAGAAGTTGGATAGGTATAAGAACCCGTGGCTGGAATTAAAAATCCAGTATGGTCAGAACAAAGGGAAGTTGTTCAATGAAGAATGTGACCGGTTCATGGTATGTTTTTTTTGCCCTTCCCTTATCAGAATAGGAAAACATCTCTTTTACAAACCACATATCAGCTTTTAACAATTAGTACACTATTCTATAAAGGTTCCCATATTAGACACCAAATACACAAAATGAAACCATCAACATTGTTCTTTTAATTTAAAAGCAGTAGTAGTGTACTAAATATTCGATCTTGTTGGTTTCTAAAGCACCGATCTACACAAAACCACATAATCAGTATGCCAATATATTAAATTTTTACTTTCAAGCACTTTTAAACGTAGTACACTAGTCTTTAAAGGCTCTCAGTTCGGACACCAAATACACAAGATAAAAGCATCAGCATTAATCTTGTTTGAATCAATGCTCTTACAGATGTGCATGGTTCACAAGATAGGGTATGGAAATTGGGACGAACTAAAGGCTGCATTTCGCACATCACCTTTGTTCCGGTTTGATTGGTTTGTCAAATCTCGGACAACTCAAGAACTTGCAAGGAGATGTGATACCCTTATTAAGCTAGTAGAGAGGGAAAATCAAGAGTTTGATGAAAGAGAGAGACAAGCACGTAAGGAGAAAAAGCTGGCTAAGGTAAACTTCATCTCTACCAATTTTAAGTTCTGCTGCAAGTTTTAGTTATCAATAATTGGAATGGATTTTGTTTCATCTGTCGAAAATCAACTCTATAATTTTTTCTACTATTGTACTTTAGAAATTAAATGCCGCAGCCTAGACTACATTTATTTGCTACTAATTTAGTACCATGCCGAAATGGAAACTTGTGCACGTGCTGTCATGTGACCTTCCTTTTAAATTTTGTTAATCTAGTATCCCACAGTTAAATATACTTCAAAAGCATTAATAGGATTAACAATTGTAGTTTTAAGGTATTAAATTCAATTTTAGGAAGTACATGATGCTAAATTGAGTTTCTTTAGTTATTGTAAGTGAACGTTAATTATCTACTTTGCTTACTGTACGCTATATTTTAGTTGCACCTGTATCTGAGATTCTGACTGCTCTTTCTCTTTGTAGAATATGACCAAGCGTGCTTCAGCAAGCAAAGGTGCCGATAGCCCTCCAACAACTAAGAAGCGTAAGCAAATGTCGATGGACGACTATGTGAGCCCGGTACGTACTTCAACCCCTTTATTACTTTCTTAATTATTGTTTTTTTGGGTAATTATCATTTGGAACCTTTTTTTGATAAATTAAATAATAATAATCATTTTTGTTATGTACTGCTTAGTTTGCCACTTGGTGTTTAAAACTTGTGTTTCTTTTTGCAGGGGCAGAAAGAATGATATATAGAGCAAACTGTGTGCTCTCTGTGAATCTTCTTATATTTTGTTTGATCGGGACGTAACGGGTGAAGAAGTGCCTTAAAAGAGCTCTGATTGTAGGGAGTTACATGCTTATGTTGAACCTGTAACAAGATGTAAAATCTATTAATCTTTGGATAGAGTTTAGAGTGGTTTTGTTTTATTCATGAGAATGTAGCAACTGGCAACTAGCCACTAGCAACTAGCAACTAGCAACTAAAATATTTTTCTTATGAGAATGTATTTTAGCAACATAATATAATTTGTATTGTTTACCTTGTTTTCTGAAAATATTAAATTAATTGTGCTAGGGCACCAAAAATCATAAATATAATGGTGGATACCTATTTATAATTGAAGATCCGAACACCATTACTATTTCCATAAGGAATTTTAAAATGAATAAAGTCGATCGAAGTATAAAGCATGAGAGCTGCTTGTTAACGTCTGTTTAAACTTTAAACATTCATTGGAACTTGGAAGATTAGATAAATAAATTGCTTGGAAGATTAGATAAATATATCGACTTAAACGTAGCACGTTTTATTAACATGTTCCTGCCCGTCTAACTTTGTGATGGTGAGATGTTACTGCAACCTGCAGCTGCTGAGTTCAAATCCTACCAAAACATTTTGTAAAAACCCGATACGGAAGGAGTGTGAGTTAACTTTAAAATTTCTTCAGGTATTTTTGAGATTTCTTCAGTCTTTGGTTTTTGTTTTTCATGACAAACTACATTGCTGTGAGCCAGTGATCTTCCATGTTTTTGTGTGTTTTTTTTTCTTTTCTGGCGGAGATTTCATGCTTACCGACTTTAAAACACATGTTAAAAGGGGATGCACACCATTTTTATGTATAAGAAATATAGTTGTTCACGTTATTATAAGAAAAGTTGTCTAAAAAAGTTGTACAAGACCTTTTTCTTTAAAATCATCGTATACATGTAGTTCTTGCAAAAATACAAATGTGAAAGAAAGAAATAATCCTTCCATCCCAATTTGATAGAAAGTTTGGAAATACATGCAATGTTGCAATACAAAATTGGTACATTTAAAATGTTAAAATTGTAAATTTCAAAAGTTAATCACAGTTAAAAATGCTTAATTATATGAATTACTTTTAAAATTAATAATTCCGATATTTTAAATATATACCAACTTTGCATTGCAAAATTGCATCACCAAAAGTTACATAATTCATGGGTTGGATTGCACGTATCAACGATAATTCTTTGGGGTTATCTGCATTTTACTTGCCCCACCGATATTCAAAAGATTCATTACGCAACAAATTAAATGGTACACAAATATTAAACATACTTATCAAATATCGATCATGAGATGCAAGAACTTTATCACTTGTTATAATGGTGAGACAATTATTGGTTAATGGTATCACATTAAGTTTAGAATCACCCGGTAGGGATCATTACTATAATTAATCTGAAAGAAGCATCTAGTGCACATACGTCGGACCATGCATGTAATTTAGGAGAATCACTTTACGATGAAACTGTCGAAGTGTAGTTTTGAGCAGTCGCCTGGGGTGGAATTAATATCTCAGTCATTGTGACTAGTAAGAGGGTACGTGTTGATCAGGAAAAAAATTGAGGCAATGGTAGCTTGGTTGCGGCCCAAGACTACCATGACTTTGCGTGGGATTTTGGTTGACAAGGTATTATCGGAAGTTTGTGAAGAACTATGGGGTGACTGCTCGGCTGTTGACTCGGTTTTTAAAAGAAAAGGAATTTTAGGTGGAAGAATGAGACAGAGAAGCATACGAGGACAAAATTATACGTTTAGTTAAATTCAAGGCAGATTAGAAGAATGTCTTCGACTCTTCGTTTTATATACAAATATCATACGAGGTATGCAGGAATGACAAAAGAGCATCTCTTTGATGAGCTGCCATTTATTTATCATACATCTTAATACGGGGTATAATACATGCATTATGCATAATACATGATAAACATAGTATAAATACATGAAGAATACTCGTTTTGTTCCACCAAAACAAACTAATTCTCAACCATGACTAACAAGAAACATCTCTTCCTCTTTATTGTCTTATGTTTAGCTGCCTTGTAAATAAGCCATGCCGTGGAATACACCTTCACAAACAACGCAGCAGCTACGCCGGGTGGCATTTGGTTTACTAACGAGATCACTTACGATTATACCATACTGATCCTTAAATGATCCACCGAATTCGTCACAAGCGTCTTTCAGCAGAGATCCGTTGGAGTGGAAAAAAACATCGATTCAGTAACTTTATTAATCGAGACCTTTAATGGTGTAGCCGTTACTAGAAACAATGAGATACACATTAATGCCAACTACATTGAAACGTACTCAGGCGATCTAGTAAGAGAGGTCGTAGGGATTTTGTATCATGAAATGACTCACGTATGGCAATGGAATGGGAATGGACAGGCCAATGGAGGGCTTATTGAAGGAATTGCGGATTATGTTAGGCTTAAAGCTGGTTTTGCAGTAACCAATGAGGTCATGCCTGGGCAGGGTGACTGTTGGGAGCAGGGTTACGGTGTTACTGCCCGATTTTTAGACTATTGTACTAGCCTTGATCAGAACTTTATGGCGAAACTTAACGAGAAGATGAGAGATGGGTATAGTGACGATTTCTTTGTTGATATTTTGGGCAAAGTCTGTGGACCAGCTGTAGATTGATTACAAAACTATGTTCATGAACTAATCTTGTTTTGGTTTAAGAGTCGATTATCAATAACAATAACGAGACAATGGAAGCTGTTGAACAATGGGTTCAATAATTGATTTTGATTATACGTTTGATTATGTATTAATGATTTTACGATTTCTCTATTTCGATGATATAATGCTTTGTTTTTTCTAAAAATAGAAAATGTATATTTCAGAACATCAGAATGATAGAGTTATTAAATACGAAACCAACGGTTCAAGCAGAACCATAATCGGACTTTAAACGAAGAAGTTACGGGCATTCGAAGTATAACGAGAAAACCGAGAAATTGCCAGAAAAAACGACCGATCGTTTTGGACAAAACGAGCGATCGTTTTTGGTCCAAAATGTTCCAGTAAGGTCGTCTGAAAAACGACCGATCGAAATGACCAAAACGAACGATCGTTTTTGGTCCAAAATGTTCCAGTGAGTTCATGATAAAAACGACCGATCGTTTTTCAAAAAAGGACCGATCGTTTTCTGCAGAATTCGAAAATATCTTTTTGACTTTTTGGATAAATGGGAAATTGCTTAAAACCAATGGTTAAACACATAAACCTTCATGCAACGGTCATCTATGAACCAATGGTCCTTTTGCTTCTTAAAAACACACCCCAATCACTATCCAAACACAACTAATCAATCCTTCAACCTCTCTCTATCTAAAAACACCCAAATTCTCCATTGTTGAGAAAAAGCTCGAAAAGAGGGAAATTGAAAAGAAAGCGATTCAAGCTCAAACCAAGATCGAACATCATCAAATATCATAAGTTAGCTTATTTAGAAGCAATCAAATTGTGAGTGTTGTTATAATTTCGATAAATTTTGTAAAGAGCAAACTATAAGCTCATTTGTGAGTGAGTGTTTGGGTAGAAGCTTTTAAGCCAAAGTGTTGGTTAAAAGTTCTAGGTTAAACACTTGGGTACTCATAGATTGAGGGGGAGTCGTTGACTCGTAAACGTGTTCGCTTGCACTTGTATCAAGAGTAGGAACTTCGGGTAGAGGGTGAGCAAATCAATTGATTAGCTCGGTAGGATTTGTAATATCGGAAAGAACATTATAGTGAAACACTCGGTAGCACGAATACCGAGGAGAGGACGTAGGCGGGTTTTGCCGAACCTCTATATATCGTGGTGTCACTTTCTTTCCCTAATCTTTACTTTATGCATTCCTTATTATTATTGCTTATTCTGTTACTAGCGTATAGTAATTCTAGCATTTCATTAACTTTTGTTAAACGCTTTAGTTTAGAATTGCGTTACGTGGGTTGTTAGTTGCACTAATTTTTAATTAGACAAAAACACCTAAAAATCTTATTCACCCCCTCTAAGGATTAGCCGCACGGGCCAACAGAAGAAAATGATTTTAATGTCAAACATGTGAAACTGTTTTTTTTTCTCTCCCTTTTCAAAATCTTATTAAGGAGGGTATATGGATTTCACACCTAACCGCGCAACAAGACTCGAACCCTACACCTCCTAATCTGAATCGTAAAATCATTAATACATAATCACACATATATTTCAATGGTTTTGATTATATGTAAAATCATTAATAGATAATCACACGTATACATAATCGGAAAAGGTCAATAATTGATATTTATTATACGTGTGATTATTTATTAATAATTTTATGATTTCTCTATTCAATAATTTAATACTTGACCTTTTTTCAAAAACATAGAATGTATATTTCAAGAGTTAAAATGATAGAGCAATTAATAATGAAATCAACGGTTCGAACGGAAGTCGATTTGGAATCCGAACGAGTAAATTAGTGCTAACCTACACATGTGTCTTACAGATCCATCCGTGGGTCAAGTGCACAGAACAAATAGGATTTTTCTCAGGTACCACCCACTAGTGGGTCAAATATCAAGAACCAAACAAGTTTTCACCCACCAATGGGTCAGAAGACACCCACCGGTGGGTCAAAGTGCATATCATAAAAAAACACCATTTTTGTTTTTTAAAAAGTCACTTTAACCATCGGATAAAACTTTTAACCAACACAAATGGTCATTACACATCCAATGAACAATTTGGCTCTTCATATACACTTCAATCCCTCTGCAAAACACACTAATTACACACTCAATCTCAATAGCAATTCAATCCCAGATCAAAGTAAGAAAAGACTTTATACTACATATTTCTCACTTGTATTCATATAAATTCTTGAGTGTAATATTATTGTAATCATATAAACACTAATATATTATTTGTTAATGAGCGATACACTTTCGATTCAAATTGTAGAGTGAATTATAAACTCATTTGTGAGCGAGTGATCGGATAGAGACTTTGTAAGTAATTGTAGCTTAAAAGATGTAGGTTTTTTCATTCGGAATACTCATAGAGTGAGAGATAGTTTAATCGGTCGATTAGCTCGTTAGGTTGTAATCTTGAAAACAATATTATAGTGGAATACTATGTAGTGTGAATACCGAGGAGAGCACTAGACGGGTTTGCCGAACCTCTATATATCGTGGTGTCAATTTCCTACCTTACTCTTTAATTTCCGTATTTATATTATTGTTTAATTGATTGCTTGCGTAGTTTAAGTTAGCATAATATTTTTCGTTGCTTTTTGTTAAGTTTGTAATCTCGTTATTTGGGTTGCTTTTTGCTCTAATCTTTTATTCCGCGAAAATTGTACGTAAATCTTATTCACTCCCATAAGTTTTAGCCGCTTATTGGCCAACAAGATTCATTTTGATCTCCCACAGTTCGACAATGTTGCTTGAAGTCAATCATAAATTTATTGGTTTTGACAATACATATCATCAACAATTCAGTAATTGTCTAAATAAGAAGTACAAGAAGATGACATTTTCCATATATATAGAGAACAACTTCTTGCGTCACAATAAACAACAAGCATTTTATGTTTCTATTATTTTTTCCTCTATGCCAATCGGCAACTACTACCCTACGTTGTCGAAAACCAGCTCTTTCCGGAAAATATTATTTTTCCTTTCTCTTTTTCTCGACTTCTCCATTCTTGAACAATGACAATGTTTCAATAAGATCAAAAAATTCGACGATAAAGGGCATCAGAGCGTCTATAATAGAAGAAAAATATATTTTAGTAAGTTTAAAATATAAAGTTAAAGAGATATAAAAGTTGCCGTAGGATAGAAAAAAAAAGATAGAGGCGTCTCACTAAATAAATGTACATGAAAGATGAGAATTTTGTAACTTGTAGAGGTTTGGTTACAAACTTCAAACATATTGCTCTTTGAGAGTAAAAGAACTTGGTCTGTGCCAAATTAACCCTCAACTAATTTACTGTTTACCTTCTTTTACAATCCTAATTCACTTATACAATTGTACTCTTTAATATCGACAATCAAATATTAAACTCTTAGTATCTCCATTTGTGTCACTTTTTCATTTCGCCGTAACATGTCAAACTAGACAATTGACTCCTCTCATTATCATATCTATTTTTCGCCCCAAATTATTTCATTCTTTAATCCTGACTTTTTTATGAGATAGATACGTAAGGTGTGAATTTTTTTAAGATGAAGGACGATAATATCACAAAAGTATGTGAATTTATTTACGATGAAGGACGATAATGTATTACGATACATGTAAAAGAAATTGTAAAACTAATTAGCTCATCAAAGTGAATCATACGCAACTAATTATACATACACAACCTTTTGATAAATGCTAGAAAGTTTTGTAGTTAAATATAAAGGGTAGTTGCAAAACAATTTATTAAGAATTACATATACATAAAATATATGTCTAGATACTTATAACGGAAATATTTAAATAGAAAGTTTGAACGTATCAGATCTTACTATTTAAGATAAGAACAGTTACTGGTCACAACTCAGTCAGTTATAAAAATAGATGACCATCGCCTTTATATTTTAGGTATATACCTTCACATACTGATATTATCGTTTTCATAACATTGTAGCAGGTGGAGTGTCTAGAATCGTTATACATCTAAAAAATTTGTCAAACTGTAACGTGCAATTAGTTTCTTACCAATTGTGGGCTAAGGAGGTATCTCGTAAACGATTTTCGATGATCTAAAGTAATGAAAAGTATTAGCTTGTGCTCGGAAATTGAACAGATCATTCATAAAATATACGAGGTAAAGGGTCTCCACCTTGATTATATGATTTTTTTTTCCCATCAATTTAATATTAAAGGAAATACCATGATCATAAGCATAATATGTATGCAAAGGATATGAGAAGTTGCTCTTCAAAATTTGCGCTTTCAAAAGGTTTATAGTGAAACTCCTATGATATGGACATATGAAATCAATTATTTGGTATTTGACTATTTTCCGTTCTATGCCATTTTATATACACTAACACCCATGAAGATTAATTTATATAAAAATTAAGTTAATTTTTTTGAATATAGTTGGCCAACGCGATATTTTGACAACACACTTGCAAGACTTCTTCGCATTTCCGATTGTTAATGGTCCATCTCGCAAATTTATGTGCATAATAAGTATTTACACAATTTACACTTCATTTTCATATTCTTTTGTTTTAAGTTAATCATCCAAATGATCCATACACTTAAACTATTTTTCTAGAAATGAAGCGACTAGAGGACATATTTCTCATAGAAAATCCGAGTATATGAAAAAACAGAGTAATTATTTTACAAATATATAGAACAAAATTGAAGCAAATTGTTTATATATAGGAAACTATTTTTGGATAATAATTTCTCCATTTTATCATAAAGTGGATTCATGAAAATTTTAACGTCATGAAAAATATCCCCAATACCAATGTAAGACCGGTTTATTAACGAAACCAATACCCACTAATAAGACAAAAATATATCTTAATATAGAATAAGAGGAATTTCGTTATTTTGATCAATTGTCTAGTTCTATTCGAGATGGTTGTACTTTTTACTACCACTCGGTATGAATGTTATAAATACATGGTTATACGAAGGCAATTCTTTACAAACAGCAAATCAAATGATTGAAAAAAGGCAACCGTTATTTGCCATTCAAGTGTAGTAATTATTTGTGCATTTAACTTTTAACTAAATTCCTATTTAGTTATAGTTAAATATAAAACATATATGTATAATAATTATCAAAGTAATCAAACTATAATCTATCATATAAAATATCTCCAACCACATTTAAAAAAAAACAAATAGACTAATGGCATAATTTCATCAATCTCAATAACTAAATTAAATTTTTGATAAAGAAATTTAAAGAAAAACAATCAACTCTGGTGAGTAATGGTAAAAATATATTCCAATCATTTTAATCTCCTCTAACTAATTGGGGCAATTGTGAATTTGCTAAAATACAAAACTACATTATTAATAATGTAGCTAGATTTCTTTTGAAACATGAGAGAATACATAGGTGGATTGTTCAGCTCATTTTTCGTGATTAATTTGTAAATCTTTTAAATACTAACCAATCTCCCACCCTCAATCCTTTTCAATTGACAAACATACTCTAGTTCTTTCCAACATAGTACGATCTCCCAATAAGCTGAAAGATAAATTCAAACTTTTTTATTTGAACCATGTAGTAAATCAAAAGTTCAAGTTTGCACTGTTATTTAGAGGTGAGAAGAGCTTCCGCTTTTGTATTAGAAATGTGTAAAATACAAGCCTTCACATCTTCTTTCAATACCTCTACCTTGATATTAAAATCATATCTCACTTGATTTTCATCATATTTGTATTCTTTTTATTGACAAATTTCGTCATGTTGATTTTCCAAAATGAAGGTATAGCAAAGTGTATTGTGATCTAATAGTTTCATTAAACTTGTATAACACAATAAAATGACCATGGTGTACTTAATTCCTAAAGACAATTTCATTTCACAATCCACCAATACAATAGTTATTTCCACCTTTTTTTCAAAAATCAATTGAATATCCATGTCCCTCCTAAATCATAAATGTTCATTTTAATTTGATTTTTTCTAAAAGATGAAAATGGTAGGCGCTTTGTTTTGAATTCATTTAAATGTTAGTTGTAGCATGCTTTCAATCACATCAAAATGATCGGTTCTTTTCATTTGAATTCATTTATATCGAAATGAGATATTTTATAATTCAAAATTAAAATAAAAGGAAATCCAAAAGTAGTGTCATTGCTTAAACTATATTCTCAAAAAGTATCATACAAGCATTTTCTTACAAAAAAGTGCAATTCTCTCTATCTTTTCTCAAAACCACCACAATATAACACACAATGTCTCTCCAATATATTTCAATTCATATTAAAGTTTGTCTCCCAACCCCACCCACTACTTGTCCATGGTCTGATGGCGGCTACGCTGGTCTGGCGGAACTCCGCCAAGGTCATAAGTGCTCCGACGAAGAGCTAGCACACACATTCATGAAATGCATACACATTCATGAAAGTGCATACTCTTTCTTAAATGCACAACTTTTCTCGTCTTTGATCACCTGCGGAGATTCGACGAATCTCCAACAATATCTCCAGAACTCTACAGAAGTGTATACACAATCGTAAGAGATGAATACACTATCCTTAACTACATATACAATCGGAGAAAGTGGCACTTTTTGGAATTAAAAGTTTGAGGGCATCACTTTTTTGAAAATATAGATTGTTACATGGAAATAGTTAGTAATTGCGTTTGATTTATCTTTGTTCATGGCATACCACATATTAATTATAAATCGTTGTTTTGACTAGTCAATAAGGTTAATAATGGTATGATATGTAAAATTTAAATAATTTTACTAGCACAATAAGTTTTTCATTTGCATCAAAATTACAACATGTCTATCTTTATGGAATACCAACCATATACATGCAATTATTAATTTGTCTAATATTTCAAATATCAACTATACCCTTTACACATTATATTAAAGTTTGTAATGAAAGAAAAATAAAAGGTAAAATTAGAATATTTCTTAACTTTTTAGTTGACTTTTATAAAAAGGACAAAGAATATGAAACTTTCTAAAATAGAAAAATGGACTAGCATTTTGGAATGGAGGAAGTATATAATATTTTTTAAAGTTTTTGGGACTTACGGTCACTATGATTTACAATGTTGTATAAGAGTTATTGATAGAGCGAGAAACCAAATTATAAATAGCTATGGGCCAAGCTACAATAAATTTGTTTAAATTGTTATAATGGATGACCAGACCTAAATTCCAACAATATTAATATTAATATTAATCGATACAAATTCAATATAATCCGATCCAATTTGTTCCAATTTGTTTAAATTGTTATAATGGATGATTTGGCCTAAATTTCAACCATGTTAATATTAATCAATACAAATCCAATACAATCCGATATGATCTAATCTGTCCCGTATCAAATGAAAATGATGACACTTGTAGTGTGTTCAGAGCTACAATTAATTACTTAAACACCTCCCATGATTCATGTGTCAAATAAAATTTAATTACACTTTATTGGGTTCTGAAATTATTTAGTCAAACCACTCACAACAAACCCAAAATTATCTCCAGCACTCCAAAAGGGTTTGTTGTGAGTAAAAGGGAAAATGATCCACATGTCACTTTTATAAGACCTTTTGCTTCTAGAAAATTAATGGTGTGGCTTAGGTGTATTCTAACCTTATATGATTGTTTTTACTTTTCATAATAATATTTTGGCTACTAATTTGTTCCATTTTATTTTATCTTTGGATATGATAAAACAATACTACTAAAAGATGATGTTTTCTAGAATCTTGAACTTATTTTTATTTGTTAATTTAATAAATAAGACAAATTTTCAGATAAGTCAATGTTCATGTTTGTAGAAGGAAGTAATTTGTAAGTAATTAGTGACTGGGCTACATGGGTTACCAAAAAATACTATCTACCATGATTCATAGTATATAATACTACACTTAAATATCATGTTGATAGTTTTTAACAATAGTTAACTAAAGATAGCATAAAACATTTCCCCAATACAATTATTAATATTTTTTTTTATATAAGTTGGTTGGTGATACAGATACCCACTATTTCATTAATAATAATATATGGTCGAAACGACCTTATTTACAACAGAAATCAAATTAAAAACAATAAAAACTTACAAGAATTATTATTAGTGCTAAGGAAATAAAAAATCTTTGGTACTTCTACACACTTCGTATTCTTGTTCCAACTTTTCCACGTATTATGGCATCATATGTTGATATCGCATATGCATACTCTCTCTTATACAACAAAAAAAAAAAAAGCGCATCACTCTTAAAATGCAAATACAAGTATATTTATAAAATATAGTTATTTAATTACTCTTTAAAATTTTATCATTTTTTTAAAAGATCATATATATAAAACTTTAAAACATAAATATATTAAACTTTACCATTAAATGATTGAATAAACACGCCGTTTAGAAATTATATTTTGTAGAGATTCACTTTTACTAGTATTTTTGATGCTTTTTTTTGCTAAAAAAATGACTTATTTCGGTTTGTGCTTTTCCCTAAGATTTCTCGACGTACTCATCGATTAGAAATATGTTATTTTTATTCGTAAAAAAAAATAACCTTTAAACTGGTCAACCAAAAACAATGCCAACATTTAATACGAGTAACTAATTATAGGGTTGTGTTCGGTTCGATCCGGTTCGGTTTTTAGCAAAATCGAAACCGAGTATATTTTTCGGTTTCGGTCTTTTTATTTTTTGGACCGAACCTGATCGTTTTTTCGGTCCAGTTTCGGATTTTTGGTTATTTTCGGTTTTTTTTTATCTTTTTTGGTTCGGTTTTATCAAAAACCGAAACCGATCCAAATTTTTTTAGGTTTCGGTCTTTTCGGTTCGGTTTGATTTTTTCGGTTTTCCGTCCCTAACTAATTACAAATATGCAACCAAACAAACTCTGTCCCACCCCATGTGAAATCATGTAGTAACTTTCTTTTTCCGGGGCAAAAGTGGAAAAAAAGCACATTAAAAAATACCCCCAACACTTGAAGTTATTTATATATGAATTTAGTTGATATAGACAAAATTATAAATAGTTATGGATGAGCCCACAATTAATTTGTTTTAATCCGTTTCATGTCAATGAAGATGATGACACTTAGAGCAACTGCATTAGCTGCTCTAAAGTTTTTCCTTATATATAAAGTGGTTTTTTTTTTTTTTACATATTTTATTGAACCATTTAACGTTATACAATTTGTAATTTTTTTTATCAATTTCCTTATCATTACTATATACTATTAATTTATTCTCCAATTATATATTGACTAACTTTCATGCGATTAATATTAGCATAAGTCTAGTTATGGAAAAAAAAACCCGGAAAACTTAACCATAACCAAATTGCAAATATTTTGTAACATGTTTGGTCTCAAAATCGTTTAATTGTGTTATTTTTATTTTCTCGGTTTACATTGTTATTTTTGTAATGTTTTTTTAATTTAATATATTTTATTAAAATAAATATTTTTATTTTTCTTCAATAAATCCGAAATTAAAACCAACCCAATTAAAGTTTCGGTATTGGTTTCACCCAAAACCGACCAAAATGTGCCCGCACATAACCTACATTAAAACGCAATTAAATATAATATTTTATTTGTAAGTGAATGATGATGGTTCTTTTAATACAAAGAAAACTTTGAGGATCCTAAGATTTAAGTAACCGATAGGGAACGTAATCAGGGACGGAACCATGATGGTTTTTTTGGTGGGGTCGTGGGATAAAAAATATGTCGAATAGATGACAAAATAAATAAGATCTAATAAAAAATAAAGAATTTTTTCTATGTTTAATGTAGCATAAAATAAATATGAAGTTAAAGACAACGGTATTGGACAATAAAATATATATCTTTAGTAATTTTTGTTTGGAAAAATAGAATGATCATTTACGAAATTTGGTAATTTTAAGATAAAAAACATAAATTTTTAGAAAAAACAACTAACATGATTTGAACTCCTAACATTCCACTACCTTAAATCCAATTTTAACACTACACCAGCAACTATTTTGCTTAATTAGGGAGACCATCAATGTATATATCTTATAAAATTTTAAATAACACAAAAAAAAAAAAAAAAATCGCCGTCGGGGATCGCCGAGAATGGTCACCCCGGTCCGCCACCGCCACCGCCACCACCACCGAATGTAATGAAAGTGTTTTTTTCTTGATGAAACCCTTAAAGTAAGGGAATTGTGACATATAAGGCCCTGATGCATATTCACTCTTATAGTGTGTGCACTTAAATGCATTTAGTTATCAGGAGTCATGATTCAATTGTCAAATAAAGTTGAATTGGGTTATGTAAATATTTACTCAAACTACTCACAAGTTTAGAGTTTTATTTTTTTTGGGTAAAAGTGAAAGTGATCCACATCATAAGGTGTATGTGTCACTTCTACACACCTTTTTGTTCATAAAAGTTAATGGGATGACCTAGGTGTATACAAACTTTATAATTCTATCCGTCCTTTTTAATAGGTTGGTTTGGGAAGACTACAAAATTAATAATGTAAATGAAGTTACAATAATAATAAATAAAAATACATCAAAACTTTTTGTGTTTAAAATTTAAAGAGTAGAATGATAATTTTAACAAGATTTTTTTACAAACAAAGTAGAGTTATCAATTATTTAGGAACGTATCAAAATAATATAATGATCTACTTCCTCATAACTAAATAAGTGTCATACTTTCTATTTTAGGACGTTCCAAAATAAAAATCCATTTTATTATTTATTAAATTTTCTCATTTTTAACTTAATATCACTTTTTGATTGTTAAAACATATCAAATCCATACTTCAAACGTTGATATTAAGTTAATAATATTTTTTTTAGTTTATTTTTATTTTTTGATGTTTTTTTTGTTATAGTTAAAGTGAAATTGTTTTAAATCCTTAACTTTTACAATTTTTAAAGTAATATAATTATTTAGTGACGAAGGGAGTACTTCTAATTTAAAAACAAAAGGAATAACATCTTATGATTGTTTTTACTTTTTTGTATACTGATATTTATTTGTCACATTTTATTTTCTCTCAGATAGATTAATAAATTAATAATAATAGTACTAAAGATGGTGTTTATTCAAAACCTTGAATTTATTTTTATTTGTTAATTTGATAAATAAGATAATTTTTAGATAAATCATAGTTCAGGTTTGAGAAATGGTATAATTTGTATGTAACAACTAACAAGTGACTGGATTATACGGGTTAAGAGAAGATATATATTTAATTAATATTGTAGTTGCATATCCCGGTTATACCTTATGACAAAATTTATTTAAAGATAGCTTAAATTCTCCCAATACAAATATTAATATACATACTCTCTATTATACTGTAAAAGATAAAAACCCGTATAACTCTTAAGAACCATACACCATATGCAAGTATTTTTATAAAACATATTTAAACTATTTTGGCAACTCTTTAAAATTTTATAAATTTACTAAAAACTCGTATATCTAAAAAAAGTTAAAAACATGAATATACATCATGGTTGACAAGATAAAACTTAACCATGAAATGATTGAATAAACACAGGTTTTTAAATTAATATTTTTTTTTTTAGAAATTCACTTTTACTACTTCATTCGTTTCCAATTAATTGTCCTTTACGAAATTACGTGCAATTTTAATCGGCTTATAACATGTATCAAAATTGATGAAATAAATTTTTTTAAAACCGAATCATATAATTTAATGTTTGAACTATATGATTAACTTTTAAAAAATTTCATTTCGATAATTTTAATACAAGTTATTGATCGGTCAAAATTACACGTAATTTCGTAATAGACAATTAATTAGGAACAGAGGGAATAGTATTTTCTAATGATATTTTTTGCTAGAAGATGATTTATTGAGTTTCTGCTTCTTCCTAAGATCTTATTCTTTATTAATTTGAAAAACGCAATTTTTATACATAAAATAAAAAATCATTTAATCTGATCAATCAAATAAAATACCAACATTTAATACATGCTAACTACTTCATCCACCCTAAATAAGTGTTTTTCTTTTATTTCGACACGTTCTAAAATAAATATATACTTAAATTTTGAAAATATCTCTTTGATTTGATCGTTAAAACATATCAAATTTATACATAAAACCTTGCATTTTAAGTAGAAATTAGTTTTTGTTTGAATTTTTTTCATCTTTTGATGCGTTTTGTTTTGTTTAGTTTAGTTTAGTTTTAAATGAAATTGTTTCAAATTTTAAATATTAAAATAGAATAATTTATGCAAACCAAACAAAACTATGTCCCACACCATGTGAAAGTATGTCCGAAAACATGTTATTCAGGAGGGTAAAAGTGGAAAAAAGGCTCATATGAAAAATACCCCAAAACTTGAAGTTATTTACACATGAATTTAGTTGGTCATAAATGTAATAATAAGAATCATTGTAACTTAAATAAAATCAAGACAACTTGTCTTTCCCTCTACCCATTTATTATTAATAACTTTAATACTAATAGTTTATTATTCTTCCCGCTTGCCTCACTTTCTTTTGTCTTTCTCTCTCTCTCTCTCTCTCTCTCTATATATATATATGTATATAGAAACAAGGGTTTTGGGTGAACCTAATATCTGATACCTTTCATTTACGGTGAGAAAAAGCTCTTTAACCTTTTTTTTAATACCTTTTATGTTGATTACACTTTACTCAGACTTCTTCGTTTTTTAAATGGTTTTTTTCATTTTTTATTTTTTATTTTTTATTTTTTATTTTTTATTTTATTTTTATTTGGGACCTATATTCATTGTGAGGAAATCTTTTTTAGCTTTATGTTTTTTTTAAGATTAAAAATAGAGGTAAAAAAATTAAATTAAATGGCCCCGTTTTTTTTTTTTTTATCTTTTATGTTGATTACCCATTACTTAGACTTCTTAAATATTTTTTTTGGTGGATTTTTTTATTTATTTCGGACCTTTTTTTCACTGTGAGGAAAACTTTTACTTTTTATGTTGATTACCCTTTACTCAGTTTTCTTAGTTTTTTATAGGTTTTTTTTTTGTGGTTTTTTTTTGTTTGGGGCCTTTTTTCATTGTGAGAAAAGCTTTTTTTTTTTACCTTTTATTTTGATTACTCTTTACTCGGACTTCTTAGTTCTTTAAAAAGATTTTTTTTTCCTTTTTTGGTGTTTTTTTTATTTGGGGCCTTTTTTCACCGTGAGGAAAACCTTTTATGTTGATTACCCTTTACTAAAACTTCTTAGTTTCTTAAAGAGTTTATTTTTATTTTTGGTGCATTTTTTTTTATTTGGGGCATTTTTTCACTGTGAGGAAAGCTTACTTTTTATGTTGGTTACCCTTTACTCAGATTTCTTAGATTTTTAAAAGGGGGTTTCTCCTTTTATTTTTGTTTTTGTGGAAAGTTTTTTTTTAGACTTTTATTCATCGAGGAAAGCTCTTACCTTTTCATTTTTTTAAATGTTTTTTTTTTGTAAGTTTTTCAATTTATTTTTGGGAGGATTTTGAGTGTATAAGTTGGAGTATATGTGTGTGTGTTATCCAAGTCCTTTTGTTTCTTTCGTCTGATATAATTTCTTATTTGGTACCTTTTATTGTTTCTATTTTGGTACCAAGTTCGAAATGCATGTTGCACTTTGGGGCTTGCTTGGTTGTAGCTATTGAGCTCAATATTTTTGCTTTTAAGCTACACTTTATTTGCTTGACCATCTTAAGAGCTGAGGTTTTTGGTTGTACAAACTGAAAAGCAAGAATTTTTACCTGAACAAAACCATCTAATTTCCGAAGACTGAAAAAGCCGCTTATTTAGTGTAGATAGTGAGTGGAACAAGCCTATATTAGTTTGAAGTAACTCTTGCTAAAGCTCTAGATGATCCTTTGGTTGTAATTTTATCACCAGTCTACCATTAGCTAGAAAAAAAAATGAGGTGTTAGCATTAGCAGCACTTACATGCTTGGTTTTTCTATTTTTATGATTGGTTATTTTATCGCCTTTTCAGTCTCTAACCTCTGCCCTATTGTGCAAATCTTTCTGACAGTAAGTTTTGACGATTCTCGTTTAGGCTGTTTTTTTTCTGTTTTGGTTTGTTTGGTTGCAGAAAGTTAATATATTGGCTTATTTGAGACTGAAAAAGTTTGGTGTATCCTCGTTATATATCTAGTCTTTTCGTGTAATAAAAAACAGTGTAAAAGGCAAGCCTAGGCGGTAGATGGAGCCTTAGGCGCCTAGTAGATTAGGCGTAGCGAGCTATTTCCGCTTACTAATCACCTTGTGCCTTTTAGAACAATGCAACAAAGCTAGCCGTTCAGTTAGCGTAACTAAATCCAATGTTTTTTTTTTATCAATTGATCCGAGTTTAAAGCCACAATTAAGCAATACCTGTGTTAAATCTATGGACAAAATTTGATCAGTTAGAGAATTACAGTGTAACTGGTTCACTTAATTATTCATTTGTGCTGTTGTTCTGTTAGCTAATCGCAGCTTAAATTAACATCGAAAGCTTTAAATGTGATTTTGGTACAAGTCAATGGTATGAACCATTTCTTCTAGATTAATATTCTTATGTCATAGGAACCATTTAGTTAGTTTTTAGTACCCCATTTTATAAGGCTAAAAAGACAGGTGACCATTATTCTATTTGTCAACTACCAGGGTTCCATATCAATGTTTCTGAAATGGTTGTTCATGATTTGGTTTAGGGACCTTATTTTCAGAATTTATTAATTGCTTGTCTCTGTTCACAAACCTTTTCTTTCCCATTTGTTTTGTTGATTTGAAGATATTTGTAATTATGGCAGGCTGGTGTAGCGAAATTTGGAGGGTGATACTGATAGAAGCTACTCTGTTAAAGTGGATGTTATGTCCTTCAGATTAAAAGTCATCTTATAGAGTGGTATGTTTATTAGGAATTGTGTAACCACTATCTTATTAAATGATGACAAACAGTAATAATTTCTGGAATTATCGAAAGTACATTTTGCTTTTCTATGTTTTATGCATTTCTATGAACTTATTTGGCTGTACCTTTTAAGCCGTTAATTAGCTTATTTGTGTTTGAGAGAAAACCTAAGTTCATCCACTTCAGAACTTGTAGCTTTTTCAGGCTGGAAAACCAACCAGGCTCAGGTTTAAGATGACTAACCAATTGCACTTCAACTTGTAAGCAAAATCATAAAAAAGTTTTTTTTTTCTGGACTTTTTTATTAACTCTGAGTTTTACCTTTTTCATGTATATGCGTTTCGACGAGTTTCATGGACTGCAACTATTAATACAATAGGTTAGCTTGTTTTGTGGAAAAGCTTGGTTCATCCACCTAAAAACTTTTACTCTGTTCAGGCTAGAAAAAGAAATAAGGCGGCCAATTAAATGCACTGCATCTTATAAGCCGAAAAACAAAGTTAAGAATTAGAATGAGGTATAGAAAACTTATTTAACAATATGTCAAGAGGGTAAATTTTCTTTCATTTTAATCATTATTTATTTTGACTAATTCCGAAGCATTCTTGACTAAGCAGACAAAATAAATTAGTGTAGTAGATTAAAAGTCCCCCAGAACAAAGAAGCTGAGTTTAAAAGCTGCAACTAAACTAGATCTACATTCATACCGTATGCTCTTGAACTTTTTGTTCATCGACTTTGTTTGTTCCTTATATTTTTAGGTCCATGATCTGTAATGGAGTGCAACAGAGAGGAGGCTATCAGAGCCAAAGAAATTGCCGAGTCTCGTATGGCTAATAAAGAATTTGTAGGTGCTCGGAAATTCGCTGTCAAAGCCCAACAACTGTTTCCTGATTTAGATAACATCTCTCATATGATTTTGGTGTGTGATGTACATATCTCTTCTGAAAAAAGAGTTTTGGGGGACGAAAAAGACTGGTATAGTATCCTAAATATCGACCCATCTGCTGATGAGTCATCAATCAAAAAACAATATCGCAAATACGCACTCTCTCTTCATCCTGATAAGAACAACTTTCCGGGTTCAACAGACGCTTTTAAGCTGATCGGTGAAGCTCAAATGGTACTTTTGGACCGTAACAAA
This sequence comes from Primula veris, assembly GCA_963682055.1. Classification (NCBI taxonomy): domain Eukaryota; kingdom Viridiplantae; phylum Streptophyta; class Magnoliopsida; order Ericales; family Primulaceae; genus Primula; species Primula veris. The sequence goes on along the minus strand of OY821743.1, from coordinate 22,483,201 downwards.
AGGGCTATATTTGATAGTATATATAAAGTTTCGAGGGAACGAAATAACCTGAATCATAAAAAGGGGTCTGATATGAAAAGGTCGCAATCACCAAGGAATGGTCAATCTGGAGTTTCAAATGATAAATCCACGTTATTTTGGACTTTATGCCCCTCTTGTTGTGTTAAATACAAATTTAGTTTTGATTTGGTTAATAGGTCTGTCTGGTGTCAAACTTGTAAGGTCTATTTTACGGGACATGAGATTAAAGTTCAAGATACTCCAAAACAGAAAAAGGAAAAAGTTCCGAAAAAGTGGTCCCCTAAGAAAAGTAATGAACGTAGTTGTGAGAACTTTACAAGAAGTAATGGAAAGAGAACGGGAGAACCGGCTGCAAAGAAGGAAAGTGAAGAAACTAACAAGAAGTTTAAACCCTCCGAAAAAAGTGCAAATGGCGATACGAAAACTGATAAAGGAGATGTAGCAGATCGAGCTCATAGGTGTAGTCAGTCTAAAATTCATGGTTATTACAAAACACGCTCAACCGAAGATAATTTTTCTGGGCAGAGAAGGGGACAACCGGTTGAAATGAAGGAAAGTGAAGAAACTAACAAGAAGTTTAAATCCTCCGAAAAAAGTGCAAATGGCGGTACGAAAAATGATAAAGGAGATGTAACAGATCAAACTCATAGTTGTAGTCGGTCTAAAATTCATGGTTATTACGACACACGCTCAACCACCGAAGGTAAATTTTCTGAACATGTTAGAACAAATAATTTTAATTTTCTCAACGAGAAAGATAATATCAACAAGACGAAGCTAAAAGAAAATGGTTCGAAACTAAGAGGAAATGGCAGTGAAAAAGGAGTGTCTAGAAGCTACGGAAAGAATAGTGTTTCTGAGCGTTATAGATACCCGGATCCAGACTTTCACAATTTCGACGTATATAGAACGAAAGAATGTTTCCGCGTCGGGGATATATGGGCCGTGTATGACACAATAGATGCTATGCCTAGATTTTACGCCTTGGTTACGGACGTTGTTTTACCTCGTTTCAAATTGCTTATAACTTGGTTAGAACCGAATTCAGACGATAAAGCGGGAATTAATTGGGTAAATGAGGGTTTACCAGTTTCATGTGGTAAATTCAAGAATGGAGAATGCGAAATTATTGATGATCATCGTATGTTCTCACACTTGGTTCATTTCGAAAAGGACATCAAAAGTGATACTTATAAAATATACCCTAAAAAGGGAGAAACTTGGGCCCTATTCAAGAGTTTCGATTGCGTTAAAGACATCAAAAAGAATATAGAGTTTGAGTATGTGGAGGTTGTATCGGATTATGCAGAAGATAGAGGCGTTTGGGTCACAAATTTAAGCAAGGTGAAAGGATTTTCGTGTCTTTTCTGTCAATCTGGAAAGATAAAAGACTTGTTCCAGATTCTTCCTAATCAAGCTTTTAGGTTCTCCCACAAGATTCCTTCTTTTCTAATGAGCGGTGATGAAAAAGAAAATGTTCCGGAAGGGTCTTACGAGCTAGACCCTACTTCTCTTCCCCCAGATATTGAAGAATTTGATATCCAACAGTCTGAGAAAATGGCAAATATGTTAAAATATGAAATGGAAACTTGTATTGACTCCGATTTTAATGATTTCGAGACAAGTAGAAGGGAAGAGTATTTTTCTGTTGGACAAATATGGGCTTTATACGACAGTCTAGATGCTATGCCTCGGTTCTATGCTCTATTAAAGAAAGTATCCTTTTCACCAGTGTTTGAAGTGCAACTAACTTGGCTAGAGCCTGATCCGAGTGAGAATGAGAAAATGAAATGGGTTAACGAGGGATTACCAGTTTCGTGTGGCAAGTTTAAGCTCGGAAATTCTGAGATAATCAAAGATCATCTTATGTTTTCGCATTTAGTCTTTCAAGAAATCTCTGGTGAAAGGGAGTTTTATCGAATATATCCAAAGAAGGGAGAAACTTGGGCACTTTTTAAGGACTGGAATATAAAATGGATCAACTCTAATTTAGAGGGCAATAGAAGGTTTCAATTCGAGTTTGTGGAGATCTTGTCGGATTATGATACGGATTCTGGTGTTTCCGTTGCATACCTTGGCAAAGTGAAAGGGTTTTCATGTCTTTTCTGTAGAAATGCTACAAAACCATTTCAAGTACCTTCAAATGAAATATTTAGATTCTCTCATAGGGTTCTTTCTATTCGAATGAATGGTGATGAACAAAAGGATGTTCCAATGGGGTCTTTTGAGCTGGATCCTGGTTCTTTGCCCTCTCTCTTGAAGTGATCTATCTTCACTGATGTTAATGTTTTGAATGAGAAATGTCCTGGGAATTAAAAGAGGGATAAATAGGAGTACTATTACTTATGTGAAAATATGATATTAGACACAAGGAATGTTAATCTTCTTTTGTTTGAGAAGATAGTTAATCTTGCTACTTTTTGCTAATTCCTATAGGGTGGGTTGGTATGTTTTTTTTTTTTTTGCCTTAACCTAGACTTGATCGAATCTCAAGACTTGGGGTTTTCGACATTGAGAAGGCTGTGCTGATCTATGTTATTTCTTTCCGCCTTCTGTAAATATTTTTTTGTATTTGATTCCGCTGGCCTACAAGTTGTTATGAACCTCCGGAACTTTTAGTGACTATATTTTAGCAGGTACTACCTTGTATTATCAGCTTAATGAGTAGCTACATTTTACCTTTCTTTTTCTTTTTCTCTGGCTTCGTGTCACTGATTCTAAAGTCGCAAAAATGTGATACGTAAGTTTGCTGTTTGTGATGCTCTTGTCTTTTTTTTTTTTTAATTATTATCATAAAGAGTGATATCAATGACGGTCGACGTAAATAACACATCAACCCTCTTTAAACTCACCCCTCCCCAACCCAGCCACAAAACCACCGCCTCCATCTGCTTGGGGCGGAGGAGGAGACGCTGCCCTCCACCCCCAAGCGGTTTCCCCTCACCCTGACCCCCCTTTCCTCTACCTCCTCACCTTCTTATCCGCCTCTCACCCCTCACCGTTCCTCTCTCGCTTCTCATCGCCTTCTCCTCCACACCCTCTGGCCCCTCTCTTCTCTTTCTCTATCTCGATCTCCTTTTTGTCCTCTCACATCCGTCTCCCTTTTCTCCTCTCCTCCTAGCCTTTTCTATCTCTCTGCAGTCCGGTTGGATTTGGCCAGATCCGGTTTTCTCCGGACAGATCCGTCTCTTTTTCCACCCTCACCATCTTCTTCCTCCTTTGTTTAGGACTTTTGCGTATTTATATACCCCGATCGTTGACTTTTCTGATAATCGCCTTGTAGACGATTGATTGGGTTATTATTGACTTTTCAAGGTGATTTTTATCTTAACGGGTTCTCGGGTTTATACGTGTGTTGACATCTCGAAGTGGACTTCTGCCAGTTTGGTATGTTTGTCTTTTAAGATTTAGTCATGATCATGTTAATTTTTACCTGTCTTTTGCTTATGAGTTGTACTAGTTTAACGTCTATTAGATTGTGTTGTATTGGGGAGTGGGGACGTTCCCGTCCGAGTTTTGTCTTTTGGGGACCGATTAGATATAGACATGTGGCTGACTTGGTTTTCTTTACCTCGGTAGGGCTTAGTTCATGTTCTACCCTTTTAGTGATTAGCCGCGGTCTACTTTTTAGACATGCTCCATTCGGTTATACTAGTGTGTTGGTACGTTGATGGCGCTTGTCGATAGACCTGCTCCTGCTCCATTCGTTCATAGTTTATTGGCCGCATCTGGTTTTGTAGTCATTGTTTTGGGTGGATTGGTTTATACAACTGATCTATTAGGGGTTTTATATCTGCTAACATGAGGTGGGAGGATTCGGGGATGATTAGTCGTTTTATAGGTTTTCTTTTATATTAGTGCGTCCGTTGGACTTGTATTTTTCATTTTCTTTCAGTGACTCGGAGCATGTTCCAAGTTAATTACCGAATATTGTATTGGTGCACTATATCAATAAAAGTATATGTTTCTCGAGAAAAAAAAAATGGCGGTCGGTTGATCAAATTTTGCATCAAATCATGGTGTTGACTTGCAAAACAAATAAGAATGAAGAAAATAAGTGAAAGTAAACGACTAAAGACATCAAGTTTTAACCTGAGATTTTAAACAGCATATTGATGGTAAATGACAAATTTCTTGGAATATTAATCATAGGTAGTTAGGTACACAGGTTTAATATTAACTTAATAACGTTTTTATGGAAGAACAATGGGACATTTATTGGTGACATTAGAAAAATTACTCATTGTGAGACTAACTAATAGTGTGCAACTAGTGTGCGGCATTTATTTGATCAATCCGGTGTGTAGATAAAATTGAAAAAGAACAAACATTTGAGGGCATTTGGTGTAGTGGTATGATTCTTGCTTAGGGTGCAAGAGGTCTCAAGTTCAATTCTCGGAATGCCCCCATCCTCTAATATTTTTATTTTTCAATTTACGCTTTATATATCCATTTCGTATTTTCGTTATATAATTGAAAAGATAACGTACATATAGATAACTACTTTTATCTTTTGAGCCATGACTTACTCACCCTTTCACTTATTTCACAATCATTGGTTTACTATTTAAATTTAAAACCTCATGTTATAGAAGGTAAAAGATGGCCGGATATGTGCGTTTTTGTAACTTTTATTTACAATTGTTTAATTGATAAAGCTGAGTGGCAGTTACTCATTAAATACGAATCCCGTAAACATGGTCGGTTTTTGGGCTAGGCACAATAGGCACGAATCTAGAGCATTAGAAAAACTCGATTATTTTAGACACCCCAACTATGTGACAAAATATATATAATATATTTTAATGTTTATTTTATGTTTCAAACTGAACACTTGTGCAAGTGGTTAGCGGCCATAACTTAAGGTTTAACTTTTACCATCAACGCAGGTTTGATCCTACTAATGGCTTTTTTGGATTAATTCACATATTTATTATAATAAAAAAACATTCTAATTTCAACTACAGTACTTTCTGGTCTCATATATCACATGCATCATAAAAGGGCTTTTTTTTCTCAAAAGATAACAGATTTAATCCTTCATTTAGTATGAAAAAAGAATTTCTTAGTTTAATTTATATCGATTCTAGCCTGTTTTTGCTTAATACATATCTTATTACATTATATATCCCCATAGTTTCAAGTATGAATTTTTTTCGAGTCCTTTATATTACATGCATAATAAAAAGGACTATGTTTTTTCAAAGAGAACATATTTGATCCTTTATTAATTTTAAAGAAAAAAAAAACTGAATTATTTTTGTTAGTGTGATTTCTTTTCGTTTTTATTACGAAGTTTGTATAAAATTTTATTCGCTATTGTTGTCTTGTTGGTTACGCGTGTTTATATACTAGTATGTAGAAAAGTATAAACCACGTTCTGGTGAATTTTAACAAGTTGATCGTATTACGATCAACTTTACTGTATATATATTGAAATAGAGGATTAGAGAGAGAGAGAGAAAATAAGCTCTTTTTATTAAATCAACTTAAAAGCAATTGTTTACAGCTGAAATATATATACATATTATCAAACTTCAAACTGGTCCTAAGAGTTTCAGAACTGTCTCCAACAGTTCTTTACAATCAAGTACACTATATTACAGAAACTTCAATTTAGTCCTAAAAGTTTCAGAACTGTCTTCAACAGTTCTTTACAATCAAGTATATTACATTTTACATAAACTTCAATATATTATAATCAATATGCCCTTCTCAAGATGGGGAGTGAAGGGATAACACTCCCATCTTGACAATCAAATGCTGAAACTGAGCTGAACCTAAAGCTTTTGTAAATAAATCTGCTACATTATCATTAGTACCAACATGTAATAAATGAACAGTATTTTTAAGTACTGAATCTCTTATAAAATGACAATCAACCTCTATATGCTTGCTCCTCTCATGATTTACAGGATTATAAGCTAATGCAAGTGCACTTTTGCTGTCTGTGAATAAAGCTACTGGTTTGTTATGATTAATACCTAAATCTTTGAGTAAATGAATCAACCACATAATTTCACAACTAGTGACTGCAAGTGCTCTATATTCAGCTTCTGCACTACTCCTAGATACAACATTCTGTTTCTTACTTTTCCAAGAAATCAAAGCATCTCCTAAAAAAATACTAAAACCAGTCACTGATCTTCTAGAATCAATACATGCTGCCCAGTCAGAGTCACTATAACCTTTCAAAGATAAAGAAGATGAAGAAGAGAAGAAAATACCTTGTGTTGGTGATTTCTTAATGTACCTCAACACCTTCAAAGCTGCTGCATAATGCTTCTTGCTGGGGTTAGCTAAAAATTGGCTCAAAACATGTATAGAATAAGCAATATCTGGTCTTGTAATGGTTAGATATAAAAGTTTACCAATTAACCTTCTATACAAAGTAATATCTTCAAAACAATCATCATCAAAACTTGTAAATTTCTGTTTTGTATCCATTGGAAAACTAGAAGGTTTGGATGCTAAAAGACCAGTATCAGCTAAAACTTCTAATGCATACTTTCTTTGACATACATGAATTCCTGTATTATTTCTAGCTACTTCAAGACTAAAAAAAAACCTCAAAGGTCCTAAATCCTTTAATTGAAACTGTTTATTAAGAAAAATTTTAACTTCATTTATCAAATCTGAACATGTACTACCTAATATAATGTCATCTACATAAACCAAAAGAGCTAAAAAGAAACCATTCTTAGTGATTGTAAACAAAGAATAGTCAGCAACAGACTGTTTAAAACCAAACAGTATTAAAGCATTACCTAATTTTGAAAACCACTGCCTTGAAGCCTGTTTCAAACCATATAAAGATTTTTGTAATTTACAAAACAAAGTATTATCCTGTTGTAAAAAACCTGGTGGTGATGTCATGTAAACCTCCTCATCTAATTCACCATGTAAAAAAGCATTATTAACATCTATTTGAGTTAAAAACCAGTTTTGTGAAGCTGCAAGAGCTAAAAAACATCTTACTGTGGTCATTTTTGCTACAGGTGAAAAAGTAGCTTCATAATCTATACTTTCTAATTAAGTATAACCTTTTGCAACTAGCCTAGCTTTATACCTTTCTATAGATCCATCAGCCTTATGCTTAATCTTATAAACCCATTTACATCCTATTGGTTGTTTACCAGGTGGTAATTTAGTCAAAAACCAAGTATTATTAACTTCTAAAGCTTGAATTTCTGTTTCCATAGCCTTTATCCAAAGTGGATCACTACTAGCCTGCGTATAAGTCTTAGGTTCAGAAACTGAAGAAACTAACATACAAAAAGACTTATATGAAGAAGAAACATTCTCATAAGTAAGATAAGAAGACAAATCATGAACAGGTTTATCATGGGATACAGATAATATATTATTATTAGTAGCAGAACAATGAAAATCATTTAATACTTTGGAGCTTTAGAAACTCTTATAGATTACCTATTAGGCAGAGGTTTAACAGGTATAGATACACTTTTATTGTTATCTTGAATACAATTTAAAGTTTCATTGGAAACTAAAGGTTCATTAGAAACCAAAGGTTCTGTAGAAATAACTAAATTAGGTTGCTGTTGAAAAGGAAAATAATCTTTATAAAAAACATCTCTTGTAAGAAAAACCTCATTTGTAATGAAATCTAATAATCTGTACCCCTTAGTACTAGCACCATATCCAAGTAAAATACATTTCTTACCTCTTGCATCAAACTTAGTTCTATTTCTACTCAAAGTACTGGAGTAACATAAACAACCAATAACTCTTAAATGATGATAATTAGGTTTAGAACCATACAACATTTGATAAGGACTTTTATTAGCCAAAAGAGGTGTAGGTGTTCTATTGATTAAGTATGCAGCAGTTAGAATACATTTCCCCCAAAATTTTAAAGGTAAATTAGACTGAAATCTTATAGCCCTAGCCACATTCAGCAAGTGTTGATGCTTTCTTTCTGCAATACCATTTTGTTGTGGAGTCTCAACACAGCTAGTTTGATCTATAATGCCAGTTTTAGAATAAAAATCTAACAGGTTAAACTCAGTTCCATTGTCACTCCTCATAATTTTAATCTTGGAATTAAACTGTGTTGCTACCATTTTATGAAATTGTGGAAAAATAATAGTTGTGTCAGACTTATTTTTAAGTAAGAAAATCCAAGTACATCTTGTAAAATCATCAACAATGGTCAAAAAATAACTATAATCATTATAAGTAGAAACAGAATAAGGACCCCAAAGATCACAGTGAACAAGGACAAAAGCTTTATTAGTATGAGAAGTTTTTACAGGGAAACTAAACTTATAGTGCTTAGCTAAATGGCAAACATCACAAGGAACTGATTTCAAAGTACTGAACTTGACATTTACATCATTAGAAAGGATATTTAAACTAGCAATTGATGGATGTCCTAACCTAGAGTGCCAAATATGTGGCTTATTCTCAGAAATAGAACTATTACAAACAGATGATTTATCAAGAAAATCTTTTCTCTGGAAAACATACAAGCCATTCTTTGCCTGTGCACTACCAATCATCCTCAAAGAGACCTGGTCCTGAATATAACAACATTTTGAATAAAAAACTACTAATAACCCAGAGTCATTAGCCAACTTACTAACAACAATTAAATTAAACCCAAAAGAATGTACACATAAAACATTGTACAATACTATATTATTTTTAAAAACAATAGTCCCTACATGAGTAACTACAACCTTGTGACCATTAGGTAAATTAACATGTGAATCTCAAAACTACTAAAATGATGTAAAGAATTAACCATATGTTCATTAGCCTCACTATCAATTATCCATAAATCAGTATCTAGCATGCTTGCATTATGACATACATTAGAATAAAAAGAAGAACAAGAACTTTGTTTACCTGACATGCCAGTAAAAACCATGTTAGAGAGAGGTGTAGCATCAGCTTGCTGACTATCAGACTGCTGCTGCAAATCAAGCTCTCTTGAATTTTCCTTTTGATGTTGCTGTCCTGTATCACTACCAAACACATCTCCATCTTGATAAGTGACTAAGTGTGCCATATTATTTCCAGAAAAAGAAGGACTAAAACCTCTTGGTCTTGAAGTCCATCCAGGTGGATACCCATGCAATTTATAACACCTATCTTTGGTGTGTCTATTTGACCCACAATGAGAACATTTCATAGCCATCCCTCTTCCCATATTATAAAAAGGTCTATAAGGCCTAGAACTATTGTTAGCACCAGTTGGCCTAAAAAACTGACTAGATTGAGATCTAAACCCTTAACTAGCACCTTGACTATTCTGAGATTTATTATATTGAGTAGCAAGTGCCATGTTATTCTCAGAAATCCCACCATGAACCCCTACATTCTGTTGTTTCTCTTCTTGAATTACCATTTTATACATATCATTCAAAGGAGGAAGAGGCGTAGTTAAAAGAATTTGACTCCTAACATGAGCAAATCTTTCATTTAAACCCATGAAGAAAATCATCTTAAAAATCCTCTGTTCCCTAGCCACAATAGCACTCATGAAATTACAAGAACAGCCTCTTATAATACCACAAGAACACCTAGGGATAGGACTTAAAACACTCAGCTGATTCCATAAAGTCTCAATTTTAGTAGAATAACCAGATACACCAAGTGAATCTTGAACAATACTATGAATATCTTGATGTAATTCATAAATCCTAGCCTCATTTCCTTGAGCAAATCTTTCTGTTAACTCTCTCCACATCTTAGAAGCAGAATTCACATATAAAATGGATTGTGCTATATCACTACTAACTGAATTAATGATTCAAGACATAACTATCAGGTTGCACTGCAACCAATCTCCATTCATTGGATCAATGTCTGGTGGACAAGGTAGGCTACATGTCACAAACCCTAATTTGGATTTGGCCCCTATTGAAATTTCCATGGCCCTCCTTCAAGAATGAAAATTAGCCCCAGCTAACACAGGGGTAACTAGGCTAGTGCTAGTATTTTCATTAAAACCTATGCAATATGAGCTCATGGTAGTTATAGAAGAAATAACCGTAGGTTGAACATCATTATTATTACCAAATTCTGACATTTCTTGTTTTCAGGAAAGAAAAAAAAACCTAATTTTAATAAGGAGAAGAAGAGGGAATAATAGCCAAATTAAAACCCAAATAAACCCTAATTCTTCAAGAAAACCCTAATTCTTCAATTAATCAAAGAGTTGATAATCAAAAGAAAGAGTAATACATATATTACCAATTTTAGAGACGAAATCTATCAAGAACCCCAAATTAAAAACGTCTTCAATTAAACCAATAAGGAACCCCAAAAAAACTGTATAAGATCGCATCGGAAGAGAAACTTTATAAAGCTCTGATACCATGTAGAAAAGTATAAACCACGTTCTGGTAGATTTTAACAAGTTGATCGTATTACGATCAACTTTACTGTATATATATTGAAAGAGATGATTAGAGAGAGAGAGAGAAAATAAGCTCTTTTTATTAAATCAACTTAAAAGCAATTGTTTACAGCTGAAATATATATACATATTATCAAACTTCAAACTGGTCCTAAGAGTTCTAGAACTGTCTCCAACAGTTCTTTACAATCAAGTACACTATATTACAGAAACTTCAATTTAGTCCTAAGAGTTCCAGAACTGTCTCCAACAGTTCTTTACAATCAAGTATATTACATTTTTACAGAAAGTTCAATATATTATAATCAATATAGTACTAAATATTTCACTAAAATATTTTTGCTAGTTTATGACGAAAAAAAGCCCCATGGTGGCCTATAGCCCCCAAAAGTTTGGAACCGCCGTGCTCGTAAATATTTTCACGTAATTCTTTTCCCGTGTTCCTGTGGACTTATATGATTCACATTGATGAGAGTTTTGTGAACATTTTAAATGTGTAAATTTTGGATTGATACCTTATCTACAATTTAATTAACTATTGATCAATGAAACTGAAACTAATTAATGATTGGTCAATTTTCCATAACTAAAAAATAAAAATCTAAAAAATAGGAAAAAATGGAGAAAAAATGGAAAAATTCCAAAAAATAAATAAATCTTTAAAAAGGCAAAACCAATAAAATTTTGAAATTTCCAAAAAAAGAAAAAGAAAAGTCCCAGTCGTCTTAATGCATTTTAAAAACGGTCTGAGTCGTTTTAAGTTTTTAATTAAATTTTACAGGATGAACAATTTTTAAATATTTTTGTTTTTATGAATCAATCATTAATTAACTCTTTAAAGTTTTTTACTTCCCTTAAGAATGTCTATTTTATTCACTTTGATGATAAGGTCGTGTGCATCCCTCCTAATATAAAACGAAACTTTGAGCAAGTCACATGATTGACTAATTTTTATAAAACAAGGAAACCAGTGCTTTGTCCAAAATAACTTAAAAGTATTCAATTAGCCGGTTTTGATACATACTTAAGGATATACATCCGGTTTAACAAAACTTGCTTGTTCCGGTTAATATTAGAGATTAATGACGGATCTACTACTTATGCATGGATGTGATTGAATTATATTTATATATTATTTTGTAATTATGGGAGGCGTCGAAATACTATAATCGTCAAATTTTCAGTAGAATACATGATGTTTTTTGTGTTTCTCGTAATATGGAGTGATTTAACAGTTTTTAGCCCGAAACTAGTTACTGCACTGTTAAAGTCCGGCATGACTATAGTTACGTACCTCATATTGCAAAAGTATATCTCCACTCCTATTAATTCCTTGTAATAAAAATTACTAACCTTTTAAATTTAAATTTATAGGACTTTTGTTAATGAATTCGCAAAATTAGCTTTTTTCTAATTTTCCTTGTTTCGAATTAATTAAGCTGATTTTGCACTTTTTACCAACACCTTGTCCATACCATAGCCAAGACTCCATTAGTTTTGCTTAATTTTAAATTCTTTGGATATTTCATGTTTACACATCATGTGACGTCAGGTGTTGGTTAATCCACGACTTTTTCATAACAGAAACGGAAAAAAAAAATAAAAAAAAAAATCACTCAGCAAGTCTATATTTGCCCTTTTATATATATTTGGAAAATAATATTTTCATCGAAGTGTTTGTTGTAGCTAGTTTAGAGCATCTACATTAGTACAATTAGTTTTTTCTAGCTAAGTTTTGACACATGGCACAAAAATTGGCTTTTAAGTGACACTTAAACACATTTGATTTAACTATTCATTTTATTACACATTATATTGGTTAGTTTTATGTAGCAAAACTTATTTTAATATTAAATATAGTTAAAAAGAATTGAGATGCACTGAGAACTTTCAAACACAATGGAATAAGAGATTATTTAAATATTAAAAACTCACATGTCACTAGCTAAGTTACACCCTACGGGTAATAGGGTAACTAAGGGAGTTAATCGAAATATTTTTTTTTTAAATCTAATTATAAAATTTAACATTTAAACTATATGATCAATTTTTAAAAATTTTCATTTTGACAATTTTGATATAAATTTTTAAACGATTAAAATTATACGTAATTTTATAATAGATAATTAAATAGAAGGTAGTGAGTAATAAATTGTGGAATGCAAATAAAAATATAAAAATTATTTTATATAATGACATTTTTGTGTAAAGTCTGACACTACATGTGCATTTAACCATGCCAATGTTGTTGCTCTTAATTAAGTTCAATCTTTTATTCCTCGTGATTTGTCCTTAGTATAAAATTAGACTGGGCTACCTTAAAGTAAAATTGATTTTTTTTTTTAAAATGGGGTTATATACTATATGTTTAATATATATCTCAATTTTTTGTAGATAAATTCTCAAATAAGCAAACTTACTGTTGATCAATTCTTTTGTAGATATATATATATCTCGATTTTTTTGGCAAAAAAAATTGAGCAATGACCCAAAAAAAAACCTTGTAGCTCTTTTAGTCATGGCGTGTGTAAATGGGAGGTGCCAAAATATATGTACAAGTAACATATTTTTATGGGGGTGTCAAATCTACACCTAAAAAGAAATTGTACTAAAAAAAAATTGCGTCACTTGGGATTTCTAAAATTATGGGGGATGCCGTGGCACCCGATCATCCCCACTTAGCTTCCCCCGGTCATGCTTTAACTTTTAAGAGAGTTGAAAAAGCTTTTACTTCTCCTAACTAAATATCAAGAACTATATAAGTCGCCAATATTTCGTCCACAAAACTATTACTTTAAGAACTAATTAGCCAAAGCTAAATCTTCATAAGGTTATATTAGCAATAAACATAGTCATTATCCACCTGTAAGCTTAATCAAGTTTCTTCCTCTATATTCAAAATTTGACAACTTCAAGTCATTAGATATATTTTTATTCATAAAATTCTCTTAGCTAGAGGCATGAATTATGGTAATGGAAATGAAAATTCTTCCTTATTTCTCATTAAGTCCGTTGGAGATTTTAAAGGAGATCTTAATTGTCCTGGTAACTCCGCGCTTTACTTACAAAATACAATTTTATATTTTGTGATAATGGTATAATACACCACGGTAATATCGGTAAGGATGAGAAGGACCACTGATGTTTCGATGATGCAGAGTCATGTAGTTGTATGACTCGAGCAACATGCTTGATCACGTTTATCAAAAAGTTGCATGCACATATTCTTCATGTTACTATTTGTTTGTGTACATACAATCCACCCTATCTAAAAAAATTTTGTGTAATAGCGATGAGAAAAGTGAATGCTAATTAGTTCCATTTGATATTTTGATTTAAAATACAGCACTGCTGCGCACTAGCTAAAATGTTTCAATTTATAGTATTACGGGGTAGAGCACGTGTAAAATTATACTATGTTGAAATGATTTTACTAATATAAAGTTTTAGACTTTAGTCTAGGTTTCTACTTCAAAGTGATGAAAACGACTTAACTACTAAATTTTTAAGAGGCACATGGCCAATTTTGCTATATAATTTTCACATAAGTGGTATAATGATTGTAACTAGCTAACATGCATGGTTATTTCTTACATATTTTACATTTTCAAGACGTTCGTATTAGAAAATTTAATTAGCTAACAAAAAGTTATGGATAATATGGAGTTATTACCAAATTCCATCCACTTCTCTGTTATCTATCTCTATTGTTCTATTCAGACTTTTGTGAGCAAGACAATTGAGATTTTTTTGTTGTTGTCATACTCTCAAATGATGCCCTAGTTGCAACTTGCAAGCAATATCTCTTTTACTTTTTTTTTTGAATTTCTCTTTTACTTCTAATGGAGTAACTCGCAATCTTTTAGTCGTGATTCGTGAGGGTTAAATATCGGTTATTGTTTATCTTTCATTTTAGGGTTTTATTTTAATTTGGATATGCATTAGACTTGGTCAAGGGCTATGTTTAATTTTCAGGTAGTTAACGATGTATAACAAGAGATGGAAGGTTCATATATAACTGGCACAACTAATAAAGATGTTAATGATAGTATTCTAGTTGGATCAAATCTAAAAAAAGGAGAAATAGGTTGACGTTTAGCTAGATTTCTATTTTCGAAAATAGTTCCAACAATTATAAGGTATGTACAAGAATTCCACTGAGGACGCTCTGTCCAAATTTAGCATATTTTTTGGTATTAAATTGCACCCCCATTGAAGTTTTAAGATTTGTGCCTTCCACTCTTTTCTTATTTTCTTAATAAAATCCTAAAGTATGGCTAAAGTAGTCTTTTTGGTTGGGTTGGTGTCTGTTATCGCGCTTGTATCAATTAACGGTTCTGAGGCTGCTTCGCTAGTGAAAAACTTTTACCAGCTAACATGTCCTCAAGCCGAAAACCTGGTGAGGGACCTTATATGGGAAAAAACCCAAGAAGCCCCTGAATTGGCTGCTAAATTGCTCAGGCTCCATTTCCATGATTGTTTTGTAAGGGTATGTTATATTAATACTTCAACCCTTTAATCTTATTAATTATCACAAATATCTATTATACTTGTATATGAGCTTTATTCTTGACATTATATTTTTTTTCAGGGATGTGATGCGTCTATATTGCTAGACCCTGTCAATAATTCCATAGTAGAGAAGGGCACTCCACCAAATCATACCCTTGGTGGATATGATATTATTGAATATGTTAAGGCCGAGCTTGAAAAAGTTTGCCCCGGAGTAGTGTCCTGTGCCGACCTACTCGCCTTGGCTGCCAGAGATTCCGTTTCCTTCCAAGTACGTTTATACACTACTTGTTGCTAATATTTTCTAGCAAATTTCTTCATCAAGTTACAAAATGCATTATCCATGTATTTGATTCACTGCCTAAAAAATCTTGCAGTTTAAGCAGCCTAAGTGGGAGGTATTGACCGGAAGAAGGGATGGAAGTGTTTCTAATGGCAACGAACTCGGTGCAAACTTGCCTGGTGAAAATGATGGCTTTGACAAGCTCGCTGAAACTTTCATGAAGAAAGGTCTAAATGCTAAAGATCTTGTGGTTTTATCAGGTAAAGTTTGTTTTTTAGTATAGAATTACAAATTAAGATTGATCAATGAGTTTAAAGTCAGTATTGAATTAGCATATGATCATGGCAAAATGCAGGCGCACATACCATTGGTAAAAGTACTTGCTTCCCTTTCGATAAAAGGCTGAATAACTTTACTGGGAAAGGTGACCAAGATCCTTCAATAGACGCTAATTATGCAGCATCCTTGCGTAAAAGTTGCCCAGACTTTTTTCACAGAGTTCCTTTCGATGTTGACAGTCCATTGACATTCGACACCCACTATTATACCAACATTAAGCAACACAAGGCCCTTTTGACCTCCGATGCGTCACTGATTACAAATAAAATGGGATCAAAATTAGTTACAGAAATGGAGAATCCCAAGGTCTTCTTTAAGGAGTTTGAAAAATCGATGCAGAAGATGGGAGCTATCCAGGTCCTTACTGGAACTTCTGGAGATATCAGGAAGAAATGTAACGTGTTGAATTAAGAAAATATCAATTCAAAAATCTTGAATAGTGTAACTTACCTATATAAAGATTTGGAAATTGTAATTTCATATTTTCATTCAATCTGAAAACTCAACAAAATAGTAACTATTGTGTTGTTGGTTCACTATTATAGTACCTGCTAAATGTTGGTTAGCCGGATTGATTGAATCATATTTTAACTCATTCCGGGAATAAGAATTGCGAACCAAGTCTCTCTAAAAAAAATTAAAATCTTTTACCACATTAGTACTTCCTTTAGTTTCTAATTAGTGTTAAAAGACTGATTTAATTATGTTTTTTCCTAGACCGTTTAGTAATTGTGAACTAGTTCTTCTAGGTTTTCATCATCTACTTAATTTTGTGGTTGATTTTCTCATTATGAGTGAACTGAGTCTCTTTATTGGCTTGGGTGATACCTTGCCGAATCGTCATCTTTCATACGTACATGGTGTTGTTACACTTACACCGCGAGTGAACCCGGTTGGTGGAACGATGACATATCAATAATTGAGAATGTACTACCTACCTCATATGAAACTACTGAGCTACGTTAAAAAGAATTGCAGTGACATATATTTAATTATATACCTATTGAATAACAAATATGTAGTTACACTAATTGCTTTTACCGTCATGCATGTTTCAATGTAACATGAGGAAAGTAAAATATTTTCCAGGTAAGTCTTCAAGAACTTATTTTCCAAATTAGACGCAAAATGAAAGAAAACAACTTCATGGTCCAAATGCTTGTGTTTGCTTTCCATGATAATTTAATCACACACACTTAGACCAGTTCAAGTTTAAGTGATTTTTTTTTAAAAGTAGTTTAAGTGATTGTTTCCTAGTTCTTAATTACAGTGACAATTATGCTTTATATATACGTCCCGAAAGTTATATCCCGAATGATGATAAATCATATTGTATAATTATTGCTTGCAACTACTTTTGACATGATGGGTTAACCTTTGGAGACGTTTACTGTGAATAGTGGATATTTCAACAACAAGAAAAACGTTGCATGGTATTTAGAAACTTGTCCCCTTTGAAGACGTTTGATAAAATTGGAACAATACATATAAGATTATAGCATAACCCAATTGTAAGAATGAAACGCGCAAATCGAGAAATGATGTTTAGAAAATAGAAACTCACTTGCTAGACTTGCATTTCAGTATCGAGACTATATATATGTAAACTTGTCATTTTGATACAAACAATGCTTTGGATTGTTTTTAGAAAATTTGATCCTATCATCTTATCTTTGTCAGCAGCAGGAAAAATTTCTAAAATTCTTCTTGCAATATTGGTTAACCTGGTTTCATAATTCACTACCTTTTCATTACTTATGTGATAACCTTGAGCTTCTCTTTGCCTCATAGTGTCTTCTCTATACTATATAAAGCTCAAAGGAGGCCACTAAGCTCTCTGCTTCATCTTTTCCCCCATCGAATTAGCTCAACATTGAAACTGTTGGTTACGTTGTAAATAAACACAATAATTTCTACGGAAAAGAAATTGACAAATAAACAGAAAATGGTTTCCTCAAATATATAATTATCAAATACAAGATTTAAACATAAAATAACGTAAATGATACCGAAATGGACTAAAGTCCGAGACGAGGTAACTGCAAACAGTTTCTCTTAAATGATATTTGCCCCGCCACCTCTGCTTCTGGCTAAATGGGGCACTTCGTTCCCAAGGTACAACGTCTATCGCATGTGACTCGGCGAAAACGGCACCGAGCCACGGTCGGGCCGTTGGTGGTACAGTACTCTCTCTATATATGTATGCATATGTGTTTGTGTGTGAATGTGTGTATATGCCATGCATGTTTCTTTTTATTTTCTTGTCTTGGAAAAGTATGTCCAAATGTTACAAGACCATTCATTTTTTAACCTTGTCTTTGTAACTCATTTTACAAATAAAAAGACCCACATAAATGGGGGAATAAATGTTTTTTATAACCACAAAGTTAATAGCATTCATTCCAAGAAAACCAAAAGTTTTCCAACAATCCCCCACATGAATGCGATCTAAAACATGCAACGTGCAACTAAATGCAATCAAGAGAACTTCGAGAATTAACTGCATAAGGCCAGGTAGCGCGCGCCTTGAACCTGCCATAGTGATGTAAAATCTGATATGCTACTATTGGGTAGCCTTAAAGCCTTGAACCCTTTAGCGTTTGTGCATACCAGGGTAATACTCACACAGTGTCCTCTCTACACCACTTACTAAGCCCTTTGGTTGTTGTCCATATTTGGCCCTGGACTGCCTTGGCAAATTCAACCGAGTGCTCTAGTGATTTAACCCTAGATCATCACATAGTATCGGCCATACACACTCGTTATAGGTGATTTTCAAGTTAAGGGTGTCCTGACTCACCCCACTCGACCTTCGAGATACTTGATTCATTAAGAGCCTCATGCTCACCCTTAAAATGGTACAGGTCTATCACTCTTTCATCATAGAAATGGGCTGAGAACTTATGTTCTCGAGTGCTTTGTTCGGTAACCCGCATAGTTCAGTTTTCCCATTGAACCTGAGACTGAAATTTCCAGTACAGGTTGGGTAGCTTATGTGAAGGTTTCCAATTTATTGGGCTTCAACCCCCATTTCCCTCGATGATGCTCTGACTCTTCCACGAGTCAAGCATTTTGTATATGGATCCGTATTATTATCCTTAGACCTTGCAAAGTCTATGGATACCACAATTTAGCTAGCAATTCCTCTTACGGATTTGTGTCTCCGACGAATATGTCATGACTTTGTCGGGACTTTCCATTATACAAATTATTCTGATCCCGTTTAATAACTGACTGACTGCATCAGTACATGTTTATTGCGGGAAAAAATTTTGGCCACTTGGAATACCTCCCAAGACTTCTCAGCCAATCTGCCTCTTCTGTAGCTTGATTCAACGTTATGAATTCTAACTCTACAGTTTCTCCAACTATGCAGGTCTATTTTACAGACCTCCATAAGACTGCAACCTCTTTAAGTACAAACATATCCACTAATGGACCTTGTACTGTTAAAGTTCGAGATACACTTGGTATCTAAATACCCTCCAAACATTTTGGACATCTCGTATAATGCGGTTCATGATTGGCAGTATACATCATGTATCTGAGAAGCGTCATTGGCAAACCTACTGAGTCTGCTCACTGAGTTGGCTATAACTGGTCTAGTGCAGTTCTTGATGCACAAGAGACTACCTATGATAAGTTAGGTGTTTGTTTTAGTCCATATAACGACTTAACAAGTTTTCGCACCTTGGCTTACTTTACACGGAACCATGACCCAATGGGTTGTTCCTAATTCTCTAGATCTCCATTTATAAAACACATGTTCTCATTAATTAATGATGCGTCCTTTTTATAGAGATTAGAGTATAGACATTAAAATTATCAAAACCGTCAGTTTACTTAAAGTAATTGACTTTATTTTTCACGTGCCTATCAACCTCATTGTTGATGGCATCTTCCCATATACACATTATATGGAAAACATTGATTATTTCAATGTCGTCGATTCACTTTCACTCATGAAGGTCAAGGGACAAAGGAAGTTTCATTACTTACCCTTTTACCATGCCGATGCACTTCATCTTCCTTAAAAGATTCACTTTCCATATTTTTCCAGCATCGTTTGAGTGTTCACTTGTCTTGGGTAGCGTAATGCTTTGAACCCTTAACGTATTGGTCACACTCGCCAGGCGTTAGAGTTTTGCGAAAAACTTTTCTTTTAGAAAGTATGCTTCTCGGGCATAGAACAATGTTCTATATGCACTTTAAAGTCATATGCCTTATGCACTAGAAACTGATCAGCACTATATTTTGTGCTTATCCGATGAACACACAATCTACCGTTTTCGATCCTATCCAAATCCTTCAAGGAACAAGATTGAGACCTTTCTTAGGTGGCACCAAACTTTCACGAACTTATAGTCAGGCACCATGCCTTCTATAATTCTGACTGTTTAGTCCAACTTCCTAAGCGATAGTTTGTTCAACACATAGCTTGCGGAAAGCTCACTTCCCGTATAAATTCAGAGTTTAATCTTGAACTAATCAACATAATATTCATCATTTAAGAACTACATTTTTGCTCGAGAGCATAATAAGTCGTTCTTTAACGATTGGTGTCATTCCATCGACACAATTATGTGAACGGTGTCTCATATTCACTGTTTCAATCACACTGATCATGTATTCATATCCATGTGAATATACCATTTCGGAACTAGTTAGACAATATCTAACACGTTCAAAAATAGTCTATCATTTAATGATTAACACTTAATCATTGAATTAAAGTTGGTAGATTAACACAACAGAACACCCATGATTAAACATGTTTTCTGACAAGCCTTAATCCTCAACAATAGAATTCACGTATTCATTCTTACTTGAATGAATATCTTGACTGATTTGTCTTTACTTCTCATCAAGTAGACATATCAGTGTTTAGTACAACCATCAATAAATTGAGTAAATACCTTTTAAACCCTTCTTGGTTTTGCACGCATCTCAAATGCATCAAACCATTTGGTTATGTACTCCGTTCGAAACTTCGAACTGAAGACTTAACAATACATTGCTTCAAACACAAACTCATATTTGTGTTTCAATTTAAATAATAGATTTAGAAAAATAAAACATTTATGGTTTTATATTTTCATGACCTACTATATCATGTCAAATCAGTGACTTAGTTGAATAACTCAACATGTCATTATGGACTACAAGAGTATCGACTAAAATGCTCATTTTGAACAAATAGTCACTCATGTATTGCCACAAACAAGCAAACTTATCACAATTTGATCCTAGTGTTTTGGCTACCGAAAGGCTACTGCCCTTTAAGTTTCAAAAACCACTAGTCATGATTTAGATTTGTATGCTTGCACTTGTTAGTGGATTTTCAAAAGTTTAAAACGTTTCCACACATTAACGCCCCCACAGTTCGTGATCCCTTTGTCCTTACTCAGAACATGCACACTGTTATAAAGAAACTTAATTGGTTTCAAGATGGTAAATGAACAATATCATTTATTTTAAACGTTTTAAATCCATACCAATAAACCGTTAGATATTCTCCCACTCGCCCGCAGACGTTATGGGGTACATTTAGATTCTCGATCTACAGGATCAACGGGTTACCCCACATTTGTGGGACCCTTAGGGTTCTCCCCCAATAATAGTAATATAATATTACTAAATTACTATTCTCAATAATAGCAAGCTCAACATATTCACAATATGTTTTCCTAACAAATTAATAATATGTTATTTCAACAAATTATTAAATGTTTTTCCAACAAATAAATAAGATGTTAATTTCAACAAATTATTAAATGTTCTTTCAGCAAATTAATAAGATAATATTTCAACAAATAATAAATTAGCCGATATTTGTTTATTATTAAAATAAAACTCAACGGCCATTTATAATTTGTTTAATCATCAAATTATTTGCTCTTGGATGAACAAAATTGGTTATTAAATAACCTTTCATCCAAATAAGTAACCGACTCGTCATTGCAATTCGTAGGTAGCTAATAAAGCTCTCCATAAATGTCAACAATAATTGTCATTACAATAATTTATAACTCTCCAAATTAAATTGCGATTAATCACAATTAATAAGAAGTTATAAATACTCGTCATTAATCTCATTAACGATTACCGTTGCAAATTTTGTAACCCTCCAAATTAAATTGCAATAAATCACAATTAATAAGGACACCAGCCATTATATCACCACATTAGTGTCTTTAATAATGGTGGTTTCAAATTTGTAACCCCCGTCATTAATATGCACTCATGCAAAATTAATAGAAGTTACACCGGCACCCACAATGTTCTGGTCAGTTCCAGCACCCACCGTGTTCCGGACATTTCCCGCAGGAAACTGTTTGTTATCTCAAATAACAAACACGCACAATCTAATTTCGAAAAATAAAACTAAAACTCCTCATTCGCAAACACCAAATTTCTATAACCACGCATGGTTTTCAGAAACTGATTTTGCAAGAGTATTCTAGTTCATTCCCGAAAAATATTATCAAATTCTGAAAGATTTATTCAGCCGTAAACACCAGATAAATCTGATTTTACACAGAACAATCTCAGAATTCAACCAGTTCTATCGTAAGCCCCAAATTCTGAAAATCAGAAAATGGTTTTACAAGAACTATTTAGAAACCAGTTCTGTCGGTAATCCCCAATTTAATGGCTTTTACTAGAACTGCTTCGAATAATTATCAATCCTCCAATTCCATGGTAGAGATTCATAAGTCTACACAAAAACCTCATGAAAAATTGTTAGTCATTTTTAATACATGAAAACAATAAACATGTTTAAATTCACTAAAAATATGTCTCTACCCACATTGCTCATAAAATCCAACAACGAAAACAAATTCATTCATTACTACATAGTCCTTATAAGTTATTATAGTAACAATCCAAAATCATTTCTACACATGTAAAAAGGCCGTGCATAAAGAAGAACATACCCACTGAAATTAAAATTTCAGCCATGACTCATATAATATGTATTTATATATATAATACAAATTAATTGCATGCAATCCTCTTGGCCAATTCCACTATAAATGCAGCAATCACTATTCCATACGTTTCAACATGCAAAGAATAAAAACAAAAAAACCATTTTGAATTAGGCGCACATGGTTTAAAGACAATTTCATCCAACTATGTTGGATACACACATTAATCTATGTTTCATCAGAATCACCATAAGAATTTAATGATCCAGCAATACAACAACGAATTACAAGGTCCCTAGCTATCAGTACCACCCATTCTTTTATGAATCACAGATAATGCCTATCTGATTTTTTCTGCTGAAAACCAAAAGTACAACTTTTAACGTAAGCAATCAAATGCGTCGACAGTTGCAAGGAAAAAACAAACAAATGAGTTTCCTGTATAATTTAGCACATCTACAATCAACTGATATTTTATAAAAAATATATCTAAAATGATAATTACTTATCATACCCACAAGAAACTGTCTTGGGGATTATGCCAAAAAACCAATTTCTCAAAATTCAAATGATGATAACATATTATCAAAACGCAGTCAACATGCTCATATGTGAACAATAATATATATCATAAACATACATACGATACGGTTAAAAACCTAAAAATTGGAATTTCACAAAAATCCCAAACAAGGTAAAACAACGAAAACCGCTTTCGACAATTCATCCGAAAACACCAAATTCTTAAAATCAAGTTTTGTTAGAAAATGATTTTCCAAAGAATTGTCTTAGCCACGAAAATAATTTTCTGTTTATCCAAACACCAAAATTATTGTATTAACGTACGAAATATAAAAATATCGTTTAAGATTGTTGGTTACGTTGTAAATAAACACAATAATTTCTACGGAAAAGAAATGGACAAATAAACAGAAAATAGTTTCCTCAAATATATAATTATCAAATACAAGATTTAAACATAAAATAATGTAAATGATACCGGAATGGACTAAAGTCCGAGACGAGGTAACTGCAAGCAGTTTCCCTTAAACGATATTTGCCCCGCCACCTCTGCTTCTGGCTAAATGGGGCACTTCGTTCCCAAGGTACAACGTCTATCGCATGTGACTCGGCGAAAACGGCACCGAGCCACGGTCGGGCCGTTGGTGGTATAGTACTCTCTCTATATATGTATGCATATGTGTTTGTGTGTGAATGTGTGTATATGCCATGCATGTTTCTTTTTATTTTCTTGTCTTGGAAAAGTATGTCCAAATATTACAAGACCATTCATTTTTTAACCTTGTCTTTGTAACTCCTTTTACAAATAAAAAGACCCACATAAATGGGGGAATAAATGTTTTTTATAACCACAAAGTTAATAGCATTCATTCCAAGAAAACCAAAAGTTTTCCAACAGAAACTCTCCCTCCACTCCTTCTCTGTTGTTATATCCAAAGTCCAAACCACTAACAAAATTGAGCTGCTCCCCTCTGCATGCTTTCGATTTACCCAGCCGACTTTCAACTTCCGCTTCCTCCCTCCTGCAACCCCTTCTATTCAACTACCCTTAGGTTAGTTTAATTGGATTATTTTCTTGATTTCCTATTTGTTGACTGCCCAATTGTTGGAAAACATGTTAAAACATGGTTGTTTCCAGTGGTCAGGGACCATCTTTAAGTCATTATTCGATGCGACAAATCATATTTTCTGAATCCGTACTCAAAGCGTTAGAGTAGCTCGTGCGACGAGCTTCGCTATATTGCATGACCTATTCGGAGAATGGGTGTGAATGATAATTGGACTCGAAGGTTGGTACTCGAAAGAGGTAATAAAGCCAATGCTGGAAAATGAGAAAAGAAATGGGATTTAAACCATGAGTGTTATCCCACATTGTAAAATCAGGAGTGATTTTTACAATATAAATACAAGTCCATCCCATGTAGTTGTTAAACTAATAAAGTCCACATATCCATGAGTGGGTTAGGGTGTACCACGCGCGCGCTCGCTCGGGTCTTGGGTCGCGGGAGTTGGGATTTGGGGAATGTCTCGGGTCTCGTGTCTTGGGTCTTGTACTAAACTGAAATAGGGACTTTTGTATATTTACAAGAGCAGTCCCTAAAGTTCCAGTAAGTTTGAAACTTCTGCAGTAATGGAGGCGGATTCGGTTTCAGAATCCTATCCTCTATATGAGGCAGCCTTCCCCTCACATTCATATATACGAAAATCTCTCTAAAATAGCATATATTTTTTCCTTCATAGCATATTAGAACCAGAGAGAACCACCCACCAAAAGCTCGACCTTGACTCGTCGCCAGTTTCCGACGAGTCATCTGAGATGTTGTACCTTGGGATCAAAGTTCCAACGCAACCAGAAACATCAAGGTGGTTGGGCGAATATCGGTTAAGGGCATACTGTTAAACAGTAGCCTCGTCTTTTAATTCTGTCCATTTCAATTCAGTTATTTAAAATTCTGCAATTTACATTTATGTATTTTTTATTTCAGTATTTTATTTTGCTGTCCTTAGCTGTAGCTTTAATTCTGTTTTGTACCTTTCTGTAATTTCTTTAAAGTTCTGTTTTATGCTGTAATTTAATTCAGTAATTAGAATAGTTTCAATATAGTCCTGTTATTTCAATTTCAATCAGAACAGTCTGGCTGTTAAGTTTATACTTTCCAGTCCGGCAGTTTCTATTTATTGCAATTCAGTACATCAGATTATTAATTAATAATAATCTGAATAACGTTTGCTTTAATTACTATTCAGTACATACATGTTGTAATCGTTAATTTTCTTTCCAATTCGAAATTAATAAAGATTACACTGGTTTTGTTTAATTTTGTTTAGTCCTTTAATTATTGCTTAATTGTTATTTCGTACACGGAAACCAACAATCTTAACCGATACCTTGTTGTTTCTTTCGTGTATTAATTAATACAATTATCTATTTTAAGGAATAATGCTTTTTTGTTTTCAATTTTAAATTATATTAGAATTTGATTTACAAAGAAAAATTCGAAACAGTTTAATTTTGTTTTTAGAATCTTGTTGATACCAACCGTATTGGTATTCAATAAGAATCATTTTTAATCCTTTTTTATAACAACCGTATTGGTATTCAAAAGGGAAACCGTTATATTTAATTGTTGAAATAAAATTCTTTTACTAACCCAAATTTCAGTTTTGGTGTTTTGTTTATAAGAATTTGTTTGTACACGTATCTCATACGTTTTGTGTTGTCATTTCAGATGACAAACACGTCGCATATTGAGTTGCCTATCGGAAGCATGACCCAATGGTTGGTGGAAATGTCCATAACACTGGGGGCGATGCGAATATGGGGGCTAACGCCGAGGACGTAGCTACAGCGGCTGAGGCCGTCGTGGCTGAGACTGTCGCGGCTGCGGCAATGGCGGATGCTACGGCCAAAGCTGAGGCAGCGGCTGAAGCAGCGGCCAAGGCCGCGGCCAAGGCTGCGGCCAAGGGCAAGGCACCGATGTATTCGGCTGTGCCTACTTTGCCGACTTCTCATCTGGAGAAACCGGAAAAATTCAGGTGAGACAACTTTAAACGTTGGCAGCAAAATATGTTGTTTTCTCTCACCACCCTGAATCTGACCAGGTTTCTTAAGGAGACTGCTCCCGTCCTAAGCGAGGACGATCTGGACGAGCAGTCGTTCTCTGTGGTTGAGGCATGGAGACATGCCGACTACCTATGCAAAAACTATATCATGTGTGCTCTAGATGACACGCTGTTCAGTGTTTTCGAGCCCAAAGCTACTGCAAAGGAGCTGTGGGAAACACTCGAAAACAAGTACAAAGTGAATAACGCTGGCACAAAGAGATTTGTTGTCACGGACTTTCATGAGTACCGTATGACTAACAGCAGGGGTGTCATGGAGCAAGTTGAGGAGCTCCAACTCATTTAACATCGCCTTAAGGCTGAGGGGCTAGTGATTAATGAGCCTTTCCAGGTGGCACTCATGATTGAGAAATTGCCACCGTCTTGGAAAGACTTTCAAAACTACCTGAAGCACAAGCGGAAGGAAATGAGGCTGGAGGGGCTCACTGAGAAGCTCAGTATCGAGGTGAGCAAACGTCGCTCCGTAAGGAGAGTCGGTGGTGCTAACATCCCGATGGCAAAGGCCAATGTGGTCGAAAGCTCCAACGTCAAACGGAAACGTTTTGACAACGGAGGCAGTGCTGTTGTCGCAAAGAAATTTGCAGGAACCTACTTTGTGTGTAACAGGACCGGCCATCGTGCCGCGGACTGTTATGACAATAAACGCGCTGTTAAGCCCAAGCCCCCCTCGAGGAACTTCAAAGACAAGGGGAAGAGGAAAGCTCCAGCTCAGGCACATCTGGCCGAGGGAGGACGAGATGATGACCACTTTACTGCTGTGGTCTCTGAGGTGAATCTCGTGGGGAGCAATCCCAAAGAGTGGTGGCTGGATACCGGCGCCACGAGTCACATCTGCTCAACAAGGTGGATGTTTAAGACCTACGAGGCAGTAGAGGGAGAAAGCTGCTTCATGGAAAATTCTGCTACTTCCAAGGTGGAAGGAAAAGAAATGGTGGTGAAGAAGATAACCTCGGGAAAAGTGCTGAGGTTGACCAATGTGCTCCATGTTCCGGATATCCGTAAGAATCTGGTATCCGGATCAGTGATGGTGAAGAACGGGTTCAAGCTAGTCTTAGAATCCGATAAAATTGTAATCACCAAAAATGGTGTCTATGTAGGCCATGGCTATATGATCTACGGCATGTTTAAGTTAAACGTAGGGACACCTACTCCCAATAAAGGTGCTAAATATGAGGCTAGCACTAGCAATGTAATGACTGTTGCCCAAGAGGCCAATAAAAATTATGAGTTTAATTATTTATTTGAGTCATTTCATTTGTGGCATGGTAGATTAGGTCACGTGAATTATAATTCTTTAATGAAATTAATATCACTAAAACTAATACCAAATTTCGTTTTTGATAAGCAACACAAATGTGAGATTTGTGTAGAGGCAAAATTAACGAAATCATCGTTTCAACATGTTGAACGAGAAAGTGAACCTCTCGGTCTAATACACACGGATGTATGCGACTTAAAGTTTATACAAACGCGAGGAGGGAAAAAGTATTTTATCACTTTTATAGATAATTGTACTAGATACTGCTACGTTTACTTAATGAGAAGTAAAGACGAAACAGTTGAGAAATTCGCTCTTTATAAGACCGAAGTTGAAAATCAACTCAATAGAAAAATTAAAATATTGAGAAGTGATAGAGGCGGTGAATTTGAATCACCGTTTAAGCAGATATGCGCTGAAAGCGGCATTATACATCAAACCACAGCCCCATACACTCCCGAACAAACTGGGGTTGCTGAGCGTAAAAATAGAACGCTAAAGGAAATGATGAATGCTATGCTAATCAGTTCTGGGTTACCCCAGAACATGTGGGGGGAAGAGATACTTTCCGCAAACTATGTTTTAAACAAGTTACCACATAAGAAGCGAGAAAAGACACCATATGAATTATAGAAAGGTCATCAACCCAGTTATAAGAACCTGCGGGTTTGGGGTTGTCTCGCGAAGGTCCTAGTTCCCACTCCTAAGAGGATGAGAATTGGTCCTAAAACGGTGGACTGTGTGTTCATCGGATATGCACATTGTAGTAGTGCATATCGGTTTCTCGTACACAAGTCAGACAATCCCGATGTGCACGTAGATACGTATATGGAAAGCCGAGAGGCCTCTTTCTTTGAGGATATCTTTCCCCGAAAATTACCTACAGCTGTACCAACTGAAGAGTTGAACAGTGAAGGAAATGTGGGGGCAAGTGAACCGACAGAGGAAGAGGAAGAGGAAGAGGAAGAGGAAGAGCCTCGACGCAGCAAAAGGACAAGGAAGGAAACTTCCTTTGGACCTGATTTCCTAACCTTCATGGTTGAAGGCAAACCGGTGACATATAAACAAGCTATGTCAACACCGGATTCCCAATATTGGGAAGAAGCCATTCAAAATGAAATTAAATCAATCATGCAAAACCACACTTGGGAACTAGTGGATCTTCCGAAAGGATGTAATCCCCTAGGTCACAAGTGGATCTTCAAGAGGAAGTTAAGGGTTGACGGCACGATTGAGAAATAGAAGGTGAGGCTTGTAGTAAAAGGCTTCAGGCAAACGGAAGGTGTCGATTACTTTGACACGCATGCCCCTGTCTCCAGGAAAACGTCTATCCGAATCGTCATTGCTCTCGCAACTTTGTTTGATATGGAAATACATCAAATGGATGTAAAGACGGCGTTTCTAAATGGAGAACTGGAAGAAGAAATTTACATGGAACAACCGGAAGGGTTTGTAGTTCCTGGTAAAGAGCACCAAGTGTCCAAACTTGTAAAGTCTCTATATGGACTCAAACAAGCGCCAAAGCAATGGCATGAGAAGTTTGATAGAATTATGCTATCAAACGGTTTTCGCATTAATGAGTGCGATAAATGTGTCTACTCTAAAGGAAGTGAAAGAGACTGTGTTGTAGTCTGTCTCTATGTGGATGACATGATCATAATTGGGAGTAATGATAGAATCAGCTCCACAAAGAAAATGTTATCACAACACTTCGATACGAAGGATCTGGGTATAGCTGATGTAATACTTGGTATGAAGATTACCAAAACATCAGAGGGATATGCCTTGTCCCAAGGTCACTATGTTAAACAAGTATTAGACAAGTTTGACAAAGGCAGTAAGGCTATGTCTAGAACCCCAATTGAGTTCAACTGTAACCTGAAAAATAATTTCGGTAAAAGTGTGAATCAATTAGAGTTCTCTCGAGTCATAGGCAGTCTCATGTATATAATGAATTGCACTAGACCAGACATAGCAAACTCAGTGAGTAGACTGAACAGGTACACCAGCAATCTGAATGAGGAACACTGGAAGGCCATAATAAAACTTCTCAGGTATATGAGGTTTTTAGCCGATTACGGGCTGCACTATACCATATATCCAGCGGTACTGGAAGGGTATTCAGATGCCAACTGGATATCAGACTCCAATAGCACAAGGTCCACGAGTGGATATGTGTTTATAATGGGAGGAGCTGCTGTGTCTTGGAGATCCTCCAAACAAACGTGTATTGCAAGGTCTACTATGGAATCAGAATTCATAGCGTTAGACTTAGCAACCGAAGAGGCAGACTGGCTGAGAAGTCTATTCAAAGGAATTCCAATGTGGCCAAAAATTGTTCCCGCAATAAACATGCGTTGTGATAGTCAATCAGCTATTGCGCGGGCTCAGGATCATATGTATAATGGAAAGTCTCGACATATACGTCGGAGACATAAATCCGTAAGAGAATTGTTATCCTACGGCGTGGTATCCTTTGATTTTGTGAGATCAAAGGAAAACATAGCGGATCCATTAACAAAAGGCTTAACTCAAGTGGGAGTCGAGACTTCATCAAACGGAATGGGATTAAAGCCCATTAAATTGGTGGCCCCCCCATAGGCAACCCAACCTAAACAGAATCTTTCCTGATAGGTTCAAAGGGAAACTGAACTGTAGGGGCAACCGAACAAAGCACTCGGGAACCTGGAGTTCCCAGCCCATTTCCGCGATGACAGAGTGATAGACCTGTACCATGGTAAGGGTGAGCTTGAGTCTCTTAATGGTCCAAGTAACTCGACGGTCGAGTAAAGTGAGTCAGGACACTTTCGACTTAGAACACCTATAACGAGTGTGTAAGGCCGGTACCATGTGATGAGCTTGGGCTAATTCACTAGAGCACTCAGTTGAAGTTGCCAAGGCAGTCCAGGCCAAATATGGACAACAACTAAAGGGCTTAGTACGTGGGTAGAAAGGGCACTGTGCGGGTGCCATTCTGGGATACACAAAGCTTGATGGTTCAAAGCTTTACAGCTACCTAATAGCAGTATTCTGGGTGGTACTCCACTACGGCAGGTTCAAGGCGCGTGCTACCTGACCTTAGGCAGTGAACTTTTGCGGTTCTCTTGATTTGCATTTAGGACATGGGCTTTCGAGCCAATTGCATTCATGTGGGGGATTGTTGGAAAAATTGTAGTAAAACATGTTTTTAAACATGGTTGTTCCAAGTGGTCAGGGACCATCTTTGAGTCAATTTTCGATGCGACTACTCAGTTTTTCTGAGGCCATACTCAAAGTGTTTGAGTAGCTCGTACGACGAGCTTCGCAACGGTATATCGCATGACCTATTCGGAGGAAGGGTGTGAATGATAATTGGACTCGAAGGTTGCTACTCGAAAGAGGAAATAAAGTCAATGCTGGAAAATGAGAAAAGAAATGTGATTTTACCCATGAGGGTTATCCCACATTGGAAAATCATGAGTGATTTTTACAATATATATACTAAGGTATCCCATGTGGATATTAAGTAGTGTGTCCACATACACATGTGTGTATTGTGTACCACACATGGGTGGGCTTGCTCGTCGGGCGGGCTTGCTCGTCGGGTTTTCAGCTCGACGGGAAAAAGTGCGCCTGTTCCTGTTCGGGAAAAGTGTTCCTGTTCGGGAAAAGCGCGCCTATTCGGGAAAAGCGTGCCTGTTCGGGAAAAGTGCGCCTGTTCGGGAAAAAAGCTTCCAGCAAAGTTGTAAATGTTGCAATAAATATGAATTCATTGCAAAGTTAATACTGCAGTTTCGAATTTCGAAAACTAACAGTAGTAAAGTGACTTTAATGGCTGAGATACTCAGCAAGCCTATAAATAGGCAGACCCCCCACATGTCAACACATACGACACATTCTGAAATAAAACACAACAGCATATATCATCTCTCAAAAAACCAGCATTACATTTTTAGAACCAGAGAGAACCACCCACTAACAGCTCGACCTTGACTCGTCGCCAGTTTCCGGCGAGTCATCCGAGACGTTGTACCTTGGGATCGAAGCGCCAACGCAACCAGAAACATCAAGGTGGTTGGGCGAATATCGGTTAAGGGCATACTGTTAACAGTAGCCTCGTCTTGTTTTATTTACATTCTGTCTATTTCATATACGCCTTTTAATTCTGTCCATTTCATTTACGTATTTCAATTCTGTCCTTTTTTATTTCAGTATTTCAATTGCTGTCCTTAGCTGTAGCTTTTAATTCTGTTTGTACCTTTCTGTAATTAGTTTAAAGTTCTGTTTTTTGCTGTAATTCCTATTCTGTAATTTAATTCAGTAATTAGAATAGTTTCAATTCAGTCATGTAATTTCAATTTAAAACAGAACAGTCCGGCTGTTAAGTTTATACTTTCCAGTCCGGCAATTTCTATTTATTGCAATTCAATACATCAGATTATTAATTAATAATAATCTGATAACGTTTGCTTTATTTACTATTCAGTACCTACATGTTGTAATCGTTAATTTCTATTCCAAATTCGAAATTAATAAAGATTACACTGGTTTTGTTTATTCTTGTTTAGTCCTTTATTTATTGTTAATTGTTATTTCGTACACGGAAACCAACAATGCTTTTATTTATTGGCTTGCTATAAGAAAAAAAACTCAATACAAAAAAGACCATTATCTGTATAACAGTTTTTTCATATGAACTCTCCTTTATGTGAATTGTATAGTTCTGTTTTGCATCACATTATACAGAAATTCAAGATGCAAATTCATTCCTTCCTTCCTTGGGCTGAGATGATAGTATGTAGTGTTAACATTGATTGATGAAAATGGGATTCAATTCAAATATAGGGAATAAAGGGCAAATTTACTCTCGATACAATTAGTTAGTAATATATGGGTAGCCATGAACTAAATGGTTCTTGAAAAGAAAAGGTTGAGTTGTAGATGATCAGTCATGTCACATATACAAGCAAGTGTTGAAGTTATCCTTAAATGTTGCAATAAGGGCTTTAGATGTTACTTAGAAACTAGTTTGGAGTTTCGAAAGTTGATTGCATCACTCGGAGCAAATTTCCTCAAGTTCGTATGGTTAATTTTTTATCAGATTATCGGATTTTTCATATGTATTCGTAATATTATTCGATTTTATTTTTGTAAATTAACGTATTATTTTATTTCTAATGTGTTTGTTCAAAAAATCTTGTAAAAATTAACATTTTACATATATGTTTGAAGAAACAATTTAGAAATAAAATAGCGCGTTGATTTACGGTTTACACAAAAAAAATCGAAAAATAATTATGAATTCATATAAAAAAACCGATAAACTGACTAAAACATAACAATACAAACTTGAAGAAATTTCAACCCGTTATTTAACCCTTATTGATAACTTTATCACTTTTATAAAGGTTACGTGGTATCATTTGGCTAAGTTATAATTTTATTTCGTCTTTGATTGAGGGCACATGCATGCATTACATTTGGTCAAGGGCTATGGTTGTAATCTCACGTAATATTTACCGGTGTTTAGTTTCCTTGTTTTGGAACAAAATAGATCCCACTAACAAGAAATGACAAGGTACATCAACTGGAAAAACTAAATAAAGGGTTATATGGTGACATTCTAGACGGATCAAAAGTTAAAGGGGGTAAATTAACTGTTAAGGTTTCTATTTTTGGTAAAATGGTACAGAAATCAAACCAGCCCAGATAATTGAAGGGTTTTTGGAATAAATCTACTCATCCAGTCAGGTCTAAATTTAACATGCTTTTGACTTTAAAATCACAGTCCCGTCCGGATTTTAAAATGTGTGACTTTCCCTCTTTTCTTCTTTAATTTGTGAATTTCTAATTCATATACGTCTATATTTCATTTGTTTAGAATTCCTTACAGAGGATGATTAAAATAGCTTTTTCAATTGGTTTGGTGTTTGTTATCGTTCTTGTATCAATAAACAGCTGTGAGGCCGATCCGTTAAAAAAGAATTTTTATGAACTTACATGTCCTCAAGCCGAAAATCTGGTAAAGGACCTCATATGGAAAAAAATCGAAGAAACACCTGAAATGGCTGCTAAATTGCTCAGGCTCCATTTCCATGATTGTTTTGTGAGGGTATGTTTTATTACTTCAACCCTTTAATCTTATTAATTATTACACATATTTGTCTGTACTTTATTACATCAATGTATTCTTGACATTATATTTTTTTTCCAGGGATGCGATGCGTCAATACTGCTAGACCCTGTCAATAATTCCACAGTAGAGAAGGGTACTCCGCCAAATCATACGCTTGGTGGATATGAAATTATTGAATATGTGAAGGCCGAGCTTGAAAAAGTTTGCCCCGGAGTAGTGTCATGTGCCGACTTACTCGCCTTGGCTGCCAGAGATTCTGTTTCCTTCCAGGTACATTTATACACTACTTGTTGCTAATATTTTCTTGCAAATTTCTTCATCAGTTACAAAATGCATTATTCATGTATTTGATTCAATGTCTAAAAAAACTTGCAGTTTAAGGAGCCTAAGTGGGAGGTATTGACGGGAAGAAGGGATGGAAGTGTTTCTAATGGCAACGAACTCAGTGCAAACTTGCCTGGTGAAAATGATGGCTTTGACAAGCTCGTTGAAACTTTCATGAAGAAAGGTTTAAATGTTAAAGATCTTGTGGCTTTATCAGGTAAATTTATATTCTATAGAATTAGAAATTAAGATTGATTAACGAGTTAAAAGTCAGTATTGAATTAGCATATGATCATGACAAAATGCAGGCGCACATACCATTGGTAAAAGTTTTTGCTTCACCATCGATAAAAGGCTTAATAACTTTACTGGAAAAGGTGACCAAGATCCTTCAATAGACGCTAATTATGCTGCATTCTTGCGTAAAAATTGCCCAGACTTTTTTCAACAAGTTCCTTTCGATGTTGACAGTCCATTGACATTCGACACCCACTATTATACCAATATTAAGCATCACAAGGCCCTTTTGACCTCTGATGTGTCACTGATTACCAGTAGAAGGGGATCAGAGTTGGTTAACCAGATGGAAAATCCAACGGTTTTCTTTCAAGAGTTTGGAAAGTCGATGTTGAAGATGGGAGCCATCGAGGTCCTTACTGGAACTTCTGGCGATATCAGGAAGAAATGTAACGTGTTGAACTAACGAACGATGCATGCTTTAAAATAAGCAGACTTGGAGATTGTGATTTCAAAAATAAATAACTTTTTCTTTCATTTGTATACGGTATACCCCTGTAAATTTTGCTAGCTTGATTGATGGAATCATTGCTTAAACTCATTCTGGGAAAGAGAATTGAGAAAGTTGTTAATTTCGAGATTATTGTATTTCATTTTTTAAATTGTTACTATTAATTCAATTTCATTTGGTAATCAAAACTTGTTCAGTAATCTTTATAATGACTGTAGAATTTTGTTTAATTGACTAATTGTGAACTAATCCTATTAGGGTTTCATCTTTTAAGACTTGGCTATATATGCCTCTTTTTATTCAGGGTTTTCACCTCAAAATTTATATTAGATTTGTATAATGGATTATTTTTTAGTTGTTATGAACATTTTGTTATGAAAATTTACTATTTATAAGGGTTTTATGGTCATTTCCTGATAAATTTTGAGGCTAGTGCTGTAAAACACACAAAACTTGTCACCTGTCTGGCACGTGCACTGTTTTTCCATAACGCCAGTTCATAAAATAAGTCAATTGAAGTAGTTGAGAGTATCAATACAAACTTTCTGTAATTGGGGGTACTAATTCCATTTTTGTTGTAAGTTTAGGGTACTAAATGGCAATTAGCCCTTAAAATTCAGAACAACCACTCTTTCAAAGTTGGCGAATAGATTTGGGAAGTGAACAAATTAAGAGTGTTCTTGTCCAGATTATTTTCTCATGTTCAGCTCCATATTCAATTTTTACAATGTGCCCCTCACTGAATAAATTTGGGATGTTTTTAGGACCTGTCTCTTATTGCGAAGAAAATAGTTGGTTTTATCAACATAAACTGCTAAAATCTTCGCAATGTGAGATAGTTATAAATACATCCCAGGTTCTCTTCTTTCATGACTTCGGTTTTAGAGATCAATATTTTTGAACACTTCACGGTTTTAGACAACCTTTATACCATCTCAAATTTCTCATTTCAAGCCCTTTCAAACATTCAGCAACACTGGCCCAAACAAAATGTGTTTACTGAACACAACCTGAAGTTCATCGTAAGTATTCAGGTTAAACTTACACGATTACCAGAAAAAAAAAAAAAAAAAAATTAAAACTTATGCAGGACTACGTTGATTTTGTATTTCCACATGTATTTTAAGTAATCTTTCTTTTGGCTGTTTGGATACTTGCTTTCAACCGATGATGTTTTTAATGTATATTGTGAATCGCTATAAAAATTAATCGGGATTCATGATCATTGGCTAAATTTTATAATCATGCTGTTGATACTTGCTTGCACCATGTTATGTACATATATTAATTCAAAATGACGTCGTCTTTCTCGTTACAAATTGAGATTCTGTTAATGATATTACAATAATTTATGACGATTTTTAGCAGTTTTTTTAGTTAAAACTTTTAGTACTTTTAAGTTTTACGTATGTAAGTAAACTGTAAACATCTCCACAAATGAAAACCTCAAACCCTCCCCCTCATGAAGACGAAGTTTGGGCTGAACTCGAAACGAATGAGTTCATCCGCTTGTGAACTTAGTTAGGTAATTTGGACATAAAAATAACTACGCACGGCACTAATCCCGGAAATAATTAAAACCGACTTTGATAAATTAACTCCTAGTTTTACAAACAATGATATTTCGGTTGATTCTTTCTCTTGCGGAACACCTGTATTACTTAAGCATTTAGGGCCGGATGGGATGACTAGAAACCATATTTCATTATATACTTTCGAGCCTATTACTTGAACTCATCTGGTAACGCCGTAACAGTCATATTATCCCCTCTTAGATATAGATCATATATGCAAGGTGCAACATAGAGATTGAAAGAAACAAAGCATATATGCTTTGCAAAATTTTACGAAATTAAGGTACCCAATAAAAATAACTTCAAATTTCCCATGTTTTATTATAACTAGTAGACTCTTATGCTTTCGTTTTCCTACCTTTTTATCAGCATAATTAAAGTCTAAAGATCTCAACTAAATTATTGCATATCTAATTGGAATGTGGTTCTGTGCATATATAAATCCCTTCAAGTAGCAGATCTGATTCTTGTTTACTGTTTGGGTCACGATCGTTTCTAAATACAGAAGGTGCATGAATACTTTTAAAACCTGAATAACATGTTAAAATTACCGATGCCTTTAATTCGTTCAATGCGCTATCCAACATGTGCTGTAAAGTTGGATGATCGCAAACACGGTTATCCTCTTTGAAGGTGACATTTTGAGAGAAAATAAAACAAATGGACACAATATAGGGCGTTACGAAAAATAAAATCACATTATTATTGTCGTATAATTAGCTAAGATTGGTCGATGCTTAATGTCATCCTCATAAGATGCCGAATGAGACCGATGATACCATACTATTATTTATATGAGAATGTCTTATGAAGTATTGAAATAAATAATTACAAAAGTACCCTATAGTTTTTTAAAATATTAAAACCACCTACAAATATCAGTTACACGGATTAAAAAAAAACATTTACAAAGCAATTAAAAAACCCATTAATTCAAAAGCAGTTTACGGTTGAACCTCACATTAAAAAAATTCTTATCTCTCTTAGTTATTTCATTAATTTAATAGCAAACCTTACCTAAATAAATCCAAATCTCTTCTATGATTAATTCCAAAGTTTTCTGTCTTAGAAAACCTTTGCTTGGTTAAAAGGTAATCTGTTTTTATTTATGTAATGTAATGTGTCTCAAATTTGCCATCAATAAATTCCTCAATTTTTTCAGAGCTCGGAGTACTTTTTAGATTTTCACATAATATTTTCATAATTGTAAATTATAGGAGTTACCCAACACGGTTGGGTTGCAAGCTTTATCTATGGAGAGTCCTCCAACGGGCTAGTTACTTAATTTTGTTTTGCTTATTTGTTGTTTCGTTTTGTTTTCTTCGTTAATTTTCATTTGGCTTGACAGCACTAAACTTGTTACAAAACAAAACTGCACATAAAAATTAAGACCTGCTAACAACCGTATTGTCTCTCGAATTTTTGTTTTATGTTTCTTGTCTCTTTGTTTCGTAATTATTTGTTTCAAGTCGCAAGCCGTAGTAGTCAAATCGAGGTCGCCAATTTTATAGTCAAGACGGCCATCTAAAATACTGTATTTTAAGCAAGAGAGTAGTCTATTGATTTTATCATAATCACAGAGACAACAACTAGATTTGTTCATAAATTTGTTCCAACCAGTGAGACTTTAACAAGTTATGCGGGCAAATGAGCATATATATGTATTTTTTTGAAAAATGGCATATATGTATTTGATCGGCTGAGATCTCAATGTATTTATTTTAATTTTCATTCGTATAAGTCTCTTGACCAATAGTACATGTTCACAAAAGTTTCTTTTGCTTGTATTTTGTGCAAGTTAATAACAAAGAGAACGTCGCCAAATGTGTTTGTTTCAAGTAAAAAAAACCAAAATTAAACAAATGGCGTTGGCAAATGAAAACATGGAAACTAGCATTGTAAGTTGTAACCAAACAAGAATGGAAAACGGTTAATTCTTAATTAAATTGATGAGATAGAGTTAATGTCTGGTGATAGTTGGAAAAAGAGAGAACACTGTCAAACCTCTTTAATCTTGTTTATATAGACAGCAACAGGAATTATAAAAATTATTTTCAAACCAATAAGACTATTTTTAAGACTATTTCAATTGTGGGGAAAACGAGCATAGGATATTAAACATATTCGGCTGAGATCTCAAAGGGGGTAATTTTGTTTCTTGTTCGTATCAGTCCCTTAACCAAAAAAATAATAAAGGTTAAGAAAAGGTTATTTTGGCTTGTAATTATTGTGCTTTAGAACTCGAAAAGCAAATAAACAAATGTGTCAAGAGCTAGTCGAAACAAAGAGAACGCTGTGAAAGCTTTTTGTTTCAAGTAAAGATTCAAAAACTGAACACATAAAACTGCAAATGGCAACTGTAAAAACAAGGAACTATAGCATTGTAACCAAACAAGCCTGGTAACTATTAATAAAACAAGGACGGTACCAAACAAATTAGTTAATATTCGTGACGAAGAGACATCTGGTTATAGTTAGAAACAAAAAGAACACTTCCAAACCTTTTTATTTCATGTTTACAAGGACAATATTTGTTTTTTTATTAATTCAATATCACGGCAACTCTGCGCAGCATATTTAAAGTGTTCAACCAAGATCTCAAGGTAGTTATTTTGTTTCTAGTTGGTATCATTCTCCTAACCACAATACTCCGATTAAAAAAATAATAATAATAAAATTTCTTGTCATCCATCTTTTAAAAACTCAAGCAAGAAAAACAAAATTGGTGTCTACTCAAAAAGAACGCTTCAAAACGTTCTTGTTTCAAGTGAAGACACCAAACCTAAGTAAATGTAACTGCAAATGGAAACAGTAAAAACAAGGAAAGTGCGTATTCTAAACAACGAAGAACAGACAACAGAATTTATAAATGAACAAAAAAATGCTACCAGATCTCTTTGTTTCATGTAAAGAAACGATGGCTAAGCACATCAAACTGCAAATGAAAACAAGGTACTAGCATTGTAAACAAAACAAGCATAGAAAAACAATAGCAATCGAAGACGAGGATACCATTGCACACTCTAAAAAGTTTTCGTTCAAGACACCAACTTCATACAGAAGTAAAATCTTAAGAAAGTACAATATCGTTTTCATTCAGCAGAAAAAGAACACAAACACAAGCTCGATAACTTCTACTTTACTTAATCAGCAAGAAAATTACAAAGAGCAACCGCAAACAGCTTTTGAATCTTAACCAAAACAATCGAGCCTAGTATTCCCCTCTATTGTACACTTCAAGATCGTTTTATTCCATCACTGGAACTGACCCTCCAGCATTAACTATCTGGTGTTGAAGCTGCAATTAGACGAGGGGAAAATAAACTTGTCAATAAAATAGAAAAATTAGGTTGTGGACTTGATTTAAAATTACTAAAAGAAAAAACTTGTTTCCCGTTTCGCGGTACTTTCGACGGCATACACTCCAATGACTGAATTGATCTTTGATTGTTTTAATGTGCAATAAACTGCCTTAATTTTTGATATAAATACATTTCTTTAAACTGGTTACTGATCGACATATTATTCCACAACTCTTTTTGGACAAATGTTCACTTTTAATATGCTTACATGAAATAAACTGATATTAGATACAGTACCACTAATTAAGAAATAAAAGCTCCCACCAGCACTTACTGGAAATAATTAAAAATATGTCACTTAAGGAAAAAATTCTCTTAAACTGTTAATGTCAACACATCATATGCTAAAAAAATACCAAAATCCAAATTAAGGAAAATAATGGCTACGGGTACTTACTGTGAATAAGTTGTCGAGCTTGTTCTTAACAAGCAAAAACTCTTGGTTCACTTGTTGGAGGCATCCCACGCACCTACACAAATATGTTCAGTGAAAGCACAATATTCAGTATTTTTGTTTCCAAGTAGGCAATACAATGCATGTTTCCAAGTACGGGTTTAAGAATCCTTACGCAGCAATGTTTTGCATGTCACAGTAGTTGCGGAAGGTGATACAAGCATTTTTCACTCTCTGTGCACCTATGCTGTGAAAGAAATGAATTCATAAATTTCATATTTTATTACATCATTACACAATGAGTACGAGTTTTAGTATAAATCACACACTCGATTGAGATACAGAATATCTAATAAAGCGTATATTGCTCTCAAACTTCACTCAATGGTTAAACTAGCTGTCTTTTAATTCTTCAGTAGTCGTTACTTTTTCAAGAATACATCTACAAAAAAAATATATATACATAATGTGTATACGGAAAAACATAATATTATGAAATTTAATAAGATGCAAGATATATATAAATATAGAGAGAGAGAGAGGGGAAAGAAAGAAAGAGAGAGAGAGGGAGGGAGGTACCTAGAACTGCTACCCTTCAACTGGTGGACATAAGCATCAACTTTCCTGAAATCTACACTTTGTTGATTTCTGTGGAGATAAGTGATGAATATGTTAGGAAAACGCAAGCTCACAAAGAACTCTAATTTATTAACAATAACAGTATATTTATGGTACATAGAGCTATCTTCTCTGCACATAGAATAGATACAAAATCAACCCAGCTTGAAATTTTGAAGCATACAAAGTGCTTAATCAATTTTCAAAAGAGTAATTAACAGACATACACACACATACTAGTAGTGAGAAGCATACAAAAGCGTAAAGTAGTAGACAAATGCTCATCCACGACTTGCCGGGAAAAAAAAAATGCTCATCCACTCATTCATCTCTTGTTTGGGTGCAACTTCTAAATAAGGTTATGCTTTTTCTTCTATTTAAGTTGGACCATATTTTGTTTAAGCTGAAAAGGCTAGAAGCTTAAATAAGGATGAACCCAGCTTTTTTCTCAATTCCAGCTTAATTTTATAAAAGCGACAAACAAACAAGTAGAGATTAATGTCCAATGAAAGAAAAGTTTCTTTTTTGATAAAAAGATGTCACGGATTTAGCTGTGCTCAGGTTTTGAACAACCAAATTCTGCTAAATGTTTTAAGGTGAGAACAACCATATCCAGTAAAGAATATACTGAACAAAAGCCAAAACATCAAATCTGAAATTGATAGCTACATCAAAACAAACCTTCAAAATGCCTCAAAATTGTTAAACCAACACTAAGACGAGCTGTCATTGGCACGCCATCGATATGCAAATATTAAATACTCTACACTCATTTAGGGATTCTTTGACGAGAAACTTCAAGATCTATTTTCCTTTTATTTTTTCATAAAGAGCGGACATGCACATAGGTCTTCAGATTTTAAGCTATTTTAACTCAAGAATCAAATGTAGTAAAGAATCGACAGACCAAAAGCAAGAAAAAATGAATTAAAAATCACAACCAAACAATCGTTTGAAAGCTTGCCGAACTTAAATGCTACATCCAAACAAACCCTCAAAATGACTTCAGAATTATAAAAAGCTGAACTTATAAGCTACAACAAAACAGACCCTAAAATACCTCAAAGTTGCAGAAGTAGAAAACAGTGAACAGAAGAACTTAAAAGCTACAACCAAACGAAATCCAGAAATGCCTTATAAAATAGAAGAACTAGAAGTAAAAAAAATATTCAAAGATGATCAGATGGGTTAAAAGGGTCTTACAGTACTGTAGAAAGATCAGTGAGGATCTTTTGAGAATCTTCAAAAAACATAGAAACAACTTCAGCTACAAAATCTGGGTTACTCTCATCTTGTAGCTGCTGCAACTCATTAAATTGGCTATCCAAAACGCCCTTTTATTCCAAACCAAAAACAACTAACCAATATCAGAAATGAAATATAACTATCAAGATTATGAAAAACAAAACAAAAAAAACAGTATATGGTTACCAAATCTTGATTTAATTAACTACAACCTTTAATTAACAAAGAAACAATATAATGTTATTATATAAATTTACACTAAAGATATTTAATCAGGGGTACTCTCATCTTGTAGCTGTAGCAACTCATTAAACTGACTATCTAAATTCCAAATAAACCTTTTTATTTTCTTAACCCACAAACCAAAAACAAAAAAGAAAATAAACCCAAATCAGTAATGAAATTAATTATCAAGATTATGGTTTCAAAAACTTGATCTTGGTGAATTACATCCCTTTTTTTTTTATATATATAAAGAACAGTAAAATGTAATAATCAAACTCCAGATTAAAAATATTTAACATCTTGTAAATGCTGCAACTCATTAAACTAACTATCTAAATAGCTCTTTATTTTCATTACCCACAAAACAAAAATTAAAAATAAAACAACCCAAATCAGAAAGATGGAAACTTGAATTTTTGTATAAAGTAACTATAACAAGTTTACATCAATAATGTTAAATCTCATTTATTTTTATTTTTATTTCCATAACACTCACAAACCAAAAACAAAACAAAACAAAAAAACAAAACAAAAAACACAAATCAAGAAAGAAGTTAAATTACAAAATTAAATAATAAATTGATTAAAGAAAACACCTCGTTGAACAATGAGTTAAGGTAGTCTAAGAACTGTCTTTGCAACTGAGGAACATCCATCTTTCTCTCTCTCTCTCTCTCTCTCTCTCTCAATAAAAGAGGTTGGATCTTATTTTTGGTAAATAGAAACTTAAGAAATAGAGGTTTTATAATATAAGTGTGATTGAAAGGGGGGATGATTTAGTGAATTAAATAAATAAATGATATACAAAATAAGAGTAAATTCCAAATAAATGCGTCACACGACTCACTTATTGCTTACACATTTAATTACACTTGACCATTTTTTATTAAATACTAATTATTAGTAACTGTTATTTTATTTGTTTACAGTTGACCATTTTTTATTAATTATTACTAGTAACTGTTATTGTTTGTTTACAGTTGACCATTTTTATTAATTATTACTAGTAACTGTTATTATTTGTTTACAGTTGACCATTTTTATTAATTATTAGTAACTGTTAGTATTATCTTCTTCCCTTTTTTAAAAAATTATTAAAAACATACACTTTTTCAAGTATAATTAACAAAAACTAAGAACTAAAACTTTTATTATGAAAACATACAACTCTAATAAATATGTGTAATTATATATTTTTATGTTTTGATAATAAACTCTTAGAGCATCCACAATAGTTGTGTTAATTTTAACAATATTAACTTTGACACATCATCATTTAATTGCATGTTAAATGACACATGTATAACTTAAATTTAAATTTCACATTAGTGTATTAACTTAACAAAGTTATCTAATTTTAATTAAAATTAATTATTAATTAAAATCTCATTAATTAGTCATTTTGTAAATTTCTCTAAAATAGGAAGTAAAATAGTAATAGTTGAAATAGATTTCACGTTCAAATTAATGATATTTTGCCACATCATCAATTAACAACATTAAAAACATTATTATCTTTAACAATTTTTTAAACATCTATAAAGATAACACATAGATCTAATGGAGACAAAAAATTATATTTTTAGCTAACTATTTTAGTTAACAATAGAGATAACAATACTATTGTAGATACTCTTACGTGTTGTATGTTTTGATAATATATTTTGGTTAATTGTACATTTGTTTATCGCCTCAATTTTGGGTCGTTCTCGAAATTCTATCTTGTTAACAAAAAAGTTTTATTTACCCAATAGCATAGTTTTTGTTCCATCAAAATTAGTTTTTAATATATGGACTATATAATGTATCGCTTTTTTTTCTTCAGTATATACAATAATACGAACATGGATTAGCATTTCATTTTCAGTTTTAAGATGTTCACTTCTTAGAATGTAGTAGATGAATGGATTTTATTTGGAACATACGACATTTTATTGTAAATGCAGTCACAAACTAGTTTAGTTGTTACAATTATACTTATGTAAAGTATTTGATATATTGATATGCAAACTAATTAATATTATCATACAACTATCAT
This sequence comes from Primula veris, assembly GCA_963682055.1. Taxonomy (NCBI): domain Eukaryota; kingdom Viridiplantae; phylum Streptophyta; class Magnoliopsida; order Ericales; family Primulaceae; genus Primula; species Primula veris. The sequence continues at coordinate 22,439,181 of OY821743.1, read as the reverse complement.
TATTTATATGAAAAATAGACATGTTATCTTCGGTTATTATTATTTAAGATATTGTCAAGGGTTCGATTCATGATCACAAACTATGGTATACATGTAAGGATACAAATAAGAATGGTATCATAATATGTTTCCCAAGTGAGACGACATGGGTTTTATATATTAAGCTAGCATGGAGGGATATTGTAAATATCTTAAACGTTTATACATCGGGAGTAGGTTTTGATGACTCTACTTAACAACAAAAATTAAAAGATTTATACAAGAATAAGATTCCATCTTTACCTAATGTAGAATAACTAATCATAGCAAGAGGTTTGAATGCATAATGAACATAAATTCGTGATTGTATTGCTATTGATCATGTGCACAATTGTTATGATTTGGGTACAAATGGCGCGGTAGATAGAAACTCATTGTTTGCTACATCCTCGTTTGTTTGTAACTTTTAAATAAAAAATTATACTTTTTTGATAAAGATAAAAATTATATTTTTGTTGTTTAGTTTGAAGAATGTGAGTGTTGTTTGATAAAAAATGTAGAGGTAGAAAAATGTCGTTTGGTATAAATATGTTTATCTCTACTTTTTGTTGAAAACGTCTATATTTTACTTTGTCTCTATATGTTACATTCACCATTCTACAAGTTAGAATAAAAAGCAGAATAAAAAATACTTCCGTATTATGTAATTATGATTACATATTCTTCAAAGAGCACTATAACAAATATCATTAAAACATTGAAAAGTCTTCGTTAAATTTATGAAAAATACATTAACTTTAATACATTTACTAACTAAACGATATAGTTTATAATTTCTCATACGTACAAAAATTGATTACAAATTTTGTTGACATGCATTTTCATTATAATCACATGTGAATTGATATATATGCACCAATTGGTTTGGAAGAACTTGAATTAGAATCCAGGCGAATCTGTTAAAAAGTAAGTTATTCTTGCATATACAAACAAAGAGGAAGGTATGTTGGTTCGAAGGTAATCTGCATTTAGATGGATTCGTAATAGAATTTACAGGTTTGTCATTTATATCTGAAATTTTTGCTCTTCAAATGATGTCATATAATACATTCATAACCAAGTCGTGGCGGTATTTAAATCCCGAAGATCTACCCTTAAGCCAGCAGATTTTCTTGTTTACAACCGGAGCGGTGAAAAACATGCGTGTGTTGATATTATCGGCGTTTCGTCCTTGGTGGGGTTTGGTATTGAAGAATTTACCGTTGGTCATGCATCTACTACTGCAACGGCAATGAAGGTAGACAAACACGAGAAGGCTTGTCAAGACAATCAGCACAGTTTCATTCCTATTACGTTTGATACATTTGCATTTTTAGCTACTGACAGGGGAACCTAAGTGGGGACGATCGGGTGCCACGGCACCTCCCATAATTTTAGAAATCTCAAGTGACGCAATTTTTTTTTAGTACAATTTTTTTTTAGGTGTAGATTTGGCACCCCCATAAAAATATGTTACTTGTACATATATTTTGGCACCCACCATTTACACATCCTGGCTTCGCCCCTGGCTACTGAGTCTGTGAACTTTTCAGGAGAGTGCAGAAACTTATAAATATAAATGTGTTGATCGCATGTTCGGCTGAATATTTATTTACAAGGTTAGCATTTGCTATTCAAAGAGGACTAGCGGCGCAATTTGTTATCCGCTTATCTCAAACTCATATGTAATAATTTTACGCTATTCAGTTTTATTAAAATTATATAATAATAAAAAATAAGAAATTATAAACAAAACACTATGCGGCCATCCTGAAAATTACTATTGTTTTTGGTACTCAAAACTTTAAATTCATAAAACGGCAGGAGTTGTATTTTTTTGCTCATTTAAAAACAAAGATTTTTACTCCTTTGATGAAACAAATAAAATAAAGTTTATGCTTTTTTCCACAGACAGAAAAAAAGTGTTCCAACACCAAATAAAAATCAAATCTTTGCCCATTTCAGGTGAAATTTCATAACCTCGCTAACTTATACTACTTTTTTCTGTATCTATCTGCAAAACCATAATGTCTAAATTTGTGGTTAAACATATGCACTCTTTAAATTTGTTAGCTTATTCACCCTATTTCTTTAGGATTCACTCGTTTTGTGCAAAATCAACATCTCTCAAATCTATCGATAGTTTTTCGGATAAAAGCTCACTTATTGTTAGTTATTTGATAAATTCATGTGGGTTAGGGCTGGTTTGGATTGGTCTCAAACCGCACCAAACCAAACCAAACCAAACCGCACCCACCCCTAAAGTACAGTATAAATTTGTATGTGGAGTTTATGAAGTTTATAACATCTCTTATAATGAAAAGTTATCATACCACTCGTGGCTGTTACAATTAGTTGGCGAATTTATACTTTATTGATAAGTGGTAACTTTATTTTGATAATACACATCCATAATATCATTTGATTTCGACGCCAAGAACGGAGCATTTCAAACTAGCATAGGTTATCTACAAATTACAATAATATTCAACCTTCTTTAGCCTTAACAAATTCTAGTACCAAAAACAATCAAGACTTGAAGTATGTTAAGGGAAAACGTATGATGGACGATTCTTCCAATAAAATGGTTATTGGGTTTAATCGTCCCGTTCAGATCGAATAAGATCCAAATGCTGTTAACCGATTCAAGACCAATTTAAATTGTTTACTCTATAATAAACAAAGCAATATCTTACTATAACTATAGTCTATAAGTTATAAATGTGGAATAAAAAAGTATAGAACGGGCCAATTTGAAAATTATAATACTTGAGAGGCCATAATAGTAGTAAACATTATAGAACCAGAGGTTTTAATAAATTCAGAGTCACTCTTTTAAGATAGAATATTTAAAACAGTCTAAATCTCAAAAGTACATCAGAGAATTGACTCTAAAAGTAAACAAGACTATGGCATTTAAATGGTGTCTAAAACATTTTAAATGACAAGAAACACTCGACAGTGCCTTAACTAGACAATGAGTCGATGATCTAAGGAAAAAAGTTATGGTCATTTGAAAACAATATATGATCTTCTCAAAAAATTCTATGACTATTAGAAAATAGTTTATGGAAAATTAAAAATAATATGTGCTTATTTAAAAACAGCCGATGATGATTTGAAAAACAGTCTAGATCATTTAGACTGTACAAAAGTTTCTGAATCATCCCAAAATTTATGGTCGTTCTCTACAAATTGTCTAAAAAAACAAGCCTATTAAAGCAATCCCATCAGGCAATATCCGGATCCTTTTAAGAAGAGTAAAAATACATGCAATTTCAAGTAATTCTTTTAGAAAATCAAGTCTAAGCCATGATATGAACGACAGAAATTTGAGGCAACAGTATCTGAGGCTACGGCATTGATATAGAGAGATTTCACAAGCAATATATAAATGATGAGAGAAAGAGAAAGAGAAAACAGCCATGCGAGATAAACAACAAAGGTGTTACCCCATAACCACATGCAATCACTTATTCACCAAACGTAATCTTGAAATCTAACAGTAATAGTTTCAATGCCAGGAAATCACATAATCTCAAAATCTTACAGTAATAGTTTCAATACCAGTCAAATCACATAATCTCAAAATCTAACAGTAATAGTTTCAATACCATTTCAAATATTGGAAGAAACGATGATAAAACTACTTGGTAAAAGCAACAACATAGTAACAAATCTTAACCAGAACCATCAGCTCCTTTAGAATCTTCCTTTGGTTTTGCAGTGGTAGGAGAAGGAGAACCTTCTTGCCCCATCTCTGTCCTCAGCTCATTGATGCTTTGCTCCAATTCGTCTATACGATTTCCCATATCATCAAGTATATCTTGGTTAAAGAAACAAATAATGATTTCTAATTAATTGCCGCAAACACATTTGCATTTTGGTATGTATTCCGTTGCTATTAATTACCCACAGCGATAATACTTCAGTTTCTCTCATACAATGCAACTCTTGAGGAGTTTTCACTGCAAAAACAAATCGAGTAAAAGTTTTACAGTGCAAATGGAGGCTTCAATAATGTTTTCTTATGGTTACACCAGCAAACCAGAATGCCGTCAGTATGAAACTGTAGATACAAAAACTATAAATTAAGTGTTGATGGTAAAGGCTAACTTCTTTTTTCAGATATGACGGGGTTCCCCTAAAAAGTATTTGAACAAACAGTGATGACGGGGTTCCCTAAAAAGTATTTGAACAAACAGTGATGAACTCCAAAAGAGATGCTTTCAGATTACTAAAATTCAAGTATTTCGATTTTAGGAAATGCAACTAATAAGGAGATATTCGAAAGGATATTCTTCGTAACAATGGAGTCGGACATCGCCTGGAACCTAGATTGCTGCATTTAAAAAAGAAAATATGAGAGGACTAAAATAAACTTCATATACATAAATGCCTAACTTCTGAACCAGAAGTGCTACAAAATTCTAGGCAAGTACTCACCATCTGCTGAAGAAGATTCTGTACCTGAAAAGACAAAATAGTTGAATCAATGATATGGCATATTTACATCATGGAACATGTAACTACTGGTGGTGGGTTAGAGATATTAAAGAAAGCTAAGCTCTAGAAGACTATGATAACCAAAGAAACAAATATATATGGAAGAACCAGGGCAATAACAATAATCTTTTAGATGCGAAATTCGTTATCGTTTTTCGCTTTCTCTTTATACAGGACCTTGGAGTTTCTAATTGAGCTTGACCAAAAACGCACAATAAGCTCTACATCTATGTACTTTTTAAAATAAACAAAATTTTATTTACATAATTTGTTGCATGCTTCATTCCTCCCACACCCGAAACATGTCTATCATATATCAAGCTGTACCATTAAGGGATATATGATGTCAAAATATAAATTGTAATTTAGTCAAAATACGTTATATATAACATACGATTCATAATTATTGCTGACTGACAAGGGGATAAACCATTTCAATTTCGCTATGCGTTACCCATACATCAAGTAGTATAGTATGGATGGTTCTGTTAATTACTACCAGTAACAGCAATATAATTACAGAAGACGGATAAAATGCCGGGGAACTCACAAAAGCAGTCATATCGGCAGTGCTCTGCTTAACATCATCCGAGTCTTGTCCCCCATCCTGAATACATGTCAATAAAGTACCTTTAGATAAGAAGGTTCACAAAACCTAATACCAAGCACAAATTTCGGCAGGCATTTTTATCCACAGGAAGAGAAAGCAATCCAATTATTTAATGTTAGATGAAAAACTGTCGGTTAAACAGATGGAAGTCAAAATAACAGAATAATAATCAGAAACAGGGTTTAGTAGATTGTAACTTCATTAAACAAAAATATGTAGGAAGATTTTTATAAACTAAGAAAACACTAGATGGATCTAGGATAAAATTTCAAGCTTCATAAGAAAAACGAAGATGTACTGTAAAAACCAAAGCAAAATAAGCTTTTACTAATGGAAAGAAAGATATCGAGTTTCAAAGTTTTCCATCAATATCATAGAGGCCTATACTAAAAGAGCATAGACTAGTCAAGTATAATAAGCATAGAAGCCACATGTAAAAACTTTGAAGAAAGAAAAACCAGAATCGATACCAAATACAAAATGAGAAAATTGTGCACAATGGTATATAAAAAAAATGCTAGATTTACGATCAACATAAGCCAAACTGGTTTAAGGATTTTGATTAACATTCCACAGCAAGAGTACAATCCAGCACTTCTTAAGAAAAGGCATAGCTAGATATACAAGAATTTACACAAAATAGAATCTCTACCCAAGGTCCCAAAAAACCCATATAAAAATTATCGAAACTTTAGATCTTGGCAGCCCTATTAAAATAAAACCAGAAACGATAATGAATACAAAATGAGAAGAATCTGCACAACGACATGTAGATATGCACATTTATAAAAGCAAAAAGACTCAGGTTTATTAGCAAAAATGGAATAATATCTAAATACATGTCGGCATGAAAAAAAATAGTAACACTAGAGCCAAATGCACCCAAATTATTTAGCAAAAGAGCTAAAAGGGTTGAGCTCACAAGACTCCCATGAATAACTCCTACTTAATAAAATCAGATAAGTGATACATAATCAGCTTCAATATTTAAAAGCCAAACTGGTATAAGGAGCTCGATCAACATTTTGCACCAAGGGTTTAACCCACCATTTATTTAAAAAGTCCCTAGCTAAATATACGAACTAAGCACAAAATAGAATCCGAAACCAAACAATTCTTATAAAGATCAATGAAACTTCATATCCCGGCAGCCCTACTTAAATAAACCCAGAATCTATAAGGAATACAAACTGAAACAAATTGCAAAACGGTAAATTAAATATGCACATCTATAGGTTAAATCCACACAACTAACATCAGACTAAAAAGAACAAAATTTTCCAGCATAACAATCCAAATCCATGCTAAAAAGCAAAAAACTTTAGAGTTAAAGCCAAATGCACCTAAGCTATTTAGCAATAAGGCGAAAAGGGTTGAGCTCAAACGACTTCTAATGAGAACCAATAGAAAGAAAAGAAAAAAACTAAAACATGATACAAAATCAGCTATTCAGCTTCATGGTTTCATCAACATTTACAGCAAGAGTCTATTTCAGCACTTGATAAAATACGGATTATTAAAAAAACTGCCTAGATATCTGAGGACATACACAGAATTCCTGCCTTGATCAGCTGCAAGGATCTAAATGATGCGAGCACCAAAAAACAAAATTACTAGCATTAAAGGCAAATTCATTCAAGCTATTTCGCAAGAAAATAGAAAAGGGTTTGGCTCAAAAAACTCCAATGTATAACCCATCATTAATTTTACCAGACAAGTGATACATAATCAGCTTAAATATGCACATCTATGGGTGCCACACAACTAGCATCAGACTGAAAAAAACAAAATTGTCCAGCGTAATGATCCAATCCAAATCCATGCTAAAAAGTAAAAAACTTTAGATTAAAGCCAAATGCACTCACGCTATTAAGCAATAAGAGAAAAAGGGTTGAGCTCAAAAGACTTCTAGGAGAACCTATAGAAAGAAAAAGAAAAAGAAAAAGAAAACGTGATAAAAAATCAGCTATTCAGCTTCATTGTTTCATAACCAAACCCGGGTGGGTATATAATGAATTTCATCAACATTTACAGAAAGAGTCTATTTCAGCACTTGATAAAATACGGATTATTAAAAAACTGCCTAGATATCTGAGAACATACACAAAAACCCTGCCTTAATCAGATGTCAGGATCTAAATGATAAGAGCACGAAAAACAAAAATTACTAGCATTAAAGACAAATCCATACAACCTATTTAACAAGATATAGAAAAGGGTTCGGCTCAAAAAACTCCAATGTATAACCCATCATTAATTTTACCAGACAAGTGATACATAATCAGCTTAAATATGCACATTTATGATTTATAGGTGGCACACAACTAGCATCAGACTAAAAAAACAAAATTGTCCAGCGTAATGATATAATCCAAATCCATGCTAAAAGGTAAAAAACTTTACAGTTAGAGCCAAATGCACTCAAGATATTAAGCAATAAGACGAAAAGGGTTGAGCTCAACAGGCTTCTAGGAGAACCTATAGAAAAAAAAAATGTGATACAAAATCAGCTATTCAGCTTCATTGTTTCATAATCAAACCCAGGTATATAATGAATTTCATCAACATTTACAGAGAGAGTCTATTTCAGCACTTGATAAAATACGGATTATTAAAAAACTGCCTAGATATCTGAGGACATACACAGAAACCCTGTCTTGATCAGCTGCAAGGATCTAAATGATGCGAGCACCAAAAAACAAAATTACTAGCATTAAAGGCAAATTCATTCAAGCTATTTCGCAAGAAATTCGAAAAGGGTTCGGCTCCAAAAACTTCAATGCATAACCCATAATAAATTTAAACCAGACAAGTGATATATAATCAGCTTAATTATGCACATCAATAGGTGCCACTGCCACACAACTAGCATCATACTACGTAAAAAAAAGTGTCCAGCATAATGATCCAATCTAAATCCATGCTAAAAAGGTAAAAAACTTTAGAGTTAAAGCCAAATGCACCCAAGCTATTTAGCAATAAGGTGAAAAGGGTTGAGCTCAAAAGGCTTCTATGAGAACCTATAGAAAGAACGGAAAAAACTTAAAACGTGATACAAAATCAGCTATTCAGCTTCATTGTTTCATAACCAAATCTGGGAATATAACGAATTTCATCAACATTTACAGCAAGAGTCTATTTCAGCACTTAATAAAATACGGACTATTAAAAAAATTGCCTAGATCATCTGTAAGGATCTAAATGATATGAGCACGAAAAAACAAAAATTACTAGCAATAAAGACGAATTCATCCAACCTATTTTGCAAGAAAATCGAAAAAGGGTTCGGCTAAAAAAACTCCAATGTATAACCCATAATAAATTAAACCAGACAAGAGATACATAATCAGCTTCATCATTTCATAACAAAAACTCGGTATAAGCAATTTGATCATTCTTTACCCCAAAATAGAGTTTCATCCAACGCTTAAAAATATACACAAAAAAGAAGTCCAAACGTAACAATCCAACTAGAGATTAACGACGCTTCAGATCTGGGTACTCATAATTAAATAAACCCAGAATCAATGTTGGATACAAAATAAGAACAATGTGCACAATAATGTATAAAGTGAAAAAAATCACAGCTTTAACAGCCAAAATGCTCACATAAATAACCTTAGATTAAATAAAAGCAGATAAGTGATACATAATCATCTGTTCATCTTTATCATAATTTGTTGGATTAACCCAGAAATTATTCTGATAGATAAAATAGAATTCTAAAAAAACGATCTGTGTATAGATTAATAAAATTTCAGATCTCGGAAACCCTAATTAAATAAAACCAGAATTAATATTAGATACAAAACAATAATAATGTGTACAACAATGTATAAAGTGGGAAAAAAATTAGAGCTTTAATAGCCAAAATGCCCACATAAATAACCTAGAATAAATAAAAGCAGGTAAATGATACATAATCAGCTTCATCATAATTTGTTGCGATTAACCCAAATATGTTTCTGATACATAAAATAGAATTCCAAAAAAAAAAAACAATCTGTGTAGAGATTAATTAAAGTTGAGATTTCGGAAACCCTAATTAAATAAACCCAGAATTAATATTTAGATACAAAACAATAATAATGTACACAACAATGTATAAAGTGAAAAATAAAATTAGAGCTTTAATAGCCAAAATGCTCACATAAATAACCTAGAATAAATAAAAGCAGGTAAATGATACATAATCAGCTTCATCATAATTTGTTGCGATTAACCCAAATATTTTTCTGATACATAAAATAGAATTCCAAAAAAACACATCTGTGTAGAGATTAATTAAAGTTGAGATTTCGGAAACCCTAATTAAATAAACCCAGAATTAATATTTAGATACAAAACAATAATAATGTACACAACAATGTATAAAGTGAAAAATAAAATTAGAGCTTTAATAGCCAAAATGCTCACATAAATAACCTAGAATAAATAAAAGCAGGTAAATGATACATAATCAGCTTCATCATAATTTGTTGCGATTAACCCAAATATTTTTCTGATACATAAAATAGAATTCCAAAAAAACACATCTGTGTAGAGATTAATTAAAGTTGAGATTTCGGAAACCCTAATTAAATAAACCCAGAATTAATATTAGATACAAAACAATAATAATGTGCATAACAATGTATAAAGTGAAAAATAAAATTAGAGCTTTAATAGCCAAAATGCTCACATAAATAACCTAGAATTAATAAAATCAGGTAAGTGATACATAATTAGCTTTATCATAATTTATCGCGATTAACCCAGAAATATTTATGGTACATAAAATAGAATTCCAAAAAAAAAAACTGTGTAGAGATTAATTAAAGTTCAGATCTGGGGAACCATAATTAAATAAACCCACAAATGATATAAATAAGTGTATATATATATATATATATAGAGAGAGAGAGTACCATTGTAGAGCAGAGTTTTTTTAATCGCGACTGAATATTATATAATATTATTAGGAAATTATATAATTTTGAAGTTTTGAGTGAATGAGTGAGTGAGAGAGAATGTGTGTAAATTTAACTAATATCCGGATTGGGTCGGGTCTGGTATTTCAAACTTAGATTAATGACACTTTTAGGCCAATTTTGTTTCTAAAAAGGGTGAATTTCGGGTCGGGTTGATTATTGTTTTAGTGATTCGTGTTTTGGACACTTAATTTTCGTGACCTAATTTTTACCAACTTTAATTAAATGTACCGAGTTTAGTACTGTTATGTTTTTAGAGGCTTGTGGTCAATTTTGTTAGATGAAAACCATTTATAAGTTACTACAATATACTCGAGACTCCCTATATATAGTTCAATAATTTATAATAGAAGCTAAACATCATAGATTTTACACAAGAGACCACTTTTTAAACTACAAATTATCTGTATAAACGCTGTAACCGTAGATTAAATCTACGGTTTACAGTGATTTAATTCACTGTAAACCGTAGATTTAATCTACGGTTTGTATTAATTTAATTCAAACCGTAGATTTAATCTACGGTCTGTGTAATTTCTGCAGAAATTACACAGTCAGTCCCTACTTTTCAGAAATTACAAAGTCAGTCTCTGCGCAAAAATTACACAGAAGGTCCCTGAAAAACAGAAACTTACGTTTTTAAAAAAAAAAACAATTTTTATACTACATTCTCTCTCTTTCTCTCAAAAACCCCCAATTTTCATCCAAAAAAACCACCCAAATCAATCAACCACAATAACTATCAAATTTATTAACAAAAAACCCCAAATCATCAATCAAATTTATCCATAATTGAAGGTATATCTTTTATTCTCTAATTTATTATTTATTTTGTGTAATTTCAATTTGTAAAATAGGAAAAAATATATAAAATATGCAAATTGATTATTCACTTAGCTATATATAATTGTTTGTTGTTTGTTTATATTAATTATAGAAATTATAATAATTGTTGATATTTGTCCCATTTTTGCATTAATTTTTTTTTGTGTCATTTTAATTTGTAAAATAGGAAAAAATATATAAAATATGCAAATCCATAATTCACTTAGCTATATATAATTGTTTGTTGTTTGTTTATATTAATTATAGAAATTATAATAATTGTTGATATTTGTCCCATTTAATAAAAAAATTATGGTTTTTATTGAAATTTGTTTATTTAGATATTTATTACTAATGGTTTGGTTATGATGTTACATGTTTATGATGGTTATTTGTTTTGATTGAGAAAAATAAAAATAGTTACGCTTTATTAATATTTACCCGTTTTGAAAATTAGGGGTTTTATAAAATTATGTTTTTTAATTAGGTTGTTTGCCCAAACACGTACTAAAAATTGGGGTTGTTGATATTTTATCCGTTTTATAAAAAAATTGAGTTATCATTGTTTGGTGATAATTAAATGTGTTTGGTTATGATTAAAAAATTGAGTTATTATTGTTTGGTTATGATTAAAAAATTGAGTTATCATTATTTGGTTATAATTGAGTTATCATTGTTTTGGTTATTATTAATTGGTTATCATTGAGTTATCATTATTTGATTATCATTAATTGGTTATCATTGAGTTATCATTGTTTGGTTATAATTGAGTTATCATTGTTTGATTATCATTAATTGGTTATCATTGAGTTATCATTGTTTGGTTATAATTGGTTATTAATTGGTTATGTTATCATTGTTTGGTTATAATTGGTTATTAATTGGTTATGTTATCATTGTTTGGTTATAATTGGTTATTAATTGGTTATGTTATCATTGTTTGGTTATCATTAATTGAGTTATATTTGGTTATCATAGTTAGGATGGCAGACCCAGGTCCACATATTAAAGGCAGGTTGGGCATTTTACGACAGACCAGTCATATTTCTAATCAGACTTGGGATGCTGGAAGAGAAGCGGGTAGAGGAGATGCCAATAAGATTAGGGTTTATAATTATAGTTGGCAGATACCGACGCCGGAAAGGGTAGTTCAAAATATGATTAGGGCTGGTTTTTACGGTATTCACACTATAGGTAATTATACCGTAGACCGAGGCTTGCTTACAGCCTTAGTTGATACGTGGCGTGATGAGTCGCACACGTTCCATTTTGTCGGTAGAGAGTTGGGGATATCTTTACAGGATGTAGAGATTATGCTTGGTCTCAGGGTTGATGGTCTTGCTGTTACCCGGTCGGAGCGGAATGACACCAAGGCGAGCAGGTTAGATATGATAGAGAGTTTGTTGGGTGTTAGACGTGCTGACCATCAAGTCGATACAAACTGTTTGACAGTTAGACTTGATTGGATGTTACACACCTTTGGTGAATTACCCCCCAACCCTAGTGAGGAGAGTTTGCTATATCAGTCTAGGGCTGCCATGCTATTATTACTGGGGACACATGTGTTTTCGGATAAGAGCAGTGATCAGATTCCACTATGGTCTCTGCCATTTCTGGAGGATTTTGACACATGTGCTGAGTATAGTTGGGGATCAGCTCTTCTGGCCTGGTTAGAGGCTATTCTATGCAGGTTGGTACGTTGTAAGGCAAACGGAGTAAGCGGGGCGGTGATGTTTCTGGATATGTGGGCGATTACCAGACTACTGCCGGTTAGGCCATGTGAAGAGCTGCCGGAAGATATCGAGCCACCTGAGGGCTGGCCTAGGTTCCCCCTCGGTTACAGGTATGATATTATTTAGTTTTTGAATTGGATTTGTGTTTTTTTTTTATATTGTGTCATCTATCATTTACTTAGCTGCCGGTTATATTTATTGTTTATCGGGTTTTGTTTGTATATTACAGATGGAAGATTTGGAGGCAAACTAACCTTACGCCATATGTCTACGGACATAATGTGGTCCACATACGTGACCAGTTTGACAATATGTCGCCTGAACAGGTAAATTTTAACTTTCGTATTATATGTAACTTACGTATTATATGTTGTATATGTTTGCATTGGTCTTATGTTCGCAGAATTTATTACTAGTATTTTTAACCCCTTGTTTATATATTCTAATTTTGCTGATTACAGATAGTGTGGCAACCTTACGAGAATCTCAATCAGTATCCGGAATACTGCATGCGGGGCTGCTATTTGTGGCATTGTTCTGTGCCTCTCATTTGTAATGAGAAGATTGAGTTCCACCCCGCGGACAGGTTTATGAGACAGTTCGGTTTTGTTCAGCGGGTCCCTACATATATTTGGAAACCCAGAAAGGGTCACGGCAAGGATAGAAGATATGGGATTGGGCAAAAACACGACTGGCCTTTACTTTTTGAAGAGTTTATAACCGTGTGGAATGACCGCCACAACCGTCTTATTAACGACGAATTTGGCACGGGGACGTCACGGGACTACATGAGATGGTATAGAGAGAGGACCCGCATCTTCGTAAACCCACCTGAACTTGCCCCGCCATCTCACGGTTTCCGGGAGCATACGGGGTTGTTCAATAAAATGGTAACAACTAATTAAAGTTCATTAATATTTGATTGTTATTTTTCTGTTTGTATATTTCAATACTTATAAATCGTTTTTTATTGGTTTTTTTTTTCAGAAAGCGGTATTGCGCCGCAATTTCAAATCGTTCAAACGGGCAAAAATGAAAACGGAAGTGGACTTACTTCGAAAGGACTTCGCTGAAATGGGAATGAATCCGTATGGGTCAGCTGTTGAACAGTCGGATGAGGAGGATGACGACGACGACGACGATGGTGATGACGACCTACGTTACGACCCAAGAACTTACACTAGGGCTTCAAGTTGTTGGCGTCCCGACGAAAGAGGCAGAGGGGAAGGCGAATCTAGTAGCGGCGGGCGTAGCCGGGGTAGAAGATCGACTGGAGGTCGACCCCCGACTACAGATCAGGGTCCGGGTCCGGGTCCGAGTTCAAGCGGTCATGGTCGTCGTGCTTCTTTTGCTGGGTCAGAGTACGTTCAGGATGATGTTCCGTTCGATTATCATAGTCAGCATTCAACCGACAGTTGGAGTCGTGGATTAGCACTTACATCCCACAAGCATGCTCTGTATCCAGAATCGCAGCACCGACAGAGACGGCGTACGGAGCTAAACGAAATCGAAGAGTCTGCTGAGCCGTCATCGGATAGATTAACATCGGCGGGAAAGATGCTCCATACGTCCAACTTTAAATCATTTAGTCGTTACAAAAAAAAAATATGCACATTTGTGTTTTTTGTAAATGTTTTTTGTATTTGATTTCTATGTTTGATTTGTAAGTTTTATTCTTAGCTGAGTTGGAATATTATAAATCCGTAAGTTTAATTTGATTCGTATGTTTGATTTGTATGTTTGTAAAAAATATTCTGTATTTTAATTGATAGGACCAATATTGAGTTTTTACAAACCCTAAAACCCTAAATTACAACCCTAAACCCTAAATTACAAACCCTAAATTAAAACCCTAAACCCTAAACCCTAAATTACAAACCCTAAACCCAAAATTACAAACCCCAAACCCTAAACCCTAAACCCTAAATTACAAACCCTAAATTACAAACCCTAAATTACAAACCCTAAATCCTAAACCCTAAACCCTAAATTACAAACCCTAAACCCTAAATTACAAACCCTAAACCCTAAATTACAAACCCTAAATCCTAAACCCTAAACCCTTAAACCCTAAATATTCTGAAATATACATACAAACCGTACATTTAATGTACGGTTTGTACAGATTTCATACAAACCGTACATTAAATGTACGGTTTGCATGTATTCTGTGCAAACTGTAAAATAAATGTACGGTTTGTACCCCTGATTTAAGCAGCGTCATTTTACGAATGTACTTTTTGCACTGAATCACCGTTAATAACGTAAAAAAAAAAAACTACGAACCGTAAAAATAATCTACGGTTTGTAGTGTAAATGACATTGGATACCATATCTATCAAAATAATTCCGACAAGACCTTATCACTTTTGAATTATTATGATTTGACAACCCTATCCGAAAATGACTACTCAATGCATTTTTAAAGTTTGGAAATGACTACACCAAAAAAAACACTACAAACCGTAAAAGTAATGTACGGTTTGTAGTGTAAATGACATTGGATACTATATCTATCATAATAATTCCGACAACACCTTATCACTTTTGAATTATTATGATTTGACAACCCTATCCGAAAATGACTACTCAATGCATTATTAAAGTTTGGAAATGACTACACCAAAAAAAACACTACAAACCGTAAAAGTAATCTACGGTTTGTAGTGTAAATTAACACTATAAATATGGCTCAATTTTGCCAATTCTAACAAACGCTAAAATCAAACACATTTCAGAAATCTCTAAAAAAATACTCATTTCTCCCCCAAAAAATATATAAACAAACACTTTTCGAAAATGAATTACAACTATGGTTATGACAACAACCAATGGAATAACCACAATGCGAATTCATCCAGTGGTTCAAACGATGAGCTAACTGATTATTCAGTGCACTTTGAAGTTGATGAATTGACTTGGGAAACAAGGGATGAAATGCTTGCTGATCTTGCTGATGTGGCTAGAAATTGGGGTTTCATTCTTACGATTCGTAGGTCTGGAGGGGGTGATGGGAGCAGAACACCGTATGTTGATATTGTGTGTGATAAATCGGGGGTTTACGAAAAAAAGAAACCATCTTCCGTAAATTCAGGTACAAAGAAAAAAGATTGCCCATTTTTCATTAAAGGTTACGTAGTTAATGGTGAATGGATGTGTCACGTAGAAAATGGACAACATAACCACCCACCTCCAACTTACCTCCAAGGGCAAGCACGACGTGCTCGTTTAACCCAAGATGAAAAAGAAATTGTTAAAACTTTAAGGCAAAGTAGTTTTAAAGTTGGTGCAATATTAGAGGCCATAAAAAATCGAAATCCTGACAATGTATCAAACACTAAAACGATACATAATTTTTTGGCTGGACTGAAATTTAAAGAACGAGATGGCAGAAATCCGATACAGGAATTGTTTAATTTGTTGGATAGCCATCGCTACACATTCTACTATAATATGAACCGATCAACCCATTGCCTTGAGAACTTGTTTTTTGCACACCCCGATTCTATAAGGATGTTCAAAGCTTTTCCTGATGTCTTGTTAATGGATTGTACAAATAGAACAAACCGTTTTAATATGTCATTTCTAAAAGTCGTAGGAATGACATCAACGAACCAAACATATTGTTTAGGTTTTGTTTTCATGAGTGACGAGACAAAGGAAAGTTATATATGGGCATTGAAAAAATTTAAACTTACATTGGAGGGGTGTATACTACCTAGGGTGTTTGTAACCGACAGGGAAATGACCTTATCAAATGCTTTATCCGTTGTTTTTCCCGATTCTCATAATATTTTGTGCACTTTTCATATTGCAAAAAATGTTTTGAAAAACTACCGTAAAAAGATCCCTGATGAGGAGTGGCAAACGTTTCTAGATGATTGGGGTTTATTGGTTGATTCTGAGTCGATAGAGGAGTACAATCATAACCGAACTTATTTCAATTCCTCTTACAAATCGTACCCTGCTGTGATTAAGTATGTAGACAAGCTTTTAAATGATTATGCTGAAAAGTTTGTTGCATGCTATACCAACCATACAACACATCTAGGTAACAGAACTAGCAATCGAGCCGAACAACAACATGCTAAGCTGAAAAGATCCCTTTCCACAAATACTGGCACGCTTGAAACTGTTTGGGTAGAGATGAATAGAATTCTAGAAAAACAGTTTGAGGATATTAAGATGAAGTTGGATAAATGCAAGTCTTATTTTCCACATTCTGAACGAACACCTCTATTTATAAATCTTAGGTCGTATATCACACACTATGCCTTTGATTTATTATTTCAAGAACACAAAAAATGTAGTGGCCAGGCTGATGAGAATTGTTCTTGCGGTTTCAAATTGTCTCACGGTTTACCTTGTCATCATATTATGAGTGAACATATTTTATTCGGGAAGCCTCTTCCTCTAGAATATATTCATCCATTCTGGAAAAAATTAGACGTAATTGATGATAATGGGAACACCGATGATTATGGGGTAGAGGGTGATCTAGAAGAGTTTAAATGTAACGACTCGGAAATTTTGGGTATACCCGGGTTTATCCAAAATCCGGGGCGTGACAGTAAAAGTGTTTATGCTAGCAAAACTAATGTTGAAAAACGGCATATGAAAACACAACTCCGAGAGATAACCGTACCAGCCAGAACATCCATCAGTGACCCCGAAGTGAGAGTAAATAGGGGGAGACCTAGAAAAGGAGTCAAATCTAGTAAGAGAGATAAGTCGGGATGGGAGAATGTGGAGGAACAGAGTGCTGGTGCTAGTAGGGACAAGGGCAAAGGTAAGGCGGATGAAACACCGGAGGTAAGGGTAAAACCCAACTAAGAGGTCGCGAAACCAGAACCCTAAACCCACCCCCAATAGGCCAACCTTCCTGTACAGTGACCAAATATGGGTCATGTTACATAGTTACATCGAAACGGTTTATGATGTGCATGGGGATGGTAACTGTGGATTCCGGGTACTTGCAAATGCGACGGGTAAACAACATGGGGAAGATGATTGGTATGCGGTAAGATGTGAGTTATTTCAAGAGCTGCAGCAAATGAAATGTGTTTATTATAAGCTGTTTGAGAATCTTGTCTTTGAAGCTTACCGGTATGATTATATTTTATCAAGTTTAAATTTTTATCATGCTACAAATCCCGCACCTTCTGACAAATGGATGAGATTTCCGTCTTATGGATTTTTAATTGCTTCTCATTACAATATTCCAATTGTATTGTTGTCCTTATGGCAAAATAATGATGGAGGGGTAAATGTGTGGAACAGTACTTTTTTACCTCTTTTACTGGTCCGCCTCGGGGAACGACATATTACATCCCGACTGTAATGGTGTTCGTCAACAGTTGTCACTATGCTCAGGTTATTCCTAAAGAAGAAGGGATCTTCCCAATGCCAGGAATTATAGCACGGTGGGAACAAACACGCACTGAGGCAGCTGCGCCATGGAAGGAACTTTTTCGATCAAATTTCAAGTTATATATGGCGCTGGAAAAGCAATCGGGAAAGCAAAAAGCAAATGAAGAAGAAGCTATAGACCTAAGTCCATAATCAGTTTTTTATTTTAATTTTATGTAAATTACTATTTTTTCCAAGTTGTTGTAAATTTATATGATGTAAACAAATGTTTAATAAATTTGTTTTATGAAATTTAGTTCATGTTTGCATATTGAGTTAATTTCTTTTATAAAATTTATATAATTTATGATTGTTTCATTCAAGAAAATTGTCGATTGACACCAAATTGATAACTTAGTTAATGTTTCATATTGCGTTATACAAATGTTAAAAACAAACAAAAAAACTTCACAAAAATTGACGATTTAGTTAATGATTCAATAAATATCAACTTATACACTTGACAAAAATATAACATGAACCAAAAACATAAAATTTATCAAATCAACTTTTTTTGTGTAAATTTGTGTAAATTTTGTGTTTATTTTGAGAGTTTGATAGAATATTGGTAATTTATTTTATGTAAAATTTTAAAAGTAAGGCATTTAGTTTTTTTATTTAAAAAAATCATATTTAATTTGAAAAAAATATTCAGTATTTTAATTTTAATTATTAGAATTTTCATTTTTAATGTGTAAATTCTGAAAAATGCTGCAGACCGTAGATTTAATCTACGGTTTACAGTGAAACACTGTAAACCGTAGATTAAATCTACGGTCTGCAGAATTTAACTGTAAACCGTAGGTTAAATCTACGGTTTACAGTGAATCACTGTAGACCGTAGATTTAATCTACGGTCTGTGCGTTTTTAAAGAAAATTTGAAGTTAAAAAATCCAACATCTTTACACAATACAATAAGAAACACAATTTGATTATTTAAAAAATCCTCATTGAATTGGTCTTCCCAATTATAAGTCTTTTATTAACCATATTATTAAATGCATAAACACATAACGTATATACATAAGCTCCGTTTGGTATCATATTTTTTTGGTGATTTTTGAATTTTGAAAATCAATATTTTTTAATAGGTGTTTAGTTACTGTGATTTTTTTTTATTCTTAAAATCCAGATTTTTAGTCAAAATAATCCAAAAATTCAGAATTCATCTTTTTGCTAAATTTTTGAATTTTGAAAATCAGATTTTTGGTCAAAAAATCTGATACCAAACGGACCCATAATCACAAATACTATGAAATTTTGGTTTGTTCAAAGTATTATGAGATGCTATGTGTTGCCCGTTAGAGCTCTGTGCGGCCCATCAAAGTTGTGGACAGCTCTTCGGGGCCTTATTGAAGCTCTCATCCAGGGACGAAAACAGAACCAAATGTGTAGAGTTGCCAAAATTAATAAAATGACATAATATTTTCCAAAGTATAAACACGGATAATTCGGATTTTGTACCTTTTTTACCATCTTTTCTTTATTTATTTTTACCTTGTTTTATTGATTAAAATGTATTTGATTTCTATATTTTTAATTTTCGCTCAATTTCGACTTTGTTTTCAAACTTCCAAAAAAAACCCCACAACAATAATGTCTTGTGCAATCATATTTCGAAAGTTTCAACATTTCAAAATTAACTAAAAAATATAAACTTAAAAGATACAAAAATTAAATTTAAGAAATTAATGTACGTATAACAAGTAAAAAAATTAAGACACGAATGTAAAAAAATATTAAAAAAACCTGAATAAACCAAACGTATATTAAATAATAAATATATACGAACAATTAAATATCCAATACACAATTTCAAGTATATTCACTCAAATTAAAATACAAAACATCAAAAATTATTTTATAAATTTTGTTTGCACTCACCACTATTCTAATTATTAATTTTGTTTAATTTCTTTTAAATATGTGTGTTACATGTCAACATGATAAGTTGGTGTAAAGTGTATTTTATAATCAATTACATACGTTAATTTTTTAAGTATTATTTATATATTATCAGCACATACAAAATTATGATATGTTATTCCAATAACAATATATAATTTTGGGAGAGATTGCCAAAAAAATTATTTAAGAAATTGTCAGAATACCGTATATATAAATTATTATAAAAAACATTAATAAAAAAATAAATTCGAAATTGTGAGGTTGCCGCAACACGTTTGCCGCCCCTGCTCCCACCAGTCTGCCGAAACTTTAGGTAGCCTGTTAGAGCTCCAGATTGCCCATTTGAGCTTTAGGCATGCCATCGTGAGGTTTTGAGTAAATTTTTTTTTAAAGTAATTGTAGTTTTTTGGAAGATGTAGTATTAGTAATAGTTTAGTCAATTTTACTATTTGGTCATCACCCTTATTCGAAAATACCTATAAATTTTGTGTACCTTTTGGAAGGCAAAGTCAGACAAAGAATCTTTATTCTTTGTTTCTTGATCAATTGTGAAGTCGATAGTAGCCATTGTTATTTATTAATTACGCAAAACAACCTTAAGAAGCTTTACAGCTTCGAGCTTATTCTCGCTTATAATTAAGTCAGATTAAAGCAAACAACTTAGGCTTAAAATAACATATAACTAATTATCTGAACATACCCACCCTACTTTGATGCTTACCATTAATATTAGTCTTTTTCCGATATGGTAAAATTATAGAATAGGCTTTATCTTGAGGGTTGTCGAGTGTTATATATGTATAAATGATAGGAAAACCACGCATTTTTATTAATTTTATGAAATAAAAATGCAGAGCCAAAACCCCACCTAAGTACAAGAAATAAAAGGTTCTAAAATGTCACCTTCTTAAGGAGCAACTTTCAAAAAAATAAATGGATAAGAACCAGTTAAGTATTATAAAAGGAGACATGGTCATGCGTCCATTTCTTGAAAACTTATCTTACTTCTCGCTTCTTCGATAATCATATTTACCTCAAAACATAAAAAGTCGTCGTCTTTCTCGTTTATTCTCAAATTTTTCATCCCCATCGATAAACTCATAAATAAAATATTCGTTCAGCTTTTTTATTGATAATTTCCTTAAAATGATCGGGAAAATCATCAAAACACGATGAAATAATTGGATTTTCGTCACATTCCAGCAAAATAATCTGCCCCACCGTTTCCCGTTCTTTCATATGAATAATACTACAATTGTTGTTCTTAATTTCATGGAGAATTAGATCCATAAAGGAAATTAAGTGTCAAGGACAAGCTCCGCTCCCTTGAATTATATTAACTAATTGAAAACAATCAGATTAAAAAAAGTTGGTTCCACCTAATTAATTTTAACCTCCAGAAGAAGAGTTTTCCTCTCTGATTCCAAACTTGAGGATTTAATATGTAAAACTATAGACCAAATTTTCCTCATGAAATTCTAAATAGGCCACCCATGCCACTAGTACTTTTCCTTGTAGCATCTCTATATTCATTTTCTGATAACATTATGGAGAATGAAACCATTTAACAACTTTTTATAATTTTTTCCTAATTACAGCATAATAATCGAGGATGTCTGTATAAATATCAAAAAAATTGTTAGAAAGGCACCTATCTTTCTTGACATTGGCTTTAGTAATGTTGTAGTATAGTAATCAAGGTGACAATATTGGTAACAAATTGAATAATCACTAGTAGGTAGTAATTTGGAGCATATAAGCAATAGAACAAATCGTTCTTAAAAAGAGATAATAGTATACCTGCACGCTACCCAACTATTTCTTCAAATCTAACACATTTTATACATTTTAAGAAACCGTTTACATTTATACAAAATTCCAGCTTCTTTATTAATTTTCTTATAATAACCATACATTATTATTATTATCACTACAAAAAACATAGTCATATAGCAACAGTTTAGTTACAATTTGTCTGACACTATACGGGTTGTTGCTAAAATTTAGCAACAATATAGCAACAATTTCTGTTGCTAAGTGCTGCTAACTGTTACTATACTGTTGCTGAATTTTCTGCAACAAGCCGTATAATAACATACCAATTGTTGCTATACAGTTATTTTCTTGTAGTGTATTTTTATTATTATATTTTAATAATCCTAACAATATTACAACTCCAAAAATATGGACCCCATGATAGTTTATTATTATTATACTCCTTTCGTTCCTAAACAAATATCCCCTACGAAAATACATGCAACTTTGACCATCAAAATTTTCATATCAAAATTACCGAAATGAAAAAATTGAAAATTTCATCATATAGTTCTAACCATAAACTACGTGATTAACTTTTAAAGTAATTTTTTCGGACAATCTAAATATGAAAAAATTATCGGTCAAAATTGTACGTATTTTCGTATGACACATTTGTTTAGAGACGGAAAGAGTATTAATCCAGAGAATCATATGCATTCATCATATATGAGGTGAATTTTGTGTTTGCTTAAATTTAGTGAATTTATAGGGTTCCTGATACATGTCACTTTTTATATCATAATCATCAAATTTTAAGAAAAAATATGTTTTAAGGAACGAGATGCGGATGGAATATGGTAGCTAACAACACAAATTTAATAAATATACGTGGCTAATTAAGAAATATACGTGGCTTACTTTCACCCCTGTCTACACCTTTGTCATATGACGGAGAAAATTTCATTTATTACGAAAAATAATGATTTCTCATTTGGTTGCATGCATATAGCCGTTCCAAAATTTATTAAGATAAAGACAGTTTGATGATGAATCAATGAGTTATTTTGAAATTTAATTATTTAAATATCATAGTCAATATCTATTTTAGAAGTAGCTACACATACTATATGCTCAATGACAGGGGCGGGCACACCGAGGTTGGTATGACAACTTGACGATTTCAATTTTTTATTTATTTTTTAATATTTTTTATAATAATTTATATGTACGGTATCATGATAACCCATTAAATATTATTTTTGATAACCCCTCCCAAAATTATATATTATTTAATGAAATAACATAACATAATTTTCTATGTGTTGATAATATATAAGTAATAATTAAAAAATTAACATATGCAAGTGAGTATAAAATACAGTTTACACTCACTTATCAGGTTGACACGTAACACACATCTTTAAAAAAATCAAACAAAAATAATAATTAGAGTAGTGGTGAGTGCAAACAAAATTTATAAAATAATTTTTGATGGTTTGTATTTTAATTAAGTTGAATATACTGAAATTGTGTAATAAATACGTTTGGTTTTTTCAGTTTTTTTTTTATTATATTTTTTTTACTTTCGTGTCTTAATATTTTTAGTTGCTATACTTTAATTTATTAAATTTAACTTTTATATCTTTTGGTTTCTATTTTATTTATTTTTTAGTTAATTTTAAAACGCTGAAACTTTCGACACATGATTGCACGTGATATTACTGTTGTGGGTTTTTTTGGAGTTTGAAAAAAAGTCGAAATTGAGCGAAAAACTAAAAATATAAATCAAATACATTTTAATCAAGAAACCAAGGTAAAAAAATAAAGAAAAAATGATAAAAAAAAAAAGTTTAAAAAATCCGGTTTTTCCGTGTTTATACTTTAGAAAATATTATGCGTTTTTATTAAATGATTCCGCCCCTGCTGAATGAGTTGTTTTTATTATTTATTTTTAAATTTCGTGTTTGATAACGCTATGAATCGATTCTTAATTTTTTTTTTTAACGACAAACCTCTAATACAATATGCATTGGAGTGCAATGATGTAGAAAGAAAGTAGGTAATGACATGTCTAAAATTATTAAAATCGTAGTCACATGGAATGACGATCGATTTTTTCAATCACAATGTATAATTTCTTGAGAAAATTAAGGATTGGTGCACGAAAACAAAAGTATTTAAGGATTGGTCCGGCTATAAAATTTATTTAAGGATTGGTCCATTATTTCTGAAACTAATTAAGGATTGGTCCATTATATATACTATACATATTCTTTTTTTTAAACAGTTGTATCTCTCTCTCTCTAAACCGTCTCTCTCCATCTCTCTCTCTAAACCATCTATATACACTATTCGCTATATATCTCTCTCACTGAACAAATTTTATCAAATTGCTGTATATCTCTCTATCTACAGACAGGTTCTCTCTCTATCTACAGACAGGTTCTCTCTCTATATATAACCTTCAGACTGTTTTTTTATTGCTAGCTTCGTTTTTCTTGCTGAGTTTAGCTCAAATTGCTTTGCTCAATTTAGGTTTTAGAGATTTATTATAATAAATAATAAATCAGAATTTTCTAACACAATGTATGATTTATTCAGACTGTTTTAAAAAAACAGTTTGAGCTACTGTATTCAAGAATTACAGAAAACAGTCTGAGTTATTAATAAACA
This sequence comes from Primula veris, assembly GCA_963682055.1. NCBI lineage: Eukaryota > Viridiplantae > Streptophyta > Magnoliopsida > Ericales > Primulaceae > Primula > Primula veris. The sequence continues at coordinate 22,414,770 of OY821743.1, read as the reverse complement.
GTCTGAGCTACTGTATTTCTTGTTATATAATAACTCAGACTGTTTTCTGTAACACAATGCATGTTTTTGTTAGATTTTTAGAGATCAATTGCGTTTATTATTAAAATTCAATATTTCATACTGTTTTTTTCTTATATTCAGACTGTTTTAAAAAACAGTGTTTATTATAATAATTCAGACTGTTCTGTATGATTTTGTATTGTTAAAATTCAAGAGTTCATACTGTTTTTTCTTGTATTCATACTGTTTTTCTTGTATTCAGACTGTTTTTAAAAACAGTCTGAGCTATTGTATTCAAGAGTTACAGAAAACAGTCTGAGTTATTATAAACAGTCTGAGCTATTGTATTCTTGTTATATAATAACTCAGACTGTTTTTTGTAACACAATGTAGGTTTTTGTTAGGTTTTTAGAGATCAATTGCGTTAATTATTAAAAAACAGTCTGAGCTATTGTATTCAAGAGTTCATATTTCTTTTATTCAGACTGTTTTACAAATCAGTTATTTAGAGTTCTTTTTACAGATCAATTGCTTTTGTTTTATTATTATCCTTATTTAGACTGTTTTCAGACTGTTTTAGAGATCAATTGCTGTTATGTTTTTTGTGCACAGGTATTTTTTCTGATGGATTCGTTTGATTTAGTAATGTATTGTCGATATAATGATCAATGTGTCCCTGTTGCTCTGAATAAGCGTATGACCTATGCGGAGTTATTACATACAATAAGTCATAGATTTAGTTTGAATTTGGATTCAGTGTTTCTAAGCTACTTAGCAATTAGAGATGAGCGATGTTTGTTGAGATCGGATGACGAGTTGAAAGATATGGTTGCTTTGTTTAACGTGTTGGGAAAAAAAATAGTAGAGATTCTAGTTTTTGTTGGGACTGTATCCACTTGCACTATTGGTACTTCGAAGGAAATAAGTGCTGATTGTTCTGAATTTTCGGATGAGGATGATTGGTGTGATGCAGGTTCTAGTTTAGCTGTTAGGAAGGTTTATAAAACGAGTGAGTGGGCAAACTTGATAACTGGGGTTGGGCAGTTTTTTAGTTATGCTGATCACTTTAGAGAGTCATTACGAAAATTTTGTATATATGAAGGTCATGTTCCCTGTTGTTTTGGAAGGAATTCATCGGTTAGGGTGGTCGCTTATTGTGAAGAGAGGGATAGTATTGGCTATAGCTGGTACATGTATGCTGGTGTGTGGACCTCAGACCAACAATTTAAGATTAGAAAGTTTGAATCACAACATACATGCAAAAAGTTAGCCCCAGGTGCTCTGAACAAGCATGTAAATAGCAAGCTCATATCGAAAATAATGGATGAATATGTGAGGGAAAATCCAAATTTAGCCCCTTCTGCTATAATATCGCATTTAAGGATTGGTTATGGGTTGGAGATAAGCTATTATAAAGCTTGGAATGCTGTCCAAATGGCTAGCAGAATGCACAGTGGGGATATCGATGAATCATACAACCAATTAGAGAGGTATTTTGTGGGTTTAGAATCGACAAATCCTGGGAGTCGCAGTGTCCTGGAAGTTGATAAGGATGGGAATGGTTCAAATCAATTCAAAAGGGTATTTTTCTCTCTTCATGGATGCATAAAAGGGTTTAAGGATGTTCGCCCCATGCTTTTCATTGACGGAACATTTTTAAAAGGAAAATATAAGGGTGTTTTATTGTCCGCAGTCGGCAAGAATGGCAATAAAGGTTTGTTTTTCCTTTTTCAAGCTCTTTTTTTGTTTGTTTTTTGTTACATTAATAGTTTATATAACTTAGACTGTTTTTAAATTTAGTTCAGACTGTTTTGTTATACAAGCCCAAATTGTGTTGTTATCAGATTGTTTTATATACAACTTTTGTTATATCAGACTGTTTTTGTTATCAGACTGTTTTTGTTATCAGAGTGTTTTTTATTTTCAGACTGTTTTTTATTTTCAGACTGTTTTTGATTTTCAGACTGTTTTTTATTTTCTTAATGTTACAGGGTTGTATCCACTTGCTTTTGCTATTGTTAGCAGTGAGAATATTGATAATTGGGGTTGGTTTCTAGAATAATTGAAGTTAACTATAGGTGATGACCGTCCTTTGACATTTTTCTCGGACAGACATATTGGGTTGTTGGATGGTATGTCTCGGATTTTTCCCAACGCATACCATTATTACTGTCTACGCCATTTGAAGGATAATTTGAAATTGAAGTTTAGTGGCGGTGATGGAACAAAAAGGACTGAAATTGTTAATTTGTTGCAAACTTGTGCAACTTCTGCTACAATTCCTTTGCTTGAACAGAATATGAAGTTGTTGCGCAATATGGGGGGTCGTAAAATAGATAAATTTATGGAGAATTGCACTCCTATGAAATGGGCCGAAGCATATTGTGTAAAGTCGCGATATGGTGAGACAACTTCCAATGCTGTGGAATCATTCAATAATTGGATCAATGATATTAGATAATTACCTATCACTGAACTGGTTGATAAGCTAAGATTGAAATTGATGAGATGGTTCGATGAAAGAAGAATCAAAGCAGGTTTGTTGCAACTCAGACTGTTATGTGAATTCGTGTTTGTTTGTCATCATATCAGACTGTTTTGACTAGGTATACGTTTTTAAGAGATTTTTGGTTATGTTTTTTTTTGCAGCAACATGGAAAGGTGTTCTGTGTCCTTTCTACCAAGAAAAGTGGGACACATTCATTCACAATGGTCTGTCGTTTTTGGTTGTGAGGTCAGGTTTTTGGAAATATGAAGTGCTGTCAGCTCCATCTGAATATGTGGACCTGGGACATCGGCAATGCTCATGTCATGAATGGAAGAGGACTGGGTTCCCGTGCCAACATGCAGTTTTGTGCATTTCTAGGGACAAACTGCCCATGGAGGATTTTGTTGAAAAATGGTTCTTTGTGGACATTTATCGAAGATCGTACAATACGCCAATCAACCCAGTCCCTAGTTCTATTTGGCGAGATTCTGAATTGATTAATGAGTCAAACCTTAAACCTCCAGAAACATCAAGGCCTTCGGGAAGGTCTCAAAAGAAGCGTATTCCATCAGGTGGTGAGGCAAATCCAGTCGCGAAAAAGAAGAAAGCTAATCAATGCGGGAGGTGCAAGAAATATGCAAATCATAATCAATGGACGTGCAAAGAGAAGCTTTCTTCTGAAGGGTGAATAGATGTTTTAGTTTTATATTAGACTGTGTATCAATAGATGTTTTTAGTTTTAATAATACAGACTGTGTATGATGTTGGCCTTTTCAGACTGTTTTTAATAATACAGTCTGATTTTATGATATTAATAATACAATCTGAGGTTTCTATTGATATACTTCATTAACGAAAGAAAGGTAATGAAGCAAAATAGTTGCATTAATATTCAAATAAATTTTGTAATAATATTCCAGACTCTTTTTACAGTTTTATATTAAAAACAGTCTGAGATTATAATTGTAATACAGACTGTTTATATGTTTTCAGACTGTTTTTAATAATACAGTCTGATTTTTACGATTGTAATAATACAGTCTGAGATTCTATTGATATATTTCATTGAAAATATATTATAATAAAGAAAACGAAGAAAACTAGTTACATCAATCATCATATTATTCAGACTCTTTTTTATTAGTCAATAGACTTCTTTAAAACAGTCTGAATTGTGAGTAATGAAACAGTCTGAGATTCTTTCTGAAAACAGTATGATACTCTAATGAACATAAAAACAGTCTGAGATTCTAATGATACATGTCATATGATGTTTTTTTAGTATATTGTCGTAAATGATTCAGACTGTTTATAATAATACAGTATAATTGATAGTAATAATACAGTCTGAGATTTAATAATATATTTTCAGACTGTTTATATTTCATTGAAATATATTAACGGAAGAAATAAAGTGAAGCAAACTAGTTACATCAATCATATTATTCAGACTCTTTTTTATTAGTCAATAGACATCTTTAAAACAGTCTGAATTGTGTGAGTACTGAAACAGTCTGAGATTCTTTCTAAAACAGTCTGAGATTCAGACTGTTTATAATAATACAGTATAATTGATAGTAATAAGACAGTCTGAGATTTAATAATATTTTTCAGACTATTTTTTGTAATACAGTATAAATACGTTTTTATATGTTTTTAATAATACATTTATGATTGATAGTAATAATACAGTCTTAAGATTCATTGAAAAATATATTGGCGAAAGAAAAAGAAAATGAAACGAAATCATATTCGAACAAAATAATAGAACTCTTTTCTATTCAGACTGTTTACAAATAATGGAACTATTTTTACATTTAGACTGTTTACAACTAATTTTTACATTAATCAAACTGTTTTTGCTAATTCAGACTGAATGTATCGATTGACGATTCTCGTTATTATCTTGTCCTTGAACTCTAGTATCTTGTCGGAAGTCGTCTCTCTTGTGACAGGTTCACCATTGATGATTGTCTCCATGTTGTAGCACACATACAATGCACAGTCTGATCTGTAAAAAAATAAAACATGTAAAATTATTTTTGATTTAGATGAATAGTAAAAACAGTCTGAATATCAGTAGGGTGCATATTTTTCTTACGTGGCTCCTTGATAGGGACAGTCTGTTACAACGTCTAACGTGTACCCATCTTGTGAATCAAGTGAGAAGGAGGGCACATCAGCTATCGTTTTCAATTTTTCTTGTATAAAGGCCATCTGTAACATAAAAAAAAATATATACATTTAAAAGAAGAAGAGGGTAGTTTTTGCTAATTCAGACTGTTGTATTTTAAAAAGAGTCTGAATTACCACTAGTTTGGCGTCATCAAGGTAAGGGTCTGGTATGTTGATATTGCAAGGAGGTATGTTGCTATTATAAAAACTCCACTTCTTCGCCTCGACGTTCAGAACCAATAGAGTCCAGTGGTCTGCCTCTACGTCAATGGGTCGGTTCCTATTCGAGTTAATAGGGAAGATCAATAACTTGTATCCGGTCTGAACATGCTTCCTCAGCTTATCGGTGATTTTCGTATCGAGCACATCCTCGTATCTTTTTATGTCTTTTAAAAAAAACTACAAACCAAACAACAAGGAAAAAGTTTAAGATAAAATCTCAGACTCTTTTTGTAAAGAAACAAAGTGATGCATTGACAACATAAAAAGAGTTTGTGTTTTTACCCATAATATGGAGGTCGGTATCTTGAATGTTTTTGTAGACTTTGTCTGGTACTCTTGCTTCAATATGTGGGTATACCCATTTATGATCTGTAATAAAGATAAGTTTTAGAAAGAGTCTGAGTACAAGAGCTTGTAAGCAAGCAATTAAATTGTATGATCCTTGTATACTTACATTACAGCATAGCAACTGGCCATTAATTAAGTTGTAGATGTCGTTGAGAGTGATGAAGTAATCCTTATTGGTTGAACCGAGTTTTGAGAACAAGGCGGCACTGTAAATTAAAATTTTATAGTAAGCACAAAACAGTCTGAGATTGAAAAAAAAGTCTGACAACAAAACAGTCTGAGATTGAAAAAACAGTATAAGATTGAAAAAAACAGTATGACAACAAAACAGTCTGAGTTAAAAAAAAAACATTAAAAGTTGTATATAAAATGGACACAATAGATCATTTTTTTAAAGAGTCTGAGCTATATAAAAAAGAGTCTGAGCTATATAAAAAACAGTATGTGGCTTGTATAAAAAAACAGTCTGAACTAAATTTATCATTCTGAACTAAACAGTCTGAACTAAACAGTCTAACAAAAACACAATTGATCATTTTTTAAAAAGAGTCTGAGCTATATAAAAAAGAGTCTGAGTCTGGGGGCTTGTATAAAAAAACAGTCTGAACTAAATTTAAAAAGAGTCTGAGCTATATAAAAGTATCATAAATACAAAACAGTCTTCATTAAAACAATTCATACTGTTTTAAACAGTCTGAGGGAAATCTAAATGTAAAGAGTGTGAGACCTAATTGTATCATAAACACAAAAATAAAAAGAGTCTGACTTACAATGGTCCATTTGCGTTGTGAATTTCTTGAATTTTGCAGAAGATGTTGTCAGAGAGCTTTGTTGTGATATCATTCTCGTTTTTATTTGTGATGATATCGTGTGCTCTCTCTGTTTTGTCTGGTACATGGTCTACTAGACTACTGAAGTCGATTAGTGGGAAATGGCCTTCGCCACCCTGGTCGTCCAGTTCAGGATATTTCTTTTTTGATGCTCTCTTTTTTGCTGTTCGTCCACCCTTTGGTTTTTTATTTGCTTTTTCCAACAACGGATCAGAAGCGCCTACGTCTGCGACCATTTCAGAGTTGTCATCTTGATCAGCTTGCTTACGTTTCCGTAGCTGGTTCTCATTTTCTTGGGTTTTTGTTGGAGAGTCTATTTTACTTGGTGTGTACTTCACTGGTGGTCTCCTATCTGTTCTTGCTCTAATACGGAGAATGTTGGATCCCGGACCATCATACTCATAACCGAGTCTTTCCAGAATTTCTTTGCGGATTAAATCTAGCTATGGAGTCTGTATATCCGCATTTAGGAGAGCATCAGTTATAACTTCATCGATTCGGCACTTTTGTGAGTAGTCGTGTGCCGCATACACCTGTGCATCATTGTATAACCCTTCTATTAGCTCATGTTCCCCTGCAGCAATAAGAGGAAAAACAGTCTGAATAATTCATTGAAATAATACAGTCTGATTTATGATAGTAATAATACAGTCTGAGGTTTCTATTTGATATATTTCATTGAAAGAAATTTACTAAGCAAAAGAAAGGGATTCAGACTGTTTTTAATAATACATTATGAATGATAGTAACAATACAGCCTGAGATTTTAATAATATATTTTTCAGACTGTTTTTAGTAATACAATATGAATGCAAAATAGTTGCATTATTATTCAAATAAATTTTGTATTATTCAGACTCTTTTTACAGTTTTTGTACTGTAATAATTCAAAAACAGTCTGAATAATTCATTGAAATAATACAGTCTGAGGTTTCTATTTGATATATTTCATTGAAAGAAATTTACTAAGCAAAAGAAAGGGATTCAGACTGTTTTTAATAATACATTACGAATGATAGTAACAATACAGTCTGAGATTTTAATAATATATTTTTCAGACTGTTTTTAGTAATACAATATGAATGCAAAATAGTTGCATTAATATTCAAATAAATTTTGTATTATTCAGACTCTTTTTACAGTTTTTGTAAAAACAGTCTGAGATTCTATTGATATTTTTTAATTTTTAAACATACTGAGATTTAATACAGTCTGATTTATGATAGTAATAGATTATATGATTACAATAGAGGTACTTTACCTTTACCTTGTAGGTCTTCCTCAAGCTGCTTCTTTTCATTCTCCAAATTTTCTATTCTTTGATTCAACTCGACTTCTTTGTTTCTCATTTCATTTTTTTCTAAATCTGCCTTTTGCTGGAGATCAGAGACAATTCTTTGATTTTTGGTGATCATGTCCTCCTCAAGCTGCTTCTTTTCATTCTCCAATTTTTCCATTCTTTGATTCAACTTGACTTCTTTGTTTCGCATTTCATTTTTTTCTAAATCTGCCTCTTGCTGGAGATCAGAGACAATTCTTTGGTATTTGGAGATCATCTGCTCATTTTCTATAACACAAGCAGTCTGACTTAGGGAAACCAAGCTAATGGAAAAAAATTAGACAAGGGAGGAAGAGTTTGAATTGCATTTTATGGCGTTTACCTTTTATTTCCTTCTCGAGCATTTTCTTTTCTTCAACCATTTGTTCAACCTTTTGTTTCCACTCAGGTACCTACTTGGACTTTAATTTTTCTTCTAAAGCTAAAGATTTCCCAAGGTCGTTGATGTTTTTCTGCATTGTGGTTGTTAGGTCTTTATACTGTTTAATTTGCAAAATTGCCTCATCTAGGTTTTTCTGCAATTCAGCCACTTTGGTCTCTTCTTTTTCTGACTCTTCTTCTTTCCTCTCTTCGTGAATTGGACTTTCATTCACATACATATCATCGGCACTGTAATTATAACAGCCACCACCTCCAGATGGACCTCCCTCGTCATATTCAGTGCTCTTAGATGTTCCCATTATTTCACTGAATTTTGGAGTTTTTGGTGTTCCGAATTGTTTCCTAAGGAAGACGGTAAAATTTTTGTATGAATCACATTCGCTCTCATAGTCTTCTTTTGAGTTTTCCGAGCCTTCATTTTCAGAGTTTTCCAAGCCTTCCTCTTCTGTTGAACTAGAGTAAACATTCTGAGGATCTTCAACATTTTCGTCTATCTCTTTCTCCAACTCCTCATCTGTTAACCGCTTTGGTTTCGGAGGTAGCTTCTTTTTACCATCATAAATAACAAGATTTTTTGATTGTTTTCTACATCCCTATGATGATAATTTAAAGAATGAAAATAGTATTAGGTATTTATTTAGAAGCAATTGTATAGATAGAATAAAAACAGTCTATATAAAAATAGTGTTATACCTTTTCATTGCACAGGTCTACAATTGTGAATCTTGAGGAACACAACTTGAAGAATGAAAAGACGTCCCATTTGACACACAAAGCCTTTGTGGACGCTTCTTTTGTCATGTCCGGGTTTGAAATATTAAACCTTTCAAGGATGACATACTGTACAGATGGAAATACAGTATTTAAGAATACAGTCTGAGATTTAAATGATAGAAACAATACAGTCTGATTTTTAATAATATATTTTCAGACTGTTTCTAGTATTATTCAGACTCTTTTTACAGTTTTTGTAAAAACAGTCTGAGATAGATAGAGCAATAATATATTGTCTTAAATGATTCAGACTGTTTTTAAATGATTCAGACTGTTTTTTAGTATATTGTCTTAAATGATAGTAACAATACAGTATGAGATTTAATAATATATTATTCAGACTGTTTTTAGTATTATTCAGACTGTTTTTACAGTCTGAGATTTTTTGATATTTTTTAAACATACCGAGATTTAATACAGTCTGATTTATGATAGTAATAATACAGTCTGATTTATAATGGAAATAAATAAAGAGTCTGATGTAATAATAAACAACTTAAGAACATTCTGAACATATAAAAAGAGTACTAACTTATAAAAAAGAGTCTGAACTAATAAAAAAAGGTCTTGAGAAGTAATTTTATTGTACCGGTATCGTGAGTACACACGTGGACAGTGATCTTGGGTCTTGGTTGTTGAGCGACTCCATAAGCTTCTCATGTATATGAGTTGCCCAATCATATTCCTTTATCTCTTTGATGTCACCGGAAACTATTTTCAAATACCCCAATGCTATGGTCATGCCGCTCACCGTCAAGAAAAATGCATTTAGCATGTACAATGTTACCAGTCGGACGACGTCCACTCTACCAACTTTTGTTGTTAATACCAATGCTTCGTTCAATGCCTTTACGATAGCTGTTTTGGTTAGGTTGGATTTGTTGAGTTTATTTGAAAAGCATCTTTCAACAAAGTTGTGGTAGGCTTCTTGGTTTTTAGTAAAGCTTGTGAGAGCTATTGAATTTTCAGCATTACCAGAAATTCCATAAATGTCACGCACACGGTCTCTCTCTATGGGAACTGTGAATCTACCTAGCTTAAGGGCTTGTGAGTTTCTGTCGTACATCAAGGCCATCTGATACAATTCTTTATCACTTTTCCTAGCCTGGTTCGTGGTTAATTCTCCATTTCTAGAAGCATTGATCAATTCCCAGAACGGACAGTATTGCTTAACTAATTGAAGTTGTGCCGGAATGAAATTTGTTTCGACAAAGAACTTGATTAGAGTAACCAGGTTTGATTTGTACTGTATGTTGCCTTTTTTGGTGTTTGTTGTGTCACATGGTTGGTTTTTGGGGTTTGTCGAAGGTTTGATGGCAATATGTTTCTAAAAACAATAACAAAAAGTCTGTAAACAGTCTGTGTAAACTCATGCACATATTAAAATACAGAGAAAGTAAACAGTCTGAGTATTTTTCCAACATAATCTTATTAGAATATAAAGAGTCTGAGTACCAATTTTATTAGAATCGCTAAACATAAAAACAGTCTGAATACTATTTTTACCAATTTTATTACGAAAATAACTGAATATAAACAGTCTGAATACGAATTTTATTAGAATCACTAAACATAAACAGTCTGAATATTTTTTTCAACAATTACATATAGATCACTAAACAGTCTGAATCACTAAACAGTCTGAATACTTTTTTTCTAGGTTGTTTTATGTTTTTATTACCAAAACAACTGAATATAAACAGTCTGAATAATATTTTCAACAAATATTATTAGAATCACCATTTTTATTTAAAAATAGAGCCTGAACAATAGAGTCTGAACCCTAATTTATGTAAAATGGGCAAACTCAGTTAATTAAATTAAATTAAGGTAAATTAAATAAATAGATTAAGGAATAAATGGGTAAACACAATTAATAACCCTAATTTATGTAAAATGTCACTGAACTTACCTTAATTAAATTAATTTATATATTTTTCAGACTGTTTTAATAAAAACAACGATTAATAAACTTACCTTCACCATGTTGTTTTCTGAAATCAACGAAAAGAGATTTTTCAGTTTGATAGCCGGATTTGTTGGCGGTTTAAATAGAGAAAGTTTCAGTTTTTTCGGAGAGAGAGAGGAGAGAGGGAGAGAAAGTTTCTGTTTTTTTTAATTGTGTTCTTATGACGTCAGCAAATTTTTTAATGATGTTATCAAATAGACCAATGCTTAATTAGTTTCAGTTTTATGGACCAATGCTTAAATACTTTTGTTTTCATGAATAAATCCAAAATTTATCCTATTTTTTTTTTTTTAGCGATCATGTTTTGAAACATGATCATGACCATGTTTCCAAGTGCTATATTCTGGATATTTGGGTACACGACACTAAGTATACATGGGAGAGATGATTTGGTGATATTATTACAACATTATTAACTACCTACCCCCACTTTTTTTTTTGTACGTATCCCCCACTTGTACACGCAAAATTAAATAAAAAGTCAAACACGTATCCAAGCAAGAACTAATTAATTATGGCTCTAGGTCCCCACATATCAATTTAAATAATTCTCATTCCAAGCTAAATCTGGAGTGCCACATTTAACATTTAAATTTTAAACAACAATGGATTAACTTTAATAATCCGTTACTATTTAATTATTTATTATGAAACTACGTGTAATTTTAAACGATTAATAACTTGTATTAAAATTGTCGGAATGAATTTTTTTAAAAATTGATCATATAGTTTAAATGTTAAATTTTATAATTAGATTTAAAAAAATATTATTACGATACAAGTTATAAGCGGTTCAAAATTGTATTTAGTTTCGTAATGAACAATTAAATGAGAATGAAGGGAAGTAACCTATTTTGATTATTGTTGAGTATAATACGGAGTATTATTATTTTTATTGACACTAGCGTAATTAACATTTGAGATGTCGGGACTCGGAATCTCTGTTTATGACAATTAAATCTTATTAAATAATTAGCCAGCACATGTAAAGTTTTGGACGGGAAAGAAACTAATCAAGTACTTTTATATAGGGCTTAGTTATTACTTTTTATAATAATGGGACTGGTAATATGTGAATGTATAAAAATTATAATTTAAATATTGAATTACATTTTTAAAAATTCATTCAAACAATTTACCTACAAATGCAAAAGATTTAAATTTTAAATTTTGATATGTTAAGTATAAATTTTAGATATTTCTATAGCTGTGTAGTAGCTACTAGGGGTGGGCAAAAAATCCGCAAACCCGCCCCGTAACCCAATCCGTGCGGATTGGGGCGGGTTGGGTGTCAAAAAAAGTTAAATCCGCCCCGCCCCAATCCGTAAAAAAATTCGTGGGTTGGGTTAGGGTTGGGGTTTCCAAACCGCGGGTTAATACACCTCAACCCGTTTCAATCCGCATATATATATATATATATATAAATATAAATTTTCTCAAGATCTTTTTTAATAAGAGTTTCTATATTATAATAGTATTGATTTAAGAAAATTATATATATAGACAAAAAATCTTTGGATTGTCCAAACTTAAGCTTAATGATTCGATTGATATATTGTCTTATAAATTGAATGTATTATCTCGTACTTACAAAAAGAAAGAATTTTTAATCTGGGTATAGGTAGTATGAGTGGTTAATTTATTTTTAAAAATTTTATTTGTAATTGAAGTATAGTCAAATATGAAGTTATATAAAGTTATTACGAAATCTGTAGCTATTGAACTTGTGGATTCAATTAGCTATTGAACTTTATTTTGATTATGTTGATGAATAACAATTTGTTTTGTTTTGTTTTAGTTTTGTTATTTGTTCCGAACATTCTAAACATATTTTGGTTGGCTTTTAGTTTATATTTCTATTTGAATTTTTTTTTTTTTAAATATTTAGGTAAATTATGCGAAATAATTAAAAATTAATGACTAAAATGAAAATTCAAGAAACAACCCGCACCCAATCCGCCCCGCTTGATAATGGGTTGGGTTGGGTTGAGTTGAGGTTTTAATTATAATGGGTTGGGTTGGGTTGGGTTGGGTTGGGATTTGAATTTCACTAATCCGCCCCAATCCGTCCTGCCATTTATTTTACGGGACGAGTTAGGATTGAGACCAATCCGCCCCAATACGCCCCGTGCCCAGCCCTATTAGCTACCCAAAATGTCAATTACCGTTTGAGATATGTTCTACTATGTTAGTAGTATTTTCCTAGTATTTATTTATTTACATAGTGGAGTCTGTGAACCTATGAACATTATTGTATATAACGTGTGAAAGTGTATGTAAAGCGACTAGACAGACTCGTTTCACCATTCAAAAATTCCGTTTTCTCTTGGTGCCGTTTCTCATTGACCATTTTCTTCATGTGTATAAGTAATTTTTTTTTCTTTTTTCAACGTTAAGATTTCGGCTTTTAGTTTTGGTTGCCGTTTGCGTCGTCAATTATGGTTGCATAGTGCATTAATATTGCATTGAATTTAAGTAGTAGAATATACTATTATTACTATATTCAATAATTAAAAATACAGTATGTAAACTGTGAATTGTGTCCCCTCCAACGCTTCCTTTCATTAAATTTTTTTCTGACTTTTTTCAGTTCTTGGAGAGCCGCATCTGATTATAACACCTTTCCATATTTCCTTTAAAAAGATAAATCTTCAACTTCTGTACTTGATTGTAGCTCCTAACTAAAAGAGGCATGGTGAAATAGTAGAGGTGACACTCACTTTCAAGCTTTAGAATCTTCCTCTTTTTTTTTTCTATAAAAATTGCATAGCATTTGTTTCAGTGATCAGGTTAGAACTATTTTTGGTTATCTGATCTGGACTAGTTGCAACCAAACAATGGTTTGTTTTCTTCATCATTTATGTTTTTCTTCTTCCATATGGTAGTACTATCATTTATGTTATTTCTCTATGGTATATATTTTGGTGTTAATATAAGGTCTTCACCCTGTTTCTGATCCTGATATTCATGTTCACAAGCTGAGGTTTGTTTATTTTTTTACTTATTGATCCGAATAAGCTATAAAATTTAAGCAGAATAATCAAACTATTTCCTTAATCTTAGGTTAGAGCAGGAAAAGATGTAAAAAAAATGTTGCTGTATATAAATACTACTGTTGTTTCTGAAATCTTGATATCCATGTTTAATCTTCGTTTTTGCAGGAAAAGTAAAATGGTGTACTAAACCAAGCTTCAATTCTAGCCATGTCATCATCCTCTTGGCTCGTTTCTATTGAATGTTCGATATCGACCCGCCAATCATCAGATAGTTTTTCGATCGCACTCCAATGGCTGAGATTCATCCTCCTAACACCATGTCCTCAAAGAGTTATTTTCACGGTGATCAATATCCTATTCTTGCTTATCCTTGTTGGATTTTCAGTTAAGAAACTTATTTCTAGATTTATATTGAAAAATGATACAAGTTCGTCTGTCAAAAGCCCCTTACTCGAAACAACTTATAACATTTCTCCAAGAGTTACCCCATGGTTCATTTCTTCTTTTATTCTGACAGCTTTGCTGGCTATATTATACACTGTCTCATGTGTTATAGCTTTTTGCCAAAAATCTCAATCTCCTTGGCAGTTTAACGAAGCTATATTTCGATTTTTCCAAGCGATAACCCAAGTTGTGATTTTGGTCCTTGTTGCACATGAAAAGAAATTTAAGGCTGTCTTTCATCCTAAGCCTCTACGTATATATTGGGTTGCCAGTTTCATTCTTACGGTATTGCTATCCGCTTCTGCTATAATCCGATTTATTAGTGTAAGTGGCAATTATAATGTTGACATAAAAACAGATGATATTGCCTTCTTGGTTATGCTCCCAATTTCCGCTTTTCTTTTCTATGTCGGTGTTAAAGGATCATCTGGAATTATTTTTCAAGAATTGCAAGTAAATAGCAGTATCTTGGAGAATGAGAATGTGAGTGGATATGCAAAAGCTTCTTGGTTCTCTAAACTTACTTGGTCATGGATGACCCCAATATTGAATAAAGGATATAAAACCACGTTAAACTTGGACGACATTCCATCGCTTTCACCGGATCATAGGGCCGAAAAAATGTCAGAAATTTTCCGAACGAATTGGCCTAAAACCGATGAAAATTCCAAATACCCCGTATTATCGACATTGATCCATTGCTTTTGGAGGGAAATTATATTCACCGGTTCCCTCGCTGTTATACGTTTGCTCGTTATGTATACAGGCCCCGTCCTAGTCAACCGATTTGTCGCGTTCACTTCCGGAAAGGCGAGCAACCCGAGCGAAGGGTATTGTTAGTCTCAATTTTTTTTTTTTAGTTTTATTTTTTTAATTAAGTAGCACATGTATTTTCCAAGATTGGAACTCACAAAGTCTCCGGTACCATGCTAAATTATTGTCATACAATCTCGACGTAGTAGCAGGGTCAACTTTTTAATCATTTTTGTTATTTATTAACTGCAGGTACTATCTGGTACTAATCCTTCTCGTTTCAAAAATTGTCGAAGTACTTAGTTCTCACCATTTCAATTTCCATTCAAAAAAGCTTGGTATGCACATACGATGTACAATTATTACCTCTCTATACAAAAAAGGGCTTAGTTTGACATGTTCTTCGAGACAAGCACATGGGGTAGGACAGATAGTCAATTACATGGCGGTCGATGCTCAACAACTCTCCGATATGATGTCGCAATTTCATTCGATATGGCTAATGCCTTTTCAACTCAGCGTCGCTTTAGCTCTTCTATATTACTATATGGGTTTTTCGATGTTAGCAGCACTGGTGTCGGTTATAGCGTTGTTGATTTTTAGTTTTCTCAGCACGAAGTACAATAATGTTTTCCAATACCAAGTGATGACAAGCCGTGATTCTAGGCTTAAGGCAACAAACGACATGCTTAGTAACATGCGGGTAATTAAGTTCCAAGCTTGGGAAGAGCATTTTTGTAAGAAAATCGAGTCGATACGTGAGAAGGAATATAATTGGCTAAGCAAGTTTTGGTATTCGATGTCTTTGAATTTCGCTATGCTTTGGAGCATGCCGATTTTCATGGCGGTTTTGGTGTTTGGTCTCGCGATTTTGCTACACGTGTCTCTAGATACTGGCACTGTATTTACGGCTACGACTATATTAGCTATTATCCAAGACCCTATTCGGAGTTTTCCACAGGCTCTTATTTCAATTTCGCAAGCGTTTATCTCGTTAGGTAGGTTAGATGGTTTTTTAACGAGTAAGGAGTTGGATAGTGAGGCGGTGAATAGAGACGAAGTTCTTCGTGAGAAAAATGCGGTGAAAGTGGAAAATGGGACTTTTTCATGGAATGATGAAGGTGATGATATGGTTTTGAGAGACATTAATATAGAGATAAAAAAAGGGGAGGTTGCTGCAATTGTTGGAATGGTCGGGTCTGGAAAATCTTCTTTGTTGGCTTCGATTCTTGGGGAGCTTCACAAGAAGTCGGGCAAGGTATGATTCGTTGTTTTTTCTAATGATGTAAAAGTTAAAGTACTAAACTGGAATCTTGAAGGTGGCGTTTTTATACAATCATGATAATCTAAATCCAGTCTGAGACTCGTAGTTCTGAAGTACGAGGTGATATTTGAACTTGTGTTCAGTGGAAACTAAAGCACCGTCACAACCATCTAGACTGGACACACTTTTATGAAAATTACACAATATATATTAATTATTTAGATCCGCTGTTTTTTTTCCTAACTCGCTATTTACGCTTTTGGTCTAGAATTTCGCGCTTTTTGCGCTTTTGGTCCGCTATAGCGCGATTTTAGCGCAATTCCAGCCAAATAGTGGTCTTTCGTTGCGTTTTTTCCCAAAAAGCGCTATTTCTAAAACATCGATTCAGATTATGCTGACTGTATAAAGACGCTACCAATCTTGAAACAGACCTTAAAAGTGAGTCAGAATTTACCTAAAAAATGTATACTTATAAAATAGCAAAGCCATTGTCCGTTGCAGCTTAAGAAAATAAGTTGGAATATTCAGGGTTGAGAAAAAACTCGGTTCATCCAGCTTAATGCTTCTAACTTTTCCAACGAGAAAAACCAGGACGCTCAGCAATTGAGCATATCAACCAAATGAAATCCAATTTTTAGGCAGAGAAATTTTCACACTGCGTTCAAAAGCTACAACCATGCAAGGCCTAGGAAATAAAAGAAGGAAAAATTGGAGAGGTTTATTTGTTGAGGTCATTTTATAGGGTTAAAAAATAGTACATGAAAATAGAAAGCACGGGAAAATTGTTCGTAATCTATATTGATGTATAAAAATCGTGAGACTGTGTGATTGACTTTTCTACATATGAAAGTATTCATGAAAACATTCATTCTGTTCCTCCGTGCAGGTAACAGTTTGTGGGACAACTGCTTACGTGGCGCAAACATCATGGATACAAAACGCGTCTATTCAAGAAAACATCCTATTTGGTTCACTGATGAATAAGGAAAGGTATGACCATGTGATTAGGGTTTGTTCCTTGACAAAAGATTTCGAGATTTTGGAACATGGTGACCAAACAGAGATAGGCGAGCGTGGAATCAATCTTAGTGGTGGACAAAAACAAAGAATACAACTTGCAAGAGCAGTTTATCAAGATAGTGATATATATCTTCTTGATGATATATTCAGCGCTGTTGATGCTCATACTGGATCTGAGATATTCAAGGTGCACAACTGAACAATTTGCTTGTTCTGTTCCAGATTTTAAGCTCGCGCTTTTTTGCTTGAAGACTGAAGTGCATTTGACCATCTTAAGGAAAAAAGCTTTTCTGCTAAATAAAAAAACAAAAACAAAAAACGAGCTCAATATTCTAAATTCTGCAACCAGATAAGTAATATATAAATGCATTTATGCAGCAACTAAATATGGGAGAAAATATTGCAAGGTTGTAACTTGTTTGAGCTATTGCAGGAATGCGTCAGGGGAATTCTCAAAGATAAGACGATATTTCTCGTGACACATCAAATTGATTTTTTGCATAATGCAAACGTCATTATAGTAAGTACATTCCACCATTTTTGTTTGTCACGATAACCTGCTTCGGGAACTGAACAAACACAATGGTAGTTCAGTCCAGAGGTTGTGAAATTTCAAACCTGCATTTCCGTCTGCTTTGATACCATGTCAAGGGCTTGTTTCGTTACCACTTTCAAGCAAATAAGCTGGATCTTTCAAATTCATAAAAAAACTAGATTCATCGTGCAAAAATTTAGTTGCCTTTTCAGACCAATAAACAAGAAAAGCTCAGATCAGCTTTTAAGATGATCAGCTAGCTTTTGTCTAGTTTTTAACAAAATATATCTGAAAATCTGCAGGCAAAAGAGGACTTTATTCGTGCCACCGCTGAATTTAAAATTTAGAATAGCTATAAAAGTCTGTGGCATGATATTACTTATCTATTTATCATCATGCATTCACACTCTTTCTTTACTCGAATATTATAATTTTAATTCTAAAATTTCAGGTCATGCGTGATGGTATGATAGTACAATCTGGGAAATACCAAGAACTTCTTGAATCTGGCACCGATTTTAGTGCATTAGTAGCTGCTTACGAAACTTCAATGGAACTTGTCGAAACGAACACACCTGGGCCCACTGCTAATACCCAAATAACCCAAACAACTGATACACAACAATTAAGTAGATCTAGTTCCCTCGAAAAGGGTTCTTCAAAACTCATTGAGGACGAGCAGAGGGAAACTGGCCATGTCAGCGCTGATGTGTACAAACAGTACTGTACCGAGGCTTATGGGTGGTGGGGAGTGATGGCGGTGATTGTAATTTCGCTCTTCTGGCAGATATCTTCTATGGCTAATGATTACTGGTTAGCATACGAGACCTCGGGAAAAATTGTTTTTAAGCCTTCTGTTTTTATGACAGTTTATGCGACACTAGCGGCGGTGGCTTGCGTAATGGTTCTGGCGAGATCGTTTCTTGTGTCTTATTTGGGTTTAATAACAGCTCAGAAATTTTTCCATCAAATTCTTCATAGCGTGGTGCATGCTCCTATCTCGTTCTTTGATACTACTCCTTCTGGAAGAATTTTAACTCGAGTAAGCATAAGTTTATGTATACTTGCTTTCTTCATTTGTCATATACATGTATATAGGTTTTTTTTTTGTTATCTGTACTAACACCGCTTTTTTTTTTTAGCCCCCTGCTACCATTTTTTTCTTCCGCTTCCCTTTACTTACAATCTTTCTCTTTTTTGGAAAACGTGTGAAATACTTAACATAATTGCAACACGTGCTGTCACATGACCCATTTCCGTTAACGGCAGGGGCAAATATTGTCAATTAATGGGCAAACTTAAAAAAATTGTTAAATAAAGTTAAAAAAGACTTCCAAAAAAGTACGCGTTACGTGTAAAAAGACGTCGGATCGGATGTGATTTAGACTCATTGTTAACGCGTTAACGGAAATGGGTCACGTGACAGCACGAGTTGTCAATTCTGTTAAGTATTTCACACCTGGTTCCCAAAAAAGAGAAGAATTGTAAGTAGAGGGAAGCGGAAGAAAAAAATGATAGTAGGGGGCTCAAAAACGAAATGGGATGTTCGTATATGTAACAAAAACAAAAATAACCCATGTTCGTATGTGTCTGTGTGTTAATTAATTTATTTTTATTTTTCATTTCCAGGCGTCAGCAGACCAAGCTGCCGCTGACTTTACTATCCCCTTGCTCTTGAGTATGACACTAGTTATGTACTTCAGTTTGATCACGATCATTTTTGTTACGTGTACGAATGCCTGGCCTGTGGTAGTCCTTGTTATTCCGATGGTTTGGTTGAATATATTGTACCGGGTATGTACTCTCCAAACCTCAAGTTTATGGACCTCTTTTTATAAAAAATTGATAGCTCGCTTATTGTTGTAGAGGTAAAGTACCTTTTACGTTTTGGCAAAAAGCTTAAATCTTAAGTTTAAAGACTCTGAGACGCGCTTTGTGCTCTCAAAAGCACAAAAACTTTATGATTTGTTACTTTTTCCAAAGCCTAAGCTTACGTCTTTCTCTGTAATAAATGGCGAAAACCATGATACCTCCAGCTTTTTATGATAAATCGCAATTGTGGTTTACTTTAAAATTAACAATTAATACCTAAATACAATGATCCTATTTTCTTGACCTTTTAATTTTTTGATTGCCAGAGATACTATATTGCTACGGCACGTGAGTTAACACGTCTCGGTTCGATAACCAAAGCGCCGGTAATACACCACTTCTCAGAAACCATATCAGGCGTAATGACAATCCGTTGCTTTAGAAAAGAGGAAAGGTTTCTCAAAGAAAGTATGGACAGAGTTAATGCAAATATA
Organism: Primula veris; assembly: GCA_963682055.1. Lineage (NCBI taxonomy): Eukaryota > Viridiplantae > Streptophyta > Magnoliopsida > Ericales > Primulaceae > Primula > Primula veris. Next base: position 22,394,926 of record OY821743.1, on the reverse strand, counting down.
CGTACGGATTTTCACACCAATGCTTCAAACGAGTGGTTTGGGTTCCGTCTGGAGCTGATGGGGGCTTTTTTCCTCTGCATTGCTACCATTCTCATGGTCTTTTTACCTAGTACTCTCATTGCTACAGGTAGTTGTTTCCCTCCAAGTTCTGTTTTTATGGCTTGCGAAATTCTTATCCGTTGTTCTAGTTGCTGTTATGCAGTTAGGTTCCAAGTGTAGTTGCAACCACAGTTGGAACCTAAGTATAATGATGGACAGAACAGTAAAGTTAAATGTACTTGAATTAAATCACACGCACATTTAACAACGGAGTTCACCCAATTGGGCTACGTCTCCGGGGCACTCACCCAGATTATGATATTATAAAAGATTACAATATAAGATTTAAGTCTTAATGAAAAACTCTCAAGACTCCCTCTAGGTTTTCTGCCTATCTCTATATTGCTCATACCTTATAATTATCACTCAAAATATCAATGGCATCCCACAATTGTTTTCCATTTAAAAGATCACAGTGTATTCTCTCAAGAATGAATTCTTTATAATTTAGAACACACTTTTTACAAGCAAAATTATCAACTATTTATAGGAGTAAAAACAATCTTATTTCTTCAAGATCTTGATGATTGCTTTTGACTCTTTTGATTGACTTCAATCTTTACATATTGCACGAGATACTTCAGCGTAGTATTGACCTCAATCTTCATAAGTTAATACCTGTTAATAACTAGCTTGGAAATAGGAGTTAGTCTTTTCCCAAAAACAAGGAACAGATAGTATCTTTTAGAGATAAATATTTTCTGAATATATTTTGAAACATTAACTCCATATATCATTTAATATAAAATAGATCATACTGATTTTGATAGAAAATATAGATTGAATTAAGTGATAAAGACTTGTAAGAAAATAGAGATCTAGTTTGACTAATCTAAAGGAAACATGTCTTTATAAACTAAATCTCCTTATATCTTTTAGGTAACATCTTTCCTTATCACTTTAATATTCTCAATATACACAAAATAAATCTTTAAGAACATATGAGAATATATCCTGCATACTTTAAAACAAATAAACGTCATTAAAGAATAGTAATGCAGGTTTACAGAACTGGACAAAATCCTGCAGAACAGCAGGTTGGAACTGTAGTTGCTACTGAGGTTGCAACCTCACTTGTAAACTTAAACCTGTCTCAATTCTTAACAATCAACTAGGATTATTTAGTTCAAACCAATAGACAACAAATAGTTTATGGGCCAGAAATCTGGTCCTAACAATCTCCCCTTTGTCATTGGTTTTGACAAATAATCTAAGTTTATGAAAAACACTTCACCTGCAAATTTGTTAGCAAATACAGTCTTTTACTGTATATTTTTTTTCAGTGCTTTTGAGTTAATCATTTAAGCTCCCCCTGCAAGTTAGGATAGCAGGCATCATTTAAACACAGACAACTATCCATTCACCAGAGTTTCAGAACATATTCAAATTTCAAAAAGAAACATAATTCAGAAATAAATTGCAGAACAAACATAAGGCCAAAAATATTGGCACAAGATAGTCTTAACACAAAATTTACAGAAACAGAAATTGAAATTGAAAGCATAAACATGAACTTATAAACTTCACTCTCCCCCTATTTGTCAGAATCAAGACACACTAGGAATTAAAGGGGCCTTCTGGAGTAAGGAGCTCTTTCTGAGATAGGTTCATCTCTGATGATGTCTTCATCTTCTTCACTGCTGAGAGAATAACCACTGTCACTGCTGCTGTCATTGTCACTTTCTTTAAGATTTTCCAGCAGCTTTTTAATCTCATAATCATGAGTGTCCAACTCAATTCTCTTTTCTTGGTGATGGCAAGCTGCTGTTCCAGATACCTTCTAACTCCTTTCTTCTTAGGAGTAGCACTAGTAGACACATTTTCCTTTCCCTTCTCACCAGTGATGTCATTAATATGGCCTTCTTTTAGAAGCTTTGCAGAGATGTATAAAGCAGGAGGACACTTGGTAAGCTTTTCAAAAGAGTTTAGGACAGGATGTATGGAAGATGTGGGTACAACTTGAGACAGAATCAGTTGAGTTATCAAGCAAGGAAAGGGTAGCAGTATGGAAGGAGCCTTGACATCACAAAAGTCTCTGATGAGGTTGAACACATGATTACCAAAGTTAATTGGTATTTTTGACATGATCCTATAGATAAAGACTGCCATATCCTTGGTAAGTTTTGATGGTTGTTTGGTTGGAGTCCAATTAAACTTAGAAATCTTAGCAGCACTAAGAGTAAGAGAAGTGGTTTTAATAGAATTTCCATCAAACTGATTTTCCTTGCCTGTAATTGCAAGAGCTACATCATGAATGTCATAATCACCACCACCCTCAGAAGGACTAGGAGAACCTAGAAACTTATTGATCAAATCAGGGTTAAAATCTAGAGTAAGACCCCTTACATACACTCTCTCATAGGCTGTATCACCCTCATCAAACACACCAGCATTTAAATTGGCATAGAATTCCTTAACTAATTCAGGAAAGTAAGAATCAGGGTAGCTGATAGTCCTTTCTAAACCAACATCCTTTAATAGTTTTTCAACATGCACCTGAATGTTCTTATAGCTAGCCAAATTCAACTGCCTTTCAGCATGAATCTCCCTATTACTAAGTGCACTGAACCTGTCAGACATAATCCCATTCCAAAACCTAGGATCAACCTCATTATAGAGAGTGTCATAAACATATTTAATAGAAATAGGGTCTCTCTGTAGGTTTCTACCAGGACGTTTCTTAACCCTACGTTTCCTAGCTTGGGTAGAAGAAGTTTCACTTACCTTGGCCTTAGAACCTGTACTGGTTTTGGATTGATCCATAAAGTTTGTAAGAGTGCTGTCATCTTCATAGTTGAGATTTGATTGACTAGGAGAAGAAGAAGACATGGTTGGAACTTAGGTTGCAACTGGACTTGGAACTACGAAGAATGGTTTTGCAGAGAAACTAGGGTTTTTAATAAGAAAGAGAGAGATAGAGTAACTTTTGATTTGTTTAGTATTTTGGGATAGTAAAAGAGTTAGTATTAATAGCAATTAAGCCCAAATCTTTTTAAATATAGAAAAGATACACCCAAATCTCTTTTTGAAACAAATTTCCTGAAAAATAGAAACTTACCTTGCAACAGATATGGAAATTTTGAAATTCGAATTAATCAAGAGAGATACTGTTTTTATTAAGCTAAATTCAGCAAACAATTTAGATATACATTCCAATGTTAAACAGATTTATCCAATATTTCGAATTTTAAAGAGTTGAAGTTTTGAAGATAATTTTGACTTGTTTCAAGATAAAGATAGCAATAACATATAGATATAGAACTTTGAAAACAAGATTCTAGCCATTTACTCAAGAAGATATATTTATCATAGAATATCCATAATAAAAATTAAATCTAGGAGCTTATATTGAGAAAATCCGTTTTTCCTCTACACAAAAACTAGATTGATGACCTCAGCAAGGAAAGAGTATAAGTGATGTCAAAAATATCAAGACTTTGTCTTTGCTTTTCATTTGTTTTGTACACTATCATAGGCATTATGATAATCTTCAGACAATCACTGATCTGTTATGTATTTGAGAATGAGGTTTCAACTGAGCTTGCAACCTACTTATAAAATTTGCACTTTGTGCTTGCAACTCTATTACCAGAGAGGTTTTAAGACAAGTTATCCCACATCTGTTTTTGAGACACCAATTAGCGGGTTTTTCAAAACAAAAACTTCATAGTTCAATCAAGACTTACCTTAGAAATGTATTAAATGTACTTAAAACAGACATACATAGCAAGAGTATTCAATTAGATCTATAGTGACATACCCCTATATCACTTCTTAAAGATTCAAACTTGTTTGTATCAGGGGTTTTGTGAAGATATCTGCTAATTGTCTTTCAGTTGAAACATGTTCTAAAATTAAACTCTTTTCTTCAACTAGTTCTCTGATAAAATGGTGTCTTAGGTCAATATGTTTAGTTCTAGAATGTTGTACTGGATTCTTTGCCAAATCTATAGCACTTTTGTTATCACAAAACAGAGTTAATACTTCTTGTTTAATATTATAATCATTTAACATTTGTTTCATCCATATGAATTGAGTGCATCCACTTCTAGCTGCAATGTATTCTGCCTCAGCAGTTGATAAATAAATGCAGTTTTGTTTTTTTACTAAACCATAAAACAAGATTATTCCCAAAATAAAAACAACCACCAGAAGTATTTTTTCTGTCATCTATATTACCAGCCCAATCTGCATTACAGTAACCAACAAGAAAGTGGTTTGTATCTTTAGAATACCATAGACCAAGGTGAATAGTGCCTTTTATATATCTTAAAATCCTTTTGACAGCCAGAAGGTGAGATTCTAAAGGGTTTGCCTGATATCTGGCACACTCCTACACTTAAGCAAAGATCTGGTCTACTAGCAGTTAAATAGAGAAGACTTCCAATCATAGATCTGTAGAGACTAGGACAAACACTCTTACCTTTATCATTCTTAGACAATTTTAAAGTAGTACTCATAGGAGTTCTTTTCTCTTTACTATCACTTAAATCAAATTTCTTGACAAGATTGTCAGCATACTTACTTTGGCATAGAAAAATGCCCTTTTCATTTTGTTTAACTTGCAATCCTAGGAAGTAAGTTAATTCTCCTCCACCACTCATTTCAAATTCATGCTTCATATCAGAGATAAATTCAACAATTCTATTATCAGATGTGGAGCCAAACACTATGTCATCAACATAAATTTGAGCAATGATGATATCCTTAGTAGTTTTTTTAGTAAATAGAGTTTTATCAACTCCCCCTCTGTTAAAACCTTTTTCAATTAAGAACTCAGTTAACCTGTCATACCAAGCTCTAGGAGCTTGCTTTAAACCATACAAAGCCTTTTTCAGTAAATAAACATGTTCAGGGAATTTTGGGTCTTCAAATCCTTTGGGTTGACTAACATAAACTTCTTCTTGAATGTTACCATTTAAGAAGGCACTTTTAATATCAAGTTGAAACAGCTTAAAGTCATATAAGCAAGCAAGTGAGAGGAGCATTCTAATAGATTCTATTCTTGCTACAGGAGCAAAAGTTTCATCAAAGTCTATTCCTTTTATTTGACTGTATCCTTGAGCTACAAGTCTAGCTTTATTCCTAACAATGATTCCATCTTCATTACTTTTATTCCTAAAGATCTATTTTGTACCTATAATGTTTTTACTCTTAGGTCTAGGTACTAATGTCCAAACATCATTCCTCTCAAATTGAGACAGTTCATCTTGCATAGCCAAAATCCACTCACTATCTTCCAATGCTTCTTTTATATTCTTAGGTTCTAACTGTGAAGTATAGCAAGGAAAGTGAACAACATCACTCCTTTTACCTCTGCTTTTCATACCTGAAGTGACTTCTCCTATGACATTATCAAGAGAGTAATTTTTCTGAGTCCTTACATAGCGAGGCTTGCTTGTAGTTTGATTTGGAGATCTTTCTTCTTCTTCTTCTTCAGAATCTTTTGTATTCTGGGTTTCAACCTCAGTTGCAACTGGGCTTCCAACCACCACTGGACTGCCTTTTTGCTGAATTTCTCCTGTTTCTTTTCCTGTAATTCCTGACTCTTCATCATCGCCTGTAGTCTCATCAACATCTTTTAAATCATCAAATATCACATTATATGATTCCATGACACAATTTGTTCTCGATTAAAGACTCTAAAAGCTCTACTGTTTTGAGCATATCCAAGGAATACCCCTTTGTCACTCTTAGAATCAAATTTTCCAAGATGTTCTCTATCTTTAAGAATGTAACAAACACACCAAAATACTTGAAAATATTTGACATTAGGTTTTCTACCTTTCCAAATTTCATAAGCAGTCATGGTAGTACCTTTTGTAATATAAACCCTATTAACAATATGGCATGCAGTGTTAACAGCTTCAGCCCAAAATCTTTTGGCAAGTTTCTTAGAATTAAGCATGACTCTAGCCATTTCCTGAATAGTTCTATTCTTTCTTTCCATTATACCATTTTGTTGTGGGGTTTTTGGTGCAGAAAACTCATGACTTATACCTAGAGAGTTGTAAAAGTTGCTAAACTTGCTGTTTTCAAATTCAGTTCCATGATCACTTCTAACCTTAACAATTTTACCAATGGTGTAACCTTTTTCAAGTTGCAGTTTCAAGCAAACGGTTTTAAAGAGTTCAAAGGTTTCAGTTTTATCCCTTAAAAACACCACCCAAGAGTATCTAGAGAAATCATCTACAACTAACAAAATATACTTCTTACCACCAATACTTTCAGTTTACATAGGACCCATTAAGTCAATATGAAGAAGTTCTAAGACTCTCTTAGTGTAGATTTGACTAGTACTCTTGTGAATACTCTTTGATTGTTTACCTATTGCACAATCACCATACACACCTTGAGTTTTAGAACTGAGTTTGGGAATACCTCTTATCAATTCTTCTTTAACAAGTTTATCCAAGGTTTTATAGTTTACATGACCAAGCCTTTTATGCCAAATATCAACATTGTTAGTAATAGCTTGATTGCACCTATTCTGAGGTAATTCTTTTTCAGATTTTTCAAAAATATAGCAGCTATTTGCTGATCTTACTCCTGTCATGACCAAATCATCATCTAGATCAGTAATAAGACACTTATCTTTGTTAAACTTAACAACCATCTTGTTGTCACACAGTTGACTAATGCTGATAAGATTAGCTTTCAAACCATCTACAAGAAACACATCATTAATTTCAGGCATTTCAGGTTTGTTTAAGATTCCTTTTCCAATAATTTTACCTGTATCTCCACCTCCAAACACAACAGTGTTTCCTGTAAGATTAATGACATTTTTTAGAGCACTTGCATTACCTATTATATGCTTAGAACAACCATTGTCAAAGTACCAATCATTAGTAGTAACTGCATTTAAAGAAGTAATAACAGCTTTATTGTTGGCAACTGGATTATTGTTAATTTTAACTTTCCAAATCCAATTCATCTTTTTATTCCAAGCTGGAATCAATCTATTTTTCTGAGAAATATACTTCTTGTGCATTTTTAATAGCACCTGATTTCTAGATGACCAGGCCTTTTGCAAAAGTTACACAGTTTTAAATCAAAAGTAGATTTACCCTTAAGATTATTCAGTTTTTTCTTGGTTGCAGCTGTACTTCTAACCTTATTGTCAAAAACATGAGTTTCAGTTTTAACAAGAGCTTTAACAAAAGTAGTTTTTACAGTGCTTCCATGACCATAGTAACCCAAACCACTGTTATCTTTAGAGCCTCTAGAATAGGACAACATGTCATCTAACTTATCTGATACAGACACATTCAGCACTTTTATTTTCTTCCTGGTCTCAGTTAACTCAACCAGTTGTGTGTTGAGTTGCTCAGTGAGATTCTTTACCTCATCCTTTAGATTAGCATTAAGTTTGTTTATGATCAAGGATTGTTTACTCAGACATTGATATTTTTCAAAAGGACAAGATACTGTTGAGTACTATTTTCATCAGAGTGCTCTTCTTCATCACTGCTATAGGTTTTAAGTGCAGTTGTAACTAGGGTTAAAACTGACTCACAATCACTTTCATACACAGGTTCTTTTTCAGTGATTCTTCCTATAAAATTAACAAAGTTAGATTCATTCTCTTCATCACTGGTGCTCTCAGATTCACTGTCACTGTGAGTGGTTATATAAGCACTTTTGTTTCTTTTCAATGTATTAGCACACTCAGCTTGAATATGACCAAATCATCTACACTCTCTGCATTGAATTTCTCTGGACTGATAGTCGCTTATCATCTTTTTCTTTTGGATTCGACTTTCCTTTAGGATTATTATTAAACTTATCTTGAGTTTCTCTTTTCTGAAAGTTTTTTGACATACCAGGATCATCCTGTCTTTTCTTGTAAAACTTTTTGTAAACCTTTTTAGCAAAGAAAGCTAACTGTTCTTCATCATGCATATTATCACAAATTCTAGGTTCAGTTTTCTTAGCTTGGAAGGCTATTCCTTTTTCTGTTCTCTTAGGTTTGAAGAATTTTAGTTCATGAGTGCTTAGATTTCTCATAAGTTCTTCAAGTTTTAAGTTTTCTAGATCAGTTGATTCCTCAATGGCAGTTACTTTAATTTCGAATCTTTCTGGAAGAGACCTAAGTGTCTTCTTTACAAGTTTATCGTCACTATATTTTTCACCTAAGGTTCCAGCTTGATGAGCAATGTGACAAATTCTACCATTAAATTGTTCAATTGTTTCGTCTTCCCCCATTCTTAGATTTTCAAACTGAGTAGTTAACTGTTGGAGTTTATAGGCTTTTACTTTAACAGTTCCGTCAAATGTTACTTGTAAGATATCCCATGCCTCTTTGGCAGTTTCACAATGAGAGATATACCTGAATACGTTTAGAGTTACACCAGCAAAGATCAAGTTTATTGCAGTTGAGTTTGCACTTGATTTTTTGTCCTCATCAGCAGACCACCTATCTTCAGGCACATAGACTAGTTCACCATCACCATCAGTAACAGTTGGAACTTCCCATACATAGAATACAGACTTCCATGCTTGTTCATTTTGCTGTTTGATAAATGATCTCATCCTTATTTTCCATACTCCATAGTTAACTCCTCTTTCAAGCAATGGAGTTTCCTTCCCTCATTAATTCCATCTTTACCAGAACACAGGATCCACACTAAGATCTAGTGTGAAGCTCTGATACCAATTGAAATTCCTATCCGTTGTTCTAGTTGCTGTTATGCAGTTAGGTTCCAAGTGTAGTTGCAACCACAGTTGGAACCTAAGTATAATGATGGACAAAACAGTAAAGTTAAATGTACTTGAATTAAATCACACGCACATTTAACAACGGAGTTCACCCAATTGGGCTACGTCTCCGGGGCACTCACCCAGATTATGATATTATAAAAGCTTACAATATAGGATTTAAGTCTTAATAAAAAACTCTGAGACTCTCTCTAGGTTTTTCTGCCTATCTCTTTATTGCTCCTACCTTATAACTATCACTCAAAATATCAATGGCATCCCACCATTGTTTTCCATTTAAAAGCTCACGGTGTATTCTCTCAAGAATGAATTCTTTATAATTTAGAACACACTTTTTACAAGCAAAGTTATCAACTATTTATAGGAGTAAAAACAATTTTCTTTCTTCAAGATCTTGATGATTGCTTTTGACTCTTTTGATTGACTTCAATCTTTCCATATTGCACGAGATACTTCAGCGTAGGATTGACCTCAATCTTCATAAGTTAATACCTGTTAATAACTAACTTGGAAATAGGAGTTAGTCTTTTCCCAAAAACAAGGAACATATAAGATAGTATTTTTTAGAGATAAAATATTTCTGAATATATTTTGAAACATTAACTCCATATATCATTCAATCTAAAATAGATCATACTGATTTTGATATAAAACATAGATTGAATTAAGTGATAAACACTTGTAAGAAAATAGAGATCTAGTTTGAATAATTTAAAGGAAACATATCTTTATAAACTAATCTCCTTATATATTTTAGGTAACATCTTTCCTTATCACTTTAATATTCTCAATATACACAAACTAAATCTTTAAGAACATATGATAATATATCCTGCATACTTTAAAACAAATAAACATCATTAAAGAATAGTAATGCAGGTTTACAGAACTGGACAGAATCCTGCAGAACAGCAGGTTGGAACTGTGGTTGCAACTGAGGTTGCAACCTCACTTGTAAACTTAAACCTGTCTCAATTCTTAACAATCAACTAGGATTATTTAGTTCAAACCAATAGACAAGAAATAGTTTATGGGCCAGAAATCTGGTCCTAACAGCTTGTTCCATCTCAGCTTTTAAGCAACTTAGCTGGATTTTTTTAGGATTAGAAAAAGATGTAACATCCAGCTTAGAGCTTCTACTTTTTTCAAACAACAAATCAGAAAATGTCACCTTTTAAACTTACCAGCCAAATGCAGTTGACTATTTGAGCTTTAAAGAGAAAACACAGAAAAGCTAAGCTTAAAACTGTAACCAAACAAGAGTACAACCTATCTGGCTTGTTTGGCTTCATCTTTGAAGCAAATAAACTAAGATTTTTGAGGTTGAGAAACAAAGAGGGTTCATTCAGTCTAAAGCTTCTAGCTTTTCAATCCAGAGAAAAGACAAAATAAGCTCAGGAGTTAAACTGGACTTAGCATTTAAACAAAAAAGCAAAACAAATTGAGTGTAAAATCTCCAGCCTATCAAGGACTGTAATGAACAATATAAAACTGATGCAAGTGTAAGGAATGGATCTGATAAAGTTGTAACCAGTTAACCACCTCTGGCTTGTTTAGAAATACCAAATGAGTAATTCAACTGGAATTTTGAAGTTAACAAAAAAGCTTGTATTTTCCAGCTTAAAGCCTATAGCTTTTCACGTCACAAACTAACTAAGCTCGGGTCTGAAGCTGGGAAGCCAGATAGAGTCTAGCTTTTAGACAAAGCCAAAAAAGTTAGCTTAAAAGTTGTAACCAAACAAGGCTGTAATGTACGAAACATAACTTCCGCAAGAGTAAGGATTTGCTCTGAAAGATTGTGTAATTCTTTGTATTCCAGAGTATGTTGGCTTGGCTCTATCGTATGGGCTTTCTCTTAACGGTCTATTGTTTTGGGCTGTATTTATAAGCTGTACTGTCGAAAATCAAATGGTTTCGATAGAAAGAATAAAACAGTTCATTAGAATTCCATCAGAAGCTCCATGGAGGATACCTGGTTGTCTCTCTTCTCCCGACTGGCCCTTACGTGGCGATATCGAGACCATAGATTTGCAGGTATATATTTTCTTTCTTTCTTTTCCATTTATTGCCTCTCAGAATATTCTTACCTGCTACCAAGGTTTGGCTTAAAATATTCACAAGAGTTTACAAGTTTGGAGGTAAAAGAGTAGTAAGTTTTCCATAAAATAAGGTATATGCTCATAAACACGAATTATAGCTACAAGCCGTAAACACCTTCTCACTAACACACAATAGAACATATAAACCAATAAGATTATAAAAGGAACCTATAGTTCGTAAATGGAATATAGATGTGAGAAAAGGGACTCTATTCAAGAGTTAAGACTCAAATCCTGAAATCTAAATTTAAGGCTTTTGCACATTACAGCGTGTTTTGTACTTTTTTTGTTACGTTTTTCGTGTTTTTTTATGTTTTTCTGTGTGTGTGCGTTTCTTTATGTGTGTATATTTTATGCTTGTCACTGGAACTCCATCATTTACCCTTAAAGTGTCTTGGAAACGCTTTCACGCATGTTTTACTTTAAACATTGCTTGGGACTAATGTGAATACTTTTGAGCAGGTTAGGTATCGGCCAAACACGCCCCTAGTTCTGAAAGGGGTTAGTCTCCGCATCGAAGGTGGAGAGAAAATTGGTATAGTAGGAAGAACTGGGAGTGGAAAATCAACTATGATCCAAGTTTTTTTCAGGTTAATCGAGCCTTTTCGGGGAAAAATATTAATTGATGGGGTCGACATTTGTAAAATAGGCCTTCATGATCTTAGGTCTCGTTTTGGGATTATTCCCCAGGATCCGGTGCTTTTCGAAGGAACCGTGAGAAGCAACATCGACCCCATTGGTCTGTATTCAGATGATGAAATTTGGAAGGTATTTTTTTGAACCTGTGATTTCGACTTGAATTTGAGTTAATCATCTACTTTTTTCTTGTGAACCGACTGTGCGGCTGTGCCTCTAATCTTGATCATTTGTAGAGTCTTGAAAGATGCCAATTAAAAGACATCGTGGCCTCGAAACCTGAAAAGCTTGATTCTCTAGGTATTGATTTATTCACTCATAGTCTGTTATTGTAAATTTTTAGTTACCTAAATGGCTAAACCAATATAGATGAGAACAAGAACCAAATTTGAAAATTTGAAAACACCCTGCCTCTTAGTGCTTGTTTAGTTGCAGCTTTTAGGCGGTTTCTTTGAATTTTTTCTTGACAGTTGTATTTCATTTAATTGACCACCTCAAACAACCTGCCTATTTAGGCTTGTTTCTTGCAGCTATCAAGCTTAGTTTGTTGCCTTTTTCCTATTTCCTGTACTTCATTTGGTTCACCGCCTTAAAAACTTGGTTTTGGAGGGTATCTGAGAGACCTTGAAGTTTTAAGCTGGATGAACCAAGAATTTATTTGACTGGATTATGCGAATTATTTGCCTAAAATCTGCAGCCAAACAAATTTGTCTCAATTTCTCACTTTTTAGTTGACGAACCGATAAAAATGAGGAAATTAAAATTAGAGCACATCTACCTATTTAGGCTTGCTTCATTTCAGCTTTTAACTGTAGGTTATTTGCTTTCTGCTAATGAGTTGTATTTACTTCAGTTGACCAGCTTAAAACCTTCTCTTTTTGTAGGTTCGCAACCTTAAAAGGCTAAATTTAAAAGTTATAAACCGAATTACCCTATATTTAAAAACCAACTTCTCAAAAGCAGCACACCCCCAACTAGTTAACTGGAGTAATTAAATTACTTCATACATTGTATGTTTTTTTGTTCAGAATTTGTTTTTCCTTTGACCAGTGGTAGACAGTGGAGACAACTGGAGTGTGGGACAAAGGCAGCTCCTGTGTTTAGGGCGAGTATTACTTAAACGAACGAAAATTCTATTTATGGATGAAGCAACAGCTTCCGTCGACTCCCAAACAGACGGAGTTATTCAGAAAATTATTCGCGAGGATTTTTCTGAGTGTACAATAATTAGCATAGCTCATCGAATACCCACCGTAATGGATTGTGATAGAGTTTTGGTTATGGATGCTGGTATGCGTTTACTCTCCCTTTATGCTCCCTTCTTGTAGCTTTTGAGGGGAGAAAAGATAGCTTTTTTCGTAAAGAGAAAAAAGTTCTATTAGTTTAGCCTAAGGTCTTATATGTGGAGCTTTTAAGCGCTTCAATTTCTTTTTTACCGGAACTGGGTTGTATTTGGTTGACCAGTTTAATGTTTTCTTTCCTAAAAATGCTTAGAATCTTTCAGCTCGATGAAACTAGCTTTTACTCAACTTCAAAAAAATCTAGCTTATTTGCTTTAAAGATGTTGCCAATTAAGCTCATAAGCTGGAGGATCGAATTTAATTTTCCTAGCAAATTAAATTTGATGATTCTATGCAAATTATACATATCGTAATGGTTCTTTTTTCCGGTAAGTAGGTTGTGTTTAGTTACAGCTCTGAAAACTAAGATCTGATTCTTGGTATAATTAGATTATAGGAAAATGTGCAACAGCTAATATGTATCAGTATTTTTGGTAAATGCAGGGTTAGCTAAGGAATTTGATTCACCATCTAGTTTGATCGAGAGACCTTCCTTGTTCGGGGCATTGGTTCAAGAGTACGCTACCAGGTCGGAAATATGAGCGCTCGCACTATTATTTGGGAACAAATAATTGGGTCTTTTGATACAAAGAGCCACCCACTTCGCATTACCTTGGAGAAAAATGGTAATTTTTCCGAGTTATAAAATGAAAAATGATAATTAGGACGACACTTTTAGGGTCTTGGTGTTTTCTTTCGACTGTTTTAAAAATGAACGAGGGCATAGCATAAATCATACAAAAAGGCTGAACATTATGTTGTACTCTTCTATGTTAAATTTAGATGCCAAGAGAAAGAAAGAGCAACCTATACAAGTTGTTTACAGTATCTTTATACTTTTCGTTCTAGTTTCTGTAAATTGTATAACAAAACATAACCGATGCCAGAATAAAAAAGATGTTTTTTTCTTCTTTTTTTTCAATCTGAAGGGCTTTGCCCCCTTAACGACACCACCACCTAGTCCTTTTCCTGAACACAACTAGAGATCCTGAGTTAAATTACGAAACCCTTTACAAAACTCACTAGTCCTTCTTTTTCTTCATCAAGTCTTCGACTGTGACTTGTTGTTGCAAAACCAAAATCGTAGCTTCGCTCTTCATATCGGGAGAAGCAAGAATATCGCCTAAAATCCCCAACTCCTTCTCGTAGCTCCAATCAGAAAGACCGCTCACCAATGGAGAGTTTCCTTTAAGCCTTCTCCCCACCAAAATAAAGTCGAAATGATCTTCCATCGAGAGCAATGCTTTCATCGTCTCGGCCCCATCACTCACAAGTATTTCCCTCACCGTTATTTTCTCGTTTACCTCGTTCAATAGCCGTAAATCATTCCATATTTTCAAATCGATCTTTGTTTCAGTGAAATCAGACTCAGTTTCCTCTTCAGGAGTTAGTCTTACGACGGTGAGTCTCACACCTGGGTTTTGAACCATACGTATACCATATGTTAATGCCTCCCTAGAATCCGCCCTGCCAACAAAAATAACGCAAATGCTCAAATTTGGACCTTCTCGCGCACTCGTGGCATTCAGTCTTGAATGACTGATTATCTTTTTATCGACGAGGATACCGACCGAGCAAGGGGCCTTCTCTAGTACGTTTCTCGTGGCATTTTTTAAGGGAAGGCTTTGGGATTTGTGGAAAGGTAGTATCAATAGAGAGGTGCTCTTGTCGAGAGCTAAAGTACATATATCGTCGTGTATAGTGGCGAAAGGGGCGATTGTTGTGAAATGTTGGTGCCTGATCGCACCTTCCTCACTTGTGTGCTCGTACTGGCGGAACGCGTTAATGATTCGATCCGTTTGGGTTGATTCTGCAGCGGGGAAACCAGGAATTGTTATATAGGGGTGCGGAAGATCAAACAAATTAAAGTATAATGCACAAGTAAGAAAAATTATAGTCATGGCAATTCACTACATGAAAACCTCCTTATAATAATAATATTCTATATAAATTAAACATCACATGTTCATAAAAATTCAAGGTTCCGACTTGGACAGTTTTAAATAAGAATAAATTCTAAATTGTCATATTCATATTTCTTTTAGGTCAGTTCCAAGAAATTTGACTCCTTACGGTAGTAGACATTATATTGCAAAAATATAGATCTCGTTACGTTAAGACTAAAAATGATTTAAGAGATTTATGTAAGATTGTTTGCAAAAAGTTATTCGTTAAGTTGTTGTTAAATCCTTACGTGACAGCTCTCATATGCATGAACATATTCTTGTTTAATTCAAAATATTTAAATTTGTCAAGCATGTTTTAAAGGTTCATGACTTCATGACAATACATACTCATATGTTTGATCATATAAACTTTATACATACAAATTTGTTAAGTATTTTGTATATATATATATATATAACTTTTAACAATTAGTTTTACTATGTAATCTCTATTCAGCTATAACCTCGCTATACTATTACTTTTTCTCGGTATCAAGAGAATGACTGCAAAGACGTATTATTGTAAGTTTAAGCATATTTTACTTTACCGTATTTTAGCATAACACTACCATGCACCGAGTCTACTAAATTTTAGTGTGTACAAACCAATAAATACCCATCACATATTACTATTAGGGAATTAAAAAATAACTACCATTAAAATTAATTAAACAAAACGTGATTGGTCGACACACCTAAAACAAAGTGGAGCAGGTTCATAGTACAGTATAACATCTATAAATTAATACTCGTTAAATTAATAAACTATCTAAAATAATAGTTTATCCCGGTCCCGACTTGGATCAATGTAAAAAATCATCAATTTCGATAAAATTAATAAGATAATAAATTTTCTGAAAATCCTTATATAAATATTGGTTCCGACAAAATCATAAATTAATTATTATTCAAAATGATTAAATACATTACTAAATATGATATATATGTGTTAGGTAGTAAATTGGCTCTAAACATACGCAGAGCTACTGGGCACACTGTAGCGTAAAATTGTGAGTTTCTCACCTGATTCTGAATAAGGTGGGCGTTTATGGAGCTGGTGGTTGATGAACACGGGCTGGTTCCTACCGACTAGCTCAACAAGGTCTAAGACGAAGGCTCCGATGGGCCTATCTTGAGTCGGGTGAGAGGCTTTCAAGACGTTCATTAGGGTGAAAACTTGGTATTCTTCATGAATGCACAGTAGGATTCTAAATTCTGCCTCGTTTTCGGAGTGCTGGATTGTTCTTCGACGGTAGTTTATGTATCTCTTCGATGGATCGTATAGAAAACTGATTATGGGAGTGACAACGGCGGCGTTAATCATCGTCATGATGATTAGAACTGAGTAAATAGGTTGTGTGATCATCTGTGTTTAGCAAGTAATCACGGAAGAAAATAATGGGGTTAGGGTTGATGGTTGGAGTTTTTTTTGGGTAAAATTCGGTAAGTTTTTTTTTTTTTTTGTAAATTGGAAGAGGTTTTTTTTTTGTAAAATTGGAGATAATTATAGTGGCAGAGTGATGTTTATTTGATAAAAAAAATATATCAATTTGATATAGAAAGCAGTTTGATGGTCGATGGTTATGGTTTTTTTCGGGTAAAATTTAAGAATTTTTTGGTTAAAATTGGTGAAGTTTTTTATATAGGAAAACATAAATAAAATAATAAAAATGAAAGAAAAAAAAAAAAAAAAGTTTGGCAGCGCTACGTCCAATCAGGCTGCTTGTAGCGGTGAGTAATTATAGTATGGAAAAGAGAATCCACGGTTATATGGTCCGTGTTTGTTTTACTTTTACAACATTATTAACTACCTACCCCTACTTTTTTTTTTGTACGTACCTCCCACGCAAAATTAAATCAAAAGTCAAACACGTACCCAAGCAAGAACTAATTAATTATGGCTCTAGGTCCCCCACATATCAATTTAAATAATTCTCATTGCAAGCTAAATCTGGAGTGCCACATTTAACATTTAAATTTTAAACAACAATGGATTAACTTTAATAATATTACTCCATCGGTTATTATTTAATTATTTATTATGAAACTACGTGTAATTTTAAGCGATTAAGAACTTGTATTAAAATTGTCGGAATGAATTTTTTAAAAAATTGATCATATAATTTAAATGTTAAATTTTATAATTAGATTTAAAAAAATATTATTTCGATAATTTCGATACAAGTTATAAGCCGTTCAAAATTACATTTAGTTTCGTAATGAACAATTAAATGAGAACGAATGGAAGTAACCTATTTTGATTATTTTTATTGACACTATGGTAATTAACATTTGAGATGTCGGGACTTGGAATCTCTGTTTATGACAATTAAATCTTATTAAATAATTAGCCAGGACATGTAAAGTTTTGGACGGGAAAGAAACTAATCAAGTACTTTTATATAGGGCTTAGTTTTTACTTTTTATAATAATGGGACTGGTAATATGTGAATGTATAAAAAATATAATTTAAATATTGAATTACATTTTTAAAAATTCATTCAACCAATTTACCTACAAATGTAAAAGATTTAAATTTTAAATTTTGATATGTTAAGTATAAATTTTAGATATTTTTATAGCTGTGTAGCTACCCAAAATGTCAATTACCTTTCAGATCGCTACAAAAAAAATATCCAAATAATGACGGTATTTTTTGTTACGAGCTTATTAGCGACGGTTTTTGTGACTGATTTATGACAGTTTAGTCAATTTGCGACAGATTTGTGACAACTTTTTAAATTAGCGATAGACTTGTGATAACTTTTGACTTTCACTAAATCAAACATTATTTTGTAGTGTATGTTGTACTATGTTATTAGTATTTTCCTAGTATTTATGTATTTACATAGTGGAGTCTGTCGACCTATGAACATTATTGTATATAACGTGTGAAAGTGTATGTAAAGATTCCATTTTCTCTTGGCGCCGTTTCTCATTGCCCATTTTCTTCATGTGTATAAGTAATTTTTTTTTTCTTTTTTCAACGTTAAGATTTCGGCTTTTAGTTTTGGTTGCCGTTTGCGTCGTCAATTATGGTTGCATAGTGCATTAATATTGCGTTGAATTTAAGTAATAGAGTATACTATTATTACTATATTCAATAATTAAAAATACAGTATGTAAACTATGAATTGTGTACCTTCAACGCTTCCTTTCATTAAATTTTTTTCTCTGACTTTTTTCACTTCTTGGAGAGCCGCATCTGATTATAACCACCTTTCCATATTTCCTTTAAAAAGATAAATCTTCAACTTCTGTAGTTGATTGTGGCTCCTAACTAAAAGAGGCATGGTGAAATAGTAGAGGTGACACTCACTTTCAAGCTTTAGAATCTTCCTCTTTTTTTTTCTATAAAAAATGCATAGCATTTGTTTCAGTGATCAGGTTAGAACTATTTTTGGTTATCTGATCTGGACTAGTTGCAACCAAACAATGGTTTGTTTTCTTCATCATTTATGTTTTTCTTCTTCCATATGGTAGTACTATCATTTATGTTATTTCTCTATGGTATATATTTGATAAATCCATAACTTTATTCGGTGGCGTTAGCCTTTTCAACAATAATGCAATATATATAAAACAGAACAAACACTGAATATTTCTTTATTCTTTATTATGCACGGTGATCTAATTGCTCGGATTACAATTTCCTATTTACACTTGTGCTCGGTATTACAACTTGCTCTTCTAATATTGATCTTTCTTTGATCTCGGTGTTCGGTCTTGTATCTTGCTCGGTCTGCTTTTTAGTGTAACGAGTTCTGACAAGTTTCTCTCTTTTCTCTCATTCTCTCTATATTTTTTGGATAGATTTTCCGGTCCCTTTTAAGTGAGGGCACTTGTCTATTTATAGGCAATTATGCTTTTTAGAATGTTTGACAAATGTCTCCATCTCAGGGGATTTTCAGACATGGGTTCCTAGCTAAGTGGGCTTGGGCTTTTGGCATTATCCACCCCTATTCTCAAATAAAGGCATGTTATAACCCAATACCTATATTTTTAAGCATTGGATACCCTCTATTAATGGGTGGGTCGATTCATACCCGATAGGTGTATTCGGGTCCAACTTTTATGTTCTATCAAGTGCTTCCTGACTTTCTCGGTGTGGTTTTCACGTCGAGGGAGTCATGATCGGTGTGTCGAGGATGTTACTTCGGTCCTGTTGTTCCCAATGCTTTATCGAAAATCGCAATAGATTTATAACTGTTCCCTGGGGCCCATTTGAGGTCATTAAGAAGTCATATCTTACTATCTTTCTTCGAGGGAAAACCCCTTGACTTTTCCACCATTTATCTACTATAAAAGGAAGTGCTCCATCCCTAATTTATCCAATTTACTATTACCTTGATTGTGACGTAATGGCTTCTCCCAATGGTTCTACAGGAGATAACTCTTCAGACTACGTCGCATATTTAGAGAATGAAGTCAAGAAAGCTCGTGCTGTGGAGAGGAAGCTGGCGGTCGTGACCAAAAGGTTGTCTGACATGGATGCGGCTCATCACATGACGATGGCTGATCGGGATTGGGCCTTTGAACGGATAAAAAGGCTTGAGGATGCTCTAAATAAGCAAAGGGCAGCAAAAAAGGCTTATAAGCTTGCCTTCAAGGAGCTTCATGATCGGTCTAAGCTGGGGTCGGATGATGCTGAAGCAAACTCTTCCTCGAAATAATTAGCTTTTGTAGTTTCTTTTGTACTGGGTGGCATCACCGAGTTTGTAATCGAATTATTGAAGTTAATAAAATATTTCTTATTCTTATCTCCATCTATTTATTTTCTCAATACCTTATTGGATGACTTAATTGGACTTGGGACTTGTTAGTTAGCCATGAATGCCCTTGGGAAGTTCAAAAGGGTTGTTCTTCCTTCGAGACGACTATTGTTATACCCCTTATTTCTTCCTATAAAAAAGGGGGTTGCATCGTCTTCTTTGTGCAATTCATTCTTTATTAACGAACAAATGGCTTCTTCTCGTGAAACTAGTGGTGACAACCTTCCTGAGTATGTTGCTCATCTCGAGGAGGAAGTTAGGATAGTACGTATTCTTGAAAGGAGGGTTGCCTTACTGTCAATGAAAGCTCGTCGGGCTGTTGAAATGGACGAGCGATTGGATGCCATGGAGACGGAACACCAGAGGTCTTTGATCGACAATATTCGGGTGCATGCTCGGATCAAAGAGCTCGAGACCTCAAGAGACAGGCACATTGCTTCCAAGAGGGCTTATAAATTGGCCCTCAAGGAAGTGTATGCTCGTACAAAAGGAGGCCTGATGATGAAGCTGGCCCTTCTACACAATAATTCTCTTTTCCTTTTTTTTTTTTTTTTTTTTTTAGTAAGGTCTCTTTGTTGAGTAGCACCTTGTAATGAAGTTCCCATTAATTAATGAAAATTCTTCTTTTTCTTGTTTTTATATAATTTATCTTCCCAATGCAATTTCTCTTTACTGTGTACGCATGTGGCTTCATTAATGGGTTCTATTGAGCCTTGTGCTTGATCTTATCCATTAAACCTTCTTAATCTTTGTGTTCAGGAAGTGATGGGATTTCTTGAGCCCTGTGCACAAATCTTATCATTTATCTCTTAACACTGTTGCACTTCCTTCTTTAAATGCTGGCGTAAACGACACGTGTAGAAGCTTTTTGAAATTTACCCTCTTTAAATACTGGCGTGAATCCAAGCGTTTCTTCTCAACAGACGAATCTTTCCAATTACCCATGTTTTCCCAGAGTCTTTTGACGAACGGTTGCAATTCCCCACATTAAACCTTCATTAATTTATCTATAAATACCCTCTTAAGATATGGGTTTCTTCATAATCTCCCCCTTATCTTTCTTCACCATATACAGAATTTTATCCTATAACTTCCTTAAAATGGCTGGTTCTTTCACCAAATCTGCCTTGGCTTTGCAAGTGGAGGCTTTTGAAGCCTCTTACGGCCATGCGCTAAAGCTGTTGAAGGATGCTGAGGAGGAGTTAAAGGTGATGCGTTATCACCATACCGAGATGGTCCGGGAGTTGACTTGGCTAAGGTCCGAGCTGGACTACTGCCGACGTGCTCGTCGGGCTCTGGTCGAAGAGAACGAGGTGTTGAGGAGGAACCCGAGGTTTCGAGATCGGGACATCTCTGCCGGGCCTTCTCATCGATACCGATCGACTTCCCCCTAGCCCTTCCCTTTTTCTTTATTTTTTATTTGTTTCAATTTTCTTCATTTCTTCATCTTTTCCCATCTCTTTTTGTTTTTCTTCTGTGCCTCCTCTTTCTTTTCCTCCATCTTCTGTTTCACCACTTTTTCTCTTTTTATATTTTGTTCTCTCTACTTTTTCCCTTTTTCTCTTTCTTCATCTTCCGTTTTACCACTACGATGTAACAATCAACCTCGAGTCCCTCGGGTTTTTTGTTATGTCGGTTTTTCTTCTCTTATGTTTCTTTTCTTCGTATTTCTTTTCTTCTTTATGTTCCTCTTCTTCGCTCCCCCTGTTCGCTTGGCTTGCTGATATAGTCGATCTTCTTTGTATATGTCGTCTTCTGATGTAATAGATCTCAATGTAATAGATTTTCTGTTGATGTTGTCCTCTGATGTAATGAACACCTGTGTATCCCACCATTATTAATGAAAATTTTATTTTGCACTTTCCATTGTTTTTTCTTCATGTCGTATTTGTGGTTTGTCGTTTTTGGAATATTGGATATTCGAATGTCTTGTCATTTTTATTGCTTGCTGTACTGAAGCTATGTGATATCTGAGACATGGCAGGTTGGTCAAAGATGCATGTTCCCAAGCATTGTCACACAACACCATATTATCCTTGCTCTATAAATAGTCTTCAACCTTTCTTTAGGATATATCCTTTTTCATACACTGTGTTTGCTTCTCCCTCATCCCTCATCTCCTTCTATATAATAGCAACTTTTCATAATGTCTGAGCCCGTGGTGCGATATCATGCTCAGATGAAGGGCTTGGATGCTAAGGTATCTCGGGTCCGTCATAGAATGGCTAGGCTTGAGAAGGAGTATGGTGTTCTGGCTTTGAGGTTGTCCAACTCGCACCCCGAGGAGACCATCAAATAGACAGAGATTTCGGCCTTGAGTCGACAGCTTGACCGGTTGCTGTCGAGGAGGAATCAGCTGGCTAACTCTTGGTATCAGGCTGAGGAGATTTGGGGTCAGGCTCAAAATGAGTTTGATAACGGTCCTCACGGCCTTGCTAGTATGGCTTGTGAGAACTCTCGACTCAGAGGTCAAATCACCACCCTCTCAAGGGAAAATGAGGGATTGGCCATCCTTAACTCCTTGTTAAGAGCTCGGTCATATGGCTCTGGTCGGGATCCGTTCTCTCGGTCTGGCAGCTCGGTTTTCCCGCCCCTTGATCCCTGAGTAGATTGGGCTAGTTTTCTGATGTCTTTCTTCCTTTTTGTATTTGGATTTTGTGGCTTTTTTGTATCTCGTTTCTTTTCTTATGTTGGGCTTTTCATAACTCTTCGTACTTTGTGCCTCTTTGTTATTTTGATCTGTTGTAACGCCTCGTATCTTGTGCCTTTTCGTTTATTTCCCCGCTTCGCAATTCGCGCCTTCTGATTCCTTATAAATGCTCCCTATTGTTTGCATTTTATTATCAACACTCCCTTTCTATAACTTTTGTCTCTTCTAACTTGCTTTTATCTAAGATGGCTCCCATCACTAGATCTGCTGCCAAAAAGAAAACCCTTCTTGAAGAGCCTACTTTTATGTTACCCCGTCCCTCTGGTTTCGGGGAAGAGGAGCTGACCCCGCTTCAGCTAAAAGAAATTGAGATGTCGTGGCTGAAACATGATCTTAAGTGTGCTCAGACCGAAGTGAGGCGGTTTAAACAGTATTGGGAGGAGGAGAGTACTGCTCGTTTTGAAGCCGAGCAGAAGTGCAAGTCTCAATCCCATGCTTTAAAACAATTGGAGATAGGCATTTCCCATTTGATTAGGGAAAAGGAGCGTCTGGAGGAGCTCTTGGCGATGAAGGATACCGACGTGGGGGGTAGTTCTAAGAAGTAGGATGGGTGTTTTTTCTTGTAAACTTTTCTTTTCCCGTTGTACGTGTTTGTTTGCCCCCTCGTGGATGAATAAAATTGTGCTGGTATTTTCGCAATTCGTTTACTGCTTATTTGCTTATTTTGACTTAATGTTAAAACCATACTATGCATGTATGTATGTCGGTTGGACACCGAGCAAAGTACACTGACTTAATGTTAAAACCATACTATGCATGTATGTATGTCGGTTGGACACCGAGCAAGTACACCGTGGTGATCCCCCCCGGAGAGCGTTGCTAGACGGGAGGCCTAAATGCCGTCGAGCTAGGAACGGTCTTCGTTTTCCTGTGGTGACTAACTGGTTGGCGTCGAGGAACTTATTCGGTGGTTATCCTCGGTGGTAAGTATTGGTCCTCATTGCTTGTAGTAATATGGGTAGCGTATGCTGTAAGCGTTACATGGTGGGGTCCACTGGCCGATTATATAGGTGCAATGATGTGAACTACATAGGTTAGTGGGATACACTATCTGACATGGCGAGATCTGGAGCGTTGATTTGTTAAAAATAGCAGCGGTTGTGGACTTTTCTGTGGTTGAAAAAAGGTAAACCTCTGTCACACGAAAGGACGGTTATTATTTTATTCCCCCTTATGCGGCTCCCGTTCCTTAACTTCTCTAAATAATACCTTTTGAGCCTATCTTTCCCATAATTTCCCCAACGTTTCTCTCTCCTAGGGTTTAGATTTCCCGCCAAAAGAGTTTTGCCTCTCTATCTTGGGTCTCTCTTGATTGCTGATATATTTGCTTCTGCTCTCTCTTGCTTGCCATTAATATGACTGTAAGTGTTCTCGTTTTTTTTTTGGGGAGGGGGGTTTCTGTATACCGCTGTACGTGGGGTATGTTTTTGATTTGTTGTTGCGGTCATGTTTGTGGCGGTGATCTATGGTCTTGTTGGCCTATACATGTCTATCTAGGTTGGTGATTGGTAGTTTGTCTTCGCGTATAGGATTTTCGTTTTTAGTTTGGTGGAAAAATTTATGGTTTCTGGTAATTGGGGGGGAAACTCTCGTCGTGTGATTTGTTTGTAGGTAGTATATTGATGAAGTTTTTGATGACGTTTGAACAGGAAATTCTGGCCCAATGCGTGGCTCAAGTTGGCCCATTTGTGGAGGCAGATTTTAAGAGGCTGGCAGGGATACCTGTCGGCATACATATTCGGTTGCCTGTCTCTGATGAGGAGGTCATGGGGGTCGTACCTGTCGGCGAGGTAGCTGTTCGTTCCTCGGCATTCTTTACTGGGGGCCTCAGACTTCCTTTTACCGACTGGATGGCTTCGTTCTTTGAGGCCTTCCAGATTGCTCCGACCCAATTGGCACTGAACGGCTACCGTACCCTGAACGGTATTGCAAGGTTATCGGAGTTGTCGGGGATAAATGTCGAACTGAAATATGTGTTCGGGGTCTATAGTTTGAGTTTTGATCGCCGCAGTTCTTATTTAAAGACATTGTGCTCCTTCTCTCGGCTTATCATCGGTCTTCCAGATACCAACAAGGAGCATAACCTTGGTATCGTGATTGCTTCCGGAAACTGGGGTTGTGCTGGACGCCAGATTCCTGGGCCTGCTACCACCGTCCCCGATGTTCCAGACCTTGGTGCTCCCAATGTCGAAGCTCTCTTAGCCCTTTGGAAGTGGTGGGGGCCTGGACCGACGAAGGATCTGACAAGCCATGCGGCTCCCACTCTGTTAGGTTATCCGGCAAGGCCGGTGACCCAGGGAAATCCTGCACCTGAGATTCCCATAGAGTCGGAGGAGGAATTCCTCAAAATTGTCAAGGCTCGAAGCGCTGCTCGGGGAGGAAGAAGACCTGTTCGTCCTAAGCGTCGAGCCTCAGACCCCGTTGCTGGGACCCCGAAGAAGGTTAGGGTGTCGGGGACATCGGTTAGTGGGGAGGGTCATGATGTCGTCGCGGATGTGGTGTTGGCTGCCTCTCCCCAGGGTGATTCCACCGAGTCGGCTTCTGCTCATGTCGATGTACGCGCCTTAATTTTGTGAATTGTCTTTTAATTCCATTTTTCCCTTCTTTATTTGTTATCGTATTTCAGCTATTGACCTCTTCATTGGTTACCCTTGCCCTTGCCCGGTCAATGGGTATTGTTGTGTTTTAGGGGTCGTTCGATAATATATTCGGACATCTCAACCTCATAGTGAACATGGGTGAGGATCTGATGAACCTGCCCGTCATCTCGCCACTCTGAACTGAGGATGTGAGTGAGCGGGTGGCCCCTGAGACTGTTCGTTCAGAAAAGGAGGTGAGGGAGGAGGTGGAGGTGGTAGCCGGAAAAGATATTACCGGGGAGGCTGTTACGGGAGGTGAGGATGAGGTTCCCGCTTGCCCGGAAAAGGTGGTGGCGGACGGGGTTGTGATGGCCCGTTATATGGAGCGGTGTGGGGGCAAATTGCTGAAGCAACCCAGAGCCTTAAGGATGGGGTACACGGCTATTAAGCCCCTTGTCTTCAAGGATGCAGAGGAAATGGCTGCTCGTCCTATAGTGTCGGTCATTAAGCAGGCCAACAATGATGTGCTTCGGGTATGTTTCGCACGTCTTTTGTTATATAGTTCGTTATGCCCTTAGTTGGTTGGTGTCTGATTTTTCTGAGTACAGGCTTTCGTGGGTACCGTGGTGCTGAGAGATCAGTTGATGGCGCTCGAGGCCGAGAAGGAGAAGCTGGTTGCCGAAAACAAAGCAATGGCTGAGGAAAAAGCTAAGATGGGGAAGTTGGCCGCTGATTATGACAAATTGGTGGGAGACAACTTACGTCTTACCGAGGAGTTGAAAAGGTTGGAGGTCGAAAAGGAAAGTATGGTCGAGAAATACGACCTATTAGAAGCTGATAATGTGCTCATAGCGGAGGATGTGGAGGCTGAAAAATCTGAGGTTGCTGCTTTGAAAGCGGCGCAAGTGGAGGAGCGGACAAAGTTCATAAAGATTGCCAACTTTTCCGTCTATTGTGCCCACGTTCGTGCTCTGAATTTTGCTAAAGTAACTCTGTCGAACCGGGCATGGTCGGAGTTGGTTTATCCCTGTCCTCAAGGTGCACCGCCTAAGCCTCAGGATTGGACCAATATTCGGGATGAGGAGCTCCCACGGTTGTCGGGATAGATGGCGTTGACAGCGCTCCGTCCCCATTCAGGGTCGGCTCCGTCTACTCCTCGGTCTGCTACTGCTGCGACTCCCCCACCCGCATCTCCTCAGGTGGAGCATTGACTATATACTTGCAGTATAGATAGATTTTTTGTTTTGTGCCGTTTAGTGTAGGGTCTTTTGGTCTACGGATTGTGGGCCTCTTTTGTATCTACAAGGACATTCTGTTGGGAAGTGATAATATATGTGCTCTGTTTTGTTCCTGTTTGGCTTTCCTAGTTAATTTAGTTGCCTTTATTGCATGGTGGTAGTTTTCGTATGTTTGAAGGTCATAACGATCATGTCAGGTACCCCATAACCCTCTAGCCATGGTGGTCTGGACCCCTCCTAGTCGTAGTGTAGATGATACTATTATAGGTGGTTCAGAAAGGCCTACGGCGTCTCTAACTTCTGAATTGAATTCTGCTCGTCGTGAAATCGAGGATCTGAATATTCATATTTCAAACCTGTCGACTCGGTTACGCGATTTGGGAGAGAAGTTCAGCAAGAAGACAGCCTATTATACAGCAAACAAGCGTAAGGCCAAAGAGCTTCTTGGTGCACTTCGGCGCTCTCGTGATGAAGCCCGAGGCCGGGTGACGAGCTTGAACTTGGTTTAGGGGCCGTTTATGAGGATGCCGACTTGCTGCTATCTTTTGTCAAGGCACATTGGGCCCGAGGTCGTGCACTGGAGGTGTACGAGCATGTGAAAGGGATGCGTGGTGTGTCCCGAGCAGAGCGCATGGTTGACGCTAAGGCTGGGGTAACTGAGACAACTGCTGCTTTGATTCACTTGGATGCTACCGTGAAGGTGCGTTTGGGGACGCAAATAGTTTCGCTGCGAGACATTCATTTCGCGGATGCCTTAGAAACCTCGGCTTCTGTCGAGGGTTTATCTGACTGAGTTTTAAGTGTAGCTAGCATGTTGAGTCTTCTCAGGCTTGTATAAAAATATTCTGCGTTGTATGTTGTTTTGTCGATTCTCTAGTTGTATTAATGTTGCTGTATTTTTCCCTCCTTTCTTCATAGGCACTTGCTACTTGGGTGCATCAGACTGGTTCTCCACCCCCTGTTAATCCGGGGCAAGGACCGACTGGTGTTGCCCTGGTTGGGGGTTCGTCTGATGCGACAGATGAAGCTCGTGCCCGTTTACCTCATATTTTGATGGGAAAGAACGAGAAGCTTCGAGTCCAGTGTGCTCGACTTAAGAAAAAATTGCGAGCTCAATCTGCGTCATTCCGTGCTTATGGGGGACGTGCCGAGCATGTTTATGAGGTGCAAGAGCGTCGTCTAGCCCAGTATTGGCGTCTAAAGGACAAGTGGCTTGATAAATTAAAGCTGTTAATACCCCAGGCCAATGTCTTGATGAAATTTTTTCGTGCGTCTACACGTCGACATGATGCTTCTTCCAAACTGTACGAAGCTCGTCAGAACCCTGAGGACGATGCTCGTCTTAAGGGTGCGTCTATTGCCCATGAGAACGCGAGGAGGTCAGAATTCGCAGCCAGGCTCGAGGTAGGGCAACATGTGGGCGTTTATACGACCAATTTCGATTTCCTTATTTCTGAGGAGCGTTTTGAGGGTCAAGAGTCCGACCAAGACACGGCGACAGATGACGAAGAGGTTAAGCTGGGTCATGTACCGGCGTGTTCGTCATGTAGCAGCTCTTCTTAGTTGATTTCTTTATTTATTCTTCGTACATTATTGCCTCCGTAATGCGGGCGTGGATTATTTGCTTTACTCCTTTATTCATGTATTGGATATTCTCATGGTCTTGTTGATATTCCATTGATTGGATTGAGTTTCCTTTGTTGTTTTCGTCGTTGGGTACTCTGTCGCCTCCGTAATGTGGGCTAGAACTATTCAATTGTTTGATTTTTGCTCATTGGTATCTGCATGTTTGGCTCTTTGTTTGGATTTCTTCTGTTCGACTTTTGCTTATTGGTACCTGCATGTTTGGCTCTTTGTTTGGATTTCTTCTGTTCGACTTTTGCTTATTGGTACCTGCATGTGCCTCCGGTTCGTCGGAGGACTTTAGTATTCCTAGGACTACCCTTAGGCATGCCGTTTGAGAATTTCATATGCAACCTGTTCGTCAGAGGACTTTAGTATTCCTAGGTATACCCTTATGCATGCCGTTTGAGAATTTCATATGCCTCTGGTTCGTCGGAGGACTTTAGTATTCCTAGGCATACCCTTAGGCATGCCGTTTGAGAGTTTCATATGCCTCCGGTTCGTCGGAGGACTTTAGTATTCCTAGGCCTACCCTTAGGCATGCCGTTTGAGAATTTCATATGCCTCCGGTTCGTCGGAGGACTTTAGTATTCCTAGGCCTACCCTTAGGCATGCCGTTTGAGAATTTCATATGCCTCCGGTTCGTCGAAGGACTTTAGTATTCCTAGGCCTACCCTTAGGCATGCCGTTTGAGAATTTCATATGCCTCCGGTTCGTCGGAGGACTTTAGTATTCCTAGGCCTACCCTTAGGCATGCCGTTTGAGAATTTCATATGCCTCTGGTTCGTCGGAGGACTTTAGTATTCCTAGGCCTACCCTTAGGCATGCCGTTTGAGAATTTCATATGCCCCTGGTTCGTCGGAGGACTTTAGTATTCCTAGGCATACCCTTAGGCATGTCGTTTGAGAATTTCATATGCCTCCTATTCGTCGGAGGACTTTAGTATTCCTAGGCATACCCTTAGGCATGCCGTTTGAGAATTTCATATGCCTCCTGTTCGTCGGAGGACTTTAGTATTCCTAGGCATACCCTTAGGCATGCCGTTTGAGAATTTCAGTTGCACCTGCTAGACAGCATGACAAGATATTTCATCTACTCAAAAGATATGTCATTAAGCAGGAGAAGGTAGTACCTGTACTGGTAAGCTAGCTTACACGTAGTACTTCTTTAGGTTAGCTACATTCCAAGAATTTTTCTCTCCCCTGCTATTTTCGAACAGTACGCTTTTGATTTTGTAGGAAACTGGGCTCGTTCTTTTAACGATTTCGTACGGCCCTTCCCAGGTGGGGCCGAGTTTGCCATGTATCTCGTTTCTGGTGTAGACCGTTACTCGCCGTAGCACTAGTTCTCCTACTATGAATTCTTTAGTTCCCTTCACCCTCTTGTCATAGGTTTGCTTGACGCTTTGTTGGTACTTTGCTAGGGTAAGGGCAGCTATCTCTCGTTTCTCGTCTATCATGTCAAGTTCCTCTCTCATTCGTTGTTCATTGTTTCCCTGCTCGACCAAGGTTGTTCGGAGGGTGGGTAGTCCAATTTCAGTTGGTATGACGGCCTCAACGCTGTACGCTAAGCTGAACGGGGTTTCTTTGGTGCCCGTCTTCGGCGTAGTTCGGCACGACCATAAGACATTAAGCAGTCGCTCGGGCCATCTCCCTTTTGCTTGTTCCAGCGTTGTCTTTATTCCATCTAGTACGGTTCGGTTGGACACCTCTGCTTGGCCGTTACCCTGTGGGTACGTTGGAGTCGAATAGAACTTTCGGACACCGAGTTCTTTGTACCACAGCTGTAGATTGGCATCTTTGAACTGGGTTCCGTTGTCGGCGACAATAGCATAGGGTATACCGAATCTGGTGATGATGTACTCCCAGATGAATTGTTTAACGTTGCTGGCTTTGATTTCTCGGAGGGGTTTAGCTTCGACCCATTGGTGAAATAATCAGTCGCGACGATCAAATATTCCATGCTGCCAGGTGCTCTTGGAAGCTTCCCAACTATATCAATAGCCCATTGTGCAAATGGCCATGGTGCCGATACCGGGGTCATTAAAGATGATGGGAGTCGAGGTATTTTGGCGAATCGCTGGCACTTGTCGCATCTTTGGACGTAGACGTCGGCGTCTCGCTTGATATAGGGCCACCAGTATCCTTGTGTGATTGCCTTGTTTGCGAAGGACCTTCCTTTAATGTGTGCTCCGCATGATCCTTCGTGGATCTCTTCCAAGACTGGCTGTTGCAGTTTAGGTCGGACGCACAGAAGAAGCTGTCCTCGGTAACTTGACTTATACAGTTTGTCGTCCCCGGATAGCCAGAAATGAGGGGCCTTCCTAGTGATTTTCAGCGATTTTATCTTATCTGCCGGGAGCGTCCCGTTTCGCAGATATTGAATCATGTCATCCATCCATCCGAGCTCATGTTGTATTGATGTTACTCGGTCTATCCTTCTGATGATGCTCGGGGTTTCGAGAAGTTCCACTGTGATTGACCGAGTGTTTGTCAACGTAAGTGTCGAGGCCAGGGTGGCTAGTGCGTCGGCATGTGCGTTTTCAGTTCGATTGATTCGTAGTAATTCGCACTGCTCGAATGTGGCCATTAATCTTTGGACCTTCTCTTGGTAGAGGATCATTCTGTCGTCCTTGGCCTGTATTCGCCGATGGCCTGATTGACGATCAGCATGGAATCTGAACTAGCAGTTAGGTGGGAGCATCCGAGGGACCGTGCAATGATCATGCCGTTGATCATAGCTTCGTATTCGGCCTCATTGTTGGTAGCTCGGAATCCTAGTTTTATGCTTTTCTCTATGATCGCTCCCTCACTAGACCTGAGGACTATTCCTGCTCCTGATCAGTCCTTGGTTGCTGATCCATCGACATGTATTTGCCAGTGTGACTGTGGGGATATAGCCAATGGCTCGTCATATCCCTCGGTGAATTCTGCAACGAAGTCGGCCAACACTTGTCCCTTTACGGCATTTCGGGGTACAAATTCAATATGAAACTGGGATAACTCGACCCCCCATGCCGCGACCCGGCCACTTATGTCTGTCCGCCTAAGGGACTCCTTGATGTGAAATTTCGTGTAGACTTGGACTTGGTGAGCGATGAAGTAGTGCGGCAGCTTTCTGGTAGCAATGACTAATGCTAAGCACAGCTTTTCCAACGGTAAATACCGTGTTTCTGCTTCAACCAAGGTTTTGCTGACGAAGTAGATCGGAAACTGTTCTCGACCTTCTTCTCTTAGGATGACTGCGCTCACAGCTGTTGTGGAAACTGCTAAGTAACAAGCCAGAATATCTCCTTTGTTCGGCCTTACTAGCAGTGGCAGTGTCCTTAGATACTCCTTTAGGTTGTTGAAGGAAGCTTCACATTCCGGGTCCCACACGAATTTTCTATCCTTCTTGAGTGATTCAAAAAATGGTCGTCCCTTGTCAGCGGATCGACTGATGAACCTACTCAGCGCGGCCATCATACCCGTGAGCTCTTGCACCTGCTTCTTATTTTTGGGTGCTGCTAGGTTTTGCAGAGCTGTGATCTGGTCAGGATTAGCCTCTATTCCTCTTCGGCTGACCATATGCCCCAGAAATTTCCCTTTACTGATGCCGAATGCGCACTTGCTCGCGTTGAGCTTCAGTCTGTGCTCGCCCAATGTTTGGAAAACATCCTTAATATCATGTAGGTGTGATGTGGCCTTTTCGCTTTTGATGACCATGTCGTCTATGTACACCTCCATTGTTTTCCCTATATGCTTTTGGCAAACATTCGTTATCATCCTTTGATATGTGGCTCCCGCATTGCGTAAGCCGAATGACATTACCGTATAGTAATAGTTTCCCAAAGGCAATATGAACGATGTCTTTTCTTGATCCTCGTGGGCAAGGGGGATTTGATGATACCCCGAGTATGCATCGAGAAAGGTCATCCGTTCTGCTCCCGCAGTTGCATCCACCAGTTGATCAATCCTTGGTAGGGGAAATGGATCTCTCGGGCAGGCTTTGTTCAGATTGGTAAAGTCGATACAGACTCTTTCCTTCCCGTTTTTCTTAGGGACGACGACCGGATTGGATAGCCACTTCGGGTAGAACACCTCCCTTATAGCTCCGGCTTCCAACAGCTTTCGGACCTCTGCTATGATGGCCGCTCTATGCTGGACGGATACTTTCCTACTCCTCTGAGCTATAGGGCTACATTCGGCGTTAACGCTTAGGTGGTGACATGCCGTTTTCGGGTCTAGACCAGGCATGTCTTTGGGGCTCCATGCGAATTTATCGATGTTATCGAAGAGGAACGACTCCAACTCCTCGGATTCCTCTTTGGGAAGGCTATCGCCGATGAGGAAGTAGTGTTCCTCGTCCATATCTGGGATACGCACCTTCCTAAGCGTCTCTCCTACTTGTTCTTCAACAGCCCTTTCGGTTTTGGCTATTTGGTTGATCAGCTTTTTCGTGCTGGTGGGTTGTTTGACAACGACCAGCTGTCTTGTAAGAGCCGCGGTAAGGTCCTCACAGCATCTTGAATCCTCTTGACATCCTCGGGCTATTTCGATCTCTCCCCTACCATTTGGGTATTTCACTTTTTGGTGGTAGGTTGAGGGGATGGCCCTCATGGCATGAAGCCATGGTCGGCCCAAGATCGCGTTGTGGCCGGAGTTGTCGTTGACCACTAAGAACTCCACGGGAACGGACACGGATCCCGTTGTAACACTGAGGACGATCTTGCCCAATGGTTTAGTCGTCTCGGAGATGAATCTGATCAGTGTGATGTCGGTGGGCTGTAGATCTTGCAGCTTGAGCTCCATCTTGTCGAAAAGTTCTTTGTACATAATATCACAAGAGGCTCCTTGGTCGACAAGCACTCTGCTGACTGTGTCCAGGCCGATTTGGACACGGAGGTTAATGGCGTCTCCGTGGGGGTATATCACGCCTTCCTCGTCGAGATCCGAAAAGGAAATGGGCGGGTGTCTCTGCGGCATGCATTGTCGCTTGAAGGTTGATGCTTGTGACGTCTTGGCCACCTGCCCAAAGTGCGCCAATTGCCGTTGTCGGAATCGATCCCCCTCGGTGGTCTTTGGCCTTGATAGATGAACGACGCTGATCGTTTTTCCTTTTCGGTTATCGGCTCCCTCGATAGCCAGCTATTTGCCTTTGTTCCCAGCCCCTTTGATGAACTTGGTAAGGTATCCAGCGTCACCCCACAGGTTCATTTTCCACTACAGATTGCGGCAATGCTCGGTGAGATTCCCGTGGTCCTCGTGGTAGGCACAGAAGAGCTTGGGGTCTCTATGGAAAGAGGGGGTAGCGATCGGCTCTGGTCGGGAATACCAGCTTTCTCTGCATATATCCTTAAGGATATCTTCGGCAGAGAGGGTGAAAGTGTACCGTAGTTCGACCGGTTCAAAGCTCTTCTGCCGTTCCTTGCCTTGGAAGCGGCTTGGTTGTGGCGGCTTGGTTGGCATTGGATAGGTAAGCTGGAGCGGTTTGCGCTCATTGATCGACGTAGGGTAAGCGATCTGGAGCGGTTTGGGCTCGAGTTCTCGGGGTAGCTCTACCCTGCTAGGGACTTCGGAACCTTTGTCCCGTCTAGTCGGTTTGAATGCCTCCCCCTGATTGTTCCTGGCTCTCTTACGGCCCACCTGTGCTTCTCGGACCGATTCTCTTCTTGGCAGAGTTCGGTTAAGGAGTCGCATCTCTTCATTTTTATCAGTGAGATGGGTGCAGTAGGCAAGAAGAACATCTGTGGTCGGGAAGCTCTTTCCGATAAACTTCCTTCTCGCTCAGTAGCCGCTGGGTATGGAATTGATGAAGTTTTGGATGGCTATATTATTGGCGTATTGTGGGATCTGGTTCGCGACGTCAATGAAGCGTATGCAGTAATCATTAAGTCGTTCATTCGGCAACATCGTCATTTTCAGAAGGGTGTCGATGCTGACCTTCTTCTTCCGATGAGAAGCATATCTGGTGGAGTACGCACGGAGAAGCTCTGTCCAGCTTCCTATGGATCCCCGTGATAGGTTATGATACCACGACGACGCCTCTTGACCCAAGCTGTTTTTGAAAAATTTGCACATCAGTGCACTGTCGTCACTCCACAGCTCCATCCTTGTCTTGTAGTGCCGCAGATGGTCGATCGGGCAGTTCCTTCCATCATAGAGCCTGAACTCGGGGATGACGAACCCCACGGGATTGCGGTACCGCGTGATCTGCTCGGTACAAGGAGTTTCCTAGCATACGTCCCAAGTCTGTTGGAACGCTTCATCCGATGCTTGGTAGAGAGGGGCGTATCCTCCCTGGTGGGGTTGTGGGTAGTATCCTACCACGACCCCGTGGTCGGGATATCTATTCTCGTGCGGGTTTGTGTTGAGGACATGTCCCTTATGAGTGTTTGGGTGGACGAATGTTGGAGGGATCGTTACTGGGACATTGCCCCCTTGGTAGGGTCCTCTCATATTTGGTTGCCGCCCTGCCGCTTCCATGGCGGCCCTATAGGCGGAATCTTCCACGTCGTGTCATGGGTCTTTATGTGCATCAACAGGTTGGGTTCTCGGCAATGTGATGCCGGCTACTGCCATGGCCGACATGCACGCTGCCAGCTGAGCCTGCAGCTGGGCGTTGTTCCTTTCATCGGTCCGTGCCGATGGGTCCACGTTCCTATCTTGGGGAACAGTGGTTTGTACCTCCACCATGGCTGATGTGATTATCCTCGGTGGGAGGATTGGTAGGTGGATTATTTGCTCGAGTACGGGGTCGTCGGGCATGCCAAACCTCTGGGCTTCGTTCGTTGGAAAACCAACCCGGTGGGAGCTGGAGTTGACCGAGACTGCAGGCCGAGGGGCCCTTGAGCTGGGCCCTACGACTGTGGCTAGCGCTTCATCGTCAAGGCGACGGCTGGATTCCGAGGGGTTCTCGTCGACCTGACCGTCGACCTGTGGGGGCTGGTGGGTTTGGATGTTAGAGATGGTCGGTTTGTAGCTGACTATGAGTGCTTCGTAGCGATCTTGGATGTCGATGAGATACGCTAGCTCATCTTGGCGGATCGAAACTTCCTGATTGGTCGTTGTGCCTACTTCTTCTGGGCGGGTTTCTTCATTGGTATTTGACATTGTTGCTCGTCCGATAGAGTATTGGTGTTCGATTTCGAAACTAGTTGGGAACTAGATGATTCCCGGAGACGGCGCCATTTGATAAAGCCATAACTTTGTTCGGTGGCGTTAGGCTTTTCAACAATAATACAATATATATAAAACAGAACAAACACTGAATATTTCTTTATTCTTTATTATGCACGGTGATCTAATTGCTCGGATTACAATTTCCTATTTGCACTTGTGCTCGGTATTACAACTTGCTCTTCTAATATTGATCTTTCTTTGATCTCGGTGTTCGGTCTTGTATCTTGCTCGGTCTGCTTTTTAGTGTAACGAGTTCTGACAAGTTTCTCTCTTTTCTCTCCTTCTCTCTATATTTTTTGAATAGATTTTCCGGTCCCTTTTAAGTGAGGGCACTTGGCTATTTATAGGCAATTATGCCTTTTAGGATGTTTGACAAATGTCTCCATCTCAGGGGATTTTCAGACATGGGTCCCTAGCTAAGTGGGCTTGGGCTTTTGGCATTATCCACCCCTATTCTCAAAGAAAGGCATGTTATAACCCAATACCTATATTTTTAAGCATTGGATACCCTCTATTAATGGGTGGGTCGATTCATACCCGATAGCTGTATTCGGGTCCAACTTTTATGTTCTATCAATATTTTGGTGTTAATATAAGGTCTTCACCCTGTTTCTGATCCTGATATTCATGTTCACAAGCTGAGGTTTGTTTATTTTTTTACTTACTGATCCGAATAAGCTATAAAATTTAAGCAGAATAATCAAACTATTTCCTTAATCTTAGGTTAGAGCAGGAAAAGATGTAAAAAAAATGTTGCTGTATATAAATACTACTGTTGTTTCTGAAACCTTGATATCCATGTTTAATCTTCGTTTTTGCAGGAAAAGTAAAATGGTGTACTAAACCAAGCTTCAATTCTAGCCATGTCATCATCCTCTTGGCTCGTTTCTATTGAAAAGAAATTTAAGGCTGTCTTTCATCCTAAGCCTCTTCGTATATATTGGGTTGCCAGTTTCATTCTTACGGTATTGCTATCCGCTTCTGCTATAATCCGATTTATTAGTGTAAGTGGCGATTATAATGTTGACATAAAAATAGACGATATTGCCTTCTTGGTTATGCTCCCAATTTCTGCTTTTCTTTTCTATGTCGGTGTTAAAGGATCATCTGGAATTGTTTTTCAAGAATTGCAAGTAAATGGCAGTATCTTAGAGAATGCGAATGTGAGTGGATATGCAAAAGCTTCTTGGTTCTCTAAACTTACATGGTCATGGATGACCCCAATATTGAATAAAGGATATAAAACCACGTTAAACATGGACGACATTCCATTGCTTTCACCGGATCATAGGGCCGAAAAAATGTCAGAAATTTTCCGATCGAATTGGCCTAAAACCGATGAAAATTCCAAATACCCTGTATTATCGACATTGATCCATTGCTTTTGGAGGGAAATTATATTCACCGGTTCCCTCGCTGTTATACGTTTGCTCGTTATGTATACAGGCCCTGTCCTAGTCAACCGATTCGTCGCGTTCACTTCCGGAAAGGCGAGCAACCCGAGCGAAGGGTATTGTTAGTCTCAATTTTTTTCTTTAGTTTTATTATTTTAATTAAGTAGCACATGTATTTTCCAAGATTGGAACTCACAAAGTCTCCGGTACCATGCTAAATTATTGTCATACAATCTCGAAGTAGTAGCAGGGTCAACTTTTTAATCATTTTTGTTATTTATTAACTGCAGGTACTATCAACTCTTACAGTTACTAATATTGAAAAATAACAGATACCTAGAGAGAGAAAGAGAGAGACGATTAGGGTAAATAACCCTAACCGCCGATGTCTGTCTTTGATTCTTCTCCGGTCAGAGATAAAACCACAGCTATACAATGAAATCCTCAATGTATGTCGCCGGATCCACCTCCTATAAAGACTTTTGCAGCAATAGTAAGTTCCCAGCCAAAGAAACCTAAAATAACATTGAAAGATGTAGGAAGTTATAAAGGAGAACCCCTAATAAATTTCTCTATGGATGATGTAAAAAAGCTATCGGAACCTTTTAAGTATACTCTAGTAGGAAAATTTCCACATGGTAGACCAGAAGTGGAAGTTATAAGGAAATTATTTGGAAAGCTTGATTTAAAATCAAACTGTAATATAGGTGTATTGGACCATAAACATATTTTGATTCGATGTTTTCATGAAGAAGATTTTACGAGAATTTGGCTTAAAAAAATCTGGTACATTGAGAACTTCCCTATGCGTGTCTTTAAGTGGACATATGATTTCGATCCAGATTTTGAGACCCCGGTAGCTCCTGTTTGGATAAATCTACCAAAACTGCCTATACATTTATATAATAATTCCAGTATTTTTTCTATAGCAAGAGCTTTTGGAAATCCTTTAAGGGTAGATGAACCTACTTCAAAGCTAACAAGACCTAGCTTAGCAAGGATATGTGTTGAGGTTGATCTTAGTAAGGAGCTAGTTGAAAGAGTCAGAATTGGTTATGGTGAAGATAATGATATGGGGTTTTGGCAATATTGTGAGTATGAAGAATTACCTAATTACTGCAGTTTTTGTTATAAGCAAGGTCACACAATAAAATCATGCAAATTCAAGAATGATAAAAAAGAAAGCAAAAAAGAAGAAGAAAAAGAGATCAAGGAGCTAAATAGCAAAAAAAACAAACAGTGTCAAATTGAACAAAACCAGTTTCAGAAAGAAAGAAAGTACCAAGGATTGGGTAGCAAGAGCTTTTCAGAAAATCAAAGTAGATCCAAAAGAAGCTAATGGTGGCGTAAGCAAATCTCTGGAAACCAAAGCAGCAGTTCCTACAAAAGAAGTTGTGACTGTTAGTGAAGGAAATAATAAAGAAGAGATTATAGATGAAGAAATAATATGTGATACTCCACAAAAAGGAGAGCTAATTGAGGATAAAGAAGAAGAAAATGTCTGCTCAAAACAATATGATAAAGAGCTAACTATGGTCAGTTTTAAAAATGTTATTGGAACCCAACTGTTAAGCAAAATTATGGGTATCACTGAGATTGAGGATTTCCTAGAAGAGGGAGAAGAGAATAGTATAGCTACAAGTGAGAATGAAGAAATAGAAAAAGTCTGGGAAGAAACATTATCCAAAAGCCAAAAAAAGAAGGCTCTTAAAAAAGAAAATTCAAAAAAACAGCAAAATCAGATGAGCTTAAGATCATCCTCTAATGTGGGGGAGAGAAAAAGGTATAATAAATGATTACATCCTTGATTTGGAATGTTAGAGGGTTAGGCAATGGAGCTACTGTTAGAAGGATTAAAAAATTGTGTTTGGTGAATAAAGTAAATTTTCTTATTTGCATAGAGCCTATGGTGGGTTGTGAAAAGTTAGACAAGTACATAATTAAGTTTGGTTTTGATAAAGCTTTGGGTCATGAGGAGAATAAAATTTGGTTATTTTATTATGAAGATACAGAGATCAAATTAGTGAGGCAAATGGATCAATGTATGCATATGGAAATTCAATGGCAAAACAGATTAATTTTTCTATCTGTGGTATATGCAAAGTGTACTATGGGAGAAAGAGTGGCTTTATGGGATTTTCTAAAGCAAAATTTCACTCTAAGGCCTTGGTTTGTCACAGGGGATTTCAATACAGTTTCTAAAGAAGAAGATAAAGTAGGGGGGCTACCTATAAATCTTAGAGCTGCTAATGATTACTTAAATTGTATGGATGGAATTGGGGTCTCAGAATTGAAGTTCAGCGGATCTAAATTTACTTGGTGGAATAAAAGAAGTGTTGATGGAACTATTTTTGAGAGAATTGACAAAGTTTGTCTAAATATTGCAGGTGCTAATCTATTCAATAATGTTACTTTGGAGCATTTGAATAAGACAAATTCTGATCACAGTCCTCTTCTATTGTCTATGAAATCAGAATTTGATAATAATCCTAGAAGATATATTTTTCAGAAGTTCTGGACTAAACATCAAGATTTTATTAAAGTGGTCAGTTCAAATTGGAAAGTGTATACTAAAGGGAATGCTCTATACTCTCTGGTTGATAATTTAAAATTCCTAAAAAAAATACTGATAAAGTGGAATAAAAGTACCTTTGGGAACATCTTCCAACAGGTAATTGATGTTGAAGATGAGTCTTTAAGAGTGGAAAAACTCTTTGAAGAGGATCCAAGTCCTATGAATAGATAAGTGTTAATGAAAGCCAAAGCCAATTTAATTTACAGGATGAAAATAGAAGAAGAGTTTTGGGTTCAAAAAGCCAATATAAGATGGGTTAAAGAAGGGGATGCCAATACTAAATTCTTTCATGGAGTTGTCAAAAAGAGAAGAAATAAAAGCATTATTACCAATATATCAAATTCTCAAGGAGATTCTATGACAGGGAAACAAGAAATACAAGATGAAGCTGTTTTCTTTTTCAAAAGCCTTCTTGCTGCTAACTACACTCCTGATAGTTACATTTATAAAAGTTTAGAGTGTGTAACAAAGGTTATTAATGATGAAGACAACGAAAATCTATCAAAGGATCCTACTTTTGATGAAGTTAAAAGTGCTATATGGGGATTAAATAAAAACAGTGCCCCAGGTATTGATGGTTACAATGGACATTTCTTTACAGCTTGCTGGGATATTATAAGTAAAGATGTGTTCCAAGCTGTTTTACAGTTTTTCTCAGGAGCAACTTTGCCTAAAGCTATGACTACTACAGTTTTAGCGCTGATACCCAAATCAAATGATCCTATTTCTTTTGCTGATTTCAGACCTATAAGTCTGTGTACTTTTTTCAACAAAGTTATTTCGAAAATCATGTGCACTAGACTCTCAGATATTCTGCCTATTATAATCTCAGAAAATCAAAGTGGTTTTGTAAAAAAAAAAGAGATATAATAGATAATATTCTTTTATCTCAAGAATTTATCTGTAACTTAGATAATAAAAGCAGTGGTAGCAGTTTAGCTTTAAAGCTAGACATGAAAAAATCCTATGATAAAATATCTTGGCATTTTTTAATTTCTACTCTAAGAAAAATGGGGTTTTCTGAAATATGGATAGACAGGGTATGGAGACTTATCTCTAAGAATAATGTGACTGTGCTGGTCAATGGTGCTACAACAGGTTTCTTTTCTCCAAAGAATGGTCTAAGGCAAGGTGATCCATTGTCTTCAAGCCTGTTTATAATTTGCTCTGAAGTTCTGTCCAGAAATTTAAATGAATTAGTATATAACAGAAGATGGAAAGGGTTTAAAGCACCAGTTGGAAGTCCTATTATTACTCATCTAGCATTTGCAGATGATTTCATAATTTTTTCAGGAGCAAATACAAACTCAGTCAAATGTGTGAAAAGTGTGCTAGATATGTACAATAAAGACTCTGAACAAGAAATAAGTATTGATAAAAGCTTTGTGTATATTTCTAAAGGAGTTAGTCAAGCTCAGAAGAATATAGTGAGCCAGTTATTAGGTATTAGGTGTAAAGAACCACCTTTTACTTATTTGGGTTGCAAAATATATTCTGGAAGGAAGAAATGCATTATCTATCATGATTTGATATTGAAGGTCAGGAAGAAGCTATCTGGGTGGAAAGTACAGTACTTAAATATGGGAGGAAAATTGATTCTTATCAAGCATGTATTAAATTCTATTCCTATTTATACAATTGCAGCAATAAATCCTCCTAAACAGGTTATAAAGGAGATAGAAAAGATAATGGCAAATTTCTTTTGGGGAGAAAAAGATGGAAAAAACAAGCATCACTGGGTAAAATGGAAAAATATTTGCAGATTAGAGAAAGAAGATGGACTGGGAATAAGAAGTATGAAAGATATTGCAGCTACCTATTCTATGAAGCTATGGTGGAAGTTTAGAACTTCAAATTCATTGTGGGCTAAATTTATGAAAGTCAAATACTGTAAAAATGTTCATCATGTTGCAGCTAAAAAAAGAAAAGGGGATAATACCTGGAGCAGAATGCAACAAATAAAGGAAAAAGCAGAAGAAAGTATGCAATGGATTGTTGGGGATGGGAATATTTCAATTAATCTAGACAATTGGCTGGGAATAGGTAAAATAAATGATGATAACATCAACAACAGTCTAAAGATCAAAGATTTGCTGCAAAATGGTGTTTGGGATAGACAAATTCTTAATGAGGTAATTCCTACTTATTTAAGACATTTGTTTAATGAAGAATGCAAAGTTAATTTACATGGAAAAGATGAAATTATATGGAATAAGGAGGTATTGGGAAATTTCTCTTTTAAGTCGGCTTGGGAAAATATAAGAATTAAGTATGAAGAAAGCTGGTTTAACAAGTATAAATGGGATAAAGCTTTACCTCTGAAAATTACATGTTTTGTGTGGAAACTTTTCAACAAATTATTACCTCTAGATTCTACATTAAGAAAATTTGGAATTCAGATATCTTCAAAATGTAAGTGCTGTGGTGTAAAAGAAGAAAACAGTGAGCATTTGTTTAGCTCAGGAAAGATAGCAAAAGAAGTGTGGTCCTATTTTGATGGCTTGCTGGGTATTATTAATACTAATTATAGTATTAAGGGGAGATTCTTATCATGGTGGTCTTCATCAAGAAAAGGAAGTAATTTTATTGACTCCTTTATAAAAAAGGTTTTACCATCAATGATTGTATGGGAAATTTGGAAAGCAAGATGCAAATACAAATTCGACAATAAAGAAATGAAAGCTACTGCTATTTGCTCCCAGGTTCTTGATATATTATATTTAAGTTCCAAAAAAAATACAAAAGTTTCTCAGATTTGGAACATAAATGAAATATTTATTAAAGAAAAAGTTGCAAATACCACGAAGGTAACCATAGTGAAATGGTTAAATCCCCCAACTGGGTATGTGAAGATTAATACTGATGGGTCCTATAAATCCTCGTTAAATTCTAGTGGTGTAGGGGGTTAATTAGGGGAGTTATTGATGATTTTATCTATGGGTTCCAAGCTATGGTGACTAGCAAATCAGCTATAGAAGCAGAAGCAAAAGCAATCTTATTTATGCTACAATTAACAAATATGACAGATATTATTTTGGAAACTGATTCGATTCAACTGGTAAATATTTTTACTAAAAATACAGCAGTTCCCTGGCATATCAAAAGTGTTATAGATGCAATCAAAAACAAGTTAAAGGGAAGAAATTACCTGATGAAACATGTATTTCGAGAGGCTAATTGTGTTACAGATAAACTGGCAAATTCTGGATGCAAAGATGGTTTCAAAGAGTTTTTTAAAAAGGATGATTTGATCTAACAGGTGAAGAACATTATTGATTTGGAAGCCAAAGGGCTACCAAATCTCAGATTTTGATCAACGAAAGGGAACTAAAGAAAGAAGATGATCAGGCGAAAAGGAAGAGATTATCTCTCTTCATAGTGTTTTTTTCAGTCAAAGGAAATGAATTGGGGATCCATCAACACGTGTTCATCTGGTCTGAGTGTCAAAGATCAATTTATATTTGGTCCTTCAAGTTTTAAATTAATTGCTTTGAAGTTTATATAGTTTTATAGTTAAGTAATTAGGTTTCAACTTTTCATTTTCTGTCAATTTAGTGACATTATTTGTAATGGTATTTACTTTAAATTCTATTAATAAAATGTGGGTTATTTCCCCACAACTTATATAAAAAAAAAAAAACTGCAGGTACTATCTGGTACTAATCCTTCTCGTTTCAAAAATTGTCGAAGTACTTAGTTCTCACCATTTCAATTTCCATTCAAAAAAGCTTGGTATGCACATACGATGTACAATTATTACCTCTCTATACAAAAAAGGGCTTAGATTGACATGTTCTTCGAGACAAGCACATGGGGTAGGACAGATAGTCAATTACATGGCGGTCGATGCTCAACAACTCTCCGATATGATGTCGCAATTTCATTCGATATGGCTAATGCCTTTTCAACTCAGCGTCGCTTTAGCTCTTCTATATTACTATATGGGTTTTTCGATGTTAGCAGCACTGGTGTCGGTTATAGCGTTGTTGATTTTTAGTTTTCTTAGCACGAAGTACAATAGTGTTTTCCAATACCAAGTGATGACAAGCCGTGATTCTAGGCTTAAGGCAACAAACGACATGCTTAGTAACATGCGGGTAATTAAGTTCCAAGCTTGGGAAGAGCATTTTTGTAAGAAAATCGAGTCGATACGTGAGAAGGAATATAATTGGCTAAGCAAGTTTTGGTATTCGATGTCTTTGAATTTCGCTATGCTTTGGAGCATGCCGATTTTCATGGCGGTTTTGGTGTTTGGTCTCGCGATTTTGCTACACGTGTCTCTAGATACTGGCACTGTATTTACGGCTACGACTATATTAGCGATTATCCGAGACCCTATTCGGAGTTTTCCACAAGCTCTTATTTCAATTTCGCAAGCGTTTATCTCGTTAGGTAGGTTAGATGGTTTTTTAACGAGTAAAGAGTTGGATAGTGAGGCGGTGAATAGAGACGAAGTTCTTCGTGAGAAAAATGCGGTGAAAGTGGAAAATGGGACTTTTTCATGGAATGATGAAGGTGATGATATGGTTTTGAGAGACATTAATATAGAGATAAAAAAAGGGGAGGTTGCTGCAATTGTTGGAATGGTCGGGTCTGGAAAATCTTCTTTGTTGGCTTCGATTCTTGGGGAGCTTCACAAGAAGTCGGGCAAGGTATGATTCGTTGTTTTTTCTAACGATGTAAAAGTTAAAGTACTAAACTGGAATCTTGAAACAGTCCTTAAAAGTGACTCAGAATTTACCTAAAAAATGTATACTTATAAAATAGCAAAGCCATTGTCGGTTGCAGCTTAAGAAAATAAGTTGGAATATTCAGGGTTGAGAAAAAACTCGGTTCATCCAGCTTAATGCTTCTAACTTTTCCAACAAGAAAAACCAGGACGCTCAGCAATTGAGCATATCAACCAAATGAAATCCAATTTTTAGGCAGAGAAATTTTCACACTGCGTTCAAAAGCTACAACCAAGCAAGGCCTAGGAAATAAAAGAAGGACAAATTGGAGAGGTTTATTTGTTGAGGTCATTTCATAGGGTTAAAAAATCGTACAGGAAAATAGAAAGCACGGGAAAATTGTTCGTAATCTATATTGATGTATAAAAATCGTGAGACTGTGTGATTGACTTTTCTACATATGAAAGTATTCATGAAAACATTCATTCTGTTCCTCCGTGCAGGTAACAGTTTGTGGGACAACTGCTTACGTGGCGCAGACATCATGGATACAAAACGCGTCTATTCAAGAAAACATCCTATTTGGTTCACTGATGAATAAGGAAAGGTATGACCATGTGATTAGGGTTTGTTCCTTGACAAAAGATTTCGAGATTTTGGAACATGGTGACCAAACAGAGATAGGCGAGCGTGGAATCAATCTTAGTGGTGGACAAAAACAAAGAATACAACTTGCAAGAGCAGTTTATCAAGATAGTGATATATATCTTCTTGATGATATATTCAGCGCTGTTGATGCTCATA
This sequence comes from Primula veris, assembly GCA_963682055.1. NCBI lineage: Eukaryota > Viridiplantae > Streptophyta > Magnoliopsida > Ericales > Primulaceae > Primula > Primula veris. The sequence continues at coordinate 22,350,560 of OY821743.1, read as the reverse complement.
CTGGATCTGAGATATTCAAGGTGCACAACTGAACAATTTGCTTGTTCTGTTCCAGATTTTAAGCTCGCGCTTTTTTGCTTGAAGACTGAAGTGCATTTGACCATCTTAAGGAAAAAAGCTTTTCTGGACTGTTGGCCTTAGAAAGCTCCAAACTTAAGCTAAATAAAAAAACAAAAACAAAAAACAAGCTCAATATTCTAAATTCTGCAACCAGACAAGTAATATATAAATGCATTTATGCAGCAACTAAATATAGGAGAAAATATTGCAAGGTTGTAACTTGTTTGAGCTATTGCAGGAATGCGTCAGGGGAATTCTCAAAGATAAGACGATATTTCTCGTGACACATCAAATTGATTTTTTGCATAATGCAAGCGTCATTATAGTAAGTACATTCCACCATTTTCGTTTGTCACTATAACCTGCTTCGGGAACTGAACAAACACAATGGTAGTTCAGTCCGGAGGTTGTGAGATTTCAATCCTGCGTTTCCGTCTGCTTTGATACCATGTCAAGGGCTTGTTTCGTTACCACTTTCAAGCAAATAAGCTGGATCTTTCAAATTCATAAAAAAAACTTGATTCATCGTGCAAAAATTTAGTTGCCTTTTCAGACCAATAAAAAAGAAAAGCTCAGATCAGCTATTAAGATGATCAGCTAGCTTTGTCTAGTTTTTAACAAAATATATCTGAAAATCTGCAGGCAAAAGAGGACCTTATTCGTGCCACCGTTGAATTTAAAATTTAGAATAGCTATAAAAGTCTGTGGCATGATATTACTTATCTATTTATCATCACCAACACCTGTTATGCACTCACACTCTTTCTTTACTCAAATATTATAATTTTAATTCTAAAATTTCAGGTCATGCGTGATGGTATGATAGTACAATCTGGGAAATACCAAGAACTTCTTGAATCTGGCACCGATTTTAGTGCATTAGTAGCTGCTTACGAAACTTCAATGGAACTTGTCGAAACGAACACACCTATGCCCACTGCTAATACCCAAATAACCCAAACAACTGATACACAACAATTAAGTAGATCTAGTTCCCTCGAAAAGGGTTCTTCAAAACTCATTGAGGACGAGCAGAGGGAAACTGGCCATGTCAGCGCTGATGTGTACAAACAGTACTGTACCGAGGCTTATGGGTGGTGGGGAGTGATGGCGGTGATTGTAATTTCGCTCTTCTGGCAGATATCTTCTATGGCTAATGATTATTGGTTAGCATACGAGACCTCAGGAAAAATTGTTTTTAAGCCTTCTGTTTTTATGACGGTTTATGCGACACTAGCGGCGGTGGCTTGCGTAATGGTTCTCGCGAGATCGTTTCTTGTGTCTTATTTGGGTTTAATAACAGCTCAGAAATTTTTCCATCAAATTCTTCATAGCGTGGTGCATGCTCCTATGTCGTTCTTTGATACTACTCCTTCTGGAAGAATTTTAACTCGAGTAAGCATAAGTTTATGTATACTTGCTATCTTCATTTGTCATATGCATGTATATAGAGGTGTTTTCTTTTGTACCTGTACTAACACCACATTTTGTTTTGGAGCCCCCTACTACCATTTTTTTCTTCCGTTTCCCTCTACTTACAATATTTCTCTTTTTTGGAAACCAGGTGTGAAATACATAACAGAATTGACAACACGTGCTGTCACATGACCCATTTCCGTTAACGGCAGGGGCAAATATTGTCAATTAATGGGCAAACTTAAAAAAATTGTTGGATAAAGTTAAAAAAGTACGCCTTGTAAAAAGATGTCGGACCGGACGTGATTTAGACCCATTGTTAATGCGTTAACGGAAATGGGTCACGTGATAGTATGTGTTGTCAATTCTGTTAAGTATTTCACACCTGTTTTCCAAAAAAGAGAAGAATTGTAAGTAGAGGGAAGCGGAAGAAAAAAATGGTAGTAGGGGGCTCAAAAACGAAATGGGGTGTTCGTAGATGTAACAAAACAAAAATAACCCCATGTATATATATGTGTATGTGTGTTAATTTATTTATTTTTAATTTTCATTTCCAGGCGTCAGCAGACCAAGCTGCCGCTGACTTTGCTATCCCCTTGCTCTTGAGTATGACACTAGTTATGTACTTCAGTTTGATCACGATCATTTTTGTTACGTGTACGAATGCCTGGCCTGTGGTAGTCCTTGTTATTCCGATGGTTTGGTTGAATATATTGTACCGGGTATGTACTCTCTAAACCTCAAGTTTATGGACCTCTTTTTATAAAAATTCGATAGCTCGCATATCGTTGTAGAGGTAAAGTACCTTTTACGTTTTGGCAAAAAGCTTAAATCTTAAGTTTAAAGGCTCTGAGACGCGCTTTGTGCTCTCAAAAGCGCAAAAACTTTATGATTTGCTACTTTTTCCAAAGCCTAAGCTCACGTATTTCTCTGTAATAAATGGCGAAAACCATGATACCTCCAGCTTTTTATGATAAATTGCAATTGTGGTTTACTTTAAAATTAACAATTAATGCCTAAATACAATGATCCTATTTTCTTGACCTTTTAATTTTTTGATTGCCAGAGATACTATATTGCTACGGCACGCGAGTTAACACGTCTCGGTTCGATAACCAAAGCGCCGGTAATACACCACTTCTCAGAAACCATATCAGGCGTAATGACAATCCGTTGCTTTAGAAAAGAGGAAAGGTTTCTCAAAGAAAGTATGGACAGAGTTAATGCAAATATACGTACGGATTTTCACACCAATGCTTCGAACGAGTGGCTTGGGTTCCGTCTGGAGCTGATGGGGGCTTTTTTCCTCTGCATTGCTACCATTCTCATGGTCTTTTTACCTAGTACTCTCATTGCTACAGGTAGTTGTTTCCCTCCAAGTTCTGTTTTTATGGCTTGTTTCATCTCAGCTTTTAAGCAACTTAGCTGGATTTTTTTAGGATAAGAAAAAGATGTAACATCCAGCTTAGAGCTTCTACTTTTTTCAAACAACAAATCAGAAAATGTCACCTTTTAAACTTACCAGCCAAATGCAGTTGACTATTTGAGCTTTAAAGAGAAAACACAGAAAAGCTAAGCTTAAAACTGTAACCAAACAAGAGTACAACCTATCTGGCTTGTTTGGCTTCATCTTTGAAGCAAATAAACTAAGATTTTTGAGGTTGAGAAACAAACAGGGTTCATCCAGTCTAAAGCTTCTAGCTTTTCAATCCAGAGAAAAGACAAAATAAACTCAGGATTTAAACTGGACTTAGCATTTAAACAAAAAAGCAAAACAAATTGAGTGTAAAATCTCCAGCCTATCAAGGACTGTAATGAACAATATAAAACTGATGCAAGTGTAAGGAATGGATCTGATAAAGTTGTAACCAGTTAACCACCTCTGGCTTGTTTAGAAATATCAAATGAGTAATTCAACTGGATTTTTGAAGTTAACAAAAAAGCTTGTATTTTCCAGCTTAAAGCCTATAGCTTTTCACGTCACAAACTAACTAAGCTCGGGTCTGAAGCTGGAAAGCCAGATAGAGTCTAGCTTTTAGACAAAGCCAAAAAAGTTAGCTTAAAAGTTGTAACCAAACAAGGCTGTAATGTACGAAACATAACTTCCGTAAGTGTAAGGATTTGCTCTGAAAGATTGTGTAATTCTTTGTATTCCAGAGTATGTTGGCTTGGCTCTATCGTATGGGCTTTCTCTTAACAGTCTATTGTTTTGGGCTGTATTTATAAGCTGCACTGTCGAAAATCAAATGGTTTCAATAGAAAGAATTAAACAGTTCATTAGAATTCCATCAGAAGCTCCATGGAGGATACCTGGTTGTCTCTCTTCTCCCGACTGGCCCTTACGTGGTGATATCGAGACCATAGATTTGCAGGTATATATTTTCTTTCTTTCTTTTCCATTTATCGCCTCTCAGAATATTCTTACCTGCAACCAAGGTTTGGCTTAAAATATTCACAAGAGTTTACAAGTTTGGAGGTAAAAGAGTAGTAAGTTTTCCATAAAATAAGGTATATGCTCATAAACACGAATTATAGCTACAAGCCGTAAACACCTTCTCACTAACACACAATAGAACATATAAACCAATAAGATTATAAAAGGAACCTATAGTTCGTAAATGGAATATAGATGTGAGAAAAGGGACTCTATTCAAGAGTTAAGACTCAAATCCTGAAATCTAAATTTAAGGCTTTTGCACATTACAGCGTGTTTTGCACCTTTTTGGTTACGTTTTTCGTGTTTTTTTTTAATGTTTTTCTGTGTGTGTGCATTTCTTTATGTGTGTATATTTTATGCTTGTCACTGGAACTCCATCATTTACCCTTAAAGTGTCTTGGAAACGCTTTCACGCATGTTTTACTTTAAACATTGCCTGGGACTAATGTGAATACTTTTGAGCAGGTTAGGTATCGGCTAAACACGCCCCTAGTTCTGAAAGGGGTTAGTCTCCGCATCGAAGGTGGAGAGAAAATTGGTATAGTAGGAAGAACTGGGAGTGGAAAATCAACTATGATCCAAGTTTTCTTCAGGTTAATCGAGCCTTTTCGGGGAAAAATATTAATTGATGGGGTCGACATTTGTAAAATAGGCCTTCATGATCTTAGGTCTCGTTTTGGGATTATTCCCCAGGATCCGGTGCTTTTCGAAGGAACCGTGAGAAGCAACATCGACCCCATTGGTCTGTATTCAGATGATGAAATTTGGAAGGTATTTTTTTGAACCTGTGATTTCGACTTGAATTTGAGTTAATCATCTACTTTTTTCTTGTGAAACGACTGTGCGGCTGTGCCTCTAATCTTGATCATTTGTAGAGTCTTGAAAGATGCCAATTAAAAGACATCGTGGCCTCGAAACCTGAAAAGCTTGATTCTCTGGGTATTGATTTATTCACTCATAGTCTATTATCGTAAATTTTTAGTTACCTAAATGGCTAAACCAATATAGACGAGAACAAGAACCAAATTTGAAAACACCCTGCCTCTTAGTGCTTGTTTAGTTACAGCTTTTAGGCGGTTTCTTTGAATTTTTTCTTGACAGTTGTATTTCATTTAATTGACACCTCAAACAACCTGCTTATTTAGGCTTGTTTCTTGCAGCTATCAAGCTTAGTTTGTTGCCTTTTTCCTATTTCCTGTACTTCATTTGGTTCACCGCCTTAAAAGCTTGGTTTTGGAGGGTATCTGAGAGACCTTGAAGTTTTAAGCTGGATGAACCAAGAATTTATTTGACTGGATTATGCGAATTATTTGCCTAAAGCCAAACGAATTTGTCTCAATTTCTCACTTTTTAGTTGACGAACCGATAAAAATGAGGAAATTAAAATTAGAGCACATCTAACTATTTAGGCTTGCTTCATTTCAGCTTTTAACTGTAGGTTATTTGCTTTCTGCTAATGAGTTGTATTTACTTCAGTTGACCAGCTTAAAACCTTCTCTTTTTGTAGGTTCGCAACCTTAAAAGGCTAAATTTAAAAGTTATAAACCGAATTACCCTATATTTAAAAACCAACTTCTCAAAAGCAGTACACCCCAACTAGTTAACTGGAGTAATTAAATTACTTCATACATTGTATGTTTTTTTGTTCAGAATTTGTTTTTCCTTACACCAGTGGTAGACAGTGGAGACAACTGGAGTGTGGGACAAAGGCAGCTCCTGTGTTTAGGGCGAGTATTACTTAAACGAACGAAAATTCTATTTATGGATGAAGCAACAGCTTCCGTCGACTCCCAAACAGACGGAGTTATTCAGAAAATTATTCGCGAGGATTTTTCTGAGTGTACAATAATTAGCATAGCTCATCGAATACCCACCGTAATGGATTGTGATAGAGTTTTGGTTATGGATGCTGGTATGTGTTTACTCTCCCTTCATGCTCCCTTCTTGTAGCTTTTGAGGGGAGAAAAGATAGCTTTTTTCGTAAAGAGAAAAAAGTTCCATTAGTTTAGCTTAAGGCCTTATATGTGGAGCTTTTAAGCGCTTCAATTTCTTTTTTACCGGAACTGGGTTGTATTTGGTTGACCAGTTTAATGTTTTCTTTCCTAAAAAAGCTTAGAATCTTTCAGCTCGATGAAACTAGCTTTTACTCAACTTCAAAAAAATCTAGTTTATTTGCTTTAAAGATGTTGCCAATTAAGCTCATAAGCTGGAGGATCGAATTTAATTTTCCTAGCAAATTAAATTTGATGATTCTATGCAAATTATACATATCGTAATGGTTCTTTTTTTCGGCAAGTAGGTTGTGTTTAGTTACAGCTCTGAAAACTAAGATCTGATTCTTGGTATAATTAGATTATAGGAAAATGTGCAACAGCTAATATGTATCAGTATTTTTGGTAAATGCAGGGTTAGCTAAGGAATTTGATTCACCATCTAGTTTGATCGAGAGACCTTCCTTGTTCGGGGCATTGGTTCAAGAGTACGCTACCAGGTCGGAAATATGAGCGCTCGCACTATTATTTTGGAACAAATAATTGGGTCTTTTGATACAAAGAGCCACCCACTTCGCATTACCTTGGTGAAAAATGGTATTTTTTCCGAGTTATAAAATGAAAAATGATACTTAGGAGAACACTTTTTGGGTCTTGGTGTTTTCTTTTGACTGTTTTAAAAATGATCCAGGGCATAACATAAATCATACAAAAAGGCTGTATATTATGTTGTACTCTTCTATGTTAAATTTAGATGCCAAGAGAAAGAAAGAGCAACCTATACAAGTTGTTTACAGTATCTTTATACTTTTCGTTCTAGTTTCTGTAAATTGTATAACAAAACACAGCCGATGCCAGAATAAAAAAGATGTTTTTTTCTTCTTTTTTTTCAATCTGAAAGGCTTTGCCCCCTTAATGACAACACCACGTAGTCCTTTTCCTGAACACAACTAAAGATCCTGAGTTAAATTACGAAACCCTTTACAAAACTCACTAGTCCTTCTTTTTCTTCATCAAGTCTTCGACTGTGACTTGTTGTTGCAAAACCAAAATCGTAGCTTCGCTCTTCATATCGGGAGAAGCAAGAATATCGCCTAAAATCCCCAACTCCTTCTCGTAGCTCCAATCAGAAAGACCGCTCACCAATGGAGAGTTTCCTTTAAGCCTTCTCCCCACCAAAATAAAGTCGAAATGATCTTCCATCGAGAGCAATGCTTTCATCGTCTCGGCCCCATCACTCACAAGTATTTCCCTCACCGTTATTCTCTCGTTTACCTCATTCAATAGCCGTAAATCATTCCATATTTTCAAATCGATCTTTGTTTCAGTGAAATCAGACTCAGTTTCCTCTTCAGGAGTTAGTCTTACAACAGTGAGTCTCACACCTGGGTTTTGAACCATACGTATACCATATGTTAATGCCTCCCTAGAATCCGCCCTGCCAACAAAAATAACGCAAATGCTCAAATTTGGACCTTCTCGCGCGCTCGTGGCATTCAGTCTTGAATGACTGATTATCTTTTTATCGACGAGGATACCGACCGAGCAAGGGGCCTTCTCTAGTACGTTTCTCGTGGCATTTTTTAAGGGAAGGCTTTGGGATTTGTGGAAAGGTAGTATCAATAGAGAGGTGCTCTTGTCGAGAGCTAAAGTACATATATCGTCGTGTATAGTGGCGAAAGGGGCGATTGTTGTGAAATGTTGGTGCCTGATCGCACCTTCCTCACTTGTGTGCTCGTACTGGCGGAACGCGTTAATGATTCGATCCGTTTGGGTTGATTCTGCAGCGGGGAAACCAGGAATTGTTATATAGGGGTGCGGAAGATCAAACAAATTAAAGTATAATGCACAAGTAAGAAAAATTACAGTCATGGCAATTCACTACATGAAAATCTCCTTATAATAATAATATTCTATATAAATTAAACATAACATGTTCATAAAAATTCAAGGTTCCGACTTGGACAGTTTTAAATAAGAATAAATTCTAAATTGTCATATTCATATTTCTTTTAGGTCCGTTCCAAGAAATTTGACTCCTTACGGTAGTAGACATTATATTGCAAAAATATAGATCTCGTTACGTTAAGACTAAAAATGATTTAAGAGATTTATGTAAGATTGTTTGCAAAAAGTTATTCGTTGTTGTTAAATCCTTACGTGACAGCTCTCATATGCATGAACATATTCTTGTTTAATTCAAAATATTTAAATTTGTCAAGCATGTTTTAAAGGTTCATGACTTCATGACAATACATACTCATATGTTTGATCATATAAACTTTATACATATAAATTTGTTAAGTATTTTGTGTATATATATATATATATATATATATAACTTTTAACAATTAGTTTTACTATGTAATCTCTATTTAGCTATAACCTCGCTATACTATTACTTTTTCTCGGTATCAAGAGGATGACTGCAAAGACGTATTATTGTAAGTTTAAGCATATTTTACTTTATCATATTTTAGCGTAACACTACCATGTACCGAGTCTACTAAATTTTAGGGTGTACAAACCAATAAATACTCATCGCATATTACTATTAGAGAATCAAAAAATAACTACCATTAAAATTAATTAAACAAAACATGATTGATCGGTCGACACACCTAATTAAAACATAGTGGAGCGGGTTCATAGTACAGTATAACATCTATAAATTAATACTCGTTAAATTAATAAACTATCTAAAATAATAGTTTATCCCGGTCCCGACTTGGGTCAATGTAAAAAATCATCAATTTCGATAAATTAATAAGATAATAAATTTTCTGAAAATCCTTATATAAATATTGGTGCCGACAAAATTATAAATTAATAATTATTTAAAATGATTAAATACATTACTAAATATGATATATACGTGTTAGGTAATAAATTGGCTCTAAACATACGCAGAGCTACTGGGCACACTGTAGCGTAAATTTGTGAGTTTCTCACCTGATTCTGAATAAGACGGGCGTTTATGGAGCTGGTGGTTGATGAACACAGGTTGGTTCCTACCGACTAGCTCAACAAGGTCTAAGACGAAGACTCCGATGGGCCTATCTTGAGTCGGGTGAGAGGCTTTCAAGACGTTCATTAGGGTAAAAACTTGGTATTCTTCATGAATGCACAGTAGGATTCTAAATTCTGCCTCGTTTTCGGAGTGCTGGATTGTTCTTCGACGGTAGTTTATGTATCTCTTCGATGGATCGTATAGAAAACTGATTATGGGAGTGACAACGGCGGCGTTAATCATCGTCATGATGATGAGAACTGAGTAAATAGGTTGTGTGATCATCTGTGTTTAGCAAGTAATTACAGCATAAGTAAGCAGTGGTGAAACCATTTCATGGAGAAAGACTGCAATTGAATTTCTTTTGGCGGATATCGGAGCAGTTTTTTTACCAAGTTTGAGGCTTCTTTATCAAAACTTGGCATTAAAATCTTCATACTTACTGATGCTCAATGATGTTGAGTCTTTTTTCTGTGTGTTATTGTTGATACTCAAGGATGTTACTTTGGATGTACCAATTCTTAAAAAAAATGCAGTTTCGGTTTCAGGTTTTTTCTAATTAAATCTAAAATTATATACTAAACATAAACTCTCCCATTTTTACACAATGTTTTACAACAGGAAAGTCTAGCTAAAGCGTTATTGCAAAAACTTCACAAAAGCACGAATATAAATAAAACAGACGCGTCTAATAAAAGTTTAGCAATTACCGAACTCCTGACGGCATTTTTGAATAATAGAACATCCCATAGCCCTTGGTTACTCAATACAAGGCCGAATGTGAATGAATCCTGGTAAGGAATTTTGGATACAAGCGAAGGCAGCACGGATGCAGCCAGTTTCCCAATAAACGCGAGAATCATAGGAATTTCTACATTCTGATAAACATCCCATGTTATCTCTGACACGTTCACAACTCTGCCTGCATTTATTATATAAGCAGGCAAAAGCACCGAATTAATAAAAAATTCAAATTTTTTCACCACACCGGAGCCTAGGGGTGGTCCAGATTGAATAGCCAAGCCTAAAATCATCCCGCCAAAATGACCGCTATACCCTAAAACTTCGCAATAGAGGACAACCAAAAGAAAGGTTAAGAAGATTGTCAAGAACTGCAACTCACTAATGGATTTCCCTTCTGGGATTTTCTTGATAAGCCGGAAAAATAATGGCCGCAAACCGAATATGATGAATAGGACTAGGCCTATTCTAGGCATTTCCCTAAGAATATAATCATGTGTTTTGAAATTGCTATATCTCCCAAACATAGCAAAAGCACTATATATCATAAAAATGTATCCGCAAACGTTGCTTAGCAAGGCCGAAGATAAAGCACGACGGCCTATTTCTGAATTCAAGAGGTTGAGATCTTCAAGGAGAAGTAAAATCACTGGAAATGATGAGGACGATGCCAGAATACCCGTCCATTGGTTGCTTATCATCTTATATTCATCTGCTGTGCCTTTTGCATTTGCAAAGATGAGAGTGATAGTTATAGGCAATGCAAAGTTTAACAAGCCGATGGTCCAAGAGAGCTTTCCGGAGGACTTGATAACACTCAAATCTGTTCGAATACCGGTTGTAAAGGACATTGTTGCGAAACATAAGACCTCGAAGACCCCCAATAGGTTCGATTGCTTGTAGGTAAATAGGTTTGCATATTCTTTCTTTGTGTCGAAGAATATAAGCGTAGAAGGACTTATTAGTAAACCTGTCTGATTATTCAACAAAAGGGGAGATATTTCAGTTTGCTACTCATTTATCAAAAAGTTAAACCTAGACTTAGAATCTGGTACAATGCACGCTTTTTTACCCGAATTTGAAACAATATTGTTCTTAACAATTACTGTATGACCATATCTTGAATAACGACACAAAGTATGTAGAATTGGCTCTAATAAACTTAGTTTGGCGAATGAAAGGACTTCTATCTCTATGTATACCTGATTAATTATTAACGGAAAAAGGGAAATTTCACTGAGTTGTTATAATTTATTGGACTTATTTAACAAACAGTCAAGAGACTAATATTCCTTTGTAATTAATTAGTTGTGTATAGTGCGAAATTGCTATAATGCATTACTTTGACCCAAGTTTTAATCAGTTTTGCTTCTAATATTTTTAAGTAAAAAATCATGTTGATAAATAACAACAAGAAATATGTTGATTTGGCTCCAATGGTATACTTTATGAGCACAAGACTTGTTACCTGTTACAAATTAGTAAAGCAACTTGATTACTTACAATAAATAAAATAAAAAAGACAGGACAGGAGGGCTATAATTCGGGAAATGGAAACAGGACCCCGAAAAGTGTCTAAAAGCATAAACGGGAGTACGGGACGAGTCACGAGGAAATAACGATTTGATAAATGGTAGAATTAAGACATCACTAGAAAAACAGTAAAATAAGGTCTGCGAGTATGTATGTGGAGTTTTAAAATTCGCAATGGATTTCATATAAATTATATATTAATCTCAATCTCAAACAAGCCACCTTAATTCCTTAATTGGAACTTGGAAGACACTTGCTCTTTTAATTTTTCATGTGGTTTTCCAAAACCTGGATATTTCTTTTATGCTGTAAGTTAGATTCCAAGACTTGAAATTGAAAACGGTGTTTACTGCAATCGATTTTCATATAATCTAAAAGAGATTCCAAAATGGAGAAGATCAACATGTTCTAACGTAGCAACAGCATTTAACAACTAGATAAATAAGAACGAGGGGCTCACCAAGATTTCAGCAACAAAGCGAGGTTGTTTAAGGGGTTTTAGGATCCGTCGAATAAATGCTAAAAGGATAATTGTTATGCCAATTTGTAGAGTAAGGAAAGGAAAAGGTTGTCGAAAAGGATTTTTAGTAAAGTGGTTGATAAACAAGCCTTTAGAAGTTATCGACGCACCAAGAATCTCACATGTCGAATACTGCCCAAACCCAACTATGGTATAGGGCTCGGCTAAAGTAATATTCGCCATGTCTTCGCTTTGTTTGCTTTTCTCCGAAACAGGCAATGAGAATTATGTAGACAAGAACAGACCCTGCGTTTGGGTTTAAGAAAACTTGAATTATTAAAATCTGGCCTTACGCCTTTTTTATACCATGTTGAACAGATGTCTTTTGTTATTTTCTTGTTAATGTTAACTGTTAAATTCCATAAATAGCAGTAAGGTAGCTTATTTTCAAGTCTGCAGCTGTGAAAACCAACTACTATTAGCTATTTTTTTATCTAAATTTAGACGATGATTGAGAGATAGGGTGGGGGGATTGAACTGGAAAATTACCATTTGCTTTTTCTATATCATGTCATTGGTTTGTATCTGCTGTTATGTTTTAAAGTTGGTACCACAAATAGTATTGAGTATTAAAATTATATATGTATATATCACAGATATAAAAAATCAAATTTCACTGAATTTGGATTTGAACTTTTTAAATAATCTGATGAAATTCAATTTACTTGGCATAGAGAATAATGGAATATTTCTGATTTCATTCTTTGGGAAGTTGAATTTCATCTCCGTTATTCTTTGAACCATCTTTCAGGGATACTTGTTCATTTCTGACATGTTTCATGTTCAATAAAAATAAATCAAACGCTCAAAAAAAATAAGAGAGGTATTTGGGAACAGTACAAGTTGTTGGTAATAAATTGAATTCTAAAAGAGCACTTTAGGAAAAATTAATATTTTATGTACAACTGAATCTCATGTTTATCGGTACTTTCAAATATCAAATAAAACAGCAATTTAAATATAATTCAACAAACTGAAAAATACTGCAAGGACGATTTCAAACTTATCAAATAGTCTTAAACAGAAAACAAATAAGTTTCAAACTAGTTTAAACAAAAAAAATCTGAAAGAATCTCTTAACACAATTATTCCAACAAAGATTGAATTAAAAGTGTCACTTGCCAAACGGTTGACATGATTCTCATTTTATTTTGAATTTCTATATCAACAAGAAAACCCAATGACCGTTGCAATTGAAGTCGCTTATTGTAGTCAGACTAGTGCACCAAAATAAAAGCAAAACTTGTTTGTGTTAATTAATCAAAACAAACCCACAACAAATTAAGTACCAAAACATAATAGTAATTCTTGGACATACACCATAAGCTAAAGCACAACAAACTTTAATTGTATTACTCAAATCCAGACAAACCCACAATACCTATCAGGTATCAAGGCAAAATAACATCAAAAGGTAGCACTACAAAAGCATCCAGATTAAAAAAAATAAGTCGGATAAAACAAAACAACCAAAACTGGTAATATAACAGAACCGAAAACTAAAACAAAGTTTCCGGACTCCATTAGTCCATGCCCATGATTCCCATCATCTTAACACTTGACTTCCTTGAGACCGTGTCCGAAGTACAAAAATGTGGGGTTGGTAGCACCATCCCTGTAGTATGCAAATACCATAGTGCCGTCATCATGCATGCTCTCCCCGACAAAACTGCATCAAGAAAAGTATCAATAAGCCATACAAATAGCATGGGCTCACAAGATAGATAGGCTTGTTTGGTGAACAGCTTAAGATTGTTTGGCATAACAAAAGGAAGTCTACTTGTTTCTAGTCGCAACATGGTCCACTATGGGAACTATCAAGGAGACATCATTTCAATTGATTTCATGGATTGCTTTACTCGATGCCTTTTCAGATGATACTTGATAATAGATGATTATTTGGTACTTAACAAAAAAATAGACACAAATCTAAAACACGGTAATAAGATTTCAAGTCTTACTTTAACGTAAATGAGAACCCATATGGTAAAAAGGATACCACTGTACTTACCAGATACAGCCAAACAAGTAATATATAGCATAGAAGTTTTGGTGATTGGTTGCTCATAAGATGCAAGTTGCAGAGTACTTGAAATAAGACAGGTGGCAAAAATAAAAAGAAATGATGACGAAATTCTTACAATTGAAGGTCTTTGAGCTTGGAGAGCAAGAACTTGGTTGCTGCTTCAATATTCTTCTTGAATACCTCCTGATTCTCTCCTTCCAGCTTGGGTGTCAACATTTTGATATACTTCTTGATGTATCCCACAAACTGCTTCTTGTCAAATGGTGGTTGCTCCTGCAGGTGTTGCCATTTGAAAGTTTGATCAGTTCATTGCTCTTAATACATACATTATATTACACAAATAGCGCTTCCTAGATTGTATTGCAGGCTGCAAGCCTTTTATAGGCAGATACAGCTTAATTCATTTATGCCAGAAAAGGCAGAAAGGACAGGGTACAAAATCGAGACAGAGGCATGGAACCTAAGTCCAAAAGGTTAAAAAAAAGTGAGCTTATAAGCTGCAGCCAAACAAAACCTTAGTTCCCTTGAAACCCTTGGTTTGCTTGAAGCTTTTAAGGAAAAAGTTGGTTCCTTTCATACACAGAAACATATATCTACAAGCTTTGTACTTCGTAGAGAAACAGAAAAGAGAAGCTTATAAGCTGGAAACTCAGGGGAAGAAGAGGTTACGATCCTTGGCTGCAGCTTCTAAGCAAAGAAACTAGTTTATTCCAGGAAAATAAAAGAGAGGCTGAATCCTCAAGTTTCTCGCTACTAATTCCTTTAGGATAGAAATTATCAGATTATCAGCAGCTTACAAACTGGTATTCTAGGGGCACAACAGCTTAAAATAATAGTGATAGTAACATTAATAGAAATTAATCAACTAACCTGGAGTCTGAAAGTGTCGACAATGTCCACAACCTTAACTGCTTGATCATCAACACCCTCATCTTCGCCACCACCTTCGGCCGAAGGGTTTGCACCAATATCAAAATCAACAGCACCAATCACAACCCACTGGAAAATACACCAAAGAAAGCATGAAAATATGATCATAAAGCCTGTACTTAATCATTGTATTAGAGAGAGAACAAGAAACTAACCTTTCCCTCGACTTCCCATAGGACACCTTCAAAAAGTTCTTTGTATGGAAAGGAATCCGAGAGAAGCTCATCTCCTGTAGTTGAAAGACGCTTTTATATATTTAAAATCCAAAAAAAAAGTTCTTTTACCGAGTGCAAAACAGAAAAAGAGGGTTGCAAATAAAAACTCGAATTGACTCCATGGTTACTAAGAAACATATGTGCACCCAGGTATAGATAAGACGCCACAGAGATATTATGATCCATTCAAGTTACATCAAAGCGGCTGCCAGCAAAGACAGGCTTTGCAAAATCATCTATCATGTAAACTGCTTACTACTGAAACTATTTAATTCAAACTCCTGACAGGGAATACATGACCCCAAAAATAGGAGCAGCTAACATCAACACAAGATGATGTGTAAATCTTTTAAGCGAAGTATAGAAATTACACAAGATACAATTCTTTTTTGCTTCATAACTTAATTCATAATATTATCAATCTGGTTATAAACAATGAGTCAAATAAGATAGATTAAGATAAGGTTCATTAAAAGTTTTGAACACTTACACATCACAGAATATCACTAAAAGGGCAATTTTGGAAAAGCTTGCACCTTATGTAAGCGACAGAGTGCAAATGTTTTTCAAGAGAAAGATGATGGTAACACAGATCTGACTATGTATATTCATGTTTTGATGATTATATATTAAAATAATTGCGAAGAGAGACCTAACTACCCAAAATACATTAAGGATCACAATCTGATCGGAGATGACAAATCACAAATAGTTGAATACAAAAATCATCTTTAAATTGCAGTAAGAAGGAAGTTTTGAAAAGCTGACACTTCTATTGCAGCAATAACACGGATCTATAGATATACATGCATATACATAGCTATACATGGGAAGACAGATCAATTGGACACTAAAATAGATCTTCAAATTTCAGTAAAAGGGTAATTTTTGACAAATCTGAAACCTTTGAAGCATCGAATACAAGCAATTGACGCCACAGATCTACACATACACAAAACATAAATGCCTAAATGCCTAAACAATAAACCACATATTTAAAAAACAGTAAAAGCACAAATCTTGACAAAGCTGACACCAATAAACTACCAGACTGCAAAATACTTTGCCTTCTTAGAGATCCAAGAAAGTTACTCAACAGATCTATATATACACAGGATATACGTAATTTGATGGGAAGAGACAAAATCAACTCTGACCCAGATCATAAAATTCACTAAAAGGACAAGGAGCTCACACTTTTTATAGCATAACAAACAAGAGTAATAGCTAACAACACATCACTACCTACACATGTACATATGTATTAACAAACATGGTTATAAACATGATTAGAAGGAGAAAGAGATAAATTTAACTCTTGCTCATGTCTTAAAATTCAATAAAAGGAAAATATTTGAATGAGCTCACACTTTCTATAGCATAATCCAGAATAGTAACACCACAGATCTCTACCTTACATGTACATGTGTTTTCACAAACATGGTTATAAATATAATTAGAAAGGGAAAGAGATGAATCCAATTCTACCCAGATCTTAAAATTCACTAAAAGACAGTCTTTGAAAAAGCTCAAAACTTTTTATCATCACAACACGAAACCCTAATTTTAAGAGATGTAAGAGAGTCACGACCACAGATTTATAGATTTGCATGCAACATATACATGAATATATACGCAAATTTTTTAGAGCTAATATCTTTTCTGATCATATGATAGAACAAAAGTAAAGTAAAAAAAATTAAGTTACATAAAAGCTATATATATATGCATACATATTCATTATTAGATGCATACACACGTAATTAGATTGGGAGAGTAACCCAGCAGAACTATACATTTACAGGATTATATACATAATTAGACGAGAAGAGACAAAACTCAACTCTTACCCAGATCTTAGAATTCACTAAAAGGACAATCTTTGAACAAAGGACAACCTTTTTATGGCATAAACACAAGTTAAACAACACAGATCTGTACCTAAGTACCTAGACATGTACATATGTATTCACAAACATGATTATAAACATGATTAGATGACAAAAAAGATAGGTTGTAACTCTTACCCAGATGTTAAAATAGACTAAAAGAAGAATCTTAACACTTTTTATGGCATAAAACACAAGTTGAACACCACCGATCTGTAGCTAAGTACCTAGACATGTACATATGTGTTCACAAACATGGTAATAAACATGATTTGATGGGGAAAAGATAAATATAACTCATACCCAGATCTTATAATTTCACCAAAACAACAATCTTAACCCTTGTACACAAGTTAAACAACACAGATCTCTACTTAAGTACCTAGACATGTACATAAGTATTCACAAACATGGTTATAAACATAATTAGATGGAGAAAAATATATAAATAACTCTTACCCAGATCTTAAAATTCATAGTTTTTATAACATAAAACAAAAGTTAAAAACCACAGATTTATACTCAGACGTGTACATATGTAAACATGATTTGATGGGGGAAAAGATAAATTTGAATCTTTAACAAGATCTTAAAATTCACTAAAAGAAGATTGTTGACACTTTTTATTGGATAAAATACAAGTCAAAAACCGCAGATCTTTACTTTAAGTACCTAGACATGTACATATGTATTCACAAACATGGTAATAAACATGATTAGATGGGGAAAAAGATAAATATAACTCTTACCCAGATCTTATAATTCACTAAAGTCACAATCTTTATAGCATAAAACACAAGTTAAACAACACAGATATCTACCTTAAGTATCTAAACATGTACATATGTATTAATAAACAGGATTATATAAATTATTTATTTGTAAGTTTTACCCAGATCTTACGATTGATTAAAAGAACAATCTTGACACTTTTTAAAGCACAAAACACAAGTTAAACACCATAGATCGCTACTTAAGTACCTGACATGTACATATATATATATATATATATATATATATATTCACAAACATGGTTATAAACATGATTAGATGGGGAAAAAGATAAATATAAAATCTTACCCAGATCTTATAATTGACTAAAAAAACAATCTTGACACTTATTTTATAGCAAAAAAAGAAAACACAAGATAAACACCACAGATGAATAAATAAATTAAAAATAGAAGAAAATAAAATACCGGAAATCAAGTCTTGGTAGACCAACATGATTGTGAGGAGAGAGAGAGAGAGGGAGAGAGAGAGAGGGGGTTGGCGGTGCAAAAGAAAGAAGAATATTTATAGGGCAGGGTTTGATAAGCATACAGATTTGGAGGAGGATATATTGCGTTTTACCACTATAGGCTTCTTCTTTTTATGTCAATTCTCATTTTTGTCCCTTGTTTTTATTTAAACACTATAGGATATATGTTTCATTGGTATATGCTTTCATTATACTTGTACTTTGCTTGTCCTATTGGGTGAATACTTTGCCACTTTTTAATATCTATTTTTCGGTTTAATCTTTAAAAAAAAATAAAAGCATGTTAAACGTTGTAGCTTCCAAAGGGAGTCTTATTTAGGAGAAACGACGGCTTAACGGCTAAGATCACGCTTAACAATGAGTTTTAGCTGAGCGAAACAAATGATATTAAAGGGGAACGAGTGGTCATGTTTAACGGTTTGGAGTTCAGAGACGTTGTCCATTTTCTTAATATATATACATATATATATATATTCATTAGAATTACATTACTAACTTAAATATAAAGTTTATTTATATTAATTTTATTTTATAACCTTTTTAATGAATTTTAATAAAATAAATTATATTTAAAAGTTGTGTTTACAAAAATGTAGAGTTTTTTGCCAAAATGGCTCACTGGGTACAATTAATGCCCAGAATGGGCTACCTTTCTGAAATATTCCCAAAATGGTCTACTTTCGAAAAACGACCGATCGAAATGATTAAAACGACCGGTCGTTTTATTATTGAACTTTCTGAAACAATTTGGACAATAAACGACCGGTCGAATTGTACAATACGACCGGTCGTTTTTCAGACAAAAACGATCGGTCGTTATGTACATTTCGATCGGTCGTTTTTCAGAAATACTTGTACTTAAAAAACTCATCTCATTTCCCCAGACCACTGTACTCATCTCATTTCCCAGACCACTGTAAAAATAAAAAAAAGCAGAGCTCTTAGATCTTTTTAGGGCAAATCTCAGATCTCTTCCAAAACAGGTAAAACCTCAATATTTTGTGTTGTTGTTGGAGTATTATTTGAGTAAAATTGTTAATTTTACCGTGTGGTTATCGAAATGAAAAATCCTACAATTATGTGTTATTGGGGAGGTACGATAATGGAAACTACTAGCGAGGGGTTATCTTATGATATTTCTTATAAAAAAATTTTTAAGGTATCTAGAAACACGACATACGACCAATTTTTGAAAAAATTGTTTAAGGTACTTGATGTATCATCGACTTCAAATCGTTTGAGTTTAACATGTCGTTATCCATATCTGACTACACTTACTGAGTTTAAATATATGCGATTGGCTGTTGATGATAATGATTCGTTGGAAACCATGCTTGAGTTAATAGAAGAAAATGGAAGAACGTTTATAGAGTTATATGTTGAAATTGAGCAAGTTTACTCTTCTGATCAAGATTACGGGTTGTATTATAATATTCTTTCCACTAATGAAATCGGTACATCAAGTGGAACACCCATTCGACAAGAGCCAATGCATGAAATCGGTACATCAAGTAGAACACCCATTCGACAAGAGCCAATGCTAGAGGTATATTCTGAGAACAACGAACCAGATTTGACACATTTGGATGCAGTGTGTCGATTGGCAGATAATATTGGTTGGTCGATAGAACTTGGGGATGAACCAGAGGATGAAGATCCGGACTTCAATATTAGCGAAAACGAGTCTGACGATGACGAAGAAAATGTACAAGAAGTTGAGTACGAAGAATTATCATCTGAAATGGGCTTGTATATGGATGAGGATGAAAACGACCAATCAAGTGGGTCACAATTGGCGAATAATACTATTCCCGATGAAATTCCTATGCATCAACCAATGTCAAGTTTGTTTAATGAACCGTTCGACACTCAAGAAAATTATAGTAACCAGAGACGAAATTATATGATGTATCCTGGATTTTGGGATCCTCAAGTTAATGATCCTTTTATTGGTCTTTTATTTAGGGATAAAGAAATGTTGAAAAAGGGAATAAAACTTTGGTCAATCAAACGTAACATCCATTTTTCCACTAAAAGTTCGAAGGCAAAATTTTGGGAAATTCGTTGTAAACTGGCCGAAACTCAACAATGCAAATGGAAACTACGAGCTTCACTAAGAAAGAAACATGGATTTTTTTAAGTGTCGGTGTACAACGGTCCTCATACATGCATTCATGCCGAGCTTACAACTGATCATCCACAGTTAGATTCCAATCTTGTTGCCCAAACCATTCGAAATGCCATCACAACTAATCCTATGATGAAGATTTCATTAGTTAAAGAGATTGTGAATGCCCGCTTTGAAATGTCAGTTTCATACAAAAAAGCTTATTTGGGTAAACAAAAAGCAATCGCAGAGATATTTGGTAATTGGGAAGACTCGTATAAGGTTTTACCTAAATTTATGAAAGCGCTTCAAAAGTATAATCCCGGTACCGTTGCTTCTTATGAGACCACGCCAGTTTACGATGTGGTAGGAAATCCAGTGGGTGAGGTATTGAACAGATTTTTCTTCACATTTAAGGCCGTTATTGATGCATTTCAGTATTGTAGGCCAGTTATCGCTATTGATGCTACTCACTTATATGGGAAGTATAAAGGTAAGATTTTGTTGGCCATGGCATCGGATGCAGATAATCATGTTTTTCCCATTGGTTGTGCATTTGTTGCTGAGGAAAGTACAATTTCGTGGAGCTATTTTCTTTCTAACATTATGCGACATGTGATTAAAGAGCGCGTGAATATTTGTCTAATTTCGGATAGACATGCTGGTATTCTAAGTGCAGTGAGAGGAGTTTGGCGTGGTCAAGGTTTTGTTCATCGATATTGTTCAAATCATTTTTTGGATAATTTTAAGAAAGCTTTCAAAGGAGATCCTGACTTACACAAGTTAGCGGAGAACGCCATTTGGGAATTACAAGAAAGAAAATTGAAAAGAATCATGGAAGCAATAAAAGTCATGAATCCTCAAGCATATCAATGGTTGATAAGAGAGCCTGCGGAAAAATGGTCATATTTTCATGATAAAGGGAGGCGACATGGTAACATGACCACAAACATGGCTGAAATTTTCAATAATGTTTTAAAAGCTGCTCGTAATTTACCAATCACTGCTGCTGTGCAGCTTATTTTCTATAAGTTGGTACACTATTTTTGCGAGCGGAAAAAGATAGTAATCGGGATGAGAAACAGCGGCACAAGATATGGTCCCAATATCCTTAAAATTTTAGAGAAACGTAGGTCGGACATTGGTCATACCAATGTTACTTTCGATTATGAAAGAGGGGTTTATTCCGTGTGTACAAGTTCAAGAAATTCCAGGGGAGGCAATACTCAAGTTGTCGACTTTTCACTTTGGCAATGCGATTGCGGTAAGTGGCAGAGTGATAGAATCCCTTGTTCACATGTGTTTTCCGTATGCGCTGCAAACCGTCTTGATTGGGAAGCTTACATAGTAAAATATTACAGTCTTGAATCATACGAAGGTACGTACTCGGCGCAATTTTGTCCTCTTCGGCATCAAGACTATTGGGATTCATGTGATAGATTATTTCTTCCGGATGTTACTCTTTTAAGAGAAAGGGGTCGTCCAAGATCTACTCGTATTCATAATGGTATGGATCAGTCGGAGAGACGAGCACTTATGAGATGTTCTAGTTGTCAAGGGCGAGGACATGATTGTCGTAAGTGTCCGTATCCAATACGTGCTCGACGCTTATGATTTTAGCTGTAGCTTAAACGAGACAATATGTATCTTGTACTATTTTAATTTTCCGATTGTAATTGTCTTTTTTAATATGAAATATCTATATTTATTCTCAGTGTTTTTTCATACTGTTTTTTGAGAAGATAAACTGTTTGTTATGAGAGTAAATAAATAAGTGCAATTAACATAAAAATTAGAATGAACAACATAAATAAATAAGTGCAATTAACATAAAAATTAGAATGAACAACATAAATAAATAAGTGCAATTAACATAAATATATATATTTGATTGATTTTATATATATTTTTATATTTTTATATATTTTTCTTGCCAAATCAGTGTCGGAAAGTGCAAACGACCGATCATAATTACAAAACGACCGATCGTTTTTTAATTGTGCTCACTGGAAGAATTTTGTACAAAAACGACCGATCTCTGTGAAAAACGACCGGTCGTTTTTACACAGACGACCGATCGTTATGCAAAAACGACCAGTCGTTTTTTAAGTGTGCTCACTGGATGAATTTTGTACAAAAACGACCGATCTCTGTGAAAAACGACCGATCGTTTTTACACAGACGACCGATCGTTATGCAAAAACGACCAGTCGTTTTTTAAGTGTGCTCACTGGAAGAATTTTGTACAAAAACGACCGATCGATTCCTAAAACGACCGATCGTTTTTCTGTATTTCAGCCTTCTAATTGTTTCAAACCCTAAATTTTTCATTATCTCAAAACTATCTCTCTCTCTTATATATAAAAAATTCGCCCCTCTTCATCAAATCACCCAAAAATCCCAATTTTCTATAAATATATTACCCAATTCCTCTTATTATCCGTATATTCACTCTCGATTCATTCCGTTTTCTTAAAAAACCCCAATTCTTCAAAACCCTAATTCTTTTTTCAACTATGGTCCGTACAAAGAGAGCCTCACTCAACCTCGCCGATGAACATGAGGACGAGATCGTGCCTCCGCCCCCTCGTCGTCCGGCTATTCCTCGCGCTCGGCGCACCGGCTCCTCCTCCGCTCCCGGTTCCTCTTCCGGCCCTCTTCCTCCTCTCTATCCACCCGAGATGGGTAAAAGAGGTATATTGACCAACTTCACTCTAGACATGCCTCTTTTCCGTGAACGATTTTCCGATGTTATGATAGATTTAAGTTTTCACAAACTCGATACCATTCTTACTCTAAAAGAGCCATTTTACAAAGAAAACGTTTATGAATTCTATTACAACCTCGCTCTTGATAGGAATGATGGCGCACTTCGCTTGCGTTCATCGTTTAATGGACAACCATTCGTCTACGGTATAGACCGTTTACGAAATTTATTACGCCTAGATAATGACGGTGTTCATGAGTCTAGTGAAGAGCTTTGTGAGACTCTTCAGATCGATAACTTCAATGATCTCAAAGATGAAATTTTTCATCCTAACCATATGAATCGCTCCAACAAAGCCCATGGCCTTCTATTCCGCAACAAACTAACCTACCACATCCTCTCTCACATCGTCCTCCCTCATACGTCCAACTTTACGGATGTTACTAACGAGTACATCTTCCTTCTTGGGTGTATCCATCGCCGAGTCAAACTTGACTTCGCGACACTCATTCTCTTTAAGATGGATTCGCTTAAAACAAAATCCAAGAATGGGTTACCTTACGGTGCCCTAATTTCGGCCATCTTGAAAGACCAAAATCTCGTTCCCGGTGGAACGTTGTTCAAAAATAAGGACAAACATATTTGGGACACTTCCTATCTTTCCCAAATGTCCATAAAATTCCATAATACCGACAAGTCTATAACTTGGTTCGGTAAGCGGGTGTCCGGCCCCGGCTATACCTCTCTTACCCCCGAAGAGGAAGAGTATGTCGGCCCTAAGCCAACACCGCGAGCTTCTCATGAGGACGTAGCTATCTCCTCCGATTCCATTCCCCCCACCGATATCCCTACCTCCTCTCGTCCCTCTCGAGTTCGGGGCAAAGGAAAAGCCCAAGTCGGATCCTCCAACCCTCCCCCGCGCACGGACGACTTCTACAACGCTCTCTATATAAACCAATATCGCAATGCTCAAATGACCCGTCGTATGTTTCGATTCATGAACCCGGGTCAAGAAGAACTCGAAGAACTTGATCGAATGAGCACCGAGCAAAGGGCCGAGTTCAATCGCTTCTTTCCCAACCTTGCCGGGCCAAACAACGACGACGACGACGACGACGACGACGACGAGGATGATGATGC
This sequence comes from Primula veris, assembly GCA_963682055.1. NCBI lineage: Eukaryota > Viridiplantae > Streptophyta > Magnoliopsida > Ericales > Primulaceae > Primula > Primula veris. Next base: position 22,326,577 of record OY821743.1, on the reverse strand, counting down.
AACCTCCCACCGCGACTAGGCGGATATTTTTTTGTTATTTTTGATGATGTATTTCTCATTTTGTTTTTGCGTTGTATTTCTCATTTCTTTCGATTTCGAACAACGTTGGTTTTTTATGTAATAAGTAGCAAACGCTTTATTTTATGAATCATTATTATGTTGCTTATGCGTTGTGAGTTTGTGCACTTATAGTATGCGTTTTTATCTTTTTTATGTTGCTATTTATCATTACGTGTTAAATTGTATGACGTTGTGAGATTGCGTATTTATAATTCTACAAATGCGATTTTGATGTTATTATAACTTGTGCGCATATATATCTAGTTGATTGGGTTATTTTTGTTGTTTTCATTTGTGGCGATTGACCGTTTTTATGTTATGAATCTTTTTTATGTTATGTTGCTATTTATCATTACGTGTTAATTTGTATGACGTTGTGAGATTGCGTATTTATAATTCTACAAATGCGATTTTGATGTTATTATAACTTGTGCGCATATATATCTAGTTGATTGGGTTATTTTTGTTGTTTTCATTTGTGGCGATTGACCGTTTTTAGGCAAAACTATGGCCAATTTTTCGCTTGCATTTGATCGTTCGTTTTCCTTAATCGTTTAGATTTGTTTAACTTCGTTTTAAATCGGATGTTGTGACATTTCCTTGTTTTAAATCGGATGTTTAGTAAAACGTCACCTACACATCTTGTACCTAACATATTAATTTACGACATCATTTTATGTGATAATACTAGTCTAGTGCATAAATCTTTCGAAAAATCCGATCCAACACTCTCGTACTAAACATATTAATTTACGACATCATTTTTTAAGAGATCATGTTCAAAAAGGGGATCATGTTTTTATATATTTTTTGTCAAATCAGTGTCCAAAACTGCAAAAAATCCTTGTTCTGTAAATTCTTTACAGTCGATCGGTCGTTTCTGAAAAACGACCGATCGTTTTTCAACAGACGACCGATCGTTTTTCATAAACGACCGATCGTTTTAGGTATGATTTCTTCCAGTGAGTTCAGACCAAAAACGACCGATCGAAATGTACATAACGACCGATCGTTTTTGTCTGAAAAACGACCGGTCGTATTGTACAATTCGACCGGTCGTTTATTGTCCAAATTGTTTCAGAAAGTTCAATAATAAAACGACCGGTCGTTTTAATCATTTCGATCGGTCGTTTTTCGAAAGTAGACCATTTTGGGAATATTTCAGAAAGGTAGCCCATTCTGGGCATTAATTGTACCCAGTGAGCCATTTTGGCAAAAAACTCAAAAATGTATATGGACTGAATTGACGTTTCAAAAAAATTCATGACTCAGTTTGCATTGAAGTTTTTTTTTAAAACACCCATTTTCCAAGGACCATTTAAAGGTAACAAAACTATTTTTCTTTTTCTTTTAAATATTTGCCTCTGCCACCGATAAACGTAGCCACACAACCTCTGCGTCTCCGACGGCCTGAAATTCACGCCTCATGTGAGTTGTTAAATATGCTCTGAGGAGGAATGACTAATAAGTTTAATAGGTTGAAGTTCAGGTACGGTGTTTATTTTTTCTATTAATTATGTAATGAATTTTTTATTCATTAAAATTAATATTACGCTAAAACAATTATAACTAAATATTGATGCATAATGATAAAAAGATTCAAAAAATAAAATAGAAAGTGATATTTTATTATAACTATTGAAAATGACATACATAAGTCATGAAAAAAAGACATACATAACTCGTAAAATAAAAGACAAAATTTAATTAACAACACACATTATTGAGAAAAGAAAAAAAAACACTAGTTGGTCATAAACTCCGCCAGAACCGTGAATTTGCAAAATGTGCTCAATCGGATCTTCCACATTGATACGCTAGCTAGCTTTGAAGCTATGGAGCAGCGGGAGGATACGACTTCTATATCGACATGTCGTGGGAGTGAGAGTTTTGGAACGAACAAAAGCGATGAAGGAGATTTATCCGATGTTGAAAATTTGTAATATCTAACTTGTAACAGGCTTGAAGTCGACAGTCATATTGTGCAATACTATGCATGCTAGCATGAAATATTTAAGATCACTTTGATCCCATAAGCGTGCCGATCATCGTAAAAAAATATATATGCCAACGCGACTACAACACACAAAACACACAATCAACATCTTTTGGATGCTTCCTTGATACCGAGCAAAAGTGAAATCTTACGGTCTCAAATAAGTTCAGATAGTTTTTATAAAACAAGCTCATGAACGGTAGATCTCATTGTCTAGGTAGTACCCCATTTTGTAGAGTCTTCTGTTTATGTGATAGTTGTGCCCCTTACAAAATAAAATAAGTGTGATTCCCCATCACATTGACTTCATTTTTACAACCCAACATCCTAAAATAAGCATGCCATATCCACAAGCTTTAAGATGCAACAACTCAAAAAACTATGGATGATTTATACTTGTGTCGACTCTGATATTGAGTGGTCCAAGGGTATGAAAGTTCTCCATTTCAGTGCATGTAATTAATGTGCTTCCTAACGTATCTGGAGATCCTTCTAATGTTGACAACGCAATCCTCAATTGGCTCAGATAACGCCCGCTAAAGATATTGACAACGACACAAGAGAATTGTTTCAAGATATCTAGGGCCAAATTAATGTATATTTGAATACTCCTTTTGATTGAGTCTGCATAAATATTGTACGCTAGCAACCGTATAACGATATTTTTTTATTAGTACTAAACCCATTATGTTTTGCAGCATTTTGTGTTTGGTAGAAATATGAAACTTACTGGATCACCTCATTTTTCCATTCTAACAAATAGCCTCCTACTCGTATGAAAACCGTATCGAAAATGTGTATATGAATAAACATGAACTGAATGAAAGTACTCCCTTTAAAGTTTGGATGCACCTTCCTCGATTTGTTAAGGCATTTTGGGTCGTTTCCTTTTAGGCCATCACCGTGAGGTTTATTCTTGTTTCATAACAGCCATAGTGGGCACCAACATAGGGCCGTGCTTGATAAAATTTTAGTAAAACACTACGCAATATGCCTCGTCGGAGTCGGAATTGAATATGTTGATCGGATGAGACATTTTAGATAAGTTGTGTAGGTGAGTTACGGAGATATTTACTTAACTGATTTATAAAAATAATATTTAAAAATCATTTTAGAGGTGGTTTATTCATGGAGTAGTTTACACTCTAGTTAATTTTTATTACAAAAACAACTTTTCATTGATTCAAAATAGTTATAGTGTTTTTGTTAGATTCTAATTTTTAGGTCATAAGGACCTCAACTTATTGTCATTGTATTGACAAAATAGAACTTAACATTATTTAAACTTAAAGTGATTATTGATCTAATTTTGCTAATATATATTTCGTATCTTTAGATCTTATTTGTGCAGATATGATGGGCATGGAATAAGGACGTACTATGGGAAGGAAGATACTAAAAATGATATTAGACAAATGTCATATCAAGATAAAGAATAATAAGAAAAGATAGACAATCAAGTTAAATAGGAAAAAGGATAGAAGTATAATGTTGATTTTGACTTTGATTAAGAAATATAATGGAAAATCTTTCAAGATTGATAAAAAAAAAAAAAAATGAAGATTAAAAGAAAGATATTAATCAGTTATATATTTTATTAGATGGTTAGAGATAAATTTGTTATGGAATACAAATTTATGGTCGTGTATATATGTGGCCATATGATAATTGTAATGTATGTGTAAAATAAATTGAAAGAGAAAATATAGAAAGATAAACACATGGTCTGATGACAAATGCGGGATGCCATTAGTTTTGTGAGTGATAGCTGAGAGGTATGAGCATTGTGAGATAGACATATACGTTAGAGAGTTATGATATTGTAAGTCTTGAGTCAAACATTGTAACATTTCTCAATATCATTAATATGATGAAAGGCTCCGTAATCAAACGCTTGTGTTCATATTTACGCTTTATTTATTAACTCCATCAGAAACTTTCAGTTACAACTGAAACTACGTAACAGCACTCGAAACTCTGGACTAAACGTTTTTTTTTCTTCAGTTTTTCACACAAAATGTTCCCAAATCCACTTTTGTAAATTGCGTTGTATAGATCTTAAAAAAATACACAATTAAAAAAAATGTTACCAATCGAATCAATTTTTTGTCATTTTAAAATCCAAACTTGAACTTTAATATCATATTTTATTTCTTATATGGACTGGTTATGGAATTAAAAAAAAAAGGAAAGAATAAAAGATTTTTCTAAATAATAAATTAGTCATTTATCTCCTTCACCAGAACAAATGACTTAGAATGACAGTGGATAGAGAACTCGTCAAAGGGGATAATGGAACGATCGCTGAATGTGATTAGGAGATGATCATGAGTTCGGGTTACAAAGACGGGGAGAAGGAAAGATAGACGTCTACATCGTCGAACGCCAGTGGCCAATGGAGGTGCTCTGGCATTGATCCAGTAATGATGGTGGTCAGAGGTTGGTCTGGCGACGATGTTCGTAGTAGTTATACAAAAATGGAGTGACGTGAGTTTGCGTCAATTTTTAGAGAGATAAATTGATTGACCAAAATATAACTGGACCCTATTTTTATATTGTAACTAAAACCTAATGGCTTCGTTTGGTTGCATGATTGAGAATCCCGGGATTAAGAGTACACCCCGGATTACACTAGTATTATAAAAGATGGTTGGATTGTTAATCCGGGACACTAGTGCGGTAGTTTATTTGGTTGCGTAATTTTTGCAGGTGGATTAATTTCTACGCTTTACAATTTTACCCTCTTGCAATTTAACTTAGTTATATATACTACATTCGTTCCCAATTAATTGTCCACTACGAAAATACATATAATTTTGATCGGTCAATATCCTCTATCAAAATTGTCGGAATGAAATTTTTTAAAAGTTAATCATATAGTTCAAACATTAAATTATATGATTTAGGTTTGAAATTTTTCATTTCGACAATTTTGATACATGTAATAAGCCGGTCAAAATTGAACGTAATTTCTTAGAGGACAATTAATTGGAAACGGATGAAGTATATATATGTGATTTTGTATAGGTGATGAGCTGAAAGAAATGAAACAAGTGGGGCAAATTGGTATTTAATAGTTAAGAGATGGACAAGTATTCAGAATAACACCGCACGTGGGTTTCCAAATACCCCTAAATGGGTCATTTATTTTATATGAGAATTTGTAATCCTATGTCAAAAAATACTAAAAAAACACGGGATTGGTGAGCCAATCACTATTTTTAGTCCAATCCCGCTGTATATACCCGATAACAAACAAAGCCAATTAGTTTTAGATTTTATTATTAAAATCTAATTTCACAAGATTAGCTACTTAAAACCTGAATAATCTATTAAACACTCCATACAACCTATTTTTTCTAATAGAATAGTAACTAGAAATATCAAAGGACCGCAAAAACTTAGAAGCCACTAAAGTCGTTTGTGGTTCCCCCTTTTATTATTGCGATCACACTTTGCCAGTTTAAATTCGTTTTGTCACAACTTTAAAGTATGTGAGGGAAACGTCCACTGACGGGATTGGTCACGATGCAACACCATGACCAAGTTGGGGTAGTCGCGTCCTCACTCGCAATGAATCACCAAAATATGAACTAAAATAGCTTTTAGCTTGATAATGAAAATGTGACTCATAGATCAAGTCTTATACAAACTCCAACGAGTCAATTCGTAATTAGGCAAGCAACCGGGGTTCCTTATTATGATTAGTAAATAACTTAAATTATAATAGTTTACCATTAAATAAACAGAATCATAAATAATAAGTAAGATCAAGTCTCCTCGTGGTCAAAGAGGATGGCCAAACCGGACGGATTCCGTGATCCATCAGTATGTTGAATGGGATAATAACAACTTCACCAACTACGTACACACCATCCGAATTCAATTACAGGGCCAGAATTCTATTCAGAAAATTTTAATACATACCTGCAATACTCACGTGGAATGCTTGAGCATAATAATTTCAAGAGTTTATGTGGAAAATTAATTAATAAAATAAATCTAGTTTCAATTAAATAACTGGAAAAAAGTGACATTTTTCTTTAGCTTTTGCTCGGATGTATGAATTAGGTTGATCATTGGGATAGTGCATTTTTTTTGTGCATGTAATTTTATGTACTACTACTGTTTCAAGATTGAGACAGTGATAAATATTAAATACAAAATTATTTGGAATTTATGAGTCCTTGTTGCATGTGGTGGGGGAAAATAGACTATTTGTTTTGGAAACTTTCTTGACCAACTAAAAAGTGAGACGGATTGGGAAGCTGGGTTTGCCAGTATTAAGACTGTTTGAAAGTTGTTTCATAATGTTCTCCATTTTTCATTTATAAGAGTTTTTTCACTTTTTGTACATTTGTTTCTTCATTTTTTTTCGTTTTGTACATTTCTTTTTTTATCCTGATTTATATTTATTTTTTTTATTTTTTCTACCTTTGTTTCTTAATTTTTCTTTTCATTTTTTTATTCAAGTTTTAACAGTTGAAAATTGACAAAAAAATAAAAAAAATATATAAATCATGATACAAAAAAAAATTAAGAAGTGAAGATAAAAAATAAAAATAGAAACCATGATACAAAAGAGAAAATGAAGAAATGAAAGAACAAAAAAGAAAAAATGAATAAACAAATGTAGAAAAAGATATAAACCCTTACTTTTAATAAACTAACATTTCGGGTCATATCAGAATTTATTTAGTTTTTGTTTTGTTTCTAGAGGGGTTAGGCAGACGTCTCCAACTAAAAAATAAGTTTAACTCATGTGTAAGGGAATTTCTATAATAGTGAATATCTGACACTTAACTTGTGATCTATTACGGGTGTCTCAAGTTGCATAAAACGTGTTATTGTATAGTATGTTATGTTAAGGAAAAACATTTATATGCCTCTCTAACAATGTAGTTGCACTGGAGTTACTGAACTACTACTCGGGACTGGCATTAACCTAAGCCGTCTCAAGTTGCATAAAACGTGTTAAAAGTGACGTTTGAGAGTGTTGGTATTTTGTGATGTGATAATTGAATGGTTTTATATTGTTGGCCGAGACCTTGTGATTTAGCTGTAGTGGCAATGGTCTCTGTCTCTCCCTAATTCCGGGGACAGAAGACAGAAGACGACCGAGGGGATAGGGAATGAATCGTCTTACGGACTGGGGGCGAGTGGCGTGAGAGGTCCCAGTGTGCACTATATTTATTTTATTGTTAGCAATGGTCTATGTCTCTCCCTAATTCTGGGGACATAAGACGGCCGAAAAGATAGGAAATGACTAGTTTTACGGACTGGGACAAGTGGCGTGAGAGGTCCAAGTGCGTACTATAAATTTACTTTTATGTTAGCAATGGTCTATGTCTTTCCCTAATTCCGGGGACATAAGACGACCGAAGGGATAGGGAATGACCTAACTTACGGACTGGGGTAGGTGCCGTGAGAGGTCATGTATGCTATTGATGTGTGTTGAAGTTATTTAATTTATCTCGTTGTATGATGTTATTATATTTCTTTTTATATGTGGATTATCGTAGTTGTTGTTTCTGAGTTCTTGCATTTATGGGATGGAGTGACGGTATTTTGTGGTGCCGTCTCGTTTATGTATGTGCGTGGGACTCATCGTTACAATTTTGTCTTTCAGGTGCTATTTAGATTGAGACGTTCGGATAAGAGCATTAGCGCAGGATCGCATGGGCTCGGGGATTCTTTCAATTGCATTTTTTTTTAGTTAGACCATTTTTAAGTTTGTAGCCTACGGGCAAATTCATTTGTTTATTTTTTTTTACATAATTTTGTTAAAACCATTTCGTCTTCTAACCGCGTTTGGCAAATACTTTTGTTTATTGTTTAAATGTTCCTTTAGTTCGCGAGTTATTTCTTTTAAAATTTTAATTTTATACCAACAGGTTGTTTTCCTTTTATTTAAAAAAGGTCATGCCTCGATATTCGTGTTTATGGAATTTGGGGCGTGACAGCTACGGTGTGAAACTAATGCCGCCCCTGCTACTACGTTAACTAGCAACTTTTTCTCGATGGCTTTTTTATCTTTGGGAAGGTTGAAATAATTTCATGATTTTACAAGGAAAAGAGATTTAGATTTTTATTTAGAAAAAGCCCTGTAATTAAATCTCGTTAATAAGGACCTTAGTTACAAAATTAGTGTCGTAAGGACCTTAGTTACAAAATTAGTTACATCTTAATAAGCTATGGTGTGAAACTAGTGTCGTAAGCTGAACCACTTGCAAGCCTAAGTTGATTGGGATGGACAAACTAGCATCTCGACCCATTCATACAAAAGATTATACTACAGAAAATGTGACATGTCACATTACCGAAAAAGATCTAAATAATAAGAGAATCCAGAGATACTTCTAAAAGTTTGATGCCAAGAAGTTGGGAGATTAGCTAATTATGAATACATGAAAAGCGACATGATCTCTAAAAATCCGAATTATTAAAAATTTAGGATGAATTAACAAAACATATTACTTTTAAAACTAAATTAACAAAAACATACCAAAAAATTTCTAATTAACAAAAAATACCCAAAAGTTATATATTTCGTATACTTATTCCAAAAGTTTATATTTTTATTTCAAAATTTTATAGCCTAATTTATATATTTTAATACCATTATTCCAAAAGTTCATATTTTTATTTTAAAAGTTCATAACTCAATTTACATAATTCATATACTTATTTACATAATTTTTAACTCCGTACCCTTAATTTATGAGTTCATACACTTATTTTTCAACATTATACATTAATTAACAAATTCAAACCTTACCCGTCCTCCGATCTTGAACTTTCACGTCGCCGTCGTGAGCCTCTCCTTAGACGACCGCATCTCCGTCGGTATCAATCTCGAGTTTTCGATCTCACTCTACACTCTCGTAGCCCACTCCGACGGAAACTTCCGTCTCAATCTCCACCGAACAGAGATATCGGAGAAAGAGACGGAAGAGGAGAGAAAGATCGGAAAAAAAAAAAGATCAGTAAGATAGAGAAAAGAGTAGAGATTGGAGAGATAGAGGAGGATGAGAAGAGAGAGACCGGAGATAGAGTGAGAGGATGAGAGAAAGGAAAGAGAGTGAGATGATGAGAGAGATGATGAGAGATAAGAATAATAAGTGAGATTTTTTATTTTTTATTAATAATTAATTGAAGTTATGTTTTTGATAATCTAATTTTTGATGATATGTTTTTGTTAATATAATAAGGGTAGTATATGCTTATGTTAATTACCACTTAAATCTATTTTAATATTTGATAAATATGTAAATTTATAGGACTAGTATACCCTTAATTTTCATTTAATATCTTTCAAAATATTACTTCAAATTCTTCGTAAATAACTCTAATATTACATCCTTTTGTCTCTCTCCATAAATCACTCCACAAATTTAAAATTCATATCTATAACAATGGTGGAAAAATAATTTAGCATCATTCCCAATTCTTATTTAATATTTAATATTTGATAAATATAATGTACTATCAAAGTTAAAAATAAAAAATAAAAATAAATAGTATCATAGCATCATGTATCATTTGTATTAACATCATATAACATATATATATACTAGTAATCAAGGCTTACACGATGCGTATGCGGCGTGTAATTAAGTGTTGCGCGTTACAGGCGCAAATCGTATCCTAGGGGTAAAAAAAATTATATAAAAAACGTATCGAATAACTTTTTCAAATAAAATAACTAAATACAAACGGTGTTTAAGTGCTTATAAAATACAATAATTAGGTAAATTTTGGATTGATACATTATCTACAACTTAATTAAAGATTAGTTCATGAAACTGAAACTAATTAAGAATTGGTCCATTTTTCCTAACTAACCAATAAAAATGTAAAAAATCAGAAAAAATAAAAAAAATTCCAGAAAATAAAAATGCAAAAATGCAAAAATTAAAAAAAAATGAAAAAATCCAAAAAAAAATAAAAGAGGCAAAACCACGAAAAAACATGATTTTTTTTTTAAATCCCAAAAATAAAAAAAAAATCCCAAAAAATCAACAAAAATCTAAAATCAACAAAAATCCAAAAACGCAAAAAAAAAAAAACAGTCCGAATCATTTTACATGCCGGTGAAGACCAAAACTCTTAAAAAGTTCTGCAAAACAAACAACAACAAAGAACTTTATCAACCTGACTACTTTCTTAACATAATTAAGCCTGAACTTTCTAGTCGATAACATTCACCTGACATTTTAATAAGTTTATTATAAGTACCAAGAAAGGGAAATAAGTAATCAAAATTACAATATATGCCGAGCTTTACTAAAAAAAAATACACGGCCAGATATAGACAACTTTGAGGAATTATCCTTTTGTTCCTAAGTGCCTGTGATTTCACCATTTTCCAGAAATCGGATTATAACTTTTCTGGATCCAAATTGTGGAATGCTTTCTGCCCCCCTCAAGCTGGAGTACGGATAAAAGAAATACCCAGCTTGGATATCAAATACGTAAATTGAGCAGAAACCAAAGCTTTAGTTAGTACATCAGCCAATTGATGAGCAGTAGATACATGTAGTAAATGTATAATTCCTTGTTGTAGTTTTTCTCTAATAAAATGACAGTCAAGCTCAATATGTTTGGTCCTTTCATGATTAACTGGATTAGAGGCCAATGCTAAAGCAGATTTACTAGAAATATATATTCTCAACAAAGTGGTAAAGTAAAAATGCAAGAAAAGTACCAAATGGGTAGGAATGACCTTAACTTGATTATGGAGCTGGAACTTGTTGTTCTGAAGAATCATATAAAGTCACCCTGCATATGAAATTAGTAGATATTCCATATGACTTTGCCTTAATCAAAACAATGAGGCAAGATTAAATACTCACAATTCCTCCTATAACTCGAAAAGGGGCGTTAGCATTTCAAATCACATACCCAAACAAATACAAATAGATTTTAGAGTTCATTCGCAAAAGAAAGCAACCAAGTAAAAACAAAAACAAAAACAAAAACTTGTTTTAAACAGATAATTATAACAGAAGACCGATACATCTGACTAAGATTGAGTAAATTAATATTATACAACTTTAAAAAATCTTTATAATTTCGATTTCATAAGAGCAGACTAACTGCTCGGAAAAAAATCGTATATGTCACTTAAAGGATGATGTGAGCGTTGGCGCTTTCAAATTCCCTATCTCACATAAACTTGTTCTCCGTAAACCATTACAAAAAATAAATCAATTTAAACATAGTGATTGAGCAAACCCTGAAACATCAAAAAACAATAAATAACCAAACGGATGATCTATTGTATGAGAAAATTACCTCACATTCTCATACAATATTATAAACAGAAATACAAAATAAGGAACAATCATAATTATATTCGAGATCTGAAATCCATACATCTGTAACGAAATAGGTAAGATTTTTCTCCTTTAGTTGCATGTATGATAGAAACCTAAAACTATAAAAAAATAATCTCAAATTAGCAAACAAACAAAAGCAAAATTGTAGACTCTGAAATTAGGGGCGAAATTTGAGAGGAGATCGTCAATTCATGTAGCATCAAATTTAATAATAAAAAGTAAAAACAAGTAGTATCATGTATCATATATACTTAATTTGTAAAAAACTCACATTCTCAACCATAAAAAATGATTTGATTAAGCCATGATTATGTTAAGTTTTAAATCACTCATTTGGTGAAAGTTTTATTAAATAAGAGATATGGTTAAGTTTTATTCAATGCATATAATCGATAGATGAGAGCGATGATGACGTGTCATTATTTTAATGGTATACTTAGTAATAAATAAAATAGTATGTATCAATGTTTAAAAGTGTTTTAAAGTCCGGGTATTTAATAATTAGGTACCAATTATCTCCTTTTTAACCCAAGTTTATTTCTCTATTTTCCTTGTAAGATATGCTACAATTGGACATTAATTGATCAACTTAAAAACTAGGGTTTTTTTTCCTGTAAAAACCTAGAAGTTTAAGGTGGATGGACGTGTTTTATTTTTCATTTTTCTTCTTGGATATATAATCCTGCTTATTTGTTCGAGTACTGCAAACATACAAGCTTTTTGGTGTACTGAACGACAAACCCGAAGTAGACAGGTATCACAATTCGTAGACGTGAAGTTAAGGGCGTCGACAAGTTGCTATTTCTTCTAACTCCCCCCACTTGTGTCTTTGGATTAAACCAATGTATTGCTATATCCATGAGATCCACAAAATCGCAAAACTTATCAAGTTATAAACTTTCGACTCTGTTCATTTCCTAGTTTCTCAACGGAAGTCACACGCAAGTTTTGTTGGACCACACGGCTAAAAATTCCTTCTTTCTTATATTTCCACTATCCGAGGATCTATTTTTACTAATGTAGTAATGTTATAAATGTCAAAAGCCTATGTATATGGCACGGTCCAATATGCTATGGTCCTCTAACTAGAACAAGTTCCCTTGGCACTTGAATAAAATTAATATGATAGTTCTAGCTACCTTGTATTATTTTTTGCATAAAATTAATATATATTTCATATGAAAAAGGCATAATCACGTAAGGTAAACACTTTGCGCAATACGTCTTCATTAAAACCAGGCAATATTTAGGCAATTGTTCTTCAGCTCTATGAAAACCAGGCAAATGCCCCCTTTATTTTAGTTTTGAAGGGAAGAAGAAGTAAACACCGGCACAAATTTGTCAAAACAATACATCTAGTTTCTTCGAATTGGTTTAACCTAGTTGACTCTTGGCATTTCGTCAGATTTACATGTAAATTTGGAAGAACGGGTATTCTGATCGGGCTATTTTACATTGTAGTTTTACACCGTGAGACAAAAAAATGGAGAAACACAAAATATGAAAATAAGTCGTAAGAAAAATTAAACTAAGCTATAAGACAATTTATTTGTAAGTTATGACTATGTGTAAATTTCTATATATTTTATAATTTTAATGTTTGGTTCGGTTCGGTATTCTACCAAATATACGAAATAGATATCATAACCGAACCAACTTTTAAAGTTTGGTTCGGTTGTACCTTACCGAAAAGTCGGTATACCGAACTTTCGGTATCAACTTGTTTGGTTCGGTTCGAAAATCGGTCGGTATGTACAAATCGGTACAAAAAGTCCATGCCGTGAACAATTTAACACTTACGAATCTCGAATGCTAGAATGCCTTTCATGCAGGTCGGAAATTGAAAGTGTACCGTGTACGTATTTAACAAATACTTTCTCATTGTATGACTGGTATAATCTATAAATTGGCTTTGCAAAAATCATTTCCAATGTCAAAAACAATCATTCCACGGTCATATATATCTTTGGACTTTTGAAAGCACGCGAATGGAACCTAAATAATAGTTGTACTTTAAAGTTAGCCCATAGCAAAAAATATATAGGTAGAGTGCATTTTGCCTCTATATATAGGATTCATTTACAAAGTAAACATACGAAACCTACAAAATATTCAAGATTCTTTTTGCAAGGTATAGAAAAATGGAATTCAAAACCTTGGTTTTTGTTTTCTTGACGATTGCCGTTACGGCAGGACTAACGGCAGAAGCTCAAGGTGGGGGCATTTTAGGCTTGATCAGAATCCAAGGAAGACTTTTTTGCACTGCTAATGGCAACATCAATGGCACTTCCACTCCAATTTTCCCTAGTAAGTCTCTCCTTGAGTATAATCTCATTTTCACTTGAAATATTTTTACATCTTATATAAATTATATAATGCTCCGTATGAGGAAATGAATTGACAATTCATATGTACTTTTATTGCAAAAGGTTGTACGATAGTTTTGTATCTTTTGTACAAACCAGAAGCTAGGTTGAAACAACAGTTTGGCATTGCTACTGTTAAAAATTTCACGTTCCCCATGCAAAATCGAAGTCTTTATTTTTATTAATTATAGTGTACTCCAGCGAACATTTCCTGTCCTGAACAATTTAGTTAGTCAAGTACACCTAAACTAATATTGTGATACTTAAATCGTCGTCAAATATTTATAGTGGCCACTGGCCTTGATGATAATCGTGATTAAAAAAAAACCTTTTTATTTCTGACTTTTTACAGATGCACTTGTGCAATTACAGTGTGGGACTGGTAACACAGTGGCAAGTGCAACCACGACTAGGTTTGGAGGATTTTCCATTTTTTTAAACCCAGTTCAATATGTACTCACAACTCTAATAACCAATTGTAATCTTGTGGTGAGTACTCCACTCTCTAGCTGCGATGTCACATTGCCTTCTGCAGGCGGACTAGTATCGTCTTTGCAATCTATTGGAAACATCATTTTCGGTCTCATCAGCATCACCAACATTACGCCAACCGGGTTTCAGTTCTCTGCTAATATATCAACTAATACCTGAAAAAATTCCCAGATGGAACTTATATACGAAAATTCTGTATGGAATATGTGTTGGATAAGCACATATCATGTATTGTAATTTAGTATAGAAGTTATGCATGGATGGAAGTGTTAGAACTACTTAGTGATAGGAGAGTAATTTGTGCTTCTGTCTTAAATAAGGTTCATAGTGTTGGCATGGAATAGCAGAAAAAGGACCCTTCATGTACTTATAGTAATGTGAAGTTTGAAATGACTTGTAATGATAAAGTATATCATCATTTACTAGCAGGATTGTATATTTGTCCTATTTGTTTCCATACCAAAATGTGCACAGATGCAGATGGGTAATTTGTAGCATTAAACTTGGGTTTATTGTTTGCTTACTAGTATAGATTTGCACTAGACTTCAACTGGACACGATCAACTTTTTTACTTAACCTAAAATGTAGGCCAAACCAATCTGTAACCGGCACCTAGAATTCAAAATGAGATTATAGAAAAAATTAGAACAAACAACTAAATCAAACAAAAGCTGTTCCTTTAATTGAGGATATATAAATTAAACGTTAAGATACAGCATCATATTATCCATATTCTCTAGAACCACTACAAGATATAACTGAGCAAACGAATAAATGGGTACAAATTTAGGCTTGATCAAAATCCAAGGAATACGCAACATCAATGGCACTACTACTCCAATTTTCCCTAGTAAGTCACCTCTTGAGTATAATTTCATTTTCACTTGAATTTTTGTTACATCTTCTTATATAAATTATATTATAAGAGGAAATGGATTGACACAATGACATTTCACGTGTACTTCTATTATAAAATTGTTACCATAGTTTTTATTTTTTATCTTTTGAGTGTGAATTCTGTTCATTATTTCGACAACCTTTTTGGGTGTAATTTCTTATCTAAACCAGTGCATACCCCGTATCAATTAATTGTGCACTTACGTATTTTTTGTATCTCCACTACTTGTAAGAAATGAATATCGTTTAAACTAAAGCACCGTCTTAAATGTAGATTGATCTTTTGGCTCATTTTGAGTCATGTTTAAGCAGTAGAATTTTTACAGATGGCGATTGTGTGCAAACCAGAAGCTAGGTAGAAACAACAGTTTCGCACTGCTACAGTTATAAATTTTACGTGCCCCATGTATAATCGAAGTCTTGGTTTTTATTAATAATAGTGTACCCAGCACTTGTCCAAAATAATTTAGTTAGCCAAGTCACCTAAACTAATACTATTGAAATATTTAAATCGTCTTCAAAATATTTATAATGGCCTTGATGATAATCGTGATAAAAGAACAATTTTATTTTGACTTTGTACAGTGGGGGACTGGTAACATATACAGGGGCAAGTGCAACCACAACTAGGTCTGGGTGGATTTTCCATTTTTTAAAACCCAGTCCAATATGTACTCACAACTCTGATAACCAATTGTAATCTTGTGGTGAGAACTCTACTCTCTAGCTGCGATGTCACATTGCCTTCTGCGGGCCGACTATTATCGTCGTTGCAATCTATATTGGAAACGTCATTTTCGGTCTCATCAGCATCACCAACATTACGCCAACCGGGTTTCAGTAATTCTTTGTTAATATATCAACTAATAACTGAAAAAATTCCCAGCTGGAACTTATACACGAAAATTCTCTATGGAATGTGTCGGATAAGCACATGTCATGTATTGTAATTAGAGCTCGAATCGGGTCGGGACCGACCCAAAAAGATTAAACTCGTGTTCCAATCCGATAGTTTTCGCATGTCATTAAAAAGTTCCGATCCCGACCAAAAAATGGTCGGGTTCTGATAATATGGATTTTCGATAGTTCGGGATCCCGAAAGGTCGGGACGGGATTTACCGATACTTTGTTCTCCTACAAAAATTTGTTAAAAAGTTACAACATAACTTGCAATTTTGTTAAAAAGTTTATTAAATTTAAACAAAATCAAAAGGTGAGACAATATTATGTTGATATTGTATTAGTTTATAAGATTGATTTCAAACAATGCAACTAATTATTATTATTTTAAAATAAATAAACAATAACATTATTCAAACTAAAATGACGATCGAATTTATAATTTTAGTTATTGAAGATTAAAACGGATACACAACATATAATAAGATTTTTTTTTAATAAATATAAACCGGTAACATACGGAACATGGTATATATGATGAAGGGTAATCAATGATTAAATTAACAAATATACATTTGCATACAATTTATATATAAATAAATAAATAAATAATAATAATAAATATATATATATATATATATATATGTTTAGAGGGGGGTATAGAAGTGTGGTACATAGAAATAGAGTAGATGTGAGTAAGTTCAATTTTTTTTTTAATAAATATAAACGGGTACTATTAATAATAAGATATATTTTTTTTTTGAATTTATATTAATTCTATCGGGTCGGGTCGGGAAATACATCGGGATTGAATATAAAAATCCAATCCCGAACCGAATTAGTTTGGGACGGGACAAAAATCCGACCTTTCGGATCGGGACAACATCGGATCGGATGTCGGATCAGATCGGAATTTCGGGAATTTTTTCCAGCCCTAATTGTAATCCAAGTATAGAAGTTCTGCATGGATGGAAGTAACTACTACGTGACAGGAGAGTAATTTGTGCTTCTGTCTTAAATAAGGTTCATAGTGTTGGAATAGCAGAAAAAGAACCCTACATGTAGTTATAGTAATTTGAAGATTGGAATGAATTCTACTGATAAAGTAAATCATCATATACTAGCAGGATTGTATATTTGTCCTATTTGTTTCCATACCAAAATGTGCACATACATGGGTAATTTGTAGCTATTAAAATTAGAATTATTGTTTGCTTTACTATATTTTTGCACTATACTTAAACTCGACACAAATCACAAATCAACTTTTTACTCAGCCTGAATTCTAGGCCCAAATAAACCACTCTCTAACCGGCACCTAGAATTCAAAATAAGATTATAGAAAGAAAAAGAATAGAACAAATAACTAAATCAAACAAACGATGTTCCTTTAATTGAGGATATATAATACGTCAAGATTACATCATTCTCCACATTCTCAAGAACCACTATAAGATACTATAACTGACAACTCATGGATTTATTAAGCTCCCCCCCCTTAAACATGGGAACGAGATATAAAAAGAAGAATATGGATAACAAGCATTTCTTTTATTTTTCGAAACACCGATAAGTACATCGAACCTGAAGCAAGCTCCCCTCCTTAAACATGGAAACGAGGATATAGAAATAAGAGACATGGATAACCAACATTTCATTTATTTGTTGAAACACCCGGTAAGTACATCGAACCTGAAGATACTGTATATAAGCTTGAAAGATTTACAAGCGCGATTTTGCTTGTTCCACGGGAGAACTCTGTAAAAGAGGATAAGAAACCCCGGTTCAGTCAAAAATAAAATTACACGAAACTAAAGCATGGAAAAGAGTGGTGAACTTATAATTACCTTTCAGTCACATTTTAATTTCTATTTGATTTTAGAATGACTATTAATTCTTAAGCTCGTGTTCAATCATCTTCCATTTAGACAGGAACATGATGAGCGTATTCTTAGTAGGAGTTTAATATTAGAATGAAGATGGTTGAATAAATGGGGTATGAATGCTTTAAAAAAATTAAGAAAAATAATAATTGCGTTTCCAAAACAAAATTAAATGAAAAATCTTTCAGTTCTATTCAGCCACCAGACCAGCAGCATAAGAAACATGGGAAAGTGAGGCAATAAGAATTTTTTTGTCAAAGGAAATAAAAATGCATCAGCCATCCCGATACAGTTTCTAAACAGAAATTGCTTAAATAACAATTGTCACAATTCTTACCAAAGAAGCACCCTTGGCAGCTCTTTCAGCTAAGTATGCACAAGGTTTATAGAACCCTTCATCATACATCTTTGACCATTCTTCCAACTTGGAGCAGATGTACTTAGACCCATAAGTGTCTGCCCAGAACATAACGCCTCCCCTAAAATAAGACAGAGAAAGCAAGAATGTTGGTTTTAGTTACGTCCGATTCAAAAAAGAAACATAAAAACAAATAACTTTTGGTTCCAGTTTTTCTTAGGCTACCTACCTGTAAGGGGGGAAACCCATGCCAAAAACACCAGCAATGTCAAGATCTGCTGCTTTTACTGCAATTCCTTCGTCAAGGACTCGGCAAGACTCATTCACCACAGGGAAAAATATCATCTCCACTATGTCCTTGTCAGATAATTTCATCATCTGTATTCGAAGAGCATTCATTTATGCCAAATTTTGTCAAAAAATCATAAATGGGTGAAAGTACAACCCAATTAGATCTTATACTAAAAAGAAGAAGGAAAGTCTCACTTTTGTACACCAAATCGATTGACTTTTAATAATTAGCACACCTTATTTCCACATTTAATACCAGTCTATACAAATCCGAACATCTATTAACCTGCCTATCAAAATTCACAACTTCGACACCCATCTAAAAAAATCAAAAGTAGGCACACGAATCTACCAAAATGCACGAGTAGTTCTTAACATTTAATTTCAACGCTGGTCAACAAAATGCCCGATTAGAATTAGATTGGTGGTTAATACACGAAACCGGTCCAACATTTAGTACAAAAATAGTGCCTTGGAATTGAATTTTAATGCTAGTGCAATAAATGTTTGGTACTTATAGATTGGTGTCGAAATCACGAAATTTAATAGCATGTGTACTGATTTTTAAAAACCTATAAATAGGGCTGGTGAATAAAAGTAGTATTTCCCCCTAAAATAAGTGATCCCTTCACCGACTTTGTAAAGAGGTTTAAAGAAATTAAATACATGGAGAGGGGGAAAAACCTTTGGATCAACATTGACGCCAGAAATATCCCTAGCTTTCTGGATATAATGCTTTATTTCAGGATCAGGGCTAGCCTTGCGCTTGTCATTGTAAAGATAAAATCCTTTACGAGTAGTTTCACCTAAAACAGATACATAAAGGATTATGTTCTGGAAGTGCTTTTGTAACTGAGCAGGAGATATTAATACATCAAATATTAATAACACTAAATATTTTACCGGCTCTTTTATCCTCCTGCAAAAGTGGAATCAACATTGACTTGTAGGTTCTATCTGGAAAATTAAGAACATACGAAGATCCAGATGCAATCGCAACCCCAAAACCAACCAAATCGCACAATCTGTATATGGCTTACTACGTGTCAGTGAAATTAGTTCAATCGATTTTTTTCGTTAGTTAACTTAATTATTGTCTACCTGAACGGACCCATAGGCATTCCAAATTTTGTAATCACTCTATCGATTTGATAGAGGTCCACACCACGCTCGACAAGCAACATAGCAGACTGTGAGTAGGGGAAGAATATCCTGTTGACCGCGAATCCCGTGCAATTTCCAACCACGACAGGTGTCTTCTTTATCTTTTTCCCAACATCTAATAGGTCTACAATTATTTGTGGAGATGTCTTCTCTGTACGAACAATTTCTAAAAGTGGCATGACATGAGCCGGACTGCATTACAAACCAGTTTAGAAACTATTTTCAGTACTTGATAGACTTGCTCTACAATATAAAAGCTCAAGTACTCAGGTTGTAAAATACAAACAAGAAAAAAAGCATCACGTGGGATTATAGAGTTAAAAAAGGAAGAGAGATCAAATACTTTTTTATTTGGTGCAACAGATCAAATACTGATAACCAGCAAATACTATAAATATCACTCCACTTTTTTGACCCATGAACTAAGGGAAGACCAACATGAGAGAACAAATAGGGATATAACGAGATTGTCGACTAATATAGCTCAAGTTCAAGGTAAAAGCAATATTGCACCAAGTAATTACCTGAAGAAATGGGCACCAATTATCCGATTATGGGAGCTGGTCTTTTCGCCAATCAGATTTAAGTCAATTGTAGAAGTATTACTTGCTAGTATGCAGTGTGGAGGGCAATATTTTTCTAGATCAGCAAATATTTGTTGCTTCAATGAGACATTCTCAATAACAGCCTTCAAAACAATCAAACAGACTATTATAGACTGAAGAAAATAATTTAACAAACAAAAACAAAGAAACTCTTTATTACCTCAATGACCATGTCTACGTCTCTAAAGCTTTCATAATCAAGTACACCATTCAAGAGAGAGAGGGTCATCTCAAACTTTTTCTGAGTCATTTGCCCTTTCTTCACCCGGCTTCCCAAATTGGCTGACCAATAATAATATTTTACTCATATCAAACTAGAAATATGTAAACCTAAAGGAGAACAAATTTATGAAATGTACCTTTGACTCTGGCCACACCAGATTCAAGGAATTTCTCATTAACTTCTTTCAACAGCACCGAGTAGTTGCTAAGAATCAAAGCTGTAGCTATTCCAGACCCCATTAACCCTCCACCAATAACAGCGACTTTCTTTACATGTCTCGGTTTTAGACCCCGGTCAGTGACCCCAGGAACCTAGCAGAAGCAATAACTTGTTTAATAAAAGTGAGAAGAAAAAATGAAACCAACGTTCACATCCATATGGATCCTCCTAAATTTACAATAGCTTATAGCCTGATATTTTGTGGCAGTGGTACTTCTGTAAATACAAGACATTGTGTTGTGGATTCTGATAATCCATCATTATACCATTTAGTAAAAAAGGTGCAGTTTGTAAGAAATACTTCAAAAGTTACAGATTTGTATAGCCATGTAATCAGAAAAATGGAGCAACGACTTCAGTCAAACGCCAGACTGTTGAAGTGTAATGTTGAGCAAATAAAATATGCAATAAACCATTCATAAATTGAGCAGAAACGATGGTAGAAACTGGTGTCCATTATGATCCTACTCAATTTACAATTAAACCAACACAAAATTCGTACATAGCGTTCACAAAGGAAATTCACACTGGTCTTTGGCGGCACTGATACTTTTGCAATTTATGAAACATTTTGTTAATTATCTGATAATCCAGTAGTAAATTGTTATAAAGAATAACTATTGCCTTTCAAGAATAATTCAGGAACAAAAAAAGTGTAGCCAGATTACCAAAACAATGGAGCAAAAAACACCTTATGCTTGGAGAGTAAACAGTAATCTATAATGATTCTGCTGAATCAACAATTAAACAAAAAGTATATTTTGCACATAGCATTCACGAAGGAAAACCCGACCGCAAATTGGTGACGGTGGTACTTTTGTCATTATGAGGGGGTTGCTGTCATTAGATCGTCAACAAAGTGCTTTACTAGAAAACTTTCAACAAGGTTACATATTTGTTTAGGAGGAAAATTAATTTTTGCACCAACTCTTTTAATAATGGGGCAATTAACATAAACATACCCTACCCCTATTATATTCACAAAAACATACCCTCAAAAGTTAAATTATCAAAAACATACATTCAATTAATAATTAATAAAAAACAAAAAAGCTGGTTCATCCCTCCCAATCTATTTGCTCTCTCTCTCCTCCTCTCACATTCTCTCCAATTTCTCTCTCCTCCTTCTCTCTCCCTCCGATCTCTCTCCTCCTGCTTCTCACTCTCTCCGATCTCTCATCCTTCTTCTCTCTTTTCGATCTCTCTCAACATCTTCACTCTATTTTTTCGATCTTTTTCTTCTCCTCTCTCTCTCCGATCTCTCTCTTCCGTGAAAATTGAAACAGACACATCTATTGGAATGGGCAGCGAGTGTGTACATCGACGTCGAAAACTCGAGGTTGATGTCGACGGAGATGCGGTCGTCGAAAACTCAGGGTATGAACTTTTGAAATAAGGGTATGAACTTTTGAAATAAAGGTATGAACTTTTGAAATAAAGGTATGAACTTTTGAAATTAGCGTATGAAAAATACAAATTAGGGTATGAACTTTTGAAATAAGGGTATGAAATATACAAATTAGCGTATGAACTTTTGGGTATGTTTTTGTTAATTAAAAATTTTTGGTTATGTTTTTGTTAATTTAGTTTCAAAAGTAGTATGTTTTGTTAATTTATCCTTTAATAATTAGTAAACCATGCTATTAAAGTTCACAATTTAGTCACTAATCTAAAATTATCAAACAACTACTACATCAACAAAATTCACATTGTATGACACCAATCTACACAAATTTAAAAAATTAGTACATCAACTAATCAAAACTCACAACTATTTAATATATTCGATTTTTAACGGCTGTACTTAATGCTCCAGTTTTATGCATGCCACACCAACATTCAAACAATGGGTACATAGCTATTGCTTTTAAGTTAAAGTTAAGCGTCACAAAACTGAATTTTTCCCATTTGCACAGCTATATTATTAAAAATTTGAGTAACAAATTACGAAGAACACCATACCCTTGCAGTGCTGCGTTGAGCAAAAAAGATGTGTACCAAACTCTTGCAAGTATCAGAAGTTTGAAGCTCAATCGAAGCCTCAGCCTCTTTCCAGAGCCCAGCACGTGGACCAGAGACTATACCTTCCTCCACACAATCGATACAAACTATCGGATGAGAAAGATTAGGTGCTTGCCTCCGAGCCTGAGCCCTTGCAAATTTTAGTATTTCCTTTGCATCTCCTAGAGGCTCGATTTTATCGGTCTTGTATAGACTAGAAACCCACGGCCTTTTACATTCTAATATATCGAGTGCCCATTTACGAGCTGTGGTTAACAACTCATCTGATGAGACTATGGCGTCTACTAGACCTAAAGTGTGTGCTTCCTCTGCTCTAACTGGCCTTGATGTCTGAGAAATAAAAAAATACAAAGAAACTAAATGTGTTCAGAGAGTTAAAAACTGAATATTTCGTACGCGTTTACCTATATAGCACAGATACTGTACGGGTAAACTATTTCCGAGTATTTTCAATGCAGACAAAATATTGAATTATGGATAGCATGAGTAATGGAAACATATTTTGGAGCATCTTAGCCTTTTTCGGTCTTCGACCGATCTGCTATGGCTCGGATACAGGAAGACACAAAACTGAACTGGGACAACTTGTAAATTTTCACTCCAGAATATGGAGCAAAAATGAACCACCATATCAATGAGAAGATGAAGAAGTTATAAATCAATTACGGGTCAACTATTGTTCATGTTTAAATCAACAATTAAGTGAGAAAAAAGTAAAATAGTTTACTTGTCCGTACATAACTCAAACAGAAAAGCGTTCCTAATGAGATCTCACAGAAAGTTGATAACCCATCTCATCGCCTATGAGCCAATTTTTTTGGACTAAAACTTGCATAAACCTTTTTATCATTTATCTTAAAGAGTTTATAACTTTTGTGTAAAATAATACGTTCAGTTCAAAAGTATATGATATAAGTAAACATTATCGTACATTGCCATATCATATCCTAATAGTTCAAAATTCCTGTATCACCATACTATTATTCGTATCGGGTAGGAATTGGATACCCGTATAAATCTGTACAACATAGGCATATACACAATGCAGTAAATCAAGCACAACATATACCAGCATCATTTCTAAGCCTTTAGTGAGTCCGACAAGCCGTGGAAGCCTTTGGGTACCTATGATTAAGGACCAATTGTTTGCAATCAGTAAGAGATAACAGCAGAATATGTGGGAAACTACTACAACTTCAATTAGAGACCAAAATCCAATAGCATGTGTTTTTTTGCTTAAACAGAAAAAAACAAGAGGCTTTTTACCTCCAAATCCAGGAATTATCCCAAGCTGAAGTTCGGGTAATCCTAGTTGGGCTCCTGATGTAGATATTCGAGCATGACAAGCCTGGTTAAACCAAACACATAAAAGTTACTGACATAAACATTGCAATTCCTCCAACCATCTGAAAAAATAAAAGTACTTACCATTGCAACCTCTAACCCACCACCTAAAGCAAGGCCATCAATGGCAGCAACCGTAGGTTTTCTAGCAGCTGGGAAAGAAGAACATCATGGAAAACAAGCAACATGAATAAAAGAAAATGAAGAAAATGCCTGCAAATGGGTATATACCTTCTAAAGTGTCAGCAATTAACTCTATGGATACAGCGCCAGGTTTTGGCATATCAACTGCGAAAAAACAAGTGTAGCCTTACAAATTATGTATAATCAACTTATAAACATGAGAAAAACTGATAATTGAATATCAAAAAACTACCTTTTCCTTGTTGGACTTCACCGAAAGCAGCAATGTCGAAGCCACCAGAGAACTTTCCCTTAGCACCTGCTCAGGAAACATAATTTTTTCACTTAGAAGACTTGTATCTTTATCAATTCAAATTACCCTGAATAATAAGTGGGAATCATCTCTCTCTTTTTTCTTTTACCAGTCAGAACAATTGCCTTAACGTCATCTCTTTTTAGGGCTTCGTCATAGCTCTCTTTCAAACTTCGTAGCACTGAAATAGAAATATAATGAAATAAGAAGAGCGGAGTTGAAAGCTAAAACGAGTTGTGAAAATTTACACTAAAAATGGCAAAAAGGTATTCTGTAAGGAAAAAGAAAAAGTGAAATGTAACTAGCCCCAATCAATAAAATAATTTATCATTCTACGATAGGGCTGCCTAAAATATGCAGCAAAGGAAACTGCGGTTTAAAAATGTACTTGATTTTAGTTTTTAAGTGCTTCAAGTGAACATGTAAAATGTGGATTGTGAGCATTATAATAAGATTCTTGCTGAAATAGATTATATAGCAAATTGAATTCTGCTGGATGGTACAACAACTTAATGCTGCTATTGAATATATTTCGTCAAATAAAGGGGGAAAAAAGTGCCGGATCAGCGTCAAGCCTTTTTTAAGCTGAAAACATTTCTAGCGAAGAACCCTCGAGTTATTATGCCAAAATAGAAACTATAAATCCAGTATCAATTGATCAACATCTCCTTTCTATGTCCATAAATTTAAATTATCTATAGTTAGTTCGATATGTACATCATTTTATATATACTTCTGTACAAATCACCCAGGATCACCACACACACAAAAAAAACTAATAAAAAAAGGGAGAGAGAAATGTATCTCATTGTTAAACAGAAAATTAATATAATTGCATGACTATTCAAGCCTTCAAGGCATAAATAAACTTGTGTGACACCCACACCAGCAATCCGATCCCCCTCCTTAAACTTAACATAAAATTCACACTTTTACAGATTTCAACCATCATTTACATTTATTCAATATTTCAGCTTCCCTATCATTTTCGTTTATCTTAATTAAATAGTGTTTTATATTATTTATCTAATTCTTCACTCTCTTTTTCATAAAGAATCCAAAGACCACCCTTCAATCCACAATAACATAAAAAGTGTACATTTAGATTCATCTAGAAGACCTGTCACAAGATATAAAAAGTTAAAATAAATAAATGGTTTGAATTTCAAAAGAAACAATCTACAGAAAAGTCACCATACATACTATGACCAGAAGTTATATACTTGTGATCGAAGTACCTAAATATGTTGTTGTAGTGCATGAAATCCAATTTGCCAAACCAAAAAACAAATGAGATAAAAGAGAAAATTCGTTTGATGGGATGAGATCTGAGTGTGTTTTTTTCCCATCGGAGAGAGTGATAGAAGGAAAATGTGAAAGTGACGAAAGAGAAAGTAAAAGTAGGTAAAGAATAACATTTTTTTTAATTCAATGTAAGTTTAGATGCACTCCTTCTAGTTGTGGCATTGCTTGGGTTTTTGAGATTTTGAGGAATGGATTGGGCTTCTGCTAAGTTGATATTTTACGCAAAACTCCTCAAATTTTACATAAGTGGCATTCTAAAGTCACTGTTGTGGCTGCTCTAATCATTTTCCCTTTAGATTTTGTAAAAGAAACTTCATTCTCTTCACCGGTTTCTTAACGAAAATTACTCTGCCAATAGAGACATATTGTCATCTTCTTCTTATGGCCTCTTCCAGGATCACCCCTATCTTCTAATGCCCAATTTAGAAGTTCAAAATTTTCTAACAAAATGGCAAATGCTGCCTTAAAATCACAAAAATACAAAGAAGAAAAAACCCAAACTTTTTTTGGATTTCATGTTTATAATGATCTCATGTTTCAATCAAGAGAGCAAATTCATTTACATCATTAATTAGTTTCACCCAATGGGTGGTTTTCAGTAAAAGTCAATTCTGCTACATATTAAATAATAATAAATAAAAAAAACGATTCAATATTTTAAGTAGTACATTTTTTAATGAAAATTATTCATTCTTTATAGGGAAATTATGTCAATTTATTCTTACGGCCTCTTATCTTATGATCAAGAAAGCAAGTACATTTACATTATCTATAAAATTATTTCTTCAATTTCACCTTATGGGTTCTTAGTGAAGGTCAACTCTGGTCAATATCTATTAACAATGAACCAAATAAGATCAAATTCTAAAAAAACGGATCATAATAAAAATAATACTTATCGAATAATGATAAATCATGAGAGAAAGAGTACTATAAATTCACCAATTATATATATATATATATATATATATATAGTTAGTTAGTTAGTTTCTTCAATTTCACCTAATGGGTTCTTAGTGAAGGTCAACTCTGGTCAACATCTATTAACAATGAAATCGATCATAATAATAAATAAAAAAATACTGATTATAATCATTAATCAGCGTCTACATAATAAAAATAAAACTGATCGATAAAATGATAAAACACGAGAGAGAGAGAGAAATAAAAAAAGTACCATCAAGGGAAAGAGAATTAACAGGCGGATTAACGATGGTGATAACAGCTACTCCGTCTTCTCCGACTTCCATCACTGTTCTTCCTCGACGACTCATTCTCTCTCTCTATATATATATCTATATATCTGTATATCAATATATTTGTCTATATGTTTAATTTATACGATATTAGCAACGGTAAAATGCAATTAGCCCCTACAAACTTTGGACTTTGCAATTGATGCCATAAATTTTTTTTATATCGTTGCAACTTACCCTCATGGTCGAGTTTTACAAGGACTAAGTTTTATGTATGATTCTGTGTCTTCGCCCAGAACCGGTCCTTCTATGCTTATCCATAGATTAGGAAGCGGTCCCTAAATAGGCGGGATTTTTTTTCATAACATATAAGTTTATTTTTCCTATTTGATTCAATGCAATAACAACCAAATTAATTTCTGCTGTATTTTGTGTAATGTAAAAGTCAATGTTTATGCTTTGTTATGAGATGGTTCGATTTGGTAAGTTTTCTTTGATTTTTTATTTTATGCATGGAACTAATTTCTCATGACAAAGTTAAAAGACGACAAAAAAATAATTACGACTTAGGTGTAAAAAGATGCGCGATTGACCCTGTCTTCGCCCATTCTTCTTGTATTTTATATAGAGTACTTTTGATTGATACTTTATTGTTATCTCTTGTTTTTTTATTCACCTTATTCAATTAAATGAGTTATGTTGTGCGTATTACTATAAGTAGACCGTATAAAATTGCTCCAAACCAATAGTTAACTTTCATCTTTCGTAGATATCTAAATATTGAGAAAATATATCACATGAACAGATACTTACTTAAGAAAAGAAAATAAATGCAAAACATGTCATTTTAAACATGAATATGGGGGTTATTTGCAAAGGTTGGAATATTTTTATTTGGGCTAAATGTGAAAGAATGAGAGTATATGGGGTTATTTTCAAATGAATCGCAGTTTATGGGTGTGACTTGAAATTTACCTACATATTGTACATTCAATTATCTTGTATTATCAGGTGACCGTGTCCTGCCGAGTTATGGGCATGACGTTGCTGTTGTAACAAACGATAATGCTCGTTTCAAATAGAAATAATAATAATGTGGATCATCCTTATCGTGAACCGAAACAAAAGCATGAAACGAAACAGTAAAACTTGAATGTAAAAAGTATGAAGATTTTTGTGTAAAATTATAGGGAATGAAAGCGAAAAACAGAATACGTAGTTTCTGAAAGAGTAATCGACTTCACGGGAACTATATTATGCCCTAAAAATATAACTGTTTCCGGGTTGGACCATTCCTTCATGTCCACGTTGAAAAAAAAAGGTTCATTTGTTATGCAAAATTTTTGATAATCAAATTGTCAAAATATTGATATCATTAAACCGTGAATATAGCTAATTTTGATGTTCTTCACGTACTCAATTTGTAAACAAACTCAGGGGCGGCCCAGACCTAAATCCAGTAAGGCTGAGCCTGGGACAGAGACTGGACTGAGGCAAAAAAAACAATTTTTTTTTTTTTACAATGGTTTAAGTACTAGGCAACCAAAAGCACTGAGCTGCTCCTGACAAACTTCACTATATTTTTCCGAATTTGGGTATGGATGTATATAAAATTAATGTTTATGAATAAACTTGGGTTTTCGGGTGTTTGAAGTTAGTTTTACGCTTGTCTAGTTAAAAGATAATAGTTTTATGTTCATTCATTTGTAAATATATCTTGACAGTCATTCTCAACTGATATTTCCAAAACATAGCTTTCATAAAACTTATTTGCAAATGCAACAAACATGTAACATGCTTATCATGAGTTAACTTTCAATTTCAAAAGTTGCATGTGTTTACACGTCCAGAGTGTGCAAGTTTTTTTCGTTTACGTTTTACTAGGCAAAAGTTTAAAGCGATGTTTGGTGGCATCTCAAATCTAATGTAATGCCATAGTCAAGCATATACAACGTTAGTTACATACTAAAGTGTCTAGTAACTCCGGGGAGATGGTATTAATTTCTTTTTGCCCCCGAAATACGTATCATTCTATTATAATAACTGGAATCCAAAACAAACGAGTCTGTTCAATTTTGATTGTTTTTTTTCGGAAATACCCCCACTCTTTTTTACTAATTAATCATTTACATTTATTTAATTCAAAATATAAAAAACACACAAAAATCATTATCTTTTCAAAACAATTATAATCATATACCAAATAAAATCGTTTTACGTGTATTTTATATAACAAGAACATTATATTACCCGGATCATATATATACCACGCGTCATATACGCAACGCGCGTGTGTAACGATTATATATATATATAGTAAAGAAAAGAAAAGAAAAGTTTGATGCAACTTTCTAGGTTGTGCTTTATAATGAAATTGTATAGAATAATTTAACAAATAAATATTTATTTAATTTTGATGAGAAATACTAATATGAATCCGGTCCACTATAATTAAATGTGTGTCAACCAATAGAATTTTTTAGTTTTAATTTTGAATTAATTTTAGGGTAGTTATTTTTGTATTCATTAATATGTGTTGAGTTTTTAGTGGATGACACACTCTAAATTATAGTGTATCGGGTTTACGACAGTGTTACTCAATTTTGATGCTTTATGCCATTTTTAAAATAACTCAATGTCTCGTACACGAATAATTTAAAATTCAATGTCTATTATAAAGTGTTTAAACTAAGTATTTGATTTCATGTATATTTTTTTGATGAATGATTTTCTGCCTTTTAATATGCCATACATTTTCTGTCTACCTATTCATGATACGACTCAATTACGGCTATTTATAATTATACAAACAAGTAAACAGTTTTTTAAGAGTTATCGACGTAATAGGAATTTGATGTTTAAATATGAGTTAGGAGTACATATAAAAAAAAAAAAAAAGTAACCTTTTATTACAATTAACATGGTGCTAATTTCAACCTTATCACCTTTCTTTCATTATTCTTTTAATGTTGTGTGACATATTAGCTCGTTATAGATATATATAGAGATATGTATAGATATAGAGAGAGATATGAGAGAGACAACAATAGAGTCTTTATTAATCAGAATATATCAATAAAAGGGGACCCTAATCTTCTTTATATACTAGAGGTTAGGGTTATACAAGATAGAAAGCCCAACTTAGGCCCACTATGAGTAAGGCCCAATAGTCCAATAATATCTTACAACACTCCCCCTTTGGACGTCTTGAATTCTTCGTCTTCATGCATTCGATCTGAGTCGAGTTCATTCGCAGTGCTAAACACATAAAAACCTTAGGGACGGAAAACCCAGTGTGGTACAAAACCGGTACCTAGGAGAAACTGTGTAGCCGAATGATATAGGCCGAAATATCATGTAAGTAACTAACCACAAAACAGTGTGCCTCATCAAAACCTTGACAGAGCAAACCCAATGGGAAAATCTCTAATCAAAGGAAAAAGAGTGCAACAATGGTAGTAGTAGGGGATCAACCACAAAACAGGTGCCTCATCAAAACCTTGCTAGAGTAAACCCAGTGGGAAAAACCTCTAGTCGAAGGACAAAAGAGTACACATTGGTAAGAAGTATACAACCGGATACTCCCCCTAATTTCGGCAATCTTAAATGAGATATGATGGGAACGTGTCTCGCTAAAAACCTTGCTAAGGAAAACCCAGTGGGAAAAAACCTTGGTCTAAGGACAAAAAGAGTACACGAGCATGCGACTGGATGCTCCCCCTCACTTGCACACGACAGGGTGCGAAGATTTCGACTAAGTAGTAATTAGTGCAATGAGCATTCACCTGGATGCTCCCCCTCACTTGCACACGACTGGGTGCAAAGATTTCATATTCCAAGAAAGAGTACGAGCATTCGACTGGATGCCTCATTTACTAACATACGACTGGATGCAAGAAAATCTAACGTGGAATAGAACGAGCATTCAACTGGATGCTCTTAAACTTCATTTGTGAAGATTAATTTCGGCGAGAAATGCTAAATAGCATAATGTAGTCATGTCTCTCTTGATCAATAACAACAAGTTGTCTTCTATGACAAGTGTTTTATCTGGATCGTGAGACAGAACATATGTAATTCAAATATGACTAATACTAGCTCGAAGCCATATACACTCTCTAGTCGTCTCATAGAGTACGAATAGATCAGAGTGATTCACTTGGAGTCATTCCAAGACCTCCAAGATGTCGCCTTATTCCTAATGGTAAAGACATACCATGTTAGGAATATCCCTTATGCGGGTCTGATAAGTAACCGGCATCGGTATAACCGAAAAAGGGTTGCGTTAATTCGAGTACCGAAGGGGGTAGGTAAACTCGATGACGCAAATGGGATAAACTAGCCCACTTCCAAAACTACCATAAGGTAAGGGAATGTGTCTTTAGTGCCATTTCGATGGCAGCGTGTTAGCGCGATGTTGTGTCGAGCTATACCATTCACAACAGACGAGATGTTCGTCCTAGCACATTAGACCAAGTACAATGATGCGCTTATTGTACTTAGATATGAACATTATGGTTCAATATCTCTTCATCATCTCATCAGGGACGGACTGGGTCTATATCAATGTCTAGTGATCGAACGATCATGGGAGAATCTGACGACTTAGCGTCATGATGACTAAAACGTCATAACACCTTCTGGGTGTAGTCTGAATCATGGACTTAGATTCAATCTTTACGGGACTCAATCATCAGGTTGAGTCACTACCGTGTCTTCCCAAGATCCTTCATCTCGAAGGCAAATCCAAAAATGGATCGCATAATAAAACACGCAAGGGCATAATACTTGTTCAAGTATCCCAAGCTAATCAAGTACTCACTTAGGCGGTATACCACATCCGCTCGGATTATATTAATCCATATAGTGAACGTCTCAGTCAATTGAGATCGTGTTCCGTGGTCAGAAACTACTTGATTTAAGCACATGAAGTCACACAGGGACCTTCATCTATATCTCTTTGTCTAAATCCCCAAAGAGATAAAACCGTGACCACATTCATGGCTGCATACTGAGTTTTTCGGAAACTACTAAACTGGTAAAGTAGGGGACTGTTATAATGTCCATTACGAGGAAATCAACCATCTCGTAATCAATTCCAAGGTGTGAGAGAAGCCTTGCGCTTCTAGGCGAGCATTCTACAATCTCATTATTCTCATCACTTTTCCTTGCAAATAATCAAATAAACGAACTCGTTTAACATTGGTGGTGTTGGAACTACAGGTCCGAACACACTTTCGCTAAGAAGTCTACTTGGATTGCAAGTTTCCATTAGTACAGTCTATTCTACGTTGACTTCAGGCAACGGTACATGGTTCTCTGTCATAATTTGTTCATATTATCAGTCGTCACCGAATATATGAACAAGTAATCAATGACAGTCTCGTTTCGCTTCAATATCGTCTAAGATATCATGATCGACAGATATTTCGAGATTCTTAGGATGAGGAGGAAATCACACATCTCCTTGATCCTTTATAATCTCGTGCGACAAACGAGTTTCAGTTCACCACCTCTGGGGCTGAACGAATTAAGAACCGATCAACTTCCTCGTATCTTGGGAAGGACGACAGACTGACGGCCGACGGCAGCGTCATTTGCTTGGCGGGTTCGGCCAAAACAACATGTTACGATAGGAACACGGCGTCCGACAGGGACGTCTATCCTTGCAAGCATTTTGCAGCATGCATAAATGATCTCGTGACATCTCATAAAGTCATTAAATGCGTCTGGCATTTAGTTAGACTTGAGGGAGTCTATGCACTTACTTATCACTAAGTGCAGTTTTGGGGATCAAGCTAAGACTGAGTTGGTTATGCCATGTTACTTCACGTCGTTTCTTATCAACGGTAACGTGCAAATCTCCCCCTAACGACGGGGAGGACAGTCTTAGCGATGTCACTTTCGCATATCATGCGGTAAAGAGATCGCTTGCCAAGATTACTCTATCAAATGATAGGCAGGGGATTCATAATCGACTTATGTCTCCTCAGAGGTCCATATTTTGAACGCTATAGCGGCTCAATCAAAATATTAAGCACTCAAACACGCGTTCATATGAGGCATCTGGCTCATAACCAGTAACCAACTGGTACGCATTTAGTGTTTTGAGTGACTATGGGCCTCAGACGGACCAATGCAGCAAAATAGCATGACCCCACACAGAAATATAAATCTTGGTGCGCAAGACCAAGAAGTGCGTGCACCATTTGCAGTCGCATCATCAAACTTTCCGTGAGTCCATTTGGGTCTGAACATAATCGACAGGATGTTCAATTTCAATTTCCAAACTCAAGTAATTCAAATCGGAATTTCGATTCTTACTCTTCGGAATTATCAAGTCGACTAGACTTTTCAGGATAATCCGGATCATGAGCCATCAACTTAATGATAGGGCTAAAGGTTTGGGAAATGCTGCATTTCTGTGGACAACAATAATCATGTGACCTATTGTCGATGCATCAACCATAACCATTTATATTTATGGTCCGTCTTATGGTTGGATAATTCCACAATAACTCCTTCAATTCTTTACAAGAATTCTACGAGTTCATTTCTTGATGTTTACACATACTAGTCTTTCAGAGTGAGCATTAGTGGCATGAATTTCGGATTAATCACGAAATATATTCTCAGAAAGAATCCAAATACGATGCGATTATAAATCAAGCATCGTCTTTTGACCCGGGAATATCTCATCCGGTCAATGCCACAATATCAAAATGCTCTTATCAATCGACGACAGGCGAATGATAGTACAGACAATCATGTCTTAGCATCTAAATTCTTTATCATTCGACGACAGTCGAAATGATAAGGTAACTTTAAATGCTTTAAAGAATGTGGTAGCAACCACTTGAAAGACATTCCAACTCCTCTAAAATACGCTTTTGGTCGTATTGAATTGAGACTATGTAAAGAAATTTCAATTCTTTCATGAGCTATTACCAGATAACACTGGTTTTCTCGAATATTTTATAACTCAACAAGGTACGGCAGGACCTACATGAGTATAAGACCTCATATTTGACAAATCAATTTGGTTTTACCAAATATTTTGATTTGGAACGACAGGTCCAGAATCGTTGTCACTGAGTACTCTTTTAGGCAAATAGTTGGTGAAATTATGTGGTACACTGTTACCCACTATTTCCAAAAAAAATCAACTATCCCACAAGTATTGCCTAAAATTTCATAATTTAAAGTTTGGTCATATTTGTCAAAGGAATTTGCTCAAAACACTTTAAATTATTTCGAGAAATTTCGTAAACAGGCAAACTATAATCCAAAAGTATGTCCAAATGGAAAAATCATAATCCAAATGGAAAACATAATTCAGATGAGCGAAAAAATGGCTCAATGATTTATCAAAATCAATAAAGAAAGGTATCAAACTTATTTGAGCCAAAAAACCGGGGGTCTCAAGAGTTTCCTTTCAGTTATCTTTAACCACATTAGCATAATTTTTTTCACCTTTATAATAGTTTTGAACTATTTAAGGAATAACCGTGCATGACCTTTGTCTTTATAGGATAGAGTTGCCTTTTTTGAGCATTATCTCTTGCTTTGTGACAACGGGCCATATTGTTCCTTTCAATTACTATCTTGGAGCCACAAGTTTTCGATTTTGACGATTGTCTAAAATCTCGCTTGGCTAGGCGATTCATCGGGATCGCGACAGTTCGAGACAAATAACACTTGTCTCGGTTCTCGATTCATGGAAAAAAATGTACACGAAGAGCATTAATATCAGGCAAACAATTCGCCATTGACCCAATATGATTAAAACTACTCACCGGGGTAATTTTCTTATCCAATAACAGATGGGTGATAAAGGAACATGGTGAATATAAATTCACGATACTGCTTATGGAATACAATTTCCAAGCTAGTATTTTGGTGAAAGATTGCTCCAATATGTCAATTTCAGACATTTGTTCACCATAGACGTCATCCCGTCTCAAATGTGGCGGCGGAATAAAATCAACGCCTTATCTTTCATCCCGCGAGTAACAACAAACTCATGTTTTACTCATCAAAGATGGCATCCAAAAAAAAATTTGGGCATCACATTTTCACACATCAGGGTGAGTAACATGTGGTGACGGATTAAAATCAACGTTTAAACAGTCATTTCGCAAGTATGTTTTACGATTTTTCTCATCATAGATGGCATCCAACATGTGTTGGGAGTTCTGGATTATTTATCATATAAAACGACTGGTTTATATGTTTATGGTTTGCACAAGCATAAACTTTATTTCGAAACGACAGGTTCGAAAAATAGTTTTGCTTTTAATGTGAATAGGTTCTCATTGATCGAACGACAGGTCGATATAGAGACACCAATTCGGCGAAACATACATCACTATATAAACACACTCGGGGAAATTATTATTTAGTCAACCCCTTTCGGTAGCTATACTTGAAAAACGACCAGGAAAGACGGTGAGGGTGGAGGGCACGAATGCCACTTAAAACCCGACCTCATTAGGATATCGACTTCCGCCTATATCTTTCCTAGACATCGTATCCAAATAGGTGAGCCTATTTAGGGAAGATTCATAATTTTTCCAACTTAAATGTGAATATATATGATTTCGCAAATTTACATACCTTATACATAACAGCAGTAATAATATTACATGGCAGTAATTATTAGCATGGCAATTCATAAATTAATTCAATTAACATGCAATGTTATTTACTAGCCAATTAATCAATTATCATGTACGTATTTATGTTAGATATGGACCAAATTTTACACATGGGAACACATATAGTATTTTAAATGTAACATACATACTATATGGATTAGTACTGTAATTTGATTAAACTACATTCAGTTTTTACAGACAGTACATAAGTATTAGTGATTTGCATTGTGGTCCCTACTGTTTTCGAACTGACAGATTTTGTTTTACAGGTTTATACTACTAACAATTCAAATCACATAGTCGTCAAACATCATATGTAACAATTGAACATGCAGAACCTACGTCTTTACTAATGTATACAACTAATTTCAATATAGTAAGACGCATGGGTCATGGGCAGGCTATTTATCAATATCACATGGAATTCAATCTAATATTGAACAATTTCTAGCAATACATAGTTAATGGGACGCATGCAGTTGTACTACTATAGGGTTTGATTTTTATAGATATGGCATGACATATTACTGATGGTGCAATTTTTAATGGTGAATAAAGCAACCAGTTTATCAATTCTAATTGCAGTAAAATTAATTTTATTTATGCCAGCATGCAGTTTTTTTTTTTTCCTGTCACAGGTATGATCAAATAAATATTATTTACCGTACTCCTGGTATGTTGGGAAAGACCGATAAAAAAAACCTTCAAACTTTGGCCGCATGTATATAACTCAATTTTCCAACATAAAAACCCTGGTCTTCGGACAAATACTCAAATCTTATATCTTTACTCCAATCTCCGCAAGCAAAGTGCTGATAACGTGTTGTGTGACATATTAGCTCGTTATAGATATATATAGAGATATGTATAGATATAGAGAGAGATGAGAGAGACAACAATAGAGTCTTTATTAATCAGAATATATCAATAAAAGGGGACCCTAACCTTCTTTATATACTAGAGGTTAGGGTTATACAAGATAGAAAGCCCAACTTAGGCCCACTATGAGTAAGGCCCAATAGTCCAATAATATCTTACAACACTTAACAACTATTTGAACAATAAAAGCTAATAACGGAACAATATAGGCGCGTTTGATACAGTTTTTTTGTCAAAAAAGTTGTTTATAAATTCAAACAAGCCAGATAGCGTTCGTCACCATCTCATTTTTCACTTATAAGTGCCTTACAACTTATTTTATTTATAGATGAAAAACGTGTGAAAATACAAACAAAATTAATTAAGAAATTTACTTTTTTGTACAAAGCTAAAAAATAATTCCCACATTCTCTTCTGAGTCTTTTTAGCTTTATTATT
This sequence comes from Primula veris, assembly GCA_963682055.1. Lineage (NCBI taxonomy): Eukaryota > Viridiplantae > Streptophyta > Magnoliopsida > Ericales > Primulaceae > Primula > Primula veris. The sequence continues at coordinate 22,289,504 of OY821743.1, read as the reverse complement.
ACTAATTATAAACTAGGTTTTTAAAAGAAAAATAATAGAAATTAACAAAACAAAACAAACCAAACCAAACCAAACACCCACTATTTTTATTTTCTTTTAAAAAAAAACATCCACTATTTTAAGGGTGCATCTTTTTCCGGTCCAAAATATCAAAATACAGTCCAAATTCGTACTTAAGTGCAATTCGCATGTAATAGGTACGATTTTGATTTTTTGACTTTTTAAAAAAAATCAGAAAAATAATTATAATAATAAAATTGGGTTTACTAAGATTACAAAAGGAGTTTCAAAATTTATAAGATATTTTTTTTTTTTTTGGTTGTAAATTTTGACTTTTTTGAAGTTTTTTTTAAGAAAAAGAAAAAAAGAAAAAAATTGGTAAAATCTTATAACAGTTATAAAGTGTTAAAGTACGAAGTTGGACTGGATTTTGATATATTTTGGACCGGAAAAAGATGCGACCCACTATTTTAACTTTTAAGCAGTTAGTTAAAAGAATCTACCGAAGTAAAGATAAAAAGCTACCACCAAGCAGTATTTTATCACACACTCTCCTCCCTCTGTTCCCGCGCAAAACCCAATTTCTCTATTAGTTTTTCTTTTTCATTTTATATTACACACACATATAAAAAAGATAGATATAACATATATAGAGAGAGAAAGGCAACGTCGGAGCTCCGCCACGTCATCATCTTCTCCGATGAACTCATCTGAAGAACCCACCACCGAAACCCTAATCTCCCTCCTAAATTCCCCCAACATTTCTCTCTCTACAATCAATCTCCTCTCTCTCCGCCTCCACACCCTCCCCACCACTACCCTAACATCCCTCTCCGACTCCATTCTCACTCTCATTCCCTCTCTCTACGATCCCGAACACGCTCACATCCTCGACCTCCTCCCCAGATGCCTCGCCCTTATCCACGATCGCGAGTATGTGAGCTCTGTGGTTGATCGGCTGCTTGGGATGAAATGGTCTAGGGCTTTTCTGTTGAAGATCGTCTCTATCCTCCGCGATTTTACTTTTATAGGTAAATCAATAACTCTGGATTGATATATTACAGACTGCTTTGTTTGATTTCTTAGTTCTGTCTACTGTTTTGATGTTTGTTAGATACTGTAAGGACCACTGTTGTAATATGCCTATACTAATTACTGTTTCTCTCTCTATACGTATATATGTATGTATGAGAAATGGTATAGGACTTTGCTGTTGAAGATCGTCTCTATTTTCCGCGATTTCACCTTTTTAGGTAAATAATAGCTCTTTATTGATATTTTAGAGACTACTTTGTTCAGTTTCCGAGTTGTGTATGCTGTTTTGATGTTTGTTAGATACTGCAAGGACCACAGTTGTAACATGCCTATTTCTGTTCTAACTAATAGTATAATAAAAGTACTGTTTCACTTTTATAGGTAAATAATAACTCTGTGTTGATATATTAGTGATTGCTTTGTTCAATTTCCAAGTCGTGTATACTGTTTTGATATTTGTTAGATACTGTAAGGACCACTGTTGTAATATGCCTATAGTTTAAACAGGCCTACTGTTCTAACTAAAATTATAACAGAATTACTGTTTCCCTCTCTATACGTATATATATGAGAAATGGTCTAGGGCTTTGTTGTTGAGGATCGTCTCCATTCTCTGCGATTTCACTTTTATAGGTAAAACATTGTGACTGCTTCGTTCAGTTTGCAAGTTGTGTATACTGTTTTGATATTTGTTAGATACTGTAAGGACCACTGTTGCAATTAGCCTGTAATATAAAATAGGCGTTCTCGTTCTGTCAATATTATAATAGAATTACTGTTTATCTCTCTATACGTATATATGTATGTATGTGAAATGGTCTAGGGCTTTGCTGTTGAGGGTGTCTCCATTCTCCGCGATTTCACTTTTATAGATAACACAATGTGAAATACTTGTACTTAATTGCTACTTTTTTAACAGATAGGACCATCACTGAATACACTGTCAACTTGTTAGTTGGGAAATGACATGTGTCGTCATTTCCCCTAATTCGTCTGTTATATAGCCCTGACTAACTGTGATTTACAAAAGTAATTTGAGCGCATTGTTTGTTTAGTAATAATAGAATAATTTAATTGATTTGTGTTTGTTTGGTTGCAGCTTTTTCGAGGTCATGTTTTTTTTTCAGTTTTTAAGGTAAAAGCTGGTTTGCATTTTTATTTTTATTTTCATTTTGGGTTTTGTATAAAATCTGGTAGGCATCTACTTAAAGAGAAGGTTCTGTTTTACATTTTTTCTAAGGGACACTATTCTTGCACATGTTTGAGTTAACTTGCGAAGTTAACCAGTTGAACATCATTTATTCACTTAGGTTGCAGCTTTTAAGCTTAATTTTTTGGCATAAAAGCTGGAGAGAGAGCAATTGGTTAACATGCTAAGTTCGTGTGCGTTTCTGGATTTCTAGCCTGAAAAGATCTAGGATCGTCATACCGGTTAAACCTAGACTTTGTTTGAATCTAAAAACCGAGCTCTTAATTTACATACTTAATTGCTACATGCTTTTTAACGGAATCTTACTTTTTTTTGGCTTTACATAGATAATGCTTACTTATTCGGGGAAACTTATGTATTGCACATTATGTGTATTACATGTCGCTAATTTAGCAGTGGAACATCATTTATGCACTTAGGCCTCTTCTAGTAACTGTTTCAAAGCTAAGTTTTTTATGCATTGGAGCTGGACTGCATTGGGTTGATCAGGTTAAAACATCAGTATTTCTGGATTTCTAGTTTGGAAGTTCTTTAAAAATTACATTGGATGAATCTAGCTTTTATTGTAACTTCAAAAGCCCAGCATAATTGCTTTTAAGATGCAACCAAACAAGGTGTTGGATATGTTTCAGAACATTCAACAAAATTCTATCCATAAAATGTAGAGAGTAAACTGTAAAAGTAGACACTTTCTGATTATTTACGATTTCTAGGGTTAGAGACGCGTCGGGAGTTTCTGGAAAAGATTTTTTTTGGCATGAAGGAGTTAGAATTACAGGATCTGCCATCACTGGTTTACCAGTTACTGGTTTTGGCATCAAAGGGATTTAACAAGACAGAAGTAGTGGGAGGGATTGTCACGTTTTTCGGGGAGAGAACTGCTTCAGGCTCGATCGTCAGGCAGGTCGAAGGGACGGTTTTGTTACATGTGAATTTTGCGGTGAAGCAGGACCCGTCGTTGGGGAGAGAGATTGTTGGGTTGGTGAGATCAGGTTTTCGGGTTTTGAGCCATTTTTCTGTTGCTATGGTGTTGTCGGTGGCAAGGGTTGGAAGATTTAGCGGGAACTCGATTGCGGCTCTTAAAACAGCTGTGGCTATGGCGTATAGAGATAACGGCTTTGCCAAGTAAGTTTTAAGAGTGTTACTGATGATGTTCTTTCCACTATTAGTTTGGTGTTGTTTAGTCTTTCTGTTACTTATTGACTGCTTTACGTGGATTATAACTCACTAAGTCCCCGATCGGTGTTAAGAATCCTCAACTCAAACAGAAAATAAATCTCATCATAAAATGAACATGAATCTAATAAAAACACTCTCTTCTCTCACATTCTTACGTGAGAATTTTTTTCACTAAAAAGTGTTTTAAGGGGATTTCTACTGCGGTTTTGCCAACTTTAAAGGATGTTCTGGATGTGGTTTTATTGAGTTTGAGTTCCCTGGTGTTTAGTTCATCTATTCTATATTTTTGTTGGTTTATGTAGAATATAACTTAATATTGTACACTACTTTTTGCAGTGTTTGTGATGTAATTTAAATCCCACCGTTGAACACCGATGGTTTCACTTAGTTTCTGCAGTCAAACATAAAGAAGAGAGCTATGAAGTTGTAAATCTATCTGATTATTTTTTGAAAGTGAAAAAATACATTTTGAAACCGGGTTAGCATAGGGATTAGGGAACATGCATAGTGAAACTACCTTAGTTAGCAGAGGTTCATTTTCCCTGAAACAAGGTTCTGATCTGAATCCCTTTGTTTCTGAAGAAGTTTTTTTTATAACTTAAAAATCAACAAAAGATGAGGAATAATTTGTGTTTACATTATTTAGAATATATCTACAACTATTTTTTTGGGACATATAACCATCTTCTTACTTACATTCTTCTTACCACAGCTTGCTAAATTTTAAATAGTGTCATTTATATGTATATATATATAATGTTAGATTTTTCATCGTATTGTCGCTTTTCGTTTCTTCTATTATTTTAAGTCACGTTTCCTGCCTCTGATGTCCATCTTTATACATTTTCTTAAATCTTATACATGTATTTTAATGTCAGGTTTTCCGCTTCTGATTTACATCCTTCTAGATCTGACATTGCACATAGCATTTTGGCCTTGCACATTTCATGTTTTAGCATGCAAAATCTATAGGCTTATTCATCCTTTTCATGATTTTTTTATGCATCCTAAGCGGTTAAGCCTCATCTTTGTTCCAATGCTAGTGTAAATTTAGAACTTAGTTAACTTACTGAGAATCTTGTTTTAGAGACTGCAAATGGCTACCGGATTACTTGATTGAAGAATATCAGAAAGATGTGAAGATGGTAGAGAAGGCCGTGTTAAGAGCTGTAATTTCTTCTCATTTGATTTCGTAATGCCAATTTTTGCTGCTTTCTGGTTAAGACCATGTAAGCTAATTTCGTAACTTTCTGTGTAGATTGATGAAAGTAATTATGGCAGAGAGCATATTTTGCCTAGCGTTGTACAATTTGGGTTTTCTTTGTTGGAATCTACAGAAGAGAGGAGCTTTAAAGAATTTGGGAAGTCATCAGATGGGCTTATGGGTATTGAAGAGTTGGGCATACAAATGCTGACAACTTTATTTGAGGTTCATGAAATGTCCAGAAATGAGGTAATTTTGCCTTTTTTCCAATAATGGTTTATGTCTAATCATCGCCTTTTTTTTCTATATTAAGTTCACATTTAATCCGTAAACATCCTAATTTGTCTCATTGTTGTCCCTATACTTTTGTATTAATCAGCTTGAGTCCATAAATTTAAAAATTATGCATTTATCGTCCCTAAACATAACACCTTTAGATTTTTAGTTACATATAACGAGATTACAAGCTTGTGTTTTTTTAATATATTTAATCATGTTTTCTTCCCAAACTTCAGGGACCAAAACTGCATAAGACAAAAGTAGAGGGATAAAAGTTGAACAAAGACTAGAGCTTATGGGCTTATAATGAAGTTAACCCTTATATATATTTCCCAAGAAGTTGTAGATTCTCGTCTTGCCTTAAGTACAAGCCACCAACTTAAAGTTTTATCTTTGTAGATCATTGAACAATGCAAGTATCACATTCTTTCTTTAAAGCCGGAACAGAGTTTACCGATCTTGAGGTAAGCGTGTTGTAATGTCATTTTTTTTGTTTGATTGAATATATTATATGCATGGCTTATTTTAAATTCTCTTTTTGTAGATTGCTTGGTCATCTCATTCAAAGATTTACATATCCATCATTGGAACATGTCACGCGCCTGAAGGAACTTCTGGATTATTTCACTTTTATGAACGGCAATGTTTCCTCTCGCCTTATTACCATCATGCTTCCCCTGATCAAAATCAGTCGTGAATTACAGGTACCATATTGCTCTTTTTCCTTAATCAGTTACAGATAAAGTTATACATTTTGTCATGTAACTCTTAAATGTATGTAACTGTTTGGTTTTCTTAGATTATTTTTCTCTCTTTAATTTGCGTGCTTCCAGACTTCCCGTTGAAGATTAATCTCATCTTGTTAATAAACTTCCAAAAAGGTGCCCTGAAGCTCGCTTTTTGCCTTAGACGCAAAATCATTTGTAATGTTTGGCTGAAAAGTTAAAAAGGCTAAAATCTTACTTTTTGACCTTCCAAAAATTTTAAAGCTTAAATTTTGGTCTGTTTCCAAAGCGATAAACTTAATTTTTTTTATTTAATGTTATGATTGACGAAACCATGATATCGTAAAGCTTTTTTATGATCATTAGTAATAGTGTTTCTTCTTTAAATCTCAGATAAAATAACTTTAGTTCCATTCTACATTTGCCTACTTTTTTTAAAATTTCTCTACTGCATTGAACTTCATGAATATGATTATGCAATTTAGTTTTTCATTGTAATTATTTTATGGATGTGTGATTTAACTTTAGTCAAATCTCACAACTTATGCATCCTGGTTACTCTCTAGGGAAATTGTTGCAAATAAGCTTTAGATAGACCTTCGTGTTTTCGACAGTGAATGTTAGTGAAAATATCCAATAGTCTTTTTCCCTATAATGGGTACAGGATTATGTCATTCTGGTTGTGCGTAAGGCAATGTTTAGCCGTGAAGAGTCTGTCCGTGTTGCCGCAACCACTGCAATAATAAATTTAATTTTGGTTGATAAGCAAACGAACACTAACGGTTCATTCTCTTGCCAAGACTCGTCTAGCCAAGCAAGTTCCAGTCAGCAAGTTGAATTACCCAATATGGGCCTTTTCGAACAGTTAAGTGGGTTGCTGCAGAGATGTCTTTATCAGCAGGTAATTTTGTAACCGTCATAATTTCCTCATTTCTTTTTCCTATTCTTATGCTGTCAAATTCTGGGTTAACACTTTTTTACACTAAATTACCAGTTTTTTGTAAAAAATTTAATTCATCGTATTCATACTAGTATATTTAAGTTTTAACAATCTATACACCTGCAACTAAAAATTAAATAATAAGTACACCTTCCGTAAATTCATATTTAATTGGCATTGATTTTTACAAATTGAACAATTAGTGCACTAAAGGGTGCAAACGAACCAACCCGTTTGTGAAAATTTCGTTTTCGGTTTGTTAAGCGTTCGGTTCACTGTCGTTTGTTTTATTATTGAATCGAACATGAACAAGAATATACCATTCGCTTCCTAAATGAAACGAACATGAACACCGTTCGACTTGTTAATGTTCATGTTCATTAGACTAAAATTATTAGTGTTATATTAATTTTAATATACATACATATATGTGTTTATATAAATATAGACATATACGTATTTACATTTTGTTTTTAAAATTTTAACCATATTCTATTATATATATTACATTCTTGATGATATGTTTTTTTCTAGAGTTCCAAACTTGAAAATGGTATAACCATTTTTCGGTTTATTAAAATTTATTTCAAGTTTACGAACGAAGCGAACACGATTACAAACGATTTTTGTTTTTCACAAACATCACGAACACGAACCTGTAATGAACCCATTAAGGGAAGAATCGAGAGAAAATGAGTGGGTTAAGTGATGTCTACAGTCAAAGTTGATTCGGGGTAAAAATTGATAGATTGGAAACCTGGTGGAGTTTAGTGCAATTATGAAAACTCCAGGGGTCTGTTTTCAGTTTATTAGGCAGCATAAGTAGAGAGATTATGTATTGCTTAAGGATTATGAATAAGAATATAATTACTTTTATCCTTTAATTTCTTCACTTATTTTCAGTTTATTTTCTTGTAATCGTTACTCTTTATTAATATAAACCCAGAAAATCTTTACAAAAATACTGTCCCATTGCTTGTCCTTGTTAAACTGATGTGGGTGAGCTTATACACTAAGGTGATTCATTACAAAACAAAACACGAACGAACCGATCACGAAAAGAACTTTGTTTGGTTCAATCGGTACATTTACAGCCCAACCTATCAAAAAAAAAAGACCATGAGGGCTTAAGAGTTAAAATTTAACTCTCGATTTTCATATGTTTGTATGATATATAAACACACTAAAGATCTATCGTAACTTTCCGAATTTGACCAATGAAATTCTGTCTGCTATAGAATGTAGTTCTGATAAACCGTGCTTCAGATGCCAAAGATAGTAAGTCTTTTCTTTTGAAGTAAAATATTTTTCAAAGATTCTATCAATGTATATATTAAACCGACCTTTCAGAAAGTTCTAATGATAGGTGAATTAAGATTTATGTATTGAAAGACTTTTTGTTTGTCAGAGTTGACTTAAACGCTCGGCCAATCCTCAGAATGTGGCCTGTTCCTTGACAGAATGTCATTAATAAACGTGTTAATTTTTTGGAGAAAAGAAGGAATCAATTAATTTCCTGGATATATAATAGTATGCATTTTTGTAGATTAGATATTATGCATTTCCCTAAGAATAGAATTTAAATCTATTTATTTATTGGTATCCCATCCAGTTTGCTGGATTATTTTTTAGAAGTCTATTGAAGACTGGAATTAATAAAAATGGGTAAACCTGAGACAATTATGAAAAAGGATAATAAATAAAAGAATTTTTGCGAATCAATTTACTAATTATTAAATTTGTTTCGTCAGAACCCACGCTGTAACTAGCATTTGCTGCTGCAGTATAAACCAATTTAAAAAGAACTGTTCGGTTTTGTGCACTCTGCAGTGTTGACAAATATTTAGTAAATACTGGTGCTTTAGAGTTGAAATTCCAAAGGTAGTCTACTTATTGACGATTTGAGTGTTGTTGTGTAACTTAAAAGTATGCTGGATAATTGTTAAAAGATGGCAAGCTGGGGTATACTAGTGTTGTTTTCGCCAGATCTTTATATGGTCATGATTTTCTGTTCAGGCTAACGTCAAACAGATTATGTACCAAGGGCTTGTGAAGGTTGTTCTGGCAGATCCTCTTTCTGTAGGAGTTGTGTTTGATCTACTTTTGCCTCACTTTCTTCGGTTTTACAAGGAGGTACCATTATCTAAAAACTTTATGGGACAGCTTAAATGTGATTTTAGGTTCACTATCACATGAAGGTCTCACTTCATTTGCGTGCACATTTCCAGAACGAAGATGTTCCTCTCCAAATTGGTCAATGTCTAAAATTAGAAAGTGGAAAAGTTATAATCGAAGAGCCATTAGACTGCCTTTTGTCTTGTGTTTCTTGGATTCTCTTCCTTCAGCCTTGTGGTAAAACAGAACGTTTATTGGACGGCTTTTCCCTTACACAAGACAATGAGGTACTGCTATGAAATCATACCATATTGTACACTTGGTCAAATGTTAAATCTCTTTTCTCCCATTTTCTAACATTTTGGGCTGTGCTGCAGGGGTGTACGATGGTGTCTGCTGAGTCGTTCTCCTGTGCTTTATCAAAAATCAGGACGTTTCTCAGAAACGGAAATTTGGAAGGTTTGTCATGTTTTCTTAAGTATTAATTTCTTATAACTGGCAGGTCATTATTAATTTCCTTTGGGAAAGACACCGTGAATAATCCTTTTTTGTTTGGCGTGTATTATTCCTATGGACCTTGTCTTGTGACACCGGTGTTGGAATATTATTGGATAATTCTCAATTTAGTGGTCCATCCTATGAGTTATGTTTGATTTAATTCCCCAACTTTGCATCTGTGCAGTTTAGTTCTGCGATCTTTGTTACTGAGTAGCAATTAAGTGCCCTGAAACTGTCGCATGACCTGTCTTAACTATTACATAGTGATATTTCAAAAATAATCTGAAAAAGCTTGTTTTTTGAAATCGATTATTGGCATTTTGTGTTGCGGAATATAACTGTTGTCGAGACCAGAAGAAGTTACATGAGTTAGACAAAAAAACTTGTCAAATTTTCATTTGTGACCATGCACAATTGTTTCAATTTATCAAACAATGATACGTTAAACTGAACACAATTAAACATTGGAACCCAATCATAGGACTGCTAAAAGGTTGGGAAACTAAAATGAAAATTTCTCAATACGTCTTGAAAGTAAACAAGTATCTTTATCTTACTATAATTATTACTCTGCGTGTCAGATCAGGCTTTTTGAGTCCCACTCAGGATTGTGGCTCTTCAATAGAAGAAAAAAAGAAGTACAGTGCTTTGGTATTATCCGGGATCTTTGAGGTGGTAATGAATATTATTTCCTTTGAATTAGAGAAAGCGAGTGATCCAAAAAGAGCAGATATTGAGAAAGAGCTCACCGAGCTTGTTGATGTATACGATTCTTTGGGTAAGTACACAGATACATGTAAACAGGTTAATGGCACCAACAAAGAAATCGCAAGATCCACTCCCCGTGATATACACAAAATAGATGCATTGAAATATCCACAAGAGAGGATATCTTTTTTTGCTACGTCAAGCTTATGCCAACTATTGCAAATATCTTTAAAACCGTATAACTCTGACCCGTCTAGCAGTGTTACAACTTCCGAGAAGATGCCAACTGAATATTTTAAACTTTTATCTTTTATTTTAAAGGCTTCTGTTTGTCACATCAGATCCTTTCTTTATGTGGGCCAAGATGATCCAATGAAGACTCTAATTTACCTTGATATTAAGACTTTAGGCCCTCCATTGCTAACATTAGTATGGTGTCTGTTGTTGGGACAATGTTCTGAAACAACGCAAAAGAAAAGAGTAAAAGCTAGAAAAGATCTTGAACAAAGGAAGGAATTATTCTTTTTAGCTTTAACTTGCTTAAAGGACTTGATATCAATAAGTTTGTCGAAATTGGACCAGAGAGGACTGATAGAAGATTTAGTATCGGCCTTCTTGCCTGAGTATGAATCTTCACTTTCGCTGGTTTTTGATTGGGATGACATATGTGACTATAGTTATGGTAGTGTTTATCCATATGCGACAAATGATGAACTGCTCTTGAAGAAATGCATCAAGCCACTGTTCTCTGAGCTTCTCGCAGTCTCATTTCATCGTGAAGTTGAGGTAATTTATTTTTAATTATTTATTGTTTTTTGTTAAAAACAGGATCTCAGACATTAGGTGAGGTAATTGCATAATTTGCATTCGTGATGCTATGCATAATTGCATACGGAGTAACTCTACAAAAAATTATCTACAAGGATATGGCAATCCGTTGTCGTATCATTTTTGACCGTTAAATCAAACTATTAAGGGTGACAAACATCTATGCTCCCTATACTTTGATTTAGAATTCAATTTGATCCCCAAAGTTTTAATAGCAACACTAATAGTACCTATAGGTCCTATACCATGAAGAAGTTTCTACTTGGTCCCTATACTACGTGTAGAATTTCGTTTTGATCCCTATAGTTTCAAATGAAACACTATTGGTCCTTGTACATTGAGTAAATTACACTTTTGGACCTCATGTTTTGAATGGGTACAATCATGGTCCCCATGCATACTACTATTGGTCCGACAGAAAGGACCATTGGTGAAATTTCTGAAACTATAGGAACAATAGTGTTTGACCTGAAACTCTAGGGACCGTGTTTGGAACTTATCCAAACAATGAATTCCAAAAGTGTTCCAACTGTAACTAAGGAAACCAAATCCCTTTTTTCCAAAAGTATGGGAGCACCGCTGTAACTCACCCAACTATAATTAAGTGAATAGCAGACACAACTACTTCATGCAGAATTTGCACCAGGTTGCTGTATGAATATTATTTCCCATTGTATCATATCTCTGCTGATCCCAATTTTGCAGTTTTCTATTTGAGAAATGCTTTCGGGCTTATATATCCCCTAATAAATAGTAAAGACATTTAATATTCTATTGTCAGATACTAAGTGATATAGTCTTGATGATTGGGAGCAAATTACCATCTGAAAGGAGAAACATTGTTGGGTTGTGGGCTTTACAAATATGCAAAACCAGTCAAATATCAAACTCCAAGCTTGCGAAAGGTGTAGTTTCACTTTCTCTCACATTAGTTTCCTCTCCACATGATCTGATTGTGGCTGAAAACATGGCAATCGAGCTTTTGAAGACTATTGGTTCAGAGACGTTGGAACCACTGGAGATATCTGAAGTTTATCCCATTATAAACAAGTCAACCCACCCTGTAGTAACTTCTACTGTACTACAGGTGTTAGATACAATTGTAACTGATATGGAGCGAACAATATTGAAGCTGAAAACTTATTCATCCACTTCATCAAAATGCATTCCTCAAGAGCAGAATGGGGATCAAGCTCCAATTTTAGTTTTGGAAAAAACACTTCATTCTGTAGCAGAATCTGCAGTGAAAGTTTTGTCTTCTTTTGCGACCATGAAACTACAGGGTAATTTCTTTTGATTTATGTGCATTTTTTGTCTTATCTACTTGGTTTTCTTTTATTTACGAGAAAAGATGATGTGCAGATCCTCAAGCCGAAAAAATGCTGAAAGTAGCTACGAGGTTGTACAAGAATTTGGCCAGAATGACGAAACTTCTAATTGCTCCTAGAGGTTGCAAGCAAGTTATACCAAGCCTCATTTACCAAAGACTTGTGGAGATTACGTGCAAGCAGCTAACAGCTCCTCTGTACAATTTTGTCTCTGTGATGCTAACTGTACGAATTCTCAAACCCACATTCAGACTGTGTAATTATCTGTGCTCCTTATAAGTCTTTTCCTTTTTTCCAGCCAGGGTTTCATTTTGGGAATCCTAAGATGATAATAGAGAATCCATGAAGTTGGAGAATTAGAAATAACTATATAGATATAAAGTTATCTACACCCTTATGTTTGATGGAAAATCTATAGGCATTAAATTTAGGGATGAAACATGTACTATTCCAAAAGTTTAGTGATGAAAAATGCACTGTTATAAATTTTGGCACTTAACGTGCAAATGCTGAAGTATGAGGAAAAGTGGAACGTGAGCCATAGTATAGGGACCAAAATTGAAATCATCCTGTTTATTTATAAATCATGATATTGTTTTTAGCAACCTCATAGTTTTATGTAATTTGCTAAAATCAGAAAAAAGAAAATCAAAAGCATAAGTAAGCACCACTCATAGTCATGGGTTTATTATCTTTTGGTACCTTCGTTTATTCAATTTTTTCCCTTTTTGTACCTTGGTTTCTTAATTTTTCTTTTTTATACCTTGGTTTCTAATTTTTTTTCTTTTTTGGGTCAATTTTCAAATCCCGAAACGTGGACACATGGCTTTTATGCTGCGGATTTTTTGAGAGTTAGAAACCAAGGTACAAAAAAGAAAAATTAAGAAACCAAGGTACAAAAAAGAAAAAAAAGTGAATAAATGAAGGTACTGAAAGGTATAAACGCTCATAGTCATTGAGTACCGGTAGTAATTGTATATGTATGTTTATCTGTATCATAAGTATATCTGATTTTCTTTTTATTCTGTGGATCTTTAGGATCAGCAAGCGAATGCAAACAACAAAGGAATCATCAATAAAATCAAAAGGGAGGGTAAATGCATCCCGGAATTGATATTTCAAATAGAAGATTACGAAAAGTATCTCATTCACCTTAGCAAGGCCACGAAAGTCAATTTGCTAAGGAATGCTAAGCGTAGCACTTCTCGGGATTTCAAGATATTAAATACTAGTGAGAACCTGGATGAAAGAGATGCAAACCCTGACGACCAAAATGATAATTCTCCAAATACGGCTCAAGATGAAACTGGTGCTGAGTCGGAAAATGGTGACGAAGGGGCTGTTGAGGCATCTGAATCTAGTAGTGAAGGGGAAGAATCCATTCCAAATTCTAAGAGAGCAAAGATGAGTACAATTGTGCAGGATTCTGATGATGAAGAGTAACTCTAGGTAATTATTTTTGCAATTTTAAAAAAAATCAGAAGTTGAAAGACCTATTTCAACTAATTGTATATGGTAACAGTGCAGGATGGCATGTCATTAATTTCTGTTAACATGACATTAAGTATAGCTCATTTGATATTTTGGTCCACTCTCTCTTACATGAAGCACTCATCACGTTGACATGTTGCAAAAGTATCACATTCACATTTTATTGCAGATATTCCTTTTTGCACCAATAGTAGCCTAAGGTTTTGTAATTGTATAGCATTTCCCAACAGTTTTTATCAGTACTGCCTTCAGTTGAAGGATTATAAAAAGTTTGTGTTCTGTAGTAATTGCAAATTTAAGTCAAACAAGAAGTGGAACTACAATTCTTAAATAGGAAAACATCTTCATAACATATGAAGGGAAAACCATATGGTCTGTTGCAGAAAGTGGTCAAGCATATTATTGGACTAACCACAACGATAGCAGGCTTATAATTAAAATTTCTTGAGAAATTCGAGAATGTGCTTGTTGATTTCATCTGGCTTTTCTTGGTTAATAAAATGTGCAGCTCCTTTCAAAACGATAACTTCATCCAGTAGTGGCACATTTTTTTGAAACTCTCCATGATGTATGTACTCTTTAGTGCCAGGGATGTTATACACCAAGTCCAAATCTCCCACGATAAACTTTGTAGGCACTTTCACTTTTGCCCCTGTGAAAGGTGCTGTCAGCTCCCAATGTCTACAATAAAATCAATAACTTTTAGTATAAAACTATCAATTGTTTATACGCTCTTTTCTCGGGAAATCTCTTTTTAGATTCTAGAAATGTCCTCTTGGGTAAATAGAAATTATGGTTACGCCTCTCCAATCATCCTCTTTAAATTTAAGGAGCAAACTTTAGCTAATCACTTTACATTTGTCTCAGCCTGTCTATCAATCTCCTCATCTTTGATTTTGTTATTTTCTTCTCCTTAGTACTTTTCGTTACTATTTTAATTTTAACTTCTCGTTATTTTAATTATTTTCTTCTCCTTTGTTATTTTCTTCTCTTTAGTACTTTTCGTTATTATATAGGACACACGCACGCGCGCGCGCACGCACACACACACACACACACACGAGAGAGAGAGAGAGAGAGAGAGACACAGACACACACACACACACAGAGAGAGAGAGAGAGAGAGAGAGAGAGAGGGGGGAGAGAGGGAGGGAGGGAGGACATAAAGAGTCTCATTTAAGAGTATTTATGGTCTGCTCTTCCAAATTTGAAAACGATGATCCTTTTATATATGCGTGCATTTTGAATTGTTAATCGTTTAAAACTTGGTCTGCTGGTCCCTAGATGAAGGTGACTTACAGATCTAAAGCTCGATAGTAATTAATCCCGCCAGTAAATCCGTTCTGCTCAAATTTGGCTGTATAGTAATCGATATCTTCTTTCAACAACCAATCAGGCAATTCAACTGCAGTATTAGTAGAATCACCAAACCCTTTTCCTTTTGGGAATCGATATGGTCCAGAATCATGGTATGTGAGGAACTTTTCGACTACTCTCCTAACACCAATTTGGGCAAACTCTGCCTCAATATCCCCAGGTACCTGTAAATTTAATTAGATTCTAAAAATTTGGTTATGATTTCGATGACCATAAGGCTCCTGTATCAGAAATATCACATTCATGACTTAATTCTGTGAGCGGGTGTGTTAAGCTTAAACTTTCCTCTGGAAATTGTAATGTGGTACAACTTCAGTCTTCCGCAGCCACAATTCCATCGATTTGTGGTGGTGCAAAGTTTCTTAACGTTTTGCATTTAAGACTCCTTAATTTTCCCTAATTGTTAGTTTTTCCACCAAGAAATGGAAATAATATGTTATAATTAGTATTGTATCCTGTTAGTTTATTACAAGGACTCGAAACTGCGAATTGTTTTGACTGCAACATTTAAGTAAATTAGCTGGATATTTATATGTTGACGTGGCGTTGTAAAGCTGCATCAGTTGAAGGTCAGCATAGGGACTAACAGTCCTGTGGACCCAGAAATAATGCGCTTGGCTACGTAAAGTGCAACTGGAATATTATCCCCGACCAGGCTACAAGTGATGATGTTTAGATGTGTCTGTAATACCATGAAGGGTGTGGTATTAAATTAGTCTAATCCGGTCCAAATCGTTAATCCAATATTGCCGGAACGGTTTGTTAGTCCCGGGACTAATAGTTATGGGACTACCAGGCTTGTAGTTTTTTCAACACAAAAACCTACTAAACAGAGCTTTAAAGCTACTCAAGAGAATATAATCTAGCGAGTATGTCTTTTTTCTTTAATGTTATGTACGAGTATAAACTATAAATGGAGAACCTGGAATCTGTAGATGTAGTGGTCATCGCCATATGCGGCTCTGAGACCTTTAACCAACGAAACGGGGCCTCTAGGAATAAAATGAACACTCAAGTTCACCAAAGCCTTGACCCTATCAGGCCTAAAAAGGCACAAATACCATGCTACAATTGCACCCCAATCGTGACCAACCACATACACCTCTTCCTTATTATCGACCAGGGTATCTATAAGCGCAACTATATCGCCAACTAAATGAAATATTGTAAATTTTGAATAATCTTGTGTAGGTGCACCAGTGGTGTCGCCAAAGCCACGGAGATCGGGAGCCACAGCTCTGTATCCATGAGCTGCCATAAAGGCAATCTGGTGACGCCACGAGTACCATAGTTCAGGGAATCCATGAAGAAAGAGCACAACTGGACCCTGGCCTTTTTGTGCTATGTGCATTTCCAAGCTATTTACACTCACTTTTTTGTGCTCAATACCTTCCATTTTGGGAGTGTAGGTAAAGAGATGTGTTTTATGTTTTTCTGTAGCCAAATTAGAGGTTTGGTCAGATATTTACAACGAAACATAAACCAAAAACCGGCCTAAATAAAGAAATAGGCTGTTATTGAAGTGGGCCAAACACGTTGATCACAAGTTTGGTAAGAGTCTACAGCGTACAACTAGCAGTCTTTAATGAAGATATAGAATGTTGGGAAAAATATCAAAACTTGTTAACTTCTTATTTGTGAAAAACCCACACCTAAAATCTGATGTAACAAACCAATACATATCTCATTTTATATATCCATTATTATAACCTCCCGCATCAGTTTATTCATCATTCTCATTTAATTTGAGGTAAAATACATATTTTATTTGATTTAACAACTCATTTAACCATGGTTTAATATATCAGTTTTCCTATCACTTAACTCATATTCTTTTTTAGAGAAAATTAAGGATTGGTCCACGAAAACAAAAGTATTTAAGGATTGGTCCAGCTATAAAATTTATTTAAGGATTGGTCCATCATTTCTGAAACTAATTAAGGATTGGTCCATTTCCACTAATTAACAAATAAAAATAAAAAAAATCCGAAAAAATAAAAAAATTCCAGAAAATAAAAATGCAAAAATGAAAAAATAAAAAAAAATATGAAAAAAAATAAATAAATAAAAGAGGCAAAACCCCGAAAAAACACGATTTTTTTTTTAAAAATCTCAAAAAATCAAAAAAAAATCCCAAAAAATCAACAAAAATCTAAAATTAACAAAAATCCGAAAACGCAAAAAAAAAAACAGTTCAGACTGTTTTTAAAATAGTTCAGACTGTTTTTAAAATAGTTCAGTCTGTTTTTAAAATGACTTAAAAATAGTTCAGACTGTTGTTTTTAAAAAAAAAAGTTCGGACTGTTTAAAAAAAAACAGTTCGGACTGTTTTTAAAAAAAAACAGTTCGGACTGTTTTGAAAAAAAACAGTTCGGACTGTTTTGAAAAAAAAAACAGTTCGGACTGTTTTTAAAAAAAAAAAGTTCGCACTGTTTTGAAAAAAAAACAGTTCGCACTGTTTTAAAAAAAAAACAGTTCGCACTGTTTTAAAAAAAAAACAGTTCGGACTGTTTTAAAAAAAAAAGTTCGGACTGTTTTAAAAAAAAAAAAGTTCGGACTGTTTTTAAAAAAAAAAAAGTTCGGACTGTTTTTAAAAAAAACAGTCCGGACTGTTTTAAAAAATAACAGTCCGGACTGTTTTTAAAAAAAATAGTCCGGACTGTTTTAAAAAAAAAACAGTTCAGACTGTTTTTAAAATGACTTATAAATAGTTCAGACTGTTTTTAAAAAAAAACAGTTCAGACTGTTTTTTTTAAAAAAAAAGTTCACACTGTTTTTAAAAAAAACCAGTTCAGACTGTTTTAAAAAAAAACAGTCCGGACTGTTTTTAAAAAAAAAACAGTCCGGACTGTTTTAAAAAAAAAAACAGTCCGGACTGTTTTAACTGTTTTTAAAAAAAAGCAGTCCGGACTGTTTTTAAAAAAAACAGTCCGGACTGCTTTAAAAAAAAAACAGTGCGGACTGTTTTAAAAAAAACAGTGCGGACTGTTTTAAAAAAAACAGTTCAGACTGTTTTTAAAATAGTTCGGACTGTTTTTAAAATGACTTAAAAATAGTTCAGACTGTTTTTAAAAAAAACAGTTCGGACTGTTTTTAAAAAAAAACAGTTCGGACTGTTTTGAAAAAAAAACAGTCCGGACTGTTTTGAAAAAAAAACAGTCCGGACTGTTTTCAAAAAAAAACAGTCCGGACTGTTTTCAAAAAAAAACAGTCCGGACTGTTTTTAAAAAAAAAACAGTCCGGACTGTTTTAAAAAAAAAAAACAGTCCGGACTGTTTTTAAAAAAAAAACAGTCCGGACTGTTTTTAAAAAAAAAACAGTCCGGACTGTTTTTAAAAAAAAACAGTGCGGACTGTTTTAAAAAAAACAGTCCGGACTGTTTTAAAAAAAACAGTCCGGACTGTTTTAAAAAAAACAGTGCGGTCCGGGCTGTTTTAAAAAAAAAACAGTGCGGACTGTTTTAAAAAAAAAAAAACAGTCCGGACTGTTTTGAAAAAAAAACAGTCCGGACTGTTTTGAAAAAAAAACAGTCCGGACTGTTTTTAAAAAAAAACAGTCCGGACTGTTTTAAAAAAAAACATTTCGGACTGTTTTAAAAAAAAAACAGTCCGGACTGTTTTAAAAAAAAAAAAAACAGTCCGGACTGTTTTAAAAAAAAAAAACAGTCCGGACTGTTTTTAAAAAAAAACAGTGCGGACTGTTTTAAAAAAAACAGTCCGGACTGTTTTAAAAAAAACAGTGCGGTCCGGGCTGTTTTAAAAAAAAACAGTGCGGACTGTTTTAAAAAAAACAGTGCGGTCCGGGCTGTTTTAAAAAAAAAAACAGTGCGGTCCGGGCTGTTTTACAAAAAAACAGTGCGGACTGTTTTTAAAAAAAAACAGTGCGGACTGTTTTTAAAAAAAAACAGTCCGGACTGTTTTAAAAAAAAAAACAGTTCGCACTGTTTTTAAAAAAAAACAGTTCGCACTGTTTTAAAAAAAAAAAACAGTCCGGACTGTTTTTAAAAAAAAAAACAGTCCGGACTGTTTTTAAAAAAAACAGTCCGGACTGTTTTAAAAAAAAACAGTCCGGACTGTTTTAACAAAAAAAACAGTCCGGACTGTTTTAAAAAATAACAGTCCGGACTGTTTTAACTGTTTTTAAAAAAAAACAGTCCGGACTGTTTTTAAAAAAAACAGTCCGGACTGCTTTAAAAAAAAACAGTGCGGACTGTTTTAAAAAAAACTGTCCGGACTTTTTAAAAAAAAACAGTTCAGACTGTTTAAAAAAAAACAGTTCAGACTGTTTTTAAAATAGTTCAGACTGTTTTTAAAATGACTTAAAAAAGTTCAGACTGTTTTTAAAAAAAAAAGTTCAGACTGTTTTTAAAAAAAAACAGTTCAGACTGTTTTTTAAAAAAAAAGTTCAGACTGTTTTGAAAAAAAACAGTTCAGACTGTTTTTTAAAAAAAACAGTTCGGACTGTTTTGAAAAAAAAACAGTTCGGACTGTTTTAAAAAAAAACAGTCCGGACTGTTTTAAAAAAAAAACAGTCCGGACTGTTTTAAAAAAAAAAAAACAGTCCGGACTGTTTTTAAAAAAAAAAACAGTCCGGACTGTTTTTTAAAAAAAACAGTGCGGACTGTTTTAAAAAAAACAGTCCGGACTGTTTAAAAAAAACAGTGCGGTCTGCACTGTTTTAAAAAAAAACAGTGCGGACTGTCCGGACTGTTTTAAAAAAAAAACAGTTCGCACTGTTTTAAAAAAAAAAAAACAGTTCGCACTGTTTTAAAAAAAAACAGTCCGGACTGTTTTAAAAAATAACAGTCTGGACTGTTTTAACTGTTTTTAAAAAAAAACAGTCCGGACTGTTTTTAAAAAAACAGTGCGGACTGTTTTAAAAAAAAACAGTTCCGACTGTTTAAAAAAAACAGTTAAGACTGTTTTTAAAATAGTTCAGACTGTTTTTAAAATGACTTAAAAATAGTTCAGACTGTTTTTAAAAAAAACAGTTCAGACTGTTTTTTTAAAAAAAAAGTTCAGACTGTTTTGAAAAAAAAAAAGTTCGGACTGTTTTGAAAAAAAAACAGTTCGGACTGTTTTGAAAAAAAAACAGTTCGGACTGTTTTAAAAAAAAAACTGTCCGGACTGTTTTAAAAAAAAAAACAGACCGGACTGTTTTAAAAAAAAAACAGTCCGGACTGTTTTTAAAAAAAAACAGTGCGGACTGTTTTAAAAAAAACAGTGCGGTCCGGGCTGTTTTAAAAAAAAACAGTGCGGACTGTTTTAAAAAAAAAACAGTCCGGACTGTTTAAAAAAAACAGTCGGGACTGTTTTGAAAAAAAAAACAGTTCGGACTGTTTTTAAAAAAAAACATTTCAGACTGTTTTTAAAAAAAAACAGTTGAGACTGTTTTTAAAATGACTTAAAAAAGTTTAGACTGTTTTTGGTTCAGACTGTTTTTAAAATGACTTAAAATGGTTCAGACTGTTTTTAAAATGGTTTAAAATAGTTCAGACTGTTTTTTTTTTTGCGTTTTTGGATTTTTGTTGATTTTAGATTTTTGTTGATTTTATGAGATTTTTTTTTTTTATTTTTTGGGATTTTTAAAAAAAAAAATCATATTTTTTCGGGGTTTTGCCTCTTTTAATTTTTTTTGCATTTTTTCATATTTTTTTTATTTTTGCATTTTTGTATTTTTATTTTCTGGAATTTTTTTATTTTTTTTGATTTTTTACATTTTTATTGGTTAGTTAGGGAAAATGGACCAATCCTTAATTAGTTTCAATTTCATGGACCAATCCTTAAATATTTTTGTTTTCATGGACCAATCCAAAATTTACCCTTTTTTTTAATTGATTTATCTTTTTTATCAACTTTTTTATTATCACTTTATACTTACACATATTTGGAAATGACATAAACTATGAGAGAGAATGTTTATTTTAACATTATAAATTTATAAGGAAATGAAACATTACCTTTTATATAAGAAAACCACCATCTTAACGTAAAAACAGAGGAACACATGGTAGAAGCAAAATAATTTTGGAGACAATGTCTCTAAATATATAAGATAAGGGAATTATATGATTTGAGCGGACGGATCCACATGGTCTATGCACTAACTATCTAACTAATCTCCTAATTTGTAGTTCTAAATTATACATACCATCATATAAACAATTAATCCTATCATATTTTCACTTTCTCTTCCTAATTTTCTCTAGTCTCGCTCCCCTCCCTATGGTACATGTATTCTATTTTTAGTTGCTAGTTTTCTTTTTCTATTTTTGATCTTGGATGCTCTATTTTTATTGTTTGATCTTTTAAGTTTTTTCGCCGGGCGCTCTAATGTGCTTTATAATTCTATGTTTAAAGCATCTTTGATTTTTTTTCTTAACCTTTTTTATTTTTTTGGTCGGTGTTCTCTGATGCTACTCTTATATAATTGTTTGTTTGTTATAGTTAATCATCCGTCAGTATCTATATTATTTTCCGTTTCTAACGTTTGATAATTTATGATTCTATATATCCTCCCTCAGAAATGATTTGTGTTGCTCTGTGTTTTTTCATAACGTTTTTATTTTTATTGTACTTTTTACTGTTTTAGGTGCTTGTTTTTTTATTTAATTTCTCAATAAAAATTATCAAGTTTTACTCGTCTTATACTATATGTTGTTCTAAAATGCTCTGATATTTTTTCCACTGATGCTATACGATGCTTCCACTTGTTTGTTTGGTTCTTTATAATATTATATGTTGCTCTAAAATGGTATAATATTTTTTCATTGATGCTATACAATGTTCTCTTATCATTGTTCTTGATATTTTATTTGTTTGTTTGATTATTTATGATACTATATGTTTTTTTTTTTGTAAATTTCAAAATTTTCTTTATAAGTCTTTATCTTTTTATATGTTTTCTATTTTCTAATTTTTTTGGAATATTATTGTCTTTTGATCTTTAAAAAAAATAGTAATAGTTAGTTCGAATTTAAAAACCCAAACATTTATGGAGGTGAGAGAAAAATAGAGACTTAACATGGGCAGAGTCTTTTTTGAGCTGTCTTATCATTCAAATGAGGCTCCAAATTACTCAAACGAGGACATGGTTAAAAACCAGGTCCACGTCACATCTTATTTTTATTTATTTTTTTAATTAATTCCACTCAATTTCATTACAAAATAAATAACTCTAACACCATTTCATTACATCTCATTACACTTCATTTATCAACAAAATAAATAAATTTACCCACTCTATCACACTATTAATTAATACATTCCTCTGCTTTTTTTTCCATTCAAACTAAATACAAAATTAAAATATTTTATAATCATAATATTATATCAAGTTAACACTTTCAATTAATTTATATTTTGCACTTTTTTATTTATTAATTTTTGCTTGATTTGAAATGTAAATAGTTTCGTGCTTTATTTCAAAATTCGACGAATTCCTCCCAAAATAAATAACCCTCAACACCAATTCATTCAACGCCATTCCATTACAAAATAAATAACTCTAACACCAATTCATTCCACTACAAAATAAATAACCATAACACAAATTCATTCCACCCCACCCCATTCAATTACAAAATAAATAATCATAACACAAATTCACTCCATTATATTACAAAATAAATAATCCTAACATCAATTCATTCTATCTCATTACACTTCATTTATCTACAATCACTGGTCATCAAGTATGTTGATGTTCTCGAAATAATTGGCGGGACGAGACTGCCTTCTTAATGCCTCATAATATTTAAAATTTTGTCTAAAAACATCTTGCCATGGATCAGCTTCTGGAGAGTGATGCTTGTCCCATCCACTAATAATCGGGGGCAAAGGGAACGGGTTGAATTATTCTTTTTTTGATCAATAATGACCTCGGTATAATGGTTTGTGTTAACGTGAACCATGAAAATCACAGCAGGCTTTGCCGGAGGGGCTGTATATTGTGGTAAATATGTTGTCGTACCTGTCAAAATGCTTATCATAACCACTGCTATATTATACCGTGATGCAATTATGAACCCTGTCTCTGGAAATGTCATCCATTTATGTGGAGGCGCCATACAAGTCATGTCATTCCAAGAAAACGAGTCACGAATAAAACCATATCCTTTCAGTTCTCCAAGGATATCAAGATAATAAGAAGGGAAATTTTCGATCTCTTGTTGTAGTTCTACGGGCACTTTTCCCCAGTCATCTTCTCCAAATTTCATTCCCACAGCCTTTGCAATAACACGAAAACCGCAGTGACCATCCCCAAGTACATCATTCACCTCGAATATGTGATTATGGAAAATAGGTGGAATCTGCTTAATATATTTAAAAGACTTGTGGGGAGGTTTTTTTGATTGCGATGATCATTTACCTTTTTGTTTGTCGTAAACAGAATATCTATGGGGTAAAGGGGCTGAAGTATCGTATTTGGTTTTCGGGCTGCTATAGCTACGTCTCCGTTCTACTTGCTCATCTTTATACGCCTAAATATATTCAAAAGCAGATGGGTCACGTTTTGTTGAATATTTACCTTTTTTTTTTCCTCGCTGATGATGTATTTCGACGCTGTGGTCTGAGTTCACGTTCTCTTGCTGAAGTTTTTGAAGTATCGTGCAGAAATTCGATCTGGGCTTTTAAATTTTCCTTTAAAACTTGATCATGAGTTTTATCATACCTTCTCCGTAAGGCTTCAACATGCACTCCAATGTTGTCTTCTTCTTTGTTTATAAGTTCGGCATCAAACTTTAGTTTTCTCCAGTGCGGATCAATTCTTTCTAGCGAAATAGGGCAAGCTCTGTCCCAATAGTTACGTATAGCATGGCGACATGGAAGGTTATTGACCAATGTTATCTCACACTCAGAGCAGGTTGAGTCTGCTGTTGTCCACTCGAGCTGTCTAATCTCAATAAGCATTTCATCCATCGCATCCGCAGAGCATTTACCTGATATAAAAAATATTATATCATTAAAATTAACATATTATACAATGATTATAAAAAAAATATCCTATAAAAATTAAGTTTACCTTTTATTACTGAAAAAAACGGAATATCATGTGTTCTTTTAACTCTACTCATGCTTCTTCCCAAAGACTCCTTAATTCTATTATGTTGAGTTGAAAGCAAATCGTTAATGCATATGAACATGTTCTCGAGATTCCCACCAGAAGTTTTTATATATTGTTTAAGTGATGCATGAGCACCCTCAACCTGTTTGAAAGAAAATATATATTAGATAATTTGTTATTTTATAAAAAAAATATCATAAGTTGTATACCTGTTCGTCGTTCGGTTACCGAAATGTCTAGTTTTGCTAGTCCAATAAGCCACAAACTTCGTGTCATGTTTGTCTAGCAAATCAGACATATATTTCAATACATTTGGAAATGTTTTATAATCACTTTCCAGTTTCATGCGTGCCGCTTCATAATCGTATTCTGTTTTACTATCCACCAACTTTTTCCAATCTATTTTCATTACGTCCCATACTTCTTTAGGAACTTATGGAGAGCAATTAGCCATGACATTCTGAGCAATATGAAATGTGCATAATAGATGGTTTGCATTAGGGTATAAATTTTGCACCGCATTTGTCAACGCTTGATCCCTATCTGTCAGCACAACTCGCGGACTCTTACAATCTTTCATCATCGTTCTCAAACATTCTAGAGCCCATTCGTAAGTCGGCTGCTTTTCATTACGTAAGCAAGCGAATGCGACACAAAATGTTTTTTGGGTTAATGTTACTCCCACAATTTGTAAAAATGGTAAATTGAACCTATTAGTACTATATGTGTAATCCATGCAAAGTACATAAGGGAATGCACGTACTAATTTTACAGAATCTTTATGGGCAAAAAATATATCTTCCAATTGGTTCGTTTCGGGGTTGGTTCTATAAAACGATAAAAATTTATTTTTAACTAGGAGATTCATAAGATGTTGCATTTGACTCATACCCACCATTTCTTTAACCTTTTCTCTAGGCTTAAGGTTATAGATATCTTTTCTAGTAGACTTATTAGCAGGAAATTTTTGTTTTATAGCGGAAAGTATAGTTCTTGGATTCGCCAGACTATCTACCATGGTTCTAAATAATCCTTTTTCATCTTTCTTAAGTCTACGTGCTCGGGGGTGAGCTTCTGGATAAACAGCCATATCATGATTGTGTATCCCATTTTTGATATAAAACTTCCAATTATTCTCAACTTTGTAACACTCTATTTTAAACAAGCAGAAACATTTACTAGAGCTGGTGTCTCTAGTCGATGGTTTTTTCGGTTGGGGATCCCCTTCCTTGGTACACATCATAATTGCCCTACTTTTTTTTATTAAAGTGTCCTATATTGTGGGACGAAGTTGTTCTCAAAAAGAAACCAAAGGCTTCTGCTGTATCATTCAGGTAATCTTTCAATTCATCAATCGAGGAAAAAGCCTGAAAGAAATTAAATAGAAGTAAAAAAAAAAAATGTAAAAAAGTTACACAAGCAAAAACCCATAAAATTAAAAAAATTATAAACTCACCAAATTACTCTGAAAATGATCGCTATAATCATATCCAATTCCAAATTCGGTTGGTTCACTATGTTCATCAAAATCCGATTGAGAATTTTCGATATTTTCATACTGATCTCTTTGAACTTCTTCAAAGTGGCTCGTAAATGTTTGTTCTGACGGTTCAGGTTGATTCCCCATGTAGTCATAGTCATTCGGTGTAAATTGATTTTTAAAATTTGGATCAAATGAAACATGAGAATTTTGATATGGATCAGAGGGGAAATTAGTATTTTCAAACATATCGGGCGAAAACTGGTAATTTGGATACATATTAGATGGAAAAAATGTATTATGATAATCAAATGGAAATTGTGTATTTTGAAAAGTATCGTCATGAGAAGGTAAATTTAGATCTATTTCCGAAATATCATAATTGTTATCCATATGTATATGATTTTGGAGAGATCTAATAAAAGCTGTGGAATTGTGGTGAAAATAAATGAGGGTGAGGCCTCCTATTTATAGAAATTTAAAATATCCTTTACGTAGTTTGAAATCACGGACTTTGGAATCAATTTCAAATCACGGACTTTGGAAATCAATTTGAAATCACAGACTTTGGAATCAATTTTAAATCAAGTGTGGGTAGGTAAAGGTGGAAGAAAATAATGTGTAGGGTTTTTGGAGACAATTTAATTATTTACTCGGAAGTAACAAAATTAATAAATAAAAAAGTGCAAAGTATAAATTACTTGAAAGTGTTAACTTGATATAATATTTTAAAATATTTACTCGGAGGTAGAATGAATTGGTGTTACGGTTATTTATTTTGTAATGGAATGGAGTTGAAATCACGGACGTACTATTTGAAATCAAATCAAGCACGAATTTAAAAAATCACGGACGTACTATTTGAAATCACGGAAGAAAATAATGACGTGTATGGTTTTTGGAAACAATTTAATTATTTACTCGGAAGTAACAAAATTAATAAATAAAAAAGTGCAAAATATAAATTACTTGAAAGTGTTAACTTGATATAATATTTTAAAATATTTACTCGGAGGTAGAATGAATTGGTGTTAGGGTTATTTATTTTGTAATGGAATGGAGTTGAAATCACGGACGTACTATTTGAAATCAAATCAAGCACGAATTTAAAAAATCACGGACGTACTATTTGAAATCACGGAAGAAAATAATGACGTGTATGGTTTTTGGAGACAATTTAATTATTTACTCGGAAGTAACAAAATTAATAAATAAAAAAGTCCAAAATATAAATTACTTGAAAGTGTTAACTTGATATAATATTTTAAAATATTTACTCGGAGGTAGAATGAATTGGTATTAGGGTTATTTATTTTGTAATGGAATGAAGTTGAAATCACGGACGTACTATTTGAAATCAAATCAAGCACGAATTTAAAAAAATCACGGAAGAAAATAATGACGTGTATGATTTTTGAAAACAATTTAATTATTTACTCGGAAGTAATAAAATTAATAAATAAAAAAGTGCAAAATATAAATTACTTGAAAGTGTTAACTTGATATAATATTTTAAAATATTTACTCGGAGGTAGAATGAATTGGTGTTAGGGTTATTTATTTTGTAATGGAATGGAGTTGAAATCACGGACGTACTATTTGAAATCAAATCAAGCACGAATTTAAAAAATCACGGACGTACTATTTGAAATCACGGAAGAAAATAATGACGTGTATGGTTTTTGGAGACAATTTAATTATTTACTCGGAAGTAACAAAATTAATAAATAAAAAAGTGCAAAATATAAATTACTTGAAAGTGTTAACTTGATATAATATTTTAAAATATTTACTCGGAGATAGAATGAATTGGTGTTAGGGTTATTTATTTTGTAATGGAATGGAGTTGAAATCACGGACGTACTATTTGAAATCAAATCAAGCACGAATTTAAAAAATCACGGACGTACTATTTGAAATCACGGAAGAAAATAATGACGTGTATGGTTTTTTGAAAACAATTTAATTATTTACTCGGAAATAACAAAATTAATAAATAAAAAAGTGCAAAATATAAATTACTTGAAAGTGTTAACTTGATATAATATTTTAAAATATTTACTTGGAGGTAGAATGAATTGGTGTTAGGGTTATTTATTTTGTAATGGAATGGAGTTGAAATCACGGACGTACTATTTGAAATCAAATCAAGCACGAATTTAAAAAATCACGGAAGAAAATAATGACGTGTATGGTTTTTGGAAACAATTTAATTATTTACTCGAAAGTAACAAAATTAATAAATAAAAAAGTGCAAAATATAAATTACTTGAAAGTGTTAACTTGATATAATATTTTAAAATATTTACTCGGAGGTAGAATGAATTGGTGTTAGGGTTATTTATTTTGTAATGGAATGGAGTTGAAATCACGGAGGTACTATTTGAAATCAAATCAAACACGAATTTAAAAAATCACGGACGTACTATTTGAAATCACGGAAGAAAATAATGACGTGTATGGTTTTTGGAGACAATTTAATTATTTACTCGGAAGTAACAAAATTAATAAATAAAAAAGTGCAAAATATAAATTACTTGAAAGTGTTAACTTGATATAATATTATGATTATAAAATAATTTAATTTTGTATTTAGTTTGAGTGGAAAAAAAAGCAGACGAATGTATTAATTAATAGTGTGATAGAGTGGATAAATTTATTTATTTTGTAGATAAATGAAGTGTAATGAGATGTAATGAAGTGGTGTTAGAGTTATTTATTTTGTAATGAAATTGAATGAAATGAATTGAAAAAATAAATAAAAATAAGATGTGACGTGGACCTAGTTTTTAATCAGGTCCTCGTAAACCAGGTCCACGTTTGTCACTTTGTTTTATTGCCCGTTGTTTTTGTATTAAATTAAAATGTATCTAATGTTAAACAATAAACCTATTTTTGAGTTTTCCAACATTAAAATGATAGCATCGTGCTAAACATATATTTCTCATAGAATATTTAGTCAGAAAACATATAAGAGTATGTTGCAAGTAACCGTCCTTATGAACTATGAATGCTTTGCAAATAACCCTAATGTAATATGAAAATTTGAATTTTACCCACCATGAACATTCTATGTTTTGACCTTTCAAAATAAACTTTCCATGTAAAAAAAACAAAAACCCGAAAACCGCATCGTAAATACCTAAAAACCATAAGAACCGACCCGTCACGAAATCGTTTTTGGGTCTATCCAACCCGAACTGTTGGTTCTTGGAACGGGTATGGTTCTCAACTCTATACCGCAGACCCGGTCCGTAGAACCGATTCGCATATCCGAATTGTAGAACTGCAATATATACACATATTTTAAAAATATATATACATATTATTATTATGATTAGTATATTAGTTTGTAATGTTTAAGTGGCTGTATACTGTTTATTTGATTCAGTAATCAACCAAACACATTTTTGATCAATATGAAACAAAAAAAATTAATATTACCTCATTACTTTGTTTATTTTTTACAAGTTAAGAAATAACTTGAAAAAATAAATTCATTATCAATATGTAAAAATACGGACTGATAAAAGAACATATAGAAAATTAGAATAAATTTTACGAATTTTGGGTATTTTGAATAAATATCCGCACTGAGAACCGTTATACGCATTACAAATACGGGTATGGATCGAGTCAAATAAGTATAAAAAGTTATATAGACCCGACCCTTAGATGACGGAAGAAACGCTAAAACCGTTACCCGAATACCCAAAAATCGTGGAGCTGGGTTAGATAGGGTCGGGTTGGGTAAAATTGACATCCCTATTTGCATAATACCCCATGACCAAACTTAAAATTGTACAATTTTTGTACCTTGGTCGCTTGTGGACAATATTCTTATCATGTGTGTTTCTTTATAAACATGCATGTAAGATAGTCGTTAACGAAATAGCCGCAAACAACTTTGAACAGTTATTTGGCAAATTAATTTGACAGTGTATTGAAAAATAATGACAATATGTTACTTATAGTTATGGGAAAGAAAATTACAGCACATTTTTTGTCTGCTAATTAATACTATGTCCAAATGTAATCTGTAAGCTAATTTTCTCTATTATCTTCTATAAAAATTCAATGTCCTTCCACATCTTTTGCTTGCAGAATACAAATCTTAACTAGACCAATACAATAAGAAAAGTTTTATTCAAAAACTGATGATATAAGCTTATGTCTAATTAAAATTGTCACGAGGCTATTTGCAGAAAGTACGAGTTTATGAGGGTTAGTTGAAAGTTTTCAAAGTATGTGGGTTATGTGCAAAATACTATTTTTTTTTGGTCTGAAATATACAAAACACTATTTTTTTTTCTTTCTGAAATATGCAAAACACTCATAGTTGATACGGGTCATTTGACTTATCCGGGTTTTTTTTCACTTTTATACATCATCTTATTGGTTTTTTTATGATTTTGTACATTATACTTAAGATTATTTAATTAGTATATCATACTATCACTTCTCGCTGATTTTATATACTTCCGTCCAATAAATTAAAAAATTCCGCCTAATAAGAATAGACTTCATCATTTGTTCTTAAATTTAAGGTATTTGAAAATTTAAAAGGATTTGTACATAATTACTCACTCGTATGAAATGGGTATAATAAGTTTGAGGTCATTAACCTACTTTACATACATGTATCAAGAAATGCAACTGATATTACGAAAGAAAAAATATGTATGTAATATGTGACAGTCGAATGTATGGAACTTATTCGACGAAAGTGTATAAAATCATCGAAAAGTAGTAGTATGATATACTAATTAAATAATATGATAGTATGATGTATAAAATCACAACAATTCAATAGTATGGTGTAGAAAAGTGCAAAAACCCCGACTTATCCTAACATATTACTCCCTCCGTTTCCAATTAATTGTCCAATACGAAACTACGTACAATTTTGACCAGCCAGTAACTTATATCAAAAATGTCGGAACAAAATTTTTCAAAAGTTAATAATATAGTTCAAATATTAAATTATATGATTTAGTTTTGAAATTTTTATTTCGACAATTTTGATATATGCTATAAGCCGATCAAAATTACACGTAATTTTATAAAATACAATTAATTGGGAACGGATGGAGTACTATATAACGTATAGACGTTTGCGACCATGTTATCTTGTTTAATACGAGTCCAAATATTCTACCCCTAATTTGTATCCCATTCTATATCTCCTTAGCTATTTACACTTAAAACTTTAAATTTTTATAAATTTTTTTTATAAGTTTATAATCTTATACAACGTATTCTAAATATATTTCATAACATTGAAACACACTGTTAAGTTACGTAATTGTTTTGGATTTAATTTTTAATCTATCGTAGTTTTTATTTTAATTTCAAAATAAAATATATTTGATTTTTTCATAAAAAAAAATAATTATAATGTATCGATACATGTTTAATTATAATTATAGTATTTTAAATTTTTTTAAATAACTATTTTGTGTTAAAAAAATGAAAGAGATAGCCAGAGGGTTAAATAAAACATGGGATAGAAGATTTGTTACAGCTTAATACCTGTAGTAGTTGTATTTTATAGAGGACAAGCACATGGTTTAATACGTATTCAGCAATTTTATGCAACGCAGATTTACAAGGTGGCAAAAATTAAGACAGAATCACAGCTAATTTACACATGTCAACAGCCATGAACATGCGTGTAAATTAAACATCATTTTTACGCATCAAATATTACAACAAATTACCACGTACATTTTTAATTCCTTCATGGAAACGACTACAAATCTCCAGGTAGTCCATTCCTTTTCTAACCAAGAAATTACGGGAAATAATTTTATTTAATTCTGCAGAAGTTAGTTTTCAATAGTACAAACCTCCAGAATCTATAATATACTACAATTAAGAACAAACAAATATTACCACAACCAATAAACTATAATCATCTAAGAATACAATGGCACTAACAGATCAATTGCTTTTGCTATTCAACAAGATACTGTTGAATTCCTAATGTTATACGAGATGGATGATAGTAGCTTATTTAGAATAAGAAAATCACTCAACTTCTAAACCAAAAATAAAATAAAATAAACCCAAGCAAAATGTTAGTCAACCGGTTCCACGATCAGAGATCTTCGCCTCCTTTTCCCTTCGGGTGTGCACCTAATGCCGCCCATCTTTTTTATTTTTATTGGCAACTTTGAATTCAATGGAGAGGATGACCGCTTCCCTCTCCTTGCTGAATTTTCTCCCTTGTCTTTATTACAACCTTCTTTATTGGCTGGTGATTTTGCTCTTTTTTTAGATGATCGTAAAATCACCTTTTCCGGTCTTTTATCATGGCTAAGGAGCTTTACTTTGAAAGGGTTCTTTCCAGTGTAACACGTAGGCTCGTTCCCTTCGCTGTTCTTTATTAGATCAACATTTCCGTTATTTACCTGTTAAAAGATAACGACGTTCGCTGATTTCAATAAGCTACATTTATTAGTGGTACAATGCTACCATCCAAACAAACGGGATATGATGTAACCAAGTTAGCATCAGCTGTAGTATTTCACTTTGGATACAAATCCCACTAGAATTCAGTATCCATATAAGGCTAATTGCGAATGTTTTCTATTTCAGAGACAATCAGGAGTATATTTAAAGAGTTTCTAAGAATTTGATTTCCACTTATGATATAGTGATGAACAGATATGATATCGTAGCCTTTAAATACCTAGTTATTACTATGCATATAATCACGAGGAAACTAAGGTGTACATTTGTTTTTGGAAAGTCGAAACTAAGGTGTACGTTACGGATTCTGTTTACAACTACCTCTATTGACATACCAGATTGATATAGCCAATCATTAAAACACTACTAATATGAAATCAATGCCACTACTAGAAGGAAATTTGCCTACATATTAAATCAAACAGCTAACCACAAGGACTAGAGTAGTCGCCAGAACTCACTCTCAAATAGGAGGTTGTAAGTTCGAATCATGGGGGTAGGATTGAATTCCATATGATCCTCTAAAAAAATCTGCTTAGAAATACACTTATCCTAAAGCTTTACAGGGAGAAAAGAGGAAAGCAGGCAAATACGTTTTACAAAGCAAAGAAATTACCAGTTGCAAGAGTGCAGAAAAGGTTCGAGCAATATCGTGTTTCTCTTGGCCCATGACAACTTCTGTAAATGACATGGCAATATCATTGTCTACTTCTGAAGGTAGTTTCTCCAAAACTCTATCACCATATTTGTGAATATCAAATGGTGGACGTGAATCCTGTCAAGAATATAAAAAAGCAAATCAAAATTATATTTGGAACTGAACAAAAGAAATATTGGGTTTGTAAATAAAATTGTGTGTGAAGCTTACTTGTTCTTCCAAATTATTTTCAATTCTCTGTTTCCATGTCGAGACACGCGACGCTAGTTCTGTTTGCTTCTCATTTTCAGCAATGCTAGCAAGGAGAGAATCCTACAATCAGAAAAAGATAACATTAGGATTCATGTAAGCACAAGCTGATGCAGAGTATCAAATTCTGTATGGTTTATTAAATGGTCTTTTCAATTCTGTCTTCCATTATAATAGTTATCCTTTAACAACGTTGTATTACTTTCAAAATAGTATATTTACATTGTTTGTGTCTTCTAGGGTTCTCAAAGTTGTGTCATTTATTTAGAGTATAAGAAGAAATTTATTTGATAAGAACGGAAATTGGAAAGCTTGGTACTTTTTCTTATTTGAGACACAGAGACGCTAGTTCATTCTGTTCTCAACTTCAGCGATGCAAGCAAAGAGAGAATCCTACACCTATAAGATGGATTACAATAAGACTTTGGAAGCACAAGCTGATGCAGATCAATCAGTAATCCATTGTTTTTACATTGTTGTCTTCTAATAGAGTTGTATTATTTGCAGAGACTCTGGCTTTTACATTGTTTTTGTCGACTCGGGTTCTCACAATTGTGTTATTTATTTTCATATAAACTAGGCATTTCAGTGATAAAAAGTTCAGTTCGGAAATGGAATAAAATTAGGAATTTTTTTTTTGTTGTTATTTGGATGCGGAACTCAAATACTCCCTTTTTTGGTACAGGTTTTTTTTGTTTTGTTTTCCCTGGCAATTTAAGGTATGAAATCGAGAATCTTTATGAAATTACGATTAAAGCTAGGTATCTACATCACAAGTAAATGTATGGCCAAGTTCGTAAGTGAATTTACCTTCCTTTTCTCAAACCAGTCATGGCTGGTGGGGTAAATAGCCAATAACAAAACAGAAATATGCAATGCAATCCATGAAAAACCATCATTTATAACAAAGATAAAATCTTACGAGGTGAGATCGACAAAGATCTTCAAGGTTGGGCTGAGAACACGAATCTTCTTGCCCATCGAATTCATGATTATTAAAGTAACCATCATCGCCGTTATGCTGCAGATATACCACCAGATAAGGAAATTGAGTATTAATTAATTTGTATATGCATGCATAGCTGTATATGCCCATGTTAACTATTAAGAAACAAATGGCTATATTTAATAAGGGTGTCTAACCTTTTCAAAGTGCATAGGTGGTTCCATTTCATCTCTATCCTCTGGCTTATCAAAACCAGGTGGATCAAAATCAAAGCCGCCGTTATCGTTATCATAATCATTGTCTTCATTGCCATCTTTGGGATTTCCGAATGTATTACTAGTTTCAGGTGCTCCGTTAACAAGTGATTCCCTCAGCTATATATTGAAGATTGCAAATTATTTAACTACATAGGCTGATTTAAATGACAAAATGTATTACACGGATAAGAAAAAACCTTCTCATAAAAGGGAAGAGATTGTGGTTCCCGTGTTTGAGCAGCACAACGCCGCACTTCCCACATATCTGTAAGATCTGAACTGATAGTACCGTGTATTTTGGCCAAAGGGAACTCTCTAGTTATTGGTACTCTTTTAGGTGCACTTATATATTGTCGTTTGGAGAGTTTCACTGCTTGGTGGCAAAACAGAAAACAGTGTAAGGTTTACATAAGAAACATACTATGCCTAACGCCAGCTTACTTTTTTCCACTTATTAGTCGGACCGGATTTGGTTGATTAGTTTAAAAGCTGACCTTTTCTGGTTTGTTAGCCTTCAAAAGCTAAAAGCTTGACTTCATTTTTTTTTCAAACTCAAAAAATGCAGCTTAACAACCCTAAAAAGGAGAGAAACATAGCCAAAAAGAAAGAAAAGCTTGGCCAACCTTTTTTAAAAGGTTTTACCCTCAGATTCCCGGGTTCATGCGGATTTAAAGGCTTCCATGGATCGTCCTCGTCCTCGTCATCTTCATCATCCAAGTCCCCATGTTCTGAATATCTATCATCCATCTCAAAATTATTAAACATATTCTCATTTCTTTCATTGTCAACAGGGTCTGGTCCGATATTGTGATTATTGAATTCAAAGCCATTATCGTTTGGGAAAGGCTCGTATGGTTGTTCTTCCTGCTTTTTTCTTGCAGTCGATTTACGAACAGTACCACCAGATCGGTTATTTGGAGAGAGAAAGTCCTTGCGAGATTTAGATATAATAGTGCTGTCTATTCCACTGTGCCTTTTATCATTTTTCTCACTTTTCAAAAAGTCATTTACTGCTATTGCGTCACATGGATCTAATAAGATAAAATCCCGATATAGATCAGCAGTCGCTAACTGCAAGGCAAATAAACTATTTTTTTCAACTAGAACAAAGTGCATCTCCAAGTGATACTATTCATAGAAAAAGGACAAGAATAAGTTACCAGGTAAGACTCCAATTCACTGCCATCACCAGTTGAATCTAAGCAATCACCTTCAAGAACGACTAAATTTGCCGGAGGTTTTATAAAGTGATTATTTTGAGCATCTTTGCACGTCGTACTATCTAGAGAGTTTTTCGCATCCACTGAAATATAAAAAATAAAAACATATAAACGAAACAATACTGAACATGATTCTTTTCCTATAAATTCACAGATGGATTGATACCTGGTATATCATCTAAACCCCAAAACTGATCGTTCTCTTCTTTGGGACTTGCATGAGAAGAACTTTCTTCTGTTTGGGCAGAAGCACCATCTAAATGTTCGTTTTGCCTGTTCATAATATTATCATGAAATAAAATGGTTAACCAAATCTGTTTATTTGTCTCAGTTAAATTAGATACACAGTATTGCTTGAACTATACACCCTAGCTTAGTCTGCTTCCAATTACAGTGTTACTTATCAAAGTTTTTCCAACCAACAGTGACGACAACAAAGAAAATGAGTCATGTTAACTACACTAAAATGAGAAGATTCGGTGTTCTGCACTAAAGAGTCAGTTCTGATTTCTTATGCTCTTACCGGATCCAATTTCCAAAAGGAGAAAAAGAAAAAGAAAAAGGAAATAACACTGCATAAGGGAATCTAAATTGGATATACAAAGGAATACCAAGGAACTAATTATGGTGATGCTGTATTCAAAAATAAAGTATGTTTTGTCCCCTCAGTTAGACTACTGGTGTCTGGTAATACAGTATTCTATGATCTATACACCGTAATGTAGATTATTTCCTATCACTTTATTACTAGCTTATTACGGACCTTTTTTGACCTTCTTTCTCTCCCTTTGGGTTCTAATAAGGCAGGAACATTGTATTAAATTGGGAACTCAAGCTGGACATCAGATTCTATGCTTGGATCGAAACTACATATATTTCCTTACTTTCAATGTAGTGGGCATGATTATTTTTAATTATTCTTAAAAAGGTCAAATAATACGAAAAACTCGTTAAACTCCTCATAGCTTATAAAGATAGTCCTTAAATGCAGTTAATTCGGATAAACTTAAAAGCCAAAAGCTCCAATTAATCTTTTCTTCTAGTCTGTCCTAGACACATCCCCATGAACATTTAATTTCTCTAAAAGTAAATGATAAGGCTAAGACTTGGTATAAGAAGGTTAAAATTTTCTGATTCAGTAAGACTAAACTCATCAATAACTAGAAGTCTAGAACTAAATTTCTCCGTCCACATCATCATGATTAGTAACGTATACTCCGGACAGCCGTAGCATACGCAATTAAGAAAATCCCAAGGAAGTTATTTTGGAAACACTCCTTCGAATCTTCTTTTTGGAAGTTGTTTCCCCTTTCGAGCTCATTTTTCCATCATGATTAGTAACGTATACTCCGGACAGCCGTAGCATGCGCAATTAAGAAAATCCCAAGGAAGTTATTTTGGAAACACTCCTTCGAATCTTCTTTTTGGAAGTTGTTTCCCCTTTCGACCTCATTTTTCCATTCAGACTAAGACCCTTAACCCCCCTTCTCCAAAAATAATACTCCCTCCGTCCCAAAATATTGGGGCACTATGTATCTACATGCAACTTTGACCGACAAATATCTTGTGCTTAAATTGTCGAAATATAAAATTTTAAAATTTGTTCATATAGTTTAACATTTGAACTGTGTCATTAGCTTTCGAAAAATTCGATTTCGACAACTTAGACATTAGTTATTTGTCGGTCAAAGTTACACATAGATACATAGAGCCCCGATATTTTGGGAGGGAGTAATAGTTAATACACAATACCTAACAGAGTAATAGCACTATAGCAGAGTAGCTAGAGAAACGATAATCCCACCAAACCTAAAAAGTACAAAACGCTTCACTTCAGAGCATCTCAGTTAGATGTTATAAGAACAGAAGGAACGTTTGGAAACACACCATTGAACCTCACTTTTCCATATAACAAACCCCGCCAAAACATCTAACAAATCATTACTAGTAAAGAAATCCAAAAAACATACTTTTTCTCCGAGACGAATTCCAAGGCATGTAAAACCAACGAGTATAGATACTCGACCTTCCGGCTATAAACCTGAACGGAACCCTGGAGCAACAATGCAGCTGCACCACAAAAAGGTAATACAAATAAAGACTAAAAAGAAAACAGAGCTAAAACAGTAGGAGAATACTTTGTCATTCACAATTTACGAGAATTCATACACTGGATGGCACTTTTTAAAATGAAAAACAGAATTCGTTTCCCATTTAATTTGACAAAATAAAGGGGTTGATGCAGTAAATTAATAGATAACTGAAAAAGAACACGCGGTGCAAGAAGGGGGTTGTAAATTCAGGGTGCCACTATAATCGTTTATAATTGGAACTAAATTTGGTTGATTGGCTTAAAATCCAATAATTTCTGGGTATTTGGCCTGGAAAAGCTATAATCTGAATAAACACAAATTTTTCTCCACCTATTTACAAAACAACTGCAACCCAAAGAAACCTTAAGTACAAAAATCAAAACATTAAAGCAAAAATAAAAACAACCCAGGAATCGGAACAATCCTAATTAACAAAAGGAAATTGGATTTTTCAACGTACTTAACATCTTATTCTTACACTGGATGGCATTTTATATTCGAAAAAAGGAATTAGTTCCCTTTGAGTAGCTCCCTTTTGAGCAAAAATAGAAACAGCCCATGAATCAGAACAAATCAACAAATCCTCAGCAAAATCTTAACTTTTGTTCGCACTTTTTTTCACTACCTTGACGAATCCAGCTTATTCACAAACACAACCAAAAAACCCTAATTAAAAAGACCAAAACTTTAAATCCTGAAAGAAAAAATGAGGAATCAGGACAAACCTTCATCAGACTTTTAATTTATATTGCACCTTTTCACTACCTCAAGAAGTCCCAGCTTATATACGAAATAACTAGAAAAACGGAAATATAACTTTAAAGCAAAAACCAAAGCAAACTCAGCAAAATTTTAGTTTTTGATAGCACTTTTCACCCGCCTCAACAAATTTAGCTTATCTACAAACGCAACCAAAAAGTCCTAATTGAGAAAGAAAAATCAAAACTTTAAATGTGAAAGAACTTATTTTAAGCTTTAATTTGAGCTAAAAATCTGAGCATTTCTAGGTTTTTTTCCTGAAAATCCAAAAACCCTGGCTTATTTACAAATATAAGTCCTAAACAACAAACTTAAAGCTATAATTTAAGCTTAAAAATCTCAGCATGTCTAGGTCTCTGTCTTGAAAATCCAAAAACCGGCTTATTTACAAATAAAGATCCAGCACAAACAAACCCTAAGTAAAAAAAAAAAACAAATCTTTAAACCCAAAAAACAACCAAAGAAAGAGACACAGTCTAAATATATTAAAAAACAAATCTTTAAACCCAAAGAAAGGGAAACAAATCCTAAATAAATAAAAATCAAATCTTTAAACCCAAAAACAAAAACCCAGAAAAAAGGAGAAACAAGCCCTAAACTAAAAAAAAAACTTTAAACCCAAAAAAAAAAAGGGAAAGAAAACAAACCCTCAGCGAAATTGATGGAGAAGTTAGCAGTGTTATCGTCGGAGGAGAAGTTACGAGAGAAAATTTTAAGTAAAAACAAAACAAAAATTAAATCTTAAACAACAAACATAAAGCTATAATTTAAGCTTAAAAACCTGAGCATTTCTAGGTCTTTGTCCTGAAATTCCAAAAACCCTGGATTACTTACAGATAAAGGGGTATATTGACCAAATCCAAACAAACCCTAATTTTTTATATAAAAAAAAAATCAAATCTTTAAACCCAAAAACAATAACAGTGGGAAAAAGAACAAACCCTCGGCGAAATTAACGGAGAAATTAGCGGAATTATCATCGTCATTGGATAAATCACCGGAGCAAATTTTGAGTAAATAGTCTTCGAGGTTCTTTGCTAAATCAACTCCCCAATTCGATTCCGGGTCTCTTAAGGCTTGCACATTATGAAAACTCCTTTTATTAATATTATTATCTTCTCCGGAATTATCACCCATTGTCACTACTGGGTAATTCTCATAATAGTTATAAAAAAAAACACACACACTTGATTTATTGTTTGATTTGAGTTAAGTAACGAAACCCTAGAAACTGGATTTGGGTTTATTTGAGTAATTGTTTTTGTGTGTGTGAATCGGGTCGGGTTTGGGCAAAGTGGGTGTCAGAGAGAGATATGTGCGATTTGGGATATATATATATATATATATATATATATATAGAGAGAGAGAGAGAGAGGGTTTCGAAAGAGATTTGGGTTTCCCGCTCAGGAGATAATAAAACTATTTTATCCACTTATCCCATAAATGACTAAATGGTATGTCGGCTTAGTAATCCATTCCCGATCCAATCAAAACTTCAATTAATCTATTTTGTTACGATAAGTATGTTGGTGACTATAACATTAATTTCTCATGATGAGTCTTGTATGTGCATTTGTATTAAGTAAAATAAGACGGAAACCAATACCATAACCAAAGGTTAACAACATTTTTGCTTCGTTACAGTTTTGTGTTATTAATAACTGATTCGAACTTAAAAATCTGAGTAACTAGAAATATAGTTAATAATTAAGTTTCTAAATTAGTCTGTGTTATTAATAACCGAATCGAACTTAAAAACCCGGATAACTATAAATACGGTTCATAATTGGGTTCTAAAATAGTTTTGTGCCGGGAAGGTAGTTTGTACTACACACTTATTTGAAAACCACTTTTTATAATCATGCATAGCCGACGATTCTAATT
Organism: Primula veris; assembly: GCA_963682055.1. Lineage (NCBI taxonomy): Eukaryota > Viridiplantae > Streptophyta > Magnoliopsida > Ericales > Primulaceae > Primula > Primula veris. Next base: position 22,249,501 of record OY821743.1, on the reverse strand, counting down.
CCAAGGTTCGTAATTGTAAAAAAGATTGTCATTAATCAAAAAAAATATTGTGATCTATGAATGGTACGTTTTTTTAGTTTTGCTTATTTGATTTCTCAACTAATTTGGAACTCTCAAAATTTCTTATGCAAAAATTTGATAAATAAACTGTCAAAAAAATGATTTATAATTTTTTCATATCAATAAACCGTACGTGAATCTGCAATTTTGAAATAGCCCATTTTCAAAATTTACGTACCAAAAATTTGGATCCCAAATTGGACCGTCTTTATGTAATGTAAACTTAACATGGAAAGGATGGATTACAAAATTTAACAATATTCACTCCCATGATCAATTAGTAAGAGAATAAAACAATTCAGCGTCATTGCTTTATGAGTTTATTGATTTGGGTATAGATGCATGTAAAAAATTGAATCAAAAAGTCGAGAGTCGATTTTAATAAAGTATTGATGAACGTTTGTGCTTCTCTCTAAATTAAATGTGTTACTGTTGCAAACTTATTGTTTTGTCTTTTTTAAGTGTAGGTGCGTAGCGTGTGTTGTTTAAATATATTTAAACCACTATTTATAGCTTTTTTTTAAGCAAAGAAAAAGTTCATTTCAAAGATAAGTGTAAACATTTAACTCGTGGTATGTACAAAAGAATTCGGAAATAAAGCTAGAGAGACAGTCTCAAGATACAAAGATAAACTACTACAAACAAATATAGTAAAACATTAAAAATAAAATAAAATGATGCAAGATAATTGGTTCAAACAATATATTCAGCCAAAACACCTCATCTTCATCTGCATCCAAATAAGACATTATCCTTCACTTGACCCCTAATGACCATAGAATGTTTTTGATTTCCCAAATTCCATTTGTTCCTATCTTTTGCTTCAAAATATGAGTAAGTTCTATACTCATCAAACGATAAGTTATCATTTTCAATAAAATATGAAGAGTCACGTTTGTAATCTCCCATCAAATCCTCTATACTATTGTTAAATGAAACAAATTTTTCCTTCTTTTTTCTGTTTCTTTCTGTTCTTGAATTCTCAGCAGTTGGAGCTTCTATAAAAGCTTGATTTGGTATAAAGGCTTTGGCATATGGGGAAAGAACGGAAGGGCCACCAGAGTCGCTCAAGTTTGCTTTTGAAACCAATACACTTTCTTCATTTACCTCCCTCGTACGTATAACATTTTCCACGACATTTTCAACAACATTGCCAACAACTTTGTCAACAACATTATCAACCTGCATATTTGGGACAGAAATTTGTTCAACAACATTAACATCTCCTTTTTTTTTCTACAGTTTCTACCTCATCAGTTGCAGTGCTTTTTGGCTCAATTTATTCACCATAATGCTACACTCCTCTTTCAGTTTCAAAAACTTCATTTAATAAGGTAGTCTAACCCATTATTGAAGAAGATAGATTTTATTGGGATAGAGAGAGAAATAGAGATTTAGGGGTGAAGATGATCGGATGCTAGATCTGAGAGAGAACCGATATCGTCATTTTCTCTCTCATCATCACTTAATTCTATGGATGCTTTAATATTGCTTGATCCTCTATTTATAGCGTTAAAGAGAGTAATGTCTGCTATAGATTCGAACGACTTACATAATTGAGTCGATTGCAAATTTCTCTTATGTATTGTACCACCGTAACCGTTTACAAATTTCAAGTGTAAATTCCATAATCGGAAATGCGTGTTCGAGCTTTGCTTTCATTCCATTCTTGACCGTTAGGAATTTATTTATCTGACTCAGTTCGTGCGAAATGAATGGGTTCAAATTTTCTCAAGCTCGTATATATGGTCAGCTTTTGGTCATTTTATTGATTTTTTTTATATGTATTTGTAATTACTTTTTCATTTTTTTCTTCTAAATCAATGTTTTATTTTTATTTCTAAAGTGTTCAAAAAATCAGTAAACATTGATATATATGTTTTTATTTTTAATTGTTTGTTTGGTAATTTATAAGGTACTAATATTAATAAATATCCCCAAAAATATAACGTATCAAAATTTACAGATTTTTTTGAACAAAGATTCCAAAAACAAAACAGAACGTTGATTTAGAAGGAAAAAATGGAAAAATAATTATGAATACATATGAAAAACCGATAACCTGACAATGACAAAAAACCGACCATACGAATATGAGAAAGTTTGAATCCGAAATGAATATTTGAGCTTCAGAATATCTTTTTTGTTTGGTCCTTATATTTCCAACTCACCAACATCCAGTTTCTCATTAATTGAAATTTAAAACTTCCATATTTCAGTTCATTTTATATTAACTCTCACGATTCGTTTTATTCTTCTCTTCTATCCTCCATTATTTCATGAGTTTGTGAATATATTTTCTACATACCCCCATTACAAAACATTTACGTGATTATCCCTGTATAGGCTTCAAGATAGGGATCAAGTTATTGACTGAAAAAAGTGGTTGTTTTTCTTTTGTATACTTTCAATTATTATCGTAAATTCTTTCTGGTTACCGGTCTTATACTTATTACGGGGCATTTTCAAATGGATAATTTCTCAATGTAGAAAATCCAGTACAACTTTTATTGCATATGACTTGGTCCTGAAATTTATAGTTAATTGATGTGCTTTAACACTTAATTTGTACATTTGCAAAACGACATGATTTGTATACATGAGTACACTAATGAGCTATTTATAGATTTAAATCCATGTTAACATCAAAATCAATAGAATGGTTGTAACCGATGTTGGTTCAACAATGAGTAAAAGTTGATCTTCAAAAAAAAAAAAAAAACAATGAGTAAAACCAGAACTGCTTAAATTATATCAAACTTGATTATAAAAATAAAAAAAATAAAAATAAAAATAAAAGTAAAAATAAAATAAAATAAAATAAAAATAAAAATAAAAAATAAAAATAAAAATAAAAATAAAAATAAAACTTAAATGTTGGTTTTGATTTGACTAAAAAATCAAAAATTAATTCGATTTAATTGGGATGATCTTCGATTATTATGTACGATTGTAAACAAAATAAGCTAATTATAACTGATTTGGTTTATTTATTTAACCAAAATTAAACTAAGTCGAGTTGATTAGCTGTAGTTGTCTAGGCTTATATTTTCAGGAAAAAAAACCGAACCGGCTTTTGCTCATCACCAATGTCACGTTCACAAATAAGCCACTCTAGTTAGACCGTAAGAAGTCAAAACGATTTTTTTAGCAATCTCACTAACATTGTAATTATGTTTTTTTTAGTCTCTAGTCCATGTTAACTTAAATGTTCTAGTTGTGAACTTATCATTTTATGGAAATCTCGTTTATGATCACCGTTAATTCCCTTTTTATTTTTATTTTTGAAGTGTAGTATTTACACTACAAAATAATATTTGATTTAGTGAGAGTCAAAAGATGTCACAGGCATGTCACTAATTTAAAAAGCTGTCACAAATCTATCACAAATTGACTAAATTGTCACAAATCCGGCACAAAAACCGTCGCTAATAAGCTCGTAACAAAAAACACCGTCACTAATCCCGTCGCTATTTGGGTATTTTTTTGTAGTGTTAATAGACTGATGTTTGTCACGTTGCACCTTCTTTCGTTTCTTATACCACTAACTCTGATTTGACGTCTTTACATTATTTTCGGCCGTAATCTTTTTATAACGATTATTGGACCAATTTATCACTGGTTTGAAATGATCGAGGAAAAGTTCTGCAGTTTGTATTTTTTTTCCTCTTCCTTTATCCCACGGCCTTTTAAGTGGAAACTATTAATCTCGTCTTAAACGATTGAGTAATTAAAGTTACACATTAAATTATCCAACACAATTAAGGAAACTATTCCGGTTATCATTCAGCCATTCGAGCAAAGTATCTCATCTAACTTTTGTAGTTGTGTGTTAGCTTTGAGTGGTTATCAGAGACGATCCGGCTATCTTCTTGGACGACTAAATAATTACTCACTATATATACCCAGGCGGAGACTGTAGAATTTCCAATATTTCCCAAAGTAAATCCATGAGTTAGTACTAGTATTTACTGACAAACGCTATACGTTTTGTTTAACCAACTTAGAGAAATTGTATATGGCTAGCAGGAGATCTATTTTTTTGTAAAAGTTAAAAAATCGATCATTTTTAAAAATAATAGTAATAATTAAAGAGAATAAAATGTTATCATGCATATTCTCTTTATAAGACCTGAACCATCCACCTTCTATTTGATAATGCGGATTCCGACTTACTCCGCCATGAGTTTAAAATTCCATCACGTACATTAATAAATGTGACTTTGAATTAAGTAACATGTAGTCTTAACATATAGCATAAGACAGCTTGTTGAAACACATTTATAGTTAAGATAATTGATTTTTAGAATAGCCATGCATTATTCACCATAAGATAAATGGTTATATTTTACCTGCATAATTATGTGTTCATTACCAGCTTATCGTGACATTTTGCCTTAACAGGATCTCAGAAAAAGAAGATAGATTAATGATATATTTAAGTAGCTAAAGTCCAAAGCTACAAAATAAGTTCATAATATTCCCAAACATTCTCTTAAACTTATCGGGTCGCAATGTTAATTATTCATTTGCTATAGCTAGACGAGAACTATTCACCATCCGCTCTGTAACTCTAAAATAGTCACTTTATATTTAACATAAATGAGATTTTTACGCATAACTATAACGATTTTTTTCTATTAAGAGCCATTGAACTTGGTTTAGCCTAATTTAGTCACCCCAAAATAGTAAAAAAAGCAGCCCTCCATTTTGAACCTCCCATTTATTTCATCTTTTTGCAAAATTATGGGTGGTACATTTTCTTTCTCACATATTATATATACCCACCATTGGACCAATATTAAAATCGGAGCTAGCCCAAAGGGCAAAATAAAAGAGATTTCAACAGTTATTTGCCCCAGAGTAATTGCATTAATATTCATTTCCCCCTATTTTGGATTTGTTATAATACAATTTTGTTGTGTTTTTCCAAAATGGCACGAAAGAAGTATGCGATTATCGGGGTCACTTCCATTATTATGGTTGCGGCCATTATTGGGGTAGCAGTAAGTGTTACCCGTAAAACAACCGGTGATGCTACAACTGAAGCATCTTCCGAAAGTAACATCTCCGCCACATCGAAAGCAGTTAAACAAGTCTGTTCAACCACAGATTATAAGGAGTCTTGTGAGAAAACCCTCTCCGTTGCTGCAGGTAACATTATAGTAAACCAATTATGCCAACGTTTTAGGGAAAACTTACCATGAAAACCAAATATTACGAGTCTTTAATATATAAGACAAAAATAATATTTTGTACCTATTTAATTATTTCAGGATTTTCATTTTCTCCACATCCATGAAACATAATCAAGATATTTTTCACGATCAATTGCAGTTATATTTGAGCCATGTCAGATTACAATCTTGACACCAAACTGAAAACCACCACAATATTTCCTACCTAGCTAAATATATATCCGATGTTTTCTGTAAATTGATCTCATTGCCGATAAAAAAAACTTCATACATCTAACATAAATTTTGGTTATAAATGACGAATAGCTGTACGGAAACGTTTATCTCAACGAGTACGTACGTTGCATGCATGCATGCACGTGTCTTCCCATTTATGGAAAATATTTCTTTATAGGTAACACCACCGACCCAAGGGAACTTATACAAGTGGCCTTCAACGTTGCGGTTGATCACATCACCGGAGCGATAAAGAACTCGAGCGTTCTGAAGGAAGCCACCAAGGACCCACGTTCCCACGATGCTCTTGAGAACTGTCGTGAGCTTCTCGAATTCTCTATCAACGACTTGAAACAATCTTTTGAACAAGTTGGTGATTTTGAAATGAAAAGAATGAACGAGTACATGGCCGACCTTAAGACTTGGCTCAGTGGTGCCATCACCTATCAGCAAACTTGCCTTGATGGGTTCGATAACACCACCGGTGACACTGGCGAGCAGATGAGAAAGTACCTTCAGCTCTCAGGCGAACTCACCAGCAACGGTTTAGCCATGGTCACTGAAATATCCAAGGTATATATCTTACGATAGACATTGGCAGAACTAAGAAAAAAGGATCACTAGTTTTAAAGTTCTTTCATGAGGCAATCATCGATGCTAGATAATTGATTTTTTTTTTAAAGTAACCGTATATAGTCATTGTCACCAAATGCCTCTTTGGTTTGGTATTGAAGCTCATACCCTTACCCATTAAAAGTACTCATAGCAATTAAGGTTAATAACCTTTACATTTGGTGTATTAGATAAAAGAACATGCCCTAGTTTAGTTTTTTCATCAATATATCATTTTGAAGGAATAACAAAATAAGTCAAGAGAGGAACACTAAGACATACGTTTTGAATTAATTATCATCCCCCTCCCGACTAAATCATGGTTCATGTACTAAATTTATATGCATCACATTTTATTTTATATTTAAATAATTAAGATTGAGCGCTTTAATTTACAGTCAAATATCAATGTTAGAATTTATTTAAGATATTGAATAGGTCTTCATATTATCGTCACCGTGTATTTTCTTTCCCAATTCTCAGTTTGATATGAAAATATAACCGTTTGGTACGATCATTGTCGACAGGTATTGGGATATCAGTTTTCGTTACCGACATCTACAAGCCGCCGATTGCTGGAGACCCACTTCCCCTCATGGCTCAGGGTATTTAATTATTGGCTTTTATATTGAGAAATTCTCCAAATATTAGTTTCATAACTGTTTTCATGAACAAAGTTTAAATAGTACTTGACTAAACTAGTACTCATTTTATGGGATAAAATAACACACACACACGTCTTTCACAAACTTAACCTTATACATACACGACATGTGAATATACTAGTTATGGCGTGCGCTAGTCTAAACCGTCACCTATTCTTTTTACTATTTTTTTTTTCTGTGAATGTTGAGGTTGAACGTTTTTTCTAATTATTTATTGCAAGACCTTGGGATGGCATTATGCGCACCCAAAAAAACCTGATTCTCGCCGACATCTACTAGCGGAAGACGAGTTCCCATCATGGGTGAGTGACAGTAGGCGAAAACTTTTATCCGCCAATACGGCATCGGTGAAGCCTAACGTGGTTGTTGCGAAAGATGGATCAGGAAAATACAAGACGATTACCGAGGCTCTAAAAGAAGTGCCACTACTTAAAAGCAACAAATTAATTACCAACACAACACCGTTTGTTATTTATGTTAAGGCTGGTGTGTACGAGGAGCACGTGAATATTACTAAGAAAATGGCAAATGTTTTCTTGTATGGAGACGGCCCTACAAAGACTAAGGTTACCGGTAGCAAGAGCTTTGCCGACGGCATCACCACTTACAAGACCTCAACAGTTTGTAAGTACTCAACTTCCTACCCATAAGTGTATATATAGTATAATAATAATAATAATAATAATAGTAATTTAACAATCATACTTTCAAGGTTTTCTAGATTGTAAGCAGAAACTTGGAGCTTATAATTAAGTAACCCTAAACCCCTATATGTTCCCCCATATTGTATCTCAGCATTTAAATCACCGTTTTAAGCTTGCTTCGGAAAATAAAAAGCTCCATTTAAAACTTGAAAAGAATTGAAAAAGAAATGAAAAAGTTGGCTTTCCTGCTTTTTATGCTGATACACGTTTAAGTTTTCGCTTTTCAAAACACTGATTTAATAAAAAAATTAATATGAGAATTCTATTTTGCAGCTGTTGATGGGCCCCACTTCATGGCAAAGAACATTGGCTTCGAGAACAGTGCTGGTGCAGAAAATCACCAAGCCGTGGCACTCCGTGTGTCTTCAGATCGCTCCATCTTATACAACGTCCAAATTGACGGTTACCAAGATACCCTCTACTGTCACACCCATCGCCAATTTTACCGCGACTGTACCATCACCGGCACAATTGATTTCATTTTTGGCAACGCAGCTGCTGTATTCCAAAACTGTAAGCTAGTGATTCGTGTCCCTGGCGAAGGCCAGAACTGCATGGTCACAGCCCAAGGCCGCACAGATAAACGTGAGGTCACAGGCATAGTCCTACAAAACTGCACCATCACTGGTTCCCCTGAGGCTATTGAGGCTAAGGCCAAGGGTACCGCAGATTTCCAAGCCTTCTTGGGACGCCCATGGAAGAATTTCTCAAGGACCATAATCATGGATTCACAAATTGATAGTATTATTGATCCTGAAGGTTGGTCTCCTTGGATGGGAACAGTCAATCTTGACACGTTGTGGTACGCTGAATATAAAAACCGAGGGGCTGGGTCGAACAAGAGCCAGAGGGTGAAGTGGCAAGGGATACAGAAGAAGATTACGGCTCAAGTGGCTGAGGGTTTCACCGCAGGAAAATTTATCGATGCTGATGTTTGGATCCCACAAACCGGGGTGCCTTACACTTCTGGCATGATCAAGGCGTGATGACATTTACTTGTTTTACAAATTAATGTGACACGATGTAACAATATCGATTTATTCCTGGCTTGAAAATTTCATAAACGTTGTATTTTATGCCAAGTTTAGTAATGTAATAAATTCAACATCAATATATAGTAAAGTTGGTCTGTACATGTTGAAATGAAAAAATACTGCAACTATAAAACACGATCCGTGCATTTCAAGTTGTCAACCGTTTACTTATAATTAGAAGCGTGTGTAACGAATGTGTATATATAACAAATGTCTAGTAACTTATATTCTTATGAGTTTAGAGGATTATCCGTGTAAATAACGAAAAACCAAGTGCATAATAAACTAATAATTAACAACTAGGCAAAAATAAAATGAAGAACGATGAAGGACAGAAATACGACTCCATTATGAAATGAAGTTGTGTGACATACATATGTTGAAAAACACATGTACAAATAATTTAAGGGCGTACTGAACCAACAAAATTAACTCATGCAAGAATTATTGTCTCGTGATGACAAAAAAATATGTACTTACATCAAAATATCGTAACCAAAATAAGTGAAGAATGGCAGATCATAAGTTTGTAACAAAATAAATAAATTCTGGATGGGCAATGAGAATCCTAAAATTATAGAGAATACTTTGTTAATATATAGGAGCAATTTAAGGTAATAGTATTTCTGCATTATTGACTAAATACATTATCACAGTAGGAATTAAATCGGTGACATCAAAGTGTAGTAATCAATTTTAATAAATGAGTTATAATTTTTATGTTAGCTTATAAGGTGACACTACTTAACCATTTCACAATCCAATTTACACATCAAAACCAAGTTTTTTCCTTAATTTTTTTTTTTTCAAACAAACAAACTTCCATTAATTAAAAACTGGACCGAACCCACAGTACAAATTACAGCCAGATAAACATATTTGCACAAAATTACATATCGAACCCCTGAAATTGAAACTAATTCTACCAAGATCCTAAAAACCACAAGCAAGTACAAAATAAAATCACTTGCAGTAGAGCAAAATAATCCGAAAAGATTTTGGATTCTGCAAATTCCAAATAAACACCAAATTAGACTTTAAAATTAGCAATTAATAAATACCAAGCAGAAACTTGAGTCCACCACCCTCCATTCAATCTTATTGACCTTCTTTATATGCTTTTCACCAGAGCCAATTCTTGAATCAACTCTTGATTTTTCTTGATCACCAACTCATTTTTTTTTGCTTTTTCTGCTGTTAACAATTCATTAAACTCCCTTGATATATCCAAAAAACCTTTATAAGAACCAATTATTCCCTCTGAGATTGATTTTTTCTAGGTACGGCCGATACTTAAATACGGATGTCTTATCCATAGGATCTTTTCTAAAGGGATAAGAAAGAAATAGAAGAACATATAAGGTTATTTTTATTTGACCCACTCCGATCGTGACAGGTTTACCATTTTCGTCAACTAGGGAGACTTCAGTCAGCTCCGCGCCAATGAAAGCAGGTGACTGTTCCAACTGAACTGGATCAGGTGCACCCATTGGATGCTAGAGCCAATGTTCTACACACAGAAGGACTGTACTTAACTTAAAAAAAAGAGTTTTCTACCAGTGTATATTGAGAAGCCATGGCCCAGCGACTTGCTGAAATTCTCGTTGAAATAAAAAATGCTCTTCGAAATACTTGAAGAATTAAAAATGGTTTCTTGAGGCATATTCTTCCCCACCTCAGCCAACCCTTTCCTCAGTCGCTTTAGCACGCTTTCGCGCAGCTCAATCCGTTGCACGTTAGCGCTTTACTAATAAGAAAGGGCTTTTTACCTTTTTTGTAGCTCTTTACTAGGCCTATTTAATGTATACTAGCGTACCCTTTTCTCGCGCACACAGCCCGTGACGGAGGTAGGTACGGGCAATACTTAAATACGGGTGTCTATATATGGAAATTTATATAGAGATAAAATAATGAGAGAATCTGTTTGAATAAAAGGGGGATGTTTTGAAAGAGAAGAGTGATGGCGTGATATAATATAGAGCAAAGAAACTGAGACGTAGATATCCCTTGTAAGAGTATTCCGTCCAACCCTTTGTCACGTCTAAATTGCTCTCTTACACCAAAAATAAATAACTTTCTTCATACGATTGGACAAAAAAACTCTTCTTGATTAGAATCCAAAATCTAAAAAGAGGCACAAAACCAAAGCACAAACCAGCCCAAAACAACCAAGTCCAAACCCAATCAATTAAACCCAAACTTAAACCATAATCAAGCCCAAACGATCAACCATCTCACGCCCAAACAGAAGAAACCAAATTGAATAAAAATATAGTTTAAAAAAATTAAGTAAATAGTTAGTGAAATAACTAAATAGTTTAATACTTTAAAATGCAGTGATGTGTATGTTAGTTACAACTGAACTTTATCTGATTCAGTTATCAGTTTTAACTAAAACTAGATCTTGTATAAATTTTAAAAAACAGATAATCAGACGTACCGAATAAAAAATTGAACATAACACGTTTGATAACGGAGTTCGATCAACTCTACTCACTGGAGCTCTTACTCATATTAGAATAATGAGAAAAATTACAAATAATATATGAGTTTTACAAAACCAGTAGCTCTCTAACCGTTTAAGCATATAGTACTATTACTATTAGGCATGTCAACTATTCTAGATGTCTATTGCCTTGATCTATCTCTCTAGCAATACGGCTCTATTCTAATTAAATAGACTTTCAATTCTGATTAAATAATCAAACGTTACGGCATATTATGCACTTATATACCGTGCTTACACAGAAGTTAACACGATATATTAAAAGAATAAACTTTCTAAGTTTATTCAGCCTGATTGATCCCTCAATATTTTTCTTCATTTGTTGACTTTCTTGATGGATCTTTGTTGCGCAAATCTTTACAATATATTATGAGATTGCACCCGTTTGTATATCTTCACCATAATATCTTGTTTGATTAACAAACCGCATATTTACAGAATTTTTGAACTGTTTGTCAATATCTTTCAGTTATATAAGTCAGTTACTACTGAAAATGTAACTTATAAAAGATTTATTAGTAACAAGCTGAATATATAATTAACTAAATAACTAGTGTTTTTAGCAAAATAGTGACCCTAAAAGAAATTATTAAGAAGTATAAAATTGATCCTAATAGTTAGTATAAAAAAAAAACTTTTGCATCAGTGAACTTCATGTGCAAAAGCATAAACTTATGAAATTATATGTATTTACTTATGTTGAGATAGGTTTGAGTGTGACCTTTAGAACCCATTTTTATCAAGCTGGTACCCTATTCTTTTCCCTGTAAATGTGTAGCATACTATAATCCATTACATGTATCCTTCAACATGTTAGTATAGATAATAGGGGGTTTAGTTTTAGAATTACACCAATTGTTAACTAATAAAAAATCAATCCCAATTAGAGTTGTTCACAGTTTGTGTTGGAACAATTTTGTCCAAAACTAAGTCCGGACCATGTTGAAACGGGGTAGAAAAATATAACCCGAACCGGAGCAATGTAACTTTATAGCCCAAACCAGACTAGACTAATGGTCTGGTTCGGTTTCGGATTAGATTTCGGGTTCAACGGTTCGGTTCGGTTTCAGATTAAATTTCGAATTTGTCGCGGTATCACAATAAAGAAAACATAATAAATTATATCCGGAAATAAAAAATTACTTAACACAAAATCCATAAAAGTTACCAAATGTTATAGTTGCAATTCAAAAAACAAATGGATCAGATAAATTTATATTTAATGTACTTAATATATTATATACTTAGTTATTTAATATTTATACTTAACTGGTTTTAGTGGGCTAACGGTTTTCGCGATTCGGTACAGATTTTGATTAGTTAACCAAAGCACAGACCATTAAGAACGGTTTTTAATTTTCCTAAATCAAGCCCAAACCATATATATAGGTTGAAAAACCGGACCAAAACAGATCAAACCAACGGATCGGTACGGATTCACCGCTTTACGGTTTTTTTAAGACCCCTAGTCTCTATGTCAACATTATATAAATTTAAAGAGAAACAAATTTGTAATCCAGTATAAACAGCCTTCAACTCCGCATAACTGTTATTATTAATACCTAAATAGGAACTAAAATAAAAGATTATGCATATATATCCAATTGTTCATAAATTTTGATTTGTGCAAGTGTGCGCTTATAGCATTGCTGTGACAACACACTCAGTTTATTATGGAAATTTAATGCAGTAGCATACTCTGTATAGATAACTCCGACATTTATTGTAGATTTTTTTATAATTAATGATTCAGATTCTTTTCCCATAATCTTGCTTAAATTACCGTAACCAAATCATCAAATAATTCTATATAAGCACAAAGATGAATGTGTATATGACATATTGGAGCAAATTTATAAGTTTCTCAAATAACTGTAAGCAATGTTCATTTCTTCTTCTTTTTTCAGAATTGAGAAATTATTATTTTTTATTGTAAGTTAGGTTAATGGCATAAGTAACAAATGTCATTTTTTTTTGTTTTGTTTTCTGCATGAATTGCACTAATCATGATATGATTTTATTTATTTGAGCAGAGAATATGAAAATTGTTGTCATATTTTTCTACATTTTCACTCTCTTGATTTTACGGATCAATGGAGTTGAAGAAGGTGAAAGGAGACTCTCTAGAGAAGATGTTGATGAGATTGAGAAGCAAATACAACTTCAGAAAAAGCATACTATCAAGACTATACGTGTAATAGGCATTATCAAGCCAAGACTATTTTTCTTAAGAAATTATGCTTTTATTGATCATGGCATGTCTACTTCAATTTTTTTAAACGATTAGTGTAAAACTTTTAGCTGTTGCTTTTGGAAATAAATTAATAAACATGGGTGTATCTTTTTCCATTTCACAAATTCTATATCCAGTGGAAAGTCGAAATTCCGAGTAATTACAAGTCGTAACTGAGATCAAGACTTTGACTAAGTTGACTTTTCTTTTGACCTTTTTTCAATGAAATAAATTAAAATCTAAAAAACTAAAATAAAATGTAAAATTATAAAAATTTGTTATGAAAGTTAGAAACTAGGTCTTCAAATTTACAAAGCCAATGTTTTTTTTTATTGATTCTTGACTTTTTTTTTCCTAAAAAACTCACAAATAAAAAATTAACAAAATATCAAAATGAGTTTGTAAAACATTAAAATAGAATTAAAAAAAAAAAAAAAAAATGAGGTTTTGACTATTTTTGGTATTATGGCCATTCTTTTAAACTTTTTGTGAAAAAATTAAAAAAATGTTGACAGAATAATTTTAATTTGTAAAAAATCAGTTTTGGAATTTTAAAACCTCACTCTGTAATTTATGAAGTTTTTTTAAAGAATATTTCGTTTTTAAAAAAAAAACTATGATTTTCTCAAAATATGTCCCAAAAGATATACAAACTGACTTTGTAAATTTCAAACCATGTTTCTAACTTTTATAACCAAATCCTATAATTTTTACATTTTTCCAGGTTTATTATTTATTTATTTATAAAGTCAACTAAGTCTAAGTCGGAAATCTATGTTAAGACTCGTAACTACAAATTCCGATTTTGTATTGGATTTAGAAAAGTGGACTGCAAAAAGATGCACCCATATAGAATATCAATGTGCACGATTTGATATTTTTTAAAGATTTAATCTTATTCTAAAATTGGTTTGATCTCTTTTTACTTTCATTCTTCAACTAGTTTTTTTCCTCATTCCAATAAACTATTTGCTCCTAAAGTAAACAAACCCTTGACTATTGCATTTTTTTGGCATACCACTTCCTCCTAAAAATAAACGTGTTATTCAGATGTCTCTCTTGAGAATCAATCTTTAATTACATTCATTTCGAAAATCTCATTATGTACTAATTTGCTCAAAAGCTTTCTTTTTGTATTCTCTTAATAGTGGTATTCTTTGCAGACCCATCATGGAGACATATATGATTGCGTAAACTTTTACAAACAACCCGCTTTCGAACATCCATTGTTAAAGAATCACAAATCAAACCCTCAGGTTTGTCTTTACTTTAATTTACTTAGGGTTTGATGTTTGGCTGTAACTTTTAAGCTAAAGGCTGGAATTCTTTGAGATGTACAAAAACGTTGTTGCAAAGGAAAAACTATTTTAATTTTAAAGGAAAATTTTTAAAGATAAAGTGAAGATGATGTATTCTAAATTTTAATTTTTTATTTTAAAAATGGTTTGACGTCTATCTAAATTTCATGAAGCAAATAATTTAGGTAATAGCTAAACACTAAAAAGTTAGTTTTCTTTAACAACCTTTTTTTGGCCAAAATCATAAATATGCTGAGCTAATAAGTTTTTCATAACAAAGAAGATCCAGCTATAAAGCGTTGTGAACCTAAATAATCCTTTTCATTGTGAATCACTATGTATATGTTACTTAAACGTATCGGGTTGATATTTGAAATTGCAGAAGAAACCAAAAAGGTCGCATGTGAAAGAAGGAAACGAAATGTTTTCTGTAACAAAACCTAAACTAGAATTAGACGGCGGAGAATGTCCGTATGGAACAGTTCCCATTAGACGAGTCGTCAAGGGAGATCTTATTAGAGCCAAACTTGCGCAAGCAAACGATGACATTGGAGTAAGTATCAGAAAAATAAATAGTCTTTTTAGATTTTACATTATGCCTAATTGTATTATGTCATCCATATTTGATTAAACAAACAATCTTAAAAATATGATATTAGTACTGTAGTTACAATCAAACTAAATTTAAAGACTTATTTAGTTAGCAATGACTAATATTTAGTTAAAACATCTGCCTTCCATATGGCCGGTCATGCCCAAGTGCGGGCAGTGTGACCGCCCAAGGCACCCAATAGGAATGGGGCACCAAAATATATTCTGTTATAGTATATATGACAATATCTATCTAATATATTTTTGGTAACCTCTTACCGTATCATATCATACTATATATATATATATATATATAACCAAAAAAAGAAAAAAAAGAAAAAGTGAACATGCCAAATTTGATAATTTTTTTAAAAAAATGTCCAAACTCTTTTTTACTAATCATTATTTTAAATTTATTCAATTCAAAATATAAAAAACACACAAAAATTATTATCTTTTCAAAATAATTATAATTATATAATAAACAAAATCATTTTATGTGTATTTTATATAACAAAAACATTATATTACTTATCATTTCTAATTTAACATATTCATTCAATCAATTTACTTTATAAAAATTTATTTATCCGAATCATAAGTACGTGAAGACCATATGAGTTGCTTCCACCCCTTGAGTTATTTACATTTACAGTCCTTATAATTTCAATTATTATCATTCGGGTTAATACTCCATTAAATTGATGAATCTTTTGATTATGGAAGCTATCATGCTTGCCTCTTGAGTATTTGAACAGTTTGTTTCATATTTGCAGTTATTACAAAAATAAGTCCGAAAGTTTAATTCTAAATTCAACCCGACTTAATATAAGGTCCGTATTAGACCCAACAGTGACCTTTTTTACAAAACCCATTGGAATCCCAATTTTATACGGTTATACCACTATGTGGAACTATATATACAATTAAAAACCAGAGATATAAACATTTTGACTCTGATACTTAATAAAAATATTAGAGAGAGAAAAACAAATCTCATAAATTTAAGGAAAAAAATAAAATTGTCCGATTTTTGGGCTCATTTGAATCTTCAATGAAATCCGACACGAAATAATTGTATAAGATAGGGCACAATGTTTTTTTTAGGCCCTGAATATCAAAAATTTCCCGACCGGCCCTAATCTTCCATTGTCTTGTATGAAGAGTTGAAGATGCATATATATAAGAAAGAATTCAGTTATTCTATCATTGCCAATTTATGTTTTAAAAAACACGCTTCTTAGTGAAAAAACTCGATCCAAACCTCGATTCAAAACTTAAAAAAAGCTATAAAAAACTCGAATTTTCGTTTTTGGGCCGCTAAAACATTACGCCTCGTACATTTTTAGCATATTTCTTGCAAAAACAGTTAAGATTTCGCTTTTTAAAACATTGTTGACAATGCATGTGCTTACAGTATGCCAGATGTTCGGTACAAGAAGGTACTAGATATAGTGGAGTTTCAGCAACGTTGGCGGCCTATAATCCTAAAGTTGAAAACAGCAACGCTTATAGTGCAGCAGTAATGAAACTTCATTTCGGCACTGATAGTATTGAAGCTGGTTGGAGGGTAAACTTTTTCCTTTTCTTTCTTTTATGATAACATTCCACATTCAACGTCTCATGCAAAACTTTCTTCACAATTCTAATATTTTTTTTCTTGGTTCATGCAAGGTTGATCCAGCACTATACCGCGACACAAAAACTCGCCTTTATATACGTACAAGTGTACGTATGTAACTCTTTTAATTTTTCTTTGTTTTCTCGATTGTTCAAAATATTTCTTATTTAATTTGCATGTTTATTTTAACAGACTCGCAATGCTCGTTGTTTCAATGTTTTGTGTCCTGGATTTATTCTCACCCAACATGAGATACCTCTCGATTATGCTTTTCCTAATGTCTCTACGATTGGAGGAGACAGATACGGAGTTGACATATTCATTGCTTATGTAAGATCACAATTTCATTCTCGTAACATAAATGTTTGGGAAAGATAGTGAATCAACAAGATGCGATCTTATTCCATGTCAAATTTCTTGAATCATGTCGTAATTCTCAGTTACGAGTTTGGCAAGTTTTTTTTTTTTTTTTTTTTAACTGTAAAATTATAACTTAGTTGTAAAAGTTAGAAAGATTGCAAAGTCATTTTTTTTTCCCTTGATTGGCTTTCTTTTGACTTTTTTTGGAAAAAGGCAAAATTTGTCGAAAAAAATAATTACAATTTATAAAATTTAGTTTTTAATTACAAAATGGGTTTTACAACAAAGAATGCTCGACTTTTCAGGATTTTGGCACTTTTGAAAGTCTTTTTTAAAATTAGAAAACTATTTAAAAAAAAAACTTTATAAACTATATAGTGAGTTTAATAAATTCCAAAATTGGGTTTCACAATTTATAATTATTTTTTTAAAAGATTGTTTCTCAGAAAAAGTCTAAAAAGAGGCTAAAAAATTGCATAAGATTCAAAAATTAAGTTTTTTTGTTTGTAAAATATAATTTGTAAATTTAAAAGCTCAGTTTCATAATTTTTTTCCTTTCTATGTTCTTTTTGAAGTCACTCTAATCAAACTCCTAACTCGAAATTACGACTTGCAACTACAAAAAGTGATATATTGATTGGATTCACAAAATTAGGCATGGAAATAGATCTCACCATCAAACAAATTTTTGTATGTACTATCCTCACTTCACGATTTCCAAAATGTGTTGACTACTTGAAGCACACAAAAACATGTACCCTTATTCTTGTTTCATTTGTTTTAGCATTAAAATATTAAAAAATCAAATTGTATGTATGTGATATATAAATTTATTGTCCATATTTGTGGCAGGATGAATCAACACAACGATGGGTACTGAAATTCACAGGCAACACTGAAATTGGATACTGGCCCAATAACTTGTTTCAGTCACCGGGCAATGCGGGGAATGCGGATCTTGTCGAATGGGGGGGAGAGGTGTTCGCTCCAAAGCATTTTGCAAGGCCAGAAATGGGGTCGGGAGTTGAGGTTATCGGAGACACGTCTCACGATGCCTACTTTAGCAATGTTAAAGTAAAAAATGGCCCAATATTGGGTGGTCTGTCCGTTGATCCTATTAAACTAAAATGTAAGGCAGAATCTGACATCTACGAAGCCAAGGATGCAGGACATGTTGCCGACGAACATTTGCAGTATTTGATATTTTATGGCGGACCTCCAGTTGAACAATAAATATAATAACTAATACAAGTTCATAAAGTTCTACTTTATTTTCCCAATCTATGCAGCTCAAGTCAACATGTGCTTTGCAAACGCAACAATCCCACCACTAGGTTGTCAAAAACTTTCATAATTTTGGAATGAACACATAATTAAAAGACGTATATGATGCTTACTTTAACAGCAGTTGATGTGATATCAAACCTTTTAATTTGGGAAGAATCTAGTTCTCAATGGGTGGCGCTGTGATTTATTACTATCCAAAGCAAAGACAAATTGCATCTTTCACTGTAGTAAAATTTTGAAAAGGTAACCTTACCAGGAAAATCCTCAACAAAAAAGCAAAAGCTACTTAAACAATTATAGACGGTCATTTTTTTTTTTACTTTTTTGAAATTTCATGCTATCCAGTAAGTTTAATGGGGAAAGATGCAATTTGTTTCGAAAAAAATATATGTTTTGATGGAGAAAGAATGTCACAGTTGTCCCGAATATGTTTTGTCGGACCAATTCAGTGCTTAAATTACGTGTGTCTATCACTTACACACAGTAGTAGTTCAATACTCAGAAAGAAAGAGGGGAGAGACGAAAGAGAGGAGAAGATATAGCTTCCCGCCTTTTCCTTCTACCAGGGACTAGGATTTCAGCCACTTTCCCTCACTTCTAAAGTTTCCCTCTAATTTCTATGGAATTTCAATTCTCATTTAACTAAGCAAAATTGATCGCAGCCTTGAAAGGTAGATATCAAGAATAACATTGCAGGTACAGTTCATATCATGATGAGTCACTGAAGCTTAATTTTAAAAAAAATGGCTGCCATGATATGAATATATAACGGTTTAAAGTTTAAACAATGAGGCATTGGTTTCTAATTAGAAATGGAGTACAATTTTTTAAACGGTCACTCGTGCGCCTGGCTTGCACGATCATTAGAAAACACACAAAAACTTAAACTACATACTTAGCAGAGAGGTAGTAACAAGAGAGAAAACAGAATGAACGAGGAACATAAGTTTCAGTTGCGAGCATCTCTTTTGAATTGCAGAATCACACTTATCATTCCCCGTTTGATCTTTGATGGATCAGCATTTGCGACAGAAATATCTATTATTGCTTTTAAAAAAATCATAATTTTAATGTTACTACAATATATGGAATCAAATCTAAATTGTTTGAACTTGGTAATTTCTGCGAATAAGTGCAAGGACCATACTTTGTTACACATTGGTGTAAAGTTACAGTTTGTTCACTGTTATATTTATGTAATCTTCAACAATTTAGTTTAATTTAGTGCTTGGTGAAAATTTGCTGCTTTTATTTGAAAATAATTTCAGCACTGTTACTTTCAATTTGTATTGTAAGGAAACTAGAAGTCCAAAACTATACTAAGTCCGTCTGCTAATTAATCCTTTTATTATGTAGCACTAAGTTTTCCAAAATGCTTGAAGGTAGTCTGCTAAGAGCCAGTTTAAGAGGGTCGAATGAAAGCATCTGAGCCACCGAGTGGAGGTTTTGGATGATTCAAAGCACATTCTAGATGACGTTTGGGAACGATTAAAAGCATATCAGCCGTTAGATGAAGTTTTGACAACTAAAATTTTCTACTTACTACACGGAAACAACAGTTAGGAATAGCCTACAATAATTGCATTGGAACTCTTTGCGACTTATTGTTATAATCTTATCTTTTATTTTCTACTTACTATTTAGGAGAACACGTTTCTTTCCCGATAAAATTAACCAACTTAGGTGTATAAAACCAAAACGCCGACCTATTAAACACATGTTAATGTTAACAATTCAATTAATGTTAAGACTCCCTTCCTCTCTGTCATATATATATATATATCCTCATTAATCACACAAATTTTTGGCTTCATATGCTATGTGCTATGTAACAGAAAGTTACGTATTTGGTCAATTTATTCAGGGTACATATGCTATGTGCTATGTAAATATTCTGTTGAAATATGTTTAAACTTGAATTACACAACGAAGGCTTTGGAGATTTTGTAAATAATTAGCTATTGTTGTAAGTTGTAACTAGTTGCTATTTCCCCCCAAAAATTGTTCCATCGCCCGCCTTTGTAGAGTTTTAGGGATGGTTGCGCAGTTTATTGGTGCTGTTTTTTTTTTTAAATATGGGCACGGCTAAAATGCTATAATAAGAAGATTAAAATTGTAAAATAAAATACATGATAAAAATCTTATTGTTCGTCAATTTTAGTAAATGTTTTAGCATGCTATACTGTTTCTTCCATATGGTTTCTGCTTATATACTATAAATCTGATAAAAAAAAGGACTGTGATTTCTTCGTTTTATAGCCTGAAAAACTAGACATTGTAATTTTAAGACAAGCCAGTTCATTTTCTTTAATGTTGCAGGCAGACAAGCCCTGCTGTAGTCATTGTTAGCTTAATAGACATTGGCAATCCCAATTCCCTCAGTGATATTTTTATCTCACGTTTGAATCCGAGCCAAATGTATATACATATTCAGTCCTGTGTCGGTAAACTGTAAATGTCTTATGAGATGCATTTGATAAATATTCACACTGTTCGTTTTAAGAAGTTAATTATTTAATTTGGTGCAGTGGATTGGCAAACTAAATCAAGCTTCAAGTCCATGTTTACCCACGTTTTCTTCCGTTTTAGTTTTATGATTTCCGGTTCACTGTAGATATTATACAATGGACAATCACCAGCCTGATATTGTGGGTGATATCTTCGGCTCATCACTGAACCTTGAGAAAATACACTGACGGTTTGGCCCTTGGTAAAATAGAGGGCCATGAAGTGGGACTTAAGCAGGGGTTCGAAACTGGCGGAGAGTTAGGGTTTTTGAGAGGCTGAATAGATATACGGACCTACAATTAAAGATGATCAAAATTGTTTTTCGTCTCGAATACAAAAACACATCAAAACCATGGATACATATGCGTTTTGCTCTTTTGAACCTGGAAATGAATCTGTTACTAAAATATTGGATTCTTTGAGGTTGAAGGTTAAGTTTGATTCTGCTAGTTTGAAACTTTGAATATAATGGGTACATCAAGTCTTCAAATGACAATACCGAGTTTTGAAGGATGATAAATACATAATACTGTGATCAATCTTTACTAGGTTGTCAATACTCATTAGGAAAGGAATTATGGAACTGCGTGGCTTTGATGTCTTTTCCTATGGGTTTTAAATTTACATTCTATTCAACTATTACAATCAGCTCAATCTTAGTAAGCAGGATTGTAGATAGTGCCATACAGTACAGAGTACTACTGATTTTGGTCGAAATGTTGTTATTTGAAATATTAAGATGCTCATTCAGCTGCTCTATTATTCGCTTGTTGAATTGCAGAATTGTTTGAACCACAAAGATTTCCTAACTTGTCCCTTGCCTGAGAAAACTTGCTAATGAAATGAAACACGAATGTATTGTGATCTTATTTCATAATTTGATAATTCTTTTCGAGTGCATGAAGTGTAACACTGCCTTCAGGATTGCGACCCTTCCCCCCCCCCCCCCCCCCCCCCATATTTAAATTTGCTTTGTCACATGCTTCAAAAGATTAGGAATTAGATCAATGGTCCTGAAAGGTGGGATTAACTCCAAACTGTTACGAAAAGCTGCAAACATCACCCTGTCCATCCAAAATTTTAAAATTGCACCTTTATTTCAATCTAAGTATGCCTGTCAGATTTACCAGTATAACAGAACTAAAAGTTGCCGATAGTATTAAGAAACAGAAATTGTGACATATTCTCTATTTATCAAAACATGTAAGCAAAACGCACCTAAGAAACATAAGCTCTATCAGATTAGCCATGCTCTTCTAGCAAATTATTTGTAGAGCAACCAACCTGTAATTCTTTTTAAAGAGGAATCAAACAGCTACCGACTTTATTCTTGCATATGATTTTCCCCATTAAACTAATTGGATAACTTGAAATTCCCAAAAAGTAAAAAATTGGTCATTGAACAATTGTTTAAGTAGCTCTTGCTTTTCTGTTGGGGATTTGGCCGGTGAGGTTTTCTTTTGAAAATATGACTACCGTGAAAGATGCAATTCGTCTTTACTTGGGATAGTAATAAATTATACCCACATACTAGAAGCTACATTCCTTTCAAATTAAAAGATTTAATATAACATGCACTGATGTTAAAGGAAGCATCATACATGTCTTTTAATGATGGAAATTGGAAATAATCTGACAACTTAGTGGTGGCATTGTTGCATCCAGAAAACCCATGCTGACTTGAGCTATGTAGAATTGGAGAAGAATGTAGAACTTTACAAAAGTTTATTACTTATTGCTTATTTAATATGGAGGTCCACCATAATATATCAAATACTGCAAAAGGTCGTCGGCAACGTGTCCTGCATCCTTGGCCTCATAGATATCCCTTTCTACCTTGCATTTTAGGTTGATAGGATCAACGGGCGGAGTACCCGATGTTGGTCCATTCTTTACTTTAACATTGCTAAAGTAGGCATCATTAGAGGTGTCTTCTTTAACCTCAATCCCCGAGCCCATTCTTGTCCAATTTCGGAATTTAGACACTTATTATATAATTTATAAAGATCATTTTAATAATTTTCTAATTTTTCAAAAAAATAACTGTAAAAAGGCCCCCAAAAAACCCAAAGAAATGAAAAGTGTGACTTTTTTTTAAAATATAAAACCCATTTTCTAATCTTACTAAGCTTTATAATTTATTATGTCTTGAACAAATTTCCATTTTTCATAAAAAGTCAGTAAAGAAAAAAAATTCAAAATTGACTTTGTCATATCTCTAACTTTCAACCAAGTATTATAATTTTAAAAAAAATTTAGACAGTCAAATAAAGTGGGGAAAAAAATTAAAACTCTTGTCCAACTCTTAACTGGTAGCTACAACTTTCCCCTACAACTTGTAACTATACTAAGTGCGATACTCGACAGTATTCAAAAAAATTAGGCGTGGAATAAGATCACACCTTGTTTGATTTGCTATCTTTCGCTTTACAATTGTGTAACAAGAATCAAAATTGTGATCTTACATGAATAATGTATATGTTAACTCCGTATCTGTCTCCTCCACATGTAGAGACATCTGGAAAAGCATAGTCGAGAGGTATCTCGTGTTGGGTGAGAATAAATCCAGGACACAAAACATTGAAACAACGAGCATTGTGAGTCTGTTAAGATAATTTTACAAATTAATACTAAGAGACGCCTTTTCCAAACGATCGAGAAAACAAAGAAAAATAGAAGACTTGCATTTGTACGTATATAAAGGCGAGTTTTTGTGTCACCATATAGTGCTGGATCAACCTTGCATGACAATAAATAAATATTAGCGTTGTGAATTTTTTTTGCATGAGACCTTGAGTGAAATGTAAAAAAAAAAGAAGGAAAAAAGTACCCCCCAACCAGCTTCAATAGTTTCAGTTTCGTCGAAATGAAGTTTTATTATCGCTGCGCTATAAGCGTTGCTGCTGTTAACAGCCGGGTTATAAGCTACCAAGGTTGCTGAAGCTCCACTAAATCCATAATCTCCTTGTGCCGAACATCTGGCATACTATAAGCATATGCATTTTCAGTGATAGAATAACTGAATTCCTTCTTATGAATTTATAATTTGATAACTAAGTCATTGTTAGTTAAATGAGGCTTTAAATTTATAAGTTCGATTGGCATTTGAAAGCTATTACCAGTCTACTATAAATCTTTAATAAGTACGCATGGTGTAAATTCTAAAAAGAGGATTCTTTTTTATATGAATGCCATCGTTTGCTTGCGCAAGTTTGACCCTAATAAGATCCCCCTTAGCGAGTCGCCTGATAGGAACTGCTCCATATGGACATCCTTCGTCGTCCAATTCTAGCTTTGGTTTTGTTAGAGATTTTTTTTTGTTTCCTTCTTTCACATTTGACCTTGTTGGTTTCTTCTGCAACTAATTCAACATCAACCAAACAGGTTAAAGTAAGATATGCATAGTGATACACAATCAAAAGGATTATTTGGTTTCACTACCTTTTAGCTGTTTTTTTATATTTAAAGTAAGCATATATTATCACCAAACCAAAGAAGAACATAATTAACTTACCTCACAAGTACAATAAGCTTTGGAAAGTAAAATAAAACAACAAAATAAACATTATTGGATCACTTGTATTTGTTTTTTGGAGGGTGAACGTCGTATCATGTATATAATAAAGAGGCTGAAGCACCGAATGTACAATGAAGAACATGTCACAAAACAGCCACAAGTGATTTGTTGGAATTGCTAATTTATTTGGTTTTAAATGTTAAACTTTTTATTTTATAAAGTTATTAACCTTTGAGTTGCAATGTAATTAAGAATAAACATAACCTATGTCTTTTCAATTTTCTCCATATTAGTATAAATAGGTGTTGATTCTTCCTTTGTAAACACCATCAAAAAATAAAAAGAGAGATTTATATTAAAAACATTTTCACTTACTTTGTAAGTTTTTATAGTTTTTGTTACAAGCCTTTCTCGACTACAATTTTCTGCACAACAGTGGTATCAGAGCCAACGGTCCCAAAATGGCCGGTGGAATGACCCACTTTATCCCCATGCTTAAGAAAGATTTTGTTGAACCATGGGGTTCAATAATTGATTTTGATTATAACTTTGATTATGTTTTTAATGATTTTACGATTTCTCTATTTCGATGATATAATGCTTGTCTTTTCCAAAAGTAGAATTTGTAAATTCCAGAACGCCAGAAAGATAGAGCACAGAAAAACGAAGCCACAGGTTCAAGCGGAACCAGAATCGGAGCTAAAACGAAGAAGTTACAGGCTTTTGAAGATTAACGAGAAAACAGAGAAAACTGAAGAACGACCGATCGTCTGTAAAAAAACGACCGATCGTTTTTGTTCTGATTTCTTCCAGAGAGTCCACAAGAAAAACGATCGATCGAAACTCAGAAACGACCGATCATTTTCTGAATAACGACCGATCGACTGTAGAAAACGACCGATCGTTTTCTGCAGATTTCGAAAACAGCTTTTCAGCTTATTCTGGAAAGTTGCTTAAAACCTCTGAATAAAAGGCTCAACCACTGCCAACGGTCATATACAGAAAAAAAGACTTTGGTGATTATATAAACCACCCCAATTCACTTTCCAAAGTCACCAATCAATACACCAATTCATCATCCTTCAACCTCTCAATAAAAACCCAAAAATCACCATTTTGATGAATATATTCAAGAAAGAGGGAAATCAAGGAGAATACGATTTAAGCTTAATCATCATCAAAAACTCACCAATTAGCTTATTTAGAAGCAATTAGACTAGTGAGTGTAGTTACATTGTTGTAACGTTTTTGTAATGAGTATAATATAAACTCATTTGTGAGCGAGTGATCGGGTAGAGGCTTTGTAAGCAAGTGAAGCTTAAAAGCTCTAGGTCTTTTCATTTCGGGATACTCATAAAGTGAGGGGGAGCTCAATCGGTTGATTAGCTCAATAGGATTTGTAATAATCCGCAAGGAGATTTTTTAGTGAAATACTCGGTAGTACCGAGGAGAGGACGTAGGCCGTTTGCCGAACCTCTATAAAATCACGGTGTCATTTTCTTTCCTTGCTTTTACTTTCCGCAAATATATTATTGCTTGCGTTTAGTAATTCTAGCATTTCATTATCCCTTGTTAAAACGCAATAAGCTTAAACTTGCGATAGTTGGGTGGTTAGTTACACTTAAGTTTAATTAGGCCAAAAACGCCTGGAAACCTTATTCACCCCCCCTCTAAGGTTTAGCCGCACCGGGCCAACAGATTTCTATGATAATTGGAGCATACGAATATAAGTGCTCATCGGTTCCCAAAATATGTGGGAAATCATAGAGACCATGTGTAATCAACCCGAAGAAGACGCCGGCGTAACTCAGGCTCAAATGAAGGATTTAAAGAAGAAGGACCGAAATGCTCTTAACATCATATCCATCAAGCTTTGGATGAAAGTATGTTTGAAAAGGTGGTGTATGCAACCACGAGCATAGAATCTTGAGATATTTTCGAGAATTCGTTTAAACGAGTTGACAAGTTAAAAAGGATTCGACTCCAAAACTTACATGGTGATTTTGAGACTTTATGTATGAAAGTCTCTGAATCGGTTGACGACTATTTTTCATGAGCTCAAAAGATCGTCAATCAAATGAAAATATGCGGAGAAAATTTAGACGACACTCGTGTTGTCGAAAAAATTCTACGGTCTTTAGATTCCAAATAGGATTATATTTTCGTGGCTATCGAGAAATCTAAATACATATAATATATGAAAGTGGATCAACTTTTGGGCTCGCTCCAAGCTCATGAAGAAAAACTCAACAAAAGTGTAGTCAAAGAAAATCCGCTCGAACAAACTTTTCAAACGAAGCTTAGCATGAAGGAGAAAAGTCTTGGTAATCCCAAAAGCCAACGAGGAAGAGGACGAGGGCGAGATGGCCGTGGTGGTTACAATTCTTTCAAAAAAGAAGAGAGAATACAAAACTCTTACCCGATAAGAGGCCGTGAAAGAGGAGTAAATTAAAATACAAAACCAAGGTATGACAAGTACCAAATTAAATGTTATAATTGTCAAAAATTTGGTCACTACACTTCCGAGTGTAAATTGAGTAATAATAAATTTAAGAAAATGACTAATTTTGCTAGGGAAAATTGAGAACGTTATACACTTTTATTTGCGCATAATGGAAATAAAAACGGAGAAAATAGTACGTGATATTTACATACGGGGGCTAGCAACAATACGTATGGTAATAAAAAAATATTTACCGAAATTGATAAAACGGTAAATGGAGATATTTATTTTGGTGATGAATCTAGAATTGTGGTGAAAGGAAAAAGGAAAAGTTTTAATCCAATTGAAAAATGGAAAAAAATGATTTTATCTCGAATGTTTATTATGTGCCAAATATGAAATCTAATATCTTAAGTTTGGGACAACTTTTGAAAAAGGGATATGATATTCATTCGAAAAATCTTAATATTTTATTAAGTGATAAAAATAGAAATTTGGTTGCAAAAGTTTTAATGTCGAAAAATAGAATGTTTTCGTTAAATATTCAAAACGGTGTGGCTAAATGTTTGAAAGCGTATTTTAAAGAAAAATTATGGCTTTGAAATTTGAGATTTGGTCACCTTAATTTTGGGGGATTGAAATTAATGAGTAGTAAAAATATGGTGAAATGTTTACCTCATATTGATGAACTTTTTGAGGAATTTTTGTTTGGAAAACAACCGAGGAAATTTTTTCTGAAAGAATCAACTACAAGAGTTACAAAACCATTGGAACTTGTTCATACGAATATTTGTGGTCCTATTAAACCAAGTTCTCTCGAAAAAAGTAACTATCTTGCTCTTTTTATTGATGATTTTAATCGAAATACTTGGACTTATTTTTTGAAATAAAAATCCGATGTTTTTTATTCTTTCAAAAAATTTAAAGCTCATGTTGAAAATGAAAGTGGCCACAAAATAAATTCTATGAGATCGGATCGAGAGGGAGAATTTCTCTCAAATGATTTTGAAAAATATTACGAAGAAAATGAAATTTTTCGTCCTTTGATGGTTTGTTATACCGCACAACAAAATGGAGTTTTTGAAAGAAAAAATCAATCTCTTTTAAATATGGCTCGTAGCATGCTTAAAAGTAAAAATGTTCCAAAAGAGTTTTGGGCTGAGGCCGTTGATAGTGCGGTTTATTTATCGAACCGTTCTCCATCCCGAAGTGTTTAAGGTAAAACTTCCGAGGAAACATGGAACGAAAGAAAACCGGTTATTTCTCACTTGCGAGTTTTTGAGAGTATTGTGTATACTCATGTTCCGGATAAAAAAGGTCCAAAATAGACGACAAAAGTCAAAAGTTTCTATTTATCGGTTACGACTCGAGGTCCAAACTAGATCAAACCGAATTTTTCCTTATTATGGTGAGCAAATCGAAATAGAAGAACAACTCGCTACTCCACATCCACCACCTCAATCACAAGGCCAAACACAATTCTCAATTGACGAAAGTTCTAGCGAATGAACAACGCGTTTCCACACTATACAAGAGTTATATGAGTTAACGGAAAATGTTGATAATATTACTCTATTTTGTCTTTTTGCGGGTTGAGAACCAATAGGTTATGGAGAGGCGATGGGAAATAAAAATACGAGAAATACTATGGATGAGGAAATGGACTGGATAATAAAAAATGATATGTGGGAGTTGGCGGATTTACCGAAATGGCGCAAAGCTATTAGTGCTAAATGGGTTTATAAAGAGAAAAAGAACGCAAAAGGAAAAATTGAAAAATATAAAAGCAATGTTGGTTGCAAAAGGATACAACTAAATGACCGACATTGACTTTGATGAGTTATTTTCTTTCGTAGCTCGTTTAGAAACTATTAGATTTTTAATTTCTTTGGCCGCCCAAAATAATTGGAAAATAAATCAAATGGATGTGAAATCGGCATTTTTAAATGGAAATTTAGAAGAAAAAGTTTATTTGCAACAAGCACCGGGTTATGAGGTTAAATGGTTTGAAAAGAAAGTTTTAAAATTGAAAAAAACGCTTTACGGTTTGAAACAAGCCCCGAGAGCTTGGAATACTAGAATTGATAAGTATTTCTAAGAAAATAATTTTATAAGGCGTCCCCATAAACATTCTCTCTATGTGAAAATGGATCTAAATGGTGATGTGTTGATTGTTTGCTTATATGTTGATGATTTAATTTTTATAGGAAATAATTTGAAGTTATTTGAGTATTTTAAAAGGGTAATGAGTCGTGAATTTGAAATGACGTATATTGGGCTTATGTCGTATTATCTTAAAATTGAGGTGAAACAAAATGAAAATTGAATTTTTATTTCACAAGAAGGGTATGCAAAAAATATCATTAAAAAGTTTAAAATGGATGGGTGTAAGCCGATAAATACTCCGTAGACTGTGCTACAAAGTTGTCGAAATATTTTGAAGATGAAAGTGTGGATCCAACAATTTTCAAGAGTCTTGTTGAAAGCTTACGATATTTAACTATAACTCGGCCGGATATTTTATATTGAGTTGGTCTTATTAGCCGTTATATGGAAGCTCCAACTTTATCGCATTGGAAGGCCACAAAACGAATCATCCGTTATATAAAAATGTACGGTTGATTTTGGATTAAATTACTCATTTTCTAATAATTTTGAGTTGATTGGCTATAGTGGTGATAGCGATTGGTGAGACGATATTGATGATCGTAAAAGTACAAAGTGAATTTGTTTTTTATATGTGATATATGACTTTTACTTAGAGTTCGAAAAAGTAACCAATTGTGACACTATCTACATGTGAAGCCGAATATGTTGCCGCTAATTCTTGTATTTGTCATGCGATTTGGTTATAAAACTTGTTGAAAAAATTGGGGATGCCACAAAATAAAGCGACCAAAGTGTTTGTTGATAATAAGTCCGCGATTGCAATTGCCAAAAATCCGGTGTTTCATGATCGAAGCAAGTATATCGAAACTCGCTATCACTTTATTCGTGAGTGTATTGAAAAAATGATGTTGCAGTGAAGTACACAAAGTTATAAGACCAAGTAGCGGATATTTTTACAAAAGGCACTCAAGTATGAAAATTTTCGAATATTGAGAAATTTGCTTATACTTACCAAACAAGTTTAAAGGGGAATGTTGAAATTTCTAACTTATTTGGTTTTAAATATTCAGCTATTAATTTTTTCAAGGTAATGTAATTAAGAATAAACCTAAGATATGTCTTTTCAATTTTCTTACTTTGTAAACACCACCAAAAAATAAAATAAAAAGAGCGATATATAATGAAAGTCTTTTATCTTACTTTGTTATTTTTTATAGTTTTTGTTATAAGGTTTTCGACTAACCTTTTCTTTACAACATGGATCACTTTTTACCTCAGCTTGTTTATGATTTTTGCAAACAAATATTTTGGCTTAAAGCTCGAGAAAATTAATTCTTCAGGGTTTAGGTATTGCCTCACTTATTTGCTTCACAAATTTTCCTTAGTCAAACAATTTTTAAAAGTAGTAATTTTTCTCTTCTTTTTTAAAACGTATTTTTAGAACAAGTCATCTTTTACTTAAAATTTAAAAAGTCTCATAGAAAAAACAAAATAGTTTTCCTTTGCTACAAAATTTGTTTGTTATACGAAGCCTTTTTTATTTATTAAAAGTTTTTTTTAAACGAAAGTCACTTTTGACGAGTGGCTTATACTTTTGGCCATTGTAATTTTTATACTACGAAAGTTTTTAATTTTTCTAACAAAAATGTATCACAGCGCTTATTTAATCTATCAAGAAAAGTCTGATTTCTATCAAATTTAAAAAGAAATCCTGCATATTAATTACTTTAAAAGTTGCAACCAAACAAACCCTAAGTAATTAAAGTAATTAAAGTAAAGACAAACCTGTGGAATCAATTTGTGATTCTTTAACAATGGGTGTTCAAAAGCAGGTTGATTGTAAAAGTTTACACAATCATACAAGTCCCCATGACGGGCCTGCAAAGAGTACCATTCTTAAGCGAATACAAAAATGAGACTTTATGGGGCAAGATAGCATACATGACATTTTTGAAATGACGGATATTTGATACAGATTTTCAGGCACTCTTTTTTTGGGGAGCAATATTCAAGGTTATTCTGTAGGAGCAAATAATTAACTTGAATGGGAAAAAAAACTAGTTGGAGACTGAGCGAGTAAAAAGAGATCAAACCCAAATATTTTAATATGATCAAATCATTTTATTAAAAACTCAAGTCTTGCACATTGATATTCTATATATATCGAAAAGCAACATCTTAAAGTTTTATACTATAATCTCTTCAAAAAATTCAAGTAGGCATGCCATCAGGGGCGGCTCAGGCCCAAGTCTAGTAAGGCTTGAGCCTGTGGCAGAGACTGGGCTGGGGCAAAAAAAAAAATTTGTTTTTTTTTGTTTTGGGCAATGGTTTAAGTAATGGGTAACCAAAAGCACTGGGTCACCCCTGCATGCCATGGTCGGAAAAAAACATAATTTGTTAAAAATAAAACAGTCTTGGCTTGATAATGCCTATTACACGTATAGTCTTGACAGTATGGTTTTTCTGAAGTTGTATCTGTTTCTCAGTCTCAGCAACATCTTCTCTGGATAGTCCTCTTTCGCTTTTCTTCAAGTCCATTGATCCGTAATATCAAGAGAGTGAAAACATAGAAAAATATGACTACAATTTTCATATTCTCTGCTCAAATAAATAAAATCATACCATGATTAGTGCAAATAATGCAGAAAAAAAAATGCCATTCGTTGCTTATGCGATTACCCTAACTCACAATAAAAAATCATTTCTTAATACAGAAAAAAAAAGAAACGAATAAAATGCTTGCAGTTAGCTGTGAAACTTTTATTTTTGCTCCAATTCATATCATATACACATTCATGTTTGTGCTTTTATAGAATATAATGATTTGATTTATGGCAATTTAAGCAAGAAGTAGGAAAGAATATATCTCAATCATTAAAGAAAAAGATTCCTAAACCAAATGTCGGAGTTATCCAGTCAGGAGTACGTTACTGATTTACTTAATTTTTTTAAGCTAAACTGAGTATGTTGTCATAGTCTGATGCATTTTTGCTGCCCTATTTTAATTAAGGCAAGCTGTTCTAGATTTCTCAACCATTGGATAAAAATCATTCAAGTGTTAACCAAAATTCTAAGAAAATGACTATTTTGTCTGTAACGACTCAGAAATTTCTATATTTATTATTTTCTATTAATGATTTTGTTAGAGGTGTTAATATATATTGGTGTAATGACGAATGGTGTAACTTGAAATAATGTATTAAAGTGTAATTATGTTGGGTGTTGTTTGTATAAATACTAATTATGTGAACTTGGATGGTAATTGAATTAAAACCAAAAACCTAATACCTAAACACATGTATACGAGTAACACTACCGTAAACCCGGTGCACTGTAATTTAGGATGTGTCATCCACTAAAACTCAACACATATTAATAAACCCAAAAATAACTACCCTCAAATTAATTCAAAATTAAAAATAAAAAATTATATTGATTGTTACAGCGTTACTTATAATACTACAGCTAGCGTTTCTCCGTATATACTTATAATACAGATATATACATACAACGAATTATACACATATACATATATAGAATGGAGAGATAGAGAGAGAAGACATGACAGAGAGAGAGTGACCGAAGTCAGCGAACTGGCAGCCCACTCCGATGACCAGTCCGGCGAGTATAGACGACGGTGGTGGTGGCTCAACCACATTTCAGCTAATATCGGGTGCATTCGGATTCTGATTTTCACAATCCACTAAATTTTCTTAACCTACTCTTCGAGATCTATCAACTCGTGTAAGCTTGCTCCCTTGATTTTCACTTTTTTAAAAACTCGTTTTTATGGGTTTTGCTCCTAATCCGAATCCCTTTCAATATATTGACCCGTGACTCATTTTAATCGCGTTTAGGGACTGTGCAAAGGTCGTGTAGCGGCTGTCCAGATTTCTTAGGTTCGTTCCGCTGGTGTTTCAGCTTGAGTTTGGTAAGTTTTAACAAGCGAACTCTCTCGTTTGGTTTGGTTAGGGGGAAGAAACCGATTTTAATTTAATAGGTTTTGTTTATGTGTTTATTTGTTGTTTGTGTGTTTGTGTGTTTGCATACTTGTGTAGAATATAACATGCATCTTGCTTATATTTTGTGATATTGGATTCTATGTGAATTAATGTTAAGGGTGAATTGCGATTATTAATTTTTGTAAAAATTAATGTTTGATTTAAAATATTTTAAGTGTTCAGTTGGAAAATTTGTGATACCATGGACAGTGTATGTTGTGATCTTGTGTAACTAAAGTGGTAAAAATATGGATAGTTATATGTGATTAAAAGTGACCAAGTTATATTGTGTTTTATTTTTTTAATTATGGTGATTGAGCGATAATTGTTTTCGTAGTTTCATATATATATATATATATATATATATATATATATATATATATATATATATGGGGAATGATATATCGACACATAAAAAAACACACTATTTTTATATTTTAATCCTAACCGTTCATTACATATGTTTGCGAGCTAGCACTTTGGGTCCCTAAGCAGTGACTCTAAAAGTGAATACATTTGTACCAGTGTGTGTAATGTACCATTGCACTATGGGTCCTTGAGCAGTGACTCTAAAACTGGGTACATTAGAATCAACGCGTGTGTGTGAGGTACCAGTACATTGGGTCACTGAGCAGTGTCTCTAAAAGTGGATACGTATGATAAATCCCGATTGTATTTTACTATTGTGTTTATCTTAAAATACTTTATTATTTAGTTCTTTGGATCATATGCTTTATTGAACATTGTGTTGGTGTACCATCTTGGATCTCATGTGTCATATAAAAAATGTGTTGATAATAGTGACGCCATGATAGAATTGCATGTTTTGTATTGTGTGTGCATGCTAGTGTTATTAAAATAAGATTGTTTTCTTACATCATGTCTCTTGTTTTTGTCCATTTTTGTTCCAATATCGATGGACATGTGATGATCAGGTTTCATCCGTGCTTTGCGATTTGGAAGTCAATCTATATATTATATAGATACACACTTATTGAGTTGCACGTGAGTATTGACAATTGTTGTGTATTTTTATAGTCACAGTGTAATGTTTTTTTAAATGACACAAAGTGTATTGTTATAAAACTTATATTATTCGTTATAGTGCTAGCTGGGTTAAATGACATTTTATCCTGGTCGGATTTTATTATGATCGAATGGGTGACTTTGTTTATTTATGTTGTATCATTGTGAACATGTTTATTTTTATGGAAATAAATAGAAACTCAAAGGTCATGCCGAGTTTGATAGTTATTCTTCGAACTCCTTTTCTTGTTTTATCACATGTGGAGATAATTGGTTACCATTAGGCCAACTGATCTAGCGAATGTGATAATCGGCATACTTTGATTACTATTTGGCAGGACCGGTTCTGAGATATTTTAGGCTCAGTGCTAAAATATAAAAAAGGTCATGTTCAACTCAAATCATTTCGTAGTTAACTAAAGCTAAAAAGTTAAAACAATTTGATAAAAGAATGTCATCTTGTCACGATGCATGCAACTGAATGCATTATCATTTAGATATATAGTTCAGCGCAAATCATTAATAATAAAATGGGTGAATTAACATAAACATACCCTACCTCTATTATATTAACAAAAACATAGCATTAAAAGTTTGATTCTAAAAAACATACCTCTAATTAATAATTAATAAAAAAAAACACATAAACCTCACTCATCCATCTCCCGCTCTGTTTCTGCGATCTCTCCTCCCCATCCCTCTCTTTTTTGAAAGTAGTTCATAATCTTTTTTGAAATGTTCATAAACTAATTTGTATTCGATATCGCGAACATCTATCGAAAAGTGATAGATATATATGAACATTATTTGCAACATGACGATAATCTTAATATGAAGCAAATAATTAATGGCGATATCTAGATTCATATTTTAACAACCAGAGTTCCTTTCATGTGTTCCTAGAATTTGTTGAACTTGTTTTACGAAAATACAACAATATATATATATTTTTTACTTTTATCTTTTTAACTAGTCTATGTTGGGAAAGCATATGAAAAATTGAAGTTGTTTTTTATATTAGATTTGGCTCATCCAGCTTAAAAATTCTATATTTTTTAAGTAAAATATTTGTCTTATCCATAGACTATTCTTATCTAGCTTATAGTTTCTATCTTCAAGGAAAAAAACTAGAAAAGCCCGGCCTTTAGCTTATAGTTTATATTCTAACGTGGCTTCGTCGAACTCTGTTCACCATACTGTATATTTTTGACACTTCATATACGAAACATAATGATGTAGTATATTTCTATTTACGTGTGTGTACTGTTGGCAACTAGTTTTTAATTTCAGAAGAAGTTCATTAAATCTCTAAGTCTAAGGCATAGTTGATGGTTGAGAAGATAGTAGTAGTACCAGTCACTTCATTACTAGCTTAATACTTGTATTTTTAGTTGTCAATCTCTGTGGTTTTAATGAATTTGTTGTCAAATTATAATCAACATGACAACCCCTTCAGATATTAAAAAGATACATTAAAAGATATTTTAGTGTTGGTACTTTTCCAGATTTCAGATTCTTGAGGAAGGCTATGTTTTTTTTTTCCTGCCAATTATTTTATGTGTTCTTCTCAGCATTCCATGTTTCAAGTAAGCTAAAAAAATAATGTACGTGCTTATGAAATTTATGGCCACCTTGACAAGTATCGATATGATATGACCTCGAAGAAGATGCTGAGTTGGCTAGACGTGTTGTATATCACGCTACATTCTGAGATGGAGCTAGTGGTGGTGTTGCCAGTGGTATGAGTTTACTCTCTCTCCCTCTCTTGTAGTTTGGCCTTGCTTGTCAGAATTTAAGTAGATAATATTTGGCTTATTTGAGGTTGAGAAAAAAATTGGGTTAGTCCATCTTAAAAACTGCTAGTTTTCTCAAGCCAGAAAAACTTAGCTTTTAAGTTGATTAACTAAATGCACCTTTAACTTGTAAGCAGAAATGGAAATGAGAAGTTGAATTCAAACAAGAACTTAGTGTTCGACTTCATTATGTAACACGATATTTGCATTCTTATGAATTTAAGGTTTTGTTTGTCTACTTGTTTTTAAGCAAATAAGTTTGCTATTTGAGGCAGAACAGCACAACTATGTTCATCCAATAGCCTTTTCATGTTGCAAAATAAGAAAAAAGTAGCTTGTAAGTTGGTTAACGAAGTATACTGCAATTATGTAAGCAAAATTTAAACAAGTCACTAGTGTTTTTCTAAATTTAACTTTTCTAATATGATATTTTTCTGTATCAATGTATTATGTGGGACCCACTGGGTGAAAGAAAATCTCTGGAGGCGATGTTGCGGAACTCCACTACAATTATGATCTGGTAGAGTCAGCGGTGGTTGAGCAAGAGATGGCTAAAGGCTTATGGGCTTTGTTACCGTGTTACTCTAGTATTTTGATTGGATAAATTCTTTATTCTTTATCAGTTTTTTTTTTTTTATTTTTCACCAGCTTTTTTCACATGCTCCTTTTCATTATCCGATTTATATGGCATTGAAAGTTGGTAATGTATATTATTTTCGCATCTTTTGTTATTGGTGTCAAAAACTTATGAATTTATGTTTGGTCTGCTCTTTACTTTGTAATATTTGGGTTTGTTTTTATGCATTTTGTGACATTTCCTAATGCTATTTTATCACTTCTCTTTTTTTCTCTCTCTATGTCTCTTACACGAACATGGCCACAAGTTGGATGTTGATTGGTATGCTAATTTAGAGTAGGCGTTGGCTGAAATTATCAATGAGAGCTTACACTTGCAACGTTGTAAATATATGTTTTATAGGATTTTGTAGGGGAGGGCATGGGGCAGATTCGGGCGGATTGATCTCAATTCTGCATTTTGGGGCGGGTTGAGTTTAGATTGATTTTTAAATTTTCATTTTGGTCTTTTATTTTTCATATTTTGCATAATTAACCAAAATTTGAGCAAAAGTGGTTGGTCCAAATAGTTGGTATCCGAGTATATCATGCTCACCACCAGGGTTCGAACCCTGCCGCTTGCGAAACAACTGTACCTCTAAAAGAGGGTTATTAATTATCAAAAAAAAAAACTAAATTTTAAAATAAATTGAATTTTTCAAATAAAAATATAAATTAAAGCCAATCAAAATACGTATAGAACATTCGCAAAAAAGTAACAAAACTAAAATATAACAAGAATGGAAAGTTGGTATACTAAAATATACACAATGTATATATAAATATATATACATATTTATAATAACAAAACTAAAATATGGCAAGAATGGAAAGTTGGTATCTTAAAATACACACACTGTATATATATATATATATATATATATATATATATTGCGGGTTGAACGGCTTGTGGCGGATTAACCCGCGGTTTAAAACCCCTAACCCTAACCCAACCTGCAAAATATATAAGGGATTGGGGAGGGGCGGATTGATTTTTAGGACACTCAACCCGTCCCAACCCGCCCCAATCCGTGCGGATTGGGTTACGGTTTGGTTTTGTGGATTTTTTGCCCACCGCTAGGATTTTGTACTAAAATGTATTTGATCGTAAGAATTCAGGCTTCTCTTTATGCAAACAGGGACTCGATACTAATTTCACGGTCTCTCATCTCGTGAACCCTGAAGGCCCTTCTATGAAAGTATGCAAGTTTTTGACTGAAATGTAATAATTAGTCAATTCTCCGTCTTCAACGAAATTAATTATTCGTTAAGCTATTCATATTAGGTTTAGGTTTATTTTTTATTGATTTCGTTGAGTTTTAGGTTCTTTGCTATTTGTAACCAATTAATACCGTTTTTCATTCCTTTCTTTTTCCTGTTCATGTTCCAAGAAGTGTTGTGTGTACTCTAACAGTAGATCCGAAATTGTAACTTTTTTCGAAGTATCCGTTTCCTAAGTTGTGACATTTGTTCAAACTATCCGTTTCTTTAACTGATTCAAAAAGCAATATCTCGTAGTTGTGTATTTTGTTAACAATAACAATCATACTTATAAAATGCAAAGTTATATGATCCTATAGATATGACTCATATGAGAATAGAAAGGAAATCTCTTTATTCGTATAATGACAAAATGCATACATAGATAGAGAGCATGTAAAATTACATCTCAAACAATCCTATATACAATCACATTCTGAATAAAGTTGAGAGTCTTAGAACTATGACTCATGTATAAAGAAATACAGAAGATTACAGCATATTCTCACTTCCACTTGTCGTTGTATTACCAGCAACATCTGCACCTGCAAACAACCAATTTAGTTAGTTAGGTTACTAAATGTGAAAGAGGAGTCACGGAAAAAATAAAAAATAAAAATAATTGCTGATCAAAATACCTGCTTAACTCTTTATCGTATCATCCTTCACATGCACTTAATACTCTAACTTCATGTTAAACCTGCAAAGTTTGAAACAACATGAGATACAAATTAGAAGGATTACATTTTCATGTGATTAAACAAAAAAGAAAAAGATAAAAGTAAAGAACCATCTAAATTTTCTTTTCCCACAACCAGACAATGCAATTGAGATCATAAAAGCAAGGAAATAAAAAAACATGTTAAGTTCATATCTATAAATGTTAACCCACTCTCCTCGACAAAGGAAACTTTTAAATAGAAATTACCCATTACAGCAATACTAAGAAGAAAAGAAATGGAATTTTGATTAACAAAAACAATGAGGAACTCTCTAAACGTTTAAGTTGAATGAAAAAAAATATAGGGTATAACCTTTAAATATAAGAGTATGTACGTTTCAAATTAGTACATGAACTTGAAAAATAAGGACTCATCAAATTTGGGTATGTACATAAACAAAAGGTTATAAACTTTAGAAATTAAGCTAGATATATGAATAAGAATGGCGTATGAACTTGAAAAACAAAGTTACCAATACTACCAAATGGGGTATGAACATGAAAACTAAGAGTAATAACTTCGTAAATTAAAATATGAACTTAAATTTTTTTTATAAACTTTGGACATTAGAGTATGAACTTTATGAATTAGAATATGAACTTTGTGAATTAGGATATGAACTTTGTGAATTACGATATTAACTTTGTGAATTAGGATATGAATTTCAAAAATTAGGGTATGAATCTGAAAAAAAAGGGTATGAATTCACAGGGTATGAACTTGAAAAGAAACAAACCACAAGTTTAGTAGGTCATTTTGTACGTATGTATAGTACTAATACAAGAAATTGAATTCATAACAAACCAAAATCCCAATATTTCCCACTTAAAAGCTGCAACCAACACTAACTTAAAAAAATCAAAATAATTTCATAAATATTGGAATAACTATCATAAGCTCAACAAGGGCTGATGAGTAAATAACCTTCCCACGTCAAAATAAAATGTTCGACAATTGAAAATCCTAAACACATCATGCTTGTTTAATTGCCACGACTTAGTAAATAAGCTATGTTTTTTAGTCATAATAACACTAACACCAACTAATGAGTTAATGAATCGTATTTGAAAGAACCTTGCACGTCAACTATACTAGATCCCTCCGAAGCCAAAAAGAAAAAAATGTCTATTAAACCAGAAATCGAAAAGGCCAGTTATATTCGATTTTTCTTAACAAACTAACAATAATATATTGCCAATGTGAAATCCAACTATGATTTTCCGACGAATATTCATAACTATGTGACACACAATATAATCAAAATTCAACTTTAAATTGTATCATGGATAACAACTCAATTTCATTACAAAATGACATAAAAGGGAGTAAAAACTATCAAAATGTATAACGAATAAGAAATTACAAGTAAATACCACAAATACTAAACTACTTAGCACCATAACTCAGTTCCATCATAAAATTGACTATAAAATATTAATTTGTATCTAAATAGATCAATTTGATCTTCCAGTAAATCGATTATAATATGTCAAAACCTTTTTATGCAGTAAAAAAAGGAAATTATAGCAAAAAATAGAATATATGTTACATGCCACTTGATTATTTCACCTAAATTAGATTTTGCGATTGATCTTAAAAACCCTATTTCACAAGTGTATGATTGATCTAAAAACCCTAAATCGTAAGCCTACAATTGATCTCGAAACACTCGATTGGTGGTTTACGGAGAGATACATCGGAAGGAGAGAGAGAGGAGGCTCGTTGAATAATACGGTGGGAGCAGATATAGAGAGAGAGTAGCTAGAGAAGAGAGAGAGGGGAGAATTGTAACGCATCAAGTAAAATTAATGGATACGTCACACACGGGTATGTTTTTGATAATAAAAACTAGCGGGTATATTTTTGTTAATTTAGTTTTAAAAATGGTATATTTTGTTAATTTTTCCTAATAAAATATATCATTTCTTATTATGCCATTTTCTTGCGATATTGTATATAAACAAAGTTAAAGCAATAATATTATGGGTAACATCCTTACTACATTTTAATTAGACAGTTAATTATTAAGTAGAATTTGAAATAGACATGTGCTTTAAAATACGCTTTTACAGAAATAAATGTTATGCACACGGTTGTGCCACAATTGCAAGTACTTTTTATCGTATTGAGAATTAGTTTGTAAGCTGTTTTGAATTCGGGGACCTATATTTTGTCAAATGAAAGTACAAGAACCAAATAGATTGTCATATGCAAACTAATGGACAGAATTGAATTGTTTAATACTTTGGAGACCCTTTTGTAGTAACCACTGAAATAAAAACAAAGTTAAGTTACTAGGGGGTAAAAAAAAAAGGCGCAATTAGTGTCACGCCCCAGATTTCAATAAAACCCGAGACATGAATTTGAAAACTAAAGAAAACACACTAGGAGAAAATACAACTTTCTAAGCACACTTCTCTGACTTATATTACACAAAAAATATTATATTACAAGTACGTTTTCTACACAACTACTCCTAATGTACATCATTTACAAAGTATTACACCAAACTAAATAGGCTCTGAGTGTCTAGGCTACCCGCACAACCCAAAATCTAGCCCGCTCACAGCCCCGCTCAACAGCTTAACCTGTCCTGGAACTCTGTACATCCGAACCTCCACCTAGAATAATAAAATAAACAAAGACGAGAAAACGAAGGAAAAGAGTGAGTCAACTATTCATTATATATATATACGTCAACAAACTAAAAATAAATAAATCATGCAATGCATATATATTTAGTTATTTATATATGTATTTTGTCTGTTTATTTCTCCTCCACTAACCTCCTCTACTACAACTACTTACGCCAAGTGGCGTGACTCGATAAACGACTCAAATGTGTATAAAGTCGGATTCACAAATAAAGTGCCGGATCACTCCTCAGATCCACGTATGGAGTCAACTCCTCATGAAACCATACGCCGGCTATTGCCGTATTTCCGTGAACACCAGGCCCACCGGAACCCCCTTTGGCACGTGAACCCTAAAAGAAATATAAAAGACCGACGACAACAAATGACTCGCGATAACACCAAAGCTTTCCTCGATTATCTAGTCTCATTATTCCACTTTATTCATTAATTATATGATAAACATCAATATTTGCAATATCAGGCTACTGAAATCACAATATCACTAGCATAAACATCATTTGAATAACTGTCGTATACTCTGATAATGTATTAAAGAAATGAACTCCAGTTCTTGCAATAATTCTACTACTATGAACTACACCAGAACAAGTCTCTGGCCAGAAAAAAAAAAAGAAATACATGAACAAATTCATGTCCTCCATCACGGGTAAAACCCGCCATTTTTCTCCATCCCGTAACAGTACCTCAATAAAACATGTACCCAACCTGTTTTACCACCAAATATCTACAAGTACAATACTGCAAATAGTTAACTCAATATACTCCGCATTTGAACGAATAACATAACAAAACAAGAAATATATTCTTGCCATCATAACGAATAAAACTTGCCCTTTTTGTTCTGAAATGGTACTTTAAGTTAGACGCCTTTTTTCGAGCTCAGTTAACTCTTTCTATATACAGTATAAATAAGCAAAAACTATAAGGATTCACTAAGTTACCACTTAACTTACTAACAATACATCACATACTTAAGACCTAGGACCAAGCGAACCAGTAAAGCTTACCTCAAAAAAAAAAAAAAGCTTGTTTGATTGCAGCTTCTGAGTTCATTTTATTTACTTACAAGCTTGACTACATTTGGTTGGACACTTGAAGAAGTCCAGCTTATTCCTAGAACGCTGTAAGCTTCTAGGAACAAAACTAAAGACAATAAATAAATGTCTATGGGTCTGTTTGTTCCTGTTTTTACCAAAACAGGAACCCGATCGAAACAATAAACAAAACAGCTTGGTAAAAACCAGAAAAAAGAAAAGAAACAGGAACCCGATTCCTGTGATAATACAACATAATAGACTCCCCTTTAAGTACCAAAATGGTACCTTAATCGAAGCTCAAAAGCTCTGGACAGATACGCTACAATAGGCAGGTAATAAAAAGGGCTTAAACTCCTCGTACTTAGCTCCCCTTTATTTCCTCCGGGATGTACTACAAGCTTAGAATGGTGAGCTTCCTGGAGTACTTCTTTCCGAACACCAAATGGTACAAAGAGTCGGCCTTGGAATCTAAGTCCCCGATCTCCGGATATTACCCAATCGTCCAATCCTGGGTTACTGTAAATTCTTTTTCGGTAATCTACTGATGCTTTATCTTCACATTGAGCTGCAATTATTTTAGTTACTAAAGTAGGTTGCACCATCACAGTAAACAAAGTCGCACGATACATCAAGGAGATTGTACGTTTGCATGGAGTGCCAGTTTCGATCATCTCCGACAGAGACCCGAGATTCGTGTCGAGGTTCTGGGAGAGTTTACAAAGGTCCTTAGATACGAAACTTTCGATGAGTACAGCCTTTCCTCCACAAACGTACGGACAATCCGAGCGTATTATACAGATTTTAGAAGATATGTTGAGAGCTTGTTTACTCGACTTTGGTGGTACTTGGGAGCCTTACATACCCTTAGTGGAGTTCTCTTACAATAATAGCTATCAATCAAGTATACAAATGGCGCCTTTTGAGGCTTTGTATGGAAGACCTTGCAGGTCGCCCGTGTGCTGGAGTGAGGTTGGAGAAACTGCTCTGTTGGGGCCTGACTTGGTGCAGGGCACAACAGAGAAGGTGAAACTGATTCGGCAACGACTTGAAACAGCTCGTAGTCGTCAAAAGAGTTATGCAGATCGAAGGAGGAGAGCACTGTCATTTGAGGTTGGCGACCACGTATTTTTAAAAATTTCACCTAGGAAGGGGTTAATGAGGTTTGGGAAGCGAGGAAAATTGTCACCAAGGTACATTGGACCATTTGAAATTCTGGAAACAGTTGGAGAAGTAGCGTATCGACTTGCTTTACCACCTCAACTATCAAGAATCCACCCTGTATTCCATGTTTCTATGCTTCGGAAGTACGAACCTGATCCCTCACATGTTCTAGATTGGTCAGATGTAGAAGTAGACGAAGATGTTTCCTATGAGATTTGACCGATTCGAATCATTGATTGGCGTGAGCAAGTACTCCGTAACAAGTCTATTAGACTGGTGAAGGTCATGTGGAGGCATCATGGGACGGAGGAAACAACGTGGGAACGAGAGCGTGAGATTCGCTCCAAGTATCCAGAGTTGTTTGACAATGAAGGTACATTTAAAATTTCGAGGACGAAAATTTTATAACTTGTGGAGGATGTAATAACCTGAGTTTATATATATATATATATATTTTGAATAAATAAATGTCTTTAGTAGTAAACAAAATGGATATATATGCAGGAATATTTTAGTAGTAATAAAAATAAGTGGGGTCCTTTATTTTTCGTCATCTATTGCAAACAGATATATATGGAAATATATATATATATATAACACAGAGAAAGATAGATACAGAGAAAGATAGATACAGATATATATATATATATATATATATATATATATATATAAACACTTTTTAAACCCTGTTTTCTTTTGAATTGATTATCCGTTTTTCAATCCGTCTTCTCCGTTACATAGCTATCGCAGAGGAGAGTATTTTGAGGTATATATTCAGTATTTTCTCTTCCCTTTTCGAGTTTGTTTTGAGCCTTTAAAAGGCTGTAATTATTCTTTATTGTGGGCAGTTTTAACAAGTCCTTTTGTTGCATCGCTCGTGGGTTTGAGCTGAGTTTGGAGGCTAAGTACGA
Source organism: Primula veris (assembly GCA_963682055.1). NCBI lineage: Eukaryota > Viridiplantae > Streptophyta > Magnoliopsida > Ericales > Primulaceae > Primula > Primula veris. The sequence continues at coordinate 22,205,356 of OY821743.1, read as the reverse complement.
GGAGTTTAAGCCCTTTTTATTACCTGCCTATTGTAGCGTATCTGTCCAGAGCTTTTGAGCTTCGATTAAGGTACCATTTTGGTACTTAAAGGGGAGTCTATTATGTTGTATTATCACAGGAATCGGGTTCCTGTTTCTTTTCTTTTTTCTGGTTTTTACCAAGCTGTTTTGTTTATTGTTTCGATCGGGTTCCTGTTTTGGTAAAAACAGGAACAAACAGACCCATAGACATTTATTTATTCAAAAAAAAAAAATATATATAAACTCAGGTTATTACAATTAGCAAGACTCAAACCACGAATATCTTGGTAGAATTTATTTGTTTTTTCCGTCTGAACTGCAGTAGATTACTATTGTTATGACGCTACAATTATACATAACTGGTAACTAGCAACTTTAACTAATTTTGTGTCTTTTTTTAAAAAGTTTCGGTGCTCCGGCATAGTTCGCATGGACCCAAAACTGCCCCTGCTATTTGGCTCTATAATTATAAGTTTAAATGATTGAAATTCCTTTTATCATTTTTTTTTAATATAAAACTCATTTATTTATATTTACAACTCGGGTTTTACAGAATCTGGGGACGTGACATTGTCCCAAAGAATTGCATACATGGATGTATATACACAACACATGCTTTTTAGAATAAAATTGCGTTTTCAATTTGTAAAACTCAGTTTTATATTGTTAAAACTCAGTTTTATATTGTTAAAACTCGTTTATAGAATAATTTCAATGGGTGTGAATTCTAAGACAGGATATCCTAGTAAAATAGGGCAGCAAAATTGCATACGTCATTGTCCATCCCTCACTTTTTTTGGTATTTATAGGTCGACATCCAACATAATTACTATATTTTCTAAAAAAAATGGGATTCCACGTAATAAGCTTTTTATATTCAGCAACCTCCCTTAAAAAATAATCGCAAAAATCCAAACATTTATCTATCCAGCCATGAGGTAGATCAGCGGCTATTCCTCCAATACGAAAATAATTATGCATCATTCGCATACCGGTGGCAGCTTCGAATAGATCATATATTAATTCTCTTTCTCGAAAAATATAGAAGAAGGGTGTCTGTGCCCCAATATCTGCCATAAAGGGTCCAAGCCATAACAAATGAGAAGCTATACGACTCAACTCCAACATAATTACTCTAATATAGCTAGCTCTTTTCGGTACTTGAATATTTCCCAACCGCTCTGGTGCATTTACAGTTATTGCTTCTGTAAACATAGTAGCTAAATAATCCCAACGTGTTACATAAGGCAAATATTGGATAATTGTTCGGTTTTCTGCAATTTTTTCCATTCCTCTGTGTAAATAACTCAATATTGGTTCACAGTCGATAACATCTTCACCATCTAGAGTAAGAATGAGCCCAAGAACAGCATGCATTGATGGGTGGTGAGGGCCCATATTTATTATCATGAGGTCCTTTCTTGTAGCTGGTGGAGTCATAGGTTTTTTCCCGATTCATTCTTCCATGAATTGTTGAAAATAAAAAGAGGGTCATCAAAAGTACACTCATTTTTCAAATTAACGAGTTTTAATCTCTCGAATATTCAACTGACCTATTAATTCTTTATAACGTACTCTATTTTTTTTTTTGATAAATAAGTTAGCAGTCGTTGGCGCTTTCCCAAAAATTTTCGCAGACCTTTTTGAGATAAATAGTCTTTTTTGTGCAATTCCAAATGGGAAGTAAGCTTTCGTATCTTATTAGTAAAACAAAATACTTGGAATTCAACAGACCCCGGGTTTTCTTCTTTTTCTTTTTGTGAAATCACTGAAATGAATGAATTTTTTACCATAAAAAAATCCCCTTTATTTTTTTACAAATATGAATTTTACCGATCAGTAATGATAATATGAGTTAGTTTAATCTGGTATACACAATAAACTTATTGTTTATGGAATTCTATATCTAATTTTATTAAAAAATAAAGTTAAATAATAAAGAATTAATCCAATTAAACTTGCATTCGGATAAGTATACAAAAGATTAGTATCAGATATTAGACGAAAATATAAGACAAGTTATATGTGCATTTCTTTGCTTTCATATATCAGATTATAGTACATATATAAAGTTTCATTAATCACTTTTCAATTATGAGGTACATGCGTATCCTTAACAGACTAAAACGACTTCCATTATTTGTATCAAACCAATAGCGATTCATACAAGCTAAATCTTCTAATCGATAATTGGGCCAAAGAAATAATTTATTTAATTTATGTCTATTAAGATCTTTATTTTCATTCAAAAATGGATGCGAACTTTTAAAATTATTCCCAAGTATATTTTTATCCATACCTTGATTATTTTTTGAATTAAAACAAATTAGAATTCTCAATTCTCTACGACGTCGAGATGCTAAAATATTTTCAGGGAAAAGCAAATAAGAATTATTATTTCCATTTAGATGACTTCGAATGGATTTCTCAAAACTCTCCTTATCAGCATATCTTTGCTCTCCGTATCTTTTATTAGTACGATGCTTACTCTTATGAACTAATGAAATATTTATGGTTTGATGGATAATAAATTGACCTGATTTTTTTACAGACAGACGAAGAGGTTCAATAATTAATCTCCCCCTTTTCATCAATTCTGTAAGAGTTAAATTCTTTTTAATCAGCATTATATCAAGATTCATTTCTCGTCTTTGAATAGAAGATAGAGTTATTTTTTTTGGATTTCTCAGTCTAAGAAGGAGACAATATACTTTGATATTATTGATCATCTTTTGATTCAAAGCACCATCCCATCTTAATTGAAAAAGTAAATATCTTTTTAGGAAAAAATATAATTCTGCTTCCGTATTGCTCTTGTATTGTTTTTTCTTTTGTAGTTTTTGCATGTTTGATTTCGAATAAGTTTCCGCAATCCCGTTTTCTTGGTTTAAGAGAACAGATACAAGATTTTCTTTGTTTTGCATAGTTGATCTAAGATCTTTTTGATTTGCAATTTTTTTTCTTTTTTTTTCTTGAATTCAAATTCAAAATAGTTTTTTTCCTTTAACGGTATAATTTCTTTTTGTTTTCTATTCATGTTTTGAGTTTCACTAAGACTTTCATTTCTATTAAAATGAAAAAAAAAAGGAACTTGCTTGGTATAAACCAGGGTTTCATTTTATAAGCATTATAAAATAGACAAAATTCTGGGAAGAACCAAAGTTCTAGATTCGATATAGGATGACATAGTATTTCTGTATTCATTCCCTTCCAATCCCATTTGTTTTTTTGATTGGATGAATTGTTTTCTTCATCTTGATGAAACATAAAATAAAAAAGATCTTTTTTTTTTTTATCAATTTTATCAATTATTTGATAATTCAGAGCCTCGGTCTGAATATTTTGATTTCTGTTGGATTTGGCCTTAACCCAAGCTTCAATATCCATTTTTTTTCTAAAACAAAAATGGAGAATTTTCCAATCAAAATATTTCGATCCGTATTTTTTTTCCATTTATAGAATATCACTTTTTCCTGAAAAGATTTTGCTAGGGATATAGGGGAATCCAGCAAAAAATTTCTTGTTTTTGTATTATAATTAGAAGAATTTTTTTGAGTTTTATTTAGTTGGAATAGTGGTCTATAAATGGAGGGGTCCTCCGTATTTTCATAATTAATAGATTGATAAGATAAAAGATTATATCTATAATATTTTTGAAAATTATCTTTCTGATTTGGTAATAAATATACTTCGTAATCACTTTGTTTTTTATAATAACTTAATTGTTCTTTTTCATATGACTCCGTTGTTTTTACCTTTTTATCTTGAATTGTACAGAAATTTTTGGTGCTATTTCGCCACTTTTGTGCTATTAATTCAGACTATTTAAGCTGAGATAAATGATATTGATAATAACCTGGTAACCAGCCTTTCCATTGATTTTTTTTCGAGTTCGGGAGTTTCTTATCTTTTAATTTCGAATCAATTATTCCATGTCTGCTCAAATAATTTTTTATTGAAGTTTTAAGAAAAAAGGATGTTCCGTGATATTCAAGAATAGATATTAATTTAAACAAGTTAAGAACTTGGACTTGTGATAATTTGTAAAATACATACGCTTGTGAGAAAAAAATATAAGAACTTTTTATATTTATGTTGGTTCCTAATAGGTAAAAAAAATAAACCAAGAGAGAGAGAGAAAGCACATGCGGCTCCCCCAATTTTTCCCAACTCTCTCCTCTCCCACATCTAAATCTCACTTCACTATCCATATTTCTGCACCGATATCCCCTTATGGGGTAGCTCTATCTCCATCACAGTTTTGCCCCTGACGAAAGTTAGGGTTTGGGATTGGAAACCTCTTCTCTTGTTACTATGGCAACTCAGGCTGGTAATAAGGGGGAGGAAGGTTTTAAACCTAGCTATGTCTTTGTTGTATCAGGTAAGTCATCTAGGTTTTCTTCTTTAGAAAGTAAGGTAGATCTACATGCCATTGAAATTAATGATATCCAGCTGCCACTTAGACAAAGTAGTAATAAGTGATCTAAGCCTGCTGTTATTTTTTCTCATTTAGAGCTACAAAGATCAGAGATTCCCCTACAACTAGGGATTATTGCAAAATTTAGCAAGGGTAGACCTAAAATTGAGAATATTAGAGAACACATTGCTAAAAATTGGGGATTACATCAGATGCCCATTGTTGGACTCATTGACTATAGACATGTTTTTATTAAAATGTTTAATATAAATGATTATAATAAGGCCTGGACTAGAACTTCTCATGAGATGGAAGGGGCTTTATATAGACTTTTTAAATGGACAAGTGACTTTTCACTGTTTAGGGAATCAGCTATTGCACCAGTGTGGGTGAGACTACCGCTACTGCCCTTAAATTTTTGCGTATTATCATACCTTAAAGCAATTACTCAATCTTTAGGTGGCTTCCTAGAAGCGGATATTGTCAAGCCCTGAAATCCGTTAGACACAGATATCGAGGCGTGACCTTTTTAAACAAAAAGAAAAAGAACCCGTTGGTATAAAATTTAATTTTTAAAGGAAAATAACTTACGAGCTAAAGGAACAATTAAACGAATAAATAAAAGTGTTTGCCAAACGCGGCTACATGACCAGATGGTTTTGACAATTTATAAAAAGAATACCAAACGAATGTAATATGCCCGTAGGCTACAACCTCAAAAATGATCTAAGTAAAAAGAAAGCGAAAGCCCCGAACCCATGTGATGCATTGCAATAGCTTCTATCCAAACGTCTCAACCTAAGTTGTACCTGAAAGACAAAATTGTAATGGTGAGTCCCACGCACATACATAGACAGGACGACACCACAAGATACCGTCACTCCATCCCATAAATGCACGAACTCACAAAAACAACTACAATAACCACGTATAAAAGAAATAAAATAACATCGTACAACGAAATAAATTAAATAGATCCAACACACATCTATAGCAAACATGGACCTCTCACGCCACCTACCCCAGTCCGTAAGGTAAGTCATTCTCTATACCCCTCGGCCGTCTATTGTCCCCGGTATAGGAAGAGACATAGACCATAGCTAACATAAAAATAGATTTAAAGTGCGCACTTGGACCTCTCACGCCACTCGTCCCAGTCCGTAAGACGAGTCATTCCCTATACCCCTCGGCCGTCTTATGTCCCTGGTATAGGAAGAGACACAGACCATTGCTAACATATAAATAAATAAAGTGCACACTAGGACCTCTCACGCCACTCGCCCCTGTCCGTAAGATGAGTCATTCCCTATACCCCTTGGCCGTCTTATGTTCCCGGTATAGGAAGAGACATAGACCATTGCTAACAAATAAATAAATCACAAGGCCTCGGCCATTGATATTCAACCGTTCAATTATCACATTCTCATACGTCACTTTAACGTAATTCAACATAACACATAAGCATAAGTACTAGATTCACAACTAGGCAAATAAGTCCAACAACATAAAATTTCATTCAGGCATTTTAACAAACACCTTGTATGCATAAACTGCAACTCATCTGTATTCAACAATAATTTACCCAATTTCATCAACAACTATAATATCACATAATCAACACATGAAAACACGCAAACCCATCCATATTCTCATTAATTCGAAATTAATATGTCTAAATTCTCAACTTCTCCAATTCAAATAAGTGAATTAAAAGTGCAATAAATAAAACTCAATTAACAATTTAAGAACATAATTAATATAAAAGGAAAAACCCCCAATTTAAAATAAACGCAAGACCTAACCCTAACATACACCCTCGTCTAGTCGCAATGGATAACCCCCGTTACCTTAGTGCGTAGATGAGATGCTTCCGGTAAGAATCCGCTAACGTGGTTTCTTCTTCTTCTTCTTCCTAGGCTTGTAATCTCTCTTTTATCTCTTTTCTCTCTTGTTTTAGGTTTTATGTTTTAAAAAGTGGCTGAAAAGAGGTTTAGAAAACTGTTTTGAGAAAGTTTGGGGAAGCGAACTATTTGGTCCCCAAAGTTTTAAAAGTTAACTCTTAATCAAAATTATTATTTTACTGCTCAAAAATAACCAATCTTTAGAAACAAAACTATTGTGTCCTTTTTATTTATAAAATTAGTAACAGGTTTTTAAAATAAAGTTTTTCGGAAGAGTTTCGGTTTTTGGCTAAAAATTAGTCGAGTGACCGGTTTTTGGTAAAATTTGTATAAAACGTTTTTGGATAAATTAAATCATAAATAAAACCATTTATAAAAATACGGGATGTTACCGATATAACTACACTCACACATGTAAGACCTATGTATGCAAGGGTATGTATTGAAATGGATTTATTACAACCTAGGGTTAATAGAATATGGATTGGTTCCTCTTTAGAGGAGGAACATGTGCATTGACAAAAGGTGGATTATGAAAAATCCCCAAAGTATTGTAATTTTTGCTGTCTTCAAGGGCATGAAAAGTTTGAATGCAAAAGAGTAAGGAGTGGCGTATGATATAGTAAACAAGAAATCAATGAAAATGAGGTAAATGCTAAAAAAAATGAGAGTAAGACTGAAATAGTTGGTAATCAGGAAAAAAAAAAAAGTGGTTTTAAAGCAGGTCTATATGGAAAAACAAAACAATAATGAAGTAGTGGCTGATGATATAGGATCAAAAAAGAAATTTTTGAGAAAAGAAAAGGGTAAATTGGTAGAAGTTAACAGTGAGGAGGAAAGAGAGCTTGCTAGTAACATGATTATCTCTACTGAAAAAGCTGAAACCTCTAACATAGATAATAACATGGTTGAGCAAACCAAGATGCTTATAGGAAATGAGATTCCAGAAATAACTATAGAGAATATCTTAGACACTCCTAAGGCCACAAGTAGTTACAGGGAAGCTCTAGAAACTAGGGGGCTAGGGTTAACAGGTGATACCTTTGGACAATATGAGGTGGACAGGGAGGAGAAGAATCAAAGTCAGTCAATATCTGACCAGATTTCTAACAACCCAAAGTCTGCAAAAGCAAAGAAAAATGAAAGGAATAAGGCTAACAAGAAGGCAAAACTCACACTTATGAACACACTTGAGCCCATGGAGGGCATTGTGGGTTTAAATGAGATTGAGGTACTGCTTTCAGCTACCAAAATGATGGACTCTCTTCATCTGGACTCTTGTGTGGGGGTGTCAAGAGAGAAATAGGAGATGGGATATTACTCTGATGTTCCACCAAGGAAAAGAGGAGGGAAGCCACCACAAAGATACTCACCTGAAGGTAAAATTACTAAGAAGGTACAATCTAATAACCTAAATGCATAATTATCTTATATGGAATGTCAGGGGTATAGCAAATGCCCTGTCTCAGGCACAACTTATTAAATACATTAAGAAGTTTAAATTAGATTTCTTTGCTTTATTAGAACCTATGTTACATTTTAATAAGACTCCCCCACTTGCAAACAAATTTAAAATGGATTCTGTGATTTCCAATACTAAGGAAGGGGGGAAAATTTGGTTTTTTCATAAAAAGAATATTGATATTAGTGTTATAATTATGACTTCCCAATCTATTACTATTAAGTTAAATGCTCTTAAGCCTTCTTTTTTGACAGTTGTCTATGCTAAGTGCACTTATCTAGCTAGAAGAGAACTATGGTATGATTTGACAAATTTAGCTCTGCATGATGAACCCTGGCAGGTTATAGGGGATTTCAATACTATTAGATATGATCATGAAAAGTTAGGTGGAAAACCTAAAGCTAATGCTGATAAAAATGATTTCCTAGATTTCATTTCCAATAATGCTTTAATTAATATGTCTCACTCTGGATCTATTTATACTTGGAGTAGAATTAATCTGGGAAAGGTTATGTTTGAGCAATTAGATAGGGCTTTAGTGACTCCTGTTTGGGAAGCTAATTTTAATAATACGAGTCTTACTGTAGCAGAAAGAAATGTCTCAGATCACTCTCCATTAATTCTCACCACCATTTCAGAAAAAGCCCCTGGTCCTACTAACTTTAAAATTTTCAGGATGTGGACTAAACATGAGGGTTTTAGTGAGATGGTTGCCAATAATTGGGGCATACATAGTCACTTAGAGGGACTGGACAATTTTTGTTTTAAGCTAAAAAGATTAAAAAATTGTATAAAAAAATGGAATAAGGAAGTTTTTGGTAATATACATGGCAATTTGGCCAAAGCAAAAGATGAACTGGTTTTTGCTGAAAATCAACTAGTCTCTATAGGGGACAATTTTTGTGAAGAATACAGTAAAATCCTTACTAATTACAATGCTTTGGTTCTTCAGGAAGAAATTTTTTACAAACAAAAAGCTAGGATTAAATGGTTAAAAGAGGAAGATAGGACTCAAAGTTTTTTCATCAAATACTTAGACACAAAAGAGCCAAAAGTAAGATTTTAAGTATCAAACTGGCTGATGGTACCACTATAGATGATTTCAAGGTAATTCAATGAGAGGCTGAAAACTTTTTTACATCACATTTTGCTTTTTCTGGTACCAATATGGATCAGGATTTATTTAGTTTTATTCCTACTTTGGTTACGAATACTGATAATAGTATGCTTACTATCCTTCCTAGTGAAGAGAAAATTAAAAAGGCTACCTTTGATATACCTAGTGATTCTACACCAGGACCAGATGGCTTCTCATCCTCTTTTTATATAACATGTTGGGGGACTATTAAAAATGATTTGATTAAGGTAGTGCATAGTTTCTTTAAAGGTAAACCTTTGCCTTTAGCTGCTATCTCCTCACTTATTGTGTTAATTCCTAAAGTGGGTAATCCCATAGATTTTACACAATTTAGACCTATTAGTCTATGTCAGGTTTTTTATAAAGTGGTCTCTAAGATTCTTACTTCTAGATTGGCTACAATTTTACCTAAAATTATTTCTAACCCTCAAAGTGGCTTTGTAGAAGGGAGACTTATAACTTATGCCATTTTACTTGCTCAAGAGCTTTTTAAACATCTTGGAGAGACTGTGAGGGGTGGAAATGTGGTTTTTAAACTAGATATGGCTAAGGCTTTTGATAGATTAAGCTGGTCTTTTCTTATGAAAGTGCTTGCATCTTTTGGCTTTAATGGTGTATGGATTGATTTAATAATGAGATGTGTGGCCAATACTAGATACTCTATTTGTTTAAATGGGGTTTCTTCTGGTTACTTCACCTCTGGAAAAGGCTTAAAACAAGGTGATCCTCTCTCTCCCCTCCTTTTCATTATTGCTGAAAAAGTCTTGAGCAGGGGTTTGAGTGATCTAATGGCTAGGGGCAGTCTATTGCCATATAAAACTTGTGCACATGTGGCACCTATTTCTCATATCCTTTTTGCAGATGATGTTTTAATTTTTGCTAATGGTAGCAAGTCTAATTTAGAAAACCTAATGTCTTTTATTAATAAATATGAAATGGCCTCTGGTCAATTGTTGAATAAAACTAAGAGTGTTTTTTTGACCTACAATGCTAAGCATGACAGGAAGAATATTATTGCTAGAACCACAGGTTTCAGTGAGGGTCCTCTGCCTACCAAATATCTAGGTATACCTTTGCACTACACTAAACTCACTTCTGTTATGTATGATCCTCTTGTTGAGAAAATTGGTAAGAAAGTGGCTAGCTGGAAAGCAAATTTTTTATCTCCTGGTGCCAAGCTCACTCTTATTAAACATGTTTTATCTTTTGTTCCACTTCATACTATTGCTGTCTTAAACCCCCCTAATTTAGTCATTGATAAAATTGAAATTTTTTTTGCTAACTTCTTTTAGGGAGAGACTGATGGACAGGTTAAACATCACTGGCTTAGGTGGGGTAGATTAGCTTGTCCTGTGAATGAGGGGGGAATAGGGGTAAGAAGTTTACAGGAATTTATGAATGCTTTACATGCTAAAATGAGTTGGAGATTGCTTGAGATTGATTCTCCGTGGACTATTTTCATGTTTCAAAAGTATTTCAGAAATAATCTTAATTGGAGTGATCCTATTGTTCATGCTAAATCTTCTTGTGTATGGAAAATGATTAGCCCTCATTTCAAGATTCTGGTGAATAACAGCTTATGGAATATCAATGAAGGATCAATCAGTTTCTGGTATGAAAACTGGTTAGGTGATGGTCCTCTCTGTAACTCTTTTAATGTTGTTTTCCCTAATGTGCGTTTAAACCAAGTCATTTCTTCTGGGGGGATGGGATACTAATATACTGTATCACATGGGGGGAAATGAACTTCTGCTCAAAGTTACCAGTAAAAATCTTTATCTGAGAAAGGGGGAAGATGTTGGATACTGGCCTTTCTCCTTTAATGGAGTTTTTACCTCTAAAAATTCTTATAATTTCATTAGAGATAAGAAACCTATACTTACTATGGCCAAATATATTTGTAACCCAATTTTGCCCACTAAAATTAGTATTTTCTCTTGGAAACTTTGGCATGATGCTATTAAACTGGATGAAGATCTTAAAAAAGTTGGAGTTTGCTTAGTTACTATGTGTTCTTGCTATGATAATCATGCTCTTGATTCTGCTAACCATCTTTTTGGACCTAGTGATATTAGCAAACAGGTTTGGAACTATTTCATCAAGGTTTTTGGTTATAATATATGCTTAAGAAGTTGTTGGTAACAAAATATGGTGAAATGGTGTAACTTATGTGATCAATCTCAAACAGGTATGTTGGCTTCTTTAGTTCATTTCCTTATTATATGGGAAATTTGGCTAAGTAAAAATAAATACAGGTTTGATAATGAGAAAATGAATGTTGATAATATCATTAACAAAGTGATTAAGTGGCTTAGAGACCTAAATTCTCTACTCAAACCTAAAAAACCTGCTAATAATTTTCATTGTTTAACACTTAGTAACTTAAATGTTCAGCCTATCTCTTGTAAAAGGAAAAGGGCCAAATTGGTTTGGTGGAGTTGCCCACCTTCTGGTAGATTGAAACTTAATCTAGATGGTTCATCACTCAGTGATAAATCCAGTGGATGTGGTGGTATCTTAAGAGACAATAATGGTAGGCTAGTTTTGGCTTTTTCATGCTGTACAGGGAAAAATACTAATACCTATGCTGAACTAATGGCCCTTAAAAATGGTCTGTTTATTTGCTACACTTTGGGGGTGACTGACATGCTTGTAGAAACAGATTCTGAGATGATTGTAAAATGGTGGAATAGTAAATCCTCTACAGGCATTAAATTTTCAAATTTATGGGAAGATATTACTATTTTAATGGATTATGTTTGTTTAACCATTGAACATGTTTTTAGAGAACAGAACCAAGTTGCTGATGGTCTGGCAAAAATGGGTTCAAATAGTAAGGATTTTATGACTTTCAGGGCTATGGACTTACCCAAAAATATCTATGCTGCATATTTTTTGGATCAAAAAAACACCCCTTGTCTGCGGGGTAGTTATTTTAAGATGTAGAAGGGTATGACCAAACAAGCTTCTATTGAACTTGGTTAAAGACCAGGTCATTGTTGTAGTTGGTACATATGTTAAAATAGATCTTTAAAGCTTATGAGGATTTATTTCTGAGGCTTCTTGTGCTCTAAAGGCAACTTTTCAAGAAAGACATTTGATCTGAGAAAATGTTGTGCTTTGTTTATGCTAACTAGCTTTATATTAGATTTAGGTTTACTATGACTGGGTGATCTGCTGAGGCAATTTTGCTAAAAATGTACAAGCTGTTTGGATCACTACATGTTATATTTGAATTACTGCTTTATGAGGTTTTTTGTGCTCTAAAAGGCAATTTTTCAAGGAAGACATTTGGTCTGAGAAAATGTTGTGCTTTATTATGTTAACTAGCTTTATATTAGATTCAGGTTTACGATGACTAGATGAGCTGCTGAGGCAAATTTTGCTAAAAAGTGTACAAGCTGTTTAGATCATTACATGTTATATTTGAATTACTTCATTATTCCCCCTAATAGCTCTTTTTGAGACCTTTTGCTGCTTTTCAATAGCCAGATTCCATTGTCCTAGGACTACGAGGAGTTGATTATAAATCTTACGCTTTTGATCACATTGATCGTGGTTATAAGGGGAGAGATAAGGATTGGGGTTATAAGGAGAAAAGCTGAGATTTTGTAATCAATTTCTTTGGTTTTAGGCTTTAGGATTTGGTTTCTTGATTTACGGCTTTTTACTCCCAAAAATGATGCTATATAGGTTCTTGTATTGTTCTATGTAATTCGTATGTTTGGCTATTAGTAGACTACTATGGGGGTTTGTCCCATGGTAAAAATGTTTAGATTGATATAAAAAAAAAGGTCTTTGAATTGAAAAAAAAAAAAAGGCCGACATCCAACTATTTAATAATATCTGGCAGTGGATTATTATTCCCTTTAATAATAATAGATGAGTTGCGGCGAATATCCGTCTTGACGACGGACTAGTTAACATTTTTTATATCTAATTGTACTTTTTCTTTTTCTTTTTCTTTCGGCCTTGGCCTCCATAACACCAAAAATAATAATTGATGAGAACTCTTGGTCAATTTTTTACTTAATTTTTTTCAAGCTAAAGTGAGTATGTTGTCAATGGCCATCCCCGACTGTTTTGGTATTCATAGGTCAACATCCAACTATTTAATACTGATATCTGGCAGTGGGTTGCTATTATGCTATATACCTTTAATGATGATAATCGATGAGATTTCTAGGTCAACTTTTTTTCTTATATATTAAAAAATGAAGCTGTACAGTTGGGTAATGGCTCTGTTTACATAATTGTAGTAATGCTCCCTATAGTTTCCATTTTACCATTTTGTGCATAATATCAATATTGATCCACACTTTTTTATTTCATTCTATCTTGATACATAACTGGAAGTTCAACTTTAATGCATGTCTATAGTTCTGATCCATACCGACTTAAAATGTAATTTCCATTTGTTTACATCTAATGTTTCCTAAGGACGCAATAAGATTAATTACAGAGAACTTAAGTACCTAAAAGAAAGGTAGTTGGGACCAATAAAAGGACCGACACGGTAAAATATAAGAAGTGGGGTACGTGTCAACAAGAGAAGCAAACGAGGAGGAAATCAAAGCAAAAAGAAAACCGCCGCCTATAAATACAAGGCCATTTGCTTACGGTTATTTGGAAAGTAATATTTATTTCTCTATGCTCCGTCTGTTATTGCATATTACCGCTCAATGAAGATGAGTATTTTTTTATGCTTTTGCATGTTTGCAATAAGAGAGCGGTCAATTAACAATATATCAAAAGTTATAAGCTAGTATATATTAGTGTTGACCACTGGAGCCATGAGAAGCATTAGAAATTTGGCCGGAATATGGATGCCGTTATTCTAGTCAAACCTTTTCATTGAAGACCAACAAACTAAAAACTACATATTTTTAGCAATCAACATTCACTACTCAATAAACACACTAGGCAAAAAAGTTTGATTGCTAATACAAAATTATGATGCTAATTAAGAATTTATGTTGTTAAAATTGATTTAGTAACAAAATAGCAACATAAAGTGATTGTGGCTAATTTCACAATATAAATACTAACAAAGAAAAAAAAGAGCAACAAATTACAGCATAAATTGCTGACAGTAAATTCTTATGTTTTGGACTTCAAAATAGACACATTTGCAACGTAAAGTTTGGTGTTGCTATAATTATAAATTTTCTTTTATTTTTATTTCTATTTACCTTTTATTTTATTTTTTGTGTTGCTACAACGTTGCTAAATATCATGCTAAGTCATAAATTATTCCTTTTGAAAGCTGAATTTTAGGTAAAAAAGAAATTCAACAAAAACAAATTTAAACTCATCGACAAACATTTAAATAAACTTACACAATAGTAGTTAATACATATTTAATCATCGAAGCCTACCAAATATTACATATAATACATAACCTTGTTTACAAACTACATACACTCAAACATTACACTAATCAAGCTGAAATTTTTGTTTGTTTTTGTTACCTGTAATAACAGATCATTTTGTTTTTGAGCCCGCTACTACATTTTTTTCTTCCGCTTCCATCTACTTACAATCTTTTTCTTTTTTGGAAATCAGGTGTGAAATACTTAACAGAATTGACAATACGTGCTGTCACATGACCTATTTCCGTTAACGTCAAGGGAAAATATTGTCAAATATTGTCAATTAAGGGGCAAATTTAAAAAAATTATTGTATAAAGTAAAAAAAAGCGCAAAAAAAAGTACGCATTAGGTGTAAAAAAACATAGGACCGGCCGTGATTTAGACCAATTGTTAACGCGTTAACGGAAATGGTTCACGTGACAGCAATTGTTGTCGATTTTGTTAATTATTTCACACCTGATTTACAAAAAATAGAAGGATCGTAAATAAAGAAAAGCGGAAGAAGAAAATGGTAATAGATGGCTTAAAAATGAAATGCGGTGTTAGTAACAAAAGCAAAAATAACCCCTGAAGATTACATTAACATTCAGCTTGACAATCATTGTAATCAGCTCATTCAGCTGGAGTTATTTTTAAGTGCGGGGACTGTTTGTTTATCTATATATTCTTTGATTGCTGGGATTTTTGGGATGAATATTCCCTATACATGGAATGACCATCATGGTTTCATGTTTAAATGGGTGGTCATCCTTTCAGGGGTACTTGCTGCTGTCCTTTTCGGCTTAATCATTTCCTACGCCCACTACGAGGGTTTGGTTGGATCCTGAAATCGGTAACAGGTTTTGATAATTAATATTCTAGTTGCAAATGTGGATGACGATAGATAAAAGAGAAGATGATGGGTTTTTTTCTTCTACTTTTTGTACTGTCATAAAAATTTACCAGTCAAAGAGCTGTCTAAACAATTTTCTGGCAAAAAAAAAACCTGATTTCGGAGGAAAATTTATTTTTTGCTTATTTCACTGAAAAAAATGCCTTTTGGGAGATGGAATAATTTTTCTCATTAGGGTTGATAGAATGGTGATTTAGTTTTTATATATTTGTATTTATGGAATATTGATCAGGTCGAGCATATATTTCAAGAGAAATACGGGCTCGGCCATGAGCCATGTGCTTATTCTGAGACCATTTGTGTGATGTTATTATGGTGGTAGAAGTGTCTATCTATGTTGTTCCTTCACCGGTAAGTGTTAAATCTTTATTATGTAATGCTAAATTTGTAATTATTATACCAACAATATATAGATCATTATTTTGCATGCATTGTTGTTGTCGGGATTAACTTGGTTGAATGGATTATTTCTAAGTGCACTTTTGAACTTAAATCCAGAGAAATAGTTCCAGAAAATATAATACTGCTTGTGCTTTCGCATGTTTGAGAGCTTATCTTTCACTTGGTACAATCGATTAGTTTTTTTAGTTGTGTTTAGTGGTTATACATAATAAACATAGATGAAAGGTATGGAGATGAAGGTAGAGAAAGCAACTTACAATTTTCTGCTCGAGTTTATGAAATTCCGACTGCGCTGTTCCGGTTGCTGTTACACTGTTCAGTTAGAACTGTGGTTATATCTGCAGTTACAACCACGGTTCTAACCAAACTTTAAAGATGTATATAACTCAGAATTGTGGTTATAATTGAAAGTAAATTCACACGCACGTTTTTAAACAGAGTTCATCCAGAACTATGGGCTACGTCTCTGAGGCATTCAACCAGATTTATAATACTATTTCAGGCACTCAAAGAGGAGTTCATGCCGTTTTAGTACATTTGGTGCATCACTTGGGCGACTGATATCTACGTGGTTCAAAAAATTGTTAATAAGATTTTAACAAAATTTGTTTTACCAAATCATAATATAACCACTTTTAAGATATACATATACCCAATTTTTACAATATCTTTTAAAAGAATATGACCATTTTTAAAATAGAATTTTTAGCAAGATATGAATATTTGAAAATTATATCAATCATAGACATAGAATTATACCAAATAAACCAATAAAACATTCCAATTTTAAACAATACTGATCGAAATTTTTGATTTTCATAAAGCTGAAGAAATATAGCAGATTTAAACATGTGTCAATAAAAAGTAGCAGAGAATATATATATATATATATATAGATTGCCAAAAAGCAGAAAATAATAATTTATTTTTACAAATATGTTTATTATGAGGATCCACAGAGTAATTTTATGCACCGAGACACTTAACATTGAGAAAAACTTACTTTTACTCTACACAAATACTTTTTAATAACCTAAAAAGGTAAGATCAATAAGTTTTAAAAGAGTTGGGTGACAAATTGTCAATTCATAATAAAATTACTCAGAGAGTATAATCAATAGCGTGTGTTATGGACTCCCGTTAAAAATAGTTGGGTATACTAAGAATATCACAATGATACCTGATCCATAAAAGGTCTATCCCAGAAAATTGGCTTGGACATTGAGTGAACACCACTTATGCACTTAGACCAGGTCTGATAAAAAGACTTAGGTTACAACTGTAGTTGCATCCACACTTATAACCATTTTACTTTTTGTGTACTAGCACTTAGTGCATTCGAAAGAGTTTTAGATTCAATTATTATTTTGCACCTAGTTCACATTTTTTATGGTCATTAACCAACGGCTTTTTCAAGATAAAAATACGTTTAAGCTCAATAAAAATTACTCTTGATCTCATAAACACTACTCATGTTACTCGCAAATATGCATAAAATGCAAATATAATCAATTAAATTCATAACGACATACTCCAATGTCACTTCTCAAATTTTCAAATTTATTAATATCAAGGGGTTTTGTAAAAATATCTGCTAATTGCCTTTCAGTAGAGACATGTTTTAGAATTAACCTCTTTTGTTCAACTAGTTCTCTAATAAAATGATTTCTTAAATCAATGTGCTTAATTCTGGAATGTTGAACAGGATTATAAGCTAAATATATAGCGCTTTTATTATCACAAAAAAGAGTTAGAATTTCTTGTTTTATATTATAATAGCAAAGCATTTGTCTCATCCATAAAAGTTGGGTACATCCACTTCCTGTAGCGATATATTCTTCTTCAGCAGTTAATAAAAAAATACAGTTTTGTTTTTTACTAAACCAAGAAACCAGATTATTACCAAAGTAAAAACAACCCCCGGATGTACTTTTTCTATCATCAATATTTCCAGCCCAATCAGCGTCAAAATATCCCACTAGAAAATTATTTGCGTCTTTAGTATATCACAAACCCAAATTAATTATCTCTTTGACATATTTAATAATTTTTTAACAGCTAACAAGTGAGTTTCAAGGGAATTAGCCTGATATTTAGCACAATTTCCAACACTCAAGTATATATCAGGCCTACTAGCAGTCAAATAAAGCAAGCTACCAATCATAGATCTATATAATGCGGGGCACACACTTTTTCTTTTATCATTCTTAGACAATTTAACAGTAGTACTCATAGGAGTTTTTTTTCTCTTTAGCATCATTCAAACCAAATTTCTTTACAAGATTATCAGCATATTTACTTTGACTAAAAAAAAATTACTTTATCATTTTGTTTTACTTGAAGACCAAGAAAATATGTAAGCTCACCACCTCCACTCATCTCAAATTCAGTTTTCATATCATCAATAAACTCATAAATTCTAAAGTCAGAAGTGGAGCCAAACACAATATCATCAACATAAATTTGAGCAATAATAATATTCATAGCAGTTTTCTTAGTTAATATAGTTTTATCAACTCCCCCTCTATTAAAACTTTTTTCAATCAAGTATTTTGTTAATCTATCATACCAAGCACTAGGGGCTTGTTTCAATCCATACAAGACATTTTTCAAAAAATAAACATGCTTAAGAAATTTTGGATCTTCAAATCCTTTAGGTTGACAAACATATAGCTCTTCTTGAATATTACCATTTAAGAATGCACTCTTAATATCAAGTTGAAACAATTTGAAATAATACAAGCAAGCCAAAGACAAAAGCATTCGTATAGATTCTATTCTAGCTACAGGTGCAAATGTTTCATCAAAATCAACTCCTTGAATTTGAGTGTATCCTTGTGCTACTAACCTCGCTTTGTTTCTAACGATTATTCCATCTTCATTGCTTTTGTCTTTAAAACCCACTTTGTTCCTATAATATTTTTATCAGTAGGCCTAGGCACCAAAGACCAAACATTATTTTGTTCAAATTGTGAAAGTTCTTCTTGCATAGCTAAGATCCATTCACTATTATTTAAAGCTTCTTTAATGTTTTTGGGTTCAACTTGAGAGATGTAACAAGCAAAATTAACCACATCATAATTTTTGTGTCTAGTTTTCATACCTTCATTGACATCACCTATGACATCTTTCAGAGAGTGATTTATTTGAGTTCTTACATACCGAGGTCTTCTTTCAGTTTGAACTGCAGCGTTTTGATAAGTTTCTACTGCCTTTTCACTCTCGGTTACAACTGTGGTTGTAACTGGACTTGTAACCACGTCTAGAACCTTATCCTTGCTTTTCTCCCCTGTTTGTTGCATGTTCCAACGCTCATCTTCATCACCTGTGATCTCAGAGATATTCTTAGATTCATCAAACACAACATTATATGACTCCATAACAGTATTTGTTCTTAAATTAAAGACTTGAAAAGCTCTACTGTTTTGAGCATAACCAAGAAATATTACTTCATCACTTTTAGCATCAAATTTCTCAAGGTGTTTTCTATCTTTTAGAATATAGCAAACACAACCAAACACATGAAAATATTTAACACTAGGTTTTCTTCCTTTCCAGATTTCATAGGGAGTCTTATTGGTTTCTTTTGTTAGATAAACCCTATTCATAATCGAGCATGCAGTACTAATGGCTTCAGCCCATAATTTTTTAGCTAATTTCTTAGAATTTAGCATGACTGTAGCCATCTTTTAAATAGTTCTATTCTTTCTTTCTACTACACCGTTTTGTTACAAAAATCTTTAAACTTAATATTTTTAAATTCAGTTCCATGGTCACTTCTTATCCTCATAATTTTACCAATTGTAGAGTCTTTCTCTATTTGAAGTTTTTTACACAATTCTCGAAAAGCTTTAAAAGCATATGATTTTTCTCTTAAAAAAGCAACTCATGTAAATCTAGAAAAATCATCATCAACAACAAGAATATATCTTTTACCGCCTATGCTTTCAGTTTGTATTTGGTCCATAAGATCAATATGAAGCAATTCAAGTACTTGTTTGGTATAAATTTGATTAGTACCTTTGTGAACACTCTTAGTCTGTTTTCCTTTATCACAATCACCACAAGTAACATTATTTTTAAAGCTCAGCTTAGAAATATCTCTAACAAGATCCATATTGACTAATTTACTTAGAGTTTTGTAATTCACATGCCCTAATTTCTTGTTCCAAATCTCAGTATTACCAGTGACAACTTGATTGCAAGTATATTTTGTAGATTCAGTGTTCGATTCATCATAAATATAACAACTATCAGCAGATTTAACACCGGTCATAATCAAGTTACCATTTTTATCAGTAATAAGGCATTTTTCTATATTAAAACTAACATGCAGATTATTATCACACAGTTGACTTATACGGAGTAAATTAGCCTTTAACCCATCCACAAGAAATACATCATTAAGTTCAGGCATTCCAGATTTGTTCAATATTCCTTTACCAATTATTTTACCTGTATCTGCACTACCAAAATTAACAATTTTACCTGGAGCTTTACAAATATCTTTGAGAAATTCTGCATTACCTGTCATGTGTCTAGAACAACCATTATCAAAATAACAGACATTAGATGATGAAACTTTTAAAGAAGTAATAGATGCAGAGATACATTGAGCCTTGTCAGTTTTCCTTTTAGGTACCCAAATCCATTTGAATTTTTGATTAAGACTCAATTTAGCAGTGATATCATGGGCAATAGAATTTTTGTGTAATTTCAAATAACATTCTCTTTCAAAATGATCTGAATTATTGCAAATATTACAATTTTTAAAAATAGACTTGTTATTAGTAAAGCTACTTTTACAGCTTGTGTTCTGACTGGTTACAACCGCGGTTGTAACTTTACTTTTAACCATATCCAGTTTGGGTATTTTAAAGATTTAACAAAAACAGTTTTCCCTTTTTCTTCGAAACCAGTATAACCTAATCCACTATTATCTTTTGAGGCCCTAGAGTAGGGTAACATTTTATCAAGTTTTTCAGTGGCAGGAGCGTTTAACAGTTTTATCTTTCTTTTGGTCTCATTTAACTCAAGTTGTTTCCTATAAAGTTTTTCATTAAGATATTTTACTTGATTAGTTTAATACTCATTCAGTTTATTCATAGAGAGGGACTTTTTACTGAGAGCCTTGTACTTTTCATATAAACAGATATATTGCTTTTCAATTTTTTCTTTAGAAACTTCTTCTTCATCACTTTCAGAGTCGGTTTCAAGTTCAGTTCTAACTGTGGTTGTAACTGACTGATTATCCCTATCGATTTTAACCATAAAAGCAGTTTCTGTAGAAAAGTAACTATGACTATCCTCATTATCAGAATTAGTTTGTAATTGTTGAAGTTTATAGGCCTTAACTTTAGTGGTTTCTTCAAAAGTGACTCTTAAAATATCCCAAGCTTCTCTAGCTATATCACAGTGAGAGATATACCTGAAGACGCTTAATGTGACCCCAACAAAGATTATATCGATGGCTGTGGAATTTGCTCTTACAAATTGGTTTTCATCTTCACTCCAAATTTCTTCAGGTACTAGTACCAATTCTCCATCACCATCAGATATCATAGGGACCTCCCATCCATTCAGAATCGATTTCCAAGCCAGCTCAGCTTGTTGTTTGATGTGCGACTTCATCCGGATTTTCCATACCACATAGTTTCCACCTCCTTCAAGCAGTGGTGGTCTATTGCTAGCGTTTCCTTCCCTCATCATGTCCATCTTGACCAGAATGCAGGATCCACACCAAGTAGGGTCTGGTGTGAAGCTCTGATACCAATTGAAATTTTTACTTCGCTGTTCCAATTGCTATTACACTGTTCAGATAGAACTATGGTTATAACTGCAGTTGCAACCATGGTTCTAACCAAACTTTAAAGATGGATATAACTCAGAACAAAAACGTACTTGAAAGTAAATTCACACGCACATTTTTAAACAGAGTTCACCCAGAACTTTGGGCTACGTCTCTGAGGCGCTCACCTAGATTTATGATATTATTTGAGGCTTGCAATATAGGACTCGAGACTTATGAAAACTCACAGACTCTCTCTTGATTTTCTGCCTATCACTATATTGCTATTACTAAATACCTATCACTTATAAACAATAACATTCCGTTGTTGTTACTCGTATTTTTTAGTCCACGTGTATTCTCTCTAAGATAAGTTCTTTATAAGTATAGAACACGTGATATTTTACAAGCAAGTATGAGACTATTTATAAGAATAAAAGTCTTTCAAATCTTCGCATTCCTTTTCTTCTATCTTCAAGAATTCCGCTGCCGATTGAATGAAAATTTGATCGCCATCTTTACAAGATAATTAGAGATAAGTCTTGTTAGGATCTCATGCCTATTTTGACTCCAAATCTTCTTAGAAAATTCGATTGACTTAGCTTGTAACAAGGAGTTTTAGTTGGCTTCCTTTTAGAAGATAAACTCCTTTCAATCTTCAAGAGATAATATTTTTATTCAAAAAGATTCAAATATGTTAGTACAAGGTAGTATATATCTTGAAATAAAAGATAATATTTTTATTCAAAAAGATAATATTTTTATTCAAAAAGATTCACAGGAGACAATCTTTTTGATAGATTTATATATGGAACAATATATCTCCTAATATGATTCAAACTTATACTCAGCAAATCAATAACTAATCATTCCTATAAGATTGAATAAGAAAAAAATTTATTTAGCAAACTTTAAGGGACAGAACAAATCTTTTCATAAGGTAATATCTTTTTAAAAACAAATCCCACATAATTTGAAAAGATAATGTCACGCCCCGAAATCCGAAAAACGGACATCAATGCATGACTTTTTGAACAGAAGGAAAAAGAACCTGTTGGTACAAAATTTAACTTTTAAAGGAAAACAACTTGCGAGCTAAAGGAACAATTATACGAATGAAATAGAAATGTTTGCCAAACGTGGCTACTAGACAAAATGGTTTTAACAGATTTATATAAAAAAATACCAAACGAATATAATTTTCCCGTAGCCTACAACCTAAAAAATGATCTAAGTAAAAAAGAAAGCGACTGAAAGAAGCCCCGAACCCATGCGATACATCGCTAATGCTCCTATCCAATTGTCTCAACCTAAGTTATACCTGAAAGACAAAACTGTAACGGTGAGTCCTACGCATATACATAGACGGTGCGGCACCACACATGATAACGTCACTCCATCCAATAAATGCAAGAAATCACAAACAACAACTATAATAACAACGTATCAAAAGAAATGTAATAGCATCATACAACGAAATAAATTAAATAATTCCAACACACATCTATAACACACATGGACCTCTCATGCCACCTACCCCAGTCCGTAAGGTAGGTCATTCCCTATACCCCTCGGCTCGTCTTATGCCCCCGGTATAGGGAGAGACATAGACCCTTGCCAACATATAAATATTTAAAGTGTGTACTTGGAGCTCTCACGCCACTTGCCCCAGTCCGTAAGACGAGTCATTCCCTATACTACTCGGCTCGTCTCATACCCCCGGTATAGGAAGGGACATAGACCATTGCCAATAAATAAATCTCAAGGCATCGGCCAATAATATTATACCATTAAATTATCACAATTCTCAATAAAATCACATTCTCAAAATACTAGCATTCCTAAATGTCACATTATCGCAATTCAACAAAACACATAAGCATAGATACTAGAATCACAACTAGCCAAACAAGCCTTATAGCTATCAATTAATTTCTTGCCAAACAAAGCTCAACAAAACTCATAAGTATCAATTCTCCAAAAAGTCAAATTGCCAAATAAGTACAACAACATAAAATCTCATTCAGGTATTTTAACAAACACTTTGTATGCATAAACTACAACTCATCTCTATTCAACATAAATTTAGCCAATTTCATCAACAACTATAATAACACATACCAACTCATAAAAACACACAAACCCATCTATATTCTCATTAATTCGAAATTCATATGTCTAAATTCTCAATTCTCAAATTCAAATAAGTGAACTAAAAGAGCAACACATAAAACCCAATTAACAATTTAATAGAATATAATTGAGATAAAAGAAAACCCCCAAATTTTAAAAACGCAAGATCTAACCCTAACATACACCCCCGTCCAGTCATAATGGATAACCCCCGTTACCTTAGTTCATAGAGGAGATGCTTCCGGTAAAGGCTCGCTAATGGTGGTTTCTTCTTTTTATTCCTAAGATTGAAATCTCTCTTTTCTCTCTTTAGTTCCCTGTTTATTTTTTTGTGGTTTTTGGTTTTCTGTTTTGAAAAGTGGGAGGAAAGTGTTTTGAGAGAATTTGGTGAAGCGAACTATTTGGTCCCCATAGTTCTAAAAGTTAACTCATACTAAAACTATTATTTTACTGTTCAAAAATAACAAATTTTTAGAAACAAAGTTATTGGATCCTTTTTATTTATAAAATTAGTAACATGTTTTAAAAATAAAGTTTTTTGGAAGAGTTTCGGTTTTTGGCTAAAAATTAGGTGTGGCCGTTTTTTGGTAAAACTTGTATAAAACGTTTTTTGATAAATTTAATCGTAAATAAAACCATTTATAAAAATTCAGGATGTTACAACACACACTCCTTAAAAGTACAAGTCGTGTCATAACCATTTATAAATTCCATTTCCTCTCTAAATAACTACAACCCAGAAAAGATCAACTTTCATAAATAAGACCATAATAATTTAAAAGTACAAGTCGTGTCATAATCCAAAAAAATAAACTACACAGGGTCCACAACTCGTTATACTCCACCATCCATAACTCAAGTAAATGAAAGATACGTAAGAATCTCAAATAAAGTATATCTAATAGAATAAAAGACAATAATCTAAAACAATCAGCTACAAAATAAAAGACAATAAGGTAAACTAAGATGACATGCTTCTACCTCAACAACTCCAAAACGTCTACAAAACTCAAAATACTTGTCTTTCTAGTAAACTAAACTCTAATAAAATAAACTCTAAACTCTAGGCGTTACAACCCTTCCCCGATAAAGAAATTTCGTCCCGAAATTAGAAAGCATCTAAGGAAAAGTATCTAAAGAAAAGACGAGGTCAGGATACTTCTTCTTCATCTCATTCTCGCGTTCCCAAGTTGCCTCCTCGGCTCCATGGTGTTTCCAAACCACATTTATCAATCAAATCATTTTTCCTCGAAGTTCCTTCTCTTACACATCGATAATCCTCGTAGGTCCCACCTCGTGGTCACATCCGCACTAACCTCAATGTCCTCAAAGTCCACCATGTGTGAAGGGTCGTGATGGTACTTTTTCAACATTGACACATGGAACACCGGGTGAACCCCCGCCAACTTTGATGGCAAGTCCAACCGGTATGCAACTTCTCCACATCGGTCCATGATCTCAAATGGTCCGATAAATCTCAGGCTCAACTTCCCTTTAGAGCTAAACCTCATAATCCCCTTCCTTAGCGAAACTCGCAAAAATACTCGATCCCCCTTTTCGAACTCCAAAGGTCTCATTCTCTTATCTGCATAACTCTTTTGCCTACTCCGATCCGTCTCAAGCCTTTGTCGAATTAACTTAATCTTTTCTGTCATTTCTCGAATCAATTGCGGTCCTAACATTCCCGCTTCTCCCACCTCGGTCCAACACACCGGAGACCTACACGACCGCCCGTATAAAGCCTCGAAAGGTGCCATGCCAATACTAGCTTGGAAGCTATTATTATACGCAAACTCTACTAAGGGTAGATGGCTCTCTCAGCCTCCCTTGAAGTCATTCACACATGCGCGCAACATATCCTCTAGCACTTGGATAGTCCGCTCTGATTGTCCATCCGTTTGGGGATGGAACGCCGTACTCATTGTCAACTTGGTCCCTAAGGTATTTTTGCAATGCCCCCCAGAACCTCGACACAAACCTCGCATCTCGATCCGATACTATCGAAACCGGTACTCCATGAAGTCTAACAATTTCTTTCACAAACCTTCGTCCCAAGATTTCCACCGAGTTCGTCATCTTAATTGCAATGAAGTGTATGGATTTGGTCAAACGGTCAACCACAACCCACACACCGTCATTCCCACTTACCGATCTAGGTAAGTTCGTCACAAAATCCATTGCTATCCTTTGCCACTTTCATTCCGCCACCGGTAAGGGTTGGAGCATACCCGCCGGCCTTTGGTGTTCCGCCTTCACTTGCTGGCAAGTTAGGCACCTGCTAACATATGAAGCTACATCTCGTTTCTTTCCGTGCCACCAAAATTGTCTCTTCGCATCGTGATACATTTTCGTCCCACCGAGATGAACGGCTAATTTCGGAAAGAAATGACTTTTTCTTTTTATTTTATTTTGTTGACGTCTCGTTTTTATTCTTGCAAAGTCATTGCTAATTTACTAGAAATTGAAGTTTGCAAATAAAATAACTCCGATTTGGGTTTAATCATTTAATTCTAAAAATTAAAAGAGTTCTTAGTGAAATCAAAAGTGATTTGGTTTTCACGATAGAATCTCATTCATTTGTTTATTGGGCGCCATTCTTTTAAGCAAACTAATAAAGTTGTAATTAGTATTTGCGGTTAAGAATATTAGTTTTCTTGCGAGAAACTAAACATATTTGTCTTGTCATTTTAGATGACTAATGAGTATCAAACACCCATCGTTCCTTTGGAAATGTGTAGAACGTAGTTGTTATTGGCAGTATCCAAAACACTGCGAGCGCTACGAGAGGGGGGGAACAAGCTCAGGCTCAAGCTGAGGCCAAAACTACGGCGGCAAAGGCTGCGGCCAACACCGCTGTGGCAGAGGCTGATGCTATGGCTGAGGCTGCGGCCGTAGCTCAGGCCGCTGCAAAGGCTGCGGCCAAAGCCAAGGGCAAGGCTCCGGCTACTTCGGCTATGCTCGTTTGCCGACCTCTCATTTAGAAAAGCCGGAAAAGTTTAGGGTCAACAACTTTAAACGTTGGTAGCAAAAAATGCTGTTTTATTTAACTGCCCTTAACCTGACCCGGTTTCTAAAGGAGTCTGCACCCGTCCTAACCGAGGACGATGAGGACGTGCATACGGTTTCGGTGGTGGAAGCATGGAAACACGACGACTACCTATGCCGAAACTACATCCTTTGTGCTCTTGATGACACTCTTTTCAGTGTATTCGAGCCCAAGGCTTCTGCAAAGGAGGTTTGGGAAACCCTCGAAAAGAAGTACAAAGTGAATAACATTGGTGCAAAGAAATTTGTCATCACAGATTTTCACGAGTACATGATGGTTGACGGAAAGAGTGTTATCGAGCAGGATGAGTAACTCCATCTCATATACCATATGCTTGATGTCGAAGGGTTAGTAATAAATGAACCTTTCCAGGTGGCATTAATGATTGAGAAACTGCCACCCTCATGGAAAAAGTTTCAGAACTACCTGAAACATAAGCGAAAGGCTATGACTCTAGAGGGACTCATTGAGAGACTCAATGTTGAGCAAAGCAACCGCCGATCTGGAAGGAAAGGCGGTGGCGGGGCAAGCAACGCGGTTGCTAAAGCCAATGTGGTTAAGGACACTGCATCTAAGCAAAAACGCTTTGACAGCGGAGTCGGTGCTGCTCCCAAGAAGAAATTCCTGGGAGTCTGCTTTGTGTGCAACAAATCGGGCCATCATGCCGCGGATTGTAAGATGTGCATCGACAAGCCCAACCCCCCCCCCCCTCCCCCCCAAAAAAAAAAGAAAAAAAAGAGGAAGTTTCAAGGGAAATGGATGAAGATGGCACCTGCTCAGACAAATGTGGCTGAGGGAGGAGATGATGCTGGACAAGACTACATGCACCTGAGTGATGTGGTCTCTGAAGTGAACCTTGTGGGGAGCAACCCAAATGAGTGGTGGCTGGATACCGGTACCACAAGTCACATATGCACCAGCAAATGAATGTTCAAGACCTTTACGGCCATGGACAATGAGAGCTGCTTCATGTGGAACTCGGCTACTTCCAGGGTGGAAGGAAAAGGAACCGTGATGCTGAAGATGACATCGGGAAAGGAGCTAACACTGACAGGCGTGCTCCATGTGCCGGAATTCGTCAGAATCTGGTCTCCGGCTCAATGATGGTGAACAAAGGGTTTAAACTTGTTTTTGAATCTTCTAAAATTGTAATCACCTTAAATGGAATGTATGTAGGCCGTGGCTATATGATCAACGGCCTGTTTAAATTAAATGTTGGAACTCTGGTTCCTAAAGCCAAGTCTGCTAGTGAGAGTGCTAAGACTGAGGCCAGTACCAAGAATAATGTAATCATGAATGTTGCCCAAGTGGCTAATTAAACTTAATTTGCTTATTCTTGTGATTCATTTAATTTATGGCATGGTAGATTAGTTCATGTGAATTCTAATTCAATGAAGAAATTAATATCACTAAATCTACTACCAAGTTTTGTCTTCAATAAACAACATAAATGTGAGGTTTATGTTGAGGCAAAATTAACTAAGTCTTCGTTTCAACATATTGAACGAAGTACTGAACCTCTCAGTCTAATACACACGGATGTATGCGACTTAAAGTTTATACAAACGCGAGGAGGGAAAAAGTATTTCATCACGTTTATAGATGACTGTACTAGATACTGCTATGTTTACTTAATGAGAAGTAAAGACGAAGCGGTAGAGAAGTTCGCTCTTTATAAGACCGAAGTAGAAAATCAACTCAATAAACAGATTAAAATATTGAGAAGTGATAGAGGTGGTGAATACGAAGCACCGTTTGTGCAGATATGTGCAGAAAGTGGCATTATACATCAAACCACAACCTCATACTCTCCGGAGCAGAATGGGGTTGCCGAGAGTAAGAATAGGACGCTCAAGGTAATGATGAATGCTATGTTAATAAGTTTTGGATTACCCCAGAAAATGAGGAGGGAAGCGCTGCTTTCCGCCAACTATGTGTTGAACAATCTACCGCATAAGAAGCATGATAAAACACATTATGAACTATGGAAAGGCCATCGGCCGAGCTATAAAATCTTAAGGGTCTGGGTTTGTCTTGCGAAGGTCCTAGTCTCGCTTCCGAAAAGAACAAGAATAAGGCCAAAGACGGTAGACTGTGTATTCATAGGATATGCACACAACAGTAGTACTTATCGTTTTCTCGTGCACAAGTCGGATAATCGCGATGTCCATGTAGATACTATCATCGAAGCTCGAGAAGCTTCTTTCTTCGAGGATATCTTTCCCCGCAATTCTTCCAGAACTATAGAGACTGAGGAGTCAAACAGTGAGGAAAATGTGGGGGTAAGTGAACCGATTGAGGAAGAAGAAGAAGAGCCTCGACGAAGTAAAAGGGCGAAAAAGGAAACGTCTTTCGGTTCAGATTTTGTAACCTTCATGATAGAAGGCGAACCGGCGACATTCAAACAAGCAATGTCATCCCCGGAAGCCCAATATTGGGAGGAAGCGATCAACAATGAGGTTGAATCGATATTACAAAATCACACTTGGAAACTAGTGGATCTTCCATCCGGGTGTAAGCCACTAGGACACAAGTGGATCTTCAAAAGGAAGAGAAAGGTCGATGGAACAATC
This sequence comes from Primula veris, assembly GCA_963682055.1. Lineage (NCBI taxonomy): Eukaryota > Viridiplantae > Streptophyta > Magnoliopsida > Ericales > Primulaceae > Primula > Primula veris. The sequence continues at coordinate 22,176,210 of OY821743.1, read as the reverse complement.
GAAAAATATAAGGCGAGACTTGTAGTGAAAGGTTTTAGACAAACCGAAGGTGTCGACTATTTCGACACGTATGCTCCTGTCTCCAGGAAAACGTCAATCCGGATTGTCATTGCACTCGCGGCACTGTTCAATCTGGAAATACATCAGATGGATGTGAAAACGGCGTTCTTGAATGGGGAATTGGAAGAGGAAATTTACAAGGAACAACCCGAAGGTTTGTGGTTCTAGGTAAAGATAATAAGGTGTGTAAACTTGTAAAGTTTTTATATGGACTTAAACAAGCACCTAAACAATGGCACGAGTAATTTGATAGAGTGATGCTATCCAACGGTTTCCGTATCAACGAGTGTGACAAATGTGTCTATGTAAAAGGAAATGAAAAGGATTACGTGGTAGTCTGGCTTTACGTAGATGACATGATTATAATAGGGGGTAGTGATAACATCAACTCTACTAAGAAAATATTGTCACAAAAGTTTGAGATGAAAGATTTGGGTGTCGCTGATGTAATACTTGGTATGAAAATCATCAAGACATCAGACGGATATGCGTTATCTCAAACACATTATGTCAAGCAGATGCTGTATAAATTTGATAAAGATAGTAGGGCTACATCCAGAACTCCAATAGAGATCTCAACCAACCTAAAGAAGAACTTTGGGGAGAGTGTGAGACAATTGGAATATTCTCGGATAATAGGCAGTCTTATGTACGTCATGAACTGCACTAGACTGGACATAGCCAACTCAGTAAGTAGGTTGAATAGGTATACCAGTAATCCCAATGGGGAGAACTGGAAGGCCATCATGAGACTTCTCAGATACATGAGATTTACGGCCGGCCGAGGGTTGCATTATACCAGATATCCAGTTGTGCTGAAAGGGTATTCTGATGCCAACCGGATCTCGGATTCCAATAGTACAAGGTCCACGAGTGGATGTGTTCGTACTGAGTGGAACGACTATTTCATGGAGATCATCCAAACAGACCTGCATAGCTAGATCAACTATGGAATCTGAGTTCATAGCTTTGGATCTAGCGACAGAAGAGGCTGACTGATTGAGAAGATTTCTGGAAGGAATTCCAATGTGGCCGAAACCTGTTCCGGAAATAAGCATGCACTGCGATAGTCAGTCAGCTATTGGACGGGCACATGATCACATGTATAATGGAAAGTCCCGACATATTCGTCGGAGACATAAATCCGTAAGAGAATTGTTAGCTAACGGTGTGGTATCCCTAGATTTTGTGAGATCTAAGGATAATATTGCAGATCAATTAACAAAAGGCTTGACTCAGGTAGGAGTTGAAGTCTCATCGAGGGGAATGGGGTTGAAGCCCATCAAATTGGACACCCCCTCAGAGGCTACCCAACCCGAACTGGATTCTCCAGCATCAGGTTCAACGGGAAAACCGAACTGTGGGGGTGACCGAATAAAGCACTCGGGAACCTAGTTTCCCAACCCATTTCTAGGATGAAAGAAATATAAACCTAGACCATTTAAAGGGTGAGCATGAGTTTCTTAATGAAAACAAGGATATCTAAGGTCGAGAGGGATGAGTCAGGACACCCTTAACTTGAAATCACCTATGACGAGTGTGTATGGCCGATACTATGTGATGAGCCATGGGCTAAATCACTAGAGCACTCGGTTGAATTTTGCCAAGGCAGTCCAGGGCCAAATATGGACAACAACCAAACGGCTTAGTAAGTGGTGTAGAGAGGGCACTGTGTGAGTATTACTGTAACGACCCGGCCCCACGGACCGAACCGTCATGCCCGTATCAACAATATTGTCCGCTTTGGCACAACTTCCCAGGGGGGTCACCCATCCTGGTACTACTCCAAGCTAAGCACGCTTAACTGTGGAGTTCCGTCCTCGCTATTGTGCCGCACGGCTTTAAAAGGCATTGTTGAAAGGAAATGGATCTTTAAGCTCATATACCACATGAGTACTCTCATATCTGGGCGATGTGGGACTGACGCACAATACCGCACCACAGAATTTCCTTCCTGAAAATTTGGGTCGTCACAATCACCCTCCCTTTAGGCACGACGTCCTCGTCGGGCACGTCATCCTTCAGGGGCTCACACACACGTGCTAGTCCCCATATTTTCGGCCAGATAAAGGCTCTGATACCATATGTAACGACTCGGTCCTACGGACCGCACCGTCACGCCCGTATCAACAATATTGTCCGCTTTGGCACAACTTCTCAGGGTGGTCACCCATCGTGGTACTACTCCAAGCTAAGCACGCTTAACTGTGGAGTTCCGTCCTCGCTATTGTGCCGCACGGCTTTAAAAGGCGTTGTTGATAGAAAATTGATCTTTAAACTCATATATCACACGAGTACTCTCATATCTGGGCGATGTGGGACTGACGCACAACACCGCACCACAGAAATTTCTTCCGGGAAATCTGGGTCGTCACAATTACCCTGGTATGCACAAACGCTAAAGGGTTCAAGGCTTTAAGGCTACCCAATAGTAGCATATCAGATTTTACGTTACTATGGCAGGTTAAAAGCGCGCGCTACCTGTCCTTATACAATGAAATCTTGCGGTTCTCTCGTATGCATTTAGGGGCATTTTTATTTTCATTCCATTGCATTCATATGTGTAATTGTTGGAAAACATGTTTTAAACATGTTTTATCGGTTCATTTGTTTTATTAAAATTGAATGCATAACTTTTCATGAGCTAACATGGTCAAGTACTTGATATTACTGCCTTGGCTCATTTGTTCTGAAAGAACCATAAGAGAAAAAAGTATTATCAAAGGCTGCGCCAAACTCAATAGTAACAAGCCTCACATGTTTAAATGTTTCTGTTGTATCTATTGTTAAGCAGACGTGGCATAGTTTACAGGATTAATTTTGAAATTCCATTTGGAACCAGGTTACTGGTTTAGACGTACATCAAATTCAATGGGTAGTGTAATGTAATGTTTTTATCAACGGTTGGAAAACATGTTTTAAACATGGGTGTTTCGAATGGTCATAGGACCAACTTTGAGTCGATATTACATGTGACAACACTGAGTTGTTAATGCCGTACTCAAAGAGTTTGAATAGCTCGTGTGACGAGTTTCGTAACGGTATATCGCATGACCTTTTCAGAGAATGAGTGTGAATATTAATCGGCTTTAAAGTTGGGTTCTCGAAAGAAGGGAAAACTTTAATGCTGAAAAATAGAATAAATAAAGGAAAAACCATTGAGGGTTATCTCATATTGGAGAATTAAGAGTCAATTTTTCAATATATATAAAAGTACAACTCATGTAGTTGTTAAACTATTATGTACACATACACATAAGTGTATGAGTGTGTACCACACACGTGCGCGCTCGCTCGGGTCTCGGGACTCGGGCCTCGGGTCACGGGATTTGGGATTTGGGATTTGGGATTTGGAGAATGTCTCGTATCTTGGGTCTTGGGTCAAATCTGAAAATGGAGTTTTGTATAAAATACAAAAGAAGTCCCTAGAGTATCCACCAAATTGATACGCCAGCATTCAATGAGAATAAATTGCAGATTGAGTGATACAATTTAATAAATTGAATGGACGGATTATGGGGATGTAACTCCCAGAATTAAATGGACCATTATGGCTGCGGTTTCTGAAAAACCTATAAAAGGCAGTCTTTCCCCTCTCATTCAGACACAACACACACACAACACAGCATACATAACATCATATTAGAGAGAGAATCGCACAACCAACAGCTCGATCTGTGGTTCGATGCCGTTTTCACGCGAGCCACTCAGTGACAGAAGTTGTACCTTGGGAACAAAGTCCCGAGAACCAGAAACAGTAAGGTGGTTTGAGAAATATTGTTTAAGGAAAACTGCTTGCAGTTGACTCTTCTTTTATTTCTTTTCTTTTCAGTATTGTTTACTTTCTGTTATTTTGTTTTAGTATTGTTTACTTTACATTCTGTAATTTATTTTCCAGTATTGTTTACTTTCCTGTATTTATTTTCCAGTACTGTTTACATTCTGTTATTTACATTTCCAGTACTGTTTACTTTTCTGTATTTAATTTCCAGTCCTTTCTGTTCTGTAATTTATATTCTGTAATTTCTTTTATTTACAAAAATAGTCCAGAAGTTTAGTAATCATACTATTCTGTCTGACAGTTTCTTTTTATTGACAAACAGTCCTGCAGTATAGTCTTTATACTATTCTGTCCGACTGTTTCATACAATACAATTCAGTCCAGCAGTTTAATAATTTATATTAAATCTGTCTGAAATTTATTTATTGTAATTTAATTTCTGTACGAGTCAGGAATTTTGTAACAGAGTAATATTCATTTTTCAAGTGAAATAAAATTGTTTATTTCCATTTCAGTACTTGTCATTTACATTATTGTTTTTCGATATAGTAAAAACCAACATCAACTTCGCCACGAACCAACTTATTCAATCAGTTTTCACGATGGCAGTTGCTTTCTCACATTTTTTTCCCGTGCATACAGACACTTGTTGTCTCAATTTTGATGAGTTCAGTTGTATTTATGTTCTTTTAGCTTTTGTGATTTCATGATAGCTACTAGCTAACTGCAAGTTGTGTAACCTGTGTTGTCGTGTAGTTGAGTCATCCTTAGTGAAACTTATAGTTCCCATGAAAACTTTGTATTCGGCAAATCAGTTCCGATAAATTGACTTCGTAAGTTTGAAAAATCAATTTTTATAGAAAGTTGCAACACCTTCTAACACTGTGAATACCACAATCCCGTTCCTTCTAACACTTCGGGAATTTGTACTTGTATCTACGAGGTCATGTATTGGATTGGATTCAGAAAATTAGGCATCGAAATAGAACACACCATCAAACAAATCACCGTATGCTTACTTCACGATTAGTTAGTATAAAATTTCTCGACCAAATGAAACACACAAAAGCATGTACCCTTCTTCTTGTTCATTTATCATTTTATATGTGATATGTAAAATATCCATATTTGTGCCACGATGAAACATCAGAATAGTATATATACTGAAATTCAAAGGCGCATAGAACACAAGACCACAATTTAATGGAAAAAAGTAAATAATGAAGTAGCAGCATATCTAATTATGCAACAGTGTTTACAAAATGATCGATACAAATAAAATTTTGACCCGATTTACAAAGTGGAATACAAAATCTATTGAAATCGCATAGTAAAAATATCACTACAGACTACCCAGTACCCCCAGGTGGGCTACCCTCTGCTCGCCATGTCTCATAGTTATGACGACACAAAGGGCAGAGCATCAGACGCCCAACCTGCCAGCAAAGAGCGATACACTCGATATGAAATAGATGAGAACACAAAGGGAGCAACCTGAGGCTGCTCCTTTCGTCAAACTCATCTAAACAAATCGCACATGTATCGCTCTCCCCCGCCTCTGGGGGGGAATAAATCTGAACAGGAAACGATTCGACAAATGCTCGACGATCGAGCGTTTGTTGAACCATTTCCTGTTCTCGAAGGAGAGCGTCTCTCCTCTGATAATACCGATAAATCAGATAAACTAAAAGTCCAACTAACGCTAATCCTAGAAAAACGCATCCTGTTCCTATTAACAGATATATGTTTATTTTTTTCTTAATTTTTACATTACCCACCAATTTGTATGTAGGCAAAATACCTGCATCCACGCATCTTGCTGGGAGAAGAGCAAGAAACAACAGCATACCACCAAAAGTCTACAAAGGTAAAAAAAAAATTAGTCCGGTCTACAATTAAGTTCTTAACTAATAAGTACTTATCATAAAAGCAAAATAAATCCGATTTGGAGTATTTCCAATTTTTATTTTTATTTTCGGTCAACGCTACATTGCCGGAATCTGGCCAATAGTCTCAGTTAAACTTAATGGGTCAAATATGTTTGGTGAAAGGTGCTGGTATTCTGAAAACTAAAATAAACAATGGTAACACAATGTTTAAACTAAACACATCCAAGCAAGTAGTGTACTTAAACTTACGTAATTTTCTAACAAATAACACAAAACCTTCCATTTCCCAAATTCATACATATACAAATATTTTGCTGCTAACAAATTAAACAAGAAAAACCTTAACAGAAATATTTCGTTACATATAACATAGAATTTTGCAACCAACAAAGAGAGAGCATACCTTTACAAAACCAGTTGCTCTACTTGGTATGCTAGAAGCATATCCCTGAGATACATAAGCCCTCGTACACGGCCCATTCACACTCAAAACAGAATACCTAGCGGTTGAGGGCAAAATGAGGTTCCAGTGTGGGATGATACGGCTACGGAAACTTGAGCCTGAATTAGGCATCTCCTTCTTGGAATTCTCGGTACCCTATTTTTTTACAATATATTTTAGAAAGTTAGGATCAATTTTATCCTTTCAAATGCAAGTAGTAGATTTTGACTTAAGCTTTTGAAAAATAAAGAAACTTAAGCTCTTCCAGTTCAGGAGCCTAAAAGCATAAGTTCCGAGCTTTTAAACTAAAATGCAGCAAATATTTTTATCTCTATATATGATGAAAATAAGTTTTAAGGCGATTTAAAGCAAAGATTTTTAAACAATCCTAATAACATGAGTTGGAGAAAGTGAGGTAAGTAAAGTAAGCATCTACATAACATCAAATTCATATCGACCACTAGTAACCATAATAAATTGCATTTGTGAAGTGAAGAAAATCTTAGAAGGGACAAGAGGAAACCTGTGAAAATATTGAAACTCTGCAATCACGTTCTTTAAGTTTCAGCAGCAACTTATCCAAGAGTACCATTTTACCTGAAGATCAAGCATAAGAGTAAAATAAGTAAAGAAAAATCATATTCAACCCCTAAAATATGGTCAATGTCCCACCTGTATTCCGGTACTCTTACGTTAAGCCATTATAGTTCTTAAATTTTCCGAATTGTGATATTTCCGTACTCAGACCTAACACCATTAGGCTTTCCACGAAAAAAATTTAAGTTCTATTTAATCAGTTTTTCTCCCCAACCATCGTTTTAAGTTCGCTATTAAGGTTTACTAAATAGAAGTAAGACAGTTCCAAGTGTAGGTAATACTTCTATGTTTAACGAAAGGATAGCAATGCATATTCAGGGATAAAGAATGCACACATCTTACAGTTCCTGTATAATAGGGGAGTATAAGGACAAAAGTCAGACAGGGACTATTGTTTACCAACTTTCAGTATTGTTTCCTTCTTGGGAGGCAAACCTTTCTCAACATCCGACTTCAACCTTCGGAGAAGAAATGGACGAAGGACCTTATAATACGAGAGATTAGGATATTATCCAACTGAAAAAATGATACCAGTGGTTAAGATTTTAATGTCTGACGAATTTACCTTATGAAGCTGTTGAACAACCTCTTGCTGGTCATTTTCAGCAGATATTTGAAACCACTCATCAAATGTTTCAGCTGAGCTAAATATCTCAGGTAAAAGAAAGTTGAGGAGAGCCCACAGCTCATGGAGATTGTTCTACAACAAGATATAGAAATCACATATAAGGTGGAGAGAACAAAGTAACAAATAACCTATGAACAAAAAGAATATCACAATAGAAACCAAGACACCATCTTAATATCACAGTTCCAATCAAAGAAAAAAAACACTAACAAAAGGAGAAATAGAAATGCATGCATAAAACAATTAAGGTAAAAGATTATTTTGGTAAGTCGGTCTCATTAATTAGAGACCTTCCCTGACCAATGTGGACTTCAAACTCATGCCATGTAATTTAAAATTTGAACCAAACCGACAACCTGGTCTATTATAGGAACTTCTTTCAAACAACTAGTGTTATTTTTAAACTCTCGGCATAAGCACTCATCAATAGGAGAGTCTTTGTTAATTAAAAACCCTGTCGGGGTTTAAAGATAAAAAAAAACGTGATAAATACCTGTAGTGGGGTCCCCGTGATAAGGAGACGGTAATTAGTCTTGTATAGCCTCATTGTCTTTGAGAGAAGTGAATTCTCATTCTTGATTCGGTGAGCTTCATCAATAATAATATATCGCCAGCTAAATTGACGCAGAACAGACTTTTCTTTAATTGCCATTTCGAAACTTGTGACACGTCAAACTTACCAGCAACCAGTACATTTTCACATATATGCTTCTGCAAATGTAACCAAACACAAGCATTCAGTAATGAAATTGACAACAGGAAAAAAAGAGAACTTCCCAACAATGGACTAGATTATAGAGAATTTACTCTTTCGTCCTGATTTCCAAGTAGCTTTACGGCACACAAAACAGGACATAAACGCTTAATTTCATTCATCCAGTTGCCAAGTGTAGACTTAGGAGCAACTACCACGTGAGGGCCGGTAATCCCTCTGAACTCATGTAGATAGCCCAATAGGGAAATTGTTTGTAAGGTTTTACAGAGACCCTAGCCAGCCAAAATTACATTTCAAAGTTAATACATTAACCATCATATAACAGTAATGATATATAAAAAAACAACACATTCACTAAGAGGAATTACTTACAAAAAAAAGGTATGAAGTTAAACATATCATAGGAAAAGAAATGCAATTCCCTAATAAAAAGTATAAGAAGATATACCATTTCATCTGCCCAGATCCCATTAATTCCATTCTCATAAAGCCGTATAAGCCAGTTTAACCCAGCAAGTTGGTAGTCTCTCATCTTCCCTTGAATACCTGAGGACCAAACGGCAGAAACAGCAATTTAGTAATAATATATCCAAATACCTCCAACCTTCAGCTTTATATTGCAAAATAGAGAACATACCAAAGTATATAATACCAGCCAGTGTAATTCTTAAAAAGATAAACGAGTATAGAATTTACCATCAACAAACTGTTGTGCCTTTACAAGAAAAAAAAGCTACAAATCATGACAAAGTTTCACGGAGAATTTTAGAGGGCCCAGTTAGAAAGTAATGAGGCAACACATTAGCTTTTTTCTTCTTTATAACACATTTCAACTGCACCCATGGGTGTCATGTCGAGAAAAAAAAATACACATCGGAAACTATGAAAAATCTTATCATGGGACAGAGAATAAAGATGGTAACATACAAGAAGGTTGAGCAAGAAGCCGAGTATTTCCGGTCCCAATTAGTCCATCATCTTCCTCCTTCAAATATACTTCATCCTCTTCCTCTTCAGTTACTTTAGATGCATGACGACCCCTAAATCATGCAGTCAACGTGATAAAAACTTTAAATACTTCTTTTTGGTGTTTCAACTTTAGATGCTTAAGCAAAGGTCGAACTAGCAAAATCCTAGCCAATTCAAAAATTAAACTAAACTTGCCAATAAGATTAAGATTGCTATTGCCAACTGAAACAGATAAAAAATGCATCAAATAACAGAGACCAGTATGATTTATTAACGTATTCCCCAGGAGGAATAGTAACAACGGCTATAAGGCCATTACTTAAGAAGACAAATTCTCAATGCCAAGTAAATCCTTCTTGTTACTACGTGAAAATACTTCCTAAATAGGTGAACTAAAGGAAACCAACTTTAAAAAACATCAACATTACCTTCCCTTAGCCTTTTTCTGAGAAGAAGAGTGATCAACATCAGCAAAATGAGCAAATATTTCTGTCTGCTGCAAAAGATACTTCAAGGGCCCTTTCCCCTTGTTATTCTGCCACGTAAAAAGGAAATTCTTTTTTCTGCTACATTGTTATCATCAGAAATTAAACTAAAATGATTAAAATGAGGGGTACACACCATATCAGCATCAATAGAATCATTCTGTGCCTTCAATATGCCTTGAATTTTCTTTTTCTTCAACTTCCCCATTTCTCTTAACCTAGCCAATTCACGCTTTCCAGTTCCAGTACTAAAAAAATGTGGCTGAACTGTTGTTAACGAATACCAGCACAATCGAGAGTATCATTATAATCTATAGAAATTTTGATTTGAGTATCAAACTATCATGCTAAATAAATTGAGTACCGATCTACGTATTTTTGTTACAATTTGGGTACCTCCGTTAAATTGATTGGATGACAGTTAGTTTTAAGTTTCAATTTGGTCCTTCAATTTTAAAATTAGATCAATTTAATCATATATTTCTGTAAAAAGCAACAAAATTCCAAATTAAATTCACATATTTAGTTGTACTATGTGTCTCAGGACAGTCCTCAAGTTCCAGGTATTAGTTTCAAGAACAGTCTTACCAATTACTCTATATTTTGTTATCTTTTTGAAACATCGTTTAATTTCTTAAAAAATATTAGTTTAATTTGCACATTAAGAGATCATGAATAGTAGTATGGTAATTTAGCTCAAGAATTGGTGCTCAATTAAGACAAATTGGTTAATTAAGATATTGAACCATTAATTTTGAAGGCAAAATGGAAAAAATTAAATGTTAAATTAAAGCAGAAAACAGTAAAATTATTTAATAAAAAAACTGAGAAACAAAGCAGGCAGCACTAAATAAACCATTGTTTTAAAAAGCAAGCTATATTGCGCTAATGGAAAAACGCTAAATTCGCGTTATAGAAACGCTATTTACGCTATAGCGGACACTTTTTACGCTATAGTTGCACCCCAAAAAAATTTTAATTTTTTTAAAATTTTTGTTTTTAATTTTTGATCAAAATTTTAATGAAATTATTGGAGGTTAAAGAGAATCAAACCTCAAAACTCTTGCAAACAAAATAAATGCTCTGACACCTCAACTACAATCATTTTGTGATTATTAGTTACAATTTTTTATATATATTTAGTTAATTTTTATTAAATGTTCTAAATTTAATGTTATATTTATATGTATTTAGGCAAAAAAAAATTACACCGCAAAGCGCTTTGTAGCAACGTTATTTACACTTTTAGCGTTTCTCTCGAAAAAAACGCTACGCTAGCGATAACGCTATTTAAAACATTGAAATAAACCGAGCAGTTTAAAATGTTTAATCGTCAGTTTAATAAACAAAACAGAGTTTGAAATCATTTCAACCAAAAAAAGAAAAAAGAAACAGATATATAAAGTACAGAGCTCTTAATTAAAAAAAATCATTTAATTAAAAAAAATGGAGAAACAAAGCATACAACACTAAATAAACTGAGCAATTAAAATGTTCAATCATTAGTTTATCAAACAAAACAGAAGTTTAAACAAGAGCAGAGAACAGTAAATCATTTAATCAGAAAAAGAACAAACACAATTATAGAAAAAATAAATGGAAAATTAAAAAAACTCACCAATTCAATAGAAATGGGAATGTCATGATAAGTATTTGATATTGTTCTCCTTCTTTGAATATTATCGGAACAGTGTATTTGAGGAGGGGTTGGTATTTTTTATTATTCTAAACGTGGGATAATAGTAATATATGAGTATTGTAGTTGGGTTAATATTTCTATTAAATTGAGATTAAAATATGGGAGATAGAGTGTAGCTGTGGAGTTTTGTAATAAATATTGTTCGCCATTTTTGGGTACTCAGAAAAAACAACTTCTGCTCTTCTCAGTTTTCCATTTACAGTCATAATCGATACTTACATGCATATATGTATTGTTTTTTTTATATATATATATCATGAAGTGTGAGTTGTTTGCGTAAGCGTTACTTACATCTAAACCCCCTACAAAATTTTCAATTTGTAATTTCACCCTTAAATTGGTTTCCTTTGTTTCATAACAATGCTTAATTAAATTCGTGATTCCGGATTCCCCTTATCCGAACTGCTAGTTTGGTTAGGTTTTAAATTTAGATGGTTTGGTTTAACATTCAATAAGTTTCAAATCCATTTATACTGGTCTGGCTTAGGTTTCAATAATGTGTATGTGAACTAGATCGATCCGATCCGTTATACTTATATATACCCATTAAAAAAAAATAGTAAAAAACTTACTAAAAAAAACCTACAACTTCTTCCATTTATAAATCATATATAGTAAACATATACGTATAAATAAGTTGGCATCTTGTTAATTTGAACTTTGTGTGGTAATTTAAATTTTAAGATAAAATATTTTGTCACTTCTAGAACTTGTGAAGAATAAAAAGTTTCACTTAGGCATTTTTCGTATCGAATAGCTTGATTAGTTCATACATAATGGCATTGGATTTAAATGATTTGATTTTGCATTCAAGAAATTTCAAATCCATTGTTCTTAATGGTTTAGTTCAGATTTCAAAAATATTAAGTTGAACCACCGAATCCGATCCATTATACCCATTGAGAAAAAATATACTAACAACCTTACCAAAAATAAAAAGTTTCAATTATGCATTTGTCGTATTGAATAGCTTGATTAGTTCATAAATAATGGCATTGTGTCATTGCCAAAGCAGATCAACTCGATTCTAAATATATTGGAAGATAAAAGATCTATACTTATGCAATAAATAAACTGATTAATAAACTGATTAGGCCATGACAATGCTTATGGCAGTCTTACGGAACATTTCAACCGAATTTACATACAAAATAATGTGATCACAAAAATAAGATAGATGTTCGAAATAGTTGCTATACGTCGCACTTGGCTGGAGTAGAAGTTGAAAATAGGATTTGGCCTTTTGTTTAATTTTAGTCTTCGATACATTCAGAAAACGGGAATATGGGCATTTTAACATGCTTTTCTTTAGTTTATTAGCTGTTTGAAATAATTAGTATATGTGCGCTCTCTTTCTCTCTCCTTCCTTTTTTTTTTTTTTAAGAAAGAGCCGCCGCTTTCTCTTCTCCTCTGGAAACGATTCCTCTCTTACTCTTCGCTGTTCTTTTCCCTACTTGTGATGGCGTTGGAGAAGAAGATTGTCATCTTCATGAATGCCGAAACCAGTATGTGTGCTGGAGCATTTGAATTCAGGATCCGAATCAGCAAAGAGGCTTCTGATCATGGCACATTTGTCGTCAACGAACCGATTGATGATGACCTAGTTCTCGAACCAATCACTACTTTCTTCGAACAAAGGGATGTACTTTTACCCATGATCAGCTCTGTTGGGGCTTGTGTCATCAAAAATGATTTGTACCTGATCCCAAGCGAGTGTGATCACAACGTCGACAATATTGATCAACCACAAAGACCTGTTCTAGATAGAGTTTTACCTTGTAAATTCAATCTTGTAACCAAGGATAAAGTAAGCATCCCCAATCATCCCGAAACAAGAAAGTCTCTTCCCCTTGTAGTCGCCATACGTGACGAGATATACGCCCTTTCTTTCCCCGACATCTGCGACACAAAGCCCCTTGACCCATGCTTTGAGTTTTTTAATCCCAAGGAGGTGGACGACGACTCAGAGCCATACAAGTGGAGAGATTTAGCTTGCTCTCCATGCCAGAGTAAGCAATACAGGTTAACCGGTCATGCCTTAATAGCTGATTGTTTCATACTTGTTTCTTTGGAACTTTACTATTCCTGGAAAGTGGCCTTTTACTCGTATAACGTCAAAACTAAAAAATGGAAAGCTGTGGTACCTCCTAAAGAAGGTAGCGGTTATAAATGTTACAACTCTGTCATAAGAGGGGAAGCTATAGTTATCGGCAAAAATATATACACCTATGACCAACATCATCCGGGGAGGCTCATAGTGTTTACTTATGCCGATGTCACTGAGCTGGCTTAAGGGAACGATTTGTTACTGGGGTCGGTTAGAGTAGTTGAAGGCTTAAAATTCGATGATAAGTACCCAGATGACTTTAACTTGTTGAAAAAAAAAGTAACTTGTATGTTATTAATTTTGTGGTATTATTATTATTTAGCATTTATATTTTATAAGTTTTTAGAGATCATGGATTTAACATTTATATTTTATAAGTTTTTTACAGATCATGGGTTCATGGGATTAAAACTATGTAGTGTTTCATTTCCTACATTCATGTTGAATTTAGTATAAATAAGTGGTGTTTTTACATTTGTAAAACACAACAAAATAATAAAAAGTCATTTTTCTTTTCTTGTATTTTTTCTATCATTTTTGTTACTACTTTTTCGACCTCATTTGATATTCTTTCAAATCCAGCATAACTGCCGTGAAGATTATAATAACGCAGCTTCCCAACCATCTTGTGCCCTTGCAAAAGTAGAGGATGGGATTTTGTGTGTACTCTAGAGTCTATATATATGAGGATAGTTGGGCAAATCTGAATGTTTGTGTTTCTGTTATTCAACTTGAGGAAGACAGTAACAACGACCGCTGTATGAAGATCAAAACCTTCATGTGCCACTTGGTGCCGGACATCCACATGAGCTTTGTGATCCAACTATCATATCTTGTTTTGTTCTGGATTCAAAGGAGACAAATGACGATCCTCCTGAGAGGGAGATGCAATGCTGATGGAATAGCTTCATAAGCAGAGTTGGACAATTTATAGGAGAAAGATGCTGTGAAAGTGTCCCTTCTATATGTGACGATCACTACATTCCAGAGACAGCCGTATCCCTTTCTGTTTATTGTTTAGACATGTTTTTATAAATGACGCTTTTGCGAATACCGAAACAATTTGGTTTGAAGACATTTATTTTTCTTTAAAATAATAATAATTAGTATATGTGGTTTTACTAATCACCTTTATCTCATACAGAAAACGGATAATGGGGGTAATAGGATTATGCACTATGGAGGAATGTTTTCACCTTTATAGAATAGAATGGTACTAAATCTAAATTTGGTCCTAATAATTTTGAATGGACAAATAAGTTAGTGATAATTTAGGATCTCCTAAGTAGTTCTTTCTAATAATAACCAAAATCACAAAATTATTAAAAGTTGGGATGATAAGAATATGAGCCATTGAGCCTGTATGCATATCTCAAAACATGCATATAGCTCGTATGATTTTAATTTTTAATATTATTGGGTACATCCATAACTATTGCCTATGAAAATTGGTTCGAATTTAACAAAGGTAAAAACAGTGCTGTTAATGTACTGACACACATGGCACCAATAAATATTCACCAATTAATTGTAACTTATTATACAAAAAGCATTGAATTATTGTCCCAATATCACTCATCTCCTCGCTTTCTAATTCTCTCTCTTCTCCAACTGCAAATATACACTCCTTCATGGTTTTAGCAGGATAAAAAATACATTTACTATACCAAATTATAGTATTATTAACGATTTGGGTATCAATATTTTAAATTTTTCAATTTGGGTACCACATTACAATAAATTTCCAATTTAGGCACCACCGTCTAAATAAATCATGTAATCATGTCACGTAACATTTGACAAACATTAATTTGAGAGTCTAATTTGATAATTTTGCACAAAAACATGTCATATTAGAAAAAATTTCCTCCCAATTTCACACTTAAAAAAAATTAGAATATAATCCAAATTTTTGTTACGTGCGAAATTGAGAAAAACGTTTTTATAAAATGACATATTTTTATGCAAACTTGTCAAATTAATGTTTATCAAATATCACGTGACATGATTCCATGATTTATTTAGATGGTGGTAGCTAAATTGAAAATTTATTATAGTGTGGTAGCTAAATTAGAAAATTTGAAGATGGATGAGTATCCAAATCTTTAAAATCAGATAGTTTGTTGTATTAAAATTATAAAACCCCGTTTTAATAAGGTCAATAACGAAAAATCTTATAATCTGAATCAAACCCAAATCAAAACAGTTCAAATTTTTTTTTTTCATAAAGACCAGTCAAATCAAAACCATTGACGAGTACTTTGATTTTCCAAACCATCTCAATTATGCTATTGAATGTTGTCAATTTATGTCCAGATGAAGAATAAATTTTCATCTAAACTCAGATTTTCCTTATTTAAAAAAATGAATTTTGATCTCAGAAAATTAGGTTTTTGATGTGTAGAAAAATTCATACCTTATATGCCCAATCACTCTCTCATATACATACGATTACCAATTTTATGAAGGATAGATTAACAATATTGAAGTTGAATTCATTATGTTAAAAGTTAAATCTGATTTGAGCTTTTGGTTATTACAATTTTGGCCCACTAACTTGTTAAGTTATGCAGTTTAGTTTCGAGAATGTAACATTTTCTGTTAGGACCTGAATAGTTTGAGAAAATTATAGTTATGACCCTCAAGTTAAGTTTTACATGGACCAATTGTAGTTTTCTAAGAATTATATTGGTTTGAGAACAATTTAATGAACACAACTATCATTAGGCTGTCAAAAAAATGTATTAAACTGTCAAAAAATTGTATTAGACTATCATTAGACAGTCAAAAAATGTATTAAACTGAGTAATCTCTCCGATGGTGACAGTTCATTGGTGGTGAGCTCATGGTGACACTGCTGAAAGTTTATTTCTTTCATTCCCCAGGACCTCCATTTGCAAATTCAATAGTATAATTATTTAATTACACTTTGACTCATAAGTTGTAAGAGTTTAATAAGTGAGCATCTAATGTTTAAAAACACATAATATTAAACACATAAATACATTTTATTTCATAAGTTTGTCATTTTTGTATTAGAGGTTATATTAGAATGTTATTAATATATTAGACTATCGTAATATATTAGATTGTCAAAAAATTTGCATTAAATTGTTAAATTTTTTGTATTACATTGTCTATTTATTATATTTTAAAAAAAAATTATATTAGATTGTCTAAAAAATTATATTAAATTGTTCCAAAAAAATTAATATATTGTCAATTTTTTTGTATTAAATTGCCCAAAAACTTGAATTATATTGTAAAAAAAAATTGTATTAGATTGTTAATAAAAATTGTACTCACTCCGTTTAATATTACTTATCCACTACAAATTTACGTGCATTTTGTGATGCATTATTTATGTAACTAAAATGCCGGAATGACACATTTGAAAAATGTTTTACATAGTCAAATTTAATTTGAGTGTAATTTAGCTACGCTTGTTTTTTATCTCAAAATGCACGTATTATGATTAGGGCAGGATTCGGTCCGGGTTGGTTCGGTTTTTTTGCTTTCGGTCTTTTTATTTTTTAGACCGAACCGGACCGGGTTTTTTCGATTCTTTTTCGGTCTTTTTTGTACCCGAAAAAGACTACTGTCAAAAAAAGTAGATAGCATGACCTTTGCATTTGAAATAAGTGAGCAGTTATTTAATGATATGGGTTAAATACGAATTTTTCTTCATATCCACAATTATACTGTGGACGTGATTTGCATTGTAGTGTTTCCCTGGTTTCTGTTATTTTCACTGTAGCACGAAGCAATTCTATATTTTATTACCATATGAATAGCACGTAGCGAGGTAGGAGCAAATTGAGTCAATCCAACTCTAATTGCAATAATATCATTAGAGAACATTGATGTTTCAGGATCCACTCTCTTCTAACCTTATGCAGCACATTTATTGAAACAAAATTAATAAAATGCTAATCCGACAACCATTTGTATGTTTGGAACAATATTCAATAGGTAAAATATGAACATATTCGAATATTTTCCCACTAGATGCGCTGCAATTTTTGCAATGTGATTCTCATGAGGAATAAATGGTGTTTACTTCAAGTGCATATTATAAATGGTATTTTCAGCGTACTACCAACTTCTTATTGCACCCAGACATATGTTTTATACCACAACCATGGAAAAAGGAAGTGAGATTTTAAATCTATAAATTATAGGAAATCGGCCCATTAAAAGATGTGACAAGTTCTCTATTCCTGATTACTAATAAAATCATGCAGCTTATACGACAAGCACAAAATATTGATGATGTCAAGATGGCTAGATCTTCGACTAGGTTTATCTTAGAAGAGTTATATTATTGAGAAAAAAAGAAGCAGAGTTGGGCATGATTGTCCAATATGGTGATTGTGAGAAACATAAATACATGTACAAAATCTTTTTTCTTTCCTATCTTACCGTTTTCCGATCCACATGCAAATCTCATTTAGAATGATAAAACAGTTAGAAACGACCCTCGTTTTGTCAACATAAAATAATAGTTTTCATGTATTTTAATTTACACTCTCCACCCCTCTACCATCTACCATTTAACTCCAGCCACCATCAATTGCCACCAACCCCCGTGTCGACTTTTCCCAATGCCGATAATCCCACCACCAGTTATCCCCGTCGCAATGATGTCTTTGATCATCTGTTTCGAAGTTACTGTATGTTTTAAGTTAATAACACAGAAAAACAAAAACTTCCGTTACTCAATACACGTAAGCAAATATAATTAGGGTAAGTAATTCAATTCAACCACTTACTAGGAGATTTGCATTGGTCCGCGATCATAGTATTTCTTGCCAGCGGCACAAGGCCAAGCAGAACTTTCAACACAATAAGCCGGAGGGTTACCTTGCTCTTTCTTGAAACAATAACCCCAAGAGTATGGTCCATCAGGTGCCGAACCCCACCCACCTAAATTAACATCGTTGAAAAGTAAATACAAAGTACTTATGGGCAAATTAAGTCATAATAAAGTATGTATCATGAATTGATGTTTTGAAAGATGCTACTTTTAAAGGATCTTAATTATGAGGTCTTTTCATCATAAAAAAACTATAAAATTGTAAAAGTACATATTGAAAAAAATGCGGTCGGATAACTAGAAAAAAAATGACAGTCCTTACTTGAACTTCCCTTCCCATAGAAAGTCCCATCTAATAAAGTCAAATGCGTTCATTATATCCACTTTGAGAGCCATTTTTTGTTTAATACCAAATTTATGATAATCCCTCAAAAGTTCCTGAGCAAGAAATATATTTTCAGTTATCAGTCTATCTTTAACAAAAACAGATTGATTTTCAGCAATAATGTTTTGCATAATTGACTCCATTCTTCTAGCAATAATATTTGTAATACATTTATAAATAGTATTATTGCAAGAGATGGGTCTAAAATACTTCACTGTAGACTGAGCTGCACCTTTAGAAATAAGAAAATAATAGTAGTATTTGTTTGCTTTAATAGATTTCCATTAGAGAAAAACTCAGAGATTGCAGAACACACATCCTCACCCACTATATCACAAGTATCTCTATAAAATTGGCTATTAAATCCATCAGGTCCATGAACTTTATTTGGGTGTAAAAAAAAAGCACTTTTTGATTTCTCATAAGTAAATGGCTGAATAAGATTTGCACTTTGTTCAGTAGATATACTACTGTCAAAAAAAGTAGATAGCATGACCTTTGCATGATAAAAAGAATCACAAGATGAGCCCAAAAACTTCTTATAATGAGCATAAAATTTATCAGAAATGAGCTATGGAGTATCAAGTAAAACACCATTTTCTGAAGAGAGATTCTTTATATGATTATTACTATTTTTTTGAGCCAAAGATTTATAAAAGAAAGTAGTATTCTCATCAGCATTTATCTGCCAATTAACTCTGCTTTTTTGCTTTAAAGCATTAGCTTCCAATATTATAAGTTGAAAATAATTTTGTTTACTTTTTTACAACTGCTGGAGAAGATTATTACCACGACCCAAGACCATACTATATTTGCTCAATGAGTACATTTTCTCTTGAGCGTTAAGCACCTGGTCAGAAATATTCCTACCTTTTAGCTTACAAAAACTTTTTAGACCTAATTTTGTTTCTGTTAATTTAAAATAACGAATAAACATCTTGCAGCCATGCACTTTCTCCCAAGCTCCTTTAATAACATGAGAAAAACCCTCACAATTCAGAGCTTTGTAAGCCACACCCAAATCCACCACTATAGCTGACTGATCAGAGATGTGAATAGGGTGAAAATGAGCTTCTGAAAATGGGTAAAAAGTAAGCCATTTATCATTTACAATTGCTCTGTCTAATTTACTTTGAATAAAATTAAATAAGAGCAATTGTTTTGCCATGAAAACATATTGCATGTATATTTCAAATCATATAATTTTGCCTTAATAATGCAATCATTTAAGTGCTCACAAGAGGAATACCACTAGGTCTGGGTTTGATCCGATCCGGTTCGGTTTTTGGCAAAAGCGAAACCGAAACCGAGCATATTTTTCGGTTCGGTTTTTTTCGGTCTCGGTCTCTTTTTTTTTGGACCGAACCGGACCGGTTTTTTCGGTCCAGTTTCGGGTTTTTTTTGTCTTTTTCGGTCTTTTTCGATTTCGGTCTTACTGAAAAGCGAAACCGAACCGAAAATTTTTCGGTTTCGATCTTTTTTGGGTTTTTTTGGTTCGGTTATCGGTTCGGTTGGGTTTTTTCGGTTTTTCGTCCAGCCCTAGATACCACTTTAAATTACCACCTTGTCTTTCTGATGGATATCTAAGAGTATTAAAATCCACAAAAGACAACCAAGGGGCATCCACACCCTTCTCAAAATCCAACAGATTTGCCCATAGTTCTCTTCCTTTTTGAGCAAATTTTAAACCATAAATAACTGAAACATAGTATGTTATATCAGTGTTTACCCCTCTGACTTTGCAGTGCACAACCTGATCAGTGCAAGAAATAATATTTACCCCCCAAAAGAGAGAATTTCAACCCACTAGTATTCTACCATTATGCGCAGTGTTGAAGTTATCAACAAATTTCCATTTTGGACAAATAGTTTTAGAAAACTTTTCTTTATTTAGGTATTTTTATTTAGTTTACACAAGACCCATAAAAGAAATACCATTATTCTTAATAAACAAATTAACTTCTTCTTGTTTTGAGGAGCTACAAAGACCCCTCACATTCCAGCAAGAAATTTTCATCATTAAGAATAAGTGTAAGAGTACTTTGCTTTCCGCTTTTGTTTTTCGAAATGATTTTTTATTTACTGTTAATTTAGTTCTAATTGAAAAAAGTGGCTAGAGGAGTCCAAATCTTCTACCCCTATTCTCTACCCCTTCCGTGCCCACTTGCTTATTTTCACTCAAAATTTAAATTTTCACAACTTATACCGCAACTTTATAAACTTTTATATTATATTGTATTCAAATTTTAAAACATTTGAATATAATATTATTTTAGACAATTTTTTTAATATTCAATGTTTGATTTACACTAATTTATACATTTATTCCAAAACAATTTTTGTGTGGATTTTCTTTTAAAAATAATTATTGGAATGTATTGATACATGTATTATAGTAATTGTATAATTTTTTTCAAGTTTTTTAGAATTTTTTTTGGGATAAAATAAGCAAGGGGGCACGGAAGGGGGTAGAGAAATGGGGTAGAAGATTTGGACTCTGGCTAGAAGAGTGTTTTTCTTCCCATTTACTTATTTGCTAGCACTTTACTAAAGGGTTAATTGTTTTAACAGATACGAATAAAATGAATATTTTGGTTACGTTTTGCTATATTTTCACACTCTTGATATTACGAATTAATGGGGTTGAAGAAAGCAATTGGAATCTCTCTAGAGAAGATGTTGCGGAGATTGAAAATCGAATACAACTTCAAGCCAACAATACAGTCAAGACTATACGTGTAATTTCTTTTTCTTTTGTATATTTTTGTTTACAAATTGCTGATTTATTTTCTAACCGAGTTAATTTGAACTAATTAAGGACCTTTTTTCTTTCGGAAGTGAATGTTTTACTAGGAGTCTTTTTTGCTGCAAATCCAAACAAGTTTATGCGTTTATTTCTTTAAATGTATCATAGTATTTTATATAATGAGATATATGCGACCGTTATGATATAATTTTTGGCAAATTTAAATGTACATGTGAACCAATTTTTACTTTAATATTTTTGGTTCCATTAGATTGTTTAGAATTTTTCTTCTACAACTGACACTTTCATTCTTGGAATTTTACAGACACGCCATGGAGAACTATACGATTGCGTAAACTTTTACAAACAACCAGCATTTAATCACCCATTATCGAAAAATCACAAATTTATTCCACAGGTTGGTATCTTTCTAATATAACTTCTCACAAGTGTTAATGGCAAGGGCAATATCTTATTGACATATGATATACATTTCGAATTGCAGAATAGACCAACTTGGTCACAAGAAAAATCAAGAAAAAAAATTCATTTTATGAAAGATATCAAAATTGGACTAAATGGTGGAGGATGTCCAGATGGAACTGTGCCAATTAAACGAGTCACAAAGGAAGATCTTGTTAGAGCCAAACTGGCCAAAGCAAATGCTGATAAGCCTGCGGGTACTCGTGTAAGGATAAAGTTTATCCGATAAACACATATACAACCTATTCAAAATATTCCATTATGTGCAACCTATATACGTTAATCACATACTTAAAATAGCCCCAATGTATTTACTACTAATGGAAACCTCCACAGCTTTAAATAAGTAAAGAATATCAAGGAAAGTATATATGAACTTAATCGATTGTTGATATTACTAATGTTTTCAGTTTGCCCGATGTTCTGCCTACAAATACGGGGGGCAAGGATGTCTGGGTTTTAGTGGAGTCTCAGCAAAGGCGGTGATTTATAATCCGCACGTCGATAACGACCAATATAGTGCAGCAGTAGTGAAGCTTCAGTTGGGTCCAGACAGTATTGAAACTGGTTGGAGGGTAAACGAAACCAGAAAAAAAAAACGTTTTTTAGTTTAAATATTTTTTTGACTTTTAATTACATTCAATCTTCTCTTTTAACATTTTTTTCTTTTCTATTTGTAAGGTTGATCCAAAATTGTATGGGGACAATAAAACTCACTTTTACATACATACAGATGTAAGTCTTGTATATAGTAGATACTGGCAAGGGAATGTCAGCATCCACTCGTCCGAACCGATACCACCACGAAAACAGACAAACCGGGCCCTACATAGTGGATGTCGTATCACCCCGGACCTTGATAGACCGGGCTGAACCTAGCCCGGCCCAAAGAAGCGTGTTGAGTACGCTTCCCCAATTAATGATGCTGCTCCCCTGGGGGACCCTCCTGGCATTTCATCGACGTGGCCCAATCACAGGCCACCTCCCTGTGGGCCCCGGTAGAGGACAGTACTCTTGTCAGAGTCATAAATGACCTAACGCCGTCGGATCAGCATCTTACAGTACAGTGATCCAAGGGCTAATACACCTCTGATCACACTATAAATACCCCCACTAATACCACTTAGTAGGGGACGCACAAATACAGAGAGGAGAGATAAAGCTTAAACAACCCGGACCCCCAGAACACTACCTGTACCATCCGATACCTCGACTTGTAACCGGCCCGGTCCATCACCCTTAATTACATTCTTACTTTCAGTTAACACCGACACTGACTTGATCGTTGGAGAGGGAAAACCTGGTACCAACCCCGGGCCCCTGTTTGTTTCTTGCGCAGACACGAAGATCACCTCATCACCATAGCCGACATAGCCCACTCCGGATACCTCGGAAGATCGGAGCCGACGCGAATTGATTAAGCCGAGTTTGGGAAGAAAATCAGGCTCGCCAATTGGCGCCGTCTGTGGGAAACAGAACGTGTTAGCTTCGACTCCCGGCCCTTAAAGAAAACATGTCTGGCAATAACCGATTCGACACCCCATCTTCTCGACCTCCCCCCGTTCTTGGGATGCCGAGGACGCTTTCTTTTGATGAGACCCCTAGAACCGCATCTACTAGGGAGCCCGCTCCCTTGATCGCGACAGCTCCCGCACCCCGATCGCGGGCCGAGCTAACAGAGATGATGCTCGATATCCACCAAAAAGAGCTCGTCGCTCTTGCGGCCCAGAAGGCCTTAATAGCCTCGCTGATGGCGCCGGAACCCGAGCCCGTTCAAGGCGCGAGCCAAGACAAATCGGTCCCTGTCCCCGTTAAAAGCGTGATGTCCAGGTTGGGACCCCTCCGACGACCCCCCCTAGAGACTCCCAGGGAGCCAACTAGGGGTGCGGAGTCGGAGCATTCCCAAGAAGGAAATTCTCGCCGCGATAACGAGCGGAGTATACATTCTCGGCTCCGTTGGCAGGATGATAGTCGGAACTCACGGCCGGAATCTAGTCGGGACCGGACTGACAAGCCCCCTCGGACACGGAGACGTGGTCGCCGTGGACGGCACGATGCAGCCGGTGAGGCAGCGTTGAAAAATTGTGGCCTCGACCCGCAGCACCCCGTTCTCGGACGAAATTGAATACAGTACTCCCCATCGGAACTTTATCGCCCCTATCCTCCAAACCTTCAACGCGGACTCTGATCCAGAGGCTCATCTCCGACACTATCGATACCAGATGAACCATTGGTCACACCTTGACCAATTAATGTGCAGGTGCTTTCCCGCCAGCCTGGGAAGGCTCGCTATTAAGTGGTTCCAATCCCTGCCTGTCAACTCCATCCACTGTTGGGACGACCTAGCTTATGACTTCGCACACCGGTTCATAAACTTGAAAGAGAGAGCTGCCCAACCGGAGCAACTATATCAAGTGAGGGTCCAATCTAAAGAAACCCTCGAGAATTATGATAGTCGGTTTTGGTTGAAGCATACTGAATGCGCGGACTGCCCCGACTCCACCGCCATAGCTGCCTTCAGGCAAAACATGGTAGTTGGGAGCAGGATCCGAAACGAGATGATCGCGACCCCCCCTAAATTTGTCCCTCAACTCAGGTCCCTCATAAAACAGCATATCGACATCGAGAAGGACATGAGGTCAGCTGGGGTAACACGTTCTGTAGCCCATATCGACCAGCCAAGGGATAGGTCCGTCACGCTGAGCCCTCGAAGAAACCGGCCAGTGGCGGAAAGGTTGGAGCGGCCATGAACGGGGAGGAATCCGCAACCGGCCCCTAAAAGAAGAAAAGAGGACCCTCGACCGAGACATCAAACCCCTCTAGCCTCGGGTTCGGGCAATGCCTATTCCACCACCTTTCACCTCCCACTCGTCGACCTTCTTAACAAGATAGAGAATGAGCCTTTCTTCTCCTGGCCCCTTCCCCTACGGAATGAACCGGCTCCCGGGCTTAACGACAAAATCTGTGAGTATCACAAAGGTCGCGACCACCATACCAACGAGTGTCACGGCCTGAAGGCCCGGCTAGAGGGATGGGTCCGAGATGGCCTGATGGATAAATACGTCAAGTCACGAGGGGACGGAGGAGGGGTTGATGAGAGGCAGCGAGACCTACCCCCACCGGTCATGATCTGTCATGTCATTCACTCAGGACCAAAGAGGCCAAGCCCGAATGGGGCTGAAAGAACATCAGCACGGGAAGCAGCGATGAAGCAGCACGTCTGCCTCGCAGAAAGCTCAAGCCCCCGGAAAAAATATAAGCGCGACGCCAAACCAGACGTGAGCTTCACTGACTTCGACCTGGTGGGGGTGGACGTGCCCCATACTGATGCCCTTGTTATCTCGGCCCAGATAGGCCATTGCGCTGTAGGACGGATCCTCGTTGATCAAGGGGCGTCGGTCAACATACTCTTTGGAGACCTCTTCCAGAAGATGGGACTCAAAGAAGAACAGTTGGAAACCGACGTCCCTCCCCTGTACGGATTCAACTCTGAGGCGGTCCAGCCCAGAGAAAACATAACCTTGCCCGTGAAAACGGGTACGAAAGTTATGGACGTGGAGTTCACGGTGGTGAACGTACCCTCCGTTTACAACGTGATATTGGGGCGCACGTGGCTTCATGGAATAGATGGAGTCTCCTCCACCCTACATCAGAAGGTTAAGTACCCAACTGATTCTGGTGTGGAAACCATTCCAGGAAATCAGAAAGTCTCACGTAGCGGCGCCATGGCTGTGTATTCCGGCGAGAACGCGGTGCCGGTCCAAAGCGCCATGAACATTGAGGCAGAGGACCCTAAGCTGCTGAGGGAACTAAACAAAAAGATGGGGCCAGAGGCCGAAGACAAGGTGTAGGAAGGGTTGCTGAAGATTCAGATCCCGGGGTTCGACGAGGACCACTTCTTTATGGTGGGGACGAAGCTGAGCAAGCCCGAGGTCACCGACCTCGTCGAACTCCTGCTCCAATACCTCGATAATTTTGCATGGGGTCCAAGCGAGATGCCAGGCATCAGTTCTGACCTCGCCTGCCACCAATTAAACGTCAACCCGGGTGCCAAGCCCGTGATGCAAAAGGGGCGCCGTGTTAGTCCAGAGCATGCCGATGCCATAAACGAGGAAGTAGAGAAGCTTTTGCTGACCGGAGCCATCAGGGAGATTTATTACCCCATATGGCTCGCTAACCCCGTAGTGGTCCCCAAAAAGAACGGAAAGCTGAGGGTGTGCATCGATTACACGAGCCTCAACCGGGCCTGTCCCAAAGATCCTTTCCCCTTGCCCAAAATCGATCAAATAGTGGACTCTACGGCCGGGGCCGCCAGAATGAGCTTCCTGGATGCCTGCTCCGGCTACCATCAAATACCTATGTTGGAGGCCGACCAAGAAAAAACTGCCTTCATCACCCCAAGGGGAAATTACTGCTACAAAGTGATGCCCTTCGGACTCAAGAACGCCGGGGCGACCTATCAGAGAATGGTCACCAAGATATTCTCTAAGAACATAGGCCGAACCATGGAAGTCTATATTGACGACATGGTGGTAAAAAGCACCCAGGAGGGGGACCACCTATCCGACCTGAGAGAGGTGTTCGAAACAATACGAAGGCATGACCTGAAGCTGAACGCCTCTAAGTGTGCCTTCGGGGTAGGTGCCGGCAAATTCCTAGGGTTCATGGTGACCCACCGCGGCATAGAAGCAAACCCATCCCAGATCTTTGCCTTGAAGAATTTGAAAACACCTGAAAAGAGAAAGGACATACAAAAGCTAGCCGGGATGGCCGCCGCCCTCAACCGATTTATTGCCCGGTTCGGGGACCGATGCAAGCCGTTCTTTACGGCCTTAAAAGTTTAGAAGAAATTCGAATGGAACGATGAATGCCGGCGTGCGTTCACCGAGCTGGCGGACTACCTCGGAAGTCCGCCCCTTCTGACCAAGCCGGACCCAGGCGATGTCCTTACCCTATACCTGGCCATGTCTGAGATAGCCGTCAGCGCCGTCCTCATCAAGGAACTCGACAGGGAGGAAAGGCCTATCTATTACGTGAGCAAAACACTCCTCGACGCCGAGGCTAGGTATATGCCTTTGGAAAAACTCGTCCTAGCCCTCGTCATGGCCTCACGAAAACTTGCTCACTACTTCTCTGCACACAGCATTGTGGTCTATACCGATCAGCCCGTACGAGAAATACTCCAAAAGGGGGATCTCTCTCGGCGGATGATGAAGTGGGCCTGTCACTTGAACGCCTACGACATCCGCTATGCGCCATGAACGTCCGTCAAGGGACAGGCCCTGGCCGACTTCGTGGCAGAATTCACCGGGACGACCCGATGTCCCGACATCACATGTCGTGTTCCGGAAGCCTGGACCTTGCACGCGGATGGAGCCGCCAATAAAAAAGGGTCCGGCCTCGGCATCGTGCTCCGATCTCCCCAAGGGGATGTGATCGAGAAGTCAATCCAACTTGGCTTCCGAGCCACAAATAACGAGGCCGAATATGAGGCCGTGATCGCCGGCTTAAAAATGGCCCGAAGCCTCGGAATCAAGAAGATACTGGTGCACACGGACTCTCAATTAGTCAGCAGCCAGATTAGTGGTGAGTTTCAGACGAAGGACGACAGAATGACAAGCTACGTGGCCATCGCTTCCGGAATACTCCAAAGCTTCGAATGTCAAGAAATCGTCAACATCAACAGAAATGAGAACACCCACGCCGATGCACTAGCGACCCTAGCCTCGGCCATGAGTGATAAAAAAGAGAGAGTCATCACCATAGAATACATCCCTTCGCCTAGCATCGAGGCTAAGGCAACAATTAACATGGTGACTGACCTCCCACCGGAGCCGAGCTGGATGGACCCCATAATCGAATACCATCGCTCCGGTGATCTTCCCAATGACAAGAAAGAGGCCGAGAAAATAAGAAGAACGGCACTGGGATTCTGGGTAGCTCCCAACGACAAGCTCTATAAAAGGTCGTTCTCTGGCCCCTACTTACTCTGCGTCCATCCCGACATAGTAATAAGGTTCATGGAGGAAATTCATGAAGGAACGTGTGGGAGCCATACCGGGGGCAGGTCGCTGGCCAACCGAGCCTTGACCCACGGATATTGGTGGCCCCTCATGCAGAAGGACGCGAAGGCCTTCGTACTCAGGTGTGAGAAGTGTCAGAAGTACGCTCCCATACCCCGTGCCCCGGCGCAGAAAATGAGCAGCGTGACCTCGCCCTGGCCCTTTGCACAGTGGGGCATGGATATCGTCGGACCATTCCCCGTGGTCCCGAGGGGGAAAAAGTTCCTCCTCATGGTCACCGATTACTTCTCAAAGTGGGTAGAGGCCGTGGCCTTAGCGAAAATCACAGAGGCCGAGGTGATACGTTTTCTCTGGAGAGACGTGATCACCAGATTTGGAATCCCCTACTCAATCGTCGCGGACAATGGAGGACAGTTCACCGGGGTCAAATTAAAGGTGATGTATGCAAAGTATCACATCAAGAATTACTATTCGACCCCGTCGTACCCCCAATGCAACGGACAAGCCGAGGTATCAAACAAGACCGTGCTCGACGGAATCAAGAAGAGGCTAGACGAGTCCAAAGGACGATGGGCTGCAGAACTGCATCACGTCCTATGGGCCTACCGAACGACGAGAAGACGGGGCACTCAACAGACACCCTATAGCCTCACTTACGGAATGGAAGCCATCATCCCGTTAGAAATCGGGCTTCCCTCTCTGAGGACGGACATGGCGGAAAACGGGCTGAATGAAAAGATGATGGGGCTCGAGCTAGACTATGCCGAAGAAAGAAGGGAGGTTGCGGCCATCCGTAACGCCGAATACAAAAACGAGCTGGGGCGTTCCTATAACAAAAGAGTGAACGCCAGACATTTCCAGGACGAAGACCTCGTGCTACGAAGAGTAAACAACAACACCAGGGTACAATCCGACGGCAAGCTAGGCCCCAATTGGGAAGGCCCCTATTGAATCCTCGGTGCAGTAGGGAACGGGGCCTACCTGTTGGGTCGTCTTCCCAACGACGTCCCGGTGGACCGTCCTTGGAACGCCAATAACCTAAGGAAGTACTACCAGTAGGGCTCGGCCTTTGTGTCTTGGTGTAAATAAGAATGTGATGTAAATTTATGCCTGCGGGCTTTATAAATGAAAACTGTTGTTGTCCATTTAAATTTTCATAAGTGTTTCAGAACACGAGCCTATACGGCACCCCGGTTCATATTTACTTGAATTTTTCAGTTCATTTAAATTTTCATAAGTGTTTCAGAACACGAGCCTATACGGCACCCCGGTTCATATTTACTTGAATTTTTCAGTTCATTTAAATTTTCATAAGTGTTTCAGAACACGAGCCTATACGGCACCCCGGTTCATATTTACTTGAATTTTTCAGTTCATTTAAATTTTCATAAGTGTTTCAGAACACGAGCCTATACGGCACCCCGGTTCATATTTACTTGAATTTTTCAGTTCATTTAAATTTTCATAAGTGTTTCAGAACACGAGCCTATACGGCACCCCGGTTCATATTTACTTGAATTTTTTAGTTCATTTAAATTTTCATAAGTGTTTCAGAACACGAGCCTATACGGCACCCCGGTTCATATTTACTTGAATTTTATGAAGTGTTAATTCGAGTTGTGAGTTATGTAAAATGAGTCCCCCGACGCCGGAACATCAGGGCACACTCATTGGGAGCACATACATAAACGGAATACACTATTAGAAAAAAAAAACAGGAGAATAAATAAAGACAAGTCTAAAGAGCCAAAATTGTTTTTCATTTCATTCCAGGAAAAGCTATTACATGCTAAGTACAAAAAAGGAAATTACATTGAAAAACAACAATCTAAATCTACCCTAGTTCTGTCTAGCTCCGTCTTCATCCCCCCCCCCCCCCCGTCCTCTTCGTCCGAGAGAGCTCGAGGAGTCAAAGGCACCACGTCCGGAATGGGAGCTGAGGGGACGGGAACGATAATATTTTCTACGTTCCATACCACGTGGTCCGGTCCCGCCCTCATAAAGGCAGCCGCCTCAGACCACCCTTCGACGTAGAAGGAGTTGAAATCCTTCTGTGTCTTTTGGGCCCAGGCGGCATTCAGCTCGGCTTGGCCAGTTTGGACCGCCGCCTTTATCCTGTCGGTTACGCCAGCCTCAGCCTCTTTTAGGGCTGCCTCCGCAGCCTGGGCACGCTCCTCGGCCTCCGTTCTGGCCTTCACGGCTTCGACCCTTCGAGCCTCAACCGTGGCGTTGAGGCCCTCAGCTTTCTCCGCCCTGAGTTGGGCCTCCTCAGACCTTTTCTGGGCCTCCTCCGCCCTTTTTTGGGCCTCTTCCACGAGCTTGGCATTAGCCTCTGCCTTCGCGGCCCATGACCTCACCAGCTGGCCTTGGTGATAGACATACTGATTCATCATCAAATAGGCCTACAAGGGAAAGATCAAAACACTTAGCAAAAATATTTGGGAAGAATGCGAAAACATACAAAATAGACTCTACACGTACCTGAGGTATCATGGCCATGGCCGATGCCATGGAGGAGGCGAGGTCACGACCTCGGTGATCAGCCTCGACGCTTTGCTGCTGGAGCGCAGCCAAAGCTAGTAACCCGGCAGATGGGTGAGCCTCCATGATGCTCTTCACCCCCGTGGCCGCCTTCACCTCCTCGGGCGTCTGCACAGGCATCCTGTGAGTCGGGGAGGCAGAGCTGGAGCTTGAGCCTTGAGTAGGGCCTTGAGCAGGGCCCGACGTCCCCCTAGGCCCCTCCACGACCACAACCTCGGATGGGTTGCTCCCTCCGACCTTGGCCCTCTTTTCTCCTTGGAGAGACTTCGTCCCCTCCACCTTTCTCTTCCCAAGAAGGGCCTTGCGGGCCAGCCGATCGAGTCTGGCCTGGGCTGCCAAATCGTCCGGGCCAGCCGATTGAGGCAGAATCGCCACCTCCCGCTCTCCTGTCCCTACCACATCCCTCTCCTCGGCCTCGACCACTACCCACTCGGGCTCCCCCGTCTTAGCAACCTTTTCGACCGCCCCTTCTTCTCCCTCGCCATCCCCAACCTCAGCTACCTCAGCCACCTCAGCCTCGGCAGCTATCTCCTCCACCTCATCCTCCTCATCAGAACGGACCACCTACACGGTTCAGACAAACAATAAGTTAGAAAAATTCAGAAAAATTGGCAAAATTTAACTAAGTATGGAATTGAAATTAAACAAGAACAAAAGGCAACTTACCCTGGTCCGCGAGGTGCCCAAGGCTGGCCCGGAGGGCTCCGCCTCTGAGGGGCTGTCTTCCAAGTGCAGGGAGCTCCTCTCAACGGGCTCCCTAGACCTCAGGGGAATGACCTCAGGCAGAGGTTTCCCTTGTTGATCTAAATAGGTGCGGGTACCATCCAGCCCCACCTTGTAGGGGAGGACGGTACCATCCGGCCGGGTCTCGTAGTGAACCGCAGCCGACACAGGAGCGAAGGAGGTTACCGTCATGGCCTTCGCCTTGCTGCCTGTCCTCAGCTTCGGCTTCGACGCCTTCTTGGGCACAAGTTCCACCACGGCCTCGGTCCCTTCAACAACCTTGGGAGGGAGGGTCGACTCCAGACCCTTCTCCTTCTCCCACCTTTCTCTAGAGTACCCCACAGGACAGAAAGTCCTATGGGGCCATTTGAAGTCGTTCCCCTTGCAAGTTGTGGGGGAACTGCACGTCAGCAGACACTCCGCGTCACGTGCACCGACATCATTCCCATTCGGGCCCCACCAATTGAGGGCCACCTCCAACGATGCTATGTTGAGCTCGCCCAGGCCCCTAAGCTTCATGGCCACCGTGGCCTTAAAGTCTTTATTGCTGAGCACCCTTCCCGGCTTGGTGGGGAGGGTCAGATCATCTCGGCGGAGCCAGTCGCCCTCCACCACGATCACGTCTTGGGTATAACCCCGATTCGAATCGGAGTTACCCGTGATCAGCTGATTATGAGCCCGGCACCTCAAGTAGGGCTGCCTGCTCTTGGATTGGGAGTTTGGCTCGGTCTATAGAAATTCATAGCAGGCCAAGAGCTCCTTAAGCCCCAATGGTTCCGGAAGGGCCGGGCCCAATAGAACATTTAGGGCTTCCATCCCGGCGCAGATACGGTGCGCCTGCAGCGGCCACTGGCATGGGAGAGTCTGCGTCCAGGTGCATAACTCTGCCAGTAGCTCCGGGATGGGGAGGTCAGTACCTCCGAACATAAGAGTGGAGAAGGAGAGTGTTACCATGTTTTTGGGATCAGCCACGATCCCGTTCACCTCGTCGGCACTCTTGCACCTTCGGAGCTTGAATTCTTCTCCGATTCCGCATAGCTGCCTAAACTCGTCGAGGTCAGGCCCGTGTTGCCTGACCATTATGCTGCTATCATTAACTACCACCGACAAGGCCGGGTCAACTACCATAGCCCTGAACGGCAATGCGTTGGCCATCACCGCCAAACGCCGTGGTTGAGGAGCAACCATCGGACCCTTTCCGGCTCCGTGTGTTATCACCATGCCGGTTAAGTATTTGAGAACTCGCTAAGTATGGGAAGGAAAGAGAAAGTGGTTTGCTGTAATAAATTTTAGAGAGAGGGTGAGAAAGTGAAAATGAGATTTCACTGAGGGTATTTATAGATCCCCAATGGAAGGTGAAAAGACATTAACCAGAAGGTGAAAAGACCACGACGGCTCATTACACGAACTCCCATAAATGACAGCCGCCACTCAACCCACACCTTCCACGTGTACAGCAAGCATAGGTCGTCTGCCAAGTGTCACCCTTCAGCCGTTTTAGCATTAATGACATTGAAGAAATCGAAGAGACAGAGGCGCCGCCTCATAATTGCAAAATAGGCGCTCCACGTGTAAGGGATCCATGGATGGTTGAACACGTATCACGAAACGAGCCACGCCGAGGTGCCTCTAGACAACCAAACATGAAGACAGAATGACCGGAGCCCTCGTAAAGTGAGGAAGATACTACCAACCTTGCCACTAATGACGACTCCGGACAGGGAGCTGTTGGCGAGGGAATGTCAACATCCCCTCGTCCGAACCGATACCACCACGAAAACAGACAAACCGGGCCCTACATAGTGGATGTCGTATCACCCCGGACCTTGATAGACCGGGCTGAACCTAGGCCGGCCCAAAGAAGCGTGTTGAGTACGCTTCCCCAATTAATGCTGCTGCTCCCCTGGGGGACCCTCCTGGCATTTCATCGACGTGGCCCAATCACAGACCACCTCCCTGTGGGCCCCGGTAGAGGACAGTACTCTTGTCAGAGTCATAAATGACCTAACGCCGTCGGATCAGCATCTTACAGTACAGTGATCCAAGGGCTAATACACATCTGATCACACTATAAATACCCCCACTAATACCACTTAGTAGGGGACGCGCAAATACAGAGAGGAGAGATAAAGCTTAAACAACCCGGACCCCCATAACACTACCTGTACCATCCGATACCTCGACTTGTAACCGGCCCGGTCCATCACCCTTAATTACATTCTTACTTTCAGTTAACACCGACACTGACTTGATCGTTGGAGAGGGAAAACCTGATACCAACCCCGGGCCCCTGTTTGTTTCTTGCGTAGACACGAAGATCACCTCATCACCATAGACGACATAGCCCACTCCGGATACCTCGAAAGATCGGAGCCGACGCGAATTGATTAAGCCGAGCTTGGGAAGAAAATCAGGCTCGCCAGATACTATACTAATTCTTTTCTCTTCATTAATTAGTTCTGGAAACATTTGAATCTTATGTTTTCTCAACTGCAGGCTCGCGATATTCACTGTTTCGATACACTTTGTCATGGATTTGTTTCCACAAACAAACAGATACCTGTCGGTGCTGTCTGTGGCAAAATTTCCACAATTGGAGGACCAAGATATGGAATTGAGTTAACAATTTCCAAAGTAAAATCATCATCCCTCTCTTATTTCAAAGTTTTATGTTACATGAGAAAGACTTATGCCGATCGTAGACAGACTTGTTTTAATCAAAATTTAACACAGTTGTATAGTTTTGATTGTATAAAATGAGAATGGAGTGATATCGGTGTACAGAACATTAAATAACCCAATAATCAGTCAATAACATAATGATGATTATATTCATAGGCGGATCCATACGAGGGTCAGTGGGGTCACATGCCCTCCTCTGAATTTCTAAGAACAAATACTAATTTTGTATATATTTATCTAACATAAGTAACGTAGCTTAGTTGGTTACCCCTATGCCTTCAATTTATTTATCTTATCCTAACTTGGTTTGATTCTTGTTGGCAATAATGTAGTTTTTTTTATCATTTTCCGTTTAAAGTATAGATATGTTATTTGCATAATTAAATAAAAATTTTGGCTTAGGTTCTTTCATTTTTGTTAATATAATTGATCTAAGATTTCATACTTTAAATTATAAAACATGAACATTTAACACCAAAAAAAATTTGTAAAATTGTACTACCAAAATAGGATCTTTTCTAGTCCTTGGTTTTGGGATTGGTGAAATTGTAATAATTGACTAATGCTTCTTGGATATAAGCATTTTAGTATTGTTTAGTATTTAATTTTGGAAACCATGAAATTATACTATTATCCGTTTCGTTTTACTAGGATCTTCGCTAAGTCAACATCTAAAGCCTAAAGCATATATCTCGAGAGGTAGTTTTACTTTTAAAAACAAAACACTGCATTAGAAAAGCAAATATATATTTAAGCTTATCAAGCAAATGAATCTTTAATTATGTATGATGGTGATATAGGAGTGTTTGACTTAATATCATTAACAAAAAATATTTGTGTCTAATCCGGTGTTCGGAAATGTGTTCTTGATCACGCCCTCATATATATGTATACATAAATGTAAACTTTGCCAATGTCTATGGTAGGATAAGAGAAACGGCAACTGGATACTGAGAGTACGAGGTGACATCGAAGTTGGATATTGGCCCGGTTATTTGTTCCAACAAAACGGGTTATCAGAACATGTAGAATGGGGTGGAGAGGTGTTTAGTCCAACAGGTACGCACAGACCTGGCATGGGCTCAGGAGTAACACTTGTTGAAGACACCAAACAAGATGCATACTTTTGCTTTGTTAAAGTGCAGAATGGTGAACCAGGTGGTGTGGACAAGTTTGTTGATCCTGGCAATCTGGTCATTTGTAAGGCACAACCAGCTGTTTATGTAGCCAAAAATGAAGGAAATCGTGGTCCAGGTTTGGTGTATTTGATATTCTACGGTGGACCTCCAAGTATAAGGGAAGAGCTTTAGAGCCAAAATTTCAAAGCAATTGGCTTGAGCCTCCATTTCCAGTTTGGTGTATTGATCACAATAATATTACTTATCTTACAATTTAAAACAAAACTTGTCAGTTTTAGTGGGTACAATAGTAAATTGTCAAACAAAAAGTTTACCATAGGCTAAATTTAATTGTTTAATAGAATCTAATTGTGTCATCCTTAAAATTTCAAGTAACAAATAAATTTGGGCCTTTTGTTTTCAAAATAAAAAGAAAAATAAAAAATAATTTTGGCCTTGTTTGGTAAGGGTATATGGTAGTGGTGACATCGGTTCGGTACCGAACCTTTTAACTACATACCGATACTGTACCAAACTAGTTTGGTTTGAGAATTTTTATACCATTACCGAACCAAAAAATTCGGCATACCGAACTTTCGGTATACCAAACTATTCGGTTGGTTCGGTTCGGTTTTGGTTTTATACCAAAGTTTAGAGTTTACAGGATAGAAAAATGATACGATTTGGAAAAAAAAACATAGTATAAAGTTTTAAAAATAGTAGATTAAAAAAATATATTTATTTATATTATTGTTACCTTTATTATTATTTTTTGCATAAAAAAGTAAATATTACTAGACATTTCTAGTAAAATTTATAAATAAATAAAAATATTATAAGTATTCACTAGAAAAAGTAATATAAATATATTATAACAACGTTAATAATTAAATTTATATGAGTGTTTTATTTTATTTGTCTATATATTATATTTTAATATTTCGGTTTGAATATGCATCATACTGAACTTACCAAATGAATACCGAAACCGAACCGACTTTCAAAGATCGGTTCGGTTGTACCGTACCGTAATGTCGGTATACCAAATTTTTGATACCGACTTAATTGGTTTGGCTCGAAAAGCGGTCAGTTGGTACAAGTCGGTAAAAAATATCACCCCTAGTATATAGGGTTGGGATAGTACTCTAAATGATGTGGGTCCTACAAATCCAATGTTTGGTTATGTAAATGGGTATGGTACTACATTTCTCATGACCCAAATAAGCATCATTTGCAAAGCCAACGGGTGGTGGTGGTGGTGGTATTAGATTTATAGTCCGGGTGTATTTTTCAAAGTTACAAAGTTAGCCTTTCTTGTGCTTGCAAAATAAAACAAATCATTCAAATTAAATTGCTAATATTTAATGAAATTTTTTGTCAGTTCCACATTTAACCTTCATCAAAATCTCACCTTTCAATACAATAATTTTGTTTCGCTGTTGCTAGGAGAATGAGTTCTGCGGACACTCGGTTAACAATATTTCAATTCAATGAATAGTTTCTTATAAGGTTATTAATTGTATGCTAAATTGCCAATATCCAAGTTATTTCTAATATTATGTTTGAAACTGTGATGTCAAGATTTGATTTTATTAATATTTGACTCGTTACCCTCACCAATTTAATTACATATGCATATTATGTTGTTAAACAAATTTTAAAAAATAAAATGGTAGAAGCATAGAATGGTAATTGATAACATGTTAGTATTATCCGATTAACAAATAGTCCAGCCAAAACAAACAAGAATTAGCTAGCGGTATTTAGTCCAGGGTTAATCCCTCTTTCATTTGTAATACCACTCGGATTCATACTTCCGGAACTATGAATCCCGCAATAAAACGACGCCTTTTATTTTTATAACAAAATTTGTGAGTTTGAGTTTCCTTTTACTTTCTTCGAAGCTCGCTATTTTTTCATAATTGAACATCCCACAAATAATTGAACATCTCACATACATCCACATTAATAACAGTTTAGCAACAAATTATGTTGCTATTTGTTGCTAAAATTTAGCCACAACCAATTTAGTAACGTAACTCAAAAAGTTTTATAATGTTAAATGAACTTTTTATTATAGTGAAAGAAAATCATGTTTTTAACCATCACGTTTAGAAAATTTGGGCATTGCTTCTTAAAGAAAAAAATAAAACAATCAATAGATGACCACATTTCTAAGTTAGATTTCAGCTCCTAATTAATATGATGGAAACGGAACTACAAGTATAAATGGGTGAACTATATATATTATTCCTAGCATTATTGTACGTGAGTGTTACGCCTTTTTCCGTATTCGCTTTACCTGGTCATGATGAATGATCTACTCATCACAGTTAAATTTCTTTCTGGTAAGTATCAATTAATTTGTCGTCAAGATTTTAAAATATTTTTTCGAATGAAAAAATCAAAACTATTAAATCACCAGCTTTATCTTGTAGAAGGTAAAAAAATTGATTTTATAAATCCTTAACAACAAATCTTGATTTTTAAAAGCTGCAACAAAGGGTTTGGCAATACTACAAAAATCTATATTCTATGTAAATATTAATTGCAACAAAGGGTTTGGCAATACTACAAAAATCTATATTCTATGTAAATATTAATTGTTTGTGTTGTAATTCATTTTAAGTGGATTTTTATTAGTGTAGTATTCAGATAGTAATTTACATCAATTCTGAGAATGTAATCGGAAACGTGATATTGGAGGTGAACTGAAAAGCAAAATTTTCTTATTTTATTAACTGCTACTTCTCTTCCGTTAGAAGTAAATACGGAAATATTAGACTCATATAATTATTCGAGAAGTCTTCTTTCTTCTCAGCTTCGTTCTTCTTTAGCGAAATTAGCGTTCTTGTCCTTTACACCAATCTGCCATTGCTACTGTCTGTAATAGCTGCTTAGCCATAGGTTCACTATAATTAGACTTAAAGTATTTAGTCATTTTACGTTACACACAATCACGTGAGTGATGTATTGATGTTTTCCGTTGAAAAAATCAAAAGAAAGGTCACTAAATGGCTAACCTATATAAAACTAGGTCACTAAAACACATTTTTAACTAATTAAGATCACCAATGTTAAAAGTGACCAAATATCAAATAAGTAAACGATAATTATTTATTTTTCACGGTTAGTTTTCCAAACAGTTAAACTGCAAACCAAATCATTTACAACGTTTTGTGAATTTCTAAACCTAACCGAGCCACTAAAATTATGTGTGTTACCTGAATCCACTAAAATTCCTACTTTTTGGCCACACATGTTTCTAACAATTCTTATTGAAGTAGAATTGGTACCCTCGGTGATAGATTGTAAAGTTATTTCAGATTGTTCATTTTGGTCTTGACCATTCTCGCTGTCATTTTCTTCATTCTCACTTTTTTCATTGGTTTCTAAGTCATTTTGAATAAGATTTTTTTTTGTTTTCTCACATATATGCCCTTTAACCCATTTTTCATCACAATCGTAATATACATTTTTCTTCCTCCTTTCTTATAATTCAGTAGTGGTTAGCCTTTTAATTAGTAATAATTTGGTAGTGACACTTGTGTTTTGTATAAGTTGTCTGATTATTAAGGTTTGAAAACTTATTTTTATTAATAGATTTATACGGCAATTTTCTTTCTAACCACAATTTTTCTTCTTGAAATGTGGCTATATGTAATATGCAGTCTCACCATCCCTATGAAATAGAATTTTAATACTTAAATTAATTATCTATTTCAATCCACTTATAAAATAAACCAATTTATGAGTTTCTAAAAAATCATTTACCCTATTAGAAATTGGTTCAAACTCATTTTTCTATTTTTTAACACTACCGGTTTGCTTCAATTTAATCAAAAGATCTAAAGAATTGTCATTGAGATTATTATAAAATCTTTTAATGACTTGTTCAGTAAATTCGTCACAGTTTGTTATTAGACCAGCCTTTTCTTGATTTTGATACCATATAAGTGCTTTATACTCAAAATGCATTCTATATATGGTGATTTTCTAAACTTATGGGATGTTATATAACTTTAAAAACTGATTGGCCTTATACCCACCTATTCAACACTTTTTTCACCAAATTGTTTTGGGAATTTAAGTATAACTGATTTAAAATTAATTTGGTTTTGATCATTTACTAAAGGATGAAGGCCTTGTCTACCCCTGAAGAATTGTAGTGGTTGTTGGAATTTAAAGTTTTAAACTGTTCTACACATTTGTGTTTTCCTTGAGAAATGTTTTTTTTTTTGCATTGTGGTATTCATTTGAACCAATTTATTTTTAAATTTTTTGATTTCTCTCTATTGATTTTTCTTTATTCCTCCAAGCTGTTTTGTAAGAAGGCATGGAACTAATAAAGTTTTTGATGAGTGGTTAAGGATTCTGTTAAAAATGGTTGTTGTTACGATTAGTATTGGTGTAATTTGTGGTGTGGGTGTTGATGCTGGTGAATTTTGGTTATTTTGTTTGTTTTGGGCTGATTTGGATCGTTTTTCGGCCATGAAAAATGCTACTCTGATACCAATTTGTAGTATTCAAATAGTAATTTATACCCCATTATGTAATCAGAAATGCAATTGGAAGTGAACTAAAAAGCATAATTTTCATTTAGAATAATAAAACAGTTAAAAATGACCCTCGTTTTCTTAACAGAAAATAATAGTGTTCATGTATTTTAATTTACAATCTCCACCCTTCTACCATCTACCCTTTAACTCTAGACACCATCCACTGCCACCAACCCCTGTGTCGACTTTTCCCAATGCCGATAATCCCACCACCAGTCAACCCCGTCGCCATGATGTATTTGATCATCTGTTTCTGGTCCTTTTTGCATATACCGATGGTGCGGTGGATGAGATGCCTAACTTCGATAATCACCCGTAGTAGCGAATCCAGAAACCTTGAGACCACAAAACGAGTACTTAAATTATATTTAAGCCAAATCTGAAAGCTTTGAAATAAGTTCTCTTTATACAGGGTTTTGAACTTGAAATTAGTTCTTATATTTAATATCATTTGTAGTATTTTTTTTTCAATTATAGTAGGTTTTATGGAGCCTTAATCGATTGGATGGACCCTCAAAAATAGTTCCATTCGAACACTAAAGCTCCATAGATTTGTGGTTTAGTGAATGATTCCTCTGATTGTGATTATGCCATTATACTTTGTATACTAATTAATTTTGGAAAAAAAACAATTGATAACAGTGATTAATTTTTCTCTTTGATATGGATGTTTGAATTATATATAATCAATAGTCGAATTAATCTAAGATATAATTGGTGAAAATAAAACCCGTCTACGTTTTGTCATTATATATTGGACTTTCTTAATTAGTTTGCAGATGGCTCCAAAATGGTCAAGTTGCTTTTGCTTTTACTGTGGTCATCCCCCCTAGTTTTGTAAATTAATATCATTAAATCTATTACCAAATTTTGTTTTTGATAAATAATATAAATGTGCGATTTGTGTTGAAACAAAATTAACTAACTCTCCGTTTCAACATATTGAACGAAGTACAGAACCTCTCAGTCTAATACACTAAGATGTATGCGACTTAAAGTTTGTACAAACGCGAGGAGGAAAAAAGTACTTTATCACTTTCATAGATGATTGTATTAGATATTGCTACGTTTACTTAATGAGAAGTAAAGATGAACCAGTAGAAAAATTCATTCTTTATAAGACCGAAGTAAAAAATCAACTCAATAAGAAAATTAAAATATTGAGTGATAGAGGCGGTGAATACGAAGCACCGTTTGCACAGATATGTGCAGAAATTGTCATTATACATCAAACCACTGCCCCATACTCTCCGGAGAAAAATGGGGTGTCTGAGCGTAAAAACAGAACGCTTAAGAAAATGATGAATGCAATGCTCATTAGTTCTGAGTTACCCCAGAACATGTGGGGGAACGTCTTGCTTTTTCCCAACTATGTGTTGAATAAGCTATCGCATAAAAAATGTGATAAACCACCTTATGAATTATGAAAAGGCCGTCGACCGAGCTATAAATCTTAAGGTTTGGGGTTGTCTCGCTTCCTAAAAGAATGAGAATTGGACCAAAGACGGTAGACTATGTGTTGATATGATATGCACACAATAGTAGTATTTATCGGTTTCTTGTGCACAAGTCAAATAATCCCAAAGTGCATGTAGATACTATCATCGAAGCTTGAGAAGCTTCTTTTTTCGAGGATATCTTTTCCCGCAAGTCATCCAAAACTATAAAGACTGAGTAGTCGAATGGTGAGGAAAATGTGGGGGAAAGAGAAACTATGGAGGAAGAAGAAGAAGAGCATCGACGAAGTAAAATGGCTGGACGGAAACTTCTTTTGGTCTTGATTTCGTAACCTTCATAATAGAAGGCGAACCGACGACATACCAACAAGCTATATCATCCCCGAAATCCCAATATTGGGAAAAAGCGATCAACAATGAAGTTGAATCGATTATGCACAACCGCATTTGGGAACTAGTGGTTCTCCCGACAAGTTGTAAGTCATTAGGTCACAAGTGGATCTTCAAGAGAAAAAGAAAGGCTGACGTCATGATTGAAAAGTAAAAGACGAGACTTGTAGTGAAAGCTTTTAGACAAACTAAAGGTGTCAATTATTTCGACATGTATGTTCATGTCTCCAGCAAGATGCCAATCCAATTGTCATTGCCTTCACGGTACTGCTATATTTGGAAATACATCAGATGGATGTAAAGACGGCGTTATTGAATATAGAATTGGAAGAAGAAATTTACATGGAGCAGCCCGAAGGGTTTGTGGTTCAAGGTAAAAAAAAATAAGGTGTGTAAACTTGTAAAGTCTCTATATGCATTTAAACAAGCACCTAAACAATGGCACAAGAATTTGATAGGGCGATGCTATCAAATGGTTTTCGTATCAATGAGTGTGGCAAATGCATTTACGTAAAAGGTAATGAAAAGTACTATGTGGTAGTTTGCCTTTATGTAGATGACATGATAATAATAGGTAGTTTTGATAATAACAATTCTACTAAAAGGATATTGTCACAACTATTCGAGATGAAAGACTTGGGTGTTGCTGATGTGATACTTGGAATGAAAATTACCAAGACATCATACAGATATACGATATCTCAATCTCATTATATCAAGCAAGTACTTGACAAATTTGATAAAGATAACAAGGCAACGTCCTCAACACTCATAGAAGTTCTCACTGACCTCAAGAAAAATCATGAGGAAAGTGTGAGACAATTATAATATTCTAGGATAATAGACAGTCTCATATATGTCATGAACTGTACTAGATCGGATATAGTCAACTCAGTGAGCATGCTGAGTAGGTATATCAGTAATGCTAATGAGGAGCACTGGAAGACCATCATGAGGTTTCTCAGGTATATGAGATTTACGGCCAACCATGGGCTTCACTACACGAGATATTCAGCGGTTCTGGAAGGTTATTCAGATGCTAACAGGATCTTGGACTCTAACAGTACAATATCCACGAGTGGATATGTGTTTCTACTGGGGGAGAGATGCAATGTCATGGAGGTCTTCTAAACAGACATGTATAGCTAGATCAACTGTGGAATCAGAATTCATATCATTGGATCTAGCAACTGAAGAAGCAGATTGGTTGAGAAGCTTGTTGTAAGGTATTCCCATGTGGCCAAAACTTGTTCCCACTATAAGCATGCATTGTGATATTCAGTCAGCTATTGGATGGGCACATGATTACATGTATAATGCAAAGTCTTGAAACATTCGTCGGAGATACAAATCCGTAAAAGAATTGTTAGCTAACGGTGTGGTATCCTTAAACTTTATGAGATCTAAGGATAATATTGCAGATCCATTAATAAAAGGCTTAACTAAGGATAAAGTCTATGCCTCATCGAGGAGAATGGGTTTGAATCATATCAAATTGGAAACTTCCTCATAGGATACCCAACCCGAACTGGATTATTCAGCTTAAGGTTCAATTGAAAAACCGAACTGTGGGGGTGACCGAACAAAGCACTCGGGGATATAGGTTCCCAGCCCATTTTTTTGATGAAAGAATGATAGATCTGTACCATATGAAGGGTGAACTTAAGGCTCTTAATGAATGCAAGTATCTTGAAGTTCGAGAGGGGTGAGTTAGGACACCCTTGACTTGACATCACCTATAACGAGTGTAGTAATGTCGGTACTATGTGATGAGCTTGGGCTAAATCGCTAGAGCACTCGGTTGAATTTGCCAATGCAGTAAAGGTCCAAATATGGACAACAACTAAGGTCTAGTAAGTGGTGTAGAGAGTGCATTGTGTGGGTATTACTTT
Organism: Primula veris; assembly: GCA_963682055.1. NCBI lineage: Eukaryota > Viridiplantae > Streptophyta > Magnoliopsida > Ericales > Primulaceae > Primula > Primula veris. The sequence goes on along the minus strand of OY821743.1, from coordinate 22,133,023 downwards.
GGTATACACAAACGATAAAGGGTTCAAAACTTTATTGCTACCAAGAGGCAGTATATTGAAGTTTATTCCGCTATGGAAGGTTCAAGGCGCGCGCTACCTGACTTTATGCAATGAACTCTTGCGGTTCTCTCGTATTGTATTTTAGGGGCATGTTTATTTCAGCCAATTGCATTCATGTGGGGGATTGTTAGAAAACTTGGTTTTACAAGGGTGTTCCAAAAGTGGTCAATGACCGACTTTTAAGCCAAAATAATAAGTGACTAGCACTAGGTTTTATACCGTTCTCAATTTATTTGAAAAGGTTATGCAACAAGCTTTGTAACGGTATATACACTTGACATAAACGTTGAGTCGGTGTGAATGTAAATTGACTTTAAAGTTGGTGTAAAAATTATTGCAAATTTGTTGGATGCGAAGTTAGAGAGTTGGGAATACATATAGTATTTAATCACACATTGAGAATATATTACTATTTTTTATAGTTTATATACACGAACATTACATGTGAATGGTAAAGTGTGTTACCACATATGTGTGTGTGTTAGTAAGAGCACCACACACGTACGTGCGTGCTCGGCTTGGCTCGGCTCGTTCTTAGGAATGGGCACGGGTGCAGGAACGGGCTAGGGAATCGGGTCTTGGAACTCAGGTCCCGGGACTCATGACTCATGCCTCGTGAATCGTGTATCGTGCGTCGGGTGTTGCGTTTGAGCTTTGCATGTTTTTGTCGCGTTCTAGCATTTAGAGAGAGAGAATCACACCACCAACAGCTCCATCTATGGTTCGGTGTCGTTTTTGTTGAACCACTCTGAGATAAACGTTGTACCTTGATAACGGAGTTTCCATAGCCAGAAACTAAAAATGTGGGTTACTGTTTAACAGTCACCTCGCCATTTTATTTCAATCTTTTATTATTCTCTTATTTCATTTCAGTAATTTTCTTTCTGTTATTTACATTTCAGTCATTTACATTTTAGTCCTTTAATATTCTGTAATTATGTTTCAGTACCTTTCTTTTCCAGTACCGTAGTTTAAATTTCATTCTTTTCTATAAATTACATTTGAGTACTGCAATTTTATATATTTACAGCAGTATAGTAATTATTCTATTATGGTTGACTGTTTCAGTTAATTACTATTCAGTCCAGCAATTTAATAACTTATATTAAATCTGTCTGGAATTTTATTATTGCAATTTAAATTCTGTTAGTGTCGGAATCTTGTATCGAGTCAAATTCCTTAAGTGAAATACAATTGTGATTTGCGTTACTTTGTGTTAATTACATTTCACTACGTGTTATTTTTTTTGTTACTTTCTGATCCAATTAATTTCCAACATTATATTCGTGAGTTCAAAATTTATAAGGTCAGTGTGAATGAGACAGTGAATATGACACAATTGTGCAGTTTGCAATGACATCAATGCCAAAGGAATACTTATCATGCTTCAGAACAAAATTGAGTTGTCAAGCGATGAATGATAGAGTTCCCTTTTATCACCGATTTAACTTAAATATGAGAAGATTGTTCTAAAATTGTATACGGATCAGTTTACTTATCTATTACCTTAAATATACATGAACTCAAATATCTCTCAAATATAAGGGATCGAGATGTTCTCTTATAATTAAAATAATAATTTTTCACTCTTACTTTTCTCTTATTTTTTCTCCTTTATTTGTATTTTTCACATATAAATTAATAAAATAACAAAAAGATGAGTTGTATAGTTGTGATAGAGAAATTGATATAAAAAAATATATGATAATTTGTTGTAATTTAAGTATTTTTGAACAGTACTCTTTCCCTTTTTTCGGGTTTTTTTTTACTTTAAGTCCCTTTCAGCATTTTTTGGCTTTTCTATCATTTTTACGGATTTTTATATTCTTTTCCTGTTTTTTTTTTTTAATTATAAGTTTATTAGGTGGTATTGGTCTTAATTAAAATACTTCGGAGAATTGACCTAGATCTTATTATATTTTAATTAAAAGTAGTACTAGACTAAAATTACTATTTTTTTGAATGAGGCATTGACCCATTATAAAAACATGTCTAGCCAGAATAATGTGGCATTTAATGGACATATATGTTCATGAATTGGAAAATTTTCTCCATAAGTTTTTACCTAATTTAAGATTGGTACATTACGTTATGATATTCAGCTAATCAAGCTGCATTGAATTTGATATTGTACGCATTCATCTTTTGGCAATAATATGCAAATAGTGTGTGAAGTGCAATAAATATGTTATTCGGTCAAAGATACTGTATGCATAGTAACGTCTACTATAAACTAATAAAATACACCTTCTACTCTGTTGATTACGAGTATATTGTTTGGCAACTAAAATTGATTTGCTATTATCCATAAAATATGTGCATTAATTATTAGATTTAAACACTGACCAAGTGCACAATATGTAATTCTATTTAAGCATAAACATGCATACGTACATCTATCATGTGAATTTAAACTCATGTATATTTGGTTCCGAAATAACTGTTAAGAATTCTTTGCTTTCCGCTTTTGTGTTTCGAAATTATTTTTTATTTACTGTTAATTTAGTTCTAATTGAAAACAGTAGCTAGATGAGTGTTTTTTTTCCCATTTCGAAATTATTTTTTATTTACTGTTAATTTAGTTCTAATTGAAAACAGTAGCTAGATGAGTGTTTTTTTTCCCATTTCGAAATTATTTTTTATTTACTGTTAATTTAGTTCTAATTGAAAACAGTAGCTAGATGAGTGTTTTTTTTCCCATTTCGAAATTATTTTTTATTTACTGTTAATTTAGTTCTAATTGAAAACAGTAGCTAGATGAGTGTTTTTTTTCCCATTTCGAAATTATTTTTTATTTACTGTTAATTTAGTTCTAATTGAAAACAGTAGCTAGATGAGTGTTTTCTTTCCCATTTACTTATTGCTAGCACTTTACTAAAGGGTTAATTGTTTTAACAGATACGAATAAAATGAATATTTTGGTTACGTTTTGCTATGTTTTCACACTCTTGATATTACAAATTCATGGAGTTGAAGAAAGCAATTGGAATCTCTCTAGAGAAGATGTTGCGGAGATTGAAAATCGAATACAACTTCAAGCCAACAATACAGTCAAGACTATACGTGTAAAAAAAATTTCTTTTGTATATTTTTGTTTACAAATTGCTTATTTATTTTCTAACCGAGTTAATTTGAACTAATTTAAGGCCCTTTTTTTCTTTCGGAAGTGAATGTTTTACTAGGAGTCTTTTTTGCTGCAAATCCGAACAAGTTTATGCATTTATTTCTTTAAATGTATCATCATACTATTATTTATGTGAAGAAGGCTTATGAATCCTTAAAACAATTATTTATAAAAAAATCCTATTAATTTATAAAATTACAAAATAGTAGTAAACAATTTTACACAGAAATTAAAAGAAAAATAACTGCCATCAAATTCCCCCTCTCCCTCCCTCAATCATAATTGTCCCTCACTTCATCGAATATTCTAGCATAACGGATTACAGATTTTTTATTAGATTCACACCCATTGTGTGGGCAGGTCCGCTAATATTATTTATATAATGAGATATATGCTACAGTTATGATATAATTTTTGTCAAATTTAAATGTACATGTGAACCAATTTTTACTTTTAATATTTTTGGTTCCATTAGATTGTTTAGAATTTTTCTTCTACAACTGACACTTTCATTCTTGGAATTTTACAGACACCCCATGGAGAACTATACGATTGCGTAAACTTTTACAAACAACCAGCATTTAATCACCCATTATCGAAAAATCACAAACTTATTCCACAGGTTGGTTTCTTTCTAATATAACTTCTCACAAGTGTTGATGGCAAGGGCAATATCTTATTGACATATGATATACATTTCGAATTGCAGAATAGACCAACTTGGTCACAAGAAAATTCAAGAAAAAAAATTCATTTTATGAAAGATATAAAAATTGGACTAAATGGTGGAGGATGTCCAGATGGAACTGTGCCAATTAAACGAGTCACAAAGGAAGATCTTGTTAGAGCCAAACTGGCCCAAGCAAATGCTGATAAGCCTGCCGGTACTCGTGTAAGGATAAACACACATACAATCTATTCAAAATATTCCATTATGTGCAACCTATATACGTTAATCACATACTTAAATAGCCCCAATGTATTTACTACTAATGGAAACCTCCACAGCTTTAAATAAGTAAAGAATATCAAGGAAAGTATATATGAACTTCATCGATTAATTGTTGATATTACTAATGTTTTCAGTTTGCCCGATGTTCTGCCTACAAATGCGGGGGGGAAGGATGTCTGGGTTTTAGTGGAGTCTCAGCAAACGCGGTGATTTATAATCCGCACGCCGATAACGACCAATATAGTGCAGCAGTAGTGAAGCTTCAGTTGGGTCCAGACAGTATTGAAACTGGTTGGAGGGTAAACGAAACCAAAAAAAAAAAAAAACGTTTTTTAGTTTAAATAGTTTTTGACTTTTAATTACATTCAATCTTCTCTCTTAACATTTTTTTATTTTCTATTTGTAAGGTTGATCCAAACTTGTATGGGGACAATAAAACTCACTTTTACATACATACAGATGTAAGTCTTGTATATAGTAGATACTATACTAATGCTTTTCTCTTCATTAATTAGTTCTGGAAACATTTGAATCTTACGTTTTCTCAACTGCAGGCTCGCGATATTCACTGTTTCGATACACTTTGTCATGGATTTGTTTCCACAAACAAACAGATACCTGTCGGTGCTGTCTGTGGCAAAATTTCCACAATTGGAGGACCAAGATATGGAATTGAGTTAACAATTTCCAAAGTAAAATCATCATCCCTCTCTTATTTCAAAGTTTTATGTTACATGAGAAAGACTTATGCCGATCGTAGACAGACTTGTTTTAATCAAAATTTAACACAGTTGTATAGTTTTGATTGTATAAAATGAGAATGGAGTGATATCGGTGTACAGAACATTAAATAACCCAATAATCAGTCAATAACATAATGATGATTATACTCATAGGCGGATCCATACGAGGGTCAGTGGGGTCACATGCCCTCCTCTGAATTTCTAAGAACAAATACTTAATTTTGTATATATTTATCTAGCATATGTAACGTAGCTTAGTTGGTTACCCCTATGCCTTCAATTTATTTATCTTATCCAAACTTGGTTCGATTCTTGTTGGCAATAATGTAGTTTTTTTTATCATTTTCCGTTTAAAGTATAGATATGTTATTTGCATAATTAAATAAAAAATTTGGCTTAGGTTCTTTCATTTTTGTTAATATAATTGATCTAAGATTTCATACTTTAAATTATAAAACATGAACATTTAACACCAAAAACTATCTTGTTTGTTTTTGTTTAAAGACATTTAAAAAAAATTCTTATTTTCCAAATTAAAGTGGTGGGTCGTAAATTAAATTGTTTTTTTTTTTGTTTTCTTCCATTAGTACATGTTTAATAAATTATTAGTTCTTGTTAACCAATTCATTGTTAAGTAATCGGTAACGAAATATTTTCTTAAAATCTTTAGAGCAAAATTATTTATTCCAAGAATTATTAAAAGTAACTCTATGTGCATATATATTTTTTTTGTTAGGAGAACAAAAATTCAATCGCATATTATATAATAATAATAAAAAAAATCATATATTTATATTTTAACTATTAAAAGAATCTTGCGGTTTCTATTCTAATCGTGCCTCCCCCTCAATCATAATCATGCATATGCCCCTGAACAAACTTTTACGCATTCAATATTAAAAACAAAATTTGTAAAATTGTACTACCAAAATAGGATCTTTTCTAGTCCTTGGTTTTGGGATTGGTGAAATTGTAATAATTGACTAATGCTTCTTGGATATAAGCATTTTAGTATTGTTTAGTATTTAATTTTGGAAACCATGAAATTATACTATTATCCGTTTCGTTTTACTAGGATCTTCGCTAAGTCAACATCTAAAGCCTAAAGCATATATCTCGAGAGGTAGTTTTACTTTTAAAAACAAAACACTGCATTAGAAAAGCAAATATATATTTAAGCTTATCAAGCAAATGAATCTTTAATTATGTATGATGGTGATATAGGAGTGTTTGACTTAATATCATTAACAAAAAATATTTGTGTCTAATCCGGTGTTCGAAAATGTGTTCTTGATCACGCCCTCATATATGTACACATAAATGTAAACTTTGCCAATGTCTATGGTAGGATAAGAGAAACGGCAACTGGATACTGAGAGTACGAGGTGACATCGAAGTTGGATATTGGCCCGGTTATTTGTTCCAACAAAACGGGTTATCAGAACATGTAGAATGGGGTGGAGAGGTGTTTAGTCCAACAGGTACGCGCGGACCTGGCATGGGCTCAGGAGTAACACTTGTTGAAGACACCAAACAAGATGCATACTTTTGCTTTGTTAAAGTGCAGAATGGTGAACCAGGTGGTGTGGACAAGTTTGTTGATCCTGGCAATCTGGTCATTTGTAAGGCACAACCAGCTGTTTATGTAGCCAAAAATGAAGGAAATCGTGGTCCAGGTTTGGAGTATTTGATATTCTACGGTGGACCTCCAAGTACATAGGAAGAGCTTTAAAGCCAAAATTTCAAAGCAATTGGCTTGAGCCTCCATTTCCAGTTTGGTGTATTGATCACAATAAAATTACTTATCTTACAATTTAAAACAAAACTTGTCAGTTTTAGTGGGTACAATTGTCAAAAAATAAAGTTCACCACTCTTAGGCTAAATTTAATTGTTTAATAGACTCTAATTGTGTCATCCGTAAAATTTCAAGTAACAAATAAATTTGGGCCTCTTTTTTTCCAAAATAAAAATAAAAATAAAAAATAAATTTGGCCTTGTTTGGTAAGGGTATATGAGGTTGGGATAATACTCTAAATGATGTGGATCTTACAAGTCCAATTTTTGGCTATGTAAATGGGCATGTTACTATATATCTCATGTGATATCAAGTGACCCAAATCACTTGATTGCAAAGTTATCCTTGCTTGTGATTGCAAAAAAAAAAACAAATCATTCAAATTAAATTACTGATATTTAATGAAATTTTTTTGTCAGTTCCACACTTAACTTTCATCAAAATCTCACATTTCAATACAATAATTTTGTCTCGCTGTTGCTAGGAGAAGGAGTTTTGCGGACACTCGTTTAACAATATTTCAATCGATCAATGAATGGTTTCTTATAAGGTTATTAATTGTATGCTAAATTGCCAATATCCCAGTTATTTCTAATATTATGTTTGAAACTGTGATGTCAAGATTTGCTTTTATGAATATTTGACTTGTTACCCACACCAATTTAATTACATGTACATATTATGTTGTTAAACAAATTTTAAAAAGTAAAATGGTAGAAGGATAGAATGGTAATTGATAACATGTTATTATTATTCGATTAACAAATAGTCCAGCCAAAACAAACAAACAAGAATTAGGTAGGGGTATTCATAGTGCAAGGTTAATCCCCCTTTCATTTGTAATACCATTCGGATTCATACTTCCGGGACTATGAATCCCGCAAACAAACGACGCCTTTTATTTTTATAACAAAATTTGTAAGTTTGAGAATCCTTTTACTTTCTTCGAAACTCGCTATTTTTTCATAATTGAACATCCCACAAATAATTGAACATCTCACATACATCCACATTAATAATTTTTTATTTATAATAGTTTATTTTCTTTTTCTTTTTAAACGCAATAATATTTTTAAATAGTATCACACAATTTGCGAAAATATCGTGCATGGTCAATTGGTCATTACTCTGCATTGTTAGTTGGTTGTTCAATTAATTGTTCCAATAGTTTTAAAAATTATAATAAGTAGTGCCTGTATTTTAGAAAAGAAAATCATGTTTTTAACCATCACGTTTAGAAAATTTGGACATTGCTTCTTAAAGAAAAAAAATAAAACAATCAATAGATGACCACATTTCTAAGTTAGATTTCAGCTCCTAATTAATATGATGGAAACGGAACTACAAGTATAAATGGATGAACTATATATATTATTCCTAGCATTATTGTACGTGAGTGTTACGCCTTTTCCCGTATCCGCTTTATCTGGTCATAATGAATGATCTACTCATCACAGTTAAATTTCTTTCTGGTAAGTATCAATTAATTTGTCGTCAAGATTTTACAATATTTTTTCTAATGGAAAAATCAAAACTATTAAATCACCAGCTTTATCTCGTAGAAGGTAAAAAAATTGATTTTATAAATCCTTGACAGCAAATATTGATTTTAAAAGCTGCAACAAAGGGTTTGGCAATACTACAAAAATCTATATTTTATGTAAATATTAATTGTTTGTGTTGTAATTCATTTTAAGTGGATTTTTATTAATGTAGTATTCAAATAGTAATTTACATCAATTCTGAGAATGTAATCGGAAACATGATATTGGAGGTGAACTGAAAAGCAAAATTTTCTTATTTTATTAACTGCTACTTCTCTTCTGTTGGATGACTACATGTGTCATCATCATCTGCTTAATATTCATCCTAATCAATACAAGTATTGATTAGAAGTAAATACGGAAATATTAGACTCATATAATTATTTGAGAAGTCTTCATATAATTATTCGAGAAGTTTTCTTTCTTCTCAGCTTGGTTCTTCTTTAGCGAAATTAGCGTTCTTGTCCTTTACTCCAATCTGCCATTACTACTGTCTGTAATAGCTTCTTAGCCATAGGTTCACTATAATTAGACTTAAAGTATGTAGTCATTTTACGTTACACACAATCACGTGAGTGACGTATGATATTTTCCGTTGAAAAAATCAAAAGAAATGTCACTAAATGGTTAACGTATATAAAACTAGGTCACTAAAACACATTTTTAACTAATTAAGATCACCAATGTTAAAAATGACCAAATATCAAATAAGTAAACGATAATTATTTATTTTTCACGGTTAGTTTTCCAAACAGTTAAACTGCAAACCAAACCATTTACAACGTTTTGTGGATTTCTAAACCTAACCGAGCCACTAAAATTATGTGTGGTACCTGAATCCACTAAAATTCCTACTTTTTGGCCATACATATTTCCAACAATTCTTATTGAAGTAGAATTGGTACCCTCGGTGATAGATTGTAAAGTTATTTCAGATTGTTCATTTTGGTCTTGACCATTCTCGCTGTCATTTTCTTCATTCTCACTTTTTTCATTGGTTTCTAAATCATTTTGAAGAAAAAAAATTTTTGGTTTCTCACATATATGACCTTTAAACCATTTTTCATCACAATTGTAATATACATTTTTCTTCCTCCTTTCTTCTAATTCAGTAGTGGTTAGCCTTTTAATTAGTTGTAATTTGGTAGTGACACTTATGTTTTGTATAAATTGTCTGATTATTAGGGTTTGAAAACTTACTTTTATTAATAGATTTATACTGCAATTTTCTTTCTAACCACAATTTTTCTTCTTGAAATGTGGCTATATGTAATATGCAGTCTCACCATCCCTATGAAATAGAATTTTAATACTTAAATTAATTATCTATTTCAATCCACTTATAAAATAAACCAATTTATGAGTTTCTAAAAAATCATTTACCCTAATAGAAATTGGTTCAAACTCATTTTTATATTTTTTAACACTACCGGTTTGCTTCAATTTAATCAAAAGATCTAAAGAATTGTCATTGAGATTATTATAAAATCTTTTAATGACTTGTTCAGTAAATTCGTCACAGTTTGTTATTAGACCAGCCTTTTCTTGATTTTGATACCATATAAGTGCTTTATACTCAAAATGCATTCTATATATGGTGATTTTCTAAACTTATGGGATGTTATATAACTTTAAAAACTGATTGGCCTTATACACACCTATTCAACACTTTTTTCACCAAATTGTTTTGGGAATTTAAGTATAATTGATTTAAAATTAATTTGGTTTTGATCATTTACTAAAGGATGAAGGCCTTGTCTACCCCTGAAGAATTGTAGTGGTTGTTGGAATTTAAAGTTTTAAACTGTTCTACACATTTGTGTTTTCCTTGAGAAATGTTTTTTTTTTTGCATTGTGGTATTCATTTGAACCAATTTATTTTTAAATTTTTTGATTTCTCTCTATTGATTTTTCTTTATTCCTCCAAGCTGTTTTGTAAGAAGGCATGGAACTAATAAAGTTTTTGATGAGTGGTTAAGGATTCTGTTAAAAATGGTTGTTGTTACGATTAGTATTGGTGTAATTTGTGGTGTGTAATTTGTGATGTGGGTGTTGATGCTGGTGAATTTTGGTTATTTTGTTTGTTTTGGGATGATTTGGATAGTTTTTCGGCCATGAAAAATGCTACTCTGATACCAATTTGTAGTATTCAAATAGTAACTTATATAAACTACGGGAATGAAATCAGAAATGCAATTGGAAGTGAACTAAAAAGCACAATTTTATTATCAGTTAGGCTAACTTGTGCCCCGGGTGCACTTTTTAAAATGCACATGGTATGATAATATTTGTTGATATGATATCTGATTTAATATCTCATTTATTGAAAAAATAAGTAACAACTATATCAATGATTATTAAAGATTTCGAAATGAAACATTTAGTATATATCTCGGTAAAAGATTTCGAAACTAAACATATATTATATTTTACGGAACATTATAACACAATAAAAACTCAAATATAATATTACGAAACCCTAATGGAAACTATCATAAAGTTAAATATTAATTGAAAATCTAAAAAAAAAAAAATTAATGATTTTTATATATTTTATTTTTCTGAATATAATAGTATTAATTTTAAAAAATTATACTTAATGCACCATATGTTACAAGATATAGTGTAATTAATACTAGACCAATTTGTTAAGGCCTAAAATATTCACCGGACCAAATGTTAGTTTTTCCCTTTTTTTTATCACAACACTAACTATATATACTAATTTTAAAACAAATAAATTGTCTGGAAGTTATTTGCACTTTATTGACTTCTAATTCTATGTCGTTGGATGACTATACGTGTCACCATCTGTTAATCCTAACACATCCACCGTGATACTGTTCAGACGGTATACGTTATTACACAACTAAGCAATCTAATAGTTTTAAATATTTATCCTAATCAATACAAGTAAATACATAAATATGAGATACATATAATTATTCAACAACTCTTCTCTCACCTCAGCAGCGTTATTCTTTAGCGAAATTAGCGGTTCACGTCCTTTGCTCCAATCCGTCATTGCTACCCTTTGTACTCTTTTTACGTTACACACAATCACGTGAGTGACATATGATGTTTTTTTATAAAAAAAAATCAGACGGAAGGTCACTAAATGGTTAACGTATTACTCCATCCGTTCCTATTTAATTGTCAACTACGAAAATACATGCAATTTTGACCGATCAAAAATTTGTATTAAAATTCTCTAAATGAAAATTTTTAAAAATTAATCATATAGTTCAAATGTTAAATTTTATGATTAGATTTAAAAAAAAATTATTTCGACAATTTCGATACAAGTTATAAGGCGGTTAAAATTGCACGTAGTTTCGTAATGAACAAATGGGAACGGAGAGTATACAATTAGGTTACTAAAACACATTTTTAACTTTTATCATTAACTTTGAGTCACCAATAATAAAAGTGGGCAAATATTATATCACTAAATCATAATTATTTGTTTTTCACGGTTAGTTTTGAAAACACTTAAACCGCAAATTGACCAATCAAAACGGTTTGTGGATTTCTAAACCGAACCAAACCAATAGATAAACGGATCAGTTATTTATAATTTCGATTTGTTTCATCTGTCTGATTCAGTTTTTGTTTCTCCCAAACCCATGAGGAAAAGTAAAATAAAGAGAAACTAAAAGATAAATGATTGTTTCACTCAACATTTACCATGAGTTCATGCACTCCCTGGCGTGGCTGTTTTCTATTGGTTGTAGATAGTCATTAGCATCGATTAATCAAAAAGTTTAAGTATCAAAGATGTAAAATTGTTTTAACATTTGTTCATGGAGTAAAACAATTCGAAGTAAACAGGGAGTGCAAAATATATTGGTCAAACTTGGTTCAAATTTTCTAAGTTAGTGTGCTCGGTTTTCGGTTTTTTATATGTATTCTTAGTTAGCATTCTATTTATCTCTAAACCGTGTGTTCCAAAAATATATAAATTTGACCTTATATATATTTTTTTTTATGTTTAATTGTTTGATTGGTAATTTAAAATAGGATGGGTAAAAAATCCGCAAACGTACCCCGTAACCTAATCTGCACGGAGTGGGGAGGTTTGGGGCATGTTGAGTGTAAAAAAAAAAAAAAAAACCCGTTACAATCCGCTATATATTTTGTAGGCTGGGTTAGGGTTGAGTTTTTAAACCGCAGGTTAATCCGTCCCAACCCGTTTTAACCCGCAATATATCTATACTATTAATTTATGTCTAGATGTGTTATGAGGCCTTGAAACAAATATTTGCAAAATAGTATTGATAGTTTGAAAAATTACAAATAAAAAAGCCGCTAAATAAAACTGGAGAAAATTAAGGATTGGTCCACGAAAACAAAAGTATTTAAGGATTGGTCCAGCTATAAAATTCATTTAAGGATTGGTCCATTATTTATGAAACTAATTAAGGATTGGTCCACTATATATACTATACATATTCTGTTTTTTTAAACAGTTGTATCTCTCTCTCTCTCTAAACCGTTTCTCTCCATCTCTCTCTCTCTAAACCATCTATATACACTATTAGCTGTATATCTCTCTCACTGAACGAATTTTATCAAATTTCTGTATATCTCTCTCTCGACAGACAGGTTCTCTCTCTTCAAACTGTTTTTTTATTGCTAGCTTCGTTTTTCTTGCTGAGTTTAGCTCAAATTGCTTTGCTCAATTTAGGTTTTAGAGATTTATTATAATAAATAATAAATCAGAATTTTCTAACACAATGTATGATTTATTCAGACTGTTTTAAAAAAACAGTTTGAGCTATTGTATTCAAGAGTTACAGAAAACAGTCTGAGTTATTAATAAACAGTCTGAGCTACTGTATTTCTTGTTATATAATAACTCAGACTGTTTTCTGTAACACAATGCATGTTTTGGTTAGGTTTTTAGAGATCAATTGCGTTTATTATTAAAATTCAATACTTCATACTGTTTTTTTCTTGCATTCAGACTGTTTTAAAAAACAGTGTTTATTATAATAATTCAGACTGTTCTGTATGATTTTGTATTGTTAAAATTCAAGAGTTCATACTGTTTTTTCTTGTATTCGGACTGTTTTTAAAAACAGTCTGAGCTATTTATTCTAGAGTTACAGAAAACAGTCTGAGTTATTATAAACATCCTGAGCTATTGTATTCTTGTTATATAATAACTCAGACTGTTTTTTGTAACACAATGTAGGTTTTTGTTAGGTTTTTAGAGATCAATTGCGTTTATTATTAAAATTCAATACTTCATACTGTTTTTTTCTTGTATTCAGACTGTTTTAAAAAACATTGTTTATTATAATAATTCAGACTATTCTGTATGATTTTGTATTGTTAAAATTCAAGAGTTCATACTGTTTTTTCTTGTATTCAGACTGTTTTTAAAAACAGTCTGAGCTATTGTATTCTAGAGTTACATAAAACAGTCTGAGTTATTATAAACAGTCTGAGCTATTGTATTCTTGTTATATAATAACTCAGACTGTTTCTGTAACACAATGTACGTTTTTGTTAGGTTTTTAGAGATCAATTGCGTTTATTATTAAAATTTAATACTTCATACTGTTTTTGTGCACAGGTATTTTTTCTGATGGATTCGTTTGATTTAGTAATGTATTGTCGATATAATGATCAATGTGTCCCTGTTGCTCTGAATAAGCGTATGACCTATGCGGAGTTATTACATACAATAAGTAATAGGTTTAGCTTGAATTTGGATTCAGTGTCTCTAACCTACTTAGCAATTAGAGATGAGCGATGTTTATTGAGATCGGATGATGAGTTGAAAGATATGGTCGCTCTGTTTAACGTGTTGGGAAAAAAAATAGTAGAGATTCTAGTTTTTGTTGGGACTGTATCCACTTGCACTGTTGGTACTTCGAAGGAAATAAGTGCTGATTGTTCTGAATTTTCGGATGATGATGATTGGTGTGATGCAGGTTCTAGTTTAGCTGTTAGGAAGGTTTATAAAACGAGTGAGTGGGCAAACTTGATAACTGGGGTTGGGCAGTTTTTTAGTTGTGCTGATCACTTTAGAGAGTCATTACGGAAATTTTGTATATATGAAGGTCATGTCCCCTGGTTTGGAAGGAATAACTCGGTTAGGGTGGTCGCTTATTGTGAAGAGAGGGATAGTATTGGCTGTAGCTGGTACATATATGCTGGTGTGTGGACCTCAGACCAACAATTTAAGATTAGAAAGTTTGAATCACAACATACATGCAAAAAGTTAGCCCCAGGTGCTCTGAACAAGCATGTAAATAGCAAGCTCATATCGAAAATAATGGATGAATATGTGAGGGAAAATCCAAATTTAGCCCCTTCTGCTATAATATCGCATTTAAGGATTGGTTATGGGTTGGAGATAAGCTATTATAAAGCTTGGAATGCTGTCCAAATGGCTAGCAGAATGCACAGTGGGGATATCGATGAATCATACAACCAATTAGAAAGGTATTTTGTGGGTTTAGAATCGACAAATCCTGGGAGTCGCAGTGTCCTGGAACTTGATAAGGATGGGAATGGTTCAAATCAATTCAAAAGGGTATTTTTCTCTCTTCATGGCTGCATAAAAGGGTTTAGGGATGTTCGCCCCATGCTTTTCATTGACGGAACATTTTTAAAAGGAAAATATAAGGGTGTTTTATTGTCCGCAGTCGGCAAGAATGGCAATAAAGGTTTGTTTTTCCTTTTTCAAGCTCTTTTTTTGTTTGTTTTTTGTTACATTAATGGTTTATATAACTCAGACTGTTTTTAAATTTAGTTCAGACTGTTTTGTTATACAAGCCCAAATTATGTTGTTATCAGACTGTTTTATATACAACTTTTGTTATATCAGACTGTTTTATAAAAATGTTTTTGTTACCAGATTGTTTTTGTTATCAGACTGTTTTTGTTATCAGATTGTTTTTGTTATCAGACTGTTTTTGTTATCAGACTGTTTTTGTTATCAGACTGCTTTTGTTATCAGACTGTTTTTTATTTTCAGACTGTTTTTGATTTTCAGACTGTTTTTTATTTTCAGACTGTTTTTGATTTTTTTAATGTTACAGGGTTGTATCCACTTGCTTTTGCTATTGTTAGCAGTGAGAATATTGATAATTGGGGTTGGTTTCTAGAACAACTGAAGTTAACTATAGGTGATGACCGTCCTTTGACATTTTTCTCGGATAGACATATTGGGTTGTTGGATGGTATGTCTCGGATTTTTCCCAACGCAGACCATTATTACTGTCTACGCCATTTGAAGGATAATTTGAAATTGAAGTTTAGTGGGGGTGATGGAACAAAAAGGACTGAAATTATTAATTTGTTGCAAACTTGTGCAACTTCTGCTACAATTCCTTTGTTTGAACAGAATATGAAGTTGTTGCGCAATATGGGGGGTCGTAAAATAGATAAATTTATGGAGAATTGCAATCCTATGAAATGGGCCGAAGCATATTGTGTAAAGTCGCGATATGGTGAGACAACTTCCAATGCTGTGGAATCATTCAATAATTGGATCAATGATATTAGAGAATTACCTATCACTGAACTGATTGATAAGCTAAGATTGAAATTGATGAAATGGTTCGATGAAAGAAGAATCAAAGCAGGTTTGTGGCAACTCAGACTGTTATGTGAATTCGTGTTTGTCATCATATCAGACTGTTTTTACTATGTATACGTTTTTAAGAGATTTTTGGTTATGTTTTTTTTTTTTGCAGCAACATGGAAAGGTGTTATGTGTCCTTTCTACCAAGAAAAATGGGACACATTCATTCACAACGGTCTGTCGTTTTTGGTTGTGAGGTCAGGGTTTTGGAAATATGAAGTGCTGTCAGCTCCATCCGAATACGTGGACCTGGGACATCGGCAATGCTCATGTCATGAATGGAAGAGGACTGGGTTCCCGTGCCAACATGCAGTTTTGTGTATTTCTAGGGACAAACTGCCTATGGAGAATTTTGTTGAAAAATGGTTCTTTGTGGACATTTATCGAAGATCGTACAATACGCCAATCAACCCAGTCCCTAGTTCTATTTGGCGAGATTCTGAATTGATTAATGAGTCAAACATTAAACCTCCATAAACATCAAGGCCTCCGGGAAGGCCTCAAAAGAAGCGTATTCCATCAGGTGGTGAGGCAAATCCAGTCGCGAAAAAGAAGAAAGCTAATCAATGCGGGAGGTGCAAGAAATATGCAAATCATAATCAACGGACGTGCAAAGAGAAGCTTTCTTCTGAAGGATGATCGTGAATAGATTTTTTAGTTGTATATTAGACTTTTTTTAGTTTTATATGATGTTGGCCTTTTTCAGACTGTTTTTAATAATACAGTCTGATTTTATGATATTAATAATACAATATGAGGTTCTTGTATTCATACTGTTTTACAATCAGTTATTTAGAGTTCTTTTTACAGATCAATTGCGTTTGTTTTATTATTATTCTTATTCAGACTGTTTTCAGACTGTTTTAGAGATCAATTGCTGTTATGTTTTTTGTGCACAGGTATTTTTTGTGATGGATTCGTTTGATTTAGTAATGTATTGGCGATTTTTTTTGTAATAATATTCAGACTCTTTTTACAGTTTTGTATTAAAAATAGTCTGAGATTATGATTGTAATACAGACTGTTTATATGTTTTCAGACTGTTTTTAATAATACAGTCTTATTTTTACGATTGTAATAAAGAAAACGAAGAAAACTAGTTACATCAATCATCATATTATTCAGACTCTTTTTTATTAGTCAATAGACTTCTTTAAAACAGTCTGAATTGTGAGTAATGAAACAGTCTGAGATTCTTTCTGAAAACAGTATGATACTCTAATGAACATAAAAACAGTCTGAGTTTCTAATGATACATGTCATATGATGTTTTTTTAGTATATTGTCGTAAATGATTCAGACTGTTTATAATAATACAGTATAATTGATAGTAATAATACAGTCTGAGATTTAATAATATATTTACAGACTGTTTATATTTCATTGAAATATATTAACGGAAGAAATAAAGTGAAGCAAACTAGTTACATCAATCATATTATTCAGACTCTTTTTTTTTAGTCAATAGATATCTTTAAAACAGTCTGAATTGTGTGAGTACTGAAACAGTCTGAGATTCAGACTGTTTATAATAATACAGTATAAATGATAGTAATAATACAGTCTGAGATTTAATAATATTTTTCAGACTGTTTTTTGTAATACAGTATAAATACGTTTTTATATGTTTTTAATAATACATTTATGATTGATAGTAATAATACAGTCTTAAGATTCATTGAAAAATATATTGGCGAAAGAAAAAGGAAAAGAAACGAAATCATATTCGAACAAAATAATAGAACTCTTTTCTATTCAGACTGTTTACAAATAATGGAACTATTTTTACATTCAGACTGTTTACAACTAATTTTTACATTAATCAAACTGTTTTTGTTAATTCAGACTGAATGTATCGATTGACGATTCTCGTTATTATCTTGGCCTTGAACTCTAGTATCTTGTCGGAAGTCGTCTCTCTTGTGACAGGTTCACCATTGATGATTGTCTCCATGTTGTAGCACACATACAATGCACAGTCTGATCTGTAAAAAAATAAAACATGTAAAATTAATTTTGATTTAGATGAATAGTAAAAACAGTCTGAATATCAGTAGGCACATATTTTTCTTACGTGACTCCTTGATAGGGACAGTCTGTTACAACGTCTAACGTGTACCCATCTTGTGAATCAAGTGAGAAGGAGGGCACATCAGCTATCATTTTCAATTTTTCTTGTACAAAGGCCATCTGTAACATAACAAAAAATATATACATTTAAAAGATGAAGAGGGTAGTTTTTGCAAATTCAGACTGTTGTATTTTAAAAAGAGTCTGAATTACCACTAGTTTGGCGTCATCAAGGTAAGGGTCTGGTAAGTTGATATTGCAAGGAGGTATGTTGCTATTATAAAAACCCCACTTCTTCGATTCGACGTTCAGAACCAATAGAGTCCAGTGGTCTGCCTCTACGTCAATGGGTCGGTTCCTATTCGAGTTAATAGGGAAGAACAATAACTTGTATCCGTTCTGAACATGCTTCCTCAGCTTATCGGTGATTTTCGCATCGAGCTCATCCTCGTATCTTTTTCTGTCTTTTAAAAAAAACTATAAACCAAACAACAACGAAAAGGTTTAAGATAAAATCTCAGACTCTTTTTGTAAAGAAACAAAGTGATGCATTGACAACATAAAAAGAGTTTGTGTTTTTACCCATAATACGGAGGTCAATATCTTGAATGTTTTTGTAGACTTTGCCTGGTACTCTTGCTTCAATATGTGGGTATACCCATATATGATCTGCGATAAGGACAAGTTTTAGAAAGAGTCTGAGTACAATAGCTTGTAAGCAAGCAATTAAATTGTATGATCCTTGTATACTTACATTACAGCATAGCAACTGGCCATTAATTAAGTTGTAGATGTCGTTGAGAGTGATGAAGTAATCCTTATTGGTTGAACCGAGTTTTGAGAACAAGGCGGCACTGTAAATTAAAATTTTATAGTAAGCACAAAACAGTCTGAGATTGAAAAAAACAGTCTGAGATTGAAAAAAACAGTCTGACAACAAAACAGTCTGAGATAAAACAGTCTGAGATTGAAAAAACAGTATGAGATTGAAAAAAACAGTATGACAACAAAACAGTCTGAGATAAAAAAAAACATTAAAAGTTGTATATAAAAGAGACACAATAGATCATTTTTTTAAAAAGTCTGAGCTATATAAAAAAGAGTATGAGGTATATAAAAAACAGTCTGGGGCTTGTATAAAAAAACAGTCTGAACTAAATTTATCATTCTGAACTAAACAGTCTGAACTAAACAGTCTGACAAAAACACAATTGATCATTTTTTAAAAAGAGTCTGAGCTATATAAAAAAGAGTCTGAGCTATATAAAAAACAGTATGGGGCTTGTATAAAAAAACAGTCTGAACTAAATTTAAAAAGAGTCTGAGCTATATAAAAAACAGTCTGGGGTTTGTATAAAAAAACAGTCTGGGGTTTGTATAAAAAAACAGTCTGAACTAAATTTAAAAAGAGTCCGAGCTATATAAACGTATCATAATTACAAAACAGTCTTCATTAAAACAATTCATACTCTTTTAAACAGTTTGAGGGAAACCTAAATGTAAAGAGTGTGAGACCTAATTGTATCATAAACACAAAAATAAAAAGAGTCTGACTTACAATGGTCCATTTGCGTTGTGAATTTCTTGAATTTTGCAGAAGATGTTGTCAGGGAGCTTTGTTGTGATATCATTCTCGTTTTTATTTGTGATGATATCGTGTGCTCTCTCTGTTTTGTCCGGTACATGGTCTACTAGACTACTGAAGTCGATTTGTGGGAAATAGCCTTCGTCACCTTGGTCGTCCAGTACAGGAGTTTTCTTTTTTGATGCTCTCCCTTTTGCTGTTCGTCCACCCTTTGGTTTTTTATTTGGTTTTTCCAACAACGGCTCAGGAGCGCCTACGTCTGCGACCATTTCAGACTTGTCATCTTGATCAGCTTGCTTACGTTTCCGTAGCTGGTTCTCATTTTCTTGGGTTTTTGTTGGAGAGTCTATTTTACTTGGTGTGTACTTTACTGGTGGTCTCCTATCTGTTCTTGCTCTGATACGGAGAATGTTGGATCCCGGACCATGATACTCATAACCGAGTCTTTCCAGAATTTCTTTGCGGATTAAATCTAGCTGTGGAGTCTGTATATCCGCATTTAGGAGAGCATCAGTTATAACTTCATCGATTCGGCACTTTTGTGAGTAGTCGTGTGCCGCATACACCTGTGCATCATTGTATAGCCCTTCTTTTAGCTCATGTTCCCCTGCAACAATAAGAGGAAAAATAGTCTGAATAATTCATTGAAATAATACAGTCTGATTATGATAGTAATAATACAGTCTGAGGTTTCTATTTGATATATTTCATTGAAAGAAGAATTTACTAAGCAAAAGAAAGGGATTCAGACTGTTTTTAATAATACATTACGAATGATAGTAACAATACAGTCTGAGATTTTAATAATATATTTTCAGACTGTTTTTAGTAATACAATATGAATGCAAATAGTTGCATTAATATTCAAATAAATTTTGTATTATTCAGACTCTTTTTACAGTTTTGTACTGTAATAATTCAAAAAAAGTCTGAATAATTCATTGAAATAATACAGTCTGATTTATGATAGTAATAATACAGTCTGAGGTTTCTATTTGATATATTTCATTGAAACAAATTTACTAAGCAAAATAAAGGGATTCAGACTGTTTTTAATAATACATTACGAATGATAGTAACAATACAGTCTGAGATTTTAATAATATATTTTCAGACTGTTTTTAGTAATAGAATATGAATGCAAAATAGTTGCATTAATATTCAAATAAATTTTGTATTATTCAGACTCTTTTTACAGTTTTTGTAAAAACAGTCTGAGATTCTATTGATATTTTTTAATTTTTAAACAGACTGAGATTTAATACAGTCTGATTTATGATAGTAATAGATTATATGATTACAATAGAGGTACTTTACCTTTACCTTGTAGGTCTTCCTCAAGCTGCTTTTTTTCATTCTCCAATTTTTCCATTCTTTGCTTCATCTCGACTTCTTTGTTTCGCATTTTATTTTTTTCTACATCTGCCTCTTGCTGGAGATCAGAGACAATTCTTTGGTATTTGGTGATCATCTCCTCCTTTTCTATAACACAAACAGTCTGACTTAGGGAAACCAAGCTAATGGAAAAAAAATTAGACAAGAGAGGAAGAGTTTGAATTGCATTTTATGGCGTTTACCTTTTATTTCCTTCTCGAGCATTTTTTTTTCCTCAACCATTTGTTCAATTTTTTGTTTCCACTCAGGTACCCACTTGGACTTTAATTTTTCTTCTAAAGCCAAAGATTTCCCAAGGTCGTTGATGCTTTTCTGCATTGTGGTTGTTAGGTCTTTATACTCTTTAATTTGCAAAATTGCCTCATCTAGGTTTTTCTGCAATTCAGCCACTTTGGTCTCTTCTTTTTCGGACTCTTCTTCTCTCCTCTCTTCGTGAATTGGACTTTCATTCACATGCATATCATCGGCACTGTAATTATAACAGCCACCACCTCCAGAGGGACCTCCCTCGTCATATTCAGAGCTCTTAGATGTTCCCATTATTTCATTGAATTTTGGAGTTTTTGGTGTCCCGAATTGTTTCCTAAGGAAGATGGTAAATTTGTTGTCTGACTCACTTTCGCTCTCATAGTCTTCTTTTGAGTTTTCCGAGCCTTCATTTTCAGAGTTTTCCAAGCCTTCCTCTTCTGTTGAACTAGAGTAAACATTCTGAGGATCTTCAACATCTTCGTCTATCTCTTTCTCCAACTCCTCATCTGTTAATCGCTTTGGTTTCGGAGGTAGCTTCTTTTTACCATCATAAATAACGAGGTTTTTTTATTGTTTTCTACATCCCTATGATGATAATTTAAAGAATGATAAGGTTTTTAGAAGCAATTGTATAGATAGAATAAAAATAGTCTACAATTGTATAGAAATAGTGTTATACCTTTTCATTGCACAGGTCTACAATTGTGAACCTTGAGGAACACAACTTGAAGAATGAAAAGACGTCCCATTTGACACACAAAGCCTTTGTGGACGCTTCTTTTGTCATGTCCGGTTTTGAAATATTGAACTTTTCAAGGATGACATACTGTACAGATGGAAATACAGTTTTTAAGAATACAGTCTGAGATTTAAATGATAGTTACAATACAGTCTGATTTTTAATAATATATTTTCAGACTGTTTCTAGTATTATTCAGACTCTTTTTACAGTTTTTGTAAAAACAGTCTGAGATAGATAGAGCAATAATATATTGTCTTAAATGATTCAGACTGTTTTTAAATGATTCAAACTGTTTTTAAATGATTCAGACTGTTTTTTAGTATATTGTCTTAAATGATAGTAACAATACAGTATGAGATTTAATAATATATTTTCAGACTGTTTTTAGTATTATTCAGACTGTTTTTACAGTTTTGTAAAAACAGTCTGAGATTCTTTTGTCATGTCCGGGTTTGAAATATTGAACTTTTCAAGGATGATATACTGTACAGATGGAAATACAGTATTTAAGAATACAGTCTGAGATTTAAATGATAGTAACAATACAGTATGATTTTTAATAATCTATTTTCAGACTGTTTCTAGTATTATTCAGACTCTTTTTACAGTTTTTGTAAAAACAATCTGAGATAGATAGAGCAATAATATATTGTCTTAAATGATTCAGACTGTTTTTTAAATGATTCAGACTGTTTTTTAGTATATTGTCTTAAATGATAGTAACAATACATTATGAGATTTAATAATATATTATTCAGACTGTTTTTAGTATTATTCAGACTGTTTTTACAGTTTTGTAAAAACAGTCTGAGATTTTTTGATATTTTTTAAACATACTGAGATTTAATACAGTCTGATTTATGATAGTAATAATACAGTCTGATTTATAATGGAAATAAATAAAGAGTCTGATGTAATAATAAACAACTTAAGAACATTATGAACATATAAAAAGAGTACTAACTTATAAAAAAGAGTCTGAACTAATAAAAAAAGGCCTTGAGAAGTAATTTTATTGTACCGGTATCGTGAGTAGACACGTGGACAGTGATCTTGGGTCTTGGTTGTTGAGCGACTCCATAAGCTTCTCATGTATATGAGTTGCCCAATCATATTCCTTTATCTCTTTGATGTCACCGGCAACTATTTTCAAGTACCCCAATGCTATGGTCATGCCGCTCACCGTCAAGAAAAATGCATTTAGCATGTACAATGTTACCAGTCGGACGACGTCCTCTCTACCAACTTTTGTTGTTAATACCAATGCTTCGTTCAATGCCTTTACGATAGCTGTTTTGGTTAGGTTGGATTTGTTGAGTTTATTTGAAAAGCATCTTTCAACAAAGTTGTGGTAGGCTTCTTGGTTTTTAGCAAAGCTTGTGAGAGCTATTGGATTTTCAGCATTACCAGAAATTCCATAAATGTCACGCACACGGTCTCTCTCTATTGGAACTGTGAATCTACCTAGCTTAAGGGCCTGTGAGTTTCTGTCGTACCTCAAGGCCATCTGGTACAATTCTTTATCACTTTTCCTAGCCTGATTCGTGGTTAATTCTCCATTTCTAGAAGCATTGATCAATTCCCAGAACGGACAGTGTTGCTTAACTAATTCAAGTTGTGCCGGATTGAAATTTGTTTCGACAAAGAACTTGATTACAGTAACTAGGTTTGATTTGTACTGTATATTGCCTTTTTTGAGGTTTGTGGTGTCAGATGGTTGGTTTTTGGGGTTTGTCGAATGTTTGATGGCAATATGTTTCTAAAAACAATAACAAAAAGTATGTAAACAGTCTGTGTAAACTCATGCACATATAAATACAGAGAAAGTAAACAGTCTGAGTATTTTTCCAACATAATCCTATTAGAATATAAAGAGTCTGAGTACCAATTTTATTAGAATCGCTAAACATAAAAACAGTCTGAATACTGTTTTTACCAATTTTATTACGAACATAACTGAATATAAAGAGTCTGAATACCAATTTTATTATAATCGCTAAACATAAACAGTCTGAATACTGTTTTTACCAATTTTATTACGAAAATAACTGAATATAAAGAGTCTGAGTACGAATTTTATTAGAATCACTAAACATAAACAGTCTGAATAATATTTTCAACAATTACATATAGATCACTAAACAGTCTGAATCACTAAACAATCTGAATACTTTTTTCCAGGCTGTTTTATGTTTTTATTCCCAAAACAACTGAATATAAACAGTCTGAATACTTTTTTCCAGGCTGTTTTATGTTTTTATTCCCAAAACAACTGAATATAAACAGTCTGAATAATATTTTCAACAAATATTATTAGAATCGTAATTTTTATTTAAAAATAGAGTATGAACAATAGAGTATGAACCCTAATTTGGGTAAACACAATTAATAACCCTAATTTATGTAAAATGTCACTGAACTTAAATTAATTTATATATTTTTCAGACTGTTTTAATAAAAACAACGATTAATAAACTTACCTTCACCATGTTGTTTTCTGAAATCAACGAAGAGAGATTTTTCAGTTTGATAGCCGGATTTGTTGGCGGTTTAAAGAGAGAAAATTTCAGTTTTTTCGGAGAGAGAGATGAGAGAGAGAGGAGAGAGAGAGAAAAAAAGTTTCTGTTTTTTTTAATTGTGTTCTGATGACGTCAGCAATTTTTTAATGATGTCAGCAAATGGACCGATCCTTAATTAGTTTCAGTTTCATGGACCAATTCTTAAATACTTGTGTTTTCATGGACCAATCCAAAATTTTCTCATAAAACTGTA
Source organism: Primula veris (assembly GCA_963682055.1). Lineage (NCBI taxonomy): Eukaryota > Viridiplantae > Streptophyta > Magnoliopsida > Ericales > Primulaceae > Primula > Primula veris. The sequence continues at coordinate 22,108,391 of OY821743.1, read as the reverse complement.
AAAATAAAAATAACTGTTATTTCACGTTACCATTATCTCTCTATCTTTCTCTCTCTATTATCTATCTATCTATCTATCTATCTATATATATATATATATATATATATATATATATATATATATATATATATATGTTATTATCTCTCTATTATCAAATCCCCCTCTCTCAACCATAATTGCCCATCCGTTCATCGAAAATTCTACTATAACGAGTTACAATTTTTTTTTATTCACACCCATCGGGTGGGCAGATCCGTTAGTATATATATATATATATATATATATATATATATATATATATATATATATAGGAAGGATATATGGACACCATAAAAAACACCCAAATGGACACTTTTTTTGTAAAAACGCTCCAAATCAATATTTGATTAATGCAAATCTTCACGGTTTTACGACGGCAACACAAATATGCGTCTTGTTTTTTTTTTCTGAGATGTATAATGACATATTTTAATTTTTTAAATTTTACAATAATTTCGAAAACATGTCATTATACATCTTGAAAAAAAAAAAACAATATGCATATTTGTGTTCCCGTCGTGAAACCATGGAGATTTGTATTAACCAAATCTTGATTTGGAGCGTTTTTACGAAAAAGTGTCTAAGTTGATGTTCATATAACCTCTCCCTATATGTATATATATATATATATATATATATATATATATTGTGTATATTTCAAGATAGCAATTTAAATTGTAACGGGTTGGTTGGTTAGAGTTTTAAAAATCAATTCAAACTCAACCCGTCTCAACCCGCAATTTATTTTGTGAGTTGGGTTGGTTTAGAGTTTTAATTGTAACGGGTTGGGTTTGGTTGAATTGTGATTTAAATTTTACCAACTCGTCTCAATCCGCCCCGTCATTTATTTTGCGAGTTGGGTTAAGATTGACATCAATCCGTCCCGTGCCCACCCATAATTTAAAAGTTAATAGTATTAATAAAAAAATCAAAATAAAAAATAAAAAATGTCAATTTTTACAGTTTTTTGAGAACAAACACTTTTAAAAATGAAACGTTAAAATAATTACGAATACATTTCAAAAAATCGATAATCTAACCAAAACAAAACATGACCATAGTAAATTAAGTAAATTTGAAAATGTTCAAAGTAAAAGGGGTAAATAAAAAGTAACAAATAAGATGGGAGGAGTAAAGTGCATAAAATTATAAATAATTCGGTTGGTTTGTCACCATCACTTTTACTCTGTTAGTAGTATACTGAAGCTGCTCTTCAACTCTTGCTAAAAATGGCGTTATTTTCAACTTTCCTCCCTACCCTCTTAATTTCAAACCATAGTTATCATTTTTATTATCTCAGAATAAGAATAAGAAAACCCGATCATTCGACAAAGCTAATATCCTTTGACACACACACGCAGCAGAGAGAGATACAGAGAGATGGAGAGAGAAACAGAAAGAGATCAGATGGAGAGATACAGAGAGATGGCACCCTCTTTCCCCCCCTCCCCGGGTTCGTTCTCTCTCTCTCTCTCTCTCTCTATATATATATATATATGTATGTATATATTTACACACACACTGCCATTAGTGTATATATGTTTCATTTGATTAACTCAAGAGGATGTGTTTTCCTTTTGCAATTATTAGAATTTTTTTGACACCTTTTTTAATATGATTGTATGATAAAAATTCTAGTTTAAATGAAATATGACACCGCAGTACTACCTTAATATTGCTATATATATTTACACACTGCCATCGTTTTGGGCTAGATTGTTAAGTTTTGCAATTTGTGGACATAATGTAGTTTTATCAAACCATTGGGACTGTTTTGCAATTTCTGGAATTTCGTTGAATAACACCACAGTATTATCATTTTGGGCTAGATTGTTAAGTTTTGCAATTTGTGGACTTAAATGTAGTTTTATCAAACTTTAGGGATTGTTTTGCAATTTCTGGAATTACGTTGCATAGCATCACATTATTACCTTTATATTCTTATATATATTTACACACTGCCATCATTTTGGACTAGATTGTTAAGTTTTGCATTTTGTGGACTTAAATGTAATTTTATCAAACTATAGAGACTGTTTTGCAATTTCTGGAATTTATGGCATTTATGGAATTTCGTTGAATAACACCGCATTATTACCTTTATATTGCTATATATATATTTATATCTTGCCATCATTTTGTGCTAGATTGTTAAGTTTTGCAATTTGTGGACTTAAATGTAGTTTTATCAAACTATAGGGATTGTTTTGCAATTTCTGGAATTACGTTGCATAGCACCACATTATTACCTTTATATTTTTATATATATTTACACACTGCCATCATTTTGGGCTAGATTGTTAAGTTTTGCATTTTGTGGACTTAAATGTAATTTTATCAAACTATAGAGACTGTTTTGCAATTTCTGGAATTTATGGCATTTATGGAATTTCGTTGAATAACACCGCATTATTACCTTTATATTGCTATATATATTTTTATATCTTGCCATCATTTTGTGCTAGATTGTTAAGTTTTGCAATTTGTGGACTTAACTGTAGTTTTATCAAACTATAGGGACTGTTTTGCAATTTCTGTTGTTTCTGGAATTACGTTAAATACACTGTAACACCACAGTATGACCTTTCTCTTGGTGTAAAAATTTGGTTAAGTTTGGGTGTTTTCACTTGAGTTTAAAATAATTGGTACTTTGGGGTTAATCGTAGAAAATGACCAAGTACTAGGGACGTATTTGTAATTATCCAAAATATCCAGAAAAATTACAGAAAACCCCTTATCACTAAAGATAAGTATTTAAAGAATTTCAAAGGATTTGGATATAAGGATTAAGTTTCACAAATTTGGAAGTTTTGGGTTGAAATGAGAGAAATCTCAAACTTAGAGGACCGTGTATATATGTTTAGTTTGTATATTTCCAGTTGGGGCCTTAAACCAAACCAATTGCTGTTGATTATCTTGTTTTAATATTATTAGATGTATTAACTTTTTATTTGTTTTATTTCGTTGTTGTAGGACCTGATTTCACAGCTGCTGAGTCTTAACACGAACACTGATTTTCATAACAACTCATCCCAGTTCAAGGTAAAATTAGGACTGGGATTAGGTTTAGGCATTCTCGGTTTATTAGTTATTGCTCTTATTTATTATTTATACATAAACAACAAAACGCAGGCTGCCCAGCAGGCTGCCCAGCAGGCTGCTACAGAGTTAGAGATGGTTCAACGAACGCTCACCCAACGAGTGTTCGTTGATTCGTTTCCAGTCAGCGTTTATTCCCTCCCCAAGGAGGTAATAGACACAGACGATTGCTCGATCTGTTGCACAGAGTTTGAGAGCGGGAGCAGCCTTATGTTGCTCCCTTTTTGTCGCCATGTATTCCACAGGGGATGCATGGCTAGTTACTGGGCACATTTGACGCGAGAGCGCCCCTGCCCTATATGCAGACACGACTATGAGACGTGGCAGCCAGACGTCTCATAGTTTCTAGTTGAATTTTTTTGTATATATTTTCTTTTCATTTGATGTGTTGTACGCATACAGTTATGAAGGTTGTAATTACTTTGTGAGTGCTGATTACTACGTTTTGTATTTATATATATATTTCACTTTCATCCTCATTAACATTTGCAAATTGATCTCTTCAGGTTTTTGTTGTACAACAGTTTAGTGTTTTGTTGTTTTTATGACTGTTCTTTGGTACCACATGATTACAGCATATATGACTTGTGTTTTGTTGAGTAGATTATTTAAAATAAGAGGACCAATACAAATGAAACGATGTAAATTAAACTGGACTTTAACTCAAGGAATGCTGTAATTCGTCTAAATTTCTCATTTGAATATCCGTTAAAATGATATTCTGTATGTATCCGCCTCGGCCCTTGGCTGTACAAAAGTCGTTGCCTGTATACGAATCGTGTATGTATAGGCCTTCGGCAGTGACATTGGCGACCCCTCCAGACATCTCGGTGCCAAAGGAGAGAGCGGAGCCGGAATGTGACTTGAGGTCAACTTGTTTGATGTGTACACTTGTCATGGATCTGTTGTACGAGATTCCATATTCGTCCAAAACCGCTTTTGAGAGATATGGCATCGTGTCCTTTGCTGATGGTGCAATTTTGTATGCATAATTCATCCAAAGAATCTGGAGCTTTTAAGCATATAAATTGAGCTGTATGTTTTGAGGTTGAGAAAAAAGTTGGGTGCGGTAAGCTTGAAGATACTGGCTTTTCAGGCCAAAACCAGAAACACGACTTTTAACCGATCAACCAAATCAAGTCCATCTTTCAGATACATAACAAAAGAATGAGCTTAAAGTTGTAACTTGTAACCAAACAAGGCAGTTTTAGACATGGAACATTTTAATTTATTGTTACCTCGATGTTTTTAACTTTAAGTGCATCTAAAGTAATCAAGAAAGGAAACGAACAAATCCAAAATTCATCTTATTATCACGCCTTTCCTATACAATAATAAAAATCCTTTACACAACCTCAAGTGTAGTTTCTATATAGGAACGTATAGGGAACCATCACAGGTATTTTGTATTATTGCTTATTTCAACATAAGCTATGTATAAAAAAAACGAAAAATCAATGGGTAATTATGTGGTGTGAATTATGCTTGAAGATACTGGCCTTTTTTCGGCCAAAAACCGACAACACGCCTTCATTAACTGATCAACCAAATGCAGTCCATGTTTTTAAATGTAAGAGTGAAAGATTGAGCTCAAAAAATGTAAACAAACAAGGCGTTTTGAGACATAATATCTTACACTATATAGGGCAGAAAAAGATGCCAGATTTGTTAACAAACCTGAGATGTAACATCTTAAACTATTTGAGGAAGCTTCTTTCTGAAAACATTTGATTAGTGTTGTTACCTCAACGTATTATGCTATTAATAAGCATGAAAGGAGAATTGTGCAACTTAAAGTAAACATCTTATTATCAAGGTCTTCCTAAACAAATTCCTCTCATGTCCTCGATTGTACTTTCTATACAGAGAGAAAACATGAGAACCATCAAAATTTCAATTCTTATTCTGGCTTATTTCAATGTAAGCTACTACTAATAGACTTTTAATCTCAACTGCTAATTACGATAACATCCTCTCCCGTTTTCCTTTGGTAGTTTTTGGGTTGCGTTTTAAAATTCCCGTTTCCCTTCCAATTTTTGTGTTTTAAACATTGGTGATCCTAAGATAACACGAAATTACCCCTAATAGTTAACTTACAGCTAGTAAAAAGCCCAAATGCTAAGCAAATGAACCTAATAACTATAACAATAGATATGGCAGAAAACATCTGACTAAAAAGCAAGAATAGCTATTCAAATGAGAATGAAGAAACACTAAAAAAATTGTCTAGCATTTAAAATACCTGGTACAATGCCGACAGCAAGGGTGAAACTGGTGGAGCATAGACAGAAACATTAATAACATGGACGTTGCTGCAAATCCCATTAACAAAAAAATCATGTATCAAGTACAAATTTTATATTTTGAGAAGATGGAAAAAGGAAAGAAATGGAGAAGTCTTAAACAAGTCAAAGACCGCCTTCTTGGATGAGTTTGATAAAAAATGAGTTTTTCCAGATAAAACATCAAGCTTTTAAGGCAATAAATAAAACAAGAAAAAACTCAGTTTTTGAAATGATCCACCATATACAGTCAGCAGAAAAGATAAGCTGAGAAGCTGCAACCAAATGAAGCCATAAAGGGTTACGAGAACCAACCTACAATATACTGAGCGAACAGTCATTGCAGGAGCATTGACAAAAGTTACATTTGAGACGATGATATCTTTTGAGCTTATAAGTTCTATCAGATGAAGGCGGGTATAGTTCAAAGAGCCTGAGTTATATCAATCCCACCAAACGGACCCCTGACCATCAACAGTACCGTTATCACCTAATGTGATAAACACATAAAATGATCAACAAAAGTATGTCTTTTTTAAATAAAATAGACGAAATAAAGCTTTAGGGGGGAATTTTGGAATTGTGAAATAATGGGGTAATCGTACCGGTTAATATCACATCGTGAAACATATATCCATTTATCAGGCTCCGATATCTTTTACCAGGAAGTTCACGTCCTCGGCCGTAAGAGGGTAAAGATTCAATAACCTCCCAGTGAGATATTTCCTGAACACATGTCCATAGAAAGAAAAATATAAGAAAACAATTTATATGAAACATTACATCATTTTGATCATATTGAACCATGTATATTTTTCATGTTAGAAGTCCATCCATAGAGAAGTCTACAAAAATTTGACAAGAGAATGGTGCGAACGCACTTTTTAGACCAATTTTAGGACTGCAGCTTACTATAGAGACAGATATAAACTAAAGGCAATTTGACCGTACTTTAAATAATAGTATCTGGTTATGATAGAGGATGCACAAACAAAGGTTGATCTTGGATACATTAAACGTATAATAAACTAATAAATGCCTTTTATTCAAAGATAAATAAAAAAACATGGGATTATTTGGGTGTTATGTCCTCTACTGGCATCGTGAGTACCATGTACTATTTTATTTTTCTTAAATTAATACCTTATATTTACCCTTATTAGTTGATTTAGTACCCTTCCGTTACTGAATTCGGTCAAAAGTGGTATTGCTTACACCTGCTATCAAGTAAACCGATACCTGTACTTTACTTTTTCGGTACCCTAAGCGACACTCATTTGTCAATTTGGTAACATTTCTTTGAATAATTGGATGGGAAATAAGTAGATTAGCAAATATTTGTACGTATAATTTTTTTACACATATAAATTTATTTATTTTATTTATCTGTATCGTGTATCGTGGGGTAAACCATAATCTTAGGAGTACTCTTCACCACCCACATGTAAACACAAAATGCAGGTAGTGCAAGAATACCGGAAAACATAGGACAACAATGACCGCGCCAAAAATGATCACCGAGTTCTTACTTAAAGGTTATTTGAAATCACTGCCAAGTCCGTGTTCAGGAAGTTGGGGAAGGTGCGGGTTCGGGTGCAAGTGATCTGACATTCGGGTGAAATTGGTCTTAAAAAACGGGTATAGAGTCTGTTTTGAGGGAGAGGGTGTAGGAGAGTAGAGATAGGGTTAAGAGGAGGGTAGTGATATGTGACATATTAACTACGATATATATATGGAGAGATAAATGTATATAGATAAAAGAATATGTCTTTTATTCATTGATAAGTGTAGAGAGATTACATAAAGAGACCCCATAACCATATTTATATAATAAAGTATATGGTTACATATAGTTGGAAATCTCAACATATGCTCAAGTAAAGACACATAGAGTAAGGATAAAGATGGCCAATAATATCTTACAACGGTATCGAAAAATAATATATTTTTATTTTTAGTGAATTTAATAGTATCAATTGTAATACATTTATGTATGGATTGTTCATATTCTATAGACAAAATTTTTCTACAATTTAGGTTGTAGAGATTTCCTACATACCTTCCATGTGTCATTCTCTAATTGGTTCAATTATTATAAATGATCAATTACAATTCATATTTCTATTTTCTTTCTATATTTCATTCAATTCTAGATTAAATATAAACACTAATTTTTTTATACAAATCGTTTTATATCAAGGTATAAATATAAATTTGAATGTTGGTGAGATTAACTATTAATTGAATACTAAAACTTATAACATAAATCAAAAAATAGTTTATATATACATATATATATATATATATATATAGGAAATGATATATATGTATGCATACGTGTGTGTTTATATTTTTATTTATTTATTTTAACAGCTATTTGTCGGTATAATAGATTGAATTTCATAATGTGTTGATATAAGTAATCTTACAAATTACCAAACTTGCAAAAAATAATATTTTGTTATGTTATTTATACTTAATATGTAATTATAAAAGTAATATACTACTGACTAAAATGTTAGAATTTAAGATTACGTGTTTGAGTTTTTAGTGATCGTCTAGTATGATCAAATATTTTATTAATTATTTCTAAAAAAATTTCAAACTAATCCGGATGAATTACTGTGCTAAAAGAAATGATAAAAACAATAAGAAATTTGATTATTTATAACATTAGCAAGGATTGTATAACATATGGAAGGGTTGTAGGTAATTCATACAACCTAATTTGTAGAGAAATATTGTCCATATTCTATTTGTAAGAGTTACAAGACTAATATTTATTAGTGTGTTAATGGTTAGTAATTAACAATGTGTATAACTTATGTAACCTCTCAAGCCTATAACATTATATAAAGAGCTTAAAGTCATTTATCTTTGATATATACAATATATACACCAATATAAAAGCTTTATTCTCACTCTCTGTATTTTTCTTTACTTAACATTGCTTATCCCATCAATACTTACGTTGATCTAATTTGGCTTAAAACACGTTATCAGAACTTTTGCGCGAAAAAAATATTCCTTTATTTGGAGCATTGAAACCATTTTCTCGCTTGTAGGTTGGATAAAAACTTGGAGTTCAAGGTATCAGATCTTGGAGATTGAGTATAACATTTTTGAAAATTTTGGGTTAATATGATTTTTACAATCTTCACCAACATACGATGAGAACGGTGCACTATTTATATTTGTATAAAACGTAGAAATTACATGATTAATTAATAATATAACAAAAAATATCATGTTTAAGACATATATAAACCGTTAAATGGTTCATTTTGATGAAAAATGGCTATCGTTAACCATGTATTTAGCTTAAAAAAGGAGTGATTGTAGAAATTAAACAATTAAATCGGTCAGACCAGAACTGTCACTTTTAGATCACTGCAGAACCATTAAGTAATTATACAAAATTGTAATGACTTGTATGTAATTTTCTGCAAACTAGTGGACTAGAGCTGTAAATTAGTTAAAACTGAATAGTTTCCTGAAGTTAGACCAATAATCCCCGTAGTTTATCCTTATATACAGAATAGTATATATGTACGAGTTGGTCTATTGTTTGGACCATTTAAACTTAGATTCAGTTGCTATAACATCTAAAACTTATAGAAAATATTTATTACATGAGATTATAACTTGCTAATTTGACAAAAATGTATTTAGACTCTTAGCATGCCTTCCTTTATTACGCTAAAATAGGTGTAACTTATGTATTTAACAACATAAAAATGGCAAAAGTCACACCTTTAGTAAAACATGAATTGATTGTTACTCGTGAGATAAAGGATTAGGCGATGAGTTTATTCCGTCGCTACATTTAAGACGTAATGACGTCTATATTGAACATTTGTCTGAAATTGATAATTAGAGCAAATCTTCACCTAAATTTGCTAGCTTGGAAAACTTATTGCTTATACACTATTGTGAATCTAAATTCACCATGTTCACTTATCTCTCACCAATTTGTTATTGAAAGAGAAAATTGTCTCATTTGATGAGGGATCATTCATCTTAATGGGTTAATGGCAATATATTCACATGATGTTAACACTATTCTTGGATATTTTACTCGGATTGAGAACCGAGACCAGGTTAGTCGTCTTGATGGTCAATGAGTTTTTCTGGCCTAACGCTCGTCTAGTCGATGTTTACCCAATAATTTATCCAAATTGTACCAATGTAGTTCCCTAAATAATTAGTTCTAGTCAATGTTTTAAAATGGGTAACTAGACACAAATTAGACGTGCACATAGGCGATACGCCAAGCCTAAAACCCTAAGTAATTAGATACATTAAGCAGATTGTGCGTAAACTAAGCGACATCTTAGAAGTTGATTAAACGTTAAACAACCAATTTTCGTCTAAAATACCTCATCCATGTTTTTAAAACATTGTCGTGGATACAAACAGGTTACCATTCCATTCACATGCATGTATTAATAATACTTACTCTGTCCTATTTAAATGTACATTACGAAACTATTTGCAATTTTGATTATATAAAAACTTATATCAAAATTGTTATAATGAAAATTTTTAAAAATTGATCATATAGTTCAGAATTTAAATTTTATGTTAGATTTTAAAAAAATTAATAATTTTGATACAAATTATAAACATGTCACATTCAATTCGGTAGAAATGGCAACAGAGCATATGTATAGATATATCACTTTCTCCAACTTTCAATCTTCCCCCAAATTCGATCAAACCAAACTCTATAATTCACCTCTCTCTCTCTATACATACAAATATCTACATAAATAAATATATATATATATAAGATGGAGGTGACGATAATCGCGGATCCGATCAGCACCCCATTCTCTCTCCTAAACTCTCTCTCCTCCCCCCACATATCCGCCGCCGTCGCACCGCCGCCTCGTAAACCCACCCACCGCCGCCGTAGCCTCGTCCAGCGCCGCCGCCGTACCACCCGATCGTCCGATCTCGTCGGAGACGACTACGGCGGTGGAGGCGGAGGATTCTTCGGCGGAGACGGTTGGAGTTCCGGCGGAGACGGGTGGAGCTCCGGTGGAGGGTGGAATGGAAGCTCAGGCGACGGAGGGAATGAGGAAGGAGATGATGATCCGGCGTTTGATTTCGTTTACGGGGTTATGTGTTGGGTGGCGTTGTCGAACTGCTTGTGTTTTGCAGTGAAAAAGGTTGCGAGGGTCGGGGGAGGAGAGGAGAGAGAGAAGGCTATTTGCTGACTTATTGGGTATTTTATTTAATGTTACAATTATAATTATTGTGGAGTTGTGATTCTGTGTTTAGGTTGGTGGGTTTCACTAGGTATGTAAATAATTGATGAAATGTATATTGGTGAAACATTTGGAAATTAAAATGAATTTAATGGTTTTGGTGTTTGTTTATGAAATCTGTTTCTTGTTTTTTTTGGCTATAAGCACTTTTTTTTTTACTGTGAATGCTTTAAAATTATCTCTTTGTTAAATTTACTGGGGATGAAAATATAAGATTTTTAGTTACGACTTTAAAGCTCAGGTTGTGTGGATTACGGCATATACAGTTACTCTTTTATGATTTCATTTGAGATGTAATTAATATATACGGAGTATGTATTGATTTTAAAGAAAGGAGTATGTATTTATAATCACATACTGATGGCCTCTCTTTTATTTCTGAAAACTTTGATTTATCACTTTCACCACGAATATATGGTGAAACAAAATACAAATAAGTCCATACAATCCAACTAATGATTCGCCACAGTATAATTTACTAATCTCCAGACAGATAAGCGAACTTTAGGAAGGATATTTAATTTCCATTAGTCATTTCACCATGAGTGTATCTTTCAATCTAATAGGAATACTCTATCGGGTCTATTCTTTGATCAAATGATAGCCAGTTTTCACCGAATACTTCCACAAGAAGTATAGTTCCACTGTCAAGTATTGTGATTTCTGATGGAGTATGGAGCTCTTTCCATGCAACTTATAAGTTCATGTTAATTGCTTCTTCTTTGTTTTATGCTCTGAATAGTAAGATGTTTGAAGAAAATTAAAGAGGATCAAAAGAGAAATAAAAGCAGTACATTATGCTTTAGAAGTGAAGCAAAGTAAGAAAATAAGACCTCCTTAGACAACAAAAAGTACAATTCAGTTAAGGGCGTTCTGAAATTAGCTTTGTTGCTTATGGCGAGGAGATAGAATCAGGTTGTAATGTCTTGATTTAGTTACGGTTTTGATAACTATTGTAATCTGAACTGATTATTGTGTTAGGTTATGCTTTAAGCCTTTTCTTGCTATTCTAGCGTGAGTTAGAATTTGTTTAAGTTGTATAAGGCATGTTTATGAGTCTCTGTTTTGTTTTTATGTTCTTAATGTAAATCTGGGTTAGGTCCCACCTTCTTTTAATATACTACTTACTTACCGGAAAAAAATGTTTGAAGAAAATGACTGGGTTAAAATCTTGAATGTTACATTTGTTTTACAAGAAGATTTGTGGATTCTAGTCCTTATTTGGTGTCTGAGTGAATTCCCTGGATTTTGATGCTTTCTTGGTGATTTAGAGTAGTAGAAAAAGCATTGGCGTGTATGTTATGTATTGAAGCATCAGATTCCTCATAGGAGGTAGGCAAATCGAGAAAAGCAGCATGGTTGATTAAATGTTAAGGTAAATGAATTTGTAAGGATATTATAACCAAATTAGTGTCTACAGTTTGTAACATTTGCTCAGAAAATCCCAAAAGTTTCAGATTTGAAAGAGTTTACTGTCATGCGATTGGCAATTGGGAATTTTAATAAGATGGTCAATGCACTTTCTTCTTGCACCTTCCACTTCCAATGAAGAAGGTGAAGGATAGGAAAATCTAACTAAAAAAGCAGCGAAGACAATGAGCCTGAGTTTAACAGACATGAAAGTTCCTGCATGACCAATTCACCTTCATTTTTTTTTGCTCGTAAGCAGTTTTTCTTTTACTGTGAAAGCTCTAAAGTTATCTATTTGTTGAATTTACTGGAGATGAAAATATAAGCTTGTTTAAGCTCGGATTGTTTGCATTCTATTCTAGTAGGCAGATTTCTTGACGGCATATACAGTTACCACTTTGATGAGTTCATTTGAGATTTAATTTAATATGTATGTATAATCACATTTTTTCGGCCTTTTTTTGTTTCTGAACATTTTGATTCATCACTTTCTCCACAAATATATGGTGAAATAGAAATACGAATACAATCCAACCAAGGATTCACCACATTATAATTTACTAATCTTTAGACGGATAAGCGAACTTTAGGAATGATATTTAATTTCTATTAGTCATTTCACCATGAGTGTATCTTTCAAGCTAGTAATAGGAATACTCTCTCGGGTCTGTTCCTTGATCAAATAATAGCCAGTTTTCACCGAATACTCCCCAAAAGAAGTAGAGTTCCACAGTTGAGTATTATGATTTCTTTATATTTGATTGCTGAATGTCTTACTCTTAGACATGATGGAATATATATGGAGCTCTTTCCATGCAACTTTTAAGTTCATGTTAATTGCTTATTTTTTGTTTTGTGCTCTGAATAGTATGTTTGAAGAAGTTGACTAAATCTTGAATGTTACATTTGTTTTACAAGAAAATTTGTCGATTCTAGTCTTTATTTGATGTCTGAGTGAATTCCCTAAATTTGGATGCTTTCTTGGCTATTTAGAGTAGTAGAAAAACACATTGACGTGTATATTATGTTTTACAATATCAGATTTCTCATAGGTCTAGGAGGTAAGCGAATCGGGCAAAGCAGCATGATTGATACAATGTTACGGTAAATGAATTTTATAAGGTTGTTATATTCAAATTATTCTACAGTTTGTGATATTTGCTCAGAATATCTAAAATAATTTCAGATTTTCAAGGAGTTTACTGTCATGCGATTGACAATTGTGAATTTTTAATAAGAATTACTGTCACTTTCTTCTTGCACCTTCCAATGACGAAGATGAAGGATAGGAAAATCTAACTAAAAAAGTAGCAAAGACAATGAGCCTGAGTTTAACAAACATGAAAGTCCCTGGAGATGAAAATATAAGCTCTTCAAGCTCGGATTGTTTGCATTCTATTCTCCTGGCAGATTTCTTGACGGCATATACAGTAGTTACCTCCTCTTTGATAAGTTCATTTGAGATTTAATTTAGTAGATGTATGTATAATCACATAGTGGTGACCTCTTTTTAATTTGTGAACACTTTCATCACTTTCACCATGAATATAGGGTGAAATAAAAATTAGTAAAACAATATTCTAACAAGGTTATATATATACACAACAAAAAAGATGTCCAAATAGCTATAAGAATTGTGACCAGTGATTTACCACAGGTGAAGAAATCAGAAAAGAAAGTTTAATTTACTAATTTCCATTACTCATTCCACCATGAGTGTATCTTCCAAGCTAATAATAGGAATACTCTCTCGGGTCTGTTCCTTGATCAAATGATAGCCATTTTCACCGTATACTTCCCAGAAGAAGTATAGTTCCACAGTCGAGTATTATGATTTCTTTGTATTTAATTGCTGAATGCCTTACTCTTAGACATGATGGAGTATGGAGCTCTTTCCATGCAACTTTTAAGTTCATGTTAACTGTTTCTTTGTTGTTTTGTCGTCTGAATAGTAAGATGTTTGAAGAAGTTGGCTGGGCTAAAATCTTGAATGTTACATTTGTTTCACATGAAGATTTGTTGATTCTAGTCCTTGTTTGGTGTCTTGAGTGAATCCCCTGAATTTGGATGATTTCTTGTTGATTTATAGTAAAAAAAAAAACCATTGGCGTGTGTATTAGATACATGGAATTTGTAAGGATATTAAAACCAAATTAGTGTCTACATTTGTTCAGAGAATCTAAAATAGTTTCAGATTTTCAAGGAGTTTACTGTCATGTGATTGGCAATTGGGAATTTTCAATAAGATGGTCACTTTCTTCTTGCACCTTCCAATGAAAAAAATGAAGGATAGGAAAATTTGACTGAAAAAGTAGTGAAGGCAGTGTGCCTGAGTTTACAGACATGAAAGTCCCTGCACGACCAATCACCTTCATCTTTTTGAATTTCATGAATGCATAGATCCACAAAATTAGAATTGGATGGTAAGTCGGCGTATCGTTTATCAATATCTAAGGGGGCTAGTGCCTTAAAAGAGAATTACAAGGTACCATTACATAAGAAAAAGCAATGCTTCTTGGTGATAGAAACCTAGTAATAAATAAGAAAAGTGCCAATGGAGTTTTGGTTATTCAGATAACTGCTGATGAGCGATGTGATAGGAGGTAGGAGGTAGGCAAATCAAGAGAAGCAGCTTGATTGCTGAAATGATAAAGGTTAATGAATTTGTAAGGATCATATTTAACCAAATTGCTATTTATAGTAAGTAAAAAATTGATTGGCAAAAAAGTGTTACAGATTTCAAGTTGTTGACTAGTATTATGCTATTGGCAAATGGCAATATTGGAGTTTGGAGTTCTAGATGCTCAAATCGACAACTTTCTTTTTGCGCCTTCCAATGGAGAAGGTGAGCGGTATGGGGGGAAATCCAATAGAGAAGGTGACAGAGACATGAGGCTGAATATAACAGATACTAAAAATTCCTATACAACCGATCACCTTCATATCTCTTGCATTATATCAACATACAGATCCACATTTCAAAAATTAGGAACTGAATGTAGTGCTAGATGCAACCTTTGGTTTTTAAGCAATATGGTGAAACATTGGAATTAAGTTGTAATATGATAATGATGGTTAAATGTTGGAATATGTTACATACATTAGGCTAGCACAAGCAGGCACGTATAAGGTAGATGAATCCGGAAAGTAAACCATCATTTAGCTAACCATGTGAGAGAACAGATGCCTTTTCTGATTATTATTTATCTGATCATGAGGCTGGGAAACAAGAGACCTTGATGAACTCCCCTTATACCTAGGTCCCACTAGACAAGAATTGAAGCCCCTACTGTTAAACAAAATAAACTTAGAATCTTAGTTTGGAGATATGAATCTTTATGAATGTAGACGTGATGAACAGCTAGAAATATAAGCCAAACAAGCCCTAATTATGGAACTGCATTTCCTTAAACATTACATTAGTTGCTAGAAGGTTAATATATATTTCGTCGTAACACAATTAGATTAACATTTGTAAGTATTTTTTGACAAAAATTTGGTAAAAGTGTCGATGAACAATTTTATCGATCTTGAAATTTATAACAATTTGCAAGCGGGTGGGAACTGAGGGCCGTGAAATCCAGCCCGAGCATTGTTGCAAGATGAGGAGACCATTCCTCTGGGGCCGTTAGACCTGAGATTAATGTTGGTGAAGTGAACATTACTACAAGGAACAGTTTTGCTGCACATTAGACTCACTGCCAGTGGGGAAGAAGATGTTCCACGAATGTTTTGATAAAAAACGCTGCTGATCTTTACACGGGATGGCTGTACATAATTAAAAAAAATGACTTTCAAAATTAGCTACAGCCTTTTTTCCCTGAGATGTTAAGAAAGAAATGAATGACATTGCAGGGACAACAAAAGCATACCGGTTTTGAGGATTTCCCCCCATATCCTTGATCAATGATGATAGGGTTTCTGACATTATTCATGATGATATCGGTAAATATCATATCTGAGGCTTGACTTGGAGCCGACCCGGGCCATGTCTTGATTCTGAGTCCGTTATCTGTGCCTGTTAAAGTGCAGTTCTTCACTCTTATTCCGCTCACATCCTCTTCATTTTTCAACTTTCCGAGGCTGCCAACGCTGCAGAAAAGTTGGAAATTAATATAATCCTTTAAATGATAATTGATATGCAGCACATTATACCATACAATCACATCACTTTTATGTTTACAAAGATGTAATTGGCCAAATATTTGAGTTGTATAGGACTAGAAATTAGTTTTTACTTTTTGGTAGGTGAGAATAATTTACTTTATTTTGCCTAAGATGAAATTCGTATTGTTCATCAATTGATGAGCTTTTCAACTTTTTGGCCTTGGAAAGCTAAATAAACATGCATTTTCTTATAACTTAAATAATAAAGCTTATTTGTTTATCCATGGCTTGGTTTGTAGCCTTTTAGGGAGAAAGAAGAAAAAAAAGAACAGGTTTTTAGGCCTGCTACACATGAACTATCTGCACTTTTATATAAGTAATATTCATAGTGATATAGGACCTTGGTCTCTCAAATTACCTAATACCATGTCCAGGCCCGCAAAAGATCTTACTAATGGTGACATTGGTTGCGCCTTGGCCAAGGGAGATGCAATCATCCCCGGTACCAATAACACTCCTTCCGACCCTCACTAAATGAGAGTGGCTAATGTGCATACCATCTGTGTTGGGGCTTGTACGAGGCGCGGTGATCTTTAGACCGCTCATCCTTACATCAAACGATTGGGTGATATGCATGTGAAATCCCATGCTGTCCACTAAGCGGATTCCGCTAATCCTGGTGTTCTTTACTCCGTTCATGTATAGACTCTGCACACACACACACACACACACACACACACACACACACACATACATACACACAAGTACATTGTTCAGATGGGGAACCAGAACAAATGGGGAGGGTACTGATATTCATTCAAAAAAGTTGCCTATTTCGAGGGACTAGTATGTATTAACAGATTCAAATAAAAAAATGTTACGAATCAAATTTCCATTAATTATATTTTATCAAACTGGTGAGACTATAAACTTCCTAGTATCTCCTTTACTATGTTAATGCTAAGTGCTAATAGACGTTGAATAGCCTGTTCTAATGTTCTTATGAAATTTTAGGATGAGAGTATCAAACTAGCTAGCATTGCTGTCTATTATAATTGATCCGTATACTTTTACGCTTTATAATTTTTTTCCCCTTATTTTCAAAGCTTAACCATATTAGTATTAGAGAATAATGTCAGCTGGAATTACTACAAAAGACCAATTAAATTTGTTGAAACTTGATTTTCTGGTAAATATGGTTAATGGGAGTTCAAATCTCATAGGGAAATCGTGAAAAACAAAGCATATCCACACTTTGGACGTTGAATAGCCTGTTCTATTGTTGTTTGGAGGATGCTACGGTAGAGGCCTCAATTAGCTTTTTTCCTTCCAGAACTTTGGACATTTATCATTGCAATCAAAATGACATGTACTATTTGATAATAGAAACTTACTGCAGGGAGGTGGACACAGTTGGAATTAGACGAACAATCGTTATACTTCCATACATTGTTACCCATTGCGTTGATGGTTCCCAAACCCATTATTATTAACCCGTTGACTCTCTCAAACGCAATCCATCCCTTGTCTTGGTAATTCGAGATATCAGAATCTGCTTTCAAAGTCCCCGAGAGTTGGAACACAATTGGGGAAGCACATTTGCAAGGACCCGCAAAAATTACAGCCGAAATTCTGAAAACACCAGGTGGGACAAGAACTCTTGTAAACCCGGTAGAGTGACATGCGGTTACCCACGCTTGCATGACAGCCTAATAACATAAACAATTAATCAGGAACAATAAATATTTGCACAATTCTAACACCATAAAATATAAATTGACAATTCTAACACAAACAGAACATTTGTATTGGAAATTAACTATAGGGGGGGTGTCATACGTTATTGAAAGCAGCAGTCTTTTAGCCAAAAAATAACCGTTTTAGGTTCAAAGCGTAAGCTTTAAAAGATAATATGTTTTCACATGACCAAAATATTTACATCTTTTAATTTTAACCCCTAACGCTTTTGTTTTTCTTCTTTTCCCTACGAAATCTGTTAATATTTTTCGGGGTAAAATCCTAGAGGACATTCTCCTTATAATTCCTTATGCATGGTTTTATTTAGGGTTCAAATATATTGTTTTATGTAAGGGTATGTGGTTGCTTCCAAAATTTTAAGGTCTGGGTGCGTAAATGTGTAATATTCCCTCCCTTTCAATTTACTGTTCACAATCAAAATATGTGCATTTGAGATGCAGATAATTCGTGTCTAAATTGCTAAAAAGATAAATTTGAACTAACTTTCATATGTCGAATTTGTCATTTCGACAATATAGGCATGAAAATTATACATCTCAAATTACACATATTTCGATTATAAACACGTAAATTGGAATAAAAAAGCACGTATTTTGATTATAAACAAGTAAATTGGAACATATATGTTTTTCCAAATCTTATGTGAAAGTCAAATTAACATTTTCTAGTCATGACTTATGAATGCGTGGCTATTCTCTATCAAGTATGTCAAGGATCAAATCTTGTCATTATTGTCACATAGTCACATTACATTAAAAAAATTACATAATTAATAAAACCACAAGTCGAACAAATTAACTTCATCCTCGAATTTACCTGGGTGGAATCTACAACACCACCGGACTTGGCCCCAAATTTCAATATATTGAACGTTTTTTCACCAACACGTGCACCTATACCATTACCCTTACGACGACCACCGCCAACGCGGCCTCTGATCTGAGCCTCGCAGGAGACCAGAGCTAAGCACAATAGCAGAGCCACGATTGTGCTAGCTCTATTTCCCTGCATTTTGGTCATAATATTATTGCAACCCTTTTCAAAAAAAAATTAGGCTGCAAAACAAATGTTGGTTGTGGTTTTAAACAAAATTGCTTTTATTCCATACATTTTTTTAGTTTGAGCTTTCTTTTCATTTACCTCCCGTTTTTCCTGATTTTTAGTTGGCACAAAAACTTTCCACCACTAATTTTATGGAGAAGTTTTTTGACTACTGGTTGTTTATTGTTTTCTTCTTTATGCTAAATTTAGGCCCTTAAATCTGTGTTCTTAATGGATTTGCCTTCCATTTTTTTATGACAGTGATATCTTTCAGTATGCTTCGAAATATTTGTTCCCCACCTAGTATTAGTAGGTAAATTCATTCGTTAATATTATTGTGTGTAATATTGTACTTTTGGTTGAACTAAGGCAATATCTTTCACGTTTAGTTCACGGTGCATGTCCACCCTGGAAATCATGTCAATTTCAATATAACCTAGGTAAATTAATCGCTATGGAATTATGACATTTTAGTATTAATTAAGAGAGTTGTCATTGAAATAGTCATTTAACATATTTGTCTTGGTTCAGACCTAGAAAATATACATCAATTATCTTAAGTATATATTAATTATATTAATCTATCTTGGGATGAACGAGTACTGCACTTTTTACGATTTAGTGAGACGTTTACATGTTTGAATATAAAAGCATATGCATCTGCAACCTTATATTATATCACATTTTCCCTTTGGATATAGGAATAAAGACAAAAGTCATCTATATAATTCCTTATATACGAGAAACAAAATATTTTCTCTAACTCTTACTCATCTATATAAAATAATAAATTTCCCACCTCCCACTACAAAAACCAATGATATCTATTTAAAAGTTAAAAGTTAAAAAAAATAATTGGATGGAGGTTAAATTAATAATATATGGTTATAAAAGGGAAATGTGTAGCGAAGCTGAGAAATCGAGTAAAGTTATATTTAGAAAAACTTTTAAGGTATCTGATGCGGTTACTAAGATGCGGTTACTAAGAGCAGCGACATACTTCAAACACTTTATTTCACTTAAATACATGGATAACATACCAAAATGCACTATGTAATAGTTTCCTTATGAAAACTTAAATTACGAAGAACTGGTAAATAATGTTCAGTAAATAGGACACCCCTCCTCTCCATATAAATAAAATGTATTATTATTTCTCATATCTACCCCTTATTTTTCTTTATTAGTTTTGTTCAGATTGTACTGATGTGAGATAAGCTCTTTTAAAAGGAAAAAAAATGTACGTTATTTTTTATTATGAATAAGGAATATGATAGTGACCCTGAAGTATTGTGTAAGGTGTAAATGATTATGTAAAACTAATAAAGTGACGATTTCATCCGACAATTAAGGAAAATGATAGAGAAGTTGACACGAATGGTCAATTTCTCTATATTTCTCTTCAAAGTAATTAATGGAATTTATTTTTATTTACTTGTAAAATATAATGTGAGATATTTGAGAGGCAAGTAAAGAGCGGATGGTAAAAATGAGTCGACGGAAAGAACTATGGTAAAAATATTGTTATTTAATTTTTTAAGGTAACTATAATCATCCTCATATGTGAGGAAACTATGGGCTTGAACAGTATTTTTACAGAAAATGAGGTGTAGTAGTTTTTAGGTTGTAATCCATAAATTTGAGTGAGTATATATTGTATTGGTATATGAGAAGGTTGATGCATGACATCTAACAATGTAATATATATATATATGGATGATATGTAGATATCAAGTTGAACACAATCTTAGATACTTTTATGCAAAAACGTTCTAAATTAATATTTGATTAATGTAAATCTTTACAATTTTATGACGGAAAGACAAATGTACGCCTTGTTTTGGTTTTTTAGATAGATTTTTTAAATCTTTTGTTCTTTATCGTCATCAATCATCATCAACCTCAGTTTATTTGGCATATCACCCTCAAGGGAATTTTCTCAATTTACTTTGATAATGTGATTAATGAATTGAGAGAAAATAAAAATATAGTCCATGATAATTTAAGTTCTATTTAGTTATTTGGATATATAAGAAAATTTCTACGTATCCTAACAAGAGCCACCAATATCCCAGTGCATCTTTTGTAGACAATCACATTATAATAGGACACATAATAAAATAGATTTTCGAGAAAGTGTCATATTTAGTTAAATTAAGATATTAATCAGACACTTTGATTTGATCCATGATAGAGTAATTAAGTGTAAATAATATCCACCCAACAATTCACTGAGTTGCAATTACATTTAATAGGCTTCCAGTTTTTTGTGGAAATTTATGAGGTCAATGATAATATTAACTTATAATACTTATTATTAAGTACTACACATGGTTGATCATGTATCATCTTAAACCCGTGTTTTCTTTTTGGGTTTCTTCATTGGAACTGAAATCTAAAGTTGGATTTTACATGAAAACTTAATCAATTTCTAGAATTAAAAATGACCAAAAATGAAACTTTAAAACCAAATCAATAAAATATCAAAACTGGAGAGTAATATTGATTAACCTTCATTAATGTCATATAACCGTTTGTTTGGTCAAAATTGTATTTTAGTTCTTTACGTACAAATGTTACTGTATAAACATGCAGTGGCCAAGCTCGAGTAAATAATCTCTTTATATATATACAACTTTTCACCAATCCACCGTCGTTTTCCCCAACAAACTCCATCAAACCTCACTAACAGACATTTTTGCATGCAAACCATAATGGCTATATATACATATGTTTTGTACCACTCCTTTTCCATCATCAGTTTCTCAGCTTTCATTTTGTTATTTTATTTTTCTCTTATATAGTTGTATTTTAATAAATTATCGGAAGTGAGAATGCCAAACCGGGATGGGCCGCCGAGTGTTGGAGATAGGGTTCAAGAGGCTCTTTCCGCTCATCGCAACCAACTCGTCTCTCTCTTCTATAGGTTCTTATCTCTATCTGATCTTTAGGGGTTAAGTGTTTATATATGGTTTACATGTTTTATTTTCTTTAGTTATTGTAGGATGAAAATTAAATGAATTTTCGTACTTTGTGGATATAAATTATTTAAAATATGAAGGCTACAAATTACGTACTAAACTGAAACTATGCATGCATGGTGATCGGATTTTTTACTTAAGATATTACCGATGTTTGTATTTTAACTATAAACTAAGGATAAAATAAGTCTTACTCTTTGTCATATACTTATATTTATACCAAATGCTTCTGCACGCCATATGCTTAAAAATATGATATGTCTGATTAACCGTATTGTTGTTTTATTTTATTGTAAATTGATTGTAACTTTGTTTACTTATAACAATACTGTATAAACCAAAAAATAATAATAATAATAATATGGACGAATTAGGGATGAATTATAATAATGAACCCCACATTTTTATTAAATTATATTATATATATTTGGTTTTTGTAGGATAATTAACGAACATCATTTTGCAGCACGCCAGATCTAGTAACTTATCTTTTTTCTAATATGGAGTGTAGAAAGTGTTGGAATAAAAATAAAAAATTACGGCGACCAAAAAGATTTTTCCGACTTTGGCTACTGGCTCATTTAAGCATTTACAAGCTGTAACTAATCGTACTACTTCTGTTTGAAATATTATTGTAAATCAACGAAAAATAAGTAAATATTGTTCCTAATATTAATTACCGAATGTTTCTGCCATCGATCTATATATGAATGTGCAGAGATTATATGTATTACTAAAAGCACGTTTATTCTTTTTATATATTGTACTCCAGTATTTAACTTTTAACACTTATCGGCTATCCCATTTAAAGAAACAAGATCCATCCGTTAATTTTTACTACACTAAAAAAATTCGTTTAGCATCATAAAAAAAATTTCGGTTATATTGTTAAAGTGGGTGTAGCTAAATTTTAGCAACAGCTTAGCAACACAATTTGTTGTTAAAATTTAGCCACACCAACTTTAGTAATATAACCTAAAAAGTTTTATAACGATAAATGAACTTTTTTTTGTAGTGCTTAATTTTACAGCAATTTTATATTATTTTTTATAATTATTATAAATGACTTTGTCAAATGCTAGTTGGTGTAAATGTGAAACAAACAGTATTAGGTTTATAAATGACTTTAAAAATGTTAGTTAATGTAAAAATTATTCAAAATATATAAGTAAGATATAAAAAGAACTTCGTTCTTACCAAATAGTGTATCAATCAATTGATGTCACGGAGGCTTAGCTAAATAGTAGAATTTTCATTAATATGGAGTGACAAGTTATTATAACGTGGCCTATGCAACTATCTTTTTTTGTAAAATCTGAACTACAAGTAGAACTTTGTCTCACACAAATATTGCACAACTATCGTCACTTCAGGTTTACATGTTAAGGTATATAATAGAACTGATAGTTATAAAGTTCATTTTCATTTTTTTGTAATCATCAGGTGAAGTTCATTTAATATACTAATCATGACTTTCTAGTATAAATGATGAGTGGTACAATAATGAACTGTTTATGACCCTTTTTTTAATTTACCGGTCATGATCAAACAAGAGATTGATATCGTTTCTTTATTAATTTAAAAATGCCCTAAGGTCTATATTGGCTTACGCTTATTCTACCTCTTGTGAAACCATGCAAATAACATTTCAGGTGAACAATATTATGTTGGATAATTTTCTTTATGCTTTTATTGTGACTATGCAATAATATGGTTGATCAGAGCTTTCTAATCAGAAATTTGAAACTGTCCAATAACGACATCCTTTTTTCCGGCTGTCTGTCGCCATGGGAACAATGTGCTATTTCCAACTCTTTAAAATACTCCCATTTTCAACTCTTAAGCATGTTAAACCCCAGGATCCCATATATAATAATGGGTACAAATCGATCAATACGATAGTCGTTTTAAAGAGTACAGCTTTGAGTTTAGCGTAATGTTTGAAGGTATGTTGCTAAGGGAAAGGGAATCCTACAACCTCATCAACTGATTGACGAGCTCGATAATGTAGTTGGAGAAGATGGCATCATGTTGGAGCTCAAAGATGGTCCTTTTGGTCAGATTCTAAAATCAGCACAGGTAATATGAACAGTCCAATATAAATGATTATTTAGACCACAATACTGAATGCTCATGCCTCAATTTGTAGTAGTTGTTTGGAATACAATTCGATTGACTGCCTTAAAAAAATGTAGGAGGCTATAGTTTTACCTCCGTTCGTTGCCATTGCAATTCGCCCTAGACCCGGTGTGTGGGAACATGTGCGTGTTAATGTGTACGAACTAAGTGTGGAATCTTTAAGTGTTTCGGAATATCTCTGCTTTAAAGAAGAACTTGTGGATGGAGGAGAGTAAGTGACCTTGATTAATAGTTTTTTTTCTACTACTCTACAAGTTTGTCGATTTCGTTTTCATGTTTGAATGTATTAAAGTGATAAATAATTGAAATCTCACCCTTTAGAATTCTGATTTACAGCTTGAACATATTTTAGGTACAATCAGAGTTTAGTCGTGGAACTCGATTTTGAGCCATTTAACGCAACATTTCCTAGACCAAGCCGGTCATCTTCCATCGGAAATGGGGTACAATTCCTTAACCGTCACTTGTCCTCAATAATGTTCCGTAGTAAAGAAAATTTGGAACCTTTGCTTAATTTCCTTCGCACTCACCAACACAATGGCCATGTAAGTCGTCAACTTTAATGCTCCTCACCTTTCTCTTATTGTGACATGAAAGTGATGATTCGAATACTTAACTGAGAATTATTGTATATTTAGGTGATGATGTTAAATGATCGCATTCAAACAATGTCTGGCCTTCAATTTGCTTTGGCGAGAGCAGAGGATTACCTCTCTAAGCTCCCACCAGATGCACCATATTCACAATTTGAATATGTGTAAGTGAGAATAAACCAAACTTGTCTATTATTTATATACAGTGGCAGATTATAAATGTTTCCAGGGATGGGATGAAATCCATATATATATAATTACAAAAAATGCGTTTGTGGTCAGAGAGAGCTTAGTGGTGACTGTCGGGTTCCACGGCACCTCCGATAATTGTTAAACTTTGAAATTTACTATCTGTTTTGACTATAAGTCTATCATTTATTGAGAATAGCTAGTGTTTGGGCACCCCTCATATAAAAATTCACTCCTAACATTGTTTGTTATGTAAATTTGGTACCCACGTATATAAATCCTAGCTTCGCCTGTTTGTGGAGGCTATATTACTCTAAGCTAAAAATTTAGAATAAAATACAAGGTGTTAAAAAATATATATTCTTAATTTTTATGTATTCCCTATTATTGTGAAGGCTTCAAGGTATGGGGTTTGAGAAAGGTTGGGGTGACACGTCGCAGAGGGTGTCGGAAATGGTGCATTTGCTCTTAGAAATTCTTCAAGCTCCGGACCCTTCAACATTGGAGACGTTTCTCGGGAGGATTCCTATGGTGTTTGATGTTGTAATTCTCTCTCCTCATGGATACTTTGGTCAAGCTAATGTTCTAGGCTTGCCAGATACCGGCGGACAGGTATATGTCGTTGTCACCTTAGACATGGGTTGGTCTGCTCCATCTTCTTTCTATATATCCTATTTTTTGGAAAACTCTATGGTTACTCATAAATTTGGCATGTTTTTCTCTATAAAGGTCAAAGCGCTATTATAATAGAACAACTTTTGAAATTTGACATAACATATCTCAGCAATTCATAATCTTTGAATCAGAGGAATAAGATGAGTCTGGACTTGGGAATTGATCTCAGTACTTAGATTTTGTGATGATCAATAGCTGAGACGTTGTGTCAGAAGTTGTATCCCTTGATCATGCCCTCTGGTGACATTTCACACTGATCACATGTTTAAATTTTGAGCAGGTAGTGTATATACTAGACCAAGTGCGTGCCCTCGAGAACGAGATGCTTCTTAGAATAAAGAAGCAAGGGCTTGATTTCATGCCTAAGATTCTAGTTGTAAGTAACTTGTTTTCCAATTCTTCTAAACCAAAACTTTGCTTCTACACCTTATTGATAAAAGATTCCATAAAAAAATAATTGTTTAGGTAACTCGACTCCTACCGGATGCAAAGGGGACAACTTGCAACCAAAGGCTCGAGAAAATTAGTGGAACAGAACATGCACACATTCTGCGGGTGCCTTTTAGAACTGAGAAAGGTATTCTCCGCAAATGGATATCAAGGTTTGATGTCTGGCCGTTTCTGCAACTCTTTGCTGAGGTAAGTATATACTATTTTCACTGCCATTTAAAATAATCTTGATCGTATATGTAAACTTTTTAGACGTATGATGGAACATATTTTTACTTTATTAGGATGCTGCGAACGAGATTGCTGCTGAGCTACAAGGTGTTCCAGATCTTATCATAGGCAACTATACAGATGGAAATCTTGTAGCTTCTTTGTTGTCAAATAAGCTTGGTGTCACACAGGTTAATATCTTGATTATTTAACAAGTTAATCATACAATTTCAAGTGAATTTATATTAAATCTGAATATTTCCATCGTTTGAGCAGTGCAATATTGCTCATGCTTTAGAGAAAACGAAGTATCCTGACTCGGACTTGTATTGGAGAAAGTACGATGATAAGTACCATTTCTCATGCCAATTCACAGCTGATCTCATTGCGATGAATGATGCCGATTTCATAATCACAAGTACTTATCAAGAGATTGCTGGAAGGTAAACCTTAGGTCTTGTTTGGTTTCAGCTTTTAGGCTCAGGATTGATGACTGAATGTGCTTAATCAGCTTGAAAGCTGCCCCTTTATGTTTATGGTCTGAAAAGCTAAAAACTTTAAGCTTAATGAACTTGGCTCCTTTTCGTGCTCAAAAATCTTTGGTTATCTTTTTAAAAGCTACAACCAAAAAGCCCTTAGTTTTTTCTTGAAGTTATATTTAGGTTATCTTTTCTATAAAGGCCACAATTTTATTTTTTTTCCTTTACCAAAATAATTATTTGTTACAGCAAGAATCACGTCGGTCAGTACGAGAGCCACACCTCATTCACTCTTCCAGGGCTGTACCGAGTTGTTCATGGAATCGATGTTTTCGATCCCAAGTTTAATATTGTTTCGCCTGGGGCCGACATGAGCATATATTTCCCATATTCAGAAACACAGATGAGGCTTACTTCTTTACATGGTTCAATTGAGGCACTTCTTTATGACCCAGAGCAAAATGATGAACATATGTGAGTACTCATCCCTTCTTTTTCCCTTTACGGTTATGTTAAAATTAGTTTACACGTATGAAAAGGTGATGCGACAAAACTGCCTTGAACGTGTAAATTAAGTGATTCACCAGCTTTTTTTCTCATTTCTAGATGCAGTGTTGATTCCCAAGCTATTGGAAAATTTTAGTGAAACTTATCTACGAATCATTCCCCGTATATGGAGTAACTATGGGTACATTAAACTCTTAACAAAAAAGAAAACAGAAATGATGGAACAGTTTTGTTATTGTGCATTGGATATATAATGAAAGTAGTGGACACCTAACCGAGTTACTGAGCCATAAACAATACAAAACTGGCAAATAAGCTTGTTTGATTACTATTTTTTTTATTCTTTTCTGCTATCTTTTATTCATTTATCTCTGTGAATATGGTGTTTATGACATTAGTAAGTAATATTATTGATATATTATAATTTGAATATGTTTTTGCAGTGGTGTATTGAGTGACCAATCAAAGCCCATTATCTTCTCTATGGCAAGACTTGACAAGGTGAAAAACATAACCGGTTTGGTGGAATTTTATGGCAAAAATGAAAAGCTAAGGGAGCTTGTGAATTTAGTTGTTGTTGGTGGTTACATCGACAAAACTAAGTCTAGGGACAGAGAAGAGGTTGCGGAGATTGAGAAAATGCATGGCCTTATTAAAGAGTACAATTTGCATGGTCAATTTAGATGGATAACGGCTCAGATGAATCGTGCCAGAAACGGCGAGCTTTACCGTTACATTGCGGATACTAAAGGTGCTTTTGTGCAGGTACTGTGTTGGATAGTTTAGTGTTACCATGTAGTTTGCACAAAACTTTGGAGGTTCAAGCACACCGTTTTTAAGGAATCCTTAAATTGTTGCACAAATTTTGGTTCACTCTGTACTTTTCAACACAAATCAGTATATTCAAGGTTTTAGCTCTAGGTACATTTAAGGTTTTAGTATAATGTTAATCAGAAGGATATATGACCTTTTTATTTATTTGAAATTTTACTTGCTTAAAAAGATAACCTTTTTCCTCAGCCTGCTTTCTATGAAGCTTTTGGCCTTACGGTTGTGGAGTCAATGACTTGTGGCCTGCCGACATTTGCTACTTGTCATGGTGGGCCTGCTGAAATAATCGAGCATGGTGTATCTGGATTTCATATTGATCCGTATCATCCGGATCAAGTCTCTGCTCTTCTGATCGACTTTTTTGAAAAATGCAAAGAGGATCCATCGCATTGGGACAAGATATCCCATGGTGGTCTCAAGCGGATTTATGAAAGGTCCGGTTTTATTTATCCCTTGTTACGGTTATTACTACTCGGAAATGATTGTACAGTCTTCTTTTAGATGGTTATTGATTTATTTATTAACATCATAAAAAATCACGTTTTAGGTACACGTGGAAGATCTACTCTGAAAGGCTACTTACACTGGCTGGGGTGTATGGCTTTTGGAAATATGTGTCAAAGCTTGAGAGGCGTGAGACAAGGCGATATTTGGATATGTTCTACGTTCTCAAGTACCAAGACTTGGTAACCTAGCTATACGACTTTGTTTGTAACAAGGCTTAAATTTAAGATTCTACATTTATTTTTCCACTAATTCATGTGTTACTAACCATATCGATGTGCATTTCCCTTTTGTTAACAATCAGGTGAAGTCGGTTCCAGTGGCGGTTGATGACAACTGAGTCGTATTTGGAGCTTTAGGCTATGAGCTCTCTGTGTTCTCTCAATTCTCTTATATTCTGCGTTGTCTTGTTATGTAAATGATCATAGAACTTTCTTTGATCATATGTGGTGTATAATAAATAAAATATCCTATGGGCTAATGAACCTTGGTTGTCTGTAAGTTTTGTTTTGGTTGAGTCTGTTTTTAATAATCAAGTTTTGGTTGAGACTGTTTTTAATAATAAGTGTTTGTCTATTTGAATTTTGAACCTAGTTAAATCAAGTGTTTGTCTATTAAGAGTAGTGATATAGATTGCAAATAAAGGATCTTCAATCACATGAGTCCAAGTTTTTACATTATGCGTATCAGCTGCCTTCCATTTTTCTTCATATTTAACTTAATTAGTATTATTTTTATATTTTTAGGATAACAGTTTAACTTTATACATTTTTCAGCTTCTCTATCAAATTTATTATCATAACTAAATATTACTATATTTTAACATACTTATATCAATTTTTTTCAACCCAAATTAATTTACTAGAACAATCACGTTAAATAACTTACAAGTTTTCTCGTATTTAAAGTAAAAAATACACTTTTACAACTTATAAGTAAACGTTTTGGTTTATACAAATTATCAGTTTTTTTATCAATTTTTCTATCAAAATTATACAACTCATCTTTTTGTTATTTTATTAATTTATATGTGAAAAGTACACATAAATGAGAGAGAATAAGATAAAAGTAAGAGAGAGATATTATTATTTTAATTATAAGTGAACATCTTGATCTCTTATATTTGAGGTATATTGAGTTCATGTAAATTTAAGTTAATGCATAGGGAAACTGATGCGTATATAATTTTAGAGCAATCTACTTAAATCTCTGTTTTAAAATTCGCGCTACATAGCGCTATGTAGCGCGAAATAGCGCTTTTTTGGTAAAAAACGCAACGAAAAATCACGATTTTGGGTGGAATTGCGCAAAAATCGCGCTATAGGGGACCAAAAGCGCAAAAATCGCGAAATTCTGGACCAAAAGCGTAAATAGCGAGTTAAAAAAAACAGCGGATCTAAATAATAAATATATATTGTGAAATTTTCATAAAAGTGTCTACAGTCCAGATGGTTAAGACTTTGCTTTAATTTTCAGCAGACCTGGGTTCGAAACTCACCAACAACAAATTTTTTTTTGATTTTTTTTTATTACTATCTAATATAACTATATTTTTTTATTTATTTTTTGTTATATATTCTAAAGTTTAGTGCATATTTAGACAAAAAAAAAATACACCGCAAAGCGCTATATAGCAACGCTATTAGCGTTTTTAGCGTTTCTCTCGAAAAAACGCTACGATAGCGATAACGCTATTTAAAACACTGACTTAAATACATATTTAAGATAAATAGGTAAACTGATGCACTTGCTCTTATAGCTATTAATACTCCAAAGGCAAGAATCAATACTCGGTATCAGTAGTCCTCCTAATGGTAATTTCCACTTTTAAACGGATTAGCGAAGGTAGATATTCATTCTATGATTTGTGGGTTTGATGTGAGATTCCACATATACAAACTTCTCTGAATAAAAGTCTTTGCTTGATTGAACTGTTTTGTTTGGTATTAATCCTTAAGTCATTCACTATGATACCGCAATGTGTTGCGCATATCCTAAAACAAGATTTGTTATACCACCGCAAAACTGAATGATGAAATACTGAAATGGAACCAGAGCACCTGTTACTGCAGCAAGTGTATCTTTGAATTGATGCTATGAGTACCCTGAATCAATAGAAGAAAATATTTTGAACTTTTCTCTCTTAAGATCATAAAACCAGGCTTCTAGAGAAGACAGAAGACAGTTAAAGAACTTTCATGATGAAAGATCTTATTACTGTTTTGTGCATAGACCTGTTATTTTTTTCTGATCTCATGCACTAATCTAAAATATACGGTTATAGTCGATCTAGTGGAGTCTAGTTTTATTTCAAGTTTTTTTTTCTTTAACATACTAGATCTAGATCTAGTGGAGTCCCTCACATGAAATATACCACTCGCGGATTAATCTTTATTCACCGCCAGAGTATATGAGTATGAATTCTCCAGTATACACCTGAATGAGGTAGCAAATGTGATTACCATTTTAGTTTCATAGTTGTTACCACAGACAGAGTTTGGCATTTGCAGTTAACTCGATACTTGGTGGATGAAATTCACTGTGAGAATATGGGAGAATAAAAGGCTACATACATAACACGTACACAATGCTTCGAAGTTAAAACCAGTTTTTACTCTTAGTGAAGAGCTAATTAACCTCACAAATATACATTTTCAAATACCCAAACTAGCAAACATGTCTTAAAATATGTTGGCAGTAAAAGCAAGATATAAGTTTCAAACGCTAATCACGACAAAATTGCCAAAGAATGAAAGCCAAAGCGCGAAGGCATAACAAAGAAAAAAATAAGACCCAATACTGGAATGTACTTTCAATTTACTTAACTGTACTAGTTAAACTGCTACTTGATTTGAACTCAAAAGATGTTCAGTTCAGTTTTTTCATAAGGTTATAGTAAATTAATATCGGTGCTTTTTTACCTGAAGAGTTACATGAACCATGTCTAACCTGAAATATTTCTGTTATCCTTGCACTTGAATTATTCGCTGACAGAAATTACAGCCCCGCCCCCGCTTATGAAGAATCGTATTACTCAAATTCTTACAGCTACTTGTGATTCAAATTTATCATTTACTATTGTGCCAAACCAATTATTTGTTAAAATCTGTGTTGTCCAGTGCATGTTCTTGAACACCGTATACAAACTGAAAGTATTGGCTTCGAGAAGCATCAAGCTTTATCATTTTTATGTTTGCTAGAATCGCCTATTGCTTTTTTGGCCACTGAAGTAGTTTGGAGTTCATAGCTTCTTACGTCAGGTCTGTCATTTTCGGAAGTCTGTGGTCTGTTGCTATCATCAACAATTTTACAAGCCATAGTACCTAGTCGTTGTTGGTTTTTCCTCCTGGCATATGCCTTTCTGTTCTTTAACAATAATGCATCTTTTCTCCATTGTGGTAGTTGAGGATACCATTTTCTGATAGTTGCGTTTTTGCGAACTCTCTTCTCTTTTACATCTGCCCAAGTATGAAGACCAGGTTATGTACAAGCATAAGTTCATATGAAGAAAGAATAAAAGTTATGGTATGATATGGAAACGTAGTTGTGACATTACCTTTTTCTGTTATTTTCATTCTGCAACAATGCAGGAAAAAGGAAGTCAGTGTATTTAAGCAAATCAAACACCGCAAGAATTATTTATTTATTGTATAAAATGTAAATTGAGAAAAACCTAATTAACTTATAAGTAAACTTTAGGTCGCTGGCAATAAGTGATTATTCGCGGTAGTTGTCCAATCGAAACGGGCATTACCTTATAAATAAGAGAAACAAAGATACGAAATGCTAATTTTAATGACATCAGAAGAAACTAATACTGTCAAGACAGTAAGATTATAATAGATATCCATCCTCATGTTAAGGTATAGATTGTAACATGTAGTTTCTTTACGACAACACTTCTTCTGTACATAAACATTCAGTCATTAAATATTATGTAATGGCTAAAACAGTGTTGAGTAAGCATTATCTTATCTATGTTAATACTTATTGAACTGAGACAGCATCTCCTTGTTAACTTAGTAAGCTAATTCCCCTAATATCCTGCAAGTATTATAAGGTCATAAGGACAAGCAATGAATATTCCACTTTCTCTAACAATGAGACAACAATTAGTAATCGAATATCTGAAGAAACTAAGCAGAAGCCACAAATGAGGAATACTCAGTTTGTCTAAGGTTGTTCGAAGTTGAAATTATTATAGCGGGTGGCCGAAATATATGTAGTTTCTTTGTTTGTAATGAGTACAAGCATATGTTTAAGTACTGGTGATTAGTAACTTGTATATAAACTATATTTCCGCCACACTTTCAATCTCATAAGATGTATCAGTTAAACATAAGTACCTCCACTTGCAAATAGTACCTTCGATTGTAACTTGCGAAGCTCAGTTTGACGACAACTGATAATTAGGTATGATTCATCTGAAATTGATAATTTTTGTTTTAACATCAGAAAAGTTTCTCTAACATGGAGTGATGGGAATTTTTTTATAGCTAGTTACTATATCTGGACAATTTAAATAAATATTTTGAAGGTACTTATCAACTAAACAACAAGGCTGTCCTTGTGTGTGTGTGTGTGTGTGGGGGGGGGGGGGGGGGGGGGGGGGGGCGGAGGGGTGGTCATTTTTGAAATAAGCTACACGTCCCTACATGTTAAAAGCTCTTAGCCCCCAACAAGACAAGGCCGACGAAGTCAAAATCCATTCTCCGAAAACCAAAGACTCGCCTTTAACCTTAATTACCCACTAAACCCAATGCAACTTATAAGCACTAATCGACTTTGTTTTATTCTTGTATAGTTGTATATACATACTATTTAATTGTTGTGCCTAAATGCGGCAATAATAGGAACCGATGCGAGCACCAGGCAGTCGTGAACATCAAAACTTTGGAATTACTTACCAGAAATACTGCGGAAACCTTGTTCCGTCTATGTACGTACCTCTCTCTAGCCGTGTTTTGTGATTTGTGAGGAGGTACGAACACGTTTTGTAAGGAGATAGATATAGATTAGATAATAGAGAATAGAGATGTCTGTCAAGACAAATAAATGGGGATGAAAATATTGTCCCACATCGGGCATGTTTATTTAATACATCTTATATATGCTTATAAATATACAACATAATGCAATTATTTAAATTGCTCATCCCTGTTGGGAGTAGGGTGACCTGTCAATGACCGTAAAGTGAGACATGTCTTGCCAACACCAACAAATGACGAACACACTAAATCCCCTTTTTTCTTATTAAAAGGGCGTACGAGTGAGTTTTCCCCTACATTTTGGGAGACTTGCCCGTCAATTTTTGGAACCCCCTATCTTTTTATAGTGGGGACCCCACACCACACCCAATAACCTAATAAATTCTGAAAAATTATTCGTTGTAAAGAAATAATAATTATTGTATTATTAAAGTTTGATGACAAAATCAATAATACAACAATTTACTAAATGTCCAATAATAAACATCATACCGTCCCATTGGAAAAACAAAATCAATAAGAGTAGAAGAATAAAAAACCAACGGTTAAGTGTATCAATCATTTATCCGTTGATGTGACGGGTTAAGTGTATCAATCATTTTTATTTCGACATTGAAATCATATTTTCATTTAATACATAATTGGTTCACCTGGTCCGTTACGTCAGCGGGTAAAGTTTTTGGGTAAGGTTTTCAGGTGGCTATAGCAATACTCAAAACAATTATATGAATCGAATCTACTATTATTTATGGTGTGTCAATCAATAGTATTTTTTAGTTTTTTAAATCACTTTTAGTTGGTTATATTTGAGTTTATTAATAAGTGTTGAGTTTTTAATGGGTAACAAATACTAAATAATAGTAGACCGAGTTCATAATAGTGTTACTCGTCTCACTGAGTTTGTTAACATTTTTAGAATGAGTTCGAGTTATTTAACAACGTTTTAGGATAAAATACATGGATTAGTAAGAAAGTGAAAGGAAATACATATGCAGTTTTATAGAGTACACACTCCGATCTGACAGACATGGGAGTTTGTTGAAAGTTGTATTTCGTAACAAGGCTAAACAAAAATAATAATGGTAACAAAAATAAGAAATGTACACCTAATTATTTACTAAAAAATCATTATAACTCATTGATCATTCAAGATTAAACATCAAAGTGTTCCATCGTAACTTCGACTTTTTTAGAATGAGTGAGTTGGAGTGAAATTAACTATGATTCAAAAGCACTTCTCATTACACCAATTCTGAAATCCAAGGCCCCAATAACACGGATATGTAAACTACACTAATCTAGCAAGAAAATGAAGGATATAGAATATGCAATCTTATAAAGTGAGTAAACAAACTTCTGTAAACCGATAGACATAGAAGTTTGTCGAAAGTCGTGTTCGGTAAGTTGTAGCACATGGTGAGAATTATCTTTCAAACTTTGATATGAAGAAAAGAAGATTTGGTTAGATAACCAATAAGAAGAAATATGCAGGGTATGGCCGAAATTGTGTCTTGACAGTAAACAAAGCTTTCAGATGAGCTATACAGAATGATTGTTGCCCTGATTCACTACATTCTCTCGTGCTATTTGTTGTAGGTTTTGAGATTCTGGTGTCAAGATTGAGGAACTACAGATCGACAACCTATGTATTCCTCCTATTCAACTCATTTTTCAAAAATAAAAAGCCTTTTTGGAATCGTGCGTTGTTAATTGAAGTGCTATTTATGTTTCTATACAAATGGAAAATTCCAAGTACACAAAAATATATGGATCTAGCCAATTAATGCAAGGCATATGAATTACTCTATATATAAATAGTTAAAATACACTTTTTTCATTCACATATACAATCTTGATCATTCTCCAATACCTGTAGTAATCTTTCCATCATATTTTTGTACATTGACATATAGTGATCATTGACCATAGTTTTCGATAGACGGAGTTTACTGTACAACTCTCTAGGTGTCTCGTCAAAACCAATATGTTCTTCTATAACAACACTATCATCACCTAAACCACTTCTTTTACATAAAGGCGCTAAAACAATATGCAGCCCACCGGACTTCGTCGTTCACCCATACACGACCATGAAGATATTGATAAGTGTGTCATTACACAGTTTGAGATACATTTTGGGCGTGCTTGATCACAACCTAAAATTTAGCAAAAGACAAAATCATAAGGCATCTGGTTGATGATTCAGGGAAGAGAAGGGCATTAATCAAAATCTCTACCCAAATAGAAAATACCTCAATAATCCAAATTGAAGACACTACAGATTTACTAATTACGTGAATCTATACATGTGCTTACATAGAATCGTAACTACGAATAACATATTACGGGTTGCTACTCAAAAGTATCATGGGTAAGAATTTTCCATGTATAAGAAAGACCAGAAGGTGAGAAGGGTGACAAAAATAGATCTAGGCCAGAGTTAAAAGAGTCCCGAAAATACAGGAACACTGAAATTGACATTTAGACAAGTCATGCTGCTACTGAGTAAAAAAAAAAAGTTTGGATTCGATGGAATATATGAAGGCATCAACTCAATATACTGGTGTGCTAGACTGAATTAAAGATAAAATGGTGAGCTACATGGCTAGTGTTTATTGTATAACTGTTATTGTGCTAGTGCTACTATAACATGTTTGCTTTCTATATGTATAATGTCCAACAACTTATAAAGATACAACACCTGGAAATTTACAATAATAGTTTTCAGAAGAACCGTTTCCAGAAAGAGTTGCCTGAGTACTACTAGACACAGGGCGGAGTAATGCTCCAGCACCATTAACCGTTACTTTTGCAGTGGCTATTGATGGAAGACGAGAACTAATAGCGGTTGCAGAGCGGTACACGGCATTAAGAACTCTTGTATGCTCAATATGATCACGTAGATCATTCAACCAAGATGATGATGTCGCCTGACAACATGCAACTAACTAAAGGCAAAAATCAGACTAACAGTCCATGTGCAAGTAATGGGTTTGTTACACTTTCACTTGTAGTATAGACTTATTTACCTTTATTTCACTTGCAGCAATCCAACGAGCTGCAGCAACCATACCACAATTCGCATATCCTATAATAAGATTGGTTACAACCCCGTTTTGCAAAACCGAATGGTGAAATGGGACCACAGCTCCTGTTGCTGCAGTTAGAGTATCTTTAATGCTATGAGTACCCCGAATCAGTAGAA
This sequence comes from Primula veris, assembly GCA_963682055.1. NCBI lineage: Eukaryota > Viridiplantae > Streptophyta > Magnoliopsida > Ericales > Primulaceae > Primula > Primula veris. Next base: position 22,071,631 of record OY821743.1, on the reverse strand, counting down.
GAAAACATTCGGAACTTTTATCTCGTAAAATCGTAAAAGCAGGCTTCAACAGCTGCATGAGAAAAAAATACAACAGAAAATAGTTCAGAACTTTCATGAGATATTGTTTCTAGTAGGTCTTTTAACAGTTTTGGCAACTAACTAATCATATTTTTTTCGATTTAATGCACCAACCCTAACTTATTTTGATCGACTAACCTACTGCTCAATCAGTACACCCCTTTCCAATTACTGGAAAGTTGATATTAATTTAGCAGTCATTTTGTTCAGATCTGATGGTTAATACCACTTTTACACACTAACCTACTGGATGATTTTCACTTTTGTACGTACTATATGCCAATATAATTTTTACGGGGTTGTATAGACCAACATATCACGTGTTTTCGGTTGTGTAAACAACCCCGCAAAAAATTATGATAAGTACAGTGACGTTATATTTCGCAGAGATTTTGTACACTTCATGTACCAAAGAACAGTGTATCAAAGAAAATATAGATTGGTACTAAATTTAGAAAACGGAATATATTTTGTACACTGTTCTATCACCTTTTTTCGCTTTTGTACTTAACTATCATATATTCCTATTTTAGTCCTCAAACTAAGAAATTTTTCGCATGTAATGCACAAAAGCAAAAAACCCTTCGTGTTTAGATTTGAGGCTTTATGGGCGCTTCTGTTCCCGAATGTAAAGAAGTAGTAGCAGACCAATGGAACAAGGCAGTTATTGGTTCTCCTCAATTTTCGTTAAGTGGTAAGCTAGGTCTTCCTACAATGTGGGGAGGATCAAAATCCAGTGCCTTAGCCTATATTCAGGAACGTATTCTTAGAAAAATTCAGGAGTGGAAAAAGAAGTTGATGTCTCCAGCGGCGCGAGAAACGCTTATCAAGGCAGTAGCTCAAGCAATCCCCACATACCCGATGATGTGTTTCTTAATTCCCAAAGGGTTATGTAACCAAATTGATAGTCTTATAGCAAATTTTTGGTGGGGCGGCAATGGGGAAGCGAAAAATATTCACTGGAAAAAGTGGAAACTCATGACGCGGCCAAAGGATGTAGGGTGTCTGGCCTTTTGTAATCTGTTTGTTGGAGAAACATGTGAAAACATGGGTGTTTCCGAATGGTCACTGGACCAACTTCGAGTCATTATTTCGTGTAACAGCGCTGAGTTGTTTATACCGTACTCAACGTGGTTGAGTAGCCCGTGTGACGAGCTTCGTAACGGTATATCACATGACCTATTCGGAGAATGGGTGTGAATACAAAGTGGCTTCAAAGTTGGTACCTCGGAAGCTCAAATCTGGAAAATCTGGAAAACGAAATGGTTATGAGAAAACCATTTAGAATAATCCCATATTGGAAGATTAAGAGTTAATCTTACAATATATATACCATACCAACCCATGTAGTTATTAAACTAACATGTCCACATACACCTAAGAGTATTAGTGTGTACCACGCGCTCGCTCGGGTCTCGGGCACGGGGATTTGGGGTTTGGGGTTTGGGGTTTGTCTTGGGTCTTGGGTCCAACCCTGAATAGGGAGTTTTGTATAAATTACAAAAGCAGTCCCTAGAGTTTCCAGCAAGAGAAACGCCAGCAATAAATGGAATTGATTGCTGCGGTTTCAGAATTAAAGTGAGCGGATTCTGGGGGTGTAACTCCCAGAATTGATGACCTATATTTATGGTTGCGGTTTCAGTAGAGCCTATAAAAGGCAGCCCTCCCCCTCTCATTTGAACACACCTTCAAACACACAACTCACAGCATAAGCATCATATAGAGAGAGAGAACCGCACCACCAACAGCTCGACCTGTGGTTCGGTGCCGGTTTCCATACGAGCCACTCTGAGATAGAAGTTGTACCTTGGGAACAAAGTACCGAAATCAGAAACCTTTAAAGGTGGTTCGGGAAATATTGTTTAAGTGAAACTGCTCAGCAGTTGCCTCTTCTTTTACTTTCTGTTATTTATTTTTCAGTCATTTACTTTCTGTCCATTTCATTTCTGTAATTTACTTTTCTGTACTGTTTCTTTTCTGTATTTACATTTCAGTACTGTTTACTTTCAGTCTTTCGATTCTGTTATTTACTTTTCAGTTCTCTAATTTCCAGTATTTACAAAAAACCAGTCCGGCAGTTTCTGTAAAACCAGTCCGGCAGTTTCTTTGTTAAACCAGTCCGGCAGTTTCTTTATAACCGTCCGGCAGTTTCTTTATTACAGTCCAGCAGTTTTATTTATTTGTTGAGTCAGGAATTGTAATTCATATTCCAATTGTGAGAAATAAAACTGTTTATTTCCATTGCGTTCCTGAGTGCTGTGGTTTCGGAAGTGAACCTGGTGGGGAGCAACCCAAAGGAATGGTGGCTGGACACAGGCACCACCAGTCACATCTGTGCCAGCAAGTGGATGTTCAAGACCTATACGGCCGTGGACAATGAGAGCTGCTTCATCGGGAACTCGGCGACTTCCAGGGTGGAAGGAAAAGGAACCGTGCTGCTGAAGATGACATCGGGAAAGGAGCTCACACTGAATGGCGTGCTCCATGTGCCGGAAATTCGCAAGAATCTGGTTTCCGGGTCTGTTATGGTGAACAAAGGATTTAAACTTGTATTTGAATCTGCTAAAATTGTAATCACCCTTAATAGAATGTATGTAGGTCGTGGCTATATGACCAACGACATGTTTAAATTAAATGTTGGTACTCCGGCACCTAAAGCCGAGTCTGCTATTGTGGGTACTAATGCTGAGGCAAGTACCAAGAATAATGTAATCGTTAATGTTGCCCAAGTGGCCAATAAAACTTCATTTGCTTATTCTTGCGATTCATTTAATTTATGGCATGGTAGATTAGGTCATGTGAATTCTAATTCTATGAAGAAATTAATATCACTGAATCTACTACCTAATTTTGTATTTGATAAACAACATAAATGTGAGGTTTGTGTTGAAGCAAAATTAACTAAGTCTTCGTATCAACATATTGAACGAAGTACTGAACCTCTCGGTCTAATACACACGGATGTATGCGACTTAAAGTTTATACAAACGCGAGGAGGGGAAAAATATTTCATCACGTTTATAGATGATTGTACTAGATACTGCTACGTCTACTTAATGAGAAGTAAAAACGAAGCGGTAGGGAAATTCGCTCTTTATAAGACCGAAGTAGAAAATCAACTCAATAAAAAGATTAAAATATTGAGGAGTGATAGAGGCGGTGAATACGAGGCACCGTTTGCGCAGATATGCGCAGAAAGTGGCATTGTACATCAAACCACAGCCCCCTACTCTCCGGAGCAGAATGGGGTTGCCGAGCGTAAGAATAGAACGCTCAAGGAAATGATGAATGCTATGCTAATAAGTTCTGGGTTACCCCAGAACATGTGGGGGGAAGCGCTGCTTTCCGCCAACTATGTGTTGAACAAGCTACCGCATAAGAAGCGTGATAAACCACCTTATGAACTATGGAAAGGCCATCGGCCGAGCTATAAATTCTTAAGGGTTTGGGGTTGTCTAGAAAAGGTCCTTGTCTCGCTTCCTAAAAGAACGAGAATAGGGCCAAAGACGGTAGACTGTGTGTTCATAGGATATGCACACAACAGTAGTGCTTATCGTTTTCTCGTGCACAAGTCGGATAATCCCGATGTGCATGTAGATACTATCATCGAAGCTCGAGAAGCTTCTTTCTTCGAGGAGATCTTTCCCCGTAAGTCTTCCATAACTGTAGAGACTGAGGAGTCAAACAGTGAGGAAAATGTGGGGGCAAGCGAACCGTTGGAGGAAGAAGAAGAAGAGACTCGACGTAGTAAGAGGGCTAGAAAGGAAATGTCTTTCGGTCCAGATTTTGGAACCTTCATGATAGAAGGCGAACCGGCGACATTCAAACAAGCAATGTCATCCCCGGAAGCCCAATATTGGGAGGAGGCGATCAACAAAGAGTTTGAATCAATATTACAAAATCACACTTGGGAACTAGTGGATTTACCACCCGGGTGTAAGCCACTAGGACACAAGTGGATCTTCAAGAGGAAGAGAAAGCTCGATGGAATGATCGAGAAATACAAGGCGAGGCTTGTAGTAAAGGTTTTAGACAAACCGAAGGTGTCGACTATTTCGACACCTATGCTCCTGTCTCCAGGAAGACGTCAATCCGGATAGTCATTGCTCTCGCAGCTCTGTTCGATCTGGAAATACATCAAATGGATGTTAAAACGGCGTTCTTGAATGGTGAGTTGGAAGAGGAAATTTACATGGAACAACCGGAAGGGTTTGTGGTTCCAGGTAAAGCTCACAAAGTGTGTAAACTTGTGAAATCCTTGTATGGACTTAAACAAGCACCTAAACAATGGCACGAAAAATTTGATAGAGTGATGCTATCAAACGGTTTTCGGATAAACGAATGTGACAAATGCGTCTACGTAAAAGGAAATGAAAAGGACTACGTGGTAGTCTGCCTCTACGTAGATGACATGATTATAATAGGGAGTATTGATAACATCAACTCCACTAAGAGAATGCTGTCACAAAAGTTCGAGATGAAGGACTTGGGTGTCGCTGATGTAATACTTGGTATGAAAATTACCAAGACATCAGACGGATATGCGCTATCTCAAACTCACTATGTCAAGCAGATGCTTGACAAATTTGATAAAGATAGTAGAGCTACATCCAGAACTCCGATAGAGATCTCAACCACCCTGAAAAAGAATTTTTGGGAGAGTGTGAGACAATTGGAATATTCTCGAATAATAGGCAGTCTGATATACGTCATGAACTGTACTAGACCAGACATAGCCAACTCAGTGAGTAGACTGAGTAGGTACACCAGTAATCCCAATGAGGAACACTGGAAGGCCATCATGAGACTTCTCAGATACATGAGATACACAGCAGACCGAGGGTTGCATTATACCAGATATCCAGCTGTACTGGAAGGGTATTCTGATGCAAACTGGATCTCGGATTCCAACAGTACACGATCCACTAGCGGATATGTGTTCGTGATGGGAGGAGCAGCTGTCTCATGGAGATCATCCAAGCAGACGTGCATAGCTAGATCAACTATGGAATCCAAGTTCATAGCGTTGGATCTAGCAACAGAAGAGGCTGATTGGCTGAGAAGCTTTCTGGAAGGAATTCCAATGTGGCCGAAACCTGTCCCAGCAATAAGCATGCACTGCGATAGTCAGTCGGCTATTGGACGGGCGCAGGATCATATGTATAATGGAAAGTCCCGACATATTCGTCGGAGACATAAATCCGTAAGAGAATTGTTAGCTAACGGTGTGGTGTCATTAGATTTTGTGAGATCTAAAGACAATATAGCGGATCCATTTACAAAAGGCTTGACTCAGGTAGGAGTTGAAGTTTCATCGAGGGGAATGGGGTTGAAGCCCATCAAACTGGAAACCTCCTCAGAGGCAACCCAACCCGAACTGGATTCTCCAGCCTTGGGTTCAACGGGAAAACCGAACTGTGGGGGTGACCGAACAAAGCACTTGGGAACTTAAGTTCCCAGCCCATTTCTAGGATGAAAGAGTGATAGACCTAGACCATCTTAAGGGTGAGCATGAGGCTCTTAATGAAAACAAGTATCTCGAAGGTCGAGAGGGGTGAGTCAGGACACCCTTGACTTGAAATCACCTATGACGAGTGTGTTGGCCGATACTATGTGATGAGTCATGGGCTAAATCACTAGAGCACTCGGTTGAATTTTGCCAAGGCAGTCCACAGCCAAATATGGACAACAACCAAAGGGCTTAGTAAGTGGTGTAGAGAGGACACTGTGTGCGCATTACCCTGGTATGCACAAACGCTAAAGGGTTCAAGGCTTAAAGGCTCCCCAATAGTAGCATATCAGATTTTACGTCACTACGACAGGTTCAAGGCGCACGCTACCTGTCCTTATGCAGTGAACTCTTGCGGTTTTCTCTCGTATGCATTTAGGAGCATTTTATTTTCAGCCAATTGCATTCATGTGGGGGATTGTTGGAAAAACATGTGAAAACATGGGTGTTTCCGAATGGTCACTGGACCAACTTCGAGTCATTATTTCGTGTAACAGCGCTGAGTTGTTTATACCGTACTCAACGTGGTTGAGTAGCCCGTGTGACGAGCTTCGTAACGGTATATCACATGACCTATTCGGAGAATGGGTGTGAATACAAAGTGGCTTCAAAGTTGGTACCTCGGAAGCTCAAATCTGGAAAATCTGGAAAACGAAATGGTTAATGAGAAAACCATTTAGAATAATCCCATATTGGAAGATTAAGAGTTAATCTTACAATATATATACCATACCAACCCTTGTAGTTATTAAACTAACATGTCCACATACACCTAAGAGTATTAGTGTGTACCACACACGCGCGCTCGCTCGTGTCTCGTGTCTCGGGTCTCGGGTCTCGGGCACGGGCACGGCTTGGGATTTAGGATTTGGGATTTGGGGAATGTCTCGGGTCTTGGGTCTTGGGTCTTGGGTCCAAACCCGAATAGGGAGTTTTGTATAAATTACAAAAGCAGTCCCTAGAGTTTCCAGCAAGAGAAACGCCAGCAATAAATGGAATTGATTGCTGCGGTTTCAGAATTAAAGTGAGCGGATTCTGGGGGTGTAACTCCCAAAATTGATGACCTATATTTATGGCTGCGGTTTCAGTAGAGCCTATAAAATGCAGCCCTCCCCCTCTCATTTGAACACACCTTCAAACACACAACTCACAGCATAAGCATCATATAGAGAGAGAGAACCGCACCACCAACAGCTCGACCTGTGGTTCGGTGCCGGTTTCCATACGAGCCACTCTGAGATAGAAGTTGTACCTTGGGAATAAAGTTCCGAAACCAGAAACCTTTAAAGGTGGTTCGGAAAATATTGTTTAAGGGAAACTGCTCAGCAGTTGCCTCTTCTTTTACTTTTTGTTATTTATTTTTCAGTCATTTACTTTCTGTCCATTTCATTTCAGTACCGTTTCATTTATGTAATTTACTTTTCTGTACTGTTTTTTTTCTGTATTTACATTTCAGTACTGTTTACTTTCAGTCTTTCGATTCTGTTATTTACTTTTCAGTTCTCTAATTTCCAGTATTTACAAAAAACCAGTCCGGTAGTTTCTGTAAAACCAGTCCGGCAGTTTCTGTAAAACCAGTCCGGCAGTTTCTTTGTTAAACCAGTCCGGCAGTTTCTTTATAACAGTCCGGCAGTTTCTTTATTACAGTCCAGCAGTTTTATTTATTTGTTGAGTCAGGAATTGTAATTCATATTCCAATTGTGAGAAATAAAACTGTTTATTTCCATTGCGTTCATGTCTTCTTTATTTTATTGTCCTTTCATTTATTGTATTCGAAATAGTACCAAAACCAACACTGTTTGCATTTAATCGTGCCCTTCTCGCATAACAATTTTGGAGATTGATGCATAATCACGATCATCTATGGGATAGAGTGTTAAAAGCTCTTTATTTTCCTAACTCTAGTTGTCTTGATGCTGTAAGGGTTCGGCGAGCATAATGGGTGTGGTATAGCCTTCTAATGGGTAAGAATATCCTCATTAAAGGGCTTATAGATGGAATGTAATGAATGGTGAAAAGGTTCGGTTCTAAGAAGATAATTGGATTCCCACAACGACAACTTTCAAAGTTGGTGATCAAAGAGCTCTGAGTTGCGATCTTGCTTTGGTCTCAGAGTTCATCAATAATGATACAAATAGCTGGAACATGGATTTGTTGGCAGAGACCGTATGTGTTGGGACTATAGAGGATATTTGCTCGGTACCGATTAACAAGACGGGAAAAGAGGACCACTTAGTGTGGCACTATACCAGGGATGAAGTATATTCGGTTAAGTCTGGGTACCGTCTAGCAATTTCCGATGACGACGTAAACTCTGAGCCTAGCACATCGTTTTCGATTGATTGGGATATCTGAAAAAACATATGGAAGGCAAAAACGGCTCCCCGTGTGCAACATTTTTTCTGTAGAGCTATCTCGAATACTTTGGCCACAAAGGAGAACCTTTTTAGAAGAAAGTGCGGTCATGATCGAACTTGCCCGCTGTGTAATATGCATCAGGAAACTATTGATACCTACTGCGCTGCAATGTCCTTGGACGAGAAACGTATGGTTTGGGTGTCCTTTAAGGATTCGTATTAACCCGGATTCAGTCACCACATTGCTACTTAGTTTGTCCAAGTTTGTGATACTTATCGAGATTCTAACTATGTCGAACTGATTCTAAATATTTGTTGACAAATATAGAAAGTAAGGAATGATTTTATTTTTAATAGTGCAAAAGTGACTGCGGAAAAGTTTATCAGGCTAGCGATGGGGAGTTATAATGACTTTTTGAAGGCTAACTATGACACAGCTGAAACTTATACACTTACTACCAAGGAATGTTTGGAAAAATGGTATAAACCACCCAATGATTATCTTAAAATTAATACCGACGCAACCATAAAGCTGCCGAGGAAGAGGACAGGTGGTGGGCTGATAATACGTGATGAAAGTGTGACCTTAATTGATATGTGGTGTGGTAGTTTGAAAGTATCATCTCCGCTAATGGCGGAAGCATTAATACTTCGCATTGCTTGTGAGTGCGCGGTTTCTATGAACTGGAGAAATGTTGTTTTTTGATCCGAAAACCAGGATCTGATTAGCATGTGCACTCTAACCTCGAGGTCGAGCTCCTGAGAAATTTATGCAATAATTGAGGATATCAGAACTTTAAAGGATGGCAAGAACTGGAGTTTCACTTGGGGACCAAAATGCACTAACGGTGCAGCCAATTGCTTAGCTATTTTTGCGAGAGATAATGTTACAATTTCGCTTTCGTATGTATTGCCTGATCTCTTATGGGTGTGTATTGAGAAAAACTTATCTTAATGTTATGAAATTTTCATTTATCAAAAAAAAAGGGTACTAATTGCTAACTTTTGTAGGTTGGTTCAGTATAGAAAATTCTAATTGACCCGACTTAAACTTATAGGTTAGTCTACAGATTCGAAAACGCCGACAGATGGTATCAAATGAAAAACAGTGTATAGTTTGGTGTACAGAATAGTATATGCAATATCTTGTAAATATCTTCAAAGTGCAAGTTCCAACTATAAACTTACTTCTAATGATTATAATGATTCTAATTTGTTGGAAGACCCTTTTCTATATAGAAGACTTATTGTCAAACTAGTTTATGTCATTATTACTAGGCTAAACATAAGCTATTCTGTCAATCTCTTGAGCCAATTTATGTCTTCACCAACTAAATCTCATTATTAAGGAGCTTTAATGGGATACCTAGATATCTTAAGAGTACACCGGGGCATGGACTTTTCTATTCCAATAACTCTACTGTTGTTCTTAGTGGATTTACAGACTCAGATTGGGCCTCTTGTATTGATACACGCCGATCTACTTCTATTTACTGTATGTTCTTGTGTAATTCTCTTATATCTTGTAAGAGTAAAAACCAGAGTGTTGTTTCTAGAAGTAGTGCAGAAGCTGAATACTGGGCTATGTCTATAGCTTCATATGAAATTCCCCGGTTACTTACTTTATTAAAAGATTTTGGCATTGTTCGCAAGACTGCAGTTAGTCTTTATAGTGATAGCAAATATGCTTTTGCCTTAGCTGTGAATCCTGTTTATCATGAAAGGACAAAACAAATTGATATAGACTATCATTTTATCAGGGAACAGATACAAAAGGGTGTTATTCATGTCTTACATGTCTATTCTAATTCTCAACTTGCAGACATTTTCACCAAATCTTTGTGTTCACATGTTTTCTCTGAGTTAATGCGTAAGATGGGAATATTTTCTATTCACACTCCATCGTGAAGGGGAGTAATGAAGTATATTTTCATATATTAAATGAGACAAGGACTAAATTGTAATGTTTTATGAAGTTTCCTGTCACTTCTAACAATCATTGTACTACTCTGTAATTCGCTAGAAAATTAGAGTACTGAGATGTAATATATATACTCAACTGCTGTAACAAACTCAATAACATAATATCATATATGTTTCCCTCTCTCTCTACATTTTTCTTTATAGCCATTGTTGATTTTATCATAAGCTCGTATTCGGGGCACAAAACTAAAATCTAAAAATTTGAGATACCAAAAAAAATGTCATAATACAAATTAAAAACAGCAAGAATATAACTTTCATTATGTTTGAGGTTAAGGTTACTACTCCGTATATTAGTTTTGTTGAATGAAGCGAAAGTTAAGGTTTAAAGTTTTTTTTTTTAATCAGGTGTTTCGATTTTATCGGGAGTTCACATACATTATACTAGTAAACGATACACATGTTACGTGTGAAACGCTATAAATTGTGATGATGATACAAATGTAGAGTAAAAAAAATATAGGATATAATAAAAAAAATATGATATAAATTGTGATAATTATACAAATATTTAGAGAAAAAAATATAGAATATAAGAAATTTTGTGTAGTTAAATAGAGAGAAAGAGTGTAATTAGTTATTATTTTTTTATAAAAATAGTTAAAATTAATAAAAAAAGTTTATGGTGTCTTTTTTTAAAAAAAAAAAACTAAATTGGACAGTTTCATTTAAGTTAGATTGTTATATTATAATAGAATGATATTACATTTGATTTTGTAATTTATTGTGAAATGGCACATTTGATATTCTACTTCAAATGTCCGTTGTATATGCTAGAGGAAAATGAAGGGATTGCATTTAATTTTAATAGGATGCTTTGTGCTTATAATATATAGAATTGCATTAAAATCGAAAAGAAGGAATTTAACGAGGATAAGAAGAAATATGATTGCTGAAATCCTTGATTTTAGTATGTTTTAATTAATGTATAGTGGCGAGTCTGCTTTTCTTTCAAGACTAGGCTTAATCAATTCGCGTCGGCTCCGATCTTTCGAGGCGTCTATCGTAGATTGTATCTGCTTCCACTGCGGGGTGCTCTCCGTGCCTGCACAAGAAACGAACAGGGGTCCGGGGTTGGTGCCAAGTTTTTTCTCTCCGACGAAAGTAGGTTTATAATGAAGAAAGAGGGGTCGGGCCGGTTACAACTTGTGGTGTCGGGTGTCAGAGGTCGTGTTTAGACGGTCCGGGTGATTTTAGCTTTATCTCTCCTCTCTCTCTTTTTTCTGTCCCCCTCTAAGATGTGTTAGTGGGGTTATTTATAGAGTGATCAGAAGTGTATTAACTCTTGGATCACTGTACTGTAAAACACTGATTTAACGGCGTTAAGTCATTTATGACTCTGACAAGAGTACTGTGCTTTTTCGGGGCCCACTGGAGATGGCATGTGATTGGGTCACGTCGATGAAACGCCTGAAGGGTCCCCCAAGGGAGCAGCAACATTAATTGGGGAGGTGTACTCGACACGCTTCTCTAAGCCGGCCTGAGCATAGACCGACCCCTCAATATCCGGGGTGATGCGTCACCCATGGTTGACAGGCCCGGATAGCCTGCTGTGGTGGTGATATTGGACCGGACGAGGGGGTGCCGACATTCCCTCGCCATATAGTACACAATTTAAGCTTAATGTGTGTCTAGTCACACCCGTTTTATGCATCAGTAAATTAAATATCAGCCGTAAAAATTTTATATATCAAACACGCATTATAAAATAATGTTGATTTAGTAAGAGTCAAAATATTTCACAAGTCTGTCACAAATTCAAAAAATTGTCATAAGTCTATCACAAATTGACTAAACTGTACAAACCCGTCACAAATTAGCTAAACTGTCATAAACCCGTCACAAAAACCGTAGCTAATAAACTCGTAATAACAAATAACGTCACTAATTCCGGTAACTATTTGGACATATTTTCTGTCGTGCCCCGTAACTCTTTCGATGCGATAATATGATCGATAATTTTTCGTGTTCTTTCTTTTATGTGACTAGCTATCTCATACAGTATATAATAAAAAGCTGTATCCTTCGAAGCCTGTACTAGAGACTACTAGTAGGAGTATTCTGTCGGCAAATTAATTACAAAGAATATCAAAAACAATAATGTTTTGATGTGTCACCATCTTGCACAATAAAGACGTGGTTTGTGGGTGACCATATTGGATTATTTTTTTGGTATCTGCGAACTACTAGTTCTATTATTTTTATCAACACTACAAATATATACACCAGCTAGTAACAGTACAATAATTTTCTAGCATGGTATAGGACGAGTAAGACCTAAGCCGGGGCAGTCGGGGTCTTGTGTCCCTTTCCACCATTTTAATTTTTTTTTATTGAAAAAGTAAAGAAAATTATTTATTTTAATCAAAATCTTAAAAAATAACTTTTGGCCCCCATATCTCGGGAAAAAATACACATATATGGTATAAAAAAAATTATATAGAATTCCGGTCCCTCTCATTTTGAGTTTCTGGTGGTTTCCGGTTCTATCATCGATAGAACCGGTATACTAGACTACTAGTAGTAGTATTTCAAGTATAATTTTGAGTTTATGTTGGGTACCGGTTCCGTCATGGATGTATACTAGACTACTAATAGCAGTATTTTAAGTATAGTGGTATGTACTAAATTGTGGGTGATAGTTAAATGTGCACAAATATTTACATGAACCAAACAATAATTACACTTATGTATATGCTCTACTAGTCCTCTTATGTAACTACTAAGCTAAGGATCACATATGATTCGGTGAGACTAGATGTCCCATCCTCAGTCTCACCCCAGTTTTACTGGGTTTTGATAGTAATTAAAAAACTATAGTTCTATCACAACTCCATATTAAATCAATTATTTTAATTATAGTCTTCATCTTTGTCTTCGTGTGCCGTCTATTCTAAATTAAAATTAAATATTTAATTAAAATACTATTAATCCGAATCATTATTAAATTTAAGAAAAATATTGAATAACTCTTGTACAGTCTATCCTAAATTAAAAATAAATATTTGACTAAAATACTGTTGGCCGTAACCACTATAAAAACTAATTTTACAGCATAATAAAAATTAAAAACTCAAATTAAAATGTAGAACTCTAGCTGAGTCTATTATAAATTTAAATATTAATTAAAATAACACATTTTTATATATTTTAAATTGATTGAAGTTTGTCCAGTTCAACAACATGACCGTACAAAACAAAAAATGTTACGAAAAGATTCAAGTATACCTTAATTTTTTTTGAGATTTGGTGTTTTGATATATAGTAGTATGATTTAGTATTAGTGTAGAGAAATTGTATTAATGTTTAATCATTTTACAATAGATTTTCATGTTTGACATATGGAATTGATCCAAAATAATATTATTATAATAGAGAAGAAGAGTAATTTTAAAATTTCACTCAAATTATATGGTGGGATCTAGATGGGATCCATACAAGTAGACTTATTGCATATGATTTCCAATCATAATCAAAATTTTGAAACTGTTAAAATTATAGGAATCAGACGTTATTTATGATCAACAATCAATAAAGTCTCAAACGTAAAAAAACGTTACATTAAATGCGTGATGAAATGCATGGGATGAAATTAAATGAATTTATAATGTAGGGAGAGCTTTCTATCTCACACAAATCTGCATGGAAATTAAATCTCGATAAATTTTAAGCTATTTATATTTATAGACATTTGTGGTCTCTAGACACTTTGGCATCAAACCAACCTAAAACCAAACAAATAAAGGAACTTGATAAAAACACAAATCCTGATTATTTGTAACTAGATCAAAATATAATTTAATTTTATGTTATAGATTGTATGTATTCAAAAATAGAACTTTCATTGCATTGATATTGTGTGTTCTTTTTAAATGTACCACTACACATATATACACTCAATGGTGGAATGAGGAGATGAATTTAAAAAATATTAATATAATAATAGTCACTAAAACGTTAGTTTTATAATACAATTGCAAAATTTGCACTATCCAGGGGTGGTTTTTTAAAATAGGGAGGGGTTGTAGCATGTAGGCAATGATGTAACCATGATTAAATTATTGGGAGAGTGTTGAACATTTTTTGTTTCCCTTGTTACAATAATTGTAAAAAAAATCAAATAAACTCACAGATTAAAAGCTCAATTGAGTTATCCATTAATTCAAAATTTATAAACGATACCGAAAAATTGACTAAAAACATGAAATTTTTATAATTTTTTTTTTTTTTTTTTTTATAAATTTTGTTATAGTACCTAGTTAACAGATGCAATTAATGGAAAAGTTAAATAGTAAAGAAATATTAAATAATTATAAAATAAAAAATAATTATTGGATTCAAACTAGTGAACTTGAGGACATAAGTATTTTGTTTATCAAATGAACTAAGTTACAATTTATTTATTGAGTGTTATTAATATATAAAATCTTCAATACCATAATTTTTATATATAAAAAAAACAGTCGAGGTGACTGTCATCACCCCTAACACCTCCTGCTTCTGTCCCTGATCGTAGGGATAAAACTTGGCTAACATGAAGGGAGGAGGGTCTAACTCAGACCATTTTACTTAGACCAATAACATTTTGACATGTATGAAATAGAATACAGGTAGAAATGAAAAAAAACTTGTACTACCAAAAATTGGCAGATCAAATTATTTTTCTTATCAAAATTACATAATAGTCCTATGTAAGTGAACATATGATAAAACTTAACTCATCCGATGATAAAAAAAAACAATTTTTGTCCAAGGCGTGGCCGATTTGTCAGGCCAGCGACTCAATTCCTCTTGATCACTACGACTGGTTTTTTAGAACTAAAGTGTTTAAACAATAATAGCCAAATAATCATATCAGATTTGTTCTCAAAGATCTTTCCAACATAAAAAAAAAACACTTATTTCGGAAATGGTGGAGTATTTAAAATATATGAAAAGCTTCGGTGTCAAACCAAAAGTACAATTTATGTGAACGGAACAATAATAAATCACTGGTCAATCCGTCATCTTTTCTCCCCCGTTCCTATACTTTTATTTTATTTCCGAGTACACTTGCAGTCTTGCAGATACCATACTTGTTTATGTACAACCAAACAAGATGTTTGTTTGTATGCTTTACTTACATATAGTTAAATAATATAATACCTACCAATATTAAAATACTACCGTATAAATAAATTTAATATTTTTAAAAGTTTTACAAAAATAATGAAATTAATATCCTAAAAATATAATGTTTTATTGTTATAGTAATATAAAATATATATATAATGATTTGTTTGAGAGATAATTGATGTGTGAAAGAAGAGAATCTTTATTTATTTAAATTACATTAAGGTATTTAAGTAATTAGTAAAAAATATATGTGTATTTTTAAAAAAAATAACTAATTGGACAGACTCATTTGACTTCTAATAATAGAATAATGCCGATTGAACTTACAACAGTTTACATTCACACGCCGGACAAATTTGGGACCCTAATGGAATAGTCCGAAAGTGACAGCAAAAAATAAGTAGGTTAATAATAACAACCAAAAGAATCTCTTTCGTATTTCTCTCCCGAGAGAGAGAGAGAGTGATTGAGAGGCGTCCAGACTGGCAATTAACAGATGATTGAATAAAAATGGGACCCACTTCCATCCTGTCACAGCACATAACGACTCCAACCCTTGACAACCTATGCTCACCCCCCACCTTTCTTTTCTCACTTGTGTTTTATTATGTAACCACTTAAATGATTGTTATGTTACCATCAACTTAATGCTTCTTTTTTTTATATATATATATATATATATAAATTCCTTTTATTTTGATGTATGGGGTTTGAATCGCGCTAACCACATCCGGTTCTCTGACAAGTCCTAAACACCCACCTGACTCGGATGACATATCGGTTTTTTAATTTTATTAAAAACAATATAAAAGGTGAAATTTTTTTGTCCAAATTTTTTTTTTAGGTATCGACGGACCTTTGGGTGTCACTGGCGGCTGGCGCTAATGAATAAATAATAATGGATTTTCAACCACTTGAATCAACTCACTCATTCGAGCTCAGTTTTTTTAGAGCGAAAAGATTCAGAGACCATTTTTGGCTTGTTTATGCATTATCAAAGTTGTTTATAAGATTTGACGCAAATTATCATATTTTACTTAAATTGTATCGATGTATGTATATGACTAATGCACCCAAAAAATATATGTTCGGTTGCTACTAAAAAGACTAAATATATCATAATGTTTGACTAATGCCCCAATAAAATATACGTTCATGGCTACTAAGAAAGGTAAATACTATATCATAATGTTTGACTGCTATATAGAGGGTAGGTTTTTTTTAGGAATATAGAGGTAGGTTGCTAAAGAAGTTCTCTAGGGTAACTACGACCTATTATATATCTCACAAGTTACTTGTCAGGAAAATAAAATAAAAAATTATGCACTATTAAATGTCACTTTGACAATCAATTATTATATTTTGTGCTAAAATTATAAATCGCATTAATGTGACAATCAATTTATAATTTTATTTTAAATTGTTTAATAATCATATGCATCACTTATTCCATTAACTAGTACCAATATATTAATAAAATATATTATTACTATCAAAAACTAGTTAGTCTAATATACACAAAAAAATACAAATTAAAGTTAACTTGAATGAATGTAAGTTGGTGGGCGTTTTTTTGGTTATTTGACAATAGTTAGCTAACTAAATTTAAGTGCAGTGTGAATGGCAGTATGTTACGTACAGTTACCGAAAGATGAAAAAGTGCTCTGCAGTGTAGAAGTTATGCATCATCCGTAATCCACGTACAATTTGAGCTTTCTACAAATTTTGTCGTTCAATTTTCATATTAATTCAACAACTTATTATAGAACTGAACAAAATTAACGTATTCAATCTTAAAAATTGTATATTGGTTGCATATATAATGCTGTAAATACAGTTTCAAAACATGCTAGGGAGTAATTAGATATAAAGATGGTTTCATAATGTCATGCTCAATAAATTAATATTATGAAAAAGCGTGAACACATTTGAAACTTAAAATGGTAAGTCGTCAAATAGTCAAATCATATGAAATTAGCTATATTTTCTCAAAGGTTAATTTGTCCCCAAAAAGCTAAATTCAGGAATTCCACTAAATGATTGATGTCCTAATCAATACATACCCTTATTAATTTTTTTATTAACAATTAAATAAAATAAAATTTACCAAACATTACTATTTACCTTAGTTTCGTTTGAGATTGTATTGCGGTATGATTAGGGTGGATGGTATTAGAAATACCGTCGGATCCACAAGTACCATGTTTACTATGAAAAGTGGAGACGAAAATATTAGTAACATGAGATTAGAAATGATGAGAAATGAGGTTATTTGAAGTAATAGGGGGTGTGATATTGAAAAATTAGAAGTATTTTGAGTATAAGAATGTGTAGTATATATATATATATATATTAAAATCATATATATATATATGTGTGTGTTTTGCAAGTTTATTTATTATTGATATAAATGTAAATTTGTAAAATAGTGCAACCCCAATAAAAAATAAACAAACACTTCATTAATATTTCATGTCTATACTGTTAATTCGGATTTCATTTATTATCACACACTATAGTCCGAAAAGTCCCATTATTATTAATAGAGCTGAAAGGAGTTGAAGCTTGGAATTCCAGTGGAATGATTGATTTTACATTTTCATTTTTCACCAATTTACTCAATCAAAATTCATATTGCTATTGTTCGGTAGATAAAAAAAAATTGTGTAAAAACCATATAGCCATCATGTCTTACAGTGTGACACGTGTATGCATCCTCCCAGTTGTTGAAGAAACCTGTCATGAAATGATGGTCAACGTTTCATGAGAAAAAAATTAGGGTCTATTATGTAAAGGTGAATTTAGCAATCCATCAATTTATTCATTTTTTGGACCAACTTTTTAGTTTGAATTAGTTCAAAGTATAATAATTTACCTCACGACAAAAACTAAAGCACTCAAACTAAGACATAAACACTGCCGCTAAATATTGTTCTCCAGCAACTTTCTCTCTCCCTATCTAGAAAGTGAAAGTGGAATTGGGGGGTCCGTTACAAATTTTAATTCAAAAAACAATAATGCACAGTCATTCACAAAGCGTTACTATTTTTTTAATCTTTATTGCCAATTAGTAAGTATCCTTATAGTAATCATGTATTTAATACCCCTCCTCTCTCGTACTCTTTTTCACCTTCCCTATATAAGTTTTAACTTGCATTCTTTTCTTTTAAATATAAAATCAATATACAAGAGAAAATTGTTTCTAGTAAATGCGTGTCCCTTACAAAAAATAAAATTGCAAAAATACACAAGTTAAAGGATTTTTCTAAGAAAAGAAAACGAAAACTTATTTTGAATCGTCCACAATTCTTTCTTAGACATGCATATTTTCTGCTACGAATATAAGAAATTGTTATTATACAAATAAGATAAAATATCTTGCTTGAGCCAAAAGATAATAAAACTATAAGATTATCATTTTAAAAAGTAATTTCAAATACAATAAAAAGTTAAACCATCTTTTATACTCTTAAATCAAAAAAATATCATTGACTCATTGGAGTATTAATTAAAACGAAAAAGAGTACATTTCTACGAGTAATGCTACGTTTACTATTCTAACACTCATCCTTATACTTTTTATGAGATGAGTGAAAATAAAAACGCTACAGGATAAAACTATAAATTTTGTTCTCACTAGCGAAAATATATTTACTCTATTTTTACTCAGCCAAGTTCATCAATTATGATGAAAAAGTTAATATCTTCTTAAACACTATACTGAAAAGGGTAGTTTTGAAACAAAGTAAACAAACTATACCCCATAATACATTACAAGTAATTTTAATATTAAACCAACAAGCCATAGTAAAATAAATAAATAAAAAAAAGGTGACCTGGAAGAATATAAATAAATATAATAATAGTAATAAAAATAACAAAAACAAAAAAGAGCAGAAAAAAGGCAGAAAGCCACTCTGTTCATATACTGATCTTTCTCTCTCTCTCTCTCTCTATCTATCTATATCTATAGCAAGTGGTAGTTTGTTATTTTGATGTTGTCTTTTTGGCCACTGTATCTAATACAAGGTCCTAATAGACTCATGAAGATGCTAGTAAGTACGTCCCCCTCTTTTTTTTCCTTTTTTTTTTTTGTTTTTACCATCGTTCTCATTTCTACATTTATGTTTTGCCCATTTCAAGAAAATATAATAAAAAATGTGTAACCGTTTTGCTCTTATGTGGTGTTCATTAGTTTGATGTTAGTGTTGTAAAGACTTTATCTTTTCAGATCTCTGATTTGGGTTTCAATTATGATGTTTTTAGTGTCTGCTCTTTTTCTTTTCTTTTTTCATATTGGAGACAAAATCACATTTTGGCCTACATTTATGTTTTCCTTTTTTTGGGGGGGTGTTTTCTTGATATGCATATTTTTTTTGGTGAGATTTGTTTTATTCCATGTGTTTTCAACAACTAGCTACATTCTACTATACTTTTGTTGACCAGCAGTTGAATTTCATGTTATTTGCCACATTTTGGTCATATTTTATGTTCCATATGTTTTGGTGATGTGTCTTATTAGTTTAGGTGTTTTAAGTTATAACCGGTTCCATTTTGTGCGCGTTTATAAAACTATACACGGTTTGTTTGGGAGCTAGCTTATAAGCTGCATTGTATTGGGTTGGTTTGCTTTAAAAAGCTAGCTGTATTCTTTTGGTTGTTTGACTCAAAAACAAGCTTTTTCCAGCACAAATTAAGCTTGCTTGTTTGCTTATATCTGCAGCCAAACTAGCTTATTTTTGTAAGGTTATTTTCCTGATAATCCGAAATTGAATTCATTAATAATGAGGTTTTGTTTATATCAACTTTGGTACTGATTAGCATAATTCTTGCTCTCAGATACATGTAAATGTATTAACTGTTTTCCAAAAAATTATCTTGTAATTCTATTCTCACTTCAAGCTTTGTGTCAATGGATCCAGAGCTCTTTTTCCACTTTCTTGTGCTTTTAAATCTCTGTTGTACATTTTTTTTTAAATCTCTGTTTCCATAATTGTGTTTTGTATAGTCTTAAGTGACATGTTTATATTCTGTATAATCTTATGTAGAAAGTGATCAGATTGGTAATTTCGTTGATTATGCGTTTAACCAATTGTACAGCTAATTAATGAGAAAATCTAGCATTTAGTCATTTTCCATACTTGTATCAACACTTATCCTGTCATTTTTTGTCGTTTCTTCAATTTGGTAACCCCTTACTTATGTGTTAAAATCGACTTTGGACTTCTCTGAGCTTTTGTCTTGTCGTTTACCTTGTTTCTTTTTTGTCAGCATTAGTGTCACTTTGTTGATGTTTTAATGGTCTTGGACGTGGTGTTATATTATAGGCAGGCAGACGTTTTATTAGAAAAGTTGTTCAGTAATCACGACAAGATTTTGCAAGATTTAGCTAAGATTAGTGTGTGAAGGTTATTTGTCTTACTTTTTCTTACTTGGTAAAACTACTGTATGAAACAGTATTTAGAATTCAGTGCTCTCGCCTTGTTTGATTTCAGTTATTTGCTCGATATTTTATCTGTGTCTCAAAAGCTGGACTGCATTTATTTGACAAGCTGAAGTGTTTCTGTTTTTTTTTTTTTGCCCATGAAAAGCTAAAAGCTCTCGGATGGATGAACCCAGCTTTTTCCTTAAACTAAAATCCAGCTTATTTCAACGAAACTAGCCTTACACAGTTATACCATTTAAACCTTATGTAACGAACTAGGATCTCATAAAAAGACTTGTTATCCTTTAACAGGTAACAAATTTGATGTACGAACTTATACCCACTCTTTTTCTTTCTCATTTTTCCAATATCAGCGGTGCTATTATTCTCCCTTCTCATCAATACCATTAAAGCCGAAAAGACAGAGGGAGAGGGCCAATGTGATTATAAGCCGACATTAGAGCCTAGACCACATAGCGTATCTATTTTAGAGTTTGGAGCGGTTGGTGATGGACGAACATTGAACACTAAAGCTTTTCAAAATGCAATTTTTTATTTAAAGTCGTTTGCAGATAAGGGCGGGGCGCAGTTATACGTTCCCTCGGGAAAGTGGCTCACTGGGAGTTTCAATCTCACGAGTCACCTAACGCTATTTTTAGCAAGTGGAGCTACCATTATCGGTTCTCAGGTTCTTTTTCTCCTCCTCTTTCCTGGTATTTGTCAAGGTTTTGTATCCTCTACTATAATTGAAATTCTGTTTAATACTTTTCACAGCTAAAACGTATTTGTTAATTTACTGATTTCCCATCCAAATTTACAAAGGAATGTTAAAAAATTGACAAATGAGTGTAGCTTAGGGTACCGGAAAAGCAAAGTACGGGTAGCGGTTTACTTGATAGCAGGTGTACACAAAACTACTTTTGACCGGATTCTTTAATGGCAGGGTACTAAATCAACTAATAACGGTAATATAAGGTATTAAAATTAAATTGATTTTTGTAGTACATGGTACTAAATGAATTTCGATACCAGTAGAGGATATAAAACCCAAATAAACCAATGTTCCCAAGATTCGCTAAATCTTGGTTTGTGCATCCTCTGGCTCTGTCAGAACTGGATTCTATTATTCACTTCTAAAGCATTGTCAAATTGCTTTTAGTTTATATCTGCTTCTGTTGTAAGCTGCAGTACTAAAGACCACGTGGACCTAATCTTTATCTAAAAAGTGTGTTCGCACCATTCTCTCGTCATATTTTTGTACACTTCTGTATGGATGGACTTCTAGCATGAAAAATATACATGGTTTAATATGATCAAAATGAGATTATGTTCCTTATAATTTTTTTTCGTATATATATATATATATATATATTTTCGTGTGGTCATATGTTCAGGAAATATCTCACTGGGAGGTTATCGAACCTTTACCCTCTTATGGCCGAGGACGTGAACTTCCTGGTAAAAGATATCGGAGCCTGATAAATGGGTATATGTTGCATGATGTGATAATAACCGGTACGATTACCCCATTATTTCACGATTTCAAGTTTTCCCTCTAAAGCTTTATTTCGTCTATTTTATTTAAAGAAGACATACTTTTGTTGACCATTTTATGTGTTTATCGCATAGGTGATAATGGTACTGTTGATGGTCAGGGGTCCGTTTGGTGGGATTGGTATAACTCAGGCTCTTTGAACTATACCCGCCCTCATCTGATAGAACTTATAAGCTCAAAAGATATTATCATCTCAAATGTAACTTTTGTCAATGCTCCCGCAATGTCTGTTCGCCCAGTGTATTGTAGGTGGGTTGACGTAACCCTTTATGGCCTTATTTGGTTGCAGCTTCTAAGCTTATCTTTTCTGCTAAAAAATTAGACTATATTTGGTGGATCATTTCAAAAACTGAATTTTTCTCTTCTTTTATTCCCGGCCTTAAAAGCTCGATGCTTTTATCTGGAAAAACTCAGCCTTTTATCAATCTCAACCAGCTTATTTGCTTAGCTGCAGCCAAGAAGGGCGGTCTTTGACTTGTTTAAGACTTCTCCATTTCTTTCCCTTTTCCAACTTCTCAAAATATATATTTGTACTTTGACACATTATTTTTTGTTATTGGGATTTGCAGCAACGTCCATGTTACTAATGTTTCTGTCTATGCTCCACCAGATTCACCCTTCACTGTCGGCATTGTACCAGGTAAATTTTGATGCATTGACAACTTTTTCGCATTTCTTCTATTCTTGTCTTTTAGTTCTTCCATATCTATTGTTATAGTTATTAGATTCATCTGCTCAGCATTTGGGCTCTATATTAGCTTTAAGTTACCCCCTTCATTTTGGTTGTATTCTTAGTGAGGGGAGAATAACCATTAAGGGGTAATTTCGTGTTATACTAGGATCACCAATTTTTAAAATACAAAATTTTGGAAGGGAAAAGAATAAGAGTGGAAAAAGGAATTTTAAAACGCAACCCAAAAACTACCAAGGGAAAACGGGAGAGGATGCTATCTTAATTAGCAATTGAAATTAAAGGTTTATTAGTGGCTTACATTGAAATAAGCCAGAATTAAAATTAAATTTGATGGTTATGTTTTTTTCTCTATATAGAAAGTACACTAGAGAGACATGGGAGGAATTTGTTTAGGAAGACTGTGATAATAGGATGATTAATTTTAGTTGCACAATTCTCCTCTCATGCTTAGTAGTATAATACGTTGAGGTATTAACACTAATCAAATTTTCTCATAAGCAAGCTTCCTCGAATAGTTTAAGATGTTACATCTCGCCCTTGTTAACAAATCTGTCATTTTCCCCCTCCATATACATATAGAGTAAGATGTTCCATGTCTAATACCACCTTGTTTGGTTACAACTTTAAGCTCAATCTTTTGTTATGTATTTAAAAGATGGACTTGATTTAGTTGATCGATTAAAATCCAAGTTTTTGGTTTTGTCCTGAAAAAGCCAGTATCTTCAAGCTTACCGCACCCAACTTTTTTCTCAACCTCAAAACATACAGCTTATACACTTAAAAGCTACAACCGACTAGAACTCTTTTACTTGCTGCAATACTTTTATATGTTTTTTTCTCCAGATTCTTCGGATGAATTATGCATACAAAATTGCACTATCAGCACAGGACACGATGCCATATCCCTCAAAAGCGGTTGGGATGAATATGGAATCTCGTACAACAGACCCACGACAAGTGTACACATCAAACAAGTTGACCTCAACTCACATTCTGGCTCCGGTCTCTCCTTCGGCACCGAGATGTCTGGAGGGATCGCCAATGTCATTGCCGAAGGCCTATACATACACGATTCGTATACAGGCATCGATTTTCGTACTTCCAAGGGCCGAGGCGGATACATACAGAATATCGTTGTATCGGATATTCAGATAAGAAACGTTCGTACCGCATTTGTGGTGACAGGACAAAGCGGGACCCATCCAGATGACAGGTACGGCAAACACGGAAATTTAGACGAATTACAACATTACTTCAGTTAAAGTTCGGTTTGGTTTACATTGTTTCATTTGTATTGCTCACGCAATTTGTCCTCATGGTTTCAGTAGGTTTTGCCTGGGATACTTCCCTATAGGGACCAACATTGTTAGTTTGTTATACATGGAGATCACTTGTGTATCCTATTTTAACTATTGATGAATACCATCAATTTAGTTTACTCAAAACTTTGAGAACCAATAATGTTTCTGTTGAAACTATGGGAATCAAAAAAGGATTATAGCAGGAGTATGGGGTCCTGGGGACCATAAGTATTGCAACTGAAACTATCGGGGTTGAAATGAATTTTGATCCAAAGTGTTGAGGCTATTGCTGCACTTCACCTGGCAAACTTTTCAAAATTATGTGCGTTCAATATTATTCCTGTCGCTAATTTACGAGGAACTCTTTTTTTGTAATACAGGTATGACCCGGGTGCTCTCCCTGAAGTGAGTCGGATCACCTTGAAGGACATAATTGGGTCGAATGTCTCTTTAGCAGGGAATTTTTGGGGTATTGAAGAGTCTCCTTTTACCGCTATTTGTCTATCAAATATTTCATTATCGGTTTCCAATGATAATAAAGATAATTATTGGGTGTGTTCAAACGTATCTGGTTCTTCTCGCTTCGTTTCTCCAAAGGCCTGCCCTGAGCTCACGAATTCGTCCTCGGCGTGCTTCTCTCTAAATTCGGATGGCCTGGTGGCTGCCTTGTGATAATAGCAATTGTGAGATTGGAAAAAAAGAAGAAAAAAAAAAACCGGAGAGCCTGAAATTGTTTGATGCGTTGAGGAAAATAGGTCAAAATTCATTTTCAATAAATTCAAAAAAATGTGTAGGTTATAGTTTGGTTTTCTGTTTTCATATTCTTGCATGTTAGCAGGTTGTGTACAGACTTATCCATCTCTTGATTCATGGTAAGGAAATTGGTTTTGAGGTTTAGTGAATTATTTCTGTTTGGTACATTGTAAACCTTATAAGAAACATGGATTTATATAGTTGTGAAAAGGGAAGAATTTTGTGATCTGAGTTAGGTTAACCTTTTTTTTTTTCTTTTCCCTTGTTGGTAATTGAATAGGGTTTTATAGGGAGATAAAATTTTCCACCTTCTTTAATCCCAAGAGAAAATATAACAGGACTGTCGGTCCGCAGGGTAAGGTGACCAAATTTGAGTTTAGTCGTGCTCTTATTCTCTGCTAAGAAACATGTCATGAGTTTCACTTTCAAGAAAATTGTCATATACTACTACAAATCAAGTACGGTGCTACAACGCGGTATAGTATAGCGAATGTTGAATTAGGAGGGGAATGTTACTTTAAAATTCTTTCTGAAGATGCCACTTAAAATAGGATACACTTACCATGTATACCCATCAGTCTTTAAAATTCTTTCTGAAGATGCCCCTTAAAATAGGATACACAAGTGATTACCATGTATACCCATCAGTGATGGGTGGGTAAAAAATTTGAAAACCCAACTCGTAATTCAATCCGTACGGATTGGGGCAGGTTGAGTGTTCAATAAAAAATCAATCCGTCTCATCTCAATCCGTTATATATTTTGCGGGTTGGGTTAGGGGTAGGTTTTCAAACCGTGGGTTAATCCGTCCCAACCCGTTTCAACCCGTAATATATATATATATATATATAATTATAAATATATATATATATTTATATATACATTGTGTGTATTTCAATAAGTTGAAAGATTTCGATTTTTTTGCGGGTTAATCCTCCACCTAATACTACTTGAAGCTTCTCCTATTATCTGGCGAGGGAATGTCAGCATCCCCTCGTCCGGGGCAATAACGCCCCCAAAGCGGGCCGTCCGGGCCTCATCAACCCTGAATGATGCGACGCCCCGGATTGGGAGGCCGAGCCGTGCTGAGGCCGGCCCAAAGAAGCGTGTCGAGTACGCTTCCCCAATTAATGCTGCTGCTCCCTTGGGGGACCCTCCTGACGTTTCACCGACGTGGCCCAATCACAGGACACCTCCTGTGGGCCCCGGGAAAGGACAGTACCCTTGTCAGAGTCATAAATGACTCTGACGCCGTTGGATTAGCATCTCACTGTACAGTGATCCAAGGGCTAATACGCCTCTGATCACACTATAAATACCCCCACTAATACCACTTAGTGAGGGGAGGAGAAAAAGACAGAGAGGAGAGATAAAGCTTAAATAACCCGGAACCCATGAACACTATCTGTACCACTCGATACAACAACCTGTAACCGGCCCGGTCCCTCATCTTTAATTATATTCCTACTTTTAGTTAGCACCGATACTGACTTGATCGTTGGAGAGGGAAAACCCGGCAACAACCCCGGGCCCCTGTTCGTTCCCTGTGCAGGCACGTAGACCACCTGACCGCCGGAGCATACCTGACCGCCTCGGAAGATCGGAGCCAACGCGAAATTGATTAAGTCGAGCTTGGGAAGAAAATCAAGCTCGCCAATTGGCGCCGTCTGTGGGAAACGAAACGCGTTAGCTTCGACTCCCCGTCCTTAAAAGAAACATGTCTGGCAATAACCGATTTGACACTCCATCGTCTCGACCCCCCCCACGTTCTTGGGATGCCGAGAACGCTTTCTTTTGATGAGACCCCTAGGACCGCATCTACCAGGGAGCCCGTTCCCTTGACCGCAACAGCTCCCGCACCCCGATCGCGGACCGAGCTAACAGAGATGATGATCGATATCCACCAAAAAGAGCTCGTCGCTCTTGCGGCCCAGAAAGCCTTGATAGCCTCGCTGATGGAGCCGGAACTCGAGCCCGCTCAAGGCGCGAGCCAAGACAAATCGGTTCCAGTCCCCGTTAAAAGCGTGATGTCCAGGTTGGGACCCCTCCGACGACCCCCCCTAGAGACTCCCAGGGAGCCGGCTAGGGGTGCGGAGTCGGAGCATTCCCAAGAAGGAAATTCTCGCCGCGATAACGAGCGGAGTATACATTCTCGGCTCCGTTGGCAAGATGGTAGTCGGGACTCACGGCCGGAATCTAGTCACGCCCGAACCGATAAGCCACCTCGGACACGGAGACGCGGACGTCGCGGACGGCACGATGCAGCTGGTGAGGCAGCGTTGAAAATCGTGGCCTCGACCCGAAGCACCCCGTTCTCGGACGAAATTGAATACAGTGTCCCCCCACGGAACTTTATCGCCCCTATCCTCCAAACCTTCAACGCGGACTCTGATCCAGAGGCTCATCTCCGACACTACCGATACCAGATGAACCATTGGTCACACCTTGACCAATTAATGTGCAGGTGCTTTCCCGCCAGCCTGGGAAGGCTCGCTAGTAAGTGGTTCCAGTCCCTGCCCGTCAATTCTATCCACTGTTGGGACGACCTAGCTTATGACTTTGCACACCGGTTCATAAACTTGAAAGAGAGAGCTGCCCAGCCGGAGCAACTCTATCAAGTGAGGGTCCAATCTAAAGAGACCCTCGAGAACTATGATAGTCGGTTTTGGCTGAAGCATGCCGAATGTGCGGACTGTCCCGACTCCACCGCCATAGCTGCCTTTAGGCAAAACATGGTAGTTGGGAGCAGGATCCGAAACGAGATGATCGCGACCCCACCCAACTCTGTTCCTCAACTGAGGTCCCTCATAAAACAACATATCGACATTGAGAAGGACATGAGGTCAGCCGGGGCAACACGTTCAGTAGCCCTTATCGACCAGCCAAGGGATCGGTTCGTCGCAACAAGCCCTCGAAGAAACCGGCCGATAGCGGAAAGGATGGAGCGGCCACGAACGGGAAGAAACCCGCAACCGGCCCCTAAAAGAAGAAAAGAGGACCCCCGACCGGGGCATCAAACCCCTGTCGCCTCGGGGTCGGGCGCTGCCTATTCCACCACCTTTCGCCTACCTCTCGTCGACCTTCTTAACAAGATTGAGAACGAGCCTTTCTTCTCTTGGCCTCTCCCACTACGGAACGAGCCGGCCCCAGGGCCTAACGACAAAATCTGTGAATACCATAGGGGTCGCGGCCATCACACCTCCGAGTGCCATGGTCTGAAGGCCAGGCTCGAGGGTTGGGTCCGGGATGGCCTAATGGATAAATATGTCAAATCTCGAAGAGAATCCGACCGAGATGGAGAAGGGGTTGATGAGAGGCAGCGGGACCTCCCCCCACCGGTGATGATCTGTCATGTCATTCACTCTGGGCCCAAAAGGTCAATCCAGAATGGGGCAGAAAGAACCTCAGCATGGGAAGCATTGATGAAGCAGTACGTCTGCCTCGCAGAAAGCTCAAGCCCTCGGAAAAAGTATAAGCGCAATTCCAAGCCGGATGTAAGCTTCACTGACTTCGACCTGGTGGGGGTGGACGTGCCCCACACTGATGCCCTCGTTATCTCGGCACAGATAGGCCTATGCGCTGTAGGACGGATCCTCGTTGATCAAGGAGCGTCGGTCAATATACTCTTTGAAGACCTCTTTCGAAAGATGGGACTCAAAGAGGAACAGTTGGAAACCGACGTCCCTCCCCTCTACGGATTCAACTCGGAGGCGGTCCGGCCCAAAGGAAACATAACCTTGCCCGTGAAAACTGGTACGAAAGTAATGGGCGTGGAGTTCACGGTGGTGAATGTCCCCTCTGTTTACAACGTGATATTGGGGCGTCCGTGGCTCCATAGAATAGATGGAATCTCCTCCACCTTACACCAAAAGGTTAAGTATCCAACTGATTCTGGTGTGGAAACCATCTCAGGAAATCAGAAAGTCTCACGCAGCTGTGCCATGGCCGTGTATTCTGGCAAAAAGATGGCGCCGGCCCAAAGTGCCATGAACATCGAGGCAGAGGACCCTAAGCTACTGAGGGAACTAAACAAAAAGATGGGGCCTGAGGCCGAAGACAAGGTGGAGGAGGGACTGCTGAAAATCCAAATCCCGGGGCATGACGAGGACCACTTTTTTATGGTAGGAGCAAAGCTTACCAAACCTGAGGTCACCGACCTCGTCGAACTCCT
This sequence comes from Primula veris, assembly GCA_963682055.1. Classification (NCBI taxonomy): domain Eukaryota; kingdom Viridiplantae; phylum Streptophyta; class Magnoliopsida; order Ericales; family Primulaceae; genus Primula; species Primula veris. Next base: position 22,042,708 of record OY821743.1, on the reverse strand, counting down.
TCTCCAGCACCTCGACAATTTTGTATGGGGTCCAAGCGAGATGCCAGGCATCAGTTCCGACCTCGCTTGCCATCAACTTAACGTCAACCCGGTTGCCAAGCCCGTGATGCAAAAGGGGCGCCGCGTCAGTCCAGAGCATGCCGATGCCATAAACGAGGAAATAGAGAAGCTTCTTCTGTCCGGGGCCATCAGGGAGGTTTATTACCCCAGATGGCTCGCCAATCCCGTAGTGGTCCCCAAAAAGAACGGAAAGTTGAGGGTATGCATCGATTATACGAGCCTCAACAAGGCCTGTCCAAAGGATCCTTTCCCCTTGCCCAAAATCGATCAAATAGTGGACTCTACGGCCGGGGCCGCCAGAATGAGCTTCCTAGATGCCTGCTCCGGCTACCATCAAATACCTATGTCGGAGGCCGACCAAGAAAAAACTGCCTTCATCACCCCAAGGGGAAATTACTGCTACAAGGTGATGCCCTTCGGGCTCAAGAACGCCGGGGCGACCTATCAGAGAATGGTCACCAAGATATTCTCTAAGAACATAGGCCGAACCATGGAGGTCTATATTGACGACATGGTGGTAAAAAGCACCCAGGAGAGGGACCACCTATCCGACCTAAGGGAGGTGTTCGAAACAATACGAAGGCATGACCTGAAGCTGAACGCCTCTAAATGTGCCTTCGGGGTAGGCGCCGGCAAATTCCTGGGGTTCATGGTGACCCATCCCGGCATCGAAGCGAACCCGTCCCAGATCTCTGCCTTGAAAAATTTGAAAACACCTGAGAAGAGAAGGGACATACAAAAGCTAGCCGGAATGGCTGCCGCCCTCAACCGATTTATTGCCCGGTTCAGGGATCGATGCAAGCCATTCTTTACGGCCTTGAAAGCTCAGAAGAAATTCGAATGGACCGATGAATGCCGGCGTGCGTTCACCGAGCTGGCTGACTATCTCGGAAGTCCGCCTCTTCTAACTAAGCCGGATCCAGGCGATGTCCTTACCCTATACCTCGCCGTGTCCGAGATAGCCGTCAGCGCCGTCCTCATCAAGGAACTCGACAGGGAGCAAAGACCTATCTATTACGTGAGCAAAACTCTCCTCGATGCCGAGGCTAGGTATACGCCTTTGGAAAAACTCGTCCTAGCCCTCGTCGTGGCCTCACGAAAACTTGCTCACTATTTCTCTGCACACAGCATTGTGGTCTATACGGACCAGCCTGTGCGAGAAATACTCCAAAAGGGGGATCTCTCTCGACGAATGATGAAGTGGGCCTGCCACTTGAACGCCTACGACATCAGCTATGCGCCGCGAACGTCCGTCAAGGGACAGGCCCTGGCCGACTTCGTGGCAGAATTCACTGGGACGACTCAATGCCCCGACATCACAAGTTGTGCCCCCGAGACCTGGATCTTGCACGCAGATGGAGCCGCCAATAAGAAAGGATCCGGCCTCGGTGTCGTACTCCGATCTCCACAAGGGGATGTGATCGAGAAGTCGATCCAACTTGGCTTCAGAGCCACCAATAACGAGGCCGAATATGAGGCCGTTATCGCCGGCCTGAAAATGGCCCGAAGCCTCGGAATCAAGAAGATACTAGTGCATACGGACTCTCAATTAGTCAGCAGCCAGATCAGTGGTGAATTTCAGACGAAGGACGACAGGATGGCCAGCTACGTGGCAATCGCTTCCGGAATACTCCAAAGCTTTGAATGTCAAGAAATCGTCAACATAAACAGAAACGAGAACACTCACGCCGATGCACTAGCGACCCTAGCCTCGGTCATGAGTGATAAAAAAGAGAGAGTCGTCACCATAGAATACGTCCCTTCGCCTAGCATCGAGGCTAGGGCAACAATTAACATGGTGACTGACCTCCCGCCGGAACCAAGCTGGATGGACCCCATAATCGAATACCATCGCTCCGGTGATCTTCCCAATGAGAAGAAAGAGGCCGAGAAAATAAGAAGAACGGCACTGGGTTTCTGGATAGCTCCCAACGACAAGCTCTATAAGAGATCGTTCTCTGGCCCCTACTTACTCTGCGTCCACCCTGACATGGTAATGAGGGTCATGGAAGAAATTCACGAAGGAACGTGTGGGAGCCATACCGGGGGCAGATCGCTGGCCAACCGAGCCTTGACCCACGGGTATTGGTGGCCCCTCATGCAGAAGGACGCCAAGGCTTTCGTACTCAGGTGCGAGAAGTGTCAGAAGTACGCACCCATACCCCATGCCCCGGCGCAAAAAATGAGCAGCGTGACCTCGCCCTGGCCCTTTGCACAGTGGGGCATGGATATCGTCGGACCATTCCCCGTGGCCCCGGGGGGAAAGAAGTTCCTCCTCATGATCACCGATTACTTCTCAAAGTGGGTGGAGGCCGTGGCTTTGGCGAAAATCACAGAGGCCGAAGTGATACGTTTCCTCTGGAGAGACGTGATCACCAGATTCGGAATCCCCTACTCAATCGTCGCGGACAATGGGGGACAATTCACCGGGGATAAATTAAAAACGATGTATGCAAAGTATCACATCAAGAACTACTATTCGACCCCGTCGTATCCCCAATGCAACGGGCAAGCCGAGGTGTCAAATAAGACCGTGCTCGACGGAATCAAGAAGAGGCTAGACGAGTCCAAAGGACGATGGGCTGCAGAACTGCATCACGTCCTTTGGGCCTACCGAACGACGAGAAGACGGGGCACTCAACAGACACCCTATAGCCTTACTTACGGAATGGAAGCCATCATCCCGTTAGAAATCGGGCTTCCTTCTCTGAGGACGGACATGGTGGAAAACGGGCTTAATGAAAAGATGATGGGGCTAGAGCTGGACTACGCCGAAGAAAGAAGGGAGGTTGCGGCCATCCATAACGCCGAATATAAAAACGAGCTGGGGCGTTCTTATAACAAAAGAGTGAACGCCAGACGTTTCCAAGATGAAGACCTCGTGTTACGAAAAGTAAACAACAACACCAGGATACAGTCCGACGGCAAGCTAGGCCCCAATTGGAAAGGCCCCTATCGAATCCTCGGTGCAGTAGGGAACGGGGCCTACCTGTTGGGTCGTCTTCCCAACGATGTCCCGGTGGACCGACCTTGGAACGTCAACAACCTAAGGAAGTACTACCCGTAGGGCTCGGCCTTTATGTCTTTGTGTAAATAAGAATGTGATGTAAATTTATGCCTGTGGGCTTTATAAATGAAAACTGTTGTTATTTCAACAGCTTCATTTAAATTTTCTCCAAGTGTTTCAGAACACGAGCCTATACGGCACCCCGGTTATATTTACTTGAATTTTGCAGTTCATTTAAATTTTCTCCAAGTGTTTCAGAACACGAGCCTATACGGCACCCCGGTTATATTTACTTGAATTTTGCAGTTCATTTAAATTTTCTCCAAGTGTTTCAGAACACGAGCCTATATGGCACCCCGGTTATATTTACTTGAATTTTGCAGTTCATTTAAATTTTCTCCAAGTGTTTCAGAACACGAGCCTATACGGCACCCCAGTTATATTTACTTGAATTTTGCAGTTCATTTAAATTTTCTCCAAGTGTTTCAGAATACGAGCCTATACGGCACCCCGGTTCTATTTACTCGAATTTTTCAGTTCACTTAAATTTTCTCTAAGTGTTTCAGAACACGAGCCTATACGGCACCCCGGTTCATATTTACTTGAATTTTTCAGTTCATTTAAATTTTCTATGTGTTACTTCGGTTTGCAAGGTATGAGTTGTATCAAACGAGCGCCCCAACGCCGAAGCACTAAGGCCCACTCCTTTGGGAGCATGTATACATTGTATAAATCACAATGGAAGTATAGAAATAAAACACAGAAGAATAAAAGACAAGTCCAAAATTGTTTTTTCATTTCATTCAATGGAAAGCTATTACATGCTAAGTACAAAAAGGAAACTACATTGAAAACAAAAGCCTAAATCTACCCTAGTTCTGGCTAGCTCCGTCCTCTTCGTCCGAAAGAGCTCGAGGGGTCAAAGGCACCACATCCGGAACGGGAGCTGAGGGGACAGGAACGATAATATTTTCTACGTTCCATACCGGGTGATCCGGTCCCGCCCTCATGAAGGCAGCCGCCTCAGACCACCCTTCGACGTAGAAGGAGTTGAAGTCCTTCTGTGTCTTTTGGGCCCAGGCAGCATTCAGCTCGGCCTGGCCAGTCTGGACCGCCGCCTTTATCCTGTCGGTTACGCCAGCCTCAGCCTCTTTTAGGGCTGCCTCTGCGGCCTGGGCACGCTCCTCGGCCTCCGTTTTGGCCTTCACGGCTTCGACTCTTCGAGCCTCAACCGTGGCGTTGAGGCCCTCAGCTCTCTCCGCCCTGAGTTGGGCCTCCTCCGCCCTTTTTTGGGCCTCCTCCACGAGCTTGGCATTAGCCTCTGCCTTCGCGGCCCATGACCTCACCAGCTGGCCTTGGTGATAGACATATTGGTTCATCATTAAGTAGGCCTACAAGGGAAAAGGCAAAACACTTAGCAAAAATATGTGGGAAGAATGTGAAAACATACAAAATAGACTATACACGTACCTGAGGTATCATGGCCATGGCCGATGTCATGGAGGATGCGAGGTCCCGACCTCGATGATCAGCCTCGACGCTTTGCTGCTGGAGCGCAGCCAAAGCTAGTAACCCGGCAGATGGGTGAGCCTCCATGATGCTCTTCACCCCCGTGGCCGCCTTCACCTCCTCGGGCGTCTGCACAGGCATCCTGTGGGTCGGGGAGGCAGAGCTGGAGCTTGAGCCTTGAGTAGGGCCTTGAGCAATGCCCGACGTCTCTCTAGGCCCCTCCACGACCACAACCTCGGATGGGTTGCTCCCTCCGACCTTGGCCCTCTTTTCCCCTTGGAGGGACTTCGTCCCCTCCACCTTTCTCTTCCCCAGAAGGGCCTTGCGGGCCAGCCGATCGAGTCTGGCTTGGGCTGCCAAATCTTCCGGGCCAGCTGACTGAGGCAGGATCGCCACTTCCCTCTCTCATGTCACAACCACATCCCTCTCCTCGGCCTCGACCTCGACCACTACCCCCTCGGGCTCCCCCGTCTCAGCAACCTTTTCGACCGCCCCCTCTTCCCCCTCGCCATCCCCAACCTCAGCTACCTCCTCCACCTCAGCTATCTCTTCCACCCCCGCCTCCTCCTCAGCCTCTTCATCTGCCTCCTCCTCCTCGTCAGAACGGACTACCTATACAGGCCATACAAGAAAGGAGTTAGAGAAATTAGAAGAAATTAACTAAATCTAGCTAAGTGTAAAAACAAAGATTTGAGAAAAACAAGAAGTGACTTACTCTGGTCCTTGAGGTGCCCAAGGCTGGCCCGGAGGGTTCCGCCTCAGATGGGCTGTCTTCTAATTGTAGGGGGCTCCCCACAGCGGGCTCCCTAGAGCTCAAGGGGAGAACCTCTGTCAGAGGCTTCCCATGCACATCGATATAGGTTCGGGTACCGTCCGCCCCCACCCGGTAGTGAAGGACGGTACCATCAGACCGGGTCTCAAAGTGAACCCCGGCCGTTGAAGGAGCGAAGGGGACCACCGTCGCCGCCTTCACCCTACTGCCTGTCTTCAGCTTCGGCTTCGAAGCCTTCTTCGCCGCATGCTCCAGACCTCGGGGAGGGAGGGCTGTCTCGGCACCTTCAACCACCTTGGGAGGGAGGGTCGACTCCAGACCCTTCTCCTTCTCCCACCTTTCCCTGGAGTATCCCACAGGACAGAAGGTCCTGTGGGGCTACTTGAAGCTGTTCCCCTTACAGGAGGTGGGAGAGCCACAGATAAGCAGGCGTTCCGCATCTCGTGCCCCCACGTCGGTCCCATCCGGACCCCACCAGTTAAGGGCCACCTCCAACGACTGTATGTTGGGTTCGCCCAGGCCCCCAAGCTTAGAGGCCACGGTGAATTTATTTTCCTTGGTGCTCATCACCCTCCCCGGCCTGGTCGGGAGAGTTAGGTCGTCACGGTGGAGCCAGGGGCCCTCCACCACGACCACGTCTTGAGTGTAACCCCGATTCGAATCGGAGTTACCCGTGATCAGCTGATTATGAGACCGGCACCTCAGGTAGGGCTGCCGGCTCTTAGATTGGGAGCTTGGCTCGGCCTGCAAAAATTCGTAGCAGGCCAAGAGCTCTCTAAGCCCCAATGGTTCCGGAATGGCCGGACCCAACGAGACACTTAGGGCCTCCATTCCGGCGCAGATGCGGTGCGCTTGCAGAGGCCACTGGCACAGAAGAGTCTGCGTCCAGGTGCAGAGCTCCGCCAGTAGCTCCGGAATGGGGAGGTGGGTGCCCCCGTATAGAAGAGTAGAGAGGGAGAGAGTTACCATACTCTTGGGATCAGCTACGATCCCGTTCACCTCGTCCGAGGTCGCACAGGTCCGAAGCCGAAACTCCTCCCCTATGCCGCAGAGTTGACGAAACTCGTCTAGGTCAGGCCCGTGCTGCCTGACCATGATACTGTTGTCGTTTACTGCTACGGAGATGGCTGGGTCGATAACCATCGCCCGGAATGGCAAGGCGTTTGCCATCACCTCAAGGCGCCGTGGTTGCGGGGCAACCATCGGGCCTTTTCCGGCTCCGTGTTTGATAACCATGATGGTTGGTTGGTTGGTGAAATTTCCTAAGTATGAAGGAAGAGAGAGAATGGTTTGCTGTGAAAATTTTAGAGAGAGATTGAGAAAGTGAAAATGAATTTTCACTGAGGGTATTTATAGAACCCCCACCAGAAGATGAAAAGACGTTTACCAGAAGGTGAAAAGACGCGACGGCTCATTGCACGAACTCCCACAAATAACCGCCGCCACTCAATCAATGTCCACCACGTGTACAGCCTGCAGAGGCCATCTGCCAAATGTCACTCACCAGCCGTTTTAGCATTAATGACGTTGTAGAAATCAAAGGGACAAAGACGGCGCCTCGTGTCCACGTGTAAGAAAACCCTGAATGGTTGCACACGCGTCATAGAACAGCCATGCATGAGCATATTTGCACCGACGAGCACGATAACAAAATGACCGGAGCCCCCGTAACGACCAGAGATCCTCGCCGACCTCGTCCTTAGCAACGACTCCGGACAGGGAGCTGTTGGCGAGGGAATGCCAGCATCCCCTCGTCCGGGGCAATAACGCCCCCAAAGCGGGCCGTCCGGGCCTCATCAACCCTGAATGATGCGACGCCCCGGATTGGGAGGCCGAGCCGTGCTGAGGCCGGCCCAAAGAAGCGTGTCGAGTACGCTTCCCCAATTAATGCTGCTGCTTCCTTGGGGGACCCTCCTGACGTTTCACCGACGTGGCCCAATCACAGGACACCTCCTGTGGGCCCCGGGAAAGGACAGTACCCTTGTCAGAGTCATAAATGACTCTGACGCCGTTGGATTAGCATCTCACTGTACAGTGATCCAAGGGCTAATACGCCTCTGATCACACTATAAATACCCCCACTAATACCACTTAGTGAGGGGAGGAGAAAAAGACAGAGAGGAGAGATAAAGCTTAAATAACCCGGAACCCATGAACACTATCTGTACCACTCGATACAACAACCTGTAACCGGCCCGGTCCCTCATCTTTAATTATATTCCTACTTTTAGTTAGCACCGATACTGACTTGATCGTTGGAGAGGGAAAACCCGGCAACAACCCCGGGCCCCTGTTCGTTCCCTGTGCAGGCACGTAGACCACCTGACCGCCGGAGCATACCTGACCGCCTCGGAAGATCGGAGCCAACGCGAAATTGATTAAGTCGAGCTTGGGAAGAAAATCAAGCTCGCCATTATCATCCTCTCACTATTGGGTTGAAAGATTTCGATTTTGTTTGTCACTGGTCCATGGTTAATTAGTTTTTATTTATTTATCGGAGTTAGCGGTTTTGTGGTCCGTGTCGTAATCTTCAAAGCGGTGGAATTTCAAATCAAATCTGCTTGGATTAATTGTGGATGGAAGTCAACTAGAGCTTGGATCAAGGTTGGAAGTGATTGTTTTACAAGATTGAGAAGGAAAAGAAAAAGTACATAGTTAAATATTATTATTTCGGATGTTATAAGTCTATCTGTCATATAGACTAATGTGTTATAACTCAAACAAAATATAAGAGCATCTATAATAGGTGTGTTAAAATGTGTGTTAACTAAAAATGTTAGCTAACAATACAATTTTGTCTCTCCATTAGATGTGTTAAAGTAACAATTTTTTTTAAGTGTTATTACTTGATAACATGGCAAAAAAAACTGATCCACACTCATATTTCTCATGCATATTTTTTATATCTCTAACCTGCTCTACTTTTCTATCTCTAGACTACGAATAACTTATTTCCCTATTTCTAAAATTCTATATTTTCTGAAATTTAGCGGTAATGTATGGTTGCTGGAAAAAAAATCCAGATAACTAATGTATTTTGAATATTTAATTTTTAATTAAAATAGATAACATTGTTAAAGTTAAAACTAATGTGGGTGCTTAAATTAATATGCATATGTGTCATTTAAAAAGCTATTAAATGATGATGTGTCACTAGTTAACAACAAAAAGTTAACACAACTATTATGGATGCTCTAACACTTTGATGCTTATCTAGCTTATACATAACTTTTAAAGAGACAATTGTGAATACTCTAATAAACGAATAATATATATAGACGCATACAATTTATGAGCGGTTAAACTCAATCTACACACTAAATCATGCATAATTTATTCAAATATCTATATTGTTCCTGAAAAACGCACATGTTTTGCACATGACTAACTTTCGTTTAACCGAATTTAATGACGGTGTATAGTAAACCACTAAACACCAATATAGTAAATTCTAATTGAAGATTATCGTGCTCTGTCATGATAAAAATATTTTTGGAAATAATCATAAAGTTAATTGTTATAGTTGTGTAGTAACGAGTAGTCCCAAAGTAATCACAACATTTAAGCTTGTACGAGTACAACACATCAAACGAGAAGAAAAAAAAATATAATCTATGAGATGTGTGGCTGCCACGTCTCATAGTCGTGTTTCCATATAGGGCATGAGTGTTCTCATGCCAAATGTGCTAAATAACTAGCCATGCATCCCCTATGGAATACATGGCGACAAAAAATGGAGCAACATAATGTTACTCCCGCCCTCAAACTCTACGTAGCAGATAGGGCACTTGTATGTGTCTATTCCCTCATCTGGAAGGGAATAGACGATGACTGTAAACGAATCAACGAATGCTTTCTGGGCGACCGTTCGTTGAACCATCTTCAAATCTCCAGCAGCCTGTGTTTTGTTCTTTATGTAAAAACATTATATAAAAACAATAAGAAATAAATCTAGATTGCAAACCTAATCCCAATCCTAATTTTACCTTGAATTGAGATGAGAGGTTATGAAAATATGTCTTCATGTAGACAGAGTAGATGTGATATTATGTCTTGCAACAACGAAATATAACACACACACAAAATTAATAAATCTATTAATATTAGGGGTATTCCCTATAACACACAAGTTCTATACAATGAGGAAAGCTAGAAGAGAAGGAAAATAATAATAAATTTGATAACATCATCATTTTAATCATAAACGACTTGAATCAAAATAAGTACACATATTGGAATATGATTCCATTTCACTTTGTACCTCCTTTTCTATCTAATCTATACTTTTTTCATATTACGTAAATCACGGTGTCTCAAAATAGAGACAACCCACGACATGAATTCTCTTTTATGTATTCGAATTTCAAAAAATCTCACTTGAAATTCTGATAAAATTGGAGAATTGGAACCAAGACCATTTTCAAAGACAATTCACGACATGAATTCTATTTTCTAATCTATAAGATCTAAGCAAACGAATCTCCATAAGAACTTAGCAAGTATGATTAATGGGCCTCTTCTTAAAAAATATATTTAAAAAATAATTATCCTTTTAGGAAAATCATAAAGATTAATGGGCCTCTTCTTAAAAAATATAAACAAAAACCATCATTTAATAACATTGAAGTTCTTGATTCCAATAATGCACTAAGAATGATCGTGGTGAAATAAAAAAGTTTGTTTGACATAAATTTTGTATTAATGCTCTTGACTAAAATGTTACTGGATAATATAATGTTGTTGCTGATTAGGAACGAGTCATATCTCTCTGTCTCTGACTCTCTTTCAAAGATGGTTATTCGGATAGAGGATAGGGTTTTCTTTTTCTTATTTCGACACCAAAAAGATAACAAGTTTTTTACTAAAATATTGTCATCGAAGAAACTGTGTTACCGATCTATGGTTATTTTGAAACAAATTATCTATATATGGTTTGTCTTATTTCAATATGACCCTCTAATTTATAAATCATTTTTAAAAATCATCATACTTGCTTTGCCTCCTAAAAATATCATTCTTACAAGTCATAAATATTAGTTAAGCTGTCGGAAGTAGTTTACGATTCATTTCAAATTTTATGTGAATTCCGATAATACGTCAACAACCTTTAATTGTTAAGTTTAATACTCTATTAGATTATTGATTAAATGATTCAATTTTATTTAAAGTATTTATTGTATAAATTAAATTTTGTTTACAAAAATTCAAACTTATGTAAAGTCATTCATGATATAGTTTACGAAAATTCATAAAGATCTTAAGCTTATTTTGTGAAGGGTAAATCTTTACTGCTTTGGTCAAATAGTGCATATTTAATATCTATTATGTATGTAATAACATTTGATAACTTTTTATATATATATTTTTTGCTTATTTTCGTTTTTGGTTTTTATTTATATAGGACGTAAAGTGTTAGAAATTAATCTAATGAACGTTTTTCTAATTTGTTTGAAAGATGGGTCTTATTAAGAAATACTTTTTTTTTAGTAGTTGGCAATGACTAAATGGAAAAAAAATATTGTCCTACATAGTTATTGTCATGTATTAGCAATTAGACAATTATTAACATATACTGTATGTTCTTTTTACCTTTAAATATTGTACATCAATTTATTAGTTTACCATTAATATTATCTAGATACTCTAAGGTTATTAATTAGAAGTAGGTATATTTTTTAGCATTATTTTGAAAGTGGATAGGAAATGAAACGACCATAGATTGATAATTAGTTTCAAGATAACTGTATATTGGGAATTAGTTACTACAATAACAATACTTTGGTAAAAAAAACTCAAGTAAATACGGAGCATTTTCGAACACATGTCTCGGTGCATTTAAAAATACCATATCCTCTATTTATTTATAAAGGATATGTAAAAAACAACAACATCAGTTTTCCTCAACCAATCTTATAAATAAATAACCCCAACCTATTCTTTATCCACGGGAAAGAAAATGTTTTCCTCAAAACCATTTTAACACATTTTAATAATCAACTTTTATAGATAAACACATATGGATGCTTTTATGGTTCAACAAAACAAATTAAGAGCAAACATCGTAGGTTTTTCAAACTACACCTTTCTTCAAATTTTGAGAAATTTCACCAAAAATTGTTTAATTTTCTTTCACAACAACTTCTTTATTTCTTTCCTCAAATTTTAAAAAACCAAATTTTTTCTCATACAAGAGAAACCAAATTGTTTGCTTATATATTTTCTCTAATTTACTTTTTCACTTTCCACTAACATATATTTATATTAAATAACAAATAAAATATTAATATATGATGAAAATAAGAAAGTAAATAAATAAATTGAATAATTATATAAATGTAAAATAGTCATATAAAATGAAAAAAGTTTTTAAGTTTTTATTCAAACCACAAGAATATTTAAGGGAATCTATAGTGCTTGAAAGTTTGAGGGGTAATTTAAAAAACCACCCATTATTTACATAATTATTTGTAAATTTCCCATAGTATTAAATTACAGAAAACCCCAGCCACTGTCACACTAAATGATTTTACCCTAAAAATAAATAAACCTCTCTCTACACAACGGCACTGCAAAACCCTTCTCCACAGCCGCCACGTCACCTCCCAATACTTAGGTAAATACCCTTTTAATTACACCACCTTTAATTTAAACTAACTGTTATTATTTAGTTTTTTTTTTTGAAAATATTGCTGTTTTTTTTTTTCAGAGAAGAAAAGGGTTTATATAATAAAATTAAGTAAAAATGGTAGCAGCTTCGAAAATAAGAGACCTAATAACGGAGTTTAGCCCATCTCTGGATTTTCTTGCTATTAGCTCTGGTGATGGTCGAATTAAGGTATGTATATATATATATATTATATATAATTAATGCTTAAAATAAAGGCCTTGTTTTGTTGTTGTTTTTTGGGTAAATTAGGAAGAACCCTTTTGCCTAATTTTTATTTAGTTCATATTTTATTCGATGGTTGTGGCAGGAGTTATGAATTAAGGTATGTATTTAGCACTTATAAAAGCCATTGCTTTGTTGAAAAGTTTTTTTTTTTGTTTGAAAAGTTTTGGGTAAAGTAGAAGAAACCCTTTTGCCCGAGTTTTTCTAAGTTTTACTCCTAAATATTACTACTTAATTCATAATTTATACTTGGGTTGTGGCGGGAATTATGAATTAAGGTATGTATGTATTTAACACTTAAAAAAGGCCTTCTTTTGTTGCAGTTTTTCAGTATATTTTTTGTGTGTGGGTAAATTATGAAAAACCCTTTTGCCCGAGTTTTTCTAAGTTTTACTCCTACATATTACTACTTAATTCATATTTTATACTTGGGTTGTTGCAATGAATTAAGGTATGCATGTATTTAACACTTTAAAAAAACCTTTGTTTTGTTGCAGTTTTTATTTTATTTTACTTTTTATGTTTTAGGTAAATTAGGAAAAACCCTTTTGCCCAAGTTTTTTTAAGGTTTACTCCTAAACATTATTACTCATTTTATAGTTTAGAACTAAAACTTAAATAGTTCAGGGTATATGAGTTGTTTTGTTGCAGCTTTTAAGCTCTTATTTCTCCATTTTTATATTTTGGGTAAATTAGTAAAAACAAATGAGAACCTTTTTGCATAAGTTATTTAAGTTCCACTCCTAAATAAGCTCATACAAGAGTGATGAATTGAAATGTAAATAACCTCAAAATATAGGTGAACAAAGTTGCCCTTTATTTTTTTGCTTAAACTGAACTGCATTTATTTTATTTTATTTTGGAACGATATTGCATTATGTTGATAAGCTTAAAAGCTGAGAATTTTTCAACCTTTTGTCCTTATTAAGCTACAAGCTCTAACATGGATGAACCTAGATTTTTCCTGAACCGCTATGATTCCAGCTTATATGCTTAAAAATCTGCAATGATATAAGCATCTAAGGATCATTAGATTGTTATTCTTTTTAAAGATCAACTACTTTTTGCTTAGAAACCGGGCCAAATTCGATTGATTAGCTTTAATACTGAGCTTTTCTGGTATATTGGCCTGAATATACTACAAGGTTTAATATGGATAAACCTGAACATATTCAGAACCTCAGTCAATCCAGCCTATTTGCTTAAAAGTCTGCAATAATGTAAGCACTAAGAAGTACTATTAGCTTGTAATTCCCTCATAGAACGCGTTTTTTTGTGTGCTGAAAAGTTGGGTTGCATTCAGTTGATTAGCTTAAATGCTGTTTTTTCCTTTTGCCTGTCTTGTGGCCTGAATAAGCTACAGGCTTTAATATAGATGAACCTAGATTTTTTGTGAACCTTAATAATTCCAGCTTATATGCTTCTGCAATATAATAAGCATCTAAAGACCATTAGCTTGACATTCTCTTATTCTGTTTTATATAAATTAGTAGCAACATTTTATGCTATGCATGTAGTTCAATTTATCTCAGGGCTTATTTGGATGCAGCTTTTAAGCTTAGCTGGTTTGTTTACAACTGGTGGCATTTGGCTTACCAGCTTAAAAGCTGAGGATTTGTTGTTTTTTCGTTTCAAAATGCTTTCTACTTTTTAGGCTCGGTGAACATAGTTTTTCCTAGTTCTCAAATTAGCCATATTATGCATACAAGTTGCAGCCAAACCCCATTTTCTTTGTAACTATTGCCAAATTATGTTTTTTCTCTTCTCGCTACTGTTGGAATTGGTAAAAATTTAGAAAAATGGAAATGGAAATATTCATTTAAACAACTGAACTATTTTTTCAACTATCGGGATGGCATGTTTAGTTTTTTCTATTTCGTGAAATGATCTTTGAGTTCCTCTGAAGGCTGAAACTTAGCTTGTTAAGTTGTAGCTTTTAAGCTCATTTTCTTTCTTTCTCTCACAAAGTCTTCATGCATTTTACTGGCCATTTAGAAGCTGGAAATATTCATTTAAACAACTGAACTATGCTTTGAACTATCAGAATGGCATGTTTAGTTTTTTTTTTTCGTGAAATGATCTTTAAGTTCCTCTGAAGACTGAAACTTAGCTTGTTAAGTTTCAATTTTTTAAGCCCGTCTTCTTTCTTTTTCTCATAAAGTTTCATTGCATTTACTTAGAAGCTGGTTTTTACAATTTTTGGCTGGAAAAAAATAGATGTTTTCCAGTTTTTTCTTAAATAAACAAGCCCTTAATGTACAATTCGGACTTGAGTTGCTGTACACGCCATGAAGCTATGATTTATGATTTGTGTGTGGTCTTATTCAATGAAGTGGCTTTCATATCTAGGAGAAATCTGAATATTGATACTTTTTTATGTTTCTATCAGATATGGGACACAGGGAAAGGCCAAGTTCAGACTGAATTTGCAGACCTCGTTTCAGCAGGTGAAACCGATTTCTTTGGTAAACCTGAGAGAGGTCACCTTTCGGTTGATTACACATGCATGAAATGGGTGGCTTTAGACAAAAAGGTATATTTTCTTTACTATTTCTAACTTATACTGTATTAATTTGTTGAGAAGGAAAATATAATGCTTATTATAATTCATACATGTTGTTCAGAAAAAGAGGAAGCTTGGAAGTTCACTATTAGTACTGGGAACAGGTAGCGGAGATGTGTTAGCTTTAGATGTAGCCACCGCCCAGTTAAAATGGAGAGTTAGTGACTGTCATCCTGGGTATATATCTTGTTTCTTGTTTTCATATCACTGTGCTTATTTGGTAATCCAAAAATATGCATGGTTTTTGCTTACTTTTACTTTTGGATAATTTGTCTTTTGGCTAGCCTTCCAAAAATATACTTAATTCGTCTTAAAAAAAGTCACTTAGATACCTCTTTTCAAGAATTGTAGTTCTTTAAAAAACTACACTATCATTTTTTGCTTATCCCGATATCAAAATGTAAACTTTCTTAACCTCCACCAAACAAACCTTTAATATTACTTATATACTTTTTCATCACCAAGAAAAAATTACTTTTTTTTATATACTACAACTGAGCGAGAGCTCAGCTATCTATTAGTGGTGTGACTCTGTGACACCTAGACTTGAATAAGGTTTTCTCACTTCATTTTAACTCTACTGGTGGGCTTGTTCATCGTCAGCTTTTAATTACATCAGTGGATAAGAGTCGCTCATGCAAGAGTTCCGTGTTACATTTTTTGTCATGTCTGGGTTAATTTAGGCTTTGTTTGTTTGCTAGTAAAATACTTACAAGGGAGAAACTCTTACGTGGAAAAGTTTTGTGTGAATTATTTTGTTTACGGCCTATTTTCGGATGTTTGGAGCACACGAACTTTTTCATGTAAAATTTTGGAAGAATTTTTTTATTTATTTCGAACCTCCCCATTTCCTTCATCCTTCTACAATAAACTTACAAGAACAAAATCTAATTAAAGATAATATAAATCTAGAACTTAAAAAATTACAAATAAGGTTTGTAACAGACAAATAGTATGAAAAAAAGAGTTCTTTTATATATATGAAGTATATAAGCCTATCAATCCATATGCTTTTAAATTGGTTCTTTGTTACTAGTAATTTGAGAAACATATACTAGAAAATAATTATAGGGACAATAGCGGAAGTGTTAAAAAAATTCTTAATAGTTAGATGATTAAAGTTGTATTATTGTTGTATTATGAAGTGATATTTTAAAAAACAGCTTCAAAACTCTTTTCTTTTCTTTTTTTGAATTTGTAGGGGTGTCAGTGCCATCTCATTTCCTGCTCAAAACTCATGCATCTACACGGCTGGTGCTGATGGAAATATATGCAAATTAGAACCAATGACTGGTAATTTGCTGGGGAAATTCAAAGCTTCTACAAAGGCAATATCTACTATAACTGTTTCACCAGGTTTGTACACATGCTATTATTTCATTGTTGTTCTTTTCTGGTGAAGCACCATTCTTTTAAAAGATTTATACGTTTTGTTGAAGTTTGTGATTTTATAAGAAAGCCTTTGAGTGAGGTCTGGCTCTGTGGTGAAGACGTTCCATTGAATTCAAAATAATAGCTAAAAGCCTAAAATACAGATAAATTGACACCTGGCTTTGTGGTGAAGGCATTTAAGAACTATATTAGAAACCCATTTCTCCTATTTTTGTTTTCGGTTGTTAGATTGATAGAGTTCCGTACGTTTATGCCTCTTATTCAGTTCCTCTTCTTCAAAATATTTGTTATATTGTTTCAATATTTTTGTCGGGACAGAGAAATTTTTATTTTTGCAGGCAGCAAAGCAAACCCATACTTCTAGTGCTTACTTGTGCCAGTCTGGTCAAATATTATTTGTTTTAGGAGTCCTGAATAAGTAAACTAAAATTGTAATAAGCAGATCTGAATTCTTCTGTTGTTCGGATAGTTTAAGCCTAATGATGAGTGATAGTGAAGCTTACTCGTGGCTGCTGTTTCTGCTTATCTTTTATTCAGAATGGTGGTTAAGCTGGTAGTTAGCAGACTTGGCATTGTGGTCTGATAGAGCTGCATGTTGTTGAATCTAGTTTTTGTTTTCGTGTTTTTTCTCTCCAGATGCTTAATTCTATATTTTTACCTTATCTGGCTGTTGTTTGAGTGTGGGGATCTTAACTTTTACCTACCGTGTTTCTTTTTTCTATTTCAGATGGGAATATATTGGCAACTGCAGCTGCTCAGCTGAGGGTTTTCAACTCTTCAGATAATTCAAAGATCCAGAAGTTTTCAGGCCACCCCGTAAGTGTGATATTCATTTTATTGCATTTTTGTTTTAAAAAATAGAGACTGTCTCTCACCTTGCTCATCGAAATTCTACTGAAGAACAAATTTAAGCTTGGTCATTGGATTTTATTTATTTTTCTTAACAGGGGTCGACACGTTGTATGGTCTTCACTGATGATGGAAAATATATAATTTCTTCTGCCGCGGCTGAGCGTTATGTTGCAATTTGGAAACTTGATGGGAGCAAAAAACAATCATCTCACTGTGTCCTTGCAATGGATCACCCTGCCATCTATGTAGACGCCAGGATTATTGATGATGGGGATTTTTATGTTTTCGCCATATCAGAAGTGGGTATTTTCTACTATTGGCATGGTAACAATATCGAGGAACTACGCCATACCAAGCCCACAAAAGTATCTGTATCGCTCGATGATCAATTTTTAAAGACTCAACAAGCTGTGGTTCCTACTATATTTGCTGCAAAACTACAAGGAGTCGGAAAACATGCCTCTGTGAACATTTTTCTGGCTTACGGATTGACAGTAAAACCATCTTTTGAGAAAATATTGCTAAATTATGGGACAGATAAAATATTAAGTGGTTCCTTGGATGGAATCCTTCTCCCTATTAGTCAATTGCGCAAGTCTAAGAAAGGGTCAAATGCACGAATTGAAGGTATATGTCATTTGCTATTATTTGAACTTGTCAGGGCTTTATTTATTGTAATTTTATAGACTTTTAGAATGTTTGTGTTTTTAGAATGGTTTCCTGTTTGGATACCTGGTCAACCGAAATACCTCGGGTTTCAAATAATTATGCATTTAGATTTGCAATTAATTATCTTGAATTGAATCTTTTGTAGAAAAGCTAAGTTCTTCCAGCTCAATGTTTCTAGCTTTCTGTGAACCAAGGTTCCAGAAATCTTTAGCTTTTAAGCTGGTTAACCAAATGCAGTCCATCTTTAAGCAAAAAAATAAAAGTTCACAGCTTAATAGCTACATCCAAATTAGTCTTCAGAAGGTTAGTCATCAAATATAATTAACTTTATTGTAAAGGCGGGTGGATATCTGGTTCTACATTTGGTACAAAGTGGCATGCGAAGTATTGATATAAAAAATGAATGTTATTGGCTACAACATGAGTCAATGAAATTTAAATGGGTATATGTCATGTTACTTGCTGCTCCCTAATACTCCGTAATGCATTTTTTAAACAAGGAAATAAATTGCATAATTAACCAATTTTATTCATCAATTTGAACAGTTAGTGCGCTAGGCCGTGCAAATGCTGAAGGTGCACTGCTTCCACATCCCAAAATCTCCGACTTCCATGAAAATAAGAAAAAACTTCACGATGAGGCAATGATTGAAGATGAAAACAAGATGAAAGGTGTGTATGAAACTTGTTGTTTTCTTTTTAATGTTTAAACATTTGTGTATACGTTATTCAAAGAACTTTGAGAGGATCAGAGGACTAAATCTATTTTTCTCTTGGATCACACTGAAATATTGAGTTTGATATTTTCGGCTAACATTTATTCAAAGGTGTGTATGAAGTTTATAGGTTCAGTTTTCTTTTTAATGTATAAACATTTGTGTATATGTTATTCACAGGGCTTTCAAAGGACTATGTGTCCGTTTGGTAACAGATTTTTTGGTCCAAAATCAGATTTTATAAATCTGTTTTAAAAATCCACTGGAAATATAGATTTAAAAATCTGGATTTTTTAGCTTTGTCAGCAAAAAAAATTGATTTTTAGCTTCGGCTATATTTATGTCGTGTCAGTTCGCATGCTTTTAGGTCACCGACTTTAAGCTGTTTTTGCTTTTCAGTGTTTTTTTTATGAGTCCGCTTAATACAGTGTTTTTATACTTTTTGGATCATAAAATTTAACATCTCTTTATGGTAAGATAACTCGCCCACTGAGCTTACAACTTGATTTTTTTTAGCAATGTCTAGGTGTTCTTCTTGTTTACGTCCATTACAAATTGAACCTGTGATCTGTCCGTATCATGTATGTGTAAATTTGTGATAGCATGTTCTACTGGTCTGTGACTCTGCGCAGGTGACTCTTTTGGTGATACTCCTAGTATTTGTATAGAGGAAAAATTGAGGAGATTAGGTTTACTTAACAAGAAAGATGATCCTACAGCTGACTTGGCAAATGACCCTTTGAATCTGATGGGCATCAACATTCAAGTTACCCTTCCCCCAAAAAAGGTGCATACCTATCGAAATTTAGTCTGCAACCCATTTATTGTTCTTCTAAAAGTTTTTTTTTTTTACCAATAATCTAATTGTGGGAACTTGTTAAACAGATGAGAGCAGCTATACTAGCCATGGGGCCAAACGATGCTTACAAGTTGTTTGAAGCTTTAGTGGCCATGTGGCAATCAAGGTAAATTACTCCGTCCCATAAAGTTAACCATTAACTTATGAGGTCTGTAATCAGATTTCTATTGTCATGGTATCGAAGTAAAAAAATTGGAGGTTGCTGTAGAACTGTAGGGATGCAAAGTGAACTTATAGATTAAATCTTTCCTTATAAGGGGTTACTCTGTGAAATCAGTGTTACTCTTGGAAAAATCTACTTTCAAAGGTTTCTCCCCTTTGTTTAATTGGAAAGCATTATTGATGGGTAGATATCATTTTGTATACCTACCTACCGACTTCTCATAAATAGAACACTACACTGGTCAAATTCACAATTTATATCTATATAAAATCGAGCAATTAGTAGCTCCTATCGAAATTCACAATTTAGGCATGTGACTACGTACAATCTCACAATTAGTACGTCGGAGCATCAGATTTCATGAGTGCATAATGTTACGTTTCTAAAACTGTTGTGCTCATTGATTAATTTACTTATAGATTGGTTCTTAGTATACTTTCGTCAATAATTTGGTACCTAAATTGTGTTTAGTTAAAAATTTAACAGTGACAGTCTTTATTGTTCTATCTTATGTTAAGACTGGTTCTTAATTTTGAAATCAATAATATGATGTACTGATTGTTAAAAGCTGGTAGATTGGTAACTTTTCTAGACTCGTGGTACAACCAGTAAATGATAAAAGCTCACTTGCAGAATAGTAAAGGGATTTAAAACATAGAACCTAAAGACACATTTAATCCCCTGCATGCTACATGGAGGTGAAGAAAATTAAACGCACTCAGAACCAAATGAGCAAACAGCATGTAGAATACCAACTTTAAGGCGGTTGTAACTTGAAAAAACTGACTTATGAATGCCTATGTACAGGTCAAGCAATTATATTGTGTTTTTTTCGATTTTCACAGATCCAGTTGTGGGAAGTATGTTCTTCCATGGATATCTTGTATACTGGTGGTTCATAGTGAGCATGTAATGACTCAGGAAACATCTACTGGATTGTTAGACTCGTTTTACAAGGTAATCTGTGAAAAAGAAACGTATCTTCTATTCTTAATATATATTTTATTGGCTTTTGAAGTATTTTTGGATGTTAGTTTTACAAACATCTTACCCTATGATCCATAACCATATGGTTGCCTGTGAAGGAAATTCTTAGGCTCGACAATTTTCTTTTTCTTCATTAACCAGTCCAAATACCATTTTCCCTTATTTAGGAAAATCCAAGTTTGCTTTGGCTTCTTTGTAGTTCACTGTAACAACCTTTATTTCGGGGAAACATTATTTTGTTCCAACTTATTGACTTCTGACAATATCTACATCATACTATTAACTTTCATGCTTTTGATACCAATCTCCACAAAGTCGAACATTTAGTACATCAGCCTATTAAAATTCACATTTTTGAGCTTATCTACACAAAATCAAGCGATTGGTAAACAAACCTATCAAAGCTCATGAGTACCTAAACGTTCAACTAACACGAGTGTACTGGTTATTCTATTTGATGTGGATTGCTCAATGGTTCGCAAGACTGGTCGAACAATTAGTGCAGAAATAGTGCTTCTGAATACTAACTTTGCTAGTATACTAATTGTTTGATTTTGCGTGTGTTGTGGTGTCAAAATTGTGAAAACTAACACGGTATAGTGGTTGTTACAAATTCTAGAAGTTGGTGTATTTTTTTTTTCCATCCCTTTTTGTGCAACTGACTATATTTCTGTAAGAGGTTCTTTTGAGACCGCACACATTAAATATGCATTTTTTTTTTTCATTTCTTTCACTGAAGTCTATAATGCCATAGATCTGCATGTTACTCATTTTGGCGTTTTTTGTAGCTTACCAAGTTTAAAGGGGCACCTCTTCAGTCTTTGTTGCAATTGTCAGGTCGTCTGCAACTTGTGACTGCACAGGTTATTTTTCTTTATCTTTCTACAGTTTTTTCTTCTGCTATATTTGAATTTTAAATAACTATTGCATTTTCAGATTGACAAGGCTGCTAAGAATGAAGTGAATAATAGCATTATGGCTCACAGTGAAGATGAAAGTGAAGAAGACGATGACGATGATGTTGATGAAGTTATTTATGGTGAAGAAGATGAAGATTCTCAAAATGATATTGATGAGTAGCTTCTGTTGAACTGTAGGTAAATTATTTTTTAGTTTGGTACCAAAAATAGCTTGCTTTCTTAGGACAAGAGGTGACCATCCTTTTCAAAAGTAAATCCTACTTAGTAAATTCATTAGTCTTAAAAAAGGTATCTCAATAATTTAGTCGTAAAAAATAATCAAAATCGAGATGCAGTGTATATCTCTATATGAACAACATAGAAACCTTAGTTTTAGTTTTTCCCCTTTCTAATGGGAACACGGAACATATCATCTGCTTTATATCTTTATGCTTTTTGCACACCTAATATCAATGTTTTTTTATTTTGTTTTTGCTAGAAAATTTCTGCAGTGGTGAAAGTAACATGGGTTTTTACTTGGCATTTTTTTTCAGGTTCATGTCGTGACTTGTGGCTTCTTGAGTGACTTCAACAAATTGCTTGGTAATATTTTTAGGATGTAATATGGAAGCTACACATTGATTATTTAATGAAGGTTCTGCTAATGATGATGATCATTGCTCAACCACAATTTTGTCTCACTTCTTTTCTATATGAAGTTAGGGTTCTGGCATGCTGTATTTCAGTCCTATATTTCTTCTTTTTAGAATTATCATCTTTTTATTGGAATCTTTATATTTAAGTATCCAACTTAGGTCCGAGCATTTTTCTCTATTTTGTAGTTGACTTCTTGCTCTGGAATGTTGTTGTACAAAAATTAGAGTATTATATTTTGATATTATAGTTACAATAACGGTTGTTTCTTTATAATATAATTGGAATATTTCTAGCCTTCAAGGCATTGCTCGTTGTCATGCTTCTTCCATTTCGATTATATAATGCTCAGTGGATACGTAAAAGTGTGGAACAGGGTTATGCCTCTTTTAAGGCCAATGTGTGTGGTTCCCAAACAGGCCAACTTTGTAGAATTCTTTTAGAAGTAAAGAACAACACGTAATTTCAGCTGGTTTTCTCAGAAAGGCAGTAAATAGACAAACTTTTCTCAGAGGTACAAGTTAAGGATCTGATTCTTTTCTCAGCATTATCACATGCTGGTTTGATAATATTATTGATGATAAACAATAATATCTTCTTATTCCCTAGTATCATTTGGGGCAAATCTCTTCAAGAGGGAACCTTTTCCATACCAATTTCCCTTTTTCTTTTAGGCTATTTTACATGCATTTGGATTTTCATCGCTAAAAATTGAAGTGATATTCCCATTTCCTTTATCATTCCCGTAACCATTGTTGCTATAGTCGTCACTGTAACTCTCTTGTCTGTGATAGTGTGTATATTGGGGTGATGATCTGATAAAGTTGTCTTCAGCATAAAGAAGTGTTGGCCTATATGTGTTGTAAGTATGGATAACTGAAGAAGATGGCTTGTATGTATTGTAGTTGTGTATCATAGGCCGAGGTGTCGCTTGTCGAAGTAATGTTTCTTGGTGGTATCCTGAGTAATTTGGGTTACTATTATATTTTCCATCGTAACTATGGTTGTAATTGGGACTATAGTTGTATCTATAACCATGATCAGGAGAGGGGTGGTAATACATAACACGAACGTCTTCTCCCTCTTTTGGACCAGAGGGTAGGCTTGGCTGGGGTGTCGATGAGCTGTCATTAGTTATGTTCGATGGTTTTGTTTCTGGTGGTGGATTCTCATGGGCTGGCGTGTCCTTTGGCGGCTCAGCTGGTGGCGTTGCTGATGGTTCTGGAGGTTGTGCTGCTTGTTGATCCGGCGGTGGCTGATCTGGCGGTGGTTGCTCTGTTGGCTGAGCTGGCGGAGGGTCGGGTACTTCTGAATGGGAGACTATCATTGCGGTTTTCCTTGCCTTTTTTATAGCTTTGACTATTTTCTCGGGATCGGCCCACCCAATTATTATCAGCTTTTGTTGAGGAAAATCGATATGGAGATCATAGATACCTGGGAAATTAAGCATGTTAAGATTGTTAGTATATCAAAGAAATGCGGAGGAAAATATGATTTAGTCGTTTGACACGTACCATTAATGCCGTGCAGTGCCTTCTTGATCTTTTGTATACACCCATTACAGTCCATCCGGACATTTATTTCAGTGAGTTTTGGTTTCTGCATCAGAATACAAATATTAAGAGCTTACAAACAGATACTAAAAAGTGTGAATGATGTGCTGCATATGCTGAAAGTGCTGGAATGTAGAATAGTGTGCGTACCTCTTCAGGAACCATTGGATGATAATAATGAACAAGAAGAAATACAAAAATGGTTTTATTTGGGTATTTAAGAAGATTGGGAGAGTGGAATAGAGAATAAATACATAACATGTTACATGTATTTTAATACGTAGGAATGGAATAATTAAAAGACAAGAAGGTGTGGGACATGCAAGGAATCTCTTTTCAAGAGAGAGATGTAGAAGAAGAGAGCTTTACTAGATTTAACAAGTGAATTGAGTGTCAAAAAATGAAAAAGGTTTTAGTGCTTATGTTTGGACCTTGAAATATTGAGACTGCAATTTTGCTTTACTATGAATGATGGAGCCGTGTGTGTTTTATTAGAATATATCCACAACCGATCATTGGAAAAATTGTCAATATACTCAAAAAGTAGCTTTGTAAGGATATCTACAGATCACTGAAACAAAAAGAAATGCCCAAATTTGCTTTTTTTTCTATTGGATGCTGAAAAAAAAACGAAGATGACACGTTTTCACCCGTCCAAATCTTCTTCTGCCCATAATTTGCCATTTTAGCTATTTTTGCTTTAATTTTAAAATTTTAGATTTTTTTTTTATGTGTTTATAAACCGTTACGATGTATTCTACACATATTTCATCATATTGAGATATATTGTTGAGTTACATAATTTTTAGAGAATTTTATATTTAATCTACACTAGTTCTTAATTAATTCAAAAATAAAACATATTTGAATTTTTCGTAAAAAAATATATTATTAGAATGCATTCATACATGTATAGTTGCAATTGTATTATTTTTTTTTAATTAACTATTTTGGTTTTAAAAGATACCTTGTATTTATGAATTTTATAACAGTTCCATAAATAAAAGGTCTATAAGTATGTCAACTATGTGTATATAGCATGCATGTATTAATTTGTACAGACATATAAACACACAAAAGGAATTTGCGATAAATTGTTGATATAATTACCCAAACTACTGCCTTAGTTTACGAAAAGGGGGCTTAGACTCCTTGCCAATGGAGAGTACTCAGACTCTGCTATCCAAATTTTATATCCCATTTTTCTATCTTTTTGTGTCTCTGCTTATTTTATATAAAATTTTTTTAAAAAACTTGAAAAAAATTATACAATTAAACTATAATACATGTATCAATACATTCCAATAATTATTTTTAAAACAATTTCGACACAAAATTTATTTTGGAATAAATGTATAAATTAGTGTAAATTAAACATTGGATATTAAAAAAATTGTCTAAAACAATATTATGTTCAAATGTTTTAAAATTTGAATACAATATAATATAAAAATTTATAAATTTACGGTATAAGCTGTAAAAAATTAAAATTTGAGTGAAAATAAGTAAAGGGACTCGAAAATGGTAGAAAATAGAAGGTTAGAAGATTTGCTGTCTTATAGTAGCCGCCGTCGGATGGATTTAAAAATCATCTAAAGGTTGGAAATAGATTTAACAAAGAAAGAAAGGAAATAAAGTAAAAAGAATAAACATCTAAAAGGAAACGAATTCAATCAGGGCTGAGTTTTCTCTCTATATAATTACAAAAGATTTCTGTTCTGTCTTGTTTACAAATTGCTACAATTTAATCCGGATGGACTTAAGAAATATATTAAACTTATAATGTGTTCAAGGTGTTCGTACAAATGCCTAAGAGAAAAACCACATTCGTTTTCCATAAGAAAAAGTGTTTGATTTGAAGATTTAGAATTAATCTTGATTTCTTCAATAAAATCAATTAACATGTAACTGATCAAAGATGTTGAATTAAAGTCTTTCGGATATTGCTTTTTGGTTTATCAGTTTCGTATTTTATCATTGTTTCACGGTCATATCGTTTTTTCTTATTTAAGATTTTCGGGTTGTGTATATACGATCGTAATGTAGCAACTTGAAAACAGCGACGATGAGTTAGCTATCTTCTTTTTTAGCATTAGATTAGATGTATGTATCAATGA
The DNA here is from genome assembly GCA_963682055.1 of Primula veris. NCBI lineage: Eukaryota > Viridiplantae > Streptophyta > Magnoliopsida > Ericales > Primulaceae > Primula > Primula veris. The sequence continues at coordinate 22,017,047 of OY821743.1, read as the reverse complement.
ACAACCTGGTGGATTTAGTCGATTATGAATACTTCTCATTGCGGAAAACAATAGAAATGTAAAGCAAACAATAGAAATCCTTGTAAACATAAGTACTTTTTATTGCATAAAAAAATATATTAGAAGTATCATGTGTGATGTGTTTAACATGCCATGGTCCGTATTTGTAATAGAGGTGTATTAATTATTATATTTACTAGCTTGCTGACCCACACGATGCGTGGGTTGGCTTGCTTGTGTTGAAAGTTCTTCCGTTTGTTCGATCGTTGTCATGTTAAGTGTGTGAAATGCCATAACTTGTCTCCGATGAGTATCTGTTATCTAATATTTACGCTGCTTTATAAGACAGAAAACATGTAAATGAGTATCTAATATTTATGCTGCTTTATAAGACAGAATACATGTACTTTCCTCGTTTCATTAGGATACATGTTAAAGGTGTGTATGGTACGTAATTGCCTAAGTAGAACTCACCCTAAATGTTTCATACATCTGAGGTTAAAAATACAAAAAAAAAACCCGAAGAGGATACCCAAAAACTTCCATTACACATGTTATTCAAAGTTCTGATGTCCATGCTTTGAAAAATGAACAAAATTGCGAATGCAAGTGTTTTATGTTTTATAAAGGCGTTGACGACAAACTTCTCCTGCGCCATCTCAAATAAATATGAAAGTGTCATCTGATTTCTTCGAGCCTGTTAAACTAGTAAATTAAGTTAAGTTGTCACTTCCAATATTTTGAGCCTCATATTAGAAGAAAGAGCTTAAGATAAACGTAATATTTTGTAAATATGATAGGCCAGCCAGAAAAAATACACCAGGTTAACCTACGAACAAAAACTGAAGGGTTAAGACACATTTTTTTTAAGCATATCTGAGCCCGAAGTCTTTTACAAATTTATCTAATGCCATTGTAATCTAACTAAAACTAAAATCAGGTGAACTATATAGTTTTGTTGGGTATGCAATGTCACCAGAGACCAATTTTACCTAAAAGAAGCTATATAATCAAACATGAAACTAAGTTAACATGTCTGTAGTTTGTCACATTTGATCATCCCATTTTCCGACAACAAAGAGAAACCAAAAATGTTGTACAAAACCTTTTCATTTACAAGAGGAGGTACATCAAATCAATTGATTTAGAAGAAGAGAAGAGGTTTGACCGGTATAATTGGAAAATAATAACAGCCTATTAATTAGAGGTAGCAGTAATAAGAAGAAATAATATCTTAAAAAGAAATTCAATAGCCATCACAAAAGTAAAGTCATAGACTTCCTACCTTTTTTAGTCTATCGATTATTTTGCTTTTGTCCTCGATGCTAAACCGAAAAGGATGATAAGCCATTGTTAGTTGCAATTGTTAACTTTCAAAATCGAGTTGCTAGAACTATTTCTTCTACAACAATAAAAGTGATCAGTCGTAGAAGCTCTTTGCGCGAATACTTGCTATCGATATTATGAAGAGGAAAAAACTGTTGGGTACGTTGTAAATAAACACAATAATTTCTACGGAAAAAAAGGACAAATAAACAGAAAATGGTTTTCTCAAATATATAAATATCAAATACAAGATTTAACATAAAATAATGTAAATGATACCGAAATGGACTAAAGTCCGAGACGAGTTAACTGCAAGCAGTTTCCCTTAAACGATATTTGCCCCGCCACCTCTGCTTCTGGCTAAATGTGGCACTTTGTTCCCAAGGTACAACGTCTATCACATGTGACTCGGCGGAAACGGCACCGAGCCACGGTCGGACCGTTGGTGGTGCGGTACTCTCTCTATATATGTATGCATGTGTATGTGTGTGAATGTGTGTATGATGACATTATTTTATTTCTCATGAAAAACTTATTGAAAAACTTCAAGAAAAAATGGTTGGAAACCATCATTTTATGCATTCTTTTGTAACTTTTTTTTTCAATAAAGAGCCACACTTAATGGGGTAATTAAGTTTTGAAACTCACAATTTTTAATTGCATTCAAAACCATAAAACAAAGTTTTATCCAACAATCCCCCACATGAATGCAATTATAAAACATGCAATGTGCAACTAAATGCAATCGAGAGAACCACGAGAATTCACTGCATAAGGACAGGTACCGCGCGCCTTGAACCTGCCATAGTGATGTAAAATCTGATATGCTACTATTGGGTAGCCTTAAAGCCTTGAACCCTTTAGCGTTTGTGCATACCAGGGTAATACTCATACAGTGTCCTCTCTACACCACTTACTAAGCCATTTGGTTGTTGTCCATATTTGGCCCTGGTCTGCCTTGGCAAATTCAACCGAGTGCTCTAGTGATTTAGCCCTAGATTATCACATAGTATCGGCCATACACACTCGTTATAGGTGATTTTCAAGTCAAGGGTGTCCTGACTCACCCCACTCGACCTTCGGGATAATTGATTCATTAAGAGCCTCATGCTCACCCTTAAAATGATACAGGTCTATCACTCTTTCATCATAGAAATGGGCTGAGAACTTATGTTCTCGAGTGCTTTGTTCGGTCACCCACACAGTTCAGTTTTCCCATTGAACATGAGACTGGAGTTTCCAGTACAGGTTGGGTAGCTTATGTGAAGGTTTCCAATTTATTGGGCTTCAAACCCCATTTCCCTCGATGATGCTCCAACTCCTCCACGAGTCAAGCATTTTGTATATGGATCCGCATTATTATCCTTAGACCTTGCAAAGTCTATGGATACCATAATTTTTGCTAGCAATTCCTCTTACGGATTTGTGTCTCCGACGAATATGTCATGACTTTGTCGGGACTTTCCATTATACAAATTATTCTGATCCCGTTTAATAACTGACTGACTGCAGCAGTGCACGTTTATTGCGGGAACAGATTTTGGCCACTTGGAATACTTCCCAAAACTTCTCAGCCAATCTGCCTTTTTTTTTTCCAGTGTCTACAACATTATGAATTCTGATTTCATAGTTGATCCACTTATGCATGTCTGTTTCACAGACCTCCATGAGACTGCGACCTCTTTAAGTACAAACATATCCACTCGTAGACCTTGTACTGTTAAAGTTCGAGAAACTTGGTATCAAAATACCCTCCAAATATTTTGGACATCTCGTATAATGCAGTTCATGATTGGCAGTATACCTCATATATCTGAGAAGCCTCATTGGCAAAACTACTCGGTATGCTCACTGAGTTGGCTATATCTGGTCTAGTGCAGTTCTTGACGCACAAGAGACTACATATGATAAGTTAGGTGTTTGTTTTAGTCCATATAGTGACTTAACAAGTTTTTGCACCTTGGCTTACTTTACACGGAACCACGATCCAATGGGTTGTTCCTAATTCTCTAGATCTCCATTTATAAAACACATGTTCTTATTAATTAATGATGCGTCTTTTCATAGAGATTAGAGTATGGACATTAAAAATTATCAAAACCGTCAGTTTACTTAAAGTAATTGACTTTATTTCTCACGTGCCTATCAACCTCATTATTGATGGCATCTTCCCATATACACATTATATGGAAAACATTGATTATTTCAATGTCGTCGATTCACCTTCACTCATGAAGGTGAAGGGACAAAGGAAGTTTCATTACTTACCCTTTTACCATGCCGATGCACTTCATCTTCCTTAAAAGATTCATTTTCCATATTTTTCCATCACCGTTTGAGTGTTCACCTGTCTTGGGTAGCGTAATGCTTTGAACCCTCAACGTATTGGTCACACTCGCCAGGCGTTAGAGTTTTGCGGAAAACTTCTCCTTTTGAAAATATGCTTCTCGGGCATAGAACAATGTTCTCTATGCACTTTAAAGTCATATGCCTTATGCACTAGAAACCGATCAACACTATATTTTGTGCTTATCCGATGAACACACAATCTACCGTTTTCGATCCTATCCAAATCCTTCAAGGAACAAGATTGAGACATTTCTTAGGTAGCACCAAACTTTCACGAACTTATAGTCAGGCACCATGCCTTCTATACTTCTGACTGTTTGGTCCAACTTCCTAAGCGATAGTTTGTTCAACACATAGCTTGCGGAAAGCTCACTTCCCGTACAAATTCAGAGTTTAATTCTGAACTTATCAACATGATATTCATCGTTTAAGAACTACATTTTTGCTAGAGAGCATAATAAGTCGTTCTTTAACGATTGGTGTCATTCCATCAACACAATTATGTGAACGGTGTCTCATATTCACCGTTTCAATCACACTGATCATGTATCATATCCATGTGAATATACCATTTCGGAACTAGTTAGACAATATCTAACACTTTCAAAAATAGTCTATCATTTAATGATTAACACTTAATCATTGGATTAAAGTTGGTAGACTAACACAACAGAACACCCATGATTAAACATCTTTTCTGACAAGCCTTAATCCTCAATAATAGAATTCACGTATTCATTCTTACTTGAATGAATATTTCGACTGATTTGTCTTTACTTCTCATTAAGTAGACATATCAGTGTTTAGTACAACCATCATTAAAATGAGGAAATACATTTTAACCCCTTCTTGGTTTGTACGCATCTCAAATGCATCAAACCATTAGGTTATGTACTCCGTTCGAAACTTCGAACTGAAGACTTAGCAATTCATTGCTTTAAACACAAACTCATATTTGTGTTTCAATTTAAATAATAGATTTAGAAAAATAAAACATTTATGGTTTTATATTTTCATGACCTACTCTATCATGTCAAATCAGTGACTTAGTTGAATAACTCAAAATGTCATTATTGACCACAAGAGTATCGACTAAAATGCTCATTTTGAACAAATAGTCACTCATGTATTGCCACAAACAAGCAAACTTATCACAATTTGATCCTAGTGTTTTGGCTACCGAAAGGCTACTGCCCTTTAGGTTTCAAAAACCACTAGTCATGATTCAGATTTGTATGCTTGCACTTGTTAGTGGATTTGCAAACGTTTAAAACTAGTCATGATTCAGATTTGTATGCTTGCACTTGTTAGTGGATTTGCAAACGTTTAAAACGTTTCCACACATTAACGCCCCCACAGTTCGTGCATTCTCTTTGTCCTTACTCGGAACAAGCACACTGTTATAGAGAAACTTAATCGGTTTCAAGATGGTAAATGAACAATATCATTTATTTTAGACGTTTTTAATCCATACCAATAAACCGTTAGATATTCTCCCACTCGCCCGCAGACGTTATGGGGTATGTTTAGATTCTCGATCTACAGGATCAATGGGTTACCCCCACATTTGTGGGACCATTGGGGTTCTCCCCCAATAATAGTAATATAATATTACTAAATTACTATTCTCAATAATATCAAGCTCAACATATTAACAATATGTTTCACAAACAAATTAATAATATGTTATTTCAACAAATTATTAAATGTTTTTCCAACAAATAAATAAGATGTTAATTTCAACAAATTATTAAATGTTCTTTCAGCAAATTAATAAGATAATATTTCAACAAATAATAAATTAGCCGATATTTGTTTATTATTAAAATAAAACTCAACGGCCATTTATAATTTGTTTAATCATCAAATTATTTGCTCTTGGATGAATAAACTTGGTTATTAAATAACCTTTCATCCAAATAAGTAACCGACTCGTCATTGCAATTCGTAGTTAGCTAATAAAGCTCTCCATAAATGTCAATAATAACTGTCGTTACAATAATTTATAGCTCTCCAAATTAAATTGCGATTAATCACAATTAATAAGAAGTTATAAATACTCGTCATTAATCTCATTAATGATTACCGTTATAAATTTTGTAACCCTCCAAATTAAATTGCAATAAATCACAATTAATAAGGATACCAACCATTATATCACCACATTAGTGTTTTTAATAATGGTGATTTCGAATTTGTAACCTCCGTCATTAATATGCACTAATGCAAAATTAATAGGAGTTACACCGGCACCCACAATGTTATGATCGGTTCCAGCATCCACTGTGTTCCGGACATTTCCCGCAGGAAACTGTTTGTTATCTCAAGTAACAAACACGCACAATCTAATTTCGAAAAATGAAACTAAAACTCCTCATTCGCAAACACCAAATTTCTATAACCACGCATGGTTTCAAGAAACTGATTTTGCAAGAGTATTCTAGTTCATTCCCGAAAAAGATTATCAAATTCTGAAAGATTTCTCAACCGTAAACACCAGATAAATTTGATTTTACAAAGAATAATCTCAGAATTTGAACCAGTTCTGTCGTAAGCCCCAAATTCCAAAAAATCAGAAAATGGTTTTACAAGAACTATTTCGAAACCAGTTCTGTCGTAATCCCCAATTTAATGGCTTTTTCTAGAACTGTTTCGAATAATCACCAATCCTCCAATTACATGTTAGAGATCCATATCTACACAAATACTCATTGGAAATTGTTAGTCATTTTATTAACATGAAAACAATAAACATGTATAAATCCACTAACAATATAATTAATATAGTATCTAACCATAAATAAGAATTCTAGAACATATAATTAGCAACTCACAGCTATTAAAATAAATAACCGATTCCCGTGGACAAGCATTACTAAAACAACATTTTAAATGTCATACAATCAGTAACAAATAGAATAACCCAAAACGGTTTCCAAATTAATTGCTAATAAATCTCAGTTTATGCAACCAATGAAGTGACACCAAGATACAGATCACATAACATATAGTAATGACCCAGAGTAACTTTTACAAACAAATTACATGATCAATTATTTAGTGGCACGTCAATGTGTTTGAAACTAAATATAAAACCTTATTTAGTGTCCAAACAAATTCGTCAGTATAATCAGAAACTATATGAGCAATCAGCATCCCAAACGTTTCAACATTAAACATGCCCATAAACACAATTAGTATGGTTTTGAATATCATAAAATAAAGCAGTTACAAATAACTCTTACTAATAATTCACCTCAAACGGTTAACTCATGTGGCTATGACACATAATCTGAAAGATTACCATTCTTCACATTTAATAATATATAGTGACACACAAATACAGTTAAGCTCACATGAAGGAAGTCTCTGACCATGCAAGTTTTAACAAATTCATATACGCACAAGCAAATTTCTGTATTTTTTTTTTCTTTCCCCCAGAATCTTTGTAAATTCAAAAAGATACATCCAAACATGAACCGTAACATATGGCCATAACTAATAGAAGCAAGCAATATGCAATTGGACCAATATATTAAAGGCTTTCATGAATTAATCATAAATATCTCAAAACCAAATCAATTATAGATTAACTTAATTTATCTAGCCACTCAAAACATGAGGAAAAAATATTCTAACACCACCGTGCTAAAAACAATATCCATAATTAACCATTTATATCACCTAGATCATCACCAGGCAAAATATATATATCATAAACATACATACGATACGGTTAAAAACCGAAAAATTGGAATTTCACAAAAATCCCAAACAAGGTAAAGTAAACGAAAAACGCTTTCAACAATTCAATCGGAAACACCAATTTCTTAAAACCAAATTTTGTTAGAAAATGATTTTCCAAAGAATTGTCTTACCATGGAAATAATTTTTTGTTTATCCAAACACCAAAATTATTGTATTAACGTACGAAACATAAATAATATCGTTTAAGATTGTTGGGTACGTTGTAAATAAACACAATAATTTCTACGGAAAAAAAAGGACAAATAAACAGAAAATGGTTTCCTCAAATATATAAATATCAAATACAAGATTTAACATAAAATAATGTAAATGATACCGAAATGGACTAAAGTCCGAGACGAGTTAACTGTAAGCAGTTTCCCTTAAACGATATTTGCCCCGCCACCTCTGCTTCTGGCTAAATGGGACACTTCGTTCCCAAGGTACAACGTCTATCACATGTGACTCGGCGGAAACGGCACCGAGCCACGGTCGGGCCGTTGGTGGTGCGGTACTCTCTCTCTATATGTATGCATGTGTATATGTGTGAATGTGTGTATGATGACATTATTTTATTTCTCATGAAAAGCTTATTGAAAAGATTCAAGAAAAAATGGTTGGAAACCATCATTTTATGCATTCTTTTGTAACTCTTTTTTTTAATAAAGAGCCACACTTAATGGGGTAATTAAGTTTTGAAACTCACAATTTTTAATTGCATTCAAAACCATAAAACAAAGTTTTATCCAACAAAAACTTTTTTAACAAAAGGAAAGCCAGATTCATAATTGTTGTGTAATCACCGTTGTTGCTTCTCATCCCTTGTCTAAACCTTAACAACTGCTAAAATATTCAATGTAATGATTAAACATTGTACATGTTGAATGCTGCTAAAATTGAATAATATTCCACAAACGTCGATCACAACTGCATTACCTTCAACTCTTCTAGTAGTTTTTCAAGTTCAGTTGTTAATTGTTATGTAGAGAGCTACTTTATCATCATCACCTGCATGAAAACACATTAAGCAACAACTACCTGAGATAAAAAACTTTCCAGTGTTGTATGTCCAATACGAAAGTAGAACAATGGATTAACAAATATAAACTGTTGAATTTATGTCACAGTTATCATGTAAACGGAAAAGATAAAAGAACTTATGGTCGAATTGAAGAGCACGGGAGTCATAATTAAATCACAAATGGGAAACGAAGAATCTACAGTTAGGCTTCTCCTTTTTTCCTATCCTTGGGAGTATATTTTATGTATTATTTGAATTAGAGCAAGATAAACTTTTGGGAAGCGACATTCCATTATTGGCTAGACTTTTTTAATTGATATTCTCAAATGTTGCCAGAATTTCGGCGTTTTAGCAAATCTAGCCTCCGTAGGATCAAGTTTTGAAACACCCATTTTTCTTTTACGACCACAAGAGTTGGCCTTTCAATTCAAAAACTCTACCATTTCTTTTGTCAAGGTTATTTCCTGGATAAATGCACGAGGCCTCTGTCAATTGAGTGTGCCTCAAAAACATTACTTCAAATAATTATAAACTAACCGGTACTCAATAATCTGTTATTCACCTTAGAAAACACACAAACAATTATATAACCTCTACAATGTTAAAATGTTTCATACCAGAGCGCATGTAGTCAACTCAAGCATGCCAAAGTACGTCCTTGAACATGCATTTTGCAAATGTCCAGGGAACCACGCCATTAGAATATCCGGAATAATATATGACCGAACTATCCCTGAAAACCAAAACAAATTATCCGTCAACCAACGAAGAATTCATATTCGATAACACAAAAAAAATGAATAAACGCATAACCGAGAAAAAAACTATGGGTGATCCGTTTCTGTCCAGGCTAGCTAGCTGTCGATTCCAAAGTCTTTCGTATGGTTTTAGTAAAGAACTTGAGAAAACAAAGTAAAATGAACTAACAACCATCTTTGTATTTCCTGGTGCCCTTTCATTCTTGTCTTCCTAATAGTGATATTAGAGTGGACCGTTATTGATCATTTCACTTTTTTATTTTATTTTAGGTAAAATGTTAATATTGTGATACTTGGAAATTGGAATGAATTGTATCAACATAGAAATGAATGATATAAAACCACCATGACTCTTACTAACCTTTACTTAGTAATAATATAAGAACATGACTGTTTTATATAAAATAGTTAAATAAGTATTTCATAAACATATAGATGTGACATATATTGTAGATATATTATGAAATATTTAACTGTATTCATTTTTATGGAATAAAAATATTATGTAAGATATTGTGTGATTCATATTTTCTTTTATAGAAATATATTTAACTATCATAATTTTTTCTGCCTAGATTATAGTTTGTTGGGAAAGGGGGTTCACTATACGCGTATGAAAGAAATCAAGAATACAAGCGTTATGTATTTTCCATCACAGTTAAAGGTTAAGATAGAGAAATCTATTATCTTTCAACACAATAGACTCGGTTGGATTATTCAAGGTATGAATTCTATATTTATAAAATTAAGTTTGTTATAACCATGAAGTTTAATACGCTAAATATAACTGTTTAATATTTATGTTTATATAAATATAGTTCGATTTCCCTGACTCAGGGAAGCAGCTAAAGGCCGAATACTATCAATAAGGACCAATAATAACTATCCACCTAAGAAATTAAGAGAGAGAGCAAGATATGAAATCTTACAATCTTAAATCATTGTTCTTGAAAATCATACTGTTATTTATGTAATGAGTGCTTATAAGATCTTGAAACAAATAATTATATAAAAAAAAACCTTAATAATTTAAAAAACTACCCGGACATGCATTTAGAATTATATTCAAATTTTAAAAAAAACTGCTAAAAGAGCACAATTAGAAAAATAATACCATTTATTTCAAAATAAACTTCTTTTTATCTGCTCTATGCGCTCTCTCTCTTCCAGGTATTACTATTAACTATTATGAGTGCTCTTTTGTAAAATTAAGATTATGTTGTTAAATATTTTTATTTGATAATTTACGATAATTAATATATCAATACGTTAAACCACGCATCGCGTTAACGGCGATGACAAGCTAGTATAAATAATGCCTTCATTAGAAGAAAAACAAAACTTATGTAAAGAAGATAAACTATAGCAGCTCTATGATTTCAAGTTTATACATCCAACTTTAAATTTAGCATCTGTTTGCTTGCTAGTAAAATGTTTACAAGAGGAAAATGTTTACGTGGAAAAGTTTTGCATTGAATTCTTTTGTTTACTGCACATTTTCGGATGTTTGGAGCACCCAAACTTTTCCATGTAATTTTTTTACTTTATTTTTATTTTATTTCATAACCCTTTTATTTCCTTCATCCTTCTACAATAAACTTGTAAGAACAAAACCCACTCCAAGAAAGGATAAAAAAATATAACTTTTATCATCTAGAAAATATAAACTATTTGCTTCTTTGTTATCATTGATTTGATAAACATAAACTGGAAGTAATTATAGGGACAGCAGTGGAAATGTTAAAAAAAATTCTAAATTTTTTGTAACAATTGAAATATAAATAACGAACTCTCGACTAAAAAAAATAAAAATTAGAAGAAAAGTTAAAAAAAAGAACAAATAATTTTTTATGCAATGGGAATGGAAGTGTGATAATATATTTAGTATTATTATCTATAGAAATGATACTGAGAAGAAAGGAAAGATTAGAAGATTTATAAATTTGTATTTAAATTGACAACTTGTCATTCCATGTAAGACGTTTCCCTTGTTTTTTGTGGGGAATTCGATTGGAAAACATTCTAACAAAAAAAAATTATTTTACAACCAACCAAACAACAGCAATTTTTATTTTACCCGTTAATATTTGTTTTTCCCTGTTGTGAATAAAATAGTATATTTTACCCGACATAGATCTTGGACATGGAAAAAGGAAAAAATACACGCATTGTAACTATTTATGGATAAATATCTCAAAACTTCAAAGTCAAAATTCAGTAAAAAAATTATAGCTTCCTCGCTTTTGATACTAAGTATATGTGTTATAATTTATGACTCAATTGATTTATGATAGTATGTCCAATAAATTAGCTAACACAAAATTAGATTTAATCCCCTTTACTATTAATGTTTCTCTAGCTTTCATACGTTGGTGATTTTAATTGGTGCTCAATGGTCGTATGCAGCTTATAGGTGCTTCCCGAGAGGCTGCCAAATCAGTCTCATATAAATAACTTACAGCGAAGTGGTGGCGAGACAAAGTTCATGGTAGTAATAAGAGCATGGGTGAAAATCAAAAGGTGGTTAGCAAAAGGAATGAACGTAAGATTTAAAGCTGTTTGTATAGGTCGGTTTTCATCGAATGCCTCCAAAGGGGACAAATAGTAGGGGAAGAAGTGATGAAATGTGAAGTCCGTGGTATTTGGTTAAGCATGTATGGTATTTGTTGCAATATGTCATTTGTAGTAATTTATTAATAAGATTTCCATTATTTGAATACATCAAATGCAACAATATTTATATTATATGCAACTTAAATTTCGAAAGTTATTTAATGTTTAAACGATGTCACGGGGGTACTCGTTAGTCAAACCGTTACTATTAATGTGCATAATATGATGTTTTTGATACAGTTATGAGTTGTTTGGTGATGTTTTCTGATTCTAATACTTCAATTTGTTACCCTATATTTTAGTTGTAATGTTGCCTTCTTTTCACACCCTTTATGTAAATTAGAGCCATGTAGGCTGTAACTATCGAGCAATGATCATATATATATATATAAGTTGTGGGGAAAACCCACATTTTATTAATAGAAATAATTCCAAGTACCATTACAAAAGATGTCACTAAATTGACATGAAAGAAAATTTGAAAGCTAATTACTTATCTTTACAATTTGGTAGACTTCAATGAAATTAACATAAAAACTTGATGGACCAAAAACGAACTGATCTTTGATAATCTCAGACCAAATGTACACGTGTTGTAAGATTCCCATTCATTTCCTTAAGATGGAAAACGTCACTGTGAAGAGAGATACTCTCCTCCTCCTCGCCTGCTTATCTTCTTTCTTTAGCCCTCTTTTTTTCATCAAAATCTGAGGTTTGGTAGCCCTTTGGCTTCCAAATCAATGATGTTCTTCACCTGTTGGATCAAATCTTCCTTTTTAAAGAACTCTTTAAAACCCTCAATACATCCAGAATTTACAAGTTTATCTGCAGCACAATTTGCCTCTCGAAACACATGCTTCATCAGGTAATTTCTTCCCTGTAACTTGTTTTTGATAGCATCTATAACAATTTTAATATGCCAGGGAGCTGAATTATTTTTATTAAAAATATTGACCAATTGAATTGAATCAGTTTCCAAAATAATATCTGTCATATTTGTTAATTGTAGCATAAATAGGATTGCTTTTGCTTCTGCTTCTATAGCTGATATACTCGTCACCTTATCTTGGAACCCATAGATAAAATTACCATTAACTCCTCTAATTAACCCCCCTACACCACTAGAATTTGAAGAGGATTTATAGCACCCATCAGTATTAATTTTCACGTACCCAGTTGGAGGATTTAACCATTTCATTATGGTTACCTTTCTGGGATTTGCAAACTTTTCTTTAATAAATATTTCATTTATGTTCCAAATCTGTGGGAAGTTTTTATTTTTTTTGGAACTTAAATGTAATATATCAATAACCTGTGAGCAAATAGCAGTAGATTTCATCTCCTTATTGTTGAATTTGTAGTTACATCTTGCTTTCCAGATCTCCCAAACAATCATTGATGGTAGAACCTTTTTCACAAAAGAGTCAGTAATTGTACTACCTTTTCTTGAATAAGACCACCATGATAAGAATCTCCACTTAATACTGTAATTAGTATTAATAATACCCAACAAATCATCAAAATAGGTCGACACTTCTTTTGCTAACTTCCCTGAACTAAACAAATGTTCACTATTTTCTTCTTTTACACCACAACACTCACACTTAGAAGCTAGCTGAATTCCAAATTTTCTTACTGTAGAATCTAGGGGTAGATATTTGTTGAAAAGTTTCCACACGAAACATGTAATTTTCAGAGGTAAAGCTTTATCCCATTTATACCAGCTTTCTTCATACTTAATTCTTGTATTTTCCCAAGCTGACTTAAATGAAAATTTTTCCAATTCCTCCTTGTTCCATATGATTTCATCTTTTCCAATGTAAATTTACTTTGAATTCTTCTTTAAACAAATGTCTTAAATAAGTAGGAATTAACTCATTAAGAATTTGTCTATCCCAAATTCCATTTTGCAGCACATCTTTGATCTTTAGACTGTTGTTGATGTTATCATCATTTATTTTACCTATTCCCAGCCAATTGTCTAGGTTTACAGAAATATTTCCATCTCCAACAATCCATTGCATACTTTCTTCTGCTTTTTCCTTTATTTGCTGCATTCTGCTCCAAGTATTATTCCCTTTTCTATTTTTAGCTGCAACAGGATGAACATTTTTACAGTATTTGGCTTTCATAAAATTTGCCCACAATGAGTTTGAAGTTCTAAACTTCCACCATAGCTTCATAGAATAAGTAGCAGCAATATCTTTCATACTTCTAATTCACAGTCCATCTTCTTCCTCTATTTTGCAAATATTTTTCCATTTGACCCAGTGATGCGTGTTTTTTCCATCTTTTTCTCTCCATAAAAAGTTTGCCATTATCTTTTCTATCTCCTTTATAACCTGCTTAGGAGGATTCATTACTGCAATTGTATAAATAGAAATAGAATTTAATACATGTTTGATAAGAATCAACTTTTCTCCCATATTTAAATATTGTACTTTCCACCCATATAGCTTTTTTCTGACCTTCAATATCAATTCATGATAGATAATGCATTTTTTCCTTCCATAATATATTTTGCAACCCAGATAAGTAAAATGTGGTTTTTTACACCTTATACCTAATAGCTGGCTCACATTATTTTTTTGAGCATGACTTACTCCTTTAGAAATGTACACAAAGCTTTTATCAATACTTATTTCTTGACCAGAATATATGAATATATGAATCTTAAAGCACCTACACTTTTTAGTTTTTAATTGGTTTTTCTAATAAATTATAGTGTGCTTAGCTTTTTACGAAAATGGCAGGGAAAATCAACATTCTGCAAAGAAATACTACTATTGTTGTGGGCGAGATAATTAATGAGTCTTTCGTTAAAAAAAAAGGTACAGATCTAAGAACTAACCTTATCTTATATATGGGTTTTTAAGGGGAGGAAAGAGGTAAATAAGTATGTTTAAAAAGACATGTTTGTTAATTTTACTTGGAATTTAAATTTTTGGTTTAAAGTAAATGTAAATGGAGATAAACTAGATAACACCTAAGAGCATCCATAATATTTTTGTTAACTTTTTATTGTTAACAAGTGATAAATTATCATTTAAAAAGCTATTAAATGACACATATTTATATTAAGTTAAACACTCACATTAGTTTTAACTTTAACAATGTTATATATTTTTACTAAAAATTAATTATTCAAAATATAGTACTATGGATATGTGCTGAGAGAAAATAAATAACAGTATAATATAGATAAAAAAAATATACGTGATAAATAACAGTGAATTGTAGCTGCGTGTAGAATTTTTTGCCACAATTGTAACTAACCAAAAACTTTAAACACCTCAAACTTTCTCTTCAGTATTTATGAAATTAACTTATATACTTAATTTCAGTATGTAGAAAGATAACTTGATCCCCACAAGCAAATTAAAATAAGTGCCAGTTTTTCCATGGATCATCATCGCAGGGAGTGTTGTTGTTTTATATTTATTTCCATAATTGCAACAATTATAATGGTCATGATTATCTGCTTTTTCTCCGAGGTGATGCCATACCTCGCTAGTTTCCGTCAATCGACACCAGGTTTCACGGTTTCGTCTCTCTCAACCTCTCTTACCAACATCTCTTCCCTTGCCACGTCATCAACATCGTGTTGCTCACAGCCTATTGGAACATCACTTTTAACATGCATAACGATTATTTAATTATACAATGACTACCTTTACGAAAGTGTAGAACCTCAGATCTTGTACAAAAATGTCTCTTTGGCAAGGACATGGTTGCGCCCATTTTACTTATCGGGATATGATAGGCTAGACTTGTTGGTAAATTTGATAGCTATGCCACTAAATAATCCATTTCCGGATTATATTGTATCTGACTGGCGAAGTGGCACGATTGATTTCACTGTTGTCGTTAGAGCAACAACCAGAGTGAAGAGGAAGTACAGAAAAAGATCGGAAAAGAAGGCTGAGGTTATTTCTTGTGTTAAAGTGGCTTTTTTGCCAAACGACGCTAGCGGGATAATGGTAGAACTAGGTGCCAATGAGAGGATAGAAAGTTGTATATAATTCCGTATTACTTAGTCCAGCAGAGCAACTAGCTACGAGATGTTGGGAGGAAATATAAATTTTATTCTAAGTCTTTAGTTTTTTGTTCTATTTTTTCTTTGGTAGAAGTTATATTAACATCAACTTAGGAATTAACTTGGATATTTTTTTTGTAAAAACACTTCAAATCAAAATTTGGTTAATGCAAATCTCTATGGTTTCACGACGGAAACACAAATATGCGTCTTGTTTTTTTTCCGAGATGTATAATGACATGTTTTCGAAATTATGGTAAAATTTAAAAATTCAAAACATGTCATTATACATCTCAGGAAAAAAAAAACAAGATGCATATTTGTATTCCCGTCGTGAAACCGTGGAGATTTACATTAATCAAATATTGATTTGGAACGTTTTTAAAAAAAAAATGTCTATTTAAATGTTTTTTTTTATGATATTCATATATCCTATTTTTTCTTAGGTTCCGGTGGGTTAAATATTGTTTCATGATATATTTTCTTTGTTATTTAATTATGTGTTGGTTTTCGTGTACGAAATAACAATTAATAATAATAAAAGGACTAAACAAGAATTAATTAAAACCAGTGTAATCTTTATTAATTTCCAAATGAAATACAATAAACTGATTACAACATGTAGGTACTGAAAATAATTAAAGCAAACGTTATCAGATTATTATTAATTAATAATCTGATGTACTGAATTGCAATAAATAGAAACTGCCGGACTGGAAAGTACAAACTTAACAGCCGGACTGTTCTGTTTGAAATTGAAATTACAGGACTGAATTGAAACTATTCTAATTACAGAATTAAATTACAGAATAATAATTACAGCAAAAAACAGAAATTTAAACTAATTACAGATAAGTACAAACAGAATATAAAGCTACAACTAAGGACAGCAATTGAAATACTAAAATAAAAAAGGACAGAATTGAATGCGTAAATGAAATGGACAGAATTAAAAGACGTAAATGAAATGGACAGAATAGAATAAAATAAGACGAGGCTACTGTTAACAGTATGCCCTTAACCGATATTCGCCCAACCACCTTAAGGTTTCTGGTTGCGTTGGCGCTTCGATCCCAAGGTACAACGTCTCGGATGACTCGCCGGAAACTGGCGACGAGTCAAGGTCGAGCTGTTGGTGGGTGGTTCTCTCTGGTTCTAAAATGTAATGCTGTTTTTGAGAGATGATATATGCTTCTGAATATCTCAGCCATTAAGGTCACTTTACTACTGTCAGTTTTCGAAATTCGAAACTGCAGTATTAACTTTGCAATCAAATCATATTTATTGCAACAGTTACAGCTTTGCTGGAAGCTTTTCCCGAACAGGCACGCTTTTTCCGAACAGGCGCGCTTTTCCCGAACAGGCGCGCTTTTCCCGAACAGGCGCACTTTTCCCGTTGAGTTAAAAGCCCGTCGAGCAAGCCCGCCCGTCGAGCAAGCCCATGTGTGGTACACAATACACACATGTGTATATGGACACACTACTTGATATCCACATGGGATACCCTAGTATATATATTGTAAAAATCACTCATGATTTTCCAATGTGGGATAACCCTCATGGGTTAAATCCCATTTCTTTTCTCATTTTCCAGCATTGGCTTTATTGCCTTTTTCGAGTACCAACCTTCGAGTCCAATTATCATTCACACCCTTCCTCCGAATAGGTCATGCGATATACCGTTGCGAAGCTAGTCGCACGAGCTACTCAACCGCATTGAGTATGGCCTCAGAAAAACTGAGGAGTCGCATTGAAAATTGACTCAAAGATGGTCCCTGACCACTTGGAACAACCATGTATAAAATACATGTTTTCCTACATTTTTCCAACATTATGTTTGTGTACTGCGTTCTTTTTTATTTTATCTTGTATCAAAGAAGGAGAGCCATAAGTACTTTTGAAGTTTGTTTTTAATATGAGATATAGAGCTATCGACGCAGTTTGTTTCTCCTTTGTATTCTATCCAAATGTAATCATTTCATATTAATTAATCAATAATAGTTTCTAAAAAAAATCAAATATATGAGTAAATAGTGATATAGCTTAGTCTTCAATGCAGGGGCGGACCCAATAGGAGCCGGAGGTGGCCGTGACCATCCGACGATAATTTTTAATTTTTTTATACATGTAATTAAAAAAATTCTGAGATATATGCATTGACGGTCCCACTAATTAAACAAAATAGTTGCTAGTGTAATGGTAAGATTATACCATAAGTTAGTGGAATGTTAGAAGTTTAAATCATTTTAGTTTCTTTTTTCTAAAATTTTCTGATTTTTACTTTGAAATTACAAAATTTCTAAATACCCATTGTATTTTCTCAAACAAAATTACATAAAAATTTATTTTATTATCCAATGTCTTTTGTATTTTGACTTCATATTTATTTTATATTACGTTGAACATAGAAAAAAATATTATTTTTATATTAGACCATATTTTTTTCTATTCGACATATGTTTTTACACCACGACTCAGTAAAGAAAATTACGGTGGTTGGCCCCTGCTTCGACTTACATAGTTCTGTAATGTATGCATGCTTTTATATTAAGTTCGTATATATATATATGCTATCAAACATATATATACAACCCAGATAGGCCATAAGAGCATATGAATAATTTATATATTATCAAAACAATTGCTAAAAAGATGCCACAGCATGTAAATTCTCAAGTATATTCAGGTCTTTAGTCTCCACGAAATAAAATTAGTTTGGTCACAATATGATATGAATTTGCAAATTGGGCAAAATGATAATAGAGGATAGGAAATTTTAAAATCTCAAGAATAAACTTATCTAAAATTTGGTTCAGGGTAATGTTGAAAATGGTTCAAATTTTATCAAGTTCGAATGGTTATATTTTCGTCAAGTTTTCAGTTTTTTCATACGTATTCGTAAAAGAAAAATCGATTATTTTTTGCAAATCAACGTACTATTTTATTTCTAAAATGTTTGTTAAAAAAAACTGTAAAATTTGACATTTTATATTTTCTTAATGTTTAATTGTTTGTTTGGCAAAATATTAAGGTAGTAATATTAATAAATACTAAAAAAAATATAAAAAGTCAAAATTTATATGTTTTTTGAACAATCACTTTAGAAATAAAATAGTATGTTTATTTAAAAATTTTAATTTCTTTTTTTACAAATTCATATGAAAAAACCGAAATCTGACAAAAAACTGACCATTCGAACTTGATAAAAATTTGTAGCCAGTGTTGTAATATAAGAGAGAGATTGACTAGTTAAAGTTGTTAAGTAATTTCCAATGAATATTACTAAAATAAGTGTACATATAGACTTATCATGGTACAATTCCTTGAGATTTGAATCTTTGATTTAGCACAGAGTAAATTTAAGTTGAAAAAAAAAACAATACAAATATTCAAAACATACAATTAATCAAAATATATTACCAAAAGATAAAATAAAAATAAAAAATCTCAAAACATACAAACATACAATTAAATATATTTATTACAGTTGTATGTTTTGAAAATAAATGTTTTGGTTTATAGTTTTTGGCAATCAGACTTAAAAAATTGTATATTTTGCTAATTTTCCCAAAAACAAACTAGACAGGTCCTAATATGTATTTGCTCTTTTTTTGTCATGGTCACATCCGTAACTAATTAACCAATTGATAATTTTAAACACCTGAAATTTATCTTCAACTTTGAAATCAAATGTTTTACTTTCAGTAGAAGACTGATAAGTCATCTTATAAACAAGTAAATTAATACGATCACATTGTACGTGCAGCTAGTTACACTTACCCGATTGAAAATAATCTCCGCAAAATGAACTTGCGTAAGGTAATGGATGAACAGATGACCTGATTTGTATGTGTAATTGTATCTTTGGTTATCGTGCTGATTTTGTTTTTAAGAATTGGACTGCCATATCTCATTAGTTTACTTCAAGCTACACCAAAATTCAAGGTTTCGTCTCTCTCGGTTTCCCCCTTTTCATATATTGTCTTTGTTATGCACTATTATAAAACATTTATGCAGTACATGTTTTCTTTCTATACGAGTATACGAGCTCGAAGCCTTAACCTTTAAAGTGCATGCTGTGAACGAATCGTCATCTTGTAATACTCATAAAATCATGTACCAAGAAGCTCTCGTGGCTCAGTTGGTTACTCAACGAGAGCAACTGGTTTATACAATCATTTTATATTTTTTGTTGTGCATTTTTTAATGTTTTATTACTTTTACCTTACGTTATCCTGATCCTCATGCGGCTCGCGTTTTTTAACGACTGGATCACATCAAACCTTGCCAATAATTCTCTCCACGTTTATGGTAACTTTGCTTTCTCTCTAGTCAAGCCTAATAGTGATGACTACTACTTTCAATTGTATAGCTCGCTTCTCACTGTTTTCTAAGCTTTAAAGATAACAAAATATTGGGCGCGGTGCAGACGAAATGAACTCAGGGAAGATCTAGTTTTCTAGTCGTCATGGCTTCAATGAACCCTGATGGTGATCATTGAGCCGCGACGACTACAAAACTAGATTTTACTTGAGTTTTTTTCGTATGCACCGAGCCCAATATTTTGTTATCTTTGCCTTTTTCTCGACTTTTAGTTGAAACTGCCTCATTCTACAATATTTCGTTGGTCTTTGTAATTTATTGTTATGAGTTTTTTTTCCTTACGCTTTATTAGGGTTGATCTGGATTAATTTTCTTGGACGAGATGATTTAGGTGAAATTTAGAGTTGTTGAAATTTTGTGACTATGTATTTGTTGTTGGAAAAACATGTGAAAACATGGGTGTTTCCGAATGGTCACTGGACCAACTTCGAGTCATTATTTCGTGTAACAGCGCTGAGTTGTTTATACCGTACTCAACGTGGTTGAGTAGCCCGTGTGACGAGCTTCGTAACGGTATATCACATGACCTATTCGGAGAATGGGTGTGAATACAAAGTGGCTTCAAAGTTGGTGTCTCGAAAGCTCAAATCTAGAAAAACCGAAATGGTAAAGGAAAACCATTTGGTATAATCTCATATTAGAAGATTAAGAGTTAATTTTACAATATATATACCATACCAACACATGTAGTTATTAAACTAACATGTCCACATACACCTAAGAGTATTAGTGTGTACCACACACGCGCGCTCGCTCGTGTCTCGGGTCTCGGGCACGGCGCACGGGCTTGGGCTTGGGCTTGGGCTTTGGGGAATGTCTCGGGTCTTGGGTCCAAACCCGAATAGGGAGTTTTGTATAAAATAAAAAAGTAGTCCCTGGAGTTTCCAGCAATAGAAACGCTTGAACGGATTCTGAGGGTGTAACTACCAGAATTGATGACCAACATTTATGGCTGCGGTTTCATTCGAGCCTATAAAAGGCAGCCATCCCCCTCTCATTTCTACACACCAGAATACACACAACCTCACAGCATAAGCATCATATAGAGAGAGAGAACCGCACCACCAACAGCTCGACCTGTGGTTCGGTGCCGGTTTCCATACGAGCCACTCTGAGATATAAGTTGTACCTTGTGAACAAAGTCCCGAAACCAGAAACCTTTAAAGGTGGTTCGGGAAATATTGTTTAAGAGAAACTGCTCAGCAGTTGCCTCTTATTTTATATTTCTGTTATTTATTTTTCAGTCCTTTACATTCTGTTTCATTTTATTTCAGTACCATTTCCTTTCTGTAATTTACTTTTCTGTACTGTTTCTTTTCTGTATTTACTTTCCAGTACTGTTTACTTTCAGTCTTTCAATTCTGTAATTTACTTTTCAGTTCTGTAATTTCCAGCATTTACAAAAAACAGTCCGGCAGTTTTTTATTTGTTAAAACCAGTCCGACAGTTTGTTAAAACCAGTCCGGCAGTTTCTTTTATTACAAAACAGTCCGGCAGTTTGTTAAAACCAGTCCGACAGTTTCCTTTATTTAAAACCAGTCCGGCAGTTTTATTTAAAACCAGTCCGGCAGTTTGTTAAAAAACCAGTCCGGCAGTTTATATAAAACCAGTCCGGCAGTTTATGTGTTAAACCAGTCTGGCAGTTTCTTTATAACAGTCCAGCAGTTTTATTTACTTGTTGAGTCAGGAATTGTAATTTATATTCCAATTGTGAGAAATAAAATTGTTTATTTCCTTTGCGTTCCTGTCTCTTTTATTTATTGTCCTTTCAATTATTGTATTCGAAATAGTACCAAAACCAACAATCTTAAACAACATTATTTTTTGGTTTTTCTATTTTCGAAATAAGAAAGGACTTTTCTTTTTATTTTATTTTGACCTCTCGGTTTTTATTCTCGCAAAATCATTGCTAGTTTACTAGAAATTGAAGTTTGCACATAGAATAAATCCGAATTGGTTTTAATCTTTTTATTCTAGAATACTATAAAGAATTCTTAGGGAAATCAAAAGTGATTTGATTTTCACGCTACAATATCTTTTTATTGTTTTTATTCTTTTGAAGCAAACTAATTAAGTTATAATTAGTATTTGCGATTAAGAATTTTAGTTTTATTGCGAGAAACTAAACAGTTCAATTTGTCATTTCAGATGACTAATGAGGATCAAACACCCACCGTTTCTTCGGGAGACGTGCAGGGCGCACTTGTGATTGGCAGTAGCCATAAAAATGCGAGCGCTGCGAGTGGGGGGGCTCAGGCTCAGGCTGAGGTCAAAGCTGCTGCGGCAAAGGCTGCGGCCGACGCCGCTGCGGCAGAGACCGATGCTATGGCTGCAGCTGCAGCTGCGGCCGCAGCACAGGCTGCTGCGAAAGCTGCGGCTAAGGCAGCGCTTGTGGCTGCGGCCAGGGCAAAGGGCAAGGCTCTGGCAACGCCGGCGATTCCAATGTTGCCAACCTCTCAACTAGAGAGACCGGAAAAGTTTAGGGGCAACAACTTCAAACGTTGGCAGCAAAAGATGCTGTTTTATTTAACTGCCCTTAATCTGACCCGGTTTCTTAAGGAGTCTGCACTCGTCCTAAGCGAGGACGATGAGGACGTGCAGACGGTTTTGGCGGTGGAAGCATGGAAACACGACGACTACCTATGCCGGAACTACATCCTGTGTGCTCTGGATGACACTCTCTTCAGTGTATTCGAGCCCAAGGCTTCTGCAAAGGAGCTTTGGGAGTCTCTCGAACGAAAGTACAAAGTGAATAATGCTGGCGCAAAGAAATTTGTCGTCACGGACTTTCATGAGTACATGATGACTGATGGGAAGAGTGTCATCGAGCAGGTTGAGAAACTCCAACTCATATACCATAGGCTTGAGGTTGAAGGGTTAGTTATCAACGAACCTTTCCAAGTGGCATTAATGATTGAGAAACTGCCACCTTCTTGGAAAGAGTTTCAAAACTACCTGAAACACAAGCGAAAGGCTATGACCTTGGAGGGACTCATTGAGAGGCTCAATGTTGAGCAAATCAACCATCGATCCGGAAGGAAAGGCGGTGGCGGAGCAGGCAACGCGGTTGCCAAAGCCCATGTGGTTGAGGACGCTGTGTCTAAGTGGAAACGTTTTGACAGCGGAGTCGGTGCCTCTCTCAAGAAGAAATTCATGGGAGACTGCTTTGTGTGCAACAAACCGGGCCATCGTGCCGTGGATTGTAAGATGCGCACCGACAAGCCCAAACCCCCTCCTCCCCAAAGAGGAAGTTCCAAGGGAAAGGGAGGAAGAGGGCACCTGCTCAGGCAAATGTGGCTGAGGGAGGAGATGATGCTGGACAAGACTACATGCACTTGAGTGCTGTGGTCTCGGAGGTGAACCTGGTGGGGAGCAACCCAAAGGAATGGTGGCTGGACACAGGCGCCACTAGTCACATCTGTGCCAGCAAATGGATGTTCAAGACCTATACGGCCGTGGACAATGAGAGCTGCTTCATGGGGAACTCGACTACTTCCAGGGTGGAAGGAAAAGGAACCGTGTTGCTGAAGATGACGTCGGGAAAGGAGCTGACACTGAACGGCGTGCTCCATGTGCCGGAAATTCGCAAGAATCTAGTCTCCGGCTCAGTGATGGTGAACAAAGGGTTTAAACTTGTATTTGAATCTGCTAAAATTGTAATAACCCTTAATGGAATATATGTAGGCCGTGGCTATATGACCAACGGCATGTTTAAATTAAATGTTCGTACTCCGGCTCCTAAAGCCGAGTCTGCTATTGTGGGTACTAAGGCTGAGGCCAGTATCAAGAATAATGTAACCGTTAATGTTGTCCAAGAGGCTAATAAAACGTCTTTTGCTTATTCTTGCGATTCATTTAATTTATGGCATGGTAGATTAGGTCATGTGAATTCTAATTCTATGAAGAAATTAATATCACTGAATCTACTACCTAATTTTGTATTTGATAAACAACATAAATGTGAGGTTTGTGTTGAAGCAAAATTAACCAAGTCTTCGTATCAACATATTGAACGAAGTACTGAACCTCTCGGTCTAATACACACGGATGTATGCGACTTAAAGTTTATACAAACGCGAGGAGGGAAAAAGTATTTCATCACGTTTATAGATGACTGTACTAGATACTGCTATGTCTACTTAATGAGAAGTAAAGACGAAGCGGTAGAGAAATTCGCTCTTTATAAGACCGAAGTAGAAAATCAACTCAATAAAAAGATTAAAATGTTGAGGAGTGATAGAGGCGGTGAATACGAGGCACCGTTTGCGCAGCTATGCGCAGAAAGTGGCATTGTACATCAAACCACAGCCCCATACTCTCCGGAGCAGAATGGGGTTGCTGAGCGTAAGAATAGAACGCTCAAGGAAATGATGAATGCTATGCTAATAAGTTCTGGGTTACCCCAGAACATGTGGGGGGAAGCGCTGCTTTCCGCCAACTATGTGTTGAACAAGCTACCGCATAAGAAGCGTGATAAACCACCTTATGAACTATGGAAAGGCCATCGGCCGAGCTATAAATTCTTAAGGGTTTGGGGTTGTCTTGCGAAGGTCCTTGTCTCGCTTCCTAAAAGAACGAGAATAGGGCCAAAGACGGTAGACTGTGTGTTCATAGGATATGCACAAAACAGTAGTGCTTATCGCTTTCTCGTGCACAAGTCGGATAATCCTGATATGCATGTAGATACTATCATCGAAGCTCGAGAAGCTTCTTTCTTCGAGGAAATCATTCCCCGTAAGTTTTCCATAGCTGTAAAGACTGAGGAGTCAAACAGTGAGGAAAATGTGGGGGCAAGTGAACCGTTGGAGGAAGAAGAAGAAGAGCCTCGACGTAGTAAAAGGGCTAGAAAGGAAACGACTTTCGGTCCAGATTTTGTAACCTTCATGATAGAAGGCGAACCGGCGACATTCAAAGAAGCAATGTCATCCCTGGAAGCCCAATATTGGGAGGAAGCGATCAACAATGAGGTTGAATCGATATTACAAAATCACACTTGGGAACTAGTGGATCTACCACCCGGGTGTAAGCCACTAGGACACAAGTGGATCTTCAAGAGGAAGAGAAAGCTCGATGGAACAATCGAGAAATACAAGGCAAGGCTTGTAGTGAAAGGTTTTAGACAAACCGAAGGTGTCGACTATTTCGACACCTATGCTCCTGTCTCCAGGAAGACGTCAATCCGGATAGTGTCATTGCTCTCGCAGCATTGTTCGATCTGGAAATACATCAAATGGATGTTAAAACGGCGTTCTTGAATGGTGAGCTGGAAGAGGAAATTTACATGGAACAACCGGAAGGGTTTGTGGTTCCAGGTAAAGCTCACAAGGTATGTAAACTTGTGAAGTTCTTGTATGGACTTAAACAAGCACCTAAATAATGGCACGAAAAATTTGATAGAGTGATGCTATCAAACGGTTTTCGAATAAATGAATGTGACAAATGCGTCTATGTAAAAGGTAATGAAAAGGACTACGTGGTAGTCTGCCTCTACGTAGATTACATGATTATAATAGGGAGTATTGATAACATCAACTCCACTAAGAAAATGTTGTCACAAAAATTCGAGATGAAAGACTTGGGTGTCGCTGATGTTATACTTGGTATGAAAATTACCAAGACATCAGACGGATATGCACTATCTCAAACCCACTATGTCAGGCAGATGCTTGACAAATTTGATAAAGATAGTAGAGCTACATCCAGAACTCCGATAGAGATCTCAACCACTCTGAAAAAGAATTTTGGGGAGAGTGTGAGGCAATTGGAATATTCTCGAATAATAGACAGTCTGATGTATGTCATGAACTGTACTAGACCAGACATAGCCAACTCAGTGAGTAGACTGAGTAGGTACACCAGTAATCCCAATGAAGAACACTGGAAGGCCATCATGAGACTTCTCATATACATGAGATACACAGCAGACCGAGGGTTGCATTATACCAGATATCCAGCTGTACTGGAAGGGTATTCTGATGCAAACTGGATCTCGGATTCCAACAGTACACGATCCACTAGTGGATATGTGTTCGTGATGGGAGGAGCAGCTGTCTCATGGAGATCATCCAAGCAGACGTGCATAGCTAGATCAACTATGGAATCCGAGTTCATAGCGTTGGATCTAGCAACAGAAGAGGCTGATTGGCTGAGAAGCTTTCTGGAAGGAATTCCAATGTGGCCGAAACCTGTCCCAGCAATAAGCATGCACTACGATAGTCAGTCGGCTATTGGACGGGCGCAGGATCATATGTATAATGGAAAGTCCCGACATATTCGTCGGAGACATAAATCCGTACGAGAATTGTTAGCTAACGGTGTGGTGTCATTAGATTTTATGAGATCTAAAGACAATATAGCGGATCCATTTACAAAAGGCTTAACTCAGGTAGGAGTTGAAGTTTCATCGAGGGGAATGGGGTTGAAGCCCATCAAACTGGAAACCTCCTCAGAGGCAACCCAACCTGAACTGGATTCTCCAGCCTCGGGTTCAACGGGAAAACCGAACTGTGGGGGTGACCGAACAAAGCACTCGGGAACTTAAGTTCACAGCCCATTTCTAGGATGAAAGAGTGATAGACCTAGACCATCTTAAGGGTGAGCATGAGGCTCTTAATGAAAACAAGTATCTCGAAGGTCGAGAGGGGTGAGTCAGGACACCCTTGACTTGAAATCACCTATGACGAGTGTGTATGGCCGATACTATGTGATGAGCCATGGGCTAAATCGCTAGAGCACTCGGTTGAATTTTGCCAAGGCAGTCCACGGCCAAATATGGACAACAACCAAAGGGCTTAATAAGTGGTGTAGAGAGGACACTGTGTGCGCATTACCCTGGTATGCACAAACGCTAAAGAGTTCAAGGCTTAAAGGCTACCCAATAGTAGCATATCAGATTTTACGTCACTACGGCATGTTCAAGGCGCGCGCTACCTGTCCTTATGCAGTGAACTCTTGCGGTTCTCTCGTATGCATTTAGGAGCATTTTTATTTTCAGCCAATTGCATTCATGTGGGGGATTATTGGAAAAACATGTGAAAACATGGGTGTTTCTGAATGGTCACTGGACCAACTTTGAGTCATTATTTAGTGTAACAGCGCTGAGTTGTTTATACCGTACTCAACGTGGTTGAGTAGCCCGTGTGACGAGCTTCGTAACGGTATATCACATGACCTATTCGGAGAATGGGTGTGAATACAAAGTGGCTTCAAAGTTGGTGCCTCGAAAGCTCAAATCTGGAAAAACCGAAATGGTAAAGGAAAACCATTTGGTATAATCCCATATTGAAAGATTAAGAGTTAATTTTACAATATATATACCATACCAACCCATGTAGTTATTAAACTAACATGTCCACATACAGCTAAGAGTATTAGTGTGTACCACACACGCGCGCTCGCTCGTGTCTCAGGTCTCGGGTCTCGGGTCTCGGGCGCGGGCGCGGGCGCGAGCATGGGCTTGGGATTTGGGATTTGGGATTTGGGGAATGTCTTGGGTCTTGGGTCTTGGGTCCAAACCCGAATAGGGAGTTTTGTATAAAATACAAAAGTAGTCCCTAGAGTTTCCAGCAATAGAAACGCCAGCAATGAATGAGATTAAATGCTGCGGTTTCAGAATTGATTGAGAGGATTCTGGGGGTGTAACTCCCAGAATTGATGACCAACATTTATGGCTGCGGTTTCATTCGAGCCTATAAAAGGCAGTCATCCCCCTCTCATTTCTACACACCAGAATACACACAACCTCACAGCATAAGCATCATATAGAGAGAGAGAACCGCACCACCAACAGCTCGACCTGTGGTTCGGTGCCGGTTTCCATACGAGCCACTCTGAGATATAAGTTGTACCTTGGGAACAAAGTCCCGAAACCAGAAACCTTTAAAGGTGGTTCGAGAAATATTGTTTAAGGGAAACTGCTCAGCAGTTGCCTCTTATTTTATATTTCTGTTATTTATTTTTCAGTCTTTTACATTCTGTTTCATTTTATTTCAGTACCATTTCCTTTCTGTAATTTACTTTTCTGTACTGTTTCTTTTCTGTATTTACTTTCCAGTACTGTTTACTTTCAGTCTTTCAATTCTGTAATTTACTTTTCAGTTATGTAATTTCCAGTATTTACAAAAAACAGTCCGGCAGTTTTTTATTTGTTAAAAACCAGTCCGGCAGTTTTTTATTTGTTAAAACCAGTCCGGCAGTTTGTTAAAACCAGTCCGGCAGTTTCTTTTATTACAAAACAGTCCGGCAGTTTGTTAAAACCAGTCCGGCAGTTTCCTTTATTTAAAACCAGTCCGACAGTTTTATTTAAAACCAGTCCGGCAGTTTGTTAAAAAAACCAGTTCGGCAGTTTATATAAAACCAGTCCGGCAGTTTATGTGTTAAACCAGTCCGGCAGTTTCTTTATAACAGTCCAGCAGTTTTATTTACTTGTTGAGTCAGGAATTGTAATTTATATTCCAATTGTGAGAAATAAAATTGTTTATTTCCTTTGCGTTCCTGTCTCTTTTATTTATTGTCCTTTCAATTATTGTATTCGAAATAGTACCAAAACCAACATTTGTGGTTATGTTTAGTCAAGTATAACGAAACTTGTATTAATGGACATTGTTATTAATATAATGAGCATGTTTCTGGAGAAAAAAAAAGTTACTAAATGCAATTTATCGAAGATTGACAATTATATTCCCTAAAGATTTAATAAGAACCCCTGGAATTAGATTTTCCGCCCGCTGTTAAGCTCATAACCGAATCATTGGACACTGACTGTTTGTTTCATATTTTGTTATAGGCGGATATTTATAAGTACTCCGTATGTTATCTTGATGCAATTCTATCATAGTTTACATCACTCACGAGCCGCAAAGTAACTTTTGTGGGCATTACTTAGCTAAAATGGGAAGAAACTTGTTGGAAGAATTTCACCTTTGAAAAGATGCCCCTAATAGTGTACGTAGTCATTCTATTCTTGCATGGAGGATATTTATAAGTACTCCATATGTTTTATTGATGCAATGCTATCATAATTTACGGCACTCGCGAGCCGCGAATGTAACTTTTGTGGGCATTACTTAGCCAAAATGGGGAGAAACTTGTTGGAAGAATTTCACCTTTGAAAAGATGCCCCTAATAGTGTACGTAGTCGTTCTATTCTTGCATGGAGGATATTTATAAGTACTCCATATGTTTTCTTGATACAATGCTATCATAATTTATGTCACTCGTGAGCCACGAAGGTAACTTTTGTGGGCATTACATAGCCAAAATGGAGAGAAACTTGTTGGAAGAATTTCACCTTTGAAAAGATGCCCCTAATAGTGTACGTAATCGTTCTATTCTTGCATGGAGGATATTTATAAGTACTCCATATGTTTTCTTGATGCAATGCTATCATAGTTTACGTCACTCGCGAGCCGTGAAGGTAACTTTTGTGGGCATTACTTAGCCAAAATGGGGAGAAACTTGTTGGAAGAATTTCATATTTGAAAAGATGCCCCTAATAGTGTACATAGTCGTTCTATTCTTGCATGGAGGATATTTATAAGTACTCCATATGTTTTCTTGATGCAATGCTATCATAATTTACGTCACTCGCGAGCCGCGAATGTAACTTTTGTGGGCATTACTTAGCCAAAATAGAGAGAAACTTGTTGGAAGAATTTCACCTTTGAAAAGATGCCCCTAATAGTGTACGTTGTCGTTCTATTCTTGCATGGATGATATTTATAAGTATTCCATATGTTATCTTGATGCAATATGCTATCATAGTTTACATCACGAGCCGCAAAGGTAACTTTTGTGGACATTACTTAACCAAAATAGGGATGTTGAAAGAATTTCACCTTTGAAATTGCAGGAGGATATGAAAGGTAGTAGGTCTCCTAGGTTTTAGCTTGTTTCATTCTCCAATGTAAAAAAAAAAATGCAAGCTTTATTAGGCGCTTTTGAGCCTTGACATTTTATCACTCTATTTTCTAAATGAATGGTATTTTCCAAGCACCCATTTTTTTTACAAAACAACAAAATATTTTGTTAGATATGATACTTTTTTTTTTTTTTAAACAAAGAAAACATCAATTGAAAATTGAGTGAAAGCACATCAATCGAAAATTGAGTGAAAGCACATCACTCGTACTATATACAAACTGAATCGGAAATAGTATTAGATAAACATTTTGAAAACATAATGCAAACACTAGATGTGACTAAAAACAAAAACTTATAGATTTTTCCATGCAACGAGAATCAGCTCGCAGTAGGATTTCAGAAAATCAGCTTCTAATTCATCTGCAATATTAGAAGTTAGAGTTTTAAGGACTAAATATACATATAAAACACTACACAAAACCTAGCATTTAGTTTTCACTCTATGCCTCTTAATAATCATAGTGTTTTTAAGTTCTCATCTTTCATTTATCTTTATTCATAGCTCCAAAATCCGAAAGATACGATACTTATCAAAAGCATAAGAGTCATAGTTCATTAGCTCTGAAGAGTCGACATGTCACTTTGTAAAATCTCTATTGATTGACATACTTTGAAAAGCTTAATTAAATTTAGATGTATCATAAAGTTTTGGGTTAATTACATCAATAGTTCTCTCGAGTGTAGTTTAATTAAAGACAAGATTCCGGCACTATGAGTTACTGGAATTATAGAGGTTCTGCAACTAGGGATTTCAACATGATTAAAATGTAGATTATTTGCATTTTACCAAATTTAAAAGAAGGTTAACAATTAAACATATGGTGTTGATCGGTGTTGACAGATTTCATCTCACTTTCTCAGCTAAATTTTTTGTTTTTTTTATACAAATTCTATTTTCACACCCATGCCATTATTTTTATACCAAGAAAGTCGCATATGCATGTGTGGAAACAAAACCACATACTCCTCAGCTAAAACAACACTCCCACCGCTAGATATATATATATATAATATTCCTCACCTTTCTCTTACTCTATTATCACTAACTCAAATCTCTCTATGCAAACATAAACATACTAATTCTAGTACACTACCAAAAAAAGATGAAAATGAGAGTGGCATTAGTGATCACACTAGCTTTCTTTGCATATGTGGCAAACGTACATGCATCCACGTGGACGGGTTCCAAGTTCGAGACAGAGTGCACAATGTGTGCCGCTTGTGACAACCCTTGTAACAAGCCACCGTCACCGCCACAGTCTCAAAGTACTTACTACTCTCCTCCCCCGCCATTAGGAGGTGGTGGCGGCGGGTATAGATACTCGCCGCCACCACCGTCAACTGGCGGCGGTGGGTACAGTTACTTTCCGCCACCACCTTACAGAAGTTTCCCTGCACCGCCTCCGCCTAACCCTATTCTGCCTTACTTTCCGTTTTACTATCACAATCCTCCTCCACCTAGTTCCTCGTCTCATCATATGGATTTATCTATGATTTGTACCTGTTTAGCTGTGTATTTTAGCGTATCTTGTGTGTTTTAATTATTTTTATTTAGTGAAAAAGTAAAAATAGGGAGCAATAATTGAGGTGGAAGTTGATGCAAGGTCCAACAAGGATGATGATGGATATGGATTTTAGATCAAGAGCTTACAAAGGGATGTGGAAGAGTGGTTGCTTGCTAAAAAAAAGTGAGAGTATTTACTGAAAAATATTAATGTGTAATTTCTTTGAGTTTTATGTTGTTCAGTTGTTTCTTTGTAATCTTTCTGTTATAGCTGATAATGAAATGAATTGCTTTTTGGATGTTTTTAATTTTATAAATAAGTTGTGAAATATTTGTTTAGCCTAAGACCCTGAGTCTTGAGATTTGATAATTTGTTTCATACAATTTCAAAATGAAACTATTTTTAGGTTTTTATTTTTATAATTACCGTCGTGAGTTAAGGTTGACGAGCTGTAAATTCCCAAAGATTAGTATGTTTTTGTTCATTGTTCTATTGTAATGTCTTAATTTTTATTAACAGCTGTTCTACAAATTATTTTGTACTAATAAGGCTTAAATAACCTTGTTGTAAGCTGGACGATAATCGATTGTCTTCAATTTAAGTTAAGCACATGGAAGAATCTGGGAATATCGCTAAAGTATATAAATTACGTGGAAAGGTTCTATTATTGTTGAAGATTGAACTCCTTTTGTTCCCCACTTGTCAAAATTCGCTTCTTTTTTAAAGAAAGTTTTCCTCACTTTGTACCAATCTTTCTTTTGAAACTTTTATCATCATTTATGGAGCGGTAAGATTCATAGCCCACCAAATAAGTTATTACTGTACAATGGATGCCAGTCATCGGAAAATGGCAATGCTAGTCGAGCAATGTCGGAATTATAAGATAGTTTAAGCTATAATACGGATGCCTGATGGTACGACACAGTATTACCTACGTAATTAAGCAGTTATTTAGGGTAATCATAATAGAGTTTATCAAACCGATTAGTACATTGTAACGGTCTGATAATTGTCTATAACTTTCAATTTGAGTTCTCAAGGCAAACCTTTTTTGTACCACGACAATCCCCCCTCAAAAAAAAGAGAGAGTTTGAAGTTCTTTTGGTAAATCAGATGCTTATAATTAATTGTGACAAATGCATGCAGGAACGGTCAAAACATGAATGACGAAACGATTTGTAAAACTTATTTAAGAGGGAGGATTCATATCAACAACCAAAACTAAGGCTTGCAATCGGAAATTGTTTCCTGTCGACTCCATAAATATTATGAACATATATATACAATATAAACTTCAAAATTATAATTTGAACATACAGCCAAATAGACCCTCAAAACTTAATACACACATTATTCAAGTATGACTTTGGGACATATAAACAACATTGATTCTTCAGATTATATTTACTAATACCCATGAACGATAGAAGTGTACTTATTCTTCATCCACCGGATGCCGCTCCTTACCGAAGCCTTGACCTTGCTCTCTACCGCTAAGGCCTTATAAGCCGCAACCCTTCTATTTCTCTTAGCCTCTTTGTCTCCTTTGTTAGGCCATGTCGACAATGCGTACGAAGATGAAGAGGACGTTATCGAGGCCATGATAATTGGAGTTGGCCTTGGTGAAAGCCTATGATCACTAAATTTATTGCCTTGAATATTATAAACTTGCAAACTTGAATAAACTGGATTTGTTTTGGGGTGATGCTTCTTAGATTTGATTGGCTCAAATCTCAATTCCTCCCTCTCTTTCATCATACCCATGGAAAGAGAAAGAGGTTTTGTGTATCGATAAAAAGTTTGGAGATTTATAAATTTTGATCTCACAAATGTAAGTTCCTTTTCATTGGATGCTTTTTTGTTTGAACTTTTGTTTCCAAAGCATATCTTTAAGGGCAAGTTTGGGAACCGATAAATAGTAGTGGACTACCTATAAATTCTACTATCGTTCCAATTTTCTATTTTAAGCATCAGGAGATTGAATTCTAATTTGGTCAAAGTTAATTTTGTTTTCATTCTTGCTCTTTACAAATTAACCATAAATAGTGTAAACGTATCAAGTGTTAATAAAGCCAGATCTCATATTGATCAGACTTAATGTCCTACTTGATTGTACTTGGTTCTTTAGGTGGTTTAGTAGTTCTAATTTCATTTAGATTTGTTCTAAAGTTGTTTTAGTTACAGTAGATTTAGGACTCATTCATGGAATTACGAGAGAACAGTCAATCAGTCAGCTTATATGATTGGTTCACAATCCGTTTATATAAAAAATTGTCAAATAGATAAAAATAAAATTTGATTAATATTTAAGTTTAGGGTAGACCACCCTAGGGTTCCATATTTTTATTTGGTTTTTTAATGTTTTGTACAATTTATTTTTAATTTATCAAATTCTAATTTGTTAAAAATACAAAAAAAATAAATTAGTTATTAAAAAATATCATCTAACCATCCATTTTCTAATCTAACGGTGATTAAGACGACTGTACCATAAATAGTCAAATAAGATAACTGTTTCAAATTGAGTTATTAGGGAACGGTCAGTCATTCACGTTGATATTTCAAAAGTGTGGAGACTTACTAGGGAACAGTCACGCTATGTGACTGATTCACAACCCGTTTGCATAAAAAAATATTAAATGGATAAAAAAATTGATTTTTGATTAATAATTAAGTTTAGGCTAGGGCCGCCTAGAGTTCTATATTTTTATTTGAGTTTTTAGTGTGTTGTATAATTTCTTTTTAATTTATTAAAAAAAAATAAAAATTAGTTATTGAAAAATATTATCTAAGCATATGTGTTCTAATCTAACGATGGTTAAAATAAGTGTAGAATATACAATCAGTGACCGCTGCTATCACTCAAAGGTGTGGGATTATAATTCTAATACTAGTGAGTTTACATGGTATCAAAATCACGAAAATTCCCCACCAAATAAATAAAATAAAGTCACCTCTATTTTTTTTTGTCTACGAGCCGTACGTGACTGCTACTGTTAGGACCAGATTTCTGGTCTAAATAATATTAGTTGTCTATTGGTTTTACTAAATAATCCTATATGTTTATAATGAACTAAGACAGTGTTGTTAGGTTTCAAGTAATGTTGCAACCTCAGTTACAACCTATGCTAACAGGTTTCAAGTAATGTTGCAACCTCAGTTACAACCTTTGCTGACAGGTTTCAAGTAATGTTGCAACCTCAGTTGCAACCTCAGTTCCAACCTGCTGTTCAGCAGAATTCTGTCTAGTTCTATTTATCTGCATAACTATTCTTTAATAATAATTATTTGTTTTAAAGTATGCAGGATATATTCTCAAATGATCTTAAAGGATTAATATGTGTTTATTGAGAATATCAAAGTGGTAAGGAAAGATGTTTCCTAAAAGATATAAGGAGATTAGTTTATAAAGATATGTGTCCTTTTAACTAGGAAATTTATATCTCTATTCTTATGCAAATCTTTATCACTTATTTCAATCTTTGTTCCTTATCAAAATCAGTATAACACGTTTAAAAGATTGAATGTAATATGGAGTTGAATGTTTCATATGTTTATGAAAAGATATTATCTTTAAAAGATATTATCTTAATATGTTTCCTTTCAAAGGAAAAGACTAATTCCTACTTTCAAGCTTGTTACTAAACAGGTATTAACCAATGATGATTGGAGTCAATCCATGCTGAAGAATCACGTAATGCTTGGAAAGATTGAAGCCAATCAACAAAGTCAAAAGCAATCAAAAGATATTGAAGATAGAAGATTGTTTTTACTTGCATATATACTTAGTAACTTTAGCTTGTAAAAGGTGTGTGTTCTAAATTATAAAGAACCCATTCTTGAGAGAATACACGTGAGCTTTTAAAAAGAAAACAATGGTGGGATGCCATTGATTAATTAAGTGATAGTTATAAGGTAGGAGCAATATAGAGATAGGCAGAAAAACCTAGAGGGAATCTGAGAGTTTTTCATTAAGACTTGGGTCCTGTATTGTAAGCTTTTATAATATCATAATCTGGGTAAGTGCCCCGGAGACGTAGCCTAGTAAGGTGAACTCCGTTGTTAAATGTGCTTGTGATTTATTTTTTAAGTACATTTAACTTTTTACAGTTCTGTCCATTTAATACACTTGGTTCCAACTGTGGTTGCAACCTCACTTGGAACCTAACTGCAAAACTGCAACTAGAACAGCGGATAGGAATTTCAATTGGTATCAGAGCTTCACACTAGACCTTACTTAGTGTGGATCCTGTGTTCTAGCAAAAATGGACTTAATGAGGGAAGGAAATGCATTCAACAAACCACCTTTGCTTGAAGGAGGAGCAAACTATGGAGTTTGGAAGATCAGAATGAGGTTTTTCATTAAACAGCAGAATGAACATGCTTGGAAAACAGTACTGTATGGTTGGGAGGCTCCAACTATTATTGATGGTGAAGGTGATCTAGTTTATATTCCTGAAGACAGATGGTCTGCTGATGAGGATAGAAAATCAAGTGCAAATTCAACAGCAATAAACTTGATCTTTGCTGGTGTCACTCTCAGTGTGTTCAAGTATATCTTTCATTGTGAAACTGCCAAAGAGGCATGGGATATTTTACAAGTAACTTTTGAAGGAACTGTTAAAGTAAAAGCTTTTAAAATTCAACAGTAACTACTCAATTTGAAAACTTAAGAATGGAGGAAGATGAAACCATAGAACAATTTAATGGTAGAATTTGTCATATAGCTCATCAAGATGGAACCTTAGGTGAAAAATACAGTGATGCTAAACTTGTTAAGAAAACTCTAAGGTCACTTCCAGAAAGGTTTGAAATTAAGGTTACAGCTATTGAAGAATCAACAGACTTAGATAATCTTAAATTAGAAGAACTTATAGGAAATCTGAGTACTCATGAACTTAAATTCTTTAAACAAAAGAGACCAGAAAAAGGAATAGCCTTGTAAGCTAAAAACTCTGAATCTAATGTCTGTGAGAAAGTGAGTGATGAAGAACAGCTAGCTTTCTTTGCTAAAAAGGTCTACAAAAAGTTTTTAAAGAAAAAGCAGGATGATTCTGGTGCATCAAAGACCTTTCAGAAAAGGGATAATCAAATTAAGTCAGAATCTAGGTTTAACAATACTTCTACAGGGAAGTGGAGTCCTAAAGAGAATGATAACAAAGAGTACAAACCTAGAGAAATTCAATGCAGAGAATGTAGAGGTTTTGGTCACATTCAGGCTGAGTGTGCAAATACTTTAAAAAGGAACAAAAGTGACTATATAACCACTCACAGTGATAGTGATTCAGAGAGCAATAGTGATTAAGAGGATGATTCTAATTTTGTTAATTTTATGGGAATAATCACTGAAAAAGAACCTACTTATGAAAGTAATTGTGATTCTGATTCAACCATAGGTAAACCTGCTCTTGAAACCTATAGTAGTGATGATGAAGAACCTTCTGATGAAAACATCACTCAACAATATCTTGTTCTTTTTGAAAAATATCAAGGCCTGAGTAAGCAAAACTTGATCTTGAACAAACATAATGTTAATCTAAAGGATGAAGTTAAAAGTCTCACTGAGCAAATCAACAAACAGCTAGTTGAACTTACTAATACTAAAAAGAAAATAAAAATGCTGAATGTTTCTGCTTCAGAGAAATTAGATGACATGCTGTCCTACTCTAGAGGGTCTAAAGATAACAGTGGTTTAGGTTACTATGGTTGTGGAAGTACAAAAAAAAATACCTTTATTAAAGCTATTGCTAAAGCTAAAACTCATGATTTTGACAATAAGGTTAGAAGCTCAGTTGCAATAAAACTCATGTTTTTTAGAAGAAGGTTAAAAGTAGAGTTGCAACTATAGTTGCAACCAAGGAAAAATTGAATAGCTTTGATGTTAAATCTACTTTTAGAACTAAACTGTGTAACTTCTGTAAAAGATCTGGTCATTTAGAAATCCAGTGTTACTTAAAGAGGAACAGAAAGTATATTTCTTAGAAAAACTGGTTGGCTTCTGTCAATAAAAAATTGAACTGGGTCTGGAAAGTTAAAGAAAAATCAGTCTGGAAAGTTAAAGAAGAATCTACTTTAATTGCTACTAACAAAGCTGTGATTACCTCTTTAAATGCTGTTACTTCTAATGATTGGTATTTTGACAGTGGCTGCTCTAAGCACATGACAGGTACTGCAGGTTTCTTAAAAAATGTCATCAATCTTAAAGGAAACACTGTTGTGTTTGGAGGTGGAGATACAGGTAAAATTGTTGGTAAAGGTACCTTAAACAAACCTGGAATGCCTGATATTGATGATGTTTTTCTTGTAGATGGGCTAAAAGCTAATCTTATTAGTATTAGTCAACTATGTGACAACAAGATGATTGTTAAATTCAACAAAGATAGGTGTCTAATTACTGATCTCAACAATGATTTAGTCATGACTGAAGTTAGATCAACAACAGCTGCTATGTTTTTGAAAAAACTGAAAAAGAATTGCCTCAGAATAGGTGTAATCAAGCTATCACTAATAATGTTGATATTTGGCATAAAAGGCTGGGTCATGTGAATTACAAAACCTTAGATAAGCTGGTTAAAGGAGAGTTGATAAGAGGTATTCCTAACCTGAGTGCTAAAACTCAAAGTGTCTGTGGTGACTGTGCAGTTGGCAAACAAACTAAGAGTATTCACAAAAGTATAAGTCAAATCTACACTAAGAGAGTCCTTGAACTTCTCCATATTGATTTAATGGGTCCTATGCAAACTGCTAGTATAGGTGGCAAGAAGTACATTTTGGTTGTTGTAGATGATTTCTCTAGATACTCTTGGGTAGTTTTCTTAAAAGATAA
The DNA here is from genome assembly GCA_963682055.1 of Primula veris. NCBI lineage: Eukaryota > Viridiplantae > Streptophyta > Magnoliopsida > Ericales > Primulaceae > Primula > Primula veris. Next base: position 21,978,562 of record OY821743.1, on the reverse strand, counting down.
ATCTGAAACTTTTGATCTCTTTAAAACTCTGTGCTTAAAACTTCAACTTGAAAAAGGTTCAACCAGTGGTAACATTGCTAGGGTCAGAAGTGATCATGGAACAGAATTTGAAAACAGTAAGTTTAGAGAATTTTGCAACTCCTTAGGTATTAGTCATGAGTTCTCTGCACCTAAGACTCCACAGCAAAATGGCATAGTTGAAAGGAAAAAATAGAACCATTCAGGAAATGGCTAGAGTCATGCTTAACTCTAAGAAACTTGCCAACAGATTTTGGGCTGAAGCTGTTAATACTGCCTGTCATATAGTTAATAGAGTTTACATTACTAAAGGCACTTCCATGACAGCTTATGAAATATGGAATGGTAGAAAACCCAATGTTAAGTATTTTCAAGTGTTTGGGTGTGTTTGTTACATTCTAAGAGACAAAGAGCATCTTGGTAAATTTGATTCTAAAAGTGATAAAGGAATCTTTCTTGGTTATGCTCAGAATAGTAGAGCTTTTAGGGTCTTCAATCAAAGAACAAACTGTGTTATGGAATCTTATAATGTGTTATTTGATGACCTAAACACTGTTGATGAGAGTACAGGTGATGATGAACAATCTGAGATTGCAGAAAAAAGGAAAGAAGAAGTTCGGCAAACAAGCACTCCCATAGTGGTTGGAAGTCCAGTTGCAACTGAGGTTACAACTGAGGTTGGAACTGAGGTTGGAACTGAGGTTTGAACCGAGGTTGAAACCCAGAATTCAACAGAATCTGAAGAAGAAGAGTCTGCCATTCCAACTACAAGCAAGCCACGCTATGTAAGGACTTAGAGAAATCACTCTCTTGACAATGTCATAGGAGAAGTTGCTTCAGGTATGAAAACCAGAGGTAAAAGAAATAATGTTGTTCACTTTGCTTGTTATATTTCTCAGTTAGAAACTAAAATATAAAAGAAGCTTTAGAAGATAGTGAATGGATTTTAGCTATGCAAGATGAGTTATCTCAATTTGAGAGAAATGATGTATGGACTTTAGTACCCAGACCTTCTAATAAAAATGTTATAGGGACTAAATGGATCTTTAGAAATAAAAGTGATGAGGATGGAGTGATTATCAGGAATAAGGCAAGGTTGGTAGCTCAGGGTTATACACAAATTGAGGGAATTGATTTTGATGAAACCTTTGCTCCTGTAGCTAGAATTGAATCCATTAGAATGCTACTCTCTCTTGCATGTCTGTATGATTTTAAACTGTTTCAACTTGACATTAAGAGTGCTTTTCTAAATGGTGTGATTAATGAAGAAGTATATGTCTGTCAACCCAAGGGATTTGAAGATCATAATTTTCCTGAACATGTTTATTTGCTGAAAAAGGCCTTGTATGGTCTAAAGCAAGCTCCTAGAGCTTGGTATGATAGATTAACCAAGTTCTTGATTGAAAAAGGTTTTAACAGAGGGGGAGTTGATAAAACTCTGTTCACTAAGAAAACCACAAAAGACATAATAATTGTTCAAATCTATGTTGATGACATAGTTTTTGGTTCTACTTCAAATAAAAGGATAGAAGAATTCATTTCTGATATGAAGAATGAATTTGAAATGAGTGGTGGAGGTGAATTAACTTACTTTCTAGGATTGCAAGTTAAACAGAATGAGAAGGGCATCTTTCTATGCCAAAGTAAGTATGCAGACAATCTTGTTAAAAAGTTTGGTCTGAGTGAGAGTAAAGAGAAGAGAACCCCTATGAGTACCACTCTTAAACTGTCTAAGAATGATAAAGGTAAAAGTGTCTGTCCAAGTTTTTATAGATCCATGATTGGAAGTTTGTTGTATTTAACTGCTAGTAGACCAGACCTTTGTTTAAGTGTAGGAGTTTGTGCCAGATATCAGGCAAATCCTTTAGAACCTCATCTTCTAGCTGTTAAAAGAATTCTAAGGTATGTAAAAGGAACACTTCACCTAGGCCTATGGTATTCTAAAGATACAAACCATTTTCTAAGTGGCTACTGTAATGCAGATTGGGCAGGAAACATAGATGATAGAAAGAGTGCTTCTGGTGGTTGTTTTTATTTTGGGAACAACCTTGTTTCTTGGTTCAGTAAAAAGAAAAACTGCATATCTTTATCTACTGCTGAGGCAGAATATATTGCAGCTGGAAGTGGATGCACTCAACTAATTTGGATGAAACAGATTTTAACTGATTATAATGTTAAACAAGAAATATTAACTTTGTTTTGTGATAACAAAAGTGCTATAGATTTAGCTAAAAATCCAGTTCAACATTCCAGAACTAAACATATTGATCTAAGGCATCATTTTATTAGAGAACTAGTTGAAGAAAAGAGCTTAATTTTAGAACATGTTTCAACTGAAAGACAATTAGCTGATATTTTCACAAAGCCCCTTGATACAAACAAGTTTGAATCATTAAGAAGTGACATAGGGGTATGTCATTATAAATCTAATTGAATATTCTTGCTATATATGTCTGTGTTGAGTACCTTCAATAATTTTTATTTCTAAGGTTAAGTCTTGATTGAGCTATGATGTTTTTGTTTTGAAAAAGCCGCTTCTTGGTGTCTCAAAAACAGATGTGAGGTAACTTGTCTCAAAAACCTCTCTGGTAATAGAGTTGCAAGCACAAAGTGCATTTTTTTTTGTTGCAAGTTCAGTTGGAACATCAGTTGAAACCACATGCTCAAAGTAGCAGGTTGCAAGTTCAGTTGCAACATCAGTTGAAACCACACGCTCAAAGTAGCTGGTTGCAAGTTCACTTGCAACATCAGTTGAAACCTCAGTCTATAATAAAAACAGCCAAGACAAAGTCTTGTTATTTTTGACATCACTTATAATCTTTCCTTGCTGAGGTCATCAAACTAGTTTTTGTGTAGGGATAAAAACGAATTTGCTCAATATAAGCTCCTAAATCTAAATTTTATTAGAGTTATTCAATGATAAACATATCTTCTTGAGTAAATTGCTAGATTTTCGTTTTTTCAAAAGCGTAAATATCTTTTGAATTGCTCTTTATCTTGACACAAATCAAAATTCCTTCAAAGATTCAACTCTTGAATTTTTAAAATTTTGGATCAATCTGTTTTAAAAGGTAATGTTAATCTGTATTAATTGTTGGATTTATCTTAATTGATAGACTTCCTAAATTATAGCTAAATTTGTTTCATAATTGATTTGCATGTATCTATTTCCAATTACAAAAAGATATGGACTTTATAGCTATTTATACAAACATCTTTTTACTATCCCAAATCAATCACAATTTACAGAATAACTCTATATCTCTCTCTCTCCACTGTAAAACCCTAGGCTCTCTGTAAAACTCACTGCAAGGTTCTAAGTAAGGTTCCAACCCCCAGTTGAAACCATGTCGAATAACCCCAATTCTGATGATGACTGCACTCTAAGAGATTTCATGAATAAATCTCCCACCAGTCCAGGCTCAAAATCTAAGGTAAGTGAGTCTTCCTCATCCAAGATTAAGCGTACCAAGAAACGTGCTAGGAAAACTGTAGAGGATGATCCAATTCCAACTGTTTTCTCTTATAAATCTAAGTTTAATGAGACTGATCCTAGATTCTGGAGTAGAACCATGTATAAAAGGTTTAGGTCTTTTGCTGGTAGGGAGATTCACAGTGAAAGAAGACTAAATTTGGTCAGCTATCCACATATTCAAGTACATATTGAAAAACTGATGTCTACTGTTGGCCTAGATAGAACTATTTCTTATCCTGATTCTTACTATCCTGCTGTTATTAAAGAATTCTATGCCAATCTAAGTAGTAGTGTATTTGCTGAGGGTGATCCTGCCTATGGCAGAGTATTTTTAAGGGGTGTGACTCTAGACTTTACCCCTAAGTTGATCAATGATTATCTGAGTTGTCCTAATCCTACTGAAAATGATATTGAGTATGCAATGGAAGTGATTGCTCTGGTTCTTACAGGGAAGAACAATAGATTTGATGGTAGCTCCATTAAAACATCCTCCCTCACCTTGTGTGCATCTGTGCTGCACAAAATAGCTAGGTTCAATTGGAATCCCACTAAGCAGCCTTCTAAAGTAAGCAAGGATATGGCTGTATTTCTCTATAGGATCATGTCATATTTGCCAATTAATTTTGGTAATCATGTTTTTAATTTGATTAGAGAATTCAGTGTTGATACCTTATCCTCAATTCTGCTCCCCTTTCCTTGTTTAATCACTGGGGTGATTATGGCTCAAGTCTTACCTATGACTGGATCCAAGCCCATTAGGATAGCCACAGAACCAATCTCAGATTGTCCCTCTGCCCTATATATCTCTGCAAAACTGCTCAAATAAGGGCATGTCAATGACATTTCTGGTGAAAAAAGCAAAGAAAAAGAAGAAGAGACATCCAATGCTCCTTCAGACAAGAAGAGAGGTGTCAGGTGGTATTTAAAGCAAAGGTTGGCTTACAATGCAGAAAGGAGAGCTGAGCTGGATACTGATGACTATCAAATCAAGAAGCTACTGGAGAATCTTATTGAAAGTGAGGATGATAGTGATAGTGATGGTGGTGACAGTCATGGTGATGCTACTCACAGTGATGATGGTTTCTCTATAAGCAGTGAGGATGACCATGAAGAGGTTGTCAGGGACACACCCCTAAGGGAAAGACCACCCCAGTCAGACATACCTCGTAATTAGTTTGTCAAGGATGTGACAAATAGGGGGAGTAAAAGAAAGTTTATGTGTTTCTGTTTTCTGTTTTCAGTTTGATGTTTAATGTTTCAGTTTCAAGACTTTATTTTGTTTCCAGTTATGCTGTATTGAGACAATTCTGTGCATGTTTGGCTTTAATAATTCTGCAATTTCTTTCTAAAAATATCTTGTTGAAGTATGAATGCCTTTAAACTTGAAACAGGTCTGAAAACTTACTGTGTGCATATAAATTGTGCTTATATGATATACCTGCAATTCTAACTTGTAGGGGGAGCTAAAACAGATACCTCAAAAGTATTGATACAATACAAATGCTGTATTGAATTTGCAGGTGGATTTATGTGGTTTATAAACTTAGTTGATTTGTCCAAACCAATGACAAAGGGGGAGATTGTTAGGACCAGATTTCTGGTCTAAATAATATTAGTTGTCTATTGGTTTTTACTAAATAATCCTATCTGTTTATAATGAACTAAGACAGTGTTGTTAGGTTTCAAGTAATGTTGCAACCTCAGTTACAACCTATGCTAACAGGTTTCAAGTAATGTTGCAACCTCAGTTACAACCTTTGCTGACAGGTTTCAAGTAATGTTGCAACCTCAGTTGCAACCTCAGTTCCAACCTGCTGTTCAGCAGAATTCTGTCTAGTTCTATTTATCTGCATAACTATTCTTTAATAATAATTATTTGTTTTAAACTATGCAGGATATATTCTCAAATGATCTTAAAGGATTAATATGTGTTTATTGAGAATATCAAAGTGGTAAGGAAAGATGTTTCCTAAAAGATATAAGAAGATTAGTTTATAAAGATATGTGTACTTTTAACTAGGAAATCTATATCTCTATTCTTATGCAAATCTTTATCACTTATTTCAATCTTTGTTCCTTATCAAAATCAGTATAACACGTTTAAAAGATTGAATGTAATATGGAGTTGAATGTTTCATATGTTTATGAAAATATATTATCTTTAAAAGATATTATCTTAATATGTTTCCTTTCAAAGTAAAAGACTAATTCCTACTTTCAAGCTTGTTACTAAACAGGTATTAACCAATGATGATTGGAGTCAATCCACGCTGAAGAATCACGTAATGCTTGGAATGATTGAAGCCAATCAACAAAGTCAAAAGCAATCAAAAGATATTGAAGATAGAAGATTGTTTTTACTTGCATATATACTTAGTAACTTTAGCTTGTAAAAGGTGTGTGTTCTAAATTATAAAGAACCCATTCTTGAGAGAATACACGTGAGCTTTTAAAAAGAAAACAATGGTGGGATGTCATTGATTAATTAAGTGATAGTTATAAGGTAGGAGCAATATAGAGATAGGCAGAAAAACCTAGAGGGAATCTGAGAGTTTTTCATTAAGACTTGGGTCCTATATTGTAAACTTTTATAATATCATAATCTGGGTAAGTGCCCCGGAGACGTAGCCTAGTAAGGTGAACTCCGTTGTTAAATGTTCTTGTGATTTATTTTAAGTACACTTAACTTTTTACAGTTCTGTCTATTTAATACACTTGGTTCCAACTGTGGTTGCAACCTCACTTGGAACCTAACTGCAAAACTGCAACTAGAACAGCGGATAGGAATTTCAGCTACTTTTGCTGTCCAGCCCTATTACAATTTTGCTCCTTGTTAAAATCTTTGTGACCTTTCTTTCATGGCTCCATAAAGCAGCTCCGCCACCTCTACCTCTAACACCGCTGATTCAGTCTAAACACCAAACTTGTCTGTTGTCAAATTACACCACACGGTTACATTAAAGGTAGCGTGTTTATACAATCAGCATAATCTGAATACAGTCTGAGACTCGTAGTTCTGAAGTACGAATCGTAGTTCTGAAGGACAAGTCGTAGTTCTGAAGTACGAGACTTGACTTTTTTTTTAAACGGTTGACTTTTCTAAATCAATCTCGTACCTGAGAAGTACGAGTCGTGGTTCTGAAATCAAACTCGTATTTCAGAACTACGACTCGTAATTCAGAAGTACGAGTCTCAAACTGCATTCAGATTATCATGATTGTATAAAGACGCTACCTACATTAAAACTGAATCGTGAAAATTACCTCCTTTGGAAATTGCAGCTTCTACCCTGTCTCGGTAGGCAAGGCCTATTTGGTTTTATCGACGGTTCAGTCCATGCCCACCTGAAACCAGACTTCAGGCTCATACCTTATGGATCCAACAAGATCAACTAATACTTTCAGCCATAATCTCTTCCGTATCAGAAGAACTCCTGCCTCATCTTGTGTAAGTGACAAACTCTCGCGGAGCATGAGAGGTACTTCAGAGGTGTTTTGCATCACACTCTCGTGCGCATGCAACTCAAATAAAACTTTGTCTATCCTCTATCAAGAAAGGTGATATGTCTATGGATAGCTACTACAGTGAAATCAAGAAACATGCAGCAACCCTTGCTGCAATAGGAGAGCCGCTTCGACTATCCGATCACACAGCATACTTGCTTTCTGGGTTAGACTCTACGTACAATGTGCTCGTGACATCTATCCAAACTAGAATAGATCATGTTTCACTTGAGGATTTATACGAGCTATTGATGTCTCATGAGCAGCTCCTCGCCAATCAAACCAGTCCTATCGAACTGCCTCCTGCCAACACTGCCTCTCGACAATCCCCTACCAGTTGCCCAACCGGAACTTATAATCACACCAACCGTGAGAACCAAACAACCCGAAATCAATATCGAAGTGGCTTTCGGGGAGGACAAGGTCGTGGTCGTGGACGAAACAACGGGTTTTCAAACAATCCTCATCCTATTTATTGCCAGCTTTGCCAAGAGACAGGCCACACCGTGATTTCCTGTCCCCATCGTTTCGATCATGCCTTTCAAGGGACGCCAACGTCTCTCAATGCCTATTCTGCTATGACAACTCCTTCGAGTTATGATACGTGGTACCACGACAGTGGCGCAACACATCATATGACTGCTTACCTTAACAACCTCAATATTGGTAGTGTTCCATACAATGGCAATGATCAAGTCCATGTGGGAGATGGCACAGGTCTCACAATTCAAAACACTGGTGACACAAATTTAATTCTGCCACAAAGATCCTTTAAATTATCTAATGTTTTACATGTTCCTCGTATTGATAAGAATTTAATTTCTATAAGTAAAATTACTGATGATAATAAAGCTTACGTGGAGTTTCATTCTCGTTATTTTTGTGTGAAGGACGAAGCCACGGAGAAGCTTCTTCATCGAGGACCATGTGAGGCAGGACTATACCCTTTCCGACAATTCCCTCACCAACCCAGAGCCCTTACTTGCGTTAGAGTTCCATTTGTTGTGTGGCATGCTCGGTTAGCACATGCATCTCCTCGCATTGTCAACTCAGTTATTTCACGTTTTTCTCTTCCTAGTTTAGTTAATAAAACCCGGTCTGTTTGCGGTCCGTGTCAGCAGGCTAAAAACGATCAGTTGCCTTTTAAATTATCAAATTCTAGTTCATCATGTCCTTTTGAATCATTATTTATGGATCTTTGGGGACCCTCCCCCGCACTTTCAATAAATGGAAATCGATATTTTCTTACCATTGTTGATCATTATACTCGTTTTACATGGACATTCCCATTAAAATTAAAATCAGACGCGTATTCTTTATTAACACAATTTCGGACTCGAATTGAGTTACAATTTTCGTATAAAATAAAGTCTGAACATATATAAGCCAATTCACAATGACCCCATCTCACATGGCATTATCGAACCCCAAACTCCCTTGTCAATAATTAGCCATCAACCACCTATCGAGACCCCACCAGTGTCAACACTCCATACGATTCACTCTCTTGTCCATATCCCCTGACTACTTGATGCGGAACACCAACCTGTGGCGCCACCCTCACACGCGATGCAAACAAGGTTACGTGACAAAATTGTTTGCCCGAAGAAATTTGCTGATGGCACTATTCGGTATCCTCTTCCTCGAGCTCTCCTCGCTACACAATCACATAATACTTTCGAGCCGACATGTTATACACAGGCTCTCAAGATATCAGAATGGCGCATGGCTATGAATGCTGAATTCGTTGCACTAATGACTAATGGTACGTGGACCCTCGTGCCTCGTCCAACAAACAAAACTATTGTGGGGTGTAAATGGATTTTCGTATTAAACGAAAACTGACGGTTCGGCTGATCATTATAAGGCACGTCTTGTAGCCAAAGGTTTCCATCAACAAGTAGGGTTCGACTACGATGAGACCTTCAGCCCTGTTATGAAGCAAACAACTATTAGACTTGCTTTGGCACACACTATTACTCAAAACTGGCCACTTAAACAAATAGACGTGTCTAATGCATTTTTACACGGTTTTATTGATGAGGACACCACATGCAACAACCTCCCGGGTTTGTTCGTCAACATTTTCCAGATCACAAATGCAAATTGCGCAAAACTTTATATGGTTTGAAACAAGCCCCTCGGGCGTGGTATTCCCGACTTCACTCCACATTAATATCTCTTGGATTTGTAAATTCAAAAGCTGATACATCTTTATTTACCTTCCGCAATGCTACTGTGACTTTGTTCGTTTTAGTTTACGTGGATGATATAGTAATTACAGGTTCATCATCTACTATTATTGATGCTCTAATCGCCAATCTTGGTGTGGACTTTGCTGTGAAATCATTGGGTGATCTCCATTACTTCTTGGGTGTCGAGGTGCATCGCACTACTAAGGGCTTACACTTATGACAACGTCGTTACATAGTCGATCTTTTAAATCGTACTGGCATGGCAAACACGAAGCCGATTGCCTCATCGATGTCAACGACTGAGCTATTACGAGCTACACAAAATGACCCATTCGAAGATCCAACACTATATAGGAGTACAATAGGTGCCCTAAATTATCTTTCTTTTACACAGACTTGACATTACTTTTGCCGTAAATCGTTTATGTCCGTTTATGCACCGCCCGTCTCGCTCCCATTGGTCTGCAGTCTCTGATCATATTTCAACCATAAATATGAAATGTGTCCAATTATAATAAAGCATGTTATATGAATCCCATAACAAGTACCCAACCACCCTAAGTTCGGCACAAACGCTATGTTGAAACAATCTGGGTATATGGACGATAGTCGGGGTGTTCGGGTTAGTTTCAGTTTGGTTGTTAACGATAACACAAGTCGTTGATTCGGTTTGTACCAAAATAATTAACAGCTGAAACGAAACCTAACCAAACCTTAGCTTTGTTTTGGATCGGTTCGGTAGCTTTAATATTTGAAGAATAAAAAACTCTGAGTAAAGGTTACAGTAGATATAACAAATGGTACTCTAAAGAAGCTCAATTGTATTCTTGGTTTGTATTTTATAAATATATGATACGAAGAATATTGATATCTGTTTATAATTATATTTAAACAAAAATGTATATGAAAATAATCAGTTTGGTTCGCTGTTCAAAAACAAAAATAGCAAATTGAACTTATTAGACCAATTTATGGATTTCTACAATTGAACCAGTTCCATGAATAGTCAGTTAGTCTGCTGGTTTCGCTTTTATACACGCCTAGAAGATAGTTTTAACATTTCCTTATAAAACTATTCATATTAATACTATACAAATATTCAATTACTAGTAAAAAGTTAATCACACGTTGACGTTTAATGACATAAATCTTGTAATATATTTTATTTTGAACATAATATTCAGATTTGATATCATTTATTGTAGTTATGCAGGTTAAAACGAATTTTTAATTAAATTAGGCTATATCGGTAATTAGAAAAATATACTGAGTATAAATTGTTAATTAATTAGATTAGTTATATTGATAATTATTAAAACATAGTGAAATTATTTTTGAAAAATTAGATTAAACAGACTCATTTATCTGATATTGAGAACGATATGCTAATTGTTTAACAGATAATGGTCATTGCAATGAGACTTGTTGAACTAATCATGTCTTAATTATGCGTGTAGCCGAAAACATAGCCTTGATTTGTTGACCTACACCGAACTATATTACCCAACTGTACATCTTTAAACCTTTATTCCCAACATCTACAACTATACAATAAGACATTCAAAAACTCACTGCAACACAAACCTATATCACTACCACCAACCACATATCCACTGCCACCAGAGCTCTGGCGAAGCTCAGGTGAAACTCTGTCGAGGCACCGAAAAGATGTATAATGCTCCGGACAAGTTAACCGGAGCTCCGACATGGCTCCGAGAAGCTCTGTAATGATGTACGATGCTCCGGCTAGCTACGCGGAGCACTAACAAGGCTCAAAAATTAGTCCAGAGTTTTGGCGAGCTTCCACGATCTCCGACAAAGCTCCGATTGGTTTTTCGAAGCTCCGACGAGCTTTGTAGAAGCCTCGATGGACTACCCAGAGCCTAGACGGACCATCCAGGTATCCCAGGGTCTCATGCACGGGCGGAAGCAGCACCAAATATGTGCGGTTGCCAAAATTAATAAAAACGTATAATATTTTTTAAACTATAAACATGTAAAAACCGGATTTTTTTAAACCTTTTTTATCATATTTTCTTATTTTTTTTATCTTACTTTTTTAATTAAAATGTATTTGATTTCTATTTTTTTTAATTTTCACTCAATTTCGACTTTGTTTTCAAATTACAAAAAAAAACACACAACAATAATATCACGTGCAGTCATGTGTCGAAATTTTCAGCGTTTCAAAATTGACTAAAAAATAAATAAAATAAAAAGCAAAAAAGATACAAATGTTAAATTTAAAAAATCAAGTTATAACAAGTAAAAATATTAAAACACGAAGATAAAAAAAAAATATTAAAAAAAATCTAAAACAACCAAACGTATATTAAATAATAGATATATACAAACAATTAAATATTTATTACATAATTTTAGTTTACTCAATTCAATTAAAATCAAACCACCAAATTTTTTTTTTAAAATTTTGTTTGCACTCACCACTACTCTAATTATTATTTTTGTTTTATTTTTTTAAAATGTGTGTTACATGTCAACATGATAAGTTGGTGTAAAATGTATTTTATAATCAATTGGCTAATGTTAATTTTTTAAGTATCATACTATTAATATAAGTTAATCCAAAAAAATTCGAGGCTGCCAAAAATTTTAAAATTTTTAAAAATACCCTTACTCTAATATTTTAATTACTTTTAAATGTCATCATTTAATTCAAATACATAAATAACTTAAAAAAATGTTATTTTCCACACATATTTATATTCTAAACAAAATCGTTATGTGTATTCTTTATAAGAGTAAAACATTATATTACTATTTATATACAATTGTTAATTAATTATATTTAATCATTCGATATTTGATTTTTTAAAAAAATATTAATTTTATTTGCCGGGATTATATCCATGTCACTACGTATCGCATATGCAATGTGTGGGCAACTGTTACTAGTTAATTATATATAATCAGCATATATAAAATCATGTTATGTTATTGCACTAATAATATATAATTTTGTGAATGGTTGCCAAAAAAATATTTAACTGATTGCCAGAATAATATATGTATAAATTATTATGAAAAATATTAATAAAAAAAAAATCGAAATTGTGCGGCAACCCCTGGTCATATGGGTGTGCCGCCCCTGGTCTCACGTTGGTCTGAATGATTCATCGGTGCTCCGATGGGATTAGCGGAGTTTCCTTAAATGCTTCCATTAACTCAAAAAAAAATTAACAAATAAAGAAAACGCAGAAGCAATTTTACGAGAGCCTTCAAAAGCGTTAGCAAAGATGAAAGAAAACACACTATAACCATGAGATAACTCAAATATGCTTCAGCTGCATAGCTATTGCTATGTACTTCAAAAAATATATTTCTATTGGTATGTACTTTAAAAAGTATATTTTTTTTATATGTAAAGACATAATTTTAAAGTTTAATATCAAAATTTTGAATTACATACTTACATGTTTACCCTTTAAGAATACTTCATAAAGTGCATATCTATGCACTTCAAAATTTGCATACATATTATTATGTTAATATCAATGCATACTAGTTGGTATGCAAAATTAAAATGTGCATCCCGATTGATACATGTTAAAAGTTTTGAATTGCCAAGAAAAAAAATTAGATTTCAACTTTTTGAACTATGATATGCAGTTTCGAAACGTACATAGCAATAGGTACGCACCGATGAATGATACGTATCGATTGTCATGTCCTGCAAAAAAGGATCCAAATTATTGATCAAGAAGTCAAGTTGGTCCATGACAAGACAAATTATACATGTGTATGCATTTCAAGAAAATGCATATCATTCAAAATATACATCTTAATTATTATGTACCTTGTAAAAGGTGCACAAATAGGTATTAACTTTAAAAATCAAATATATTTTTTAGTAATTAAACTAGTTTCATCCATTTAAACTCAACTTATAACCTTACTTTGGTAAATTGCAAATGATTTTATTTGAGATGCATAACGCTTTTTAAATTTTCATACGCACATGTATACACTCCATAAAATGCACACTCTTTTTACCATTAAAATTCATATTATTTTCTTAAAATGTGGAATATCATATTTGTAAAGTGTATATCTACAATTATGCCTTTTAAGAAATGCATTTTAGGAGTGCATACAACCATGTACGCACTGCTTACACGGTCGTACGCACCAATTGGTTTTGATATTTTAAAATATGCATATCAATTGATATAATTTATTTTTTAAAAATCCAAATTAAAAAAGAATACTCATCTTTTTAACTTTATACCAATAAATAAGTACATACCAAATGGTATGCAAACTTTAAAGAATATAAACAAAATCAATATATCAAATAAACCATAGAAGAAAGTGTAAACAATAATATTAAACAAATAAAAAAACTCACTACTCTTACAAATACAAAATTAAAAATTAGATAAATTCATAAATATCAAATCCAGACTAAAAATAAAAATAAAAAACTTAAAAATTCAAATCGCGCAAATATGTTCTCCAAACCTACCATTTACCAAATAAACAATAAAACACAAATATATATTAATTTATATTAATATTAGTGACAAAATCCATCAATTTGAAAAAAAATTCATCCATATGACGTTCCCAAATCGATTTCAAAGCCCTAATTTGGCTGTAATTCCAATTCGGAAAGATGCAATAGTCAAATGACCGAATTAAATGCGCACATGAAGTCAAACATCTCAAAATTCTCCTTTTTGATATAAAATTCGACCTGATTGACCCAATTTTTCAAAACGAATCTTTTACACCACCAAAACCAAATAAATTTGAACAAATCACACGAATGTATATATAGCTCTTTATCATTTCATATATGGAGATATAAATAGAAAGGTATATGGAAATAGTAAGGATAAAGAAAGAATGGAGAAAAAAAAAAGTAATTGGAAGTGTGACAAAAGGTATTATCTCACGTTTAATTGATGCTTGTGTTGTTATTTTTTTTTCTTCAGTAGTTTAGTTTTTGTGAATAAAAGTTTTGGTTGTGACTTTTGGTAATTTTGTTTTAAAATTTGTATGATTTGGTAATTTTCTCTAAATTTCAGTCGTCAATCTAATCTTACTTATTTACTCGCCAAATAATACATAAATTTCCCGAGATCTTTCATTTGTTAATTTTCTTCACAGATCTCCTTTTTGTTATCATTCAAATTGCTTTAAATATAGGGGGTATATTATGATTAATGAGACTCGAACGCTTTGTAGGAAATGAAATAGTATAAAGATGGAAGAAAAAGAACATGATTTTAAATGCATAGAAATGTTCTTGACAATATTACAGGAGATTGAGCGTGAAGTAATAAATAAGATGACACGGGCGATTGATCAATCGAGTAATGTTGATGACTTTAGAAATCGTGAGGGTTCAAGTCCCTCTATCCCCAAAAGGTTATTTGACCCCCTAACTATGTATCCTATGCTATTTCTATTCTATCTTTCATTTAGTTGTCACTACACAAAAATACCAAAATAGGGATTAATGACGATATTTTTTGTTACGAGCTTATTAGCGACGGTTTTTGTGACGGCTTTGTAACAGTTTAGTCAATTTGTGACAGATTTATGACAGCTTTTTAAATTAGTGACAGGTTTGTGACAGATTTTGACTCTCACTAAATCAAATATTATTTTGTAGTGTGTCAATCACAAAGCCACAAAAAATGTTGACATATAAAAATTGGCAAAATTATTTAAAAAAAAAAATGAAGTCATGTAATTGAACATTCGAATTATATGATTAACTTTTATAAATTTTCGTTTCAACAACTTTGATTCAAATTATTGATCGGTCAAAACTGATCGTAGTTACATTTAGTATAATTAATTGGGAACTGATGAAGTAGTTAATTAAAAAAATTAGCAATGAAGAATTTATTAATTACTACTTTTAATTTTTCTCACAACTTAATGAAAGTTTTTTTTTTTAACCATCTATATATACTGTGTAGTTGGTATAACTTAGTAATTATTAAGCATTACTTATAGATTGTTTTGCAAAATTTCCTCTTATAATCAATTTCTATCACGTTGTATTTATGCTACAATGAACAATCTTAGTCGTCAGCTATGTATGTCAAGAACGGTGACCATTTACTCTTGTTACCGTTAATAACCTATTTACGTTTCCAATATATCTAATATAATATATAATTATGCTCTTTTACTTTAATAATTTAACATACATTAACAAAATTATAAAATGATAGCTACAAACACCATTCTATAGCCACAATGTCAATTGACAATTGTGCAATATATATATATATATATATATATATATATATATATATATATATATATATATATATATATATATGACAATGAATCTGAACTGCTTCGTTCGTTTGAAACTAAAATCTCTTAGAGCGACTTTCAAATTAGCGTATATAAGTTGTGAAAATTAAAATATTGAAAGATTAATCATAACATGATCCATAAAAATATTATTTCAAAAACTAAATACATCAATTTTGCAAGACAGCATACTAATATATTTGGTTCAAATAAACCGGAAGAGAAGTAATAATATATTTTTTAATGTAATCACAAAAAGACATGAACAACAGAAAAACCAAAAATTGTCACATGAACATGTCTTCGAATTTCATAGGCAAGACAATGTTTTGAAATTTATTTTTGCCGGTTAAAAATGTTATGACAAAGAAAAACAATGGCGCCAATTTCATTTGGCAAATAATTTTGGCGGGTAAACAAATGTAACACCAACACTTAGACCAAAGGGTAATATAGTAATTAACCGATCCGGTTCTAGGGTTTTCTTGTCTCATATATTTAGTATTTTCCCGAACCAGTTTCGGTCTTATGTCGGTTCATCCTCTATTAATATATTGGTTAAAATGCAAATGACACCCATGTTGAAATTAATTTCCAAATAACCTCTATAAATTTTCAACTTTTGTAATTTATTCCCATATTTTTCCCAACTTGAGTAGAATATTTCAAATCTTATTTTAAGATGGCATAACCATGTGATATTTAGGTCCAATTTAGTATGGTTTTCGTGTACTCTAATTAGTTTCTTCATATTTAATGCTTTTTAAAACAAAAGCAAATTTTGTTTACTTTTTTCTTTCATGAAACAATTTTGAACAATTTTCAGTTAGTTCTTGCAAACTTAGATATTAAAAAGATACATATGCACAATAAAAAAAATCTTTAAATCAACGGGACACGATTGTGTTTACATTGTTAAGTTGCTAACCATCATATATTTGGAACATAAGGCCTAAAAAATATATATCAAGATGCAGACAATTAATCATTCATCTAAAATCATCGAACGTTCGACATTTATTCAACTATCATCTCAATAGTAATGAGTGCGGAGTTATAAGATACCCTTTAACACACTAAGTGAATAGAGTGAAAATACAAAATCAACTAAGAGTATCCACATTTGATGCAATAGCTTTCACCGGTTACATGATTCCAAATAATAAATAAATAAATAAACCATTATCTTACATAAACACAAGTCATATACATCTGGTATGTTTTTATCACATTGGACATACTAAGTTCACTTATCACCATTTTTTTTTTTTAATATCATTAACTATTTTAAACTCTTAATAAATTGATTAAAAAGTTCACGACAAGTTGCTATAAACTGAAATACTATACAGACATAAATGCTCTCCGCTCATATAAATGAAATTGAATTCATTAATTTTACATTTAACCCTCAAGCAATATCATGTCACCAGTTAACTCATTTGTTAACTGTGACCATCAATTTAGAGTCTGACACTAAATCATGACCATTGAAATGTGTAAAAAAAAAAAAAAAAACTTTTCCCTTCCTAACTATTGACACTAAAGTATACACTAAGGCTTATGCTCTGGATGCTCTAACGAATATCAAGTTATCCCGCTATTCAACGTAAATTTGAGGTATAAGTTTTATAGGGGCTATTTGTAACTTAAGAATTGTCAAAGGGGTTGATTTGCAATATTATAAATATGTAAGCATCTATATCTACACATCCCGCCTCTATGTTGTTCCCAACATTAACACCCCCCCCCCCCCCCCCCCAAAAAAAATAAATAATAATAATTAAAAAAAATGCCTAGTTTTTAATACACTGTTTAGCCCTAGTTTCTCTCTCTCCTTTCTCAGCCGCAATAACCCACTTTGATCACTCATTTGAGCTTTTAATTTTTAATTATATTCTTGGTTTAAATAAGTGACAGAGATGGTGGATCCTCGTGAGGATAAAGTAAGTCATCACCTCCTCTATTTTTTTTTACTACTTTTTTTTTTGTTATTTTCTCTTTCTGTTTTCATAAATGTGTTTTTTTAGGGTTTTTTCAAATGGGTTTTCATTAGTACCAGGAAATAATGTCTTTTTGTAATTGGAGTTTGATTAAATAGTAGGCATTGATGGGTTTTTGTATTTGGGTTTTGATTAAATGGTTATGATGAATCTTTTAATGGGTTTGATTAAATAGTAGGCATTAATGGGTTTTCGTATTTGGGTTTTGATTAAATAGTAGGCATTAATGGGTTTTCGTATTTGGGTTTTGATTAAATAGTAGAGATTAAATGGTTATGATGAATCTTTTAATGGGTTTGATTAAATAGCAGGGATGAATGGTTTTCTTTTTGTAACTGGGTTTTGATTAAATATAACAGAGATTGATGAATTTTTTAATTTAAATAGCAGGGATTATTGGTTTTATTTTTTGTAACTGGGTTTTGATTAAATATAACAGAGATTAATGGTTCTGATGATTTTTTTTAAAATTTAAATAGCAGGGATTATTGGTTTTATTTTTTGTAACTGGGTTTTGATTATAGTAGAGTTCATATAGTTCTGATGTTTTTTCTAATGGTTTTTGATTAAATAGCAGGATCAAAAATGTCTTTTTGTAATTGGGTTTTGATTAAATAGTAGAGTTTATATGGTTCTGATGATTTTTTCTGATGGCTTTGAACAAATAGCAGAGATTAATGTTTATTTTATTTTGAAATAGGGTTTTGATTAAACAGTAGAAATAAAGGGTTCTGATGATTTTTTTTCTATTGGTTTTTTATTAAATAGCAGGGATTTATGTTTATTTTTGTGTAATAGGGTTTTGATTAAATATAATAGAGATTGATGGGTCTGATGGTTTTTTGATAGGGTTTTGATTAAATAGTAGAGATTAATGGTTCTGATGTTTTTTTAAATTGGGGTTTGATTAAATAGCAGGGATTCATGTTTTTTTTTTGTAGTTACCTGGTTTTGATTAAATAGTAGATATTATATGGTTCTGATAATATTTTTTAATTGTGTTTTGATTAAATAGCAGGAATTAATATGTGAAGGAAGTGAAGTGAAGAGCTGTGTTGATTGTGGAGCAACAAAAACCCCTCTTTGGAGAAGTGGACCTGCTGGCCCTAAGGTCTTTATCTATTTATACATACATATGTATCTTTCTAACTTTTTGTATGTATTTTTATCTTTCTTTTTATTCCATTTTGTTGAAATAAACTATAAAAACTTAATCGCATTGATAGAACCTTGGTCAGCAACTAATTAGTTTTTTTTTTTTTAATATTATGGTGTTGATGGATGATTATGTAGGTAGTTAATTAGTAGCTATTTTATAAAGTTAGGTTTTTTCGTAGTGGGGTAAAACTATTGGGGTTAGGGTTTTTGGTATTTATACATATGCATCTATCTGTTTTTATATTTTTATCTTTCTTTTTCATTCTATGCTGTAGAAGTATATTTCAAACTTGATCTTTTGATGGAACCTGAAATTGTAGCTGATTGTTTTGCTATTTATTAGCTAATTAAATAAAAAAGACGAGGGCAATGTTAGAAGTGATGTTATATAATCAGATGTGGTGATGATTGGGTATGGATATGTATCTATCTATTTATGTTATAACGGAAACAGATAGACGTAAGCCCTGATATGAGACCTGGATTGGGATTAAGTAGTTTTTATTTATTTTATAGTTGATGGTAAGACGTTCATTTTATATGTAACCCGGGTTTTCTTTGTGGGATGAGAGATTTCCTGTATTATTTGGACTTAGTTAGCATTATTTATATCCCTGCATTATTTCTTTTGATGACTACATATGAGTAGAGATGACTTATTTAATTTCTCACAATTGAATGATGCCTTGATAGTTTCAACATTTACTTGAACTTGTGTTTACTGCTCTGTGGAGCATAGTTCATACTTTGGTTATAAATATAATCCTTAATTAAAGATCCAAATTTGGACATGTTTCATTACTGTTCTTTTAGCTGTGGCGTGATCTGTGATTAAGGTGTGGAGTAGCTGAGGTTATGGCAGAAACAATTTGTTGTATGCTTAATATCAGTACTTTATTTAATTTAGAGGGAGTTCCTGTGGTTTGTTTAGATCCTCTGTCTTGTCATTAGATTTGTTGATCTGGCTTTAAATTAGTTTTTCGTACAGGTGGGTTAATGAGTATTCTTGTTTTATTAGGTAACTAGCTAATGCATTGCTTGATTTTAGTGTTTGGTTGGTATTTACCCTCGTATTATGGGCTTAGAATAAGTCTTCCTCGCAATTGGTAACATATCTGATGAGCAAGATGATCTTTGTAGTCAAAGTCTAATTAAGCTTCACTTATTGTTTGATTGAAGATCCAAATTTTAAGCTTCATTTATTTTTATTCAGAAATATAAATACAATACCCAGTCATAAACCTGGGAAACAAAGTTTGATGAAGTTCTTTATTTACAAAATAGAAACAAAGCAGTGTTTGTTATGTGTAGAGGTCATCGCCATACTTCTTTTTCAAATTCCGTTTTCATGGGTCACTGAGAAAGTATTAAACATTATGTGTACTTTTAGTGATGCATTGCTATGAACTTTGAGATGTATCTGCATGTTATCTCCCTTGGGCATCCTTGTGTCATAATCTTTAATTGTTAGATAATGCTGGTTTTTCTCCTATGATGTAAGCCGTGGTTAACCTTTTCAATAGTAACTATGTAAATTTACTTGAGCCTGTATCTATTGTTAGGTTTCATAAATGATTGGTTTTACATGATGATTTGCAGATCTTTCAATTTGAGTTTTAATTCTATTCTATCATTGTCGGATTTCTGGTAGATAGATTAACCTATCTTCAATCTTATAAAACATAGTTAGAATTATTGAGCTGGCCTCTATAGCTAGATCTTACTATATGATCCTTCACGGTTAGATACTATTAGATGGAGAGTTTAGTGACTTTAGTCTAGTTTTGCTTGATGAGAGACACAGAAACTTTTGTTCAGCTTTAGTATTTGTTTTTTTACTACCCTTCTGCCGTGGACGAATTATATGAAAGCACAAGCTTGCTTAAAGTTACCCTAGATACTTGTCTGATTCAAGTAGATAATGTGTCCTCTGTCAATTCCGTATGAGCTTAACTTATTGGTGTTCTGTATTTTGTCCAATGTAGAAATGGAAATTTAGACTTAGTACCTAGCCATTGACCTGGGATACTATCGTTTACTGAACCAACTGTTATGAAATAGAAACAGCATGATTCGCTATTGGTAGATGGGTATTATTGCACAGTTCTCTTTCGAATTTTTAAATCTCAACTGTACATTCTGTTTCTGTATCTGATTGTGGTTTTGGTAAAAATTCGCAGTCCCTGTGCAATGCTTGTGGGATCAAAAGCAGGAAAAGAAAAGGAACAGCAGTATCGGGTGTTACTAAAAGCTCAACAGAAGAAAAGAAAGCAAAGAAACTTGGCACAAACACTCAGAATGTGACATCTAGTAGCAGCAGCAATAATGACAACGAAAAGCAAAGCAATGGAAATAAAAAAGGAAACGGCAGCAATGCCAACAGTAAATCGAGTCAATTGCTGAAAAAGAATTTAGCACCACTTGGACAAGAAGTGGTGTTTCAGAGATCAATTGCAGAGAGGTTAAGAAGGCGACCTGGGGAAGATGAACAAGCAGCTATGCTTTTGCTGGCTCTTTCTGGCTGTGCTTATTAAGAACGATAATTAGAATAATAAATTAGAGGAGTGAATGTTGTTACTTAGGTTGCCTATTGTATCTTTTTAACATCTGAAATGAGATCTTAACCTTGTTCCGTTTGTAGAATGATGGGAATCTGAGAATGTAGATCAAGTCCTTAGTTTAACACCTTATCATGGCCCATCTTATAAATTTGATTTTACTTTTTGCTGCTTGTAAAGTCTGGCTTCTGAATCCTATTTCCTCTTTTTGAATAAACAATTTTCGGTATTAATGTGTTGCCTCTGAGCATCTTTATGGCCTTGATTCTGTGAGATGCAATTTGTTTCTGCAATTCCTTTTAGTTGTTGGGGGATTGCTTGTAGTACAGTCTTTTGTGCATAGGCGAGCTCTATCGTTATCGTTCCTTGAGTAATTAGGATATAGCACTGTCCTACAATCTTGTGTTATTAGGAATTTAGGATCTTCTTTGGTGACAGAATATGATGTTAAGAAAGGTACTCTCCTGAAACTCAAACCATATAACGCAGATAAATCAAGAGCCCGCCTCCATTTATTTTACTCGTTGGTCTTCGGTCATGCGTTAACCACACAGTTATTTCTTCTGGATAAATAATGTGGGGAAATGTCATAACTTGGTACTCCATTGCTCATAAATTTAATGCTCGACTTTTGTGACCCTTAAGTGTTAAAAGTTAAACACATGATTCAGTGCCTTCTCTCTCCGTCCAAATTCAATACTCCAAACTCTGGCATTTTAACTTCCAAATTAACCAAATTAACCAAATTAAACAGTGCAAAGCTGTGATGAAAGACTGAACAATGCAACTCGACGAGTATAACTGTTTATCGTATATTTTGTGCTTGCTACTGTTTTAGCTTCTTGTATTTTCTTTGCTTGGTTGTGGAAATGTTGAAAAGGGGAATCTGTGGAAAAGGGTATGTACAAATGTCCCTAAATTAAGTGTTAATGGAGAAAAAAATTATCTTCTTGTTGACAATGAATTTTGGGGACTTCTTTTCTTGTTTAGGCTGGGTAGTTGGTTTCCATCTGTCGAAAAGACAAATGCGATCGTGTTTATCTAGTTTCATTGTATGGACAACTCGGTTAAGGGATTCTTTTATCGAAACTTGAAACTACACTGTAAATTTGTAGGATTTCAATATGCATTTAGATAGATGGAGTTCTCTATTAGCCAGTTGGCCTCACTTTATCATGGTAACGCAGACATATGTGCCCGTCACTCTAAGTTCATCATAAAAGCCTAACATTTAGGTCAATTTTAGGAGGATTAGTTTCCTAAAAATTTGAATGAACGTAGTTTCTTCTCAACCTACAAAATTCCAGCTTAGTTGCTTGAAAGTTGCAAACAAACAAGCGTCAACACATTCAACCACATCCTCATATTTTTCTCGGTTACTGCATTCTTTGAGTTTAGCACTTTTCTCTATTCCTTTATTAAGTTCAACTACTGTAGTATTTATGATCCCTGTGTCTCCAACTGTCCATCAACCACATCATATTGGTGCAATATCAACACATTACTCTGAGGGCAACAATATTCATGTTAACTTTAAAACATGAGTATGCAAAAGTGATTTACTGATTTGTGTTGTTAAATGGACGTGGACGAGTATGTAGTGCCCTCAAGTTCTTTAACGAAACAGTTTATACAGTTGTGCTTTTTCAGTGACCGATGAAAAAAGATATGGTTGGGAAGCTCCAAATGTAATTATGAAGCTTATGGGATTAAATATCATACCAACATCTAATCTTATAAATCTCTTTTCAACCCCACCTCTCGATTCACAGTGTTTTGAAAATTCTAAAAACAATTCATGAGAAGCTCAAATTTATTCCAGGAAATCACATTGCAGAGCCTCAGAAGACTATGAACCGACAGATGAAGCAGTTTCCGTCACAAATTTACCTCCTAAATCAGCAGACCCCAATTCTCATTACAGAAGTTTGTCTCCTAGCAAAAGTTCCAGTTTTATTTCGTCTAAAAATGCAGCTCAAATTATGGAAGCAGCTGCTAAAATAATCGACCTGTGGCCTCGAGCAGCAAGGCCAAAAAGCAAACGTCATCAAAGTTATGAGCAAGAAAGTGGAAACATAGTAGAAAGCTAAAGTCTAATGCAACTAAAATTCTCAAAGGTCAACCTACGAACAAGAGGTCAGGTATCGCCAGTTTTACGGGTTCCGTTTCTTATGTTATTGTGTTCTCTTTTATTTTTCTTGTCATTCTCTCTTGTCCTACTTAATATTTATGGCATGGTTTATATCGGTTTAACTCCAGAGAGATTGGAGATGGTTTTCCGAAATCATAATTAGAGACGTGTCATTTCATTTTATTTAACTTTGTAAATACAAGTAAGAATGAGATGTATATTGATTATTGAATCAGGTTATTCGTAGGTTCTTATACCAGGAAATGATGCATTATAGAAATGCAGAATGTATAAGCTTCTACATGCATACAAATATTGATAATGACATTCTGCACAGAATGCTAGTATATCATATAGTTTATATGTATAGCACTAATTATTTACTTCACAGTTTGTCTTCATAGTTATATACGAATATAGTGACAACAAAACACGACAGTTAAATTTTAAAAAAAAAACGACATTAGTGTTAAGATAAATAGTTATCACACATCTACATTAAATAAGTACGTCGAAGAACTTGTGAAGTTTTTTATTTCTTAAATAAAGTACAATGATAATTACCAAACAGAAAACCAACAAAATTCAACACTCTCAAAACAATAAAAAATTCCCAAAAAGTATGAACATAAGCACAAACAGCACATGTATGGTTATCTTGTCTGAACTTCCCTCTTCATAACTGAAGTGCTTGGCTATATTAAAATTACCTGCAGAAAAAAAAGAAGAAGACATTTTCACACCTTGGTCAATCTGGAAGCTTAATAGTAAATTAATTTAAGTTGATATTTTTATTTTTCCGTTACCTCGTTGACTACCGTATCCGCAACCTGCTTTGATGGTCTCTCTCACATCTTCAATAGTTGCCTTGTTGTAAAACTCAAAGTGCAAAAAACTATTTCCGATACAGTCAAGCACAAGGTGCGTCTCGGTTTTACAAGGGCCGTTGCAGTATTGATCTGTGTATTCGTGTGGCACATTGAGGGTCCCACTTTCTGTCAATCTATATGATTCCTCACAACTGTTGTATATCTGCCAAGAAAAATGTCATAAATAATTACGTAGAAACACAATGAGGTGGTGATGACAACTTTGTAATTTCGAGTGACAGCTTTAGATTTACACTTTCATGGCGATGACAACTTTGTAATGTCGAGTGACGTCTTTAATTTTAAATACTTCCCTGGTTTTGCTTTTGAATGATTGGATTAAAAGCTGTCAACAAGATTATTTACGAGCATAAGCATTTTCCTGTCATCACTCTTTTGGAAAATAAATGGATTTCTAACAAGATAGACAAGTTTGGCGATGGGATCTACGAATTTTTTGCACTAGTCACTTAGAAAAAACTGTTTAAAAGCATCACAGGGCGGAAACTGAAATTCTCTCTACTTATGAAATTATTGTTGAAACATAACAATGCTTTACAACAGTTTGATCTGGACGATAATATTCTGATATTTTCTATCAATTTCAATAGCAATTTTGTAATCAATAGCGCCTTTCACGGTTGTTTAATTTTGGACGAGGCGATAAGTACTGGCCAACAATAATGATGCGCAAAAAGTATGTGTTTGCACCCTTACTTATTTGCTAAAGTGAAAAATCAATCTTGAAAATGTAAGGATTTCTAACAAGACAGACACACTTTACAATGGATATATCGTTTTGCACCAAGACATATATTGTTTAAGAATTATTAAATGAGCATATGTTAAGTTTTCAGCTACTTACATAGTTATTGTTGAAACATAGTAAGGCCTTGGCAACAGTTTGAGCTGGATTTTCAGTTTCTCCAACTTCAGAATAATCTTCTTCTGCTTTCCCTGCCAATTATAAAATTAAAAAAAAAATGTCACAGTTACTAATTATAGTTTGATAAACATAGAGTGTGAGATTTTTTTAATGAAAAATCGCGTGTCCAAAGATTTGCTAAAAGAAGTGTACCAAGTTTGCAGTTGAACTGAATGATGTTGATGAGAGCTAACACCAAAATCCAGTACTTAACCATCATTATAAATGCCAATACAGAAACCAGAAAAACTTGCAAGTAATTTTATTTATTTTTGACAATTAAACGGACCAACTTTAATTAAAATGGGGAAAACCCGCCCAAAAGGGCAAACGAATTACAAGAGAAAAAATAAAGAAAACGATAACCGGATGCTATCCGTTAACAAACTTGCAAGTTAATTGGAGAGAAGAGGAGTCAAGTATACTATATATAGATGTGAGCAAACCAATACTACTAAAAGAAGAAAACATTTAAGTATTAAAGGTGGTTATAATTTATTCTTTAAAAAAAAAGGAGATTGTAATTTAATTACAAGGACACGAGTCATTGTAAATTGTAATACAAGTTTACCATAACAGCTATGCCTCAATTTTTGTATATTCTACTATATGTAATCTAATAACTTTACAAAAATAGAGAAACATGGAAATGGAGAAGATTGTAAGAGAAGTGTGTTTAGTGGTTACTAAAATGGGAGAATCACCAAGGTAGTGTGTTATCATTCTTTCTCACTTTCTGGTAAATAAAATATGAGGCAGAGGTGACTTAGAAGAGAAGGTAGTTGAAGTGCAAGTTACCAACTTTTTTTCTGCTAATTAAGGCCTTCTTTCTTCAAAGTTGAAATCAAATTTATTTATCTTTCTAATGTGTTGTAAGTTAACCATCTAAGAGACTTGAAATATGGTTTACTAATACCCATTTTGTAAAATAAAATAAAAAGAGATAGGTAGTTCACAATATCGGAAAAAACTTCTCAAAAATGTGAACCCTGAGGCCCCAAACATCGATGTAATACATAAAAAGTAATCAAGCAGCATAATAAAAATCTGTTCTGGACATGAACCAGAAACAACTTAAAAGTTTAAATTCAAAAAAGTGTAACTACCATTATATTTTCTATTAAATAATGAACAACAAAACAAACTATAGGCTAAAAGTTAAAAGAGGAAAGATTCGTATTACATCTATGAGGAAAGTGATGGATACATACATTTTGAGTCTTTGACTACCATTAAAATTTAACCCCTAAATAACTATTTCGAAGTATAACCCCAGCAAATGCGGTGTTAAAAAGAAAACAAATAAACTATTTTAAACTATAAATCCAGCAATTTTGGGGTAAAAAAGGAAATACATAATTTGGTTTCATTCCATCTCAGCCCCTGCTACCGATGATATAAAGTGTATGAGAGTTGCTACTAGTAGTAGTTTACTGGTTGTCAACATAGTTATTATGTCCAAAAAATGATGCTACGATAAATGATCGACAACTATAAGCCGTTGGCGTTGGACTTGGACATGCATACTCATCCACCAACTAAGAAAAAGAAGGCGCGTCATTTCGCCACCGATGCAACAGACTCTTAAGAACACGCATGTTACAACGTGGGCTGCACAAAAGACCAAGCTCATAGTAGTAATTCGGTATTGTTAGCCCATTAGGGATGGCCCAAACTCATCATCTGGCCCAATGTCGTATCTGTGCCCGATTGTCCTCACTGACCAGTTGATCCCATGTAACCCAGTTGTTACCTGATCAAGCTCAAAAAGCAAATTAAAGAAATACCAGCTACAAATAGTTATAGCAATTAAGTCGTTAGGATTGAATAAAAGTACTTGTAACAAGGTATTTGTGTTAGCTAGACAGAGTTTAGAGTTATATATCCATTGGCATTGTTAATACGGACCATATAAAAGTAAAACATGTTTATAGCCATACTTGCTAACAATGCCGCCTCACTAGTGCAGGTTGTACGAGCCTAAAAAAAACACGGTTACCCCGATTTGTATTTTTTAATATGAAAAAATTAATACTAGACGGCAAGGAGATTTAAATTACTTTGTAATATTCTAATAATTAGATGATTGGACATTCAGGGTTACCCTTAAAAAATTCAATCTTTTATTGTCCAAGGTTCGAGCCTTATTCGGCTGTCATAAGGCCGTCCCTGCTTGCAAAGAAAATCATTTTTCGTTCCTCTTACATAAACCGCTTTTCCCGTTACCAGTTTCAAAATTACGTTTTCCATTTCAGATTTACTTACTTGTTTCCTACTATTTTGTTAAATAAATCCCATAAATATAAATTTCTATTTTTTATTTCCCATATCACTTCCGGTTTTCCCGTTTTCCTTTCCCTTACTTATACCATCAACCACAATTGTAAGTTGCATTTTTTATAGATTAAGAACTTAAAATAAAAGATTTATTTGTCTTAATCCAACTGTTTCTTAGTGCCATTTTCAGAATTTTGATTAAAAGTAAAAAATTAAAAAACTAACTAATGTCCCTAGTCATAGGTAACGGTATTTGTCTTAATATGTTTATTGTAGTAATTAAGTAATGACACAACCATAATAATTAACGAAATTGATTAATTTAATACATACTTTTGGTAAACCAATAATGTTATGATATGAAATGTAAGTTGTAACCATATTTATATTAAATATAACTTAATTTTGAAACATTGTTTAATGTTTGAATATAAAAACGAAGTAAAAATTAAACATTATACACGCATACAATTAATAAAAAAAATAACGCACGCATTTCAAAGGACATAACTTTTTGTATTATTGCCCACGCCCATTTTGACCCATTAACTAAAACAAACGTTTTTATTCTTATCTTTATTGAATTCTTAAAAAAGTCCTTTAACACTATTTGGTACTCATTCGGTATTCATACGAAACTACGTGTAATTTTGACTAATAAATAACTCATAATCTATGTTATTGAAATCAAATTTTTTAAAATATAACCACATAGTTTAAATATTAAACTATATGAATAAATTTTAAAAATTTATATTTTAACAATTTAAAACGAAATATTTACGGGTTTTTTTTTTAACAACATGAATACTATTCAATACTTATTATTAAATATACTAACTACTCCATTTCGTATAAACTTGCTTTCCTTGCTCTGTAATTATTTCATTTCTTATTCAAAACAAATTCTCTCAATTATTTTTAAAAAAATACCTTATTCTCTCCATCAAAATATTCTCTCTATATATATACTAACTAATCATTACTTATGCGTTACGTGTGCGATACGTAGTGACATAGATATGATCCCGACAAATAAACTTAATATTTTTTTTAAAATTTAAATATCGAATGATTAAATATAATTAATTAACAATCGTATATAAAGAGTAACATAATATTTTACTCTTATAAAAAATACACAACGATTTTATTTGAAATATAAATGTGTGGAAAATAACATTTTTTAAGTTATTTATGTATTTGAATTGAGTTATGACATTTAAGTGTAATTACAATATTAAAGTGAGGGTATTTTTGGAAAATTTGGGCAAAATTGGCAGTCTCAAAATGCTTGGGTTGGCTTAAATTGGGCAGTCTCAAAATAATTGGGTTGACTTATATTAATATTAATATATATATATATATATACCTATATAATATATATATGATATGTATTTTTATATGCATAAATAAAACATTCGTTTCTGAGTTTATAACATAATAATAATAATAATAATTAATCCGACAAAGTAACTTTCTCTCTGTCTCTCTCTTACGTACGAGTATTGCTTAGTTTTATTTTCTATTTCTTTTATTTAATTCTTATTTATTTGTGTTGTTGTAGGTTTAATAAAGATTTTTGATGATCATCAGCTGAGGTTTTTTTATTATAGCAAAGATGATAAATAATAATAATCAAAATGATAATAATAATAGGTTGACAGGATGGGAAGCTCATGGTTTTCGAACTTTCCAAGGTATTTACTTTAAAACCCTAGCTACCCTTTTTAATTTTTTTAATTTCATTTTTTTTTACTTATATGTTTGTAATTGCTTTTATGATACATGCAAGCATTGTTTGTATACATGGGATGGACTTGATTCACAATAGCAGTCACTATATTCCATAATTTCAACAAATTTATATAGCATTTTGAGTATTTCAATTTTAACTTTTTTTTTAAATTATATATTTGTAATTGCTTGTATGTCACATGCATTGTTTGTATACATGGGGATGGACTAAGAATCACAATAGAAGTCACCATATTCCAGAATTTAACAAATTGAATAATTGATCATATACCACCTTGAGTATTTAAGCTTTTCTTATCCGATTTCTAGTTGTTGTCTCGTTGACACGCCAGGTGGCGGAGCCAACATTACTAATTTACTACGTTGGCGTTGCTAAATACGAAATGTTAATTTGCGGGAAAAATTTGAGTAAAAGAACATGTTGATTATTTACAAATTTTTAACTAGCAAAAATTTAGTACATTATAAGTAGAAACATTATTGCTAATGTACTAACCTTTATACGCATTGTGGATATGGATAGCATCTGCTAGTATCATTGAAAACGTTGTAAAAAGACTTTTACGATAAGATTTATCGAAAATGTGAGAAAACATCGAGAAAGCGGGCAGTAATTTTTGGTTTTAACCCTGCAACTGAAACAGATTCTTTCAAAGCTATTTTAAAAAATTAACTTAGAAGAAATAACATTTTTTGTAAATTGCGAGCTCTGCTCGAACAATTGGTTGGTCGGCCACTTATGTGTATAAAGGGATTGACATATTAAATTGAGGGTTCACTCCTTTGTATGTTGTTGTTTTTTTTAAGTTCGTCTCTGTTAGGGATCAAATGCACATTATTTGAACTTAGTAGCTAGAGCAAAGGGAGAGTGAAGAAATGGTGAAGGGTTGGAGTGATCGTATTATTGCTATTATACTGTATCATTCTGAATAGCTCAAATGTGGTTCCAGAAATATATTTTTTGTGTTGCCTTTTTCACGTCATTTTCTTTGTGAAAGTACGCACTACAGGATATGACAGGCACTTTTTGAGAGGTTGAACAAAACTGGTTACAAAGTAGTTGGGCGAAGGCCGTGTTACAGGTCTTATTCAATTATAATTTTTTGACTTGTATGGTTTTTTTATGATTTATTATCATAGAACTGTAGGAAAGTATTAATTCTGATGGTGCTTTGTGCTTCTGGTTACCAATTCCCTATTTAAAGCAATGAATTGAGGCTACCCCTTATGGTTGCTATTTCTTCTTGATTCAGCTTGCTTGTTATATTAACAGCAGCTCCTAGTTGCTTATAAGTTTGTGACTCGTTTCATGTTATCTGATTTCGTTTCTGTAAGATTTGTTTATATTATGTCGTTCATTTTTCAGAGTTATGGAAAATTTCAGTTTAGTTTTTATATTTAACAGAATTGGATGTTAGGACCATCATGGAAGAAGCCAAGATCAGGTGGCTGAGGCCAAATGAGATTCATGCAATACTATGCAACTATAGTAATTTCACCATCCATGTAAAGCCAGTGAACTTGCCCAAGAGTAAGCAATTACAAAACCTAAGTCTCATTTACTATCCACTAGATTATTGCAAAGCAAGTCTATGTTTTTTTTTTTGGAACTAATTTTCTGATGGTGATGTTTACCGCAATTTTAGCTTTCATGGCGATTTAGCTGTTCTGTCTGGTTTTATGTTTTCGAAAAATAACAGGTGGTACAATAGTGTTGTTTGACCGTAAATCACTCAGGAATTTCCGTAAAGATGGTCATAACTGGAAGAAGAAAAAGGATAAGAAGACGGTTAGAGAAGCTCATGAGCACTTAAAAGTAAGCTTCTGGTCTACTAGCCTACCCTGCATAATCTGTACTTTACACATCATCCTTTGCTTAAAAATTGTTAAATTAATGGCCTATTTGATTGAGTAAACTTTTGATGATAAACTAGCCAATGAAGACATCTTTTTTGTCTGAACACAGGTTGGTAATGAGGAAAGGATTCATGTTTATTATGCACATGGAGAAGATAACCCGACTTTTGTTCGCAGATGCTACTGGCTACTTGATAAGTAAGTACTAATGATTACATACTTCCCGGAAGCATTTTTCGTATTTAATTTTTCAAGCATTTCCAACAGAGAATTGTCTTCCTATCGATAATACATATACATATTTATGGCTTTGCACTGAGTATTTACATTTTCTCAGGGCCCGAGAAAACATTGTCCTTGTGCATTATCGTGAAACTCAAGAGGTTAGTATTTACATCCCTGCAGTACTCATTTAGCCACACGATTGTCCCCACGTGTCATTTTATTTGTAATTATTGGGACACTATCGCTTTTATATACCAAGATTTCAACCTATTACAATCAGTACACCAACTTATTGAATTTCACAATTCAGACACCAATTGCACAAATTCGAACAATTAGGACAGCAAAAAGCACTAGTTGTGTATTGATTCTTCGATTGAGCTAGTGTACTAAGCACTAATCCACAAAATCGAAGAATTAGTACAACATTGTTATGTTGTACAGTAGATTTTTTGTTCATTGGTGTCTATATTTTTGCATTTTGATAGACTGGTGCAATAATCCTGTAGATTGGTGTCTAGATCTTGCATTTTGATACAGGTTAAATGAAATAATTGTGAGCTTTTCTGTAGATTGATGTCTAAATTGTGAAATTAATAGCATGATCTAATCATTTTTAAAATTTGATAGGTTGGTGCACAAAAATGTTTACTTAATTCTTAAGGTGAATGTGGTTCAGTTACAGGGTTCTCCTCTCACTCCTTTGAGTTCAAATTCTAGTCCAGCTTTATCCGACCCACCTGCTTCATGGCTATTGTTAGATGAAACTGATTATGTGACGACTCCGACATGCGATATTGTTGAGAATATACATTCAGGTAATGAAAACTTGTACTCATCTGAGATGAATACTAGGCTTCATGAGATTAATACGCTGGAATGGGAGGAACTTTTGGCTCCAAATAATCCTAATAAATCAAGTCCTCTTGATGGAGGTATGTAGCTTGATCTTCTCATGCTTTAGACCTAATTGCTATCCTACATGACAAATTGATTTAACCATTAATTTTCTGGGTACAGGAAAAGGTTTGTGCTTGTTGCAGGAGAACCAATCTGAAACAAACATATATACAAGTCATGTAAGTTTCTACCAAAATTGTCCCAGTAGATTGAATCACAGCCTAAATTTCTTGTGAACGTGAAAGAAGCAGGTTATAGTTAGGATTACATGGCTGTGGGTGCGATGCAGAATACGGTGAAAATCTGGCATAGTACTACACTTGGCAAAATTAAAATTATGAAACTAAGGAAACTTTGCTAAATTTACATGCATTGAAGAACAACACTAGCGAGTTTGATATTTATCAGTTGTATATGCTCACATTAAAGTGGTTATTATATTGATACTGACTGTAACCTCATTTTATTGACATGCCATCGTAGTCTTGTACCTTGAAATTAAAGTAGGATACATTTCTATAAACTTTGCGAGCTTAATTAATTGAAACTTCTTTTCCAATAGGGCATAATTCAAATTTTAATGTTGACAGGGTAACATCTCGTCAACGAACCAGATATGGAAGGAAAACATTATTGGGAACTTCTCTGACCCAAACATCCAAGTGAATCCCAATGGTTTCAGTTTTCCCGAAAATGATTTCTTAGAACGAATTGATTCTCAAACAATTGCAGATTTGCAGAATTTGGACAATGTACAAAGTCAAGATAGTTTCGATATGTGGATGAATTGTGTCTTGGATGATTTTCCAGTATCATTTGACGAGTCAGTTATGCAAACCTCCAGTTCGACTTCTCATGACATGTCCATGCCATCAGCAAAAGATCATCTTCAATCCCCTGTTTCAGGGCATATGTTTAGTATAACTGATATCTCTCCTACATGGGCATTTTCAACTGAAAATACGAAGGTACTTTTCTCCTTTTTGAGGAAGTCGCCTGGTCTTTCCCTTTTTATTTGGTATGTCATGACATTCAGGCATGTAGTCCACTTATTTTTGCACTCCTGTTTATGTAGTCATACAGATACATTTTCCTTGAGGCACAGGTTAAGGCTCTAGTACTAAGTTCTACCTGTTTATCGTGGACCGTTTGCAGTAGTTTAGTAGTGGAAGTATAAAAGTTGCCCCTAATACTTAAGATTTAATGCCAATTTGATCCCTGTAGTCTCAACGCAACCTATATGGCTCTCATACTTCAAAATTTCTATTTGATCGTCATAGTCTCAAATGAAAACACTATTGATCCCCATAGTTTCAGTAAGTTACATTTACGATCCCACATTTTAAATAGGTTACACAAGTTGTTCTGATGTATGACATTATTAATCATTAAAATAAGAGACCACCCTGAGTAACTTATTGGAATTATGGGGATTTGTATGCTTTAACTGAAATTTTGGTGACCATTGGTGTGACTTATTCAACTTTGACGACCAACAGTGTTGCAACTGAAAATAAGTGGATCATATTGAGATTTCTCCTTAAGTTTTGGACCATTCTGTATTTCATCCTTTTACTATGACATGAACCACTTCTCATGTCTCTGGTCTATAATAAATTGAGTAAAAGTAAAACTCATTAATAAAAGGCAAATGATTGTCTTGTGGAGGCATTTTCTGATCCTAGCAAATGCTGTCACAGATCCTCATCACTGGATTTTTTGGTGAAGGTGATCAACATGTTGCAAATACCGATATATATTGTGTATGTGGAGATGGTCATGTTCTGTTAGAGATGGTACAATCCGGAGTATACCGCTGTTTTCTATCACCTCAGTCCCCTGGATTAGTAGAGCTTTATTTATCTTTTGATCGACAAACTCCCATTAGTCAAGTTCTAACTTTCGAATATCGTGTTCCAACGACAATTAACTTAATCTCTTCTGAAGAAGATAAGCGAAATTGGGAAGAGTTAAGGGTACAAACAAGGCTCGTCAAACTTCTCTTTTCTAATTCTGAACGTTTATGTGTCATACCAAGTAGTTTATCGGAAAATACCCTCAATGAAGCAAAAACATTTGCCAACAGAACCTCTCACATTGCTGCTCGTTGGGCAGAAATGCTTTTTTCAACAGAAAATAATAAAATTTCTTTTGAACGAGCAAAGAATCAATTATTTGAGCTTAATTTGATGAATAGACTATGTGAATGGCTAGGAAAAAAAATACTTTACGGGGAAAATTCTTGTGACCGAGATGATTTAGGACAAGGAGTTATCCACTTGTGTGGTATTTTAGGTTACAGGTGGGCTGTTTATCCATATGCCTCTTCAGGTTTATTGTTGGATTACAGAGATAAATTTGGATGGACTGCTCTTCATTGGGCTGCATATTATGGAAGGTACTTTTACTTTTCGTTATTTGTCTTCTTCTTTTTTTAACTTGGGGGACCTACATGGTTCATTAATTTCTCAAATTTGTTGCACATATAGTTGCTTTTTATAATCTTCAATTAAATTTGAAGAATATTTGTGACAAGAATTTAAGCAGGATTTATGTTTTTAAACGAGAGATTGAGCTATAAGGAATGATAAGAAGTAAGAACAATATTTTGGGGGCGGTTTTCTGTTAGGTTATTAAGTGACAATTAGAAGGGAAAGAACTCAAAAGGTTAAAAGGAATTACAGAAATTGAATGGTAAATGTTTTGTACTTCTAGTTCTACTACTAATTGAAAACAGGAATGATCTTTTTTCATTCCTTAATCAGCTCTTAAAGAGGATCTTTTCCTGCCCACTTGTGATTTTTTCAGCGAATTGCCTGAGGGACTGTTGAATTTTTGCTATTTGCAATTGCACCCAACTCCCTGGAGTTTCCAATTCATAATAACTTGACCCCCACTTTCGTATGTAAAAATCACCCATCCCTCTCCTTTCTCTTTTGTCCTAAAAATAGGTTTGTAACAATTTTCCCCTTTGGCACTGTTGCCTTTTCTATTTCTTTTTGTATCATTTGTATGGATAGTTTTTATCTATAAGTTCCTTAATTAACTTAAGTAACCCCGTGTGGAATTTATAGTTTCGTCACACATAACAGCTTTTTGTAATCTGGAATTAAATATCGACAATATTTATATCTTTAGCTTTGTAACTTTTCAATATTTTTGTCTCACTGACTCCTGGAACTTTCATTGTAGGGAGAAAATGGCTGCTACCCTTCTTTCTGCAGGAGCAAAGCCGTACTTGGTCACAGACCCAACATCCCAAAACCTGGGTGGGTGCACTGCTGCTGACCTGGCATCTAAAAACGGACATGATGGGCTTGCCGCTTGTCTCGCAGAAAAGGCGTTGCTTAACCACTTTAACGACATGACAATAGCTGGGAATGTTAGTGGTTCATTAGAATCTACCGCACCTTATTCTGTTTCTATTTCTAATGTCAACGAAGACGAGTTGTGTCTGAAGGATTCTCTCTCTGCTTATCGGACGGCTGCTGATGCAGCTGCACGTATAACAACCGCATTTAGAGAGCAGAGTTTTAAGCTTAGAACGAACGAAACTCGGTTTTGGAGTACAGATGATGAGGCACAAAACATAGTTGCAGCAATGAAGATCCAATACAGGTTTCGTACTTGGAAAACTCGTAAAGAATTTCTCAAGTTGCGAAGAAACACTGTCAAGATTCAAGTAAGCCTTGTCTAGTTTAATTTGGATAGTTGTTTGTGTTTTGATATTGGCCCAGTTTCGTGCTTGGTTATATGATACAGTATTTTCTTCCACTTTTCTGTCCAATAACTTCTACGACTTTCGACAATTCTTCAAAATAAAGAACAAAACGATCTCGCAGGTCTCGTTAATTTGTCAACAGAACACCAAAACACATTTATTAGATAAGCAACTATGTACTTAAAAAATACGTATCCAATAGGATCTATCTTATGTTGTGAGGTAAAGCTCAAAAAAACTCACTTTTCCTCGCATATATGTTATGTTTTGAGAAAAGCTCAAAGCTTACACTTTTTACGCGTTGAGGTGTGTTTTTGGCACTTCAAAACGTAAAGAGCTCAAGTATTTCTATACTCTAAAGAAAAGTAAAACCAAATATTTTTATAAAAAAAATTATTTTAGGAATGACAAAATGTTTTTTTATGTTCGTTAGTAGTAGTTGTGTTTCTTTTCTATATCTTTCTTCAATTTCATTTTACATAATTGTATTGAGTTGTGTTATATTTCTTTTAAGTTTTTACTTTACTCAATATGACTATGCCATGATTTGTTACGCATGTAGTTAGGCCTCGTTTGGTTACAGGACTTCTAGTCCCGGGACTATTAGTCCCGCGGTAATACAAATGATGATGGGATTTCTAGTCTGGATGACTAATCCGAATGTAGTGTTTGTTTACATTGGTATTGCAAGCGGATTACTTACTAAATTTACGATTTTACCCATACTTAAACTAAATATACAACTAACAAAAATTAAGAGAAAACAATGAGCAATTGATAACATGCATAAATTTTTTTTGAATTAGAAAAGAAAATTCTTATAATTGGCAAATATAAATAACAATAAGTGTATTACAAGACAAAATCAGAGACATGGCAACACTTCATACATAAATATCTGATTTTTTAAAGAAAAAAATTGAAGTCTCACATAATAAAAACTAAAACTTACTAATTCAAGAATTTCTTTTGTGAATTGATCGAAGATGATAGGTAAACCTACCCCCCTCCCCCCCCCAAAAAAAAAACAAAAACAAAAAAAAAATATATATATATACATACATAGAGCAATTCGTTATCAAACCCGTATCCTCAAAAATTCAAGGCAAAAGAATAGAGCAATTGGAAATCAAACTCATCCCTAAAAAAAAAGGATTTCGAAATCCATGTAATATGATGTACTTATGTATGATGTATCTATGTATCAGTATCACTATCACTATGTATGTAAGTAATAAAGGATTTGTATGTAAGTTGTGGTGAGAGATAGTGATAAGAAAAAGTGGAGTGCAGCTGGATAATGTGGTAATTTTTATAAAGAAATGCTGAGACTATTATGCATCAATGCTTATTTGCTTTAGTGAAACTGTTGTAAAAACTGCGTAAATGCTTTTTTCATGTTGAAAACATCAATCGAGATCCATTAAGACTTGAGATTACTTCATGAGATTTATAAGACTTTAGCAGGGAGATCAGACAGTCAAAAAGAGACATTGACTAAAAAAATAATTTACTTAATGATATACAGGCACATTTTAGGGGATTCCAAGTACGTAAGCAATACCGAAAAGTTCTTTGGTCGGTTGGGGTGCTTGAAAAGGCAATTCTACGTTGGCGTATGAAGAGAAAGGGCTTCCGTGGGCTTAAGATTTGCTCTGTAGAACCTATAAAAGATCAAGATCAAGACAATATTGTGGAAGAAACTTTCTTTAGGGCGAGTAGAAAACAAGCTGAAGAACGTATTGAAAGGTCCGTTGTTCGTGTTCAAGCAATTTTCCGGTCTAAGAGAGCACAACATGAGTATCGAAGAATGAAGTTGTCCCTTGATCAAGCAAGGGTAAGTATTTTATAAACCGAAAGAATTTGTGTTTACTTTTTTTTATGCCATGAGGATCGCCTTTTGCACTCCAAAACATAAGATAGTTTAAACTTTGCTGTTTCCGGAAAAGTATGAGCACAAATCTGTAGTTTCTATCAAGGGGTAAACCATGATATCATAAAGCTCTTTATGATCGTTACCAATCATGTGCCTTGTTTGAGTTTAACCTTGGTTTTCATTTTATATTTGCATGATGTTCTTGGAACATTTGTTATCTCTTTGTATTTCTTTTGAAGTTTTTAATTTAAGGTATATGTAATGCGGTTTTAGCTATATATAGTGATTTCTTTTCCAACAAATTTTTTTATGCAAAAGTTACTTTGTTACTTGTCGATTTTTACGCTCTTAGTTAAACTCGTGGGAAAAGCTTTAACTATCTGTTCTTGTTTTAAAACTCTTTACTAGTATATGAAATTCTGTTGTAACATCGTTGGTACTTGTTTTTGTGCAGCTAGAATATGAAGGGCTCGTCTCTCCGGGAATTGATATGAGATGAGATTTGATTATACTTCAGGTCCTGACATGAGAATCAGGATATGAGATAGTATCATTGATGACTAAACGAGACGAAACTGTAAATTAAGAGAATTCTAATGAACAAGTTTGTGTTCTAAACTGAAATTTTATACATTTTCGTGAATTCTGAAAGATGACATAGTGGTTTTAGTCCTGTTAAGATTGGCCCTTTCTCTGGGTTTTACTTTTAAAACAGAGATACTGGTGGATAGTTATGATGCACAGAGAATATTCGGTCCATAATAAAACGAAACATGGCATTTAGTGGACCCGTAATATTTGGAACTTGAAACTTATTACCTCAAATGCTATTTCGGAAAATTTATGCAATGCAATGTATGGTTAATTCAGAACTTATGAGTTGCTAATATTAACTTCCAAGAAGGAAAAAGCGCATTGCTAATTATTATTTTGTTCTCAAACTGCATCTGTTGAGTTGATAGATCGATGGATTTGTTGGCCCGCCAAGGACTGGGATAGAGACAAGTGTAATTATCTTACTTGCCGTAGTTATCAATCGAGAAATTCTATTTTGACATGAAAGACTATAATATTTCTTCCTTGTTCGGTCGCTTCCCTTATGTTTATTAGTAAATATCTAGGATTTTTTTTGTAAATTCACATCTCATATTTTTGTGTTCCACATCTCGTCCGTTGTTATCTTTATTTTCAATTATGCAATTTTGTAATGAAGTACATCCTCTGTTCTATTTTTCTCTTTTTCTACAAAACTAGTTGTAACCTTTGACGAGTGAAAAGCTCCTACATAAATTGTCGAATTTCAGAAGTTAATCATATAGCGTAATTGTCAAACTATGTGACTAATGTTTAAAAGTTTTAGTTTCAACACTTCATGTGTCGTTTTGTTCCTCAAAGTTATAAGGTAGTTCATACTTCCTCCGTTCCCAATTAATTATCCATTACGAAACTACGTGCAATTTTGACAGGTCAATAACTTATCAAAATTGTCATAATGCAAATTTTCAAAAGTTAATCATGTGGTTCAAACATTAAATTATATGATTTAGTTTTGAAATTTTTTATTTCGACAATTTTGATACATGTTATAAGCCGGTCAAAATTGCACGTAATTTCGTAAAGGACAATTAATTGGGAACGGAAGTAGTATGAAAGAAGAAAGTGGTACGTGGTAATTGTACAATATTTCCACTATAAGAAAATAACAGGATAATAACAACTCGTCTGCTACTATACGGCTTGTTGTAGAAAATTCAGCAATAATATAACAACATTTATCAACACTTAGAAACAGTTTTTGTTGCTATACCGTTGCTAAATTTCAGTAACAATCGGTATAGTATTAGATAAATTGTAACTGAACTGTTGCTATAAATATTTATTTTTTTGTTGTAGTGTTCAGGCAGTCGCAAGTTGGCCTAAATCTACCGAATATCATTTCAAATTTTATATACAATACAATATTTAAATGATGAAAAGACAGAAACAAGAAAAGAAAAACGTGAGATAAATAATAAAACAGCACTCCGGTTTCAAAGTTAAATAAAAAAAACAAGGATCTAAATTGTGAACTACAAGTCTTTACTTAAGAAGCGTTCTTTAACGGTAGAATAGGCACCAAACACGCATCCTCTTTAACTTTCACTAAAAAATGCTATTAACTTCGCTATATAAATCACAGCACATGACAATTATCCCTCACACAACACACACATGGTGGGATATTAATTAGTTACTAAATTATTAAATGGATAGTAGAAGTGTGCTAGATGAGCTAAGGATAATGGAGAAAGGTGGTGTAATGTTGGATTTGGGACACCCTCTCCTTAACCGCATTACCGATACCTTCATCAAAGCCGCTGGGGTAATCTTAAATTAATATGAATTCAACTCCTTTTTTTAATATCCCTTATGATATTGCATGCAGAAATTCTAAAATTTGTAATTTTTTTACGTAATAAAAATCGGTTTTATCTCAATATATACAGGGAGTTCTACTCTTCTCATCCTTCTCGTATTTCCTTCTGATAATAAATCTCTGACTACACTTTACCATGAAAAGACGTAAAAGGAGCTTACGATCACTAGACTAAACTTTTGATGTAATTTAATATTTTTTTTGGTAAATTGGTGTTTGAGGAAGCTGCGATGGTTTCTTTTGTTCCTAATATTTGATTGATCAATACAGTTACAACCAATTAAACGAAATAAAAGTTGAAAAGTAAAGTTTCGATTGGTTATGTCATTACTACTTTTTTTTTTTTATCATTGTTATCTTACAATAACCAACTTAATTTTATTATGACTCCAAGTTTTTCACTCCTTCATTGACACCAGGATGATATAATAAAAATTCTGCATATATAACAATATGTTTCTCCGTGTAATAGGTTGGAGCCGGCCAAGCCGTGTCACGTCACGCCTATGCTGCTGCTTCTGCTCAAGGTCTCACTCTCACCAACTCCTTTAATAGTTAGCTTATTGTATGCGTGTATGTCGTTTTATATGATTCCCACCATGTTAGTTACTCAAGTGAAGTGACGGCGTGAGATCATTACTGTAGGAGATCGATCCTATGATCCAATAAGTTAGCACCATGGAGAGCCACATATGATAAATAACCAAATATATTGGAGTAAATACTGTGAAATCTGTGGTAAATACGCATTTACATAGTGGTTTTACTCCTATTCAACTTGTCCCTTTTTGTGTGTGACCTAGCAACCATGCATGCATCATACCACCATAACCTGGTTGTGCCTTTCTTCACAATGTTGCTATGTAATGTTAAATCATAAAATAATGTATTGCTTATTTGTATAAATTATGAATGATATAAGGTACTGAGTCTGTGTGAAACTTGACTTCAAGTGACATTCTCTAATAGCACGGATGGCACTTTTTAGAGTTTTACCTAACAAATAATTTTTGTTACTGCATAATAATGTCATCAAGTATGGAGCTTTTAATATATATTTTTGTTGACATCGGCTCGGAAATTTATACTCTTAGAAAATATCCTTACATTACTTTATTTTTTGGATATTCTTAATAACCTGATATATTACGGTCGATTTCATATCCCCAGTTGCTCTGAATGGCTTGCATACTATCTTGCAAACTGGATGAACATGTACTTTTTAAGTAATTCTAGGTTCACAATATATTCTTATATATTCCTTTTGCATCTGGGTCATGAGAATGAATCATTCATTATACGCAGAAGTTGTCAACAATGTTATCTTATTACTATCATATAACAATACTCGAATTGAAAAGTTGCTGATCATAGCTGCCTTAGTTGAAACAAGAGTTTTAGTTCCTTAATGTGCCTTGCATATTTTGCAGGAGAAATGAATGGCAAATGCTTTGAAGCATTGGTAAGTTTTCAACTATGTATGACATTGCTAAATCATGAATGGAGTGGCTGGTTCTTCATATTTTATTTTTACTTATCCGTCGTATGATAAAATTGCAGGTAAAGAAAACCGGAAAAGAATCTCTTCAGTGGGGTATGTCACCATTTTTGTTCTTCTTTTCCCTGTTGTAACTTAAGGTCTCTGTCTTACATTTACAAAACTAGATAGGTGTTGTTACAGAAAAGAAATTCTTAGGTAATAAATTATACAAGGAGATGTTCTTCAGAACTAAGGCAGTGATCTAGTCTTATTGAATGCAAGTCTGTTTATTTTATTGACGTGTAACACTACAGTTAAAAATATAAGTAATGATTTTATGAGCTTCTTGTATTATAGGATTGGCTGCTGGGATGTATTCAGGTATAACATATGGACTAAAAGAGGCAAGAGGAACTCATGATTGGGTATGTCACTAATCATGCTTTTCACTTTGGTTAGTTAGAACTTAGAATATCTAGGGCTTGTTTGGTTGCAACTTTTTAGCAAATACACTGAATTTTTTAGTTTCAGAAGAAATCAAATTCGTCCTGGTTTAGACTTTTAGCTTGTTCAGGCGGCCAAGAAAACAGCAAATGATTCAACAAAATGCAGACATGCTTTTCAGCAAACAAGTTGAGCTTATAAGCTACAACCACGGAAGTGATATACTGCGAAGCAATTAACCTTTCCAATTGACATTTCCATAAATTTTTGGTCCTCGTCATTTGGCTATCATGCAGCAAAAGTTCTTTTATCTTTTAGCCTATCTAGCTAGGGTCTACTTGGTTGTAGTATTCAAGCTAAAATATAGTAGTAGTAAATTTTTAGATGAAACAATAAGGTGAGTTCATACTTTATATAACCAGAGTTGAGGCATTTGGTAAACCATGAAATAAGCTGAACAAGGTGGGGTTTTTTATTTAAAAAAACAGATGGCAATCTAGCATGGATCTTCTAATTTGTATAGGTTATAGAATCAGAAAAAATCTGCTTTTAAACTGATCAAGTAACCCAGGTTTTAGACAAAAAATTAAAGTCAGAGCTTACAAACTGCAACCAAATTATAAGGCCTTTGACACACAAAAACCGTACACACGATGATTTTGGTGATTCAATTTTCTCAAGCAGTTACACTATTTTTGTGCAGAAAAGTAGTGCAGTTGCGGGAGCAGTTACTGGAATGGCGATGTCGCTTACTACAGATAATCATTCGAACGAGAAGCTCGTACAAAGTGCCATCAGTGGTGCAGCCATCTCAACTGTTGCACACCTTCTTGCTCGAGTATTTTAACCTTTTTGTTGTTGTTTACTATCGCTGGGACACTTCACATTGTTCGAGCATTATTTCTCTTTTGGACGTCTATTTTGTTATGATAGGATATGAATTCTGTCGCCTCTTGGGCTATGTGCACTTTGCAACATTTGGGATATTCAATTACGTCTTATTTAGTAATCTTTTCTGTTCTTTATTGAATTTCTACATTCCAAATGAAAAAAGAATATGTAAAGTTGCGATGTAGAACTATTTGTCAATTTTGCGAGTATAGTAAGATTGCAAAAGAAGTGAGAGACGGTTTAGTCACAATCTACACAAAACATTATTTATATGGCATGAGAACTTTCTGGCAAGACCAATCATGCATGGAGAACTTGAAAAGGCCAATGCTTTCAGCAAAATTTGTCACCCTGCGTTTGCATTTAGCTCTACCTGCGTCTTTATACCATCAGTATAATCTGAATTCAATCTAAAATTCGTACTTGGAAAAACAAATTTGCGTCTTTATACCGTCAGTATAATCTGAATTCAATCTGAAATTCGTACTTGGAAAAACAAATTTGTACTTCCGAAGTTAAAATCGTAATTCTGAAATCAAGCTCGTACTTCTGAAATACGAGGCTTGACTTTTCTAAAAAAGTTGATTTTTCTGTATTGACTATTTAAATTATAATATTATATGTTAAAATCACTTCAGTTACATCGGCATTGAAATTACTCCATAGTTCTAAATTGTTGCTGAAAATATATGTTATTATGTGCTAGTTTGTTATATAGGCATGCTTTCTATATTGAGCAGCATCGATGACATAAAATTT
The DNA here is from genome assembly GCA_963682055.1 of Primula veris. Lineage (NCBI taxonomy): Eukaryota > Viridiplantae > Streptophyta > Magnoliopsida > Ericales > Primulaceae > Primula > Primula veris. Next base: position 21,934,823 of record OY821743.1, on the reverse strand, counting down.
AAAGAAATAGCTGTATTTTCACAAATATGTTTGATAGTGCACATTTGACGGTTTGAAAATTTTGATCTCATGACTTGGATTTTTCAAAATCTGGCTCTCAGGACAATATTTTCAAGTTGGATGGAGTATGACTATCGATATTGAAATTATTACAGTTAAAATGAAATGTACGCAGTTTAAATTACCATCAAAAATTGACCAAGTGGTCCAAGTCATATAATGTTGGAAATTACGAAAGATTCACTTAGTTTTATTTAGCGGTAGGATTTGAAGAAATAAGCAAAGCTTGTTTGTGATCGGTCAGGAAAACTTTTAACTTATTGATAAATTGCTTTCATGTTTTCAAATAGTCGGTAAGAGTACCACATTAAACAATCAAATATTTAATAGATTCTTTTTTATTCTTTTAGCAAATACGACAATTGGCAATGCCAATAATAAAATATTAAAAATACCGTAAGTACAACAACAAAACTAATCATAATTTAAATAGTCAACTCAGAAAAGTCAACTTTTTTAGAAAAGTAAAGTCTTGTATTTCAGAAGTAAATACGAGTTTGATTTCAGAACTACCAATTTGACTTTAGAACTACGACTTTGTTTTTCAAAGTACGAGTGTCAGACTGAATTCACATTATGCTGACTGTATAACGATGCTCGTTTTAGATATAGCTAATGACATTTGCGCCGATTTGATTTTAATATTTCCTTTTAACATGGTGACTTAGATGAAGTTGCCTACATGTCTATGCATTGGGCTCAATTAAGCATATCCTAATTGGTACTCCAAATTGTTCACATATATGATTAATTAGTATGTCCAAATTGTTCACTCATTTTAAGTCATTTTAAAAAGAGTCTGACTCATTTTAAGTCATTTTAAAAAGAGTATGACTCATTTAAGTTATTTTAAAAACAGTCTAACTCATTTTAATTCATTTTAAAGATAGTCTTAACTCATTCTAAGTCATTTTAAAAACAGTCCGACTCATTTTAAAAATAGTCGGATCCATTTTAAGTCATTTTAAAAATAGTCTGACCCATTTTAAGTCATTTTCAAAACAGTTTGAGTAATTTTAAAAAGAGTATAAGTCGTTTTAAGTCATTTTAAAAATAGTCAAAGTAATTTAAAAACAGTCTCAATAATTTTCAAAACAGTAATATTTGATGTAATTTACTATGGATTTCAATAACAAATTTTTTATATGTTTTTTTATCATCAACGACCATGGTATATATGAACCGAACTTGATAGTTCAAAAATAGTGGACCAGTTTTGTAATTTCTTAAATTACATAGTTGGTCCAAACCATCCCATCCTTCTCACTTTCACAACCCGAGAGAGAGAACAACGGAAGGAAAACAACCGCCTCCCCCGCCACTACCATCAACCGCCCGTCGCCGCTCCCCCTCCTACTTATTGCAGTCACGAATATATATATATACATATATATATATATAGGGAGAGCGGGGTAAATAGAACGGGAGAGAGAGGCGACGGTGGAGCGATGGTGGATGGTAGGTTAAACATATTTAGGTGGGATTTTTTTAGAGAGAGGGTGATAAAGAAGAGAAATAGAATATGAGGTTTATTTTATATATTTATTAGAATTGAATCAATAATTAAATAGTTTTGTTAAAATAGAATAATACTAAATTGACTTTGTAATTAAGATCAATTCTTAAATACTTTTGATTTTTAAAACCAATCCCTAATTTCCCCTCTATTTTTCTGGAGATTCCAATCTATTACCATGGAAAAGTTATAGTGGGAATTTGCCCTAAGGTACAAACGAATTTAACAAAATCAAATATTTTCAAATTTTATTCCACCGGTATCAAATTATTTAAATACTGTCAAATCAATCACAATAACTACTATCAAATTGAAAATAAATACGGCTAACTTAAAGAAAGTATTGCTTGATTATAGACATTTTTACATTATAATTAATTGACATCAATTTGATGGTATAGTGATATACATTTGCATAACTTGACAATTAATATCTCATTACAATTTAACAGTATTATGACTCAAATTTCATCAGAAATCCCTAAAAAAAACATTCTGAATATACATAAACATTAGTATATTACACTATTTTACATTGGCTAAAGTTATACACAGGGCGGCCCACACTTGTGGCTTGTCTAAGACGACAACTTTTTTTGTTGTCCATTGTTAGTAATTTTGCATAGTAAATATAGGAAAAAAATTGTAATGATTGAAATTCGAATCCTGATCAAATGGTATGAAATTAAGTGAATCTACCATCATCAATTTAACTACACAACTACATGAAATCAAGTGTTGGAATATATATTGATAAAACAAACATATTTATAATTGGATTGTTGTTATTGAGTTTTGTTGCCATTAAATTGTTTCGGGGTTCGGTTGCCCAAGGCACAAGACTTGTTGGGCTTACGCCTTGACCACGATGGTCGTTTTTTTCAGTCGACCGGTTGTTTTAGAAATCTGCAGAAAACGATCGGTCGTTTTCTACAGTCGACCAGTCATTTTTATAACGACCTATCTGGAAGAATTTGGATCAAAATGATCGGTCGTTTTGTCCAAAACGATCGGTCGTTTTTTGGCAATTTTCGGTTTACTTCGAATGCTCGTAACTTCTTCGTTTTAACTCCGATTCTGGTTCCGCTTGAACATGTGGCTTCGTTATCGAATGCTCTATATTTCTGATGTCCTGAAATATACATTTTCTATTTTTGGAAAAGACCAAGCATTATATCATCGAAATCGTAAAATCATTAAAAACATAATCAAACTTATAATCAAAATCAATTATTAACCCCAAAGTTCAACGGGTTATACACAGCTAATAAAATTCAATTCCAAGATAGTGTAAAATGTAAATTAATAGATCTCTGTGTATCCTAATTAACTAGACATGAACTGAAATACTTGTTGTCCAAGTTTGTTCAGGATTACCCTCTTATATATTCCAGAAAATCAATGAAAACTAACGCTTGTGTTCCAAAGACAAAGTAATCACTACAGATAGAGAAATAAAACGCAGCCAGTTTCTTCCAACATGAGTACCATGAAATTCTGCAAGCAATGGTAATTATTGGCGAGGGAATATCAGCATCCACTCGTCCGGGGCAATTCCACCCCCACAGCAGGCCGTCCGGGCCTCATCAATCCTGAGTGATGTGACGCCCCGGACTGGGTGGGGCCGAGCCGTGCTTAGGCCGGCCCAAAGAAGCGTGTCAAGTACGCTTCTTTGATTAACGCTGCTGCTCCCTTGGGGGGCCCTCCTGGTGTTTCATCGACGTGGCCCAATCACAGGTCACCCCTTGTGGGCCCCGGAAAAAGGACAGTACTCTTGTCAGTCATAAATGCCCTAACGCCGTTGGATCAGCATCTTACAGTACAGTGATCCAAGGGTTAATACACCTCTGGGTCATACTATAAATACCCCTCCTAACACTACTTAGAGGGGGACACAAAGAGAGAGAGGAGAGATAAAGCTTAAACTACCCGGACCCCCAGAATACCATCCGAGACATCCGACACCACGACTCGTAACCGGCCCGATCCCTCACCCTTAACTATATTCCTACTTTCAGTTAACACCAATACTGACTTGATCGTTGGAGAGGGAAAACCTGGTATCAACCCCGGGCCCCTGTTCGTTTCTTGTGCAGCCACGAAGGGCGCCTCGTCATCGAAAGAAACATCACCCACGTCGACACCTCGGAAGATCGAAGCCGACGCGAATTGATTAAGTCGAGCTTGGGAAGAAAATCAGGCTCGCCAATTATCACTTCTTTTCTATATAGGGGAGTAACTAATACGAGACAGAGTGAAGTGAAAATAATGGAGAAATTTTTGATTTTCTACTATAGGCTTTTATAGCCCATGACATGATAAATTAAACAATCACATGAAGTTCGCTCTCTCACTCGCAAGTTCTGGTTCCGCAACTAATTAATCACATGTAGTACAGTAGTGTATAATCCAATCAATGAATAACTTTATTGGAGGAGTGTAAAGATATGTACAAATACCTCCCGGGACCGAATCATTAACTTTGAATGGGAGGGCTTTTAACTTTAAATGGGAGGGGTTGATATCTATAGATTTCTTTTCATACTATATACGATCTTTTCATAATAACGAGGGGCTGAAACGCTAGTTTTTTAAGATTTTAGTCAAAATCTATAGTAAATTTTTTTATCTAGGAGACGCAACCCCTCATTGTCTCCACCTAGTTACTTCATATACTCTCTTTAAGAACCTTCGTTAAGTGCAACGGGTTGAAGTTGAAGCCCCAATGTCTTGTAATACTAGCCGATTTTTAGTTTTATTTTTTTGGATTTAACAGTGGTAACATTCTTTACCCAAAGGAAGACAAAAACAATAAGGTCCTCCTCCATATTTGTCGCCATTGCACTCATCAGGTATATCTCTCTTGGTTCATTCCCTTCTCTATGCATTGGTCTCTTTAAGTACCATAACCTTCATGCACTAGTATAAATCAAATTACTTCTGAAAATTAGTAGTAGTGTGAAATCTTCCGTTTTATGTCTTTTTTTTCGTATATGGAATGGCTCAATTTGTGCGTCGTCTTTTTGAAGTTGAACTAGACATGAACTGTGAGTCTAATAACGAAACCAAGAAATTGCTTATGAATGTCATCGAAACAATTGCATAGTAATGCTAAAAAAAAAGGGGACTGGTATCTGATTCTTCTTGAAGTTTATCTGGCCTATCTGTATGGCGCACATGAAGGGTAAGAGCCGAAGCGATTTCAGGGCTTGTTTGGCTGCAGATTTTTTTTTATAAAAATACTAGTAATTGTTTTAGTTGAGAAAAATCCTGGCTCCCTGCCTCCATCCATCTTCAAACATCTAGAATTTCAGGCCAAATAAACAGAAAATTACGGTTTCTAGCATTTTGAAACAAAAAATAAATGAACAACTGAGCCCAAGGCCTTGATTGGGTGTATAATTATGGAACAGGAGCTAGCAGATAATAATTGTGTATATAGGAACGAGATACAATCTGTAGCAGGGAAGACTACCCAAATCTTTGAGTACATGGCGAGTGATTCAACCCTTCCACGCACAAACAAAGTCAGTTGCATCAAGTGTAAACATGGAGAAGCGGTCTTTTCCCAGGTGTATTTCTTTTAATTTATGATACTAGGGTCATGTTTTGCTAAATGAGAATAGCATATAGTGAAAAGAAAAAATGCAATGTCGAAATAAATTCTGTATTAAGGCTTAGTTTATGTGGTGCATAGTTCTCTAGAAACAAGTATTTCTATTTCTATTCCCTTGAAGAACAAGCGCGCATAGCCTGTTTGGTGGCAGATTTTACAGAAATAAGCTTGTTTCTTTAGGTTCAGGGAAAAAAAATGTTCATCCAGCTTAAAGCATTTTAAATTTTCAGGCCAAAAATCCAAAAAACTTCGACTTCGAAGCCGGTCAACCAAAATACCAAATGCACTATAGTTGCTGAGGAAAGAAAAACAGCTGCTGACTGCAGCCAAACTATGTCAAATTTGTTGCTTTCACTTTGAACTGAACTGCCTTAGACGATGTATATTTAGTTTATCAGTCAAAACATAAGGGCACTACAGTGAGAATAAATTTGGATTATAACTTATAAGAAGAATCTGTTGTTTATAAATTTTGATAAACGAGTCAAATTTAAACTAAAACCGTGAGGAAGTAGGATTTATGCTCGTCGATACTCATCAATTTCACTCTTGTGCTCGTCAGAATCAACACATTCGTTTTTATTTATGAAAAATTTGTAATGTTGCTTTGGTTATATTACATTGGTTTGGAGTTTGGAGTTTGGACCGAGTCTCTTTTTGGCAATATCTTTACTTTCTTTACAAAATATTGTGAAACTCCTTCAAACAGACAGATTCAAAAGGTCTAACATGTTTCTGAAAGCCACTCATAAGTAGAGACAGTAATGACTATATTTTGTGATTCTCGTTTGATAATGTTGATTTCCATTCCTTAATTAGTACTAACATTTTCTGCTTTTATATCGTTATTTATAGCTGAAATCTAGAGGAGAAGAAGGCATGACCATGGTCTTCGTGTGCTGCAACCCTAAATGTGGTCATAATTGGAGATATTGAGTTGGAAGTTTATGAGTTGCCTATGCGGATTTTTTTTTTTTCCTTTGTGGACTAATTTTTACGAACTATTATGACTCTTTAACATGTAGAGAACTAGAGATTTATCCATGATATGGTACGGTTTTGTTGCGGAAGTCTCCTTAAATTTAGTACCAACTACCAAATTTGCTGCTTGCGTTTGAACTTCATTTATTAGAGCCACATCCTGTTGTATGAATCTTTGCTCTTTGGCTGTAAGCCTCTAATGTATGCACTTGTTTATTTTTTTCTTGAGATATATAACGTTTTATTTAATGTTCAGTAAATAACCTTTCATTGTGTTGAGCATCATCTTTCATGACTGAGCAAAAAGTGTACCCTTCGTCCTTCGGAGCTTGAAAGACTTGATCATTAGCGAGTGTTGTGGCTTTTTGGAGCTTATACAAGACTTGATCACTAGTTATGACTTTTTATGTTTTGTATTTTATGTTTAATTTGGTTGTTATGTTTTGTCTATCCGTATGGAAGTATTTAGGATGGGTCTTAATTATTTCAGTATTTCTCGTTTCTCGTAACTTTTTGGAGCTTGTTCCATGGGTACTGATACTTGTATAAGCTTGTTATTTTCATTAATGATAAGTTGGTTACTTTGCTGATTAAAAAAAAATTAGAGAGTGTTGTGGCCTCAGGGTTCTATAATCAATGATCAAAAGTTTTCTGATTTAGTTGTTTTTTTCTTGTGATTTGTAGCCACTGATAAGATACTATTTCGTATGGAAAACATCGTGATTAGTTTTACAAAAAATTAGAAAATTGGTGAGTAGTAAATGTTCTTTTTAGCTTATATGGAGCCTAATATACAATTTTTTGTATGTCGAAGAGCACTCGTCTCAAAGTTATATGAACAGTCGTCGTAATTTGTTATTATTAACTGCTTAAACAAGCTGTAAAGGGTTAGGAAATCCAGCTGATCAGAGACCAACCGAGGTTGTAATTACTATTAGTTCAGACGCGAAAAATCAGGATTGTGAGTTTGGATTTGTGATTGCAGTAAAATCCGGTAAAGAAATTGTTGTTCAAAATTCAGTAACATTACTTTATATATAGAAATCGGTATCTTAGCTCATTTGCATTCGAAAGCACGGGCAGGGTATTTTGAGTAGATGCTTTTGCATATGGCGTGTAAATCAGACGTGCATTTCAAGTATGGGTATTTTGGCATGATTCATACACCAGATGTATGCACAGATCTTTACCCGAAGGCCCAGTAAGAAACTTATGAGATTGCGACAAAAAGTCATGATTCGTATACCGAATGTATGCACAGATCGTTTCCGCGGAGGACCACTAAGCAATTTGTGATCTTGCGACAAAAATGCACTTAAAAAAAATCTAAATGTTCCTTTGAAAATACACCATAATGCTTAAGGAATAGGATAAATTTTAATTAAGCACTGTACTTGTATTTTGAAAAACTGACTTGACATGATAGAAAGGTGCATTTTTGGGCTTGTTTTACATCAATACCTTTTTATTTTCAATCAAAAATACCTAAACTGATTTTACATGATAACAAGGAGATTTTATGCTCAATGGGGGGAAACTACTTTCAATGATATTTTCCTCTTTACCTACTTCTTCAAAGGAAAAAAATATGTTTAATTGAAAAAAAAACTTATTAGTGTGGAATAAACACGAAATTCACCTGTTAATATGTAACATAAGTTGTGTATATAATTTGAAAATAAAAATTAATATTGTGGCTGCTCAAGTCAGTTTAGGTGGGTTTAATTGGAAAAATAAAACCTTATTAGTGTGGAATAAACACGAAATTCACCTGCTCATGTAACATAGTAAGTTGTGTATATAATTTGGAAATAAAAAAATAAATATTGTGGCTGCTGGGATTCGAGCCCAGGTCTCCACGGCCACAACGTGGAATTCTTACCACTAAACTACAGCCACTTCGATGATATCGTAAGTATTATTTGTAATTTAAACGTACCAAAATAAAGAACATGTACAAATATTGCCCATTAATTATTTTAAATTTTGCTAACCGCACGGAGTTTTGCTGTAGGAGTTTTTGAGAAGAATTTCACACAAATTAAGATTGACAAAACAGTTCCAAAACATGCATCAGTTTGATTGATGATGAATCAAATAAGTAATTTTCTTTTTCTTTTATCTTCGAAAAGAAACTTACTTTTTGTTACTACCAAGATTTATCGAAAAAGAATGAAAATAAATCCTTAACGAAGAAAGTATGGTCTTTCGGAAACGTTTATGCAGTGAAAACAGATAAAAATGTACAATTATGCACTCCCCAGAAACAACAAACAAAAACAAATAAAACTTGAAGATTGTAAAAGCACCACTACCACTACAGAAAAGCACCACTATAATTTTGCTTCTCTTGAACAAACCTCCTCTGGATTAGGTGACCCACTGGCCAGATTGCCATTTCTTAGCATAGAAAATAATAATACCAATGATGAAAATTTGTTGAGGACAAACAAAAAGGGCTCAAATGAACCATAATCATGAAAAGAAAACAAAAATCTCGTCAAATTTCTAAAAAGATGATAGCACCAAACTCAAAAACTAACTAATTTTGTTTTTGTCTTGATTCAATTCCTGAAGTACAGAATCAAACTATAAACCATCAAGAGTATCAGAACTCAATAATGATGGATGCCGAATATATGATTAATTAGACTTCAATAATATTCTGAACTACAGGAAAAATGAGAAACAACAATCGTAAAACTTATTTCATTACTAACCGGGAAAAAACCTTTTTTCATTCTTGATAAGCAAATTTCCAAGCAGAAATAGAAAAAAGTGGCGTTCCCTTCCATCCGACCGTAAGACACTTCTCATCCATTCCAAAAGAACAAGAACTCCAACAACTAAAATTCTTAACTAGCAAACTCGCTTGGTACAACGACGCTGTACTGATCTCTTCCTCGATCATTCCAAAACGTGCAAAAAATGACCTCCACTGCTAATATTCGCATTCCTATTGTCCGTTCATCACTTTCAGCTGAAATAATGTTTCGTATTCCCTCACCAAAATAAATTGACTCTGTCACTGTACGGTGTGGATCGTCCGAGTCCATACAATCTCCAAAACAATCAAAATAAGCGCCAAAACAATCTCTTCACAAAGAAAGGTGAAGTGTGATTTGCCTCAACTTCAATGACCACAGATATACACGGGTTTATATCTTTTATCAATCTCATCAAAGATTCGAGACTATCTTGCCTAGCAATTATGGTTCTTAAAAAATCTGATGTATAGACTGCAACTGTTTCGTCCTCCTCTATTTTGAAATCTTCACTTCTGAGGTGTAACATATCCAAAACCATAACTATTTCAAAAGAGAATGGCAAGTTAATGGACTTGGCAAAACTCGTTAACCATTCGCCTGTCTTCTCTGTCTTCTCCTTTGACTTGATCCCTGTTAGATATACAAAACAATTTATATCTATCACAGGCAATCATACTACAAACGAAAATGATACTATCTTGGCATATAATAAATTAAAGAACATAAAGTTTTATGCATCATTACATTTATATGAAAATGAAATCCCAAACCCCTTGAGTTTGAAAGCCAAAAACATGGGACTATGTCACGTTAACTCCGATTTACTATATCAAACAAAATCAGATAATACATGTTATGGTTTTTCTATATATTATTTTGGTTTATATTACTAGTATATGAAGTATGAACTACAGTACTGTGTATTATTTACTGCATTTAAGGTCCCTAATTAACAGACGGCAGGGTAATACCTATAGCAGTTATCTTGAGAAGCTGAACTGGATACTTATTTCGAACCGCAAGAGCTTGCATCAAAACCGTGTATTGTAAACCGCTTCTTATTTCGAGGTCAACCACATGAATCTTCTTTGCTTTGACAACGTTTTCTATAATAGTTTGAATTGCGGTCTAGGCGCTTATCTGACTAAATGGCAACTGTTTATGATGTGCAATGATGGTAGGATTGGGACTCATCATTGCCTCGTCCATATCGAAATGCTGTTTTTTAACAAAATCCAGTAATGTTGTTTTCCCAGTTTCTCGATTAATTTTCTCTCGAAGAGCTTCACAAAAATAGTAAACTAGTCTTTGCACAGGATTTCCAGTTTTTGATGACAAATTCTCGCATTGGCTGAGAATATCGGGTCTACCAAATTTTATTACACTTGGCTATACCATACGATAAATTTTATAAACCTAACTACGAAAAAAATGATTCTGGGTATCGAACAACAATTTTTAATGACATTCACTGATATCTATTTTGTATCTTAAATTCACAAGATTAGCTTTTTTGTATATTGAAACTGCAAATTTTCGGAAAAAGCCACAAAATTATTCATAGAACTAAAACTCGTGCAACTTGAGAGTACAAAATAGATGGCAAGATCAAGCGGAAAGTGTAGTTCAGCATGCTATAAACTCAACAATAGAGAAAAGGAAGTATAAGTTGGCTCGTATTTTCTGTACAAAGATTACTTACCCCAAAATATCAAATGCAGACTCATACTTTTGTCGGTCTATTTTCTCAGCCGAGGCCAAAAGATACGTGACTAAATCAATATCTAGCTTGTTATCCTCGGACAAACCGGGGAATGAAATATGATGATTTAACATGGAAAGGTCGCCAGCATTTTGCGAAGATGACCTTATGAATACTTCTCCAGCTATTCGTAAAATATCTCCCATTGACAACTTTTTTTCACCCTTTAGGAATTTCTCGTTCTTCATAAGAATTTGGAAGTTTTATATTTTCCTCTTTTAATCCCGTAAATCCACTTGCAAAGTTGTTTACGATTCGTAGCGAAGGATACATTTCCACAAGGTATTCATTCAAGATACTATCGAACTTTTTTACCTCTTCATGACTTGATTGGAATTGAGGGGAGGTTCTATCAAGATACATATTATCCAAAATTTTGTAATTTGATAACCGTTCTCTTTGATGTTCTTGTTGATATATGCAAGCATATGTGTCTGGAAAATGTCGTTGGGGCAAATAAGTGCATTGATATGTACGGTTGAGCCCAGACAAGTTTATTTCTCCGTTACCTTCTTTTCCAGTTTCATAAACACCTTTCCTTATTTTGCAGTCTTCCATATTATCGTAAATGTAACATCCCGTATTTTTATAAATGATTTTATTTATGATTTAATTTATCCAAAAACGTTTTATACAAATTTTACCAAAAACCGGTCACTCGACTAATTTTTAGCCAAAAACCGAAACTCTTCCGAAAAACTTAACCTTGTAATAATTTTATAAACAAAAAGGAACCAATAGATTTGTTTATATAGTTTTGTTATTTTTAGTAGTAAAACAATATTTTTGGATTAAAAATTAACTTTTAGAATTTTGGAAACCAAATAGTTCGTTAACACAAACTATCTCAAAACAGTTTTTCTAAACACTTTTTAGCCACTTTCAAAACCTAAAAACAGTAAAAACAAGTAAGAAGAGAGATACCGAGAGAAAAAGAAAGAAGAAGAAGAGGAAGCCACCATTAGCGGGTTCTTACCGGAAACATCTATTCTACGCTCTAAGGTAACGGGTTTATCCATTGCGACTAGACGAGAGAGTATGTTAGGGTTAGGTCTTACGTTTATTGTTAATTGAGAGTTTTTGCCTTTTATCTTAATTATGTTCTTAAATTGTTAATTGAGGTTTATTTGTTGTACGTTTAATGCACTTATTTGAATTGGAGAAGTTGAGGATTTAGTCGTATTAATTTCGGATTATTGAGAATATGGATGAGTTTGTATGTCTTTATGTATTGATATTGTGTCATTATAATTGTTGATAAATTGGGTAATTTATTGTGAAATAATGCTGAGTTGTAGTATACGCATATAAGATGTTTGTTAAAATGTCTGAATGAGATTTTACGTTATTAGAGTTGTTTGACTAGTTGCGAATTTAATACATATGGTTATGTGTTATGTTGATTGATGTTAAAGTGACGTTTGAGAATGTTGGTATTTTGAAATGTGATAATTTAATGGTTTTATATTATTGACCGAGGCCTTGTGATTTATCTGTAGTGGCAATGGTCTCTGTCTCTCCCTAATTCCGGAGACAGAAGACGACCGAGGAGATAGAGAATGACTCGTCTTACGGACTGTGGCGAGTGACGTGAGAGGTCCTAGTGTGCACTATATTTATTTTTATGTTAGCAATGGTCTATATCTCTTTCTAATTGCGGGGACATAAGACGGCCGAAGGGATAGGGAATGACTCGTCTTACGGACTGGTGCGAGTGGCGTGAAAGGTCCAAGTGTGCACTATAAATCTATTTTTATGTTAGCAATGGTTTATATCTTTTTCTAATTCCGAAGACATAAGACGACCGAAGGGATAGGAAATGACCTACCTTACGGACTGCGGTAGGTGGCGTGAGAGGTCCATGTATGCTATTGATGTGTGTTGAAGTTTTTTAATTTATCTCATTGTAGGATGTTATTATATTTTTTTTTTATATGTTGATTATCGTAGTTGTTGTTTGTGGGTTCTTACATTTGAGAGATGGAGTGACAGTATTTGTGGTGCCGTCCCGTCTAGTTATGTGCGTGAGACTCACCGTTACAATTTTGTCTTTCAGGTACAATTTAGATTGAGACGTTCGGATAAGAGCATTAGCGCAGTATCGCATGGGCTCGGGGCATCTTTCAGTTGCTTTATTTTCGCTTAGACTAGTTTTTATTTGAGTTTGTAGCCTACGGGTAAATTACATTTGTTCATTTCTTTTTATATAATTTTGTTAAAACCATTTGTCTTGTAGCCGCATTTGGCAAACTTTATATTTATTCATTTAATTGTTCATTTAGCTCGCAAGTGTTTTCTTTAAAAAATTTAATTTTGTACCAACAGATTTCATTTTTCTTTTTGTTTAAAAAGATCACGCATTGATGTTCGTGTTACGAATTTTGGGGCGTGACATTAACCCTCAAAGAAAATAGAGCTACCGGAAGCTCAGCAACATTTAAATATTCAGAGGAGTACATGTCTGTTATTGTATTACAGACGTTACGAAGAGCATTGAGAATTGAAAGAGTGTAGTCAAAGCGGCCTATATATATAAAAGTAAGAATTTCTTAAGAAGTTTGTAAAAGCGTTAAATCGTCATGTTTTGTTCTAAAGTATACCAACTCTAACAGAAGCAACAAGTTTTTTCGACGTTATCAAATGCAAAAAACCTTGTCGCCATTCAGTTGATGGTGATATATTTGATCCCATCTGTGTGCGACAAAACATGTATACCAATTATTAACACAAAGTTCTATGTAACATGTTCCCATTAAATAAAAGAAAAGGAAAAAGGACAGAAAAGTCTCCTCTTTGTTGTAACCATATAATGTTTTTTGACATAAGAAGAACAAGATTATGGATTTAAGTCTAAAAATAACAATAACAAATGCTTTGTTTATGAGAGTACTTTTCTTTTGGCAGGCTTTGACCTTTATGTTTTTGTTTTTGGAGAACCTACATAGAGTTTCTCAGCAGGAAGGGTCTAATTAAAGTCACCTCAAAGATACTCGCCGAACAAGATTGAGAATAATTTATGCAAAGTAAATCGATTATGAGTCATTGTTAGCCAAGCAGGCAGATTATCTCAACAGACCAATGGTAAAACTTTGATGAAATAGGGCATGTTTTCTTGCAAGTTTTATAAGCTTAGATACCACATTTTGTAATTGTTGCAAAAGTCTTTTGTTGTGTATACTCTACTACCTAAGGGTTGCAGCCATCCATGGTGTTATGTAGACGTTATGTATTTAGAACGTATATTAAAAAGAAAAAGAAACAGATACAAATACAAATAAAAAGAGAGATATTCTGAGAAGAAGTTAAACTGTTGTACTTATTATCTCCTGCATATTCGTTTTCTATCACTTGTACAATAAGCTATATATTTTTGTTTACTTATATCCTACAAATACAACCAACTTCGTTTTCGGATACAATGGGTATTGGTTGTATTTGTAAACGAAACTACGTTGCTGGTTTACTTAGTTTTTAAGGCATTGTATCCGAAACTGCGTTGCTAGTATATTTCGTTTTCAAGGCATTGTATCCTCGGGTACAATTTTCTGAAAGTCATTATTCTAAATTGAATTTAAGTTATTATTATCAATAAGAAAGTTTATGGAATTGGGTAGAGTTGAATCCCTCAGAAGCCGTGTACATGTACTTTTTTCTGCACATATTCAAAAAAATTCTGAAAAAATAATTGTGATGCAGTCATATCAAAATCTCAACTGGGCAGCTTAGGGAGGGTAATTGGGTCGGATCATTCAAAACCCGACTGAATCCGACCCATGTACAAAGTTGCATTTTTATTCATTTAACCCGATCCGATCCGACCCACTTGACCCGTTTTTTTACAATACTTTTTTTTTCTTTGAAAAATAAATCTAATAAAGATTAAGATTTGAAACAGAATTTGTTAAAAACTCATATGGTAAATAAAAAATTATTTGATTTAGAAAAATTTTATATAAATACTAATGGGCATTAAATAACCTTTCATATTAATTTAGTGATTTAAATTTTACAATTTATTTTTGACATTTTCATGTTTATTGAATTAACTTGGGCTCATTAACTACGTCAATTAAAAATTGTTATATGTAAAATTGAATATAAATATATATGATTGATATGATGATTTATTTCTCGTAAATTCTTCTAAAAATAATGACGACAATGTGTTAGTCATTAATTAATACATTAACATTTAACATAAATATCATTAATTAATGTATACAAGATTTATTTAGTAAACCACCGAAATATATATATGTATATGTATTAATACAGAAGAAAGACATAAATTAATGTATAATAGAGAGAGAATTGAGAAAGTATTAAGTTGTTAAAGTTATATTTTTTAACTTTCACTTTTTAAGCTGTATTTTTATCCGATTTGATCCGAACCGACCCAAATAAAGTTGCATTTTACCCGACCCGTAGCGGATCAGGTCGGGTTAAAACCTGACATCCCTAGGGCAGGATGAGAGATGGGATTATTTTTACTTCTCAAGGTATAATGACATAGAGAGAGAGGCTCGACTAAAAAAATAGATGGAGAAACGTTGTTTGGAAAAAAAAACCCGGATAGCTAAAAAAAATCGTGTTCCGCTTCCAAAATAAGTCGTCTCTAGTTCACACTTCCGCAAAGAACTCATCCATTGAACCGAGAAAGCCCGACTTAGTCTTAGTTAATCAAGCAGGTCTCCAACGAGATGACTTAACAACAAACAGAGTCGAAGTTATCCCTTGCCTTCAAAGTTGTTTAATATTTTTTGTTTGGAGAATTCCTCCATTTTTCCGTATGGTAGAATTTTTCTACAACAATTGAAGGTTAATAATCATTCCTATGGATTCGCTGCCATCAAAGCGTAAATTTGGATTTATGAATAAGTTTAAATTTTTATAATGGTTCTGCATTGAAGAAAGAAGAAACATTTTCGACAAAGAAAAATTCATGACGGTGTTATACACTCGTAATATCTTTCAAATGATTGGGAAATGATATATTCATATTTGAAGAACTTAAAAAAAAACTACGAAGAGCTATCAAAACGAAATCAAGCTTATAAGGAAGGTCAAAACGTCATGAAATAAGCAAGTGCAAATTGATAACGATCCGGCATAACCGGTTATACTTATACATGGGAATTTTGTAACTGGTTACACGCATGCAGAGACGGCAGAGCTGAAAAGATGTTTTCTAATCGACTCAAGGATGAAAAGGAACCAAGTCTATCACGGGTAGTACTCATGCACTGTAAAAGGAGGTCATTGTGTTCATACCGAAGACACAACCTAAACGAAAAAAGCCTCATACAAGCCTATTAACTTATAGGATACACTTCTAGAAATTCTTTGTTCGGTATATCATTCGAGAGGAATTTATACATCTTGATAGATGGTATAGCATTGTAAAAGAGTAATCAATAGGGACTGTTATCTAGAAGTGAGTGAAAGCTTAAAACATGTTTTATAATAACTTTCCGCTAGTTGGTTGTAACAAACGCAAAAGGTTGTGAGCCTAGACTAGGCGCTTGTGGACTTAAAGTCTATTCACTTATGATGATATGTCTGATGTCGTAACAATTATAACACTCGAGGGTCTTATGTTAATGATTCTAATCCTGTTTCGTTTATCACTGTCTATCTCGCGAGTGAGACTTACTTTATGACCTGAACTTGAACGTACATTAGTAACCATAATGCACATAACTACATAAGTCTTACAAGTATCATTCCTCGTAACCTCCTCGACTATGACATTACGGATACTACTAAATGTTAACTTATCTTTTCTCATCGAGTTGCTAATAGCCATGGAACCATCAGAATCCACATAAGATGATTTTTTTCCCAACTTTAAACATGATGGATCATACTCTTTTGCTCAAATTCATTAAAAATGGATTAGAATTGGTTTTGACCTAATACATACATATTTGGAATGTAATTATGTAAATGCCCATTCATTTAGATAAAATTTATTGGGCGTCAAAATTAAACGAAAGTGAAACTAAGAAAGATAATAGATAATCATAAAACTAATTAAATCTAATAGTTTAATGCACCAAAACCATAAAAACTACCACTACCAAGTACTAAGTACTTATTTGGAGCAAGTATTAATAGCACATAAATATAATTAAAACAATTTGTCAGTGCACCAAACAATAATAACTAGTACTATCTAGTTAGTTAGTACTCATTAGGAGTAAGTAATAATAACACATAAATATAGTCAAAACAACAGTTCAATGCACCAAAACAATAAAAACTAGTACGCCAGGCGAAAGCCCCAGAAACCGAAATTTTTTCGGGTCGGTTTTAGTTTATAATAAAACCGGCCCGAAAAAAACCAAAATTCCGAAAATAAAACCGAAAAGTCCGAAAAAACTCGAAGAAAAACCGAAAAACCGAAAAACCAAAACCTGACCGAAACAAACCGGTTCGGTTCCGTCCAAAAAATAAAAAATTCGAAAATCGAAAAAAATCGAACCGAAAAATTTGCTCGATTTCGGTTTTGCCAAAAACCGACCCGAACCAGACCGAAACCAACCCTACTACTAAGTACTTATTAGGAGTAAACTATGAATAAGAGGTGGACACGGGACGAATTGAGACGGATTAATCTCGATCCTAACCTAACCCGTAAAATAAATGGTGGGGCGGATTGGTGCGGGTTGATAAAATTTAAATGTCAAACCAACCTAATCCGTTAAAATTAAAACCTCAACCCAATCCAACCCAACCCGCAAAATAAATTGCGGGTTGGGGCGGGTTGAGTTGGGATTGATTCTTAAATTTTTATTTTGATCCTTTATTTTTCATAGTTTGCATAATTAATCTAAATTTTAAAATAAATTTAACTTTTTTTTAGAGAAATATAAATTAAAATCAATCAAAATATGTTTAGAACATTCGCGAAAAAATAATAAAAGTAAAATATAACAAGAATAAAAGTTTGGTATTTTGAAATAAACACAATGTATATATAAATATACATATTTATAATTATATATATATTACGGCTTGAAACGGGTTGAAACAGATTAACCTACGATTTGAAAAGATTAATCCTAACCCAACCCGTAAAATATATTGCGAATTGTGACGTAAGTTATTTTTTTTTTAAAACATCAACGCGTGCCCATTCAATTCCTACAGATCGAGTTACGATTTTGGGGATTTTTCAGTGAATATGTATGTTACTTTACCCACCCACCCCACCCCACCCATAATCTAATTTAACATTTCTTTTTCTTCTTCTTAAATAGGAAGGAAGCTTCCACGAGAAACCACCCAATAAGAACAAGACACGTAAGCAATAATTACGTGCGAGATGATCTGTTTCAATTAAAACATCTCATCTTGATCCCCCTCTCTCTATAACTCCGAATTCGATCCAAATAAACGGTGATCACATACATAAGGGAATATAATTAGATATCTGATAATAATAATAATAAAAATGGGGGAATACAATATGAAGAACCCAGGTGTAAAAAGGATATTGCAAGAAGTTAAAGAGATGCAATCTAATCCTTCTCCCGATTTCATTAGCCTCCCTCTAGAGGTCTCTTTTTTTTTTTTTTATTCATTCATTTATTTATCATTATTATTTAATTTCTGAAACGATTATGGTGTTTACGGCTAATTGTTTCACTATCCTTTTCAATTTATTATCCATTTTATTTTTTCATGTTGTTTCTTATCAAACAAAATTATGTTTCAGGATTTTATCTGAGACGGATGACGCCAATTTATTGATATTTAATTATTATTATTATTATTATGAGGGGTAATTTGATTGTGTTACATAATGATACTAATATTGTGAATTTTGTCATTTTTTTACGAAATGTGATCTCTCTTGTTTAAATACATAGTTCAATTACTAGTATTATTAGTATTGTTAATTTGTTATTATTATTACTATTATTATTATTGGTTCCCCCCCCTAATTACTGAACGATGATGGTGTTTAGGGCTAATTGTTTCAATTTATTATCCCAATAATTGTTTCAGGGTTTGATCGGAGAGGGATGCCACCAATTTATTGAATTTATAATATTATTACTATGAGGGTTATAGTGATATTACTGAAAAAATTTGGGGCTGACATTAATTTATTGAATTTTAAATTATTATTATGAAGTTATAGTGATATTACTGGAAGAACTTTACTGTGTTACGTAATAATCAAATTATTGTAAATTGTGTCCTTTTTTTACGAAATGTGATCTCTCCTGTTTAACTACATAGTTCAATTACTACTATTATCATTATTATTATTATTGGTTCCCTGACTAATTACTGAAACAGTGATGGTGTTTAGGGCTAATAATTGTTTCAGTATTGTTTTCAAAAAAAAATTATCCGTATAATTGTTTCAGGATTCGATCGGAGAGGGATGACACCGATTTTTTGTAATTTAAATATTATTACGAGGGTTAAAATAATATTACTGGAAAAATTTGGGGCTGACACCATTTTATTGAAATTTAAATGTTATTATGAGGGTTAAATTGATATTACTTGAAAATTTGATTGTGTTGCATAATAATCAAATTATTGTAAATTTTGTACTTTTTTATGAAATTTAATCTCTCTTGTTTAGCTGCATAGTTCAATTACTCTACTTGAATTTTTGATATTATTATGAGGGTTAAAGTGATTATTGTTACTGGAAGAATTTGACTATGTTACATAATAATTAAACTATTGGCAAATTTGACCTTTTTTTACGAATTTTGGTTACTCTTCTTTAAGTGATATTACTGGCAGAATTTGACTATGTTACATAATAGTCAAATTATTGGAAAATTTGTCCTTTTTTTTACGAAATTTGGTTACTCTTGTTTAGCTACATAGTTCAATTACTCTGCTTGATGTAGAATGTTGTTCTTGTTTGGCTGTAGCTTTAAAGCTGAGTTTTTTTTATGGTTTTGGGCCTGAGAAAGCTAGAAGATTAAGCTGGATGAAACCGACTTTTTTCAGAATTGGAAAGAAACCCATCTTGTTTTTTTAGAAAGTTGCAACCAAAGAAGCCTTGATTATAGTATTATTGCCATTTTTCGATAAAATGGGGGATGTGTTGTGTGGCCACATAGTTTAATCACTCTGTTTACTTCTGAATAACCATTTCAATTTTATGTCACCATATCCCCATTTTTGTTTCCTCTTTGATAGTTCTTTATGAAGTTGGCCTTGTTTGGTTGTAGCTTTTCAGCTCAGTTTTCTGGGGGGTTTTGCTTATAAGTTGGAGGTCCTTCGGTTGGTTGGATGTTGATCCGAGGTTTTCTGGTTTTGTGCATGGAAAAGCTAGATGATTAGGCTAACTTTTTTCAGAACCGAAAATAAACCCAGCTTATATGCTAGGAAGTTGCAACCAAACAAGCCTCATTTTATAGTATTGTGACATGCTGCTATACAGCGGTTATAATATTGGATTTAGATCTGTTCGACTGTTCGAGTCCACCTTATGGATTGAAAACCATCAGTTTATTAAACGGTAGCGAATTTGGTAATTTTCAAATCGTGTTTTTTTACCATTTGTTGCTAAACTCCCTAGTGGGCCAGAACCTGTACTCTCTAGGAGGTACAGGGTTCAAACCTTATCAAGGGGCTATGTGTGATAGCATTTGATCCCCTTAATAAGTAAAAAAAAAACATACTTGTATCAATTACCCTTTTACCCACATTATCCTATCATCCTTATTTCTCTCTCTATAGTCAAATACCACCTTTGTAAAAAGAAATCACCGGAATTTCAAGAAGGACCATATCTTACTTTTGAATTGGCTTTTAATAATGGAAGGAGAGAGAAAACAAGGAAGGGGAAACTGTTTGTGCTTGTAGTCATTCCTGATTTTGCTAATACAATGAGGTGGACCCATTTGGCCTTCACATTCTTCAGTTTTTCGACAGTTGTGTTTTTTTTAACAAGCAAGTAATTCATACATTGTAAAGTTCTATGAAAGGGGCGAGGGGGTGTTTGTAATTTCTTTAGAATGATCAATGATGTCAATTAAACACAAGTAAAAGATTTGGACATGGTTAGCTATCTCATTTAACGTTTGTTAAAGATGTCATCGTTTATACACCTACATTCCTCAGTTCATAAAATGGAGTCTAACGGACTTTAGAGGAATTAATCCTATAGTATTGGGGATTTGATGGGCGTAGTTGTCCTAAAACTTGGATTTTAACAAGCTTTCTAATGAAAAATACCGTGCAATATTGTCATTTTTTTCCAAAATGGCGGCTATGTTGTATGACTACATAGTTCAATTACTATGCTTACTTCTGAATAACTATTTTGATTTTATGTCACTATATCTCCATTATTGTTTTCACCTTGTATGTTTGTTTTTTCCATAGTTCATTATGAAGTTGGCCTGGTTTGGTTGTAGCTTTTAAGCTGGTTTTTTATTTATTTTTGCGTAAAAGTTGGGGTTCATTGGTTCGCCGACTCTGGGAGGTTTTTTGATGAACCAGGCTTTTTTCAGAACCGAAAAGAAACCCAACTTATTTGCTAGAAGCTGCAACCAAAGAGGCCTTTTTATAGCATGGACAAAAGACTTGAAAATGATTTGAGTTTTTAATGATTTTGCTAAATACTGTGTCTTGTGTAAATTTGTAATTACAGTTAATCAATAGAAACATACTGTGATTGGGAAACTATTCAGCTAGAACCACATTTAATCCTTTTTTATCTTGTTCTCATAGTAATTGACTTGTTGTATTATATTGTTTTTCATTTAATATCAGGAGAACTTATTTGAATGGCAATTTGCAATAAGGGGGCCGAGCGATAGCGAATTTGAAGGCGGTATTTATCATGGGAGAATTCAGTTGCCAGCTGAATACCCTTTTAAGCCGCCCTCATTCATGCTCTTGACAGTACGTACTAATTAACCTCTCTATTTTTTTTCCAAAAATAACTCCTATATTGTTTCTTATTTATGTTTTGTTAGGCATGTTAATGAACTTTAATTTCCCTGTTTACAGCCAAATGGTCGTTTTGAAACACAAACCAAGATATGTCTGAGCATATCAAATCATCATCCCGAGCATTGGCAACCATCCTGGAGTGGTAAGTGTAGTCTACAATTTGGCCTTGTACAATTAGAAGTCGTTGAGTTGCAGCTTTTTAGCAAATAGGCTGGAATTTTGTTGGTCGAAAAGAAAACTAGGTTCATCCAGATTAAAATAAGCTGAAAGTTTTAGCCTAGGAAGCCAAAACTTGTAGCTGGAGTGGTAAGTCTAATATACAATTCGGCCTTGTACAATTAAAAGTCGTTGAGTTGCAGATTTTTAGCAAATAGGCTGGAATTTTGTTGGTCGAAAAGAAAACTAGGTTCATCCAGATCAAAATAAGCTGGAAGTTGTAGCCTAGGAAGCCAAAACTTGTAGCTGATCAACCAAATGCAATCCAGATTTTAGCAATTAAGCTGAGCTTAATGCTGCAGAAAATGAAGGCTTTGCTCTTTAGTGTTTAGTTCAGTTATTATGTCACTGTATCTTATACAGTTGTTTTGTTACTTCGCGATTTTGTTTTATTATTCTGCTTTTACCTGTTGTCTTGCCTATTGGTAATTTCATATTCTAAATACTGATGATAATTGGAGTGCATGTTGTTTTCTGCAGTTCGAACAGCTTTGGTAGCTCTAATCGCATTCATGCCAACCAATCCCAACGGTGCATTGGGCTCATTAGACTATAAGAAGGAAGAAAGGCGTATTCTGGCCATTAAATCTCGTGAATATGCCCCGAAATTCGGTACTCCAGAGCGCCAAAAACTAATAGACGAGGTATGTTATTTTAATTATAAATACCCTTTTTTACTTGTCAGTACTTACATGTTATATGATCGTCTAATCACATTTCTTTTTTAATGCTCAGATTCATGAATATATGCTTAGTAAGGCACCCTCAGTTCCTGAGATCAACTCTTCACAGGCTTCTGAAGAGGTTTCTACCAATAATGAAGAAGAAAGTAATCAGGTTTCCCAAGAGGGTGAAAATGGTGAGTTAGGTGATAGAGTTGCTGAAGAAGTTGAAGAGGCCCCTTTACTTGCAAACCCTAGGCCTGGAAATGCAGTATTAACGAGACAGGTTCAGGAGGGGTTCTCGGGTGATGACCTGGCAGGGCCGAGGGTTCAGAGAGGAGGAGATGATCGTCTTTTCACTTTAGCTGCTGTGGGACTTGCAATTGCTATTGTTGTGCTCTTGTTGAAGAAATTCATCAAGGCTAGTGGCTATAATGCTTTTTTCATGGATGGATCATAAGTGATTTTGGTGAATGATGGTGGTGATTATAACTCAATCGTGCCTGTATTTATCATTTTGATCATTTATATAAAGTTTGCAGCTGCTGGAGTAATTTGTAATATATAGCTATTTGTCTTGTTAATACCATTTGGACCAATAATATATGAAACAAACCCCATTTTATTATGGTTTTTTGGGGGTTAATTGAATTCAATTATCTTTGTTTGCCTCCCTTTCTTTCTTTCTTGTTCAAGTATACACTTTTTTATTGTTGTGAGGTGAATTTTAACAGAAAATAGAGATAAAAGAACATAATACTGATCCCGTAAGATCTGGGATATACTTCTTCCCACCTTGTTTATCATGTTATATGGAAGGAACCAAGTAATAACTAAAGTTACAGTACTTGTTACGGTTGTTTTAACTTTTACTGAATTTGCTACAAGGCCGATTAAGACACAATAAGCTCTCACACAAAACACCGAGTCGTAATACTTTTGCATTGCTTATGTTGACTGAGAATGTTGGATTACTTTCTTTGTAAAGTTTTTTAACCTAAACTCTTTTTACTTTGGAATTCTTTCACATTTTAGGCTTGGTTCATTGTGCACACATTAAAATACCTCGCGAGAAACCAACTTGGAAACACAGGAGCCATATCGAAATACGGAGTGTTCTTGATTTCAAATTTTTTTCTTGTTGCGCCAATAGATCGAATATAAGAAAACAAAAACCACATGTTTTAGGAGTAGGGTTGTAGATGAGATGGGGTGTTCGTGAAATCGTTCGTGTTTGGCTCAGTTAATGTTCGGTTCATGTTCGTTCATTTATAAACGAACAAGATAATGAACAAGAATATAGTGTTCGTCTATTAAATGAACCGAACATGAACAAGACTTTGCTCGGTTCGTATAAGCTCGTGTTCGTGTAACTATATATAAAGTTTGATAAATTAAAATTACAAAAACTATTAATGATGTAACAAAAGAGTATCACTACAAATTAATAAAACTATTTATGGTATAATAATATTAATGAAATGTTTATATTATTTCAAATTTGTTAATATAATTTATAGCATTGTACTATAAATACAGTCACCGATTTTACTGTTAATTGGTCGACTCGTGAAAGTAATCAATTACACGTATGTAAAAGAAAAATTATATTTTATTAGAATATATAAACTTAAAAGTTAAGACAAATTTGTATTATAATGTTAAATAAATTAATTAGCTAATGATTTATTTATGTGTAGACAAGTTTATCGTAGTAGACAATATAATGATAAATAATAAAATTAAAATATATTTAACAGAAAGAAAAAAATACTATATTTTTTTAATTATAGAATGTTTTGAATGAAAGAGGTTAACGAACAATTCGTGTTCGGCTCGTCAAACGTTCGGTTCATGTTCGTCAAATTTTCGTTCGTATTTAAATGAACATGAACCGATGAACAATTGTTTTAATTTGTAAACATAAATATGAATAGAGTTGTGTTGGTTCGTTTTGTTTCACGGGGTATATGGCAAACAAATTTAAACATGTCATATAGATAAAATTTGATAGTTCAGAGACTCAGATGAGTGTGGGGTTGTTAAAGTACTTGCGTCTGTATAGAATGATTTAAAAACCATTATCTAAAACTATATATATATATATATATTTTCCCCGACGTGTATAGCATAATTGTACCCTTTTGCAAATGGATTTTGGATATCCACGTGAAGACTGGACCAACTTCTGTACTATATTCTGTGATTTGATTAAAAGCATTTGCTTTGATTGGTAAAAACAAAATTCATAACTACAAAAGTACAAACTCCATATAAGTTGGTATAGTGAAATCTCCCTAGAAAAACAACTGTATTATAGATTTTAGTGCAGAAGCACCTTGTGTACCTATAAAATGAGAATTCACTACTACTGTATAAGTCTTCAATCTTCCCCAATAACATATAAAAATAAAACAGTCTAAACGGGGTAAGAGCATCCCCCACCCCACCCCCATCCTCTTCATATTTAAAAGATAAATTGTTACTTTTTTCAATTATATGGAAATGCACAAAATTTGAAGTTTTTTACCTGTCTTCTTATAATCTTTACTTTTCCAACTATTAAAGGTGTAAAGAAAGAAAGGAAAATGATATTTGATGGGACTAGTAATTAAAGGAGGACAAAAAAAATAGAATAGATAGAGTTGATTCCTCTCTGAATTTAAAGAGTATTTCAATCCTCTAAAAATTAAATAGATATAATGAGATAGATATAGAGTGATTTTTGGGATAAACTTTTTATATCTATGAAAAATTAGAATTTGATGCATCTGATGCATATGCTCCAAGTTATTTGTCTTGTTTTTTCCTCACTTTTTTTTCTTAACTAGTGTCGTGTTTGTTCACTACTTTTTCGGTTGTTCCTCATGTTGTGTGAAATACACAAATTTAAATTGTGTTGCACTGCAAGAAAAGCAAACGTAATTGTAATCAAAAGTATCGACTGATATAGTTACAAATGGTCAATGGATCAGACGCAACACACCACCAAAACTGATAACACTAATAGCTTTAACGCTTTTATCGAGTTAATCGGTGAGTTGGCTTACTTTCACGTGATGTTCAAAAACGCCAAATACACACAAAACGTGATCAATAAATTCACTAGCTATGGTACTAAATTTTCTATTTTCCCAGTTGTGTTAATCGTCAAGTTTCATTACACGACTAACTTTTGTTCTTCGTAGTCCGTTTTACACACAAATGTAAAACGGATGAAACCATGGAAATTTTGTTAAAAAGTTTAGTATGTAAAAAAGAGTGCAACCATTTTCATTTTCTCATCTGTAGTTGGCTCTTAAGTTTCAAACTGAAAATCGTTTGTCTATGATTTTAAAAAGTGTTACTGGCGAGCCTGATTTTCTTCCCAAGCTCGGCTTACGTATTATTCGCGTCGGCTCCGATCTTCCAGGGTCGTGACGTAGGTGGTATCTGCTTCGTCGTTGAGGTGCTCTCTAAGCCTGCACAAGAAACGAACAGGGGCCCGGGGTTGGTACCAGGTTTTCCCTCTCCGACGATCGAGTCAGTGTCGGTATAGACTGAATGTAAGAATATATTTAAGGATGAGGGCTTGGTCCAGTTACGAGTCGTGGCGTCAGATGTCACGGTTGATATTCTGGTGGTCCGGGTCGTTTTAGCTTTATCTCTCCTCCCTCTTTTGTGCGTCCTCTTCTAAGCAGGATTAGGGGGGGTATTTATAGTGAGGTTCAGAGGTGTATTAACCCTTGGATCACTGTACTGTAAGATGCTGATCCAACGGCGTCAGAGTCATTTATGACTCTGACAGGAGTACTGTCCCTTCCCGGGGCCCACTGGAGGTGCCCTGTGATTGGGCCACGTCGATGAAACGTCAGGGGGCCCCCCAAAGGGGGCAGCAGCATTAATTGGTGAAGCGTATCGAGTACGCTTCTTCGAGCCGGCCTAGCTTCACCCCGTTTGGTGATGAGCCGGGGTGGTGAGACATCCACTATGTAGGGCCCCGGTTTGTTAATTTCTGTGGTGATATCGGTCCGGACGAGGGACATTGACATTCCCTCGCCAACAGCTCCCTGGCCGGAGTCGTCGTTAGTGACAATGCCGGTGAGAACCTTCTTCACTTTACGGGGGCTCCGGTCATTCCGTCTTCATGTTTGGCTGTCTAGAGGCACCTCGGCGTAACTTGACTCTTGATACGTGTTCAACCACTCATGGATCTCTTACACGTGGAGCATGCCAGTTTTGCAATTATGAGGCGCCGCCTCTGTCTTTTCGGTTTCTTCAATGTCATTAATGCCAAAACGGCTGAAGGGTGACACTTGGCAGACGACCTCTCATTGCTGTACACGTGGAAGGCGTGGGTTGGGTGGCGGCTGTCGTTTGTGGGAGTTCGCGTAACGAGCCGTCGCGTCTTTTCACCTTCTGGTAACTGTCTTTTCACCTTCTAGTGGGGGTCTATATATACCCTCAGTGAAAGTTCATTTTCACTTTCTCACTCTCTCACTAAAATTTTTACAGCAAACCATTCTCTCTCATCCTCCACCCTTAGCAAATCTTATCTTCGAACACTTAAGCCAAAAAAGAAGATGGTTATCAAACACGGAGCCGGAAAAGGCCCGATGGTTGCCCCGCAACCACGGCGTCTTGACGTGATGGCAAACGCCTTGCCATTCCGGGCGATGGTTATTGACCCCGCCATCTCCGTCGCGGTAAACGATAACAGTATCATGGTCAGGCAGCACGGGTCTGACCTAGAAGAGTTTCGTCAGCTCTGCGGCATAGGGGAGGAGTTCCGACTTCGAACCTGTGCGACCTCGGACGAAGTGAACGGGATCGTGGCTGATCCCAAGAGTATGGTAACTCTCTCCCTCTCTACTCTCTTATACGGGGGCACCCACCTCCCCATTCCGGAGCTACTGGCGGAGCTCTGCGCCTGGACGCAGACTCTTCCGTGCCAGTGGCCTCTGCAAGCGCACCGAATCTGCGCCGGAATGGAGGCCCTAAGTGCCTCGTTGGGACCGGAAATTCCGGAACCACTGGGGCTTAGGGAGCTCTTGGCCTGCTACGAATTTTTGCAGACCGAGCCGAGCTCCCAATCTAAGAGCCGGCAGCCCTATCTGAGGTGCCGGTCTCACAACCAGTTGATCACAGGTAACTCCGATTCGAATCGGGGTTACACACAAGACGTGGTCGTCGTGGAGGGCCCTTGGCTCCTTCGTGACGACCTAATTCTCCCGAACAGGCCGGGGAGGGTGCTGAGCACCAAGGAAAACAAATTCACTGTGGCCTCTAAGCTTGGGGGCCTGGGCGAACCCAACATAGAGTCGTTGGAGGTGGCCCTTAACTGGTGGGGTCCGGATGGGACCGACGTGGGGGCACGCGATGCGGAGCGCCTGCTAATCTGTGGCTCCCCCACCTCCTGCAAGGGGAACAGCTTCAAATGGCCCCACAGGACCTTCTGTCCCGTGGGATACTCCAGGGAAAGGTGGGAGAAGGAGAAGGGTCTGGAGTCGACCCTCCCTCCCCGGGTGGTTGAAGGTGCCGAAGCAGCCCCCCCTCCCAAGGCTTCAAAGCCGAAGCTGAAGAAGGGCGGTAAGGCGAAGGCAACGAAGGCGACGACCGTGGCTTCCTTCGCTCCTTCAACGGCCGGGGTTCACTTTGAGACCCGGTCTGATGGTACCGTTATCTACTTCCGGATGGGGGCGGACGGTACCCGCACATACATTGATGCGCAAGGGAAGCCTCTGACAGAGGTTCCTCCCTTGAGCTCTAGGGAGCCCGCTGTGGGGATCCCCCTTCAATTAGAAGACAGCCCAACTGAGGCGGAACCATCCGGGCCTGCCTTGGGTACCTCGCGGACCAGAGTAAGTCACTTCTTGTTTTCTTCAAATTTTCGTTTTTACACTTAGCTAGATTTAGTTATAGTTAATTTCTCTAACTCTTAACTCCTTTCTTGTGTGGCCTGTGTAGGTGGTCCGTTCCGATGAGGAGGAGGAGGCAGATGAAGAGGCTGGGGAGGTGGTAGCTGAGGTGGTTGAGGTTGGGGGCGAAGAAGAAGAAGAAGGGGCGATCGACGGGGTTGCTGAGACGGGGGAGCCCGAGGGGGTAGTGGTCGTTGTCGAGGCCGAGGGGAGGGATGTGGTGGTGACGGGGGATAGGGAAGTGGCGATCCTGCCTCCGTCGGCTGGCCCGGACGATTTGGCAGCCCAAGCCAGACTCGATAGGCTGGCCCGCAAGGCCCTATTGGGGAAGAGAAAGGTGGAGGGGACGAAGTCCCTCCAAGGGGAAAAGAGGGCCAAGGTCGGGGGGAGTAACCCCTCCGAGGTTGTGATCGTTGAGGGGCCTAGGGAGACGTCGGGCCCCGCTCCAGGCCCTACTCAAGGCTCTGCCTCCAGTTCTGCCTCCCCGGCCCACAGGATGCCTGTGCAGACTCCCGAGGAGGTGAAGGCGGCCACGGGTGTGAAGAGCATCATGGAGGCTCACCCCTCTGCCGGGTTACTAGCTTTGGCTGCGCTCCAGCAGCAAAGCGTCGAGGCTGATCACCGAGGTCGTGACCTCGCCTCCTCCATGGCATCGGCCATGGCTATGATACCTCAGGTGCGTGTAGAGCGTTTTGTATGTTTTCACATGTTTTCACATTCTTTCCATATATTTTTGCTAAGTGTTTTGCCTTTTCCCTTGTAGGCCTACTTAATGATGAACCAATATGTCTATCACCAAGGCCAGCTGGTGAGGTCATGGGCCGCGAAGGCAGAGGCTAATGCCAAGCTTCTGGAGGAGGCCCAAAAAAGGGTGGAGGAGGCCCTGAAAAGGTCTGAGGAGGCCCTACTCAGGGCGGAGAAAGCTGAGGGCCTCAATGCCACGGTTGAGGCTCGAAGAGTCGAAGCCGTGAAGGCCAAAACGGAGGCCGAGGAGCGTGCCCAGGCTGCGGAGGCAGCCCTAAAAGAGGCCGAGGCTGGCATCACGGACAGGATAAAGGCGGCGGTCCAAACTGGCCAAGCCGAGCTGAACGCCGCCTGGGCCCAGAAGACACAGAAGGACTTCAACTCCTTCTACGTCGAGGGGTGGTCTGAGGCGGCTGCCTTTATGAGGGCGGGACCGGATCACCCGGTATGGAACATAGAAAACATTATAGTTCCCGTTCCCTCAGCTCCCATTCCGGATGTGGTGCCTTTGACTCCTCGAGCTCTCTCGGACGAAGAGGACGGAGCTAGCCAGAGCTAGGGTAGATTGAGGCTTTTGTTTTCAGTGTAGTTTCCTTTTTTGTACTTAGCATGTAATAGCTTTCCATTGAATGAAATGAAAAAACAATTTTGGACTTGTCTTTTATTCTTCTGTTGTTTTGCTTCTATATTTCCGTTGTGATTTATACATCATTCATTGTATACATGCTCCCAAATGGGGGGGCCCTCATGCTTCGGCGTTGGGGCACTCATTTCATATACATCATAAATCGAGTTGGCGCGTGTAGAAACACTTGTGAAATTTAAATGAACTGAAAAATTCAAGTAAATAGAGCCGGGGTGCAGTATAGGCTCGTGTTCTGAAACACTTGGAGAAGATTTAAATGAACTGAAAAATTCAAGTAAATATGAACCGGGGTGCCGTATAGGCTCGTGTTCTGAAACACTTAGAGAAAATTTAAATGAACTGAAAAATTCAAGTAAATATGAACCGGGGTGCCGTATAGGCTCGTGTTCTGAAACACTCAGAGAAAATTTAAATGAACTGAAAAATTCAAGTAAATATGAACCGGGGTGCCGTATAGGCTCGTGTTCTGAAACACTCAGAGAAACTTTGTAACAACAGTTTTCATTTATAAAGCCCACAGGCATAAATTTACACCACATTCTTATTTACACAAAAGTCATAAAGGTCGAGCTCTACTGGTAGTACTTTCTCAGGTTGTTGACGTTCCAAGGTCGGTCGACCGGGATGTCATGGGGAAGACGACCCAACAGGTAGGCCCCGTTCCCTACTGCACCGAGGATTCGATAGGGGCCTTCCCAATTGGGGCCTAGCTTGCCGTCGGATTGTATCCTGGTGTTGTTGTTTATTTTTCGTAACACTAGGTCTTCGTCTTGGAAACGTCTGGCGTTAACTCTTTTGTTATAAGAACGCCCCAGTTCGTTTTTATATTCGGCGTTACGGATGGCCGCAACCTCCCTTCTTTCTTCGGCGTAGTCCAGCTCTAGCCCCATCATCTTTTCATTAAGCCCGTTCTCCACCATGTTCGTCCTCAGAGAAGGAAGCCCGATTTCTAACGGGATGATGGCCTCCATTCCGTAAGTAAGGCTATAGGGTGTCTGTTGAGTGCCCCGTCTTCTCGTCGTTCGGTAGGCCCAAAGGACGTGATGCAGCTCTGCAGCCCATCGTCCTTTGGACTCGTCTAGCCTCTTCTTGATTCCGTCGAGCACGGTCTTATTTGACACCTCAGCTTGTCCGTTGCATTGGGGGTACGACGGGGTCGAATAGTAGTTCTTGATGTGATACTTTGCATACATCGCTTTTAATTTGACCCCGGTGAACTGTCCCCCATTGTCCGCGACGATTGAGTAGGGGATTCCGAATCTGGTGATCAAGTCTCTCCAGAGGAACCTGATCACCTCGGCCTCCGTTATCTTTGCTAATGCCACAGCTTCGACCCACTTTGAGAAGTAGTCGGTGACCATAAGGAGGAACTTTTTGCCTCCCGGGGCCCGAGGGAAAGGTCCGACGATGTCCATGCCCCATTGGGCAAAGGGCCAAGGCGAAGTCACGCTGCTCATCTTTTGGGCCGGGGCTCTAGGTATGGGGGCGTATTTCTGGCACTTCTCACATTTGAGCACGAAAGTTTTAGAATCTTTCTGCATGAGGGGCCACCAATACCCGTGAGTCAAGGCACGATTGGCAAGCGACCTGCCCCCGGTGTGGCTCCCACACGTGCCTTCGTGTATCTCCTCCATGACTTTCACCACCATGTCAGGGTGGACACAGAGGAGATAGGGCCCGGAGAACGATCTTTTATAAAGTTTATCGTTGGGTGCTAGCCAGAACCCTAAGGCCTTTCTTTTTATTTTTTCAGCCTCCTTCTTATGTTTAGGAAGGTCGCCGGAGCGATGGTATTCGATTATGGGGTCCATCCAGCATAGCTCCGGCGGAAGGTCGGTCACCATATTAACGCTTGCCCCAGCGTCGATGCTAGGGGAAGGGACGTACTCTATGGTGATGACTCGCTCCTTTTTATCACTCATAGCCGAGGCCAAGGTCGCTAGGGCATCGGCGTGGGTGTTCTCATTTCTGTTGATGTTGATGATCTCCTGATACTTGAAGCTCTGGAGTATTTCGGAGGCGATGGTCACGTACTTTGCCATCCTTTCGTCCTTTGTTTGGAATTCACCACTGATCTGGCCACGGACTAATTGGGAATCAGTGTGTACCAGTATCTTCTTGATGCCGAGGCTTCGGGCCATTTTCAGGCCGGCTATCACGGCTTCGTACTCCGCCTCGTTATTGGTGGCTCGGAAGCCAAGCTGGATTGACTTCTCGATTACATCACCCAGTGGGGATTGGAGAACCACCCCGAGGCCAGATCCCTTTTTATTAGCAGCTCCGTCGGCGTGCAAGGTCCATGTTCCTTGGGCTCGTTCTTCGATGCCGGGGGACGTCGTCGTTCCGGTGAATTCTGCCACAAAGTCGGCCAAGGCCTGCCCCTTGACAGAGGTTCGCGGCTCGTACCGGATGTCGTACGCGTTCAGGTGGCAAGCCCACTTCGTCATACGTCGAGACAGGTCTCCCTTCTGGAGTATTTCCCGAACGGGCTGATCCGTATACACCACGATACTGTGTGCTGAGAAGTAATGGGCCAGTTTTCGCGATGCCATGACGAGTGCCAGGACAAGCTTTTCTAGAGGCATATACCTAGCCTCGGCGTCGAGGAGGGTTTTGCTTACGTAATAGATTGGCCTTTGCTCCCTGCCGACTTCTTTGATGAGAACGGCGCTAACGGCTATCTCGGATACGGCCAGGTACAACGCAAGGACGTCGCCGGCGTCAGGTTTGGCCAGCAGGGGCGCGCTTCCGAGGTAGCTCGCCAGCTCTATGAACGCACTCCGGCATTCGTCATTCCATTCGAACTTCTTCTGAGCCTTCAGAGCCGTAAAGAATGGCTTGCATCGATCTCCGAACCGGGCTATAAACCGGTTGAGGGCAGCGGCCATTCCGGCTAGTTTTTGTACATCCTTCCTCTTTTCAGGGGTTCTCAAGTTCTTCAGGGCAGAGATTTGGGCCGGGTTCGCCTCTATACCGCGATGGGTCACCATGAACCCTAGGAACTTTCCGGCTCCAACTCCGAAGGCGCACTTAGAGGCGTTCAGCTTCAGATCATGCCTTCGTATCGTTTCGAACACCTCTCTCAGGTCGGCCAGGTGGTCGTCCTCCTGGGCGCTTTTCACCACCATATCGTCGATATAGACCTCCATGCTCCGGCCTATGCTCTTGGCGAATATCTTGGTGACCATTCTTTGATAGGTCGCCCCGGCGTTCTTAAGCCCAAACGGCATCACCTTGTAGCAGTAATTCCCCCTTGGGGTTATAAAGGCGGTTTTTTCTTGGTCAGCCTCCGACATGGGTATTTGGTGATAGCCGGAGCAGGCGTCCAGGAAGCTCATTCTGGCAGCTCCGGCGGTGGAGTCTACTATCTGATCGATTTTAGGCAGAGGGAAGGGATCCTTAGGACAAGCCCGGTTAAGGCTCGTGTAATCGATGCAGACACGCAGCTTCCCGTTCTTCTTAGGGACCACCACGGGGTTAGCGAGCCATCTAGGATAAAAAATTTCCCTGATGGCTCCAGCTAGCAGAAGCTTTTGTACTTCCTCGTTTATGGCGTCGGCATGCTCCGGGCTAACACGGCGCCCCTTTTGCATCACAGGCTTCGCATCCGGGTTGACGTTCAACTTATGGCAGGCGAGGTCGGGACTGATGCCCGGCATTTCGCATGGGGACCATGCGAAGTTATCGAGGTATTCGAGCAGAAGCTTAATGAGACCTGAAACCTCGGGCTCGCTCAGCTTTGCGCCCACCATAAAAAAGTGGTCTTCGTCGTACCCCGGGATCCTGACCTTCAGCAACTCTCCTTCTACCTTGTCTTCAGCTTCCGGGCCTATCTTCTTTTTCAGTTCCCGCAGCAGCTTGGGATCCTCGGCTTCTATGTTCATAGCACTCTGGCCCGGGACCAGTTTACTACCGGAGTATACGGCCATGGCACAGCTTCTTGAGACCTTTTGGTTTCCCGATATGGTCTCAACTCCATTCGAAGTGGGGTGCTTGACCTTTTGGTGTAGAGTGGAGGAGACGCCTTCTATCTCATGAAGCCACGCGCGCCCCAGAATGATGTTGTAGACGGAGGGGACGTCCACCACCGTGAACTCCACGCTCATAACTTTGGTTCCTGTCTTTACAGGCAAGGTTATGTTCCCTCTGGGCTGGACAGCCTCAGAATTGAATCCGTATAGAGGGGGGGCGTTGGTATCTAGCTGCCCCTCCGTCAGCCCCATCTTTTCGAAGAGGTCTCCAAAGAGAATGTTCACCGACGCCCCCTGATCGACGAGGATGCGTCCCACTGAACAATGGCCCACTTGGGCCGTGATGACGAGGGCGTCGTAGTGGGGCAGGTCTACCCCCACTAGGTCGAAGTCGGTGAAGCTTAGATCTGGCTTGGTTCCTAGTTTGAACCTCTTCCGGGGCTTCGAGCTTTCGGCGAGGCAGACATGCTTTTTCATCGTGGCCTCACGGGCCTCGGTTCTCTCCGCCCCACTTGGCTTCGGCTTCTTCGGTCCAGAATGGATAACCTGGCAAGTCATCACCGGTGGGGGGAGGTCTGGTTGCCTTTCGTCTTCCCCTTCTCGGTTTCGATCAGGGTCCCTTCGCGTCTCGACATATTTGGCCATCAAGCCGTCCCGGACCCATCCTTCCAGCCTTGCCTTCAGACCATGACACTCATTGGTATAGTGACCGCGGCCTCGGTGATAGTCACAAAATTTGTCATTGGGCCCCCGGGCCGGCTCGTTCCTGAGCGGGGGAGGCCAGGAAAAGAAAGGCTCGTTCTCGATCTCAAAGAGCAGGTCGGTCAGTGGTAGGCGGAATGTGGTGGAGTAGGCATTTCCTGGGTTCGAAGGGCCGGCCCGACGGGTGTCCTCCCTTCTACGCTTAGGGGCCGGTTGCTGGCTCTCCACCGTTCGAGGTCTCCCCAACCTTTCCGCTATGGGGCGATCTCGACGGATGCCCCTTGAAGAAGCGGCTCCTCCCGGAGGCTGCTCGATGCTGGCGACTGAACGCGCCGCTCCAGCAGATCTCATGTCTTTCTCGATATCGACATGCTGTTTGATTAGTGACCGGAGCTGGGAAACTGAGCCAGGAGGGGTTGCTATCATTTCGTTACGGATCCTGCTTCCCACGATCATGTTCTGCCTGAAAGCAGCTATAGCTGTAGTATCGGGGCAGTCGGCACATTCAGCGTGCTTCTGCCAGAACCGATTGTCGTAGCTCTCGAGGGTCTCTTTGGGTTGGGCCTTCACTTGGTACAGCTGCTCCGGTTGGGCAGCCCTTTCCTTCAAGTTGATGAAGCGGTGTGCAAAATCATAGGCCAGATCATCCCAACAGTGGATGGAGTTGGCAGGCAGAGACTGGAACCATTTACTTGCGAGCCTCCCCAGGCTGGCGGGGAAGCATTTGCACATAAGACGATCGAGGTGGGACCAGTGGTTCATCTGGTATCGATAGTGCCGGAGGTGGGCTTCCGGGTCAGAATCCGCGTTGAACACTTGAAGAACGGGGGCAGTGAAATTTCCGGGGGGCGCACTGTACTCTATCTCGTCTGAGAACGGGGTACTGCGGGTGGAGGCAACGATTTTTAACGCTGCCTCGTCCGCGACTTCATCTCGGCCAGCGCGACGACCCCGCCTCCTTCTCCGGGGAGGCCTTTCAGTCCGAGCGCAACTCGAAGCGGGCCGCGAATCGTGTCTATCATCGGGTCGACTGATTCGCGAGTGTACGCTTCGGTCGTTTATACGATGCGAACTCCCCTCGTGGGACCGCCTCGACTCCTCTCCCCTAGCCGGCTCCTCTGGAACCTCTAGGGGGGGTCGTCTTGAGGGTCCCAGCCGCGACATCACGCTCTTGGTGGGGATGCGAACGGGCTCTGGCTGCTCTACGCCACAAGGGACGGGTCCGGGCTCGGATGCCATCATGGAGGCTATCAACGCCTTTTGAGCCGCCAAGGCAACGAGCTCCTTCTCATGGATCTCTAGCATCATACGAGTCAGCTCGTCGCGCGACCGGGGAGTCCCCTGGACCGCATTGAGTGGAGTAGGCTGCCCCTCAGGCGCAGTTCCCGGCGTGCCAAAAGAGAGGGTCCTCGGCATTCCAAATACTGGGGCATGCCGTGGAGGAGGGCTCTCGTACTGTTCATTATCCGTCATCGATCCTTGGAAACGGATTGTCGGAGCTAGCGTGCTTCAGTTTCCCACAGACGGCGCCAATTGGCGAGCCTGATTTTCTTCCCAAGCTCGGCTTACGTATTATTCGCGTCGGCTCCGATCTTCCAGGGTCGTGACGTAGGTGGTATCTGCTTCGTCGTTGAGGTGCTCTCTAAGCCTGCACAAGAAACGAACAGGGGCCCGGGGTTGGTACCAGGTTTTCCCTCTCCGACGATCGAGTCAGTGTCGGTATAGACTGAATGTAAGAATATATTTAAGGATGAGGGCTTGATCCAGTTACGAGTCGTGGCGTCAGATGTCACGGTTGATATTCTGGTGGTCCGGGTCGTTTTAGCTTTATCTCTCCTCCCTCTTTTGTGCGTCCTCTTCTAAGCAGGATTAGGGGGGGTATTTATAGTGAGGTTCAGAGGTGTATTAACCCTTGGATCACTGTACTGTAAGATGCTGATCCAACGGCGTCAGAGTCATTTATGACTCTGACAGGAGTACTGTCCCTTCCCGGGGCCCACTGGAGGTGCCCTGTGATTGGGCCACGTCGATGAAACGTCAGGGGGGCCCCCCAAAGGGGGCAGCAGCATTAATTGGTGAAGCGTATCGAGTACGCTTCTTCGAGCCGGCCTAGCTTCACCCCGTTTGGTGATGAGCCGGGGTGGTGAGACATCCACTATGTAGGGCCCCGGTTTGTTAATTTCTGTGGTGATATCGGTCCGGACGAGGGACATTGACATTCCCTCGCCAGTTACGTTTGCTCTTGTTCGGTATATTCTTTTTCTTTTTGAATTTGAAACTTAAAAGCTAATAATATTTGTGGGGTAGACCTGCATAGACTAGTTATTTTCCCAAACAAGCATAGCACAAGCCACAATGTAAAATAGTAAGCCTTTTGCCAACGTGAAGAGTGGACCTTCCTGGACATTGTGTATACCACGTGAAGGGTGGACCATCCTCATTACTCTTGGAAAATATAGTGTAATAACTGATTAAAAACATTTATTTGGTGTTTAGCTGCCTCATGTTTTCTTTTCTATGGAACCAAAACTTTATAATAAATATGCAAAGAAATACTTAATAAGTAGAATTAAAAGTAAAGTGTAAAAAGTTGTGACTTTAATATTGCCACCAGTACTAACATGGTCCCATTCACATGCTTGTCATGTGATTCCACTGAAATAGGTTCGTTTCACTTCTAGTACTATGCAATCACACGTAGCTACTGTTAGAGCCACAAAAAGTCCCACCCTGGTTTTAGCCAAAAAAAATGGACAACGTAAAATGAAGACAAAACGTATAAGGGGCAAATCCGGATATTTTTACTGCCTACTATTGTTAGACTTTTTCTGGATTTTTGGAGTACATTTCATGAAATGCAATGTCAATCAAAATTTTAGAAAATTTATTTATGCTGGGTCAATTAATAATATTTTTTAATTTTAATTTTAAATTAATTTTAGTATAAATAACTAAATATTTTTGGTTTGGTGTTAGATTTTTAATTTTTAGTGGATGACACACCCTAAATAATAGTGGATCGAGTTCACGGTAGTGTTAATCCAACACAAGGATCGCATAAATACACAATAATAATATTTTTTAACATGTTTTTACTCAACCTCGGATTTATTATATTGTTATTGATTTTCTCGATTTTTTTAACGTTTTCTTGAATTGAAATATTTTTTTACTATTATATTGGATTGATTTTGATCCAATAGTACTCAAAATATTTATGGAAGGCTAACCTAAGAAAAATGGATCCCGTAA
Source organism: Primula veris (assembly GCA_963682055.1). NCBI lineage: Eukaryota > Viridiplantae > Streptophyta > Magnoliopsida > Ericales > Primulaceae > Primula > Primula veris. Next base: position 21,897,089 of record OY821743.1, on the reverse strand, counting down.
ATACTAAAGAGAAATAATTTATAGTATTAGATACGAGAGTATATCGAATTTTTACAGTGGTACAATATGAGTTTTTACCGATCGGTACACCCTATTTTAATTTTAATTTAGTCAATTGATAGTTAAAAACTCGTAGTATAATGTTTTAAAAGACGTTAGGCGGAATTCAGGCGGAAGTTCGCCACCTAGCACCTAATCCCGTCTAATTCCGTTTAATCACCGCCGCATCCGTCTATTTTGTTAGGTTCATGGGCTCCGCATACTGTCTAAACTCCGTGTAGGTGAGACTTTTAGAACACTGACAATATACAAAATGCGTATTTCCCTTTAAATAACTCATATTTAGTCCATTTATACTTTGACCTCCATCTCAATTAATATAACTATAATTTGCTTAAAGCGGAAATCCAATTATTTGTTATCTTTAAGGTAACATATACAAATCTAAGCAACCGCATCACATTACTTACAATACTCCTCCTCATATATAAGGTGAAACACCTATTTTTTCAACTTTAACATTGCATTTTAATTTGGTTCATAACTCCATGTTCCTTATGACTTTTCTCATATTTATTTTTTATTGATTAGATATAATTTATCAATATTTATATCATTGTTTTCAACTTACACATTTATCAAGAACTAATATAGTATGTGAGAGGAAAAATAAAATAAAATATATATATATATATATATATATATATATACATATATATAATGTTTAAGAAAGTGATTTGGTTCTTGTATATAAGGAGAATGAAATCCTTCTTTAAATTTAAGGTGCACCATAGAAAAGCTGATACAACACGTGTTTTGGTCAAATTTTTATCAAATTGAAGAAATATGTTATTTTAGGATGAATGATGTGGTTGCTTATTTTAATAGAAACTCATTGCACTCGTTTATTTAGAAGAGAATCAATATATATATATATATATATATATATATATATATATATATATATATATATATATATATAATGATATTAGAGATATTGATAAGAGTACTACGTTTTTTTTACTACATAATCACTCATAAACTAGAAATGTGTAATTTTAACTCTAAAAATATGAGACCTTCAAGGAGTCTCATGAGGTTGTTCTTACATATATAGTTTTCTTTTATTTTTTTATGAAAATCAAACTCTTTGTTAAGTTAAAATGTGCGTTTGAAATCCGAAAATTGTCACGAAAAATAAAAGAAAACGAAAAGAAAGTAAAACTAAGAAAAATTAACTTGAAATAATTTCCCGGTCATCTATTTGTAAGTTTGGAAAATAAATAGAAAAGAAAAAATAAATAAGAGAGAGAGGTAGATAGTTTCGTTTTTTCCATTTGTTTTCATTTATCTCTCATTTTTGGAAGGAAAATGGTTTCTTTCAATTTAGAGACAAAATTTTCCCTCACTTTCTTTTGTTTTATTTTTCATTGCTTTTATTATGTAAACAAAAAGAAAAATATTTTATCGGGAAATCATTTTTATTTTTTCATGCATTTTTTTTATGTTTCAAACACAGTATAAGTCTCGTGAATTAGAAAGGAGAATACATAAAACTATCTCTAATTAGTAGCTAACTTAGTGTCGGGTTGACTTGTGATTCAGGGTTCATATTATTTTCTTAAAGTTATGAAAGTTTATATGATAAATTATTAAATTGGGAGTGACCCTTAATAGTTGAAGCCCTATATCTGGGGTTCTTTTCCCCTTGCATCAGCTGATTGAAGAACCACCATATACTCGGTGTTCTTTTTAACTTAAAAAAACTCCTGACTTTTCTGTAAACAAACTCCGACTTTTTTTAAACTTGCCGAAAAAATCAAAATTTTCAAAAGATAATATTAAAGTAAAATTTCGATTTCAGAAAGTTAGGGACGAATTTTTTGCTAATCAAAGTTGAATGTAATTTCGTAACAGACAATTATTTAGTGACGAATGAATATTTAAAAATTGTAGACAACGTATAAACTTTTACATAGTCAATAAAAATAAAAAATAAAAAATAAAAAAGAGCAAGGTGGTTGATCAAAGTGTAAGAGAACAACCTACTATATCACGCTCACCATCAGATCAATGTGCGTGCAAATCAAGTTAGCTTCAAAGAGGGGGTTAATAATTATATATATAAAAAAACTCAAATAATAATAGGAGTGTTGTGTGTTCTATATCGTTACTTATAAAACTACCCTCACCGTCGCATACTATTGTACTTCCTCCGTTATAAAATATAATTCAATTATACTATTTTGGCATGTTACACAATATAAGAAGTAATACTACCGTAAATCCGGTACATTATAATTTAGGGCGTGTGATCCACTAAAAACCAAATAGCTATTAATTAACCACAAAATAACTAAACTAAAATTAATTTAAAATTAAAAATAAAAATTTTTATTAGTCGGCACATCATTAATTATAGTGTATCGAGTTCGTATAAGTGTTTTCCCAATATAAATAATTTTTTTTTAATGTAATATTACATATTTATTCATAATTTATTGTTTACATGAGAATCTATAATAACCAGAACGAGGGTAAAAGTTATAATAATTATGGTATACTGATAAGTTGGCTTTTCAGTGTTGTAGTTTATTTTGAAACAAATGTAGTAGTAGTTTTACCAGGTATGTGGATGTCATAGTAGCAAACGTGTGATAATACAATCAACACGTAACACTCCCCCATACCAAAACGCAAATGTAGAAAAAAGCAACCTCTGTTCTACTTTAATTTCCTCCTCCAAATTTCCACAAAATTCTAACAAACAGACAAACAAACATTCAATGATCATTGCTTCTAATCAAATCTAACATGCGGGGGGTGAGGGGTCCATTTTTATTTTATTTATTGCAGCATAAAATGAATCTGGGTCATTATTTTAGATCAAAGGGTTATAAAATTTAATTGCTCTACTTGTTTTTTTCGAAAATAATTTCCGGGCAAAACATTTTACTAGAAAAAGATTTTCATGAAAAACAAATAATTTTTCATAATTTTATTGGTGTTTGGCTGCCTAAAATTTTCATGAAAAATCTAAAATATATTTTATAATTTCTTTAACAAACATAATAATAGAATCACGTAATATTAGTAACAAAGTCAACATATAAAAATTTTAAACCAAAAAATTAGAAGGATGAAATTTGAAAAATATTTCAAACACAAAAAATCATATTTTACCGAGCAAAGTCCGGTGACATGCTACAAACTCTAAAATTAACGTGTAGTTTTGACCAATATTTATTTTGACGGCTATGGAGACTTCACTAATCCCATGAACAATTTTTCGTAAATACTCGAAAAACTCTTCCGAAAAGGTATACTAAGATTAGTAGAAGAAGGTAATTTTTTTTTGATAGTTTGATAATAAAAATCAAGACCAAGTTGCAATTTAAAAATTGATCAAGCAATAAACAATGCGCCGTTAATATATTAGACAATATAAAAAAAAGGTCTTATGAGAACCAAAAAATTTCAGGGAGGAGAATGTTTTTTTTTATTACTATATAATGTTTAATAGTATATTTTTTTTTGTGATGCTATAATGTATAATGGTATAATAGTAGATTTTTTTATAGTACTGTATAATAGTATGCGTGATGCATGACATATATTAATAATATGTGTGAATACATGAGATTGTTATCTCGTTCTTTGGAAAACATTTTATCACCAAAATTAAGAGAAAATATTTTCCTATCTTTTCCATGTTTTAAGGAAAATCTTTTCCAATATTCTAATTTATCAAATCAAACAAACATCATAAAATATTTTCCTTCAAAACAACAAAGCTCGCCATATAAATATTTTCTCTCCCCTGTCTATCTGTTAAATTACCATCTCTCCCCAATTCAAAATAAAAGAAATACTTTTTTGGTAAGTTAAAAAAAAGGGGAAAAAAGTAAAAAAGATAAAAATAAATGAAACAGTGGTGATTGGTCATACAGAAATATTTAAAAGGTAAACTATTTAAAAAAATTGGTAAGTATAAACTATTTAAATTTGTTAAAAAAATAGTGGCTTTCTTTTGAGATAGAGTACCGCGGCATTATTGTTAATGATGGTGATCCAATTTATGTGTATTTATTAAGGGAAAATATGTCTCAGGCACATGTTAAGAGTATTTAATGAGATATAAATTGTTTTCAATATCTTAATTATACTAATTTATGTAAATATAAATTGATGTAATATTAATACTCCATTATATCTGGTAAGATGTGGTGCATTAATGAAAATCTTTTCTATATTTTGCATTAATTACATTGCTACAACATATAATAAGAACACCGAATCCAAAGTTGAGGCCATATTTGATCAAGAACGCATCACTTGCCTCTACTGTATCGAATTCCATCTCGATAAAATGGTTTATATATCGAGTTAGGATAGCTCTCTTGGTTTTTAATATCGATACTATTTAGATTCACATTGTTAAAATCACAATCATCACTATCCTCCCTCACCATTTAGATTCTACAATTTCAAATGAAATTGGACTAAGTGAAGAACAATATTGAATATCAAAACTAAACAAGAACATAAAAGAATCCATTTATATTTAATTTTGATCAGTTTCTTGTAAACCCTTTTTGAACTAAAAACTGAGCATAAAGCCATAAACCCATAAATTGTAAAATTACAACAAAGGGGATTATATTGATCTATATATAACGAGAACATAAAAAAAATCCATTATTACGTAATTTTAGTTAATTTTTTATAAACCTTTTTTAACTAAAAATTGAGCATAAAGCCATAAATCCAGAAATTGTAAATTTACACCAAAAAAGATTATATTGATCAATATATAAACATAGTCAATTGTAATATATATATATATATATATATATATATATATATATATAAAGTCAAAGAATTAAGAGGAAAAAACTTAAAAGGAAAGTGAGAGTTCCAATTACTTTTGCTACGTTGCTATTGACACTCCCCTCTCTTTCTTGCTATGTCAATTTTATGTAAATAATCTTTACGATCTCACCTAAACTTTGAGTTCGTGCCCATTCTGTGTCCTATTTGTTCGTCAATTCCTTTGCGAGATTTGATCCGCCGATTTCGCCGTTCTTTTATCATCTATTCTTTATTTTTCTATGTTTTATTTGACTAACGCTCAAACTACACCGTTTTGGTTAAATTTTTTTTTAATATTATTTAATAGGAAGTATATATAGACACCATAAAAAAAAACACCTAAATGGATATTTTTTTGCAAAAACGCTCCAAATCAAAGATTTAATTAATGTCAATCTCCACGGTTTCACGACGGGAACACAAATATGCGTATTATTTTTTTTTTTCTAAGATGTATAATGACATGTTTTGAATTTTTAAATTTTACCATAATTTCCAAAACATATCATTATACATTTCGGAAAAAAAAACAAGCCATATATTTATGTTATTGTCGTGAAACCGTGTATATTTGCATTAATCAAGTATTGATTCCGAGCGTTTTTAAATTAAAAAAAAAACGGTTGATGTGTAATTTGATGGAGGGTTAAAGATTAAAAAAAAAGGTGCAAGCAGCCATTAACGTAAAAGGCCGCCCACCAGCATCCCCGAATATTATTAAATACTAGTATGTAGTATTAAAATGAGTACGGTAGTAAATTCAGTGAAGATATATATATATATATATATATATAGAGAGAGAGAGGATGACGTCATGGTGTATAGGTGCCAGGTCAGCAACTCATAACCGCCTCCAACTGAATTCCTCAGCTGCCTCCACCGTTATACATGTACCAAAATTAGTTATATTTATTATATATACATATTAATATATATACGTGTGTGTATTGTTTTTTATTTAACTCATATTTTCTTATCTCTGTTTTTTTTAAAGCGCTTTTTAGTAAAAAAGAAAGAAAGAAGAAGCTGGATTTAAAACTTAAAAAAAGCTTTTATAAGCTCATTTTTCTGCTTTTTAGGCTTTACTTTTTTACGCTTGCAAAAAATGTTTTAGCTAGAAAGGATTGCTCAATTATCGAGCTTTTAAAGATTTTTTAAGCTTTGAATGGAGCTTTTATCAAGCTTTGAATTGAGCCTTTTTTTTTTTTACTAGGAAGCGTTTTTTTTTAATTTTTAAAAACAGTGATGCAAATGGGTAGGGCTTCTAATTACTAATTAGTAATGTAACCCTTTTTTTATATATTTATATAATCCCCAAATTTTGACAACTTAAAATCTACTATTAACATAGAAACTGCTCTTTAAGAATTAATAGATTTTAGCCAAGTCAATTATTCATATGGTACTTGTTTCGAATTTGACCAAATGAGAGATTCTCAAGTTGAGATTTTATATTATTTTTTTTAGGGTTAATTTTATTGCTGCATTCGTATTTTTTTGTTTAGATTCAAGGAACTAATCTCGGAAATCGGAATCTCCCAAAAATAGCACTAGTTCGAATTTCATTTATAAAAAAAAACTTAGAAGGTCTTTTAATTTTATTGCTGCATTCGTATTTTTTTGTTTAGATTCAAGGAACTAATCTCGGAAATCGGAATCTCCCAAAAATAGCATTAGTTCGAATTTCATTTAAAAAAAAAACTTAGGTCTTTTAATTTTATTGCTGCATTTGTATTTTTTTGTCTAGATTCAAGGACTAATCTCAGAATCCCCAGAAAATAGCAGTAGTTCGAATTTCACTTGAAAAAAAAACTCAGAAGGTGTTTTAATTCTATAGCTGCATTCGTATTTTTTTGTCTAGATTCAAGGACTAATCTCGGAATTCCCTGAAAACAGCAGTTGTTCAAATTTCACTTAAAAGAAAAGAAAACTTAGAAGGTGTTAAGAAGAGAGGGAGAGAGAATGACCTCAGGAGGTAGCAGCAGGAAAACGACACCGCCTCATAACCGCCGTAACCACCACCCCTCTGCCTCCACGGCCGCCACGAAATCATCATCCGTCAGCAAGGCGATCGCGCAGTACACCGCCGATGCGCGCCTCCATGCAGTGTTCGAGCAGTCCGGCATCTCCGGAAAGTCCTTCGACTACTCTCAGTCTGTGAAGACCGACACCACACAGTCCGTGCCCGAGCAGCAAATCACCGCTTACTTGTCGAAGATCCAGCGCGGTGGCCATATTCAGCCCTTCGGATGTATGATAGCCGTCGATGAGTCCAGTTTCAGGTCTTTTACTTAACTTTGCTATTGGGTAGTGATATAGGTAGAAACTTTTTGACACAAACTCATGCAAAGACTTGCTGAATGCCATTTTTCAATGTCAATAGACCCCAGTCAGTCTCTATAGAGTTTGAACTCGGTCCACTATATTTTAGAGTGTGCCAACCAATAAGGTTTTTTCGTTTTATTTCTAACTAATTTAAGGGTAGTTATTTTTCGGTTCCCCAATATGTGTTCGGTCTTTAGTGGTTGGCACATCCTTAAATTTAGTAGACCCGGTTCATGGTAGTCTTACTTGTCTTTGCAAGAGTCCGTGTCAAAAATTCTCTAGCTATATCATCACCGCTCTTTATTACTCTGCTTTTGTCTACTTGTACTTCGTTAAAATTACTAAAATTATATATATACACATAATGGGAAATGCTTAAATGCAAGGTTTCAAAAGGCACTAGGTGGGTTCTAGGCGGAAAGGGTCCGCCTAGCGACTAATTGGCCGCCTAGGCCGCTTTTTTCCTGCCTAGACCGATTTTTTCCCGCCAAAGTCCGCCTAATGCCTAGCGCCTAGGCGCTGCCTAGGCGGGCGCCTAGGCCGATTTTTTAAACACTGCTTAAATGTGTCCGAGCCATATGTTTAGAATCAATTTACTACCTGCAATGTGAGGATGTCACTGATGTTAGAACATGGTAAGTAAATTATGATTAAACTTGTTCTAAGATTTATCAGTCATATGTTTAGCATCATAGACACATTGCTTTTGGAGATAAGTTCTAGCTCAACATATCTCCTTCGGAGCACAGCATAACACATTGATTTTGTCTCATTTGGATCCACTTAGGTGTTAAACTCTTTGTTAGTTTCTATAGTTATCTCTTTAATATCCAGCGTGGCCGCCATGTACAGCCATTTGGGTGTATGGTAGCCATCTACGAGTCGAATTTCAAGTGTTTACAGCTCTATGTTATATATTAGTGTGTTTTTATGTTCTTATGCTTCATAGACTCTGTTGAAAAACTTAAGTTTATATATATGTTTTTTCAATTTATTGTGTTTTGGCAACTGCTTTTTTCGTAAATAAAAAGCTAGAGGTGTTTGGTTTGCTAGTTTTGTTAGCTTTTGGGTCGAATAAGCTTAAAAACTCAACAAAAAAACAAGAAGGAATTTGATGATTCTATAAGCTTTTTTACGGTCTAAATTACCACATTTACAAGTTTTCAAATAAATTTGTTTGTATACTCAGAAGACACTTACAAGTTGAAACAAGTAATAAAAGACACTTACTTATTTGTTTGTACAAGTCACTAATAAGTAAAAAAAGGGAAGGCCAAACACTACCCAATAGTTTTTTTGAAGCAAACCATTTTATCTCCTTTATTTATTAGTCAGCTTTTTAAAGAAAAAAGTGGATGCCAAACAGATTAGTTTCACTTGAAATTACTCCGGGCAATGTAGGTGTTTGTGTTTGTGTTCTTTCTTGTTATGTATTTAGAATTTTAAATCAAAAAGTCAAGATATATTCTTATAAATATAAGTATAATATATTATATATATACACACACACATGTATATACATAAATATATACAAATATTTAAATATTTAATGTAGTCTAATTTGGATCCACTTCAGGTGATTTGTGTATTAACTCTTGATTAATGTGTTTTTGAGTTCTTATGCTTCCTAAAACTTTTAACTTCTGACCATTGATAAATTTTGAAGACAAAGTGTTGTTGAGTTTCAGGGTGATTGCGTATAGCGAGAATGTCCAGGAGGTGTTGGGGCTTACGCCACAGTCTGTGCCAACACTTGAGTCGAAGGAGGTTTTGAGAATTGGGACGGATGTGAGGACGATTTTTGCACCGTCTTGTGGGGTTTTGCTTGAGAGGGCGTTTTCCGCTCGTGAGATTACGTTATTGAATCCGATTTGGATTCATTCGAGGTAAATAGGTGTTTAAATTGTTTATTAGTGTTTTGAAGTTTTTTTTAAGAAAACTTGTATGTCGGGGTGTGATTTTTTTTCTTTGCTTGTGCTTGCTAAAGTTTGTAATATTTTATTGTTAATAGATTTTAAAGAAATTTTGTCAGTGTAATTTGGTAGACTTATATTACAAAACGGTCATGGGGCAATTTCTTTGGAGTACGTGTTTAGAACTCTTTACTAGTGTGGTTTTGTCTTTTTAATTCTTTTGCTGTATGTTGGGGTGTGATTTAATTTAAGGTTATGCTTGCTAGAAAATGGTTTGTTTTTTCTTTCTAGTAGATTCATAGCCTTATAGGAAAATGTCAGAATGATTTAGTAAACTTATATTTCAAAAAAGTCAGGAGCTATCTATTTATTAGGTGTTTAGAACTCTTTTTTGGTGTGTTTTTAGTTTTGAACTTTTTATTGTATGTTGGTGTGTGATTTTTCTTTTTAGGTTATGCTTGCTAGTATTTGTAATATTTTATCTTTAATAAATAGTAAGGAAAATGTCAGCGTAATTTACTAGACTTAATTATTAAAAGTTCAAGGGCAGTGGCGATGGAAGCTGTCTTACTTGGATCCAGTGTCGTGTATGTCTTAGTTTGAATTATGTACTGCCGAATCGTACTTTTTGCTAGTCAAATTAGAGAGAAAATTAGAACTCCACTGGGAAGCCGTTCTACGCAATCCTGCTAATTTTCTCCATGTACTTTACTTTGTACTTTACTTATATTTTGAGTTACATTTCTTTGGCCCTATCAATTCTAGTTTCGCCACTAATTGTGATTTTCTTTTAGGAATATGGTGTCTTAAAATTGTAATTCTTGGTGTCACTCTTTTAAAACTAGACTTGTTAATTTTTGGTGTCACCTTTTTAAAACTAGACTTGTTTAGTCATTCTATCGGTTTAGTGACATATTTTACAAAATTGGGATACTGCAGAATTGTGGTAGGGTTCTCCCCCTAGCTTCTCGATGTCGTATAAATATTGGACTATTTACCACTGACTTATATAGCTATACTAAAATAAAGATCATCCTTCTTGACTTATTGGTTTATTGCTGTATTAAAAATCTAAATTGTACATTTTGCTATAAACAAGATCATAATTTTCCAAAAGAAATGATTCTTTTCAGGACCTCTGGGAAGCCCTTCTACGCAATCTTGCACAGAGTAGATGTAGGGATAGTAATAGATTTGGAGCCAGCAAGAACGGAGGACCCAGCGTTATCCATCGCCGGGGCAGTCCAGTCTCAGAAGCTCGCGGTCAGAGCGATATCTCACCTACAGTCCTTACCTGGCGGTGATATCAAGCTACTATGTGACACTGTGGTCGAGAGTGTGAGGGAATTAACTGGTTACGATAGAGTCATGGTTTATAAGTTCCACGAGGATGAACACGGGGAGGTTATAGCTGAGAGCAAAAGGGCCGATTTGGAACCCTACATTGGTTTGCATTACCCTGCCACAGATATTCCCCAAGCATCGAGGTTTTTATTTAAGCAGAATCGGGTTAGGATGATCGTCGATTGCCACGCCACTGCGGTGATGGTGGTTCAGGATGAAGCTCTTATGCAACCGTTGTGTTTAGTCGGTTCTACACTTCGTGCCCCACACGGTTGCCATGCGCAATACATGGTTAACATGGGGTCAACCGCTTCTTTAGCCATGGCAGTTATTATTAATACAAATGATAATGAATCTGTTAGCGGTAGAAACTCTATGAGGCTATGGGGTTTGGTTGTTTGTCATCATACTTCTGCAAGAGCTATACCGTTCCCTCTCCGTTACGCGTGCGAGTTTCTAATGCAGGTGATGCCGACTTTTAATTGTTTAATCAAAATATTATTAAACAAAGAAACTTTATATCTGATTGTGAAAAGTGTCTTTCATCTGTGTTTGTTAATTATTGTTCACAAGTCGAATTATGTTTTAGCGTTGAATAGTTGTGTCTTTAGGTTTTTATAAATGGAGCATTTATAAATCAGAAATTTTTAGATCTGAGAGTGAAAAATAGGACACTTTGGTGTATTTTTATTATTTGGTTCTGTTGCTCAAATATTCCCTTTTGTGATTTGTAATGCAGGCTTTCGGCCTCCAATTAAATATGGAATTACAACTAGCTGCTCAGTTATTGGAAAAACGTGTTTTGCGAACGCAAACTCTATTATGTGATATGCTCCTCCGTGACTCACCCAGTGGGATTGTTACCCAAAGTCCAAGCATAACGGACCTGGTGAAATGTGACGGGGCAGCTCTGTATTACCAAGGGAAATATTATTCCCTGGGAGTGACCCCCACCGAAACCCAGATAAAGGATATAGTCGAGTGGTTATTAGCTTTCCATGGGGACTCGACCGGATTAAGTACCGATAGTTTAGGCGACGCTGGGTACCCTGGTGCGGCTTCTCTCGGCGATGCGGTTTGTGGAATGGCTGTCGCGTATATAACTTCGAAGGATTTCTTATTCTGGTTTCGGTCACACACAGCAAAAGAGATCAAGTGGGGTGGTGCAAAACACCATCCCGAGGATAAAGATGACGGTCAAAGAATGAACCCGAGATCTTCGTTCAAGGCGTTTTTAGAAGTGGTTAAGAGCCGGAGTTTACCTTGGGATAATGCGGAAATGGATGCTATTCATTCTTTACAGCTAATTTTGAGGGATTCTTTTAAAGATGCAGAGAAAAGCAATTTGAAAGTTGTTGTTAATGCGCCCTCTGGAGATTTGGAGTTAGAAGGGGTGAACGAGTTAAGTTCGGTAGCTCGAGAGATGGTTAGATTGATAGAGACGGCGACTGCACCTATATTTGCGGTAGATAATGATGGTCGGATTAATGGGTGGAATGCGAAGGTGGCCGAGTTGACGGGGTTAGCGGTGGAGGAGGCTATGGGTAAGTCTTTGTTGTATGATTTGGTTTATAAGGAATCTGAAGAAACTGTGGAGAAGCTTTTGCAAAATGCTCTAAGAGGTAGTATTCCTTTTGTTTTGCTTTTTGTTCATTTTACAAGTTTTGAGTTTTTCATGTGGCTTGAATGTGCATATGGTATCTATAGACTTTAGGCTATGTTTACACTGAAATGAAACCTCCAATAGTGGACAGACATTGTTTTGAAACGAACAAAATTTTAATTGTTCTTCTCAGTTTGCATATGATTTACATATTTTTGACTTGTTATATCATCTGAATCCAAATATTTGTTATTTATATATGCATACAAGAGAAGATGACTTATCTGTAATATACATGATTTTCCCAAGAAAATGGGCCTACTTTCATTACAGAGATCCTTTGAGAATGGCTAAAAAAGCATAATATGTCTAAATTATAAGCACCTATAAATATAAGCTTATCGGGTTTTATACCGTTTCTTCTCTCTAATTCAATAATTGTCATTGGCTGGGCTCTGTATGTTTATAATCATCATAGAATTGAGCATCAACATTGGTCAATTTGCATACGCTTTTTCAGAATACGAGGCGACTTCTTATCTTTTAAGGTTGCCAAAAATGTTTAGAGAGTTTATGTCGCCTTCATAGTTACGGTACAAACCTGAAAGCATGATTCTAGGTACAGTTGCTGCACTAAGGGGGCAGGTTTATTTAGTTTTGGATTTATCACTTTCTGTATTCAATATTAACTTCTTTTGGCTTCAAGTTTGTAACCATTTCAGAGATATTGGAGTTGAAACCTCTTGTTGGAGGAAACTTAGCCAAACTCTAGTAAGTTTAATGTTTTATCATAATTGTTTACAGGTGAAGAAGACCGGAATGTAGAGATTAAACTAAAGAATTTTGGTTTAGACCAGCAAAAGAACGCTGTTTATGTGGTGGTCAATGCTTGCTCTAGTAAGGATTACACCAGCAACATTGTAGGGGCCTGTTTTATCGGTCAAGATGTGACCGATCAAAAAACCATTATGGATAAATTCATACAGATACAAGGTGATTACAAAGCTATAGTTCATAGTCCAAATGCTTTAATTCCCCCAATATTTGCTTCGGATGAGAACACGTGTTGTTCCGAATGGAACATTGCTATGGAAAAATTAACGGGTTGGTCTAAAGCAGAGCTAATAGGGAAAATGCTAGTGGGAGAGGTTTTTGGGAATAGTTGTCGGCTCAAGGGTCCAGATTCCCTCACTAAGTTCATGATTGTGTTGCATAACGCGATTGGAGGACAGGAGACGGATAAATACTCTTTTTCTTTTTTTAATCGCGATGGGAAGTATGTGCAGACTTTGTTGACGGCTAATAAGAAGTTAAACTTGGAAGGGCAGGTTACTGGTGCATTTTGCTTTTTGCAGATTCCTACTCCTGAGCTACAACAAGCTTTCGAAGTACAAAGACAACAAGAGAAAAAGTGCTTTTCGAGGATGAAGGAGTTGGCTTATATTTGCCAAGAGATTAAAAATCCTTTAAATGGTATACACTTTACTAATTCACTTCTCGAGGCTACTAATTTGACCGAAGACCAAAAACAGTTTCTTGAGACAAGTGTCGCTTGTGAGAAGCAGATGTTGAAGATAATACGGGATATCGATCTTGAGAGCCTTGAAGATGGGTGAGTTGTCTTTCTGGCTTTTTATCTTAAATTTGCAAGGGTAATTAAAGCTTCATACTAGACTTAAATTTTGTACATGATACACAAATTAGCAATCAGTACACCAAGCTACCATTTGTTTCCCTTTAGTACATTATATAGGAAGAAATCATATGTTTGGAACTAACATAGAAAAACAAAAACTTGATAGAATAGTGCACGATATATAAAAAACATGACAAAATAGAATATAATAGATTGTGAGTTCGATTCCCCTGGGTACGCGTGAAACCCTGACATCCCTTTTTAGAACAGAAAACTAAACTAGTAAATAGTATATTGGTTTTCTGCAACTAATGTACCCGGACGTATGATATTTTCCCCTACATGGTACTCTGTGTACTAAGTTGCCGGCAAATGTACCTGTTAGAGAGTTAGAAATAAGCTATATTTTAGTTTCTATGTTTCTTTATATTATTTGCTATTTAGTTTGAGGACCAATCATGTATTCTTCTTTTGTTTAGTTATAATCTATTTTTTTGGGTGCCTGACAATACACCACTTTTTACCCTCTCTAAACTTCAACTGTACCTTTAGTGTATTAAAATTTGTGTTGATTGGTGTACAAAATCGACATTTGATGATAGGATAAGGTACAACTGTAATCAACACATTTTTCATTTGATTAGAATACTGGCATGCCTACCGAAATAATATATGCCTCTGTTTTGAGGGTGAGTTTTCCAGTAAATACTGCTTCATGTTTTGGGATAGTCTTGGTCATTATGCCGAATGATAATCTGCAACTGACTGTGAATGTTTTCTAATTGTAGCTTGATGGAACTGGAGAAGAGTGAGTTTTTAGTTGGGAATGTAATTGATGCGGTTGTGAGCCAAGTGATGTTGCTACTTAGAGAAAGAGGTCTACAGTTAATTCATGATATTCCACAAGAGATAAAAACACTGGCTGTTTATGGCGATCAAGTGAGAGTTCAACAGGTTTTAGCCGATTTCTTACTTAATATGGCACGTTATGCACCTTCTCCAGATGGTTGGGTGGAAATTAAAGTCCGAGCACGAGTTAAGCAAATCGACGATGATACAAGTGTTCTGCATATTGAATTCAGGTACCCTTACCTTCAAATTTTCAAAAATAAAAGGTACCTTCACCTTGATATTTTTCTCATTAATTTTGAAAAGTTGTGGTCAGCTCTAATTATCATAACAATACTCTACAGTCAAGGTCCCAGAGGAGCCATGACTATAATTCTGGGATAGCCGCAACCAAATGTTGATTTACATGTGTTGTCAAATTACACCATCTTTTATATTGCCTGAAAAAACCTACATAAAAATTTGCATTTTTTGTGCATTATGGGGTTGCCATAACAACCCCTTGTCATATATACCCTCCTCCCTGCAAGGACTGATACTAACATCAAAGGCCTTGTTTATTATAAATATATCCGGCATTTCAACCAGCTTGTGGGCAGATGTGTAAAATGAATGGTTCAGAACATAAAATTGTAGCTTAAGTGCTTCTGCGAGAGGTCAACTAAAACATAAGCAGCAACGTGTGAAGCATGAGTTGTAGATAGAATTATCATTATATCAATGAAATGAAGGACATTGTTAGATTACATTGCAAGACTCATTTATGTTCAGTTCAAAACTGTAAAGCACTAAAGCTGTAAAGCACACAATTCACTAAAGTTATGGCAAATATAAAAATAATATCCAAGGTTTATGATTGAAATTCTAGGCACAATTACTAATGCTCATTAAAAAGCCTTTTGATATTGTTCTTTCCTTGGTTAAAACAAAAAATTGTAGATTTATGCTTATGCTTTTTGAGAAAATTACAAACTTTGTTCTTTTTTTCTTTTATTTTGGAGTGTAAGAAGCGGTCTTAGCGGTCTTAAAGCATAAGTACCTTGACCTTTAGACTTTTTGAGTTTTCCGGCAAAGGTAACAGACCTCTACAGTAAAATCCACATTTAAGGTGTTAAAAAGAAAGCTGTTAAGTTCTTAATTTTCTAACAAACAAATTATTTTTCAGGATTGTGTGCCCTGGGGAAGGACTACCCCCAGAGTTGGTTCAGGACGTGTTCCAGAGCAACAGATGGGTGACTCAAGAAGGCCTGGGCCTTAGCATGTGCAGGAAAATTTTAAAGCTAATGAATGGTGAAGTTCAATACATTAGAGAATCTGAAAGGTGCTTTTTCCTTATAACTCTCGAACTTCCTATGCCTCGAACAGGACCCAAAGGCTTCAACGAGTCCTAAAAGGACTTGCTTGTCATTTCCTATGCCCAGAAACGGCAAGAGTTTAGTGTCGACTAGTCATTCCGTGTGCCATTTTCCAATGATATTGCAAATCCACAAGAAACTAAAACAGTGTCACATGGTTTTGTTTTGTTACTGGATTCATGGTTGTTCGAATATGTTTTTTGAGTTTGCGAATAATTAGGGGGGAAATTGGAAATTAGAATTAAGCTCTTAAAGAGTATCATCTCAGTCCCCATCTTATCCCCAAATCCATCAATGTTTTCAGTTGACTCCGTGATTGTTATTTATATGTGAGTGTATATATATGAAATAAAGGCAGCACATCGGTAGACATGCACAAAATGTTTCCCTTCAAAATATTACGGAATTAGGATTTGCGGCAACCTGGAAGATGGTTGTGGGGTACACTGAGAGTTAAAGTGAAAATTCTGCTCGAGTTATGTTGTTGTCGTGAAAGGTATTAGGTATAAGCAGTAGTACTTTTGTGATAGCTATAATCGAGAAAAACAAGCACAAGGACGACATCGGACCAGCTCCTCTATATGTAATTGTAACTTGTGATGTTAGGATTAATATGTTGTATGATAATGTTATTGGTGACTGTAAAATGGTGATGACCAAGGAGTAACAGGCTGTATTCAGGATTTTTATAAAATTTCCAATTGATTTTTAACTAGTCATCGGATGGAGGTATAAATGATGTGTTCTTTTTCCCTTTTGGGTTAGTTGGACTATCTGTCTTAATAGCTACTTTACTTATTAGGACGTAACCTGTAAGATTTTTTACACTACCACATTTATCATGTACTAATCAAACCTTTCTGGCATCTTAGTGGGATTTTTTTGTTCTCGATCTCTTTTTCAGTTTAGATAAGAAGACATACTTGTTTTGTTTCTTATTTTTTGCATTTCTATTAAGAAAGTTTCTTCCCAGAGCTAGAAGTATCTAATTCTTTAACAAATAAAAACTATGAAAGGTGCTTTTCCTTATAACTCTCTAACTTCCTATTTCTCGAACTGGGCTCAAAAAGCGTGGACTAATCCTAAAAAGACTTATTTGTCATTCTTGTGCCCAGAAACTGGGGTGATTCGTTTGTTTGGGGGTGGGTTAGGGACCCAATCCGTTAAACTAAATACATGTCCCTACCTGGCTATTTTTTTTTAGAGGAAAAAAAATCCCAACTCCGACAAAAGTCGAGATCCGAATTTTTCGGGATCCCGTAGGGTCGGAATAGATTTATCCCGAGTCTCCTGACATATTTTTTTATTACCGACAAGGTCATTTTTTATTCGAGAAGTAATAAAAAATTTCAATGTTGTCTAAACATGTTAGTTACATGAACCATAATCATATTTTATCTAACAACACTCGTAATGAATGCAATTTTTTTTATTATTTAGTTAAAATAGACTGGTGAAACTTACAAATAATTTAGTAAAATAATAAAATAATTTTAATTGAATAGTTTTTCTTATTATATTATTTTAATATTTAGTTTTATTCACACAAGTAACAAATATAATATTAAATGAAGTATATTATCATTATAACTTTTATAGTCGGTAAATATTCATCATCTATTTTTTTAACATTTTTTTTTAAATAACAAAGTTGATTTTAAATTTAAATATATTTTTAAATTTTACTAGTATCTTTTATTCAAAACTACAAATCTATAAATTACGATACTTACGTAACATACATGATTCATATGGACACATTAATCTTGCAAAAAGTAAATATTGATTATTATTTATTAACTTTATCTATTGATATAACAAATTTAGTATATTGTCAATTGCATAGTTTTTCTTTTTATAAAAAAATATATGTTATCTTAGTAAAACTAAAATAACCAAAATAAACATTTAATATAACTATTAACATCTTTAATTCATTTAACTTATAAATAAAGTTCCAACATAATGTTATAGTGCTATTAAAAAAATTAACAAAATAAAAGTTTTTTTTTTTTTTTTAAATCGGATCGGGTCGGGACACCCGTCGGGATTTATCCCTACAGATCTCTATCCCGAAAATACTCGGGTTGGGACAAATCCCGACTTTTTCGGACATGACAACTTCGGGTCGGGATAAAATCGGAACGGACGTCGGGTTGGGATTTAGGGATTTTTTTCCATCCCTAGCTGTATGGTAATGCTATATATTGCTATTGGTGACTGTAAAATGGTCAAGAGACTCAAGAGTCAAGACCAAGGAGTAACAACTAACAACAGGCTGTTTTCCGGATTTTAATAAAAAATTCCAAATGATTTTTATTTAGTCATCAGATGATAGTGTTTATATTAGTCCCAACACAAGGCAACTCAGATGATAGTGTTTTTCGGGAAGATTTTTTTGTTTTTATTTTTTCATTTTTATTACTGAGCAAGTGCTTATCTACCTAGAACTAGAAAGCATTTTATTTTATTGTCTCATTATTTAGTAAAACTAATAAAAACTATGACGGCTGCAAATAAAAGGAAAAATACTACAATCTCGAGTTAAATGTAAAGTCAGCTATGACAGATATGTACGGTTCAAAGAGTAGCTAAAGTACAATGTATTTAGGTAAGTAATTAAAGCATCATCTGAACGTGTTTATATCATTTAGTGCGGCCCGACGAAAAACCGAACCGAACCGATAATCGAACCGAAAAAAACCGAAAAAGACCGTAAACCGAAAAACCGAAAAATTTTCGGGTCAGTTTCGGTTTTCAGTAAAACCGAACTGAAAAAGACCGAAACCGAAAAAGATCAAAACCGAAAAAGACCGAAAAAACCAGAAAAAAACAAAAAAAAATCGAAAAAGACCAAAAAATAAAAAATAAAAAATAAAACCGAAAAATAACTGAAAAAACCCGAAACTGGACAGAAAAAACCAGTCCGGTTCGGTCCAAAAAATAAAAAGACCGAAAGCGAAAAAAAGCGAACCGAAAAATATGCTCGATTTCGGTTTCGATTTTGCCAAAAAACGAACCGAATCCAACCCTGCTCTAGCATTTAGTAGTCACGAGCCTGTAGAGAAAGGGAAAAGTGCAAGAAATATTTACCGACTCTAAAACGGAAATGACATATCACACCGTGGTTATGCACCTACACTTGCACATAATGAAATAATTACCCATTTGTCCTTAAATACTTTTTCTTTCCTATTTGTTCTATTTATTTTCACTTGGGATTCTCTCGTTCTCTTTTCTGTCTCGATATATATATATATATATATACATCCTTCTATTATAATAAGTCAATCAAGACTGTTCAATTTTGTTCAATTTTTTTAAAAATACTCTGACTATGTTTTAATAATTACCAATATAACTAATCTAATTAATTAACAATTTGTCCTCACTATATTTTCCTAATTACATATGTAACATAAATTAATTAACAATTCGTTTTAACCTGCATAACTACAATAAATGATATCACATCTGAATATTATGTTTAAAATAAAATATATTACGAGATTTATGCCATTACGCATCTCACACACAACGCGTGAGTAACTTTTACGTATAAATTAACACACTGAAGTTCAATTAAATCTCCAACAGAGCTTTTACTTTATTTTTGTTAGTTCACAAAAATCTTAAAAACTTATTCTCATTATACTTTAGACAATTGAATCTGAAATAAACATATTATCTTCCCTGTATTTTTGAAAAATATTATTGGATTTTTTGGGGATGTTTTGGTGGCTTGATTGGTTATTGGGAGATGAAAATAACAGTGATGGAGGTTTGGAAACAGATATATAAAAGAAACATATATATATATAGAGAGAGAAACATGTATAAGAGCATGCGCACCCGTTACCTTACATTTTTTCTCATATTTAACTTAATTAGTATCACTTTTATATTTTTAGGATAACAGTTTAACTTTATACATTTTTCAGCTTCTCTATCAAATTTATTATCATAACTAAATATTACTATATTTTAACATACTTCTATCAATTTTTTTTAACCCAAATTAATTTACTAGAATACATTAAATAACTTACAAGTTTTCTCGTATTTAAAGTAAAAAAGTACATTTTTAGAACTTATAAGTAAACGTTTTGGTTTATACAAATTATCATCTTTTTTTTCAATTTCTCTATCAAAATTATACAACTCATTTTTTTGTTATTTTATTTATTTATATGTGAAAAGTACAAATAAATGAGATAGAATAAGAGAAAGGTAAGAGAAAGAAATTATTATTTTAATTATAAGGGAACATCTTGATCACTGTTATTTGAGTGATATTTGAGTTTATATAAATTTAAGATAATGGATAGGAAAACTGATGCATGTAAAATTTTAGAACAATCTCCTCATATTTAAAGTAAACTAGTCATATAAGGGAACTGATGTACTTACTCTTAGAGGGATAGTTTGATAGTAAATTAGTGACCATTCGATATAAATTTATTAATTATGACGTGGCTACATTTCAGCCATTTGTTTTACTCTGTGCAATTTAGTGTACAAGTTTATTATGTACATATAGCATTACTTGTGGTTTTTATGGGCTATTGGAACACACTTTTATTGATTTTAAAGAATTTTCATCCCATGTGATTTTTATGGCATATAACACACGATTTTGTTGATTTTGAAGTATTTTTTTATCTCATGTGGTTTTTACAGCCTATATCACACACGCTTGTTGATTCTAAGGAATTTTTGATCACGTGTGGTTTTTATGTCTTATAGCACATACGTTTGTTGATTTAAAAAAAAAAAATACCATTTCATGTGGTTTTTATGTCTTATAGCATACATTTTTATTGATTTTGAACATTTTTTTACTCTCATGTGGTTTTATGACCTACAATACACGATTTGTTGATTTTGAAACTTTTTCCTCCCATGTGTTTTTATTGGTTTTGAAGACTTTTTATTCTCATTTGGTTTTAGCTTTTAGGGTTTATAGTTTTAAGAACTATAGTACAGGCTTTTGTTAATTTTGAATACATTTTCCTCTCATGTGTTTTTATGTCCTTGCACACGCGTTTGTTGATTTTGAAGAATTTTCAACCCATGTAGTTTTTATGGCCTATACAACACATTTTTATTGATTTTGAAGAATTTTTCATCCTGTGTGGTTTTTATGGCTTATAACACACTTTTGTTGATTTTGAAGTTGCACACGCTTTTGTTGATTTTGAAGTTGCACACGCGTTTGTTGATTTTAAAGAATTTTCAACCCATTTGGTTTTTATGGCCTATACAACACGTTTTTATTGATTTTAAAGAGTTTTTCATCCTGCGTGGTTTTTATGGCATATAACACACGCTTTTGTTGATTTTGAAGAATTTCATCCCATGTGGTTTTTATGTCCTTACACACGCGTTTGTTGATTTTAAAGAATTATTCATCGCATGTGGTTTTTATGGCCTATTAGAACACACTTTTGTTGATTTTGAATGATTTTTTTTATCCCATGTGGTTTTTACGGCTTATAGCACACGCGTTTGTTGATTTTGAAGAGTTTTTAATCACCTGTGGTTTTTATGCCTATCGCACACGCGTTTGTTGATTTTGAAAAAAAATTCATCTCATGTGATTTTTATGGCTAGTACACACTTTTATTGATTTTAAAAACTTTTTTACCTTCATGTGGTTTTATGACTTATAGTACACAATTTGCTGATTTTAAAAACTTTTCCTTCCATGTGTTTTTATTGATTTTGAATACTTTTTACTCTCATGCAATTTTTAGCTTTTAGGGTTTTTATCTTATAGGACAGTACGCTTTTGTTGATTTTGAATACTTTTTCCTCTCATGTGGTTTTATGTCCTTGCACAAGCGTTTGTTGATTTTGAATTTTTTTCAACCCATGTGGTTTTTTATGTCCTATAGAACATGCTTTTGTTGATTTTGAAGAATTTTTCATCCAGTGTGTTTTTTATGTCCTTGCACACGCGTTTGTTGATTTTGAACAATTTTCAATCCATATGATTTTTATGGCCTATAGAACACGTTTTTGTAGATTTTGAATATTTTTTCCTCACATGTAGTTTTTATGGCCTATAGTACACGTTTTTATTTATTTTGAAGACTTTTCCTTTTATGTGATTTTTATGGCTTATAGGACAGTACGCTTTTGTTGATTTTGAAGAATTTTTCATCAAATGTGGTTTTTATGGCCTAGGACACGCTTTTCTTGATTTTGAAGAAATTTTTATCCCATGTGCTTTTTATGGCCAATAACACAAGCCTTTGTTGATTTTGAATAATTTTCATCGCATGTGGTTTTTATTTTCAATAGCACACGCTTTTATTGACTTAGATTACTTTTTCCTCTCATGTGATTTTTATGGCTAGTACACGTTTTTTTTTTATAGAATTTTTCATCCCATGTGGTTTTCATGACCTATATTATACATTTTTATTGATTTTTTTTTTACTCTAATGTGGTTTTATGACCTATAGTACACGATTTGTTGATTTTGAAAACTTTTTCATCTCGTATGGTTTTATTGATTTTGAAGACTTTTTACACTCATATGGTTTTAGCTTTTAAGGTTTAGCGTTTAGGGTTTTACGAACTATAGTACACGTTTTTGGTGATTTTGAATACTTTTTCCTCCCATGTGGTTTTTATGTCCTTGCACGTGCATTTATCGATTTTGAAGAATTTTCAACCCATGTTTTTATGGCCTATAGAACACGTCTTTTGTTGATTTTGAAGAATTTTTCATCCCGTGTGGTTTTTATGGCCTATAAAACACGCTTTTGTTGATTTTGAAGAATTTTCATCCCATGTGGTTTTTTTTTACTTGCACACGTGTTTGTTGATTTTGAAAAAAAAATTCACCACATTTGGTTTTTATGGCCTATTAGAACACACTTTTGTTGATTTTGAAGAATTTTTCTTCCCCTATGGTTTTTATGGCCTATAGCACACACTTTTGTTGATTTTGAAGTATTTTTTTTATCCCATGTGTTTTTTACGGCCTATAGCACATGTAGTTGTTGATTTTGAAGATTTTTTTTTTCACATGTGATTTTTATGGCATATAGCACACGTGTTTGTTGATTTTGAATTTTTTTTAATCATATGTGGCTTTTATGGCTTATAGTACATAATTTTATTGATTTTGAAGACTTTTTTTTACTCTCATGTGCTTTTATGACCTATAAGTACACGATTTGTTGATTTTGAAAACTTTTTCTTCCTATGTGATTTTATTGATTTTGAAGACTTTTTTACTCTCATTTGGTTTTATGACTTATAGTACACGCCTTTTTTGATTTTGAATACTTTTTCCTCACATGTGGTTTTATGGCCTGCAGTACACGTTTTTTGTTGATTTTGAATAATTTTTTTATCTCATGTGGTTTTTATGACCTATAACATAAGCATTTGTTGATTTTGAAGAATTTTTCATCACATGTGTTATTATGGCCTTTAACAAACGCTTTTGTTGATTTTGAATGTTTTTCATCACATGTGGTTTTAATTGTTTATAGCACACATGTTTGTTGATTTTTAATTTTTTTTTATACACCATGTTGTTTTTATGGTTATAGTACACGCTTTTGTTGATTTTGAATGTTTTTTTTTCATTTTTTTGCAATTTTATAACCTAAACTATAGTTATTATGCGATTTTGTAACCCAAACTACGAGTTTATCTTTTTAAGTACCCAAAACAAGTGTTTCCCTCTAAATTAGTACATTTCGTCACTTTTTTTATGAAAAGTTGCGTTTTACCAAAATTCCCTTATTCATATTCTGGAATTACATAATACATATACATACATCATACAATACGTAGTAACTAATAACATACCCGAAACTTGTAGTGAGACCAAAAAAAGGCAAAACAAGCAAATTAGTTAAAAGAGAAAAAAAGCAGGTTTATTCTGCTCACCAAAATTTTGTACGATACATACTACTAATCATTGGAGTATTGTTTGCCCTAATAAGCAGCTACGACACACGATTCACCATTGCAAAAGACATTAACAAAAGAAATAAATTATTTTAAAAAAATACTCAAATAAACTCATATTCATTTCCCAAAAAGCATCTAATACCCATAATTAAGTAATTAACCAGAAAATTTCTTATTCCTGCGCAAATCGTACTCAGATCATGATAAAAATAGGCGAAAAAGGCACCACCACCGCTGCATGTGGGCCCACAACCACCACTTCCGCCTCCGTACGGAGGTTCATGTCCACCACCGCCATAACCCAACCCCCCACCGTTGTTTTAGCCCCCATTACACGTTGACACACTTTGATCGGCCAAAATAACACCACCGTTGAATCCGCAGCATACAAGAACGTGAACCTTACGAAGGAATCGAGCAAATTACTTACTAATAAAAAGCCTCAATTTTCCCTTATGTTTATATATATATATATATATATATATATATATATATATATATATATATATATATATATATATATGATGATGATGATGACGACGACGATGATGATATGCTGCATATATAAATATATCTATATGTATGTAAATACAATTTTTATTTTGTTTTTTTTCATTTTTTCTTAACCATTGGATCACATCCAACAATTTAGGTTGAAAAAAAGAGTAAAATTACCATTTTGTCCCTGAATCTGGATGAAAAATGTTTGATGACATCAGCTTTTTCCGTTAATTTGGACGAAATGTACTAATTTAGAGGGAAACACTTAGTGTGGGTACTTAAAAAAAGAAACTCGTAGTTTGGGTTACAAAATCGCAGAATGAATATTGTTTAGGTTACAAAATTGTAAAAAACTCTTTTTTCCTCCTATCTGGTTTTTATGGCATATAATACACGTTTTTGTTGATTTTAAAGATTTTTCCTCTCATGTGGTTTTTATGTCTTATAAGACAGTACATTTTTGTTGATTTTAAAGAAATTTTCATTTCATGTGGTTTTTACGGCCTATATCACACAAGTTTGTTGATTTTGAAGAATTTTTCATCACATGTGATTTTTATGACTTATAGCATACGGGTTTGTTGATTTTGAAAAACAATTCATCGCATGTGATTTTTATGGCTTATAGTACACACTTTTATTGACTTTGAATACTTTTTTACTCTCATGTGGTTTTATGACCTATATTACACGATTTGTTAATTTTAAAAACTTTTTCCTCTCATGTGCTTTTATTGATTTTGAAAACTTTTTACTCTAATGTGCTTTTTAGCTTTTAGGTTTTAGGTTTTTATCTTATAGGACATTACATTTTTGTTGATTTTGAAGAATTTTTCATCTCATGTGTTTTTTTTCCCGGTATGTAAGTAGTTTATTAAAAGAAACGGGACCTTACCCACATTTACAATAAGCACATAAAAACTAAAAAAAAAGGCTTACAGATTGCCTTTTACAACTTAACAATATCCAAATGAATACATAAAATCAAAAAGGCTTATATTATGCCTTGTACAAAATAACAACCACTAGTTGAGCTAGAAAATAACATACTAAATAAAATATCCAATATCTATCTTAATTAAAAGATACAAGAAAGAGACAAATAAATGTGTAGTCGCTCGGCTCAATCTCAACTAGCACATTCTATGTGGGTGTTGATTCTTGATTTTTTTTCTCTCCGATGCCTCCATTGCATTATTTTTTATTTTAATTTCCCTTTTTTTCTTCTTTCTCGACCATTATTTTGGATAATCGTCAAAGGACATCCATTTTGGGAGCTTAATTGGAGTGATACTTGTAACTTCATTTTCATTGCTATTCGCATTGGCCGGTTCACACAGATTACTAGAACCACTCCCCTTTTCATTCTTAGTTTCTGATTCCTCACCCGTTTGTTTATTTGCTGCATATGTTTTGTCATGGGAAGCCTTGTTTCCATCATTTACACTCATCCCAAGATCGTGTTTATCATCATTCCGACTCATATCTGATACTTCCCCTGCGTTTTCTTTTCCAATCAGGTTGTCACCTCTAGATGCCTCACCAACATACTCTTGGTGTTGTGGGCGATAAAAGGGGATCCTATCAACTTGTTCCGACCTAGGATAATAAGCTCATGAGCTTGGTCTTACTTCACCGTCAAGAAACGAAAGAAGACTTCCATCTCCAAGTTTAACTCATACGTAGCTCCTCTCTTTTTGGATGTGAAGCAGTGTCAAACCAAAATACCCAACAAGCATTAGCTCTCCCTGAAAAGGAGATGATCCAGCCGCACCTTCCAGTACGGCTACCGTCCGGTTTATTGCTCTTTCCTTGTGCCTATTTTGCTTTAGGGGGTTGGTTCACAGGTACAACCTTTGTGACTTCATGGTATACTCATGGATTGGCTAGTTCCGTCTCCATGTCAGCTATAGCACCAAAGAAGTTGCCCAATTTTACTTCTTTCCTCGCCTCCACTTTAACATATTTTTGCTTAAGCTCTCCAATGGTAGCAATCGCACGTGGTTTTTATGGCACATCACATTCTTTTGTTGATTTTGAAGAATTTTTTATCCCATGTGGTTTTTATGACCTATAAGTACATGCTTTTGTTGATTTTGACGACTTTTTCCTCCCATGCGGTTTTTATGGCCTATATTATGCACTTTTATTGATTTTGAAGACCTTTTTACTCTCATGTGGTTTTATGACATATAGTACACGCATTTGTTGATTTTGAATACATTTTCCTCTCATGTGGTTTTATGGCCTATAGTACACGCTTTTGTTGATTTTGAAGAATTTTTTATCCGGTGTGGTTTTTATGGCATTTAGCAAACACTTTTGTTGATTTTAAATAATTTTTCATCACATGTGCTTTTTATTGCTTATAGCACACGCGTTTGTTGATTTAAAAATAATAATTTATCCCATGTTGTTTTTATGGTTAAAGTACACGATTTTGTTGATTTTGAATACATTTTCCTCCCATGTGGTTTTTATGACCTATATTACACGTTTTTTTTTGTAGATTTTGATGACTTTTTCTCCCATGTGATTTTTATGGCATATAGGACAGTATGTTTTTGTTGATTTTGATTTTTTTTATCCCATGTGGTTTTTATGGCCTATAGCACATGTGTTTGTTGATTTTGAAGAATTTCTCATCTCATGTGGTTTTTATGGCCGATTTTGTGGATTTTGAAGACTTTTTCCTCTCATGTGGTTTTTATGGCCTATAACACACTTTTATTGATTTTGAAAACTTTTTTACCCGTGTGGTTTCATGACTTATATAGTACACGATTTATTGATTTTGAAAACTTTTTGCTCCCATGTGATTTTTATGCCCTATAGCACATGCTTTTGTTGATTTTTAATTTTTTTTTATCCCATGCGGTTTTTATAGGCAATATCACACGCGTTTATTTATTTTGAAGAATTTTCATCCCATGTGTTTTTTTAATGGCCTATATATAACATACGCATTTGCTGATTTTTTAGAATTTTTATCCCATGTAGTTTTTATGGCATATAGTATACGTTTTTATTGATTTTGATTACTTTTTCCTCCCATGTGGTTTTTATGCCTTATAGAACACATTTTTTTTTTCTAAATAATTTTTCATCCCATGTGGATTTCATGGCCCATATTACACACTTTTATTGATTTTGAATACTGTTTTAATCTCATGTGGTTTTATAACCTATAGTACATAATTTGTTGATTTTGAAGACTTTTTACTCTCATGTGGTTTTTAGCTTTTAGGTTTAGGGTTTATGGTTTTATGAACTATATTACACGCTTTTTTTATGGTTTTTATGTCCTTACACACGCGTTTGTTGATTTTGAAGAATTTTTAACCCGTGTGATTTTTATGGCCTATAGAACACATTTTTGTTGATTTTGAAGAATTTTGCATTACATGTGATTCTTATGGCCTATAGTACACGCTTTTGTTGATTTTGAAGAATTTTTATCGCATGTGGTTTTTATGTCATTGCACACGCGCTTGTTGATTTTGAATAATTTTTTATCCCATGTAGTTCTTATGGCCTATTAGAACACGCTTTTGTTGATTTTGAAGATTTTTTCATCCCATGTGATTTTTAAGTGCTATATAGTACACGCGTTTGTTGATTTTGAAGAATTTTTCATCACATGTGGTTTTTATGTCTTATAACATACGCGTTTGTTAATTTTGAAAAAAATTTCATCCTATGTGGTTTTTATGGCTTATATTACACACTTTTATTGATTTTGAATAATTTTTTACTCTTATGAGGTTTTATGACCTATATTACACGATTTGTTGATTTTGAAAACTTTTTCCACTCATGTGCTTTTATTGATTTTGAAGACTTTTTACTCTCATGTGATTTTTAACTTTTATGGTTTATATCTTATATGACAGTACGCTTTTGTTTATTTTGATGAATTTTTCATTCCATGTGGGATTTTTTTCCCGGTATGTAAGTAGTATATTAAAATAAGCGGGACCTTATCCTGATTTACAATAAGCACATAAAAAAAAAAGCTTACAGATTGCCTTTTACAACTTAACAATATCCAAATGAATACATAAAATCAGAAAGGCTTATATTATGCCTTGTACAACATAACAACCACTAGTTGAGCTAGAAAATACCATACTAAATAAAATATCCAATATCTATCTTAATTAAAAGATACAAGAAAGAGAAAAATAAATGGGTAGTCGCTCGACTCAATCTCAACTAGCACATTCTATGTGGGTGTTGATTCTTGATTTTTATTTCTCTCCGATGCCTCCATTGCATTATTTTTTATTTTAATTTCCCTTTTTTTCTTCTTTCTCGACCATTATTTTGGATAATCGTCAAAGGACATCCATTTTGGGAGCTTAATTGGAGTGATACTTGTAACTTCATTTTCATTGCTATTCGCATTGGCCGGTTCACACAGATTACTAGAACCACTCCCCTTTTCATTCTTAGTTTCTGATTCCTCACCCGTTTGTTTATTTGCTGCATATGTTTTGTCATGGGAAGCCTTGTTTCCATCATTTACACTCATCCCAAGATCGTGCTTATCATCATTCCGACTTATATTTGATACTTCCCCAGCGTTTTCTTTTCCAATCAGATTGCCACATCTAGATGCCTAACCAACATACTCTTGGTGTTGTGTAAAATCCGTCTCCATGTCTGCTATAGCACCAAAGGAGTTGCCCAATTTTACTTCTTTCCTCGCCTCCACTTTAACATATTTTTGCTTAATCTTTCCAATGGTAGCAATCACATGTGGTTTTTATGTCCCGACATACGTTTTTGTTGATTTTGAAGAATTTTTTATCTCATGTGTTTTTTATGACCTATAAGTACATGTTTTTGTTGATTTTTAAGACTTTCCTTCCATGTTGTTTTCATGGCCTATAGCACACACTTTTGTTGATTTTGACGACTTTTTCCTCCCGTGCGGTTTTTATGGCTTATATTACGCACTTTTATTTATTTTGAAGACTTTTTTACTCTTATGTGATTTTATGACATGTAGTACACACCTTTAATGATTTTGAATACTTTTTTCCTCTCATGTGGTTTTATTGCATAAAGTACACGCTTTTGTTTTGATTAATTTTTTTTTTTTATCCAATGTGGTTTTTATGGTATTTAGCAAACACTTTTATTAATTTTAAAGAATTTTTTATCAGATGTGGTTTTTATTGCTATAGTACATGATTTTGTTGCATTTAGCACACGCGTTTGCTGGTTTATAAAAAAAAATTATCCCATGTTGTTTTTATGGTATAGTACATGATTTTGTTGATTTTGAATACTTTTTTCTCCCATGTGTTTTTTATAGGTTTTTGTCGATTTCAAAGATTTTTTTCTCCCATGTGGTTTTATGGCCTATAGTACACAATTTTCTTGATTTTGAATAATTTTTTATCTCACGTGTTTTGTATGGCCTATAACATAAACATTTATTGATTTTGAAGATTTTTTTTTATCCCAAGTGGTTTTTATTGATTTTGAAGAATTTCTCATCACGTGTGGTTTTTATTGCTTATAGCACACGCGTTTGTTGATTTTTAATTTTTTTTTATCCCATGTTGTTTTTATGGTTATAGTACACGCTTTTGCTGATTTTGAATATTTTTTCCTCCCATGTGGTTTTTATGGCCTATAAGTACACGTTTTTTTTTGAATAATTTTCCTCCCATGTGGTTTTTATGCCTTATAGGACAGTACATTTTTGTTGATTTTAAAGAATTTTTCATTGTATGTGGTTTTTATGGCCTATCACATGCTTTTGTTGATTTTGAAGAATTTTTTTATCACATGTGGTTTTTATGGCCCATAGCACACGCGTTTGTTAATTTTGAAGAATTTTTCATCCCATGTGGGTTTTATGGCCGATTTTATTGATTTTGAACATTTTTTCCTCCATTTGATTTTTATGGCCTATATTACACACTTTAATTGATTTTGAAGACTTTTTTACTCTTATGTGGTGTTATGACCTATATACGATTTGTTGATTTTTAATTTTTTTTACTCTCATGTGGTTTTTATGGCCAATAGCACACAATTTTGTTGATTTTGAAGAATTTTCATACTTGTGGTTTTTATGGCCTATATAGCACACGCGTTTGTTAATTTTTTAGAATTTTTATCCCATGTGGTTTTTATGGCCTATATAGTACACGCTTTTGTTTATTTTGATTAATTTGTTCTTCCATGTGCTTTTTATGACTTATAATAGTACATGTTTTTTTGTAAGAATTTTTCATCACATGTGCTTTTTATGTCCTATAGTACAAGTTTTTGTTGATTTGAAATAATTTTTCCTCCCATGTGGTTTTTATGTATTTACATACGCTTTTGTTGATTTTGAAGAATTTTCAAACCATGTGGTTTTTATGTCTTATAGAACACATTTTTGTTGATTTTGAAGAATTTTTCACCCCGTGTGTTTTTATGGCCTATAGCACACGCTTTTGTTGATTTTGAAGAATTTTCATCCCATGTGGTTTTTATGTTCTTGCACACACGTTTGTTGATTTTGATTTTTTTTTATCACATGTGGTTTTTATGAGCTATTAGAACACGCTTTTGTTGATTTTGAAGGATTTTTTATCCCATGTGGTTTTTACGGCCTACAGCACTTGCGTTTATTAATTTTGAAGAATTTTTCATCACATGTGTTTTTATGGTTTATAGCACACGTGTTTGTTGATTTTGAAAAATAATTCATCCCAAATGGTTTTTATAGCTTATAATACACACTTTTATTGATTTTGAAGACTTTTTTACTCTCATGTGTTTTAATGACCTATAGTACACGATTTGTTGATTTTGAAAACTTTTTCCTCACATGTGCTTTTATTGATTTGGAAGACTTTTTACTCTCATGTGGTTTTTAGCTTTTAGGGTTTAGGGTTTTTAGCTTATAGGACAGTACGCTTTTGTTGATTTTGAAATTTTTTTCATCACATGTTTTTATGACTTATAAGTACATGTTTTTGTTGATTTTGAAGATGTTGAACTATGGGGTTCAATAATTAATTTTGATTATAAGTTTGATTATATTTTAATGATTTTACGATTTCTCTTTTCGATGATATAATGTTTGGTCTTTTCCAAAAACGAGAATTTGTAAATTTCAGAATGTCAAAAAGAAAGAGCACAGAAAAACGAAGCCACAGGTTCAAGCAGAACCAGAATCGGAGCTAAAACGAAGAAATTACGGGCTTTCGAAGTTTAACGAGAAAACCAGGAATACTGAAGAAACGACCGATCGTCTAGACAAAAACGACAGATCGTTTTGGTCCAGAATTCTTCCAGTGAGGTCGTCTGAAAAACGACCGATCGTTTCTCAGAAAACGACCGATCGTTTTCTGAAAACGACCGATCGTTTTCTGCAAATTTCGAAAACAACTTTTCAGCTTATTCTGGGAAATTGCTTAAACCACTGGTTAAAACCCTCAACCACTACCAACGGTCAGAAAAACAAAAAACAGACATTTGGTCTATATAAACCAGCCAAATCTCTCTCCAAAACTATCAATCAATATACCAATCTATCATCCTTCAACCTCTCTAAATCAAAACCCTAAAAATCACCATTTTGGTGATATAATTCGAAAAAGAGGGAAATTGAAGAAAAAGCAATTCGAGCTCAACCAAAGATCAAACATCATCAAAATCACAAATTAACTTATTTAGAAGCAATCAAATTGTGGGTGTTGTTTCAATTTCAATAAATTGTAAAGAGTGAAATATAAACTCATTTGTGAGCGAGTGATCTGGTAGAGGCTTTGTAAGCGAGTGTTGCTTAAAAGCTCTAGGTCTTTTCATTCGGGATACTCATAGAGTGAGGGGGAGCTTAATCGGTTGATTAGCTCGTTAGGATTGTAATATCCGGAAGAAGAATTTTAGTGAAATACTCGGTAGTACCGAGGAGAGGACGTAGGCCGTTTTGCCGAACCTCTATAAATCACGGTGTCATTTTCTTCCTTAACTTTTACTTTCCGCAACTTATATTATTGTTTATTTTCTTTCTTGCGTTTGGATTGGTTAACGATTATTAACGCTTAAGCTTAGAATTGCGAAAGTTGGGTTGTTAGTTGCCATTAAGTTAAATTAGGCGAAAAACGCCAAAAACCTTATTCACCCCCCCCTCTAAGGTTTAGCCGCACGGGCCAACAATTGGTATCAGATCCGAGGCTCTTGCATATAGGAATCTAACGATTTAAGAGTTAAGATCGCGATGGCTAACATACTTAATTTCGCTTCCGGTATTGCTTCATCGTTCAATACTCCACCATTTTTTGATGGGGTAAATTATTCATATTGGAAAGATAGGATGAGTATGTTTTTACAAAGCTATAATGTTAAACTTTGGATGAGCATAAAAGTAGGATATTCCGCACCTACATCCGAAAATAGGGAAAACCCAATCCCCATAGAGGAATTAAATGACGCCCAACTAGAAGCCTACTCTACTAACGCTAAAGCGATGTACGCTATTGTTTGTGCCGTTTCCCCTAACGAGTACAACAAATATCCGCTTGTAAAACGGCTAAGGGTATGTGGGATAAGTTAGTAGTTATAAACGAGGGAACTAACCAAGTTAAGGATTGCAAACTCCAACTTTTAGTTCATGACTACGAGCTTTTTAAAATGAGCGAGGGAGAAACTATTTCCGATATACTTGCTAGATTTACCACTATTACTAATGGATTAACATATCTTGGTAAGTGTTTGTCTTGTAAGGAAATGGTTTCAAAGGTGATTAGGAGCTTACCAAAGGAATGGGAACCAAAGGTCACCGCAATTCAAGAGGCGCACGACATGAAAACATACACTCTTGATGCATTGACGGGTTCACTCATTACTCACAAGATCACCCTAAATAGTCACAAGCCAATCTCGAAAAAGAAGGAGATAGCTTTCAAAGAAACAACTTGTGACGAAAGCGACGAGCTATCCGATGACGAGAAAAATTCAACACAAATCATTCGAATCGTCAAGGAAATACTAAAGCTTAAAGGCAAACGCAAACATAAAGGTAAATCGTCAAATACTTCAATTATTTCTAACGATTTTGTTTGCTATGCTTGTGGAAAGGAAGGACATATGGCGAGAGATTGCTTCAAGAGTCGCAAGATCAAAGGCAAGAAGAAAATATCAGTTTCAAGCTCTAGCGATAGCTCCGACCAAGATGAAGTCGCTCACCTTGGTTGCTATATGGCCATGGAAGACAACCATGAACAAAACCTCTCATCCTCAAGCGAAAGTGACAATGATGAGGTAAAAGAATTCTCCCATGATGAATTAATTCATATGTGTGGAATTTATTCCAAAAAACTTCCTAAGCTTGTAGAGAAGGTTAAATCTCTTAAAAGGATAAATTCTTCTCTCAATGAAGAAATAAGATCCTTGAAAAGAGATGAAATTGAAAATGAGTCTATTTCGAAATCGTCTTTTTCTTTACATGATGTAGATGACGAAAAGGAAGACTTGAAAGACAAAAACAATGATCTCATTATTCAAAACGAGTCTTTACAAACCGAGATCAACTTTCTTAAAAATGAGATGTCTAGACTTGCTAAAACTCTTTCAAAACCATCGTCTTTAGATTGCAACTTATTAGAAAATTTTGAAGAGTTAAAGAATGCTTTCGATAAAGTTAAAAGCAAAAACAAGGTTTTGAGTTCTCATGCTTTTAACTTAAATGACAAGGTCAAGCTTTTAGAAACCGAGAATGAAACTTTGAAAATAAAAACAATGAGCTTGTCATTTCCATTGAAAAACTCGATTTAACAATTTCAAAGTTTTCAAAAGGTAAAACCGTTTTAGATAACATTTTGAGTTGTCAAAAAGATTTCAATGATAAGAGTGGCTTAGGTTTTGATTGCATTAGTTCTACTTCAAACAAAACCCGTTTCGTCAAAGCCTCTAACATTTCTAAAACTCCTACCCCGCCTAAACAAGAGGTTGTTTTTACCAAAGGGAGTACTTCCAAGATTTTTCAAAAATCTTTTAATGATAGAAAAGGGTTAGGTTTTAAAACCAAATTGGATACTCCGAAAAATCTTTCCAAAACTTCGTATAACTCTCGTTATGCGAAAAAATTTAGGCATTGTATACATTGTAGTAGA
Organism: Primula veris; assembly: GCA_963682055.1. Classification (NCBI taxonomy): domain Eukaryota; kingdom Viridiplantae; phylum Streptophyta; class Magnoliopsida; order Ericales; family Primulaceae; genus Primula; species Primula veris. The sequence continues at coordinate 21,862,626 of OY821743.1, read as the reverse complement.
AATGAGCATATTTCCTCTAGATGCCCTTATCGCTTTCATGTTAGTAGAAGCGATTTGAAATGGGTAGTAAAGACCCAAGTCACTAACAATGTCGGCCCCAAAAGAAATTGGGGACAAAAAGACAAATCTTGTGTTGTAGGTATCTCCATCCAAAAGGAGAAAATCAACAAGTGGTTGACAACACCGGCAAAAGTCATGGAAGTCCATAAAATCGACTCCACCGTCAAAAATGAAGTCCCATTGATCGACAAAGGTGGAAGGCATACCAACAAATGGTACCACTTATTTGGACTTGAAAACGCTCAATGCAAATGCCATTAGCGAGCGGACTCGACATCACATATTCTGTACACTCTATCCAATAACATTTACATATATGTGATAAGTTGGGTTATATGCATCTTAATAACATTTTTCTTGTTTTGGTTTTTTCTTTGAAAACCCTCCACATAACCCCAAATTATTTTCATTTATTGCATTTTGATAATGCCAAAGGGGGAGAAAAATGATACTTAGATAAATGCGATTTGTTAAAATGGAGGAGATATTTTATTGTAAAATCATCATTATTTTGTCATAATCAAAATGAGGGAGATTGTTGAACCATGGGGTTCAATAATTGATTTTGATTATAAGTTTGATTATATTTTAATGATTTTACGATTTCTCTTTTCGATGATATAATGTTTGGTCTTTTCCAAAAACGAGAATTTGTAAATTTCAGAATGCCAGAAAGATAGAGCACAGAAAAACGAAGCCAAATGTTCAATCGGAACCAGAATTGGAGCTAAAACGAAGAAGTTACGGGCTTTCGAAGTTTAACGAGGAAACCGGGAATACTGAAGAAACGACCGATCGTCTGGACAAAAATGACCGATCGTTTTGGTCCAGAATTCTTCCAGTGAGGTCGTCTGAAAAACGACCGATCGTTTCTCAGAAAACGACCGATCGTTTTCTGAAAACGACCGATTGTTTTCTGCAAATTTCGAAAACAACTTTTCAGCTTATTCTGGGAAATTGCTTAAACCACTGGTTAAAACCCTCAACCACTACCAACAGTCAGAAAAACAAAAAACAGACATTTGGTCTATATAAACCAGCCCAATCTCTCTCCAAAACTACCAATCAATATACCAATCTCTCATCCTTCAACCTCTCTAAATCAAAACCCTAAAAATCACCATTTTGGTGATATAATTCGAAAAAGAGGAAAATTGAAGAAAAAGCAATTTGAGCTCAACCAAAGATCAAACATCATCAAAATCACAAATTAGCTTATTTAGAAACAATCAAATTGTGGGTATTGTTTCAATTTCAATAAATTGTAAAGAGTGAAGTATAAACTCATTTGTGAGCGAGTGATCGGGTAGAGGCTTTGTAAGCGAGTGTTGCTTAAAAGCTCTAGGTCTTTTCATTCGGGATATTCATAGAGTGAGGGGGAGCTTAATCGGTTGATTAGCTCGTTAGGATTGTAATATCCGGAAGAAGAATTTTAGTGAAATACTCGGTAGTACCGAGGAGAGGACGTAGGCCGTTTTGCCGAACCTTTATAAATCACGGTGTCATTTTCTTCCTTAACTTTTACTTTCCGCAACTTATATTATTGTTTATTTTCTTTCTTGCGTTTGGATTGGTTAACGATTATTAACGCTTAAGCTTAGAATTGCTAAAGTTGGGTTGTTAGTTGCCATTAAGTTTAATTAGGCGAAAAACGCCAAAAACCTTATTTACCCCCCCTCTAAGGTTTAGCCGCACGGGCCAACAGAAGACTTTACTTTCATGTTGTTTTTGTTGGCCCGTAAGTGTCTAAACCTTAGAAGGGGGGGGGGGGGGGGGGTGAATAAGGTTTACGTACGATTTTCGCGGAATAAAAGATTTGAGCAATTAACAACAAAAATAGTAGAATTTATAACCAAACAAATTTTATTAACATTATTAAGCCAGTTCAAGCTACGCAAGAAATCAAACAAACAATAATATAAGTGCGAAAAATAAGAGTTAAGGGAAAAGAAATAACACAAGATGTATAGAGGTTCGGCAAACCCGCCTAGTCATCTCCTCGGTATTCACACTACCGAGTATTTCACTAGAATCTTCTTCCCAAGATTACAACCTAACGAGCTAATCCGCGGTTTAAGCCCCCCTTACTCTATGAGTATCCCGAATGAAAAGACCTAGAGCTTTTAAGCAATACTCGCTTATAAAGCCTCTACCCGATCACTCGCTCACAAATGAGTTTATAATTCACTCTACAATTTGAATCGAAATGTATCACTCACTAACAAATAGTATCTTGGTGTTTATATGATTACAATATGATTACACACAAGAATATTTATGAATATAAGTGAGAAAAATGAAGTATAAGCTTGATTATTGATCTTGAAAGAATAGCTTATTGTGTGTGTGAATTCGGGTGATTTCACTAAGGATTTTGGGGGTATTTGAAGGCTAATTGGTCTTGTTACCGTTGCATGATGGTTTATCTCTTTAACCATTGGTTTTTACCAATTTCCCATTTATCCAAAATAAGTCAAAAAGCTATTTTTGAATTCTGCAGAAAACGATCGGTCGTTTTCTGCATTTCGACCGGTCGTTAAATAACGACCTCTCTGGTTAATTTTGGACCAAAACGATCGGTCGTTTTCTGGCAATTTTTTCGTTTTAACTCCGATTATGGTTCCGCTTGAACCTTTAGCTTCGTATTTAAGTACTCTATCATTTTGAACCTTTAACAAGCTAGATAAAATGATTAGTATGCAAAACGAGCTTTTATCATGTTTTACATATTTTGTTATCATTAAAACAATTGATTAGAAGAACATCGTTCAACAATCTCTCCCTTTTTGATGATGACAAAATATTGACATTAAACATATTATAAGCTCTTTTTACTAAAACAAAAAAATAAATGAGATGTGTATGAGACGTTTACTAGGGTTAAAAGGTTTTGGTGAAAAACGAGTAAATGTCACAACATCCGATAAACGAAGTTTTTCAACGCTAAAAGTTTTGAAGGATAAAGAAAGGACAAATGCAAGCGAAAAATCGGCCATACTTTTGCCTAAAAACGTTCAATCGCCACAAATGAAAAAACAATAAACACAACCCAATTGACAAGATATTATTGCGCACAAATTACAACAACATATTATATGATAATAACGCATTCATCTAGAATAATAAAAATCAATAAACATGATGCATTTCGTCAAAATCTCACAAAGTATTAGAATTAAAAAGCAACATAACACATATGTAAAAATGCTCCATAACATAAATACTAGTGAAAAAGTTGCTACTTATTACATCATAAAACTTTGTTCGAAAGTAGAAGCATAAAAGAAATACAATTGCAAAACAAAACGAAACGAATGGGTATTTCTCCCCCTTTGACATCATCAAAAAAAATAAACGCCTAACGGCGGTGGGAGGTCGCATCGTCGTCCTCGTTATCGTCCTTGTCGTCATCATCGGCATTTGGACCGGCAAGCTCGGGAAAGTAAGCGGAGAACTTTTCCCTTTGCTCGGCGCTTAGGCGATCAAGTTCGTCAAGTTTCTCTTGACCCAGATTCAAGAAGCGAAACATGCTTCGGGTCACTTGCGCATTCCGATAATTGTCGATGTAGAGGTCATTGTTGAATTGGTCGGAGCGGGGTGGAAGAGCCTACTTTAGCTTTGCCTCTACCTCGAGAGGGACGAGAAGAGGCAGGGATGTCGGTTGGGGGAATGGACTCGGAGGACATAGGTAAGTCCTCCACGAGGGGCAATTCTCGATGCGGCCTTGGGGCCGACATACTCTTCCTCCTCAAGGGGAAGAAGGGCGTAGTCGGGGCCGGACACTTTCCTACCCGACCAAGTTATGGTCCTTTTGGTAGTATCGAATATGATATACATTTGGGCTAGATAGGCGACATCCCAAATGTGTTTATTTATGTTTTTAAAAGGAGTTCCACCTGGAGCAATGTCGAGGTCCTTTAAGATGGCGGAAATTAGAGCACCGTAAGGTAGCCCATTTTTGGATTTGTTTTTGAGAGAGTCCATTTTGAAAAAGATAAGTGTGGCCAAGTCGAGTTTGAGTTGACGATGGATGGAACCTAGGAGAAAAATGTACTCATTTGTGACATATGTAAAATTGGAGGTATGAGGGAGCACGATGTGTGAGAGAATGTGATAGGCCATTTTATTGTTAAAAAGTAGTCCGTGAGCCTTATTTGAGCGATTGTTGTGATTTGGATGAAAAAGCTCATCTTTGAGATCATGAAAGCTATCAATCTCGAGCATTTGACAAAGTTCGTCACTTTGCTCATACACACCGTCGTCATCTAGGTTTAAGAGATTTTGTAAACGGTCTATACCGTAAACAAAAGGTTGGCCATACATAGAGGAGCGTAGACGAAGTGCGTTACCTCTACCCTTATCAACTACCAAATTTGCATAAAATTCGTAAATATTTTAGTGAAAAAATGGCTCTTTCAAAGTAAGAATGGTGTCTAATTTTTGGAATTGAAGACGATTCATAAGGAATGGAAAACGCTCAAGAAAGAGAGGCATGTCGATAGTGAAATTGGACAAAATACCTCTTTTGGTGATGGACGAGGGATAAGGAGGGATTGAGCCGGAGGGAGGAACCGAGGCCGAAGGGGCACCGGAGCCCGAACGAGGAGCGGCGTTGATTGGAGGAGCGGTGTTCGAGATGGCGACTCGAGGAGCGCGGGGCACACGCGGACGGCAAAAGGATTGAGGCACATACTCGTCCTCACTCTCATCGACAAGTGTGGGTTGAGCTTTCTTAGAACGACCCATTTGACGATTAAAAAGGGTTTGAAAAAATTAGGGTTTGTGAAGAAATTTGGGCTTTGAAAAAAATTAGGGTTCTAAAAAAAATTCAATGGATTTGGGATTATATGGATAATAAGGGAATTAGGGGATATATATTATAGAGATTGATAGATTATTGGGATTTTTGGAAGATTTTAAAAGAAATGGGCGAAATTTTTGAGAGAGAGAGGGGATTGAAAAAATATTGAATGAAATTTTTTTTAGGGTTGAAGAATTTTAAATAAACTGACATAGAAAAACGATCGGTCGTTATAGGATTTCGACCGGTCGTTTTGGGTAAAAAATTACCCGAGACCACGTTAAAAAACGATCGGTCGTTAGTAAGATCGATCGGTCGTTTTTCAGAAAAACGACCGGTCGTTTTTCTACAGTCGACCGGTCAACTGTACACTGATACAGAACAAGAATTTTTGCCCTTTTCGACACCGATTTGGCAAAAAAATATAAATAAATTTATTACCAGATAGTCATATAAAGTCAAATATATATATATATATATATATATATGCACAAGTCACACATCAAACATACCTAACTCTCGTTGAATAAAACAAAATTGTTTATCGTTAAGGGGTTTTGTAAAAATATCAGCTAATTGCATATCGGTACTTATATATTCAAGTATAATATCCCCTTTTTGAACATGATCCCTTAGAAAGTGATGTCGCAAATTTATATGTTTAGTGCGAGAGTGTTGGATCGGATTTTTCAAAATATTTATTGCAATAGTATTATCACACAAAATAGGCACACTATCAAAGGATAATTCAAAATCATTCAATTGTTGATGCATCCAAAGAATTTGCGCACAACAACTACCCGCGGCAATGTATTCCGCCTCCGCCGTAGAAAGTGCAACCGAATTTTGTTTCTTGCTATGCCAAGAGACTAAAGCATTTCCTAAAAAATGGCAAGTGCCACTAGTACTTTTTCTATCTAAACGACAACCGGCAAAGTCGGCGTCGGAATAGCCAAGTAAATTAAAAGTAGTATCATGTGGATAAAACAATCCTAAATTACATATACCTACAAGATATCTAAATATGCGCTTAACGGCTATCACATGCGATTCCTTAGGACAAGATTGATACCTAGCACACAAGCAAACACTAAACATGATATCGGGTCTACTTACGGTTAAATATAAGAGAGATCCAATCATACCTCTATATAGCTTTTGGTCCACGCTTTTACCCGAGTCATCCTTGTCTAGTTTTGTAGCCGGACTCATTGGAGTTCCTAGCGACTTTGCATCGCTCATGTTGAACCGTTTGAGCAAGTCCCTTGTGTATTTGGCTTGATTTTTCAAAAATTCCGTCCTTAGTTTGTTTGATTTGCAATCCAAGAAAGTAAGTAAGTTCACCCATCATGCTCATCTCGAATTCGCCTTGCATACATTTAGAAAACTCCTCGCACATGCGAGCATTAGTAGCACCGAAAATGATATCATCAACATAAATTTGGATTAAAAGCATGTCTTTTCCATCATTTTTGATAAAAAGCGTGGTGTCCAAGGTACCACGACAAAAACCATTTTCGACCAAAAACTTGCTAAGTCTTTCATACCAAGCCCGTTGAGCTTGTTTTAAACCATAAAGTGCTTTTTAGAGTTTGTAAACGTGATCGGGAAAAGCGTAATTTTCAAAACCGGGTGGTTGCTTTACATAAACTTCCTCGTTTATAAAACCATTTAGAAACGCGCTTTTAACATCCATTTGAAATAATTTAAAGCGTTTAAAAGAAGCATAAGCAAGTAATATACGAATGGCTTCTATTCTAGCTACAGGTGCGTAAGTTTCATCGAAATCGATGCCTTCTTCTTGATTATACCCTTCAGCGACTAGTCTAGCTTTGTTCCTAATAACTACTCCGGATTCATCCATCATATTACGAAATATCCATTTTGTACCTATGATGGTTTTCTCACGTGGTCTAGGAACTAAAGTCCATACGTTACTACGCTCGAATTGATTTAATTCGTCATGCATAGCTAATACCCAACTCTCATCTAGTTACGCTTCATGAATGTTCTTAGGCTCTAATTGAGACAAGAATGCAAGATGATTAACTAAATTTCTTAAAAAAGAACGTGTATGCACTCTTTCTCCCGGGTTACCCAAGATTAATTCTTGCGGATGGTGATTGGCAAACCTCCATTCTTGAGGTAAATCGTCATGAATATGTACACTAGATTCTAGGTCCGTTTGAAGTCTCTTTATAGTGACTTCTTCAACAACGGGTTCAACCTCTATACTAGGCGTGATCTCTAAGCTAGATGTAACATGATTAGAAGAAGATGCATTATGAAAAATATCATCATCAATATTATGAACAATTGATGGCTTATCGATCGTCGGCAAATTCTCATTAAAAGAGACATGTACCGATTCTTCCACCAATAAAGTTCTTTTATTAAAAACTCTATACGTTTTACTCGATAGAGCATATCCGATGAAAATTCCTTCATCAGACTTAGAATCGAATTTTTCTAAATTATCCTTACCATTATTATGAATATAACATTTGCAACCAAATGCACGTAAATGAAAAATATTGGGCTTTCGCTCATTCCATAATTCGTAAGGTGTTTTTTTCAATATGGGCCTAATTAAGGCTCTATTTAAAATGTAACAAGCGGAATTTACGGCTTCGGCCCAAAAATACTTTGACAAATTATTTTCACAAAGCATGATCCGTACCATTTCCTCTAGGGTTCTATTCTTCCTCTCTACTACCCCATTTTGTTGAGGCGTACGAGAGGCCGAAAAATTATGATCAATACCATTTTCATCACAATAAGTTTGAAATTGTGTATTTTCAAATTCCTTACCATGATCGGTTCGGATACTTTTAATCATATAACCCTTTCGTGTTTGGAGCTTTTTGCAAATAATAGAGAATTCTCTAAATACTTCATGCTTATGAGTTAAAAACAACACCCAAGTAAAACGACTAAAGTCATCAACCATGACGAATGCATATGCACGCCCTCCAAGACTAAGTGTCCGGGAGGGACCAACTAAGTTCATATGAATGAGCTCCAAACAACGAGTAGTAGAAATAATATTTTTAGAGTTAAAAGAAATCTTCGTTTGTTTGCCTAATTGGCAAGCGTGACAAAGTTTGTACTTTTTATAGGGAGCTTTTGGTAAACCTATTACCAAATCTTTTCTAGATAGTTTAGCAAGTAAATCAAGACTAGCATGACCAAGTTTTCTATGTCACAACCAACCATTGTCGTTGATAGTAACAAGACACTTTCTCAAGTACAAAAATCTACTGTTCTTCTCTCTATTACATTGAAGGTGAATGGGTCATAACCTCGTAAAATCAGTTTTCCATAATCCAACAGTACTCTTAAAATTTCCTTCTCAAGTTAAATTCATTCAAGTCGTTAACAAGCTGCTGCAATATGTGTATCATAACCTCTCTGAGACTGCATTATCGGCCTGAATTGAACAACTAAACTCTTTAAAGTTAACAAACCTATATTCACGTAGCCAGAGAAAGAACTTAGAACACTACACAAACATTCTTTAATATAAGAAAGTTTTCAGTTACTGAACATGTGAATTAAGTTTTTTTTTTTTTTGGAATTTTAGTTTCAGCTGTTAGCATAGGTAAACATTAAGATCTTAAAGCAAGGGATCATCACCGAAGATATAGCAAACAAATACATGTCTTCACATAGTAAAGGGTCTATAACAAGATAATTTAAAAACACCCAAAATCAAATCATAGTAAGAACAAAAAATATTCCTAAAACACATTTATAATAACCTCATTACATAAGAAAGAAGAAATTACACAATCCATACTAGTAAACTGATCCTATTAAGTACAAGCTTACAATTCTCTTTAAGGGTAGATAATGATTCAAATTAAAACAGCTTTTTTTTAACCCACATTCAATACTTATTAGATTAGGGATTTAGAAACCATGATGTAACAATTTCATCATAAAATTTCAGAATAAATAAAATATATCGTATATGAATAGGAAAAGGAACAGACTCGCAAGATATTTCTTATACTGAACAACAAAGTTGCAGTTAAAAAACACAGAAACTAGATCAATTTAATTCAAAAGACACATAAACCAAATCGAGTTTAATTCAAGTTAAAATTAGTTAACCCAAAATCAATCTGTAAAACTAATTAGAAGTTTCAAGATCTAGATCTAATTTACTTCACATGAAACAATATCCTGATGAAAACTAATTCAAGTTGCAATTAATTAACCCAAAATCAATCTGTAAAAACTACTTAGAATTTTCCAAATGCAGATCTAATTTATTTAAAGTTTAAATTGAATACCGAAAATAATTCACAGAAAACAGAAAAGAGACAGAAATCAATTCAAGTTGCAATTAAATACCGAAAATCGATGGAAGCTAATTAGGTTTTTCAAAACAATAGATCTGATTACTTCACAGTAAACACCAGATCGAGATTAATTGAAATTGCAATCAGAAATTAATCAGTAAGACTTGAGTAGAGTTTTAGGAAAATTAGATCTGATTACTTTGGAGAAAACAGTAACCATAAAACGAAATAAAAAAGGTAAACATATACACTAGTTAACAGATCCCATAAACTAAAAAGCTAGCACCTCTTTAAAAAGGTAGGTTATTATTAAATTAAAAAACAGGATAATAGTTGTCTACCTCCCAACTCAAAAGATTTCAAGTGAACCTTAATCTAGTTGTTAATCTAGTTATTTCATAAAGGAAAAATCAATCATGGGATGAAAACCCATCAAAAATAGATATATAATAGAACAAACAATACAGAAACCAGGTTAAATTATTAACAGGTCTGTAGTCCAAAGGTAACAAAGAATCATGAATAGAGATAAGAGTCAGTACAGTAACATTCACAAGAAACCAATTTGAATTCTTAACAGAGAATGAATTTTGGTAAAAATATAATATGTAACCAAAATGAGAAATTAAACTTTAGACAACATAAGACCTTTAAGAAGAAACCGTACTCTTGAAATTTCCTTTTCAGTTTAAATTCACTCAAGTCGGTAACAAGAAATATGTGTATCATAACCTCTACGAGACTGCATTAGTTGACTAAACTCTTTAAAGTTAACAAATCTATATTCCTAGAAGGAACTTTCAATTACCTTCAACCAGGAATCAACGATTTTCCATTAAGATCGTATAACAGCCAGTTATTGCAATATAAAAAACAAATACACGTCTTCACAAAGTAAAAGGTCTATAGCAAGATAATTTAGAAAACAACAAAAATCAAATCATAAGTCAGAAGGAAAAAAATTCCAAAAAAACAAGTTTGCGATAGTCTATATGCCTCTTAAACCAATTACATAAGAAAGAATTAAATAAACAATCAATACAAGCTTACACTTCTCATTAAGGGAAGATTATGATTGAAAGTAATAACAGTAAAATTTATTAGGGATTTTAGAAACCACGATGTTACAATTTCATCATAAAGAAAATATGTCATAGCGTGGAACCAATTAAATTAATTAAAAGCCCTAGAGTCTAAAACGTATATGAATAGGAAAAAGAACAGACTTGCAAGAATTTTCTTATACTAAATAATGGAGGTGATGTAAAAAACCCAAAATCAATATGTAAAAACAATTTAGGATTATCCAAATCTAGATCTAATTTACTGAACATAAAACAGAAACCAGATTAAAATCAATCCAAGTTGCAAATAAACCCGAAATCAATCTTGTCGAAGCTAACTAGGTTTTCCAAAACAATAGATCATCTAACTACCTTCACAGAAAACACCAGATCGAAATTAATTGAAATTGCAATTAGAAACCAAATCAGTAAGGCTTAAGTAGGGTTTTAATAAAACAAAGATCGAAATCAAGTAAAGTTGTAATTAAGTAGGCCAAAATCAATCAGTAGAAATAAAACTAGGGTATTCAGAAAACTAGATCTAATATTGATAAACAAAAAAACCATAACAAAATATTAAAAATAGATTCAACCAATAGAAACCATCGAATATAAGACTCCTACAAATTAAAAGGGGGAGATAAAATTAGGAGAGTAGTTAATCTTCCGGAGAAAGGATCTCTCGCCGACGAGGCTTAAATCTCTCGCCGAGAGAGAGTAAAAGAGGATCGATGGGAACTGTAGAGAGAGATATAATATATATATATATATACAGAGAGGGTTATCGCTATGTCTCGCCCAATTAAGTAAGTAGCCACCGCATAATTACTTTTTATCAAATATGTCGATTGGCTCTTTAGATTAAAAAAGTACCATTAACAAAAATAGGTTTTGACATAAATTGTTACTAAAAACATGTTATTTTTAAGCTATTCACAAATTTAATGTACTAAAAACATGTTGGCTTTTAAGCTATACACGCATTTGATGGAAATTGCTAGTTGGCATTTTTAATTGCCATACGAGACAAATTGTTTGCTCACACCTCGGCCTCATTGGTCTCAATTCCGAGACTACTCATCGGTTGAATGAGAAACAAATATTTGAATAGAATGTGGGATTATATCATCCTTAAATGGATTGAACTATTTTCAATATCAACTATAATAGTAGCAACATTCCATGTACGAACTCGACATAGAGGAATACATTGCCAAAATACAGTATTTGTGGGTCCAATAAACTTATAGTTCAATCCTAAGTTGCAATTGAATCAACCAAACGAGGGCTCAAAACTGCACAATATTTTGAGCATCTTTTCAACTTATGGAATAATATCTTTTTTTAACCGTACATAAGAGATCAACACTATGGTTTAATAATCGAATTCGAGCTAATGGATTTTCACGCTGTTTCGAGTTTAGAATATCCACATCACCAATGCCAAGGTTACATCGATCATAAAAAGGTAAAGTTCAGAAAAGTGTTTTTCAAAAATCAAATAGGTAATATTATTGTTGCAACAACTGATAACTATTTTAGGTAATATATAAGTAAAGTTTTCAAAGATAACCATAATTCATTTATATATAAAGATGCAAATTGATGAAACTCGGGATATCAGCCACCAAACATAACCTTCTCAAACAAATGTCACCAAAGGCCCAACTTTTCTAGTAACAAATAGGATAATACTTGGATTAAATTTAAATGTTCGTATTGCAAAAGTTTCCTAACAGATAAAGGATAATATATACAAATTATAATAAAAACCATCAAAATCATTGAAGGCAAGTCCCTTTTAAAGTTTCAGAACCATAGACCGAAGTTACATAATGTATTTGAGGGACAAATACTTGAGTATACATGTATTTAATTCCCAAGGAATATATTGATAAGTCGCATAAATAAGGCACTTGGATTCGTATTCTTGAACCCTTAAGGCAATGACGTTATCATTATATGTATAAGATAAAATGAACTATTTATCAGGATTTATTATGTTACCAGATCCAGACAATCACTAGAATTAAAAAATGTTGTCTATAGACATTCTGCTAACAAAGACGGGGTTTTCTCCGAAGGTTGCATTGTCATGGAGATGCTCTGTAAAAGTAGAGAAGGTAAAGTATATAGCACTTAATAAATCGGTAGTTAACAGCAAAACCCTTTTAATGGTAAAAAAACCTTTCATGGCTTCACTCCTCATGCGTTAACAGAAAAAAATTGAACGAGTACAAATAATTAAAGAGTTTACCTGGTCAGGATCATAAGCCACGCGAAGAAATGTAAAGGTACTGCAAAAATGACCTTTAAGATGGCAACGGCAAATATGATGATCATGTTCTTATTAGCTGCATGCAAGAAACACCATTGCAATACCGCAATCACCCCCAAATTAATAAACTCGCGATCAACCATTGCAATATAACAAAACACAACTGCATGTCTTCACAAATTCAAACACTAAATGGACGGAAAGCCAAGAATGCAAAGGTCAGAATCAACTACCGGAAGAAAACTAACAAACAAAAACTAAAATCGATATCATACAGACGAAGTACTAAATCACAAATAAAAAAGAAGGGTATGGTTGTGTGTTATAACAGACATTACATTGCAGGTAAAACCAGCCATCATAAACAAATTTATGATAGTTTATATGCATCTTACACCGATTAAATTTCATAAAGAAAGGAAAACATAAACAATCAATACTAGTTAACTAACTTGACTGATCCTCGTAAACTGTTAAAAAGTAGATTATTATCGAAATAAATAACAAGATAATTGTTATCTAGCTTAACTCAAAAATCTACAAGGCACTTAAAAACCTTTAATCCAATTATGTATAAAGGAAAATTTAATCAGGGATGAAAACCAGGAATCAACGATTTCCTTAGTAAACAAATACATGTCTTCACAAACTAAAAGCTCTATAGGAAGATAATTAAAAACAGGAAACACATACTAATAAACTGATCCGAATGAGTACAAAACTAACACTTCTCTTTCTGGTTAGATTATGATTTTAAAAGACTACAAGAAATTTCTATTAACCAACATTCAAAAATTATTAGGGATTTAGAAACCAATGTCTAACTATTTCATTACGAAAAGTCTATCAACCCTGATTAAGAAGATATATCATAAGATCCATAACATAGAACCAAAAACGTATATGAATAGGAAAAAGAAACAGACAAAGATTTTGATATCATAAAAAAGGCTGTTACTTATAATAAAGATGCAAATTGATTCAATTTGCAATTAATTAACCTAAATCAATCTGTAATAACGAATTAAGATTTTCCAAAACTAGATTAAATTAATTCAATAACAAGCAGTAACCGGATGCAGATGAAGTCAAGTTGCATTTGAAATACTCAAAATTAAATAGTATAAATCAATTACAGTAGACTTTTTTTTTTGATAGTTCAACGGAGGCTTATTAAACTGGAAAGACTTAGTTCAACAGAAAACCGAAACCAGATCGATTCAAGTTGCAATGAATTTACAAAATATCAATCTGTAAGAACTAATTAAGTTTTTTAAATCCAGATCTAGTTTACTTCATATATAACAGTAAGAAGATTGAAATCAATTCCAGTTGCAATTAAATACCGAAAATCAATATTGTAAAAACTAATTAAAATTTTCAAAACAATAGATCTGAATACTTCACAGAAAACACAAGATCGAAATTAATTCAAACTACAGTCAAAGAAACCAAAATCAATCAGTAGATAGTATTCAGCAAACTAGATCTATTTTTAATTATCATAAAAAAACGTAATAAAATATTAAAATCGGCTCAATCTATAGAAACCCTCGAATATAACCCAGAGTAATACAGATAAAATAAACAGGCGATGATTAGGTGAGTAGTTAACCTTTTGGACAAGGAAACAATGATTCTTTTTTATTTACCTACATTCAATACATATTAGAGAATTCGAAACCAAGATCTAACTATTTCATTACAAAACGCCAGTTAATTCAGCATTAAGAAGATATATCATAGGATAAAACCAATTAAACTCATTAAAAGACCAATATTTAGAATAGGAAAAGGAACTAACCCACAAAACACAACAAATACATATCGTTACAAATTAAATCACTGAAAATCAATATTGTAAAAACTAATTAAAATTTTCAAAACAATAGATTTGAATACTTCACAGAAAACACAAGATCGAAATTAATTCAAACTACAGTCAAAGAAACCAAAATCAATTAGTAGATAGTATTCAGCAAACTAGATCTATTTTTAATTATCATAAAAAAACGTAATAAAATATTAAAATCGGCTCAATCTATAGAAACCCTCGAATATAACCCAGAGTAATACAGATAAAATAAACAGGCGATGATTAGGTTAGTAGTTAACCTTTTGGACAAGGATCTCGTTGACGCTGATTAGGATCAAATCAATTCAATTTACAATCAAGTAACCAAAGTCAATCCAGTTTTCAATGAACAGGATTTTTTTATTTACCCACATTCAATACATATTAGAGAATTCGAAACCAAGATCTAACTATTTCATTACAAAACGCCAGTTAATTCAGCATTAAGAAGATATATCATATAGCATAAAACCAATTAAACTCATTAAAAGACCAATATTTAGAATAGGAAAAGGAACTAACCCACAAAACACAACAAATACATATCCTTACAAATTAAATCACCAACATGGACCAAAAGCCCAGATTGAAAAGGTACGAATAAACCATGAGACTATATTTAACGAACAAAAATCAAAATCAGAAATCATACAAGCCGAAGTTCTAAATCAAAACATGCAGCATAAACAGGTTAAATTGAAATTTAATAAATCAGACTTTAGTTTCATATGTTCACAAAGATGATTTCAAGAGGTATAAAACAATGGACTAAGACCAAATTGATAAGTCCATAATCAATAGAGCAAACAAATCCATGTTCACAAACTAAAAGATACAATGCAATATAATTTAAGAAACAAACAAAATTGCAAATCATATATGTAAGAAGGAAAAGGTCTTAAAAACCAGGCATCATAAATACGTTTATGACACTTTCTATGCATCTCAAACTAATTAAATTCAAAAAAAGACGGTGAACAATCAATAGTACTAAACTGATCCGATTTTGTACAAACCTTACACTTCTCTTAAAGGGTAGATTGTCATTAAAATAAATAACAGAAAATATTTTACTTACCCACATTCAATACATATTAGGGATTCAAAAACCAAGATCTAACTATTTCTGTACAAAAAGTCAAACAATCAATCCAGCATTAAGAAGATAAATCATAGCGTAAAACCAACTAACATTCATTAAAATCCCAAGATTTTAAATAGGAAAAGGAACAGACTCACAAGATTTTGATATCCTAGCAATGCTTTTACTTGTACTGAACAATGGAGTTGCAATCAAAAAACCCAAAATCAATCCGTAGCAACTACTTAGGGTTTTTTAAAAACTAGATTTAATTAAATTCAATGCGAACAGTAACCATAAAAACACCAAATCTGTAAAAACAATTCAGGATTCTTTTACTTAACAGAAAACAGTAACCAGATTAAAATCAATTCAAGATGCAATTAATTACCCAAAATCAATCTTGTAGAAACTAATTAGGTTTTTTAAAACAATAGATCTAATTACTTCACAGATATCATCACCGGATCGAAATTAATTCAAACCAAAATAACAAATCATACATCAGAAGTCCTAAAATAGAATTTAAAAAAAGGATAAGGTTGTGTTTTTTTACAGACATTATATTTCATATTAAGCAGACATTATAAAATAGAAAGGAAACCAGAACACAAGGCTAGCACATTGAATAAACCAAACAAATGAGCACCTCGAACAAACTAATGAGTCAGCATGTAAATTGTCTATGGACTGCAACGTGTTCACTGTTGGTTCAATTATCAGTGTATTGCTGTCACTTTAGTCTGTTTGCAAGTTTAGTCTAGATAGTCTATTTGCCGATTATTACTAATAAGCCAATATTTCAATTACACTTAGTTAGACATTGTATACCTTACAACCATGTTCAGCAGGATATTTATCAGCCAGGCATGTTTGAAATCAGTGTTTTAAATAGCGTTATCGCTATCGTAGCGTTTTTTTGAGAGAAACGCTAAAAGCGCTAATAGCGTTGCTATATAGCACTTTGTGGTGTATTTTTTTTTGCCTAAATATGCACTAAACTTTAGAATATATAACAAAAAAAAAAAATGCATAGTTATATTAGATAGTAATAAAAAAAAATCAAAAAAAAAATTGTTGTTGCCGAGTTTCGAACTCGGGTCTGCTGAAAATTACAGCACTGTCTTAACCATTTGGACTGCAGACACTTTTATGAAAATTACACTATATTAATTATTTAGATCCGCTGTTTTTTTTTAACTCGCTATTTACGCTTTTGGTCCAGAATTTCACGCTTTTTGCGCTTTTAGTCCCCTATAGCGCGATTTTAGCGCAATTCCACCCAAAATTGTGATTTTCCGTTGCGTTTTTTACCAAAAAAGCGCTATTTCGCGCTACGTAGCGCTATGTAGCGCGAATTTTAAAATAGAGTTTGAAATAGGTCAGCAATTTCTTTCAACAACATCATCAATTCGTGCCATTAGATTCAACACAGATACAGTGACAGAGAAGCAGACGCTAATTTGTGGAACACATATCTTTCAATCAATGCAACTTTTTTTCCTACACCAATCTTTTGCACCTATTCCTTATAATAAACAAGTACAATTATGAAAATTTCTTTGATATCAAAGCAAAAAACAATGACATAAAAAAAATCACTACCAGGGATCAACACTTGGTTGATAAATTGCAATCTATCATGCAATATAACAAACAAAAATACACATCTTCACAAACTACAGCTCTAACAGGAACCAAAAGCCCAGATTAAAAAGGTCGCAATTAACCATTGTTTGATAATTAACAAACAGCAACCAAAAACCCCAAATCATATGGGAGACGTCCAAACCCAAAATTGAAAATATAAGTATGTCTGTTTTTTACTGTCACACTACATTATAGTTTGAAAATACATCTTTCATGTAACAAGGCAAAAGTTCCAAAGGCAGGCATCATAAACATGTCTACAATAGTTTATATCGCCTTCAACCAATTAAAGTCGTTAAGGAAGTAAAACATAAACAATTAACACTGGTTAACTGATCCCGATAAACTGAAAAACTTACAGTTCTCTACAAGGTTATACTATAATAATAATTCATAACAGGATAGTTGTTTACCCAAATCATTTTTTTAGGGATTTAGAACCTTGAATTAACTATTTGAAGAAAAAAAACATGGGATGAAAGCCCAGCAACAAAAAGATTTATAATAGAGTAAACTATACACAATCCAATTCAAATCATTATAAGTTCTCTAGTCTGTAACAGATATATGAAACATAGGAAAAGGCACAAACTCATAAGATTTCGAAAAGGCTCACACATAATGAACAGGGGAGGAATTAAATACCGAATTCAATCTGTAGAAACCTAACATGCACAACCTGCTCTACCTGTCTCGATCTTACTTCTCCATACGTCATCATCCATGCTTCTCACTTATTGCCAAGATATATAAAACGTCAGATAAAGAGTTCACCCAAATTACTGACAGAATAAAATTGTATCCACTACCCGTCAATTTGCATGTTGGTCTCAAGAGAGTCCACTCACTACAAGAAGGGGGAAAAGCATATATTAAGAAAAAAAATCATTCCAGAATCAGACCGTGTGGACTAATATTGCATTCTTGTTTCCGTCTAGTGCCAAATTAATGATAAATCTAACTTATGCATATACGAGAGTGAACTAGATACCTCGCGAGAATTTATAGATTGATTTAGTAGGTTAAAAGAGAGGGGATGAAATCCACACATTTTGGAACTGAACTCTAATTACAATTGAAACTCAAAATATCCCACTCAATTAAAAAGAGCGAAATCACGTCATTGATTTTGAAAAGCTCATAGCTTTCTATCTGATTATGATGAGAGATGGAATAATAAAAGAATAAAATCATATAGTTTACAATGAAAAAGTTATGGACGTAAATTGATTTGCTTTTTACCATGAATTGAAACTGTTACTAAACGTAAGTAAAATTATTGCTATAGATTCAAAGTTCCCATCCGGATATATAAACTCACCCACCAAGTAACACGTAGAACAATGAAGAAACTTACAATAGTAGTTACCTATCCCTTTCCTGGAAGGAGTTTTCCAATCACATGCATCCCTACATTAACAACAATTCCATAGATCACCTTTAAAAAATCCGGATAGGTTTCAAAATCTTTTATGGAAAAAAATATTAAGATCATAGAGGCGGCAGTTTTTTCTAAAACTGTCTTTTATAATTTACCAACGGAAACTTATAAATGCTAAAGTCAACTCCCTCAATCTTTTCTAAATAAGAAAAACACAAGATTACTAGTACCTGGCCATTGCTTTAAAGTTCCAGCTTACCGTGTTGCATAGGCTCTGCATTCTAAATGCGGCAAAACACAAATATTAGTTAGACCAATTTACCAAAAAAAAAACACAAACATTACTAAGAAAGATACTAATAATTGATAACTTACATTTAATAAGGTCGTAACCCAGTACAGGCACAATGCACATCGAGATGAGAAGAAAGTCATGTGAGAACAAACATGTGAATGAAATACGGAACAGAAGCACGAAAACGCATGCACTAGTCCAATCAATTCAATTTACAATCAAGTAGCCAAAATTAATCAGTTTACAATTAACATGATTTTTTTTATTTACCCACGTTCAATACATATTAGAGAATTAGAAACCAAGATCTAAGTATCTAACTATTTCATTACAAAATGTCAATCAACCCCAGCATTAAGAAGATATATCATAGTATAGAACCAATGAAATTCATTATAGCCCAATATTTTGAAAAGGAAAAGGAGCAAACCACAAGATTTCAAATTGGAATAATAAAAACCCACAAAACTACTTGGGGTTTTAAAAACTAGATCCAGTTACTTCAAAGCATTAAAAATCAATCTGTAAAAACCTTTTGAAATCTCCAGAAACTATATTGAACAACAAATAATAACCAGATCGTAATTAATTCAAGATGCAATTAAATACCCAAAATCAATCAGTTTACAATTAATTACGTTTATCAAACTAGATCTGATTAATTCAACATAAAACAGAAACCAGATCGAGATTAGTTCAAGTTGTAACAAATTAACTCAAAATACATCTATAAAAACTAATAAGGAATTTTCAAATCTAGATCTAATTTACTTCACATAAAACAATAACCAGATTAAAAACAATTTAAGATGCAATTAAATACCGAAAATCAATCTTGTAAAAACTAATTAGGTTTTTCAAAACAATAGATCAAAGTACAATCAGAAACTGAATTAACCAGGGTTTTCATAAAACTAGATCTGAGAAAACAGTAACCAAAGTATAACTTTATAGTTATGTACCGAATACATAATCAAAGTATATTGAATATATTAACATAAAGGAACGTGGTACACAAGGCTAACGCCATACAGTTTTAACTTTGCAGCGTAAATAACAAAAGAAATGAACAACTCAAACAAAATAATGTACCCACTTTTCATTAGCCTTGGAAAATCAAAATGTTCACTGCGTTGGATCAATGAACATCAGTCTGTTTGCAAGTTAAAGTGTTTAAATAGCTTGTTGGCCTACTAATACTCAAGCAAACATTTCAACTGAACATGGTTACACAGTAAGAGCATTTGTACTATTACCTTACAATCAGCTATGTCCAGCAAGGATCTATCAGCCATCAATTCACAACAGATACAACACAGCTACAATGAAGAAGAACATAAATCAATTTGTGAAACACATCTCTTCCAACCAATGCAACTTGTTTTTACTTTCAAAACCAATCTTCTGCACCTATTCCATATAATAAACAAGTATATTGTAAGAATTCCATATATATAAATATGTAGAGAGAGAGAGACAGAATGGATAGCAGATCCCATAAACTAAAGCTAGCACCTCTTTAAAAAAGTAGGTTATTATTAAATTAAAAAACAGGATAATTGTTGTCTACCCCAACTCAAAAGATTTCAAGTGAACCTTTAATCTAGTTGTTAATCTAGTTATTTCATAAAAGAAAAATCAATCATGGGATGACAACCCATCAAAAAATAGATATATAATAGAACAAACAATACAGAAATCAGGTTAAATTATTAACAGGTCTATAGTCGAAAGGTAACAAAGAATCATGAATAGAGATAAGAGTTGGTACAGTAACATTCACAAGAACCCAATTTGATTTCTTAACAGAGAATGAATTTTGGTAAAAATATAATATGTAAACAAGATGAGAAATTACGCTTTAGACAACATAAGAACCTTTAAGAAGAAACCGTACTCTTGAAATTTCCTTTTCAGGTTAAATTCACTCAAGTCGGCAGCAAGCAATGTGTATCATAACCACTACGAGACTGCATTAAATGACTAAACTCTTTAAAGTTAACAAATCTATATTCCTAAAAGGAACTTTCAATTACCTTCAACCAAGAATCAACGATTTTCCATTAAGATCATATAACCGTCGGTCATTGCAATATAAAAAACAAATACACATCTTCACAAAGTAAAAGGTCTATAGCAAGATAATTTAGAAAACAACAAAAATCAAATCATACGTGAGAAGGAAAAAAATTCCAAAAGAACAAGTTTGCGATAGTCTACATACCATCTTAAACCAATTACATAAGAATGAATTAAATAAACAATCAATACAAGCTTATACTTCTCATTAAGGGAAGATTATGACTGAAAGTAATAACAGTAAAATTTATTAGGGATTTAGAAACCACGATGTTACAATTTGATCATAAAGAAAATATATCATAGCGTGGAACCAATTAAATTAATTAAAATCCCTACAGTCTAAAACGTATATGAATAGGAAAAGGAACCGACTTGCAAGAATTTTCTTATACTAAACAATGGAGGTGCAGTAAAAAAACCCAAAATCAATCTGTAAAAACAATTTAGGATTATCCAAATAGTCTAGATCTAATTTACTTAACATAAAACGGTAATCAGATTAAAATCAATTCAAGTTGCAAATAAACCCGAAATCAATCTTGTAGAAGCTAATTAGGTTTTCCAAAACAATAGATCATCTAACACCCTTCACAGAAAACACCAGATCGAAATTAATTGAAATTGCAATTAGAAACCAAATCAGTAAGGCTTAACTAGGGTTTTAATAAAACAAGATCAAAATCAAGTAAAGTTGCAATTAAGTAGGCCAAAATCAATCAGTAGAAATAAAACTAGGGTGAGTTATTCAGAAAACTATATCTAATATTGATTAACAAAAAAACGTAACAAAATATTAAAAATAGATTCAACCTATAGAAACCATCGAATATAAGACCCGTACAAATTAAAGGGGAAGATAAAATTAGGAGAGTAGTTAACCTTCCAGAGAAAGGATCTCTTGCTGATGCGCCTTAAATCTCTCGCCGATAGAGAGAGGGTAAAAGAGGATCGATGAGAACTGTAGAGAGAGATACAGGTGTATAGATAGATGAGGTTGAATTTTTCCAATGCAAACAATCTGATTTAACGCCAAAACCTTAAATTTGATTCATGGTTTACCTTTTTATTTCAAAAAAAAAGAAAGGTAAACTGTAATTTTAAATTACGGTGTATACTTTGAAATTACGGTTTTGGTGTAAAAAAAAAGATTTTTTGTAGTCGAAAAATCCAGTTTCTAAATATAAATATATAGAGGGGGTTAACGCGCTATGCCTATGAGCTATCACCAATTAAGTAGCCACTGCGTAATTACTTTTTGGCAAATAAGTCGGTTGGCTCTTTAGATTAAAAAGGTACCATTAACGAAAATAGGTTTTGACACAAAATGTTACTAAAAACATGTTATTTTTAACCTATGCACAAATTTAATGTACTAAATAAAAACATGTTAGCTTTTAACCTATACACACATTTGACGGAAATTGCTAGTTGGCATTTTTAATTGCCATACGAGACAAATTGTTTGCTCACACCTCAGCCTCATTGGTCTCAATTCCGAGACTACTCATCGGTTGAATGAGAAACAAATATTTGAATAGAATGTGGGATTATATCATCCTTATATGGATTGAACTATTTTCAATATCAACTCCAATAGTAGCAACATTCTATGTACGAACTCGACATAGAGGAATACATTGCCAAAATACAGTATTTGTGGGTCCAATAAACTTATAGTTCAATCCTAAGTTGCAATTGAATCAACCAAACGAGGGCTTAAACTGCACAATATTTTGAACATCTTTTCAACTTATGGAATAATATCTTTTTTTAACCGTACAAAAGAGATCGACATTATGGTTTAATAATCGAATTCGAGCTAATGGATTTTCACGCTGTTTCGGGTTTAGAATATCCACATCACCAATGTCAAGGTTACATCGATCATAAAAAGGTCAAGTTCATAAAAGTGTTTTTCAAAAATCGAATAGGTAATATTATTGTTGCAACAACTAATAACTATTTTAGGTAATATATAAGTAAAGTTTTCAAAGATAACCATAATTCATTTATATATAAAGATGCAAATTGATGAAACTCGGGATATCAGCCACCAAACGTCAACTTCTCAAACAAATGTCGCCAAAGGCCCAAATTTTCTTGTAACAAATAGGATAATACTTGGGTTAAATTTAAACGTTCGTATTGCAAAAGTTTCCTAACAATAAAGGATAATATATAATTTATATAAATTTTAATAAAAACCATCAAAATCATTGAAGGCAAGTCCCTTTTAAAGTTTCAGAACCATAGACCGAAGTTACATAATGTATTTGAGGGACAAATACTTGAGTATACATGTATTTAATTCACAAGGAATGTATTGATAAGTCGCATAAATAAGGCACTTGGATTTGTATTCTCGAACCCTTAAGGCAATGACGTTATCATTATACGTATAAGATAAGATGAACTATTTATCAGGATTTATTATGTTACCAGATCTAGAAAATCACTAGAATAAAAAAATGTTATGTCTAGAGACATTCTGCTAACAAAGACGGGGTTTTCTCCGAAGGTTGCATTGTCCTGGAGATGCTCTATAAAAGTCGAGAAAGTAAAGTAAATAGCACTTAAAAAATCGGTAGTTAACAGCAAAACCCTTTAATGGTAAAAAAACCTTTCATGGCTTTACTCCTCATGCGTTAACAGAAAAAAATTGAACAAGTATAAATAATTAAAGAGTTTACCTGGTCAGGAATCATGAGCCACGCGAAGAAATGATCTTTAAGATGGCAAAGGCAAATATAATGATCATGTTCTTATTAGCTGCATGCAAGAAACACCATTGCAATACCGCAATCACCCCCAAATTAATAAACTCGCGATCAACCATTGCAATATAACAAAACACAACTGCATGTCTTCACAAATTCAAACACTAAATGGATGGAAAGCTAAGAATGCAAAGGTCAGAATCAACTACCGGAAGAAAATTAACAAAGAAAAACTAAAATCGGTATCATACGGAGTACTAAATCACAAATAAAAAAGAAGGGTATGTTTGTGTTTATAACAGACATTACATTGCAGGTAAAACCAGCCATCATAAACAAATTTATGATAGTTTATATGCAATCTTACACCGATTAAATTTCATAAAGAAAGGAAAACATTAACAATCAATACTAGATAACTGATATCACTCATAAACTCTTAAAAGGTAGATTGTTATCGAAATAAATAACAGGATAATTGTTATCTAGCTTAACTCAAAAATCTACAAGGCACTTAAAAACCTTTAATCCAATTATGTATAAACAAAAATTTAATCAGGGATGAAAACCCAGCAAAAAATAGACGTGTTAAAAATAACAATACAAAAACCAATTTGAATCATTAACAGACCTATAGCCGAAAAGGTAAACAAAAATCAGGAATAGAGATGAGACTGGGTATACAAG
Organism: Primula veris; assembly: GCA_963682055.1. Taxonomy (NCBI): domain Eukaryota; kingdom Viridiplantae; phylum Streptophyta; class Magnoliopsida; order Ericales; family Primulaceae; genus Primula; species Primula veris. Next base: position 21,838,368 of record OY821743.1, on the reverse strand, counting down.
CATTCACAAGGTAAACAAGATTTCACACGAGATCGAATAAAACAGAAGAAAGAGAAGAAGCATATAATGAATTCTGGAAAACATGTAAATGTAAACATGAAGGGTAAATAAGTTTTAGACGACATAAGAACCTTTCAAATAAAGTGTACTCTCAAATTTCCCATCTCAAGTTAAATTCACCGAAGTCCTTGACAAACAATGTGTACATACATAATCTCTCTAAGACTGCATTATCAAACCCTGAATTGTACCAACTAGATTCTTTAAGGTTAACAAATCTACATTCCCTTTTATGATCACAAAAACTGTATAAAAAACATAACAAGTTGAAGAAAGAACTTGGAACAATGACGAAACTTTTCTTAACGACTTGATTCTTGAAAGAAACTTTTCAATTACTTTCAACCAGGAATCAACGATTTTCCTTAGTAAACAAATACATGTCTTCACAAACTAAAAGCTCTATAGCAAGATAATTAAAAACAGGAAACACATACTAATAAACTGATCCCAATGAGTACAAAGCTAACACTTCTCTTTCTGGTTAGATTATGATTTTAAAAGATTACAGGAAATTTCTACTAACCCACATTCCAAAATTATTAGGGATTTGGAAACTAATGTCTAACTATTTCATTACGAAAAGTCTATCAACCCTGATTAAGAAAATATATCATAAGATTCATAACATAGAACCAAAAACGTATATGAACAGAAAAGGAACACAGAAAGATTTTGATATCCTAAAAAAGGCTGTTACTTGTAATAAAGATGGAAATTGATTCAATTTGCAATTAATAGAAAAAATTACAGTAGACTTATTTTTTAAATAGTTCAACAGAGGCTTATTAAACTGGAAAGACTTAGTTCAACAGAAAACCAAAACCAGATCGATTCAAGTTGCAATGAATTTACAAAATATCAATATGTAACAACTAATTAAGTTTTTTAAATCTAGATCTAGTTTACTTCATATATAACAGTAAGAAGAATGAAATCAATTCCAGTTGCAATTAAATACCGAAAATCAATCTTGTAAAAACTAATTAGATTTTTCAAAACAATAGATCTAAATACTTCACAGAAAGAAAACACAAGATAATTAATTCAAACTGCAGTCAAAGAAACCAAAATCAATCAGTAGATAGTATTCAGCAAACTAGATCTATTTTTAATTAGCATAAAAAAACGTAATAAAATATTAAAATCGGCTCAATCTATAGAAACCCTCGAATATGACCCAGAGTAATACCAATAAAATAGTATAAATCAAAATTAAATAGTATAAATCAATTACAGTAGAGAAATCAATCGGTAGAGATAAACTAGGGTATTCAGCAAACTAAATAACTATTTTTAATTAGCATAAAAAAAACGTAATAAAATATTAAAATCGGCTCAATCAATAGAAACCCTCGAATATGACCCAGAATAATACAAATAAAATAAACAGGCGATGATTAGGCGAGTAGTTAACCTTTTGGAGAAGGATCTCGTTGATGCTGATTAGGATCAAATCAATTCAATTTAGAATCAAGTAACCTAAGTCAATCCAGTTTTCAATGAACAGGATTTTTTTATTTACTCACATTCAATACATATTAGAGAATTCGAAACCAAGATCTAACTATTTCATTACAAAACGCCAGTTAATCCAGCATTAAGAAGATATATCATAGCATAAAACCAATTAAACTCATTAAAAGACCAATATTTAGAATAGGAAAAGGAACTAGCCCACAAAACACAACAAATACATATCGTTACAAATTAAATCACCAACAGGGACCAAAAGCCCAGATTGAAAAGGTAAGAATAAACCATGAGACTATATTTAATGAACAAAAACCAAAATCAGAAATCGTACAAGCCGAAGTTCTAAATCGAAACATGCATCATAAACAGGTTAAATTGAAATTTAATAAATCAGACTTTAGTTTCATCTGTTCACAAAGATAATTTCAAGAGGTATAAAACAAGAGGTATAATTTCAGACCAAATTGATAAGTTCATAATCAATAGAGCAAACAAATCCTTGTGAGCAAACTAAAAGATCTATAGCAATATAATTTAAGAAACAAACAAAATTGCAAATCATACATGTAAGAAGGAAAAGTTCTCAAAAACCAGGCATAATAAATACGCTTATGACACCTTCTATGCATCTCAAACCAATTAAATTCAAAAAAAGACAAAGTAAACAATCAATAGTACTAAACTGGTCCGATTCTTCTCTTAAAGGGTAGATTGTCATTAAAATAAATAACAGAAAATATTTTACTTACCCACATTCAATACATATTAGGGATTTAAAAACCAAGATCTGACTATTTCTTAAAGGGTAGATTGCCATTAAAATAAATAACAGAAAATATTTTACTTACCCACATTCAATACATATTAGGGATTTAAAAACCAAGATCTGACTATTTCTATACAAAAAGTCAATCAATCAAGCATTAAGAAGATAAATCATAGCATAAAACCAACTAAAATTCATTAAATAATTATAGTATATTAGGGATTTTGATATCCTAGCAATGCTTTTACTTGTACTGAACAATGGAGTTGCAATCAAAAAACCCAAAATCAATCCGTAGCAACTACTTAGGGCTTTTTAAAAACTAGATCTAATTAAATTCAATGTGAACAGTAACTATAAAAACACCATATCAGTAAAAACAATTCAGGATTCTTTTACTTAACAGAAAACAATAACCAAATTAAAATCAATTCAAGATGCAATTAATTACCCAAAATCAATCTTGTAGAAACTAATTAGGTTTTCTAAAACAATAGATCTAATTACTTCACAGAAATCACCAGATCGAAATTAATTCAAACCAAAATCACAAATCATTAGAATTTAAAAAAAGGATAAGGTTGTGTTTTTTTACAGACATTACATTTCATATTAAGCAGGCATTATAAAATAGAAAGGAAACCGGAACACAAGGCTAGCACATTGAATAAACCAAACAAATGAGCACCTCGAACAAATTAATGAGTCAGCATGTAAATAGTCTATGGACTGCAACGTGTTCAATGCTATGGTTCAATTATCAGTGTATTGCTGTCACTTCTGTCTGTTTGCAAGGTTAGTCTAGATAGTCTATTTGCCGATTATTACTCATAAGCCAATATTTCAATTACACTTGGTTAGACATTGTATCATTACCTTACAACCAACTATGTCCAGCAGGAGATTATTAGCCAGGCATGTTTGAAATAGGTCAGCAATTCTTTCAACAGCATCATCAATTTATGCCATCAGATTCAACACAGATACAGTGACAAAAAAGCAGACGCCAATTTGTGGAACACACATCTTTCAATCAATGCAACTTTTTTTCCTACACCAATCTTCTGCACCTATTCCATATAATAAAAAAGTACAATTATGAAAATTTCTTTGATATCAAAGCAAAAAACAATGACAAAAAAAAAATAACTACCAGGGATCTACACTTGGTTGATAAATTGCAATCTATCATTGCAATATAACAAACAAAAATACACCACATCACACACTACAGCTCTAACAGGGACCAAAAGCCCAGATTAAAAAGGTCGCAATTAACCACTGTTTGATAATTAACAAAAAGCAACCAAAACCCCAAATCATATGGGAGACGTCCAAACCCAAAATTGAAAATATAAGTATGTCTGTTGTTTACAGACTACATTATAGTTTGAAAATACATCTTTCATGTAACAAGGAAAAAGTTCCAAAGGCCTTCATAAACACGTCTACAATAGTTTATATGGCCTTCATAAATACCCTTCATAAACACGTCTACAATAGTTTATATCGCCTTCAACCAATTAAAGTCCTTAAGGAAGAAAAACATAAACAATTAACACTAGTTAACTGATCCCGATAAACTGAAAAACTTACAGTATTCTACAAGGTTATACTATAATAATAATTCATAACAGGATAGTTGTTTACCCAAATCATTTTTTTAGTGATTTAGAACCTTGAATTAACTATTTGAAGAAAAAAAACATGGGATGAAATCCCAGCAACAAAAAGATTTATAATAGAGAAAACTATACATAATCCAATTCAAATCGGTATAAGTTCTATAGTCCGTAACATATATATGAAACATAGGAAAAGGCACAAACTCACAAGATTTCGATAAGGCTCACGCATAATGAGCAGGGGAGGAATTAAATACCAAATTCAATCTGTAGAAACCTAACGTGCACAACCTGCTCTACTTGTCTCGATCTACTTTTCTCCATACGTCATCATCCATGCTTTCCACTTATTGCCAAGATAACGTCAGATAAAGAGTTCACCCAAATTACTGACAGAAAAAAATTGTATCTACTGTCTGTCAATTTTGCATGTTGGTCTCAAGAGTCCACCCATAACAAGAAGAGGAAAAAAAGCATATATTAAGAAAAAAAAATTCAATCCAGAATAAGACCGTGTGGACTAATTTAGTAAATCTAACTTATGCATATACGAGAGTGAACTAGGTACCTCGCGAGAATTTATAGATTAATTTAGTAATCTAAAAAAGAGGGGATGAAATCCACACAGTTTGGAACAGAACTCTAATTACAATTGAAACTCAAAATATCCCACTCAATTAAAAAGAGCGAAGAATCACGTCACTGATTTTTGAAAAGCTCATAGCTTTCTATCTGATTATGATAAGAGATGGAATAATAAAAGAGTAAAATCATATAGTTTACAATGAAAAATTTATGCATGTAAATTGATTTGTTTTTATACCATTAATTGAAATTATTCCTAAACATAAGCAAAATTATTGCTATAGATTCAAAGTTCCCATCCGGATATATAAACTCACCCACCAAGTAACACATGTAGAACAATGAATAAACTTACAGTAGTAGTTGCCTATCCCTTTCCTGGAAGGAGTTTTCCAATCACCATCATCCCTACAACAATTCCATAGATCACCTTCAAAAAGTCCGGATAGGTTTCAAAATCTTTTATAGAAAAAATATTAAGATCATAAAATAGAGGCGGCAATTTTAAGAAAAAACTATGTCTTTTATAATTTACCAACGAAAACTTATAAATGCTAAAGTCAACTCCCTCAATCTTTTCTAAATAAGAAAAACACAAGATTACTAGTACATGACCATTGCTTTAAAGTTCCAGCATACCCGTGTTGCATGCTCTGCATGCTAAATGCGGCAAAACACAAATATTAGTTAAACCAATTTACCACAAAAAAAAGACAAGCATTACTAAGAAATATACTAATAATTGACAACTTACATTTAATAAGCTCGTAAGTATTACTTGCTCTACCCAGTACAGGCACAATGCACAGCGAGATGAGAAGTAAGTCATGTGAGAACAAACATGTGAATGAAATATGGAACAGAAGCACGCAAACGCATGCACTAGTCAAATCAATTCAATTTTCAATCAAGTAGGAAAAATCAATCAGTTTACAATTAACAGGATTATTTTCATTTACCCTTCAATACATATTAGAGAATTAGAAACCAAGATCTAAGTATCCAACTATTTCATTACAAAACGTCAATCAACCCCAGCATTAAGAAGATATATCATAGTATAGAACCAATGAAATTCATTAAAGCCCAATATTTTGAATAGGAAAAGGAGCAAACCACAAGATTTCAAATTGCAATGAAAAAAACCCACAAAACTACTTAGGGTTTTAAAAACTAGATCCAGTTACTTCAAAGCATCAAAAATCAATCTGTAAAAACCTTTTGAAATCACCAGAAACTATATTGAACAACAAATAATAACTAGATCGTAATTAATTCAAGATGCAATTAAATAACCAAAATCAATCAGTTTACAATTAATTACGTTTATCAAACTAGATCTAATTAATTCAACAGAAACCAGATCGAGATTAGTTCAAGTTGTACCAAATTAACCCAAAATACATCTGTAAAAACTAATAAGGAATTTCCAAATCTAGATCTAATTTACTTCACATAAAACAATAACCAGATTAAAAACAATTTAAGATGCAATTAAATACCGAAAATCAATCTTGTAAAAACTAATTAGGTTTTTCAAAACAATAGAACAAAGTACAATCAGAAACAGAATTAACCAGGGTTTTCATAAAACTAGATCTGAGAAAACAGTAACCAAAGTATAACTATATAGTTGTGTACCGATTACATAATCAAAGCATATTGAATATATTAACATAAAGGAACCTGGTACACAAGGCTAACGCCATACAGTTTTAACTTTGCAGCGTAAATAACAAAAGAAATGAACAACTCAAACAAAATAATGTGTCCGCTTTTCATTAGCCTTGGAAAATCAAATTGTTCACTGCTTTGGATCAATGAACATCAGTCTGTTTGCAAGTTAAAAGTTTAAATAGTTTAATAGTCTCTTCCAACCAATGCAACTTGTTTTTACTTTCAAGACCAATCTTCTGCACCTATTCCATATAATAAACAAGTATGATTGTAAGAATTCCTTTAAAATTAATGCAAACCACGATACAGTCAAAATAAAGTCAGTACCACGGACCAACACCAAATTGATAGAAATCACAATAAAAAAATTCAAAACAAACAAATACACGTCTTCATGAACTAAATGGCTGCCAGATACTAATGTTGTGACTGAAAAATTGAGCATGTTACTCAAGTCAAGTTTGCCTGCAAAGCGTCACGATCATGTAATCAAATAGTCTTAAGACCCATCGATGTATCATTCATATCTTGAACACTTTTAAGCAAAACCTAAACTGACATCCCCTGCAACTGTGGAACGTAACAAAAGTAGCTATGCACAAATATGATAAATATATTTTTTGACAACTAAAAGACGGTTTTTCAAGAACTCAAAAAAGCAAGGTTCATCAGGGTATCAAAAAAATCAAGGTTTTTAAGCTAATAACTAGGGGTGGGTTAGGGTCTTACCTGCAAAGCGTCACGATCATGTAATCAAATAGTCTTAAGACCCATCGATGTGTCATTCATATCTTGAACACTTTTAAGCAAAACTTAAACTGACCTCCCCTGCAACTGGGGAACGTAACAAAAGAAGCTATGCACAAATATGATAAATATATTTTTTGACAACTAAGACGGTTTTTCAAGAACTCAAAAATGCAAGGTTCATCAGGGTATAAAAAAATCAAGGTTTTTAAGCTAATAACTAGGGGTGGGTTAGGGTCGGGACCCGGCCAGTAAACGTTCAAACCGTATCCCGACCTGAATACTTTTGGAAGTGAAAAATAATCCCGATCCCGACCCAACCCGACAAAAGTCGGGACCCGACTTTTTCGGGACCCGAATTTTCAGGATCCCGTAGGGTCGGGATAGGTTTATCCCGAATCTCCCGACATATTTTTTCATTTTACGTCATTTTTTATTAACAATTTTCATTTAAGAAGTCTAAACATGTTATTAACACGAAACATAATCCTAGTTTAAAAATAACATTTCTAATAAATGAAAAAATAAATTAACATGTAGTAGAAAAAATAGTGTGAAAATACAAATAATAGAGTAGATAAAAAAATTGAAACGTTTTTTATCAGATTCTTTTAGTATTTAGTTTTATTCACACAAGAAACAATTATCATACTAAATGAGATACATTATCATTATAAGTTTTATAATCGGAAAATAATAATCATTTATCTTTCTTGAAAATAACAATATAATTTTTTAATTTAAGTATATTTTTTATTTTAATAGTTTCATATATTAAAAACTACAAATCTATATTATAACGAATATATAAAACAAAAAGGATTGTAGCTCGTATGGTAGAGTGCTTACATTGTATGCTAGATATACAAGGTTCGATTTTCATCACTTGCATTTGATATAAATTAATTTATATTTTTATATAAAATATAAATTAATTAAAAAATCGGGTCGGGTCGTCACCCGATCCCGAAGTTTGTCGGGTCGGGAAATTTCGGGTCGGGTGCTGGTCGAGACACGGGTCGGGTCGGTATTTTTTCCCAACCCTACTAATAACCAAACCTAGTTCAGAGTTTATGCTAGAATTAAATAAGGTCCCATATTTCCCTCCTTAAAAATCCCTACTTTAGGGGGAAATCCGAAATCGGTAATCAAAACTGTATAACAAAACAAAGGAAGCTGTATACACATAAATAAATATACTTTTAAACAACAAAGTCAATTTTTCGAAGCTCAGAAAAGCTAGGTTCATCCGGGTATTAAAAAAGCTCATATTTTTAAGCCAATCAACCGAAACCAGTTCCGATTTTAAGCAAACCAGTCCACATCTTTCCTAATTTGGGGAAGAAATCCTAAATTTGATCATGCAAAACTGTAAAGATAACAAAGGGTATACACATCATTACAAAATAAATAAATTATATATGGAATATATATATGTACAGAGAGAACTCCATTTTGTGAGATTCTTTGGTTTCTAACTTTAAACAACTGTATCGGATGTTTTGAGATTCCGAGAAGCTAGGTTCATCGATGTTTCAAGAAAGCTCAAATTTTTAAGCTAATCACTCGATCCCAGTACAGATTTTAAGCAAAAATATATATGAGGTTAAAATATGCATCCAAACAAAACATTGCCCTCTAGGGAATTCTCCTAAATTTTTCTAATATAGGGCAGAAATCCTTATTAGGAGGAAGCAGAAAAGAACAGAACAAAGGGTATATGCATACACATACAATCAAAGTCGTAGGTGTGTGACATACACAAAAACACCAAATATTAAATTATTTTGTACATATAATTAATTATAACACGATAAAAGGTACCTTCCCAGACGGAGTGAGCATGATTAAAGAGATTCTTCGCACTGCACTGAGTATACTTAATCCAAACCCAGATGTTCCATGTAACCCTCTTATCAGATCTTACTACTCTTTCCTCTTCCTCAGCCTGTGGTCGAATGAGAGATTCGGGTCGCCTTAAGGAGTGGGGATGTGTCTGAGTTCTTTGTCGTCCGATTGCTTCACGATATATGTACTCGGGTAGAGAGAGAGATGATATGGACTAAAAGCGGATCATGGGAGCTTGAGCTGTGGATATGAAATGTGTATATTATAAACAGATAGGGGAGGGGAGCCGGAGCTTGTTTTATTTTCGTAAAATAAACAACAGTGATAGTTCTTTTAAATCAAGAAAGGAATCATGATACCATTAAAATAAACTACTAACAGGACCAACATCAATTTATAAACTCGCAATCAATCATTGCAATATAACAAAACACAACAAATACGTATCTTCACAAATTAAAACACCAACACGGACCAAAAGCCCAAATTAAAAAGGCAAGAATAAACCATGGGACAATATTTAACGAACAAAAACCAAAATCACAAATCATACAGCAAAAGTCCTAAATCAATTTTAAAAAAGAAATTATATTTCATATTAGACAGGCATTATAACAAGGTTTATGATAGTTATATGCATCCTAAACCGATGGACCAACACCAAATTGATAAGACCACAATCAATATATCAAACAAATCCATGTCTTCACAAACTAAAAGACCAAACAAATCCACGTCTTCACAAACTAAAAGACCGATAGCAATATAATTAAAAAAAAACATGCAAAATTGCAAATCATATGTAAGAAGGAAAAAGTCTCCAAAACCAGTCATCATAAATACGTTTATGATAGATATTATGCATCTCAAACCAATTAAATTGAATAAAAAAAAAGAATAAAGTAAACAATCAATTGTGGTAAACTTATCCGATTTAGTACAAAGCTTACACTTCTCATAAAGGATAACATTCAATACATATTAGGGATTTAGAAACCAATATCCAACTATTTCATTAAAAAAAGACAATCAAGTCAGCATTAAGAAGATATAACATAGCATGGAACCAATTAAAATTCATTAAAAGCCCAATATTTTTGATAAGAAAAGGAACAGACTCACAAGATTATAATATCCTAAAAAAGTCTTATACTTGTACTAAATAATGAAGTTGCAATTAAAATCCCAAACTCAATCCGTATAAACTACTTAGGGTTTTTACAAAAAAAAAAAAAAAAGATCTAATTTAATTCAAAGCGAACAGTAACCCTAAAAACACCAGATCTGTAAAAACAATTTAAGATTTTCCAAATCTAGATCTAATTTACTTAACAGAAAACAGTAACGAGCTTAAAAACAATTCAAGATGCAATTAAATACCGAAAATCAATCTTGTAGAAACTAATTAGGTTTTTCAAGACCAATCTTCTACACCTATTCGATATAACAAACACGTATGATTGTAAGAATTCCTTTAAAATTAAAGCAAAACACGATACAGTCAAAATTAAGTCAGTACGACAGACCAACACGAAATTGATAGAAATCACAATAAAAAAATTCAACATAACAAACAAATACACGTCTTCATAAACTATATGGCTGACAGATACAAATGTTGTGACTGTGAAAAAATAAGCATGTTACTCAAGTCAAGTCTACCTGCAAAGCGTCACGACCAAGTAATCAAATAGTCTTAAGACCCATCGATGTGTCATTCATATCTTGAACACTTTTAAGCAAAACCTAAACTGATTTCCCCTGCAACTGTGGAACGTAACAAAAGAAGCTATGCACAAATATGATAAATATATTTTTTGACGACTAAGACGGTTTTTCAAGAACTCAGAAAAGCAAGGTTCATCAGGGTATCAAAAAAACCAAGGTAAGGTTAAGCTAATAACCAAACCTAGTTAAGATTTTATGCTAGAATTAAATAAGGTCCCATATTTCCTCCTTATAAATCCCTACTTTAGGGGGAAATCCGAAATCGGTAATCAAAACTGTATAACAAAACAAAGGAAGCTGTATACACATAAATAAATATACTTTTAAACAACAAAGTCAATTTTTCGAAGCTCAGAAAAGCTAGGTTCATCCGGGTATAAAAAAGCCTCATATTTTTAAGCCAATAAGACGAAACCAGTTCAGATTTTAAGCAAACAAAAAAAGTCAGCTTTCTTATTTCCACAGCTTTCCTAATTTAGGGAAGAAATCCTAAATTTGATCATGTAAACTGTAAACATAACAAAGGGTATACACATAATTACAAAAAGAGAAATTATGTGTGTGTATATATATGTAAAGAGAAAACTCCATTTTGTGAGATTCTTTGGTTTCTAACTTTATACAACTACGTCGGATGTTTTGAGGTTCCGAGAAGCTAGGTTCATCGAGGTTTCAAGAAAGCTCAAATTTTTAGGCTAATCACCCACCCAATCCCAGTACAGATTTTAAGCAAAAAAGAAATAAGAAGGTTAAAATATGCATCCAAACAAGACGTAGCCTTCTCTGGGATTCTCCTAAATTTTCCTAATATAGGGCAGAAATCCTTATTAGGGGGAAGCAGAAAAGAACAGAACAAAGGGTATATACATACATATACAATCAAAGACGTAAGTGTGTGACATACACAAAAACACCAAATATTAAAATATTTTGTACATAATTAATAATAACGCGATAAAAGGTACCTTCCCAGACGGAGTGAGCATGATTAAAGAGACTCTTCGCACTGCACTGAGCATACTTGATCCAAACCCAGATGTTCCACGTAACCCTCCTTATCAGATCTTACTACTCTTTCCTCTTCCTCAGCCAGTGGTCGAAGGAGAGATTCAGGTCGCTTTAAAGAGTGGGAGTGTGTCCGAGTTCTTCGTCGTCTGATTGCCTACCGATATATGTACTCGGGTAGAGAGGGAGAGATGAGATGGGCTAAAAGAGGATCATGGGAGTTGTGGATATACACAGAGAGGGGAGGGGAGCCAGGGCTTGTTTTGTTTTCGTATACCAATATTCCATAAAATAAACAACAGTGATTGTTCTGTTAAATCCAGAAAGAAATCATGATAGCATAAAAATAAACTCAATAACAGGACCAACATCAATTAATAAACTCGCAATCAATCATTGCAATATAACTAAACACAAAAATACATATCTTCACAAATTAAAACACCTACAGGGACGAAAATCCCAGATTGAAAAGGCAAGAATAAATCATGGGACGATGTTTAACAAACAAAAACCAAAATCACACATCAAACATCAGAAGTCCTAAATCGTAATTTAAAAAAAGGATAAGGTTGTGTTTTTTTACAGACATTATATTTCATATTAAACAGGTTAATGATAGTTTATATGCAAACAAATTAAAGACCTATAGCAATATAATTAAAAAAAACAAGCAAAATTGCAAATCATATGCAAGAAGGAAACATTCAATACATATTAGGGATTTAGAAACCATTTAAAAGAGACAATCAAGCCAAGCATTAAGAAGATATATCATAGCATAGAACCAATTAAAATTCATTATAAAAGCCCAATATTTTGGATAAGAAAAGGAACAGACTCGCAAGATTATGATATCCTAAAAAAGGCTTATACTTATATTGAACAATGGAGTTGCAATTAAAAAACCCAAAATCAATCCGTAGAAACTAGTTAAGAGTTTTTACAATTAAAACTAGATCTAATTTAATTCAAAATGAACAGTAACCAGATCTAATTAGTTTGGAGAAAACAGAAAACAAATTAAAATCAATTCAAGATGCAATTAAACACCGAAAATCAACCTGTTGAAACTAATTAGGGTTTTTACAATTAAAACTAGATCTAATTTAATTCAAAGCGAACAATAAACAGATTAAAATCAATTCAAGATGCAATTAAACACCGAAAATCAATCTGTAGAAATAACATAGCATGGAACCGATTAAAATTCATTAAAAGCCCAAGATTTTGGATAGGAAAAGGTTTATACTTATACTAAACAATGAAGTTGCAATTAAAAACCCAAAATCAATCCGTAGAAACTACTTACGTTTTTTACAAAAAAAAAAAAAAAAAGATCTAATTTAATTCAAAGCGAACAGTTACCATAAAAACACCAGATCTGTAAAAACAATTTAGGATTTTCCAAATATAAATCTAATAAGGTTTTTCAAGATGCAATTAAACACCGAAATTCAGTCTTGTAGAAACTAATTAGGTTTTTCAAAACAATAAATCCAATTACTTCATCAGATCGAAACTAATTCAAATCGCAACACAGAGAAACAGAAATCAATCGGTAATATTAAACAATTAACTACATAGGGTTTTAAGAAAAAGTAGATCTGATAACTTTGAAAAAAACTGTAACGAGAGATCGAAATCGATTCAAGTTGCAATTAAGTTGGCCAAAATCAATCAGTAGAAAAATAACGTAATAAAATATTAAAATATGGAATTTATAGAGAAACCCAATAATATAAAACGCATACAGAGAAATAAAGAGGGGGTTATATTACATATAACCTTACCCAGAAAGGATCTCTCGTTAGAAATATATATATATATATATATATATATATACGTATAGATAGAGAGAGAGAATGGAGATGATTAATGAGAGTATTGATGGTGATTTATGTGTTAATATAGAAACAGAGAAATACTTGCTGCGTCGGTTCTTCTCTAACGGCTCTAATTCCTATTATTTCGGCCCAACTAAATATACAGTAATCAAATATTTAAATAAAAAATTTCAAAATCTAATAATATAATTCTGTTGTAATACACTGTTAACTACGTATATAGGGAGACAGAAGTAGAGAGAGGCGAGAACGGTATAGTCTTTATTATGAATGAATATCTGAATGAATAAAATACAAGACTCCTAGCTCTCTTTATATAGATAGAGGGGTAGGGTTATAAGCCCACTTGGGCCCAATCAGTAAAAGCCCAAGAGTCCAATAATCTTACAACACTCCCCCTTTGGACGTCTTGAATTCTTCGTCTTCATACAGTCGATATGAGTCGAGTTCATCCGCATTGCTAAACACATAAAAACCTTAGGGACGGAAAACCCAGTGTGGGACAAAATCGGTACCTAGGAGAAACTGTGTAGCCGAATGATATAGGCCGAAATATCATGTAAGTAACTAACCACAAAACAGTGTGCCTCATCAAAACCTTGTCAGAGCAAACCCAATGGAAAAATCTCCGATCGAAGGAAAAAGAGTGCAACAATGGTAGTAGAAGGGATCAACCACAAAATAGGTGCCTCATCAAAACCTTGCTAGAGTAAACCCAGTGGGAAAAAATCTCTAGTCGAAGGACAAAAGAGTACACAGTGGTAAGAAGTATACAACAGGATACTCCCCCTAATTTCGGCAATCTTAAGTGAGATAAGATGGGAACGTGTCTCGCTAAAAACCTTGCCAAGGAAAACCCAGTGGGAAAAAATCTTGGTCTAAGGACAAAAAGAGTACATGAGCATACGACTGGATGCTCCCCCTCACTTGCACACGACAGGGTGCGAGAATTTCGACTAAGTAGTAATTAGTACAATAAGCATTCACCTGGATGCTCCCGCTCACTTGCACACGACTGGGTGCAAAGATTTCATATTCCAAGAAAGAGTACGAGCATTCGACTGGATGCCTCATTTACTTGCACATGGCTGTATACAAGAAAATATAACGTGGAATAAAACGAGCATTCGACGGGATGCTCTTAAACTTCATATGTGAAGATTTATTTTGACGATAAATGCTAAATAGCATAATGTAGCCATGTCTCTCTTAATCGATAACAACAAGTTGTCTTCTATAACAAGTGTTTTATCTGGATCATGAGACAGAACATATGTAATTCAAATATGGCTAATACTAGCTCGAAGCCATATACACTCTCTAGTCGTCTCATAGAGCACGAATAGATCAGAGTGATTCGTTTGGAGTCATTCCAAGACCTCCAAGATATCGCCTTATTCCTAATGGTAAAGACAGACCATGTTAGGAATATCCCTTATGCGGGTCTGATAAGTAACCGGCATCGGTATAACCGTAAAAGGGTTGCGTTAATTCGAGTACCGAAGGGGGTAGGTACACTCGATGACGCAAAATGGGATAAGACAAGCCCTCATCCACAGTTACCTTAAGGTAATGGGAAAATGTCTTTTATGCCATTTCGATGGCAGCGTGTTAGCGCGATGCTGTGTCGAGCTATACCATTCACAGCATACGAAATGTTCGTCCTAGCACATTAGACCAAGTACAATGATGCGCTTATTGTACTTAGATATGAACATGATGGTTCAATATCTCTTCATCGTCTCATCAGGGACGGACTGGGTCTATATCAATGTCTATTGATCGAACGATCATGGGAGAATCTGACGACTTAGCGTCATGATGACTAAAACGTCATAACACCTTCTGGGTGTAGTCTGAATCATGGACTTAGATTCAATCTTTACGGGACTCGATCATCAGGCCAAGTCACTACCGTGTCTTCCCAATATCCTTCATCTCGAAGGCAAATCCAAAAATGGATCGCGTAATAAAACACGCAAGGGCATAATACTTGTTCAAGTATCCCAAGCTAAACAAGTACTCACTTAGGCGGGTATACCACATCCGCTCGGATTATATTAATCCATATAGTGAACGTCTCATTTAATTGAGATCGTGTTCCGTGGTCAGGAACTACTTGATTAAAGCATATGAAGTCACACAGGGACCTTCATCTATATCTCTTTGTCTAAATTCTCATAGAGATAAAACAGTGACCACAATCACATGCTGCATAATCAGTTTTTGGGAAAACTACTAAACTGATAAAGTAGGGGACCGTTATAACGTCCATTACGAGGAAATCAACCATCTCGTAATCAATTCTAAGATGTGAGAGAAGCCTTGCGCTACTAGGCGAGCATTCTACAATCTCATTATTCTCATCACTTTTCCTTACGAATAACCAAATAAACGAACTCGTTTAACATTGGCGGTGTTGGAGCTACAGGTCCGAACACACTTTCGCTAAGGAGTCTACTTGGATTGCAAGTTTCCATTAGTCCAGTCTATTCTACGTTGACTTCAGGCAACGGTACATGGTTCCATGTCATAATTTGTTCATATTATCAGTCGTCACCGATTATATGAACAAGTAATCACTGACATTCTCGTTTCGCTTTAATATCGTCTAAGATATCATGATCGACAGATATTTCAAGATTCTTAGGATGAGGAGGAAATCACACATCTCCTTGATCCTTTATAATCTCGTGCGATAAATGAGTTTCAGTTCACCACCTTTGGGGCTGAACGAATTAAGAACCTATCAACTTCCTCATATCTTGGGAAGGACGACAGACTGACGGCCGACGACAGCGTCCTTTGCTTGGCGGGTTCGGCCAAAGCAACGTGTTACGACAGGAACACGGCGTCCGACAGGGACATCTATCCTTGCAAGCATTTTGCAGCAGGTATAAAT
This sequence comes from Primula veris, assembly GCA_963682055.1. Lineage (NCBI taxonomy): Eukaryota > Viridiplantae > Streptophyta > Magnoliopsida > Ericales > Primulaceae > Primula > Primula veris. The sequence continues at coordinate 21,822,102 of OY821743.1, read as the reverse complement.
GATCTCGTGACATCTCATAAAGTCATTAAATGCGTATGGCATTTAGTTAGACTTGAGGGAGTCTATGCACTTACTTATCACTAAGTGTAGTTTTTTGGGGATCAAGCTAAGACTGAGTGGGTTATGTCACGTTACTTCACGTCGTTCCTTATCAACGCTAACGTGCAAATCTCCCCCTAATGACGGGGAGAACAGCCTTAGCGATGTCACTTTCGCATATCATGCGGTAAAGAGATCGCTTGCCAAGGTTACTCTATCAAATGATAGGTATGGGATTCATAATCGACTTATGTCCCCTTCAGAGGTCCATATTTTGAACGCTATAGCAGCTCAATCAAAATATTAATTAAGCACTCCAAACACGCATTAATATGAGACTTCTGGCTCATAACCAGTAACCAGCTGGTACGCATATGGTGTTTGAGTGTCTATGGGCCTCATGACGGACCAATGCAGCAAAATAGCATGACCCCACACGGAAATATAAATCTTGGTGCGCAAGACCAAGAAGTGCGTGCAACCATTTGCAGTTGCATCATCAAACTTTCCGTGAGTCCATTTGGGTCTGAACATAATCGACAGGATGTTCAATTTCAATTTCCAAACTCAAGTAATTCAAATCGAAATTTCGATTATTACTCTTCGGAATTATTAAGTCGACTAGACTTTTCAGGATAATCCGGATCATGAGCCATCAACTTAATGATAGGGCTAAAAGTTTGGAAAGTGCTGCATTTATGTGGACAACATTAAAATGTGACCATATTGTCGATGCATCAACCATAACCATTTATATTTATGGTCCGTCTTATGGTTGGATAAGTCCACAATAACTCATTCAATTCTTTACAAGAATTCTACGAGTTCATTTCGTGATCTTTACACATACTAGTCTTTCAAAATGAGCATTAGTGGCATTAATTTCGGATTAATCACGAAATATATCCTCAAAGAGAATTCAAATGCGATGCGATTATAAATCAACCATCGTCTTTTGACCTGGGAATATCTCATCCGGTCATTGCCACAATATCAAAATGCTCTTATCAATCGACGATAGGCGAATGATAGTACAGACAATCATGTCTTAGCATTTAAATCATTTATCATTTCGACGACAGGCGAAATGATAAGGTAACTTTAAATGCTTTAAAGAATGTGGTAGCAACCACTTGAAAGACATTTCAACTCCTCTAAAATACGCTTTTGGTCGTATTGAATGGAGGCTATGTAAAGAAATTTTAATTCTTTCATGAGCTATTACCAGATAACACTGTTTTTCTCGAATATTTTATAACTCAACAAGGTACGGCAGGACCTACATGAGTATAAGACTTCATATTTGACAAATCAATTTGGTTTTACCAAAGATTTCGATTTTGGAATGACAGGTCCAGAATCATTGTCACTGAGTACTCTTTTAGGCAAATAGTTGATGAAATTATGTGGTACACTGTTATCCACTATTTCCAAAAAAATCAACTACCCCACAAGTATTGCCTAAAATTTCATAATTTAAAGTTTGGTCACATTTATCAAAAAAATTTGCTCAAAACACTTTAAATTATTTCGAGAAATTTTGTAAACAGGCAAACCATAATCCAAAAGTATGTCCAAATGGAAAAATCATAATCCAAATGGAAAAATATAATTCGGATGAGCGAAAAAATGGCTCAATGATTTATCAAAATCAATAAAGAAAGGTATCAAACTCATTTGAGCCACAAAATCGGAGGTCTCAAGAGTTTCTTTCAATTAACTTTAACCACATTAGCATCGGTTTTTTTACCTTTATAATAGTTGTGAACTATTTAAGGAGTAACCGTGCATGACCTTTGTCCTTATAGCATAGAGTTGCCTTCTTGAGCATTATCTCTTGCTTTGTGACAATGGGCCATATTGTTCCTTTCAATTACTGTCTTGGAGCCACAGGTTTTCGATTTTGACGATTGTCTAAAATCTTGCTTGGCTAGGCGATTCATCGGGATCGCGACAGTTCAAGACAAATAACACTTGTCTCGGTTCTCGATTCGTGGAAAAAAAATATACATGAAGAGCATTAATATCAGGCAAACAATTCGCCATTGACCCAATAGGATAAAACTACTCACCGGGGTAATTTTCTTATCCAATAACAGATGGGCGATAAAGGAACATGGTGAATATAAATTCACGATACTGCTTATGGAATGCAATTTCCAAGCTAGTATTTTGGTGAAGGATTGCTCCAATATGTCAATTTCAGACATTTGTTCACCATAGACGTCATCACGTCTCAAATGTGGCGGCGGAATAAAATCAACGCCTTAGCATTCATCTCGAGGGTAACAACAAACTCGTGTTTTACTCATCAAAGATGGCATCCAAAAAAAATTGGGCATCACATTTTCACACATCAGGGTGAGTAACATGTGGTGACGGATTAAAATCAACGTTTATACAGTCATTTCGCAAGTGTTGAACGTAGTTTCTTCTAATCGATTATTTTGATGATAACAATATTTGTAAAACATGATAAAAGCTCGTTTTGTGTACTAATCATTTATCGAGTGTGTTAAAGGGTATAAATGATTGAATGCGTAATTACGAAGCCAATGGTTCAAGCGGAACCAAAATCGGATGTGAAACAAGTTAGTTACGGGGTTTCGAAGTTTGTCGAGAAAACCGAAAACCAAAAACGATCGATCATTCATGTGCAGAAATCCTTCCAGAGAGTACAATCCAAAAACGACCGATCGCTACCCTAAAACGACCGATCGTTTTAGGCAGAAATCCTTCCAGAGAGTACAACCCAAAAACGACCGATCGCCAGACTTAACGACCGATCGTTCTTAAGTTGAATTTCTTCCAGAGAACACAGATGAAAAATGACCGATCGTTTTTCAGAAACGACCGATCGTTTCTGTAGTATTTCAAAATCCAGCTTTTAAGCTTTTCCTGAAAATTGGGCGAACCACTGCATTAACCAGCATTCAATTCTGCCAACAACCAGCAACGGTCTGAAATTAAATGCTGGACTTCTTCACCCTACAAAAGGCCCCAATCTCTTTGAAGAAGATCATCCAAGCATCCAAAACATTTTAAGCAAATACTACTAAGAAATTCTTAAAGCTTATACTACCAAAATCTCACTTGTATTATTAAATATTCTCGAGAGTATTATTCTTGTAATTCTATAAACTTCGAGATATTATTTGTTAGTGAGTGATCAAATTTGTAAAAGAGTAATTTTATAAACTCATTTGTGAGCGAGTGAAGTGGGTAGAGGCTTTTAAGCAAGTGTAGCTTAAAAGCTCTAGGTCATTTATTCGGGATACTCATATAGTGAGGGGGAGCGTAATCGGTTGATTAAGCTCGTTAAGGTGTAACCTTGAAACGAAGATTTTAGTGAAACACTCGGTAGTGAAAATACCGAGGAGAGGACGTAGGCGCGGTTTGCCGAACCTCTATAAATCTTGCGTTATTTCTTTCCCTTAACTCTTACTTTTCGTATTTATTTATCGCTTACATTTATTGCTTGCTTAGATTTATCTAGCAATAATTAGTTAACGAAAGAGTTTTAGTTATAAAAACCACTAATTAACTTAGTAAATAACACAAAGTTTTTATTCCGCGAAAAAACGTACAAAACCTTATTCACCCCCCCCCCCCCCCCTCTAAGGTTTAGACTCCTACGGACCAACAATTGGTATCAGAGCTTAGCTATTCTATTCATAAAAATCTAACGATTTTATAGTTTAAAGATCCACTATGTCTTCATACGCCGACTCTAAATCCATAACTAGGCCACCATTCTTTGACGGTACTAACTATCCCTATTGGAGAGACCTTATGAAAAATTTCCTTTGTGGTTTTGAAATAGACCAATGGATAAGTATTAGTAAAGGCTATAGAACGCCTAGGAGAAATGGCGAAGATAAACTTGTAGAGGAACTAGACACCGATGAATGCCTCGCATTTTCCCTAAATTGTAGGGCTATGACTTCTATCACTTGTGCGCTCTCGCCTAGTGAATATGATAAGATTTCCGGTTGTGACACCGCTAAGCAAATGTGGGATAAGCTAGCTATTATGCACGAAGGAACTAGTCAAGTTAAGGACTCTAAAATTAGCATGCTTATTCATGATTATGAATTATTTAAAGTCGATGATGACGAGTCTATTGCTTCTATGTACACTCGTTTTACTAAGATTACTAATGATCTTAAAAGACTTGAAAAGGTATACTCTAGCAAGGAGATGGTGACGAAAATCCTTCAAAGTCTTCCAAGGAAGTGGGAATCGAAAGTGACGGCCATACAAGAGGCCAAGGACATGAACACTCTCTCTCTCGACAACCTCATTGGATCCCTAAGCACTCATGAACTCGACATGACGACTCGAAAGCATGAGGATGACTCGAAAAAGAAGAAAGGCATTGCCTTCAAATGCACAACAAATGACGATAGCGAAAATGATTCATCTAGTGAGGATGATGAGATGGCTCTCTTTGCCAAACGCTACAACAAATTCCTAAGTTGGAAAAAGAAGGGTGGACAACGATTTCAAAAAAAGGAATATAAGGAAGAGACTTCCGAAAAATCTAGCAAAAAGGACGAAATCATTTGCTACAAATGTCACAAACCCGGCCATATGCAAAACGAATGTCCCTTGAAGAAAAAGGACAAGTTCGTAAAGAAAAAGGAAAACAAGAAGGCATTCTTGGCCGCATGGGGGAGCGATGATGATAGCTCAGATAGCGACAATGAAGAAGTTGCAAATCTATGTCTCATGGCTAGAGACGATGATACCGAGGATGTAAGCTATCACTCCTCTAACTCCTCTATTTCTAGTGATGATTGTCTTGATATTAATGATGTGTTAGAGTCTTTAGAAAAAGCTAGAGGTAAGAACAAATCTTTTAGAAAATTGCTAATTACTCTACAAGACGAACTTGAAAATTTAGCTATGAAAAATGACTCACTCACAACTTAAAATGCCGAACTCACCCTAGAAAATGATAAGTTAGTTGATGACCTTAAGTCATGTAAACTTAAGGCGGATAGCGCCGAACTTACTCTCTCTAAGTTCACTAAAGGTAGTAAAATGCTAAGTACTATATTAGCTTCTCAACAAGGCGCGTATGATAAAACCGGTGTAGGTTACAACCCACTCTTAACGGCTAAGCATAAAAACCTATTCACCAAACAAACGGCTAAAAATGAAAGTAGACAACCAAATCACTCTCATAAAAACAACTCGTATAAAAAGAACTTAGTTTATAATCGTTTTGTTAAACCTATATCGCATGTTAAATGTATTACTTGCAACCGTAGTGATCACTATGAAGATTACATATATTGCCCTAATAGGTATAAGGTTAATAGAAATGATTTGGTTTGGATTCCAAAGGGTCGAGACTCTAACCCTCAAGGACCCAAAAATGGATTAGGGTACCAATGATCGTTTTGTCTTGTAGGTATGCTTGAGGTCAAAAATCAACGAGGACAAGTGGTTCTTGGATAGTGGATGCTCAAGACATATGACGGGAGACAAAACCAAATTCACCACTCTTGCACCTAAAGACGGAGGCTTTGTGACCTTCGGGGATAATAGCAAGGGCAAAATCATCGGTATTGGTAGTATCTCTAAACCATCTAATGTTGTTATTGATAATGTGTTGCTTGTGGATGGTCTTAAACACAACTTGCTTAGTATAAGTCAACTTTGTGATTTGGGTCACAAAGTCATTTTTGAAAAATCACATTGCATCATTCATTGTATTTCGGAAAATAAAACTATTCTCATGGGTCAAAGACAAAATAATGTCTATATGATTGATTTGAATAGTTCGGTGGATAATGAAGTTAAGTGTCTTGTTACTATCAACGACAATGGTTGGTTGTGGCATAGACGACTTGGTCATGCAAGTCTTGATTTACTTGCTAAACTTTCTAATAAAGATTTGGTAATAGGTTTACCAAAAGCTCCTTATATAAAGGACAAACTTTGTCACGCTTGCCAATTAGGCAAACAAACAAAGATTTCTTTCAAGTCTAAAAATATTATTACTACTACTCGTTGTTTGGAGCTCATTCATATGGACTTAGTTGGCCCCTCCCGGACACTTAGTCTTGGTGGGCGTGCATATGCTTTCGTCATGGTTGACGATTATAGTCGCTTTACTTGGGTATTGTTTTTAACTCATAAGGATGAAGCATTTAGAGAATTCTCTATTATTTGCAAAAAGCTCCAAACACGAAAGGGTTATATGATCAAAAGTATCCGAACCGACCATGGTAAGGAATTTGAGAATACTCCATTTCAAACTTATTGTGATGAAAATGGTATTGATCATAATTTTTCGGCTCCTCGTACGCCCCAACAAAATGGGGTAGTAGAGAGAAAGAATAGAACCCTAGAGGAAATGGCACGGACCATGCTTTGCGAAAATAATTTGCCAAAGTATTTTTGGGCCGAAGCCGTAAATTCCGCTTGTTATATTTTAAATAGAGCCTTAATTAGGCCCATATTAAAAAAGACACCTTACGAATTATGGAATGAGCGAAAGCCCAATATTTCTCATTTACGTGCATTTGGTTGTAAATGCTATGTTCATAATAATGGTAAGGATAATCTAGGAAAATTCGATGCTAAGTCCGACGAAGGAATTTTCGTTGGATATGCTATATCGAGTAAAGCTTATCGTATTTTTAATAAAAGAACTTTATTGGTGGAAGAGTCGGTACATGTCTCGTTTGATGAGAATTTGCCGACGATTGATAAGCCTTTAATTGTTCATAATATTAATGATGATATTTTTCATAAAGCATCTTCTTCGAATCATGTTACATCTAGCTTAGAGTCAACGCCTAGCATAGAGGTTGAACCCGTTGATGAAGAAGTCACTATAGAGAGACTTCAAAAGGACTTAGAATCTAGCGTACATATTCATGAGGATTTGCCTCAAGAATGGCGTTTTGCCAATCACCATCCGCAAGATTTAATTTTGGGTAACCCGGGAGAAAGAGTGCATACACGTTCATCATTAAGAAATATAGTTAATCATTTTGCATTCTTGTCTCAATTAGAGCCCAAGAACATTCATGAAGCGGAACTCGATGAGAGTTGGGTATTAGCTATGCATGACGAATTAAATCAATTCGAGCGTAGCAACGTATGGACATTAGTACCTAGACCGCGTGAGAAAACCATTATAGGTACGAAATGGATATTTCGTAATAAGATGGATGAATCCGGGGTAGTCATTAGAAATAAGGCTAGACTAGTAGCTCAAGGGTATAACCAAGAAGAAGGCATCGATTTCGATGAAACTTACGCACCCGTAGCTAGACTAGAAGCCATTAGAATGTTGCTTGCTTATGCTTCTTTTAAACGTTTTAAATTATTTCAAATGGATGTTAAAAGTGCCTTTTTGAACGGCTTTATAAATGAGGAAGTTTATGTAAAACAACCACCCGGCTTTGAAAATCACGTATTTCCCGATCATGTTTACAAACTTCGTAAAGCACTTTATGGTTTAAAACAAGCACCCCGGGCGTAGTATGAAAGACTTAGTAAATTTTTGATCAAAAAGGGTTTTTCTCGTGGTACTTTAGACACTACTCTTTTTATTAAAAAGGATGGAAAAGATATGCTTTTAATTCAAATATATGTTGATGATATTATTTTCGGTGCTACTAATGCTCGCATGTGCGAGGAGTTTTCTAAGTGTATGCAAGGTGAATTCGAGATGAGCATGATGGGTGAACTCACATACTTTCTTGGATTGCAAATCAAACAAACAAAGGACGGAATTTTCGTCAATCAAGCCAAATACACGAGGGACTTGCTCAAACGGTTCAACATGAGCGATGCAAAGCCGTTAGGAACTCCAATGAGTCCGGCAACAAAATTAGACAAGGATGAATCGGGTAAAAGCGTGGATCAAAAGCTCTATAGAGGTATGATTGGATCCCTCTTATATTTAACCGCAAGTAGACCCGATATCATGTTTAGTGTTTGCTTGTGTGCTAGGTATCAATCTTGCCCTAAAGAATCGCATGTTATAGCCGTTAAGCGCATTTTTAGATATCTAGTAGGTACATGTAATTTAGGATTGTTTTATCCGCATGATACTTCTTTTGAATTGCTTGGCTATTCCGACGCCGACTTTGCCGGTTGTCGATTAGATAGAAAGAGTACTAGTGGCACTTGCCATTTCTTAGGAAACGCCTTAGTTTCTTGGCATAGCAAGAAACAAAACTCGGTTGCGCTTTCCACGGCGGAGGCGGAATACGTCGCCGCGGGTAGTTGTTGCGCACAAATCCTTTGGATGCGTCAACAACTCAACGACTTTGAATTATCTTTTGATAGTGTACCTATTTTGTGTGATAATACTAGTGCAATAAATCTTTCGAAAAATCCGATCCAACACTCTCGCACTAAACATATTAATTTACGTCATCACTTTTTAAGGGATCATGTCCAAAAAGGGGATATTACACTTGAATATATAAGTACCAATAGGCAATTAGCCGATATTTTCACAAAACCCCTTAATGAGGAACAATTTTGCTTTATTCGCCGAGAATTAGGCATGTTTGATGTGTAAAATATACATATATATATTTATATTTGATTGATATTATATATATTTTTTGGTATTTTGATACAATTTTGGCCAAATCAGTGTCGAAAACTGCAAAAAATTTCTGTTCTGTACCCCATTTACAGTCGATCGATCGCCTGAAAAAACGACCGATCGTTTTTCTACAGACGACCGATCATTCCATAAAACGACCGATCGTTGTATGGTTGAGCCTACTGGAATTTTTTGTCCCGAATTCGACCGATCGTTTTTGTGTGTTTTTCAGTTTAATCCTTGAAACCCTAATCAAATTTTTAAAACCCATCCACATTCCACAGCCAACTCTCTCTCTAAATTCGTCCCATCTCTTCTAAACTCGTCAAAAATCCCATTTTTATCCAAAATCAAACCACCATGGTTCGCACTAAGAGAACCTCCCTCGTTGATGAACATGAGGACGAAGCCTACGTGCCTCCGTCCCCTCGCCGCCCGGCTATTCCTCGTGCTCGGCGCACCGGTTCCTCCACCGCTCCCGGTGGCTCTTCCGGCCCTCTTCCGCCTCTCTATCCGGCTACTATAGCCAAAAGAGGTATATTGTCAAATTTTACTCTCGATATGTCTCTATTCATGGAACGCTTTCCATTTGTCATGCAAAGCCTAAGCTTTCAAAATCTCGAAACCATCTTAACCCTCAAAGAGCCATTTTTCACCGAAAACATCTATGAATTCTATCATAACTTAGTTCTCGATAGAGATCATGATGACACGCTCCGTTTGCGTTCATCATTTAATGGTCAATCCTTCGTTTACGGTATAGACCGTCTACGAAATTTGTTACGCCTAGGAAACGACGGCATTCATGAGCCAAATGACGAATTGTGTGAATTTCTCGAGATCGATAACTTTAACGATCTCAAAGAATAAATTTTTCATCCCTTACATCAAAATCGCTCGGCCAAGGCTCATGGCCTACTCTTTAAATATAAAATGTCCTACCATATCCTATCTCATATCGTCCTACCTCATGCCTCAAATTTCACCAATGTTACGAATGAGTACATCTTTCTCTTAGGTTGCATCCATCGCCAAGTCAAGATTGACTTCGCGACTCTCATATACTTTAAGATGGATTCGCTTAAAACGAAATCCAAGAATGGGCTACCTTACGGTGCCTTGATTTCGGCCATCTTAAAGGACCTTAATCTCGTTCCCGGTGGAACGTTGTTCAAAAATAAGGACAAACATGTTTGGGACACTTCCTACCTTTCCCAAATGTCCATCAAATTCCATAATGCCGACAAGTCCATAACTTGGTCCGGCAAACGGGTGTCCGGCCCTGGCTATACCCCTCTTTCCCCCGAAGAGGAAGAGTATGTCGGCCCCAAGGCCACATCGCGTGCTTCTCGTGAGGACATAGCTCTCTCCTCCGAGTCCCTTCCCCCCACCGATGTCCCTACCTCCTCTCGTCCTTCTCGAGCTCGGGGCAAAGGAAAAGCCCAAGTCGGATCCTCCAACCCTCCACCGCGAACCGACGACTTCTACAACGCACTCTATATAAATCAATATCGCAATGCTCAAATGACCCGTCGGATGTTTCGATTCATGAACCCGGGTCAAGAAGAACTCGAAGAACTTGATCGTATGAGCGCCGAGCAACGGGCCGAGTTCAATGGCTTCTTTCCCAACCTTGCCGGGCCCAACATCAACAACGATGACGACGAAGATGATGCGACTTCCCACCGCGACTAGGCGGATATATTATTTTTCATGTTTTTGATGATGTCAAAGGGGGAGAAATACCTCTCTCTTTTGTCTTTGCGTTGTATTTCTATTATTTCCTTTTTAGTTGAACAAGTTGTTTTTGATGTAATAAGTAGGAAACGGTTTACTTGGTTATTATGATTATGATGCGTTTCTTCTTATATTGCTCTTGTTTATATGGCATTGTGTGATTGCAATTTTAAATATGCGTTTGTATCTTATTTTGATATTATTGCTTTTGGCGCACATAGATTGATAGTTGATTGGGTTTATACATTGTTTTTCTTTTGTGGCGTTTATACATTTTTTAGGCAAAACTATGGCCAAATTTTCGCTTGCATATCGATCTTCGTTATCCCTAATCGTTTAGCATTGTGTTTACATCGTTTTAAAATCGGATGTTATGACATTTACTTGCTTTTTCTCTAAAAACTTTCATCTAAGTAAAGCGTCATCTATACATTTCGGTTATACTTGTTTAAACAAAAAGAGCTTATAGTATGTTGAAGTCAATATTTTGTCATCATCAAAAAGGGAGAGATTGTTGAACGTAGTTTCTTCTAATCGATTATTTTGATGATAACAATATTTGTAAAACATGATAAAAGCTCATTTTGCGTACTAATCATTTATCGAGTGTGTTAAAGGGTCTAAATGATTGAATGCGTAATTACGAAGCCAATGGTTCAAGCGGAACCAAAATCGGATGTGAAACAAGTTAGTTACGGGGTTTCGAAGTTTGTCGAGAAAACCGAAAACCAAAAACGATCGATCATTCATGTGCAGAAATCCTTCCAGAGAGTACAATCCAAAAACGACCGATCGCTACCCTAAAACGACCGATCGTTTTAGGCAGAAATCCTTCCAGAGAGTACAACCCAAAAACGACCGATCGCCAGACTTAACGACCGATCGTTCTTAAGTTGAATTTCTTCCCGAGAACACAGATGAAAAATGACCGATCGTTTTTCAGAAACGACCGATCGTTTCTGTAGTATTTCAAAATCCAGCTTTTAAGCTTTTCCTGAAAATTGGGCGAACCACTGCATTAACCAGCATTCAATTCTGCCAACAACCAGCAACGGTCTGAAATTAAATGCTGGACTTCTTCACCCTACAAAAGGCCCCAATCTCTTTGAAGAAGATCATCCAAGCATCCAAAACATTTTAAGCAAATACTACTAAGAAATTCTTAAAGCTTATACTACCAAAATCTCACTTGTATTATTAAATATTCTCGAGAGTATTATTCTTGTAATTCTATAAACTTCGAGATATTATTTGTTAGTGAGTGATCAAATTTGTAAAAGAGTAATTTTATAAACTCATTTGTGAGCGAGTGAAGTGGGTAGAGGCTTTTAAGCAAGTGTAGCTTAAAAGCTCTAGGTCATTTATTCGGGATACTCATATAGTGAGGGGGAGCGTAATCGGTTGATTAAGCTCGTTAAGGTGTAACCTTGAAACGAAGATTTTAGTGAAACACTCGGTAGTGAAAATACCGAGGAGAGGACGTATGCGCGGTTTGCCGAACCTCTATAAATCTTGCGTTATTTCTTTCCCTTAACTCTTACTTTTCGTATTTATTTATCGCTTACATTTATTGCTTGCTTAGATTTATCTAGCAATAATTAGTTAACGAAAGAGTTTTAGTTATAAAAACCACTAATTAACTTAGTAAATAACACAAAGTTTTTATTCCGCGAAAAAACGTACAAAACCTTATTCACCCCCCCCCCCCCCCCTCTAAGGTTTAGACTCCTACGGACCAACAGCAAGTATGTTTTACGATTTTTCTCATCATAGATGGCATCCAACATGTGTTGGGAGTTCTGGATTATTTATCATATAAAACGACTGGTTTATATGTTTATGGTTTGCACAAGCATAAACGTTTTTTCGAAACGACAGGTTCGAAAACATTAGTTTTGCTTTTCATGTGAATCGGTTCTCATTGATCGAACGACCCGTCGATACTGAAACACCAATTCAGCGAAACATACATCACTATATAAACACACACGGGGAAATTATTATTTAGTCAACCCCTTTCGGTAGCTCTATTTGAACACGACCAGGAAAGACGGTGAGGGGGGTGGGCACGAATGCCTCTTAAAAACCGACCTCATTAGGAGAACGACTTCCGCCTTTATCTTTCCTAGACATCGTATCCAAATAGGTGAGCCTATTTGGGGAAAATTCATAATTTTTCCAACTTAAATGTGAATATATACGATTTTCGCATTTTATATATGGCAATAATATTAAACAGCATAGAGAATATCTATTTAGATTAACCACACATATATAAACAGGCAGTAAATATATTTTAGAATCTATCTAATCATGCAGTAGATTTGGTGTTATAAACAAATCAATTTAAGATTATCAATCAATTCTTAAAGATTCTAACATATCAAATCAAATCAATTTAAGATTATTAATCAATCCATAAATATTCTAACATATCAAGTCAAATCAATGTAAGATTATCAATCAATCCATAAAGATTCTAACATATCAAGTCAAATCAATTTAAAATTATCAATCAATCCATGAAGATTCTAACCTATCAAGTCAAATCAATTTAAGATTATCAATCAATCCATGAATATTCTAACATATCAAGTCAAATCAATTTAAGATTATCAATCAATCCATGAATATTCTAACATATCAAGTCAAATCAATTTAAGATTATCAATCAATCCATGAAGATTCTAACATATCAAATCAAATCAATTTAGGATTATCAATCAATTCATGAAGATTCTAACAAATCAAATCAATTTATATGCATTTTTTTTTATTCGTTTGCCTTTTAATAAAAAAATTATATGCATGTGTGTGTATATTTACTAAATATTGTATCTTTATCAACCATATGTACTGTTTTCGTATAAGTATTATACTACAGGACCATGCGTGTAATTTCAACAAACTATATATTTATTTACAGTAGAACACATAATTGTGAATAACATAGTAATCATGGCAGTAATCATGGCAAGTTTTAATAACATAGGAGTAGTATAATCACAGTACTAGTAAGATGGCAGTAGCATAAGGTTTTTTTTTTTTTTTAAAAAAACCTACGCAGGCTGGAATTGTAATCATGCAATTGCAGTAGTAACATACAAACATGCGTTGTAATCATGCAAGACAGTACTAACATACAAACAGTACAGTAGCATACAAACAGTACGTGTTGTAATATGTAACGTGTACGGTATAAAAAAAATTATATCCGGGTACCTTACGCACGGTATGTTGTTGAAGGTCGATATAGCAAAATCAGGTTTATTGAATCTATAATCCGTACTTCGATCTCTGAGAGCAGTGCTGATAACGTGTTGTAATACACTATTAGATACGTATATAGGGAGACAGAAGTAGAGAGAGGGGAGAACGGTATAGTCTTTATTATGAATGAATATCTGAATGAATAAAATACAAGACCCCTAGCACTCTTTATATAGATATAGGGGTAGGGTTATAAGCTCACTTAGGCCCAATCAGTAAAAGCCCAAGAGTCCAATAATCTTACAACAAATTCAACTTTTTAACTATATAATTAAAAAAATAAATTAAAAATCAATAATTTTGGTACACGTTGTTATCTGGTCAAACTTAGCATGTAATTTCGTAATGGACTATTGTTTTGGAACGGAGTAAATATAAATTAATATCGTTAGGATGATAAAAACTTTTTTCATAAGATTAAATATATCAATAAAGTCTCGTATGAACAAAATGATTTGTACTATATTTGGGTTATAATATTGGATATAATCATGGTGCAACTGCCTTATTTTGTTTACATGCATTATTATGTTTGCTAATAGTAAATGGTTTACGCAATGCATGTGTAACGCGTTATTACGGATATATAATCCCTTACAAATAAATAAAGAGGGATGTTATTTTTAATTTTCTTGTTATTGAGATATAGCGGATGTGTTAGTAACGGTGATCTTATGGAAAAACAAATAAATTTACTTAGAACGGGATGTGTGCGATTTTTGTACACAAGTAAAAAGTGAAACATGAGAGATAAAATCGTTTTTGTTTTCCAATATATTTTTTGATTGTAATTAATATGGTTGTATGAGAAATTATTTTAAAAACGAGGGTATTTTCAAAAAATGTGGAACAACTTAATCAGTAAATACATATTTAATTACTGAGAGGTAACATTACTGCTCTTTCAGCCGCTCGCATACTAGTCAAGCTATAATTAACGAAATTTAATAACCCATAGAATCCAAATCATTTATAAAATTACAAGTTCTACTTTTTTCCTCTTTCAATAAGATGTTTCTGAACAATTGGAAGACAAATCAGTCTGAAATCCAGAAAATCAAGAAATCAAGTTTCTATTATAACGGGCAACCCTCAAAATGGGTTCGAATTTAATACTGTTTTGTATTGTATTGTTTTCATAATGTTACATTTGTACAAATAATTGATTAAAACATGTGAGCACAATGCAAATGATTATAAAACTCCTCCCCATTTTCATTTTCTCTCTCCTACTATGGGATGGTCTGCCAAATAAATGATTCACAGCAATTCCTTATGTAATTTATCTTTGTAGTTCTATAAAATCAGAAGGTTATATTACTATTTACTTGGTGTAATTTAGATCTAATTTGCTACACACTTATTTCTCAAAACATAGAACATTTTGATTATCCCAACAACAACAAAAAAAAGATAATAAAAGAATGAAATCGTACCAACTTCAATCCAAAATCAATAGCTATTTGTTCACATCTCAAAGTTTTTGATTTTGATTTGATTTAAGTAAAATCTAATTTGGTCCTAATTTGAGGGCAATTATCCACACTTTATGGGTTTTTCATAAAGTATTTTAGGACAAGATTTCGTTACAGTGGCGGCCACATCCGGTTTACAAAAAATTCTGATGGTAAAAGTAATATTTTCATTCTACTATTTATGGGTTCGAAGGGATTGTGATAAATGGGCTCTAGAAAAATAGGGGGAAAGAGTTTCCCGAAAAAAATAAGAGGCGATAAAGAGTATGAGATGCTTGGAATCTTTTTAATTACAACGTGGGGACTTATTATAGGAACACTTGTAACGGTAAAATAAATAACGGAAAAATTAGGTATTGATCGTAAACAAAACTATTTAATTATTCGTCACACTATAAAAATTAATTAAGTATTGATCAATTATTTGTAAAACTAATTAAGGATTGGTCACCCATCTAATTACCCAATAAAAAAAAACTTAAAAAATAGGAAAAACTCAAAAAATAAAAAATATAATCAGAAAAATCAGGAAAAAAAACTAAAATACCAAAAAAAAAACTTCAAAAAAGTTGGAAACCCAAAAAAATACTAAAAAAACCAAGAAAAATCCAAAAAATAAAAATGAAAATGAAAATGAAAAAAATTTCAAAAAAATCGGGAACCTGAAAACCCCAAAATTGGTATAAAAAAATTAAAAAAAAAAACTCTAAAAATTTAAAAAAATCCAAAATCACAAAACAATAAAAAAAAAAAGCGTTCAAAAAAATCGGGAACCCGAAAAAAACCCAAAAATGGTAAAAAAAAATACCAAGACAAATCCAAAATAAAAAAAAAAAAAAACGTTCAAAAAAGCCGGAAACCCGAAAAAAATCCGAAAAATGGTAAAAAAAAAAAAAATCACAAAAAAATGAAAAAAAGTCGGAAAAAGTCAAAAAGTCGAAAAAATGTTAACATTTTTAAAATAACTTGCAATTGTTTTCAAATGACTTCAAATGACTCAAAACTGTTTTTAAAATTATTCGAGCTTTTAAAAATGATTCAAATTGTTTTTAAACTTACCGAAAATGACGCATACTGTTTTTCAAATGTTTTTAAAATGACTCAGATTGTTTTTAAAATTACTTAAAATGACTCGGACTGTTTTTAGAATAGCTTAAACTATTTTTAAAATGACTCAGGCTCTTTTTAGAATGACTTAAACTATATTTAAAATGACTCAGTCTCTTTTTAAAATGACTCGAAATAACTTAGATTGTTTTTAAAATTACTCAAATTGTTTCTAAATTACTCAGACTGTTTTTAAATGACTGAAAATGACTCAGACTGTTTTTAAAATGAGTTAAAATGACTCGGACTATTTTTAAAATGAATTAAGATAACTAAGTTTTTTTTGCTTTTTGGTGATTTTAGATTTTTTGAGAATTTTTGGGATTTTATTCATGTTTTTTCGGAATTTTACATCAATAAAGATTTTTTTTTTATTTTTAGATTTTTTCATTTTTATTTTCTGAATTTTTTCAATTTTTTCTTATTCTGTATGGTTAGTTAGGGGAAATTGACCAATTCTTAATTAGTTTCACTTTAATAGATCAATCCTTAATTAAGTTGTATATAAGGTAACAATTCAAAATTAGCCCTTTGGATAGATTTAACAGTATAAAATTCGAATCCCCTCAAAATTAAGGAGGCTGAAAAAAGGCTTTACCAAACTAAACGTCTGTGTAACTTCAAATTTTCAACTTGACAGTAAATTACAACCTTTTGATTTCAACCTGGATTCAAGACCAAAAAATTTTATTCCCGAAATAACTAAATCTGCTGTTTTTTTCTGCATATGCTCAACAAATTTATCGTCATAAAGAACCAAACCAGCTTCAGTTATCAATTTCTTCTCTCTCATACAAGAAAACAGCTTACGTCCCTCCTCAAATGTTCCATACTTACACATGCCATAAATAACAGCACAATATGTAACATCGTCCGGAGAATACCCAAGTTGCATCATCTCGTTTATAACTTCGGTAACTTTATTTGCATCGTTTGATTTACAAACATGAATAATAGCGAGCACGTACTTGAACTCCACAGGTCCACTTGTTATATTAGCTAAACATTCACGTATTACCATCATACCAGCGTCAATCTCTCCAATTTTGCAAAGGCCTTTAACAAGAGAATGATATGCTGATACAGAGGGGAGTGAAGACATTTCTATAATCTTATTATAGCATGTACAAGCTTCTTGAATGTTTCCAATTTCCGAAAAACATATAACCACGTGGTCATAAGTTGATGAATCAGGTACATAATCTGAACCTGATAATTCATGAAAAAGAGATATTGCTTCATTGAACTCCCCGATCTTATAAAGGGACTCCATAAGTATATTGTAAATTAAAACACGGCAATAACCTTTCTTCTTCAAGTATCCAAAGACTTCTAAACCCATCATAACTCTTTCCTCTTTCTCCAACACAAACAAAAAGAATTTAGGCAGGTTATCAATGGTATTAAAACCCAAATCCTGCATTTGCAAGAGTAAATTGTGAAACTTGTCCATTCTTTTCAACTCCGCGTAAGACAATAATATAGGACTAACAGTTGTAAAATCTGGCTCGAGACCCTCATGGACAGTGGCCTGAAAAAGCATTTGAGCCTTGTCAACTTTTTTTGTCTCACAAAAACCATTAATTAAAGTTTGGTATATCGACAAATCAGCCCTATATCCAGAATCCATCATATCCTTCAACAAATCACAAGCGGCACCCATTTCCCCATCCGTTTTAAACGCCTCAATCAATGAGGAAAATATAGACTGATCTATCAAACACCCTTTTCCTTTCATTTCCTTGAAAACCTCATATCCTTTTTCGACTCGTTTTCCTTTGCATAACCCTATAACCAACGTCACGTACGCCATAACATCTGGCTCTACCTTATCCTTTTTCATTTCCTCCCAAATCTCTAAACAACCATCTAAATTACCTTCACTAATCAACACTTTAATCATTGAGGTATAAGCAAAAACATCAGGTTTACATAATTCTCGTCTCATGCGACTCAAAAGCTCCAAAACCTCCGTGATTCTCCCCGCTTTACACAACCCCTTAACCAAAATCATGAAAGTGACACTCTCTTCAACCAATTTATCTTCCTTGAAATCACTATAAACTGACATGGCCAAGTCCAAATGGTTGGTTTTCACGAGCGCGTCCATTATCCTGTTATATAAAAACACTCTCGGTTTTACACCGAATTTTTTCATCTTCTCGTAAACATAATACACCCTCAGGCCCCTATTTGCATCTGAGTGCATTCGAATTAAGATTTCGAATTGTTTCTCGGTGGGCTGTTTGCCTTGGACGCTCATCAGCTCGGGTACCTGATCAGCTGACCGGAACCGTTTGTTCCGGTTTAAACAATAGGCAAATGCGTTGTAACAAGCGAAATCATGCTTGTAACCTTTCTGCTTACCTGCCAATAAAAAAAAACTGCCCAACTTAAGTACATCTAAATGAATCTTTATATATTCAAGATTCACGCATTTCATATAATATAAAACGGTTAGACGTGATAAATTTCCAAAAAGAAATGGCCTTATCTAGTCTTCAATCCTTTCATAAATATATTGTTTTCTGCTCTAACTGAAAGTTTCGGTTGAAATGTTATTTTGCGGAGCACACTTCTATGGGGAAAACAACACTTAATAAGTGAATGAGCTTTATCAAGTGAAATTGTGTGCTTACCCCGTCTGCTTACCTGCCAACTGCGATTATCACCCCAATTAACTAAGAGAAAATGCCGCAACAAATCTACATAAGAGATATTTTATGCTTTGGTTTGATATTTCAATAAAAAGTTCTTTTCTCTTCTAATTTGACGTTTTCAGATTTGGCCTATTTCCCCATACTGAAACAAATTTCTTTCAAATATTTTCCGTTTACAGATTAATGCAACGAATAACTGCAGTAAGGCGGCTCGAGTTTCCACTAAATAAATCTTACTTTCAGCTCTAGTTTAAAGCATCCCATAAAGATATTTAGCTCTATCTGGACATATCAGTAAAAACTGTCACTTGTGCAAAGAGTAGGAATCAGGAAAAAGACCATTGAACAACCAAACATTCTTTCTCAAGTAAAAACATGGAGTATGCCAAATCATGTATGCATTTGGCATTCCTTATCAATAGGTTTACCTGCCCAGTGAAAGAACTTTGCGGAGAGAGCAGGGTCAGTCTGGACCTTGAGTACCTCAGCCACGAGCTTGGGCGTAACCCTACGAAGCTTGTTGAGATCTTCTGTAATGGTGGGACCCCAATGCTTGTGTTTTCGAAAAGAATCAACTATGTATCTAGCTATTGGGGAGAGGTTCTGTGCTATGGCAAAGAATTGTTCCGAAGAGGTTTTGGTGGATCGAGTATTGTGGTTTGACGAATCCGGGTCCCATTTTCGGAGATCGAAATTGGGAGGGTTTTGGTCATTCGGGTAAGGATTTTGAATCGTTCGGCGGTTAGAGAAGAGACCACCGCTAACGGTGGGGCGGTTTTGAGAGGGCTTACGGTGGCCGGAAAATAAGTAGGATGGGTTTTTAAGTTTGGTGGGTTGAGGGGGCATTTGGGACTTTAGCAGCTAATGGATCATTGAACTTTTTTCATACACTTTTGATACGAATAGTCGAAGGTGGGGGAAATACTAATGAAGATCTTATAAATGACTATGGGCTTTTGCGTTCTGACTTTTATGATATCAATGAATGACTATGGGATTTTGGGTTCCGACTTTTGGGTTCATATAAATGAATGGACTTTAGCAGCTAATGAATCATTGAACTTGTTATTTGCGTTTACGATGTTTGACTAGGTAAAAATTTGAGCTTTTTTTTGTTTAATGGCCTAAAAAAGCTGGATGAACCCACCTTCAATAATCTAATCCGTAGCCAAACAAGCCTCGTATCTGTAATAGGAACAGTACCTTTAGAGTCAAGTCACACACAATATCTAGACAGGCTACGATTTAAATAACATACTAATATGAAATAGAAATTGAACCCAAGCTAATCGAATTTAGCAGCTAATAATTCCAAACTTAATTCATTTGTTATATGCAAAATAATACAGGGGGGAAGACCCTGCAATTGATGGTTCTTGTAAATGGATATGGGTTTGTTTGGTTGCAGCTTTTAAGTGTACATCATCTGGTTGATCGATTTAAAGGCCGAATTGTATTAGTTTCTGGGGTTTTAAAAATATAGAAATTTTAAGTCGAACACCAACAAAAAGCCAACTTGTTTTCTTATAAGTTAGAAATATAAGCATCTTTTAAATACTAAAAAGGAACAATCTATAAATTGGTAACACTACAATTTGCAAACAAGTGGATATCATAAATTCATAATAATAATAATAAAAAACTAAGAAAGAAAATTGGATCCTAGCTAACTTCAGTGATCAACTATTGATGGAGTTTCATACAAATGGGTATATACTAAAAAGGAATAATAATTTCAGAAATTGAATTAATAAAACAAATACTAATAGTTGTTTATAGTGATAAATAAATAAAAGAGAACTCACGTTTGTTGCCGTTTTACAGTTCGCCTCACCCTCTCTCTCTCTCTATATATATATATATATACACATATATACGTATACGAAATGGATAGGTCGAAGGATATATGGAATTAAATGGAGTGCAGTACCACTTTCAGATTTGTTAATTTTTAGCACCATCCATCAATAAATTACTATTTACAAAACTCTCTCTTTTGGTTTTTTTACCACCTAAACTAAATATAAAATAGATATAAATTATATTTACTCCTTTGTGTAGAATAACAAACATTACCATCGTCACGACTTGACCCGAGCTAATAATACCACATATGAGACGCATCATCTTATTAGTAATAAACTAATAATATCATATGAGACGCATCATCCGATGATGAATAATAAACTAAGTCAATTATATATTTTCAAATGAAGCTCATTTTATAAGATTATAAAAAAAAATTGTATATTAGATTGTTAAAAATTAGATTATCAAAAATTTGAATCTGATTGTTAAACGTTTTGTATTACATTATCAAAATATTTGAATTAGATTGCCAATTTTTTTGTATTACACTATCAAAAAATTTGTATTAGACTGTCACAAAAATTGCATTAGATTGTTTATTAAATTATCAAAAAATTGTATTAGATTGTTAAAAAAATTGTATTAGAATTTGGCAATTTATTACAATTTCGCTGACAATCTAATTTTTTTTTTTTTTTTGCCAATCTAATACAATTTTTTTTGTTAATATAATTCAATTTTTTCGGCAATCTAATTCAAATTTTTTGATAGTGTAATACAAAAAAAATTGGCAATCTAATTCAAATATTTTGATAATCTAATACAAAATGTTTAACAATCAGATTCAAATTTTTGATAATCTAATTTTCAACAATCTAATATATAATTTTTTTAATAATCTTATAAAATGAGCTTCATGCCCATGTGGTATTATTAGTTTATTACCCATCAGATGATGCGTCATCAGTATTGGTACATACGGAGAACTGTACAAATTTAGTCCATGGACTAAAAAACCAGCAGATAAGGCTTGAAAACCAACAGCCGCAGCCATCTCCAGACTCAGTCATCGTCGTCACGCCTCCGACTCCGTCCCTGTCAGACGAGAGAGAGGCCAGATCCGTGTTAGATCGGAGAGAGAAACGACGGAGCTGTCATAGATAACGACCACCGGGTTTGTAGCGATCTCGCCTAAGTTGTGGAAGATCATGACGGAGC
Source organism: Primula veris (assembly GCA_963682055.1). NCBI lineage: Eukaryota > Viridiplantae > Streptophyta > Magnoliopsida > Ericales > Primulaceae > Primula > Primula veris. The sequence continues at coordinate 21,800,203 of OY821743.1, read as the reverse complement.
AGCAACGGCGTTATGACCGAAGCTCCGGTCAAGTTGTGATGAGGGTGATGTTTGTTATTCTAGAAAGACAGTATTATGTGTTAATGAATCAAAATAGTATCTCCCTATTTTATATTTAGTTTAGATGGTACCTAAACCAAATTAAAATGTTTTTAAATTGTATTTTATGCTAATTAAAAAGATTGATGGTACTAAAACCTAACAAATCTTATAAAGTGGTACCGGACTCCAACTAATTCTAAAATTAAGTGTTGGTGAAATTACTCAGCCCAAAACTTTAATCAATGGTGGTATTCAAGAGGTAAATTCATTTCATGTACATAAACTGAGTCAGTCAGCTGGCCTGCCCCTCCGCCCAGATAAGGGATAACATTTATATTAACCAGGAATAATTAGAAAGCTACATTATAAAATTTGAAGTAAATGGACGTAAAAAATCTTTAATGCAGAATCAAAGCTTTTTGCTCGGAACATTGCATAATCCACTATCTCATTTTTCAAGAACAAAATGTAACCCAACTTTCTCAAGGACTTGCTGACATAAATATTTGAATAACTTCTCTTCTTTTTCCTTACCATTTCCCCCCTAGTTACTTCATTTTTATAGCTTCTATAACACTAGATCTAATCTGGACATTTGTCAAATAATGCGCTGCAATAGGAAGAAATATTTTTTGGAACAAGACAATTTACTTTCAGAACTGCTACAGATCAGTTTAGAACCCAGTTTTTACCTTTGTATCCACACTTGGTCACAGCAACCTATATTAACTACTGCATGGTCGCAACAACTTGCAGCATCACCATTATATACATTTTAAATTTGAATGACCGTAAAGGAAATAATTTCTAAAATGCAAGGTATTATAGCCTTACAACTAAGGTGAAACAACTTACCGGAAAAAGAAAAAAAAAAAAAAAAAAAAACTGAAATTTATATCACCACTCATGTATATGACAAGGAACCGCGGGCATTTTACGACATGGTATTCTCAAGTCCTAACCGCAAAATTGAAAACCAAGCAAGATATACTCAGTCAACTTGGCAAAAGAATTACTTTCGAATAAAAGTACAAATACAATATGATCATTTTCTTTTCCGTTTTAATTCCCTTGATGGATTTTCCCACAAATGAAACGTAAATCTAACCACAATGACCGTAACAACCATGAACCTACTGGTAAATCAATCAGGTTCTTATTTAGATTACTGCAGTTGAATCTCATAAGAAACAACTACCTTAAGGATTGGAAAATCAAGTATTTTTGTTGCGATCATGTATAGTTTATAACCTCTTGTACCAAGCAACACTATAAGTAAAGGAAAAGAACGAAAAGATGAGCAATATATCTTAACAGCAAACGCATAATATCCAGATGAGGAATAATCAAAAAACAAAAGCCAGTCTCTACAAAAATGTACGTACTTAATTAGTAGTATTAACAAACTGATGGTACAGACTCTGGGAACAGCATCATATGCAATAAGCATTCATCAAAAGCTTAAATGCTAGTATAAGATACCACAAATTTTAAGCAAAACAAAATCCATGAAACACAGCACATACATAAGAATGCATCCAACAATTGTCTTTGCCACTCGTAATCAACCCAGGTAAATTAAGAAGAAAAAATAGTCTTTATATCTTGAACAAGCAAATACAGAAGGCTGCCCTCTTTCATACTATATATCTCATAAACTAACTGCTCCAGATGATCATAAATATGCTGGCTTAGTTTCGGCTTAGGACAACCATTATCTCCTTCAAATGCAAAAGAAAGACAAATAAATCAGAAAGGAAAAATTCAGCAAAGAAGTTACAAGCAAATTTTATCTCAAGTCCCTTTTTTTTTATGAAGGTAGCACTTAATAACTCGAACTTAAAATGAGGCATCTATTCTCAGGCATATTAGAAAATGAGGGCAGGTTTGTTTCCATTAGAAAGAACTTAAATTAAATAGAGATAAGATGCAATTTTGAAAAGCCTTAAATTATCAAATTTAAGAATTCAGACCAAGTACAAACCTTTTTTAAAAGTACCACAAATTTAAACAGCGGAGCAGTACGAAGAGGGGGCAGTAGCTTGAGCACCCGGTGCCGGCTTGTTGCCACCCTGAAGCACCGGGTTGGAAATTAATTGATTGCTAATCAGAATCTTCCAATATTTCACCATCATCCGACAGGTCATCAAAAGCACGCACATCAAGCTGGTAACGAAGGATCCCTCCAATGCCACCGAAACCTCTACAAAACTGTGACCCTTCTTGCGACTTATTTGTCACAAACTCCAATGAGCAACCAAACTTCTTGTATTCGTTAGCAAACCACTCAAGAAGCGATGTCTTATTCTGAACCTCCAGCTCAGCACCGGTTTCTGCATCTCGGAAACTGCTCTGATCACTTTCCTGGTCTTTGTTCAAGTGCTTGATAACTATTTCACCAGTAGTGACGTTTTTCAGCTCATACCTGCCAATATCCAGATTTTCGCACACAATGAACATTTGATACGGAAAGTTCTGAATGAATTTAGCATTAGATTTATATTTTACCAATAGTGAGGATTTGATAAGATCTAATCTATTTACTTTTTATTTGATTTGTAGGTTTATTTTCGTGACACAAGCCTCCATCAGGTAACACTATTAATGTTTTTTAGTCTTGCGTGCTTTGATGAAATGGATGGAATTATGCAAAATCCTGGCCACCAACGATATAAAAGCAATCACGAATTTTAGAAACAAACCCAAATAGAAAATCATTTTGATTGAATCGCTTTAATGATTTTGCATGGACAAACTATTTTTTCATTAGCTAACAAAACAAGCCTAGAGTTCCAGATTTCCTAATGGCATAATTAACTTTCTTAAGGAACAATTTCTATGGTAGTGACATTATTAAGCTCATACCTGCCAATATCGAGATTTTCCCACACAATGAGTATCTCAACAGCACCCATTTCAAGGGTTTTTAAAGTATCGTCAACCCCAAAAACATATTTTCCAGTATCCTGACTAATCTCCTCAAAATACTTGCCAATCAATTTTTTTTCCTGTATAAACTTTACATTAGCCAAAATCTCTGCGGAGAGCTCAATCGCCTGATTAAAACCATTTTCCCCACCATAAGAAACATCTACAACATTCAAAATCTTAGCACCTAAACGAGGATCAAACATATCAGATTGACTAAGCTCAGTCTTGAAATCAGCTGATCCAGCTAATATTAACCCTGAGACATTAGGTTGACTCGTGGCGGGATTGATATAGAACTGAGTTGCCAGCTCAGCAGTCTTTCTGACGTAATTGTGACGTTTCTCCATACGTAGACGAGCAAATCGAAGAGCAGATTGTCCACCTCTACCATGCTTTTTAGGAAGATCAACAGAGAACTTATGAAGCACTTCTCTGGTGTTTCCACTAAGTGTACCGAAAAGCGTTCCATTTCCGTCCATAACAATAAAACCAAATTTATCGTCTGATTCTAAAAGTTCGTTCAGAGCCTCGGTATGGAACTTGTTATCACATAGATATAGAGAGGCGTTGATGGGCCTAAACGGTTCAAAATCAAAAGTGACCTTTTTTTCTTTTCCATCATCAGTCACGATTGTCCCAGTGTAAAGCACGAGACCATTTGGAGGGACTTTATTGTAAAGCTTAAGCCTTTGCTGAGCAGAGGTAATTGCCCCAAGAACTGATTGACGATTAACCCTACTTTTAATATTAGAAGCAGTACCGAATTCGTCACCCAACATCTTTGTGACACGAGAGATTTGGTCACGCGGTGGCATGATGAGAGAGATCATGCTTGTTCCGTTGCCTCTGGCAGCTTCTAGTGCCTTGATTAGTTTCTTAATTTTCCATATCTCAATGTTCTTATCGGTTTCCTGAGCATCAGCCATTGCAGGACAAGAGAGAAAGCACTAAAGAATGACTCCTGCCTGCAAAATTTCACACAATTAATTATCAATATTGGATCTGATAGCAACAAATAGCTTAATCAAATAGCTGAGTAGATCAATATTAATGTTGGGAAGCCATGACTTAAACTTGACCACATATTTAACCGAACTCCTTCACCTTTAGTATATAAGGATGAGAGTGTCATTAAAAACAATCATACCTCTACAAGATAATAAAAATAGAGCTTATGAAAACAAAAGGATATTAATGGGGAACAGATATAACCCAGCAATCTGTTAAACTAAATGCAAACCAAAAGGTGTATCAAAAGAAGAGAAGATGAGGAAGTCAAATTATTTAACTCTTTCTCATCAGCTAAATCCGAAATCAACTGAGCCACTGAGGCCAAACAAAAACAAGCACATCCCTTTTAATGGAAGAAGTCTATGAATGCAGTTAAATGCATGTGGCATTTGCAACAAATATATTAGTATATTACAACTCAAGCCTTAAAAAAAACAAGAGAAGACAGCACCCGGAAGAACAGGTCGGACAAAATCTGGGGATTCAAAACAGAACAGATGCGAGAAATTTCCAGTCGGAGAATTTATACTGAAAAATATTTCAGAAGTTAGATGAGAAAAGTGGCAATGGAAAGGCTGGGCTCAACATTACCTCAAGGTTTCGACATGAGTCTTAAGCTTAACAATTCATGGAACTAACTTCAAATACGATCCTATAAGAGGAATCAGCATAAATTTCATGTACAAGTACACAACAATGCATATATCGGGCAGATTTTGTTGCATCATATTAAAGAAAAACACATTGTTTTTTATGGAATAAATGGATTCGTATGGAGAAGATGAAACTTATTCTTTTCTGTTATTCTGTATAGTGAGTTCAAAGTAGCTGACAATTGATGGCTAAAAGAATGTGAATGTACAATACAAGATACTGAATTAAATATAAGTTTTTAACTTGAAGTTATTAATAAGTACACCTTTTCAGGTGCTCTACAGAGATATACATAAAACTAAGAGTACAAACAAGTGTTTGTATCTGTGTATGCCTAACACACTCATTGCACAATAAAAAGAGTTGATTCAATTAAATAGAATATATTTAGTTACCTTAAAGTTATATCATTCACTATATCTATACAACTGAATTTAACCTAATGTAACCCTTTTTCACAGTAACATCGTCAGTTATCAACTTCTCAGCAGTGAGAAAAAATCACAGAAAATTGGTTCAAATTTGTCAAGTAATTTGAGTCTACCAAAATCAACAATCTGGCTCGTAAGGAGTAAAGACTAAGCAAGCAGGTAGCCTTATCGAGTATATGAAACAACTTCTGTATATTTGGTTTACAACTTTTAAGTTTTCAGGTCAGTAAACCAAGAAACTCACGTTTTACGTTGGCTATTTAACTTAAATATTTTCTTACATACTTTGATGCAACTGTACTTACAGCAACTTATTAATCTGTCAAAATTATCCTCCAACTTCAATTCTTGCAAGACATTAAAAAATCACTGGAAAATTACAACGGTTTCTTAGCAAATAAGCAGCCTAATTGGAAGAAGAGGAAATGGTTTCAATCTGCTTACAACTTCTTCAGATATTAGGAAAAAAATAAAATTCAGTTGTCTAACTTTTTTAAATTTTCAGGTATGTAACCCAAAAAATCACTTTTTTTATTGGCCATTTGACTGCAGGCAGCTTTTACAAAAATTAATGCAACTATTTCCAAAGCCACCCAATTCTGACAGTAACTTGGTTCAACCAAGCTTATCTCAAGCCAAAAAAAAACACACTGAAAACGACATTATTTCTTCAAACAACATCAGTTCAAAAAGGTTAAAATCCACAATTTTGGTATGCTCAACATGGGTTTTCAGCAGATAAACCACCTTTAAAGAAGAAATAAAATAGGTCTCAATTAGCATACAACTTCTATTTTCAAAAATAAAATAAATACTCAACTATTTTTAATCTAGCCAATTGATCAGGTCAAAGAGCTCCGCTTGTTACGTTAGATAAAACACACTCAAAACAGTACAATATAAGGAGGAATAAAAACATAGAAAGTAATTGGCGAAATTGCAACTTTGATTAATAATCAAATAACCGTTACAATCTCTAACTGCTAAACTTTAATCAACCTTAAAGTTTAACGAGCCAGCTTTATGTTTTGGTGGCTGCTATCTAATAGGGAATGCCTAAGCTATTTATAGGCTATAACTAATCTTATAACAAGTAGATTAACTTATATTTCTAGTTCAACAAGGATTAAGACCAGATTACCAGAATAATTCCTAGTTCAATAAGGAGTCTGAATAATCTTCAATCCTAATACCAACTAAACTTGATTCTAACAGTCAATACTCATCCTAATACTAAGGGGTATCCTCCCGGATCACCAATCAAACTCCATATACCTAACAAAAAAGCAAATAACTGAGCATAAAACCTTCCCTACTAAATAATCCCTATATTTCCCTCCATCCGATGATGATTATTTTTTTTACTAATTAAAGAAAAATACTAAAAATCAATAACAGCAAATCACACAAAAGTACATAACAGTAAAAAAAAAAAAAAACTACTAAAAGAAATAACAATTCATAAAAAATCTGCAGCTAAATAAAACACATGTTTTCCTCCATCAGATAATGGCAAAATTATTACTAATTAAAAAAAAACTACAAAAAATCAATCATAGGAAATCACACATAAGCACATAACAGTAAACAAGCTACTAAAAAATATCAAACCATAAAATCTGCAACTTAAATAACCCTGTTTTTTCCTCCATCAGATAATTAAATACTCTACTACTAATTATTATTATTTTTAAAAACTATAAAAAAATCCACCATAGCAAACAAATCACACATAATTATAAAAAAGTAAACAAGCTACAATACATTGCTTTTATATATTTAAAAAAAAGGATTAAATGAGTGGCCAAAATACCTGAGAGATATATAGAGAGAGAGAAAGTAGTTTTTTAGAATAATTAAAATTAAAGTTTTAATTGAGTTTATATATGGCGGCTATTAATGGTAAAGCCCTAGGCAAAAACTGATCCCGAATAATACGAGTAAATATTAGGTAGACCCAACCTACCACGTAATATATTACAAACCTCTTAAAAGTGGACATGTGTTAAATAATTTAATGACATGTATTTAACTTATTTGCATCCTTTTAATCCACTCATCATCCACCCACCTTTCTCGGGTTAATTTCATTTTTTTTTAATCCCAGTTTACAACAAATTTCGTTTTTGTGACTCCACTTTTTAAATTTTCGATTTTGTGTCATCGGTTTGTAAAAAATGTTGATTTTATACACTGCCGTTAATGAAACATACGGAAACAAGTCATGTGGACTCACATGACAGTCATAGTGTTAGATACAAATGACAGTATGGTCATTACAGTGTATTCGTTATGCAATCACCAAACATTACGCGATCACTTTCCAATTTAGGTTTGTTTACATATGATAACGGTGAGTGTGTTGGGTGCGAAAAGGTTATAAAGAGGGGAGAAAGTTGGGTTTATTTTTTCCCCCTCCAAAACTAGTGGAAAATTGGTCATATCACCCGGTTAAGAGGTCACGTGACCTGTTTCCGTCCGTTTCATTAACGGCAGTGCATAAAATCAATATTTTTTACCAAGTGAGGGTACAAAATCAACATTTTTAACTGAGATTGGGTGAAATGAAAAACTATATTTGGTTAATTTTGACAGTAAAAAAATACTATGGTTTTTACTTTTTAGTACCTAAATTATGTTTAAAAATAGTTAAAGCGAGGGAATTAGGAGTCACGCAGCACGGAAAAGAATACGTTTATAACTTTATATGATACGACTCAGACATGGTGAAACGTCAAAACTTTTAAATTAGGACTGCCATGATATATGGTTGTGTATATATTTATTTTTTTATAAAAGTTTCTGTATTAACTACATACAATGGATTCAGAAATGTAAACCAAGGCAAAGCCTTTTATATTTATGATTCAAGCCATACTTAATCGATTGGATTGATTTGGTTTAACTTTACGGATTCAAGGGTTGATAGCGCATTCTACTTAGCTTCGGGATTTTTGTAATGTTTACCTTCTATTTTTAAATTTCATTGCTTCTTTAGAACACAAATTAAAAACAGATGATGATTAGTCAAAAAACCAACCAATCGCAAGCACTGTTTTTATTTTCAGAAAAAAAAAAATCATTCAAATATAATCCAAAAACGGCAGATAGAAACAGTTATAATGGTTTTGGCGATCCAGATTCGATGGTTTGGATCAGATCTCTTTGTTCGGGTTAACATTTACGTCGCATAACCAAAACTAACCTTGTCAAAATGAAATCTCAGACGAGAGCAAATGTGCAGTTAACTTCACAAGCTCTTCTAAAAACAAACTCTGAAAAAGGAGTAGATACTAAACAACAAGCAACAATGTGAATTATGAAGCAGCTACGAAGAACAAAATTGAAATTATTCCATTTGTAAAATGTCTCATAATCATTAACAATGTCTGGAAAACATCTAATAATCATTAATAATATAAAAAACAGCACCAGACGACTTCCAAATCAGTGAAATATGTCAAAAACAAAACACAGACAAAGAGCTTTAAAGTAGCACGAATCACTTATCAGAACAACAAAACAAAACTCGAAGTATCAGAACTCAGAACCTCCTCTCTATATGTAGCACTAAATTCGAGAACCACTTCTGTTTAAACTAACCATCCGCGAGCTCGTATTCATCTGAGACCCCCTAGTAGAACCACCACCCTGATACCTTGATCCCGAGTACCCTACACCTACACCTACACCAACACCACCACGTGAATTACCTCGATACCCTTGCCCAGAAGAAGGCCTACCACCACCACCTCGTCCACCCTGAGAGAACGTTAAATTACCATCCAACCACTTGCTACCACCGCCACCATAGTCTTGCCTCTCTCTCCTCAATGGCAACCCATCAAGCCCAGCGCCGCCACCTAACCTAGACTCCATTGCCCGTTCATTACTTTCCGCCAAAACCGAGAGCTTATCACTCAAGTGGAAAGCCAAAGCTTGCAACCTTGTATGCTCAACGTTGTTGAAAACCATACATTTTGTTGGTTGGTCCCAGCTAGCGTGTAGCTCCTCAGTCACCATCATCTTGCTTATGATGCTATGGGTCTCAACCTCCGAAAGATCAAACAAATTCGATACCTGATGATTAAGACTCAATATTAGAAATTAAGGATTCCAATTAGTTTTATTTACTAATTTTTTTCTTAATAACAAAGCTAATTTTACTGAAAAGATAAGCTGGACCATTTTCTTACTACCTGTTGCTTGTCTGTTTGCAGCGTCTTATGCATAAACTAGTTTCGATGAGGTTCATGCCTAATTTGGTTGCATCTTTTAAGCCTAGCGTTTCTTTTTCGTTCTTTTTTTCAATAAAAGCTAGACTGCACAATATTGAACAGCTTAAAATTATGCTTTTCTGGTGGTACCTTAAACTGAAAACTTAGCTTTTTAAAATGGAAAAACACAGCTTTTTCCAACCCAAAACATCCAATTTTTTAAAAGCTCCACCAAACAAGATCGAAGGCTCTTTTCTTTTTCGACGAGTCTTTGAATCTTGTATCTAAATTAATTACTTTGTTCTTCAACGTGTTTCATTTTTGTGAAGTCATTTCTGTTTGTCAATGCGTCTTAGGGATTCATGAGATTCTTTATTAATAATTTAATCGCATGTAGGCTCCTAATTATTGAAGAATTGGTATGTGGTGTAGATAATTTGAAAAAGAAAAAGATTAAAAGAGGGTGGCCTCTTTAATTTATTGGGTGGAAACTAAGATTTCCCTTGTGATTTTTTTTTTTGTGTTCCGTCATTTTCGGGTATAATTCTTGGTTCGGCATACCTGGTCGAGGCTTAACGAGTTGTAAGCCGAAGAGTAATTGAAAAGGTAAGTCCTCAAAGCCTCTTCCTTGAGCTTTCTCTTGAGCATATCTAGGACGTTTTCACGGTTCTTGAGGAGCTTCCAAGCATCTAAGGACTTGATCACATCAAACGAGCTTTGGTAGTCTCCTTTTTTTAGGGCACGTGTGGCAGCCATTATGTGGTCCCTCACATTCTCAGGTGGCCCCGTGAAGGTCTGGCGTTCACTTGCTTCTAAGAGGCGCCTGAAGTTTTTGCTGATGATGTGGCGTTTGGCTTCATAGCTGTTTGATGCCATATTTGGGACTTCGAGAAGCATGGCACAGATGAGGTGAACGGCTTCCAGGAGCTCCAGGTTTATGTGCATGTGGTATGGCATTTGTCGTCTTCTTTCTAGCCTTTCCTGTTTAAACAAAAACGAAAACCGGTAAATTGCTTAAGTCAAATCAACCAAAGAGAAGAGCAACAATGATGAGATTCAAGGTGAAAAAATAACTGATTAGATAAACACAGATCGACATAACCATCCTCTGATTACAAAAGCAAAAAAGAATGGGGAAAATCACACACGTATAATACTGAAATCGCAATTGCTGACATTGGTGAAGCATGCACATAGGTTGAAAAAAATATTCATAAATTAGTCCACCAACATTAGAATATTTGTATCTAAATTGTATAATTTGATAGGTTAATGTAATAACTGTTGTAAAAAATGATTGGTAGCTGTAGACGGGAAATATTTCCCAATGGGAAAGATAGGAGAAATCAGTAAATAAATCAACGAAGCCGTCTATTAGGAGGCCACCAGCCAAGGTCATTAATAAAGAAATCAAAAGATGTTGCAGTGTTCCAAGACTGCAAAGTTAGAATGTACGGGTAAGCTTATATTTCATACACCATTTTGTATCAAATATCTTAGAAGTTACTCCATTTCTTTGTTTTAAGTCGCATGAACAAAAGGAAAAGTTATCTGTTTTACAAAGCAACTGGGATGGTTCAATCGGTGGAGAGACCCATACATTCACCAATTACCAGCAGGTTCGAATCCTGGCGCCCACTTTGTGGGTTATCTAAAAAAAGTTCTACCATAAAAAAAACTTATATTTCAACTACATATGTGACAGTGCAAACATCCTAAAATAATAGGAGTGCACCAAACGGAGTGGCATATGCAGTTGTAAATCTGCTGCATTTGTCATGCTAACAGTTAATGGCTTAAAATTGCCACCATATATGCATTTATGAGAAAGTTAAAACTAAATTATATAAAAACAACAAAAAACAAAGAATGCAATGCTCATAGATGAAGCTAACATCTCAAGAATATCAAAAAAATAATTGACCTCTACCAAAAGTTGAAATCATGTACTTCTAAGTGGTACATCAAACCATAATTTGGTCACATTCGACCCAATTAATAAAGCAACAAATAACATTATCTCTAAGCATCATGGTATTTTTCGGAGCGTTACATAGGTTCTATATTTAAGTTCCCTGAATAGAATGTGCAAAGCACCAACCAACAAGAAAAAACCCTTTTGTAATTATCAGGTTAAGATGCCGATTCAGTCCAATGACTACAATGTTATTAGCAAACTTCAAAACGCTCCAACCAAGAGGAATGGTGGATTCACTTCAAAAGCATATATAATAACTACAGTATTAATGCCAACTTATCATCAAATTTAAAATTTATAGAACATCCTATAAGAATTAGCACCAAGTGCATTACACTGCTATATCTAGACGATTTATTATTAGTGTACCAAATAGAAACAAGTGACCTCACAGTTTGAGGTGCAATATAGCTACCAACACGACTTTTTATACAGTATACTGGTATCATGTATTTAAATAAACTACCTTAAACAGTTAAACTTGTATCATCTATTTTATAATTCCTACACTAGTATATAACAGTAAATTTATTCAAGTTCCTGGCCTTTCTCCTCTTAGAGTCCAAAATCCAAATAAATGTTACGTTGTTGGTACCCAGATTCCTAGTTTTGTAGGTTGGTGTACAAAACCAAAATGTGATGATATGTCAATGTACAAAAAACTGTAACTAACCCTAAGCATAAGTATACCTAAAGATGCCATGTAACTACAACAAATATATACACATACAGACCTGTTCAGGAGTCTTCTCGTGATATCGGCTTTGCGACACACCTTGAGCAAGCAATTCTCTTACTCTACCACCCGAGTACAGCTCCGAGAGGCAGCCATGCCCTTCAGCAATAAGCCCCGCCCTAAACGCACACAAACCAAGTTGAGCCATAGACCTGTTAAAGAGTATCTGGGTTGAAATATCCATATGCTGAATATTGTCCTGCAAATGGCTCATTAACAACAAATCCCGCGAGGTCAAAAACTCGTCCAATATAGCATGATGATATATATCACATAGCATTGCCCTAGCCTTGGTTCTCTCATCTCCAGATTTGTAGATGAGGGAGACAAGGGTATCCATTAACACCCTGCTACTGTCTGGAAAAGTGGGTTTTCTTGGGACAGATTCTGGAGTGGGGACAAATGCAGGTGGGCCCTTGGTTTCTTCTGCTACTTTATTTTCATCCTCATCTACTTCATTATTCTCAGCTAAATTCCTCATAGCATCATAAACCTCTTGTTGTTTGTAATACACTAGTTCGACAAGTTTTAATGCAACTTTAGAAGCAGATTTCAAATCACCGACCCTTTCTAAATATTCTTGAACATTCTGCGCAAGAGCCAAGAACATAGGCTCGTCTCTTAGCCTCTCAACATATTCGCGTGTATGAGGATCAATACATTGCAAGCTCTTGAAAAACTCCACATCGATTCTCTCAATAAAAGCTACCAAATTACCCCAGACACGAATGGTGCCCTTAAAATCATTTCCCTTCTTGGTTTCCTCCTCTTCAGGTTCAACTGAATCGTCAACCACAATATTAGGGTGCTGAACAAGAATATCGATAATAACAAGCATGTTCTGCACACATTTTTTCCAAACATTTATCGGCATATGTCCATTGAGACCCGGGTTTACATCAAATTGGGCAGAAACAACACAAAATAATATCTCAAGCTTCTGAGCTGGAGTTTTTGCAACCTTAGTAAGAAAAGTGAGCTGTTCAACAAGCTCAACTCTTCCGGTTCCCTTCCTACCACGAGCAGCAACAATTTCTTTAAACTTTTTGTTGACAATATCCCATGTAATCTCGCTAGGGTCCTTCATAAATTGTTTATCCATGATTTTATCTTTCTTACTCATTATCTTCTTCCACTCCTCACCAGGCTCATCCTTACCATCCCCACCTTCATCCTCATCACCTGAGTCTTCACTTTTCGTTGGATCTTCCTGAGAATCTGATTCTTCCACATCTGATTCATCGTCTGATTCATCATCTTTTCCATCATCTTCACTCTCAGGATTCTCCCTAAACTTATTAATCATATCCTCATACAACTTATTATTCTTCTTCAGCTTCTGTTTCATCGTGTTCAAGGCCTTAGCATTGCTGGAACTCATCTTTTTCTTAGCTTCTTTATTAGCCAAAGCTTCGTTCAAAAAGTCTTCAAGCAAGACAAGAGCTTTTATGTAAAGCATAGGAGCTTTTACAGATTCTGTAGCACGAATGACCTTTTCAAGCTGTTTATTAAGCTTGTCAAAACTCCCTTGCAAGCTAACCCAATCGTTGATTTTCATTGCGTTTTTCATTTGATCAACGGTTGAAGACATTTCGTCAAAACGCCTGTCCTTGGCAGCACGTACGACACGCTTATTGTTGAGTGAGTCATCGCTATCACTTTCATTTCCCTTTATGTATTTGTTTATTTTGGGCTCAGGGTTGGTTTCGCCTCCTCCTTGGAACCTTACTTCATCTTCTGATTCGGTGTGCTCCGATTCGGTATCGCTATCACCCTAAAGTGGACAGAGAAAAAGAGTTTGTTAGTGACAACCACGCAAGCCACTTTATGTAGCCAGATGCTATTTGTACAACCTCTACAAGCAAATCCAAAAGGAAGTTGCGCTACAAAACGGTTATTTAGAAAGGAAGGTGCAGTGCACGTCATAGACACATTTGCTATTACTAGTGGAAAAAACCTATTCAATATCAATATCATAGTTGCTGGATTTAGAAGGGAAAAGAGATGGATAAGGTGCGTAATCAAAAATAGGAAAGATGGCCTTGAAAAGAGTGGTAGAAAAAAGTGGTACGAATCGAATGATTATTAGATTTTTATCTTCAAAATTTGAACATTACAATAGTACGAAATTATGTGTAACTCTAACCAAACACTTTCTAAGTAGTCTTAGAATGATAGCACTAGGAGTAATAAATACGAGACAGGGTTTATTCTTACTTTCGTGAATTTGCTTCTAGTGATAAACTTCTGAGGAACGGGTTTCAGTTACGATAGCCGGAATGAAAAGTATCAGAATAGAAACGAGTTTCCCAGTTCGGACAGTGATTAAGGGCAACTACATTCCAATAGATATATATTTATAGCACTAACGTTCTCCAAGAAGCAAAATGTTTATGATAAAATTTCACAAGAAAGTAGTATTAAGCAGTAAAAGTAATTCTAACCAAATACTCTTAGTAATCTTACAACAATAGCACCAGTATTAAAATAACTGACATGAATTATTTCTTATCTTCTTGACTTTCCTACGAATAAACTTCTGAGAAACAAGTTACAAATAAACTTCTACGAAACGAGTTCTGATTACAATTTTCAGAGTGAGAAGTTGCCGGATAGAAACAAGTTTCCCAGTTCAGACAGTTTTGAGGCAACTGCTTTTCGAACCATACGTAGTTATAGCTCTAATGTTCTCTAAGAAGCAGAATGATTACAACAAATTTCACACAAAAGTAAGGAAATGGTGCGACAAACCTGAGCAAAAAATCTCGACGTCATTTTTTAGAGCAGGTCCCAATTAAATCCAAGCAAACTCGCAAAAAGCCTATAAAAATGACATGAGATCAGTAAAAGCCATAACCAATATCAAGATCAGTGAAACCCAAGCTGAATCAAGGTTACCAAATCGCCTTTTCACTCAAAATCTTAAGTCTCTACAAAAGGCTGCCCATCTGACAAAAAAAAAAAACTCTTCAAGTCATTATATCAATTGGATATAATCCATTTACTAACCTAATTACCTAACAGTCACCAGTTTACGCAAGGTCCATTTGGTAGTAGCTTTTACGCTAAAAAGCTGGGGAGGTTTCAACATGTAGAGAAGTAAGTTGTCTTGAATACTTGTAATAAGCTGAATATTAGACATTTTGGTAGACGGAACAAATAAATTGGTTTGACTACATAATTTTCTTGATCAAAAATAAATCAGTTGGAGATGAAATCAATCCACAACCAATAAGAATGCAGGGCTTGTTCTTTAAAATCTATCAATTAAATTGTAAACCTAGTTTTGAGTCTTTTGACACCCAGTTGGGCTTCATCCATTTACTAACCTAAAGTCACCAGCTTACTTAGGGTTGGGTTGGTAGTAGCTCTTAAGCGAGAACGCTGGAATTTTTTCAACGTGGTAGAAAGGCTAATTGCTTTGAATGTTTATAAACTGTATATTACACTTAGTTGAGGCAAAAAAAAGAAGTTGGTCTATCACATAACCTTTTTCTAGAGAAAAAATCAATTCAAAATAAATGTATCCACAATCACTTGAAACTTGAAAGTTAATTCAGAATTGGATATTTATCTTCTCTCAGATTTCATTATCAATCAAAAAGATTGTAAACCTAGTTTTGAACACCCAATTGGGTTTGATTCATACACCTAGAGCAAACACCTTTACTCAGGGTTCATTTGGTAGTAGCTTTTAAGCTAAAAAGCTGGAATCTTATTATATTGGTAGAAAAGCTAGTTGCTTTGAATACTAATAAGCTGAATATTGCATATATATTGGTAAACGATAAAAGTAAGTTTGTTTATTACAAATTTCTTACTCGAAATAACTGACTGACAATAAAACTGACCCACAAACAGTTGAAAGCTAACACAGAATTGGATAATTAAGCTAAAAATCTATAATTTTTTTACCATAGTAGAAAAGCTAGTTCTTTTTTTTTTGAATGCTTTTGAGCTGGTTTTTACACATGTTGGTAAACACCAAAAATAACTGATTGACAATAAAATTGACCCACAAACAGTTGAAAGCTGCCTCGGAATTTGATAATTTAGCTAAAAGGCTATAATCTTTTTAACATGGTAGAAAATCTAGTTATTTAAAAGCTTATAAGCTGGTTAATATCACATGTTGGTAAAGAACAAAAATAACATAAAAAATCTAGAAAATTAATAAATTAAAAATGAAACCGATCCACAATCAGTTCAAAGCTGATTTAAAAGTGGATAAAAAACCCACCCTTAATTAGATTCTCAATACCCATCAAAAATATTTAAAATTACACATATATTGCTTTTTGAATGCCACAATCAGTTCAAAGCTGATTTAAAAGTGGATAAAAAACCCACCCTTAATTAGATTCTCAATACCCATCAAAAATATTTAAAATTACACATATATTGCTTTTTGAATGCTTATAAGCTGAAAATTACACAAATATTGGAAGACAACAAAAATGCTGAATCTTATTTCTTCAAAAAATAATAAATTGAAGATGAAATTAATCCACAATCAGTTGAAAGCTGATTCAAAAGTGGATAAAAATCCCTTAGGTGGATTTTCAATATCCATTAAAAAGATTGAAACCAGCCCAATTTACTATTATAACATTAAATACCTGACCTAGTCCCCTTTGATAGAAGATTTTAAGCTAAAAAGATGGAATTTTTGAAATGCTTATAAGTTGAAAATTACACATATATTGGTAGACAACAAAAAGGGTGAATCTTATTTCTACAAAAAATAATAAATTGAAGATGAAATTAATCCACAATCAGTTGAAAGCTGATTCAAAAGTGGATAAAAATCCCTTGAGTGGATTTTCAATATTCATTAAAAAGATTGAAACCAGCCCAATTTACTATTATAACATTAAATACCTGACTTTGATCAGATCTAGAGCTATGCTTGTTGTGTTAGAATATAAACACCCAAAACAGTAGGAATATAAAGGAAAAGAAACTTGGCGAAACTGCAACTTTGATTAATAATCAATGTACCGTTACAATTTCTAACTGCTAGACTTTAATCAACCTTAAAGTCTAACTTGATAGTTTTTATTCTGACTATCTAACTCAGGGAAAAGCCTGAGTATTTATAGGCTATAACTAATCTTATTACCACTAGGATTATGACCAGAACTGCTCCTAGTTCAACAAGGAAAAGGATTATAATTTAATCCTAATCCAACAAGGTTTAGTCCATAACAGCCATAACCATCCTAATACTAATTACTAAGGGGTATCCTCCTGGATCAGACTTAGGCCCCTTTGGTAGAAGCTTTTAAGCTAAAAAGATGGAATTTTTTAAATGCTTATAAGCTGAAAATTACACATTGGTGGACAACAAAAAGGCTGAATCTTATTTCTACAAAAAATAATAAATTGAAGATGAAATTAATCCACAATCAGTTAAAAGCTGATTCAAAAGTGGATAACAATCCCTTGATTGGATTTTCAATATCCATTAAAAAGATTGAAACAATCCCAATTTACTATTCCAACATTAAATCCCTTGCTTAGGCCCCTTTGGTAGAAGCATTTAAGCTAAAAAGATGGAATTTTTTAAATGCTTATAAGCTGAAAATTACAGATATATTGGTAAACAACAAAAAGGCTGAATCTTTTATTTTAAATAAGAAATTGACGATGAAATAAATCCACAGTCAGTTAAAAGCTAACTCAAAATTAAATAATAACAAAGTGGCAAAAATTCCCTTGATTGGATTTTCAATATCCATCAAAAAGATTGAAACCAACCAAGGTTTCAAAAGGTGCTAGGCGGGGATGAGGCGGAGAGGTGCCACCTAGCCGCCTGACCGCCTAGGCGGAAAAACGACTTTTGAATGTTTTTACATGTTTTTCTTGGATTTACATGCAACATACATGTTGTAAATAGTGTTATCATGTTAAATCAAGCATTTAAAGTCGATTAGCTTAACGATATACCATAGCAAAGCAATAAATATTATGATAATAATGTTCGGGCAGTTTAACATAAGCAAAAGATGTCATGAAAATGTCTCAAACACTAACTTAAAAAGAAAATGCAACTATAATCCAAAATCAACAAGATATCAAAAGAAAAGATCGGTATTAGTTTTGTAACCTGACAGAGGCCACCGATCAAAGAAAAAATATTTTTAAGATATGTTTTCCCTGTATTTTATTGCTGTATATATATTTATTCTTACCTATTTTAACCTATTTTAACCTTTTGACCCATCAGAATTTGGGTTGGCCCAATTTAAAAACTATTTTAAAACGCCTAGCAAAAGTCGGGGCGGCGAGGCACCGCCTAGGCGGCGCCTCAGCCGCCTTTTAAAACAGTGAAACCAACCCAATTTACTCAGGCCCGTTTGGTAATAGCTTTTAAGCTGAAAAAATGGGATCTTTTTTTAATGGTAAAAAAGATTGTAGCTTTTAAATTCTTAAAAGCTGAGAATTACACATATATTGGTAGGCAACAAAAAGGCTGAATCTTTTTTCTAAGAAAGTAAGAAATTGAAGATGAAATTAATCCACAATCAGTTGAAAGCTAACTCAAAATTGGATAATAACCCTTAATTAGAATTCCAATAAATAGCAATTTAATTATAAAAGTTAACATGGTAGAAAAACTAGTTTTTTTTAATGCTTATAAGCTGGTTTTTACACGTGTTGGCAAAAACAAAAATAACTAGAAAATTAATCAATTGAAAAGGAAACCGATCCACAATCAGTTGAAAGGTGATTCAAAAGTGGATAAAATAAACCCCTAATTGAATTAAAAAGATTGTTATTAAATGCTTATAACCTGTAAATTACACATGTATTGGTAGACAACAAAAAGGCTGAATATTATTTCTACAAAAATTAAGAAACTGAATATGAAATTAATCCACAATAAGTTGAAAGCTGATTGAAAAGTTGATAAAAATTCCTTAATTGTATTTTCAATATCCATTAAAAAGAAGATTGAAACCAACCCAATTTACTATTATCCTTTGGTAGAAGCTTTTAACCTAAAAAGGTGGAATCTTTTAAATGCTTATAAGCTGAAAATTACACATGTATTAGTAGACAACAAAAGGGCTGAATCTTTTATTTTAAAATAAGAAATTGAAGACGAAATTAATCCACAATCAGTTGAAAGCTAAATCAAAATTAAACAATAACCCATGATTAGAATTTCAATATATAACAATTAAATTATAATTATAGTTTTCACTTACCTGGAGGAGATAAAGATACAGTTAGAGAGAGAGAGAGAAGGGGAAAGATGCGGCTACTCTGTCTTCTTTAGAAAAAATAACTGAAACCCTAGCAAGATTAAATCCAAAAAGATAAATTTATAATGTTTGTATTTATTTGTTTGTAGTTTACTACTTCTATTTTGAAATATTATGTTTTCAGTACCCAAATGTTTAATTTGATATCTTAACGTGTACATTGGTCCGGTTTGATGTATCAATGAGATCATGGTCAGAGCCAGTCTTGAGGGATTGTTAATAGTGCTAGTGGACTGGGCAACCCGTCCGGGAAAGAAATCTGAAAAAAATTAAAATATATTATGTTTTTTCAAGGTTTTATTTGAATGGATAAAATAATAATTTTTTCCATTAGACAACCCACTAAAAAATCTTGGGCCGGCTCTGATCGTGGGAGGTACTAATATTACGTTTAAAAGGATTATAGCATCTTCGTATTTAAAAAAAAAATCATATATTTAACTACAAAAAAGACGATTATAGCTTTTTAGTATCCATGTATTAAAGTAAACATATACCCTGATATCATCAGTGATTATAATATAGTATTTGACTCCTTGATAAATGGTATGTTAGGTAACATATCAGATTTTCAGAAGTTGAAAAATCTGACTTGTCAAACACGTATAAATTTTTAATGTATGTGCCAAAAATTTACTAAAAATCTGACTTGTCAAACACGTATAGATTTTTAATCTAAAATCCAAAAATCCATTAAAAAAATATGTTGCCAAACAGACCCAAAGTGTTTATGGGTTGTATCAAGTTTATTATTTTTTTTATTTCATATCCACGGATATCGTTACTAATTAAATTTCTCTATAATTCAATTGTTTTTTATAATCTATTTAAAAGAAATACTATCAAATGTTTTTCTATTAAATCAAGCTTCTACACATGAATTACATTTCATCGCATATCCCTCCAACTCGGGGATTGAAAAGAAGAATAAATCATGATTCATGCATTAAATTAAGCTTGTAACGAGATTATAAACATGTAGTAAATGTACATATAACCAATTATCTCCGATGATGTGCTAACGCGCCTTCGTCAAACCTTCAGTGATGGCAGGGAAGAATTGATGCTGAATCGTAGGTGGCTCGTGTTTTTGTGCAGTTTCAAAATCTAATTAATTTAGAGAGAGACTTTTTGTCATATTTATTTACAATTGAAGCACTAATCTAATCATGCATTACATTCCCCTAAACCCAACAAGTGTGATGATCACAACTCCTTGGAGTACAGGATTATGCAATTTCTTATTTCTCATACTAGAAGGTATAACTTCAGTCTTCACACTTAACTTTTGGAGTTGACATGCAATATTATTAGGCGTTTCTTATTAGAACGATTCCATCATCTTTTTGTCGATCGTTCAAGTGCCTTTCATAACCCATTAACCCAACACTATGTTCTGCTCTTCTGCTTTTTATTCAGTTAAAGTGAAAGTACATAACAGGCCTATCATTGCAATCGAGTCAGATTAGCAAAAAAAAATCTAACAAAGCTGAACTTTCAGACTATTAGTTTGCTGCAAAACCTTAATTACAAAGATAAACTAGAATACAAAGATGGAGCAACTAGTACCTAATCTTACCAAGATCTATGTATACACAAAGCCCATTACAAGGTATAAAGCAAGCGATAAACTGAATGAGTAGGTGTAGGTAAAGGAAGCCCCCCGCCTTTTAATTACATGTAAACATGCCAATAAATTAACCCGGCTTTTGCAAGAGTAATAACTACTCTTTGTGCTCTGAATATACAAACCAATAAACCAAACAAAAATCAGCTTGATACAAAACAGATATCGTGCCATAGGTTAGCATAGGGAACATGTATCACATTGTTTACTTGAGCAATCCCGTCAGGCTGTCCTTGCAGACTTACAGTCATTTGAAACCTCCAAAACTATCCAATGAAGAACGTTTACTTTGCCTAAGCTTCCATAATCGTATCTTTACTTTACCTTCATCGGTACAAGAGAGCGCAGGTTCATGGCTTTGCCAAAGAAAATAGAAAGCATAACCCAACAAATTTTAATTGTCTCATTACGTTCGTATGAGATCATCTTTGAAGACAAGAAAATTTCAAATTATATGCCTAAAAGTTAGATTTTGGGACAAAAAATTTATTTTTGTGTTTAAAAGATTGTTTTTGTATCGAAAAGTTACCATTTGGAAACAAAATTTGATTGTATCTAAAAATATTGTCCCTAATTCTTAAGTTTGTTGTAGTGTCTAGGGCTGGGTTCGGTTCGGTCCGGTTCGGTTTTTGGCAAAACCGAAACCGAGCATATTTTTCGGTTCGGTTTTTTTCGGTTTCGGTCTTTTTATTTTTTGGACCGAACCGGACCGGTTATTTCGGTCCAGTTTCGGTTTTTTTCCGGGTTTTTTCGGTTTTTTTCGGTCTTTTTCGGTTTCGGTCTTTTTAGGTTCGGTTTTACTGAAAACCGAAACCGACCCGATTTTTTTTCGGTTTTTCGGTTTTTTTCGATTCGGTTATCGGTTCGTTTCGGTTTTTCTGGGTTTTTTTCCCAGTCCTAGTAGTGTCGTCTGAGTTTTTGTGAGTATACTGGAAAAAAACACGAATTTATTGTTTCAATTCGGTTGAAATGAATAATTTTTCTCATGAATCTTAATGAGAACTAACACTACATAAATATTTTAGAATATCAATAGTTTGTATGATCCTACATTGTTGAAATTTAGCAATAATATATTAACACCTGTTACTAAGGGTTGACAATTATTGTTTTAGTGTTGCTGAATTTTTACAACAAGTCGTATGCTAACATAACAGTTGTTGATATATATATATATATATTTATTTTTTTTTAGTGCTAGTGAATTAGACTGGATTTGTCTCTGTACATGGACTAACTATATGAGGATTTAATATTTCTTATCTTCATTCTGAACTTTTATAACTAACTAACTGTTAGTTCAAAATAATGGAGTAGGCTATTTGGAATAAAATAAAAAACTAACTGTTTTAAAAAGAAAATACGCAAAGGTATATATCAGCGAGTCAGTATATAGGGCTGTTTAAATCATTCTTACAAGTTATATATCGGCCATGCACCTGAATAGACGTTCTAGTACAAAGAGTGAAGATACTTTTTTACAAAAATCTTATAATCAAATGGAGTATTAACAAATAAGAACAAAACCAGATATTGAGAAGTATTACCTTGAGTTGAAAACCAATGAGTAACAGAGACAGAAAGTTTGAGAAGAAAATCCTTTTTCTTTTTTCTTTCTTCGTTTTGTAATTGCAACTAGGGTAAATTCTTGTAGAGGGGTGAAGTAACATAAATAATCCTTGTAGTTTGTATTACTTCTATAGGTTCCTCTCATAGTTTAAAATATTTAACAACAGTAGCTGGTAAAGTTTCAGAAAAGACGAATTACGTCTCTAGATTTTATGATTTATAGATTTGGCATTCGTAAAATTGTAAGAGCACTTATTGATTGTAGATTCCCCCATTATGCTTCTGAATTTGTGATAAAAAATTAAACTTTTCATTTTGCATACCCCGGCTATACTCTAATACAAAACACCAGGTTTTCAGCCTATTCCAGCCTCTCATTCTCAGCTTTTCATGT
Organism: Primula veris; assembly: GCA_963682055.1. Lineage (NCBI taxonomy): Eukaryota > Viridiplantae > Streptophyta > Magnoliopsida > Ericales > Primulaceae > Primula > Primula veris. Next base: position 21,777,342 of record OY821743.1, on the reverse strand, counting down.
TTGCCATATAATATTCCTAATGAGCTCGTTTTTCAATTTCGAATAGCTATTTTACATGATGCAAAACATCCGTTTTCCTGTTGGTTTACAACATCTCACCAGGTAATAATTCAATGAAAGAAGACCATTACCGAACAAGTAAACAAAAATTTATGTAAATCATATCTAACCAAATGAGAATTGTTTACTTCACACAGGTCCTTCTCAATATAAATTATAAAAGCTTCATACATGTTCGATATGAATTTGCCATCATGCATAGAACAAGCTAAAAGAAAGAAGTATGTAGTTGCATAGTCCAAGTAGCAATCAAGGAAAACATAATCGCGTAATAGCCTAATAGACTAATCTGATGTTATAAAATGCAAGCATACAAATAAACTCAGATCTATTTAGGTGCAATGACTGCACTCATTAATTTATCTTGAATTGCTTGGATGTATCTCCTCTGATTATAGCACATGTTATCCATCTTAATCTTTCATGATATAGGCCGCTTTCAACATCATGTTCATTTCAAACATTTGCTTTTTCATGGCCAATTCTGTTTTTGTAAGATCCAATATTTCCCTCTGAATCTCCAAAGTCTCTTCCATCTTCTTATCGCTCTCAGTTAACACCGCAACAACATTATGAAACATTTCATTCAATGAAGTCTGATCCATTTCATCAGTTATAACCGAACTACTATTGACAAGTTTTGCTTTTCTCTGAATTTCATCCTCTTTCAACAGTTTCTTAGGTAAGGGGCTCTCAATCCTTCTCTGAGATTCACATCCTTCAAAATCATTCCCTTCTTTCCTAGTATCAAAACCACTCTAGGGTGCATGTGAAAAACAAACTTTGTTAATGACCTCTATCACAACTCATTCATGGAAAAGGATGTTATTTATGCACAAAAGTACGCTATTGGAAAAAGCTATACCATTCGTTTAACATGAGAGGTATTTTAAACATCTTCCAGGAAAAAAAGAAGTTTATAAGAATATTCCGCATAAATTGGGAGTTGGTGCCGTAGGTAAATACAATATGAAAAGAGCAGCCTTGAGAATGTTAGAAAAGAGGAAGAGACAGCAATTCGGTAATGCTTTAGGAGAAGAAAGCGGAATCGGTATGTGTCAGAGTGGCAGCCAAGAGGTTTAATTAGCAATATTTTTAAATAAATTTAAGCAAAACAACCTCACATAGTTTTTTTTTTTTTTTTTTCATGGGTTAAATAGGTTGATAAAACTTAAAAAAATAACAGGTTCTAGTACTGTTTTGAGATGTAGAGTTTCCAAATAAGAAAGAATATCCCAGTTCTGAGAAAAAGACATGGTTAGTAACTATATATAGCACAACCGTTTCACCAAGAAGCAAAAGGTTTATAATTTTTTTACGCGCAAGCGAGATAAACACGTAAATGTACAAAAAGAAACCTGATTCCACAACCACCGCATCATTTTCAAGAGAATGTCCCAAAAATTACAAGCAAACTTGCAAAACTCCTGGAGAATAGTTGAAGGGTAAACAAGGAATCTATAACCACCATATAGTAACAAATACACACTTCAGAAAAATGGATACATCAAAATGAGATCAACATTTTCGGTGTGTTATTGATTAATTTACTAGATTAAATGAAGATGATTTCCTAATGTTTTTGGTCAACCCACCAAGGTTTTTATACAAAGAAGTTTTATTTTATTCATCAAAATTACAATTGAACATTGTTTATTCTAGTTCTGTTTCTAAAACCCCTACCAATTTTCCTTCCTAGAAGGCCGGAGACGGCGAGAAACTGTTCCCTTACAAAACTCACAAACCTAAATTTTCTTGTGAAGTTGCGTCCTACCCAATAAATAAATCAACACTGATATGGGGAATTAATTTACTTCTTGCTTATTCTAAACTTTTATAACAAACTAACCATTATCTAAACAAATCCGGGCTTGGTTAAATGGTACAAAATGAGATAAAACGCTTGAACATAAACTTAAAAAAATTTATGCGGTTTATAGTGTGTGAGGCTGGTAGGATGCTTGTTCTTTGATTTGATCAAATGAGATAATCACTGCGTCAAGTAAATAAAATCCTTTTTTGAATCATCCAATTAAAATTAAAAATATCACTCTTTTGTAAAACCATCACTTAAATTAAGTACAAACCTACAATTGGACCGTAAATTTGTTCACTACCTAAATTGTGAGTCTCAAAAGTTTGTCTCAACAATTCTAATTTATAGAATGAGCATTTTATCACGACTTATATGTGGTTAAGTAAATGCATACCCACTTACCGACATGAATAATTTTCATATCCATTTATATAAGTTTGTTTAATTAACACACTCCACTTAACTCTTAAATTAAAAGATAAATTAACAAAACATAATACTTTTTAAACTAAATTACAAAAAACATACCCTTATAACTTTTCATTATAAAAAACATACCAAACAAATTTAAATTTAATACTGTTTATTCTTTTCTTTATATCTCTCTCATCCATTATTCTTTCTCACCAATTCTTCTATGTATCTCTTTATTCTTCTCTCTCATCAATTTTTTTCTTTATCTCTATCTGATCTTACTCTCTCTCTCATCCATTCTACTATGTATATTTCTTTAATATCACACTCTATCTCTCTCCCTTCATTCATCACGAAAACTCATCAATAACTACCGAACACCATCTAGATTATATAGATATCCATATACAGATATATACATACGTAATACTCAAATATTATAATATTTGATATCCCGTAATATATGAAAAATATATGAAATTGGTGATATTGTTTTCTATTTATTGAGTTTTGAGACTATTATAAACATTGTGGATTTCAAGTTGAAATAGAAGAATCCATATGTACAATATTGAGAAAAATTCATATGTAGGGTATGAAGTTTTAAAATTAGGGTATGGAGTTTTAAAATTAGGGTATGAAATTTTGAAATTAGGATATGAAGTTTTAAAATTAGAGTATGTGTTAGGACCAGATTTTTGGTCTAAATATTGTTTATTGTCTATTGGTTTTCACTAAATAAATCCTAACTGTTGTTAAGAACTAATACAGAATTGACAGGTTTCAAGTATCAGTTGCAACCTCAGTTACAACCTACTAAGTCAGTAGTGTTAGGTTTCAAGTAGCAGTTGCAACTTCAGTTGCAACCACAGTTCCAACCTGCTGCTCAGCAGTAATCTGTCTAGTTCTGTAAATCTGCATAGCTGTTATTTATTGATTATTAATTGTTCTACAACATGCAGGATATATTCTCATCTGATCTTAAAAGGTTAATATGCGTAAATTGAGAATATCAAAGTGATAAGGAAAGATGTTTTCTAAAATATATAAATAGATAAATTTATAAGGTTATGTTTCCTTTTAATATGTATCTCTATTTCTTATGCTTATCCTTATCACTTGTTTCAATCTTTGATCCTTTTATATATTCAGTAAAGATACGTTTAAAGATTGATTGTGATATGGAGTTGAATGTTTCATATGTTTATGAAAAGATATTATCTTTAAAAAGATGTTATCTTTATATGTTTCCTTTCAAAGGAAAAAATTAACTCCTACTTTCAAGCTTGTTACTAAACAGATATTAACCAATGATGATTGGAGTCAATCCACGCTGAAGAATCACGTAATGCTTGGAAAGATTGAAGCCAATCAACATAGTCAAAAGCAATCAAAAGATATTGAAGATAGAAGATTGTTTTTACTTGCTTATATACTTAGTAACTTTAGCTTGTAAAAAGTGTGTGTTCTAAATTATAAAGAACCCATTCTTGAGAGAATACACGTGAGCTTTTAAAAAGAAAACAATGGTGAGATGCCATTGATTTATAAGTGATAGTTATAGAGTAGGAGCAATATAGAGATAGGCAGAAAAACCTAGAGGGAGTCTAAGAGTTTTTCATTAAGACTTGAATCTTATATTGTAAGCTTTTTTTAATATCATAATCTGGGTAAGTGCCCCGGAGACGTAGCTTAGTTAGGTGAACTCCGTTGTTAAATGTGCTTGTGATTATTTAAGTACATTTAATTTTTTACAGTTCTGTCCATTAAATACACTTGGTTCCAACTGTGGTTACAACCTCATTTGGAACCTAACTGCAAAACTGCAACTAGAACAGCGGATAGGAATTTCAATTGGTATCAGAGCTTCACACTAGATCTTACTTAGTGTGGATCCTGTGTTCTAGCAAAAATGGACTTAATGAGAGAAGGAAACGCATTCAACAAACCACATTTGCTTGAAGGATGAGTAAACTATGGAGTTTGGAAGATCAGAATGAGGTCTTTCATTAAACAGCAGAATGAACATGCTTGGAAAACAGTACTGTATGGTTGGGAGGCTCCAACTGTTACTGATGGTGAAGGTGATCTAGTTTATATTCCTGAAGACAGATGGTCTGCTGATGAGGATAGAAAATCAAGTGCAAATTCAACAGCAATAAACTTGATTTTTGCTGGTGTCACTCTCAGTGTGTTCAGGTATATCTCTCATTGTGAAACTGCCAAAGAGGCATGGGATATTTTACAAGTAACCTTTGAAGGAACTGTTAAAGTAAAAGCTTTTAAACTTCAACAGTTAACTACTCAATTTAAAAACTTAAGAATGGAGGAAGATGAAACCATTGGACAATTTAATGGTAGAATTTGTCATATAGCTCATCAAGCTGGAACCTTAGGTGAAAAATACAGTGATGCTAAACTTGTTAAGAAAACTCTAAGGTCACTTCCAGAAAGGTTTGAAATTAAGGTTACAGCTATTGAAGAATCAACAGACTTAGATAATCTTAAACTAGAAGAACTTATAGGAAATCTGAGTACTCATGAACTTAAGTTCTTTAAACAAAAGAGACCATAAAAAGGAATAGCCTTGCAAGCTAAAAATTCTGAATCTAAGGTCTGTGAGAAAGTGAGTGATGAAGAACAGCTAGCTTTCTTTGCTAAAAAGGTCTACAAAAAGTTTTTAAAGAAAAAACAGGATGATTCTGGTGCATCAAAGATCTTTCAGAAAAGGGATAATCAGATTAAGTCAGAATCTAGGTTTAACAATACTTCTACAGGGAAGTGGAATCCTAAAGAGAAGGATAACAAAGAGTATAAACCTAGAGAAATTCAATGCAGAGAATGTAGAGGTTTTGGTCATATTCAGGCTGAGTGTGCAAATACTTTAAAAAGGAACAAAAGTGCTTATATAACCACTCACAGTGATAGTGATTCAGAGAGCAACAGTGATGAAGAGGATGATTCTAATTTTGTTAATTTTATGGGAATAATCACTGAAAAAGAACCTACTTATGAAAGTAACTGTGAGTCTGATTCAGCCATAGGTAAAGCTGCTCTTGAAACCTATAGTAGTGATGATGAAGAACCTTCTGATGAAAACATTACTCAACAATATCTTGTTCTTTTTGAAAAGTATCAATGCCTGAGTAAGCAAAACTTGATCTTGAACAAACTTAATGTTAATCTAAAGGATGAGGTTAAAAGTCTTACTGAGAAGCTTAACATACAACTGGCTGAACTTACTGAAACTCAAAAGAAAATAAAAATGCTGAATGTTTCTGCTACAGAGAAATTAGATGACATGCTGTCCTATTCTAGAGGATCTAAAGATATCAATGGTCTAGGTTATTATGGTTGTAAAAGTACAGGAAAAACTACCTTTATTGAAGCTGTTGCTAAAGCTAAAACTCATGATTTTGACAATAAGGTTAGAAGCTCAGTTGCAACCAGATTTGCAACCAGGAATAAAACTCAGGATTTTGAAAAGAAGGTTGGAAGCTATGTTATAACCAAAGTTGCAACTTGGAATAAACTGAATAGTTTTAGGGATAAAACTAACTTTAGGTTGAAGCTGTGTAATTTCTGTAAGAAACCTGGTCATTCAGAAATCCAGTGTTACTTAAAAAGGAACAGGCAGTATATTTCTCAGAAAACCTGGTTGGCTTCTGTCAATAAAAATTTAAACTGGGTCTGGAAAGTTAAAGAAAAATCTACCTTAATTGCTAATAACAAATCTATGATTACCTCTTTAAATGTTGTTACTTGTAATGATTGGTATTTTGACAGTGGTTGCTCTAAGCACATGACAGGTACTGCAGGTTTCCTAAAAAAATGTTATCAATCTCAAAGGAAACACTGTTGTGTTTGGAGGTGGAGATACAGGTAATATTGTTGGTAAAGGTACCTTAAACAAACCTGGAATGCCAAATATTGATGATGTTTTTCTTGTAGATGGACTAAAAGCTAATCTTATCAGTATTAGTCAACTATGTGACAACAAGATGATTGTTAAATTCAACAAAGATAGGTGTCTAATTACTGATCTTAACAATGATTTGGTCATGACTGGAGTTAGATCAACAAACAGCTGCTATGTTTTTGAAAAGCTGAAAAAGAATTGCCTCAGAATAGGTGTAATCAAGCTATCACTAATAATGTTGACATTTGGCATAAAAGGCTGGGTCATGTGAATTACAAAACCTTAGATAAGCTGGTTAAAGGAGAATTGATAAGAGGTATTCCTAAACTGAGTGCTAAAACTCAGAGTGTCTGTGGTGACTGTGCAGTTGGAAAACATACTAAGAGTATTCACAAAAGTATAAGTCAAATCTACACTAAGAGAGTCCTTGAACTTCTCCATATTGACTTAATGAGTCCTATGCAAACTGCTAGTATAGGTGGCAAGAAGTACATTTTGGTTGTTGTAGATGATTTCTCTAGATACTCTTGGGTAGTTTTCTTAAAAGATAAATCTGAAACTTTTGATCTTTTTAAAACTCTGTGCTTAAAACTTCAACTTGAAAAAGGTGCAACCAGTGGGAACATTGCTAGGGTAAGAAGTGATCATGGAACAGAATTTGAAAACAGTAAGTTTAGAGAATTTTGCAACTCCTTAGGTATAAGTCATGAGTTCTCTACTCCTAAGACTCCACAGCAAAATGGCATAGTTGAAAGAAAAAATAGAACCATTCAGAAAATGGCTAGAGTCATGCTTAACTCTAAGAAACTTGCCAACAGATTTTGGGCTGAAGCTGTTAATACTGCCTGTCATATTGTTAATAGAGTTTACATTACTAAAGGCACTTCCATGACTGCTTATGAAATATGGAAAGGTAGAAAACCAAATGTTAAGTATTTTCAAGTCTTTGGGTGTGTCTGTTACATTCTCAGAGATAGAGAGCATCTTCGTAAATTTGACTCTAAAAGTGACAAAAGAATCTTTCTTGGTTATGCTCAGAATAGTAGAGCTTTTAGAGTCTTTAATCTAAGAACAAACTGTGTTATGGAATCTTATAATGTGTTATTTGATGACTTAAAAGATGTGAATGAGACTACAGGTGATAATGAAGAGTCAGATATGACAGTAAAAGAACCTGAAGAAAGTCAGCAAACAAGCAGTCCAACAGTGGTTGGAACTCCAGTTGCAACTGAGGTTGAAACCGAGATTGAAACCCAGAATGGTGCTGAGTCTGAAGAAGAAGAAGAGAGTTCTCATGTTCAATCAACTAGCAAGCCTCACTATGTAAGGACTCAGAAAAATCATTCTCTTGACAATGTCATAGGAGAAGTAGCTTCAGGTATGAAAACCAGAAGTAAAAGAAATAATGTTGTTCATTTTGCTTGTTATATTTCTCAGTTAGAACCTAAGAATATAAAAGAAGCCTTAGAAGATAGTGAATGGATTTTAGCTATGCAGGATGAATTGTCTCAATTTGAGAGAAATGATGTATGGACTTTAGTACCCAGACATTCTAATAAAAATGTTATAGGGACTAAATGGATTTTTAGAAATAAAAGTGATGAGGATGGAGTGATTATCAGAAATAAAGATAGGTTGGTAGCTCAGGGTTATACACAGATTGAGGGAATTGACTTTGATGAAACCTTTGCTCCTGTAGCTAGAATTGAATCCATTAGAATGCTATTGTCTCTTGCATGTACGTATGATTTTAAACTGTTTCAACTTGACATTAAGAGTTCTTTTCTGAATGGTGTGATTAATGAAGAAGTTTATGTCTGTCAACCTAAGGGATTTGAAGATCCTAAATTTCCTGAACATGTCTACTTGCTGAAAAAGGCCTTGTATGGTCTAAAGCAAGCTCCTAGAGCTTGTTATGATAGATTAACCAAGTTTTTGCTTGAAAAAGGTTTTAACAGAGGGGGAGTTGATAAAACTTTGTTTACTAAGAAAACTACAAAGGATATAATCATTGCTCAAATCTATGTTGATGACATTGTGTTTGGCTCAACTTCTAATAAAAGGATAGATGAATTCATTTCTGTTATGAAGAATGAATTTGAAATGAGTGGTGGAGGTGAACTAACTTACTTTCTAGGATTGCAAGTTAAACAGAATGAAAAAGACATTTTTCTATGTCAGAGTAAGTATGCAGACAATCTTGTTAAGAAGTTTGGTCTGAGTGAGAGTAAAGAGAAGAGAACCCCTATGAGTACCACCCTTAAACTGTCCAAAAATGATAAAGGTAAAAGTGTCTGTCACAGTCTTTACAGGTCCATGATTGGAAGCTTGCTTTATTTAACTGCTAGTAGACCAGACATGTGCTTAAGTGTAGGTGTTTGTGCCAGGTATCAGGCAAATCCTTTAGAACCTCACCTTCTAGCTGTTAAAAGAATTTTAAGGTATGTAAAAGGAACAATTCACCTAGGCCTATGGTATTCTAAAGATACAAACCATTTTCTTAGTGGCTACTGTGATGCAGATTGGGCAGGAAACATAGATGATAGAAAGAGTACTTCTGGTGGTTGTTATTATTTTGGAAACAACCTTGTTTCATGGTTTAGTAAAAAGCAAAATTGCATTTCTTTATCTACTGCTGAGGCAGAATATATTGCAGCTGGAAGTGGATGTACTCAACTTATTTGAATGAAACAGATGCTAAATGATTATAATGTTAAGCAAGAAATATTAACTTTATTCTGTGATAATAAAAGTGCAATAGATTTAGCAAAGAATCCAGTTCAACATTCTAGAACTAAACACATAGACCTAAGGCATCATTTTATCAGAGAACTAGTTGAAGGAAAAAGCTTAATTTTAGAACATGTTTCAACTGAAAAACAATTAGCTGATATTTTCACAAAGCCCCTTGATACTAATAAATTTGAATCTTTAAGAAGTGATATAGGGGTATGTCACTTTGAATCTAATTGAATACTCTTGCTATGTATGTATGTTTTGAGTACCTTAAATACTGTTTATTTTTAGAGGTAAGTCTTTATTGAGCTTTAAAGTTTTTTTCTTGAAAAAGCCGCTTTTTTGGTGTCTCAAAAATAGATGTGAGGTAACTTGTCCTAAAACCTCTCTGGTAATAGAGTTGCAAGCACAAAGTTCATTTTTTTACACAGTGGTTGTAAGTTCAGTTGAAACCACGTGCTAATAATACTGGTTGCAAGCTCAGTTGCAACATCGGTTGAAACCTCCTTATACTGAAAAATTCAGTGATTGTCCAAATTCTCTAACTTGAAAAATCCAAGACAAAGTCTTGTTCATTTTTTTTTGACATCACTTATACTCTTTCCTTGCTGGAATTATCAAACTTGTTTTTGTGTAGAGATAAAAATGAATTTGCTCAATTCAAGCTCTTAAAATCTAATTTGTATTTAAGCTATTCTATGATAAACATATCTTCTTGAGTAAATTGCTAGAGTTCGGTTTTCGAAAATGTAAATATCTTCCTGATTTGCTACATTTGCTTGAAACTACTCAAAATTTCCTTACAATCCTTAACTACTTCGAATTCAAATTTTTGGGTAAATCTGTTTACAAAGGAATGTATATCTTTATTAATTGCTAAATCTATCTTTCTGAAAAATAAAGCTGTTTCTTACGTTATGTTATTTGTTTTTAAATTTCTATTGATAAGATATTCCCTTATTTCTAGCTAAATTTGGTTTCAAAATTGATTTGAGTGTATCTTTTTCTAATTGTAAAAAGATTTGGTTCTTATTTCTATTTATACAAACCTCTTTTTTATATACCAAATCAATCACAATTATCACAATTACTCTCTCTCTCTTTCTATTTTACAAGAAACCCTAGGTTATCTGTAAAAACCCACTGCAAGGTTCTAAGTACGGTTACAACCCCAGTTGAAACCATGTCTAATAACCCCAATTCTGATGATGATTGTACTCTAAGGGATTTCTTATCTAAATCCCCCACCAGTCCAGGCTCAAAAACTAAGGTAAGTGAGTCTTCCTCATCCAAGACTAAGCGTACTAAGAAACGTGCTAGGAAAACTGTAGAGGATGATCCAATTCCACCTGTTTTCTCTTATAAATCTAAGTTAATGAGACTGATCCTAGGTTCTGGAGTAGGACCATGTATAGAAGGTATAGGTCTTTTGCCGGTAGGGAGATTCACAGTGAAAGAAGACTTAATTTGGTCAGTTATCCACATATTCAAGTACATATTGAAAAACTGCTGTCTACTGTTGGCCTAGATAGAACTATTTCTTATCCTGATTCTTACTACCCTGCTGTTATTAAAGAATTCTATGCAAATCTCAGTAGTAATGTATTTGTTGAGGGTGATCCTGCCTATGGCAGAGTGTTTTTGAGGGGTGTGACTCTATATTTCACCCCTAAGTTGATCAATGATTATCTGGGTTGTCCTAATCCTACTGAAAATGATATTGAGTATGCAATGGAGGTTATTGGTCTGGTTCTTACAGGGAAGAACAATAGATTTGATGGTAGCTCCATTAAAACATCCTCCCTCACCTTGTGTGCATCTGTGCTGCACAAAATAGCTAGGTTCAATTGGAATCCCACTAAGCATCCTTCTAAAGTAAGCAAGGATATGACTATATTTCTCTATAGGATCATGTCATCTTTGCCAATTAATTTTGGTAATCATGTTTTTAATTTGATTAGAGACTTCAGTGATTCTGATTCACACTTCATTATGCTAACTTTTCCATGTCTAATCACTGGGGTGCTTATGGCTCAAATCGTACCTATGTCTGGTTCCAAACCTATATTAATAGCCACAGAACCACACACAGATTGTCCTTCTGCCCTGTATATCTCAGCAAAACTACTAAAAAAAGGGCATGTAAATGACATTTCTGGTACAAAAGAAAGGAAAAGGAGGCTTCTAGTGCTCCTTCAGAAAAGAAGAAAGGAGTAAGGTGGTATTTGAAACAGAAGCTGGCTCATAATGAAGAAAGGAGAGCTGAATTGGATGCAGATGATTACCAAATTAAGAAGCTCCTGGTGAATCTAATTGAGAGTGAGGATGATGATGGGGAAAGTGATGCTACTCACAGTGATGATGGTCTTTCCATAAGCAGTGAAGAAGAAGATGAGGAAGTAGTCAGAGACAATCCTCTAAGAGAAAGAGCCCCACACTCTGATATAACTCGTGACTAATTTCCATGGCTGCTGACAAATAGGGGGAGTGAAGTTTATGTTCTGTTTGCTTATGTTCTGCTTTAAATTCAATTTCAAGACTTAATGTTGCTGTCTTTAATTTCTATTACAATTGTTGTACTAAGACAATGTTGTGCCATGTTTTTGGCCTTTAAATTTCTGCAATTTCCATTTTGAAATATGCCTGTCTTTAAAGTTGAATTTGTGAATGGATACATTATGTGCTTAATTGATGCCTGCAATTCTAACATACAGAGGGAGCTTAAACAGATGTCTCTTAAGTATTGTTATAAGATATACAATTTAAGACTGTGCTGATATTGAATTTGCAGGTGGTTGGGATGATTTATAAACTTAATTGATTTGTCAAAACCAATGACAAAAGGGGAGATTGTTAGGACCAGATTTCTGGTCTAAATATTGTTTATTGTCTATTGGTTTTCACTATATAAATCCTAACTGTTGTTAAGAACTAAGACAGAATTGACAGGTTTCAAGTAACAGTTGCAACCTCAGTTACAACCTACTAAGTCAGTAGTGTTATGTTTCAAGTATCAGTTGCAACCTCAGTTACAACCTACTAAGTCAGTAGTGTTAGGTTTCAAGTACCAGTTGCAACCTCAGTTGCAACCACAGTTCCAACCTGCTGCTCAGCAGTAATCTGTCTAGTTCTGTAAATCTGCATAGCTGTTATTTATTGATTATTAATTGTTCTACAACATGCAGGATATATTCTCATCTGATCTTAAAAGGTTAATATGCGTAAATTGAGAATATCAAAGTGATAAAGAAAGATGTTTTCTAAAATATATAAATAGATAAATTTATAAGGTTATGTTTCCTTTTAATATGTATCTCTATTTCCTATGCTTATCCTTATCACTTGTTTCAATCTTTGATCCTTTTATATATTCAGTAAAGATACGTTTAAAGATTGATTGTGATATGGAGTTGAATGTTTCATATGTTTATGAAAAGATATTATCTTTAAAAAGATGTTATCTTTATATGTTTCCTTTCAAAGGAAAAAATTAACTCCTACTTTCAAGTTTGTTACTAAACAGGTATTAACCAATGATGATTGGAGTCAATCCACGCTGAAGAATCACGTAATGCTTGGAAAGATTGAAGCCAATCAACATAGTCAAAAGCAATCAAAAGATATTGAAGATAGAAGATTGTTTTTACTTGCTTATATACTTAGTAACTTTAGCTTGTAAAAAGTGTGTGTTCTAAATTATAAAGAACCCATTCTTGAGAGAATACACGTGATCTTTTAAAAAGAAAACAATGGTGGGATGCCATTGATTTATAAGTGATAGTTATAGAGTAGGGGCAATATAGAGATAGGCAGAAAAATCTAGAGGGAGTCTAAGAGTTTTTCATTAAGACTTGAATCTCATATTGTAAGCTTTTTATAATATCATAATCTGGGTAAGTGCCCCGGAGACGTAGCCTAGTTAGGTGAACTCCGTTGTTAAATGTGCTTGTGATTATTTAAATACATTTAATTTTTTACAGTTCTGTCCATTAAATACACTTGGTTCCAACTGTGGTTGCAACCTCACTTGGAACCTAACTGCAAAACTGCAACTAGAACAGCGGATAGGAATTTCAGTATGAAATTTTAAAATTAGAGTATGAAATTTTTGAAATTAGGGTATTAAGTTTTGAAATCAGGGTATGAAGTTTTAAAATTAGGGTATGCCGTTTTATAATTAGCATATGCATATTTTGTGAGTTTTTAATCATTTTTAGAGAGAGATGGGTGATTAGTACGTGTTAGAAAGAGCTGCGATTATCGTGTGTTAGAGAGATGAGTGCGATTAGAGAGAGATATGTTAAGTTGGAGAGAAATGTTAGATTAGAGAGATGTTATGTGAGAGAGATATATGTTAAGTTAGAGAGAGATTAGATTAAAAAATAATAAGTATATATATAGGTATGTTTTTGGTAATTTAAATTATTAGGGTATATTTTTGTTAATATAATAGAGGTAGTGCATGTTTTTGTTAATTGCCCCTAAATTAAATGACATGAATAGGATGGAAACGCACATATTTTAATATGCAAAGTGACTGTTTATCCTGAAAGACGCATATGTTTTTATATATGATCAGACTTTGGTTAAGTCGGTTAACAAAATTTAGGTGGAGTGTTGGTTTTGTAACTTTTCTGTATATTTCCCAAATTTTTAGTTTTTTCTGTGATTTTTCTTCTTCTAATTTTTTTGAAACAATTTTTACATCTTTTCGGCATTTTCACACTTTTCGGTTTTTGAGTTTTTGTCTTTTGCTGTTTTTTTTTTTTTTTGCTTTTAGTGTTTCCCTTGTTGTTCGTTTTTTCTTTTTCCTCTCGGTTTTGACAAGAAAACCATAAGTACAATTTCACGTGAGAGGTTTTTCTTTCAATTTCTTTCCATGCTGTTTTTTTTTTTCCAGTTTTTAAACAATCAAAAACAAGAAAACGTATTCAAAAGAAACCATTATTCTATTTAGGAATTAATATAGAAAATACGCGAAATAAATATCAGCGATTCAGTATATAGGACTATCTGAATTATTCTAATTATAACATATATATCGGCCATGCATATGAATTCTGAACAGACGTTCAAGTACAAAAATGAGGACTGAGATTAATGAGACAATGAATATAAGAACCTTTTTGAAGCCTTGTATTTGTTCGCAAAGTTGGTTTGAAATTAAGATGCAAAAGATCAATGGATTAATGGCCATAGTTAAAACAGCAGAGAAACCAAGCAAGTTTCTTCATGATGAACCGCAGATTTGAAGCTCGCAAATCTCCACCTACACTTAGAGAAGCTTGCGTATGAGTGCTTAAGTAGGGATGGGTTGGGTGATACAGTAAGATCAAAAAAAAATGTCGTCGGAGGCAGTAACTAACTCCTTTTTTTGTATGTTGATTACCGGGTCTGCTTTGTGTACAAAGTTCAGCTTAGGTGAGTAAGTGATTGCGAAACAGTTGAGCTATGTTCATGGGAATAACGATAGCAATGGGGTTTGCCCCCATAAATTATCTATATATAACATTCACATTCGTCTCAATCTCTAGTACATACAGAATAAGTTAAAAAGAAATGAACATGTAATCGACTAATCCAGGGCCGCCCCTGATTCGCAAAAAAGAACGCCTTTTTCAAACCAAAATATTAGTAGTAATAAAAATGTGAGTTATGCAACACTATTTGGGTGCAAATTACTTCTTTGCTTTATATATTTCTCTGATCTTCTCTTTCGTTGCTACAATAGAATCCTTTTGCACATCATCGAAGTAACAAAGATGCCACTTCAAAGTCTTAGAATCTCTCTGAAATAACTTCGCCTCAAGAATATGATTTTCCATGCTTAATTTTTTTCTTTTAAGGTCTAAAATTTCCTTCTGCATCTCCCAAACCTCTTCCATGTTCTTTTTATCACTCTCAATCAACGTTGAACCATCACCATTAAGAAACTTTTCATTCAATGAAGTCTGATCCATCTTCTTCTTTATAACAGAACTGCAATTTACAAATTTTCCTTTTCTCTGAGTTTGACTGGCCTCTTTCAGAAGCTTCTTACGCAAGGGGCTCTCAATTAACGCTCTCGGGATGGATAATGCATCCGTTTTCTCTTTCTCACAATCACGCTAAAATGCACACCAGTAAAACGACTTTTTTAATAAAAGTATTCTTTAGAAAAATGATTTATGCACACAAGAAATATTACTTCATGCATAAAAGAGTGTGATTTCGTTAACTGATGATGAAATCGTCAAAGGTTTACGAGTAAAATCCAAAAGACGTAGAAGGAGTGCTGCAAACTGGCTTTCATGAAACATTGTACAAATTACATACATAGCCGAGGAGCTGCTTTGTAACATAAAGAGGTGCGCCCCCACCATCTAATTTTAACAAAATTTTTATGAAATGTCAACTTTATATCATGACACTTGAACTAGAGAAATTGAAGCTTATATTATCTAGCATCTCCATACTTTCTGATTATAGAAATGAAGGGAAGGGAAGGCAAATAATCAAATGTGATTCAAAACCGTGGTATAGAGAGGGAGTCATTGGTTAGTATAGAAAAACATATTTAATTTTAAAAACACACATTATTGACTTTTATTTAAGATTTGGTACATATTAATGTAGCATTATTGAGATCAAAAGCAAAAAAAGTTAAAAACAAATAGTAAAAAGAAGTAGAATGAATGTGGCATATGTACTAATATTTTAAGTTGTTTTAGGATGTATGTTTTCTTTAAATAAGTATCAATAGTATGTACCTTTTCATCAATGTTATATTATCCATAAAGATGATAAGGTGAAGAGCGAAACACATTCCTATACTAAAGATGCTTTTTTCCTTATGTTCGCGAACTAGTATAAAAAAAACCCTTTGTTTCTAATACGGGAATTTGGAATGAGGGATCTCCAGACAAAAACTAGTTTCTTGTTGCTGAGAGAATTTCATGGTAACTGACCTAGAAGCAAATAGTTTAATTATAAGCACAATTACGATTTACGCAAGAGTAAAACAAACTACGTACATATCTAGTAGATTATGTTTGTAAACCTTTTGCTTTCGAGTATCTAATTTTATGCTTATAATAATGCAACAAACCTGAGTAGACTACCACCACACCATTTCAGGGAGAAAGGTCCAAAAAGGTCCAAGCAAATTCGCAGAAAACCTATAAAGAGATCGAAGTGAACAAGGAAATCTATAATTATCAAGGTTAACAAAACTGTGTTTTCTTTTACTACTCAGAAGAATCAAAATATTTAGGAAATGAATGTCTTAATAGAATCAAAATAAATTAGAACTAACGATCTGATTGAAGTTTTCAAGACTGAATTACAATGAATTCATAATCTTAATGGACATATTTCTGGCTTATCAATGAAGAATTATCATGCACAGTGCCCTTTGTTTATTCATCAAACTAAAGTTTATAGAGATATTGCTATTATGTTTCAATTTTCATCATTGTATTTTGGAGCTTAAGGTTCTGCAGGACTCTTAAAGACACCAATTTTGCTTTTGCTCCAGATAGGAATGAGCCAATTACAGTGTTCTCTATTAATTAGTTTTTTTTTTGTTTGATTTATATTTTTGTTATGACGAAAATATGAATCAGACCTCCAAATACACTATCTTCTGTCCAGAATCCAAGTACCGGAAGACAATATTTTTGTCTAACCGATGGTGACAGTCGACGCAATCAAGTCATTTGTGCTGGCCACTCAATAGAGTATTGGTGACTAATACTCCGTAGTAATTCGAAGGATATAAGTTAGTTTCTCGTGGGTTTTATGGAAACTAATAAATTGTTCTTCTTAAAAAACCGAATATCTCACCAAATATGCATAGGGGTTCAGCTGCTCTCATTAGGACTGTAGGAAGATTTTAATTATGTTTCGTTTAGTTTTTTAGTAAGAAATAGGTAAATAGTATATGAAGGGTTTTTTTTCCGAAAACTGGGGTTTGGTCCAAAATACAGTGGATTAAACAGAGCCAAATTAATATTAGAAAACTATAAAAAATTAACCAAGCTGGACATTTGATTCATCGAACTAACAATCAATAGAATTATAATGATAATCAATTTAGCATTCTTGTCAATTAAATCTCATAATAAAACATGGGAAAAAAATGTAGTTATTTATTTCATCATAACAAATAATCTTCAAAAGTTTAATAGTTTATAGATTGTTAATGATAGGGGAACATACAAATTACCTGCAAGTGTTATGGTATAGATAAACAAATATTGAGTAACTAGATACGGGCTAAAAAGAGCTAAAACATCCCAAATTGAGAAAACGCTTAAAAATTTCTATATATTTTAGTAAAATTTTGAAGATTATAGGCTTTCAGCTTCCCCCATAATAAAAAAATAGTTTACATATGTAATTTAGCTCCACTCACATCAAAATCCTAGTTTCGTAAATGTAGATACATAACCCCAATATATATACGTCAGTGTTTAAAAAACTGAAACTTAGATAAAACGGTTTTGCAATAGCGTGAAAAGCGTAAACTTTTAGTGGTATAAAAAGCAGAAAAACTGGCTTTTCAAGTTTTTTTAAATCGATAATCGAGTTTTTATCGAGCTTCGAATCGAGCTTTTTTTTTTTACATGAAACACGCTTTTCAAACAATTTTTTTTTGCAATTAACCTCACATATGTATCATCTAACTTTTGCAGACAGCACACTATTTTTGGATAGCTGTTAATTCGATAGATGTACGTTGTCAGCACTTCCGCCTATATATATAGCGGTTAATGGAGAAAACTTTGGAGAAATTTAGGCAAACAAGTCCACTTTAAGAGAAACAACGGTTATTGATTGGTATCGATTATCGATCCGTCCAAAATGTTACTTCAGGAGATAGTAAAGTTATAACTTTACAAAGTAGTACCAGGTTTTAAAACTAAATACGTTGCATGAGATTCAAATTCAAGTAGTCCTAGCTAGACTCCAAGCTAGTATGTGCATGCATGCATGGAGTTTAAGTCCGATCATGTACATTAGATTTATTTGAACTAACCGTGCCCAGGGTTTTAAAAAACGAAATCTCAGCTAAATTGATTTTGAAAGAGCTACCCTAAAAACGTAAGCGCAGAGCCGACCTAATTTTAATTTTTTTGTGGGTTGTCTTGTTAATTTTTTGTTTATTTTGCCTATTTACAAAAAATCTCGAAAAAACATAGTATACATTTTATTTTTTTTGGAAAATTATTTGCTCTTTCAATGAGATGCATAGTCCATTCAAATTATCTGCATTCACTCAAGACCAAACTTGCGTAAGCGGCCTATAAATAAAAAAAACCGAGTTTTTTAAGTACTTTTTAAGCTTTAAATCAATATTTTATCGAGTTTTGAATCGATTTTTTTTCCCCCGTAAAAAACGCCTTTTTAAAGCACAATATATTAACGACCCTATGCATTTCAAGAGACGTCTGAGTACAGATAGTGTATGGAGTATATCCTTAATACCAATTTAAGAAAAGTCCTATAATTATAGGTCGCATAAAACCTACAAATAAAAATAAATAATTGATGGGATCGTAGAGAGTTACCTGTGACTAGAGAGAGAGAGAGATGAATTTGGGAAGATATATATGGTACTATAGTTATTCTTTTTATTGTTTTGTCGCTGCTAGGGTATTTTAATAAGGTGACGTACACGGTAGCATATGCACATGGCCGGTTTATAGGCTAGGCTAGAGCCCAAAAACCGGTTATTTTTAGGCCTTCAAATTTAATAACAAAACTAAATATATGCATTTACAGTTCACATATGTTAGGAAATCTTGAGCAGCCGAGTGGTTAGGTAAGAGAAAAAAAGTTTCTCTGCTATATGCGAAAAATTTTCAAACATAAATCATATAATTTAATATTTTAATTATATGATTAATTTTTAAAAATTTTCATTCCGACAATTTTAATAAAAGTTATTGGCTGATGAAAATTGCACGTGGTTTCGGAATAAACAATTAATTAAGAACGGAATGAGTACATCTTTCAAACAAAAAATCTATAGTTTGAAAAGATAACAAATTTGATCCTTTATTTAAAAAAAAAATACAAAGAAAAAAGGCCCATATGTTTAATGGTCTAAAGCCCATTAAAGTATTGAATCGGCCCTGCATATGCAATAGGAACCTAAGTCCCCATATTTCTTAATTTTGGGGTTTTGTTACTATAAAAATCTATTTAGAGCAAACGCATCATCAATCTTAACAATTTTCTTAAAATTAATATATTTTAATGAACCGTTTATATTTACACAAAATTTCACATTATATTAATTTTCTTATAATAACCATATATATTTTTTTTATTTGTTTATTATCATTTAATAATCATAACAATATTTCAACCACAAAAATATAGATCCCATGATAGTTCCTTATATATAAGCTGAATTTTGCGCTTCCTAAAATTTAAGAAATTTATAAGACTCCTAATACATACAACTTTTTATAACATAATCATCAAATTTTAGAAAAAAATATGTTTTAAGTTATCAGATATGGATGCTATCATTTACGTTCCTTATATTTAAGCTATCAAAAATTCATCCTATATTTGTGGAGTCTCTTTGATTCCCTTACTATTAAATTAGTACTATTTTTCACCTACATGTCACGGGTACGGATACGATTCTCATATTCGGTAAAGTACGGATCCAACAATACGGTCAAAGTTAAATTTTACGGGTACGATACGGGAAAGATACTCCAATAAAAAATATATTCATTTACAAATATATATATATATATATATCAAGTTACGAATTATAATATTCCAATAATAGAATTAACAATTTAGACTTAAGTACGACCATTTTCGCTGAATGTTTATATAAATATTATAGTGTAAAATAATTTTAATTAAATTCATTATAATTGTAGTATTTAAATTAAATTAAATTTATCAGAAAATTACCGGAGATGTATCATTTTAGTACGCGTGCGATATATACCCGATCCGTAGCCAAGAGGTCAAAGACAAAAAAGTCAAACGGTAATTAAAAAATAGAAGTCACGTATCGTACTTGTTCACATACCGCATACTTGAGTTTTCTTTGAAATACCCACCTCTTACGTGTAATTATCAATAGACCATTCTAATTATCATATATTTTTTCCTCTTTAGAAAAAAGAATAACACCACATTAATTTGAGCTGCGAAAAATGTGAACATTATTAAAAAAAATTGTTGCATTTTAATATGTATATGCTAATAAGACCATACTAACAAATAATGTTCGAATTCTCATGCATACGAAGTGTATGTGAAAAGTATTTATTATAAATATAAAAAGAATAAGTTAATACTTAATACTAATAGATTAATAATATATTGTTATGATAGAGAAATTATTAGGAAAGCTGATAAATTATGTAGAGTTAAATAGTTTCCTAAAAGCTTAAAGAAATGAAATTTTCATTTAAATTTAGGAGAAACTTTTAAGCTTCTGAGAGCAAGCATATCAGTTTTCTTATATGACTCATTTACCTTAAATATGAGAAGATTGTTCTAAAATTGTAAATGCATCAGTTTTCTTATTCATTAGCTTAAATTTACATGAACTCAAATATAACTCAAATATAAGGGATCAATATGTTTTATTATAATTAAAATAATAATTTATGTCTCTTACTTTTCTCTTATTCTCTCTCATTTATTTGTAATTTTCACATATAAATTAATAAAATAACAAAAAGATGAGTTGTATAGTTTTTATAGAGAAATTGATAAAAAAAAAGCTGATAATTTGTATAAAACAAAACGTTTAATTATAAGTTATAAAAATGTACTTTTTACTTTAAATACGAGAAAACTTGTAAGTTATTTAATATGATTGTTCTAGTAAATTAATTTGGGTTGAAAAAATTTGATAGAAGTATATTAAAATATAGTAATATTTAGTTATGATAATAAATTTGATAGAAAAGCTGAAAAATGTATAAAGTTAAATTGTTACCATAAAAATATAAAAGTGATGCTAATTAAGTTAAATATAAGAAAAAGTGTAAAAAAAACTGGTACGCATGCTCTGATGTAGTTAGTCTCCTTAATTCCTCATTGGTAGATATATCACTTCTCGTAAACAAGGTAATAATGTTGGCTCTTAAAATAGATCTCTAAAATTGGATATATCTATACTACAATCAACTCTAAATTACGTATAGTCGATTTCATAAGATCAATCAACTCACTACGATGTTTGAAAATCTAAAACAATTTACATGACAGTTATATTCTTGTAATTAACCATTCCTAAACATAGTGAAATAATAAGATAAAAAATATAATGAAAACTTCAACGTAGAAACGTGCCAAACCAGTCTGAAAAAGGGTAGCATAAATGGTGTAATTACTATTTTCTTTATCTGAATAAACGTACATGCGGAAATCTTCGTGCTGATATTGAAATTATTTTACATATCAGAATATAACCTCAAAACACAAAAAATGAAATAACTTAGTTATTATTTTATGTAGGTGTTCATAAGAAACTGAAATATGAACATTGGCTTGCTTAGCTATGTAGTACCCAAGGGCCAATTCTTGAAGAGGAGAATTAGGGCCACCAAAATAAAGAAGTCTCGTATTTTTTTCTATATTTTAAATTTTACATAAATAGTCATAAATTTTGTGGTTAAAAGTAAATGCATCTCCTTTACAACAAGCAACATATATATTGGTACATATTCACAAATTTACACTTTGAGATCCAAAATATAAATGGCTCAGTGTAAATTACACTTTTAATAGTATCCACAATAGTTGTGTTAATTTTAACAATATTAACTTTGACATTTCATCATTTCAATTAATAATTAATTTTAATTAAAATTAATTATTAATTAAAATCTCATTAATTAGTTATTTTGTAAACCTCACTAATATATGAACTAAAATAGGAGTAGCTGAAATAGAGTTCACGTTTTAATTAATGGTATTTTGCCATATTATCAATTAACAACATTAAAAACAATGTTATGTTTAACAAATTTTTTAACATATATAAAGATAACACATGATTTAACATAACTAATGGAGACAAAAAATGCATTGTTAGCTAAGTATTTTAGTTAAGAATAGAGATAAAAAGATTATGGTAGATGCTCTACGAGATTTATTTTCACTGTGTTATTCATTTAATAATTATCTGGTTTCACTTTAACAATGTTTTTTTTTTTTCTAGTTTAGTTTAGCAAATATTTTGAGCTTACAACAATAGATTTTATAAGTAAGTTTGTGATTCCTTTGAGCAATCTTATAAGTATATTCTGCTATTTTGCCTTGTAATAAATTAAATGTCAAATAGGATGATTTTTTGTCGATTTTAATGTACCTTTTCTTCTGAACGAAAATTGAGGCTGAAAAATATTTTTCCCGAAAAATATAATTTTCTCTGTGTTTGTTTTAATGGAAAATCTGTTTTCCAGGAAAAAAAAATTCATAACTGGGGAAAATTAAGGAAAATATTTTCCGAAACCATAGCGTGAGCATAACAAAAAGTAACTTATGGTGAAAAATGATAAACAAAGTTAAATTTAACTAATAGTAACGTAAAATGATTTACAAAATTTAAATTTTAATGTAATTCATAAGTTAAGAAAAAATGACGTAAAAGTAAAAAAGTAACTTCAAAGTAAAAAGGTAAATTACAATTAACTCTTATAACTTAAAAAATAACTTATAAATAAAAACATAGTAAAAGTAAGTAAAAAAATGACTTTTTTGCTAGTAAAAAGTTAACTTATTTTAAGTAAATTTCAAATCACAAACATTAACTTACTTATAAAATATTAACTTATATATTTTATTTCAGAAACAAAGTAGCTTAAATATCTAATGATGTTTTATATTAATTTGGTCTCGTTAATCGTAATGACAGTTAAATGTCTTGTTGATCATTAAAAAAATGTCTACATAACACTTGTACATAAAAAAAAAATGTGTAAGTTAAATTATTATAAAACATTTGCTCATAATAAATAAAAGTAACTTATTGTATATTAGTTCTAATAAGTTGAAAAGTAACTTGTATATTTAAAGTTTTTATATGTTGATTTTGTTACTATTATAATAAGATTTTATACTTATGTTTGTTAGAGAAAATTTAAATTATAATTCAGATTTTCCATAAAAAAAATTCTTATAATCAAACACCAAGAAAATTATGAAAAATATATTGTTTTCTCTGAGAAAATCTTTTCCTTTGAAAATCTTTTCTGGGAAAACAAACAGAGCCTAAATTGATAAAAACCTATGGTAGGGAAAAAGCCGAGTATGCAAAAACAAAAATGGAAAATAACTTACCAAATCTCAAAGTTGTTATAGATTGGTTGATAAAATTTTATATTTGATTGGTAGTATTTTTTTTTTTTTTTCTTAACATAAAATAATGATAAATTTGTAGAAAATTTTAATGCCCCATTTCGAGATTTGTTTTGCGTCTCCAAAATACTGGAGACGACACTGAATTTCCTCATCCTTAAGCGTAAGATGATTTATTTTATGCAACGGTTCCACCCGTGCTTATGTTAAATAACAAACTATTCTACCATTAGAGTTATTGCAACAAATTGTAAATAAATTAGTGTTTAATATTTTTATTTTAACTACCAAGTATATTAAAAATATAGTCGGGTGTTGCCCATAAATTTTTTTTCCGGATCAATTGCCCAAGTCCCAAGGCTTACTCGACTTGAGTTTGAGCCACCTTTAGTTCCACACAATTACGTAGTATTATATTTCTAAAATCAACGATTTTGAAACATTTCACGTACGTCGAAAATTTTCTCATCCTTATATAGGAGCGGAAGATAACTTATTTTCTACAAGAGTTCCACCAGTGCCGGCCCGGTATGTCGGAATATTTATTTTTCTTGATAAATACAAATCAAAATAAAAACAAAATTAAATTATAAATTAAGAGTTTTGAACCCAAGATCTCATATGTTAAATAACAAACTAATCTACCATTAGAGGTATTACAACACATTGTAAATAAACTAGTGTTTAATATTTCCATTTGGGGTTTTATACATTTAGTACACCAAACTATTTGCTTTTAACGATTTGAGTATTAAATTTTTCAATTTGGGTACCACACTATAATAAATTTCCAATTTAGGTACCACAGTCTAAATTAATTACGGAATATTTTTGGCATTTGACAAACGTTAATTCGATAAGTTAATTTGACAATTTTACATAAAAATATGTCATCCTAGAAAAACGTTTCCCCCAATTTCACACATAACAAAATTTTGGATTATGTGCTATTTTTTGTTATGTGTGAAATTGGGGAATTTTTTTTTCTAGAATTACATATTTTTGTGCAAAATTATCAAATTAGCTTCTCAAATTAACGTTTGTCAAATGTCACGTGACATGATTTAGTAATTAATTTAGATGGTGGTACCTAAATTGAAAATTATTATAGTGTGATACCCAAATTGAAAATTTTAAAATGTGGGTACCCAAATCGTTAACAACGCTATAATTTGGTGTACTAAACGTATTTTTTTCCATTTTTATTTTAACTAACAAGTATATTAAAGATATAGCCGAGTGTTGCCCGTAATTTTTTTTTCCGGATTAATTGTCCAAGATCCAAAAGTTACTCGACTTGTGTGTCGGCCGCCATTGGTTATCACACATTACGTGCAATTATATTTCTAAAATCAACACGTCTAGAAAACGTCACAGTATGTGGACGGAGGGGACATTGTTAGGCACGCCGTCTTGGAGCAACACGCCAAGTCTCAGCTACAAATTACAACTTAACCGCATGTCCCGCATGTGGTTGTCATCTTTACCAAATTTTGCACGTTTGCATAAACCAGCCGCCTTACATGGATTGATTTTGACTGACCTCAAAAATTCAAGGAAGACTTGATTTTTCAAGGCAGCAAAAACCAAAAAAGAAATCCGATTTGGATCAATTTAGTATATTCTCAAAATAATAATGTACTAGATTCACGATAGTGTTAATCATTCGGTGTTCATTCCAAAATGCACTATTATTTAGGATGTATCAACCAATAATATTTTTTAGTTTTAATTTTAAATTAATTTTAGTTTAGATATTTTTGGATTCATTAAATGTGTTATGTTTTTAATATTTTTTAGCTTTAATTTTGAATTAATTTTAGGGTAGATATTTTTGGGTTCATTAATATGTGTTAGGTTTTTAGTATGTGATACACTCTAAATAATAATTGACTAGATTCACGGTAGTGTTAATCGTTCGATGTTCATTCCAAAATATTTTTGCTGTTTGAAAAATTCAATCCATGCTGTCTTGAATTTCTCAAGGCAGCAAAAATGGATCTGCCTTACACATTATATATGCTATATATATATATATATATACCATTCTATTATAATAAGTCAACCCAAGTCAAATGAGTCTGCCCAATTTAGCAACTTTTTTTTCAAAAATAGCCCTATACCTTTATATTAATTACAATAATATCATACTCACATAAAAATATAAAAACTAAAAACTAATAAAATTATTTATGCATATTTAACAACCAAATATTCTTTTTAATTTTAAACTATATTTTTTTTTGGTATTATCCACCTATTTATAGTATAACTATTGTTATTTTCTATATTTTTATTGTATTACGCGCCGCACACGAAATGTGTGGGGTACGATTACTAGTATATATCTATATTATTGAAACAATTATACTATTATGTGAAGAGGCCTTATGAAGCATTGAAACAATTATTTATAAAATAGTCATATTAATTTACAAAATTACAAAAATAGTAGTAGACATCTTTTATAGGAGAATTAAAAGAAAAAAAAAACTGACATATAATTATTAACTTTATCTTCTCACAAATCATCAAATTCATTCCCCTCTCTCTCTCAACCATAATTGTTCCTTCCTTTATCAAAGATTCTATCATAACGGGATATATATATTTTTTTTGAATTCACATCTATCGGATGGGCAGATCCGCTAGAATATATATATATATATATATATATCACATGGTGCAATCAACATAAATATTATAACTTTACGTGTGTTGGGATCCGTTTGGGATAATCTAGACTTCTCCAAGTATTTTGACGACATCTATGCATGCCAAGCAGCCAAAATAAAATCTTGCACCATGATTATAGTAGAAACGTAATTTGTCATATAAATTGACATCTAGGCCCTGTTCGGTTCCAGCTTATTAGCTCAATTTTTTTTACTTTCTGCTAAAGGCTATACTCTATCAAGCTGGAGATCTTTCGCCTTAAACTGAGCAAGCCTAGCTTTTTTTTTTTTTATTCTATCCAGGTTATTTGCTTAAAAGCGAACGCCTTGAGAAACATCATAGTTTACATCAAAATCTATACCATTCATTTCAACGGTCTAAATTAAAAGTCAACTAATTAATATCAAATTGTTAACCCTAGTTAATTATCTTCCATATTCCTAAATTATATATATCAATGGTGATAATATTTATACTGCAACCAACTATTCAGGAACAAATTACTAGTATATGATTAGGAAAAGAAGAATTTCAGAATGGGTCGGTATTTACTTAGGTTTAAGTTTATGTTTTTGGACCCAAATTTGTTGCTTAGTTTTCAATTCCCAATTGATCACAATCGATTTGAGTTTTTTTTTTTTAATATATATATAATATAAAAATGATTAAACTAACCAAAATTTGAAATTCATACACAAAAATCCAAATTGAGCTCTAAAGGGGAAAAAACACCATATCTCTTAACCCAATATGTATGCAAAGAAGTCCAAAATTTTAATAGAAAATTCAAATCCTTAGCTTTTACTAATTATATAAGGAAAAAAAACCAGTGTAAGTTATACTAACAATGTAGGATGGATATATAGACAAGATATTGGTGTATCAATTTAGGAAGATAATCATAATTCTATGTAGGCATCAAATTAACTAGAGTTAGGTAAAAGTAAATGTGTCTTCCCATAACCAGAAAGCTTTAAGCTGAACAAGCCTAGCTTTCTCTTTTTTATTCTATCTAGTTTATTTGCTTAAAAGCCAACCAATGGAGCTCAAGTGTGTACACCAGCTCTAATAACTTTTTGTCCTCTACTAACTGGTATTTTAATTTTAACAAATTAACTAGAGTTAGGTAAAAGTAAATGTGCCTTCCCATAACCAGAAGCTTTAAGCTGAACAAGCCTAGCTTTCTCTTTTTTATTCTATCTAGTTTATTTGCTTAAAAGCCAACCAATGGAGTTCAAGTGTGTACACCAGCTCTAATAACTTTTTGTCCTCTACTAACTGGTATTTTAATTTTAACAAATTAACTAGAGTTAGGTAAAAGTAAATGTGTCTTCCCATAACCAGAAGCTTTAAGCTGAACAAGCCTAGCTTTCTCTTTTTTATTCTATCTAGTTTATTTGCTTAAAAGCCAACCAATGGAGCTCAAGTGTGTACACCAGCTCTAATAACTTTTTGTCCTCTACTAACTGGTATTTTAATTTTAACAAATTAACTAGAGTTAGGTAAAAGTAAATGTGCCTTCCCATAACCAGAAGCTTTAAGCTGAACAAGCCTAGCTTTCTCTTTTTTATTCTATCTAGTTTATTTGCTTAAAAGCCAACCAATGGAGTTCAAGTGTGTACACCAGCTCTAATAACTTTTTGTCCTCTACTAACTGGTATTTTAATTTTAACAAATTAACTAGAGTTAGGTAAAAGTAAATGTGTCTTCCCATAACCAGAAGCTTTAAGCTGAACAAGCCTAGCTTTCTCTTTTTTATTCTATCTAGTTTATTTGCTTAAAAGCCAACCAATGGAGCTCAAGTGTGTACACCAGCTCTAATAACTTTTTGTCCTCTACTAACTGGTATTTTAATTTTAACTGTGTACCGTATACTGATTAACTTTGTGCATCAAAGCTTGGTTACAAAGTTTAGAATATACCGACTTTTATAAAGTTATTCCATTTTTAAGTTGGAAATGGTGTCACTTGCAAAGCTTTAATTGAAAAAGTTGCAATCAACTTGAAATTACCCATGTCCAAGAACATTACTAGTCATTATTTATAAAGTAATCCCTTGTGTGACTGTAATTTTTTTAGAAGTTTGATAATAAATCCTAGCTCTTCCAGTTCCAGGGACAAGCGAGTTAAAAGCTTAACTATTGAATGTCAAGTGCACTAGAACAACTAATAGAACTAAAAGGTGAAAGACAGTAAACAAGCTAAAATTTATTCTACTAGTGTTGCCTCAATCCTTGTTAAATGAAGATAAGATAATTACTAAGTAGCACTTTGAGAAACAAGATATTAGATATGCTTGTCAACAAAGACTTGGATGGAAAGAACAAATGTGTGTCATGGGTTGTCGGCTTGTCGCTGAAGACTGGTAAATTGAAAACTTTACCTAAGCAAACATGAACCTAACTATTGTACTAAGTAATAAATACTACTACTAATAAAGATTTCAGAGCCAGAAAACACTTCCAAGGATCAACTTTTGGCACTTACGACACCCAAAAAAACAGTACTCCATGACGATCAGTTATGCTACGATTACACTAAACACTTTCATTTGATTTCAATAAAAAGCAAGTAAATCGATCCAAAGCCAGATTCTCCAACCACAACATACCCCACGGGGTAATTTACCAAACATATTCTTGCACCATCAACTAATTGCAAGTTTCAACAGCTGAATGAAAACCAAAAATTTTGGATCTTTTAATTAACATTGTAATTATCAAATTCCAAGAATAAAGCAGAATGAAGGATCCAACAAAAACAAAACACTTGCAAAATAAAAACAAGTCCTAAAAAAACAAGAAAGAGTTTGCTCGTGAGCAAAGATGGACTGGGATAGTTCGTCACTGATCTCCGGGCAAAGTCTTGATGATATCGGAATCACCTGAAATGTTTATTCACACGAGTTAGTAGCCAGCTTGTTAAAATTATCTAATGCCTTCTTTTATATAATTAAATGGCCGAGTCAGACAAACAAACAGAGAGAGGGAGAGAGAGAATCTGGTACCTGGATCAACAATGCTAAGGCATGACACACGGAAATATTTTCCACAAGCAGTTCCTAAATCAACATTGTCTGGAATGGAAAAATAATATCACCCCACAAACACAGAAATAGTTAGTATCTTCTTAAGAGAAAAGACGTTAAATGCTGAATTATACCCAGGAAGGGGAGAAAAATGCATCAATTAGTAGAATGACTATAACTCAAATCAAAGGAAACAAACAAGGTTAAATAAGAAATGGAACTAAATCGAACAAATGTAAAAGTTAAAATCGAAATCACATTAGCGTACATTAACTAACCGGCATTACAATCAATTGAAAACCTTATCCAAGGTAGTGATTTCAAAAGTACCTATAATTTTATTCATCCACATTGGTAAAGTTGCAATGTTGCATGATTTGCTGTAAACAGGTATAACTTCAGTGACCCAAACTGAAGGTGACAAGTTACACACAAAGAAAACTCTCCAGAAAGAAAGCACTTGAGGGGAGGGAACCAATGACTACACCTCTGTCTATCACTAACATAATAAAATAGTAATACATGCAACAAGCCTATGGTTTAGCACTATCCATACAAGATAATTAGACAAGTATCCCTGACCAAAGTCAAGAAACAGGTGATATATTTACCCTCTACATAAAGTTCTGCATTCAAGCAACTTCATTAAGTCAACACAGTCACACGTAGGTTATGGTCCTTAATAAACACACCAAGCTAACGTTAAATACAAACAATAATGTTTTGGCCTATTTAACAGGTCAACACAAAAGAGCATATCCATAGAATTAATCATTTCCGTAAACAAACGGTGAGAACTAAATGTTTGAACTGTCGTACACCAATCAACCAAATACTAATAGAACCAGCTTAAAATTGGAATATTGTTACTCAATTAAAAAAGACATTGGTTTCACGGTGAAGGGGAATAAAGCCCAGAACTTCCTAATTTGGAAAGATGGATCTTGGCCGATTGCCATTCCTACTGAGTTAGCATTGTTTTCTTGCAACTTCATGCATTCCAAGGTTAGGAAAAGTACAGATATAGCCTATTTCAAAGGTAAAGAAAAAGTGTTCAACTTGCTATGTCGTAAAAAACAAAAACAAAATATAACTACATAATAAACTCAAGTGCATACAGATTTAACTAAGCTATAGCTTATTTAAAATTAGATTAATCACTCACTTCCACTGTAGTGGTGAACCCCAACTTTAGCAAGCATTGCATAGTATTCAATTTCAGATTTTCTCAAGGGAGGACAGTTGTTCGAGATAATGATCAACTTCCCTGCAAATTTAAAAGCAAACTTGGATCTTTTTTCATGAAATAGTTCTGAAAAACTGAAGATGATGCTGATTGTATATATAGATAAATATATATACCTTTGGAGTTCCTGAGAGTTTTCAAAACAGTTTTGTACCCTAGAGTGTACTTCCCACTCTTCATCACAAGAGCGAGCCTGTTGTTGATGCTCTCATGGGTCTTCTTCTGCATGATAACAAGCAACAAAGACAATACAAATGAGTTTCCAAACAAGAATCTATTTGTCATCTGCAGATACATTTATACATACACAGAGAAAGACGAGTATTCGTGTTCATCAATGGACTACACACAACAGCTGCAAGGAATTGATCTCAAAAAGAATCAACACACAAATTTGATCATAGAGAAAGGCATAATAGACTTGATACATGCAGAAAATGCTACACGCACACTCTTAAATGAACAGTCATTTACCACTGGCAATTAGAAATAAAAGAAAATTTTGTTCACAGTAAAATTACTTTCTGAATGTAAATCTGTACGAGTTACTCTCAAGAAAGACCTGTGCGATCTTTGTGCACAAAATCTATCACAAAAATCAATGTTAACACGATAGCGCAGTATACTTTTGCAATGAATGATTATAGAAAATTGCTTAAAAGATCAAAATTTTCATACGAAAAATATTAAACCTCAAATTCGTAAAGACCCACAAAAAAGTTTCTGTCCGCGCTATTCTAAAAAGCAAGCGCTAATTAAGCAAAATTAGGGTTCGCTGCATCAATTATGATCACTGTTCTAAAAATTGAACCCTAATTTTAAAGCAAAATCAGGCGTTAAACGAGCTATTTTCACTTAAATCACATCTTACCCTTTTTATAACATTGATTACGATGCACCACATCTTCTAATTTATTTATTATTCTAAAAGTTACCTCTAAAAAAGTCCATTTCCAAAAAGGAAATCAAGTACCAAGCTGACGACATAGTGACACTTATCAAACAACACATGGCATGAAAATTAATGTTAACACGATAGTGCATTATACTAAACCTAAAATACTTTTAGACCCCCAAAAAGGGTATGTTCGGCCTATTCTGTACAAAACGTATAATTAACGTAAAAACATACATTTTGTACTAATAAATGAATGATGTACATACAATTGAATTTAACTGTAATCTCACTGCATCATCTATGATCACTGTTGTAAAAAGCAAGCCTAAAATTAAGCAGGATTAGGCGTTAGACGAGCTATATCCGCCTAAAAATCTCGCCTCGCACCTTTTTTAACATTGACTATGATTCACCAAACATCATCTTATAACTTGTTGATTATTCTAAAAGTTACCTCTTAAAAAATGTCCATTTGCAAAAAGGAAATAAAGTACCAAGCTATTTTTGCCTAAATCCCGTCTTGCGCCTTATTTAACATTGATTATGAATCACCAAACATCATCTTATAACTTGTTGATTATTCTAAAAATTGATTCACCAAAAATGATGTACCAGGCTATCAATATAGAGACACTTATCAAGCATAAGGTCACTTTGATACAACTATTTCCTCCTAACTAGTGAATAAATAAATTATCCGTACAAAAATGAAGCACATATAAATAAATGATAATACTGTAGCAGAGTAAAGTGAGTTTAAAATCAAATATCTCTTTTAATACTAAATTTAAATCACTGAGTTGCAAATATAGATACAGAATACTTGTAGAGAGAGAGAGAAAGAGATACCGTCTTCTTGCCGGCAACCATTGTTGAAGCTGGAGAGAGAGAGAGAGAGAGATATAGAGAGAGAGAGAGATTATATTATTGGCGAGGGGGAGATTGAGAACAAGGTAGGGTTTTAGTTAAGTGGGCCGGTTGGGTCCTTTATGGGCTTGGGTTATACAACTATATAATTTGGCCCATTTACATATGTCCATTTATAATTCGACACCTAGGCTTCGTTTGGTTGTGGGCAATGTTGTAGAAGACGCAATCGATTATAGTTAGAGATAAGTTGGCTTAATCCCCTCTATTTCCGGTTAATCATTGATTCATCGTCTAATATATTAAACGATTAGGCTCGCCACACAGATTGTGGAGTTATTAATCTGAGGGCTAACAATCCGTTGAACTATAAATGTGATTTGAAAAGAAAATGCATATCTAAAATTTGAAGTATTTTCAATACCGCCATCATGGGAATTGGAAATACACTCCTTTAATGTTCGGCCCGGATGTGTAATGTACAGTCTAATTGTATTCCTAAAGAAGTTATTTGTAAGGTGCGTCTGACTCATATCACAATATCAAGTTGCAAATGATGCAACCAAACAATGTGTTAGTACGCGTTTGGTGTCGTTTTACTCCTACAAAAGCTGATTGTAGAATTTTTTTGGAAAAAAAATTCCTTAAAGTAAACTGTATTGTACTATATTTGCCATAATCTTAGCTTTTTCACATGATTGTGTCTAGTAACTATCTTTTTGTTGAATAGTCTTTTTTTTTTTACTTATTTTAATTTATAAGTAATTTGCAAATATACAAAACAATTTAATTGAAAAACTTCTATTTTGGTAATTTTTAAGTTGAAAAGCTACAAAAGTTTCCTAAATTCATACCATTCTTTGCTTTTGAAATTTTAATATTTTTTACTCAAAAGCAACTCTTTAAAAAGCTAAAAAGTTGTTGTCATACAAGCACCAATGGTCACTTCTATCATTCTCAAATTAAGTATCAATCACGAATAACCGTGCCGCTTTTAGTAAAATAGATGCAAATATTTGGTGGCTAAATTGACAATCAATCATTTAGTGGATGTTTTGGTTTGATCCACGGGGCACGTGGACATTTTTTGATTGTTGAGTGCTTTAGTGGGACTTATGACTATTTTAATCGACGTCCAATTTTCATCTTTATTAACTTATATTAACTTAGTGGGTAGTTAACTTATATTAACTTAGTGGGTAGTTAACTTCGTAATGCTTTCAATCTCGTCTCAAACCGAAACTATTTGAGGTTGTTCATTATTTTTTGCATGGTATTGCTATATGTATTGGTATAATTTTGCAATCCACAAAACCCATTTTTATACGTCAGAGATTCATTGTTTTGTAGCCAGTAAGTTGTCTAACAAGGTGATCTATTGGCCCTTTGTTGTTTACGATTGACATTCATCTAGTTCTACTTAAATTCGCCTTTGCCTTAATTTGACCGTTAATGGTTGGTATCTAGATAACCGAGTTTTGGTATGAAAGGTTAGGATGACAATCAACGAGATTTTAAGATTAACGTGGATGAATGCTCTAATTTTGGCATCAACATTAACGCTTCTAAACGTGAACTTTGGTTGCATATTAAGGAAGATATAGAGTTGACTTTTCCGGAAGGTGTTCCATTTTGTTGTGCTTAGTGTAATTTGTTTTTGGGCAACACTATATCTTTCTCGAACGAGTGAACTGATGTTATTATTCAGAGGAGAGTTGATAAAATCGCTGAAACTATGCCAATAGCGCCGCTACATCAAGAGCCGCATATACGTCGTCTTTTGTTTCGGGCTTATTATGGGTCTTTTATTACTTGTTAATATTTTGCGTTTTAGTCTTCCGTCTTGCATTAAAAAAGATATGGATTGTTTTGATGCAATTAAAGACGAGTTTTTAAAGCATATTTGAATGCAGAGTTCACAATAGTTAGAGAATTCTTGTGAATCTTTCGATAAGACTCGGAGGTTTGGTTATTCTAATTGCTAACATAGTAGCTTATCTAGCTATATTCGCTACAATGTGTTGGTCTGAAAAATTGTAAATAAGAGTGTTGATGACCGACGCTAATCTCTTATAGTGTTAGCATTGTACAAATAGTATGTTTAATACTCCATTCGTTGTAATTTATTTATCCACTGTGAAAATACGTGTATTTTGAAATGAAAAAAATTGTACATAAATTGAAAAAACTTTTACATAGTTTTATCATTGTATTGGAATAAAATACGGATGTGGGAGTAATTGAATTGGACTAAATTTGATTACGTAAAAGTTTTTTTTTTCAAATTTATCATTTCGGCAGCATAGTACGTTACTAAAATAAATCATCTCAAAGTGTACATATATTTACGGTGGACAAGTAATATGGGAAATACAAGGGAGTACGTATGTGTTAACTTATCATTCCGTATGCACATGATGGATTTGTCTAGACTTTTTGTTACTTAGATGCTAATTTGACATAGTCTGTCACTATTTCTAACATCATGTGCAAGTACAACTAGGGTGTGGCAAAATAGATTGAGACCCGAAACCCGAAATTTGAAACCCGATTGTAAATTCGTCCGAAGCCAAAAATTGATAATCGCTATAAAACCGAATAAAGTTTTGGCCGGACCGAGACCGATGGTTACAGTTTGGTTTTGGGTTTCGAAACTATAACCGCCAAATCGACCGAAAAACCGTGACCGAAAACTGAATCGTTTAACCCAACAATATCCGAAAAGTAACCAATATACATACATACATACATATATATATATATATATATATGTATATTTATGTATATTCATATATATAAATATATGTATATAATATTTATATTAGCTATAAAACACACACACACACACACAAATATATATATATATATATATATATATATATATATATATATATATATATATATATATATAATGTATAATGTGTAAGTTTTAAATGAAACTTATAAGTTACATTGTTTTAAAATTGGTTCAAAACATTGATAATACATTCCAAATTTCTTTTAATTCGGTAATTTTATTTACATATTTTCTTATATAATAAGTTCTTGACAAAAAATTACAACTAAAGAAAATTAGTATTAAAACAAAACAAATAAACAACAATTTCAATTTTAAAGTAAAAAAAAATTACTAACATAAAAATAATCTAAAAGTTGGTTAAAACTGAAATATTCGAAGATTGAAAACCGCTTAACCGGTCGCATATCTGGTTACCGGGCGGTTATTCTGGCTAGTTTTTTCTAAAAAACCCGACCGAAGATTTTCTAAAACCCGAAGATAACTGAAACCGATCCGAACGAAAACCAAAAGTTTTGATCTTTGATGGGTGGGTGGTCAAAGTTGCCACGTATAGACAGCCGAAATTGCTTTCTCATAACTCGTATCAGAAAAGGCCATGAATGTAGGGTAGAACATAGTTTGAGAAAATATGTTTGTCATGTATATATGCATTGCATACAAGTCGATTGATCACATGCAAGCAAATTCTGTATTCAATATATAAGTACTTTAATGGGGGAATTCCATATAAATATCTATCACCAACTTATATTATTTCTACATATCTTGATAATTTCATATTCCTCATAGGTACTACTTTTTAATTATTTAGTTTATTTACTAAATAGTCATACAAACCAAAATATAATATAAATATTTTATCTCTCTACAAACCCAAAAAAATAGTTTTAAATTACAACAAAATTCTATAAAACCAAAAAAAAAATCACAAAAAAATTAAAAAAATCACAAAAAATATAAAAAACCATAAAAAATATAAAATAATCATAAAAAATCATAAAAAAATCACAAAAAATCACAAAAAAATTATAAAAAATCACAAAAACTTATAAAAAATCACAAAAAATTATTAAAAAAATCAAAAAATCACAAAACATTATAAAAAAAATAACAAAAATCATAAAAAATGAAAAAACTCACAAAAATAAAAAGAATTATAAAAAAATGAAAAAATCATAAACTTTTTAAAAAATTACAAAAAAAAAATATTTTTTTTGTCAATATAACACTTTTTATACCGAAAAGTGAATTTTTTTTATATAAAAAAATGGGTTTTCCATGAAAATGTGTCTTTTTTAATCTAAATGAGCTGAAAGTGCATCTAGTTCAGTCAAAAATATATATAGTTCAGTCAAAAACGTATATAGTTCAATAAAAGTGCATATAGTTCAGTCGAAAGTGTATATAGTTAGTCAAAAATGCATAAAATTGAGTCAAAATTGCATTCAATTCAGCTGAAAGTACATCTAGTTCCGTTGAAAGTGCATACAATTCAGTCGAAAGTAAATATAGTTCAATAAAAGTGAGTATGCATATAGTTCAGCTAAAAGTGCATCTGATTCAGATAAAAGTACATCTGGTTCAGTTTAAAATGCATCTAATTTAGTGGAAATTACATATAGTTAAGTCAAAAGTGCATATAGTCTAGTAAAAAAATGAATATAGTACAGTCGAAAGTGCATATAGTTATGTTAAAAATGATTTTGATACAACTAAAAGTGCATCTGGTTCAACTGAAAGTGCATATGGTTCAGACAAAAGTGCATTTAGTTCAATAAAAGTGGATATCGTTCTGTAAAACCTGCATCTAGTTCAACTAAAAGTGCATCTGTTTCAGCTGAAAGTGCATATAATTCAGCTAAAAGTGAATTTGGTTCAATCGAAAATGCATCTAGTACAGTCGAAAGTGCATAAAGTTCAATAAAAGTGATTTTTTTTTTTTTTTTTTTATAATTTTGTGTTTTTTTTCCATTTTTTTATATTATTTTTTGTGATTTTTTGTGATTTTTTATAAATTTTTCATTTTTCATTTTTTTTATTTTTTATAATATTTTGTGATTTTTTTCTTTTTTTATAATTTTATGTAATTTTTTTCATTTTTTTATAATATTTTGTGATATTTTTTTTTTTCATTTTTTGTGATTTTTTGTAAAAAAAATCATTTTTTTGTTTTATTTTTTTCATTTTTATAATTTTTGTTATTTTTTTTTTTAATTTTTACAATTTTTTGTGATTTTTTTCATTTATTTTGAGAGTTTTTGCATTTTATATAATTTTATGTGTTTTTTTTTTATTTTTTGTGAAATATGTGTACGGCGTTTTGGTAAATAAAGTAAATAATTAAAAAGTGGTATTTATAGGGAATATGAACTTATGGAGGTAGTTATGAGTAATATAAGTTCAAAAGTGGTACATATTGGGCATTATTTATACTTTAATCGTACTCATATCCACCAAAATAAATTTTGGAAACAATAAAATACATTTTCTGATACGAGTACTTTAATGTTTGGAAGTTACAAACCTCATAAATATAAACAGAATTCGCTGTCAGGATGATTGTATTCGAATCTAAAGTT
Organism: Primula veris; assembly: GCA_963682055.1. Classification (NCBI taxonomy): domain Eukaryota; kingdom Viridiplantae; phylum Streptophyta; class Magnoliopsida; order Ericales; family Primulaceae; genus Primula; species Primula veris. Next base: position 21,739,972 of record OY821743.1, on the reverse strand, counting down.
TAAACAATACTTTTACAATGCATATTTTCCAAAAAACGAGCAAAATAAAATAATATATTACATTAAAAATATATAGTGAATAATCAACCTGTTTTCTTCCTTTCAAAAACAATAAAAAAAAATCAATCTGTTTCCTTATTTCATTAGAGAGAGAAAATGCTAAATTTTTCTCCTCTCTTCTCTGCTAATCCTTGCCTAGCATCTACTCTAGTTGGTAAGGTTGTCTAAACACTCTTCTCATCTATATACACTTTTCTTAACAAACTAGTGCATAAATTGCTAGTTTTCTATAATTCCCCGCTAACATAAAATATACAAAACTTGTTTTTCTCTTTTCTTTATACACTATGGCATCACGAGTCAAAATGTAACGACCCGGCCCCACGGACCGAACCGTCACGACCGTATCAACAATATTGTCCGCTTTGGCACAACTTCCCAGGAGGGTCACCCATCCTGGTACTACTCCAAGTTAAGCACGCTTAACTGTGGAGTTCCGTCCTCGCTATTGTGCCGCACGGCTTTAAAAAGCCTTGTTCCTGTAACGACCCGGTTCTACGGACCGAACCGCCATGCCCGTATCAACAATATTGTCCGCTTTGGCACAACTTCCCAGGTGGGTCACCCATCCTGGTACTACTCCAAGCTAAGCACGCTTAACTGTGGAGTTTCGTGCTCGTTGTTGTGCCGCACGGCTTTAAAAGGCCTTGTTGATAGAAAATGGATTTTTAAGCTCATATACCACACGAGTACTCTCATATCTGGGCGATGTGGGACTGACGCACAACACCGAACCACAGAATTTCCTTCAAGGAAATCTGGGTCGTCACAATCACCCTCCCTTTAGGCACGACGTCCTCGTCGGGCACGTCGTCCTTCAGGGGCTCACACACACGTGCTAGTCCCCACATTTCCTAATTCGTAAGATAAGTCGGTCTAAATTGTCCTAGAAGGTGACACATATGCTGTTCTGGAAATTTCAAGACACCTGTTCACTAAAATAGTCACAGAGAATTAGATATGTAACCAAATGGAACATGGGATATATGTCTGAACCGACAAGAGAAAGATCTACAAGTTTTATGTTTTGTACATTTCCTAATTCATAATAGAAGTCGGTCTAAATTGTCCTACAAGATGACACATATGCTGTTCTGGACTGTTCTGATATCATGTTACTAAAATAGCCACAAATATTCTCATACAAGTCCAAATTACTCAAATTTTATATATTTGGAAAGATAAAACATAGGTCTAGACTTTTCATTTATATCATAAGTTCAAATTATGAGAAAATAGAATCCAAAATGGTAGATCAATCCCGCTTGTCTGCTGTGTTCCTAACTATTTCAACTAAAGTACTTAAAAACTCATATTTACTATAATCGGAATCCAAATATAGTAAAATCTATATCTTATTTTAATCTAATATTAATTATAGAATTTTGAGTGTGTTACAATTCTCCCCCGCTTAGGAAATTTCGTCCCCGAAATTAGGTTACCTCAAGTGAATAGATGCGGGTATTCCTTGCGCATTGTATCCTCACTTTCCCAAGTTGCTTCCTCAACTGTTTGACTACGCCATAAAATCTTCACAAGTGGGATACTCTTATTTCGTAGCTTCTGCTCACGCCTATCAAGTATTTTAACTGGCATTTCGATATATGATAAGTCTTCTCTAAGTTCGGGCGGCTTCTCCGTCAATACATGGGATGGGTCATGTATATATTTTTGAAGCATGGAAACATGAAAGACGTTATGAAGTTTGGATAATTCGGGTGGAAGGGCTAATCGATATGCACTTTTCCCGATTCGTTCTAAAATCTCATAAGGTCCTATATATCTTGGATTAAGTTTTCCACGCTTACCAAAACGTAAAATCCCTTTCCAAGGAGATACTTTTAAAAATACAAAATCTCCCATGGAAAATTCTAAGTCCCTTCGTCGTTTGTCAGCGTAACTCTTTTGCCTACTTTGGGCAGCTTGTAGGTGTTCTTGAATAACCTTCACTTTTTCTTCGGTATCGCGAACCATGTCAGGGCCAATTAGCTTTCTTTCACCAACCTCGTCCCAACATAAGGGTGTTCGACATCGTCTACCATAGAGAGCCTCAAACGGTGGCATACCAATGGAACTATGATAGATGTTATTGTAGGCAAACTCCATTAAGGGCAATAGCTTATCCCAACTTCCTTTGAAATTCATGATGCAAGCGCGTAACATATCTTCAAGGGTTTGTATAGTACGTTCAGATTGGCCATCGGTATGAGGATGAAAAGCAGTACTAAACTTTAGAGTAGTACCGAGAGCACTTTGCAAACTTGGCCAAAACCGAGATGTGAACTTTGGGTCTCGATCAGATACAATGGATATAGGAGCTCCATGTAATCGAACAATTTCTTTGATGTATGAGGTGGCATACTGCTCTGTAGTGTAAGTAGACTTCACAGCAATAAAGTGTGCGCTCTTTGTCAGTCGATCCACTATAACCCAAATTGAATCGTATCCAGAAGATATACGAGGTAGTCCAAGCACAAAGTCCATCGTGATATGCTCCCATTTCCATTCAGGTATGGGTAACGGGTTTAACAAGCCACCTGGCTTCTGTCGTTCTGCCTTTATCTGTTGACAAGAGAGACATTTGGTTGTATAGTTGGCTATATCGTTCTTCATTCCGGGCCACCAGTACAAATCACGAAGGTCATGGTACATCTTTGTGCTCCCTGGAGCATAGTGTAAGGTGTATCGTGCGCTTCCCGTAGTAGTTCTTGCTTTAGATTTTCGTTAGCAGGTACACAAGCACGATTTCTGAAGCATATCAACCCATCATCTTGTATTCGGAAGTCAGTCTGGGCGTTGCTCTTAATTTCCTCAAGAATTTTTTGTAGTGAATTGTCTGTAGCTTGAGCTTTTCGTATATGGTCAATGAAGGTAGGCCGAACATGGAAATGCGCCATTAAAGATCCAGAGTTTGATATGTACATCTCAGCTCCACTTCTGGCAAGGTTGTAAAGTAGGTTTGCCTGTACACATTGCATGTGCCCTGTTGATTTACGGCTTAAAGCATCGGCTACCACATTCGCCTTCCTTGGGTGATAATGGATTTTACAATCAAAATCCTTGATAAGTTCCATCCATCGTCGTTGACGTAGGTTTAGTTGCTTTTGGGTGAACAAGTACTTCAGACTTTGATGGTCGGTGAAGATATCAACCGATTCTCCATAGAGGTAATGTTGCCATTGCTTGAGTGCGAATATTACTGCTGCTAACTCTAAGTCATGAGTTGGATAGTTTTGTTCGTGAGTCTTCAATTGTCTCGACCCATAGGCAATCACTTTTCCATGTTGCATGAGAACACATCCCAATCCTTGATGGGATGCATCGCTGTATATTACATAGCCCCCAACCCCACACGGTAATGTTAATACTGGCGCAGTTGTTAAGCGAGTCTTCAATTCTTGAAAGCTTCTCTCACAATTTTCAGTCCACATAAATTTGACTCCTTTTCGGGTTAGCCGGGTCAAAGGCATAGCTATTATAGAGAAGTTTTTTATAAACCTTCGATAGTAACCTGCTAACCCTAAGAAACTGCGAATCTCGGTAACATTTGTAGGCCTTTCCCAATTGAGTACTGGTTCTACCTTCTTGGGATCGACGCTAATTCCACCACCTGAAACTACGTGATCTAAAAACACCACTTCGGTTAACCAGAACTCACATTTGCTGAGTTTGGCATACAATTTGTGGTCTCGTAAGGTTTGTAGAGCAATTCGCAGGTGTTGTTCATGTGCTGCTTGATCCTTAGAGTAAATCAATATGTCGTCGATGAATACTATGATGAAAGAGTCAAGGTACGGACGAAACACTCTGTTCATCAAATCCATGAATATCGCTGGAGCATTTGTCAATCCGAATGGCATTACTAGAAATTCGTAATGACCATAGCGAGTACGGAAGGCCGTCTTGGGAACATCCTTTTCCTTGACGCGGATTTGGTAGTACCCAGATCGAAGGTCAATCTTTGAGAAGACATGGGATCCTTGAAGTTGATCGAAAAGATCATCTACCCGAGGCAAAGGGTACTTATTCTTGATAGTGGCTTGATTCAGTTGTCTATAATCGATACACAAGCGTAGTGTCCCGTCCTTCTTTTTGACAAACAATACAGGAGCTCCCCAAGGGGATACACTTGGGCGAATAAATCCTCGATCCAACAATTCTTGGAGTTGTGCTTTTAATTCCTTCAACTCAGTTGGTGCCATACGGTATGGTGGTATGGAAATTGGGTTAGTTCCTGGTACAAGCTCAATAGAGAATTCAACATCATGTTGGGGAATCTCATTTGGTAATTCTTCTGGGAAGTCACGTACTACCGGGATCTGAGAAATTTCAGACCCTTCCCTTTCTGTATTGATGATATAAGAAATGTATCCTTCACATCCCTTATTGAGGAGTTGTCGTGCCTTTACGGCGGATATTATAGATTTTGGAATATGTTGACGCTCACCTTGGAAAATGATTTCTGAGTGATCATTGAGGTGAAAGATAACTTCCTTTCGGAAGCAATCGAGAGTGGCATGATAAAGAGATAGAAAATCCATTCCAAGAATTATATCAAAGTCGGACATGGATAGAGGAACAAGATCAATGATCATCTCATGATCAGAAACTTGTAAGATGCAATTTTTATATACTACATCTGTCAATACCAAAGCTCCTACTGGCGTAGTAACTGCCAACTCATGTTTGACGGTATTTACGGGGAGGTGTATTGATGAAACTAGTGTAGTGGATATAAATGAATGGGTAGAACCAGGATCAATTAATGCATACACATAATGATTATATAGGCTAATCGTACCAGTGACAACATTGGAAGCAGCATGAACATCCGAGCGATTCATATTGTAGACTCTTGCAGGTGCGCGTGCTCCAACAACTGTGTTGGTTCCTCTTGCTTGTACATTTCCCCTGTCAAGCGTCAAAGCATCTGGCATCATTGTACACTGACGAGCTACGTGACCATCCTTTCCACATCGATAGTATTTTGTGGTTGAATGAGTGCATTCACTTGCATAATGACCCTTTCGGTTACAACGAAAACACGTCACATCCTCCCTTCTGGTGCGTTGGTCAGCTTGGTTTTGACCGAATCTCTGCTTGTCATTACCTTGACGATGTGAGTTGTTACCTCCACCATTTCTCTGTTGGAATCTAGTACCATTTCCATGAGAGATACCATTGCCATGAGAGAAAAATTGGGGCCTTAAGTCTACTCGTTGTCGCTTGTTTTGGATATTGGCAAGCTCCTTTTCATCTTGTTCAACCATGTAAGCTTTATCAACTAGCTTGGGGTAAGTAATATTGTCAAATAGAGAGAGACGGGATCGGAGAGACAGATCCAATCCCCGCAAAAATCTTTGAGACTTAGCTTCATCTGTTTTCACCAAATCTGGGGCAAAACGAGATAAAGACGTGAACATCCTTTCATATTCTGCTACCGTTCTTCCATCTTGAGTAAAGTTAGTGAACTCTCTCTCCTTACGGAGACGATAAGAGATAGGGAGATAATGCTTATGGAAAGCATCGTAAAAGTGGGTCCATGTTAAAGAAGTCAGGTTAGGATTCGCTTCAAAAATTAATCGTTTTGTGCTTGCCCACCAGCTACGTGCATTCTCTTTCAGCATGAAGACTCCTAGGTTAACCTTTTGATCTGGCGTCACGTCCATCACCTCGAAAATGGATTCTATATGGATCAACCATTCTTCCGCATCCTCCGGAGTTGTGTTTCCAAGAAAGGTTGGAGGGTTCAACCTCATGAAAGACTCATGCAACTTTGAATGAGTGCCACCCGTCAGAGTAGTATGCCTTGTAAAGAAACGCAACATGGCATTTTCCACCTCGCTTGCCATGTCAACTCGTGGCGAGTCTGACCCTTGTTCTTCTCCCAGTGAGGATAGCCCATTATGTTCCATTATACTATTAAAAATGTAAACAACAACTAAGTAATCTATCTGTAATTATACTTTATAGTGTACCAAGTATTATAAAATTTATAACAAACATGCATATAACTTTTTATAACATAATATTCTAGTAAAATTCTGGTAACCTTAGCGAGTAAATCCAGAGTTCTAGCAAGGAGTAGAGACAGTCTACAGGACCTCTATCCTGGGCTCTGATACCAAATTGTAACGACCCGGCCCCACGGACCGAACCGTCACAACCGTATCAACAATATTGTCCGCTTTGGCACAACTTCCCAGGAGGGTCACCCATCCTGGTACTACTCCAAGTTAAGCACGCTTAACTGTGGAGTTCCGTCCTCGCTATTGTGCCGCACGGCTTTAAAAGGCCTTGTTCCTGTAACGACCCGGTCCTACGGACCGAACCGCCACGCCCGTATCAACAATATTGTCCGCTTTGGCACAACTTCCCAGGGGGGTCACCCATCCCGATACTACTCCAAGCTAAGCACGCTTAACTGTGGAGTTTCGTCCTCGCTGTTGTGCCGCACGGCTTTAAAAGGCCTTGTTGATAGGAAATAGATCTTTAAGCTCATATACCACACGAGTACTCTCATATCTGGGCGATGTGGGACTGACGCACAACACCGAACCACAGAATTTCCTTCAAGGAAATCTGGGTCGTCACACACTATGTCTTTTTATCTCATGAATTCATTCCAAGATGAGGATACTGAAAACCCATTTAAACTAGGCACTCATATAGCTGAGTCTATTTGGGAATTAGGGAAAGGAGTATTAGGGACAAAATTTACTTAGTTCAATTAGGTATTGAGAGTTTGAGAAAGGAATATTCCAGGCACCATCAACCATGACTCCATAATCTCATTTACAGTGGCTTTCCTATTTAGCCCCGAGTTATATATAATTATAGGGTCAATATTTGGGCAAATAGGGCCTAATGGGCTCCAATTATCAAACCATAGGGAGATTTGATCACCAGGACCAACTTTGTGCTTTATCAGTAGCCTACAGCTACTCCTCAATTTTAGCAATTTTTTCCAAAATCAATAGGAGAAATATGGTAAATTAACATCCTTATACTGCTGTCTTTTAACAAATAGCAATTAATCCACTTTTTCCACATAGAAGAGTAAGAGGGACCAATCAAATTCCAGATCCATTTAGAAATAAGTGCTCTATTCCAGTCTTTTAGTTTTTTAATCCCCAAACCCCCCCTCCTCATTTGGAAAAGTAATGTCTTCCCAACTAACTTTTGCACCAGTGTGGAAATTAGCCACACCATTCCATAGAAAATTCCTCATGAGGTCTTCAATATTTTGTAAACTGAGAAGGATAATATAAAATGTTGGCACCAATAGTTTTGCATGCTAAAAAGTACTGAAATAATCAGTTGTAATCTACCTGCATAAGATAAGAATCTATAGGTTCAACAATTAATTTTTTGTTTTACTTTCTCTACAAGAGGCAGACAATCACTCACTTTAAGTTTTGTAGTGATAAGTGGAGCACCTAGATACTTCATAGGTAAAGCACTTTCAGTATAGTCAAACAAACCCAGTAGCTGGCCTTTTAACTGATCATCTACCACAGAAAAAAAGATATTACTCTTACTTTTATTTGGTTTCAGACCAGAGAAAGCAGAGAACAAACTGAAAGAGTCTTTGATGAGGGTGGCAGAGCTAACATCAGCATTACAAATGATTAATAAGTCATCAGCAAAGGTAAGATGAGTAAGTTTAATTCCATCACATTTCCAATGATACTTAAAATGTGGTGAAGAGCCTATTTTCCTTAATATTTTAGAGAGCACATCTATGCCTAGAACAAATAAGTAAGGTGATAGAGGATTCCATTGTCTTAATCATTTTGCCCCTTTGAAATAGCTGTAGAGAGATCCATTTAGTTTAATAGAAAAATAGGAAGAGGAAACACATGACTTTATCCATTCAATAAAGACCATGGGAAATCCATGTAGTTCCAAAATATTCCAGATAAAATCCCAACTGATAGAGTCAAAAGCTTTCATGATATCCACTTTTAGGGCCATTTTATATTGAGTTCAATTTTTGTGGTAGTCTCTCAATAATTCTTGAGCAATGAAAATATTCTCACTTATTACATAGTAGATTTCATTCTTCCAGCAATAATTTCTTTCATAGTAGATTCCATTCTTCCAGCAATAAGATTTGTAATGCATTTATAGATAATATTACAGCATGATATAGGCCTGAAATCCTTCACTGTAGCTTGTGTAGTACCCTTTGGAATAAGAGAGATAATAGTAGAATTTGTCTGTTTAAATAGTTTCCCATTTGCAAAAAATTCTAGAACACCAGAACATACATCATTTCCCACAATATCCCAAGTATATCTAAAAAACTGGCAATTAAAACCATCAGGACCTGGAGCTTTATTTGGATTTAGAGAGAATAAAAAAAAAATTCACATCTTCAGGTGTAAAAGGTAAAGTTAGAGCTGCAGTTTGAGTAGGAGAAATAGTCCTTTCAAAGAAGGTAGCTAGAAGAGTTTTGTCAGGATATAAAGTTTCACTAAGAGAACCTAGTAGTTGTTTGTAAAATTTGGTGAACTCTTGGGAAATGAGATCAGTAGTGTCCAAAAGAACACCCTCATCAGTAGAAAGCCTCTTGATAAGATTATGGGACCTCCTTTGAGCTATAGATTTGTGAAAAAAAGAGGAGTTTTCATCACCATTTTAGAGCCAGTTAATTCTGCTCTTTTGTTTTAAAGCACTAGCTTCCCACTCAATGAGTTGAAAGTATTCTTTCTTACTTGTTTGCAACTGTTGAAGAAGATTAGAAATAGGGCCTAAGCTATCAATTTGTGCACTTGGAGAATCCATCTTTTTCTGTGCCTCCACCACCTGTTTTGATAGGTCTCTTCCCTTTATTTTTGAAAAACATTTAAAAGTTGTTTTTGTTTCCCTTGATTTTGAGTAGAGAACAAACATGCTACAACCATAAAACTCTTTGTCCCAAGCCTGTTTAACAACTTCAGAAAAACCATCAAGTTTAGCCCAATAATTATAGTACTTAAAAGGGCAATTAAGCCATTTTGTGGTGACCCCAAATCCACCACCATAGCTGAGTGGTCAGAAATATTTATAGGGAAGAAATGAACTGCAGAATTTGAGAAGGAGTTTAGCCAATCCTCATTTACAGTAGCTCTGTCTAGTTTTCTCCTGATAAAGTAAGAACACCAATTATTTTGCCAATAATATAGGTTTACAGTGCTTTTCAAATCATATAGCTTTGCATCATTAAGACAATCATTTAATTATTCACAAGAGTTATACCATTTTAAGTTTCCCCCCACCCTCTCAGAGGAGTATCTAACTGCATTGAAATCTCCAATAGATAGCCAAGGAGCATCAACAGTTTTTCCCATAATTCTCTTCTCTTTTGCACAAAGTTGGAGCCATAAATAACTGATATATAACAAACAACCTCAGAATTTATCCATATGACTTTGCAGTGAATAATTTGATCAGGGTTAAACAGAGTAGTAACCTCCCAAACTAGAGGATTCCATCCCATTAAAATTCTGCCATTTGGAGCCTTATTAAAGTTATCTACAGAGCTCTATCTTGGCCATATAACTTTGCAAACATTTTCCTTATTCAGTTCAGAACATTTAGTTTCAATTAAGCCCATAAAAGAAATACAATTATTTTTAATAAATAATTTGACAGATTCTTGTTTTGAGGAATGGCAAAGCCCCCTCACATTCCAACAAGAGATTTTCATCATTTAAAAAACATTAATAGATATAGTACCCCCAGTAGAAGGGCTCTCACTCTTCTTGCTAGAAACATGACTTCATTTGTTATTTTTTATTAGCTTAACATTTTTTGAGCTTGAAACAATAGTATCAGAAGTGATGTCATCAATTTTAGCACTATTAACAGATGTACCTTCATCACCTGTAACAATACCACATATTTCCTCATTTTCTTTAGATAAATTCATAAGGCTAAGGAAGTTATTGCTAATTGAGATATTTTCCTTTGCTTGTCGAACAGGTACAAGGAAACCCCTTTTTTTTACTATGAACTTCAGTCCATGGCACAGCTGCATCATCAGGTACATGTAGGTTTGTAACTGCCTCATTTGAAATAGGGACACTTGTTGTAGCTACAACAGCTTTATTAAGTCTTCTAAAAATAGTTTTCTCCTTTTTATTACTTTTAGTGCAAGAGTAAATAATATGTCCAAAAAGCTTGCAATTATCACAAACTTTTGGTACCCAGCTATATTCCACTTTAATTTTAAAGATTGTCCCGTCCATTCCTTCAATTTTTAGTGTTTTAGGGAGCTCACTAGCAATGCTAATTTCTATTAAAATTCTAGCAAAAGTGAGCCTTTCTTTGAGGAGGTCACTTCATCAACACATACAGGCTTGCCAAGTAGATTGGCAATGTGGCTAAGTCCTATATTGGACCAATACTTAAGGGGAATTTGGCTTAATTTTACCCAAATTGGAACTGTTTTGAACTCCTCTTTACTAAAATTTAGGTCACTAGACCATTTTTTAATAAAGATAGACCTATTATAGAAGTGCCAAGGCCCAAGCTCAAGCACTTGGTCTCTACCAATACCAGAAGAGAAATTAAAAAGGTAGAAACCATTACCACATGGTACTGTATCTACATATCCATGCTTAGTCCATAATTTCTTAGCTAGATCACTGATAATATTGAGAGGAAGCTTATTATCAATAAAATAGCCCACTGGGGAATTTTTCCATTCAGAAACACATAGATCTTCTACTTCAATAGGCATTTTATAAGGGGTGGTAGAGCAACCATTATTTGAGAAATATTGAAGACTCATGCTTGTTTAAGACTTTCGTACTGTTGCAGACCATGTGTTCTCCAACCTAGGGCTAGGAGGATTTGAATTAGGGCTTATTAGGTTTATTTTTACTGAGTTATCTATCCCTTGAAAAGTGGAAATATTTACTTGCTTTCCAACAGTATTTTCCACTATCATAGGGGATTCTTCTTCATACTCCTTTATCTTGATAGTTTCCTTAATAATAGGAGAAATTTCAGAATTCAAACTTCCATTCAAATTTGAAATTTTTTCAGGTGAATTCTGATCAACCTGTAAGGTGGTACCAACTTCAGAAGTCAGCCTCGCTACCTGAGACGTAGCTTCAACACCTACAAGGTTACTGAAATCCACCACAATCTTTGAGTCGGACCTTTTGCTGATCAACTTCTTGACTTTTGAGACAGTAGCCGGCTTCTTTGTACCTTTTGTGTAACGACCCGGTCCTACGGACCGAACCGCCACGCCCGTATCAACAATATTGTCCGCTTTGGCACAACTTCCCAGGGGGGTCACCCATCCTGGTACTACTCCAAGCTAAGCACGCTTAACTATGAAGTTCCGTACTCGCTGTTGTGCCGTACGACTTTAAAAGGCCTTGTTGATAGGAAATGAATCTTTAAGCTCATATACCACACGAGTACTCTCATATCTGGGCGATGTGGGACTGACGCACAACACCGAACCACAGAATTTCCTTCAAGGAAATCTGGGTCGTCACACAGTGGTTTGGTATAACCTAGTGTGGAAAAAATCTAGAATTTCTTGCTGCAACTTTATTGTTTGGCTAGCAATAAAGGAAAAATTGAAAACAAAGGCTTATCTCGCTAGATTGGGCCTATCTCTGAACGTTCGTTGCTTGTTCTGTCATGATGGAATTGAATTCCTAGATCACTTATTCTTTGGTTGTCCTTTTTACTTTCAATACACTGAAATTGAGCTTTGGTCGAATAAATATCAATTTTTTTGGTACTTATCTAAGTTGGAAACAGTGGATTAATTGGGGGTTCAGATGTTTAAAGGATCTGATCCAATCTCAAATTTGGGAAAAGTTACTTTCAACTCTCTTGTTTACAAGATATGGAGAGAGCAAAATCAAAAGGTTTTTACAGCGGAAAAGAGGACCGGAGAGGCTTTGGCAGAGGAGGTGGTTTTCATGTCTAGAGTTGCGGTGGGTTTCGCCGCATAGTCTCTCTCCGTTTTAGGGTTTGGTTTTGTGTTATGGTTTTGCCGCATAATAGTTAGTGGATTTTGTCTAAGTGGAGGGTGTCACTTTGATATGTATATCTGATCTATAGCCAAGTGTTTGATTAGATTGTAATGGACTCTTAAATGTAATATCTAATATTGATAAATAAATTTTTTTAAACTTTGCCAAAAAAAGAAAGCAAATTAAAATCAAATGCGACTCAATTTTATTTTAGTATTCACCAAATAAAGTGAGAAAATGTCATTTTAATAACCTGAAGCGCTTGTTCTTAGTTGCCTAACTGATCCTTATCTATCATCTGTATACTTTTGGATATTATTCTAATTTCTACGTACAAAAGAGATCCTACACTAGTAAAAATACTCAGTATTGACCCTTATAAAAATACCAAAAACAAATACCCAAAACAACTACTGCGCACGTTGTTTTAATTTACGTAAAAGACAAAATTAAGGTTCTTTCGGAGGAGACAGAGCTGTTTTCAGAATTTGGGGGTATTATGTCATTTTCAAAATAGGGTTTTTTTTTTATAAAAAAAAATGTATTTAAATAAAACTTATAAGATACGATTAATAAATGGTAAAATATTAAGTTAGAAAATATTAGATGCAATAAGTTTAGCACATTTAACAAAAAAAAAAATCAATGATACGAAACAAATTTTTTACAAATTTTGCATTCGACCTAAAATTATACTACGTTTTTAAAAAAAAGGAAATCCGACCATGTTAGGAGGTGCATGCATGGACAAAATGACAAGGGTAATAACAAGCAACAAAAAAGACCATTGGATTTTCTTTCAGGATGATCGTCGTTCCATTATTGGAAAAGGCAACATATATATGTTTACAGAAGACTATTAATTTGTCTAGCTAGACTATTATCTTTTTTAAATTGCTCATAAATATATAAATGTAAACCACACTACACAGTAAAAAAAAAAAACACATTTAGTTTGAAGACAAAGGATATTCAATTAGTACATGTATGTAATTATGTAAATATGAACGGTATCCTATGAAGAAGGAAGGATCGAATTACTTAAGTGATATGTATAAAAAAAGTCCCAAGTAAATGTAACGCCAAATTAAGGGTGATATACTAATGCAAAAATATGCATAGCTCACCACGTTCCAAGTTGAGTCATAAACCGTATTTATATGTACTTGTCTGGTTCTGTATGTTTTTGATTTACATGCATTTTGAATTTGCATAGCGATGTTCATATCTCAATTTGATCAAATTTCAACTATTATGTGAGACTCAATATATCTCAGTAACAATGATAGAAATAATAATTAATTTAACACAAGATATATGCATAAGTATATTAAATAGTCACGCTAGCTACAAGAAATTAAACTAATGATTTGGAAACATATAAAATGAAGCTAATGACACGGTAATACATATAAAATTAGTAAATTAGAGATTTCGGAAACTGCTATAGCTTATGGCGGGAAGAAAATACATTGCTAACCCAACCTGAGTTTTTATTAACTTAATCAAAAGTAAGTCTCCTAATTATCTTAATTCTCTAACTAGCATACATTTCTCATAAGTTGAATAACTTTTCCCTTATTATCAATCTATTCAAAATAAATCTCTCTTTAATTTCCAATTTAAGACAACTCGGATATATTACCACCAAAGATTGGTGTACCACTAAATAATCTCAACCTTGTAACTCGTTTTACTCCTTCAACCTCTCATTATATGAGTTTATCTCCCACTCGTTTCTAACCACCTTTTCTCTCTCACACACTTTCTTTCCATCTCATCTCTCCCTCCATTTTGTTCATCCCTAGCTCCAACAACTCGAAGCTCCGTTTGATTCTAAAAATGGGGCGTGTGAAATTAGAAATAAAGAAGATACCAAACCATACGAATCGACAAGTGACCTTCTCAAAGCGTAGAAACGGGCTCATAAAAAAGGCTTACGAGCTATGTGTTCTTAGCAACATTGATCTCGCTCTCATCATGTTCTCTCCTTCGGGTCGCCTCGTCTCATTCTCAGGCAGCAGAAGGTAACTCTTTTTAACATATTTACATTCGGATCAATGCTAATATAACTCTTTGAAGAAGAAAAAATAAAATAAAATGAGCTATTTCATTATGCCATGTCTGTTTTCATATAGTAGGTAGGCATAAATATAGACTCCATAATGAGCTCATACAAATTATTTTCCTTGTATCCCAATCATTAACAAAAAATTTAGGTACATCATTGATTAGTACATAAAAAGATACTTAATTTTCAAAATTTCGAATTCACAAGTCTTATTTAAGATTTGGTATATATAATATAACATCATGTAGCATCAAAGTTAATAAGAGTAAAAAAAAAATAACATCCTTTAACATATGTAGTAGGATATGCATCAATATTTAAATTTGTTTTAATGTTCGAGATTTTAAGAATGAAGTACCACGTACCATTTCATCATTTTATTAAATATTTATCCATATTCTCGTTCTATATACTGCGGGCCTATTTTTGGAAAGTCTTAATACAGATCTTGCTCTAAAAGTTACAATTTGTCTTTCATGGATGTGACTATTCTTTCACTTTTATTTAAAATGGGACCATGAACAAGTACTGGTCTACATGATAGTATAAGATATAGAAAATATTTTGTCAACCAGGTAGACATTCATTTCCCACAAATCAATAAATCGTAGTTGAATTTTGTGGAAAAGTAAAAAAAAAACAGGAAGAAGCAACTACTAAAGATCCATAGGTGCTATTGTCCCTGAAGAACAACCAAACCGACTACAATTCAATTTCTAGTGAACTAGCATACACGTTTCTATGACCTAGTAACATTTAGTTCAAATATGACATACAAGTGCAAGTGTCATACTCCCTCCGTACCTAATTAATTGTCTATTACGAAACTACGTGCAATTTTAATCGGCTAATAACTTGTATTAAAATTATCGGAATAAAAATTTTCAAAAGTTGATAATATAGTTCAAATGTTAAATTTTATGATTAAATTTTAAAAAAAATTCATTTCGATAATTTTGATATAAGTTATAAGCCGGTCAAAATTGCACATAGTTTCATAATAGATAATTAAATGAAAACGGAGGGAGCGGCATCTAAGACAAATATCATATGTTTAATTAGTTACTCCTATAAACTTAATATAGTGCTATCCTATTAGTACAATATTACACAACTGTTAAACTTAGTCCACCACTACATGCAGGTCATATATATCAGTCAGAAGCACAGTGCAAAATTTACCTGGCCTTTTCTTCTCTGTCTTGGACGAGATCACTCTATTCTACAATTTTATACAAAATATCTAACTCTGTTGCTTTTGTCACTTCATTTATTGGGAATCAGGCTAGAAGACGTCTTAATTCGTTACCTAAATCTTCCGGAAGAAGAGATATTGAGGTACATTTGCAACTTCGACATCATCAGATTTTAATATAAATAAAAAATTAAAAAAAATCAAGGCTCAAAGATTATATAATAATTACAATTATTTGTATTCATCTGCAGTGGTTTAGCATGTCCACGTCGAGATGGAGGAGTGTACGTTTCATTTACCATTAGTTACATATCACATTCTACCTTTATTCTAAAAGAAATTAAGAGTATGAAGTTGTTTGCAGGATGTATTCATTATGTTTAATTGTTCAATTTCTTTTTGCAGTGTGCTGGAGAATAGAGAGGTAAGACCAACTGTGATCATAAATTCTGGGTACAACTTTTAAATATTGTGAAGCAAAAAAATTCAGGAACATGAAATAACCAACAAATGAAATGTCAGCACCTTTTTATTTATAGGAACACCACTTACCTGTTAGAAATAATGTCACACTTTTCATACTTGTGCTTGTATACTTGCAGAAACTCCAACTCAAACTTCTAATTTCAGGCCACAACTACTGCCCAAAGAAAAAACGAATTACCAAATCACATCAACTTAAAAATGCAAATCTGCTGACTTAAAGCTGCAACCAAACAAACCTTTGTTTTGGTATATGTTTATTTCCAATTTCTAGGTAGGAATTTTCAACTCTCAAAACATGCAGGCTTTAATTGGCATCCTGAATAGATTGAAGCACGAAGACGAGTCTGCATTTTCACAGACAAAGTTAGTTCTCTCTTCCTTTCTCCGGCGAAGATACCTCAAAGAAAGCTCTCCTTTTTTAAGTTTGTAAAATGTAACCCTTGACCACTCATTTTACTCTAAAAATAAAAATGTGGCATCTTGAAAAAAAAACTCATTCCGATATCTCAAGACAAATACATGCAATTCTTCATCTACTTATATGATGATAAATCTGTATGATGACGGTTCTAAGACTCAATAGTTAGACCTAAATAAGATGACGGTGTACTTTACCAACAATGCTAAAGACCAAAGACTTGGCTGAAAAAGAGAAGCTAACGAGCAAGAAACTAGTAGATGCAAAACAAAGCTAAAAGAATTTTGGCAATTTTTTTAGAGAAATCAAATGAGGAGATCCACATCTCTTGAATATCCAGACATTCAACTGTTTCCTTTTTCTATTTCTGTTTTTTATCTCACCGTGATGCTTTGTGCCAGTGAAACAGTTATGAAGATAGACGACGAGATTATAGAGGTGAGATCCCCACATGGTTGATTTAATAAATTATGTTGCAACCTTAAAAAACAAAGCTTGGCTTGGGGGATTATAATTTCAAAACTTACTTAATATCAGGAGATTACGCAAGAAATCAGTTTGCTGCACGAACAACTCGAGACAGCGGAGGAGGAACTAAGGTTCTTCGATATCGTCCCCTCTTTTTTATTTTGACAAGTGATTTGTTTCCATCAAATTCAAATTCCAATCGAGTAATAAAGCTAAGTGAAAATTATGTATATAGGCAAATGAAATATAAAACACAACCTATTGACACAGATAACCAGGGAGTTCTAAATTTTCGTCGGATTTCTCCTAAGTTTAATGAATGAACTATGAAGTAACTCAATAGTTGTAGATGATTGAATTGTGTTGTCTTTTCCTGGGTACCATCATTTAAATAGTCTTTCTGTTGATATTTCCCTGCATAGCTTCTGACAAAAAACATGTTGTAAATTAAACAGTACCTTCGAGCTAGATCCATTAGACATAACATCATTGAAGGAGCTTGAATCACTCGAGCAAAAAATCTTGAAGATGTTGGGATGTATCAGAGAGAGAAAGGTATAGTTGTTTTAGTAAGGAGCTAACAAGAGCTGAAATACCTTCAATTCCTACATGTCTTTCTACAATAAGCGTATTCTGCTGCTAATAGTTCTTAGATCCAAGTAAAAATCAAACCTTTACGTGTTGCTGTTTTCGTGCAGGAATATTTATTAAACAACCAGGCATCATCATCTTCTTATGATCCTTATCTACAGGTAATTAAGGTAGTCAAACAATTTAACAAGTCAGGGTCAGTACTTGAGCTCACAAATCACATCTTAAATTACGAATCAGGCAGTACAAACACCATTATATCCCAACTGCAATTTGTTTTTTGGTACAAGACCACATGTGTCAAAATTTTATCTAAAACCAATTCAAGACTTACGAGTAACACATGCACAAGCTGCACACAGTCTTTTTGGCAAGCATTAGTCCACTCATCCACAAAAAGAACACCCACAAAAAAATGTCTGACAATTGCTAAACTGCCACCCAAAATAACATAATTACTAATCACCCCATCATTATGCACATACATAAACTTGTATGACAGGTGATTTTCTAAAATTTGGTATCTATGTCTTACTGTTTTCAAGCAGGAGTATCTATTAAACAGCCAAGGATCATCATCTCCTTTTGATCTTCATTTACAGGTAAATAAAGTTGCAAAACAATTCTCAACAACAATGATGTAAATATTTCATTCATAAATAATGCGTCAATCATTATACTACAGGAGAAGCTGTTACCTTTTGAGAGTCATGTTTTTAGCTGGGTTCCAGAAGATGGTCAGAACCACGCTCCATTGTCAAATGAATACGTTCCATCTATTCCTGAAAGGTATCTGCAAGCAGTAGCTTTACTTAATTCACAATTTCATGGAAAAATACAAACTACATGAACGTTATCTATATTCAGGACCATTCTATGGGCGCTTTAGGAATCGGCTTTTTTTGGTAATAAAACTGCTTAAAAAAGTAATGAGAAAAATGACTGCTTCAGAAAAGATGAAGTATAGTATTCGGTCTAGGGCCCCACCTTAGTTTTTTTACTTATAAGATACTTGTAACTTTGTTCTTGATTAAGTCATTTTTTATTTACTTATTTTAACTTGTAAGTGACTTGTAAATTTATAAACAAAATAATTAGATAATATCTAATTTTGGTAATTTATTCTATGAAAAGCTACAAAACCTCCCAAATTCCTAGCTTTTCTGCTTTTGAGCCTTTTCAGCTTATTTACCCCAAAAGCTAACCAAGAAAACACCCATAGTTTTTTTTAGGCAAAAAGCTAAAAGTCTAAGAAAACAAACAGTTGCATAAATGTCTCTGTCCCTTATGACAAAAGATCTTTTGGTTCTAGTTATAAAAGTAAGGTCAGAAGAAATTTTGCAACTCGAGACCAGGAGGAAGCTTAACCAATCTCGAACTGATTTCAACAAGATACATACCGTAATATCATTATTTTCTAGAATCTTCGGGAAACCATTTGTTAAAAATTAATGGCTCAAGACCAAGCCTGACATGGCCTGTCCCAAAAGAAGTGTATCGAATTTCAGGACAATATATTCATTTTGTTGGACATTATTTGAATCTAACGTGAAAATAATTTATCACCTACATGTAAAAATCTATTGCGACCTAGATAGACCCGTCTCAATGGAAAGTTTTATCCTACATCTTTTTTGGACAATGTATCAGCATTAAAGTTTAGGTATTCTATTTTTTTTTTCGTTACATATAGATAATAATGTCCTTGCTCTTTGAAGTTGCAGGGATGTACCATCAACAGGATTTTGTGCAATGCTGCAAGGAACAAGCTCAAACATGGACCCACGAAGCATTATGGAGGACGAGGTTGTTTTTCATCCAGAGAATGAGAATCCCTCAGTATCATGGAAATATCCCTACACTTCACCATACTCGCACGCTTCCCATATGGAAACTGCACATGTTTTCCAACAAGCACTTCAGGTATTTAATAAACTTGAGTTATTCTCATGCACTTCCGATTAAAAATATTTTCCCCAACAAGCAAACTCGATGCACAACAGAAATTATAAACTTAGTTTCCAACTTCAATACACGGGGCCGCTATTTAAAAATGTTAATCTTAGAAACTCAATACACGGGGCCGCTAGTTGAAAATGTTAACCTTAGAAGTTCTGATTTAAAACATGCCTATGACTATGGCTGATTTTGGTATGGCTTCAGAGATATCTTTTTCTGTTGACTTCACTCTTAAGTTTTACTTGGGGTAGAGCAGTTTTGATCTTTGAGTCCGTGCTACTTTAATAACTGCAAACAAATATTATACAGACTGCATGACAGAACAGAAATGTACTCATCTCACATAATACCTATCATTAAAAATGCTCCTTTATCCTCTTATGTTTTTCTAAAATGTAGTAAAAAATGGTGCTACAGAAAAACTTTCAACAAACAGTGATAAATATTAATACTTGAACTCGGCCCAACTAAATATTTATTTAACTACTTATGGATAGCATGAGGAGCAAGAACACAGCATGGATGGAATGTTGCAAAGCCAAGTAGAGATACACTCACAAGCACTTCAGGTTTCTAGTTCAGCTTAACTACACACTAATGACCAATATATGATGAAGATCAATACAAGGGAGAAGCCTTGACTTAGCATCAAAGATTTCACATATATACCCCGTTTTTGTGCTTTAAATTAGTTTTAGTATAATCCATTTCAATCTGATACCAGGACAAGTTATTGGTGCTGCTTTTCTTTTAACAGGACCTTTTTGTTCATTTCAGAAAGATGACAATATAATTTTGGATCCTATGTCGATACAAAGAATCACTAGTGTATTTTCCGAACACGTTTGAACAATTTGAGAAACAACGAAAGTTTTGAAATTTGAAATATTTTTATTATGTCTCCGCAGGAATTTAAGTAAAAACCAAGGTCTCTTAAAACAAAAGCAATCTTGCCCTCTATACACATCCATAAGTAACTTAAGATTCATGTCAACTCTACAAAGCACAAACAACGGAAGTCTCCTTTCCCTCTAACTTTTCACCAAAAATTAAGCTAATACCTTGAACTAGACGTCAACCTTTTAATCTGTGAATTTTTTTTTGCAGCCACATTTTAATCTGCCAAAAGATGACCCCATGCATCCACCATATATCCTTGCATACACAAAGGCTCCAAAATTATTCTGTCATATTTATAAGAAGTAAAATCAAATCAATTCAAATCCTTATTTGCAATTAAATAAACTTCCCTATGCTAGTACAAAATGGGAAAATTTTAATCAAATAAAAAAAGATGCCTAATAGTAGAAACTAAAGATACACTAGCTTATTTATCTTCCCATCTATATCCTAATATCTGACCATTTCATTAATCGTACCACCAGCATGAGAAAGAAGAACTAGACATGGGGTCAATGCCAAGTGGTCAAGTAGAGACCTTTTCAGAACAAATTCAGGTTTCTAACACATCACCTTCCTATGTTTAACATATGCTAGAAACAACCCCCTGTTGATATTTTCCACCACTATGATAGTGATAAGTACCATCTTGATAGAATTCAAATTTCAAACGATTCTTCAGTTTTGCAACCAGCATCAGGAAGAGGATCAAGGAATATGGTCAGTACAACAAGGTCAAGCAGATGCATTTTTACCATTACTTCAGGTTTCTAACAAACTTATACGTGGTCTCTAATTATTGTTCCTTACGCTACAGATAATCAATACTTATTTTTCCATGAACAGGATGAAGACGGGCAAAGAAAATGCGCAATATCACAAGGTCAACCAGAGATACTTCTATCACCGCATCAGGTTTATAACGTAACTTACACACATGACTTGTTCTGTTCTGTAATCCTATTAATTGAAAACATTTTTCTCCTATACTCCAGCTAGAGAAAGGACAACCACTAAAGGTCTCTGACATGACTTGTACACAACTCAGTGAATCTTACAATATGGGAGAAACCAAATGACTATATATCTTTTACATGAGGAAAAGAAAGAGGAGCAATGCACAGGGGCAGCGTCACAAAGCCAAAAACAGACGTTTTTCACCACCTCAGCTCAGGTATCCAACATGACTTATATGAAGACCTGGTTGTTGTTCCATATATATCCTAGAAATTAATATCTATATCTCACCAGCTTCATGAAGAGAGCAAACGTGGCAGAAATTCCTCATGCTAAACCAGTGGTATGTCGGCCCGCAACTAAATTTTCTAAAAACGATATGTCACAAACATATGTATTATCCTGGGTATTGAAAATTAACTGAATAATTATACACCATGGTGGGGAAGAGGAGCAAGGCGCAGACATTGTTAGCAAAGTGAAGTAGATATTGGATTAAAAATCCGGCTGGAAAAGCTTAACAGCACAGACAGTAAATGTAATTGCTAGCTAAGTTCGGAGTTTGTGTGCTACCTAGCTAAATTCAATATAATGGGAGGAGATGGAGTGTATTTTTCTTATAATTTTATTTGCGTGTGTATAAATATTAGAAACTAGTTCAGATTCTTGACGGACTTATAGTATCAGTTTTAGAAAATGCCTAAAAAGACTAACCATCAGTCAACCAGTCAAGTAACTACTCCGTTTAAAAAAAAAAATTGACACCTAGCTATTCACACACTACTATGAAAGGAAATGATCATAGTCATCAATGTGAAAATAGCAATGGATAAATACTTGGCAAGCAAGATAAAGTTGACAAAGTATTTCCTAAACAAAATGATACAGCTTGCAAATTCTTTCGGCCAACTTTGGAAAGAATTCAAAACACAAATCAAGGGTGATATTATGGGGCAAAAATTATTCACTCAAATCACGGATTGATATCACGTGTTACCATTATTAAGGATTCTATTACTTTACTGTTGGTATAAATATGTGTAATAGCTTCACAGCAATGTAAGCAATATATTACTAGGGAACAGTCACTCATATATAACTAGTTCACAACCCGTTTGCATAAAAATGTGTTAAATGGATAAAAAAAAAAAATTGATTAATATTTAAGTTTAGGGTAGGCCCCTAGGGTTCTATATTTTTATTTGGGTTTTTAATGTGTTGTACAATTTGTTTTTAATTTATCAAATTCTAATTTGTTGAAAATAGAAAAAATAAGTTAGTTATTGAAAAATATCATATAACCATCCATTTTCTAATCTAACAGTGGTTAAGATCACTGTACCGTAAACAATCAAATAAGGTGACGGTTCTAAAGAGACACCCTGTAAGCAAGAACAATAAACAAATTCCCTTCTTGTTTCATATATACATCCGTTTTTCTTTGTTCTCTACTACACCGCCTAATATCTTAACAGAACACTAAATTTTAACACGTTGAAGCCTAATGTCCCAAACATTTATAAAAAAATAAGGAAAAAAGAGAGGCTAGAAATGTATATACGG
Source organism: Primula veris (assembly GCA_963682055.1). NCBI lineage: Eukaryota > Viridiplantae > Streptophyta > Magnoliopsida > Ericales > Primulaceae > Primula > Primula veris. The sequence continues at coordinate 21,717,314 of OY821743.1, read as the reverse complement.
TTGCCAAGGATGAGCTTTAGGCTTGAACATAATGGATATAATTAATGATTTTGTCATATATATTACTAGTTTGAAAAAATAGAGTAAATTTACCCACTTTTTGCACCAGGAAGATGATTAATTTCTTTTAAGTAGAGCAAATTTCTTACAAAAAGGCTAAGAACAGATTACAAAAAAAAAAAAAAAACCTGCTTTCTAAACTGAAGAAATTGCAAGTAAGTATGCTCGGAAGCTTGTCTCATTGCATAATTTAAGCGAATGAGTGCTTTATAAGTCTGAAAAAAACATTTAACACATTTTAGCTTAAAATTCCAAATTTTCAGGCCAGAAAAAAGGAATTAACAAAAAAGATACTAAAGTTGTAATTTTCAGCAACCAAATAAGCACAAAAAATTGGCGTTTAGATTGTTTATTTATTACATGATCAAAATTAAGCAACTGAACAAGTGAACATGTTATATAATGATTGCATAACTAAAAATTTGTTGATACAATGACAAAAGCTTTAATAAAGGAAAATATACATATATATATATATATAGAGAGAGAGAGAGAGAGAGAGAGAGAAAACCTTCTGGCTGCCGCTCTGTTTCTGCGCTTGTTTTATAATTTCTGCTTTCACCGCCTATTTTGATAGTCATATTTCGGTTAATTACACGAATGATCCTCATATTTAGAATTTGTATTATGTTCAGTTTTGGAAGTTCTCATAATTATAAACATGGGATATTGGTTTTGCATCTACGTTTGGAAAATCAAGATTGATTTGTTAAAAATCTCAAGAGTATCAGTTTTGTGGTTCAATTCAAATAATTGAAATAGTGATCACTTCGGAGGTGACAGGAACCGAATATTGATAGTGAGCATGGCAATTTTGCAAATCTGCAATATTTTAAGGGTTAAAATACCCGATTAGTACCTTGTGGTTTCAGAAAATAACTATTAATACCATGCGGTTTCAGAAAAATACATAATTGAAAGACTGATTTCTTATCGGTTCCTGATTTATGTATCATTTCATTGCAAAGTACGTGTTGGTTGTCTTGCATGCCACTGTTGTTATGAGATGATATTTATTAGTTCTGGTCATAAACTTTAATTGGGGGCCGAAACGCTAATTTTGATAAATGAGAGACTGAAACGTTGATTTTTTAAAATTTCAATAAAAAAGATACATAGAATTTTTTTCATTTTTTTTCAATCATTTTTCATCAAAATGGGGGAAGGGATTTTGCATCCCCGACTGTCTCCACACCTATTTCCTACTCTGATCACCGGGAGTGGAAGAACTTACATTTTTTAGATTTAGAGACAAAAAAGACGTTGAATGGTTAAAAGAATCACTACAACGAGAATCAGTTTACGTTCCCTGTGGCTTTTGCATCTTTATTGCTATTCAACGGATATATATAATACATTATAAAATTGTGAAAGTTGGTTTATGAGAGAACCGAGTATTGATCGAATTCACAGATCTCTTAACCTATTCGGGCTTGCAAGAACAGCCATGGTCATGGGACATTCAATGGTTAGAGATCAAGCTTCACATTGTTTAGCAGTTAATTTTTGGGTAACTATGCATACAAAAGAAAAATACACTGCCTCAGATACGAGGAGCTTTCTGTCACGCGCTCAGTAAAGCCATGTACATTTGGCATCGGAAGAACATGATTTTTACAATACAACTTGTAAGAAAAAAACACGAACTACATTTTCGCTCTTTCATTTTTATGCCACTGAATGATAATTGATCCACATTTCACTTATCTTATACACCTAACATGACAGCTCTTCTCGTCTCCGATATATACTACTGATTTGGGAGGAATAACACTATTACAGGGTGATATATACTATCCGATAAGCACTGGCGGAACTGCTATAGGGCTAGGGGGGTCAGCTGACCCCCCTGACTTTTATATAAAATTTACCAAAATACCCATGGGGTATTAAGTTAATGAGAGACGGAACCAACACATTAATTTTGGGGTTGCCAAAAAAAATAAAATCAGCCCTAAATGTACCTAATTTTGTGCGAACTTCAATTTTCACTTGTGGAAAAAAAATTCACCCTCTTAATTTTAAGAGTTGTTTTATAATTTTTATAATAATAAATTAACTAGGTAGATATTAGAGCTTAGAATAGGATATAATAAAAGGATATAAGTATTCAAAATAGTGTTAAATTAATGTATGTAATGCTGATATTAAATAAAAATTCATACGTGTTGCTATTGTAAGTAAAGTCACTATAATCATTTTTACATTTTATTTTCTTCTCATTTTCTTTAGATTTTTGGTCATTTTCTTTTTGCTTTTTAACATTTAGAATTATTAATCTTTATGTTGTATCACTACAAAAAATGTTGTGGTATATAATGTTGGATAAAACTTTGCTTTATGGTTTTGAATGCAATTAAAAATTGTGAGTTTCAAAACTTAATTACCCCATTAAGTGTGGCTCTTTATTGGAAAAAAGAGTTACAAAAGAAATGCATAAAATGATGGTTTCCAACCATTTTTTCTTGAAACTTTTCAATAACCTTTTCATGAGAAATAAAATACATGTCATCATACACACATTCACACACATACACATGCATACATATAGAGAGAGAGTACCGCACCATCAACGGCCCGATCGTGGCTCGGTGCCGTTTCCGCCGAGTCACATGTGATAGGCGTTGTACCTTGGTAACGAAGTGCCCCATTTATCCAGAAGCAGAGGTGGCGGGACAAATATCGTTTAAGGGAAACTGCTTGCAGTTACCTCGTCTCGGACTTTAGTCCATTTCGGTATCATTTACATTATTTTATGTTAAATCTTGTATTTGATATTTATATATTTGAGGAAACCATTTTCTGTTTATTTGTCAATTTATTTTCCGTAGAAATTATTGTATTTATTTACAACGTACCCAACAATCTTAAACGATATTCTTATGTTTCGTACGTTAATACAATAATTTTGGTGTTTGGATAAACAGAAAATTATTTCCGTGGCTAAGATATTTCTTTGGAAAATCCTTTTTGGACAAACTTTCGTTTTAAGAAATTGATCGATCACTTGATCAGGTGGGTAGTTGGCAGCAGATATTAGTGAAAGCATGTCACGTTTTTCATAATGTTGTTATTTATACATTCTTGGTGTTTCCTATTAAGAAAACAAAATACTGTGGTCATGGTACTGTTAGAAATATGGAAGTATATTTGTAGAAAATATTGCTAAACATGCTTAGATATATCTTATGTTGGTTTACATGAACATGGAAGCATCTTATGTTTGTTATTTTTATACATGTTTATAACTCATTTGTATAATACATACTTGTGTCATTCCATGAATGGATAATGAGTTGTCCTTGTATATATATATATGTTGTTTAAATGATCTTGGTGATTGTATGGATAATCATGTGTATTTGTTTTATATACTGGCACCCAATTGTTAGTTTATGTTTGGTAATATGTATTATTAACTGCATGTAATTTAATGGTGTTTGTAAATACATGTGTAAGATGATTCGCTCATTTTATGTAAGTGCATGATATATTTGGTTTGTACTTGTTATAAGTATTATCAAAATTTTATTACTGTAATCTAGTTATCGAGTCTAGATTAATTTGTTATGATCTTATTCCCACCAAAGGGTAACTCAATTTAACTTATCACCATGAATAGCATTGAGTTCCACACAAAATGATAAACCTCTCAGTATGCAAGTGATATGACCAGTAGCCTGGCATATACTTTATTAGAACATTGGATTTTGTGTGTGTATGTGTGGGTTATTTATGCTTTCACATTGATATGCAAAGTGGGTACGCATTACATGGATATAATTTTCAGTTTATTAGGCCAGGCTTGGAAATTCAGCAAGTTGATTGTTTTCTACAAGTAATTTGAGTATGCTTTATGTAATAAGTATAGTTAGTAGATACTGATGGTGATTAAATTGGTTTGTGAAACCGGTTTCTGAGTTAGACCATATATAATGCATAATGGTTGTTTATTTTAGTTGTTGTGAGATGCTAATTATATTTGACAAACCGCTTTGAATGGGTTGTGTGTATGTGAATATGTCGGTTTTGAGCTATATGTGTTACATGTATAATATGTAAATACATGTTTAGTTTGAGTACAACCTTTTAATGGGTTATTTAGTAGTAAACGGCTTATTAAATGCTTTATGAGTTACATTCTGGAAATGGTGGCCCCATTTATTTGATTTATGAAATAGTTTTGGTATTGTTGTTACTATAATAAATAATGATGTTTATTTTATAGTGAACCTTTTTATTTACATTTACATGAGTAATCTGGTTAGAAACTACATTGTATTGTTAGTTTATTTTACATGTTTTTTGGTTTCATGTTAATAAAATTACTAACAATTTCCAATGAGTTTTTTATGTAGACATGGATCTTTACATGGAATTGGAGGATTGGTGATTATTCAAAACAGTTCTAGTAAAAGCCATTAAATTGGGGATTACGACAGAACTGGTTTCGAAATAGTTCTTGTAAAACCATTTTCTGATTTTCAGAATTGGGGGCTTACGACAGAACTGGTTAAATTCTGAGATTGTTCTGTGTAAAATCAGATTTATCTGGTGTTTACGGCTGAATAAATCTTTCAGAATTTGATAATCTTTTTCGGAAATGAACTAGAATACTCTTGCAAAATCAGTTTCTTGAAACCATGCGTGGTTATAGAATTTTGGTGTTTGCGAATGAGGAGTTTTAGTTTCATTTTTCAAAATTAGATTGTGCGTGTTTGTTATTTAAGATAACAAACAGTTTCCTGCGGGAAACGTCCGGAACACAATGGGTGCTGGAACTGACCAGAACATTGTGGGTGCCGGTGTAACTCCTATTAATTTTGCATGAGTGCATATTAATGACGGGGGTTACTAATTTTAAACGACCATTATTAAATACATTTATGTGGTGAAATAATGGGTCGTAACTCCTTTTAGTTGTGATTTATTGCAATTTAATTTGGAGGGTTACAAATTTTGCAACGGTGATCATTAATGAGATTAATGACGAGTATTTATAACTTCTTATTAATTGTGGTTTAATCGCAATTTAATTTGGAGAGTTATATATTATTGTAACGACAGTCGTTGTTGGCATTTATGGAGAGTTTTATTAGCTACCTACGAATTGCATTGACGAGTCGGTTACATATTTGGATGAAAGTTTATTTAATAACAAACTTTGTTCATACAAGAGCAAATAATTTAATGATAGACAAATTATAAATGACCGTTGAGTTTTATTTTAAGAATAAACAAATATCGGTTAATTTATTATTTGTTGAATAATATCTTATTAATTTGCTGAAAGAACATTTAATAATTTATTAAAATTAACATCTTATTAATTTGTGGGAAAAACATTTAATAATTTGTTGAAATAACATTTTATTAAGTTGTTTAAAGAACATATTACAAATATGTTGAGATTGCTATTATTGAGAATAGTAATTTAGTAATATTATATTACGTTATTGGGGGAGAACCCCGAAGGTCCCACAAATGTGGGGGTAACCTGTCGATCATGTAGATCAAGAATCTAAACGTACTCAAAAGTGCCTACGGGCGAGTGGGAGAAAACCTAACGGTTTAGTGGTATGGACTTAAAACGTCTGAAATAAATGATATCGTTTCATTTACCAAATTGAAATCGATTAAGTTTCTCCGTGACAGTGTGCATGTCCTAAGTGAGGACAAAGGGAATGCACAAACTGTGGGGGGTTAATGTGTGAAAACATTTTAAACGTTTGGAAATCCACTAACAAGTGCAAACATCCAAATCTGAATCATGACTAGTGGTTTTTGAAAACTAAAGGGCAGTAGCCTTTCGGTAGGCAAAACACTAGGATCAAATTGTGATAAGTTTGCTTGTTTGTGGCAATGCATGAGTGACTATTTGTTCAAAATAAGCATTTTAGTCGACACTCTTGTGGTCAATAATGAGATGTTGAATTATTCAACCAAGTCACTGATTTGACATGATATAGTAGGTGATCAAAATATAAAAGTTTAAATGTTTTATTTTTCTAAATCTATTATTTAAATTGAAACACAAATATGAGTTTGTGTTTGAAGCAATGTATTGCTAAGTCTTCAGTTCGAAGTTTCGAACGGAGTACATAACCAAATGGTTCGATGCATTTGAGATGAGTGCAAAACCAAGAAGGGTTTTAAAAGATATTTTCTCAATTTATTGATGGATGTATTAAACACTGATATGTCTACTTGATGAGAAGTAAAGATAAATCAGTCGAGATATTCATTCAAGTAAGAATGAATACGTGAATTCTATTGTTGAGGATTAAGGCTTGTGAGAAAACATGTTTAATCATGGGTGTTCTGTTGTGTTAATCTATCAACTTTAATCCAATGATTAAGTGTTAATCATTAAATGATAGACTAATTTTGGAAGTGTTAGATATTGTCTAACTAGTTCCGAAATGGTATATTCACATGGATATGAATACATGATCAGTGTGATTGAAACGGTGAATATGAGACACCGTTCACATAATTGTGTTGATGGAATGACACCAATCGTTAAAGAACGACTTATTATGCTCTCGAGCAAAAATGTAGTTCTTAAACGATGAATATCATGTTGATAAGTTCAGGATTAAACTCTGAATTTGTACGGGAAGTAAGCTTTCCGCAAACTATGTGTGAACAAACTATCGCTTAGGAAGTTGGACCAAACAGTCAGAATTATAGAAGGCATGGTGCCTGACTATAAGTTCGTTAAAGTTTGGTGCTACCTAAGAAAGGTCTCAATCTTGTTCCTTGAAAGATTTGGATAGGATCGAAAACGGTAGATTGTGTGTTCATCGGATAAGCACAAAATATAGTGCTGATCGGTTTCTAGTGCATTAGGCATATGACTTTAAAGTGCATATAGAACATTGTTCTATGCCCGAGAAGCATATTTTCAAAAGGAGAAGTTTTCCGCAAAACTCTAACGCCTGGCGAGTGTGACCAATACGTTGAGGGTTCAAAGCATTACGCTACCCAAGACAGGTGAACACTCAAACGATGCTGGAAAAATGTGGAAAGTGAATCTTTTAAGGAAGATGAAGTGCATCGGCATGGTAAAAGGGTAAGTAATGAAACTTCCTTTGTCACTTGACCTTTATGAGTGAAGGTGAATCGACGACATTGAAATAATCAATGTTTTCCATATAATGTGTATATGGGAAGATGCCATCAACAATGAGGTTGATAGGCATGTGAGAAATAAAGTCAATTACTTTAAGTAAACTGACGGTTTTGATAATTTTAATGTCCATACTCTAATCTCTATGAAAAGACGCATCATTAATTAATGAGAACATGTGTTTTATAAATGAAGATCTAGAGAATTAGGAACAACCCATTGGGTCGTGGTTCCGTGTAAAGTAAGCCATGGTGCAAAAACTTGTTAAGTCACTATATGGACTAAAACAAACACCTAACTTATCATATGTAGTTTCTTGTGCGTCAAGAACTGCACTAGACCAGATATAGCCAACTCAGTGAGCATACCGAGTAGTTTTGCCAATGAGGCTTCTCAGATACATGAGGTATACTGCCAATCATGAACTGCATTATACGAGATGTCCAAAATATTTGGAGGGTATTTTGATACCAAGTTTCTCGAACTTTAACAGTACAAGGTCTACGAGTGGATATGTTTGTACTTAAAGAGGTCGCAGTCTCATGGAGGTCTGTGAAACAGACATGCATAAGTGGATCAACTATGAAATCAGAATTCATAATGTTGTAGACACTGGAAAAAAAAAAGGCAGATTGGCTGAGAAGTTTTGGGAAGTATTCCAAGTGGCCAAAATCTGTTCCCGCAATAAACGTGCACTGCTGCAGTCAGTCAGTTATTAAACGGGATCAGAATAATTTGTATAATGGAAAGTCCCGACAAAGTCATGACATATTCGTCGGAGACACAAATCCGTAAGAGGAATTGCTAGCAAAAATTATGGTAATGCGGATCCATATACAAAATGCTTGACTCGTGGAGGAGTTGGAGCATCATCGAGGGAAATGGGGTTTGAAGCCCAATAAATTGGAAACCTTCACATAAGCTACCCAACCTGTACTGGAAACTCCAGTCTCAGGTTCAATGGGAAAACTGAACTGTGCGGGTGACCGAACAAAGCACTCAAGAACATAAGTTCTCAGCCCATTTCTATGATGAAGAGTGATAGACCTGTACCATTTTAAGGGTGAGCATGAGGCTCTTAATGAATCAAGTATCTCGAAGGTCGAGTGGGGTGAGTCAGGACACTCTTGACTTGAAAATCACCTATAACGAGTGTGTATGGCCGATACTATGTGATGATCTAGGGCTAAATCACTAGAGCACTCGGTTGAATTTGCCAAGGCAGTCCAGGCCAAATATGGACAACAACCAAAGGGCTTAGTAAGTGGTGTAGAGAGGACACTGTGTGAGTATTACCCTGGTATGCACAAACGCTAAAGGGTTCAAGGCTTTAAGGCTACCCAATAGTAGCATATCAGATTTTACATCACTATGGCAGTTTCAAGGCGCGCGCTACCTGTCCTTATGCAGTGAATTCTCGTGGTTCTCTCGATTGCATTTAGTTGCACATTGCATGTTTTATAATTGCATTCATGTGGGGATTGTTGGATAAAACTTTTCTTTATGGTTTTGAATGCAATTAAAAATTGTGAGTTTCAAAACTTAATTACCCCATTAAGTGTGGCTCTTTATTGGAAAAAAGAGTTACAAAAGAAATGCATAAAATGATGGTTTCCAACCATTTTTTCTTGAAACTTTTCAATAACCTTTTCATGAGAAATAAAATACATGTCATCATACACACATTCACACACATACACATGCATACATATAGAGAGAGAGTACCGCACCACCAACGGCCCGACCGTGGTTCGGTGCCGTTTCCGCCGAGTCACATGTGATAGGCGTTGTACCTTGGGAACGAAGTGCCCCATTTAGCCAGAAGCAGAGGTGGCGGGACAAATATCGTTTAAGGAAAACTGCTTGCAGTTACCTCGTATCGGACTTTAGTCCATTTCGGTATCATTTACATTATTTTATGTTAAATCTTATATTTGATATTTATATATTTGAGGAAACCATTTTCTGTTTATTTGTCCATTTCTTTTCCGTAGAAATTATTGTATTTATTTACAACGTACCCAACATATAATTGCAGAAACAATATATAATTTTGCAAGAGGTTACTGGAAATAAAATTTAAGGGGTTACCAAAATAATCTATCTATAAATTACTCCGAAAAACACTATAGAAAAAAATTAAATTATTGAAAATTATGGGGTTGCGGTCGCAACCCCTGGTCATACATAAGGTGCCCCTGAAGTTGATTACAAAATTATCATTCCATTTAAATAGAAAGTTTGTATTATACATGCACAAAATTCTCTCTATATATAAGCGATGAGCTTAACACTAACAAATCTCAAACTCAATCCCTTATACGATGACCAGTTATACGTGTTATTCCCAACACATGGTAAGTTAGAGCCACAATGGTTTTTTTCTTCTTTCATAGTCTTTCTTTTTTATCATAACTACTTAACTAGTTTGCAAAATTAATAATTTACTGTACTTTATTGATTATATCCTTATTTGCTTAACAATTGTTAATTTCTTAAAAAAGTTAAGGTGCTTTTTAATAGCTTATAAATCAATTGTGGCTTTTAAATTAGCTAGTTGTTTAGTAGGTTGTTTACATGATGTCTACCTTGTTATTTACACGTATTAATTAAGTTGGGTAAACTTATTGTTTGGCTTATTTGATTTTATTTCGAATAAAATTGTTGTTTCACTTTGTAACTTATTTAACTAGTTAACTTCATTGATTTTTTTCTTGTTTATATGATTTAGTAGTTTATATTGAAAATGATATATTTGAAAGTTTGTCGAACGATATTATTATGCATCGCTTCAAGATATGGGTGACCGTATGAGTCGATTGTAAATTAAGTAACAATGTTTGACCTTTTGCAGTTTCGTTTTTCTTAATTTTAACTTTTTTTATTTTGTCAATATTTTGACCCCCTCGTTTAAAGTTCGGCTCCGCCACTGTCGACAAGTAAAGAGTTATTACAGATGAATTTGCGAAAGAAAACAATGCCGAGTCGAATTTGATTCCCCTATGGTTATCATGGCACAAGAAATGCTAATTCCTGCCCATCTCACTTGCATACTCAAGCATTATTGTAGCTATGACCTCTTAAGCCCAAACAAGCATCAACAGCTTCAGAAACTGTGAGAAAGATCCACCCTTGTCCAATTTTTTCGACAAATTTGGCTAGTTTTAGCTTGTGAATTACTTGCCATCCTGGGTTAGCAATAGCAAACTGTAGAGGAAGAAAAGTTAATTTTTGTATTAGTCTTTACACCTTAAGAAAATCTAATTAGTACTTTTACATCAGATACATCTTATATGGTACTGTGAATCCTAAGGTACCGATAACAATGGCACCCTTACTTTGTCTTGTTAACGTTGGTCCCTTTTGGTTACTTTCAAATTTACAAAACTTAGATTTCTAGTGGATTTGATATAAGTATAATTGAAGTATTGCAGATATGCTTGGTAAAAATGGAAGAAATATACTTTTCGTCAATATTGAGAACAGATAAGTAATTAATAATAATTTAAATCAGGAGAGAGTAATATAATGTTGTTTAAAAAATATATTAATTCTGCTTCGAAAAAGGTAGTTAATTTCGATAGTTTGAATACACCTTGTATGATGAACCTAAGGCTGAGCTTTTATGGTTTCTCGGCCTATATAGCCGGAAACGTTAAGCTAGATGTACCCAGCGTATGTATGTACTTCAAATTTCCACGTTTTACTAAAAGCTGCGACCAAACAGATCCTAAGTTTACTTTTTTACAGTGTCATATAAACTTGTATACTTTTAGGTAAAAAATAGAAATCATGTATTTACCACGTTTGGTTAACATTCCCAATAACTTAAATCATAATACCAAATCATTTTGAAAATTATTTTGTGGAAAAGATGTATATTGAACTCTGGTAATGTAAGGTTTCTAATAGTTAGAAAAAGAGAAGTATATTACAGAATAAGTCCTCAAATGTTAATTATAATCAGACCTCTATGCCGCGTGTTACCAACTTTGTGTGAAGTTCTTCCAGTGCAATAATACCTGATGTGTCAATATTTGTGACATCTGTAATTGAAAAAAGGCGAAGCATTTTTTTACTGTGTTCAAATGCTGTCAAAAATTAATCAAATTGAAGTAATGCATGTTTAACATACTGGACATGTCCAGAACCAGCATTTGTATATCTCCCTTTTTATTTTCATCGGCACCATCTTCTTCTATCACCCATCTCATAACCCTGAAAAGCCAATAGCAACTGAGTCGTTATTCTTGGTTAACAATATTTGGCTTGCAGTGAAATTTATGTGGGAATGGTGACCATTTGAGTAACATACACAAGGAATGTGCAGAAACTAGAAAGCATGAAAGTATTTTTTATTACAACTATAGGACTTTTTAGTATATGTATGTTAGTTTATTTGGCACATTTTGAGAAATATCTTTGTAACTATCTGGATGCATACAGTATGCATTAAGGTTGTAAGGTTGTTCTACCTGTCTCTAACGAAATTGGCATTTGCGAAACAAAGGAAGCCAGCGTTTATTCTGAGAATTAAAACGCCCGGGGTTTTGATGGTCACCGGATATTGCTTGGTGTCGCAGAAGATATCTGTTTCCGGGATTCTCCCTAGTAATTCTGTCCCCGGTCTTATGGAATTTAGTATTATCTTGGCTACAGAAATAGTCACCTGCAAAAATGTCACATACTCAATATATATGTATATATTGTTTTTGCCAATCAAGCCTAGTCATCATTTAGTAATCATCTTTTTAATAGCACTGGAAAGAAGAACAGAAGCATAAATCATTAAGTTACTCAATTGAACAGAGAGTTACACTACTGTCTAAATAGAATTATCCAAATTTTATATCGTTTTCATAGAAACAGAAATGGACCTGATGGTCTTCAAGTTTTGACATTGTTGGTCCATATTTGCCATTTGGGATGCAAATTCAATCAATGATTAAATATGGGCAGTCTAATAGTAATTATAATCATGTTGAAACCATTCTCTTTTTCTTGGTCATTTTAGGCCTTTAATATAACAAATAGATGACAAAGTTTAAGACTTTACTAAATTAGAATACAAATTCTTTCACGTTTTAAAATAATAATGCCTCTGCTAGAACTGAAACTGCAATTATACAGGTCTGCTTTAGAATTTGGTTTGTTTGAGACCGGAAACAAGTTTACTCGTAAGTTGTAATCAAGCATTCAATTACATTACATTTCGGTACTTAAAAAATAAGTTCTGTAACTAACACACGTACTTTTAAAATTCTTGAAAACTATTACGGTAACTACTAACTAATTCAACAAGTGTTTTTGTTTCCCTTGAAACAAAAAGAACAATTTCCTTAAAAAAGAACACATGCTACTTTTACTAGTATCCTGCTAAAAAGAACACATTTATAATTTATTGATTCAATAAATATTTTTAATTGAAAATAAAAAAAACATGGTAACATCTTCTTGTAAAAGTTAAATAATACAATTTCGAACAGTGACGACATTGCTGTCAAGGACTCAAGTCAATTATAGAAGCAAACTAGCAAACTGTGTTTTCAAGTGTATTATGATGATCACTTCTGAAAAAGGGTTGACCTATGTCACATATCTGGATTATCTTACAAACAAGTACGCAAATATGTCGTTTACATTTTATTGTATACCCCACCATAAGCTGGTTCCATCACAAAATAGAGCCCACACACCTTTCGCATTATTTTTAAAAATTATTCAGAACTAAAAAAATGCTTCTCACGATCTTTCGGTCATGGGGCCAAAAATATGTATCAGCTTTTTAGAAAAGTGTGAGGTGGTTGACAATTCCTAAGGCTTAAATTTTCTATTATTATTGCAATTTCCAAGACTTAAAAGTTAGACTCACTCGAAAATACTTTTCATATTATTAATTTTTCAATTTTTATATTCTTAATGTACATTTGATATGGTTGTTATCAATACACATATAGTATATGACATGCTGATTTTGCTTCCATTTTTAGTAAATGCATCCGTCTATACGCAAATGAAATAAAATGAATTTACTAGTAGTTTAGGTAAATAGTTCAAAACAAAAAATATAAACATGGAAATAATTACCGCAATGACAAGACCAATTTCAACTGATACGAACAACACACCAATAAAGGCGCCAATACAAGCAAGGAAATCAAATTTGTCGACTTTCCAAATATGTAAAGCTTCATTTATATCGATTAGCCCAGGGAGTGCGGACAAGATAATCGAGGCGAGGATGGCAACTGGAGTGAAATATAATAGCTTTGTTAACAACAAAAGAGATATGAGCACTGTGATAGCCATTACTATATTTGAGACGACACTTTCACACCCAGCGCTGAAATTTACCGCCGTTCTTGAAAATGAACCTATTGAAAGCAAGTCATCATAGAATCAAACTCATTATTCTTGTTTTGGGTTCTCAGACTTTTTGTTATTTTTCTTCTCAATTTAGTTACACCTGTAGTGAAGAGTTTCGAGTCATTTCTTAAAATGTTTTGGAGTTGATAACTTGGTTTACTTATGATCTGGAGAACTATTCTTATACTGCAAACGAAAACTCGACAACTGCGGACGCATCGTTATTGAAAATATTTACTTCTTGGTAATCTGTTAAGGTAGTTTAAGTCGTGTAGATTAATGGAAAATGACAATATTAATATAATTTAGCACGTCTGCGCGTGCCTAAAGAATATTCATAACGAACTTACCAGTTGCAACATAACAAGAAGTTAGAGATCCTACAATATTCATGAACCCCATAGCTATCATTTCCTTATTTCCATCTATATGGTAGCCTTTAATAGAAGCAAAAGATCTCCCAACAGCAATAGCTTCCTGTAAAATCAATAATTGATTTTTTTTTTCATTCAAAAAGAAATAAATAATATAATGATTATGGAAAATCTCATGACCATACAGTTAGAGCAATAATTGCACAGATTAATCCAATTTTGGCAGATTGGCCAAGTTGTGGGCTACTAAATTGCAACTGATCAACTGAGCTTGGATTTATCCCACCCTTGAAATATCTTACTATCTTTATTCCTCGCTTATCGGCTTTTGTTACGTATACAAGCAGAGTGGACAAAACAACTGAAATAAGTGGTGCTATTGCTGGTATCCAGAAAAGCTTTTTGTTCCTTCTACCCTGCATTTAAGAACAGAGTTCAAATTAATAAAATAAAAAGTGTTTTTTTATTGCAGTTTGATTGCTTGACGTCCTTCTTTAGGTTATAAAGTTTACCAAGTCAAGTTTTTGTCAATTTAAGCAAACGCTAGAAAGTGATAAATCCAAACTTATTTTGGCTCATTCTGTAGCTTCCGTTTAAAAATCTTGTTTTGTTTCGGAAGAAAACATTACTAATCGCCCTCCATCCCCTCCCCATATAATCGCCCGTCTCCTCTTCTAAAATAAGTAACTAATCTATGAGTTCAATTAATTGATGCTCACCTTGTACATGGCAGCTTATAAACTAGTCGTGAACAGGTGAACAAAAAAGCATATCTACCGGCTTGTATGTTAAACTACATCCATATGTGCTACTTGGAAAATAAAGTAGGATACATTTGGGATAACTTTTCTTTTTGAAGTGGTTCAAACTTTTAGAAAGTACTATATCTTCGAATATTTACTACATATGGTAATAACTAATAAGTAATAACAAAACAGAATCACTGACCAATATAAAGATACGTAATACAAATCAGACAATCATGATGCAAAAGTGTCTACTTACAATGAACCTGGTAATTAAGATGAAGATGAGGAACGAACAGCCGAGAACAAAGTTCATAGGGAGCCACTGCCATAGATAAACAAAAATATAATTAAAATCAAGAAGAAAAAAAGAGAGGAGAAAAGGCAAAAAAAATGATTCATCTTTTGTTGTATTCATATAAATTGAAAGACTCGAAACTTACAGAATGGTCATGAAGTGATCTAAAGACGGAAGTTAAAACGGAAACAACGTCGGTTTTTGTTGTAAAACGGCTAATCCCGAGAAGGCCCTTCAGTTGTTGAAGACCAATAACAATAGCTGCACCTGCCATGAACCCGACTATAGCCGCGTGTGATAAAAATTCCACAAGAAAGCCTAGTCTGCAATTAGTAACTAGCATTTTGAGAAATTATTTGTTCTAAAATATAAATAAATAAAGTACAATAAACAAAATGATGTGAAAAGGACAAGGACCTAAATAAACCAAATGCAGCTTGAAAAGTTCCAGCAAAAAAAGTTGCGGTGAAAACAAGCTTTCTATAAGCATTGGGATTAGCTATAGGATCCTCTATATCCTGTATCATTGAAGATATCAATAGTGATACCACAGCCACAGGTCCAATTGCTATCTCTCTCGAACTCCCCATTAGAGCGTAGATCAAAGGCGGAACAACGCTTGTATCTATCATAACAATAACAAATGTTTAATCGGCGACAATGATAGTGATCATGACAATGACAGTTTACTACATTTATTGTAATTTTTATGGATACTTACACAAACCGTACTGGGGGTCGAGTTTGGCTAAATTAGCATACCCAATACTCTGCACAAAACCACATCCATTTCATAATCAGGAAAAGTAATAAACTAAACTATAGTGAAGAGGTAAAAAAATTCTAAAAGTTTAATTACCTGAGGAATACTGAGACTAGCTAGTGTTAAACCTGCCATTACATCTTTCTTAAACTTGGATAAGTTGTAACTATTGGCTAAGCTAAGGATAGGAAAGAGTCCCTTCAAGAGCGAAAAAGCTAACGTCGATTTAGATTGTTTTAGAGAAGATGATGAAGGTAGCCTTTCGAAGCTACTGCGAGGGAATATTGAATGTTTTATCGTATCCGTAATTTCTTTTAGCATACTCGGTGGCTCGGGATAATTTAAGACCCATTTAGCTCTTTCTGTTCTTCTGTTGTTAAAATATTCTTGTTCTTCTCCCATGTTCAAGCTTTCTTTAGGAAGTGAACTCATTGGTTAAAGTACTTAAGCTGAACTCATAGTGGGCTCCTTTTATAGTAATCTCCGGTAGGCACACATTTTAAAAAAGGAGAATAAATTAATGGTTCGTGTAGCATTCAGAAAAATAACTACTAATTGTATCCCCAGATATTCATTGTATCTATAGACTAGTCCTCAGTTTTATGAAGAATAATAATAAATTGATCTCTGTTGTTTCATTTTTGTCACCTGCAGTGCTTGTTAATTTAGCTGCAATTATTAAGCGAAAAAACTAAGCTTATTTGACGTTGAGAAACAAACTGTGCACCCTTCACTCTAGAAATAGGAAAAGATCAATACTTAAAACTATCATTCTATCAATGAAATCCATCTTAAAAGTTCCAAGAAACGAACAAGACGAAGTGAAATCCATTTTAAAAGTTCCACGAACCGAACGAGACGAGTACTTAATTTTGTATGAGAAAATTTGTGCACCCTTCGCTCTAGAAATAGGAAAAGATCAATAATTAAGATAAAAGTTATGAGAGAAAATATTGAAAAAATGAAATTCATCTTAAAAATTCCGCGCAGCGCAAGACGAGTACTTAATTTTGTATGAGAAAATTGGAGATGAAATTATCATTTTCTCCAAACTAAGCCATATCTCAAGATGTAGTCATTAGATTCCATGAACGTAAGTGTGTTTCAATTTGATAGGGTCAAAATTTGTACAGTAGTTTTCAAGAAATTATGGAATTATATTTACTTCAAAGTTCAAATCAACAGAGCTAAGTATAAAATTTCCCAAGACTATCCGGACCAATGATGTAATATATCCTCGTTGAGTAGTTGCAGAATAATTGGGACCAAGATGAAATTACAGAAATAGAAATCATGTTTAATAGCTGATGTGTAAGTATATTGGGACCACAAATGACCGAATGATTAGTTCTTACTTCTTAGAGATAAGATAGCTAGATTCTGGTTTTGGTGAGACAAATTGATATAGATTCTTTATGATATTAAGAAAGTTTAAGAATATGGTACTTATATTATGTATGTCTAACCACAGAGTCCAAATACTCTGCCCTATAATCTCCATCCCATTCTGTTTTATATTTATTTTTTAATTCTAAATAGTTATTTAAAAAAATTATTACAATTACAATTACAATTACACATGTATCACTACATTTCAATACTTTTTTTCTTACAAAAAATTCAAATATATTACATTTTGAAATTAAAATAATAAGTGATGTAAATTAATTATAAAATTCAAAAAAATAATGTAACTTGACAAAATGTCACAATATTATGAAATATGTAGTAACGCTTTATAAACATAAAAAAAATGTTATAAAAAAATAAAATTTGAACGAAAATAGCTAACTGGATACGGAATACGGTAGAGATTAAGGATAGAAAATTTGGAGCCACGACATACCCGAAAATCTGTATAATTACGTATTATATCTCCAAATCTGTTAGTTCTTACATATGTCAAAATGTGATTGTAGTGATGAGGTAAAATATCCTGAAAATATTACAATTTTACTATGTGTGAGCGTAAAACTTAGCCATACAACCACAACAGTCGGACTGAATTGTATGGTCTTTTGAACAGCTCGGGTCGGATTCCTTAGCTAAAAGAAAAAGGAAAAATAGATTTAGTGACCCCAACTATCATACATTAATAAAATGGGGACCAAACTATCGACATTAACAATTGAGACACCGAACTATATATTTTTTCCTAAATTGGGACCTCCGTTAATTTAATTGGACGGAAGTTAAGTTTAAATTACATTTCAGTCCCAAATTTTATAAAACATATGGATTTAACCCGAAAAGTTTATAAATTTACATTTTTAACATATTTATTAACAAATAATTACATATACATGCTTATACGTATAAATAAAATACAAAAAAAATACAAAAAAAAAAAATATATAAAAAATACACAATTTATAAATATATATAAATATAAAAAAAAACTAACTTTTTTTTTAATATTTTTTAAAATTAAATATATTTTTTATAAGGTATGCACTTTTTTAAGTGCCTTTTTTAAAAAAAATATATTTTTTGTTCAAAAAAAGTTGAATTTTTTCTATATCGTTATACATACATATATATATATATATAAATTGTGTATTTTATTTTTATGTAATGTAACTATTTGTTTATGAGTATGTTAAAAATGTAAAATTATAAAATTTTCGGGTTAAATTCATATGTTTTATAAAATTTGGGACTAAAATGTAATTTAAACTTAATTTCGGTCCAATTAAATTGACGGAGGTCACCAATTTAGGAAAAAATATATAGCCCAGTGTCTTAATTATTAATGTCAGTAGTTTGGTTCTTATTTTGTTAATGTATGATAGTTGGGATCACTAAACCTAATTTTTTCCAAAAGAAAAAGTGGTTATTTACAATTCAAATTCACTTTTCTGAAACCCGTACACGATGGATGATCAGAATCGAGCTGTCAGCCTGATACGGTCCATCAAAACATTTGGTCTGAGCCGTTCTAAATTGTAGATTTTAATCAGAAGCCTTACTTATTTTTGTTAACAATTCGAGGAGTGTTCTTGAAGGATCAAATAGTTTCCTTCGAGAAACGTTTCTCCTTTTTAATAATATATTTTTGGATGCAATGGCAATGGCTTTAAGATTTTGAGACCAACAATATTGTAAAAAACGTATAGATATACTCCATGGATGAAAAATTAACAAATCAATTTCTCTTTTTGTTTGTTTGTCTTTTAGATAAACAGAAAAATAGCAATGGATAAAAAAGCAGTCGAGACGGATCAATTGGACACAGAACCATCTTTATCCTAAACAACAGATGGAATCTATATAAGAACGATGTCCTAGATTAAGAATTGACATATTGTTTTGATCAACACATATAATCAAGTTGAACTAGAAAAACGTGTTGATAAAGGGTTTTTCATTCATTTGTTTTTCTAGATTTCATTGGTTACTCCTCATAGATCTCATAGATCTGTGTATACGAATTGCACAAAACATGCAAAAACTTTATAATAAATATATAGGTGGTTGGTCCATGCATATAGAATACCCTGATTCGCATGTTTGATATTAAGTGATTTAAAGTGAACCATTTGGGTAGAATGCTGATTGAAGTATCAAAAGTTAGTTATTGGAATGTATCCCTGTAAATCTGATGGTAAACTTTGTTTTATATGTCTCATATAATTAAATAACAATAACGTTATAAGAAAAAAAACAACGACTAATTAAGCGGATAGCAAATTAAAACCCAAAGTTGTTTACTTTATATAAAAATTTATAGATATCTTTACCTGATCATAAAACAAGATTTTAACTCCGTGTTTTTTTATAATGAATTCTCAAACTTTATACTAAATCATCGAATTCTTAAGCAAAACAAAGACAATAAACAAAACAAAATAAGGTTACCACAGCGAAGCGGAAACAAATGCTAAAAATAACATGGTGGACAGACACTACTAAAAATACGACATTTTGGTAACTCTGTATTAATAAATTAAGGTATAGAGTGGTGATATAAGAATAGAATTTTTGACATAGACTCTCGCAGACACTCAATGTAGACCATCAGATCATATATATGAGGGTAAATCAATTATCCACATTAAGTCTCTGTGAGAATTTATGTCAAAAAGTCTCTCCTTATATCATTAGTCAAATGTATATTTAGATCTACAAAAAAATGGATATTGACGACAGAATTTTCTGTTTGCATTTGAGCTTGGTAGGTCACAAAACGTGCCGGTTTATTTTCTTGTTTATATACTCGGTAAGAATTCCCATAAGAAACCCATGCCATTAATTTTCTTAAGCTTACTATTGGGAAGTTAAAATTGACAAAAGTATGATGTTAAACAAATATATATACCAACCAGTTTAATCCTAGCAGTAATATATATATATATATATATATATATATATATATATATATATATATATATATATATATATATATACTTTTCCAGTTCAAAATGATTGATGTTGATGAAGAAAATTTCAAATACCGGAGTTTAGAATTTCAAAGTGAATAACTAGTCCTTGGCTACAACTAATTTTATGGGCCAATTTGAGGTTTCTTATATTAATATTTAAAAAACTACATACTTTTATTTGAAGTATGTTGGTTTTAGAGAGTGGAAAAATTGTAAATAAGTAAATATCTTATTTTCACAAAATACACAAAAAAAACCCCTCAAAATAAGTATGATTCATGATAAAATAACGGCAAATAAGAAAATTCCAAAAATTCCAAAAAGGGCTTCTTTTTCTTTCAAAAGACTTGAAAACCAAAAAAAAAACACAAAAAATCACAAAATACAGAGGAGAAAAAAAGGTCTTAGAACACTGCTACTTGTGATACAGGACAGTGTTTGGAGTTGCACCAAAGATATTGGTGAGGATTAGTGTATTTGCAGGTCTTTGCTCAAGAAGATGGCCAAAAAAGAACATGTTTATAGATCTTAGAACTTGCTGCTGCTATGTGTTGATATGGATAAAGAAAATGAAGACACTGTTGACTTATTGTTTTCAAGTGATGAATCCAGTTTTAGCATCTAATGTGATGTATTTTGTGTTCCATATAGCATAGTTGGGTTTTTTTACTTTTAATTGATCTTAATTTTAGATTTACTGGAATAATCATTTTGCGTTTTCTATGTTTGGTAAACGTGCAAACCAACCTTATTTGGTGATTTATAAAATGTCACAAGAGACATCTGCTTTGACAAGTCTAAAATCTTGTTGAGTTTTACTTATCCGCATTTGTCTTGTTTATTAAATATGATAAGAGTTGAGGGTTTTATTAGGAAGATTTTTCGAAATAAAAAGTTTGCAAAATTAACAAAACATACAAATTTTGAAGTCAAAATATCAAAAATACAAAGCAAAATTTTTCTTTCTAAAATATACAACTCTAATAAATATGTGTAATTGTATGTTTTTATGTTTTGGGAAGAAAATTTTATGTGTGTTTTGATAATATATTTTGATTAATTGTATCTTTTGTGCATTATATCAATAAAGTTTCAGTTAATGAGTAATTTTCCCGACTATATTTAGATCCTTAATTATCTGGTTTTGTCTATATATTGTTTATTTTTGTTAAGATTATAAAGACTCGTTTGTTATTAATAAAGTTGGCCGGTGCTTATTAAAAAAAAAAGTTACAGCCAAGATACTATTTTTTTTCATGACGCTATATTTGTACCCATGAGACGTGGGTCCGTTTTATGACTAAATTAACGAAGACACTTGTTTGACTCAAACCGGTGTCATGTTTTTTCACATAAATAGTGTCGAGATTTAGTTTTATAAATTGCTTGATAGATCTCTGTTACATACCAGATTAAAAAAAAAAAAAAAACTTAGCACTCGACATCCAAGTCATTTATTATGACCAAAAGAATCACGAGAACACTCCATTGATTCAATATAATGTTTTATTGATCTTAAATCCACTTTGTAAATCAGATAGATATTTAAAACAAATATACACGACATTCGAGTTAACAAATTCACACCTCACTCACTAAATTCTATTTTCTCTATAATTTTGATAAGTTTACCTTCAAAAATCAACTACATCAAGCTCACAATGAACTCTCTATTTTTTAAGAATATCGCTATAACTCTTTACAATAGAGAATAAATATGACTGCTAATCAACTAATAAACAATGTAACCCACTTTAATTATGTGTATGTTATTCCTCAAAATATAAATTTTATATTAAAATATAATGTTAAAATAGTTAATTATTGATAGAGAAAATGTTTTGATGATGTATAAAATGTATATGACTCCCTGAATATCAAAAAATTGAATTTTTACTCCACATTTGGAATTTTTTTTTAATGAGACCGATGTAAATGATGTTATGAAGCAAAACTCAAGGACACTCTTTTGATAAAAAAAATGTTTCCTGTGCCTTTTCAACACATACAAGATCATATTGTTTGACATTATTCTAAGGATAGGGTGTACTCAGTTAAGTCTGTGTATTGGTTGCAATTCAGTTTGTATAATACGGCAGCAGACCCGTCATCATCGACAAATTTAAATCAATCTTTTTGGAGTAAAGTGTGGAATGCAAAAACAGCTCTGAGGGTGAAATATTACATTTGGAAGGCCCTTACGAACTCTTTGGCGACTAAGGAGAATATGGTTAGAAGAAATTGTTGTAATAATCCAATCTACCCATTATGCAACAATCAAGTCGAAACAGTCGAACATCTCCTTTTACAATGCCCCTGGATACGGTCTGTTTGGTTTGGCTCTTCTCTCGGTATTCACATTGATGCAGAAACTATTTCTTCATTCCCGCTTTGGTTCGAAAATATAATTATTAACCATACTACGGAGAACAGAATGGAGTTAATTATGAACTTATGCTGGCAGATTTGGAAGGCGAGAAACGAAATGGTTTTTGATAACGAAAAGCTAAAACCCATGAAAGTAATTACCAAGGCGATGAACATGTATAGAGACTTCGTCACGGACTGCTATGGCCGGGGGAAAAAGGGAGCTTGAGTCCAAAGAACATTTCTAAAAAATGGGAAAAACCGCCAAAAAGTTTCATCAAAGTTAATATTGATGCAGCTTTCACTTACGGATTGCAAAGTTTTAGAAAAATATTGTTCGGACTTCGACACTATAGCTCCTGTGGAGATCCAAACGATTATAGAAGATATTAGTGAACTTGGAGGTACTTTTGCCTGGAAGTTCGTTTGGTGTCCAATATCGGTAAATGGTGTTGCCGACTATTTAGCTAAATTAGCAATAGATAATGTAAATTACGCTAGTTCTGTAATTTTGCCTGGACCAGCTGTGGTCTGTTATTTTGAAAGACTCGTTATAATATAATAGAATCTCTATTTTCAAAAAAATATATAAATAAAAAATGTCTAGGTACATTTTTGAAAATATTTATAGATAGATCTCATAAAGATACACAATTTCTTAAAAGAATTACCTTGATCGGTCATTAGAGTCAAAAAATATTATCAAGAAAGGTCTAAAAGATATGTTTGTTTGGTTCAAATTTTATGTTTTAAAGTCAAAAATTAATCTTGCATGTTTCTGGTTCTTAATCATAATGTTTCATAATTGAAGGGGTTCATTATGTACTTATTTAAAATTTAGAAATAAAATAAAACTTAAGAATTACACACTTGGACACTGTGTTTTCCATTGGAAAATGATGAAAAGTTACGTAATTATTGGTACTTAATTAAAGAAAACCAATCTTCTAAAACATTTTTAAAGATTTATACATATGTTACATGATGCTATTGTCTACATATGTTACATGATACTACTCTTTTTTACTTTTTGTTTTTAACTTTGATACTGCATGATTAGGGGTGACCTTTTTGTACCGATTTGTACCAACCGACCTCTTTTCGAACCGAACCAATCAAGTCGGTACCAAAAGTTTGGTATACCGACATTACGGTACGGTACAACCGAACCGATGTTTGAAAGTCGGTTCGGTTTCAGTATTCGTTTAGTGAGTTCGGTATGTTACCGATTTAAACCGAAATGTTAAAATATACTATATAGACTAATAAACTAAAAGACATATATACACTTAATTATTAATATTTTCTTTTATTTCTAGTGAATACTTATAACATTTTCTTTTATTTATAACATTTATTAGAAATGTCTATTATTGTTTACTCTTTTATGCAAAGAAACAAGAAATGTAAAAATAATATAAATATATATTTTTTTTTAATCTAATAATTTAAAACTTTATACTATTTTTTTCCAATACGCACCATTTTTCTATCAGCACTTGTAAAATCTAAATTTTTGTATAAAAACGAAACCGAACCAACCGAATAGTTTAGTATACTGAAAGTTTGGTATATCGAATTTTTTGGTTCGGTAATGGTATAAAAATTCTCAAACCAAACTAGTTTGGTACGTATCAGTATGTGTAGTCAAAAAGTTCGGTACTGAACCGATACCACCTCTATGCATGATGCTACAATATATGTATCAAATTTTAAACAAAACTTGAGAATTCGAGTTTTTAAAAATTAAGTATGTTTTTATGTACTAATCAATAATTCTCCCTTTTCCGTTTACAGTCCCTCGTTTCATGTTTAAAGAATTGAAAGGGTCATTGTAACCCTAAACCAGTACCGTCCGTCGTGGTTCACCAGGACCATCCCTAATCTTCGCCGTAAAACCCTAGTCACCTAATTTCAGTTAGGTTTAACCGTGGCTTGTGTAGACATGTTTGTATATGTATGTATTTGTACAATTGTGCATGTATTTCCATCAATTCATTTAAAACAACTCCAATTCAGTTATAAAACTGATCTAACGGATTTCAATTCAAAATGAATCCAAGAGTAGATTTTCTAGTCGAACTTATTATTGTAGTTACTGGAATCCTAAGATTTTGATCGGATTCTAATTGCTGGTGAGCAGACATGGGTGAAGGCTATATTTGTGGCGAGGCAATTGTTGATGTGTGTGATGTTTCGTCATTTCTAGAGAGAGAATGTGATTGATGAAAATGAATATATAAAAATATATTCAAACCGTCCTTTATATCGTACCTAAAACCTGATTACTTTCACTTACTCTCAATAAAAACTAATTCCAATAAGTAGCGCCTTAATTTCAATAATCGTCCCGAAAACCTGACTTCCCCTAATTTTTGTGGAATATGGAAATGCAAATGGATTAAGTCTAAGTAGTAGTAATTCGTTTAAGAGTACTTATATATCAACTTTTTTTCACATAAATTTCTTGTTTGATCATGGAATGAAGTAATAGTGCAAGATTTTGCACCTCATCTAGGTCGTATAACGTATCATGAGCAAACAAATAACAAATAATTATATAAGGTTTTGGCTGCCATTTAATTATTCAAATTCAGGATTAGCGAGATCCTCCGTTCATTCTGTACGACATGGTACTAAATAATTACTCCAATTCATCAGACAAAGACTCATATTCCGGCTAACATACACCGGACACGGCTCATATACGACAAAGAGTAAATTAATTATACGGTTAATGACCAATTATCTACTTAACATAATTAGCTACGTGTTTGTATAGCACAATGGAAAAAAAACTGCCCTCTAAAATTGCCGAATATCCATGCCTATAAAGGTGAAGTATTAGACTTTGAGGATTGGTCCATATTGTGACTCCATTCAAGATTTTTCCAATGGTACTCCATCTCTATGGGTTCTGGTTTATCCCTTTACATAGTGCTGTGGTATAAAGTGACAATCGTATCAATGCCTACTTTTTTATTTCAAGGCCGACCCACTAGTTTGATTGTAACAACTCATGTTAGTGGGTTGACCTAATGCATGGCTATCCATAATTAAAATACACGAGTACGACGTCTGCTTTTGGAAGATCGAGTCCTCAAGTAAAGAGTGATCAAACCGAGTTAGGTCTAGCTAGTTACTAAGAAACATGAGTTTTTCAAAAATGTTAATGTTTTTTTTTTTAATAATTGGTGGGGAAACCCCTCATTTTTATTTTATTAATTGATGAAAAATAAAAATGTGGGAAAAAAACCCCACAATAAAAGTGCAAAAGAAAAAGAGCCAAAATGCTCAATTTCGAAATAATGTCTGACATAAAGATACAATTACAATCACAGGGATTAAAATGAAAACTTGTAGTAAACTTGAGGGTCTTCGTGAAAACTTGAGGCATATATTACACGTGTCTGGCTTCGCTCAATACTTGTCTGAGAATAACAACCGTCTAAGCTTAGAGAGAGAGCTTTAGAAAAATGTTAACATATCTATACTGTGTACGTGCTTGTTAACGTATCTGTATCGTGTACGTATTGCGTACCCAGTATTTTGGTTACATCGGGTACTTATATATATAATGTCTAACCATAATACATGTAAATTAATTATCAAGATATATTATTTGGTATATAATCAATTTAGGTTTATATATATAACAACGAGATATAATGAGGCACGTATAAGAGATTTTGAGAGTGTTTTGAGTTCTTTTTCTATAATTACTCTTCTATTTTATTCACAGCTTGTATAAAAATAAACTAACTATCCGCAATACACGTATTATTAAAATTTTAAAATTACCGTATTTACGTACCCGTATCATACTATCAGGCCCGGTTGCAGCTCAAGATGGGCAAAACTTTTGTTTCGGGCCTCTAAGAAGAACTGTTTTGGGCTTCTAATTTGTTGGGATATTAAAAAGAGAATAGCATGTAGATGTCACTTTTCATAAGATTTTTCGAGTACAAGTGCTGTGCCGAATTTTTTTTTAAGTTATGGTTATACGGCCCAATAAAAAAAAGTTTAAAAGCTGTTTTTAAGATGTTTTAAGCTAAAAAAAGATATTATAATATCTTTTTGAAAGATATTAAAGTGTAAAAAAAACAGTTTAAAAGCTGTTTTTTTAGTTTTTTTTTTGTTTGTTTGAATTATTAAGATGATCAAAACTTAAAAATCTTATGAGAGTAATGACCCATAAACAAAATTTTTATTAAAAGTTGACCGGCCACCAATAAGCCGTATTAAAAAGAAACTCATTCCATTTCACTCTCGGCTTTTTCAGCAGCAACGTTACAACAACTAGCGAATCCTCCATACTCTCATCCCAGTTATAAACCCTAATTTTCTTCTTCATCTTAATCTAACTGATCCTCGACTTTACCTCAAATACTTATTTTCATAAGTGTACGTACAGTTACAACAGCTAGCAGTCGTTTTAGCCTCACTCTGATTCGAAAACTTACAATTCTTCACGGCCCTCTGTCACAACATAAAGGCCACATGATCCTTTCCTTAGGGTATTTATTCGTTTTTCTTGTTAATTAATTGTGCTAATAAAAACTGTCTTTTTTAATTGATATTTTTGTTTTGTTTTGTAATATGTAAAGTTTACGAGATAATAGTGTTGATTAAAATGAAGTTTGAAGCTTCTCGTTCAAGCTTTCAGAAAATAAGCTTCTCAAAACTAAAATTGAAAAAAAAAAAAAAACTACACTCGATCAACTTGACACGAGGGAGATTGAATAGTTTTGCTATGTTGTCAACTGTTGTCTAAACTTGATTTTAGTAAAGTAATTAATGATTTAATTTGCTCATATAAGAAAACAAGAAGGATTTAAATGTTGCGTTTTGTCAAAATATTGTTAGTTTGGTTTGGTAATTTTTTTAAGCTTGGTTTATATATTTGTGTTTTATTATAATTTAGTTCCAGATTTACAAGTTTTTGCACTGACTTATAATTGCCAGTAATTAATAGTAATAATTCTTACATTCACTTTTACAAAATGTAATAATTTTGTTGGATTTTTTTTTTGTTGACAAAAGGCCTCCATAGTTTTGATTTTTCTCCGGAAACGATATAATGCACGAATGAAAGCATATGAGAAAGAGAATTACTAGGAAACAGTCAGACTATATGACTGGTTCACTAAGCACAAAAAGACTTATATAAGCCACAAGCAGAACACAAAGCACTGTACAAAACTTCGAAGCCTCTGAAGTGCAAAGTCTCACAACCAAAAGAGCACTAATACCACATATATATTCAATGTTCATATCAAATGAAATTTTTGTTTGGTCTTTTCTAGTCAACGGAGGTGTGAGTGACTTTTTTTGGGTACAACGGTGGTCAAAGCCAAAAAGAAAAATAACAAACAATGAAATTAAACTACAAGATCTGTTTTTGCTCGGGGCGTATCTATAGGGCAAGAACCGTCACCGCCGTGATGTGGTATACTAATATTTTAACCACCATGGTAATTACTTATATGAATATGATAATGTGATCACTCAAGTTGAAAACTTTCATACTAATATTTGTCTTTGGTAGGTTGGCTGTTGCCTGTTGCTCCAAATCCTACTATTAAAATCAGTGTTTTAAATAGCGTTATTGTTATCGTAGCGTTTTTTTCGAGAGAAACGCTAAAAGCGTAAATAGCGTTGCTACGTAGCGCTTTGCGGTGTATTTTTTTTTTTTCTAAATACATATAAATATAGCATTAAATTCAAAACATCTAATAAAAATTAACTAAATATATATAAAAAATTGTAACTAATAATCACAAAATGATTATACTTGAGATGTCAGAGTATTTACTTTGTTTGGAAGAGTTTTAGGGTTTGATTCTCTTTAAACTCCAATAATTTCATTAAAATTTTAATCAAAAATATAAAAAAAATTAAAAAAATATATTTTTTTTTGGACTGCACCCGCTATAGCGTAAATAGCGTTCCTATAGCGCAAATTTAGCGTTTTTCCATCCAAATAACGTTTTAGCGTTGCGTTTTTCTTTCAAAAATCATTATATCGTACAACGTTGTGCAACGTTGCGAGATTTTTAAAACAGTGATTAAAATGGACAAAAACATATCGTACTATTATTATAAGCTAATTCAAGGCTCTCAAATTTTATTATTTTTTTCAAAAATACATTATACCTTTTAATTAATTACAATAATATCATCCTCTCATAAAAAATATAAAAAGTAAAAACTAATAACACAATTTATCCATGTTTTACGACTAAACATTATTTTAAGTATTATCATCTTATATTCTATCTTTTCATTTTATTTTTCATATATTTGTATCATAACTGTAAAATTCCGTACTTTATTATTTAATTTATATTCTTAGAATATCCTATTATTAATTCTAAAGTATAAATAATTAAAAAGTTAAAGGTACTAGTGTTAAGTAAGTAACAACTAAAGGACAAGTTAGGTTATTCCTCTTATGATAGATTAGTGTTAATAGCTTTTAATTCTGAAAACGCATAAAAGAAAGTTAAGAGGCAGAGAAGTAGAAACGGTTATGGTAACCGAAATAATAAAGTTTAGAGCATCAACGTCAGAGTTATATATATAATGGGTTATCAACCTTTACTATGAGTGTATTCACCGCAAAAGCAGAATTTATATAATATATAGAGTGATGGAGATTTATATACTTATTTATATAAATATATATAAGCTGTTTGGAAGAGATGGAGACGGGAGCTGTAAGTTTTACATTTAAATCAAGGTAATACATATAAATCCCTACTGAAATGAATATGGTTAACAAGAAATTGGTTCTTAGATTTAATTTAAGTTTAGTTGTCAATTTGGTTAAACCTTGTATACTGTTCCTGACTAATAATAAAGTAAACCGGGCTGATGACTAGTTTTTTTTCAATAAGTTAATGAGTTTGTATTGTTTTTTTTTAAAACTCGGGTTGCAGGCTATTTAATCAAACACATAAATTATGGTTGTTTTGTTGCAATTCATAATCTAGATTAATATATAAATAAAGATAATCTATAGGTTAGTTTTACATTCCATTAAGGTTTGGTTATGTATATCACCTGTAAGGATTTTTGTTTGTTTCTAAATCGGAATATACATGGCAGAAAGAATAGTTGAATATGAAACGAGTTATCTTATAACGTAGTAGCTTTTTTGTATTGCCAGAAGTAAGGTTATAAATTCTAGTTTAATCAGGTTTGCTACATGTCTGGTAGTGTGCTTAAGTTGGTAGGTTAAATAATAACAAGAGTTGAATACAAAGAATGTAAAGAGAACCAATAGTTCACGATCCCAATAGCTTGTAGATGGAGGTATATTAACTATATTTGCTTTATATTTTCATGACTAGTTCTGTAGTTTTAAGTTGTCCACGTTGTCTTGAGAGACAATCCCCATAGAGTTTTGTAACAATATAGAATATTAGACTTATTCATATTTTGTTGCATGACATTTATACGCCACTGTATTGATATAGTGGGACGATTGAATTTCCAAGTGTTATAGAAGTATTTTTAGTTTTTCAACCCGAGTCAGCTAAGTGGGTTTTGTGTTACTATTATAAAGTATCCCATTACATTTTGAGTGATTATTTCTCAAAACAGTATTATCTATATAAGTATATTTTATATCAAAAAAGAAAGAAAAGATTGAGATAAAAAAAGTTGAAAAGAGAAAAAAAAGAAAGAAAGAAAGACTGTTTTATATTGATGGTATGCTTATGAATTGTATTGGTATCATGAGATAAATGAGTACAACGGAGAATCCATTAATAAAGAGAAATTGGGTGACGTTGACAACTAAACGACTGAGTTTAGTTGTCAACGGTTAAGTTAACGATTGTACATAGTTTCGTTAACTGGAATGTTGTAAGGAATAGACTCAACCGTCATGTTGCGATAACCTTAATTACGTAGTGCACGTATGGTTTATACAATTGAGAAAAAGATCGACGATAAAGAGATTAAGTAAGTCAGTCGAGGTTGGTACCGTAACATAATAATTTCATACTTGCGAACAAATAAGAAAGAAATTATTTATGTTTTCATTTCAGTTACTTCAAGTGTTTTATAAGTTATGCAACCGGTAATTTTATTAAATTTAAACGTTTGTTTTGAAAGAAAAGAAAATTCTTATTTTAGTCTCTTATTATATATTGCAAGATTTTATCTCTTATTGAGCTCGTTTAGCTCACCCCACTCATTTTAAATATTTTCAAATTAGCAACTACTATTACAGTTGATATCGAGTCAGTCGGGACTAGACATACCTCATAAAAGTTTTTTAAGTTAATTTTTCACTACGATATAATTTTGGTTTAACTTATATGATGTATAATTTCTTGGTAAGTATCGTAGTTAAGATTGTTATTAATAAATGTATATATTTTTAGTATATTCAGTAATCTACTATATTTATATGTTGTTAAATTAGTCTTTATCTAGCACGTGTCGATATACGTGTTATTCAGTTGTGTGACTACCAAATTAGGTGTGAAATGTTACGATAACTATACTAGTTTTCTATCAGTACTTACATAAGTGAGAACATGATTGTATAGGGACTTGATTTACGGACATTACTTTAGACAAAGTTAGACACACCGTATAATTTTAACGACTAATTATACCCATTAAATCAAGGCCGGAGATCAAACTTGTCTTCACGTCCATTCATTTAAAGACTTATCAATGGGTGATCATATATACGTTTAAAAGATCATGTTTCAGATGTTGGTAATGCATTAATTTGAAGATATAATTAACATAAGCAATGTATGTATGCTACGTATATGCTCATCAAGAAAAATAAAACCTCAATTATGTTATGATAAACAAATCTTTTTAAATATTTTAAAGTGACGTTTAGCCTTGAAGCTAGTTTGTATTAGGAAAAGTACTTACAAAATGGACAAATCCTAACACAGAACAGTGCTGAAATGGTATATTATAAAATTATTGATAAGAAAGTTGGCCGGGCATCAATTTGACAATTTTAGATTATAATGTGTGACAACTCATGATCTCTATATAAAGACTTATGCTCTAATTTTCTTTTATCAATTCAGAACACGTTTAAGTAACCATTCATTACAATTCTTTTAGTAATTTATGTCCGAAGTTCATCCTTACACAATTGTTTTAGTGTGTCCACTTGTAATTTATGTCCTATAAAAGCAACTTGGAATATCACAACCAAAGTATCTCCTCCTCATAATTTGCCCCATAAACTATATTAGTTCCTTTTTTGGTGGAGGAAAATGAGATTCTTTATTGTGTCTAATTTTCCCTACTCGCTCTTGGTATGGTTCCTTCTAACGCACGGGATAGGATTTTCAACCGCGGTGGAGAGGTCAAGTTACATCATCCACATGGACAAGTCGTCCATGCCAAAGGCATTCTCTAGCCACCATTATTGGTACACTTCCGCCATTGATTCCGTAAACCTGCAAGGTTTCGGGTCATCACCAAAGGAACCACACTCGGTCTCCACTTTGATTTATTCTTATGATAATGTAATGCATGGTTTCTCCGCTCTTCTATCGTCGAATGAACTAGAAAGTCTGAAAAAATCACCTGGATTTGTCTCCTCTTATATAGATAAAGAAGTAAAACTTCGTACAACTCACACTCCTAAGTACCTCTCACTCAATCCTTCCACGGGAATATGGCCCGCTTCTAATTACGGAAAGGATGTTATTGTTGGGGTCATTGATTCTGGAGTATGGCCGGAGAGCCCAAGTTTCGAAGATGATGGTAAGTAATTAAGTATTATAACTGAATAATTATTAAAAAAATTTAAAAACGCTATCATCTATTAGGCTAATTATCTAATTCTTAACAGGCATGACCTCGATTCCGTCAAAGTGGAAGGGAATTTGCGAGGAAGGACAAGACTTCAATGCATCCTTATGTAACAAAAAGCTAATAGGTGCTAGATTCTTCAACAAAGGGTTAATCGCAAACAGACCATACATTAATATAACCATGAACTCCCCTCGAGATGATGGTGGCCATGGTACACATTGTGCTTCTATAGCTGTTGGAAATTTTGTGAATGACATATCAGCTTCTGGCTACGCGCATGGCACAGCTAGTGGGATGGCACCACACGCAAGATTGGCTGTTTATAAGGCATATTGGAGTGATGTGGCCGCGTCATCTGATATTCTCGCTAGTATAGACCAGGCAATAGCTGATGGAGTCGACATTATATCTTTTTCTCAAGGCTACGATGAAGATCTTCCTTTCTATGAGAATGTGTATGCAATTGCTTTTTTTGGTGCAATGGAAAGGGGAATCTTCGTATCTCATGCAGGTGGAAATACAGGGCCAGGTTTAGGTTCATTGTTTGACTCAATGCCGTGGACTATGACCGTTGCTGCTGGCAGTGTTGATCGACGGTTTGCTGGAACTTTGACATTGGGAAATGGGTTGGCTATCACTGGATGGTCCAGGTATAGTGCAAACGATTTGGTGGAAAACATCCCTCTAATTTACAACGAAACATTATCTCCGTGTATCTCTACCAGTTTGCTAGCCCAAGCCCCTTATGGTATAATAATATGTGAAAAATCAAGTAATATCTTGAAACAAATCTTTTCCATCAATTCCTCGCTAACCAATATTGCAGGTGCGATATATATTTCTGACGATGTATATTTATATTCTTTTGGTCATTTTTTACGACCTGGCATTGTGGTCAGCTCAAAATATAGGTCGGTATTACTTAACTATGCAAAAATCATGAAATCTTCGGCCTCCATGAAGTTCAAGCAGACCATTTTAGGGTCTAAGCCTGCACCATCTGTTGTTTCATTTTCTTCTAGAGGTCCTTCTCGAACTTACAATGCAATTCTAAAGCCAGATATATTAGCTCCGGGATTACTAGTACTAGGTGCTACGATACCGTCCCAATCTGCAGCTATAATCGGCTCTACAACAAAAGAATATGTATTGCTTTCTGGGACATCTATGTCTTGTCCACATATTGCTGGTGTGGCAGCTTTATTAAAATCTGTTCACCCTAACTGGAGTCCGGCTATGATTCGTTCTTCCATGATGACAACAGCCAATCCATTTGACAACACCGGAAATGTCATTCTAGAAGGGAAAAATTGGACCAACTCTACACCACTTGACATAGGTTCAGGTCATGTTGACCCAAACCGTGCTCTTGATCCGGGTTTGGTTTATGATGTTACTCCTCAAGATTATGTAAATGTGTTGTGCTATATGAACTACACTAACGAACAAGTTTTAATGGTCACACGATCAAAAGACTATACTTGTTCAAACCCATCTCCAGACCTGAACTACCCTTCTTTCATTGCCCTCTACTCTAATACATCATCCCCAAGATTGGTTACCTCATTTCAAAGGACTCTCACACATGTTGGAAGCCAATTCACAACTTATTACGCAAATGTGTTAGCTCCACTAGGTTCCAAAGTTACGGTAACCCCAAATGTCTTGGTTTTTAATGGGCTTTCGGATCAGAAGAGTTTTACTATGGATATCAAATACAGTAGTCACAAAAATGAGACGGTTACACATGGCTCACTCACTTGGATCGAACTTAATGGAAATCACAAAGTGAGAAGTCCAATTGTAGTGTCGCCACAGGTTAAAATCTAAGAACCGAGACTAGAATATGAGGTTCTTGAAAAAATGCATTCAAGTTTTAAGTTTTATCGAATTCGCTATAGTTACCCAGTACTTATACCCTTCGTCATTGTTAATCAATTTTCTTTTACTTATTACTTCTCTTTTTTGTAGAATTTAACTTTGAAAAGAAGCTCCAATCTACAATGGAAAAACAAAGTTAATATCTGTCTCTAATATGCTGACTCAAATGTTAAAAAGGCTAATCTTGTCTTTTTAGCCCAACTTCTTTACTTCTTTCATGTGCAGTGTAACAACTAACAATTGCTAAATTGTGGTAACCAAAAATCTGAAATTTCACATTGAAGCAATGTGTTCCCTTGAGCTGGGGTGGCCTGTTGGCCCAACAACTTATTAAAATGAAAAATAACAAGCATGAGGATTACTAGTAAATATTATCAATATGTCTTAGAAGAATTTTTGTTTCTGGGGAAAGTTTAAATTGTGTTTGTCTTACCTTAGAGACCATCATGGTGAAGTTTGCAGAAAGTTTCTTTCATCACTGACAAATGTACTAGTATTTATTATTTAACTGCATGCAAATATGTTTATCACAAAAACTAAAACTCAATCATGCTTTGGTAAAAAATGAGGTGAATAAAACACGTGCCTTAATTATCTTTTAAATATTCTGGAGGGCGGCATTGAACTACCTAAATAAAGAAAAAGTGTGATTGAAATCAGTGACGGAAACGGAGTTAAAAATGTGAGGGGCTGATATTTTATAATATAATTTTTTTTATATTCGATAAAATATAAAAATCAGGTTCGAATATATCTATTCGGGTATGAGACGACCCGTGCGTTATTAACGGGTATCCAACGTAATTATAATATGGCCCGGGTATAATGGTCTTGTGCTTAGTTAAAAATCAAGGCAATCACTCATTAACATCCCAACCAATTAATAAGAGGCCCAACAGATAAAAATCACATGAGTTGACAAATGAGATTGACAATTGTCAACATCATAGGACGCACGAACCCCTATAAATAGTCAGGTATCACTACTGAAAAAAGTGCATGATATATGAGCAAAAAGAATACAATACAGAGACTTTTCAGAGCTTATCTCAATAGAAAGTACGCGGATAGAAGTCAATTCAAAGACCGAGCATCAATGCTAAGTTAAAGACCAATATTAAGATTAAATTAACAAACCGAGCATAAGTATAATAATAATTGTAATCCCGATCAAGAAGATTCACCTAGCAATAAAGAAACAATACTAACTCGTCTAATATTTCCTATCGTCAATTTATATCATTATTGTTGAGAAGTTTAACTTAACCGACCAGAGTTAATGCTTTATTTAGCTTAATTTATCCGATCAAAGTTAATGATTTATCAATATCCTTACACCGTAAAATGAGGGTTACCAATTTTTAAAAACTTTGATCAAAATGCTTAGAAAAAAAATTGTTATTTTTTTCCGAAATGAGAGGTGAGGACACGGCCCCACCTGCCTGTTGGGTCGATCAGTCGAACACAAAGAAAAGACAGATAAATCAAACCGAGCACACACACAATTTGATAACGGGGTTCACCGAATTGGCTACGTCTCCGGGCCGCTACACGTGTCACTTAATATTATTAAGAGGATTACAAACGTAATCTAACTTGATCACAAACTATGGTTCTCTCGCAAATAGAACTCTCTCTTTACAATATAAAAGGTGTTGAGGTGTAAAAGTGCAATTAAAATACAAGATATTGGGGCATATAAATAGAACTATTAGTGGGTCATATTACAATTTCAGGCGATGTGGGATAATTAGAAAATATGGCCAAATCTCATTTGGCTCCACAACTCAACAATCTCCCACTTGGAGTCAAATGTCGAGTGATTCAAAAGAACTCCAATTATCCCCGACCACCGAACTCACTGTGCTCCACCGAGCAGAATGCTCCCATCGGTATCCTTGTATAATAATTATTACTCTTCCGTCATCGGAGAGTTACTCATTCTTCCAGTGTAGCGACGACCCTGAGCCTCATGCTCAGAGCCCTACCGAGGTTGCACACAGCCTCAGTTTGTCGATTGTAACAGCCTTCGTTAGCATATCGGCGGGGTTCTTAGCGCCCTCAATTTTTTCTAGCGCGAAGATTCCATCTTTTAGAACAGCCCGGATAAAGTGGTAACAAATCTGTATGTGCTTTGTGCGTGAATGGAATACAGGATTCTTAGCTAGCTGAACTGCACTCTGACTATCACAGTGCAGAACTTGCTTGTTGGTTTTCTGACTGAGCTCCTTTAAGAAACCTTGTAACCAAATCATCTCTTTGCTTGCTTCTATCACTGCGACGTACTCAACCTCTGTGGTCGATAATACAACAATCTTTTACAGCTTAGATGTCCAACTCACAGCAGTATCACCGTAGGTACAAACACATCACGTTGTGCTCTTTCGGCTGTCTAGATCATCGGCCATGTCAGCATCTACATAGCCGTGTAGGCCTTCCGAGGTCTTTCGGAAACATAATGCCGAACTCACTGTACCCGAGAGATATCTCAATATCCACTTTACAGCTTCCCAATGGTGCTTTCCTGGGTTACTCATGTAACGACTGACAACTCCCACTTCATGGGCAATGTCCGGTCTTGTACACACCATTACGTACATCAAGCTACCAATTGCTGAAGCGTAGGTTATGTTCGACATACGATCCTTTCCTTCCTCGTCTGAGGGTGATTGTATCTTCGACAAACTAAAGTGTGTGGCTAGCGGTAAGCCTACAGCTTTGGCATAACTCATGCTAAACTGTGCTAACACTTTCTTCACATATTCGGCTTGCGACAGAAACAAAGACCCATCCCTTCCTCGGGAAATCCTCATACCGAGGATATGATTTGCGGCTCCTAAATCTTTCATCTCAAACTGTTTCGCCAACTGTTGCTTCACCTTGTTAATCTCAACAAGGCTCGACCCGGCGAGCAACATGTCATCTACATACAAAAGTAGTATGACGTACGAAGAGTTCGCAAATCTCTTCACGAAACAGCAGTGATCGCTATCACTTCTTTCGAACCCGGTATCCACCATGAAACTCTCAAACTTCTTATACCACTGCCGTGGTGTTTGTTTTAGCCCGTACAAGTTCTTCCTCAGTTTGCAGACCAGTTTCTCTTTTTCCTTTTCGGCAAACCCTTCAGGTTGGAGCATGTAAATTTCTTCTTCAAGATCTCCATGGAGAAATGCAGTTTTTACATCTAACTACTCAAGATGAAGATTCCCATTTACAACAATGCTCAACAATAGCCGAACAGTCGTCAACTTTACGACTGGTGAAAAGATCTCGGTGTAGTCAATTCTTGCCTTTTGCTGGAACCCTTTGACTACTAATCGTGCCTTATACCGTTTCTGCCATCTTGTTCCTCTTTTAGTCAGAACACCCATTTGTTGCTCAGTGCCCTTTTCCTCTTGGGCAGTTCGGCTAACTGCCAAGTCACATTCTTCTCAAGTGACTTCATCTCATCCTTCATCGCGAGCTCCCATTTGCTCGAGTCTTTCAGCTCCAGAGCTTCCTCTCTACTTTCGGGCTCGAATGCATCACTGAGCAGTATGTAATGCAGGAAAGGAGAGTATCGGGCAGGAGGTCTCCTCTCTCGATAACCTCGGCCCAATTCAGGTCGAGGAGTTTGGGGCTCCTCCTCGTCCTCTTCAGCACTTGCTGGTAGGTTGTCGAGCACCACTGGCTCATCTTCAGTGTCATTTTCCAACTCTCTTGGAAACACATTCATGTCGACCATACCACTTTCCTCGGACGGGAGCGCATCTTCTTCCACCACTGCACTTTGTCGATCTTTGTACAAAATGCCTTCATTGAAGATGACATCCTTACTGTGAATGATCCTCTTTGTTTGACCATCCCAGAAGCGATATCTGAACTCAGCTCCACCGTACCCCATAAAGTAACACACTTTGGATTTCGAGTCAAGCTTGATACGATCATTTATGTCGACATGGATAAATAACAGACAACCGAACACTCGCAAGTGTTCATAAGAGATAGGCTTTCCTATCCACTCTTCTTCGGGAATTCTCCTTTCTAATGGCACTGAGGGTACGCGGTTAATGAGGTAAACCGCCGTGCTTACTGCATGTGCCCACAAGGCTTTGGGCAACCCACTTTACAGTCTCATACTCCTAGCACGCTTATTGATTGTTCGGTTCATTCGCTCGGCCATGCCATTTTGCTGTGGCGTTCTTCGGATGGTCTTCTCCATTCGAATGCCTCTTTGAGCACAGAACTCTACGAACTTCGCATCAATGTACTCTCCGTCGTTATCGGACCTCAAACACTTAAGTTTATTCCCGGTCTCTAGTTCGACCATAGCCTTCCATTTTTGGAATTTCTTAAACACCTCAGACTTATGTTTCAAGAAGTACACCCATGTTTTCCTCGTCGAATCATCGACGAAGGTCACATAGTACTGAGATCCTCCAAGTGAGGTTGCCGGAGATGGTCCCCATACGTCTGAGTGGACCAGTGCTAGCTTCTCCTCCTTGGGAGCTTTTCCACCCTTCCGGAAGCTCACTTTCTTTTGCTTCCTGAAGATGCAACCTTCGCACATGTCGAGGTTGACAGACTTCAAGCCTGGAAGTTTACTGTCATTCGCTAACACCTTCATCCCCTTCTCACTCATGTGACCCAACCGTCGATGCCACAGTTCCGAACAGTTTTGCGACACAGCTGCCGCAATTGTACGCTCCTCATCGGTCATGTACAGTGTACCGACCTTACTCCCTCCGGCTATCACCATAGCTCCTCGTGAAACTTTCCAAGCTCCACAGCTAAATGAAATGGAGTGCCCTTCGACATCGAGTTGACCTACTGAGATCAGATTCTTGGTCAACCTCGGAACATGCCTCACTTTCGTTAGCTTCCATACCGACCCGTTTGGAATGCGAATTTTCACATCGCCCATTCCAACAACATCCAATGCTTCTCTGTCGGCTAGATACACTTTACCGAAATTACCCGCAATGTAATTTTCGAGTAAATCCTTCTGAGAGGTCGTGTGAAATGATGCCCCAGAGTCTAGAATCCACGAATCTATATCTCTTTGTACAGCAAGCATTAAACAGTCACCCAAATCCTCGTCGCTCGCAATATTAGCCACGTGATCACAGCCGGTACCCTTCTTCGGCTGCTTGCACTCATGACTGAAGTGCCTCATACCCTGGCAGTTATAGCATCGAAGATTTTTCTTACTACGATCGCTATCTTTGCCACATCGGCTTTGCACTCTTCTACCTTGGGATTGTGAACGTCCTCTAACGTCCCATACACTGGCCTTACCCCGGTCTCTTGAACCCACGTTCAAGGCTGCTCCATCATTTGAGCATTCACCCATATCTAATCTCCTGAGTTTCTCAGCGAGTATTTGATTTCGATGCCATTGTAAGTCAGTTTCTCCTTTCCAATTGAGTTGCTAACAGCAACTCGCATGAATTTCTAACTGTTCGGTAAAGATGCTAGCAGTATAAGGGCTCTCACTTCATCTTCAAAAGTTATCTCCACCGCATCCAACTGATTTACGGTGTCGATGAACTTGTTCACGTGACTTGCGACAGGTGTCCCCTCAGCCATGCGTAGGTTGAACAACTTACGCATGAGATGTACATTGTTGTTCGCGGATGGTTTCTCATACATGTCGGTGAGGATCTTCATCATCCCCATCGTCGTCGTCTCTCTTGCGACTTTATGTGCTACACTCATAGATAGTGTTAGGCGGATCACTCCCAACACTTGTCGGTCTAAGAGTTTCCACAGCTCCTCGGTGGTCGTGGTCAGCCTTTCCTCAAGGAAAAGTGGCTGATGCATCTTCCTCCCGTAGAGGTAGTCCTCTATTTGCATTCTATAGAATGCGAAGTCCTTCCCATCGAACTTCTCGATCCAATGTGCGACTCTGTCTTCTTTTGGCATTGATCTTCCTTCCCGATCTTCGACCTTAGTTCTACGAACTTTGGGCTCTGATACCACTTGTTGGGTCGATCAGTCGAACACAAAGAAAAGACAGATAACTCAAACCGAGCACACACACAATTTGATAACGGAGTTCACCCGAATTGGCTACGTCTCCGGGCCGCTACACATGACACTTAATATTATTAAGAGGATTACAAACGTAATCTAACTTGATCACAAACTATGGTTCTCTCGCAAATAAAACTCTCTCTTTACAATATAATAGGTGTTGAGGTGTAAATGTGCAATTAAAATACAAAATATTGGGGCATATAAATAGAACGCTTAGTGGGTCATATTACAGTTTCAGACGATGTGGTATAATTAGAAAATATGGCCAAATCTCATTTGACTTCACAACTCAACACTGCCTCCACATAGTTACTTCATTGATCGAAAGAAGTAAATTAATTTGGTTACAAACTTAGTTTTCTCTTTTCTTAATACTAAATTACGAATCATCGAATTTGCAAATTTATTCCCAAACTTATTATTGGAAGGAAAATATTGATGTACTATCTAAGGTCTTGTTTGGTTAATTGTACTATAAGTTCGTTAAATCCCATAAAATTATGTTTTACAATGCAATTGAACTCCAGCAAGTCCAACTAATTACATATATATGGTGACATTGTGACGGTATTGAAAATAGTACAACTAGAAATTATTAATCCGAAATTATTTTCAAATATATTTCGTAGCTAGGACATGGTTAATGTTACGGTAAATAATAATCGACCGAACTAGCCTAATTGACTATTAAAAGCAAAGGCTTGGGTTTAGGTCGGATGGAGGAGTGATTGTACGTAATTTTTTTGGAGATATGGTGGATATGCGGAGTTACGTGTTTAGAACGTCGTTCTTGTTAACAACAGATACTTGGGTATTAAGGATTGCATGTCTTAATTGGAATAACGTTGATTTCGAGTCGGACAACATAATTCTGCTACAATATTGTAAAAAAGATACCAAATAAATTCAATGAGAAATCGAAGCTCTTGTTATCGATATTAAGATACTCGCTTTCGGTAAAAAAAAAAACGAGATTTTGATGGAGCCCAAGATTAATAAATATTCCCACAAAGTGTTTAGCAAATCATCTTTTAATAGTTTACGAGAATTATTGTTATTTTGTTTTGATGTATAATACATGACCAAATTTGGTCCTTATTATAATGAAATCACTTTATTTAAAAAAAAAAAAAAACTACTTAAAAGTCTAAAATCTCCAAAACCCTCAAAAACAGAAACCACTCAAACAACACTGTCAAAAATGGTCACGCTTACGTCATGCCGTCACTTTCTCTCTCATCTCCGCATCCCGCCTCTAAAACCACCTCCCCTTCTCTCTCTACACCTATCCACAACCTCCCTCAAAACCCTAGCCCACATCTCCGACGACCGAGTCCGCACCACCGCCGGAGAACTCTCGACCACGATAGCGGCGATAGTGACGTCACTCGGGGGTGGAGCGGCAGCGGTGGGGATAGTGCGGATGTCGGGGCCGTCGGCAGTGGAGATTGCGGCGGAGGTGTTTCGGAAGAGGGGGAGAGAGAGGTGGAGGCCCGATAGCCACGTGGTGGAGTACGGGGTCGTGTTGGACCGGAGTGGGAATGTGGTCGATGAGGTTCGGGATTTTTTTTAATTAAAGAGTTTGTTGGATAGTTTGTTTTTTATTAGTGTGGAGTGAATTGCTAAATGTGGTCGATGAGGTTCATTTTTATTTTTTTTAAAAATTTGTTGGATACTTTTTTTAATTCAGTTTAGGCAAGATTTTTTTTGAAAATTGGTTTAGGCAAGATTTGTTATGGATAAATTCCACTTTAATAAGATTTAAAAAATAAATAAAATTGTTATGGATAAATTCCACTTTAATAAGATTTAAAAAATAAATAAAATTGTTATGGATAAATTCGGGATTGGATTGCTAAATGGTGTCCATTTTTTTATTGTTGTTGGATTACTTTTATTTAAATTGTTTATGTTGGGTTGGGAAAGATTTGTTATGGTAGATATGTTGGGGATTGAATCGCTAAATGTGGTCGGTGAGGTTTGGTGTTTTTAAAGGAATTTGTTGGATATTTTTTTTGGTTTGTTTGTTTTGGGGTGGGCAGGATTTGTTGTTGGTAGATATGTTAGGGATTGAGTTGCTAAGTGTGGTCGATGAGGTTTGGCTTTTTAGAATTGGTTGGATAATTGATTTAATTATGTGGGGAAAGATAATTCATGGTAACTAAATTAGCGGTAATGATATACACACAGGTCTTACAGTTCTCCGCACAAACTACTCGGAATATAGTATTGTCAGTCATGGTTATATGGTACTTGTTTCTAATAACTCAACTAACATCAAAAGATGTGATATTTTAGTAAAAAAATGTCACTTTTATCGGTATGTAAGCAAATGTTGCAGGAAAATGAACTCTTTCAGTATTTATTCCCACTGCATGACGAAGTTACAGAAAAAAGTTGGCCGTAATTAACGAAACTGTAATCTAGGTCTGAAGTTGGGGATGCATCATAATTAGTAGCAAACCCACTAAGCAATCTAGCTCCTTTGGTATGGTAGCTAAATTAGCGATTGAATTACTGAATTGTATTGGTTAGGATTGTTTAATTTGCGTTTTTGTCTCATCTTTGCTTAATGTGCTTATAAGTTGCAATGATTTTGGTTGGTTAGCTTAAAAGTTCAGTTTCTTTTCCTACTATTTTTTGGTTTTACTGACTCGGAAAATTATGGATTTGAATCATTGAATCCTTTAGAATCAGAAAACAAATACAATTCAGCTATTTGGTATTCCTGCAAAATTAATGATTGAACAGTAAATTAGGGATTGAAAACTGAATTGTGTTGTGTGGAATGATTTGATTGAGCTTTTAGGGTGGGCTGAAAGTTTAGTCCCTGCAAATGTTGGAAGGTTAACGCTCAAATATGTTGGCCTTTTTGCTTAAAAGTTGTAGCTAAGCAACCTGAGTTTACTAGGACTTCCATTCATGGTTGTATGGTACTCATTTCAAATAACTCAACTACCATAAAAAGATTTAGTATTTCTGTATAAAAAATTGTTACTTGTAAAAATGTTGGCATGTAAGTAGATATATGAGGAAGATAAACTATTTTATTTCAGAGTTTTATTTCCACTGCATGGCAAAATGGGTAGTTGAGTTGGACATAGTTGATGAATGGTACTCTAAGTATGGAGTTGGGAAGGTATCATAATGAATATAGCACAAGAGTTAGGCAAAGAAATGCATTTTGTGATATTGGTTTTTTATGTTTTGCTTTCCGGACATACTTGCAATGCAGCTATATTATATTATATCTATCTTTCAGTTCCATCTTTTCAGGTTGTGATTAATGATTTCGCTTCTCTACACTAGAGTTTATCACTCATCGTTCCACCAACCAAGACGGTCCCTAATTGCGACCCTTCTTTTTAAAAACAATCAGCATTCTTTTTCTTGTTTCCAACTTAGGCATGTAGATTCCTTTTCGAGATATAATATTTTGTCCTGATCGGATTAAAGCTGGATTACTGATATATACCATTAACCTTTTCTATCAGGTATTGGTGGTGCCCATGTTAGCTCCAAGGTCTTACACTCGAGAAGATGTGGTTGAGCTACAATGTCATGGGAGCGAAATATGTTTGCGACGCGTATTAAGAACTTGTTTAGAGGCTGGTGCAAGACTTGCTGAACCAGGTCAATTTCTTATAAATCTCACTACTTCTTTTCTATACACCAATAATCATTATTTTTTTGGGTTAATCATTAGTTTGTACTTTGTTCATTAATGATCACCAGATTTCGACTTTATACAACAATACCGAATTACTAAGCATACTACTGTTACATTTCTTGACAATTTTAGTATGAGGGGGAAACGAAACATGCGCTTGGGTGGTTTAATAGTGAGAAAAAAG
The DNA here is from genome assembly GCA_963682055.1 of Primula veris. NCBI lineage: Eukaryota > Viridiplantae > Streptophyta > Magnoliopsida > Ericales > Primulaceae > Primula > Primula veris. The sequence goes on along the minus strand of OY821743.1, from coordinate 21,673,260 downwards.
AGAGAGTGGCTATTTTATTATTCTGTTTATATTTATGGACTATTCTGTCTTGTTTTCTGTTCCCACTCTATTCTTTTTAATTTAGTCTCAGACGCATTGTTGTTCCCAGGGCCTCATTACTGTAGGAGGTCGTACAAATTGGGAATTGATAATAGATCAGTTTATAAAACTGTAATTTCTCCTTAGTTTAATAGATGAATTAGTTCTGAGAATGTCATGGAATATGGAATACGGTGCTATGATATATAAGGAATTTCAACGACAAGTCTACAATTACTGATGGAACTCTATGATGTCAAAGGTTCTGGTAACTGCTTAGTGTTTGTTTGAATATAATCTTGCCATTTGATTGTAAGAGACTCAAATGTGATCTTTTTTCTTCTTTGATATTGGCTGCCACTCAGTTGCACCACCAGACACTGAAAACCAATGTTTAGTTTGAATAGAAAATTCCCGTCTGTCATGATATCTCGAATTGATGATTTGTTATCGATACTAGGCATCTTAGAATATCAGGTTCTGCATGTTAACTACTAAATTTTCATGGATTTTCACTTAAACATTTTGATTTGCTTTGTCATGATAATTAACTTTTCTAGCGGTGGAAATCTGGAATTCTGACAATAGTAACCAGAGAATTGAATGTCTATTACGATCCTAAGACTTGTGGATTTTACTCTAATTATTTCTTCTTTTCTTCATAATTTATTCCCCGTGCATAAGTCCATATTGTTATGATATTCTCAAGCAGTACCCAGTCAGTGAGTTGAACTTGCTTTTATTGTTCATTTTTTCAGGGGAATTCACTCTTCGTGCTTTTCTTAATGGTCGCTTAGATCTATCTCAAGCTGAAAATGTGGGAAAGCTAATTTCAGCCAAGTCTACTGCTGCTGCTGAATCTGCTTTATCAGGAATTCAGGCAAGTTTATTTTGTGGGGTCCCATATTGATATCTCTATACTTTTAGCAAAACTGCGTTTGTTTTCCGAAATCCCTTCCACTTACACTACCACCTTTTTGTACAGGGTGGTTTCTCTTCTTTAGTTAAGTCTCTCAGAAGTCGGTGCATTGATTTACTTACTGAGATTGAAGCTCGTTTGGATTTCGATGATGAGATGCCACCAATAGATCTAAGAGCTATAATTGAAAATATACAGTTCATGTACAATGAGGTAGAAAATGCATTGGAAACAGCAAACTATGACAAGCTATTGCAGTCAGGCTTGCAGGTCTAACATAAACTTGATCCGTTATGTCGTCCTTTTCTTCTTTAATGAAAGATTTTCTGGTTACATAGATACGTAGGTAGTAAGGGTATAATGATTACACTCAAGTATATCTTGCATATATTTAGAATTATATTCATCCAATAAATGATTAAATAATGAAAACATTGACATATGTTGATACATCAGTCGTTTGGCTTCTTCAGAGTTAATAAAGTTTTCTAACAAAACAATGATATATTTAGTTATTTATAATATAGTTTTCCTTTAATGGGCTCCTTAACTATGCAGGTAGCTATTCTTGGAAGGCCAAACGTTGGGAAGTCAAGCCTCCTCAATGCATGGAGCAAAGTATGCTTCCATTTTTGTTTCTATTATTTATTTTCAACCTCATTGTCAGATTGATTTTTGTATTTGTTTTATTTCACAATGGCTGTATTTGGCAACGGGTTAAATACATAATCTATCTTTAGCATGCAGAGTGAGAAAGCAATAGTTACCGAAATTGCTGGAACTACAAGGGATGTTGTAGAAGCCAGTATCTCAGTACGTGGCATTCCTGTTACCCTTCTTGATACAGCTGGTATCAGAGAAACTAATGATATTGTGGAGAAAATTGGTATGAATGTTGTTTTCTTTTCGTGGTTTTTTTGAACGATATACTGAATTTAGGCTAGGATAGCTGTGAATGTTCATTCTTCTGCATGGAATCTAAGATAGATATGTTCAAAGTTGCTTACAGAGTCCTTCCAAAGTTTTTGTGGGTGACTTTAAATTGCCAGCTCCTTTTAAAATGGATTTAGACACCACATATTTTGAGCTGGTATAACACTCTTTTAGACCAACTATAGGTACAGAATAAAAATATTGCATAGGTTTGCTTTTATATTAACTTTTTTGATGGCTCATCTATGACCTATACAAGCTATGATCAATATAACTTATGTTGTCAACCATAGTTTACAGTTACCCAGCTAGGGTACGAACCAATTGCTGAAAGTTGTAATGAGTACTTTTTGCTGAGCAAGTTGGTAATATGATCATAGCGGTTCTATGCTCCTGTATATGTCTTGGTACTGTAGGTTTAAGTTCCTTTGTGTGTGTGTTTTGGAGGAATTCTGTGCTACATATTCCTAATCTCCTTAATGGCTGTTTGCAGGTGTAGAGAGATCTGAAACCGTTGCTATGGGTGCAGATGTCATCATTTTCACGGCTAGTTCCCCTGATGGGTGGACAAAGGAAGATGCCAAACTTTTAGAGAGAATTCAATCTAAAAAGGTTATCCAAGATATCCTTTTGTTAGTACTTTTAAAATGAATCAAGATTTTATTGTGCCTATCCCATCGTTGGTATTTTCTTATATAACAATGTTTGTCTTTTATCCCGTTTATTAACAGAGAGGAATTGGGTCTTCATCTCCGATTATCCTTGTCATCAACAAAATAGATTGTGCTGGCTTTGAGTGGGCTAATGCTCTTGGAAGCTCATTCGATAAGGTAATTTTTACTTGTGCTGTTTCTGGAGAAGGTATATCAGATCTAGAGGGAGCTATTGCAGAAATTGTCGGACTCAATAAAATACCTTCTGGGGGAAATAAATGGACAGTGAATCAGGTTAGTCATATATCTGTTGTATGATGCAACATGATTCGATATATATATTGCCAGTTAGATAATTATGTGTACTTGATTATGTTAATGAAATTAGAATTTGGGTGATAGACACAGGAAACTCCTCAACAGATTAATTTGAAAGTTGGCTGTTAGATAATTTTATTGCAAAATATCTCGAGGCCGTTAACTTATACTTTCTGATTTCTTTCGGTAAATGGAAACATTACAAAAGAGGATTGGCAAGTTTGTTCCTCCTAAAAGAAATCCAATTATATTTATTTACATCAAATCGTTACTTTGCCTCCATTTTTTCTAGGAAACCAAATAACATGAAACTGAAGACATTTGAAAGTTATTATTGTTGCCAGTCCAAAAACCAATGAGATTGAGAATAAACAAAAATATGAAGAACAAAAAACCGATCCCTAATTTACAAATTAAAGTAACGTTTCACTGTTGCAGTCCGACGTTGTCTTCCACACACAGTACATATACAAGCAGCAACACTTTGTTTAGAGAAATGTTGGTGTAATGGAGTTCGAAAAATGAAACAAAACGCAACCTATAACACCTATAACTTGTGAAGTTTTGTATGATTACTTACTACAGTAAGAGATTTTCTTCAGTGTGCTGCTTAATTTTGTTTTAATTACGGAATTGAAATATCTATGATGATTCTGTTTGCAAAACAGAGGCAATGTGAGCAGCTTGTCAGGACCAAGGAAGCACTCGTGAGGTTGAAGTCTTCAATAGAGGAGGAAATTCCTCTTGATTTCTGGACTATTGATTTAAGAGCCGCAGCTCTAGCACTCGGGCAGATTAGTGGAGAAGATATCTCTGAGGAAGTTCTTACGAATATATTTGGCAAATTTTGCATTGGTAAATAGCCCAGAATTTGTGAATCTAATAGTTTTCTTTCTCCTTATCTTGTAGAATTTTTTTATCAGGTGGAACTTGGAATGTTACGTATGTGCAAAATTCTCCCCTTCATCCTTAACCTCTAAAGCCTTAATGTGGTATTGTTCTAGTCTAGGATTTCACACAGATCATTACACTGAAAAAACATCTGAAAATCAAGTTGCTTCATGAGAGAGTCTACGTGATATAACCTTTTCTTGTGATTCATTTCAATCAATTTTTTCTTTTCTCGGAGATTTTATGTCAAATGTAGAACTGACATAAGTATTATGCATGAGTGTGTGACATTGCCATTTACAAAACTTAATCAAACAAAGTTTATAATGATTATGAAATCCTAATAAGAAAAAAGCCAAATCAACTAATTACTAACTTCAAAATCTCGGAAATGAGCTAAAGCAGCGAAATACAAAATCTATAAACTAAAACCTGGCCTAGTTTATTAAGCTAACAAATAGAGGAACGAGGCGACAAGCATGCCAAAGTGAACCGCATGGGAGATAACTAGGGAGTAAGCACCAGCAATAGAGGATTTGGGAGATGCCTGACTGGCAAGAGGAACCAGAGTTGGGGATTTCTGAGATACTGGGACGACTTGTGGTGCATGAGCTGAGATTTTCAGAGACAGTGGTGATGTTTAGGGAGCTGGGAATGGGGTTTCTAGAGACAATGAAGCTGGCCCGGTTGCTGGAGGATTAGCTGCAAAGGAAAAATGAGCAAAAATTGTTATATCCTAATTCGTGTGAAATGATATTTTTTTTTGTTATATCCAAGTTTGTTATGGTTTAAAGATAAGATAAAAGATTTAGTCCAAAGGTCAAGTGAGGGATTTTTTTCATTTTTCCAAAACGGAGTTGTGAGCAGATAGAAGAAGTTATCATACGTGACGAAATGAAATTTAACAGATCACTAATTATTCACGGAACACATAAGCTAATATCCTCCCAAAAAAGACATGTAATAAACGTATTGATTAGTAAAAACGTGTCTAAAGATGTGACTTACCATAACAACTATCCAATGAAGGAGCATGTGTATTACAAGCCGAAGGCAAAGCTATATGTCGTTTCATATCAATGTTAAAGCCCAACCGAGCGCCGCTTTTAAGAGCCTCACACACCAATTAGCATCCGTTTTCAACACTGTTTCGAGGCCGGAGCAACACTCTGGGCCGGGCTTCGTGTCCTTGCTTCCTACACTTACATACGACATACAGTCTACCATGTCGTATATCAGGCTCATGCCATCCAAGCCGGTTTCCGAAGCATGTGGGGCCAACAATGGAGCAGACCTTGGTGGCATGTCAGTATGGAGTGTTGTCGATACTCGATATTATTGCCATCATAACAACAAATGATAACAACAGAGAAAGAATGTTGCCTGAATTAGCCATTTCTTGTTGCTTTTGATTATTAAGTGATGCTGGGAATAATTACTAGCCGTTTTTGGAAAATCACATCCTTAAATATCTCACCTTCACTTATCTAGATAATCTTTTCTTTTTTCAAACAAACAACAAGATTTTTCCTGATACAGAGTACGGTTTTCCTAAGCCTCATTAGTGATAAGAATTAAGATTATGATCGAGGTCCATGTTTTCTCTAGTATCCTAAGCCTCATTAGTAATAAGATTATGATCGAGGTCCATGTTTTCTCTTACTAGTGTTATCATCTAATTGCTAACTAACATTTAAATTTTATTTCAAAAAAAACACTAACATTTAAATTTTTTTATGGGATTTGACATGATTTTGGAATGAAGTCTATACGCATGTCTGCAATATAAACCCTTTTCAAATTGTGGACAAGAATAAGATCATGCAATTGTGAGTAACAATAATTTTCTTGCTCTTTTGATAAGCCCTAGATCATTAATATCCGATACCTTACAATTTATAAAAAAAAAGATGAATGAAATATCCAAAATACAAACGAACTATTCAGAAAGAAAACCAATGAGAGCATGGTAACAATAACGATTAACGAGTATCAAGATTGTTTTATCTTTTGTGACAAGTGGGGCTTACCGAATTTCTTTCTGTAGAAAATAGAAATTACAATTGTATACACGTTCTAATTTGAGTATTTAGGGAGATGATATCATGATCCACTTACCATAAAAAGAATTCGCTTTCACAATCACAATCATAATCACATCAGCATCTTGCTACATAGCATTATATTATTAAGTTTGGAACTTATGAACAAGTTTAAACATCTTTAGACTTGGTTCATTATTCATATGAATATGCTTATTGCTTACAACTATTCTCCTCTCACATCATAGCTTGTTAATTAATGACAATAATTGATCCATGTTTCAATCAATATTCCAAAGTTAGAAAGTTTAGTTCTATTTATAATCATCATATTCACATAGCTTCTGACGCATAATGCATATCACTCATTGAAGTGGAGGATAAAGGAAACATCAATTATTAAGGAATACTATTCCAACTGATTTCTTTTTCTTTTGTTATTTTATTTTATGTTATACTGTATTGTATTAAAGTTAATTTAAATAATGCATATGTAGACCTAAGTAAACAAGAACGTATAAGTATTATTTGAATTTACCAACTAACCAATAGCACTTGTCAAAAAAACCAACTAATAGTTAGTCTATAATTAAGAGTGTGTTTCATATACAGACTCATTATAAAATGAGAAAGTAGTTGGAAATTTAAACATCAAAATTGAAACCGATCAGCATTTAGTCATCGATATAATTAAGAGTGTGTTCCATGTAACAAAAACACGAAAACAATAGGGAAAATAGTACATTTGGCATATGAATTTGTCGATGGCGGATTCAAACGAATCAAGTTGCTCGTTACTTAAACACTAAAGTCGTCTTCTGATTAAGGAGTTGAATCGATCTGGCGATCATTCAGCAATTCTACCTATTATTCACTCTTAACCCTTGTTTGTAAATAGTTTTTTTGTTTTGTTTTTTGCAAGATTTGTTTATCGAGATTGTGACTCTTAATTATCATGTAACTGTAATGTCAAATATGAATCTTTTGACTGTACTTTTTTATTAATCGGATTCAGATCATATCTAAAACTGAATAACAAATTTTGATTAGTGTGTGTGTGTGTGTGTGTGCGCGCGCGCGCGCGCGCGTGCGTGTGTGCGTGTGTGTGTGCGTGTGTGTGTGTGTGTGTGTGTGTGTGTGTGTGTGTGCATTAATTAGAAAGTTACTCCTGTATTTTTAATGTTGACATAATAAGCAAACATGAGATATACATTAGTACTAGTATTTGTCATTTGTCCCTTGTCAAGTCATCACCAATTCAGTGTATCATCTCCCAGTACCAAATTATAACAAAATGCCAAAAGCCAATGAATGGTTATGTGGGGAATCGAGTCAAGTATGGAGTGACTATTTTTCAATACTGGAACTCTTCAAAACTGGAAAGGACGAAAATAGAAATTAATGAAAAAAAAAGTGGGGTACATCCAAACAAGTAGGAGCCTCAAAACAAGAAGCAGTGAAAGCAGTTGTTGGCATTCATGATTAATTAGAAGACATTCTGATTTATTAATTTTTATTTAAAAATATTCGGCTCCCATATTGATCATGCAATAAAAGACCAAAGTACGAAGATTCATTCTCTACCTCTAAAAAAAAAGGACCTGTCATCGGTCCAATACTGTCGGAATCGTTAACCCGACTTTCATTTCTCAAAACTTGGTCATAATTATAGCGTCAATAGTCCTGCAACCAAACAAGGACATCATTAACATTTTTAAGTGTCATGAATAATGATGAAACTATCACAGCTCCGGTACCACTTTTTTCAAATGAGAAATTGCACATATGATCCTTCTGGTATTGTTTGATATTTTATTTGGGGTACATGATTTTACTTCAAATGTCAAACGTCGTTATAGAAGAGAAATATTTTCTCTTAAAAGTTTTTCTTCTAAAAGCTTTTCTTAGAAAAGTAACGTTATAATGAGTAATATTTTAGTTGCTTATCCGGAGTTTATTAATCCTTATTCCTTCCAAAATGTCATACTCCAACAACTAAACTATTGATGATACATTGTTGGTGATGTTTACATTTAAAAACAACCTAATCAAGATATTTGATTCTTCAAATACACTAATAAAGTTACTCTAAACTGGCTAACATTCACACTGTCAAGTAAAAAGTTGCAATTTCAGGTCGTCGACAAAAACATGATCATGTCTTAAGACCCCCTTACAAAATGGACTAATGACTTAGTTGGCTTGATTGTTCCTTGTAACTGTATGTACTATCCTGATCAACTGTGTCTATGCGCGCTTCAATTAAATCCATATAAATATTTTCCTAGCGCAAGGTTTTACTGCCACGAACCTTGTCTAAAACCTAGTTGTGCCATGCTACAGAAAAGAATCGATCCCAAATAAATATACACAACACAGGCTAACAAATGTAGGTGGTAGGCAAAATGTTGGCATTGACTGATCAATTGCACTAAATTAAAACGAACCTCTCTACTTAGCTAGCTACATGACACACCTGATTTGATTCTTAATGCTACTTCTAAGCCCCTAACTAGAATAATACCTATTGATATTTGATAAAGAAATGAGTTAAGTTATGAAAGAGACACATGCCCAACTTGCTCAAGAGTGATTTTAGAATTATAGTCGGGTTATTAGGTGATTATATAAGTGTTTAGTATATATATGTTACGATCAAAGTTAACTATCTGTGTAAGGCTGAGTTTTTTTTTTTTTTTTTTTATATATATTTATAATCAAGTAAGGGTTAGGTATGTTAAGTACAAAAATTAAGGGTCAGGTTTCACTTTCAAGTATTAAATTGTATCATCATCCAGGACAGAGTGCACTATATATGCAATTTTTTTAGACACCCTCCTAGGCTTAATTAGTTCAAGGGAGGTCATAGGGTTAGCCGCTGTAATTAAATTACTTTCTTTTAGGTTATTGGATTTGAGTTTTGACCTAACAACATACTGTGATGTACTGATGTGAGATCAGGATCCATACAAATGATGAATTTCATGTAAAAAAATTATACCGTACCGCATTAGTGTGAGATGTTATTGTTGGCGAATTCCGATTGAAATACTTGGCAAGGATCGTTTTTCCTCGTTTTCTAATTTCTTTTCAATATGCGTGGAGCTATGTGCACTTAGGTGATCAGTAACATTTTGACCTATGCGCAATGAAATTTTGGCTCCACAATTAATTATACCCCTTTAAAATATTTAAAAAATTGGCAAGAATTTGCTATACTAGCTAGACGTCAATTAATATCTTTACTGAATGTAAGTATAATTAATTGCCAATAGTATTGAAATTAAAATTGTAATATGTGTATATTTTTAGTTAATTAATTTCTTTATTGAAAGTAAGAATATATAGACGTCATTATTGTAAGATGGAGTACAAAAAAAAAAGACGAATATACATATGCGGCCATTTAAAAGAGAATTATTGAAGCAAAAAATGTCTGGGTACGTATAATTAAGTAGGGTCGATAGTACCAAAATGTGACTAGGCTAGATAGGCTGTTGGTGATAATTCCAAGTGGCGACCAATTGTATATACAGGTCTGGACCAGTAATCACCACCCTACCTTTCCAGTACAATCAATTTTAGAAGGGTACCCGCTCGTATTTCGGTTTTTTCAATTTTTAACCATGTATTTTCATTAAAATATGTTAAAAAAATAATTGGACACCACTCATTTGTATATTTTAAATTTTAGCACCCTCATATATTATTTTTTGTTTCGCCCCTGTGAGTTACCAGTTACCACTATCGGACTTTTGAATTTTATTAAACGTATTGCTACATATAAAGACTTATAATCAGTATAAGAAAAAAATTATTCTCCTTTCCGAGCAGTGATATAGGTAGAATTTTTTTTTGGTTAAGACACTTATTTAGAGACTCGTTATCAGTCATTTAATCAAAGTATATGAAGATTCGTTATTAGATTTCTATGAGTCTAAGAACTATAATATATCACAAAAAGTCTTTACGTAGCACCCGAATCTTTAATTTAATTTCTAAGGACTTGTTTCCATCCGAGGTGAGCCTACTCGGTGCAGGGCTCCTTCGGAGCAGTGATATAAGTAGATTTTTTTTTTGATCAGACACTCATTTAGAGACTCGTTGTCAGTCATTTAATCAAAGTATATGAAGATTCGTTATTAGATTTCTACGAGTCTAAGAACTATAATATATCTCAAAAAGTCTCTACGTAGCATCCGAATCTTTAATTTAATTCTAAGTACTTGTTTCCATCCGATGTGGGCCTACTCGGTGAAGGGCTCTTTTGAAATTTATAAATAATTTTTTTATAAGCATAACAAACACTAATAAATTCTGTGAAAAACATAATAAATGAATCCTAAATTAGTTGTCGATGATATATGGTTCCTGGACCAGGGAATATGGCAAGAGTTTGAGAATGAACACAATTTTCTTCTTCTTCCGCAATTGACTCATTTCGATCAGTAATTAAAGACCAGATTTCTTGCGTCAATAACAAAATATAACTTAAATTGAAATGTACAAACTAGTAAAGGGAAAAATAATTGTAAAAACAAAAGCAGGATTTGCAAATCGAAAAATATGGAGAATTTTGCACACTTTACATACAATTATCACATTATTTTACTTAAATCTTACACACTCGTGCATAAAAGCGCACCGGCTGAGTTTAAAATCACCCGTTTAATAATGTTCTATGAAAACTATGAAGTTTTTGCTGGACATAAAAACTGCCGGCTAAAATAATAATTATATTCTTGGATGATTTTCAGTTGATAACTTGATAACAATGTTCTACATAAAAGAATGAGATGGAGTTCATTGTGACGACAAACTCTCAAACTTAGAACTTCTCCAAATCACAGCTTGGCGATCTTATTACAGGATCCATTACCTTTTTGAAATATTTATCATCCTCAAAAAGGAGCAAATAACAATATGTTGGAAATTCAAATTAACAATATGGCAAGACTTAGCAAATTTACCGGTTACATCATTGTATAGCCGATTGCTTGAATCTCTCAAGTACCATAGAAATTTGGTCTAGAATAATTGGAGCATTCTTAATTAGAAAAGTTCAATGTTTACAAAAGGGCAACGCTTTCGCTATGGAATTGCCTAATCTGTTTGATCTTGCCTATTCGTTTGGGCTCTCAGGCTCCACTTATCGTCTGTAGTCCTCCTAGTTTGTGTCTATACTCACTTTTTAGAACAATGAACAAATATAGGTTCTCCTTTAACTATTATCTCAGCTTTAAAAACCAATTGAGAAAAAGACACCAATACAATTATTGAAACATTTACACTTTTAACTCTTATACTACTTCATACACTGGGAGGTGACACAACGACTCAAAGGGATAAAAAATTGTTTTGTTTTATGTATACATGAAAAGAAACGTGTAAATAAGAAATTATAATTCTTTATGAATTTAATTTGAAAAGCTTCAATTTGCAAAAAATAAATAAAAATTAAATATGAAAAGATTGTAACCTATTTAACACTGCAATACCAAATTCACCGAAATGACCGAGCTCATCACCATTTTGATGTTGTTTATAAAATTAAAGCACTACTATATATACCTCCAAAAATATAGGTTTACATTGAATACTTTTAAACTTCTTTCGAAAAAGCCTTTTGTTTAAAAGATGATTATTATATAATATTCAATGTTTCTAAATATTTTATCACAAAGTTATAGACTTTCAATTCGAAAACGCAAAATTTGGAATTTTTTTTATCTCCTAGGATCAAAATAGAGAGCTTCATATTGATATTGAGTCCTAGCAACATCGAATATTGTTAATTAGTGCTTGCTGATTGTTGGCCTAGCTAGAAAGCATTACGTACTACCTGGTCGTGTTCGCTTGCTTGGACTCAAACATGATACTCTATTCATCAAATAAATGTTCTTCCATATACACAAAACATAATAATTTAAACAGAAGTCATTTTTATCAGGAACTAAGACAAAACACTTGATTTCATACTTTAACCTAATTCATTATGATAACATAACAGAATAAAAGCTCGGAGGAAGATTACAGCTTTGATAAAAGGCAATATATATAACCTTGAAGTACCATATTCCTAGACTTGCGCATCTCGCAATAAAAAAGATAATGAGTGCGTACAATGCTTATCAAAGTCATATACTTACGGGATATTCATTTTCTTATTCAAGAACTACACTGCGGCTGTGACTGCTTCGCCTTTCACGGACACGGGTTTTGCTACGCCAGAGATAGTGGCAGATTGTTTCTTTGATGTCAAGGAGCACTTTTCGGTCTTCTCGTCTTGGGTAATCTGTCGTTGTCTACACTCTAGACTGCAGAAAGCACTATCTCCTCTGAAAATCAAAAAATAGAATAGATCGTAAATACAGTATTTTATAAGCTAGGAAAATCAACAATTCTCTATAGGGAATTTGAATACGATACAAGTCAATTACTGAGATCATCCGTAATTGATATAAACCTTCAACACACTTTAGCTTGATGGTCTGAATCAGGATTACCCTAATTGTTAGAAGAATCGAGATAGAGTTCTAGACAAGCTTATTTCATAGTATTTGTTTTCATTTTTAAAAAATTCCTTTGGTGAAAGTGATTATGTAACTATTGGTGTAAAACAATCTAACGCTATGGGAAATACATATATAATCCAAAATTACAAAATAATTTTCTTAAAATTTGATGTTAATTATTTAGTTCTATAGATTTGTGGTTTACTAACAATACAATTCCTTTAACAATTTAAGCGCTTGAACAGCCAAGGTATCGATACTTATTACACTTCTAGTCTGAATGGTAAGTACAATAAAACTAGAAAACCAAAATAGGAAAAATCCCAGAAATGAAAACTACTATCATGAAGCAAACGAAATGTACCTTTTTATAGGTATGACTATTACTGTAGTATGCCAACAATATATTTCGTTGTGTATTTCTCTTGTTTATATATATAAATACACGAAATATTCTAAACAAAAGATTAAAAAAAAAAAAAAAGGGTATAGACATATATAAACGTACTTGTACATGAATATATCACGACCGGGTATCAAGCGGCGTTTGCAAAGGAAGCATGACTTGAGAAAAGGTGCGGTCTCAATGAAATCAGCCGAATTCCGACGCTGATTATTACGAGGCGAGGCTGGTGACCGTTGAACACCAAAACCCTTGAGAGGATCGAACGGCTGTTGTGGGCCCACGTTGACCGTGTTTAGATCCAAGGTGAACTCTGTCATGCTTGTTGTTCTTTTCATGGGTGGACGTGACCTCTTTCCCAGCATCGTATAATTTAATTTTTGTACTATATATATATTGTGTTTATGTATATGTATGCATATGTTTACGAGTATTAGGAGTGTCCACTACTCACACTCCTGAAAGATGACGATAATAATCTAGAAAATGGTGTTGGGAAGATAAATAAACTGGGAGCCAAAAGGGGAGGATTAGAGGATCTGAGCCGTTGCTTTTAATATGGGGTGGGGATTCCTGAAGAGGTATCAATTATAAAATAACTAGTCCATATAGTTTGAAATTATAATCTAATTTGGTCTTATTACTTTCAGACTTGTAAATACTAAATACAAACAGCAATGATTTTTTAAAGTCAATATATAATTGATATAAGGAACTCGATCGGGATACTGATAAATTGTATCACATATAAATAACTAGATACAACTTGAGGATTGAGAAACATATGCGAATTCTCTAAGAAAAAACACCGTGAATACGTGGATCTAAACCGAACAGAATTTGCCTCGGTTTGAGTATAAGTAGTCTAGATTTGGATACGGAAATGCTAATCCTTTTTCTTTTAATGTAGGTTCAAGTTTCTTATACACTGTATGAAATAGCCTAGTCAAGATATCCATTTAGAATATGTTCCGTTTTGATCATACCAGGCATATGTAAAATATAATGAATTGGAATATCGTTGAATGATTCATTCAATATGATGGAAATAGTTTGAATTGGATGTGAGTTTCTCAATCTGTTCAAATAGGTTTTGTTAAGATTTGGACACAATCTAGCTAGATGATCTATTTATACTCCTTAGTAAATTCGCCGAAATTATCCAGGATTACAGATTTATGAGATTAGAACTATTCTAGCTGACACTTAAAAAATTTGGATGTGAATCACTCATGTATTGATGTTGATATTACTTAAAATGATTACAGTCGCATTTTCAATATGGAGAAGTGTTAATATGTAAATGGCCCAAATTTATCAATATTTTCAAAATTGAGGATAATATCTATTACAATAATTAACCTTAACCACTTGGGAAACCAACCGTAATGGGTAGGCCAAATTACATTTAGTTACTAATTCATTGGGAGTTCTTTTCAAGTCTGTACTTTAATGATTAATTTAAAAAGAGAGTTAGATTCTCATTGGATGCACCACCCTCAATAATGGAAGTTTGTATCTTTCCCTCATTTTGATGACAGTAACAGCTATCTACTCTCCCACTCAGTCAAAAAGATAATCAGATGTAATATAATTACTCCCATTTAGATTAGGGTTTCTAGCTAATTAATAAATTTGAAATTAAGAGTTTTGCACTTTGCATACGTTATGTCTATATACGTCATATTTTATCACCCATTTCCAATTTTTGATTTTCTTTTTCGACAAGTTTTTTCTCGTGTTCCCATTATCTTGAAATAAAAATTTACAAAAAATTAAAATAATACAACAGTTGTCTCTGTCAAGTGTAGAACACGGTGCAATGCAAGTACTTATACGTTATCATGTTTACAGTTTTAGTATTTTCTGTAATTTGATTAACATCCAATTATAGGCATAAAAGAAAGGAAACGTGAAATTTGGAGATATACTAACAGTAGAAATTAGAAACATGACTATAGGCGAGTTATCATATTAAGATTTAGGGCGGTAAATGAGATGAGTCGTTCGTGGAATCGTGGAATCGTTTGTGTTCGGTTCGGTTAATTTTCGGTTCATGTTCGTTCATTTATAAACGAACATGATAATGAATAAGAATATAATGTTCATCTATTAATTGAGCTGAACATGAACACGACTTTGTTCGTTTTGTCTAAACTCGTGTTCGTGTAACGATATATAAAATTTGATAAAATTAAAAAACTAAATATATTAATAATGTAACAAAAACTAACTAATATTACTACAAAATAATAAACTTATTTATACTACAATAATATTAATGATATGTTTGTATTATTTCAAACTTATTAAGATAATTTATATCATCATACTATAAATACAGTCATCGATTTTATTGTTAACTGTCTGATTCGTTAAATTAATTAATTATACATATGTAAAAAAAATTATACATTAATAGAATATATAAACTTAAAACTAATAAAAATTTATGTTATAATATCAAATAGATTAATTAAATAACGTTTTATTTATTTGTAAACAACTTTATCATAGTAAACAATATAATAACAAAGATGAAATTATAATATATTCCAAAAACAAAGGAAAAAAATACTATTTTTTAAATTATTAAATATTTTGAACGAAAAGAGACATTCACTGTAAGAACCCGTATTTTTATTTTATTTTATTTTTCCATATATATTTAATAGTGATAATACCAGTTATTAATTTAGCTTATATTAGGAGGAAAATAAATATTTTAGCAAATAATAGTAGTAGTGTATAATTATGTAGAAGTCTGAGTTTTAAATGATTAGTTATCCTAAGTTTTAGGTATAATATTAAATAGGAAATAAAAAAACTGAAACTTAATTTATTAAAATGTAAACTGAGAGATAGAATTGTGACTCTTCAGTTACTTGTCCGTTCTATTATTAAACCTGTATAAACTTGAGGACAGAGGGAAGGGTACAACAGTAGGAAAGAAATAAAAACGCATATAATTCAGAGAGAAACGAGAGAGGGAGAAAGAAAGGTGTGAAGGCCAATTCAGTATCTTGTTTTTCCAGTCACCAAGTTAACCATTCGGCCAGATTTTTCTTTGTTTTCTAGCTGTTATTAGGTTGTATATAAGATGATTGCTTTGGTTTAATTGTTAACATAGGACTAGATCATTTAATCGAGGTACAAGTAACATGTTTGCATAAGTATTTTGTTATGGCCCGCAAGGTGTTTGAGAATAAGAATAAGCAGTGATATTATGGGCTAGCTAAATTGGTTCTATGTGATTCTTATATGTTAATTTTGCAGTCAGATAGTTTCTCCATTTATGTCAATTATTTTACGATTTCCGCTGGTACTTATGACCTTTGGTAATGATAGTTGGGTTTATTTTACTATTAAGTAACATCTAAACCAGGGCGGTCCGAACCCTTAGCTAACAATTTTAGTTGTTACCTTCGGTTAGTCTAGTGCTGTGCAGTATTCATAAAATTTGTTAATTTGTTAGAAAAGTTAAATTGTACATCTTGGGTATTGGAAAGATTTCATTAGGGATGGTAGTTGGATTTGTTTTACAAGTAATAAGTGTTGGTCCGTAGGAGTCTAAACCTTAGAGGGGGGGTGAATAAGGTTTTCGTACGTTTTTCGCGGAATTAAATCTATGGGTATTTAACTAAGTTAATTAGTGGTTTTTTATAACCTAAACTCTTTCGTTAACAAATTATCGCTAAATTAATCTAAACAAGCAATAAATATAAGCGATAAATAAATATGAAAAGTAAAAGTTAAGGGAAAGAAATAACGCAAGATTTATAGAGGTTCGGCAAAACGCGCCTACGTCCTCTTCTCGGTATTTTCACTACCGAGTGTTTCACTAGAATCTCGTTCCAAAGGTTACAACCTTAATCAACCGATTAAGCTCCCCCTCACTTAATGAGTATCCCGAAAGAAAAGCCTAGAACTTTTAAGCTACACTTGCTTTGAAAAGCTTCTACCCAATCAATCACTCACTAATGAGTTTATAATACACTCTTTTACAAGTTTGATTTGAATAAATCACTCACTAACAAATATTATCTCGATGTTTATAAGATTACAATGAGAATATAATCGAGAATAATTTATGAATAATAAGTGAGAAGTTGGAAGTATAAGCTTGAAGAATTTCTTAGTAGGATTTGCTTAATTGTTGTGTATGCTTGGATGATTCTTCCTTGAAGATTTTGGGGCTCTTTGTAGGGTGAAAAAGTACAGCAATTAATTTCAGACCGTTGCTGGTTGTTGAGTTCATTCAATGCAGTTTTTCAGCAGTTCGCCCCATTTGCAGGAATAGCTTAAAAGCTGGAATTTGAAATTTTACAGAAACGATCGGTCGTTTCTGAAAAACGATCGGTCGTTTTTCATCTGTGCTCACTGGAAGAAATCACACTAAAAACGATCGGTCGTTTTAAGCCTGGCGATCGGTCGTTTTTATATTGAGCTTACTGGAAGAATTTCTCTCATTGATGATCGATCGTTTATGGTATATGATCAGTCGTTTTCTTTGTTCTCGCAATTGTTTCGGTTTTCTCAACAAACTTCGAAATCCCGTAACTAACTCGTTTCAAATCCGATTTAGGTTCCGCTTGAACCATTGGCTTCGTAATTACGCAATTTATCATTTTGAACCTTTCATACACTCGATAAATGATTAGTACACAAAACGAGCTTTTATCATGTTTTACAATTTTTGTTATCATTAAAATAATCGATTTGAAGAACATCGTTCAACAATAAGGTTGGCGGTACATGAGTTTCTACCCTTGGTTGGAACATAAAGGATGGTCGATTAGTTGAAGTTTTATATTCTGCTTATATTTTATTTTGCAAGTGAGTCGAAACTTTGGTTGATATAGTTTGTTACCTTTGTATACCATAGTAGATACCGTGTAGCTGTGTAGTTGTATATGACCAGATAATATTAAGACAAAAGCGGGTATCAGTTGTCGGGAAATTAGTACAACTATTAAAGTCGGTTAAAAGGGGCAGGATTGTCATCTGGATTGTTATACTAATATCCATTCTATAATTATGTATTTTGTGTTAATGTCTTACTGTGAGTTGTTCAAAGCTATAGACAATTATGAACAAGTCCTTTCCATCATATGTAGTGTGTGTATTGAGTATTTGGGAAGATTTCTGACGCTTGGTGAACCCTGATAGAAAACCGAAAAAGGAAAGAATAAATAAATTAAAAATCGGTATTTGTACTCTTTGTAGGCTTTTAAGACTAAGAGTGTTTTAGGATATAACTCATTAGAACACCAAATCTGGAGATATTAGAAACATAATACAATGTTAGCACCGCTAGTAATAATTTTATCAGAGTTGTGCAGCGAAAGCATTTAACAGCATTAGGAGTCTTGAATCACTTCACGTAAATAGGCAGCAAGTTTCATGGCCGGAAAAGTTTCCTTAAAAGGAAGAGAGTATAACAGGAGGCAACTAATGAGTCTAGAGTATTTTGTTTGGCGAATTCGCTTTGACAGTAGTGTACCGGGTTGTTTTAAACTTGCTGTAGTTTAGTTCCAGATTTTTACAGTACATCACTTGTTGTTTCAGGTTGCACCAAGTTATTCGGATAGCTTATAAGCCGACGGTCAGGTGAGTGGTCTTGTCTTACTAGTATAAAATCCCATTATGTATTCGACCGAAATTGCAGACCTTGGCATTATTTTCAGAAATATCTATATATGTAAAAATTGTTTTTCATGTCATTGTGTAAGAAAGAAATGCGATAACAGAAGTTATGTATAAAGTTTTGAATGATATATTATTTTATGATTGTATTGGGACCATGAGGAAAAGTCCAACGAAGAATCCCCTAATAAGGAGAAGTGGGGTGACGTTGGCAACTAAACGAATGAGTTTAGTTCTCAACGGTTAACTTAACGATTGTACATAGTTTCGTTAACCGGAACGTTTTAAGAAATAGACCCAGCCGTCATGCTACGGTGACCTTAACTACGTAGTGCACGTATGGTTTATACACCTGAGAAAAAGATCGACGGTAAAGAGATTGAGAAAGTCAATCGGGCTTGGTACCCTAAGATATTAATACCATCATACTTGCTTTTATCATAGTAAGAAAGAAAAGATATTATCATTTTTTTTGCAATTGTTTTAAGAACTTTACCTTGTCTGATGAGAAATTTTATATAAATCAAAAACCTTGTTTTCAAGAAAGAAAAGGAATGAAAACCCTATTTTCGACCCATATTATTATTGTAAGACTTGTCACTCACTAAGCTCGTTTAGCTTACCCTCGTTTTTATAATGTTTTCAGGTAATCAGGCAGATTTTTAGAGTCGGACTAGAGTTAGTCGGGACCAGCCAACCTCGTAGGAGTTTATTTATTTTCCGCTGCTAATAAGGTTTATAAACCATGTTAGGTTCGAGTTATTTGTGATACAGTTCTTGTTTAGATAATAATAAGTTGAGGTTGAGTTTGAATTTCGTTGAATTGTGTATCGACTTGCAGAGTAATTGAATATTATTATTCAACCTTTTATTTTATCGTTTATAAATTACATTGTTGGTCCTTCAGTTTTTAGTTTTTTTTTTTTTGACTTAGTCTAGCACGTGTCAAGACACATGCTATTCTGCCGTGTGATATCATATTTAGGTTTAGGATGTTACATTCACGAACAACTCGTGTTCGGTTCATGTTCGTCAAACGTTCATTCCTATTTAAATGAACATGAACAAGTGTTTCAGTTGATGAAAATAAACATGAACAGAGGCTTGTTTTCGCTTTATTTACGACCTAATTATGATATACCACTCTGACAAAACCAGTGGCCATGCAAAACCAGAATTTAGTTGACACAAATTTAGAAGGTCACAAATAAAAACTGTTATAATTTGATGTAACTAATTGTAAAGGGGACTGGGAACAAATAGCACTAGTAATTTGTTAGGGGGAAAGTAAGTTGGTACAGTAAAGATGAGCGCTGTTATATCCATTTAAATATATGATTCAAAAATTTAGCTGATAATGTGACGGATTAGGTATATCAATTATGTATTAAGTGAAAATTGTTTTTCAAAATCACAAATAAAAGTATTGGTTCATCTCATCCGACACATCAGCGGGTAAGATTTTTAAATTGAAAATTTAATGAGAAAAATCATTTTACAATAAAAATACCATCATAAACTAAGCAGAAATATTAACTCTCACCAATAAACTTGAATGTTTAATTTTTAAAGGTCTGCAGTTGAGCAGACCATTACCTTCCTAGCTAGATCTCTGCTCAGTGTTCGTGTGGTGAGTCCTTTTTTTTTTCTATTCCATATTAAAAAAAAAAATGCAATTTATATTAATATGAAAATGAATTAAAGACACACTGTTTAATTTCACGAAGCACCACATCACCAAAATTATAGTTGTGGCCCCTAACCCCAGCTCATTCCAAAAGTCCTTGTCTGCCAACTGGTTGGCAAATATATAAAATTAAAACTTCATTTTCTCAAGCAACTCCCTTATGAAATAAATCCAAATGGAAAAGTGAAAACAGAAAACAACAAGACAACAAGAACAAGGTAAATAATTAATAATGATTAGTTATATTAATTCCAAGTCTGAAGGTTTTAAAAAATTAGCGACACTCATTTTAAAACGAATTAATGGCACTCACGCTTTAAAACTGAATAACAATGAAACTGCAACAGATTTTGTTACTAAATTTTTGCTAAATTTAACGGCATTCATTTTAGCATCTGAATAACAACACATTGTCTCTTGCTATTCTTCTCAACTCTATTTTTCAGTCTTATTTCAGCTTTGCTAAAACGGGTTTCATATTCATTTTTGTTTTATCTTTGGACTAAGTTCAATTCTCTGAAACTTTCGAAAGTTAAAAAATACACTTTTTTAGTTCATAATAAAAAATTAACATTTTTTGATTTTCGAAAATTATAAAAGCTAATATTTTTTTAGTTAAGGCTATGACAATATTGTTAGAGGGAAAGTGTTTTAGAGTATTTTGTACTAGACATCGCATAGTACACCAAACAATTAGTGCGGAAACATCACATGAAAATGGCATAGTGGAGAGGAGACGACATGCGTCAATGTTGTACTTTTCAAATTCTTGATGATTGTGTTCAAAGTGCTACAAGTTTAATACACGAACCACTAACTCCCCTTTTGCAGAACAAAGCACCATATGAGATCCTATTTTTCTGTCTAAACCAGCATGGAGTCGATTTGGTTCGCTTACTGCGTTTCTCCTTTATCGAAGTAGAGACTAGTGTTTGCATCAAGGAGATGCATTTTCATTGAATATCTATTTGATGTCAACGGATTCAAAGTTTATGATCTAAATTACAAATTACACACTATGTACTTTCATTTCTTGTTCTGATTCCTTTCTTTGTTTCCTTTTCATACACAAATGTTTAAGAATGTTAAAGATGTTGAAGAAAAATCAAGGGTACTTATGATCCAAGACATGGGACAGACTGGGAAGAAATGATACAGGAAATACTGGAACTGTCTCTTGCATGATTAAAAACCATTAAATTCAGACCTGAATGCATTAAAAACGAAATCCTTGAAGGAAATCACGAAATATGGTTGTAAATATATAATATCGAGCTCAGTGGCCAGGAAACAAGAACATAAAGCTTAACACTGAAATAAGGTTTTTATACTAACCTTGGTGCGACAAACATGATAAAAAGAAAAACTAAAGATGGAGTAGAAATCAACAAGCCATTATGGTTAATTTATGGTTGTTTAGTTTAATTGATCATTTTATGATTAAAACCTTTTCGCCCGTTGCCTCACCACCGTTTGTTCTCTCCCAAAAAGATTGAGTCTTCTTATCTTCGCCTCTCATTCTCTCTGCATATTTCTTTATATTGAATCCCGCCTCGACTTTACCCCCAAAAGCAAACTCGAGCTTGTTCATGTCAAATAAATCCTCCATTATCTTTTTGGTGTTAACATTGTCCGAATAAACAAACTTCACTTTATCTGCTGTTTTCTTCTCTATAAAGGGTCTTACCATCTGCAATAAGGGTGAACCAATTATTATGATGATTCAGTATACAGCACCGGGGTCTTGTTCAGTTACAATTTTAAAACAAATAAGCTGTTTTTTTAGTTGGATTCAGTAAACAAAAAGACAAGCTTTTGAGTTGACTGACCAAAAATATTACAGCTTATAAGCATAATACAGCTAAGGCCGAGCAAAAAACCAGCTTAACTAACAAAAAACAAACCGGCTGAACTAACACACAAACAAACTCTAACACGGAAAATGGTTCGTACCATGTAAAATGGCTCAAAGAACTTTGGTGGGTTGTACAAGATTGCCATGCCGAGCCTCTCAGGATAGTAATGTTGCAGAAAAAAGACCGTTTCTCGTGAAGATCGAGTTGAAATATGTGAGATGTTATAACCTTGGAAATCAATAAGCCAGATCATCTCTTCCTGGTCGTGCTGCAAGTTCATAATCGCTTTCTCCATGACATATGCAAAATGCCTCATTTGTTCTTTCGTCGAATTTGTGTTCTACAGTTAGAGGACATTATTGACCAAAATCAATTAACAAATGAACAAGAAGCATGGTAACATAAATTCCTTGGAAGTACTTAGTAACAGTAGCACATAAAGCAAACATCTTCAACTTAACTAGATACGAACGATACTTCTTAATTTAAAAGCTGCAATAAACGAATACTAAAAGCCAGTAACAGTGTACAACAAATAGATTAAAACTACAGTACTTATGTAAAACATGAAACTTAAAATAATCAGACAGAACCTGGCAACTCGGTCTCATAACAATAACTGATCTTCCTTGCTTGTCCGTGTAGTTTGACAGGTAAAGCTTTCCAGTTTCTGCCTCATGAGCAACCTCTTCCTGCATCATATTAGATTATTATCAAGTATAAATTTAAACAATATCTACGCAATTAAATTTAATCTGGTCATACGATATCGATTCTAGGACCAAATCACCCAAGGTAAGTGACAGCTTCAATTACACAAACAAGAGGAAATCTCGCGAATCTAGCTACTGATGGAGTTCGCATAAAATGCAGAAATACGACATGTGAAGAAATGGAAAATTACCCATTTAATCTCTTCTGGCTTGTATTCCAGTCTCCATTTTATGGTCTCTTTTAGTATTTTAGTGGACTTCTTCACATTCCAGTTTGATGCCCTCAAATTTCTCGAGATAGATTCATCAGAACAAAACACCGACAGCTTATCCAGCACTGGCCCCACCGACTTTCTCACCTCACCAACCTGCAATTGAACTTAACATTCACATTGATTGAAATCGAGCTTTTATAAATATTAAAATATAGCATTAAAAGGAATAAGTTAGTGTCCTAGGGACACATTAAACATATGTGTATGTTCTAATACCTTCTCTTGCTGTCCTTTCGATAGAGAAATATTTTTCCAGCCATTTGAAGCATTTTTTAAATCATCACCATTCATATCTTCTGGAAAATAAAGTAAGCTTTCCTGCAACTAAATTGATGTTTTTAAACAAAAAAATCATACAGAAGAATGTGCATAATCTGTCTCTCATTATACAAATTGGGACATAAAACGAATATAACAACATGAAAGCTCTAACTTACACCCAAAAGATTGAACTTGAAAGCTCTTTTTTTTTCTTTCAAAACTTGCAATGAAATTTCAAGATGTCTCTTGACTATGGGAAAGTAAAATATTCTTATGAAGAAAATGGGTACATGATGACATCTAGTGTGTTATGACCAAATTACATTTCTTATTTACTCAAGTTTTCTATTATTCTTTATTTAACTTGATACCTCTACACCTATGCTTTCCCATTTCCGTTACGGTGACTTTAGCTTCTTTTCCTCTGCTTTATTTTTATTTGAATGTTACTCACAATTGCAAATGTGCAACAATGATGACAAACTCATACATTACTAACCAAGTAGTAACACTTGACAAACTAAAACACAATACTATACATACAGTACCTGTAGTGACTTTGATTAAGGTTGAAGTAAAATGCAAAAAGAAAGTAAACCAGATAAATTGATCAACTATACTCTATTACACCATGATAATTATTATGGGACACGATGCGCAACACAGCTAACTAGAGCAACTAACAAGAAAAAATATTAACAGCTGTTTAGAGCTGTTCTTGGGAAACAATTTTTTATACTATAAAATAGAGATAGGAGAGACTGGGCAGTGGATATGTAAGAGCTAACCTGATGCAAAGAAAAAAGAAAGTTCTGCTGCAGTTAGGATAGTTAAAAATTTACAAGAACCAAAACATCTAATGCTATCCCCAAAACAAAGGGAAATGAAGAATGGATAAAGAGGGGAATACAAGATATACAACCAAAGAGAAAAAACCAAATTTAAATATAAGTAAACAACACTGGAAACAATCTTCAGTTAAAAGCTGAAGAATCTTTTTGGCACCAAAATGATTACTAGTGTGCTGTACTTTTTCTTAAAAAGCAAATTACACTGTATACTAAAATGATAACCAAGGTTTGTACAATACTACTACTCTTAATTTTGTATAGTTACAAGCAAATCTCTTCATAATTATGTACAGTGTGTAAAGTGTAAACTAAGCTGAATTTATGTACTGCTACAAAATAATAAGTGAGTGATAATACAGTATATACAACCTCAGTTAACCAATTGTTTGACACAAGTATTAATAACTGCTAGTATGTTTCTGCTATATCTGTAACGAAATGTGGTGAATTTGGCAAATAAAATGCGGTATTTCTCACTCGACCAACTACGATCTTTGATGAGGGCGTGGACTAAATTATTTGCTAGGGGTAAATGTCAAGGTAAGATTGACTACACAAATTATGTGGTACAGACTTCAAATTGCCGATAAATTTAAATGGTTATATCCATAGCGACATTTGGGTTGATTAGTGTTACACTGGCCACAGTAGATGGCTCTTTTGGCACCTACATAATTATTGGTAAACTAAAATGTTGTTTGTGATCGATTTTTCTGAGCCCCAAAATCTAAACCAGTGATTGTAAACAACACGCAAAAGCGCAAATAAAATAAAACAGAAAGTCAAAAGTGAAAACCACCAAATTATGTCCTCTACAGGTATGCTAACCAAAAATCATTACTCATGCCACTCTTCCAACATTGTATCATAACCAGTATACAACTTTCTAAATAATGACCACGAAACGAAAAAACACTCGAACCTATCGTTGTCCTTGGATATAAATATATGCATATACAATGGCTAATACAGGGGAGTTCGTATATATTACACCCCTTTCGCTCAGGAAAGAGCATCAGTACAAAAACCCATTTGAAGTCGGTAATTATTTTGTTTCAAAGTAGCTTTACCATCACGATTTTGATACACCAAGCTCAATGGCGATCAAAGCTGCAACACTTTTCTCACCATCAACAGCAATCTCAAGTAATCTCGATGACTTGAATATAATCACAACTTATCAAATGTTGCGTCTCATTAAGCACATGTAAAAAACTGTATAAATTGCAGGTTGCAATTTGGGTTGAGCCCAACCCGCCCCGTGCTCACCCCTAGGCGGTAGGAGCGGAGTATTAATTGTGGAAGATAGCGAGAGTCGAACAAACCAAAAGGAAAAAAAGTTACAATAAATATTATCTCTTAAAATTGTACAAGACTGATTAGTAAAAGGCTAAAATCTATCAATATAAGGCTTGTAAATGCAGCAAGGTAGGTACACATGTATAGTCGAAGACACCTATAATGACAAATGAGAATGCTAATAACAGACGGTAATGTAAAAAACATGGTCCAGCGATTGATCGGTATATATCTTGCATCAAGTAATATTTAGATTTCTGAAAAGCTTCAATGAGTCTTTTTGTTGTATCTTTATTCTTAAAGTAAAGTAAGTGTGCAAAAGTGGACACCAAACAAATTATTACTAGTTTTAAAGTAAAAGCTCTAAAAAGTACTTTTACTCATTCATTGATTAGAAATCTAGAAACCCCGACCCACTGGAAAATAAGTAACGTGTATGGATCTGCGTGGAATATAACACATTTTAATAAAACCAGCGCTCCAGTTTCTTAAATTTGCAGAATATTTCTCAGAAGTTACTATGGTGCATCTATTTTTCCCAGACTGCTACATCAACAGCTGAAATACAACATTCACTAGTAATTGATTAATCATTTTGGGTTTGTTCTCAATTGACTTCAACTCTGAATCAAGCCTCACTGTAACAAAAAATAAAGAGAAAATTTCAAACTTGAACAGAAATTTGATACTCAACGTCTCCAACGCTCAAGAAACACAACCCTTCTTCAATCACCATTAAACCATCTTTGTTAGCTCTGCTAAAATGCTCACAAGGGTTCAACTCGAACTCAACTTCAATTTGCTCGCCTCTTTTCAAATGCACACTTTCAAACCCAACCAATTGTTTAATCGCACTCCCATTACTGGGGTTAACATGCCTAATAAACAACAAAACTGGATGTTTGCCATCCATTTCCCCAGTATTATGTACCCCAACAAAAGCAGAAAACTT
The DNA here is from genome assembly GCA_963682055.1 of Primula veris. Classification (NCBI taxonomy): domain Eukaryota; kingdom Viridiplantae; phylum Streptophyta; class Magnoliopsida; order Ericales; family Primulaceae; genus Primula; species Primula veris. The sequence goes on along the minus strand of OY821743.1, from coordinate 21,647,007 downwards.
TGATTTCTCACATTGGTTATGGCTAGTTTCTGAAACAAACATAGGTCTCTTTTCTTGTTGGGTTGTAAATAATTGGTTTAAGTTGAGGTTGTTTTTTGTATGGGAAGCGAAATTGTAAGTGTATTTAGTGTAGCTAAGGCCATAGCCAAATTCGAAAACTTTAGGACCCTTGTAGAATCTGTAGGTACGACCTGGATAGCCTGAGGATGGGTCGGCCCGCATTCTCATATCCGTCATCGCTACTCTGGTGAAATCCTTAGGGTACCAAGTAACCGGCAATTTACCTCCTGTATAACAATAGCATTTAGTAATTAATACATTTGAAGTTTGAGATTTACCGAAGCATTTCTTTCTTATGATAGCTGACAAGTGACATCTCAAAAAATATTTTCTAAACGTTGCTTCGGACTAATTCACCACACAACTTTAACAAAGTCTTTGTCGCGTGTTTGGCTGCATATTTAAAGCAGATTAGCCAGCTTTATTTGAGCCTGAGAAAAAGCTGGATTAATCTAGATTATTATATTTAGTAGAAATTACCCGAACTTAAAAGATGCAACCAAGCAAGCTTATATTTTGCTAAAAAACTACAAATTCATAACTAATATCAGTCAAAAACAACTTCACTCCACCAGGCTAATAATTTTGTAACTTTTTCAGCGAGTCGGAGCACAATCAGTTCAAGCCATTCTAAGTTCATGAATATATAATTTCTTTCATTTTCTTTAGCTTACTCTGCGCAACCTTTATGTATTAGTATTACATTAATAACTAACCATCCTAAAAGCAAACAAATATAAGCAACATGTAATAAAGCAAGAAAATGAAAAAATATAGTAACCTGGATTATGCTCTCCAAAAAGAACCTCAGCAATTGCATATCCACCAGCTTCGCCTGGATAACCAGCCCACACAATAGCTCCAATCTTTGGGTTCATTTTAGCGAATGAAACATCTAATGGTCCCCCACATATAAGCACCAAAACAACTGGCTTTTTAGCAGCATTAGCCACACTTTCGACCAAGCTCTGCTGATACCCAGGTAGAACCAAGTCCTCCCTATCATGACTCTCTCTTTCCCACGTCTGATCCAAACCCACAATCAGAACCACATGATCGGCTCCTTTTGCCACCTCAACCGCCTTACTGATACCTGTGTCGCTAGTACAGTTAACGGCTTTGCAACCTGATTGATACACCGTGTTTTTTACATAGCCCTGTACAATAGTTAAACAAGTTTTGAATGTTTTGATTCATATGGGGCACCAAAGTTTAAGAATAAATGGAAACATTAATTGCCTGAACTTTTGTATTTTTTGTTGCTTTCGTATCATATAAAATTATATAAACTCTTTTTATATTTATTATATTTATAGTTTGTTCTGTTTTTTCTTGGTATGAACAATAGTTGAAACCGGTAAGTTTAAGTAAAGCATTTTTTATTATACTTGTTGGGCAACACTAAAATATATTAAAAGTTTCTCCTGCCACTGGCTCGAGTTTTTAGTGAAATTGGTAAGTTAACATGGTACTAGAGCCTAGGTCCTATCTTCAAATCTCCGTAAATAGACTGCACCACTTTCATTACATTATAACAAAGAGATGGAAATTTAAAAATTAAAACTACACTTGGAAGACCTATCTAAACTCGTGTAATATGTCGGCTGTAGTATAAATAAGTGATTAAAAAGTTTGCCCTACTAACAGAGCTTTAAGTACAAACTGTAATTTATACCTGTAGAGCCTGGAGTGGGGAGAAGACTATACAAGGGGGACCCTCGTAGTTCCCTTGTAGGGTTTTAGGGACATTGGCGTTGGGACCGATCACGGCAAGAGAAGCAATTTTTGTTTTCGAAAATGGGAGGATTTTGTTTTCGTTTTTCAACAAAACAATCCCATTTCGTGCTGCTTCCAGGGCTAGTGTTTGGTGCTCCTTTGTGCATGCTTGGTTTGCTCCTATGTTGCCATATAGTAGGGTGGTGGGGTTTCCGTTAAATAATCCCAGTCGCATTCGGATAGAGAAGAGGTTGTGGAGGGCTCTATCTATGTCTGATTCTGTTATCTTCTTTTTCTCGAGGGCGGACTTTGTGTAGTTTTTTAAGTATGATCCACAGTTAACATCCATGCCTGAAATAAAAAAGAAATGTTTCGGATAGAAGTATGGAAACAAAAGTTGGGACTGCTATAATACATTTGTAATACAAACACATTGGTTAGAGCTTTTTTAATCGTGAGCAAAACGAGAGCATGTTAGTTGCTTAAAAGCAAGCTTTTCTATGGGGGTTTTGCCTGCAAAGGCTAGAAGTTTTAGGACAGGTTAGTTTAGCTCTTTTCTCAACTTAGATCAGCTTATCTGTGTAGCACTCACAACCAAACAAGCACGAGGTTCATGGTCTGCGTTAAGACATGAGTCGTGACCATGCTCCATGCCTATTTCAGTAACAAGCAATCTAACTAAAAGTACAAAAAGTAACGCTGTAGGAGGCTGCAGTGACTTAACAAAATACTTAAAAAGTATAAGATCAGAAAATGTTTGATCCAAACATAAGTCTCATACTTCTATTGCAAAGTCGAGCAAATAAACAAATCCAGGAGTCGAACATTTATTGCTTTTATAATGGAGTTATCTCCCAGTTAGTTATACAGCTCTCTGCCACATCAGAAAGTTAATGAATGGCTTTTTTATAGTTAACATAGAGTCTTTCGTAAGAATGTCGGACAAACTCGATTTGCTACTTAAAATATAAAAAAAAATGTCAACTCAGATGAATGATGTTGTTCTTTAACTTACCAGCTTTAAGGACATCGGCAACTGCGTCTTCTGGTTCTTTTGCATATCCTTGATTCTCATGTATGATCTTGACAGCATCACAATCGGACACAATGTAACTGATCATAATCCCCCGAAGGTTAGTACTATCTTCTTGAGAAGATAAAAAAAAAATCTAAAATGCCAAAGGATTTTAAATAATCTATACTAGTACTGACCCTCGGAAACCCCATTGTTTACGGGCTGTGTTGGTGAGTAGATTGTGATCGGCGCAATTAGGCACACCGTTGACTTGGTTGTACGCACACATTATCCCGCTTGCTCTCCCCTTCTCAACACAACTTTGAAATGGTGGCTGGTATGAGTCTGCCAGGTCTTGCTTGTTCACCTGCAACATAAATTTAGTAAATAAAGATAAACCGTTTTATCACAATTAGATGACACTTGAAAATAATTACTTTTTTCAACACTTTTTTTCTTTTTTTAGTTATAGCCTCCTATCACTGTATCAGGAGTATGTTAACTTAAAGTGAAAAATGGAGCAAGTAATTTATTGACTCCTGATAGAGGGTTAAAAGTTACTGTACATATCTCATATATATGGTCAAGTTGATTTTTGCACCTACTCATAGAAAAGAGTAAATTGGTAATATCTGTTTCAAGTTAATGATATACTAGTATATAAATTAATGAACAATGTGAAGCCAAAAAGGGTAACCTTAAAATGTTTTCTATGCTTAGTTTTTTTTAACGGTAATCGCTTTTTTCCATTTATATTGTCACTACTTTTAGTACAGAAACGTGCAATTAGTTACTAGTATTTTATAAATCAAGACCTCTCATAATTAATACAGTACTTTTAAGATTGTAATTTTTTTAACTTAGATTTCACGTCAATCTAATTTTTATACGAGACTGGATTTTTATACTACACTTTTCCTGAAAAAACACACAAACCGTAGAAAAAATCTACGGTTTACAGTGATACAGTGCAAACCGTAGATTAAATCTACGGTTTACAGTGATTCATTGCAAACCGTAGATTTAATCTACGGTTTGCATGTAGTTTTCAGATATTGCAGAACAGTCCCTGTATTTCGTAAAAACTCAATATTGGTCCTATCAATTAAAATACTCAATATTTTTTTCAAATTAAACATGATTTTTTTAATAAAAAAACTAAATGTCTTATTCTTAAAAATTTACATAAAATAAATTTGGTCAATTCTAACAATCTATCAAAATAAACACAAAATTTTCACAAAAAAAGTTGATTTGATAAATTTTATGTTTTTGTTCATGTTACCTTTTTGTGAAGTGTATAAGTTGAGATTTATTGAAACATTAACTAAATCGTCAATTTTTGTGAAGTGTTTTTGGTTTGTTTTTAACACTTGGATAACGCAATATGAAACATTAACTAAATTGTCAATTTGGTGTCAATCGTCAATTTTCTTGAATGAAACATCATAAATTATATAAATTTCATAAAAGAAATTAACTCAATATGCAAACATTAACTAAATTTCATAAAACATATTTATTAAACATGATACATCATATAAATTTACAACAACTTGGAAAAAAGAGTAATTTACATAAAATTAAACATAAAAAACTAATTATGTACTTGATACGTCTATAGCTTCTTCTTCAGTTACAATTTGCTTTCTCGATTGCCTTTCTAGCGCCATATATAAGTTGAAATTTGCTCGAAAAAGTTCATTCCATGGTTCAGCAGCCTCAGTGCGTGTTTCTTCCCACCGTGCTATAATTCTTGGCATTGGGAAGATCACTTCTTTAGAAATAACTTGAGCATAATGACAACTGTTGACGTACACTATTACAGTAGGGATGTAATATGTCGTTACAGGAGGCGGACCAGTATAAAGAGGTAAAAAAGTCGTTCCATACTTTTACCCCTTCATTTTTATTTGGCCATAATGACAACAATAAAATTGGCATATTATAATGAGATGCAATTAAAAAACCATAAGCTGGAAATCTCATCCATTTGTCACAAGGGACGGGATTTGTGGGATTATAAAAATTTAAACTTGATAGAATATAATCATATCGATAACCTTCAAAATCAAGATTCTCAAACAGATCATAATAAACACCTTTCATTTGCTGAAGCTCTTGAAACAAGTCACATCTAACTGCGTACCAATCATTTTTCCCATCATCACATTTGCAATTACTCGGAACCCACAGTTATCATCCCCACGAACATCATAAACCGTATCGATGTAATTATGTAACATAACCCATATTTCGTCACTGTACAGGAAGGTTTGCCTAGTGGTGGTGGGTTTATTTGTCTGGTTTCGCGTTCTCCTAGTTGGGTTTACTTTTACCTCCGGTGTTTCTTCCGCTTTACCTTTGCCCTTATCTCTACTAGCACTCTGTTCCTCTGCATACTCCCATCCTGACTTATCTCTTTTACTAGAATTGTCTCATTTTCTAGGTCTCCCCCTACTTTGTCTCACTTCGGGATCATTCCTGGATGTTCTAGATGGTAAGGTTATCTCTCGGAGTTGTGTTTTCATACGCCGTTTTTCAACATTAGTTTTGATAGAATAAAGACTTTTAAACTCTTCTAGATCACCCTCTACCCCATAATCATCGGTGTTCCCATTATTCAGAATGTATGAATATATTATAGAAGAAGAGAGGCTTCCCGAATAAAATATGTTCACTCATAATATGATGACAAGGTAACCCGTGAGACAATTTTATACCGCAAGAACAATTCTCATCAGACTGGCCACTACATTTTTTGTGTTTTTGAAATAATAAATTAAAGGCATGGTGTGTGATATATGACCTAAGATTTTTAAATAGAGGTGTCCGTTCTGAATGTGGAAAATAAGACCTGCATTTATCCAACTTCATCTTATTATCCTCAAACTGTTTTTCTAGAATTTTATTCAACTCTACCCAAACATTTTCAAGCGTGCCAGTATTTGTGGAAAGAGATCTTTTTAGCTTTGCGTGTTGTTGTTCGGCTCGATTGCTAGTTCTGTTACCCAGATGTGTTGTATGCTTGGTATAGCATGCAACAAACTTATCGGCATAATCATTTAATAGTTTGTCTACATACTTAAGCACAGCAGGGTACGGTTTGTAAAAGGAATTGAAAGAAGATCGGTTATGATTGTACTCCTCTATCGACTCAACATCAACCAAGAAACCCCAATCATCTAGAAACGTTTGCCGCTGCTCGTCTGGATTTTTTTTTTTTTACAGTTTTTCAAAACATTTTTGGCAATATGAAAAGTGCACAATATATGATGAGAATCGGGAAAAACAACGGATAAAGCATTCATCAAGGTCATTTCTCTGTCGGTTACAAACACCCTAAGTAGTACACAACCCTCCAATGTATCTTTAAATTTTTCCAAAGCCCATATATAATTTTCCTGAGTCTCATCACTCATGAAAACAAAACCTAAACAATATGTTTGGTTCGTTGATGTCATTCCTCGACTTTTAGAAATGACATATTAAAACGGTTTGTCCTATATGTACAATCCATTAACAATACATCAGAAAAAGCTTTTAACATCCTTATAGAATCGGGGTGTGCAAAAAACAAGTTCTCAAGACTATGAGTTGTTGGGTTCATATTAGAGAAGATTGTATAGCGATGTCTATCCAACAAATTAAACAGTTCTTGTATCGGGTTTCTACCATCTCGCTCTTTAACTTTCAGTCCAGCCAAATAATTATGTATCGTTTTAGTGTTCGATACATTGTCAGGATTTCGATTTTTTATGGCCTCTAATATTGTACTAACTTTAAAACTACTTTGTCTTAAACTTTTAACCATTTCTTTTTCCTCTTGTGTTAAACGAGCACATCGTGCTTGCCCTTGGAGGTAAGTTGGAGGTGGGTGGTTATGTTGGTCATTTTCTACTTGACACATCCATTCACCATTAACTACGTAACCCTTAATGAAAAATGGGCAATCTTTTTTTTTTGTACCTTTTTTTCGTAAACCCCCGATTTATCACACAATATCAACATACGGCGCTCTTCTCCCATCACCCCCTCCATACCTACGAATCGTAAGAATGAAACCCCAATTTCCAGCCACATCAGCAAGCATTTCATCCCTTGTATCCCAAGTCAAATCATCAAGTTCAAAATGCTCTGTATAGTCAGTTAGTTCATCGTTTGAGCCACTAGATGAATCAATATTGTTGTATTTCCATTGGTTGTTGTCATAACCATAGTCGTAATTCATTTTTGAAAAGTGTTTGTTTATATCTTTTTTTGGAGAAAAGAGTATTTTTGAAGAGATTCAAGTGAATGTTTGTGTTTGATTTTAGAGATTGTTAGAATTGATAAAAATGAGCCATATTTATACACATAATTTCAGAAACCCCACAAGGTGTAATCATTTTCAAACTTTAATAATGCATTAAGAAGTCATTTTCGGATAGGGTTGTCATCTCATAATAATTCAAAAGTGAGAAAGTGTTGTCGGATGCATTTGATAGATATGGTATCCAATGTCATTTACACTATAAACCGTAGATTACTTTTACGGTTGGTTAAATTTCAGAAACCCCACACGGTTAGTCATTTTCAAACTTTAATAATGCATTGAGTCGTGCAACTTTAACCAACCGTAAAAAAAACACTACAAACCGTGTGGGGGTCATAACCATAGTCGTAATTCATTTTTGAAAATGACTACAACTTTTTTTTACGTTTGGTTAAAGTTGCACGACTAATGTATTATTAAAGTTTGAAAATGACTACACCGTGTGAGGTTTCTGAAATTTAACCAACCGTAAAAAAAAATACTACAAACCGTAAAAGTAATTTACGGTTTGTAGTGTAAATGACATTGGATACCATATCCATCAAATGCATCCGACAACACTTTCTCACTTTTGAATTATTATGAGATGACAACCCTATCCGAAAATGATTACATTGACTACACCTTGTGGGGTTTCTGAAATTATGTGTATAAATATGTCTCATTTTTGTCAATTCTAACAATCTCTAAAATCAAATACAAATATTCACTTGAATCTCTTCAAAAATACTCCTTTCTCCAAAAAAAAATATAAACAAACACTTTTCAAAAATGAATTACGACTATGGTTATGACAACAACCAATGGAAATACAACAATATTGATTCATCGAGTGGCTCAAACGATGAACTAACTGACTATACAGAGCATTTTGAACTTGATGATTTGACTTGAGATACAAGGGATGAAATGCTTGCTGATGTGGCTGGAAATTGGGGTTTCATTCTTACGATTCGTAGGTATGGAGGGGGTGATGGGAGAAGAGCGCCGTATGTTGATATTGTGTGTGATAAATCGGGGGTTTACGAAAAAAAGGTAAAAAAAAAAAAGATTGCCCATTTTTCATTAAGGGTTACATAGTTAATGGTGAATGGATGTGTCAAGTAGAAAATGGCCAACATAACCACCCACCTCCAACTTACCTCCAAGGGCAAGCACGACGTGCTCGTTTAACACAAGAGAAAAAAGAAATGGTTAAAAGTTTAAGGCAAAGTAGTTTTAAAGTTAGAGCAATATTAGAGGCCATAAAAAATCGAAATCCTGACAATGTATCGAACACTAAAACAATACATAATTATGTGGATGGACTGAAAGTTAAAGAGCGAGATGGTAGAAACCTGATACAATAACTGTTTAATTTGTTGGATAGACATCGCTATACTTTCTTCTATAATATGAACCCAACTCATAGCCTTGAGAACTTGTTTTTTGCACACCCCGATTCTATAAGGATGTTCAAACCTTTTCCTGATGTATTGTTAATAGATTGTACATATAGGACAAACCGTTTTAATATGTCATTTCTAGAAGTCGTAGGAATGACATCAACGAACCAAACATATTGTTTAGGTTTTGTTTTCACGAGTGATGAGACTCAGGAAAGTTATATATGGGCTTTGGAAAAATTTAAAGATACATTGGAGGGTTGTGTACTACCTAGGGTGTTTGTAACCGACAGAGAAATGACCTTGATGAATGCTTTATCCGTTGTTTTTCCCGATTCTCATCATATATTGTGCACTTTTCATATTGCCAAAAATGTTTTGAAAAACTGTAAAAAAAAAAAAAAAAAAAAAACAAACGAGGAGTGGCAAACGTTTCTAGATGATTGGGGTTTATTGGTTGATGCTGAGTCGATAGAGAAGTACAATCATAACCGATCTTCTTTCAATTTCTCTTACAAATCGTACCCTGCTGTGCTTAAGTATGTAGACAAGCTGTTAAATGATTATGTCGATAAGTTTGTTGCATGCTATACCAAGCATACAACACATCTAGGTAACCAAACTAGCAATCGAGCCGAACAACAACATGCAAATCTAAAAAGATCTCTTTCCACAAATACTGGCACGCTTAAAAATGTTTGGGTAGAGGTGAATAAAATTCTAGAAAAACAGTTTGAGGATAATAAGATGAAGTTGGATAAATGCAGGTCTTATTTTCCACATTCAGAACGGACACCTCTATTTAAAAATCTTAGGTCATATATCACACACCATGCCTTTAATTTATTATTTCAAAAACACAAAAAATGTAGTGGCCAGTCTGATGAGAATTGTTCTTGCGGTATAAAATTGTCTCACGGGTTACCTTGTCATCATATTATGAGTGAACATATTTTATTCGGGAAGCCTCTCTTCTTCTATAATATATTCATACATTCTGAATAATGGGAACACCGATGATTATGGGGTAGAGGGTGATCTAGAAGAGTTTAAAAGTCTTTATTCTATCAAAACTAATGTTGAAAAACGGCGTATGAAAACACAACTCCGAGAGATAACCTTACCATCTAGAACATCCAGGAATGATCCCGAAGTGAGACAAAGTAGGGGGAGACCTAGAAAATGAGACAATTCTAGTAAAAGAGATAAGTCAGGATGGGAGTATGCAGAGGAACAGAGTGCTAGTGCTAGTAGAAATAAGGACAAAGGTAAAGCGGAAGAAACACCGGAGGTAAAGGTAAACCCATCTAGGAGAACGCGAAACCAGACAAATAAACCCAGCACCACTAGGCAAACCTTCTTGTACAGTGACCAAATATAGGTCATGTTACATAATTACATCGATGCGGTTTATGATGTTCGTGGGGATGGTAACTGTGGGTTCCGAGTAATTGCAAATGTGATGAGTAAAGAACATGGGGAAAATGATTGGTACGCAGTTAGATGTGAGTTGTTTCAAGAGATTCAACAAATGAAAGGTGTTTATTATGATCTGTTTGATAATCTTGATTTTGAAGGTTATCGATATGATTATATTCTATCTAAGTTTAAATTTTTATCATCCCACAAATCCCGTCGTCCCTTGTGACAAATGGATGAGATTTCCAGCTTATGCTTTTTTAATTGTATCTCATTATAATATGCCAATTTTATTGTTGTCATTATGGCCAAATAAAAATGAAGGGGTAAAAGTATGGAACGACTTTTTTACCTCTTTATACTGGTCCGCCTCCTGTAACGACATATTACATCCCTACTGTAATAGTGTACGTCAACAGTTGTCATTATGCTCAAGTTATTTCTAAAGAAGTGATCTTCCCAATGCCAAGAATTATAGCACGGTGGGAAGAAACACGCACTGAGGCTGCTGAACCATGGAATGAACTTTTTCGAGCAAATTTCAACTTATATATGGCGCTAGAAAGGCAATCGAGAAAGCAAATTGTAACTGAAGAAGAAGCTATAGACGTATCAAGTACATAATTAGTTTTTTATGTTTAATTTTATGTAAATTACTCTTTTTTCCAAGTTGTTGTAAATTTATATGATGTATCATGTTTAATAAATATGTTTTATCAAATTTAGTTAATGTTTGCATATTGAGTTAATTTCTTTTATGAAATTTATATAATTTATGATGTTTCATTCAAGAAAATTGACGATTGACACCAAATTGACAATTTAGTTAATGTTTCATATTGCGTTATCCAAGTGTTAAAAACAAACCAAAAACACTTCACAAAAATTGACGATTTAGTTAATGTTTCAATAAATCTCAACTTATACACTTCACAAAAATGTAATATGAACCAAAAACATAAAATTTATCAAATCAACTTTTTTTGTGTAAATTTATCTAAATTTTGTATTTATTTTGAGAGATTGTTAGAATTGACCAAGTTTATTTTATGTAAATTTTTAAGAATAAGGCATTTACTTTTTTTATTAAAAAAATCATGTTTAATTTGAAAAAAATATTCAGTATTTTAATTGATAGGACCAATATTGAGTTTTTACGAAATACAGGGACTGTTCTGCAATATCTGAAAACTACATGCAAACCGTAGATTAAATCTACGGTTTGCAGTGAATCACTGTAAACCGTAGATTTAATCTACGGTTTGCACTGTATCACTGTAAACCATAGATTTTTCCTACGGTTTGTACGTTTTTTCAGAAGTATAAAAACGGAGGCTCTTTTTATACAACTTGTTCTAAATGGATTGAATGGCGTAGATAATGTCATCATGATGTATATGCATGCTAAATATCGTACTGGTTACTGTTGTACTTGAATAAAGGCTCTACTATAGATTTTTTACTTTCCACTCTTTCTGATAAATCCAAATACAAATACAGTAACTAAAATATGTAACGCAAGTTCCAATAGAAAGCCTCCAATGCATTGATACAGTATCATTTTCAAATTATTCAACTATAAAAAATAAAAATAAAACAGATAAAAACAACACCAATTTCAAGGTGAAATATTTGAACAATTTTTTATCTTCTCATATATGCGGGCGCACGCACCAAACAAAGACCATTCATTAGAGATTGGGTAATTTAAGTTGACGCTCCCCATAGTTTAAATAAAATATCTGTTTAGTCCCCATAGTTTCAATTGAAACAGCACGGTTCCCATATATTTGGTCTTTCTAATTTCTACAGTTTGTTCCCAAGTTGAAAATCACAGATGCTCTAGTTCCCTAAAAGGCTAAAACTGATGATGGCTTCTTATGATCTACCAATTAAAGTGAGTCTATATTTGTAATAAAAATCATTTCTAATTTTCTATGACCACTTCAAAATAATAGAGAATGTATCGTTTCAGTTGAAACTATGGCAACCGTATAAAGATGTCATTAAACTACTCCATTAAACCATAGAATAGTACGGATTGGTTTTGGCTATTTTTCAGGGCAGGCTACTGTGTTTTTTTAAAACCAATAGATAAAATGCAATTTCATCCGAAAATCAATAAAAAGTTTAGAAAAATTTCTATGATTTATTAGCATATGAAAAAACAATTATATGAACCCGATGCACTATTATTTAGGATGTGACAACCAATAGTATTTTTTTAGTTTTAATTTTAAATTAATTTTAATTTTAATATTTTTGTTTTAATTAATAAGTGTTCAATTTTTAGTCATCAATTAGGACACTGTAATGTAAAATTCAATACACCACAAATAGATCCCAATGGTATAACACCTTTTAGAGGAAATGGGGTCCTACTTCCTTTATTTACTCCTAATAAAATAAAATATAGGCCACTTATACATTTTAAGATTTTCTATTGCGTAAAAGCTGAAATGTGACTTGCTGGTCAACTAAAAAAAATCAGCTTTTTCTGGTACTTTTGCTTGAAAAAAGAGAGTACAAGCTTTGCTTGGATGAACCAAATTTAGATTTATTTTTTTGGGTACAAAAATATCGGCCTTCTTTATTGCTTTAAAGCTTGAAAAAGGAGAGTACAATACTTGTAGATTTCAGTTAAGATTTTTTATTGCTTTAAAGCTGAAATGTGACTTGCTCGTCAACTAAAATAATTACTCTACATGTTACCGATTAATTATACTTTACGAAATTACGTGTAATTTTGACCGGCTTATAACAGTATCAAAATTGTTAAAATGAAAAAAATTTCAAAATTAAATCATATACAATTTAATATTTGAACTATATGATTAACTTTTGAAAATTTTCATTCCGATAATTTTGATACAAGTTATTGGCTAGTCAAAATTGCATTTAGTTTCATAATAGACAATTAATTGGCAACGATGAGAATAGATTTTTTTATGATACTTTAGATTGAAAAAGGTACAAGTTTTTAATCTTGGATGAACCATTTTTTTCTCAAAAAAATAAAGTTTGAAAATTGCATTTAGTTTCATAATAGACAATTAATTGGCAAGGCAGAGTAGATTTTTTATGATACTTTAGCTTGAAAAAGGTACAAGCTTTTAAGCTTGGATGAACCATTTTTTTCTCAAAAAAATAAAGTTTGTTTGCTTGATTCAACAACCAAACAGACCTTTTAGTTTTTTTTTTTCAGTCTCAAACCAGCTTGTTCATTTGTTCAAATTGAGAAAAAACGTACTTGCACTAAAGTAAAAGAAGACTCACTATAGCATTAAACTTGTAACGGTCGACGTTATTCCAATCATCCAAGTCATAAGCCGTAAAATGCTTACAACAAGCCGAGGCCTGCAAGTGCCCATCCTTGAGCTGCCCTCCTTCGAAGCTGTCTCCTTGTATTCCTCGAACATACGAAACAGCGTAATCACTAGCCACGAGTGGGTCCTCGCCAGGTGTCTCTTGCCCACGACCCCATCTTGGGTCCCGAAATATGTTTATGTTCGGAGCCCAAAATGTCAGTCCCGTCGCTTGGCCTGCGTTGTATACCGCTCTCGCTTCCCTCCCTACTGCCTATATTCATAAATAAAACTAATTAAATGAACTAATTCAAGTTTAACAAGTAACAACTGCTTCCCAGAAAAATAGAAAATTATTAGATTATTTATTTTAGTATATAGCAACTTGGCGAGTTATCATAATTCTGAAATACATTTATATTTCCGGATTAGAGAATTACAAAACTTTATCATCCCATAATTGTGTATGACTCGTCTAAATTTTGAGAAAAGATATTGCAACTGACTAATAACCTTAACTAATGTCGTTCCATTTTCTTTTCTTAAAGTTTCGTTCCAATTAATATTAAGATTTAAGATAAAGACAAAGTATGAATAGCAAAACTGTAGACATGATTACTACCCCTTTACATCGTTATCGTTTGACATTAAGGCATGTTACAAAAATCGGTCAGGCCAATACTTATAAATTAGTAATACGTATCAAATTATGTCACATAATGGTAGGAATAATTATAAGACACTATTGATTAGATTACTCCTAAGATAAATGTTACCAACATTAGTCTTCAATTAATACACACTGCTCGAGGCACCACTGTTATTAATTTGAAGTACAAATTTCTATAAACAATTATTTCAATCAAGGTTAAGCATAAATGTAAACAATGAATGTTTTTTTTCTTTTGGTATTATAATAATATAATCAATGTAACTACCTACAAGAAGGCTGTTTGGTTGCAGCTTATTAGTAAATAAGCTGGACGCTTCGAGATTCCGAACAAAAACAGACCATCCACTTGAAATCTTTTACTAGGATGTTCAATCCAAAAAAATAAAAAAACTTACCAAAAGCCTAAGTATAAGCAAGTTTAACACTCACCTGACCAATGTGATACCACAGCTTCTTATCAAACGTAGCGGCAGTGAGAATAACTTGCGGGAAGCTAGTAGCGGACCGTATACTGCCCTCAAAATTCACGCCGGTCTCGTAAAACCCTACGAGCCCATGCAACGCTTCGTTCCACCACTGGTAAGCTGGGACACCGAGCCTTGGGATCGCTGGCGCGGTGTTCACTAGCTGAGATATCTTCTCGTCTACTGTGAGACGAGATACGAGGTTATGCGTACGTAAGTGTATTGACTTAGTGGGAATGCAGAATGGGAGGGGGGTACGGGACGAGGCGCATGCGAATGGAGGGCGAGTCGACTCGGTGTGGAGGAGAAATGTTGAGAGGTGGAGGAGAGTGGTGATGAGAGAGATGAGGAGGTTCATTGTTTGCTAAAATGTTGTTTTCTTGAAAAGTACTTGTTTGCTAATGTTTGTAGAATTTGTTTGGGATATACATGGATGAACTAGAAACAAAGTACACTTAAATATCTTATTACTTAATCGCAGTTTAGCGGTACATATTCCTCCTTTCTTCATTACACCTTATAATAATATAGAATTGTACTTGCTTGATATTTATAGAAAGGTATATTTATTGTTTTACAGGTAAATTTTTATACTATATTTTTTTTTTTAAAAACACATAAACTGTACAAAAAAATTTACGGTTTGCAGTGATTCAGTGCAAACCGTAGATTAAATCTACGGTTTGCAACAATGTAATTTTTCACTGAAAAATTACACAGTCAGTCCATACGTCAAAATTACACAGTCAATCCCTGTGTCAAACTTACACAGTCAGTCCCTGTGTTAAAACTGTTTATTCTGCCAAAACTTTTGTTGAAAAACACCGTATGAAAACAAAATTTCGAGATATGGTTTTACTTTCTAATACATCCGTGCATGAAACTAAAGTGAGAAAAAGTAAGGGGAGACCTAGAAAATGAGACAGTTCAACTAAAAAAGATCATTCAGGATTAGAGTATGTAGAGAAACAAGTTAGTAAAAGAAATAAAAGAAAAGAGAAAGCCGAAAAAATGTCACTTCAACTAGGACACCGCGTACGCCGATAAATAGTTCCACTACCACTAGGCAACCCTTCATGTACAGTGACCAAATATTGTCCATGTTACATGGCTACATCGACACAGTAAATGATATGTGTGGGGATGATAACTGTAGATTCCGAGTCTTTGTGAAGGCAACCGTCGAAATCGATTTATCAATCAAAATGTTTACAAGTGCGATATTATACAAAGATGCAATTAGATAACAACATTGTGGAAATAACATCCATTTTTCAGATGGAGCCATGTCTTTAGGACCACACCAATCAAAAGAAACATAAATAAAATCAAACATTTTTCCTGACCCACCAATATTTTCAAACAAATCAAAATAAAAGTGTCTGTTTTTGTGAAACTCTTTAAGCAAATCAAATCTAACTTTCCACCAATCAGTCGCCCCATTTGGTTTACCCATCACATTTGCAAGAACTCGGAATTCACAGTTAACATCCCCACACACATCATTTACCGTGTCGATGTAACCATGTAACATGGCACATATTTAGTTACTGTGCATGAAGGGTTGCCTAGGGTTAGTGGGGTTATTTGTCGACCTACGAGTTGTCTCAGTTGGCTGAAGAACTTTTTTCGGTTTTGCATTTTCCTTTATCTCTCATAGCAACTTGTTTCTCCACATACTTCAACCCTGATTTGTCTCTTTTAATTGAAGTGTCTCATTTTCTAGGTCTCATTTATTTTTTCTTAATTCAGGTTCATGCATGGATGTCTTAGAGTGTAAATTATATCTCAAAGTTGTGTCTTCATACGTTATTTTTCAACAAAAGTTTTGGCAGAATAAACAGTTCTAAACTCGTTGAGATCACACTCAACCCCATCATTATCATTACACACATTATCATCACACATCTAATTTTCTTTAAAATTTATTGATATCCTCTAAAGAAAGAGACTGCAATAATATTATATACATACGCATATCATAGTGACAAGTTAGTACGTAAAACAACTTTATACCACAAAAAAAAAAATCAGCACCAAACTGCCCAATACATTTTTTCTGTTCTTCCAACATTAAATTTAAGTCATGATGTGCAATGGATGACATAATATACATTAACAGAGCTATCTCTTGTGCATGTGAAAAATAAGACTTACATCTCTCAAACTCTTTTTTAATATCCTCAAAATGTTTTGAATAATTTTATCCACTTGTACCCAAACAGTTTGAAGATTGTCATGATTGGTTTTAATATAGGTATTATCTTCGATTGTTCTCTTTCAATCCGATTACTTGTTCTACTAACTAGGTGTGTCGTTTAATTGGTAAAACATGCAGCAAACTTATTGACATACTCATTTAACAATTTGGCTACATATTCAAGCATATTAGGATACGATGAGTAGAAGATAATGAAACTACTTATGTTGTAATTGTACTCATCTAGTGTTTCAGATTCAACCAATAAATGTCAATCATATAGAAATTTTTATCAATCATGAGTAAGGACAACATTTCAAAAGTTTTTAAAAAAAATTTCGAAATATGAAACGTGCATAATAAATTATGGAAATCGGGACAAACTATACATAACACATTCATCAAGGTCATATCCCGGCTAGTTACGATGACTATATGTAGTGCATAACCCATCAATGTGTCTTTAAATGCTTGCAAAACCCAAATATAATTTTATGTTGTCTCATCCCGCATAAAAATAAAATCCAAACAATATGTTTGGTTTATGAAAGTTATCACTACAACTTTTAGAAATCTCATATTAAATATGTTTGTCTTATATATACATTGCATTAACAATAAATTAGGAAAAGCACAAAATAATCTAATGTAATCACAGTGGGCAAATAACAGGTTTTCTATGTTATCAGTTTGTTGGTTCGTATTATAATAGAAAGCATAATAATTTTTGTCCAACAAATCCAACAGTTGTTGTGTCTGATTTCTACCATCTTTCTCTTTAAGTTTAAGACTAACCATATAATTATATATAGTTTTTTTGTTCGATACATTTTATGGATTTTCAAGTTGGATAGCCTCTAAGATTGCATGAACATTACAACTAGTTTTTGTAAAGATTTAACCAATTCTTTTACGGGTTCAATAACCGAGCAGTACGGGCTTGCACTTGAAGGTAAGTGACAGGTGCATGGTTATGGAATCCATTTTTCACATAACACTTCCACTTATTATCAACTGCGTAACTATTAATCAGAAAGGGACAATACAATTTTTTTATACCTGAATTAGTGGATGATGATTTCTTCTTTTGGTAAGTCCCCATTTATTACAAATTATCTCAACATACGGTGATCTTGGCCCACCAATCCCCACAGACCTATGAGTCGAAAGAAAAAAACCCAATTTTTGATAGACGTCATCAAGATCAGCAACCATCAGCTTGTTCATATCCCAACACTACTCGTTTATGAAATAAGTTGTATAGTCGATTTCTTCCAAATTTTAGTTACTTTAGGAAACAACATACTTATCGTTCCAAGAGTGTTTGTCGTCATATTCAACGTTATAAGACATTTTTATTGTTAAGCTTCAAATTGTGAAAATTTAGTATTTTTTTGAATGAGAAGATTGCAGTATTTTTTCAATACTACTTGTGTTTGCTTGAGAGATTGTTAGGATTAGCAAGTATGTACCATATCTATAGTCAAATTTTATGAAATCTAGAATGGTTAGTTATTTTCAAACTTTAAAGATGTATTGTGAAGTAATTTTCGTATATATCAAGCCATTTTCAAACTTTAAACATGCATTGTATGGTCATTTTATAAAAAAAAAAAACGAGTTCTTGTATTGTTAATTTTATTTTATTTTATTTTTTCAGAATTGTGTAAATGTACTTTACTTTTTAACGGATTTTTAAAGGATATACGAGTGAGAATTCACTGTAAAACCGTAGTTTATAAGTACGAACCGTAATTCTAAAAGTAAGTGTACTTTACTTTTTAACGGATTTTTAAAAGATATACATGTGAGAATTCATTGTAAAACCGTAGTTTATAAGTACGAACCGTAATTCTGAAATACAAACCGTAAATTAAAATTAATTTTTTTTACCAAAAATCAAAACTAGCAAATAAGGTAAGTTCGTATTTCAGAATTACCGTTTTGCCGTGAAAAAAGAGTAGTAGTTAAAAGACAAAGGTGGGTAAATTGCGTAGAAAAGATGAATTATTGGGCCTAGATCTGCAACTCAAAGGGACAATGATACTTCACGGATATCGATATCTTGTCCATTTGTGTTACTCACCAATAAAACAAATCAACTACTCCTATTTCTTTACTACTGTGAGGTTAATCGTAAAAATCAGTTATATACTAAGTTGCTGTTATTATTGTCACTTGTTTTTCACTACAAGTAAACACCGACAAAAATGTCTAAAGGAGTAAAGGGTGTCGCCAAAGAGTTAGTATTTCGCACAAAAGCTTGTTAGCAAGTACTAAAACTTTCAAAAAAGTACATATAAACTAGCTGAAAGATAGAGGATCAATAACGGATGTCAAATTATCAGAAGTGATCTTTTCGTTACTATAGCATGTCAAAGTGATTTAATAGTAATTAATAGGAGTATTTAAAGACACGATAAACATTATTTTTTGATAGGGGTCTAACTTTTCAACTACAAGTTTTAACTCACTTTGTGTTACCACTTATTCCTCTTTCGTATAGCGACTGATCAACATTGTTCCCATGCTTTTACGGGTCGGTCGAGAACTACAGGACTCAGCCGCATACTATTAAATCATTAAATGTGTGCCAAGGATGTAACAACAACATATTTACTGACATTTTAATTATTTTACCAACACAAAATATCACCATTTTCTAGTAATGAATTTTCATCTTTCTAACTTCAACATTTATATTTTTTACGCTAAGCTCATAAGCATATATATTTTAAAATTTCTGTCATTGAGACCCTTGAAACTTGAAAGAACAATGAACAATACTCCACACATAGTAATAGTTAGGGGTAGTAATTATTTAGCATTACCTGGCCAATGTTGTACCAAAGTTTCCGATCAAACGTTGCAACACTAAGGATAACTTGCGGAAAGCTAGTGGCCGATTGAATGTTCCCATTAAAATGGATGCCTTGTGGGACCCCCGGGTACACGATTTCGGCAACTCCATGGAGAGCCTCTGACCACCATTCGTATGCAGGGATACCGAGTCGCGGTATCTCTGTAGCCGAGTTGACTAGCTGAGTCACCTTCTCATCCACAGTGAGCCGAGAGACTAGGTCCTCGGCTCGATGAGGGATGGACAAGTTAGTTTTACAAAAAAGATATGATCCTGTCGATGGGTTCGTTGTGTCACATGCGTATGGGGAAATATTAGTCGACTTGGCTAAGTGTATGAGTACGATTATGTATATGGTTATAAGATCAAGAATAAAGAATTTGCAATGTACATGCTGTTTCATTTTGTGGATATTAGTGAAGGAGTTGAGAGTGGGAGTTGGACCTATGTGCTTGCTTTTATTATTGTTCTTTTTTAAAATTAAAATAATTTATTCAATAATTTGTCTTCTTTTTTAGAGGAATTTATGTTACTTCTTGTTTTTTATCAAATGCTGGTGGACCGGTTGTGACGGTGCTTACCCTTATGATCCCTCTAGCTACGACCAGAACTTAATAAGGGTTTTACAATTATTGACTGAAACACAAATAGTCCCCAAATTCACTCAAACTTTATAGAGTTGATTCTTTATCTTTAAAGTATCTACTTGCTTTGACTTTCTTTTTGCAAAGTATTGAACTAATGTATAAAAGATCAAATATAATTGTATAAAAGATCAAATAATAGTAAGATATCAAAGATCAATTATATCTCGTAATAGAAGAATAAGAGTGAACCCATCGGTATAGATCCATCATCGTATCGACTGTTTCCGGCTATTCATCGTTTTCAAAATAAGGCACGTATTCCATCTCGTAATAGAAGAATAAGAGTGAACCCATCGGTATAGATCCATCATCGTATCGACTGTTTCCCGCTATTCATCGTTTTCAAAATAAGGCACGTATTCCATTTCAAATGGAATAGAGCTGCTGGAGGGAAAGACTTGAAAGCCCCAAAATTCAGTTTGTGATTCTCATTATGAACTTATTTTAATTGGTGAAATAAAAAAAATGTGTTTAAAGTGTTTGTATAAGATAATTTTTTTAGAAAAATAACAATTATTTGTGTTACGTTGATGATCTAGGGTTGTAAATTAGTTATCGAATTTATACTAAATTTTTATGAGGTGTTTGCATTTTGTAAGTTCATTTTTAAGTTTTAACATATTACCGTAATGTGAATTTCAGTTTTATATGTTTATGGTTTTTATAAGCACAAACTTTATTTCGAAACGATAAGTTGAAATTACTAGTTTTGCTTCTCAAGTGAATATGTTCTCAATTGATCAAACAACAGGTCGATACTGAGACACCAATTTGACGAATATACATCACTATATAAACACATTCGGTAAAATTATTATATACTCAATCCATTTTCGGTATTATACTTGAACACAGTCAGGAAAAAGATGATGAGGGTGGTGAACACGAATATCACTTGAAAATCGAACTCATTAGAATAACAACTATCCGCCGACATCTTTCCTAAAAATTATATCAAAATACGAGAGACTAGTTAGGGAAGATGCATAATTTTTTCAACTTAAACATGAAAATATATGATTTCGCAAATTACTATATTGGCAGTAATAAATATTACATGTTAGTGATTATGTATGTTATATGACAGTAACTAAATATTATATGGCAGTGATCAATTATTTAGATTGTAGTTGTTTCCATTATTAATTAATTTATTTTAACATGTATGACATATTCCGAATAAAGAAATCAAATTAGCGCTATCAATTTAAATTATTATTTATCAATTTTACACTACGAAAATCTAACTCAATAATTTACAAGATACATAATAATGATGCAAAGGTTTGATTGAATATATAGCAATATCTAAATTTTATATGCTTAGGCAAGATACTAGACGAATTTGTACTCACATACTATTATGTATTACTATAAACTAATTTCAGTTTTAGTTTAATTACAAACTCAGTCCTAATACTTTCAGCAAGTTGCATATCAGCGAACATTCACCGTTACTTCGTTCATATAAGACAGAGATGTAGTTTTCATCTAAACCGTCACAATATTCTCATAGTTAAAAGCTATTTCTAGTAACTAGGTTATAATCCTTGCAAACATATATATTACGTGTGCAATATTAATCAGTTTAAGATACGAAAAATAGTACTTTTGTAAATTATGGTGTCTAGAAATCTAAGTACATATATACAAGAGTAACAAAAAGATCACTTCTGATATCCGTTATTGATCCTATCCTTGGGCTAGTTTTTATGTACTTTTTTGAAAGTTTTAATAGTCGCTAACAAGCTATATATAGTGTAAAATACTAACTCTTTACTCTTCACTCTTTAGTCATTTTTGTCGGTATTTACTTCTACACATGTAATCAAAATTAACCAACACCAATGACCAATTTAGTAACTGACTTTTACGATTTACCTCACAGGTAGTAAAGAAATAGGAGTAGTTTAAATTTTTTTACGAGTGAGCAACACAAATGGACAAGATATCAAATATCGATATGAGTATCACTATCCATTTGAGTGAAGTATCACTGTCCAATATAATTGTGTTGAGATCTAGACCCAATAATTCATCTTATCCACTCAATTTTCCCATCTGTCTTGCCCCCTGTGAGTACTTGTGGAAATGTGACCTATTAATAGAGAAAAATGCTATTATCAAAAAAAATATTAATAGAGAAATATTGTATACTAATAAAGTTTTTATTTTATATATCACTTTTGGTTTTGTTTATAACAAGATGTTATAAATCGCGGATATTGTACTTTTCCTAATGTATAATAACATGGCATATATCATGTATATTGGAATTTTCCTATTAAATCAGTTGGCAAAACTATTGCCGTTACCGATTATCATCTTGCCTAGTCAGCGGGTGTTGTGGCCTAATTATATATAATGATTATATTTTTATTAAAATCTGAATCCCGACAATATTTTGTAACTCATATTTACAAGTAGTAACAATAAATAATGACTTCAACTAAGTTTTAAAAAATCAAAGATCATAACTCAAAATTACGATTTGTAATGGTAAGTTAACCTTCTGTAACTTTTAGCCACGACATTAGACTGAATTTACCCTTGGATACCACTTACACCACCGCAAAGTTGAAAAAATGTTGAAATGACAATCATAACTTTGTGTTCTTCATGACATAATTAAACAATGACCACTACATGCGTGGGAGCACCAAACATGGTTGTATTACATATAAATAAGAATACATGGTCATAATTTATGAAGATTCAATTGAAAAAAAAAAATTCATTTGTTGCATAACATAATAGGGCGGTTATTCGCTTATAAAAAAAAATGTAGGTTATTGAATACTTCAGAACATTATTTGCAAAAAACTTATCAACAGTGAAGACTCGACTCAAGTTAACTTATACTACTGCAAAACATTATATATATATTATCTTATGTTCCTACTTAACCGAAATCCTGAATCCGTCCCTGATTTACACAATATGTTTTTTTGCTTTTTACTCATCCCAAGAGTGAAGATTCAACTAAACTTATACTCCATTGAGTAATGTTTTTAGAAGTCCACTTCCATTCATTTAATGAAATTTGATTCATGTGCACCAAAATTATTAGAAGATCGATATGCATATCACCAACAGGATTTTAAAGAGTAAGTGCAAAATTTTAAAAACAAGTTCCAGCAATTAAGCTTGTTGAAATGTTGTCAAGTTAGCAAATATAGTATTTTAATATGTTATAATTGTTTATAGATGGGTCAAAAAATAAACGGAAAAACAAAGCGTTAAACATCAGGCACTACAACTTATACCTACAGAAACACAAATGTATTCACGGGGTGAATGTATCTACGGTTTGTGTTTTACTCTTTACTCATTTTCCTTCAAACCGTGAAACCAACTGTGATGAGATGTCCGATATGACATATTAGCATGTTCATTATGAATTTTCTTTTTACCATTTGTACACGCATGTCAGATCACTTGGACATGCATGGTTCAACGATAACTGGATACGATAGCTAAAAAAATGAGTTAAATTTGAATTTTTTTAAGACGAGAACCATCCAAAATGCTTTGTAAAAATGCAGAATTAACATAAATATGTCGGCCGGCATATTTGACAACATGTAGATCAAAATAGTACTTAAGCATCATATAGTACCACCGTTTTGAATTTCATAAAAAGACTTGCTCCACATATATATGACAAATTATTGTTATTTTTTGAATAGAAAAATCTATCACATATATAAATAATACAATGGTATATTCTATTAACTACACTAAAACCTCTATAAATTAATAATTTCGAAACCGTAGAAATTTATAAATTTAGATAGATATTAATTAATCGATAAATTAATAATTATTAGTTTAAAGAGGTTTTTATCGATTTAAAAAAAATCATGTACATCGAACATATTTAAGTAAGTTGTATGTTCAAACAATATTCAATGTATATAGTTTGACTATAAATAAAGTCAAATGAATAAAGTAAGTACAACTTATTTACAACTATTGGTTCATTGTACAATAATTAAATGCATTCAAAGTATTTGTGGTGAAAGAAATTACCATCATACAACATGAAATTATTTCTAAAACTTTATTCAAACAATGAGTTGAAAAATATCAAATACGTAAAGCAATATGTGAGTATAAAAGAGATCACTCAACATGCATTCAAAAAGATTTGCAAGCATGCCTTAAAGATAATACAATACACTTCGAACTAGTTATACGAAATGAATCATTTATCACGTATATAACTCTTCATATTTTTTTGGTGTAGTTTATTAAACCGGAACATTTTTTATGTAAGTAGAAAAATTAGGAAAGAGATTTAAGTAAATTTAAATTTTAAGAAGAAGCAAACGATTAAAAATCAGTTATATTTCACTAAATCGTCATAGTAATGTTTGTTATTTTGAATAATTATTAATTTATAATTTTGTGAGTATTAATATTTATATAAGGATTTTTCTAAAAAAATTTATCTTATTAATTTATCGAAATTGATATTTTTTACATTGAACCAAATCGGAACCAGAGAAAAATATTATTTTAAAGAGTTTATTAATTTAATGAGTATTAATTTATAGAGGTTCTAGTGTACCGTATCCTTGCCAATGGATGCATGTGTCCGTGTCCTTGCCAATGGGGGTGTGTCTTTTGGACATGCAGACTCGTATCCACGCATCATAGTGATTAATTGTTTTTTTCCCCTTTATATCGTCATCCCTATTTGAACCCCACTAGATTGGCTAATTTATCATAAATACAAGTACCATCATTTCCAAAGAACCTAAGTACCTCGGAAGCATCAAATCCAGAAATAGACAACAAAATTATAAAATGTACTAAAATAACTAATGAACCGTGCATCAAAAAACTATTACCCGGGTTTTCTGCTCCCTATCTGGACATTTGGCTTTTAATCAAACACAGAAATGACATTAATAACACACTAGTCTCAGAAAAATGTGTCATTTCCTATAATTTACTTAATAAAATTGATATAGTTAGAAAAATCATATGTAAATACAAAATGTGGGGAAACACCAACTAATCAATACTAGCTCGAAAACTCTGTCTGGGGAACTCCATCTGAAAAATTTCGCTTCTTTTTAAATGGTCTCTTCCGGGGGAATTTTAATTGCAACCCAATAGAATCAAACGTAGGATCCATGCTTCTTGTGTAAATCAGGTGTTGTCTTAACTAAATTTACCAAGGTCCATCTTCTTCTTGATAGCCCTATGACCATGATATATGAAGGAATCCAATATTCCAGAAACAGTAAAAATGCCTGAAAAACAGTTAGCAGAACTAAATATTTAATGAAACCAAATGCTGTTAACTTATATCAGAGGCATATAGGGAAGATCCAGTCCCTTCAAACTAGGAACTTTCTACATAATGCTAACTAATAAGAAAAATGCATGGGATGTACAATTTTAACGTACATTGAAATCTAAGTTGAACATTTTCAGCAAGAAAAAAAAGGCTTTCAATGTACTAAATTTTTACATCATAGTTTGATTCTATCAGACCATTACTAAACAACAAATTCCGCTAAATTTCTTCTGTTATTATCAATTAACTTACCTTTCAAGGATACTAGTTGATTATATAACGAGATCTAAAGAAATTCCATGAGTATTCCACCAGAAAATACAAAAACAATATAGCCTCCAACTATAGATAAAGTAACACTAAGGGACTTCTGCCCTCCTAAGTTTATAGAGAGAGCCTTTCAAAAAAAAAGTTTATTGAGAGAGATACCTCCAACTATAGCACAAACATTTGTTAGGAAGTGCAAGAACGATACATGTCCCTCAGTGAAGGTCACCTGTGTGATGATGAAGAAAAATTACTGAACAAAAGAATTATAGTAATCACCCAGGCACAAGAATTGTACCCCAAAATATTGGGAAAGTAAATTTAATTATCTGATTTTGTAAGTTATATCCCCAGATAAAAAATTGAGAACAGCAGAATGCCAAAAGTGCAATCGTAGAAAGGCAGCTAAAACAGGAAAACTAGGGGGTTTTAGATTGCTTACGCTTGCAAGTTTAGAACTGCACAAGGTGAAAAGATACTAGATATCTGAAAAAGAGATTTCTATGCTTATATTTTATTATTAACTATAATTATGATGAGTTCAAACATTTCGCAACATTTAACCAAATACGAAGCGGATTAAAATACCACTAGCAGGAGAAACACACCTTAATCGGCGAAAGGTCATAAAAGAAGAAGATCCCAGGGAGGGACTGGAGGAAACCTACATCCGTACTTCTAGAATGCTCAGTTACAGAAAACTGCGTAAAAACAAAGACCTAGTTTCTCAAGCAAACAATTAAGAATCAAAATATCATAATTAAAATTTGAACAAAGATAAACCTGATTAGATTGGATGGCGTGTCCATTGACATCTGTGTACACTGTTGGTACCACCTGCAGCACAGAATGCATAAGCTAGAATAACCAAAAAGAAAGCGTAAAGCAAAAATAATATTCACCATGTTTAAATCAAGATATGATATTAGCATAACATTAATATTCTATTCGAGTAATTAGCTGGCAATGTCAATCAGAAAAGATCACATTCTTTACCACAACTTAGATCGACCTGAACATGCAAACACAGCCTTCTCCACAAAGTATCAACTAAGAGCATTCTTAATAGCACCATGTAGCAAGCTCAATATATAAAGACTTATATAATGAAGTCAAGAACACTACTCATCAGTGCACTTTAAGCTCCTCTACATCTATAATGTGAATAAATATCTCCATTTTCTTGATAGATGTAGAGAGTAGAGTGTGTGTCGAGATGCAGAACTATTATGTTATTATATTTCTGTTAACAAAACTTCTTTTTATTTTCATTTCTCTCATACTCTCTCTCTCTCTCTTTAGACATTTGTCCCCAGACTCCCAAAACTTCATCGTCCCCAACATTTCTTTCTCTCAACCTCGGCACCAAATATGTCGGATTTGTTCTCCTCTCATCCTTAACCCTAAAATAGGTGTTAAAACACAACCCCTTCGCCGGAGATTGCAAGGTATGGAAGGTTAGTTCAGTTGGTAAGCAAGCTCAGCTAACTGAGTCCCCAATGCGACCATTAATTACAGCCAACCTCTTTTGACTGAGCTATTGGTTTAAGGAAGTGTTGCTCCAATAAGGTGAAGGTGCCAGCACTTTTGATCTGGGGTTGGTTTCGCCAATGGAAAAGAAAACTCATGGAGGTGGACAACAATCGTTGAAGCGAGGTTTCTAGAGCAGATGAAAACTGCATTCCTAATTTTAATTTTGAAAAAGGGAGTGGGGAATATTAAAGGAAAAAACATTATTTATTAAAATAATATTGGGAGTTGTATTAATGGTGTGCAACATTCTCGTCTATCAATGTAGAGCTTATCAAACTACATAAGTGTATAGGTGTATACCAAAGTTATATAGAAGTTAGAACTGTTGAGAATGCTCCAAGTCCTCGTAACTTTTTTTCTTTTTTGTATGATTCCCTTTGACATGAGAAACATACATATAATTAATTTTAACTATATTGTTTCAAAATTTGATTGGCAGAGTTTATTTCAAGGCTTCTACTTATTCTATATTTCCAAGAATGTCAAACACTTTCCATTAGAAAAAGGAGAACACTAAAACAGATGTACCATAAAATCAAGAATTACAAAAAACATATACAAAGTTTAGTTCAATATTTTTTTTACTTTGTCAGACTCCCAGGGAATACTGGCTAATAATCTCACAAGAAACTTATCAAACTAAAAAAAAGATAAGGTCCCATTTTTGAAAAAGCTACTGAGAATGGTACCTTGATGAAATATTGATACATCGCGGATGGTGTATTTTGTGTCCAATGCACACTGCCAAGTCAAAGTGTTAAAAAACTATACGGGGCAGGAAAAAAGAGCTAACAATGAATCGCTTAATTAGCGCGCAATTCACATAAGAAATAAAAATTACCCATCAAGAGGGTTTACAACTCCAGGGAAGTATCCTCCAAAAGCTAATCTATTGATCTTGTGACTCACCTGCATAAGATGTCCGCAACAACATAAAGCAACTTTATTTATATAAAAAAATGAAGGTTCCAATAAGTATACGGTCCTAGTGAAACTGAGTCACACTACGCACTTAGATATGAATCTCAGGGAAATCACATTCTTCACTTACATTAAAGCTGTCCTTCTGAAAAGAAAGCATGTCATGCATAAGAACACCATCATGAACAAAACTCTTGCCAGGTGAAAAGTGGAAGTTCCCAGCAACTTTATTCACTTCCAAGAATCCATATATATTACACCCTTCGCCTTCTTCATCTTTAATCTGTTGTAGAAAGCCCTCTCTTTTGCACTGAACAACCACCAAATAATTAGAAAGCAAAAAGAAGTAATTGTATGAAACAATTAGAACAATATGAAAGCAAACAACATTAAGAAATAGAAGTCTGTTATATATTCCTTTCCACAAAGGTGGACAAAAATGAGTAAATATGGTTTTCCCAAATTAAGTTTTAAGCAAATATGACCTTGTCTTTGCATTGCAAAAACGAAACTGATACTGATAATGTTCACTGTTCAGAATACATGAAGCTCGTTACTTAGTACATAAAAAAAACAGGCAGCTTGAGAACCTAAGAGCAATAAGCAAGGTTTTATCTTTGAGTGCAGCAACAACATATGGGTTGCGTTTAGAAAATCAAAACCAATTACCTTAGAGGCTAGCTAGATCAATTAAGTATTAACTATTTATGTTGACATAAACGTAGGAAAATAAGGTGTCCCACAGCACTGATTAGATGCTTTTATTCTAGTTCTAAAAATTCTATAACTACAACAGCCTAGTTACTCAGAGAACGTAATGAGAACCAACAATCCTACACTATTCCACCACTGGTAAGACATAAGGCAACTATCCGGGCATCAGCAATGTGTTTGATATAGCTTTCCCAATTTAAAGAAGAATAGGATATTCCATGGTTTACTCTATGTGAAACACTTCAACTTAAAATTTTCAAATTATGATATTGAATGGGCACTTCCAAAAGTGTACCAGTTACCACAGAATCTTTTTTGATAACACTGGACCCTTTACTTCCTATTCACAGGCATATATAATTATTAATTCAATTAAAGAATAATTCAGAAAATGAGAAACGAGAAACACTTCCTCACCTGGTCGATCATATCAGGATTTGATATTGCCCACCCTTTTTTCCTGTATGCTTCTTGTACTTCTTCGCAAGAGTTGCAGCAATGATCATCCGCCTGTACCAGAACAATTTAAAATATGAGCAGTAGAAAATAAAACTTCATCTATAAGAGTAAATTTTGCAGCAAGGAAATTTAACAAAAAAATCCCTGTTTGATTAGTAATTTACTTAAGTTACAAACACTGCAAACTAAAATAAGAGTTCCATACTCTTTGTAATTTTACAAGTATCCCTTATGAAATCATGTGCAACTTTCATATCTAAATTGCCGAAATGAAAAAAATCATAAGTTTAGATACTAGCCTTTTGTAAGTCAAAGTTGCACGTAGTTTCATAGAAGATACTTTAAAAGGACGGAGGGAATTGTCCCAACGAAGAAAAAAACCAATTTGTCCTCACATCCATATTAATTATGGATATTTAATTGATGTGTCTGCATCACCGGTGTCTCCAAATTGAATCCCAAACGCCAGCCCTCAGTAATAGAAAATGACCAAAAGGTACACCATTTTAATCAAGAGTTTCTTCAAGGTAAAAATGTAGTTTGAATAAGTTGATGTCAACAAAGATAAGTCTTTTATGCACATTTTGGTTTTACAGAAAAAATAAGATTTATAATTAAATGGAAAATCCATAACAAAGCGGAAGACAACAACAAATCATACCGCTTCTGCACCATAGCATGAACCACAGTATGTCTCGTTATGTTCAAGCCTCCCACCATGCCTTTGTAAAGGCTTTTCAATCTGTCACATTGCCAGTTAATGTAACGTACCCAGTAGTACATGGACTTAATAGTTCATTAGTTAGCTGAAGTGTTAATTAAAAGGGTGCAGTTGTTCACAGAGGCAACTGTAGGGTGTTTCTTGCAATTAGTTATAAGTTTTGGACTGCACTAGAGTTAAGCTATTGTATAAATAGGGTGCAATCTCTTCTTTAGGTTCTTTATGAAAAAAGACTGATGCAATTTTACTTCTTTATCTTTAATTTTAGCATTTATCTTCACTTATTTCCAGCTTATTTTCAGCTTATTTTCTTTTATCTGTTTTTCTTTCAATCATAAATAAACCCAGAAAACTCCCACCAAAAATAGTCACAATTGTTGGGTTTGCTTGATAATTGCTTAACGAACTTACGAATCCATTGTTAATCGATCCGAGTTCGTTACAGTTAAAAACTTGTATAAACACAAAAAGAATATGAAAATATATTTCCAGACTCATTATCCCTTGAAAATAACATGAAATGGAAAATGGATAATCACAAGGAGAACAAGAAAACAACACCTAAATCAAACTAGCATAACTTTGCAATCAATTGAAAAGCACTGTAGTCGTCGAGCTCAGACTACTTCTGGTCATTGGGGACTCAATTTTAGTTTCAAGAGTCCTATTTTTATTAATATCTGACATCCATACACTGATCATAGCGAAACATTCTCAGAACTCTTATGCTGACAAGGACTCAATTTCATTGAATGAATTTATTGAAAAAACATCTTTATCCATACACTAATTAAATTAATATATATTGAAAACAGAAGTTTCCAAGGTTAAAAGAGTCAAATTAAGAGGAATAACAAAACAGGCTTAGTTAAGTATTCAAATACAATTTTGAGTGTAATATTAACTCAAGGTCAACAATGTTTTTAACTAACTATTTATGACTTTTTTATTTAAATAAATCTATTTTAGCAGGGTTGACCTGTTTGACCCGGATTTAACCGTATCAAAACACCTGGTACTAATCTAGGCAGCAGACCAGGGCCTAGTGTATAGTCGAGTCTAAGGCAGGGACTTTTGAAACATTTATTTATGTTCAAGTTTTAGATTTTTCTGAATGTTTTTATAAACTTCAAATCTTTAGTTTCCTAAACTAGGAGGGTTGTTCAAAAACTACCATAAATGGTTTTTTAATATCGTAATGTAAATAATTGGATACAAATAAAATCACTATTTTATGAATTCTGTTTGGTGCCAGTTATTTTTAAAACTGCCATGCCCAAAAGAAGTACCAAAGAAAAAAAAAGAACATTGCCCACACAGATACAAATACGGAGAAAAATAAATGCACAAAGACAAAACTCAAAAACACAAACACAACACAGAGGAACGCTAAAAAACTAATTAGTTGATATATATAGCGGTAAAGGAATAATAGACAAGTGACAAGAGGCAGCTTATAATAAAACCTAAATCTCACCTTCTTAGAACCAATTGTGTCCTGCTTTGTCTCTATCACATTACCGTGAGCATCAATTCTTTTCTTAATAATATCATGTTTCTGCAGCCAAAAATATAAGAGGTTAAATATGCTCTGTAATAGATTGAAGTTATAGTACAAATCCTAATTGAAGAACAAGTAAAATGTTCAGAACATCATATATATAAGAAAATAAAAGAAAAAAGAAGGAAAACAAAAAGAAAAAACAGGGGAGTTTTGGTGTACATACAACATCAAAGTGTTGTTGGCCGCTGATATCCATGGAATCAACGCTCACTATGGAACATGCAAGTGCTGGAAATGTGATATCGAACTGCAAGATAAATCGAACACAGGTGTACACCAAGAAAATAATGGTATATGTTCAGCCAAAAAAATACAAATAATAATGAGGACAATTTCCTTGGGGAGTCCTAGATGATACAACGCAAATAATATACACCGTAGTTTAGGCATTTCTTATGAAATACAGTCTACACAGGGAAACAATCATCTTGATAATATCAAACTGGATAATGTCAGAAAAAAATCCCAATTAATCTATAATGGTGGTGGTAGAATCAATTGACGAAGCAAAAAAGCACAGCACAGCAGCATTTCTTGATAATTTGTTGCCAAAGGAAATAGGATCTTACATTAATTCGTAGGGTTTCCCCTCTTCCTGCATCAACTACTAGATGTGTCTCAGTTACAGCATTAAGATATAATCCTGTAACAAAGAAGGTCTACATCGATGAGTAATGACCAAAAGGAAATTAAGAGAAATTAGTCAATTACTCACCCGTTAAACATAATTTATAAATATATACAAGCTGAAATTTCAAAC
Source organism: Primula veris (assembly GCA_963682055.1). NCBI lineage: Eukaryota > Viridiplantae > Streptophyta > Magnoliopsida > Ericales > Primulaceae > Primula > Primula veris. The sequence continues at coordinate 21,614,698 of OY821743.1, read as the reverse complement.
GATTACACAGGTTCAAGATGTAGATCGGCTACACGCACATAAAAAAAAGTAGCTATGTGAAACTCAAATTATGGTTGGAAGTGACACTAGACACTCGATCACTTACATGTACAATGATTGTCTTAAATGATTATATGGTGACTTAGATTAACTGATCTCAATCAAGTCAAGGATTGATGTACTGTACATACAAAGATTTCTAGTATGTGCATGTGCACGTTAGCCTTGGTAAATAACAATTTCAGGCATTAGACAAACGCAAGTACATATGTATTTTACCATTAACTGAAGAGTACAGATTGTGTGAGCTACAAGAGAGTCAATATTGACATGAGTAGGGAGTCATATCTGTATCATGGGTGGAACTGATTCACCGATGGGTGAGCAACTATCTGAGTGCCATAAATTTTGTTTTAGTGTATTTCCAAATCCAAGTAGGTACATTGACCATAAATTTTGTTTTAGTGTATTTCCAAATCCAAGTAGGTATATTGACCATGTACTACTTTTCACTACTCTAAAGTCTAAATACCAGAAAGTTTACATTTTCATTTTTCTACCAAATGCACCTACCGATACTTTTCACTACTGTACTACCAAAATGAATAGATCTCCCCCCCACCCCCAATGCACCTACTGAGATTAAAATGTGGGCTGCGGGGCAATATCTGACCCAAAACCATTTTATCTAACAGATGAAGAAATTAGTTTTAATATTAGTTCTGACAATCATAAATTCTTTGAACCAGACATGAATTATTATTTTCAAAATGTCAACCATAAAAATTCCTTCATTGTTTCCTGAAACGAGGCCAGCTCACTCTACCATGTAGAGCTTACTCTTCCATACCTCAGTCTCTGGTTCTAATGCAATAACTAAAAGAAGTTCATAGCTATAATTGTAGTAGAATAAAGCTCCAGATCGCATACACTCAGTATTTTCGGCCCGTCCATGAGTTGGTTAAAATTTGTTTTGTGATTGCTCTTTCTAATAAAGAAAATACAATTTGAAATTACTTGCAAGTTATTACATAACAATTGGTTAGCTAGCTTTAAAGATCAGTTTTTTAGGGGGGTTTATGCTTTTAAAAGGCAACACTATTAAGCTGGATAAACTCTGCTTTTATATCTGCCTCAAAGAAGCCAACTTATTGCTCAAAAGCTACTGCCAACCAAGTCCTAAATCAATTTCAGTTATATACCGGTCAAATACAATCAATATCAAAATATACCAACATTTGTGCACCCAGTTCTCTATGTATAAGTTCACTGTTTACACAATACTAATGAATCCAAGCACCTACACAATTTGATTAACGTTTAACAATGAATTCAAAGTTGAACGAACGAGTCTCATCCTCAGTTTAGCTACGTTGTTCACTTAAAAGCCGCAGCTAAACAAGAACAGAATATTTGGATTTTGAAATAAACCTCCTAAGAAAACCAGACCTCCAAATTCAGTTGCCACCCCGATTTAGTTAATTATGTTATGCAATTTTCCATTCTTTCAAAAAGTGAGAATCTCCGCAATATCAATTTCATGTCAATTAGACTTGAAATTTACATTTTAATCCCGAGTTGTTTAATTCAGTTGCGCAATTCTCATGTCGTTCCCAGTCAAAAGCAACAACCAAACCTGAGTTAATTAATTTTGTCACTCTTCCCATATCACAATCTTTGATTCCCCTAACAGAATAACTAAAACAAGTTTGTAGCAGTAATTGTAGTATACTCAAGAAGGCGATCAAGATAGCATACACTCAGTATTTCTGGCCCAACCTTGAGTTGGTTAAAATTGTTTTGTGATTGTTCTTTTTAAAAGAGAAAATACAATTGAAAATTGCTTACAAGTTACATTACAAATGCCTAGCTAACTTAAAGATCAGTTTTTTTTTGGTTTTATGCCTTTACAAGGGCAACACTATTTTTTTGGATAAACTCAGTTTTGACATCTGCCTCAAAGAAGCCAAGTTATGCCTCAAAAGCTTCGGTCAAGCAAGTACTAAATCAATTTCAGTTGTATACACGCCAAAACAATCAAATTCAAAATACATAAACATATGTGCACCCAGTTACAATGCATTAGTTCACAGTTCACACAATATTAATAAATCCTAGCTCGCACACAATTTGATGAACATTTAATAAAGGTTTGGCTAGAAATTAAAAGCTGTAGGAACCGAGTTTCAGCCTCATATTAGCTTGTTCACTTGAAAACCGCAGCTTTACAAGATCTAAAAACTGAAGATTTGGAAATCCCTTAAAAAAATACATAAAAATTTCCGAATCGTCCCTGATTTAGTTAATTTTGTTATGAAATTGAACTTTCTTTCATAAAGTGATGTAAGCATCTCAATTATATCAAAATTCGGTTTAATCATACTCGAATTTTACATTTCTGCCCCAAGTTGGTTAATTCTGTTACACAATTCATCATTCTATGCAAAAGTGAAGCAAAAAATCTCAATCACATGAATTCTCAGCTCATTACCAGTCAAAAGAGAACAACCAAAACCGAATCACATACAATTCACAATCCACAATCAATCAAGAAGCCCTAATCCAAAATCAACAGTCTAATAGCTCACACAATTCACCATTCTATGCAAAAGTGGAGCATTTGTCTCAATTAACATTGATTCTCAGCTAATTACCAGTCAAAAGATAACAACCAAAACCGAATCACATACAATCGACAACCAATCAATAAACCCTAATCCAAAATCCAAATACTCAAACTTCTTAGAGCATCCACAGTAGTTTTGTTAACTTTTTATTGTTAACCAGTGACACATCATCATTTAAAAGGTTATTAAATGACACATAGGTATATTAAGTTAAACACTCACATTAGTTTTAACTTTAACAATGTTATCTATTTTAACTAAAAATTAATTATTCAAAATATAGTACTATGGATAGGTGCTGAAAGAAAATAAATAACAGTATAGTAGATATATAAAAAATATACGTGAGAAATAACAATTAACTGTGGGTATGGTTAGACATTTTTGCCATGTCATCAATTAATAACAATTAAAAAGATTGTTATCTTTAACAATGTTTTTAACATCTATAAAGTTAACACACACTTTAACGCAACCATTGGGGAGACAAAATTGCATTGTTAGCTAACATTTTTAGTTAACAATAGAGATAACAACACTATTGTAGATGCTCTTATGCCAATAATCAAACACACCAATTTTGGAAAGAACGTAGTAGTAAAATCAAAATCACATCATTTCTCAACTCATTACCAACCAACACTAACAATCAAAACCAAAGCACAAACAATTCACAATCAATCGATAATCCCTAACTCAAATACTCAAACTTGATTAAGCCAATAATCAAAGACACAGCATTCTCTTGGGAAAAAAACTTATTAGTAAAATCACAATTACATCAATTCTGTTAAGCAAATAATCAAAGACACCATTCGTTCGAAAAAACGTAGTAAAATAACAATTACATCAATTCCCAGCTCATTACTAACCAACACAAACAATCAAAACCAAAGCACAAGCAATTCACAATTCAAAATCAATTCTCAGCTCATTACTAACCAACAAAAACAATCAAAACTAAAGCACAAACAATTCTCAATTCACAATCAATCAACAAAACCTAATTCAAATACTCAAAACTTATTAAGACAAATAACCATACACACCCCATTTTCTCGAAAAACAAGTGATAAAATCACAATTACATCAAATATCAGTTCATAACACAAACAATCCACAATTCACGATCAATCAATAAAACCTAATTCACATACTCAAACTTAATTAAGCAAATAATCAAGCACAACCATTCCATCGAATAAATCACAATTATATCATTTCTCATCTCATTACCAACCAGCACAAACAATTCACAATCAATCAATAATCCCTGAGCCAAATACTCAAACTTGATTAAGCAAATAATTAAAAACACACCATACCACAAAGCACACACAATTCACAATCAATCAATAAAACCTAATTCAAATACTCTAACCTAATCAAGCAAAACAATCAAACACACACCATTCTTTCGAAAAGAACGTAGTAGTAAAATCACAGTTACATCAATTCTCAGCTCATTGCCCCAAAGCACAAACAATTCTCAATTCACAATTTAGAATTCACAATTCGGAATTCACAATCCACGATCAATCAATAAAACCTAATCCAAACTTATTAAAACAGATAACCATACACACCATTATCTCGAAATAAAACGTAATAGTAAAATCACAACCTCATCATTCTCCGCTCATTACCAACCAACACAACCAATCAAAACCAAAGCATAAACAATTCACAATTCACAATTCACAATCAATCAATAAAACCTAATCCAAATACTCAAACTTAATTAAGTAAATAATCAATCAAACACAACCATTCTATCGAATAAATCACAATTACATCAATTCTCAGCTCATTACACCAAAGCACAAACAATTCAAAATTCACAATCAATCAATAAAACCTAATTTATAAACTCAAACTTAATTAAGCAAATAATCAAACACACACCATTCTATCGTATAAAATCACAATTACATCATTTCTCAGCTCATTACCAACCAACACAAACAATTCTCAATTCACAATTCACGATCAATCAATAAAACCTAATCCAAATACCCAAACATAATTAACGCAATAAATAATAATCAAACACACACCATTCTTTCAGAAAAAAAAAACGTATTAAAATCACAATTAGAGAGAAAAAGAGAGAGAGAGAGAAAGGATACAAACTGAGCTCGGAGATGAAGAGGAGGATCATAATAACGGTGGAAGCGAGGGTGATAACGCCACCGGAGAGGGTTCTGCTATAGAAATCCTCATTTATCTTCGGATACGCGTCTAAACTCCGTACCCGTCCCATTACCCTCTCCATCTCTCTCTCTCTATATATATATATATATAAATTATGTATCTATCTATCTATTTACGTTTGTTTTCTTGTTCGTTTAATTTAATTTGAAGAAACCAGATACTTATATTCCACACAGATTGTAAATTTGTAATGGCTGATCGGAGCCACGTTTTTTCGGGTTTGAGAGAATTGAGGTCTTTGTAAACAAAATTGTTTTTATTTTTGCAAAATTGAGTTGTTTTTACAATTGTATGTGTTTTTGTGGTTTTGAAAATTACAGTAATGGTACGTGTAGTGTTTGATTTGTCATTTACGGTCCTTGAATCTGGGGAGAAAGTTTTAACGATATTTGGAAAATATTCTTGTTTTTTGTGGTTGCACCTTTAGAATCACCCTTTTTTGTTCATTATAAGTTGTATCTTATGTATGTTTGTATCTATCTATTTATTTTTGTGTTCTTCTTCGTTGAATTTGATTTGAAGAAACGAAATATTATATTCAACGGAGATTGTAAATTTATAATGGATGATCGAATCTAAGTTATTTCGGGTTTGGGAGATTGGAGGTGTGTGTGTGTGTTTGTGTGGTTTTGGAAGTTAAAGTAATGGTCACTGTTTTAAAAAACATGTTTTGTAGTAAATAATCTCGATTCAAAACTCGATAAAAACTCGATTCAAATATTAAAAATCTTGCTTTTCTGCTTTTTAAGCCACTAAAAGCTTACGTTTTTTTTTTTTATACATTTAGCATATCTCTTACAAAAACGTTTTATTTAAGATTTCGCTTTTTTAAACACTAGTAATTAATGGTATGTATAGTGTTTTATTTTTTTCATTAACGGTCCTTGAATTGGGGGAGAGTTTTTTTTTATGGTTTTAGCTTTTGTATCAACCTTTTTAGTTAGTTATAAGTTGTATTAACGGTCCTCAATTCTCTCTCTCTATATATAACTTATGTATGTATGTATCTATTTACATTTTTCTTGTTCGTTCAATTTGATTTGTAGAAACGAGATATTTATAATCAAATGAGATTGTAATGGACCATCGGAGCCCGGTTATTTCGGGTTTGGAGAATTGAGGTGTGTGGGTGTTTGTGGATTGAGAATTACACTAATAGTACGTGTAGTGTTTGATTTGTTATTACGGTTCTTGAATCGGGAGAGGAAGTTTCTGTGAGATTTGAAAAATACGTTTTTGTTTTTTTTGGAAAATAGGTAGGGTCAATTTTTATTTTTTTGTTTATTATAAGTTGAATTTTATTTGACCGAGTATGTTCAATTTTGAAACAAAAAGTAAAAAAAATTACGGCGGGTGAAATAAGTTGGTCGTGTGTTGTGACCATAGTGAGAAACTTTTTTTCATAACGGGAGTAACAAATTCCTCGTTTCTCTTTTATTGCTAATTGTTTCTTATTCTTTATTATTTTTGTTAGAAAATCTCTGTCGTTAGAAGTAAATTGTAAGGTTGTGACTATAAAGAGTAACCATACTAATAGATCTGAAACAAACGTCACAAAAATGTCGAAAAATCCTATTAATCAAACGGATAGTCATTTGAGGGACAAACCGGAAACGGAGCCGGGGTATGTAAGCGGGAATAACTTCAAATTTAACGAAGGTTTAATAAAATTCTTTGCACATTCTTTTGGTTTTGTTGCTATTTTAATAAAATTTTAAAAAAATGGTGAGGGGGAGAAACTTTAAACATCGAGCATTTTTCTTCTTACACCCAAAATTGTACAAAGTTTTTTTTAAACAAATGGACAAAAACATGAGTTGAAAATGATTTCAATGGATTAGAAAACTCATGAGTTCGTTATACATAGATTACTTTTAGCCTATCCACACACATTTTTCCTGTCAACATTTTATCATTAACCCTACCTTGTGTGCTCTCATACGATTGTGACTCCAACTATAGCAGGGTGGTGGTCCTTCTATCGCATCCCATGATTGTTACTGTTATGTATGGTGAATGAAAATTATGATTGAAAGTTTCTATTAACTTTTTGTACGTAGCTTTCTAAAAGAATTAGAGGCCGGTTCCTTCCATAAAGTTTTTAATGTTTCAGTACTCGTAGATTTTTAAATTAAGATAAGATAACTTTTTTTAAAAAGTATTTGGAATTTAGTACAGGGTCCAATTCTATTCAATATCACTTAATTATGTAGAAGTTTATCCACAACTACTTCGGAGCTCGGTCGTTTTAAAACCACTGCTACAAAGCTTCATCGCCGGAGCACCAACCCTTCTGTCTTTCTCTCTCTCTTCTGGTCTCCCTCTCTACTGTATCTCATTGTTTGTCTTTCTCTAACAGTCAACGTTGTCTTCCGGGCAATTAATGTCGGAGTACGACCAATGAGCTTGATTAAACTTGTTGTGTCAAGTGTGTTAGGCACTTAGGTCCAATGTATTTTGCTTAATGATTTGTAGGGGTATATTTCTACAATTAGTTTGTTTAAGAAAATACTATTCTTTAAATATAAATGTTCAACCGGTAACAATCCAACCCGTTTACGTTTTTCCATGTGAAAGCTATTTGGAACTAGTTTAATTAGCTAAGGGCCTATTTTAAGTTTTTATATGGTTTTTCTTTTTTACTATTTTGGCAGCTATAAAATTAAATATAAACAAAATTTTAAGTGTCTTGTTACTTTATTTTACGAGTTAGAGCACTAGCAGCAATATGTGTAAAAGCAGAGTAGGTGTTGCCGTCATCTAATTTAAATGATCTTCTAAAATATGCATTGTTTTCAACAGTGATACTAAAATATGCATTGTTTTCAACAGTGATACTATATGGAACCAAATAAGTGTAGGGCTATATCAATTTACTCCTCACCTCTCTCTTTCGTCCATATTCTCTAAAGTCCTAAATTATCCTCATCTTTTTCTAGATTTAAATCGATTTGGCCAAAAAAAAAAAGTAAACAGAGATATGTTAGGTAGCATAGTGGATTATTAAGAAAAAATCTTGATATATATTGAGTTGTTTAATATGTTGAGCAAAACCTACTTTTTATTTTTACATTTATTTCTTGAAACACATTATTGTGAATCAAGTTCTAGAAGAATGCAATGGTATCAATGTATGCTAATAATTAGGATAGTATATGTTAGCAAATAAATATCATTCTTTGAACTGAATTTTGAAATTTTGTGCAATGCTCCGTAGTTTAAAAAGAATGTATTCAAAAAGGTGTTGCAAAAAAAAAAAAAAACAAGATAACTCTTATTTACCTATTATTCAAGTTTTCTTTTAAATAAATGTTGTGAAATTGTATTTTTGAGCTTATACAATCTTTATGCTGGAGGGAAAAATTTGGAAAATGAATATGTATTTTAGATGAATTAATCTGTAAAATAGAATAAAAGTTTGGTAATGTCAAATATATATCCGATCGTAAATGTCTTTTTTTTTAATACTCATTAAGGTATTTTTTCAATACTCATAAATGTCTTATATTCTGCAAGTGTAGTTGTAACTTGAATTGACTACACTGTCTACACCTATCATGATTGTCATTTTCTTTTGAGCTTTTAGAATAAATCTCCAGTTGTTATATGATATTTATATCTTTTAAATTTCTGCTTGATCTCTAATTTGATGATCCTACTTACGCTATGTTAACTCTGATTAATTTTCAAAAAAAAAATTGTTAGCTCTGATTGATCAGTTTAGTGAGATGGATACTACTTAATATTTTTTTATAACCGCTTCAAAGGTAATACTAATACAGAAACAGAGTATGGAACCAAGGTAATCCTTACATCAAAAAATGCTAGTCCATCACAAGATTATCTTTTTAAAAACAAAATAAAACTAGCTTTACTAATTAAGCATGTTTCAAGTGGTAACACAAAAAATCAATGATGGCCTTAACTTGTTCGAAGGGACACGTCCATTGTGATCCTTTCACAAATTCCTAATTATATTTTGGTGGTATATTAAGGTTTCTTCTAATCTAAGCGTACAAGCCGCCCATTCGTGCAAATTGAATGAATATATCGTAGAACAAATTAGATTTGAAAAGTGACTATCTGATTTTTATTCTAGTCAAGAGGGGCAATTATTTTAACGAATGATTCTCCTTTTCTAATTGCTTCTGATATGGGTATGACTCAAAACGACATAATATGGTTTCCTGATTGCTCTTTAGACGGGTTATGTGAATGGAAAAGAGACTAAATTTTATCAACATATTTAGTTGTTATTTTGCTGCTAAAATATAGCGAAACTGATTTTAACAACAATTTTCAAAAATATATCTGTTGATATCCCGACATTTCTTATCAAAAATGTGTCTATTGGTATTACGGCATTTTCTTGAAGTGCCTTGACTTAAAGAGTGTGCAAGTCGGTGTATGTATGGTGTACGTAAGTAGCGAAGCCTATAAAAAGAGTGGGACTTAAAACTTCATAGGAGAGAATTTTGAACTCAAAACTTCTTTGTAAAACAACGTAGAAAAAACGAATTCCACACTATAAATATGGAGTGAGGAACCCAAATGAACCTCATTCCTCTAATTAGAGAAATCATTATTCTAGCAAGAGAAAATGGTTTTGACACAGTTGCTTGAATATTTATACAAGCATTTCCTTGTAATTTTGTTGTCATTTTTTTCTAGTTTCTGATGCAATGTGCATTCCTCAATTTCAAAGAACAACGGCAATAGAGTCCTCATTTCTTAATTTCATGACGAGGTATATCCGGAAATATAAGCTAATTATAGATTCCCCACTAAATTTCATGACGAGCTTATATTTCGTTACATGTTTAGAGATTTAATTTATAGAATGATTATTTAATAATATATAGGTTAATGTAAAATTTATAGCGTTGTTATAATGTCGGCTCATTTAACATAATTTACATGATTTTTCTCAAAACTGGACTTAATTAATATCAAAATTTGAATATGCATGTACATGAATACGGAATGTGTACCTAAGTCTAAACAAAGAACATATAAGAGGGTTTTTGATACAGTTTAAATGCAGGATTCAATTTTTTTAAAGTTTATAGTGCAGTCACATCATTTAGAGTTCAATCTAACAGGTAAAATTAACATAATTTAATGGTCTAGATTTAGACGTGTATTTTGTAATTTTATTTTTATATAACTTTAATATAAAAAATACGATATATTAAAATTATTAAATTTTTTTAATTAATAATCAAATTTAGTCTAGTTTCAATTAGAATTCTATAATTTTATTTGAGTTTTTATTGTGATGTAAAGTTAGTTTTTAATTTACAAAATCATAATTTGTATTTTATATATTAAAACTATATAAAATGAAAATTACAAAATCCACGGCTAAATCTAAATCGTTAGATTGAAGTCTAGAGAATGTAAGTGCAGCATGAAGAGTAGAAAATTTGAATCAATCACTATCACTATCTCACAATATATAGAGTGGTACTGCCGTGAATACGAGTCGTGTGACTGTGAACAATATTTTCATTCGTTATTTCTTTTAATATTACTGTAACATCGTGATTACAGTCATTGCAAGGACTATGGAATCTATAAAAGAAACAGAGTTTTTTTTCTATCGCGCATCACGCATATTGTTTACTTTAGAGGTTATCGTACAATAATTATGATCATCAATCGTCACTATTGAAATAGAGAATATTTAGTTTAAGAGAATCTTATAATTAGTAACGGGTATAGGTAATTGTCAAATGAGAATCGTACCATATATTCTGATTGTGACTTTTATGGCATGTTTAAGTTTTTTGTTTTCTAGCTACGAAAATAATATCAAGGCGAAGGCCAGCTAATAATTTCTAGAAATGAACTTAGATAGATGTACCTCCTTTGGTATTTTTTTTCCCATTTGTATCCTAATATTCGATGGGCGGAAAGTGGCATTTCCCACTAGGAGGTAATCTAAAAGCAAATACCATATCTGCATTCTTGACAAAACCTCAAAAACAAAACTGATTTTCATTACTTAATTTTAGGAATTCTTATGTGACTTGTGAAGTGTACATAGCTACTCAAGCTCATACTGATCATTTAAAAGGAATCAACTTGTTTTTTTCTCCTAGAAAGACTTGGACCTCTTCACGCAACAGCCAACTTTCTATAAATAATTCGAAAAATTATATAAACTTAATTAGCTTGGATGACGATCAGACGCTAGCATGAGGAGCGAGTCACTTGATGGAAGGACTCAGTTTTTTTTTTTTTAATATATATAAATGGTGGGCAAAACCCATATTTTTTATTTATAAATTAAAAAAAAATGTGGAAGGACTCAGCCGTTGTTTACAAAAAACTATGGTAGTCAAACACATTTCTTCACGAGTTGGAATGTAGTATTATTATTTCTAAAATACAAAGTTAGAATTTATTTGGATCATTATTTCTAAAATACAAAGTTAGAATTTATTTGGATCCAAATAGCAAAACTACATAATCCCATTGTATTTGTAGTACGTACGTTCTTGCACACATGTCGCGTTGCATAAAATTACAAAGCGTGACAAGAAACAAAGAAACCTACACAGTTTCCACTTGCAATGCAACTAATTGGCGCTTTGTATTGCAGTATAATAAGGACAATGGTCAAAACTATAATGGTTCATTGCCTAAATAGCTCAATGACCAGAAAAGCTTACAGCGTCGTATACCTAGGAATCATGATTCTTAAATATTCATTTTCTCCAAGGACATAATATTCGTACTTATTTGTTGGCTAAAGGAAATTGAAAAAAATGCGAGCATAATTATTTTGGAATGTATGATCTTTCACTTTTCTGGGGTTGTTTGGATTAGCTTATCACGTTGTCACGGAGTATATTAGTTACTGCTAAAATCCTGTTCAAGGGAACTAGGACGTAAAAATTGTCGATCTTTCTGGTTACTTTCAACTTTCAAGCTTCAAACCTTCAACTATGTCTTTTTTCTCAGAGTTTCTTCTTAAATCGTGAATCTAGGGTAGCGAAACCGTAGAAATTTTATATTATTGACTATTAATTTATTTATGTCATTTACTTATTTTCCATGTATGAAGACGTCAATGTATAGCGCCCTTATAACCAAGATGTGTGGACGGTAATATGTGTTTAAATCTGTCAAACTACGACTAATTATTATAAGAACTTGTTCAGTATATAAATTTAAGAGGCATTGTTCATAGCCTCATAGGTACCAATATAGAAATATGTAGTTGGTTCAAATTAATGGATGCAAGTTATATATGTAGTCGGAAAGCGGAAACGAGTGACCATTTGTTCTTTAAATGGCCAGGAGTTCTCGAGTGGAGTGTAGAATAAACTCTTTCTTAAGTCCGGAGTACCTGGGGAAAAAACCATGTAATCATGATAGTCATCGAGTAAAGTGGGATTTTAGCCAACAACGACAAGTCCAGTACAAGTGCATAACTTGTTGCATGCATTGCAAAAAGTGGATTTAATCAAATATTTAGTTTCACATTTTCTCGTTTCGGTGCCTTATTCAAGTTCTTGTTGCAGTTATACAAACCATAATCCAAAAACTTGAAAATTTATTGTAGTTCTTCTGAGGCAATTGACCACCCTGGCTTCAAATTTTCCTTTACCACAACATGGGGATTGTCTATGTATTTGTCAACTGTGTTATCTGTTGGGAAGTTGAACTTGCACAAGGGAGATTGTTTTTGTCATCTGAGATATATATATATATGGCCGCACTATTGAATCGGTGAGGCCGGTGGCTCCTACAGTTGTAGACTAACAGACTGACAGCACGGTGGTCTTTAAGTTGCCACTTCCATAAGTAGACAATTGGTTGTAGAGAGTGAGGGTTCCAATTGAGAAAAAAAAAATGCTTCATTCGTCTAATTTAATTGATAATTTTATTCTATTCAGAGACGTCCCAATTTTAACGGAAGATATACACATGCATAGGCTATTTATTTGACAAGAAATCACCAAAGTAATAGTAGTAACAATGTTATCTGCCTTTTTGTAAGTAATAAAGATGAAAATAAACAATTGTGGATAAATGACAAGAAATCACCAAAGTAATATTAGTAACAATTTTCATATTATTGCATAATATATGACTCAATATACATCAGTTAAATGAGACTCAACAGAGTCTCTAGTTCATTCTCTGTTAGAAATTATTTAACCATATGTAATTAATAATATCACCTTTAGTACAGAAAAAGGCAGATAGGGATGCTTGTTAGTGCCATTCAACATCTCCCTCCCTTATAAATTGACTACTCTCCACTTCCATCTTTACACACACTCTCTTTCACTTCAGAGCTCCCCTAATTCTGGCCACAGAGACAAATCCTCTGTTTACTTTCCCTGTTTTTCAATATAGACATATTGGCAATAACCATTTTCCAAATGACTAACCAGAATGTTGTCGTTTCCAATACCAAATCCAGCCTTGGCATGGCTATAACGCTATCCGGTGGCTATGTCGCAATTTCCAAAAAAATGTTAGTTTTAAAAAAGCTAGAAAGTAGGGCAAAAGTAAGTACCCTGGTTGAATCTTTGAGGGCTTCTTCTCCCACTAGAAAGTCCCATGCTTCTCGCACTTCGGATACTGAGGATCAAAGCAAAACCAATTGGATTGTGCGTTTTTTTGTGTGTTTCAAAATGATAAATTTTACATTTTTAGTTTAATTACCTTGGAATTTATTTCTAATTTGTTATTGTTTTTGTGTTTAAAGGTGTGTTACCCTTCTGCTTTGACAATGTTTGATGAGATTATATCCGCGTCGCAAGGGAAACAAATTCTCATGTTTCTTGATTATGATGGCACTTTGTCGCCTATTGTCGAAAACCCTGACCGAGCTTTTATGAGTATCGAGGTTCGTTCTCTATATAAGGCCACTTCGCTTGCAACATATAAGCTCATTTTACAAAAAGTTATAAACTACTGTACATTTTGTTAGTTTGTCCACAAACTTAATCTTTTGTTTCGGGCAATCAAGAAATAAACAGAACAAAGGGAACAAATTCTTGGGTAGCACATGTTGCTAATGCTATCTCAAATTAAAATTTTCATTTTTGTCATAGAATCATTGGAATTCAAGTGCTGCTTTTTTCAACTTATACAATAATGTTTATTTTTTCTACAAGCTTAATTTTAGGACATAGAAACTCTGGAATTTCTAAGCCAAAGTTTTTTTTTTTTTTTGTCTTTGGTAAGTCTTAACTCTTTAAAAAAAACATTTAATCTGTTGTAGGAATACTCAAGTAAAAAAGATATATTCTTATGTCTATATTTCTCTTATCAACAGATGAGAGAGGCCGTGAGAGATGCATCAAAGTATTTTCCTACTGCTATAGTCACTGGCAGGTGTAGAACCAAGGTACATATTTTTTCACATAAATAATACTTAAACAACAGCAAAAAAAAGACAACCAAAATATCCCAACAATAATTTGAGGTGTCAAACTCTCAATTTGTTCATTCTCAAAAATAAAAAAATAAAAACTGTGAATTTAGTTTTGGAAAACATGTATCATTCATTTTGCTTTTAGAAATAATGTACTGTTGACATATCAGTTTTTTAGAAAACTATGCAAGTTTTGTGTATTGTCCATCATTACTCCTTTTTTTTTGGGGAACAGCCCAAACTTTTTTACTTACTTCTTATATAACTTAACCATTTTTTTTGTCTTTTTTAGTACAGCATTGTACAGAGGCATAAAGTTTTTGAAAATGACATGGGCCTTTAAATGTTGCAGGTTTATGACTTTGTGAAACTGTCACAGCTTTACTATGCTGGTAGCCATGGTATGGACATACAGGGACCAGCTAAAGGCAACAAGTACACAAAAGTGAGGGAAAAAATGCTTCATTTAACTACGATAATTTTTTATTTTTTATAGTTATTAGTGTATAATTGTATATTTACTTATATGATCAGGGAAGCCAAAGGGTTATGTGCCAGCCTGCTAGAGAATTTCTTCCCATGATAGACGAGGTCTATATATACATATATATATATATATTTCCTTTCAAATGGTTATGATTTATGAAAAACTAAATATATCATCCACATTGTATTAATATGCTAGGACTGTGTTCGGTCCGGTTCGATTGTTAACAAAACCAAAACCGAGCATATTTTTCGGTTTCGGTCTTTTTATTTTTTGGACCGAACCGGACCGGGTTTTTTCGGTCCAGTTTCGGTTTTTTTCGGTTTTTCTGTTTATTTTCGGGGGTTTTCGGGTTTTTTCGGATTTTTTCGGTCTTTTTCGGCTTCGGCCTTTTTCGGTTCGGTTTTATTGAAAACCGAAACCGATCTGAAAATTTTTCGGTTTTTCGGTTTCGGTCTTTTTCGGTTCGGTTATCGGTCCGGTTCGGTTTTTCCGGTTTTTCGCTACTACCAACAAATGTACTCACCTGCGTATATTTACAGATTTACAAAACTTTGTTAGAGAAAACCAAATCAACTCCAGGCGCTTTGGTGGAAAATAACAAATTTTGTGTATCTGTGCATTTTCGCCGCGTTGACGAAAAGGTAAATTGTTGAAAGTTTTTAGTTTATGATAGTTAAGAATCTCTTAAAAGATTACAAATGTTTTATTAAAAAATAAATAAACTAAACGAATTATTCATTGTTATATCAGAACTGGAGTTATTTAGCGGAGCAAGTAAAGTCGGTACTCAACGATTACCCAAAACTAAGAATGTCACAAGGTCGCAAGGTACAAATTAGAAACTCGTTTTTGAAATCATAAATACTAATCAGAAAACTGGTACTTTTTATTTCTAACTAAAATTCAGTACTTTGTAACAGGTTTTGGAGATCCGACCAACAATTAAATGGGACAAGGGAAAGGCACTTGAATTTTTATTGAAGTCACTTGGTAAGTATATCTATTTATATATTTGTGTATGTGTATAAAAGCGAATTAAACAAAGGTTGAAAATTTAACATTCCTGTTGTAATATTTTCCTTTTGGTGTTGTTCCAGGTTATGGGAATTCAAAGAATGTTTATCCTATATATATTGGGGATGATCGTACAGATGAAGACGCTTTTAAAGTAATTGTGTTGAATTTTTAATTCGACAAAGTTCGTAATCCTACAAATATATTGACATAAATCTCAATTAAATTATTTTTTAAAAATTATCAGGTGTTGCGCAAAAGAAAACAAGGACGTGGAATACTGGTTTCTAATATTCCAAAGGAAACAAATGCTTCTTATTCTTTACAAGACCCATCCGAGGTTAGCAAACTATCAAACATTCTTGATTTGGTTTTAACAAAAATATATATCTCAATAATATCATGTCTATTATTGATTTATTTCCTTTTTTTAATAACTTTATCAGGTAATGCATTTTCTGCGACGATTGGTGGAGTGGAAGCGAGAGAGGAAAAACTAATTTAACAGTTCATCCATCGTCTTACAACAAAATCTAGCACTCAGAAGAAATTTCCTTGATGGATAGGCCCGTCCATATGTAATTTATTTGTTTAAAATCCTAGTTATATACTAGATTATGAAGACAATCTGTAATATTCGATGATCAAAATCGAAGTGGATTAGAAATATTGAGCAACTCTGCCTGTATTTTGTTCATATTCCTAGTTATATATGTTATGAAGACAATCTGTAATTTCTTTTATGATCATAATTAATCGATGTGAATCAGAAATTTTGAGCAACTCTGCGGAAATTTGCCTACACAATGCCTTATTAGTTATCATGCATGGGCATTTCTCCATTGTATACGGAATGTTGGCAATTTATGCAAGTAGTAGGTGACTGGTCAAAAGTAATTATATATCTTCTCAAGTTAATTATGTGAAGGTTCTTAAATTTCTGTGCCAAAGGTAAAATCTGGCCAATGCAAATTGCAATAAATAGAAAATCAATTAGTATTTCAAATGTCACGCCAACACTGGGGAAACCATACTTCGAGTTCATATTAATAACAGAAATCGTTACATAGTTTGCACTGAAGTTCTGATTGTGTCTCTCTACTTAAATTGTAACAATAATGTTCCTCAAGTCTTGGAAATGTAAAGAATGGTACTCTATAATGAATTGGAAGTCCTCCCACATGTTCAGAATCATAGAGCAAATTAGTCTTACCACTATGTGAATTTTTTTTATTATTAGTCTTGCATTGTTACTTACGTGGTCGATCTCTTCCACTATATGAGAGCATTAAAACTAATTTCAGATTGAAAAAGAAAATACTCTGATTCATTTATTAAAATGAGTGAGTTTTTGATCTAAGATTTCTAGTGCCACCTACAGTCTTGTATTGCAAAAAAAAAAAAAAGTATTGGTCTTTCTGTTTGTTTTGCAAAAACCGCAACAACTTTTACAAAAGTCGCCAGGTTCTTCTTATACTCGTTGGACTGTTGAAGCTTGCTATATTTTGCTAGCTATTGGTATTGATGCCGCTGAAGTAACTGTTGGAGCTAAAATAGGTTGGAAGTCTATTAACCAGATTCTTTAGGCAATAAATTCTCAAATGGGAAGGGAGTGATTTTAATTTTTCAAAGGCAAGCAGGATGATGGAAAATGTAATAATGAAAATGGAATATTTTTTCTAGATTTGGGAACTTTTAAGTGTTGAAGGTAAGACAAGAGTAAGAAATAGAATTTCGGTCAAAAGAATTGGGACTAAATATGTTATTCAGCTGAAGTTCACCGAAGTTTATGAAAAGGAAATACAGAAGGATCGTATGTGAATAAACTACTACTCGTATAACATGCAAACGTTAGTGTCTTAAAATGTATCTTATGACTCATTCCTTTTATGGCCTTATGGGAGTTTGGGACAGGTTGAGGTTGTAGAAGGTTTTGTCCATAAATATTTGCTCATTCCCTTGTCAATTTGCCATATTTTAGTTTATTTTCCTGAACTTCTTATAATTTAACTAAAATACAAAATGAAAATCTTAAGGAGGCAAAAGGACTACATGAATAATAGACACTTATTTCAAAAAAATAATAATAGACACCATTACCACTATTATAAAATGTCAGGTTAGTAACAAACATATTTTTAAAAACTGTTGAGAAAATGAGTTTAACTAGATTTTAGCAACAGTTTAGCGACATAATTAGTTGCTATTTCGTTACTAAATTTTGATCACACTCAATTTACCAACATGTTTTCGAAATGTATGTGTATTTATCCCCATATTGTCTTGCAGTATATATTGTCACCAAAAAACTTCACATTGGTTTCATCATAATTCAAGCTTTGACGAGCTGGGTAATGAACTGATGAATCATGATTATATAAATTATCTTCAAAATGACTAGATTGAATAAGAAATTATTACGCTTACTTTTAAACTGATTTGTCCATCATGACAATATTATTACGGGTAACAACAAAACTTAATATAATTTTTATACCAAAAAGCCAATACACTTTTAAGTATGCTTCCAAATACCCGAGACTTATGTACTTGGAGCTTGAACCATGCATCTTCAAAACTTAAACATGTGTTAAAAGCATCTAAGTTAGTTGTAAAGTTATCTGGGAGAGTCAGAGACAGCAAGGTTTTGTGGCTAATAAATTGTTTAGTGATACATATATTTAGAGTTTTAGGATTGTTATTTGTTAAATGTCTTTGGATACATTAGAAAAGAGGTCAAAGCTATCACTTCCAAAAGGACCCATGACTGCAAACCAATGTAAATGCAAGTTGTTCCTCTTTTTGTTGAATTGGAAAAATAAATAATATGCAAGTTGTTCATAATTTACAGGAATTCCTATCTTCTCCTAAAAAAATCAGTCACTTGTTTAGTAAGCTTTGTTTTCTTTCCTAAAATCTCAAACTGTCAATTTTCTTACCTCTTATTACATTTTGAACTTAATCATATACCACTTGATAAGGACACGTTTTAACTTTTAATATCTCGGAAGGATCAAGACTTGCTTACCTTGATTACTGCAATGTCACTTGAGGACACTATTTTATTTATTGGATGTCCCTTATTTCCTTTTTTTTTTTTTTCATATGCTCTTATTTGGACTAATTTGTTGCTTTAGCCTATTTGCAGATTTTGCACTATGGTTAGGTTTTAAATACTATATTCCCGTTGATTAGATAATTGTGTTGAGGTCGGATAACTAGCCAACTCAATTTGAAAAAAAAATACATTTAGTGTACTGTACTATCGGTTTTTAAAGATTTTAATATCGAAATACCGATTTTAACAATTTAGATACCAAAACACAAAATTTATCACAATTGAGGACCTACCGTTAAACAAAATTAAAAAATTATACTCATATTCTCTTGTCTATCACATGTTGAGTTCAATTCTATCAATATCAGTCAAAAATAGATCTGCAAATGTGACATATAGTAAGCACAATTTTGTTGATTTATACTGTTAGTCTCTTAATTTGATGAAATTTAGTAAGTTGATATCTCAATTGTTAAAATTAGTAGTGATGTACATAAATCGTTAAACACCGATAGTACAGTACACTAAAATAAACGTAATTTTTCCCAATCAATTTTTTTCTTTAATTCTTTACTCAAAGTTATATTTGTAATGGTGGCATGGTGCCCTTCATTGATTGGTTTATATAGATTTGTAAATAGGGGCCTGTCATGGTTATTAGTGGGAAGAACTGATATTTGTATGATATTTTCATGGTATTTATGGTCGGGGTCTCAAAACGGTTTTTTATTGGGTTATATGTGCTAATGTGCGCGTAAGAAACGGAACCCTCTTAAGTATCGAGGTCGAAATTGATCAAAAACAAAGGGTGACCGTTGTATGGTTGCGCTGGTCACATCAACCCTAACGATTATAGGATGATGAGGAAGATTTGTCTGTAAACGAAGGCCAATTTAAAATCAGAATAAGCTAACTGTTTCAGCAGTGTCTTGCCCACTTAGACCACTTTTTAACACTGTTTTAAATTAAATTCTTAGGATGTCTTTCATTTTTGCCGAAAAGATGGCATCCACACGTTATGAAGTCATCTTTTGTCGGTATAAAATTTACTTTGGATATCAATTTATTTTATTATGTTTTTAGAATATTAGATATATAGTTGAGAAAAGAATTATGCCGAAATCTAGCATAGAATTTTATGTTGGTTTCAGAATGACCAGTTTCTTATAGTGACCGTACAAGTTTAAATTGCGATAATTGTGATGCACTTCATATCCCGTCTATATTCTTTAATGCACTTTAGGTCATAGTTAAATAATTAATTTACAAAAAATATGTAGATTTCATATCCTAGCTAGTAGATAAAATTGATAAGGCTCTTTTTCACTTTTGATAATTAGATAAGTTTCCTTTAGGTAACTGCATTATCCTGTTTAGCCACTACGTAGTTTTACACTTTAAATTTGATGTGACACTGGATAATTAACTCATGATATTATTTATGCCAAAACCATTCCAAGTAACATGCATGCTTTAGCCAAGTGCACCAGCTAGCATTACGATCCCCTGCTCTCTTTACATTGTTCAGATCTCATAATATTATATACGGCGTGACATAATTAGTGCATATACCTTGAGCTTGACATATAATAACCTATATGAGCTTGGCATATAAGTCAGGATTGAGTTTTTTTTTAAGTCGGGATTGAGTACATATATGAGATGAGTTTAAAAAAATATATAAAGAGATCGTGTTAATGTCTAAAGTACTTTGAACATTGAAAAGTTGTTCCAATATCCAAACTCATGCAGAGTTTTATATATTAGTATATATTTCATTCAAAAAAATAAATTAAACTTGATCAATCATCTATATAATATTCATGTCCATATGCCGGAGGCAAACATTTGGGATTGATGTGCTTTACTTTTGCGATCGTATTAAATTTTTGTCTTTTTGAACCCCCTGCAAGAAAGGATTAAATGTGATCAAGAGTACAGCAATGTTTCCAGTATGTAAAACAATGTTTTGAAGCACAAAAAAGTGATTAATTTGTATTGGCCAAATTCTCGATATAGCATAAGCACGTATCTTTAAAATGTGACTAATTCATTTTTGTTTTTTAATGATTAACTCATGTCAATTGAGTTCTACAACTAAACTCAAAAAAACACAGCTCATTATGATCTTTTTTAGAAGACGATGCAAACTATTATTTGTAGAGCTTATTAGTTTTCACATATAATTAAATACGGCCTTTTTAATACGTTTTTTGTGCTAAACTAATACTTTCAACCTCTGAAGAAAAGCAGGATTTGAAGAATATATGACACACCTTTTTCATAATAATGATGCAAACCATATATGCTACTGATCAGTCTAGATTTTCTACCCCCATCTTTTTATATCCCCATTATAATGTATACAAGAAATGAACCCCACTTGATCAAGCAGTTGAGGTCTGATATAAAGCTTAAGCGGGAACATGGCCATTTCTCTTCAACATAAGAAATGAACAACACTCTTTGGCACCTACCTAGATTAATTTGTGAGTGCCCACCTCTAAAGATAAAAAATGAATTCATTATTTGCTATCTCTTTCCCGTTAATTTATTTCTAATTGATGGCTTGTTTATTATAAGTAGTTTATAGACAAAACATATGAATTAGGAGTACTAATTACTAATACAAAACTTCTAAAATAACTGATGTGAAAATACAGCTTTACTTAAAAATAACTAAAATGTCATGCCCTATACTTTCTTACGTTCATCTTTCGCATATTTGTTTGTTAAGAGATATTATATGATCTATTTGCTTACTAACCATCTCTTCATTTATTTTATATTCAAAAGTATTAGGTGGTGATTTGGAAACCCACTTCTTGGCTTAGCGAAAAAAAAATATATTGTTGAAAAAAGAGTTGGAACCCACTAGAAAAGTTTCCATGTGACTATGTGAGTGACACATTGATATTAATTCGAGTCATATAGAAAGCTGCCTCTCTTCTGGACGTGTAAAGAAGGGCTTCCACTAGATTTCAACTCATAATTGGTGCATTCTTAGTAAACTATGTGATGTGAACCCCAATTATTGGTTTAAAGAAACACTTCCTAGGACAAGTTGCTAAAAAAATACTCACCCTACAAGGATCTTACAATTATAAATTATAGTATTAATAGTAGTAATTAGTTGAGATTGATGCAAGGGCCAAGTCGTATGTAGATACGGTTTAATTAGCTTTCAGAATAACAAGCAGATTAAGGACCATATACAAAGTCTTCCATAGCTAATCCTATATAGAATATGGCTCATTGTTATATTTGCAATGTCTCAATTGATTGTAGATTAAGCTTTTACTATACTAGGCAGCACAAAATCGTAGGCTGACTTTTTTGGTTCGTGTGATTATTTCCTTGGTTCTGGTTATAACATGTCGATTAGTTTCATTAGTTTTTTCACGTCTCCTATTCCTTACAAAAAGAAATGGCAGTATAGGAACAGTTAATTACTAAAAGGGAAAAAGGAGACAAACTTTCGATCAAAAAAGAGAAGAAAAAAATAAGTGGAATATTTATTCTCCCTACATGTTTTTCACAATCAAAGATCATGTGGTACTAGTATATAACAAAGATATTTCCTTAAAAATCATATAACAAAGATATGAGAATTAACTATTACTTCATGGTTCAAGCCCTATGTTTTTTTTATATAAGTTGCGGGAAGAAACCCACATGTTTATTTATTAATGGAAATGAAAATAAGTAGTATCACAATTAGTGACACTAAAACTACCAGAAATGGAACTTAAAATGGTAAAAAACTAATCTTTACAACTTGATAGACTTCTTTGTAATTATTCTAAAATTTTAAGGACCAGATATACACTGGCCTGTGTAAATAAAACACAAACCATATATACACGTGTAATGAAACCCCCAATTCATTATCTGAGAATGGAAAACGTCACGCTGAAGAGAGAGACACTCTCATCTGTTACGCCGAATGGTATCCTTTTATGACTCCATTTTCTCCCATCAAAACCTTAGGTTTGGAAGCCCTTTAACTTCCAAATCTATGATATTCTTCATTTTTTGAGTTAAATCTTCTGTCTTAAAGAATTCTTTGAATCCTTCTTTGCAACCAATGTTTGCTAGAGTATCTGCTGCGCAATTGGACTCTCGTACTACGTGCTTCATCAGGTAATCTTTGCCCTCTAATTTGATCTTGATCTTGTCCATAACAGATCTAATATGCCAAGGGGCTACTATATTTTTTGTGATAATATTAACCAATTGAAGCGAATCAGTTTTCAGAATAAAGGTCTTCATATTCGATAATTGTAGCATAAATAGAATTGTTTTAGCTTCTGATTCTATAGCTGATAGACTTGTTACCATAGCTTGAAAACCATAGATAAAATTTCCTTTAGAACCTCTAATTAATCCACCTACATCACTAGAATTCGAAGAAAATTTATAGCACCCATCAGTGTTGATTTTCACATACCCAGTTGGAGGATTTAACCATTTCACTATAGAAACCTTCTTGATTTTTGCAACATTTTCTTTAATTAATATATCATTTATGTTCCAAAACATTGGGAAAATTTTATTATTTTTGGAACCTAAATATAATATATCAGTAATTTGGGAGCAAATGGCAGTAGTTTTCATCTCCTTGTTGTTGAATTTGTAGTTACACCTAGCTTTCCAAATCTCACAAACAATAATAGATGGTAAAACCTTTAGCATAAAGGAGTTAATTCTATTTTTTTCTTTTCTTGATGTTAACCACCACGTTAAAAATCTCCCTTTAATACTAATATTAAGTATTAATAATACCCATCAAACCATCAAAATAGGTCCACACTTCTTTTGCTATCTTCCCTGAACTAAACAAATGCTCACTTTTTTCTTCTTTTACACCACAACACTCACACTTCGAAGCTAAGTGAATTCCAAATTTTCTTACTGCAGAGTCTAGAGGCAGAGATTTGTTGAAGAGTTTCCATACGAAGCACGTGATTTTCAGAGGTAAAACTTTATCCCATTTATACTTGTGAAACCAACTAGCTTCATACTTAACTCTTGTATTTTCCCAGGCAGGCCTAAAAGAAAAGTTTCCCAAATTCTCATTGTTCCAGATAATTTCATCTTTTCCATATTTATTAGCTTTGATGTCTTCTTTGAACAGATGTCTAAGATGAGTAGAAATTAGCTCATTAATAATTTGACTATCCCAGATACCATTTTGCAGCACAGCTTTAACACTTAGACCATTGTGAATATTGTCATCATTTATTTTACCTGTACCCAGCCAATTGTCTAAATTTACAGAAATATTCCAATCTCCAACTAGCCATTGCATACTTTCTTCTGCTTTTTCTCTTACTAGTTGCATTCTACTCCATGTGTTATTCCCTTTTCTAATTTTAGCCTCAACAGGGTGAACATTTTTACAATATTTGGCTTTCATAAAATTAGCCCACAAATAATTGGAGGTTCTAAACTTCCACCACAGCTTCATAGCGTAAGTAGCAGCAATATCTTTAATATTTCTAATACCCAATCCATCTTCTTCCTCTGTTCTGCAATTTTTTTTCCATTTTACCCAATAATGCTTGTTTTTACCATCTTTTTCTCCCCACAGAAAATTAGTCAGAATTTTTTCTATTTCCTTTATAACCTGTAGAGGAGGATTCATTTCTGCTATTGTATATATAGGGATAGAACTTAGCACATGCTTAATAAGAATCAACTTTTCCCCCATATTTAAATACTGTACTTTCCACCCAGATAGCTTCTTTCTGACTTTCAAGAGCAGTTCATGATAAATGATGCATTTTTTTCTTACAAAATATATTTTGCAACCCAAATAAGTAAAAGGGGTTTTTTTACACCTAATACTTAATAACTTGCTCACTATATCTTTCTGATTTTGACCCACTCCTTTAGATATATAAACAAAGCTCTTATCAAAACTAATTTCTTGACCAGAGTCATTATTATACATGTACAACACACTTTTCACACATTTGACTGAACTTGTATTTGCAGCTGAGAAAATTATGAAATCATCCGCAAATGCTAAGTGAGTAATAATAGGGCTTCCAAATGGTGCTTTAAACCCTTTCCACATTTTATTATGAACTAACTTATTTAAATTTCTGGACAGAATTTCAGAGCAAATTATAAAGAGGCTAGAAGAAAGAGGGTCACCTTGCCTCAAACCATTTGTCGGAGAGAAATATCCCGTTGTAGCTCCATTTACCATAACAGTTACACCATTTTCAGAGATAAGTCTCCAAACCCTATCTATCCAAATTTATGAAAAACCCATTTTTCTGAGAGTGGAAATTAAAAAATGCCAAGAAATTTTATCATAAGCTTTTTTCATATCTAGCTTTAAAGCTAAACTACTACCACTGCTTTTATTATCTAAGTTAGAGATGAATTCTTGTGAAAGAAGAATATTGTCTATTATATCTCTTTTTTTAACAAAACCACTTTGATTTTCTGAGATGATAAGAGGCAGAATATCCGAGAGACGAGTACACATAATTTTGAAAATGATTTTGTTGAAAAAGGTGCACAGACTTATAGGTCTAAAATCAGCAAAAGAAATAGGATCATTTTTTTTGGGAATAAGGGCTATAACAGTAGTAGTCATAACTTTTGGCAATGTGGCTCCAGAGAAAAACTGTAAAACAGTTTGGAATATATCTTTACTAATAATATTCCAACAAACAGTGAAGAAATATCCATTAAAACCATCAATACCCGGGGCACTATTCTTATTTAACTCCCAAATTGCACTTTTAACTTCTTCAAAATTAGGGACTTTTGTGAGATAATCATTGTCTTCATCGTTAATAACCCTAGTCACACACTCTAAGCTTTTGTAAGTATAACTATTGGGAGTATTGTTAGCAGCAAGTAGACTTCTGAAAAAAAATAACTGCTTCATCTTGGATCTCCTTTTTTTCCTGTCAAAGTATCTCCTTGAGAGTTTGAAATAGTGGTAATTATACTTTTGTTTCTTCTCTTTCTAATAACTCCATGAATTTTTTTTTGTATTGGCATCCCCTTTTTTAGCCCATCTAAGATTGGCTTTTTGAGCCCAGAAATCTTCATCTATTTTCACCCTATAATTTAAATTAGCTTTGCCTTCCATTAACACATCTCTATTTGTAGGACTTGGGTCATCTTCAAAGAGTTTTTCCACTCTTAAAGTCTCGTATTCAGCATCAATCACTTGTTGAAAGATATTCCCAAATGTACTTTTATTCCAGATTATAAGAGCTTTTTTCAAAAAATTTAGATTATTTACCAAAGAATATAAAGCATTCCCTTTAGTATACAATTTCCAGTTCATGCTGACAACTTTGAGAAAATCATGATGTTTAGTACAAATTTTTTGAAAAATGTACCTTCTAGGATTATTATCAAACTCTGATTTTAGAGTAAGAAGAAGTGGACTATGATCAGAGTTTGTTTTACTTAAATGCTCTAGAGTAACATTAGTGAATAAATTTGCACCAGCATTATTAAGACAGACTTTATCAATTCTCTCGAATATTGTACCATCTCCACTTCTTTTGTTCCACCATGTAAACTTAGATCCACTAGACTTTAGTTCTGACACCCCAATACCATACATACAATGTAGATAATCATTAGCAGCTCTAATATTTATCGGGAGACCTCCTACTTTGCCTTCCTCTTTGGATACTGTGTTAAAATCCCATGTGACAAACCAAGGATTTAAAGTGAAATTTTGCCTCAGAAAATCCCACAAAGCCACTCTTTCCCCCATAGTACACTTAGCATACACCAAAGTTAGATAAATAGTACTATTATGCCATTTTATTTCCATTTGCCTCACCATCTTCATCTCTATGCCTTGATTATAAAAGATCCAAATTTTATTATCTGCATGACCCAAAGCATTATTAAACCCAAACCGGATTTTGTACTTTTCTAATTAACAGAACCTAGAGACAGAAAGAGAGAGACGACTAGGGTGAATAACCCTAGCCGCCGCACTTATGTCTGATCCTAATTCTGCCTCGCAGGATAGAGATAAAACCATATCTATTAAACGAAATCCCCAATGCTTGTCTCCGGATCCACCCCCAATGAAGTCATTCGCATCCATAGTAAGTTCTCAACCAAAGAAATCTAAAATAGAGTTGAAAGAAGTAGGTAGTTATAAAGGTGAACCTTTAATCCATTTCTCTATGGATGACGTTAAGCAGTTATCGGAACCTTTTAAGTACACATTAGTAGGTAAATTTACGCATGGTAGACCAGACGTGGAAGTTATAAGAAAATTGTTCGGAAAGCTCGATTTAAAATCAAATTATAATATTGGTGTGTTAGATCACAAACATATATTGATCCGATGTTTTCACGAGGAAGATTTTACAAGAATTTGGCTTAAACAAATTTGGTATATAGAGCACTACCTTATGCGTGTCTTTAAGTGGACATATGACTTTGATCCCGACTTTGAGACCCCTGTCGCACCTGTTTGGATTAATCTACTTAAACTACCTATACACTTATACAATAATTCTAGTATCTTCTCCATAGCAAGAGCTTTTGGAAATCCTTTAAGGGTAGATGAACCTACTTCAAAACTAACAAGACCAAGCCTAGCAAGGATCTATGTTGAGGTTGACCTTAGTGAGGAGCTAGTTCAAAGGGTTCGGATTGGTTACGGTGATTACAATGATGTGGGGTTTTGGCAATATTGCGAGTATGAAGACTTACCGAATTACTGTAGTTATTGTTATAAGCAAGGCCACAAAATAAATTTATGCAAATTTAAGAATGCTAAAAAAGAAAGTACTGAATAAGAAGCTAAGGAAAACAATACCAATGAGCAAAAAAGAAAAAAATCAAGTGCCAAATTATACAACACTAACGTCAGAAAGAAAGAAAGTAGCAAAGACTGGGTAGCTAGAACTTTTAACAAAGTTAAAGAAGATCCAAAAGAAGCTAATGGTGGTCCAAGCAAGGTCATTCTCACCAAATTAGCAGTTCCTACAAAAGATGTTGTGGCTAGTTGTGAAGAAGAAATCAGAGAAGAAATTATAGATGAAAAAATAATCTGTGATACTCTTCAAAATAATGAAGAAATAATAGAGGAAAAAGAAGAAGGAGAAATCTGCATAATAAATAAAAATGGTTATAATCAATATGATCAAGAGCAAACTCTGGTCATTTATAAAGAAAAGAGAATTCAATTGCTAAGTAAAATTATGGTTATTACTGAAATTGAGGAGAATGAAGAAGAAAGAGAAGAAGGCAGTATAGCATCTACTAATGAAACTGAAGAAAAAGAAGAAATTTGGGAAGAAACTCTATCCAAAAGTCAGAAAAAGAAGTTTAAAAATAAAGAAACTGCAAAAATAAAACAGCAACAACAGATGAGCTTAAGATCGTCCTCTAATGTGGGGGAAAGAAAAATGTATAATAAATGATTAAGTCCTTAATTTGAAATGTTAGAGGGCTAGGCAATAGGGCCACTTATAGGAGGATTAAAGCCCTATGTTATTTGAATGAACACTCAAATAAAATTTATTCACTCAGATTATTCAAATCAAAATCCAAATTAAACATTATGAACACAGAGTGAGTAAGTTTTTCGACAATTCGAAAGTAAATACTTGTGAAATAAAAGCAGTGCTCTTAGCATGACATTTCCAAACTTTGGTTCGCTAGCTAACCATGATTTAGGGTTGTATACAATATACAAACTCATTAAAAACCAACAAGTAGTATATGTTCAAAATATCTCCTTGTAAACTTGTTTATGGGGGTAAGTAGTCGGAATTTCTAGTAAACCTAAAAAAGTGATTCTTTCAGATCTTTACTAGTCTGCTTTCAGTTATCAAGACAGTGCATAATCTAACTTATTCCTGATCGTTCCAACAAATCATAAATACTGAAAAGGTAATATATTAAACTACATACTAACTCAAACGAGATCTTTGTTAATAATGTGAACCTATGATCAGGGGCGAAGCCAGGATGTGTAAATGGGGGGTGCCAAAATATATGTACAAGTAACATATTTTTATGGGGGTGCCAAATCTACACCTAAAAAGAAATTGTACTAAAAAAAAATTTCGTCACTTGGGATTTCTAAAATTATGGGGGGTGCCGTGGCACCCGATCGTCCCCACTTAACTTCCCCCTCCTATGATTATGCTTAATATTTTACAACCTACAGGCCTGCACCAATTATGATGTTTAACAACTTTCAAAAAATAATTATGTTTTAACACTTTAAAAGCTTCGGAAGTACCCTGGAATTCAATTGTGTGGTCCTTAATTGACTGTGTCTAGGGTCTTGACATCTTTTGTAGTATTATTTTGTCATATATAAATATATAACTTCTACAACTGATTTTATACACGCGTCGCTCTAGGAAGCTGGTCCCTACTTTGAAGGCCAAGGAAAGATTAGTATGCTTTATGAAAAAAACTAGCATATAATACTTTGATGTATCTGAATGTTCACTTCACTTCTAAGGTACATATATAGTCTTTAGACTTAGATAGAGACCAATTATGTTTATATAAATAAATACATGAAAAAAGTAAATTTGTAAGGACAATTTTTAAGGAGTATAATTAATGAGATGCTATCCTATTACCCTTCTTCTTCTTTTTTAATCAAAGGAAAAATTAATTTCAAATTTACTATCCAGTTCACCCTATTTGAAGAAATGAATTGGGACCGATGGTCAACAAAGAAGTTTTTTTATGCAACACTGGTCTACACATTTCAATTATCAAACGAAAAATAAACGATGCCACTGAAGAAATATACAGAATTACAAGATAAATGAAATAATACATATTCGTAGCACAACTCGTTGTATCAGCGCACTACAATTTATATATTAAATAACTCACTTGTTAATAATAGCTACAAAACACTATAATATAAATATTTGTTGCAATTTGTTCCTAGTTCAATTTGGCTTACTAGACATAGAACATAAAAAGCATTGTCAAGATATTGAAAACTACGGCCACTCCCGACTACGGCGATTTTCAATTTTTTTTTATATGCGTAATTTAAAATTTTCTAAAATATATACATTGATGGTCGCCCATAATTAAACAAAATAGTTGTTGTTTTAGTGGTAAAATTGATTTTAAGGTAGTTGAAAATTAGAAGTTTAAATCATATTAGCTGTTTTTTTCTAAAATTTTTTGTTTTTTATCTTGAAAAATGACCATTGTATTTTCCCAAACAAGATTACTAAAAAAAATATTTTATTGTCCAATATCATTTGTCTTAACTTCATATTTATTTTATGTTATGTTAAACATAAAAAAAATTCTTTAATTTTGTATTAGATCTTATTTATTTTATTATCTATTCGATATATTTTTTATACTACGGTCTCCCAAAAAAATCATCCTTATTCCGCTCCTGTTCACAGGAATGCATGATTGTTGAAGTTGTGAATTGTGATATGTAGTATTAGGCTAATAGCATCTTCTATGTGACGACAACTTGGCACAAATAGGCATTAGCCCGTGTTTAAACATATAACTTGGGCTTTATTTTTGTTGGAGTTTAAACCTTATTTTGCATGATAACATATTTTGGCCCTTACTGAATAAAAATGGTAGTGTTTCAAATTTCTCTATAAAGAAATTGGTCATTATGTTGTCATCTATACCCGTGCAATAGTAGAAATCATAAGAATTCTCCATGTTTATCCCAGTAAAATGCCATGTGAGATCAAGTAACATATTCCAATGAGCTAACCCGGGAGAAGCCAGAAATGTATATAACAGGGTGTCAAAATTTATAATATAAATATTATGTGTCAAATCATCGTTTTAACATATTTTAGTGAAAATACATGAGCAAAAATTGAAAATTGTATAATTTTCAGAATTATGAATGGTGTCGTCGCCCCAAATGATCTCCACTTATCCTTCAGTGTAGCCAACCATACATCCATTTATACTCCACTGAGTAATCATCCTTCATTCTCTTTTTCCT
Organism: Primula veris; assembly: GCA_963682055.1. Classification (NCBI taxonomy): domain Eukaryota; kingdom Viridiplantae; phylum Streptophyta; class Magnoliopsida; order Ericales; family Primulaceae; genus Primula; species Primula veris. The sequence goes on along the minus strand of OY821743.1, from coordinate 21,583,915 downwards.
GTAATCATTAATTATTACGAAAATATCAGTATAATTAGCAGACATCCTTTTAATATATATTAATTAGGTGAGTGTCGTAAAATTTTAACAAAAACATAATTAGTTGTTATTCCGTTGTTAAAATTTAGCGACAATCAACAAAAATAAAAAACGCATTTGTTGCTACGTACCTAACAAATTGTGAAGTGCTTTTTTTTTTTTTTAAATAAGCATATATTACCCAAGCTTAAATGCCTCGAGGATACAAAGTTCGTCGTGTACACACATGGGCGGTTTTGTGGAGAGCATTTCAGATGAGACGTTAGGACGCGGCCCTATTGAGGTTTTTTTTTTTTTTTTTTTTTTTGAGATTTAACAGGAAATTGAAAATTTAGCAAATATTGAACTTCTATGGTTTTTAGTTTGAGAAAAGGGGGAAATCGTTTACACATGAGACGGAAAGAGTGTGTGTGTGAAAATGAGAAAGATGACTTTCTATGTTTGTAAAATTATAAAATAGTCCTTTTAGTTAAAAGTAATTTAATTTGGGCATGTAACCAAGAATTGAACTTCTAGATTGGTACAATTTGATGCCTAAAGTAGAAAAATACTTTTAGTTAGGCATTTTGTTTCATACGCAACATTTTCGAGTTTCTTTGTTGACCGATATTAGAGTTCAATGTGCTAATTTTTTGCGATATTTATGTTGCAAATAATATTTTGTTGCATTATAACATCGGTGCTATATTCTCCAAATTTCTTATGCAATATATGTATGTTTTCATATTTTTTGTGTGCAAAATATGGGTGTGCAAATTTTTGACTCCGCTGGGCTTGGGGTGCTAGAAGAACTAGGGCCGCCCATGTGTACGCGTTCGATCTGTCTGTAGAAATTGAAAGTCCAGACGTCATACTATCTTAATAAAGCTATTTCTAGCGTTACTTACAACGTTTCTAAACTTATTAAGGCTAAACCGAGCAATTTTTTTTTTTCTCTTTTTAACGATTGATCCTGGTGATCTATTAGATTTTTTATGAAGTCACGCATGACGCTCTATCTAAATGCTATATATCGCACTCACTATCAAAATTTTGGTCCTAGCCTGCGAAACCAACTTTCCTTTACAATGAATTTCAGCCCATACTACCCCATGATTCCAATTACCTTTGCTCACTCTAAATCCAGTTTTCCGAGAAGAGCGGTCCAGATACTCCTAGAATAATTGCAATAAAAAAAGAGATGATCCCGTTACTCCGAATTCTTTTTAGATAGGCAAACACATGTTCACTTTGATTAATTCTCTTTCTTTGAAGGCGATCAAACTTTAAAAGCCTATTCAAAAAGCCTAGCCAAAATATAAAGGAACATTCTGGCGATTTGTTGGTTTGATGTGATATACTAATCAATATTTCCAAAATTTTTGATGCTATTTAAGCATTTTTTTGATAGGACACAAAGGAACTAGCTACACATAATGAAATTGCCACATAATGAAATTGTCTAAATTACTGTGATGCCAGCCAATTGTATATGAACTGAAAAATAAATTGAGTTAGAAACATTGTAATATACTTCATACAAGATGTTTGTCTTTTGTGATTACAAAAAGGCAAGGTCTTACACCCTCTTTTAAAGAGTTGCTTGGTTGAAGTGTATGCATTGTTTTTGAAATTCGAAATTTCTAATTTATGAACGCAGTTACGCAGTGGATCCAGTTGCAACCTTGTTGTAACTATGTTGTAATTAAGTTGCAACTATATAATCAAACAGAAAGTAAATAGCAACACCTTGTTTGATTACGGAGTTCGTCATAAGGCCTATGATTACGTCTACAATCCACTCACCCAATATATATTCATATTGCTTAGTAATGATCTTGTTAAACTTAAGTCTTACAATCGTGTATAAGTCTATCTCACAAAACTTATTGAAAAAGTCTCCCACCTAGATTAATACTGACTGTATTTTTTCGTGCTATTCTCATTCTAAAGATCTCACGATATTAAGTAAAAATCACACCTAAAATTAAATGTCTCATAGGATTAAATAGCCAACAGATCAAATCTTACACTATCTAATTTAAAAATAAATTCTCATGTATTCTTTCCTAGTTTACCTCTAAGATCTTCTCATCTTGGTCATGTCCATATTTTTATCTTCTTAACTAATTTCTTCCATATCTTTTCGCAACTCTGATTGATCTCTTGTTCCAAACACTCTGACTTGATTGATCGTTATCATATCTCCTAGAATCCTTTCTTGAACTTCAATCATCAATCTCTGATTTTCTGTACGTCATGCCTGATTGTTTCTGGGTTGTAACTGAAGTTGCAACTATCCTGTATTATAAAACATGTTAAGTGATTACTTCAAATATATGTCAAGACATTAACAAACGAGACTAGCTAGATGACCATCAAATAAGTCCTAACAGTTTATGTCGTTGATATGTTTTGAACTAATATATTTGTGTTTACTGAAATGTCAGTTCCACGCTATTCTAACTGGGCGAGTGAGAGCTGAACAGGGGCGGCCCAGGCCCCGTGCAGACCGTGCGGGAGCACCGGGCCTCAAAAAAATGAAAGACCACATTTAGATTAAAACAAGTATTAATATGCAAAAATAGTGCAAAAAGTTCGGACATATTATTCTTTTCTCAAAGCTTTTACAATAATTGATTGTAAACAAATGGTTAAAAGGATGTTAATGGATTTGGAAGTTTCAAGTTCAATCCTCCTTAGCGTTATTTTTTTATAATTTTTTTTCCCTCTCTATACTTGGGAATTACATATACGTGCTTATCTTTTGACAATTGAATTTACAAATATTAATATATTTGGTCCATATATTTGTAATCGATAAAGAAAAGATATTCCATTAATGCAAAACATATAAATTCTTTATGTTTATGAAAATTATATAAGCTGAAACATATTATTTAATAATATTATTATAAAAATATATATTTAAAGTTCATGAGTAACAACAATCGTGGTGCTAATTCGACTTTAATTTTCTAAACATGGTAGAAAACAATAACCAAAGAAAAGAAGAAAAAACGTTTTGTAAAAAATTATGACTTTTAACATTTCACATATTTCAGATTTGTAGTGTTTTAAGAAAGTAATATTTTCCAAATTTTATTTTATGTTGTATATAAATTATGCATATTTTAAGACGAGTATTAAAAACGAGAACCTTTTTAAACATTTACACCAAACCTCATAAAACTCGGGCCGCCTCTGGAGCTGAATGATTCTATTTACAAATTTTATTATAATAGTTAGGTTAAAAAAATAATACTGCATATCACTCCTATATGTCACAAGTACTGTATTTAGAACATAACGTATATCCTATCCGGATAACCGAATAATGTTGGTTCTATCTTTTATATATATATATATATATATATATATATATATATATATATTTATATTTATTTTTGTAGAATATTATTGGACTATTGGGCCTTATTCCTAGTGAGTCTAAGTTGGGCTTTCTACCTTGTATAACCCTAACCTCTTCTATATAAAGAAGGTTATGGTCCCCCTTGTATTGACACATTCTGATTAATAAAGTCTCTCTTATTGTTGTATCTCATACTTCTCTCTATATCTATACATATCTCTATATATCTCTATAACGAGCTAATATGTCACACAACACGTTATCGGCACTTTGCTCGCAGAGAATAAGATATACGCTCGCGGATATTGGAGATTTTTGGTAAACGCACAGATATTGGATATCTATAAATCTTGAGGTTTATCCGGATTTATTGAATTATTTCTATATCGACCTTCAACAACATATCGTGTGAAAGGTAGACGGTTTAATATTATGTGAAAGGTAGACGGTTTAATATTATTTTATAATATAGTGTCACATGTTATTTTATAACCGTGTTAAATTGATAACCTGCTGCATATACAAGAATCTTGTAATTGTCAACATGAAATAAATAAAGCATGAGACCAGTACCTAGTCAAAGAAGAAGAAAAAAACGCATGTTTGGATGATTATTGAATCAGTAATTATTAGTTTAACACATATACATTGTAATTGAACCTTTGTTGTTTAGTATGGAATTTATATTACCGAACCCAACTGTTAGATGATAGGTTTTATAATTATCTGATGAACTTAATCTGTAACAAGTAAAACATACAGGACGAAACTGGATATCGTCAGAAACTTTAGGACTGACTCTGTAATAAGGCTAAAACTGAATTTAGTTTACAGTAATTACACCTGTGATCCATGTTCTATAATACTTGTATGCAAAACAGTGTATATGTTTGAAAATAACCTATTTTCGGTCAATATAGATTCACCCTCATGCATGGAAATTGATTAAAAGGCAAGTGAATAAAAATTGAATGTTAATTGAATAAATTGATATATTTCCATGTAAATTTAACCATTTTACATGTTAAAAAAATTACCATATATAGAATTAATTGGTAATTAAAAATATATTGCTTGCTTGCATGTTAAAACTACCATGTATAGAATTACTTATATGGCAATAAACCGTAGATAATTGATTGATATCTTGTTAGCATAATCAACATATCTTTTAATATTACCATAGATATAAATATCACATATGGCAGTTAATTGTTTGATTTGATCTAATTGATTTGATTTGATTTGGTATGATATAATTTGTGTGATTGATAATCCTGAATTGATTTAGTTTATCACCAAAATCTACTGCATGATTAGATATATATCATGAATATATTTTATATTGCCTTGTATATATATGTGGTTATCTAGAATAGATATATCTGTTATTTATTGCCATGAATGGTAGAATTGCGAAATCATATATATTCACATTTAAGTTGGAAAAATTATGAATCTTCCCTAAATAGGCTCACCTATTTGGATACGATGTTTAGGAAAGATAAATGCGGAAGTCGATATCCTAATGAGGTCGGATTTTAAGTGCCATTCGTGCCCTCTACCCTCACCGTCTTTCCTAGTCGTTTTTCAAGTAGAGCTACCGAAAAGGGGTTGACTAAATAATAATTTCCCCGAGTGTGTTTATATATTGATGTATGTTTCGCCGAATTGGTGTCTCTGTATCGACCCGTCGTTCGATCAATGAGAATCGATTCACATGAGAAGCAAAACTAATGTTTTCGAACCTGTCGTTTCGAAAAAACGTTTATGCTTGTGCAAACCATAAACATATAAACCAGTCGTTTTATATAATAAATAATCCAGAACTCCCAACACATGTTGGATGCCATCTATGATGAGAAAAATCGTAAAACATACTTGCGAAATAACTGTTTAAACATTGATTTTAATTCCGTCAACACATGTTAGTCACCCTGATGTGTGAAAATGTGATGCCCAAATTTTTTTTTTGGATGCCATCCTTGATGAGTAAAACACGAGTTTGTTGTTACCATCAGGATGAATGCTAATGCGTTGATTTTATTCCGCCGCCACATTTGAGACGTGATGACGTCTATGGTGAACAAATGTCTAAAATTGACATATTGGAGCAATCCTTCACCAAAATACTAACTTGGAAATTGTATTCCATAACCAGTATCGTGAATTTATATTCACTATGTTCCTTTATCGCCCATCTGTTATTGGGTAAGAAAATTACCCCGGTGAGTAGTTTTAATCCTATTGGGTCAATGGCGAATTGTTTGCCTGATATTAATGTTCTTCGTGTATATTTTTTTTCACGAATCGAGAACCGAGACAAGTGTTATTTGTCTCGAGCTGTCGCGATCCCGATGAATCGCCTAGCCAAGCGAGATTTTAGACAATCGTCAAAATAAAAAATCTGTGGCTCCAAGACAGTAATTGAAAGGAACAATATGGTCCGTTGTCACAAAGCAAGAGATAATGCTCAAGGAGCCAACTCTATGCTATAAAGACAAAGGTCATGCATGGTTACTCCTTAAATAGTTCACAACTATTATAAAGGTGGAAAAACTGATGCTAATGTGGTTAAAGCTAACTGAAAGGAAACTCTTGAGACCCCTGATTTTGTGGCTCAAATGAGTTTGATACCTTTCTTTATAGATTTTGATAAATCATTGAGCCATTTTTTCGCTCATCTGGATTATGTTTTCCATTTGGATTATTATTTTTCCATTTGGACCATACTTTTGGATTACGGTTTGCCTGTTTACGAAATTTCTCGAAATAATTTAAAGTGTTTTGAGCAAATTCCTTTGAAAAATGTGACCAAACTTTAAATTATGAAATTTTAGGCAATACTTGTGATGTAGTTGGTTTTTTGGAAATAGTGGGTAACAGTGTACCATATAATTTCACCAACTACTTGCCTAAAATAGTACTCAGTGACAACGATTCTGGACCTGTCGTTCCAAATCAAAATCTTTGGTAAAACCAAATTGATTTGTCAAATATGAGGTCTTATACTCATATAGGTCCTGCCGTACCTTGTTGAGTTATAAAATATTCGAGAAAACCAGTGTTATCTGGTAATAGCTCATGAAAGAATTAAAATTTCTTTACATAGCCCCCATTCAATACGACCAAAAGCGTATTTTAGAGGAGTTGAAATGTCTTTCAAGTGGTTGCTACCACATTCTTTAAAGCATTTAAAGTTACCTTATCATTTCTCCTGTCGTCGAAATGATAAATGATTTAGATGCCAAGACATGATTGTATGTACTATCATTCGCCTGTCGTCGATTGATAAGAGCATTTTGATATTGTGGCATTGACCGGATGAGATATTCCCGGGTCAAAAGACGATGCTTGATTTATAATCGCATCGCATTTGGAATCTCTTTGAGGATATATTTTGTGATTAATCCAAAATTAATGCCACTAATGCTCACTTTGAAAGACTAGTATGTGTAAAGATCACGAAATGAACTCGTAGAATTCTTGTAAAGAATTGAAGGAGTTATTGCGGACTTATCCAACCATAAGACGGATCATAAATATAAATGGTTATGGTTGATGCATCGACAATATGGTCACATTTTAATGTTGTCCACATAAATGCAGCACTTTCCAAACTTTTAGCCCTATCATTAAGTTGATGGCTCATGATCCGGATTATCCTGAAAAGTCTAGTCGACTTGATAATTCCGAAGAGTAATAATAGAAATTTCTATTTGAATTACTTGAGTTTGGAAATTGAAATTGAACATCCTGTCGATTATGTTCAGACCCAAATGGACTCACGGAAAGTTTGATGATGCGACTGCAAATGATTGCACGCATTTCTTGGTCTTGCGCACCAAGATTTATATTTCCCTGTTGGGTTATGCTATTTTGCTGCATTGGTCCGTTATGAGGCCCATAGACACTCAAACACCATATGCGTACCAGCTGGTTACTGGTTATGAGCCAGAAGTCTCATATTAACGCGTGTTTAGAGTGATTAATTAATATTTTGATTGAGCCGCTCTAGCGTTCAAAATATGGACCTCTGAAGGGGACATAAGTCGATTATGAATCTCCTGCCTATCATTTCATAGAGTAACCTTGGCAAGCGATCTCTTTACCGCATGATATGCGAAAGTGACATCGCTAAGACTGTTCTCCCCGTCGTTAGGGGGAGATTTGCACGTTACAGTTGATAAGGAACGACGTGAAATAACGTGGCATAACCTACTCAGTCTTAGCTTGATCCCCAAAACTGTACTTAGTGATAAGTAAGTGCATAGACTCCCTCAAGTCTAACTAAATGCCAGATGCATTTAATAACTTTATGAGATGTCACAAGATCATTTATACCTGCTGCAAAATGCTTGCAAGGATAGACGTCCATGTCGGACGCCGTGTTCCTGTCGTAACACGTTGCTTTGGCCGAACCGGCCAAGCAAAGGACGCTGTCGTCGGCCGTCAGTCTGTCGTCTTTCCCAAGATACGAGGAAGTTGACCGGTTCCAAATTCGTTCAGCCCCAGAGGTGGTAAACTGAAAATCGTTTGTCGCACGAGATTATAAAAGATCAAGGAGATGTGTGATTTCCTCCTCATCCTAAGAATCTCGAAATATCTGTCGATCATGATATCTTAGACGATATTAAAGCGAAACAGACTGTCATTGATTACTTGTTCATATATTCGGTGACGACTGATAATATTAGCAAATTATGACAGAGAACCATGTACCGTTGCCTGAAGTTAACAGAGAATAGACTGGACTAATGGAAACTTGTAATCCAAGTAGACTCCTTAGCGAAAGTGTGTTCGGACCTGTAGCTCCAACACCACCAATGTTAAACGAGTTCGTTTATTTGGTTATTCGTAAGGAAGAGTGATGAGAATAATGAGATTGGAGAATGCTCGCCTAGTAGCGTAAGGCTTCTCTCACACCTTGGAATTGATTACGAGATGGTTGATTTTTTTGTAATGGACATTATAACAGTCCCCTACTTTACCAGTTTAGTAGTTTCCGAAAAACTGAGTATGCAGCCATGAATGTGGTCACGGTTTTATCTCTATGGGGATTTAGACAAAGAGATATAAATAAAGGTCCCTGTGTGACTTCATGTCCTTAAATCAAGTAGTTCCTCACCATGGAACACGATCTCAATTGACTGAGACGTTCACTATATGGATTAATATAATCCGAGCGGATGTGGTATACCGCCTAAGTGAGTTCTTGATCAGCTTGGGATACTTGAACAAGTATTATGCCCTTGCGTGTTTTATTATGCGATCCACTTTTGGATTTGCCTTCGAGATGAAGGATCTTGGGAAGAAACGGTAGTGACTCGGCCTCATGATCGAGTCCCGTAAAGATTGAATCTAAGTTCATGATTCAGACTACACCAAGAAGGTGTTATGACGTTTTAGTCATTATGACGCTAAGTCGTCAGATTCTCCCATGATCGTTCGATCACTAGACATTGATATAGACCCAGTCCATCCATGATAAGACGATGAAGAGATATTGAACCATCATGTTCATATCTAAGTACAATAGGCGTATCATTGTACTTGGTCTAATGTACTAGGACGAACATCTTGTATGTTGTGAATGGTATAGCTCGACACAACATTGCGCTAACACGCTGCCATCGAAATGGCATAAAAGACATTTTCCCATTACCTTAAGGTAACTGTGGATGAGGGCTTGTCTTATCCCATTTTGCATCATCGAGTGTACCTACCCCCTTCGGTACTCGAATTAACGCAACCCTTTTTCGGTTATACAGATGCTGGTTACTTATCAGACCCGCATAAGGGATATTCCTAACATGGTATGTCTTTGCCATTAGGATTAAGGCGATATCTTGGAGGTCTTGGAATGACTCCAAACGAATCACTCTGATCTACTCGTGCTCTATGAGACGACTAGAGAGTGTATATGGCTTCGAGCTCGTATTAGTCATATTTGAATTACATATACTCTGTCTCACGATCCAGATAAAACACATGTCTTATTTGAGGACAACTTGTTGTTATCGATCAAGAGAGACATGACTAGATTGTGCTATTTAGCCTTTTTCGCCGAAATAAATCTTCAGATATGAAGTTTAAGAGCATCCAGTTGAATGCTCGTTCTATTCCACGTTAGATTTTCTTGCATCCAGTCGTGTGCAAGTAAATGAAACATCCAGTCGAATGCTCATACTCTTTATTCGAATATGAAATCATTGCACCCAGTCGTGTGCAAGTGAGGGGGAGCATCCAGGTGAATGCTTATTGCACTAATTACTACTTAGTCGAAATCCTCGCACCCTGTCGTGTGCAAGTGAGGGGGAACATCCAGTCGCATGCTCGTGTACTCTTTTTGTCCTTAGACCAAGGTTTTTTCCCACTGGGTTTTCCTTGGCAAGGTTTTTAGCGAGACACGTTCCCATTATATCTCACTTAAGATTGCCGAAATTAGGGGGAGTATCCTGTTGTATACTTCTTACCACTGTGTACTCTTTTGTTTTTCGACTAGAGGTTTTCCACTGGGATTACTTTAGCAAGGTTTTGATGAGGCACCTGTTTTGTGGTTGATCCCCTACTACTACCACTGTTGCACTCTTTTTCCTTCGATCAGAGATTTTCCCATTTGGTTTGCTCTGGCAAGATTTTGATGAGGAATATTGTTTTGTGGTTAGTTAATTACATAGAATTTTGGCCTATATCATTCGGCTACACAGTTTCTCCTAGGTACCGGTTTTGTCCCACACTGGATTTTCCGTCCCTAAGGTTTTTTATGTGTTTAGCACTGCGAATGAACTCGAGTTAGATCGACTGCATGAAGACGAAGAATTCAAGACGTCCAAAGGGAGAGTGTTGTAGGATATTATTGGACTATTGGGCCTTACTCCTAGTGGGCCTAAGTTGGGCTTTCTAACTTGTATAACCCTAAACTCTTCTATATAAAGAAGGTTATGGTCCCCTTGTATTGACACATTCTGATTAATAAAGTCTCTCTTATTGTTGTCTCTCATACTTCTCTCTATATCTATACATATCTCTATATATCTCTATAACGAGCTAATATGTCACATAACATATATATATATATATATTTCAACCACTTCAATAATACCTCATAAAAGGGCAAAGATTATAAGAGTTGTAATTGTAAAGCTCTAACAGAGATTGCAACCCAATATTTTATTACTCTAGGATGGACACATCATCGAGAAGACCTTTAATAATAATCGTCCGGGGAATTCATGATGTTAATATTTTTGTACTGTTGATAAAAAAATTAAAAATATGTTGGATTTTCGAGCATATCATCCAAGTTATTTAGATACACAATCATCAGTAATATATTACGACGTGCCGGTACACTATAAAAAAATTCAGTTTACCATCAGAGCTTCTGTTGCAAAACTGATGGTAAAACGAGTGTCGCTAAATTTAGCAACAATTTAGCATTTTCAAAAATTAAATTGTTGCTATTTTAACGTTTTTTCTTATAATGGGAGATACTATATATGTGTCATTTAGGATAATCATAGTTTGTGTGACTGATTTAAAATTACAAACAAAGCTTAATTAGTAGATCTCGTAGTGACTTGTTCCTGATTCTAGCAATGTTTAAGCAACACTCATTTACATATATATATCAGCAACAGAATATCATCATTGTTAAACCCATATGGGTGGTTACTTAGATTAACCAAATTAAACTAGGAAATAAACGTAAACAGGATAACCGAATTAAACTATAGGACGTAAACAAGTACTTTAGCAGTTTAACCACTAATCAACATGGACATAAATAGATGAAAATTAGCTACATTAACGATGAAGGTAAAAAATTAGGGTTAGAAACTCGCGGCGATTGTAATGCATGTGGTTTAAAACCTAGCAATGAAGACGGTGCTAATGAGCATTTAATAGCCTTATCGAGGGGAACATATAGGCTTCTAAACCCGTATTCATCGCCGAGTAGTTTATCAGCGAGATAACCCCTGTAAAATACTCATATATTTAAATAATCAATCAGATATCGCGTGAATAAACTAAGACAACAAATCTATGCAAACATATCTCATAAATATAGGATTAATCCATTAAAGATACATTGATTGATCATAAATGAAAGCATATCCGTCAGCGAGACTAGAAAATAGGTGAGAAGCCAACGTCAGGGCCTACTCGTCAAGTGATATTCGACTATCCGAAGGGATAAATCTACGAGATCAACGCATCTAAATACTAATAAAAGAGACATGGTCCCCAATATACCTACACCCGTCAGAAAGGAGAAGTCGCGTCGCCCCTCTGTTTTAGCCAAGTCGGTGGAAATATACAAGAGATATATCAAAATATATCTCAGTATGACATTAGTGATATACGAATATATAAAGAAAATATGATTAACAAGATCATACCAATCATGAAAGATACGCCATATATCGCCTCTAGCACCTATATAAGGGGCCTATAATTCAAGAATGAGAGGATTTGATAATATGAGCTCATACGAACTCAGACATATACTTAATTATCGATTATTATTAACCCTGCTTACATTCAATATATTTTATATTCATCATATAAACTCTAGAATTTTAACTTTCTCACAGATCCGTCCGACGAATCAGGTTAAATGGTGATCAAACCATCAAGTCTCCCTTGATTTTAGCTGTTTATGCGCAGGTCATAAAGAGGTAGTAAGAAGTCCGGGTCAAGCCCTAGAAATGAGTTTTTTGATTGACTAACAATGTATGAATGAAGTTTACGCACTGTATCTAAAATTCAAGGTACATTAACCATCTTATTTGTTAACACGATAACATCATAACAACATGTCAACATCTTATTTGTTACTATATCTGAGTTGTTGCTAAAAAGTAGAAACAATAAATAACAATTAAAAACAATATTGTTGTTACTTGTTATACAATTATATATTAAATTTAGCAACAACCTGTATGATTACAAACATTATTTTCTCTTACAGACTATTTTTATCCTAATATTTTTTTTTGTGATTAGTTCAAAATTAAATAAAATTAACTCTATAGAAAAATAAAAGACTATGACCACCAGTACAATGATGATTGAATTAGATTATTCCCCCAAATCAAAGGAGATACTATATTTAAAAAGTTAGGCGCAGAAAGGAGAACAATTACCTAAACTCTTTTGTTACACCTAAATTTCTCTAGTGGTGTTAGATTTAGTATTTGGCCAGAGGTTGGACAAATTTGTATGACTATGACTAATAGTTAAGAGAAAAAATGATTATTAATCCTTCCGAAGAATGAAATTAGAGGGAAATTAGATTATGCTAAAAGGTTCAACTAAAGTGAGAATTTAACAAAGTGTACCAAACTCTTCATAGTTTTTTAATTCTCAACGATCTCAGGTTGTTAAGAAGAATTGATTATGGATCTCAGGTTGTTGAGAAGAATTGATTATCTCAAGGATCTCAGGTTGTTCAACTAAAGTGATAACGACGTAACAATTAATTGTTAGTTAGAAGTTAAAACAAAAGCCTATTTTTCCTAATTGAGAGTGTCGAAAATGTAATTAATTAGAAAAAAGTTCTCCTAAAATTAGTAATTTGGTCATAATTTATTGAATAGATCTAAGTGAAAGTATTCAAACGAAAGCTTAGGAGAAATTTCATATATAACCGAGGAGGGCATAAAAAGCTACACTAAAATATAGTATTTGATAATATCAGAGCTAACTTTTTCTTATTGAGATGATAAAACGGGATTTTATGGGGGTCTTACTATGTCCCAACATTAGATCATGTTTTTTTTAAACACATCGAAAATTTCTAATTGTAACCTTCTCCTCTGAACCCTACATACAGTAGAAGCTCTATAAAATAATACACTTAATTGGGACCACCAAAATTTATTAATTAAAAGAGTTATTAATTAATCGATAAATTAATAATTATTAATTTATATATTAATTAATATTTTATTAATTTATAGTAAAATACTTAGTTTACAAATACCTTTCAAGCTTACACTTAATTATTGTATACAATGCATGTATATCAAACGAAGGGCCCAATTTGAAAGAAACCTTCAATCTCCCACCTTATTATACTTCTTGTGTTCAATGTATCACTTTATGGATATTAAAAATATTTTATATGCTATATATAAGGAATTATTAATTTATATTTTATATGGGGTCTAAAAAAATTATCAAAAATGTATTATCTTATAATTTTAGCGAATTATTAATTTAGCACCCTATCCCCGAGTCGGGACCGGCCAAAAATATTATTTTAAAGAGTTTATTAAATAATCGAGTATTAATTTATCGAGTTTCTACTGTATTTCTCAATTATTAGGGCACTAAACTTCTTAAAGTCAATTATTGTGACAATTCTAAACTCATGCTTTATGCATTGCATGATTATAATTTACCAAAATTGTAGGCCTCTGATAATTGACTGGCCCGCAATTTTTGTTGAATGAAAATCCATGACGAATAATTTTCATTAACTAAAGTGTGGGATATAATGACATAGTAATACCCGAATTTTCCAAGTTGTACCGCAAAACAAACATGGATTTACGTGGTTTAACCTCTTTTAGTGGTAGTATTAACTATTAACTATGTCCCATCGCCATCGGTCATGTTGCTATATATATACATGAGTTTTTTTTGTACTGCTAGCTATATGGATATCTGATAATTAAGACATTGACATCAAACTTTCTTGGCGAATTTGAATCTTTGTCCCGTATTGGTCATTGTTGATATACAATTAATGCATCATGTGAAATATTTCAATTAGAAAAAGAGCCAAAATATAACAACGGGCTTTAATAACTCATAAATTCAGGTGGCAACAATAGTTATGGGAAGATTTATTCCACAACATTTGTCATTTAGCAACAGATTTGGGCTGTCCTGCTTGAAACATTTTCTTGTAGCGGATGTTGTTGCCATTGCATCTGCCCTGAGAATCAACTCATGCATGTTTCTGTAGCAGAATACCGTAATCTTCTGATAAGAAAGAAAGAGTGGGAGAAGGCAGCAGGGTTTCACAATTAATGGTGAGGATAGAATTTTTTCAGTGGGGATGGTCATCATTGGTTTTATATCGAGTATCGACATTGTTGTCTCGGTGAATTATGGTGCAAATTAAATGCGCAAGTCATAAGAAAAATAATTGGCACTGTAACATTAACGAAAAATTATGGAATAGTTAAAGCTGAATATTGGAGTAAACCCCAAGGATGCACGTGTAATCCATTAAATGGAAAAAAAATGCATGAAAATTGGAATATTGTCGTTTTTTCAGGGAAATAAATCAAAACTTATACATCAACTTATGCTTGTTTTACGCAAACTCATACACACAAAATCATGTATTGTACACTTGCATAGTAAAGTGTATTAGTAGTACTATGTCTTAAAAAAATCCACTTAATCAGGATAAAATATGTCAACTTCTTGTGCCCAGCTTTCTCAGTGTGAGTACGTGTGTGTGTTGTTATATAGAATAGAAATTATATACATACAGAAAGAGACAGACGATACAACTAGATGAGTTCATGGAAGGTCCCAAAAAAGGAGTGAAGTCTAATCTTTAAGTAAAGAGGTGGTAGTGTGTAGGGGCCAACCCTCATGTTCTCAAGTACATCACCATCTGCATTATGGCATCTCTTTTCTTATACAAGTCATAATCAAATGAGAATAATGGTTCCTACTAATTAAATATTGTCATTGTGACCATCTTAATCAACCAATCCCCAAGATATTTTACAAATTCACGGCTTGGTTTAAGGCATTTTTTTAAATATTAGGATGCATGCTAAAAACTTGTAGAAAGCACAAAATTAACTGTACAAAAGTAAAATGTGTTAACAGATTATTGTTCTCATGGTATATGTGAAGAGTTAATTTTTACACAAGTGGTGTATGTGTTAGTACTTTGTTGTACTGTTTAGTATTTACTTTGGTGTTATTAATTGTAGTATTAATATAATTATAGTGTGGATAGAAACTAGAGAGAGCAATTGATTTGGGGCAAACACCACAGGATCATAACTGGCAATGGGCTCACTTGATGATGTTGTGTATCATTGGATCATGAAACAAATGCTCGTGGCTTTCACCTTTTCCTTTTTTCCATTATCCCCACCCATTAAAATTGGGCAACTTAATCTGATAGTCCCATTGATGGGGCTAGATATTATTTTATCCACAGATTCGATAGAAACACTATTACTGTCCTAATGGTTAAGGGAAATACAGATTTGATTTTACCTTTTCCATAGTCTTTTCTAATTTTAGCATCAATGTTTAGTCATAATAGAAGACTAAAGCAACATAAAATTACAAAATATTTTACTAACGAAAAATCAAACACATATCGGTATCATGTGTCCATGACTCATTTTATCTTTCATAAGGAGGACCTTAATGGATTATTTTGTTGCTTGGTTGATTATGATGGTCACAATACAAGTATATATAGACCATATAGATTTTATTGAAACTGAGGTCACCCCTTGTATAATTAATCCATTTAAACTAATCACTAGAGAAAGAAAGAAAGAGGGGAAATAAAGGCAATAAAGGTCCATGAAAGAAACTCACTCGTGACCCCATTTCCAAAAGCAGAAAAAAGTAGTGTTTTCAAAAATAAAGATAGAGAAAACAGCTGCAGAGGAAAAAGCTGGCAAACACCAGATAAAAAGCCAATCTAAAAACACAAAACAATTCTACATTCCAGCAATACTTACCCAACACAACTTCTGAAGCCACAGTGGAGAGGGAGAGAGAAGAAATAAATAAAAACAACATTTTAAAAATAAATAAATAATGAAAGGTAGAGAAAGCAAGGGTCCTCCATCAGCAGACCTCCTAGTGTGTTTCCCATCCAGGGCCCATTTAGCCCTCATGCCAAAGCCCATTTGTAGCCCAGCTCGACCCGCTGAGCCGAGCAAGCGCCACCTGCACCGCAGAAACCCTAGTAGAGGGAACGCGAGCCCTGTGTTATGGGCCAAGCCCAAGCGGCCTGCAGGCTCAGAGGAGATGTCATCTGAACCCACTTCACCAAAGGTGACCTGCGCGGGCCAGATCAAAGTGGTCCGTCCCAAAACGACTGCTTGTAAGAACTGGCAGTCTGTCATGGAGGAGATAGAGAGGATTCACAACGATAAAAAGAATAAAAAGAAGGGAAGTTGGGGCGAGGCGTTTGGGTTTAAAAAAGATGTCATGAACTTTTTGTCTTGCATGAGGAGGGTGAAGTTTGATTTTAGGTGTTTCGGGTCGTTTCCTAGCTCGGAGATCGAATCAGAAGAAGAGGATGACGATGATGACGAGGGCGAGGATCACTTGAGCGGCTTGAAGCACGAGGAAATAGGAGATGGGAGTTCAAAAGCGGTGTTTTCAAAATGGTTTATGGTTCTACAAGAGGAGCAAAAAGGGAATTTTGCTGAAAAGGAGGGTGAAATGATGGAGAAAACTAAGAAAGAGGATGAAATTGTTCAACCGCCACGAAATGCCTTGCTGCTAATGAGGTGTCGGTCTGCTCCGGCGAAGAGCTGGCTCGAGGAGAGAGAGGAAGAAGAGAGGGAAAAGGAGGAAGGAAAAGAGAGAAGAAATAGCTTGGCTATGGTGATGAAATGTGACACTGAATTCTATCAAGTTTCACCTGATATTATTGTGAAAGAAACCTGGATTAGTGGTGGTATGAGTGATTACTTATCAAGAAGTAGAAGTTGCAAGAGGTAATCGATACATAATTAAGGCGATTATCGTTTTAATTTTTTTACATTTTCTAAGATTATCTGTAGTCATTGGTAAATCTATTAAAAAATGCATATAAAATTTACTGAAAGGCAAATCAAAATTTAATCAGAGGTTTATTGGATGCATAATGCATGTGAGCAGACCTAATTTCAATAGGCCCACCCATGTTATTTATCCAAAAAAGTAATGATTCTCACTTTTGATATGGGTTTGGTAACATTTTGTATACCTATGATACTATATATATAACGAATTTACAGCTGATATTTCTACATTTTCTTTTGTCAGTGGTATGGCTTATGTGAGAAATTTAAGCTGCCATTTCTTTAGGCCATAGGTTATGATTTTATTTTGTTGTTTTAATTATACACGGACTATATCTGTACAAGGTGTACATCTTTGTCGTTTGCTTAGAGAAAATATGTGTGAGGTGTATATTCTCTCTTTTTCTTTTCTCTTTTGGTTTGGTTTTACAAGTCCTTTTCACTCTGAGAATACCAATGAATAAAATTGGATTATCTGCTCTATGTTACTGTTCTGTTTTCCTCATGATTTTTTCCCTTTTTTCCTTTTCCCCCTATGTTATGGCTTGAAAGTAATTACATTCTCGTTTATTGCAAGTGGTTCTAGATCAAGTTGTACAACTCTTTTGACCTTTTTGTATGTGCTATGCACTTGCTACCAACATTCCGTTTTTGCTAATTTAAAACTACTTCATTTTGCTTTGGTTCAATTATTTCATCATTGAAAGTAGGAAGGTAAATGAAGCCAAACAAGTCAAGTCGAAGTTATATAACATTTGATGACCCGAACATGAGTTGTTCGTGAATGTGGAATATATTATAATTTTATCATTTATTATTATATTATTTACCATGAAGAAGTTGTTTACAAATGTATAAAACGTTAGTTAATTAATTTATTTGACATTATAATATCAATTTTTTTTATAGTTTTAAGTTTATATATTCTATTAATATATAAGTTTGTTTTTACATATGTATAATTAATTAAATTAACGAGTCGAGCACTTAACAATAAAATCGATAATTGTATTTATAGTATGATGATATTAATTATTTTAATAAGTTTGAAATAATACAAACATATCATTAATATTATTGTAGTATAAATAAGTTTATTAATATATAGTGATACTAACTAGTTTTTGTTACATCATTAATGAATTTAATTTTTTGATTTTATCAAACTTTATATATAGTTACACGAACACGAGATTAGACGAAACGAACAGAGTCGTGTTCATGTTCAGTTCAATTAATAGACGAACGCCATTTTCTTGTTTATTATCATGTTCGTTTATAAATGAACGAATATAAACCGAAAATTAACCGAGTCGAAAACAAACGATTGCACAAACGGCTCATTTCATTTCATTTAGAGCGCTAATTGAAAGGATGGAGGATGGTTGGGTGTTTGGGTGAGATTGTCCAAATTCGTCAAGCATGCATTCTCTGACCTTTATACTCACTACACAAATAAATAAGAATAACAACAATTTAGTAACAGCTTGTATGAGACTATACGGCTTTTTGTTGAAATTCAACAACACAATAACATGAAAGTGTTGGTAATTGTAGCTTTAACGTTGTTGAATTTTTAACAGTAAGTCCGTATAGAAATAGACCCATTGTTGTTTTTCTTGTAGGGCCAGTATTTTTGTACGTGTTTTTAATTCTAGTCTTATTTCGAGATGTGCAATTTATAAGAAGCCGTAATTAACGCTAAAAGAAGTACGAGTTTGACATCATTTAAGTATATATTTGTAGTCTACTGTCCATTTTGGTATAAATGAATAGGGGTGGAATCGGGACGGGACCCGATCCGAAAATCTTAAACCCGTGTCTCGATCCGATAGTTTTTGGATGTCATTTAAAAGTCCCGATCCCGATCCGAAAATGGTCGGATCCCGATAATATGCATTCCTGATAATTTGGGATCCTGAAAGGTCGGGACGAGATTTCCCGATACTTCATACTCCTAAAAAAAATTGCTAAAAAGTTACAACATAACTATCAATTTTGTTAAAAAATCCGTTAGATTTAAACAAAATAAAAAAGTGGGACAATATTATGTTGATATTTTATTTGTTTATAAGATTGATTATCAAACAAGACAACTAATTATAATTATTTTTAAAAATAAATAAAAAATAACATAATTCAAACTAAAAGTAAGAATCAAATGTTATAATTTTAGTTATTTAAATTTAAGATGAAGGCACAACACAATAAAAAACTTATACGGAAATAAAAGTATGTTATTTAGTAAATAGATTAGATCTGAGAGTAATTTTATTTTTTTTAATAAATATAAACAAGTACTATTCATAATATTTTTTTTAATGTATATTATTTCTATCGGTCGGGTCGAGAAATCCATCGGGATTGAAAATAAAAATCCGATCACGAACCGAATTATTTCGGGACGGGACAAAATTCGATCTTTCGGATCTGGACAACATTGGGTCAGAAAAAAATCGGATTGGTACCGGATCGGATATCGGGTCGGATCGGGATTTCGGAAATTTTCCCATCCCTATAAATGAACGTGTTGTTATATCATCTTTTTATTTTACGAAATTCATAACATATAGTAAGTTTAAGTTATTTGTCTTCTAACAAAGAGTAGTTCAGAACATTCCAACAAAAATCACAAAAGATAATTACATATTTACAAAATACAGTCTCAAGTCATCCTATTTCATCAGATCCGGGATGTGATATCCGGGATGTGATATGGTTCCCAAGGATGAACCGGATATGGACAGTTCCAATAAGATTTCATTCTTGAACAAAAATTCCATTATTCATAAACAAACTTGGGATTTGCGATCACAGGTAAGATCGGTTCAGGATCACGGGCTCCTTTTCTATCAGATAGGAAGGGCTGTTGCGCAAAATGTACTTCTAAGTAATGGAATGTTCACTAGAGGGTGAGATAACAATGTTCCCTTAATTTGGTATGACAATTTACCTTGCATCATATATCCTCACCAACGAGAGGACAAAGCAAAGGCTCTAAATAGAAACAATCGCTAAATATACTTGAATAATTGGAGACATAACTCTTAAGTAGCAGTTACGGATTTCCACCAAGTTTCTGTTCCCGGAACAAAATTGCGATTTAAGTCAAAAGTCTGGGTTATAATGTGAAAAGTAGAAGATAATTTTGGAGCTTTGGGATTATGGTTAATGATTGTGTTCCCTTGCCTTTCACTCTAAGCTCCATGAATTAGGGTAATCATGTTACCAATTCTTCAAATGTGTACAAATTGGGCTTGATGATTATCTATCCAGAGGTTAAGATTGGATCTATCATAGATTCATAAGCAACAGTAGCACATAGTTGTAACTGATAATCAACTTGACTAGAACAGAAAAAGACTTTACATTTGTTTGGTTCATAATCTTGCTAAAATTGTAGGAGACAAGAATGCAAATATCAAGGCCACGTTTATCAAGAATGTTTCCGTTACTTAAGTGGCAGAAATGGCACATCGATTTTATAATCTTCATGTATCTGCTTTTAAGCAAATGTACATAGGCTTGGCAGAAGCTTAAAAGCTCTGCTTATTAGCTAATTCGGTATTATAATAAGATCCAGGATATCTTATATATAGAAGTACATTATGATTATAAGTTCATAAATTATATTGGTTAGTATACTTTATGTTTAAAAAATGATGAAGTGGTTTATTACCAAACCAGTATTATATTAGAGTGGTTTAATGCACACTTGAATATCTGAGTTCAGACCTTGTAAGATGTACAACTACTTCATTCTTTTTTAGATCTAATTAAACAGTGCATAACAAATAACAAAAATGGGGTGAAGAGTAGACATGATCAAGTCCATTTTGAACTTACTACAAGAAACTTCAGTATTGATCACACTTAACCAAAAACGGTCCTCGTCAGATGTTATTCGTGAACAGCACCAGTTACTAGTGTCTCTTTTATCTTTTGATTTGCTATTGACAAATTTTGCCTCGTCTTCCCGTTTGAGAGTTTAGTACCTAGCTCCTCTAACGGTGTTTCTAGTCTTCGTGTCTATAGTGCCTTCAAAATGTTGCATATTGGTCCGTGCTTTAGCTTCCATTAAGTACTTGCCCAACTCCTCGTCTTCTGGTGTATCTCTAACCAACACTTCGTAATCTTCTATCGCAGCCTTCCACTTTTCTAACTGATCAAATAAACATTGTGTTAGGACGTAGCAGTTTCAAGGTCCCAATAAGAATGATTGCTCAAATGCTCACCAAACCAAAACATGAAGATAGGCGGAAGAACTGTCAAGTTTTTTGATGTTTATAGTATGCGATAAAGTGCTAAATTAAGATGAAAAAAAAAACAGTGCTATAATAGAACGATTTTACGTAAGAACAATTTTGTAATCAAATTTTACGTAAAATATATGTTTGGGTATTTTGTCAAGTCTCCATTGTTTCAAATGAAGCACTATGAGTCCCTCTTTTTATATAACATTCAACTAATAGTCCAATTACTTTGAACGCGTTACAGCAATGATCACACATATTATATATTACGCAATGGAACCAACCACAGAATAAATTACAATAACAGTTCCCTTATTTTGAGTGAAACACACCTATACTTCCATGCTCAATATTATAGGTTCAGTAGGAAGCAATAGACAGACTTAATTTACCGAAATCATCAGCTCAGGAATTTTCTAAATAATGAGGATTAGTTCTTTCATCTTTGATTCACATAAGTGGTGTTTTACATGTGGGCTACTGAATTACCTTTTCTTTGTAAAAAAGAAAGGACTAGTGAAATACCTTAGTATAACAATTAGCCCTTCTGAGCCTGGCCTTGCTATAACAAGGCCGCACATTAAGGGCTTTTGTGCAATCTTCTACTGCTTTTTCAAACTGGCCTAACTTGAACTCGCAAGCTCCTCGGTTGCATAACAGAACCGAGTTGTATGGGTCTAATTGTAGCCCTTCGTTATATGTCACTATAGCTTCAGCAATTTTCGAAGCATAAAAAAGCTTGTTACCCTTTGAACGAGCTAATGTCACTGCCTTAACCTTCTTGTATATTGCATTTGTGTTGCAGCTTTTATCTAATTGAATTGCTTGATGAGTTGCACCAAGAGCTTCATCAAATCTAATTAAGGGGTCACAGCAAAATTTCTATAAGTTACTTCTGTAACTGTCGTATCAAAATTTATTTTATCTTGCAGCGCAAAAAGAAAAAAGAGCTAATAGCTACCTGCCAACGAGAGTGTAAATGTGTGCATGAATGGTTAATATGTAAGCAGTACGAGTTCTACCAAATAAACGACAATAAGAATCTGAATCAAACTGTGATCCATTATCAAGTGCCTCGTATGCCTCTTTGGGCTTGAGAATATTCAGTAGAGCTTCGATTTTCATGGCAATGATCTACATGAAATTAATTCAAAATGTCAGTTAACAAACGGACAAACATCATTTTCTTTGACAAGGGAAATAATAAGTATAATTGAATATGTTGATGTGGACCTGTGGAGCGGAATCTGCACCGAGAGACATAGCATTTTGACTCTCATTAAGCAATGCATTCCAATTTTTTAGCTTCATTGCCCTTTTGCACGCGCTGAGGTGTCTCTTCAAATCTCGAGATCTGGTGATTTCATCAGTAGCAGGCCTAAGCTCTGAAAGTGTGTAGCGGTGTTGGGCTTTCTCTGCCTCTCCCAATCTTCGAAAAAAAGTATGCTGTTAATTTTATAACTTATGAAGAGAGAGAGAGGGGGGGGGGGGGGGGGGGGGGGGGGGGGGGGGGGGACGCTCAATAGCACCCCCAGGTACATGAACCATGAATTAAGAAACTTTTATGCATGTGTAATTTTTTATCAAAGTACTTGACGATGAGCTGTTTGGAGAAACCACTGTTTCGAAAATCATAGTAAGAAAACCTCGATTAAAACCTCACTAAAATCTCGATTCAAAGCTTCACAAAAGCTTAAAAATCTCCCTTTTCTGGTTTTTAGGTAAAAGCTGCAAAAACTCTTTAGCTAAGTTTT
The DNA here is from genome assembly GCA_963682055.1 of Primula veris. Classification (NCBI taxonomy): domain Eukaryota; kingdom Viridiplantae; phylum Streptophyta; class Magnoliopsida; order Ericales; family Primulaceae; genus Primula; species Primula veris. Next base: position 21,560,718 of record OY821743.1, on the reverse strand, counting down.
CACTTTTTAAAACAACGCAATTAACCATCACATGTAGATTCTCTCTGATTTTGCAAAATGAAGTACTCAAAATTGCACTCATGGTCATATGGTTAGCGATTACAGTCTTATGATGGCATTATTGAATAACATTTAATCGGCCAGGCAGAGTGGAAATGTGAAAATTACGAGCTCGCATAATTAATAACAAATAGGACCTTCACCGCGGTGCACAAAAAATTGAATGTTTTATCTACAGTTTTCAAAACAATAACATTTACTCTAATTTTCCATACTTACTCCAGTATTGGCACCTGCTGAACTGACGCAGCATGAAACCCACAACGGGTCGTTTTTATAAGAAAATATGTTTTGTACTTGTAGGTTAAAAATTGGAAAAACTTTGGACATTTTACGAAATTCGGTCAAAAAAAATTATACCTGAAATATAATGTGGCCAGTCGATGATGAGCTCTGTGATAAGACGGTTCTATCCTTATTGCCTCCATGCACTCAAAAACAGCCTCTATCAATCGGCCCAAACCTATCAAAGCCGCACCTTTATTGCTATAATATACCGCCCTTTTTGGATCAAGTGAAATCGCTTGATTATACATCGATAAAGCCTCGCTAAATTTACCCTCTTTGTACTTTTCGTTTCCCATGTTTTTCACAACTTCAGGGTCCAATACCGTTAGGCTTCTATAAATATTCCCAAGTTTGGACAGTTCTCCACGATTTTTTCTCAAGATATGGCCACCAGCTATATTAGATTTAGACCCGACCGCATTATCCAAACCTGTAGGCTTAACACTTCTAACTGATGAAGTTATTATATTTCCAGAAGAAACTCGATTTAGTGACTCCTTCCTTAGCCCAGAGCGGTTGGACGATGATGACGTGGAACTTATTGTGAAATCCGAAAGCCTTTCCCTAGAGCGTTTCAGATTACATTTTCTAGAATCTGAAACTGGATTTGCACTTTGTTTTTTATCTATTCTAGGTAAAGGCTTATTAGCGGATTTGTTGACGGTGCTCTGAAAACTATTGCAATTGTTTGTTTTACTTGGTAGAAGTGATTTTGTAAGCAACTTTTTCTTCCCTGAATAACGGTTACGAAAGATAACATTCATAAAACCACATCCTAGTTGATTCTGATCAACCGAGAATTGCACAGCTTCCGTCATCTTGTTCTCTTGCTCTCTCTGTCTCAAAATTCAGAAGACTTCAAGAGGGGACTGAGAATTGGCTTGAAGAATATATGAGCTATGAGAAGAATATCCAATTATTTGACAAATCATAGAGTCTACTTTAACGAATAAAAGAATATAGCCTTGGCTTCAAGAGAAAGCTTGATCTCTTTCAGCAGGGCAAGTTTTGTATTTTATAATTGCAAGTGTAAGGCAAGGCCTCTTTGAGAAGTGGCTAACAAGGAACTAACTTTTCTTTACAAAAGTTGGTATTGAGGTGTAGAATAAACCAAGTTAGAAGTAAAGGGAGGGGGGGAAATTTCTTTTTTAAAATGAAGTGCAATATGAAATAGCAACTACAATCCAAATTTTGCTACCGACCACTTATGTTAGTACTTTAGACCTATATTGCACTACTAGTATATTATCCAGTACCATGCATATATGAGTAATTACTGCGTTTTTTTAAAAATGACCAATACGTCAATTAAATAATATTTATTTTCTATATATGGGATTGAAGTAAGAAATTACAAACTTTGACTAACGTAATTAACAATTTAAGCTAAAGTGTGGCCGTTTTCGCTTAATGTTAATATAATTTTTATAAATAGAGTGTAAATCTATTTTAATTAGATCATCATACATGTAGATTCTAAAAAATTCAGTCCAATATTCATCATCCATTATTAATTAATATGAAAAAAAAACAAGATTTGGATTATTTATCTCTTTTTAATAACAAAATATTCTTTTAAATCTTAAAATATGTTTTTTTTATTATCCACATATTTATATTATAACTATACATATTTTCTATATTTTTATTGAATTACGCGTCGCACACGCAACGCATGATGCACGATTACTAATATATATATATATATATAGGATATATGGACATCAACTTGGACATTTTTTTATATAAAAACACTCCAAATTAAGATTTAAGTATATATATATATATATAAAGTCGGTACTATTACTCGAGTACACTCATATGTGTCTTTTTGTTACGTGAGTGCTATTAAACTGATCATTACATAAAAAAAAATTGGAAAAAGTTTCACCAGAGTGACGTCGATTCCCAACCTCCTCATAGGTTTGCCGACATTTAATTCAATCCTCCTAAAGAAACAACCATATTATAAACCTTGATAGAAAGTAAATTTAGTCTATTTTCCAGTATTTTCCTTAGTTTGATTTTTTGCTAACGTTCTCATAGTAGATTCTACACCAAACGTATATAATAACAGAGACCTATATATTTTACTCGAAGAAAAATAAAACTGTAATTTGATATATTTTTTATCGACTAGGATAATTTTTTCACGAATAATTGAGATAAATATCACTTGGTCGAAACTCAGGGATCAATATTGTCACAGTATGTCGGCAGCTAGATATATTCTTCAAATCATGGGAATAACCAAAGGCACTAGAGGTGTTTTATTTAATTAATTCAGCAGGTAATAGTTACCGAATGTTAATTAAACATGTAAATATATTTACTTTAAATTTACACTTAAGAAATTGTGTTTTAATTGTCCTAAATTTTGACCATGTGCATGAACTTCATTATATATACACTTACACTACTAAATTTACCACATGTAAAATGCTAAATATACAAAGAGTTACCGGTTGATTTCTCCTTTGTCTTCTAGTCTTTGTCAAAATATTTATGGAATATCGTCAATGTGACATTTTCAAGGGTAATTTGGGCTTCCAAGTTGAACTAGCTTAGAAAATCCACTTTAGGTATACACAACGACTATGTGGTGCATTCATATGTTATCCAATTTATAAAAGCTTGGGGGTCTCTTTCTAACTTGTAGAGCTGCAGTAAAAATAGAAAATGTGATTACACTACCTAGAAAAAAAACTTTTCAGATACAAATGCTGCAAGCAAAGAGAAATAGAGAATGATGATAGCTCCAAAATTTGTGTTTGTCGGTCGGAAAATTGAATGAGTTGTGCTAGCTAGGGCTACAAATGAACGAAATTGTTGATGAACATATCGTGCTCGGTTCGTGTTCGCTCGTTATGTAAACAAAACGAACATGTACAAAATTTAACGATCGTTAAGTACATGACACTTAACGAGTATGAATCGAACATTAACAAACATTTTTAGTTAAAGAACAAACATGAAAGAATCGGCGTTCGTTGCCGCTATAAAAAAAAACAGTTTATCATCAGACGCTCTGTTCCTATATAAACTGATGGTAAATTGAATGTCGCTAAATTTAACAACAGTTTAGCAATAACTGTTGCTAAATTTAGCGGCACTCAGTTTACTACATCCGTTCCCAATTAATTGTCTTCTACGAAATTACATGCAACTTTGACCGGTTTATAACATTTATGAAAATTGTCGAAATGAAAATTTTCAAAACTAAATCATATAATTTAATATTTGAACTATATGATTAACTTTTGAAAATTTGCATTCCGACAATTTTAATACAAGTTATTGGCCGATCAAAATTGCACGTAGTTTCGTAATTGACAGTTAATTGAAAACGAATAGAATATCAGTTTAACAATTTTTTTAATTAATTTGTTCGATTCATTTGCACATTAGGTGTCAAATCTCAAGAAAAATAGAGAATATCTTGAGTATGTTATCATATTCAACTTTTTAGTCTAGTCAAGAGTTCTTAATAGGGTTATCATCATAGCATGTTTCATGAGTTCTTAATTGGGTTTTCATCCGAGCAGATTTAACGGTGAATTTAAAGTATTCCTTTACTTTAAATTTAGCGTGTTGCTTTGTGCAGAGTGATGGGTCAAGTTTATTGGTGTGTTGATTTAGAGTGTGACTTAATATAAAATAATAAAAAACAATTTTTTTTATTAATGAAAAAAATATAAGAGTACAAAACTATGTAAAAAAATTGTATCTATTTTTTTATTTAAAACTATGTCTAATAAACAGCTAATAATTTTTTTAAAAAAAATTAAAAGTGATTTATAAATGAAAAAAAAACTATTTAAGTATCAATTTATAAACTAAACAAACATTTTTTCAATTTTTTTTGAATTTAATAAAGTTTTTTACCCATTTCCCATTTTATTTAACCTTTAAAAAAACAGAAAAGGAAAAGCCACAGCGTGAACTGTGGGCTACGAACTCACATGTGGGGGAGAAGAAACCAACATCATACCCACTACAAAATAAGATTATATCGCAAACATAATTAGTGATAAATTTTGCTTTTCAACGCCTAAATCAGGGACGGTATGACAACATATTTTAATTTTACTAACATGTATTGTATTTTAACGAGGGATTTCTAACAGATTTGACCGTCACTAGTTGGAACCTTTTTTTGTAGTGACCTGAACAGCAACGGCAACGACCAGCGATAAAGATAACCGTCACCAAATGTGGAGTTCCACCCACGGCAACAGCACTGCACTAAACGTGCTCTCAGGACCACTCGCCTAATGAACCAAAACTATATATGACTATTATTACTGGACCTACTAAATTTCTATATCACACAGACTTTTATTTGATGTTATGCTAAGACGGTGCCGGCTTATTAATCGTCGCACATTGTATTTGAGGTAAGAGTAGATCAGGATACATGGAAAAAGACTTGTCCCTTTTCATAATTGTTTATCATTTTTGTATAAATATTTTCTTCTGGTAATGGACATTATTTATGAAAAATTAAATATTGTATAGTAGAATCAAACGGTAGCATATTATCAGACCGCAAAGAAATAAATATATATGATAAAGCCATAACTTTGGTCGGTCGCGTTACACTTTTCAACAATGATATAATGGTAAATCAACCGTGAATAAAAGACACTTCCTGATCTTTATTATTGCTCGGATTATTGTCCTTGTTCGGACTATTACATTTGCTCGGATTAATATTTCGGTTTTACAATTGTGCTCGATATGACTATTTAATCTCTCGTCTTGATCTTTCTCCCCTTTTATTCGGTGCTCGGCTGTCTTTTCTCGGTTTATTTCTCGAAGTGATATGCTTTGGTTAGTTTCTCTCTTTTTTTAACTTCTCTCTATATTTTTTGGATAGATTTTCTGGTCTTTTTCTAGGAGGGGTAGTTGGCTATTTATAGGCAACTGCGCCTTCTAGGATATTGACAAATGTCTTCATCCCAGTGATTTTTCAGACATCGGTCCCCCTTTGATTGGGCTTGGGCTTTTAATAGTAAAACCTCAATTCTTATAAAAAGTATGAGACGACCCATTTAAGCGTTGGATACCCATTTATAAGGTGGGTTGATTATTACCCAAATAGAATATTCGGGTCTGATTTTTATGTTCTATCAAGTGCTCCCTGACTTCCTCGGCGTGGTTTCCATGTCGGGGGAGTCATGTTCGGTTTGTCGAGAACGTTACTTCGGTCTTGTTTTTCCCAATGCTTCATCGAGAAACGCAATAGACTCGTGACGGTTCCCAGGGGGGGCACATTTAATGTTTCCTATCCTAATATCTTTCTTCGAGGAAAACTCCTATAAAGGGGTGTGCTCCCTCCATAATTAGTCATTTTACTACTAATTTGCCCGTGACATAATGGCTTCTTCTGGTTCTACTGGTGAGAGCTCCTTTAATTATATTTCATATTTAGAAACGGAAATCAAGAAATCTCGTACCGCGAATAAGAAACTCGTGGCCAAGGTTTCAGACTACAAGAAAAGGTTGTCTGACATGGATTTTGATCATCATGTGACGATGGCCGATCGGGATTGGGCCTACGAGCATATAAAGAAGCTCGAGGCTAATCTGGCTAAGCAGAAGGCAGCAAAAAGGGCCTATAAGCTTGCCTTCAAGGAGTTGCATGCTCGGTCTAAACCGAGTTCGGATGACGATGAAGAAGGCTCTTCCTCGAAATAATTAGTCTTTTGTAATTTCTGTCGTAATTTCTCTTGAATGGGGAGTCTTCTCCTCAGTTGTAATCGAAGTTTTTGAAATTAATAAAATATTTCCCTTTCCTTGTTCTTGTCTGTTTATCTTCTTGATGTCTTTTTGGATGACTTTAATTAGATTTGGAACTGTGGTTAATTTGCCGTAAATGCTCTTGGGAAGTTCATGAGGTTGTATTTCTTCGAGATGACCTTTGATCTACTCCTTGTTTCTTCCTATAAAAGGACTGTCCCAGTATTCTTTATGTAATTCATTCTTTATTAACGACCAAATGGCTTTTCCTCTTGAAAACTATGGTGACAACCTTCCTGAATACGTTGGTCGTCTTGAAGAGGAAGTTCAGAGGGTGCATTATCTCGAGAAGAGGGTTGCCAGGTTGTCGGTGGAAGCTCGTCGGGCCGCCGAACTAGACGAGCGATTGGATGCCCTGGAGAAGGAGCATCAGAGGTCTTTGCTCGACAGTATTCGCGCTCGTGCTCGGATCAAAGAGCTCGAGGCCTCCAGAGATAGGCAACTTGCTTCCAAGAGGGCTTACAAACTGGCCCTCAAGGAAGTGTATGCTCGGTCGAAGGGGAAACCAAATGACGAAGCGGGCCCTTCCATGAAATGATTTTGTTGTTTTTTCATTGTATTTCCTTTTATTGCTTCTTCTGTAACGAAGTACCAATCAATCAATAAAGACATCTTTCTCTTGTTTATATCTGAATTACTTTTCCGATGCAATTTATTTTGACTGCGCACGCTTATGGCCTCATCAATGCTTTTTCTTGGGCCTAGCGTTTGACCTTATCCAGTGGACCTTCTTACTCTTTATATCTGGGGACCAATAGGATTTCTTGAGCCCTGTGCATAAAAATCTTACTCACCAGAGTTTTCTTGATCTCTGTGCAAAAGATCTTAGATATTTATTTGAACCTAATGCCTTTCCCCAGAAATGACGCGTGTTTCAATGCCATTATTACTTGCCCTCTTTAAATATTGGTAAGAATCCAAGCGTTTTGTGAACAAGAGTGGCTTTTAATTACTCACGCTTTTTTAGAACCTTAGGGGAATCCAAACGTTCTTTCTTGAACAGACATCTTTTAATTGCCATCGCTTCTTAGTACCCATTGACGAACGGTTGCGACTCTCAATACCAGCCCTCATCTAATTGATCTATAAATACCTGCTTACAGCATGGTTACATCCACAATTCTCATCATATTATTTTCCCCCATATATAGACCCTCATCTTATAATTTCCCTAAGATGTCTGGTCCTTTCACCCAATCAGCATTAGCTTTGCAAGTGGAGGCCTTTGAAGCCTCCTATAACCATGTACAAAGGCTGTTGAGGGATGCCGAGGAGGAATTGAAGGTGATGCGTTATCACCATACCGAGATGGTTCGGGAATTAACTTGGCTAAGATCCGAACTGGCTTACTGCCGACGTGCTCGTCAGGCTCTAGTCGAAGAGAATGAGATGCTAAGGGGGAACCCGACACTGAGGGACAGGGATGTCTCTGCCGGGCCCTCTCATCGATACCGATCGACTTCCCCCTAACCTTCCCCCTTCTTTTTTTATTTTTCTCTGCTTTTCCCCATCTTTTCCCATCTCTTTCTTTTTCTTCTTTTTATTTCTCAGTTTCTCTCATTTCTTCCTCTTCCTCTCTTGTGTTTTTTTTTATACTCTGTTCTCTCGTACTTTTTATTCTTTTCTTTTCCCCTTTCTTTTTTGTTTCATTGACTTCCTTTTTAGTTGTCTGTCTCCTTCATTTCTTTATCTTCTTCTCATCTGTTTTTCTTCTGTGCCTCCTCTTTCTTTTTCTTCATCTTCTCTCCCATCACTCTTTTTCTTTTTTCTTCTTTTTTTCACCACTATGATGTAACAATCAGCCCTGTGATCCAAAGGGTTTTGTGTTACATTTAGGGTTTTTGTCATTTTTCTTTTTGACTCTTCTTTCTTATCACTTCTTCTTTTCTTGCACTCTTCTTCTTTTCCTCTTCTTGCTTTTCCTTTCTCTTTCTTCTTACTTTTTCTTTTTGGCGTCTCCTGCTCACTTGGTCAGCTGATATAGTTGATCCTTTGCCTAATCTTCTGTACTAGCTCTTCTCGGATGTAATGGATCTTTTCGGATGTAATAGGTTTCTTTTTCGGATGTAATAGGTTTTTATCTCGGATGTAATAGACCTTGATGTAACAGACCTCGATGTAATATTGTCTTTTGATGTAATGAACAATGATGTATTCCATCTTCATTAATGAAAAGTATTTTTGCCCTTTTATTTTTGCATTTCTTTTTATATTGCACATGTGGTTTGTTGTTTGTCTGGAATCTAGATCTTTGAATATCTCGTCTTTATTTCTTCTGCACTGTAGTCTCAGACGTCAGTAGATGTCCCCATCACTGTCAAACATATGTGCATGCTCCCTAGTAGGTCAGGAAATGTGCATGCCCCCAAGCATGTCAGGAAATATGCAATTTCCCAAGCAAGGTCATAAAATATCATACTCTCCGTTCTATAAGTACTTCTCTTTTCTTTGGTAGTTTATCATCTCTTTTTTCTTTTTGCTTCTCTCTTCCTCAGCCCTTTATTTTCTTCCGTACTAAACAATTTCCCAGAATGTCTGGACCTGTGGTGAGATATCATGCTCAGATGAAGGGCTTGGACACTGAGGTATCTCGGGTCCGCCGTCGGATGGCAAGGCTTGAGAAAGAGTATGGCATTTTGGCCTTGAGCTTGTTCGGCTCTTATCCCGAAGAGACGGTGAAGTGGACCGAGATCTCGGCACTGAGTCGCCAGCTCGATCACTTGTTGTTACAGAGAAACCATCTGGCCAACTCCTGGTATGATGCCGAGGAAATTTGGGACCATTCTCAAGATGAGTTTGACAACTCTCCTCAAGGCCTAGCTAGCATAATGGTAAAGAATGCTCGGCTCGTGGAGCGCGTCAGGGTTCTTACTACGGAAAACAACAGGCTCTCCTCGGAGAATGACAATTTGGTCGCCATGAACGATTCCTACCAAGCTCGGTTGAATTGTTCTGCTCATTTTGCTTTCTCTCGGTCTGGTAGTTCGGTTTTTCCACCCATTGATCCTTAGATTGGGCTGGTTTTCTTATGTATTTCCCCTTTTGCCATTTGTGTTTTATTTTCTGTATTTGATGAATCAGTTGTATCTTCTCGTATCTCGTGCCTGTCTTGTGAACCATTGTAACGCTTCGTACTTTGTGCCTTTTGATTCTCTATAAATGCTCCCTATTGCCTGTATCTCATTACAAATTCTTCCTCTCTCTCTTGTTTTATAATTTGCTTCTAACTTGCTTTTGCGTGAGATGGCTCCCATCACTAGGTCTGCCTCCAAAAAGAAAGCCCTTATGGAAGAGGAGCCTACTTTTTTGCTACCTCATCCCCCTGGCTTTGGGGAGGAGGATTTGACTCCTCTTCAACTAAAAGAAATTGAGATGTCATGGCTGAAACATGATCTCATGTGTGCTCGGACTGAAGCGAGGAGGTTTAAACAATATTGGGACGAGGAGGGCACTGCTCGTTTCAAGGCCGAGCAAAAATGCGAGTCTCAGTCTTACGCCTTGAAACAGGCTGAGATGGCGATTTCTCGTTTGGTTAGGGAGAAGGAGCGTCTGGAGGAACTTTTGGCGAAGAGGGATGTTGCTATGGGGGATAGTTCGAAAAAGTAGGATGGGTGTATTTTCTTTTTCTGTTGTATTGTTTGTGTTTCCCCCTTTGTGGATGAATAAAACTTGTCTTGCACTTGATTCTGTCCTATTTTATTTCCTGTTTGCTTCTCTTTTATGTTGATATCATTTGATGTCCCTCAGCACACACCGAACAATATGCCCGGTTATCCCCCCGGAGAGCGTTGGTAGACTTGATGCTCCCTGCCGGCAAGCTAGAAACGGTCTTCGTCCACCTTGTTCGGTGTGCCCTTTGGGTTAGAATTGCTTTGGCATCGAGGAACTTTAATCGGGGGACATTCTCGGTGTGATAATAGTGGTAGCGTATGTGGGAAGCTTTTCGTGGTAGGGTCCACTGGCCGTTTATTTAGGTGTAATGATGTGAACTGCCTTGGGTAGTGGGATACGCGCTGACGTGGCGAAATCTGGAGCGTTTATATGTTAAAAATAGCAGCGGTTGTTGACTTTTGTATGGTTGGAAAAAAAGGTAAACCTCTGTTACACGAAAGGACGGTTATTATTTTATTCTTTTTGTGATTCCACTCCTTTCTATTGTGCCAAGTAATCCTGTTTTATTTTTATCACAGAATTTGCTGAAGAAAATATCTCTCTCTCTAAAGCATATTCTTCCCGCCAAAAAGGAAAAGAGTTCGGCCGCTTGATCTAGGGTTTCGTGGTTTTGTTGGATGACTTGCTGCTGTTCGCGCTTGCTTGCTCATAATGATTACTGTAAGTGATTTTTCGTTCTCCCCCCTTCCCTCTTTTAGGAGTTGTATTTGATTTGTCGTTGTGGTCATAGGTGTGTCGTTGGTATATGGTTCAGGTTATCTATATATGTCTGATGATTCTTATGTATCTGGTTAATGTGGGGGGGGGGGTGGGGGGTGGTGGCGCTCGTTATATTGATGTGGTTATTGTTTGTGTATTTGGTTAGTATATTGATGGACTTTTGATGATGTTTGGATAGGAAATTCTGAGCCAAAGTGTGGCCCAAGTTGGCATATTCGTAGAAAAGGATTTTAAGGAGCTTGCCGGAATACCTGACAACATACATATCCGACTTCCTATTTCTGACGAGGAGGTGCTGGGATTTGTTCCTGCCGGCGAGGTGGCTGTGCGCTCTTCGGCATTTTTTACAGGGGGTCTTCGACTTCCTTTTACAAACTGGGTGGCGTCGTTCTTTGAGGCCGTCCAGATTGCTCCAGCCCAACTGGCCTTAAATGGTTACCGTACTCTGAACGGTATTCAAAGGTTATCGGAGTTGGCCGGAATACCGATTGAATTGAAGGACGTCTTCGGAGTCTACAGTCTGAGCTTTGAGCGTCGCAGCTCATATCTGAAAACCCAGCGTACCTATTGCCGGCTTGTTATCGGTTTGCCGGATACCAACAAAGAGCGCAATCTTGGTATCGTGATAGCTTCTGGTGAATGGGGCTGTCCGGGACACCAGATTCCTGGACCGGCCACCAACGCTCCCCCTATGCCTGACCTCGGCGCTCCCAATGTGGAGGCTCTGTTAGCTCTTTGGAAATGGTGGGGGTCGGGACCGACGCCGGATCCGGCGAGTCGTAGTGCCCCGATGCTGCTCGGGTACCCTATGGGGTCGGTGACCAAGGGGAATCCTGCGCCCGAGATCCCCAAAGAGCCCGAGGAAGAGTTCTTGAAAGTGGTCCAGGCTCAAAGTGCTGCTCGGCTCGGGAAGAAGCTCGTTCGGTCTAAGCGTCATGCGTCTGACCTTGTTGGTGGAGTAACGAAGAGGGCCAGGGGAACCGATACATCGGTTACCGAGGAGGCGGATATCGTTGGCTCGGGCGAGGGGGCGGTGGCTGCCGCCGAAGGGGATACCGCTGAGGATGCCTCTGCGCCGGGCGAGGTATGTGTATATGTATTATGATTTTCTTGTCTTTTGGTTGTTTGTCATTTTGTTCGCTAGTGCTTTGCTTTATTAGTCATCTTGTTTCAGCTACTGACTTCTCCATTGGTTACCCTCGCTCGTGCCCGGTCTATGGGTATTATTGTGTTTCAGGGGTCGATCGACGATGTATTCGGACATATGAACCTCTTGAATAACATGGGAGAGGGTACGATGACTTTGCCTGTCATCTCGCCTATCCCCACCGAGGATCCGATAAATTTGCCCGTTTGCTCGCCCCTCCGTACTGAGGAAGAGATCGAGCATAGGGCCCCTGAGATTGATCAGTTGGAGGAGGACGTGGGGGTGGAAATCGAAGGCAGCGAAGAGAATGCCGGGGATGTTGTGACGGGTGTCGAGGATGAAGCTCTCGACGGATCCGAGAAGGTGTTGGTTGACGGGGTTGCAATGACCCGTTACATTGACCGATGTAGGGGTGAACTGCTGGAGCAACCGCGAACCTTGAAGATGGGGTATATGGCTCTGAAACCCCTTGTGTTCAAGGATGCAGAAAGACTATCTGCCCAACCTACAATGTCGATTATAGAGCAGGCCCACGCGGATGCACTGAGGGTACGTGGGGCTCGTATTTCGCTATATAGGTCTGGTACTTGTATTTCGTTTGGAATCTAATGTGTTGAAGTGCAGATTGCTGTGAGTACCGTGGCGCTACGGGATCAGCTGGGAGCTCTAGGGGCTGAGAAAGAGAAGCTGGTGGTCGAGAAGGAGAAATTGGTCGCCGCGAAGAAAACCCTGGGCGAGAATTATGACAAGCTGTCGGTGGACTTTCTGCACCTGACCGAGGATGTCGAGAAATTGAAGGCGGAAAAAGAGAGCATGGTCGTTAAGTACGGCGAACTAGAGGAGGAGAACTTGCTCCTGGCAGAGGACGTGGAAGCCGAAAAGGCTAAGGTGTCTGCCCTGAAAACGGCACATGCGGAGGAGCGGACAAAGTTAGCGATGATGGCCAACTTCTCTGTATACTGTGCTCATGTGCGGGCGCTCAATTTCGCGAATGTTCCTTTGTCGGATAGGGCGTGGTCGGAGTTGGTGTATCCGTGTCCGCATGGTGCACCGCCGAAACCCTTGGACTGGGCGAATCTTCGTGAAGAAGAGCTTCCTCGGCTACCGGGACAGACAATTTTGACAGCGCTGCGTCCTCACTCTATGTCGGCCCCGTCCACTCCTCGACCGGATGCTACTGTTGTTCCCCCACCAGTATCTCCTCAGGTGGAACCTTGACTATCTTTCTAGCAGTATGTATATATTTTTTTTTTTTTTTTTTTTTGGTCTCTTGTGTATCTAGAAACAGATTCTTTTGGGGAAGTGATAATATAGGTGATGTGGTTTCTTTCTGTTGGGCTTTCTTGGGTTAATTTCTTTTGATGGTCGTCATATTTTGAAGGATGTGAAAACAAAATATTGTCAGGTACCAAATAACCCCCTTGCCATGGTGGTCTGGACCTCGCCTAGTCGTAGTGTAGGTGACGTAATGGAAGATTTGGAAAGATCTAACGCGTCCCTTACCGCGAAATTGACTTGTGCTTATCAGGAAATCGAGGGTCTGAATATTCATATTTCCAACTTGGCGATCCGGTTACGTGATTTGGGAGAGAAATTTAGTAAAAAGACCGCCCATTATACGGCAAATAAGGGTAAAGCAAAGGAACTTCTCGGTACCCTACGACGTTCACGTGATGAAGCCCGAGGTCGTGTGACGAGCTTGAGCTTGGTCCTTGGGGCCGTTTTCGAGGACGCGGATCTGCTGCTATCCTTTGCCAAAGCGTATTGGGCCCGAGCTCGCGCCTTAGAGGTGCTGGAGCATATAAAAGGAATGAGTGATGTGTCCCGGGCAGAGCGCATGGTGGATGCGAAGGCCGGGGTAACTGAAACCACTGTTGCCTTGAACCGAATCGAGGCGGTCATTCGTGAGCGTTTGGGGACGCAAATTAATTCATTGCGAGATATTCATTTTGCCGATGTAGTAGAGACTTCGGCGTCTGTTGAGGGGTTGTCGGATTAATGAAGTAGCTTGTTTTGTCGTTTTCTTTGTAGCTCGTATAAAAAATTCTCTCTTTTTTTTTTTTTTCTTTTTTTTTTTTTTGTATATTCATCTCTTCTCGTTCTTCTCCCCCCCCCCCCCCTTTTTTTTATATATATAGGCACATGCTACTATGTCGCACCAGGCTGGTTCTCCATGCCTAGTTAACCCGGGGTTAGGACCTACTGGTGCTGCCCGGGACGAGGTCTCATCTGGTGCGGCTAGTGAGGTGCCTGACAGGTGGCCCTACATTGTTTTGATGAGCAAAAATGTCAAATTGACCGACCAATGTGCTCGACTGCGGACCAAGCTGAAAACCCAGGCGGCCTCTTTTCGAGAATACGTTCGCCGTGCCGAGCATGCTGTTGAGGTTCAGGAGCGTCGTTTGGATCGATATTGGCGTGCAAAGGACAAGTACTTCGGCAAATTAAAGTTGCTTGTGACCAAGGCCAACGTGTTGGTGAAGTATTTCCGTTTGTCCCGTGCCAGATACGATGCTTCCGCAGCTATGATCGAAGCTCGCCGTAACCTCTCCTTTGAGGATGATCGCCGTAAAGCGGCCTCGGATGCTCACGAGTTCGCGAAAGAAGCCGAGTTCAACGCGCGGCTTCAGACGCTGACTTGTGTTGGGGCTCATACGACCAATTTTGATGCCCTCATTTCTGAGGAGCGTTTTGATGGTGATGAGTCTGATGGGTACACAACGACGGATGACGAAGAGATTGAGCTCGGTCAATTACCGTCGTGCTCCTCCTGCAGTAGCTCTTCTTAAATGAATCTCTTTAGTGTCGATGATCTTCTTGTTGCCTCCGTAATGCGGGCGAGGACTATTTATGTTATTTTTTTATTCCTGTTTTGTACCTTTCCATTGCCGTATTGCTATTTAATTGATTGGATCGATTTTTCCTTGCTAAATCATTTGTTATTTCGTTATTCCTGTTTTGGAGATGCTTCTTGTTGATATTTCGTTGTTTAGATTGATTCTCCTTCATTGTTTTAGCCAATTTGTATTGTATCGCCGTCGTAATGTGGACCTGAATAATTCCTTGCATTGTACCTGCATATGAATTTCATAGTATTCCTAGGCGTTCCTTTGAAAACACGCCATGTTGGGAATTTCATAGTATTCCTAGGCACTTCGGCCATGTTGGGAATTTCATAGTATTCCTAGGCGTTCCTTCGGTAACACGCCATGTTGGGAATTTCATAGTATTCCTAGGCACTTCGGCCATGTTGGGAATTTCATAGTATTCCTAGGCGTTCCTTCGGTAACACGCCATGTTGGGAATTTCATAGTATTCCTAGGCGTTCCTTCGGTAACACGCCATGTTGGGAATTTCATAGTACTCCTAGGCACTTCGGCCATGTTGGGAATTTCATAGTATTCCTAGGCACTTCGGCCATGTTGGGAATTTCATAGTATTCCTAGGCACTTCGGCCATGTTGGGAATTTCATAGTATTCCTAGGCACTTCGGCCATGTTGGGAATTTCATAGTATTCCTAGGCACTTCGGCCATGTTGGGAATTTCATAGTATTCCTAGGCACTTCGGCCATGTTGGGAATTTCATAGTATTCCTAGGCGTTCCTTCGGTAACACGCCATGTTGGGAATTTCATAGTATTCCTAGGCGTTCCTTCGGTAACATGCCATGTTGGGAATTTCATAGTATTCCTAGGCACTTCGGCCATGTTGGGAATTTCATAGTATTCCTAGGAACTTCGGCCATGTTGGGAATTTCATAGTATTCCTAGGCACTTCGGCCATGTTGGGAATTTCATAGTATTCCTAGGCACTTCGGCCATGTTGGGAATTTCATAGTATTCCTAGGCACTTCGGCCATGTTGGGAATTTCATAGTATTAGTAGACAACATGATAATATATTTTATTCATTCAAAAGAAGAAAGATAATGCCATTAAGCAAGAAGGGTAAGGTAGCACCTGTACTTGTATTCGGAGGATTGCCTATACGTAGTACTTCTATAGGTTAGCCACATTCCAAGAATTCTTTTCCCCTCGGCTGTTGGCGAACAGGACGCTTTTGATTTTGTAAGAGACTGGACTTGTTTGCTTGACGATTTCGTATGGGCCTTCCCAGGTAGGGCTTAGCTTGCCATGTATTTCGTTGCGGGTATAGACCGTCACTCGTCGCAGCACCAGTTCTCCTACCATGAATTCTTTGGACCCTTTTACTCTCTTGTCATAGGTTTGCTTCACGCTTTGTTGGTACTTAGCTAGGGTAAGGGCCGCTATCTCTCGTTTCTCGTCTATCATGTCGAGCTCTTCTCTCATTCGTTGTTCATTGTTTCCCTGCTCGACCAACGTCGTTCGGAGCGTGGGTAGCCCGATCTCTGTCGGTATGATGGCCTCAACACCGTATGCTAAGCTAAACGGGGTTTCCTTGGTGCCCGTCTTGGGTGTAGTTCGGCACGACCATAAAACGTTGAGTAGCCGCTCGGGCCACCTCCCCTTTGCTTGTTCAAGGGTGGTTTTGATGCCGTCTAATATTGTTCGGTTTGACACTTCGGCTTGTCCGTTTCCTTGTGGGTATGTCGGCATCGAATAGAATTTTCGGATACCGAGTTCCTCGTACCACAGCTGTAAATTGGCATCTTTGAACTGGGTTCCGTTGTCGGCGACTATAGCGTACGGTATACCGAACCTAGTTATGATGTATTCCCAAATGAATTGTTTGACGTTGCTGGCTTTGATTTCTCGGAGGGGTTTGGCTTCGACCCATTTGGTGAAATAATCAGTCGCAACGATCAGATATTCCACATTCCCAGGTGCTCTTGGGAGTTTACCGACCAAATCAATTGCCCATTGAGCGAACGGCCATGGAGCTGATACCGGGGTCATCATAGATGATGGGAGCCGTGGTATCTTGGCGAATCGTTGGCACTTGTCGCATCGTTGGACGTACGCATCGGCGTCTCGCTTGATATAGGGCCACCAATATCCTTGGGTCACTGCCTTGTTTGCAAGGGATCGCCCTTTGATGTGTGCTCCGCAAGATCCTTCGTGGATTTCCTCCAAGACCGGCAGTTGTAGCTCGGTCGGGACGCACAGTAGATGGGGTCCCCGGTAACTGGATTTGTATAGTTTATCGTCCTCGGATAGCCAGAAGCGAGGAGCTTTTCTTGTAATTTTCAGCGCTTTTATCTTGTCGGCCGGAAGCGTTCCACTTCGCAGATAATGGGTCATGTCCTCCATCCAACCTAGTTCGTACTGTATCGACGTCACCCGGCCTACCCTTTTTATTATGCTCGGGGTCGGCAGTAGTTCCACTATGATCGACCGGGTGTCGGTTAATGTTAATGTCGAGGCTAGGGTAGCCAAGGCATCAGCATGTGCATTTTCGGTGCGATTGATTCTTACTAATTCGCATTGTTCGAAGTTTGCCATCAAGCTTTGGACTCTCTCTTGGTAGAGGATCATTCTATCATCTTTCGCTTGGTACTCGCCGATGGCTTGATTGACGATGAGCATGGAGTCTGAGCTTGCAATTAAGTGGGAGCATCCGAGGGACCGGGCAATAAGCATGCCATTTATCATGGCCTCGTATTCTGCCTCATTGTTGGTAGCTCGAAAGCCCAGTTTTATGCTTTTTTCGATGATTGCTCCCTCTCTAGACTTTAGGACGATCCCTGCTCCTGATCCGTCCTTGGTGGCTGATCCGTCGACATGTATCTGCCAGTGTGATTGTGGAGAGAGTGCCAAAGGCTCGTCATAGCCTTCGGTGAATTCTGCGACGAAATCGGCCAGGACTTGTCCCTTTATGGCATGACGGGGTGCGAACTCGATATGAAATTGGGATAGCTCGACCCCCCAGGCGGCAACTCGGCCGCTAATGTCCGTCCGTCGAAGTGACTCTTTGATATGAAATTTTGTGTATACCCGGACCTGATGAGCTATGAAATAGTGTGGCAACTTTCTGGTTGCGACGACCAATGCCAGACACAGCTTTTCCAAGGGTAGATAACGTGTCTCGGCTTCGACCAGAGTCTTGCTGACGAAGTAGATCGGAAATTGTTCGCGACCTTCTTCTCTTAGGATAACTGCGCTCACAGCTGTAGTGGAAACTGCTAGGTAGCATGCCAGAATGTCTCCTTTGTTCGGCCTTACTAGCAGTGGCAGTGTCCTCAAGTACTCTTTGAGATTGTTGAATGAGACTTCACATTCCGGGTCCCAGACGAATTTTCTATCCTTCTTGAGTGATTCGAAAAATGGCCGTCCCTTATCTGCGGATCGGCTAATGAACCTGCTCAGCGCGGCCATCATTCCCGTGAGCTCTTGTACCTGTTTCTTATTCTTGGGCGCTGCTAGGTTTCGTAGAGCCGTTATTTGATCGGGATTAGCCTCTATTCCTCGTCGGCTAACCATATGCCCCAAGAATTTCCCTTTGCTGACGCCAAATGCACACTTGCTCGCATTGAGTTTCAGTTTGTGCTCGCCCAGCGTTCGGAAAACGTCCCTGATATCTTGAAGGTGGGATGTGGCTTTTTCGCTCTTGACGACCATGTCGTCTATGTATACCTCCATCGTCTTCCCTATATGATCTCGACATACCCTTGTTATCATCCTTTGGTATGTTGCTCCCGCATTGCGTAGGCCGAACGGCATTACCGTATAGCAATAATTTCCCAAAGGTGATATAAACGAAGTCTTTTCTTGATCTTCGCGGGCGAGGGGAATTTGATGGTATCCTGAATATGCGTCAAGGAAGGTCATCCGTTCTGCCCCCGCAGTTGCGTCCACCAGTTGATCAATCCTTGGAAGGGGAAAGTGGTCCCTCGGACAGGCTTTGTTGAGGTTTGTGAAGTCTATACATACTCTCTCCTTTCCGTTCTTCTTAGGGACGACGACCGGGTTGGACAACCATTTTGGATAGTAAACCTCTCTTATGGCTCCAGCCTCTAATAACTTTTGTACTTCAGCGATTATAGCTGCTCTATGCTGTACAGACACTTTCCTGCTCCTCTGTGCTATCGGCTTGTACTCGGTGTTTACACTTAGGTGGTAGCATGCTGTATTGGGGTCTAGGCCCAGCATATCTTTAGGGCTCCAGGCGAATTTATCAGTGTTGCTGAGAAGGAATGCTTTCAACTCTTCGGATTCCTGTTTTGGAAGGTTGTCGCCGAGGAGGAAGTAATGCTCCTCGTCCATATCTGGTATATACACCTTCCTGAGTGTCTCTCCTACTTGTTCTTCGACAACCCTTTCGGCTTTGGATATTTGGTTGATCAGCTTCTTGGTGCTGGTGGGTTGTTCCACCATGCTTCGTTGTTTTTGGAGAGTCGCGGTGATTTCCTCGCAGCGTCTTGAATCCTCTTGACATCCTCTGGCTGTCTCGATCTCTCCCCTGTCATTTGGGTATTTGACCTTTTGGTGATAGGTCGAGGGTATGGCCTTCATGGCATGTAACCAAGGTCGGCCCAATATTGCATTGTGACCGGAGTGGTCATTAACCACTAAGAACTCCACGGGAACCGACACGGACCCGGTTGTGACACTGAGGACGATCTTACCCAACGGTTTAGTCGTTTCGGAGATGAATCCGATCAGTGTGACGTCAGTAGGCCGTAGATCTTGCAGCTTGAGTTCCATTTTGTCGAAGAGCTCCCTGTACATGATATCACAAGAGGCTCCTTGGTCGACAAGTACCCTGCCGACCGTGTCTAGGCCAATTTGAACTCGGAGGTTAATGGCGTCTCCATGGGGGTAAATCACCCCTTCTTCGTCAAGATCCGAGAAAGAAATGGGCGGATGTCGTCGTTGTGTGCATTGTCGTTTAGAGGTCGACGCCTGTGATGCCTTGGATACTTGGCCAAAGTGGGCCAGCTGCCGTTGTCGCGATCGTTCCCCGCTTGGACCCTTGGGTCTTGTCATATGAACGACGTTGGTCGTTTTGCCTTGCCGGTTGTCGGATCCTTCGATGGCCAGTTGTTTGCCTTTATTCCCAGCTCCTTTGATGAACTTGGCTAGGTATCCTGCATCGCCCCACTGGTTCATTCTCCATCGCAGGTTACGGCAATGCTCAGTGAGATGGCCGTGATCCTCATGATACGCCCAGAAGAGCTTGGGATCTCTCTGATTGGTGGGAGTGTTGATCGGTTGCGGTCGGGAATACCAACTTTCCCTGCGTATATCCTTGAGGATATCTTCAGCAGACAAGTCGAAAGTGTATCGCAGCTCGACCGATCCGAAAGTATTTCGGTGTTCCCTTTCTTGGGGCCGACCTTGTTGAAACGGCTTGGGTGGCATTGGGTAGGTGAGCTGGAGCGGTTTATGTTCGTTGGTCGGTGTTGGGTATGCGATCTGGAGCGGTTTGGGCTCTAGTGCTCGTGGTCGCTCTACCCTGCTATGGACCTCGGGCTCTTTGCCCTTTCTGGTCGGTTGGAATGCTTCTCCCTGGTTATTCCTAACTCTTTTGCGACCCACCTGTGCCTCGCGGACCGACTCTCTTCTCGGTAGAGTTCGGTTGAGGAAACGCAGTTCGTCGTTTTTATCGGTGAGGTGGGTACAATAGGCTAGCAGGGAATCAGTGGTCGGGAAGTTTTTGCCTATGAACTTCCTTCTCGCCCAATAGCCATTAGGGATGGAATTGATAAAGTTTTGGATGGCTATATTATTGGTATATCATGGAATCTGGTTTGCTACGTCGATAAAACGTATGCAGTAATCGTTGAGCCTTTCATTTGGCATCATCGCCATTTTAAGAAGGGTTTCGATACTAACCTTCTTTTTCCGATGAGCAGCGTATCGGGTGGAGTATGCTCTTAGCAATTCTGCCCAGTTTCTAATGGAGCCCCGTGGTAAGTTATGATACCATGACGAAGCCTCTTGACCCAAGATGTTTTTGAAAAATTTGCACATCAGTGCATGGTCATCACTCCACAGTTCCATCTTCGTTTTGTAGTGCCTCAGATGGTCGATAGGGCAACTCTTCCCATCATAGAGCCTGAATTCGGGGATGACGAATCCCATAGGATTGCGGTACCGCGTGATCTGTTCAGCACACGGGGTTTCTTGGCATACGTTCCAAGCCTGTTGGAACGCGTCATCCGTGACTTGGTGGGGGGGAGGGTATCCTCCCTGATGTGGTGATGGGCCATATCCTTCCCCGATCCTGTATTCGGGATATCTACCGTCCTTCGTGTTTGTGTGGACACGTTCCATATGAGTGTTCGGATGGACGATAGTTATTGGGACATTGCCCCCTTGGTGGGGGACTCTTGTATCGGGTCGCCGACCCGCTGCCTCCAGGGCGGCCCTGTAGGCAGAATCTTCTACTTCATGGCGTGGGTCTTTGTCGGGTTGGATAACTGGCAATACGATGCCGGCCGCTGTCATGGCCGTCATGCATGCCGCCAGCTGAGCTTGTAGCTGGGTGTAGTTCCTTTCATCGGCTAACGGAACATGTTGTACCTCCACCGTGGGTGGTGTAATCATCCTCGGAGAATTAGTCGGTAGTCGGGGCGACTGTCCGAGTACATGATCCTCGGGCATGCCAAACTGATGAGCTTCGTCCGTTTGTAAACGAGCACCGGAGTTGACCGAGGCTGTAGGCAAAGGGACTCTTAAGCTCGGCCCTGCTTGGGACCCGGTTAAGCGTCTTCGTGCACGCCTTAATACGGGCACGTCTTGTTCGTCCTCCGAGGACGAAGGGTGTTCGTCGACAATCCCTTCGATGAAATGTCGGGGTGGTTCGACCGGTTGTTCTTGGTTGATGTAGGAGGTTGTTGGTTGGTTTCCGGATTGGATAGCTTCATATCTGTCACGGATGGCGAGTAGATCGTCGAGGTCTTGTTGGCTAATTTGCGTGTTTTGGTTATTGGTTTCTATTATCTCGGGATGTGTTTCCTCTACATTGGTAACCATTGTCGCTCGTCTGGCAGAATATTGGTATTCGAATTCTAAACTAGTTGGGAACTAGATGATTCCCGGAGACGGCGCCATTT
Source organism: Primula veris (assembly GCA_963682055.1). Classification (NCBI taxonomy): domain Eukaryota; kingdom Viridiplantae; phylum Streptophyta; class Magnoliopsida; order Ericales; family Primulaceae; genus Primula; species Primula veris. The sequence goes on along the minus strand of OY821743.1, from coordinate 21,539,051 downwards.
GATAAAGCCATAACTTTGGTCGGTCGCGTTAGGCTTTTCAACAATGATATAATGGTAAATCAACCGTGAATAAAGGACACTTCCTGATCTTTATTATTGCTCGGATTATTGTCCTTGTTCGGACTATTACATTTGCTCGGATTAGTATTTCGGTTTTACAATTGTGCTCGATATGACTATTTAATCTCTCGTCTTGATCTTTCTCCCCTTTTATTCGGTGCTCGGCTGTCTTTTCTCGGTTTATTTCTCGAAGTGATATGCTTTGGTTAGTTTCTCTCTTTTCTTAACTTCTCTCTATATTTTTTGGATAGATTTTCTGGTCCTTTTCTAGGAGGGGTAGTTGGCTATTTATAGGCAACTGCGCCTTCTAGGATATTGACAAATGTCTTCATCACAGGGATTTTTCAGACATGGGTCCCCCTTTGATTGGGCTTGGGCTTTTAATAGTAAAACCTCAATTCCTATAAAAAGTATGAGACGACTCATTTAAACGTTGGATACCCATTTATAAGGTGGGTTGATTATTACCCAAATAGAATATTCGGGTCTGATTTTTATGTTCTATCAATATATGTACGAATTCTTGTCTCTTCCATCTAGATCCTGGATCTGGCCAAGTCCAGCAAATCTCACAAGTTTGTTTAGTGGGGAACTGTTTTTGTAAAAAGAAACAACACAGAAAGTGGTCAAAAAATCCAACTTAGCAAATGGGTTGCAGAATTTTATTGACCAGGAAATAAAAATACTTTCTCAAGACCACAAGGAACAGTTAACTTCATAATTCAACCCGAGAAGAAACATTATACGCTACAATAAAAAATTCATTTACAATCAATTTGATTTTTGAAAATTGTTGTTGAATGTAACAAAATAACAACTAATTTTGTTTTTAAAATTCAGCGACACTCAGTTACCAACAGATTTCAAAAATCAAACTGTTAGTATCTATTCTTGTAGTGCTGTAGTGATAGCTAGACGCCACTAACGACCAAATTTACATTAGTCCCACTCTAGCTTCAAAAATCAAAACTTGTTACCGTGTAAACCAATTTATATCCTTATGTCTCCGTGTTCTGTAGTTTTAATTATTTTCATTTAAAGTATAACGCCGACACGTGCAGTCTTATATATTGATCTAATTAGAGTCGGTTTCTGCTCGATGAACAAAGCACCATTTTGGAGCTGATATCAACTAAACATGTATATATGATAAATTCCCGGCCACCACTGAGAAATTATTTCATAATTTACGTATGTGTTGTGTAAACCCTACGAATCAAAAGTTTTCTTCTTTCCGAAAAGTCTCACAACCTTTTGGGATTAGTGAATTTCGTTACTAATCAAAAAATGTGGAGTAATAGTCATTCTTAGTTTTCTTATTAATAGAATTCAATACCATAGACAAACATGCCCCCTTTAGTCCTTGAACTAATAACCATCTTTCGGCTACCGGTCTCTATATGCCGGTCTATAGGTCTAAAATCTAGTACTTACCTAAATAATTAATTATTACGAAATTAATAACGTGTAAGCTTGAATTGCAAAAATATTTTATCCAAATTGTCTAAATATTTTGTTTCATATTAAATAACATTTGTTTTTTTTTAATTTACATTTAATAATTTAAATATAAGAATTTCGTAAATAGAGTTGTAAATAGTTTTGTAGTAATCAATGCCCATCAAATAAGTGTGTGCGAGAGCAGTAGCTTTTTAAAAAAGAGAATCTAGATAAATGTAATATTTATTTCGATATTAACCGGAGAATATAGTTGTTGGGAAACATGTTAAAAAAAACATGGATGTTCCGAAAGTAGTCAAGTGTCGATTTTGAGCTAAAATTTAATTTGTAAACACTAGATATTTTCTATCATTCTCAATATATTTGGAAATGTTCGACCACGAATTTTGAAACTTGTTTAGAAAATATTTCAACTGAAAGACAATGTAAGTGCTGATCGATCTATGGCTATGTTGTGGTTCAAGACGTCTCTTGTGCTATTTTTTATTATTATCATCATGACGGGCTCATGGTACTTCTGTACTCATTGTTATGTTTTTGAAAACTCAAATATGTAAACTAGGATGCAAGTGCAATGAGTTGGAGTTTATCATGATCACAATATTTCTAGGCTCCAATTATATTTTTTTTCATCAGTCATCAGACTATCAGAGTGATTTGCTCATATGACTAATGAAAGCTTGGGTAGAAAGGCTATAAAAAGAAAAATTGAAGTGATACGTATAGAATGTGGAAGACTTGGCTGGCATATGTATTTACATTATATGCGTAAAGGAGAATAACAAGTTGTCAAGTAATATTGTTATCCAGGTCGTTGAAGTTCTCTCAATTAATTGTCACCTTTGTTCGCTAGAAAGTATGATAAAGAAATTCTCATTTACTCAGTGGAGAATTAAACAGACCTCAAAGTGTTGTGGAAGATATTTCCGGATCATTTTTGTTTCGCCACTTATATCAACATATGCATTAAACACTTTTTATAGGCCCTCGGAACTTGTTCCCGGAAAATTTGAACTATATACTAGCGCACGTTATTATCAATAATAATGAGCGATGATCTTGTTGCTAAAAAAAAATGCATTAAACACTTTTTATGATAAATGTTGGTTCACGAATTAAAGTGTAACTAACTATAATAAGACTAGCCAGTCATTTTTTACAGTATAAAATGATGCATGGTTCATTAACATTAAATGATGCATCTTTTATATTGCCAAAAAAAAAAAAACTAACTGATAACTTAATTTGTTCTGGACATTTTGTTCACGATTGCTTCTTGTAACAGGAGTAAAGAACTAGAACTGTTGCTTTGGTATGCTGGGGAGAAATTTTATACCCGTATAGTGCTTTCAAAGGATTTTGGTGGATACAAAATTAATTTTCCAAAAAAAATCGCATTTTAACATTTAATTTAATAAACAAAGTCAACCTAAATATTCTTCCCATATAGACTTTATCTAAAGAGGGTTTTCTGGGCCAGTCTTAATGGACTTAAATTATTATCACTTAATAATTAAGATATCGTGGAGACGGTCTGTTGGGCTTTATTATTTGCGATATGCACACTTTAGTTAATGCAAAAACAAGTTCTCAGTCCTGCTCCCTGTGACCACTGGTTGGTTGGAGATTTCTGCAAAAGAAGATCTTGTTTATTCAGTTTTTTCGTATAGATTTATTTGAGTTTACAAATGATGTAATGAAAATTAATTCTCTTTATTTTCTCTTTGCTGTAATCTTGTAATGGCGCTGATCTTTGCGCAGTTTGTTGTGGTAATAAAGCTTAACTTTAAAAAAAAAACTGAGACTAATTAATTCATGTTCACACCATTAAGATGTACAGCTTCATAATCAGATTGATTTCAAATATAGGTTTTGTGTTTAGAACTAAGATCTTAAGTGAAATTTGAAAATTTTGGAGTGATTGTTCGAATATACTTATATATGTAAAGATTAAAGAGTAAGTAGACGATATATATATCACTAATTTACATGTACGAATGTGTATATATCACTAATTTACATCCGAGGTATTTTTTCTTACTCGCAATACGTTGTTTTGACTATATCGCACTATGTATCATTTGATAAACCGCCCAAAAATCCTCTATCTTTTGTTCCATTTTATTTTTATATTGTACGAATGTGTGCCATGTATTGTATACTTTACGTTTTTGCTGGGCATGTTTCATTTTCTCAAAAAAAAAAAAGGTGGGTTGAATACAACAATGATGGAGAACAGAATAACCATAAGCAATTCAGACCTTGATTGATTCGATAAGGTCAATAGCACACTAGATAAAGAAGGAAATAATCAGAGTGAGAGAGAGAGTATATAGACTATTACTTGAAAGGTCTAAAATTGTGGATAAAAATTCAGGATTTATACAAATATTAGATGAAGAAAGTAATTTCTAAATTACATCAGATATCCTGCAGGACTCAACACCAAATGTCTTTTTTAGCTTCAAGTAATTAGCAATACCTCTGTATTAAATGCCATGATACTAAATGACCCAACGTTGAAAACCAGATTTTGAACTGGACAAGAGAATATTCTCTTTTTCTGCAGCTTCTATATAGCACGTCATTCATTAATTTATTTATTTACTTTTCTTAAATTTTATTCAATCTCTTTAATCTTTATAAGTACTGATTTGATCTTTGTTATTTTACAGTCCGACAGTAAAATAAGTGACAGTTTATGCTGAACCAGTACTTGAAACTTTGCAAACCTTTATGAAATTCCGACTTTGCTCTTCTGATTGCTGTTACGCTGTTCAGTTAGAACTGTGGTTATAACTGCAGTTGCAACCACGGTTCTAACCGAACTTTAAAGATGGATATAACTCAGAATAAAAACGTACTTGAAAGTAAATTCACACACACGTTTTTAAACAGAGTTCATTCAGAACTTTGGGCTACGTCTCTGAGGCACTCACCCAGATTTATGATACTATTTCAAATTTACAATATAGGACTCGAAACTTATGAAAACTCACAGACTGCCTCTTGATTTTCTGCCTATCACTATATTGCTATTACTAAATAGCTATCACTTATAAACAATAACATCCCGTCATTGTTACTCTCGTATTTTTTAGCCCACGTGTATTCTCTCTAATATAAGTTCTTTATAAGTTTAGAACATGTGATATTTTACAAACAAGTATGAGACTATTTATAATAATAAAAGTCTTTCAAATATTGGCATTAATTTTCTTTAATCTTCAAGAATCTCGCTGCCTATTGAAGATTTGATCGTCATCTTTGTAAGATTTTTGGAGATTAATCTTGTTAGGAACACATGCCTATTTTAGCTCCAAATTTTCTTAGGAAATTCAGCTAATTTGCTTGTAACAAGAGATTTAGTTGGCTCATTTTTAGGAGATAAACTCCTTCCAATTTTCAAGATATCTTGTCTTCAGATACTTTGATTTAGTTGGCTCCTTTTTAGGAGATAAACTACTTCCAATTTTCAAAATATCGTGTCTATAATTCACATAATTTCAGCACAAACAAATCCTATCAAATCTGTTAGTATAAGGTAATATATATCTTGAAGTATGAGATAATATATTTATTCAAAAAGATTCGCACGAGACAATATTTTTGATAGATCTATATATGGAACAATATATCTCCTAACATAATTCAAACTTATACTCAGCAAATCAATAACTAATCATTCGTATAAGATAGAATAATAAAAGATTTTATTTAGCAAAATTTAAGAAATAGAACAAATATTTTCATAAGATAGTATTTTCTTAAAAGTAAATCACTCATAGTTTGGAAAGATAATTACCTTTCTTTAACACACAAGTATTTTGTTATAATCCAATACGATAACAAATTAAATAAGTTTAACAAATCAATTTAAGTTCTAACACTTTACAATTTAAAAAAACTACAATAAATAAATAATAGAAGTATTCTTTAGTACAAGGATCATATATATACTTTTTGGCTAAAATTTCCCTGAAGTTCCCAACAGATAGTTTCTTATAAACAATCGAGATACTAATCTAATGATAGTTTACCCCTAGGCCCTAAAAGAAATGTTAATTAACTACTCTTTTTTTCTTCTGGAAAGGTTTAAATTATTCCATTTTTATATAATTGAAAGGTATAGTTCATAATGTTCATTGCTCTTGAGTGTGGAGATAGAAGACGCAAGAGAATAATCAAATATGATTGTTGAGAGTTGGAATTTGATTAATAGGGTTGGCCAATAGGCATAAAGAGAGCATTTTTTAACAATTCATCTATGAAAAATTTGACAATGACATGCACTTGTGATATAAAAAGTACATAGACTATACCAAGAGATAGATATTATACTAATTTCCCTTCTCATTTGGGAATGGTGCAACTTATTTTAAAGACTACAGTCTACATAATCAAGAAATGGGGACGTCATTAAGATAATTAATTATAGTAAATATTTGGCTTATTGTTGATGCGGCTGAACTAATCTATCCATCCAAAGATCTTTTGAAATAGCTTTCGTATAAAAAAATATGTATCCTACAAGAGAAAGACACTTTAAAACTTATAAGATCACAGGGGAGATCATGGGTAAGTATATGAACTGTGTAGAGTATTATAAGTTCTGGAAATGAAAATTTCGATTAATGAATACCTTATATTTACATGTACCGCATATAGGTAATACTAATGAGATACGTAATGAATTTAGAAAAGAATAGAAGAAGTTTACTTGTCTCAAACATACGTGGACACTAAAAGATATTCTCGTCGAACTCACATTATCTATACTATTATAATAAGTCAATCCAAGATTTTTTGAGCCTGCCAAATTTTACCATTTTTTTCTAAAAATACTCTTACACTTTTTTATTAATTACCACAATACCATATTCTCATAAAAAATAGAGAAAAAATAATAACTAATAACACTTTTTATCATTATTTAAGCTCTCAAAATTCTTTTTAGTCTTCTCATCTTATACTCTTATCTTTTTTTTATTTTCCAAATATTTGTATCATAACTACACTTATTTTTTAAATTTTATTGCATTACTCGTCTCACACGCAAAACGTAGGGCACGATTACTAGTATATTAATAAGCCAAGGATACATAAATATTGATTAGGAAAAAATGATTAGAGTTATAAATTTGGGACTTATTAAGGAAAACACAAGTATCGCAGTCTTAATTTCTAATTTGTTAGAGACAATTCAAATTTGGTACAGATTAATTTATTACTCATGATCACGAATAAGGCCTCCTCTTCCTCTATCCCTATGATTCAATCTCATTTTACCGGAGATACACCGATCCTGTGGTCGATTACAATTTATACAAGTACCGCCATGTTGCCGGAGAACGACCATCATCTCGGCATCCTGCCAACTCATCACATATATATCTGATATCTTCATGTATATTTTAATTTGACAATTATGAGGTCTTAATTTAACAGATTTTGTTTTGATTTATACGGATTTTGTGATTTGTATCTGTATAGTGATAGTATTTATGTTTACGTACGTATGTACATCTTTCAATTTAACAAAAGTTTTGACTGTATATACTTACGATTTGTGCTTTTAATTTGACATTATTTTTATTCAATTTATGGACCTAATTGAACGAAAGACTTGAGGATTTGTATTTTTGCTAAATTAGTTAGTCAAATGACTCAAATTGTACATAGCTATCTGAAATTCTCCTATTAGTTATTCCTTAAATATATATATTTAATTGCTACGGCCACTTCATCCGTTCCATTTTCTCACATAATTTGTCTTTGAAAAGCACAATTGAGATGTGTTCTTTTAAAAATATAATGAAATTTACTGCCTTCTTTATATATTTTTTTTATATCAATTACTTAAAACATGTACTTCAAATCCATGTTTCATGCATTCTTGAGAAAATGATTTTCTTAGTAACAATTTGAGATTTAATTATCAAAAATTAATGGTTAAAATCTCTTTTAAATTCAACTATATACATATGTTATATGATTTTACTTATTTTTACTCTTTTGTTTTTAATTATGATTCCCACCGGTACTACATTGATATGTACAAATTATGAAATATTATTTTTACTCTTTATTTTTATCTTTAATTCCCACTGGTTATACGTTGATATATACAAATTATTAAATAAGAGTTGAGAATGTAACTTTATAAATATCAAGCGTGTTTTTATGTCTATTATTCCACACACTTATATATTTAAATATTAAGTATGTGGTGTTTTTAAATAAGAGTTGATATGTGTAATAATTCATTGATATTTCGAATAATAGAGAGTATATCAAGAAATAAACAAAAGAAAAATTCCTATCTATCCCTAGCAGAGAATCTTTATATATCTATATTTTTTTTGTCCGGAAACATATTCCATAAATATTTTTGGAAATTAGGGAGGAGAGATTAGGCAAGTAGACGTGGTCAAAAGAGAATAGGAAGGTAGATTTTTATTAGGTTTAGTTTGTTGTACTAATGGAACTAATTAATAACGTTGGCGGTACTCTATTGTTTAATATTACTCTGTTTTGTTTTGTACTGTGATTAAATATTAAACTATTTGTAAGAATTAATTGTGGCGAAGAATCGCGGGAATAACCTTGTCTTTTCTTCAACCAAACCCATGATTTGTGCAATTCCTTGAGTTAGCGGTGCTAATCAGTAATCATGGATTGTAGTATTTTTTTTATCCTTAGCTTAAATCCATTTTAATTAGACGTATATACATATAGAAGTAAATTTTCAATACATACGACTTTACACATCTATATACATATATATAGCCAATTCAGTGTCTACCATACATGAACTCTTTTTAAATATTTACACGTACTGTTCATACTCATATAATGGTCTTCCTTGCCTCCTTGGTTATCTTTATACTTTTACTTTAATTAGTAAAAATTGCAAATGAGATTCATAACTACGATGGAAAATGATCAGTAAAAAGAAATTTTCCAATGAATGAGTGTGTTTTTATTCTTCATTCTAAAAAACAAATCTTCTTCACACTGACGTTTTTATAACAACACAAATCTAAAAATAGAATTGAAAACATCAACCTCGTTGTTCGGAAGATTAGTATTCACTACATAAAATGTTTAAGCGTACACTATGTTGATATTCTGACCCCAAATTCGCTATAAAATAATAATGGTTTATATTATCAATCATTCAACTCTAGTCACAGTATTATAGCGTCACAATAACACAAAATGTTGTTAGTGTTCATACATTTTCTTATTGCGATTTATGAGTTTTTAATTGTTGTTTTATAAGCGAGATTGAGGTTATGTAGTAATTTCACGATTGATAAGTATGGTAATGTGTGTTACACTTAGTTATGGTGTTATATATATATACACACACACGTCATTTAATTTGTTAATTTGTAAATGGAGTATTATACCTATATGGATAACATTTTTCACAATCAATTGTTTTTTTACCTTGGTTACCACTTTTTTATTTTTTGTCCCCCACTTTTCATATATCTTTCTCCAAAAGAGGATGTTATTATTCATCTAAACTTTTTTAATTTTGTCCTCATTCATCCCTTCCGCATATATCCCTTTCCCCCTTTCACATTCTTACTATCAACCTCACCCTGCCAACTCTATCTCTCCCCTCCCCTCCCCCTATATCTCTATATCTATATCTCTCTGTATCTATATATTTATATATATCTCATTTTAATTTGACCCATTCTCACCTACCGCCATCTCCCTCTCTCTCTCTCTCTCTCTCTCTCTCTCTCTCTTACCCCACCACCATACTCCTCTCTTTAACCTCATTATCTATAGTCTATATACCCCTTTCTTTTTTACTACTCATCTCTCTCCTCCCTCTCCCTCTTCCTCTCTCTACAAGTAATGGATTCTGGAAACAGCGGTAGCATGCACTCATCGAGTGCGGGTGAGCAAGAGTACGACTCGCGTGCCCCTACCCTCTCTCTACCTCCGTCTCCACCCTTGTTTGACCCTTTCTCGCACTCTTTCAACAACCAAGGTGACCTCGTTTGGCCAAGTTTCCAAAACACCCTTGCTAACCAGTCCCAACCCTCGTCCTCCCTCCTTTTGCCTGCTCTTGGCACCTTTACTACTGGCACAGAGCAGGCTGGGAGGGAGGTGAGGGAGACTGGGAGGGAGGATTCCTCTCTCAAGCCTGCCTCGAGGCCTGATCAGCCTGTTAAAAACTCCAGGAAGAGGACTCGGGCCTCGAGACGGGCACCTACTACCGTCCTGACGACGGATACTTCTAACTTCCGTCAGATGGTGCAGGAGTTCACGGGCATACCGGCTCCGCCCTTCTCCGCTGCCGCCACATCATCCTCCCCTTACTCCCGCCGCCTTGACCTTTTCTCCGGTGGATCGCTTGGCCAATACTACCCCTTCCGTCCCTCGGCTCAAAAGCTTACTCCATCTCCTATTGGTAACGCCGCTCTCGAGACTACTATGCCGGTAACTAGTTGTGATATTTTTCCAACGTCTTATAATAATCAAGTGTTACCGAATAATTCCGATTTAAGGTATAATAATAGTCTTGAAAACCAACTTTTGTCTCGTCAAGCTTTCGTGTTTGGATCGTCGAAAAGCCAAGGGAATATTCCGCTCGGAGAAATGGGTATCACGCAAGAGCATATTAACGCTAATCTTAGTGCATTTTTAGGTGAAGGGAAAGGAATTGGAAGGGAAAATAATGGAGGAGGGGTTCAAGATAGTAATGTGATTTCTACTCGAATAGAAAAAGACGGGCTAAATACTTGGAATTATAGCCAGGATTTCTCGAGTTGAAAGTAATAAACTTTTTTTTTTTTCATATTCTATCTAAAACCATTGATAGTTTCCGGTCGTGAGAGTTACGGAAACATTGGATTCTGAGGCATTATCGGCATAGGGGGTTATAACTTATAATACGATCTTTATCTTGAATCATGATTAGATAGGGTTGATTTTTTTATTAATATGGGGAAGCTAGCTATGCATTCCCATGGTGATGATTGACCCGTTTTTCGCGTTAGCGTCTAATAAAACCGGATTACCATCTTCCAGCAGTGATGATTAATTTGGTATTATTTAGTGTTAATACAGGAGTATATCTTATGGTGTCTGTAAGAAATTTGGTTAATTATCCTTTTTTGTGTATGAATCATTTGCCTGCTTAAAGAAATGGTTACATATTTTGGATTAAGTCTGTTTTTATCTTCATACATCGTTTGTTTGTTTGTTTTTCTTTTTGGTACAACGGAAGTTAAAAAAATTTAACAAAACACGTGCGAAGCGTTATCTCCATGTCTTCCAACAATAAATCTGTCAAACTCCTAGTGATCTATTCGTAAACTCGAATTTATTCGGCCATAACTCTTTCGTTTTTATCCAAGTGGTCCGCACACATGTTTCAATCACGACTGTAATATGTAACTAGAGCATCACATTTACTTATTATAAATTTTATATCCACCGAAAGTTTAAAGAATAGACAATTTACAGATATCTTCTCGGTGTGATGAGTTTAACAACAGATGATGTGTACGATGCTTGGTTAATTTATAAAGCTATGGTAATTAGGTAACATCTCCAGGATTATATATTTGTTACTAAAATAAGCTAGCAGTGTTTTAACTGAACGATGCTAATATGGTCAACGATCAAATTGTTAGGTTCTTACAGAATATAGATAACTAACAGACAAAACTGAAACGATATGAAAATTTGAAATTTCTTGCAACTTGAACGCCTTGCGACCGTTTACTTGTTTGGTTGACCATCAAATAGTAGACCTGTGTTTTCATTGAGAAATAATAATTTTAATTATGAAACTTTCGCTTGGATGCTAATTTATAAATTATTCTCCATTTTACTTTATGAATCACGTTGTGATCATCGAATTACCTAGAGAAAATGATAAGTTATATATTTAATAATCAAAAGTTACTATCAATATACCAAATGATGCTACTATACATGATACTATATAATACTAAGTATTTTTACTCTTTGCATTTAACTTTAATGTTATATAATATTATGTTATATGTATCAAATTATAATTAAAATTTGAGAATTCGTTTTTTTTTAATTAATTACGTTTTTATATAATAATCGATGATTCTCCTGAATACCAACGTGATGAAAATAACGAGAAAGCAATTCAAAAGAAGACACGATCAAAATTTTATAAGAGAAGCCTTATTCTCTAATCTAAGCTAGGCTAAAAAAAACTAGCTAACTCATTAAAAAAGACTATTAAAAAAATACTAGCTCCTTACAAAAATACTAAAAAAATACAAGAGTTTTAATTCTGTAGACATTAATCTGAGAAGACAAATAACATAAATTAATGGGAAATAAATTAAGAAGGTATTCAAAAAAAAAAAAAACACGTGAAGCCTAGATGGAGTTAAATTTTAAAAAAATCATTTAATACATGTTTTGAGACTTAATGATCAATAACTTATGGTTAAAATAAGATTAGATCATGATGGCCAATGATACTATTTTTTTTCACTCTTTATTTGTCATATTAGTTTCACTTATGCGGCATTGATATGTTGCCATTTTTAAACAAAAAAACGCAAATTCTTACTTTGATATTTAAGTCCGAGAATATGTATTAAACATTAACTTTTCCATAAATTATAGGATTGTTTAATTTTTCAGATAAAAAGTAAATATTTTCCTTAGAAATTAAATTTTTTGGTAGTTGACTTAGGCTATGTTTGCTAACAAATTTTTTTGTCCAAAATCATATTTTAAAAATCTGTTTTGAGAATCCACTGAAAAGATAGATTTTAAAAATCTAGATTTTCTTTAAAAAAAATCAGCCTAAAAATCAGATTTTCAGAAGCTGAATAATTTGACTTGCCAAACAGTCACATATTTTTAAAATCTAAAATCCAAAAATACACTAAAAAAATATGTTGCCAAACAATAAAACAAACACGGTTAAGGTTAATAATTGATAGGAAGTATAGGCATCTATAAATTCATGGCGTGATTATTATAATCATATATATATATGCTCGTTATAAGACCTTGTTATATCATTCTATTATAATAATTCAACTCAAGAGAAATGAGACTGCCCAATTTTGCCTAAATTTTCTAAAAATACCCTCATTATATTTTAATAATTACCAATATAACTAATCTAATTAATTAACAATCTGTACTCACTATATTTTACTAATTACAGATGTAGCATAAATTAATTGATAATTCATTTTAACCTGCATAAGTATAATAAATGATACCAAATCAGAATATTATGTTCAAAATAAAATATATTACGAGATTTGTGTCATTATGCGTCTCACACGCAACGTGTGGGTAAATTTTACTAGTAGTATATATATATTATCTATGTCACATATCTATACACCAACACTCCCTCAGATTCGTGAACCGCCAAACCAAATGTATATCAAGCCTAATTTTCAAACAGGTAGAGATAAACAAAAGATTGATATTCAGCTCTGATACCCTGTTAAAATATCTTGTATTGTGGGAAATAAGGGAACTTAATATAAAAAATAAAATAAAAAGTTATTGATATATCATTGATATGAGATATTATACTTTAACGATTAAATAAAGATATAATCAAGATTGGTCTTACGACTATGATATGTATGGGAATATTAAAGGAGTGATTAATAAATAACAAATATGTTATCATACCCTGATATATTTTAAATAAAAAACATTCAAAATACAAGAAATCGGAGTTATTGATCAATTGTTACCCTAATCAAAGGATTAGGTAGGATATGTTGTTTGGTCTAGCAGTTTATAAATTCAGATCTTACGAGATTTTAAATCAACAATTTTCATATGGGTCATCAACGGACATTTTATAGGTCCTATAAGTATGTGAAAGCCTTCCAAAAGGGTCTCGTTATGAAAGTTGTGGGAGTTTGTAGATAGTGGTAAAATCTCTATTAATTTATTTTGGAAAGATGGTTAAAAGACATGGTTACAAATGAGTTCAGTTTATCATCATCAGATCAATACGTAAAACAAAGCGATACAACATCGTCAAAAACCTATATTTGTTGTAAGAAAAAAACGGCATTGTGGGTCTTAGAATTAATCAATTATGATGAACAAGAAAATACGGTAAATAGGCAACTACTAAACACCTTTAAAAATATTGGTAGTCGAAGTGAGATTCTAATCACACTCGTAGGATAGAGATCTTGATCGTACTAAAGGAAACTAAGTGGAAGAGTCCTATGAAATCCAACACTATGCGAATGCAGTTCGGCGTGAGTCCAAAGAAGGTATTAGCGTACCTTAAGGAGTATATATTGTTCATTGTCCTTATAGAGAGCATTTTCATAGACTTGATAATTGTCGAGCCAATTCGCGTATTCACTAAAAAAAAATAAAAGTTTCAATGAGTATTGTTAAATCTTTCACAAATCTGTTGCAAAATTAAAATAATTGTCAATAAATTTAAAATCCATCGCCTTCCGTCTACAATCAAGGCATTGGGGGAAACTCTGTCAATATTTCCGTCCCTCACTGAACTTTTTCTTTGTAGGGTATATGTATCATTTGCATATGTTTAGTGTTTTAAGTATTCATCTAATCTTTCATGTGTTCTTGATTCACAAAAGGTTATAAGAGTTGTTTACGATCCAGTATGATGTACCGCCATATCGAGGCGATTGGGTATGATAGTTTCCATCGGAATATATATTCGTCTGAGTTTAGGTCCAAAGCTCGACACCACTCCTCAAGTGTTTTTCATTCCAGTGTTTCTTTTTTATTTTAAGACTTGAACATTTTCCTCTTCAACATTAATATTGTTCAAAATGTTGTGGGTTTCTCTTTCATATTAGCAATTTTTTCCAAGAACTACCGGATTATAAGTAAACTAATGATCGGAGAAAAAAATCGGAGTTCAATGATAAAATGTTACAAGTACTTACCTATTTCCCTTAACCTTGCTACCTGTATGTATAATGAGAATTTGATTCATTAATTAACTTAAGTCATTTTTCTAATTCTATATCTTTTAAGGCATCAAATAAGTGCAAAACATACATCATTTTCATGATTACACAATCTACCTAATTTCCAAAGAGCGGTTGATTAAAGGAGGATGTACAATTATGTGTGATACAGAAAATATAATGATGATATACAAGTATACGAAAGAAAAGGATGAAAAATAATGAAGTGGAGATAGGGAGATGATTAAAAACAAGATTTTGGGAGATATGAGTTCCTGTATTGAGAAGATGGTAGTGACATATGTTACCCTCTTTTGGAATCATAGTGGCCCCTTTGCCACCCAGAGAATATTAACCCTGCTTACTAGTTTTAGCAATGATGGGTTTCTTTCTCTTTCCCTCTCTGTAAATATATACTATACTATACTATAAACCCTATCTATAATCTATATATATATTATACATATATAGTTCGTTGTCACCTATGGTTTCATGGCCATGTGAGAGTCACTAAAGACCCTCATTGTTTCAACAAAACTTTTATCTTGTCCTTATATATATATATATATATATGTTTTCATTTCCAAGTATGACGGTTTGTTGCATTTGAACTCGAAATAACTTATGTTCGGTTCCGTAATGCATGGCTCCATCTATGTTCATTCCCTTGTAAATAAACCGATATATTGAACGGAAATGTATAGTTCATTACTTCATTTATCAAAAGAGCTGAATATTGGCAACAACGCTATGTTCTCCTAGCTAATAATTAACTTGTTTGGCAATTTTCATTTATTATGTACTATTCTATGATTCTAAAGTCATGTACTCTCTCCGTTCTCAATTAATTGTCCATTATGAAACTATGTGTAATTTTGACCGGTCAATAACTTGTATCAAAAATGTCGGAATGAAAATTTTCAAAAGTTAATCATATAGTTCAAACATTAAATTATATGATTTAGTTTTGAAATTTTCCATTTCGACAATTTTGATACATGTTATAAGCCGGTCAAAATTGCACGTAATTTCGTAATGGACAATTAATTGGAAACGAATGGAGTATAATTTTTTACTTTTATTTATTTATTGTCAAACTCAAAATATCAAGTTTAGTCATAATTATTATGGTTGAAGAACTTTTAATATTATTTCTTATTGTTTGGTAGTAGTAACTGCGTTATTTTCAATTGCTCCAGTTTAATTTACATTAGCATACACTTTAAGCTTCTAAAAATAGTGTCAATGTTTACGTTTATGTTTCATTTCCAAATACTTAAAAAAAAAACAATACATTCATGTTATTTAGTACAGTACAACCTCTATACTCGAAACTAAGAAAAAATATTATTATATAGAGTTTATTCTTAATTGAATGTTCATATATAAAAAATATAATATTATTTAAATATATATTTTGTATGCTACAAGATACATGTATACATTATTTCACTAACTAACACAAATATTTAACAAACAAGTTTTACTTTAACCACAAAAACACATGATGATATGAATTTCAAGGAGGTGGACAATTATGATATAATAAACTCATAAATTTATTATAAAAAAAAAAGTACATATATAACTATTTAGAAAATCGAGTATATGTATCTAGAAAAGTGAAAATTCATCTAAATTTTATTTAATACTTTCTTTACATGTAAAAACACTATGTATAATTCACTACAAGAAAATGTTCACTTAGCAGCATAAATTTTTTTCGGTTATGTTGTTAAAATGGTTGTGGTTAAATTTTAACAACAAATTATGTTGCTGTTTGTTACTAAACTGTTGCTAAAATTTAGCCACAACCATTTTAGCAACATAACTTAAAAAGTTTTATGATACTAAATGAACTTTTTCTTGTAGTGATTTAGCATAAAAAACCGTCTTATAAAATTACATATATATAATTTTACAAATTTATGATATTCTATTAAGGTAGGATCTTAAAAAATTATAATGTACTTGTTATTTATATTTATAACTGCTTCCGAGTTGCATGGCCGGATCTATGTGTTTAAGGCATGTCGAATGGTTTTTGGTTTTTAATTTGTTGTGTTTCCCTACCAGAATTGTGCCGCCTCCAAATATAATTCATGGATTCGTCTCTGCGGCGAGTTGAAATTGAGAATTTTTATTTTTAAATAGAGTTTATTATTATATGAAGTATTCTTATAGGGAGGTTATAGTGACGGCAGTGGCGGAACCAGAATTTTAAATTTGGAAGATCAAAATATTGATAAAATAAAAAAAGTTAAAATTAAGAAAAACGAAACTGCAAAACGTCGAACATTGTTACTTAATTTACAATCGACTCATACGGTCACCCATATCTTAAAAGCGATGCATAATAAGATCGTTCAACAAATTTTTAAATATATCTTTTTGAATATAAACTATTAAATCATATAAAAAAGAAAAAATAAAGTCAACTAGTTAAGTAAGTTATAATGTGAAACAACAATTTTATTTAAACTAAACTAAAATAAGTCAAACAGTATGTTTACCCAACTTAATTTATACATGTAAATAACAAGCTAGACATTCTGTAAACAACTAACTAATTTAAAAGTTACAATTGAATTATACATGTTCCATTAAGAATTTATCTTAATAAAGAACTAACTAAAAAATTTCTAAATTTATACCGTAGCTATTAAAAATTACCCTAATTTTTTTAAGTAATTAATAATTATTAAGCAAATAAAGATAGAATCAATAAAATACAGTAGATTATTAATTTTGCAAACTAGTTAAGTAATTAGGATAAAAAAAAGACTAAAAAAAGGAAAAAAAACAGTTGTGGCTCCAACTTAACTTGTGTTGGAAATAACATAAGGTATTCAGTTTGAGTTTTGTTAGTGTTAAAGTTATCGCTTATATATGGAAAGAATTTTGTGTATTTATAATACAAACTTTCTATTTAAATAGAATGTTAATTTTGTAATTAACTAATAACACATGGATATTTTGATAAATTTTATATAAAATTCAGGGAAAGTTATAATACAAACTCGTTTATATATAGCTGACCTCCTAGTTATATAGCAGTTCCGCTAGTGGCTTCTACTGTGTTGTAAATGCAGATTAGATGAAATGTTCAAAAGCAAACCCGTGGTTGACTTATTAACCATTCAATTCATGATATTTGTTCGTCATAATAAAAAGATAGATCATCTGAACATGAACAAGCTTTTTATATTAAATGGTCATACTAATGATTCAAACATGAACGAATTGAGTTGTTTTGTAATTCTCAATGGTGAAATCATTACAGTCATTTATGTGGTTCACATTTTTTATTAAGATGAAAAGATAACAATTTTGAACTAGGCATGTCGTCAAATATATACTATTAATATTACCATAGTTATTATAAATTTCAAAATAGGAGGACCAAATCGAATGTGGATTAATCTGTATGCATGGACTATTTAATTTAATTCACTGAAAGGAATTGCTGGATTGGTGAAACTAAATCCTCTCTTTTTATATGCTCTTGGCTTGGGTTGGGACTTGTGAGTTGGGACACCAAAGAAAAAAGTTAAATTATTACATTTGTTTAATTAACTAATTATAAAAAAGTGTATTGAAAAATTGTGCTTACGATGATAATTTCTCCAATTACTTTCCGTTTTTATTTACGTTACACCGAACATGTGAAAAGGCTTTGCAAGGTAGGCCCTCGAAAACTTTAAATTAGTGAATGTTCTAGAATAGAGCTACAATGGTCAAATGATAGCGTGTCACAATTTGTGGAAATAATCTGATCGTGAACATCTAAACTTGAGGCAGTACATTTTAAATTAATTATGATGCGTGTTATTTCACAATCAGGTTTTTGCGTTTCAATTTTTCAGTTTTAATTTTAAAACATTTGTTTGGTTGCTATAAATTAATTATAGCCTATAACAGTATTGCACATGATATTCACATACTGAGCTTATCGCTAAGGTTCCAAAGAAAGCGTGAAAAACTATTTTGCATGTTTTTTATTTAAAAGTATCATATTCAATGGTACGTGTATATTGAACTCTTTTCTTCTTTTTTCGAAATTATTCTTTTGATTAGATTCTGTAGTATATATAAAAACTTTATGCAACGTGTTATAACAAAAAACGTAAGCCATGATGGAAATAAAATCCGATATGACGTATGAATGTCCATAGCTAAAGACTGAAGACCATGACCTCGATACCAAAAAAAAAAACAGGACCTCGTGGCTAAATTGTGGTAAATATTTATTAAATTTAACTTTTATTATATGCTTATGGAATAGAAGTAAATGTAGATGTTTCTAATAGAGTAATAGTTGACTAGCCATTAATCAAGGATGGTTTTTATATTTGACATATACTGTGATCTCTTAATTATTAATCCTAATTGTTTCTGAATCAGAATAATTGCTAGCTAACGCATGAAAAAATTATACACTCTGAACTCAAAAGCTACGAATTAAGATAAGTTAATCACTTCCCATTATTGGATTTTGGCTTTTTCACGAAGGAAAAGGGCGAGCCCACCTTTTGACAAGTCCTTGGTCCTTTTGTGTAAGTCTAGCACGTTGTTGA
The DNA here is from genome assembly GCA_963682055.1 of Primula veris. Lineage (NCBI taxonomy): Eukaryota > Viridiplantae > Streptophyta > Magnoliopsida > Ericales > Primulaceae > Primula > Primula veris. Next base: position 21,519,988 of record OY821743.1, on the reverse strand, counting down.
AGTTCCTATCTTGGTATTCATTGACTCGTCATTGGTTTCACTTTCAAGTTGGTTTTAATAAGTCAGGAAAAGTTTTCAGGCTAAAACTTTCCGAAACAATATTTCCCTTCATAAAACATTTTACTATGAAACAAACGGGATCTAAAAAATCATAATTTGTAGGGTAATTTGAATGAATTTACAATTTTGTGAGGACTTATTTTGCTAAAACGCAATTTTACCGACTTATTTCGGCCCTTAAGTGATCACGTGCCAACATCCCTCCCTCTTTTCATCTTCTCTACATGATCACCATTCCGTAATGATATGCACGTAGTGGTGAAACTAGCTTCCGTAGACCGGATGTGTTGAAATTCCAATAAAATACCATATAAAGCGCTAAACCATTTTTAGAATTTATGTGTAAAACATACATTGAAATGTAAAGTTCTTCATAATATGGGGGTGGTTATAGCCCATACAAGACCCCTCTTACCATTATGTATGCACAACACTTACACTTTTTTGTATACTCCTTGTAAAACAGTGAAAACGAAAAAAGTAAATAACAAAACAGCATTTTTGTTTCACCTCTCTCACAAGTAGTATATGCATGCGAGTAATAATTCATCATATTAGCCGATCACACGTCGTAACATCCGCCACGACCTCCATTAATATTGTTGTGCCACCTATCACCACTTAACCCTACTCTCTATCTGCTCTTTTTCTTCAAACAATAAACCACCAACACGCACCTCTATGTGCTTAGCACAAAAAATTAACACCATTGACCTCTGATCACTACCAGCGGAGATCCACGCAATGACATCGACAGTCCGCTATATCTAAGAACAAAAATTTAATAGGTACAATAGTTGTTAATCCAATTATAATAACTAGTGTCCTTAACTGATGCATATGTGGCATTGGACATCTTTTTCCTAACAAACAGCATAACTTGTTATTTAGAATGAGGATATGAATTTTGCGGTAGCTAGGTGCATATGGTTCAACTTTCAAGCATCATCGATTCATCTGGTACAACTCTTTTCTAAGGCTTCTTGTACAGCTCCTTCAAATTTTGTTCAAACAAACAATACTAAACTTTGTTCATCTAACGTGTTAACATATATATATATATAGCGTACATGATGCAAAAATAATAAAGCTAATAAAAACAATGATCAACTCTCTTTTGTTTTTCGCTTCTGATGCTTAGACCAATATTAAATGAGGGTTTAGTACAAATTAGAAAACTTATTTATCATAAAAACATGTCTAAAATCTATATTATATTTTAGTACATATCATCAAATAAATCCCCACATTTATGATCATAACTCGAACTCTTTATATATATTCAAAATAATCTAATCATTCATTTAAAACTCAACTAATAAAAAATAAATATATAGAACTTTCAAAATAAATAAATAAATAAAGTATTAGATGAAAGATATTGATATATATAGATATTTTAAAAATAAAATTATGTACATAGAGATTTTTTATGAAAATTATGTATATGGAGATGTATATATACGTATAATGACCATAGGTTGCTTTTTACTACTTTTTTTATTTTATTTAGTTGAGTTTTAAATGAACGATTAGATTATTTTGAATAAATATAATGCATATAAAGAGTTTGAGTCATGATAACTCTGAGTTATGTATCTCACTTTCCATATTTTCCTCTTTCTAATCTCTACCTCCATTATTTTAACTCACTGTATAAACGTTCTCAAAAGTCTCTACCTCATTTTCATGTACATGATTTTTTCTTTTTGATACTTTGTACTTTCTTTTATTTTATTTTTGTTGCTATTATATATATATATATATATATATATATATATATATATATATATATATATATATATTCTGTATGCTCCATAACGTTATACATTCACTGATGCTATACGATGATACTTTAGTTTATATTTTTGTTATCGATGATCTTGAATTTTTATTTGTTTGTTTGATTATGAGCGATGGTATGTGATAATATGGCGATTCTAATTGAAATTTGTTTTTAATTTTTTGTTATAGTTGATCATCCGTCATTATCTATATTATTTCTCGTTTCTAATGTTTGATGCACCGTGATCCTATATATTTTCTCTCATTGATGTTTTGTGTTGCTTCGTGTTTATTCATAACATTTATATTTTCATTGTAGTTTTTACTGTATTGGGTGTTTGAGTTTTTATTTAATTTGTCAATAAAAATTATTAAGTTTTACTCGTTTTATGCATTATATGTTGATCTAAAATTGTCTAATATTTTGTTCAATCGATGTTATATATGATGCTCACTTATCATTGTTCTTGAATTTTTATTTGTTTGTTTGATTCTCTATGATGTTATATACTGCTTTATAATGCTCTAATATTTTTTCTATTAATAATATACGATGCTCACTTATCATTGTTCTTGATTTTTTATTTTTTTGTTTGATTTTCTATGATACTATATGTTTTCTCTATATATTTTCTTTGTAAAATCTTACAAGTTTCTCTATATTTTTCTTCACAAGTCTATCTTTTTTATATATTTTCTATTTTCTAATATTCTTATAATATTATTGTCTTTTGATCTTGAAAAAAAAAATTGTAGTTAATTCGAATTTGAAAACCCCAATATTTACGGAGGAGAGAAAATATGGATAGATTTAGGAGTATAGTTATTTTTGTACTTACTAATTAAATTAAAATGTATCTAATATTAAACAAGAAACGCATTTTAAATTTTTTCAATATTAAGATGATAGAATCATACTAAACATAAATTTCCCATGTTTATAATTTCATGTGAACTAACATGGATCCTACTGTTGCCAAAGATACAAGATGTAGATATTGTTTGGACACCATCCCACCGATAAGAAAAGGGACCAAAAAGGCTTTACAACAACAACTTGGTTTCGTAAACAAGACGAGACTGATTTAATCAAAGAATTAATTTGAAAATTAATTGTGTAGACCCTCCAACATTACTATATACTGACTACTTTTTTTTTAATCACTATATACGTACTAACTACTATGTATATATGTTCGTGAGTTTTTTTAGCGAAATTTTAACATGCACATCCTTGAAAATGAAATAATGTTTCCAAAAACATAATAAAATAAAATAAATAAAAGGCCAATACTAGCCTATTTCGCAGCACCTAGAGTACTAATGATAAATTTATTATTAGTTCGGCTTATACCCAACAACTACTTTTAAAAATATGTAGGCACGTAAATAGAGTTGTCTCTTTCCTATATATATTATATAATACGTTTAGTTAGGTAGCCTACTATATAGCGAAGTCCACCCTAGGAGTGAAAAACGATAAATATCGGTGCTACTAAATACTAGTATAAACAGGATTGTCTAATAATTTATGAAAAATAAAAATCAAGATAAGGTTTCCAGTTAGCAAATGACGGGGCTAGCTAGGTCTTATTTTATGAAAATTATTTGTATAATTGTCTAAAATGTGAATTCGTACATCATTTTGAGTCAAGTTGAAAACCTAGTTCCCTTTGAATCGACAAACGTAATAAATAAGGCTCTAGAAGGGTTGATTTATTCAGATTGTTATGTTTTAGTGCTACTTTAAACTATTCAATCGAGTGTCAAAATTGTCCAAACCCCGTACACACAGAAAAACTGGCCGTAATTTGGTCAGACACGGTATTGACTGTACATAAAAAAAAAGCATATAGTACTGCATGTGTGTTGACGGTGCTATTAATTAGTTGCTTCTAAGACTGTTCTTCTTTTTCATTTTTATATTTTTATATTAATTGTTAAACATCATGTCTAATGGACATGGATATGGATATGGACATGGACATGGAATTTTACTCCAAGAGAAATTAATGAACTACAAATTGATAACTTGGTTTTGCTCTACCACAACATATATAAGTTAATCATCATTGAACATATATCCATTAATTTAATGGCACTGGTTTGCTCATCTTTATGAAGTTTTCTATTTCTCTCTTTTCACAACATCTATATGGTGATATTACGATCTTAATTCTTGGCTCATTTTGATGTTATAACAGTTAATCCACTGCTCCCTCCACCACTTCCTTTCAAGTTATTACTTTCATAATTTAATTACTCAAACCATATTTTCTCATTGTTTCTATACATAGCCTACCTGGATAAGAGCAGTAAAAAAGCAGATACTGATCATGTGCGTTTTCTCAACCTCGTCAAACAACAAACGCTTATTAGCTAGAGCTACTATTCTATTTTATGCATCATGTCCAATGTGTTTAACCTCTCTTTGAGGGTCGACTAAGTAATGAGCATTAACTTAGGAATGACATTAGGTTTCCGAATTTGAATTCAGGCTAAATTAATCACCTGAAACATTAGATCAAGGTTCAGGCTAATGGAATACACCATTGGTTTCTAAATCCTTCACTTTAACTTTTGTACCCATCTAAGATTCACTGATATTAACATTGTTCTCATATCAATGAAAGGTTGAAATATAGTCCTTAGTTTCATCGTTCATGGAGTAATAAATGTCTATGAACATGATTAGGCATTCTAATGCTTCAAAGAGCTCCTTCCTCTCAAAAGAAATTTCCCTCTATCCAATTTTTCCACAGAGATTCTATTTTTCAGTGTCTTTTGCAATTGCAACATGCACATCTATTATTAACGAATTAACCATTTAACTAATAACTACCACCACAAGTTTGCGTGCTAAACCTTCATATTCTCAACTCCAAAAAAGAAATTTGCCTTTTCATACATTGCTTTATCTTTTTTCCGGCTTGTGTAATTGTTCTTGCCTCTTTTTTTTTTTGCCATACCGAATGAGGAATACTATGGGGCAAGATCCACCTACAGATCAAGCGACAAATCTGCTTCATTGGATATATGGACCCCTTTGCTGGTATAATCTAATTTATTTGCAGAATACCCCCTGTTAGACCATGTTAATGGCCTAATAAGTCATTTATTGTCTATTGTATTATGACAAAGTAATTTGAGCATTTTATTAAGTTAACAACTCGTTAAATTGCAGATCAACCTTATGTGATAGTTCTGGGATTGTTTATCAAGCATGATATGTTTCTATACACTTTCAACTAGATTCTTATCTAGTTTGTTATCTAATGAATATCTTCTTAAAGAATCTGCATATTATCTTTCCTTCTTTCTTGCTTATGATTGAAACTAATCTTATTTGAAAAAGATAATTGAACTTTATCTTGCCTTAATTTTAGCCTATATTTAAACTGCCTTATCTAATTAACAGATTGGCCGAAATTTCCTTTAGTCTTTCTAAACAAGTCTGGCCGAATCTGTTGAATGAATTGAGACCAATCTATATGCTTAATGTTGGCCTAAATTATTGGAGTAAAACTCAGGTTGATTGCATGAATTGTAACAACTATCTTATCAGTATTTCTCTAACAGATTGGCCGAATTTAAGGAAAGGATCGAGACCAATCTATTTGTAATATTTGGTCAAAAAGATTTGAATGTCGTATGAAGATAATTGAAGACCGGAGACAGTTGTTCACTTATAAATAAAGTGTTAGTTATTTATGTAAAGTACGTGTTCTAAACTTATAAAGAACTCTACTATATTCGACACGTCAGAAACAACAAATTTATAAGATTAATGGCGGGATGCTATTAATCATTTGAGTGATAGCTATTTAGTAATAGAAATATAGTGATAGGCAGGAAATCAAGAGGGAGTCTGTGAGTTTTCATAAGTCTCGAGTCCTATATTGTAAGCTTGAAATAATATCATAAATCTGGGTGAGTGCCTCAGAGACGTAGCCCAAAGTTCTGGGTGAACTCTGTTTAAAAACGTGCGTGTGAATTTACTTTCAAGTATGTTTTTATTTTGAGTTATATCCATCTTTAAAGTTTGGTTAGAACCGTGGTTGTAACTGCAGTTATAACCATAGTTCTAACTGAACAGCGTAACAACAACCGGAACAGCGAAGTCGGAATTTCAATTGGTATAAGAGTTTCACACCAGACCCTACTTGGTGTGGATCCTGCGTTCTGGTCAAGATGGACATGATGAGTGAAGGAAACGCTAGCAACAGACCACCACTGCTTGAAGGAGGTGGAATCTATGAGGTATGGAAAATCCGGATGAAGTCACACATCAAACGACAAGATGAGCTGGCTTGGAAAATCGATTCTGAATGAATGGGAGGTCCCTATGGTATCTGATGCTGAATGAGAATTGGTACTAGTACCTGAAGAAAGTTGGAGTGAATATGAAAACTGACTTGCAAGAGCAAATTCCATAGCCATCGATCTAATCTTTGCTGGAGTTACATTAAGCGTCTTCAGGTATATCTCTCACTGTGAAATAGCTAGAGAAGCTTGAGATATTTTAATAGTAACTTTTGAAGGAACCGCTAAAGTTAAGCTCTATACACTTCAACAATTACAAACTAAATTTGAGAATTTTAAGATGAAACTATTGAAAATTTTAATGGTAGAATTTGTGGAGTGGCTCATGATGCTTTATTATTAGAAAAAAGATATAGTGAAACAAAACTGGTTAAAAAGGCTCTTAGATCTCTTCCTGATATGCTTGAAATGAAAGTAACTGCTATTGAAGAATCAACTGATCTTGAAAGCTTAAAACTTGAGGAATTAATAAGAAAACTTATGTCTCATGAACAAAAATTTCAAAAACCTAAGAAAATTGAACAAGGTGTAGCTTTTCAAGCCAAGAAACCTAAAACTCTTATTTTTGATGACAGTAACGATGAAGAACAATTAATCTTCTTTGCTAAGAAAATATACAAGAAATTTAAAACAAGAAAGCTTTTGAAACTGGAAACTCTAAATCGTATGTCAAAAAGGAAACCGAGTCTGATAATTATGAGAATAAAATGCATGAAAAATGGGGATACAAGGAGAAAGAGTTTAACAACAAAATTAGTAATATCCAATGTAGAGAATGTAGAGGATTTGGTCATATACAAGCTGAATGCGCTAATACTTGGAAAAAGAACAAATCTGCTCTAACGGCTACTCACAATGATAACACTAATTCTGATGACGAGGATAGTCATACTTACTTTTCTACAGAAAACGCTTTTATGGTTAAAATCGATAGTGATAATCAGTCAGTTACAAACATAGTTAGAACTGAACTTGAAACCGACTCTGAAAGTGATGAAGAAAAAGTTTCTAAAGAACAAATTGAAAAGCAATATATCTGTTTATATGAAAAGTACGAGGCTCTCAGTAAAAAGTCTCTTTCTATGAATAAACTGAATGAGGATTTAACTAATCAAGTAAAAGATCTTAATGAAAAACTTTCTAGGAAACAACTTGAGTTAAATGAGACCAAAAGAAAGATAAAACTGTTAAACGCCTCTGCCACTGAAAAACTTGATGAAATGTAGTCATACTCTAGGGCCTCAAAAGATAATAGTGGATTAGGTTATATTGGTTTCAAAGAAAAAGGGAAAACTGTTTTTGTTAAAGGTTTAAAAATACCCAAACTGGATATGGTTAAAAGGTTGTAACCAGTCAGAACAGGAGCTGTAAAAGTAGCTTTACTAATAACAAGTCTGTTTTCAAAAATTATAATTTTTGCAATAATTCAGATCACTTTGAAAGAGAATGCTATTTGAAATTACACAAAAAATTCTATTGCCCATGATATCACTGCTAAATTGAGTCTTAATAAAAAATTCAAATGAATTTGGGAACCTAAAAGGAAAACTGACAAGACTCAATATATCTCTGCATCTATTACTGCTTTAAAAATTTCATCATCTAATGCATGGTATTTTGATAGTGGTTGTTCTACACACATGACAGGTAATGCAGAATTTCTCAAAGATATTTGTAAAGTTCCAGATAAAACTGTTACTTTTGGTAGTGGAGATACATGTAAAATAATTGGTAAATGAATATTGAGTAAAGCTGGAATGCCCGAACTTAATGATGTATTTCTTGTGGATGGGTTAAAGGCTAATTTACTCAGTATAAGTCAGCTGTGTTATAATAATCTGCATGTTAGTTTTAATATAGAAAAATGTCTTATTACTGATAAATATGGTAACTTGATTATGACCGGTGTTAGATCTATTGATAGTGGTTATATTTTATGTTGAATCAAACACCGAATCTACAAACAATACTTGCAATCAAGTTGTCACTGATAATACTGAGATTTGACACAAGAAATTAGGGCATGTGAATTACAAAACTATAAGTAAATTAGTCAATATGGATCTTATTAGAGATATTCCTAAGCTGAGCTTTAAAAATAATGTTACTTGTGGTCATTGTGCTAAAGGAAAACAAACTAAATGTGTTCACAAAGGTACTAATCAAATTTATACAAAACAAGTACTTGAATTGCTTCATATTGATCTTATGGGCCCAATACAAACTGAAAGCATATGCAGTAAAAGATATTTTTTTTTTGTTGATAATTTATCTATATTTACATGGGTTGCTTTTTTAAGAGAAAAATCAGATGCGTTTAAACCTTTCCGAGAATTGTGTCAAAAACTTCAAATAGAGAAAGACTCTACAATTGGTAAAATTATGAGGATAAGAAGTGACCATGGAACTGAATTTGAAAATAGTGAGTTTAAAGATTTTTGTGATACTCTTGGTATAAGACATGAATTTTCTTCTCCTAAAACTCCACAACAAAACGGTGTAGTACAAAGAAAGAATAGAACTATTCAAGGGATGGCTAGAGTCATGTTAAATTCTAAGAAATTGGCTAAAAGATTATGGGCTGAAGCCATTAGTACTGCATGTTATATTGTGAATTTGGTCTATCTTACAAAAGGAACCAATAAGACTCCCTATGAAATTTGGAATGGTAGAAAACCTAGTGTTAAATATTTTCATGTGTTTGGTTGTGTTTGCTATATTCTAAAAGATAAAGAACACCTTGGGAAATTTGATGCTAAAACGGATGAAAGAATATTTCTTGGTTATGCTCAAAACAGATGAGCTTTTCGAGTCTTTAATTTAAGAACAAACACTGTTATGGAGTCATATAATGTTGTGTTTGATGAATCTAAGAATATCTCTGAGATCACAGGTGATGAAGATGAGCGTTGGAACATGGAACAAACAGGGGAGAAAAGAAATGATAAGGTTCCAGACGTGGTTACAAGTACAGTTACAACCACAGTTGTAACTGAGAGTGAAGAGGCAGGAGAAACTGATCAAAATGCTACAGTTCAAACTGAAAGAAGAACTCGGTATATACGAACTCAAATAAATCACTCTCTGAATGATGTCATAGGTGATGTCAATGAAGGTATGAAAATTAGACACAAAAGTTCCGATGTGGTTAATTTTGCTTGTTGCATCTCTCAAGTTGAACCCAAAAACATTAAAGAAACTTTAAATAATAGTGAATGGATCTTAGCTATGCAAGAAGAACTTTCACAATTTGAACGAAATAATGTTTGGACTTTGGTGTCTATGCCTACTAATAAAAATATTATAGGAACAAAGTGGGGTTTTAAAAACAAAATCAATGAAGATGGAATAATCGTTAGAAACAAAGAGAGGTTAGTAGCACAAGGATACACTCAAATTGAAGGAGTCGATTTTGATGAAACATTTGCACCAGTAGCTAGAATAGAATTTATACGAATGATTTTGTCTTTGTCTTGCTTGTATGATTTCAAATTGTTTCAATTTGATATTAAGAGTGCGTTCTTAAATGATAATATTCAAGAAGAAGTATATGTTTGTCAAGCTACAGGATTTGAAGATCCAAAATTTCCTGAAGATGTTTATCTTTTGAAAAAGGCCTTGTATGGATTGAAATATGCCCCGAGAGCTTGGTATGATAGATTAACGAAATACTTGATTGAAAAAGGTTTTAATAGAGGGGGAGTTGATAAAACTCTATTTACTAAGAAAACTGCTAAGGATATTATTATTGCTCAAATTTATGTTGATGACATTGTGTTTGGTTCCACTTCTGACTTTAGAATTTCTGAGTTTATTGATGATATGAAAACTGAATTTGAGATTAGTGGAGGTGGTGAGCTTACCTATTTTCTTGGTCTTCAAGTAAAACAAAATGATAAATGAATTTTTCTTAGTCAAAGTAATATACTGATAATCTTGTAAAGAAATTTGGTTTGAATGATGCTAAAGAGAAAAGAACTCCGATGAGTACTACTGTTAAATTGTCTAAGAATGATAAAAGTAAAAGTGTGTGTTCTAGCTTGTATAGAATGATGATTGGAAGTCTTCTTTATTTAACTGCTAGTAGACCGAATATTTGTTTGAGTGTAGGATTGTGTGCTAGATATCAACCCAAGTCTTTGGAATCTCATCTTAATGCTCTTAAATGAGTAATTCAATACGTAAAATGAACAATTAATATTGGTTTATGGTACTCTAAAGAGACAAACAATTTTTTGGTTGGCTATTGTGATGCTGATTGGGATGGAAACATAGATGATAAAAAGAGTACTTCTGGTGGATGCTTTTATTTTGAAAATAATCTCGTCTCTTGGTTTAGTAAAAAGCAAAAATGTATTTCTTTATCTACTGCTGAGGCAGAATACATTGCAGCTGGAAGCGAATGTACCCAACTTTTATGGATGAAATAAATGTTAGCTGATTATAATATAAAACTAGAAGTGTTAACTTTATTTTGTGATAATAATAGTGCAATAGACTTAGCAAATAATCCAGTACATCATTCCAGAACTAAACATGTCAATTTAAGGCACCATTTTATTAGAAAATTAGTTGAGCAAAAGAGCTTAATTCTAAAGCATGTCTCTACTGAAAAACAATTGGCTGATATTTTCACAAAGTCCCTTGATACAAACAAATTTGAAAATTTAAGAAGTGACATTGGGGTATGTTGCTATGAATCTAATTAAATACTCTTACTATATATGCCTATCTGTAAGTAACTTTAATATATTTTATGTAATAGGCAATTCTAGTTGATTTATGCAGTTTTTGTCTTGAAAAAGTCGTTTAAATGCCTCAAAAACAGATGTGGGATAATTTGCCCCTAAAACTCTCTGGTAATAGAGAAAAAGCACAAAGTGCACTCTTTCTGGTTTAATTATTTAAGCAACTCAGGTTAAAACTGTAGTTCTAACTTTAGTCTGGTATGCAGACTTGTTTGTATAATAAATTTGGTATCCAAAGAGATCCACGTGAATTATAAATTAAAAAAAAAAAAAAACAAGACGACGTCTTGAAATTTTTTGGCATCACTTATACTTTTTTTTTTGCTGAGGCGTTAAATGATTTTTGTGTAGAGCAAATATGAATTAATTCAATTTAGCACTGTTACATAATTTATATTATTGGATATTTCATGATAAGTGTTTATTCTTGTGTAAATTGCTAGATTTTTGTTCTCAAAAATTATATATGCTATTTCGGCCGGTTTTTCGTTTGAACAAGCTTAAATTTCATGTATTTCTTCATCTTCTAAGAAAAACCAAAATTTAGAGAGATGTGGATTAAATTGGAATGCTTTCTTTGATTATTGGTAAATCTCGTTTTTTTGGGGTATAATTGGTAAGATGTCATGTTGCCTTCCTTATCTTATTTAGAATTGAATAAAGTTTGTTTCCTTGTAAAATATTGGGTATATCTTTTTGGAATTCAAAAACAAGTAGTCCTCCTTTGCAAATTCTTTTTACTTTTCTTTAAATAAACCAAAAGCAGAAGAACCAAATCATCTCTTTCTCTCTATCGGTCGTGCTAAAGAAACCACCAAATTGATTTTCCCTAATAATTCAAGAACCCTAAATTCGTTTTTTCCCAAATTAGTTCTCTGTGTTTGATTGGTTAAATTTGTGCGATGCCTTCTCCTTCTTCTCAACAAACTCTTAGTGAGGACGATATCACCTTGTCCGAATACTTAGCGAACTCCAAATCAAGGCGACCATCAGCTTCGAAAAAAACTGCTCATAGGGTAAGTGGGTCCTCTTCGTCTAAACCTATAAGAACTCAGAAGAGGGCGAATAGACCTAGGGATTCGTTTTTTTGTGATGAAAATGTTTTGGAGTATCATTGTTTTTATGAAGGAGATTCAAGGTTTTGAAAAAAAGATATGGCTGATAGGTACTGTTCTTTGCGGTATAGAGAAATTCAATCTGAACGAAAACTTAATTTTGTTAGGCATAAAGAAATTCAGTGTTTCTGTGTTGATTTGCTTAAGAAAGTCCCTGAGACATATGATTGGTGAAATTGTTCGAGAATTTTATGCGAATTTAACTGCTGGGGTGTTTATAAAGGGTAATGATAATTATGGGAGGGTGTTTGTTAGAGGTAAGACATTGGATTTTAATCCGGAATTGATCAATCTGTATCTTGGTACCCCTTCTGAGCCGTTTGTGTGTTTTAATGACTTTGCTGGTTTTGATTTGAATGTTGTGTCTCGTGCTATTACTGGTAAAGACAATGAGTTTGATGGCAGTTTGATTAAATCTTCTTCTTTAACCTTGAGTGCAGCAGTACTGCATATAATATCTAGGTTTAATTGGGTTCCCACTAAACAGGCTTACAAATTAAATAAGGAATCTGCAGTGTTTGTGTATAAGGTTTTGTCTGATATTACGGTTAATTATGGTGAGCATGTGTTTGAACTAATTAAAGAAGCAAGTGATGTTAAAGCTGTGACTATTCTGCTTCCGTTTCACTGCTTAATATCTGCTATCTTGTTACAACAATGTGGTCATATGTCTGTTCTTAATCCTTTATTGAATAAGCATGAACAGTTTTCTCCTTGTGTGTCTGCTCTTTATATTTCTACTAAACTCTTAAAATAATGTCATATTAATGACATAAGTGCTAGCAAGGGGAAAGACAATGTAGGGGAAAGATCTGGTGATAAACAGAGTGAAAACTATCTAAAACATGTAAAGAAAAAATGGGGGAAGTGTTTGGTTTTGGTGTTTTTGGTGAAAAGAAGTCTCTTAGACGGTTTGTGCGAGATCAGCTTAATGATATTGATTGACAGATAAATGAATTAGATATTAAGGATCATCGTCTTAGGGATATATTGGAAAGTTTGCCTACAGATGATGATATGAGTGATGATGAGAGTGGGGGTAGTTTTGAGTTTGATTTTGTGGGAGGTCAACCCCCGGTTGATTATCCACCTCTTAACACGCAATATCCTAGCGAGATGAATATCGACTCTGATGATGACTAGTCTGCTTTGTCATTGGTCAGAAAAATAGGGGGAGAAAATGCGTCGCTGTTGACTGCCCTGCTTGCTTTCTGGTTTTTATATTAGCTATATTACTTCTGGTCAGAAGTGTGGTTATAACCTCACTTCTAACCAAGTGTTAATCTGCTCTATCTATTTTCTGCATTTTGAGACAGCAAGTTATGTTTCATTTTTGGTTTGAGAACTCTGATTTCATGTTTATATTTGTTAAAAGTTCTTCGTCGAGAATGTCTGGGATAGTTAAACTGTGCTAACATGCATGGGGAGTTGTTTGCTAAAACAGAAAGTTGATAAAACTGTCTTTATCTTATAATCGTCTGCAGGACAAGCTGTTAGTATATTTGTCAAATCCAATGACAAATGGAGAGATTGTTATGACCATGTTAATGGGCTAATAAGTCATTTATTGTCTATTGTATTATGACAAAGTAATTTGAGAATTTTATTAAGTTAACAGCTTGTTAAATTGCAGATCAACCTTATGTGATAGTTCTGGGATTGTTTATCAAGCATGATATGTTTCTATACACTTTCAACTAAATTCTTGTCTAGTTTGTTATCTAATGAATATCTTCTTAAAGAGTCTGCATATTATCTTTCCTTGTTTCTTACTTTATGATTGACACTAACCTTATTTGAAAAAGATAATTGATCTTTATCTTGCCTTAATTTTAGCCTATATTTAAACTGTTTTATCTACTTAACAGATTGGCCGAAATTTCCTTTAGTCTTTCTAAACAAGTCTGGCCGAATCTGTTGAATGAATTGAGACCAATCTATATGCTTAATGTTGGCCTAAATTCTTGGAGTAAAACTCAGGTTGATTGGCTGAATTGTAACAACTATCTTATCAGTATTTCTCTAACAGATTGGCTGAATTTAAGGAAAGGATTGAGACCAATCTATTTGTAATATCTGGTCAAAAAGATTTGAATGCCGTATGAAGATAATTGAAGACCGAAAATAGTTGTTCCCTTATAAATAAAGTGTTAGTTATTTATGTAAAGTACGTGTTCTAAACTTATAAAGAACTCTACTATATTCGAAACGTCAGAAACAACAACTTTATAAGATTAATGGCGGGATGCTATTAATTATTTGAGTGATAGCTATTTAGTAATAGTAATATAGTGATAGGCAGAAAATCAAGAGAGAGTCTGTGAGTTTTCATAAGTCTCGAGTCCTATTTTGTAAGCTTGAAATAATATCATAAATATGGGTGAGTGCCTCAGAGACGTAGCCCAAAGTTCTGGGTGAACTCTGTTTAAAAACGTGCGTGTGAATTTACTTTCAAGTATGTTTTTATTCTAAGTTATATCCATCTTTAAAGTTCGGTTAAAACCGTGGTTGCAACTGCAGTTATAATCACAGTTCTAACTGAACAGCGTAACAGCAACCGGAACAGCGAAGTCAGAATTTCACCCCCTCATTAATTTCATTCAATATTTACATGCTTTGTCATTTGTTTTTGAAATTTAACATCCTCTTCGAAAATTTCATCTCCCTAACTATAATTTCAGTCTATTTTACTTACACTTGATCAAAATTCGAATACCTGATCGCTTCAAACATAACTTAATGGGTATAGTTCTCCCTAGCTTTGTATCGAGCTACGGGCTCGTATATGGTTGCAGCTAAAGGCAAATAAGTTGTAGCCTTCATAACAAGGATCCTGGAGCCACCCAACTTAAAGCTTCTAGCACTTTTAGGAGGGAAAAGCTTATTAAGCTCTTAACAAACTGAAATCCAACTTTCAAGCAACAAAACAAAGCTTAAAGATTGAACCAAACAAGGCCTTAGTATAAAGACAACTATTTTTTTTTTTTGAAACAAAGTATAAAGACAACTATGTTCTTGCTTAAAAGCTACAGCCATGCATATAAACATTGAGTGTTTGTCTAGTTGCCAAAAGCAGTGGCGGAGGCACAATGGGGCTAGGAGGGTCATATGAACCCCCTCCTATTTTGATAGTGATAGTACATTTATACCCTTACTATTTATAAGTGCAGTATATACAAACAATCATTCCTAGCATGTGAAAGACAAAATTAGAAGAAACAGTACTATCAATTGTAATTTTTCTTTGTTATTTCGCTGAGTCAAGCCGATAGTTCTTAAGAAAATTACAAAATTTTCCTCTTATCCTCAAAATATTACAATTGGTCCATTAACCAAAAAAATAAAATTATACTTGGTCCATACTATTTTATTTGCAAGTCCACTAGTCACATACTATAATAAATTAACAAGATTGATCTATAAGACTTCAACAATTTTATTTATCAAACATGATCTTTTTCTATAATTTATATCAAGAAAAGTTTTATAGTCATATTAAATAATCATCGAATCATAAAAGTTTTGGAGTAGTGACTTATTTGGATTTGATAGTAACTTTTTTTCTGAGGTCTTGTTTATTTTTTAATCGAAAATATCAGTGACTTATTTGTGTTTGATAGTAACTTTTTTTCCGAGTTGTCTTGTTTATTTTTTAATCGGAAATATGACCCCTTGAACAGAAGTTTTGGCTCTGCCACTGGCCAAAAGGAGTGATAACCAAGCAAAAAGTTCGTGAAAATTTTTGTGTTCGTTTCGCTAAGAGCTCGGCTCGTGTTCGTTTATTTTTTACTTTCTTTTGACTATTTATGAAAAAATAGAAATTTGTTCCAAAAAAAAATTAAACTATAAAGTAGAGTTTTAAAATTACAAAATGGGTTTTAATATAATAAAAAAAATAGATTGTTCTCAGTTTTATAGAAAAAATGGCATTTTTTTGTTTATTTTGAACATATAGGAAACTATTAAAAAAATATTCATAAATTATATAATGAGGTTTATAAAATCCAAAACTAATGTTTACAAATTTAAAACTCAATTTTATAAATTAAAATTATTTTTGTAACAGTTTTTCTAATTTTTACAAAAATTTAAAAGGGATTAAAAAGCCCAAAATATACAAATAGTCTGTAGTCCAATTTAATTCAAAACTTTTGTCTATACAGTGAATTTAGGGTAAAAAGGCTATTGTAATTATTTAAAGGAATTGAGCAAAAAATACCTAGGTGATGATTCAACTAACTAAGATATACGAAACTAAGAGTAATTTTGATCGGCAAATAACTCGTATCTAAATTGTTGAAATAATATTTTTAAAAATTCTATCATACAGTTTAACATTTGAACTATTTAAAAAAAATTAATTGATAATTTAATTATATATTTAAATCCGATTAAAATTGCAATCATTTCTATATCACCTATAATATGGAATGAGGAATATATCACACCTATAATATGGAATGGAGGAATTATATTATTACTAATTTACTGTACTAAGTAAAAAAGTCAAACCTCATAGGTTTTTTTTTTTTTGATAATTTATTTTTCTTATTTAGAAAGAGGTAAAATCTGGACAATAAAAGTGAAATGAAAACAAAAAAAATGACAGAAGGGTGACGCTGTATGACGTTAACGAAACTTAAAATGCTGACGTGTAAAAAGATCAGTGGGTTGGTAG
The DNA here is from genome assembly GCA_963682055.1 of Primula veris. Lineage (NCBI taxonomy): Eukaryota > Viridiplantae > Streptophyta > Magnoliopsida > Ericales > Primulaceae > Primula > Primula veris. The sequence continues at coordinate 21,503,279 of OY821743.1, read as the reverse complement.
TCTAAAAGCGTCGTTTAAGGAGATAATAACACGTGGACAGTTAGTGGTGGGAAACCCACGTGGGCAAGCAGTAAATAGAGTTGAGTATTGGTCATCGTCAGTGTTTGAATCATGTCGTCTGCGAAATTTCGCAGGTTTTACCTTCAAATGAGGAATAAAAAAAAAAACAGTAATCAGGGTCCGTTCAGGAGCAGACCCAGGGGGTGGCCGTAACCACCCGGCGGCGATTTTCAATTTTTATTTTTTTTATTTGTGTAATTTAAATTTTTATACTATATATATATTGATGGTCACTCATAATTAAACAAAAGAATGATTGGTGTAGTAGTAAAATTGGTTTTAAAGTAATTGAAGTTTAGGAGTTCAAATAATGTTAGGCGTTTTTTTCTAAAAAAATTTGTTTTTAACTTAAAATTACCAAATTTCGTAAATGATCATTGTACTTTCCCAAATAATATTACTAAAAAAATATTTTATTACTCAATACACTTGTGTGAACTTCATATTTATTTTATATTATGCTAAATATATAAAAAATTATTTATTTTTATATTAGACTTTATTTATTTTATGTTGTATTTGACATATTTTTTTTTTTACTGAATGACCCATAAAAAACACACCGGTTCCGCTCCTGATTGCGTTACTTAAGTGAGTAATTATTGCACTAGTATCATTTTGTATTATAGAGGTGGGGGCTAAACTACGGTGAGGTATCACCCATATCGTATGAGTTTGGACCCATCTTCACAATTCCCGGAATGGATTATGATTGGACTCCAACTGTGCCATATGCCACAGGATACCGATACAAACCGTCAAACAAACGTGAAAAGATAAAAATATTAAATTTTACAGATGACACAGCATGACAATTACTAATTATAAATATATTCCATCCCACCTTAAATAATTTTTCCTTATGAATATGCATGTGCAAATATGATTATTGAATTTTTCATATCTCAAAACTGAAACAAAATATCTAAAATTTTTGTACCATTGCGATTAACTTTTAAATTTATAGGAGTACTTTTTAGCAATTGAGATAAGAAAATTATATAGGTTAAAATTACATGTGTTTTCGTATGTGCCACTTATTTAAAGACAATGGATTAACTACAACAATTTATATATAGATATTTAATTTACCATAACAAAAAAATTGTAAATATATCAATCGCAACTGATGAAGAGTAGTGTCTGACACGGGTACATGTCTAACACAACACTTTTGTCTTTCTTAGAGTGTTCGTGCATCATAGTCCAACACCTTCTTGATGTATAGATTTAAACGATTTCATCTGGTTGTGTAGTTTTTATTATAAGTATTTCGTGTCCAACATGATAATTTTACCATTTTTTAGAGTTTCCGTGCAGCATAACACAATACTCCCTTTATTTAATGTTTATAGATTTGAAGGTCTTATTTGGTTGCGGAATTATTATTATCCGGTTTAACTTTGGATAAAAATAAAACACACACTTGTGTCAATTAAGCTCAATCTCTTACGTATACATTATAAGCCTAATTGGGGAATATTGCAACCGCGATCGGACAAAATCTGGTGGAACACACAAATGATGTGTTTGGTAGTATATTTTGATTATAAATATATGTTCACTCCAGACATCTAATGGTTCAGAAATTGTATATTTGTATTGTCATGGGGATTGTTGTAAGGATAGTTTCGGGACTGATAATGAGAAGGTATTTGAACTTGACAGCATCGAAGAGATTGATAGAAACTCTTTTATATTCAACTTCATCTTCTATATGATTATCGTTTATCAAAGTATCTATTGGTGTGGTGTCAATATCGGTGGTAGTAGGATTGTTGTCGTCGCTGCCGAAAGTACATGGATGCTCAAATGTGTGATGTGATGGACTGAGCTTTATATCAATATATAATTGTGTTTGCATGTAAGATGTGTGGCATGGTCACAAAGTCGGTCATGTTATTCTGAACACGATAGGAGTTCCAAGCAATCTCTTCAAAGTGGATATGAACTATTTTATTAATAGAGGTCATGAAAAAATCAAGTGTTGTTATGGGTCCTCAGCAGTCTTTTGTGGTACTACTGTTGAGCGAGCAGTGCATGTTTCATCTTTATAAACCAACTAAAATGAAAAATTGCTTTCATTCTTGTTTCATCTATAAACCAACTAAAATGAAAATTTGCTTTCATTCTTGTTTCTCTAAAGGCCATAATCTATAAGACTATTATAACTGTATCTTCTCCATAGTTTTCTACTTGTCTCTGTCTCAATTCCTCACAAAGTCCAGGTTTAGTAATTATATACATCCATCCTCAACAAACAGTCCAAATGGTTTTTTTTTTTTTTTTTTGTAATCATACAGTCCAAATGAATTATGTACAAGAATACTCTTTGTTTTGTTTTCGAAATTGTGGACATCCATTAAAAACTCGTTAATTTAGAATACATTTCAAAGTACAAACTAAAGCATCGTCGTTCTTACATTTAGTTAAAAGCTGAAGTTAGAATGAGAATGAGAAAAACAAAACATAGATGGAATCCATCACATTCAATATTAAGAGAGGACTAATAGTTAGAAATATATATAATAAGCTAAAAAGAGAGTACAAGATTACCCTCACAATTACATTTCCTAAACAGAGTAACCTAATACCTAGCTTGGGTTTTTGGTCTTTTTGACCAGCAGTCTATATCTATATAGTACGACTGCCGAGGATCCTTGCCCCAATATGTTACACCTGGTCAAGCAATCTAACTGAATCACCAACATTACAGCGCAAATAGGCTGCAACCGTCTTTAAACACAGCTACCAATATCAGGGCTAGGTGCATCTGCTCCATAATTGAACAGCAACAGCTACATGCATCTAACTCCTCACCGACTAAAAAAATTCGTAGTCCGGTAAAAATGACAAGACAATTAAGACAAAATCAAGAATCCTAATAGGGTTTTTACTCGTGAAGCAAGTTCTAAACCTTACCAGCAAATTTGTTCCGTAACACTGGACTTAATCAACTAGCAGCATATAATATCAACCAATACTGCCAAGTAAAGACAGCATCAACAGCTACTATCATCAAGCGGTCAGCAACAATCAACACTTTTCCCCAAAACATAAAATAAAAATTAGTACCTTTAACTGATCTGAGGCAATCAACATGTGAGAATATAGACTATACCACAGTGGTATATACTACGTCATATTACCAAGGAACAATTGACGAATTTTCAATTGGTTTCGGCAGGGTATATAAGTGGTATTCACCACTGTAGTTTTAAAGAAGATTGTAATAAGCATGCAAGCAGGAATAAACAAGGCTATTAAAATTAGAGAATCATAAATCCATCAACCATGTCCAACACAAATAGTAGAAAGTAAATGATGTTCCAAGTGCAACAAAGAAAGTAGGCAACCTTAAATTCCAGCACCACATAGACTTTAGGAATCTACAAGTCGATTCAACATTCAAAAGTTCAAATTCCCAGCTGCACAAAGGCCGCATCTAAAAGCAGAATGTTGAAAGAAACAAAAGCAAGAGTTCATAACGCGGGGCCTTCTAGTCCTGGAAAAATAAACATCAACTACTCAGTGAATCAATTTCAAACGTACGGAATAAAATCAAACTTAAACTGGTTGGTTACAGCAAGAAAGGTCAGTTTATTGCATTTTTAATCAAAAGTTAAACTTCATTTTATTGACCACCTTAAAAACTATGGGTTTTCATGGTTTTTTACCAGAATTTAATAGAAGTTATTAAGTTTGATGAACTAGGAAGTTTTCATAACATAAAATCAAACTTATTTACTACTCCAAAGAAGCCCTGTATAGATGGATTATCACTTACATCAGCATCTGAGCGAGGAGACCTGCTAACAGAACCAGCACGCCGACCACGAGGAGAAACACTCTTTGGAGTAGGAGATCGTTCTTTTTTATCACGGACATTAGGGCTTCCTCCTCCTGGTGAAGGTGTCCTGCGTGGAGAGGGGCTCCTTCGAGGACTCCTACTACGACGTGTTGGGGAGGCACTGCAAAATATGACCAAAAAGGAATTGAATAACTCAAAAGTTTGAAGAACTCAAAAGTTCCACAGAGAACAAAGAGGGGTTAATTGGAGTTATGTAAATCAGCGCATATAGATTAGTTTACTAATTTAATACATTTATAGTTACCAAAATGGAAGAAAAAAGTGTCGGAGGCCGAGATGCTAAATAGTCTCGATAAAAATAGACATACGCTACTTAATCATTCTTTTTTATTTTATACGCTATTCTATCTTGTTATTTCAATATACAATAAGTGGTTCGTCTCCGATATATGGTTGTTTTCCTATGTAGTTTACGAAGATCATTGAAAAAGGTAAAATCAGCGTACTAATTGGTAAGTCTTGGTGGTTGGTATACAAAACCAAAATATGGTGATATGTTACAGCACAAAACTTTAATTACACAGAAAAATGTGACAGGCAACATTTTATTTAGAATTAAACAAAGTACCTTCCATAAGATCGGCTTCGCTTACGCCTATCATCATCATATTTGTCTCTTCCACGGTCTCTTCGAGGACTCCTACTACGGCTGCGGCTTCTGCTTCGGCGGCGGCGATCACGGTCGTATCTGTCCCTGCTTCTGCTGCGGCTTCTCCTTCTGTAATCTTTGTCCTTGTCGTCTCTGTGCCTTAGATTATATTGAAAATGGAAATACAGTTACACTGTCATCTTTCAACCGACTGTTTCAAACGCAATCATAAATTTTTCCAGAAATAACAGAGTAAGAACTACCAACAGAAATTTTTACAATAACACGAGACTGATACTGACAAGGCTCCATATATTTGTGACATAAAGAAAGAAACTCGTCTTGCTTCTATAGTCATATTGCAGTAGTAAAAAGATGCACGATATCAGATAGTTACCTTAAAAACTAGTCATATTTCTAAAATAATTACATATAATCAATGTATCGTGGGAAACTATATGATAATTCTGAAGACCCAGCAAACTATTGGACTCTTTAAGTTTTCACATAAAAAATACTTTAAAAGTGCATCATTCTGAAGTTAACCACTTACAGAAGCCTAATAGACCTTTGAAAGGCAATCATATCTAACAGGATAAACCTTGATATTAATAGGATTATGCAGCAGATCAGAGCTTAAATGAAATGCCAAGTTACTTAATAGCAATTTACATACCCACTATGAAAAAATTACACGAAAAGTTAAGAACAGGTACAAAATGTTGGGAAACTGCAGGCATGATACTCAATGACTTTTTCACCCAAAAAACACAATTGAGGCGACTCGCAATTGTAAATTGAGAATCTGATAACATGACATATGCAGGTCTGGATGATTCTATTAACGATAAGTACAGGAGTATTGTATTAGAAAAACTTAGGGAATTTTTTTTAAGAAAACAGTAATACCTTGGTCGAGGACTACGGCTTCTTGACCTTGATACTGGCTCTATTATCCTCCCTTCTTTACTGAAACCCATTAGCATGTAGTAACAGTCAACAAACTACGACTTAACAAAGGAAGTAAATGGATAACAACAAGAATTTTGAAATAAACTTAACAATGGCTCTCCAAAAGTTTAAATGAATTTTTTTGAAGGCAAGACATTATGGAAAGACATCACAGGGAAAGATTTCAAATTGAACTGTAAATTTATAACAAAATATCCTCAATTTTCAGAAACTAATAACACTTGTAAGCGACATAAACATAGTTCACCTATGAACAAGATAATACTATATATCAAAACAATAATGACTTACATTCGTTCTGCATTAGGACCATATACACTTGTAAGCAACATAAACATAGTTCACCTATGAACAAGATAATACTATATATCAAAACAATAATGACTTACATTCGTTCTGCATTAGGACCATATTTGGCAAATTGCACCATAATCTCTCTGCCATCCACAACACGGCCTGACATAAACCACACAAGAAATCAAAATTTTCATTTTAATTGTAAAATAAACAAATTGTAGTAAAACGTTGCAAAATACCGAAACTTCTATGGGGTTCAAATGACAAAACCAAACTTACCATCTAATCTATCAACAGCTTTTTGGGCTTCATCGGCATACTTGTAACGAACAAATGCAAATCCACGTGAATCACCAGTCCTAACAAATTTAGGTCTCAGAATATTGCTAAATAAGGACAATCACAAAAACTACAAACACAATTTATGCGGAACCATACCTAATGGCAATAAGGGAGGTAAAAAAAATGAATATAACAAAAGAGCCAAATAGAACCTAGTGGACTATTATTCTATTAATGTAACCACATGGACAACTAAAAAAGGCCAATATGCTTGCCAAAGTTTCTCACGGCCATCAGTGTCACCCAGTAAAGTAGAACATGCAACATTAGATAATTAACGAAAATGCCTATGGAGGAAAAAGATAAAATTAAGCATTGTGTTTATCTTGTTGTCATTATTGTGACATGCCAGGACATATTAGCATAATTAAATCCGCATACACCTTTTTTTCGTCAACAATATTGTCACGCATAGCGGCTCATCAAGAGCTATCACTCTTCTAGCTTGGAATAATAAAAAAAATGATAAATTTCTAACAATTGATATAACTAGACACAACAGCAAAATTAACCAGCAGTCTTTTTCTCAATAATTGGTTTCGAGAACGACTAGCACCTCATCAACAACCATAGCTATTTTAGCTTGCAATTTGAATAAACACAATTGTGTTGAATCCTAACAAGCGAGCTAGTAGTTTGTCTTACTTGCAAGTATGCACAATTATAACCCAATTCAGAAAAATTCAAAAAAAAGCATCGGTCGTAAATGAAACCACAGGATCCCAAGGTCATAAATTCTATAATACACAATAACTAGCCGTGAGTTGGAAAAATAATAACATTGTATTATGTGCCTGTCACTTACAGGACCCGAGTAATTAAAAAAAATTGTGACTAATAAACCAGCAATGATTATAATGTCCTGCAATTGCATATAAACAGTCAATCAAGCAAATCATACAATACAATACCTATAAACATGATCTCAAACCATAACTAATAAATTCACACTGCGAACATGACATGCTCTGTTACTTCCCATGATTTACCAAATACATTTTATTTACACATTTTAAGACCATTAACCATTATCGTAGGTAAGGACTCAAATCATGGCCCCAAATGCATTAGTAATACAGAAACCAATACTTTAAATCCATGAATAATACAAAAGTAAATACCTAAGCACAAATCAACTAACTCATGGATAGAAACTTATTCCTTTAGTGTGTGTAGTCATGGCCTCAAATTCATTAATAATACAGAAACCAATACTTTAAATCCATGAATAATACAGAAATCATTACCTAAAGCACAAATCAACCAAAACATCGATAGATACATATTCCCTTAGTGTGTGTGTGTGTGTATACACACACATACATATATAATCATGGTTCATATAGTCATATGCTAATACAGAAACAAATACTTTATATCCATGAATAGTACAAAAACAAATACCTAAAGACACTAATCAACTAAAACACCAAGAAATACATACTCCTTTAAAGTGTGTGTGTGTTTATAAATATATACACACATACATATATAAGCATAGCGTAAATGCATTAATAATACATAAACCAATACCTAAAGGAACAAATCAACCAAAACACCGATAGATACATACTCCTACACACATACATTAACCAATCATGGCTCAAATGCATTAATAATACAGAAACCATTACCTAAAGGCACAAATCAACCAAAACATCGATAGATACATACTCCTACACACACATATATAATCATGGCTCACATGCATTAATAATACAGAAACCAATAGTTGAAAAACATGAATGATACAGAAACCAGTACCTAAAGGCATAAATCAGCAAAAACACCTGTAAATACCTACTTCTTTTGTGTGGTGGTGTGTGTGTATACACGTACATATATAATCATGGCTCAAATGCATTAATAACACAGAAACCATTACCTAAAGGCACAAATCAACCAAAACATCGATAGATACATACTCCTTTAGTGTGTGCGTGTGTGTATACACACATACATATACATATATAATCATGGCTCAAATGCATTAATAAAACAAAAAACCAATACTTGAAAAACATGAATAATACAAAAACCAATAACTAAAACACAAGTCAACCAAAACACGTATAGATACATACTCTTTTAGAGTGTGCGTGTGCACTGGCGGAACCAAACTGAGTCTAGAGGGGTCACAGGACCCTCTGGATTTTAAAATAATTTACCAAAATAGCCCTGGAATTGTGATATATTACATTTAAGATGTATAAACCTAGCTTTCCTGCCCCTTTTTTCATTACTTTTACTGTGATTTTCTCTATATAGAGTTGGAAACAAGGTTAATGCAAGCTCAATTACCTTTTTCTCTGATTGTACGAGCTTTTGTAAACAGAAATAATATTGTTATATAATCACCTAACACACTGAATAACACCCTAGCAAAATGAATATAATTGTGCTTTTTGTAAGTAACAGTCATGGCCTCAAATGCATTAATAAATAATAATACAGAAACCAATACTACATAATATATAAATATATATATATAATTGAGAGATAAAAACCTTTTGTCTCGGGGGATGAAGACATCGACGACCTTGCCGTATTTTTCAAATAGGGGGAACAAATCATCAGCTGAGGTTCCTATTAATTTACAAATTTAACAAAAAATAGCATATATCGATACTATTATAACAGATAAATTGAATGAATTGATTAATAAATTAAATGAGTAATTGGTTATTACTGAAGGTGATGTTGAGGACGAGTAGAGAGTATGTGTCCTTGATATCCGGAGGTCCTGACCTTCCAAAGTGCGACATTATCACTGTATTTACTATTTATATATATATATATATATATATAGAGAGAGAGAGAGAGAGAGTGAGATGGCTGCTAGGGCTTTTGAGAAGGAAGTGGCGATTTATTAATTTTAGAGAAGAGGGGTTTGGAGTTTGGGGTATAATTACATATTTAGTTCGTAAGTTTTCTATTATTACTTTTATGTTTTTTATGTTTTAAGAACTACACTGACAGTTTTATGAAAAGCATCGGTAACGGTAGAGGAGGAGGACATCAGGTGAAAATTAAAGAGAGGGAAAGAAAAAAATGGGTAGAGATTAAACAGAGTATGTATTTTTCGACTACTAAACAACTTTTTTTCACATAAAAACCGTAATTTCAAAATAAAAACCGTAATTCAAAATTACGGTTTACCTTTTTATTTTATTTTTTATTTTTTTATGAAAAAAATCATACAAAATCTAAAAATATTTACACTAGTTAACAAATGAGTAAAAATATTTCAAAATTAATTCTATTTTTTTTTTTACTGATTTTTATTAAATTTTTGTCTTTTATTGCTACTTTTTACAAAAGATACCACAAAAATTGTAAAATCAATACAAGATAGTTGTAAAATTAATATCTAACTTTTCCAACCATATTTTGTTAATTTTACATTTTGTAGTATTTTTTTCTAAAAAGTAACAATAAAAGATATAAAAAAAACTGTAAAAAAATTTTCAATTAAAATTAAAATATCTTTTATTCACTTTTTAAGTATTATAACTATTTTTAGATTTTTTTTAACGATTTTTTACACAAAAAAAATCAAAAGTAAAATAAACATATATTAATTTCTTCTTTTTCTTTTAAATAAACATATATAGAGAGACAAATAGATACAAACAGATAGAAAGGCGGAACCCTGCGTCAATAGACGGCCAATTCTCTCGATGAAATCATCGTCACGCAGACCCCCTCCCCTCCAACTTTCTCGTGTGTTAAGTTTGGCCTCCTCCTCATCGTGCCGCAGAGAGACAACGAACCATTGTCCGTTAATGATGCTGAATGGTGGTCTTTATTTATCACTTGATTTGTAAATTCAAAAATTAGCCCTACATAGTATATAGTCCATATATTTGTACTTGACAAAAAGAATATACTCCATTCCTAAGAAACTTACAAAATAATTGTTATTTTTATGAAAAGTATAGTACAAGCTAAAGCATAATGCTATTATAAATCTATAGTCTTAACAACCCTCGAGGTTTAACTAATAGCGTTCGCTATGCTAATTTTAAATTAATTCCATTCTTACAGAACAATAATAAAAAACCTAAATAGAAGGAATTAAAGGTTGAAAAGAAATCATGAAATATAACATCAAATGTAATTCAAGTTTTCAAAGCAATTTTTTATTGTTAGTATTCAAGTAATATTTCCAAAATTTCTAAACTTTTCCTTACTTTTTGTTGTAGGTAGATTTACATTTTTTTGTTACGATTATTAGGAACGAGTTATTTTTAAAATTTGCATCGGGCTTATTGTAACTCCGTCCCGGCACTCCCAGGTGGCTCACAAGAAGTGTTCTATAGACCGAATGATCAACCAATTATTAAGCGGCACTAAACACGATTAAAGCACCAATCGTGCCTATTTCCATAGATACTAAAAAATAGCATTGGAAGCGTGACTGAAAACCATTTAACCCGCGAAACGAATTCAAAATTCAGAGCTAGAGTTAGAGAGAGAGAGAATGGAGGTGAAGACGATGGAAGGTGAGAACAAAAACGAATCAGCAGCTGAAAGAAAGAGACGTGTCCTCATCCGAAGTGCGAAAACTGCAAATCTACTCTCTTCCCTGCATAACCGCCTCGCCATCTCATCACTCAAACTCACTCAACTGGTCTCTCTCTCTCTCTCTCTCTTTTTGTAATTTTGTTTATATACACATACATATATATACTACATGCAATCCGGTACTCGACTAATTTATCATTTTAGTTTTTTATTTCTATGTTTTACCTTTCATTTATTATTTATATATACGCAAATATACAGACATCAATTTGTACACTTTTATGCAAAAACGCTCCAAATCAAGAGTTGATTAATGCTATTGTTTACATTTCATTAATGATATACTACATGTATGTATATGTATATATGCAGTCGAGTTCTGGATTAATAAATAGTTGAGTAATTTACATGGTTTACCTTTCATCGATGATATATATGTATGTATATGCATATAAGAAATCCTGGATTAATAAATTAGTTGAGTAATGAATTTATATGGTTTACCTTTGATTGCTGATATATATGCATGTGTATATAAGCAATCACGTACCGGATTTAAAAAAATCTGAGTTATGAATTTATATTTTTGATCTTTGGTTGATGATATAAATGTGTGTATATGAATATAAGCAATCCAGTACTGGATTAATAAAATAGTTGAGTTATTAATTTCTATGGTTTACTTTTGATTGATGATATATATATATATATATATGTATGTATTTATATGTATATAAGCAATCCGGTACTGGATTAATAAAATAGTTGAGTTATTAATTTCCATGGTTTACCGTTGATTGATGATATATTATGTATGCACTCCGGTACTGGACTAATAAATTAATTGAGTTATTAGTTTCTATTGCTGACCTTTGATTAATGATATACTATGTTTGTATACGTATTTAAGCAATCCCAAATCTCTGTGTATATATAAGAAATCCAGCACTGGACTATTTAATCAGTTGAGTTTTTAATTTCTATGGTTTACCTTTGACTGATGATATATATATATATATATAGATGGATAGATAAGCAATCCGGTACTGGATTAATTAAATAGTTGAGTTATTATTTATATGGTTTACCTTTCGTTGATGATATATATGTATATATTCAATCCAGTACTGGGTTAATTATTTAGTTGAGTTCTTAATTTTTGTGGTTTAGCTTTGATGGATGATATATATGTATGCATATGTATTTAAGCAATCCGGTAGTGGATTAATAGAAATATGAGTTATTAATTTATGTGGTTTGTCTTTGATTGATGATATATATGCATGTTATATATGCAATCCAGTGCTGGATTAATAAATTGGTTGAGTTATAATTCACATTATTTTACCTTTGATTGATGATATTTATGTATGTGTATACATGCAATCCGGTACTGGATAAATTAGTTGAGTTATTAATTTACATGGTTTACCTTTGATTGATAATAAATGTATGTATATGTATATCTGCAATCCTGTACTGGATTAAAAAAAAATACTTCAGTTATTAATTTCTATGGTTTACCTTTGAATTTTGATTGATGATATATATGTATGTATGTGCATGTATATGTATATATGCAATCCGGTACTGGATTAATAAATTAGTTGTGTTATTAATTTCTATGGTTTACCTTTTATTGATGATATATATGTATGTAAATGTATTTATGCAATCCGCTACTGAATTAACAAATTAGTTGAGTTATCAATTTTTATTGTTAACCTGTGACTTGATGAATCTGGTACAGGAGGAGGAAACAGAGCTGAGGAGAGAGAATGAGGATCTGAAGACGAAGCTGTTTCTGGAGAAGGTGAAGAATCGGAAGATCAAGCTATGTGGATTTGCTGAGTTTCTTCTCAAGATAGTGGTTTGTATCAGTTTCTGGCTGTTTTTTATGTGCATCGTTTTCATCTTCTGAAAATCGGTGTGGTTCGATTAGGGAAGTTGAGGCTTAGTGTCGTGAATTTACTTTGAAGAAAATGTAGTTAGGTGATGTTTGGATTTGTGTTTGGCTTACGAGGTCTAGTTTATCTGTGTATGTACCTGGAAGAATGCATATGATTAGGTGTGTTTGGGATTAGGTTTGGCTTATCTCGGCCTTGATTGCGCTGATGTGTTTTAACCTAATTCAGAAATGCTGAAGTGTTTTACAGATTAAATTTGATATATTCAGAAGGTCTGATTAGGTGTTGGTTCGGATTCTGTTTGGCTTATCTGGACATTTATCGGTTTAAGTACTGCTTATGTGTAATGTGTTGTAATTTAGTTTGGCATTTTTTTAAAAGTGTTTTACTAATTAGATTCAGAATATCACCGTTATAAACTTACTTTCCGACATTCATCACACTCTTATATCTGGTGCTCTAGATTAACCTGGTGAAAATCATCAGTCAATTTGCTTACTAAATGTAGGATGAACCAAGTATTTGCCTTTCTTTCGGGATTTCTTTACTCTTTAGAAGCTACAATGGAAAAAAGCCTATTCTCCTATCACTTGTTCTTTTATAAGAACGATGATATGATTTTATGTGTATGTTCTTGTGACTTTCATTTTGACAGCTAACCTGCAGTTAGTAGAATGAAGGAAGAAGATTGTTCTTTACAGTCAGTTGTAATGCATCTCCAATGAAAACTTGTTAGTTATTACATTTGTCCATTACTGAGGCACCTTTGATACAGATTAAACCATATCTTCAATTAACTTTGTTTCTTATTAGGTTTCATGTAGTTGGATTTAAAAGACTATTGAGACGTTATCTAGGCTTATGAAGCTGTAGATCCATATCAAGTGAAAAAAGGGTCACAGAAACTTGATAATCAAACTTTGTACACACATGAACAGGTCCAGATTTCCATAATACCTTGTACCGCATCATATTGTATCTCTAATACACTGTCAATCAGAATTGATCTCAAAATTATCCGTTCTAGCAAAAGCTTGCAAGTACCGAGTATAGACGCAACAGTATATGATAGTTCTAAAGACTAAGAATACACCAGTGTAAAGTGACACCTACATACAGTACAAAATAGCTTTACACTTAAAGAAGAATATATCAATTAAAGTGGGAGAGAGTGAACAGTTTTCGTTGATCGCCTGAACAGAGGGATGTATAAGACGTATGCTGTACAGAAGCAGTCTTAACAGTTAATCAGGAACAATTTTCATCTACGTTGCGTTTATTCGGAGGAAGCTGCAAATGAAATATAAAATCATTAGTAAGTTTGATTATAAGTATGTAAAACAGTAATAAAAATTGGCTTAGATACTAAACTTCCAGATTTGAAATGTTGGAAGCAGTTCTTATCATGAGAAAATCAGCTAATAGATAAACAAAGAGGCACTCTTCACTATTTTGATATTCTATCAGTCTATATCCTAATTTTAATAGAGGCGAAAAACACAAATATCTGTTCGACAATGGACATATGTGCAATATGATAATCCACTGTAATAAAGTTTCTCGAAATGAACAGGTGACGTGGATGCACCAAAGTGAGAGTGAACTCTTAACACCAAACTCCGAGGATATACAGCATACTACCAACTATAGGTGACAAGTCAACTTTTTACAAGATTATATATCTAGAAACTTAAAATTGGAAAAGATATACTGATGGTATCTCCAAGAAAATTATGTTCAGTAAGAAGTACTCCATACGAATCTAGTTGAACTTTATATTTTGCATATTTGAATAGAACTACTTACTGCTAATCAAATGCATAGGGATCATCGGCATATGGATTCAGGGATCCTTCTGAGAACAAATCACCTATGTTGGAAGGGTTTGTCTTGGTTGCTTTGATGCCCTGCAAAAGGACCAATCCAATTTAAATGAATTTGTAATGCCAATGAAGCATATAGTTGGAAACAAACTTGATTCGAAGTTGACAGCCTTAGTAGAGGAGAAATAAGAAAAATTTGCAGTTTTATGCAGTAAATGACATTATTGACTTGTAAATTGTAAACTCAGATTTTCGTTATTCAACTAATTATGAAAATACTGCCACTTCAAAACCTTGCTGAGATAAGTCACTCATCATAAGATATTGAACAACAAAACATGATAATCATCTTTCTTTTTCATTCGGAATATTGATTTCTGAGCACCAAATTTATAAAATTCACTACCTCGTTGTGAGAACAGTGTCTAGTTACCTTACGCACAACACTCGGGGTATTGACTTTGGGCGTCTGTTTTTTCTGATGCTTTCTTGGTTCCTGCAAAAGACCATAAATAATTAATGGAAGAAATAAAACGCAGAATTTGATACTATGCCCTGATTCTCTAGGACTTTCACAACTGACAGGGTTTGTTTCTATCAGAGCTAGGAAAAAAATATATACCGCAAACATGACAGTACTCTTAGTCTTTCTCCGCTTGGTAATTGTTCTTCCATTTGCTGTTTCAACTTCATACTCGTGATGTGTTACCTGCCACGACAGGAAAAGCAAAAATGTCAGATAATTACAATTGTTTACCCGAGTATTCTAATCGACTGAAATGGGGAAAAAGTCTGAATAGCAACTTACCATCAAAATGTTACTTAAATATTTAAACTGGAATAAGGGTGTAAAACTAGGCATGCACAAAAAGAGAAACCGTCTGGTGCCCCCTTAAAGAGATTTAAAACAATTAGAAATAACTGACCTTCCTACTATGCTTAGGAATATTCATTACACTTCCCGGCTTCCCCTTCTCCACTTCCTTCATCATATTTGTTACCGGAGTCTGCGATTCCCTGCAATAAGGGGAATCCTGAAGACCAAATATTCACTAGATTTAAGACACATATATAACAGATTTAACGAAGACACTGAATTTTAGTAACAGAACTGATTGCATTTTCTTTAATACCTCCTCTGGTTCACTCTCCACATTGACTGGAGCACGCTGAGTTCTCTTACTGCCATCCGAATTTATTGTCTTCGAATAATTCTGTAACGGTTGAAAAGATTATAATCACATAAAAAGTTGCTACTGATAGTGTGTGTAATCATTCACATCAGAGCAGTCTAGCAGGTTGATAAACATTCACAAAGACATTATTATTCTGTATCATCGAAATAATTCACAAAGTAATAGTGTCCATTGAACAAAAACAAGCAGTCAAAATAGCAGAGAAAAACACTTCACAGAGTAAGTAAAATATCTGGAATGGCTGAGGAAGATCAGAGAATTGGCACGCATTGCATAATGCTTCATGTTCAGTCTGGCGTCAATTTTATTTTTCAGTTCAGAAAGTGCTTATGTTATAACAAATTTTCAAAAACTCAAGGTTTTTCATAGAAATTAATTATTTACGTAGAGCACGTAAACCAACTAACAAAAAGGAACGTGTGGTTAATTTCCTTATTGAAGACCGTATCAATCGAATATAGCTTAACAAAAAGAAAGCGGTAAAAGAGGTCATATTTTTAAGTAGTTGATAAATCCATGCCATGTAAAGAATGAGTTCGACTGCATGGACATGTTTACAAGTCTATGGAATCAAAATTCAGTTTATATTATTTGCAGCATGCCTAGATGTATAATTGGACTATGGAAAACAAAATGCCGAGTGCCAAGGATTTTCTAGTGGAGCTACATTTTTCAACCCTTAATCAATCTAACTACTCAAAGCTATGACGTGGGCCAATGTCAAAAATACACTAAACAAGTACACCATCGACGATTTATTGGTAGATTTACTTTCACAGAGAATCGATATTACGACCATGAGGAATTTTTTTGGTAAGGTTGTGAAGAGGGTAGCTTAATTCCACGATCAACTAAGGCAAGGCGAAACAAGTGTTGCTCAATCATGTTAGCCTATATGGGAATGACTTGGATTATTATGCACGCCAAAGGTATATAAAATGGAAACAATCCTAGTGCATTGTCCTGAAAATTGTTAATGGATTCAGCGTATGCAGGAATGCTTGAGTACATACTTGACAAGAAAACAGAAAGAGGTAGAGATATGAAGCTGCTGACCTTTTTTGAACTGACTTCTTGATCCTCCTGTGGCTTGTCACCCATTACTTTCCACTGCAATTGCAACAACGCCCTTTGCTTTTCTTCCTGTTAGTGGGCATGTCTGCTCATAAGGAATAAAAGAAAGCACGTAATTTCTAAACACAGCACACTATCAAAGAAATGTTCACCTTGTCTTTCTGGGCTTCCAACTCTTCTTGAAGTTCCCTGCACTGGACTTCATGATTACGCCTTAAGGAACTTAAATGACCTTCGTACTCGGTCTTGAGTTGCATCGTTTTCTGGAGAAATTTATCCAAAGTTGGGATGTGATCAATTTTATAAGTAAAAGACTGAATTTTCATCCTATAGTACCTGTCTCAACTCATTTTCAGTTTGAACTTTAACACGCTTTAACTCTTCATTGTGGTTGGATTTCAAAGTCAGTTCCTTCTTATCATGATCCTGTTGCATACGGGTGACCTACAAAACGAATATTTAAATGATCATTAATAAAGCTGTATATCACTTAAAATACGGAAAAACACTACTCTGTAGAATTGCCAAAAAAAACATAAACAAAGTGTTAACATGATACGATTAATATGCTTTCCTAAAAGAATGTAATTAATAGAGAAGCAGCACCTATTAACTGTCTAATATATAGTATCATTATAGTTATGTAATGCAGACATATCTACAAGAATATATCAATTCCTGCATTCGATCTGCTCCAAGGGATCGCGGCTCCAATTCAAAATTTGTGGTGACATACAAGAATTGTTCCTTGACATTCACATTCCCAGGTTTCTATATTGTAAGATAACTTACAAATAGATTACTTAAGATTGTATACTGATGCTATACCGAAAGGATTTCCAATTCTGTTTCGATATGTACCTAAATTGGCTATCTATAATGACCAAGAATTTCAGATTCAAGTGTCATACAACAATGAACAATGTGCTAGCAGTAGCTAGACATCTGCATCGTCCTTATTTTACTATATTGTCAGAAAAGGATAAATGACACCTGAAAAGGTTGGTAATATCAACATTATTGTTTGAGTTGACAGATGAATTGGCATATATATGTAGTGATGAAAATTTATAAGACAGACTTACGTGTTTGATTATCATAACGAATTCGTTAGATCAAAAACAGCAGTCATGGGAAAAAAAGTAAGTATTCCAGTTTTTAGTTCAAGGTCCATTTATTTATGAACCTTTTAGGTTCAGCATTCTTTGTGTAAATTGCAAAAATATCACATGCCTTCTCATCAGATGTAAGAAAGAAAATTGTCAACTATATATTATATACACTGGAAAAGCATTAAATTATTATATTGGAACCCTGTCATAGACAGCAAAATATAATCAGAGGGAAGCTTGTTCTTAAAATTACAGTGACTTAAACTCCTCACAAGTAAAACCAATAGACTTGCACAAATTATTTAAATTAAGTTTACGTGAAATGACATCTGTTATTTGGGTAATCATAACTCTTCATGATGTTCAAGAAACTATTAAATTGATTTGAGTTTAGACACAAACCAAATTGGCATGTTCCTCTTGTATGCGCACCAAATACTTCCGTGATTCTTCCTTGCATTTTACGACCATCTCTTCGCTTTTCCTATCCATTTCTTGAAGTGCTTTTTCAGCCTGGAAGGCAATCATGTAAGCCACGTATTTATTTTATTGGACAAATATTTCAATTTGAATATGTTACGAGAGAACCTTTTCTTTCTCCACATTAAGACTCTCCAGTTTATCAGCCTCAAACTTCCTTCGAATATCATTAATGGCCTAGTAAATGTAAACTCCAAAAATAAGCTTAGGAAAAGTTGAAAAAGATTTAAGAAGAAAAAATTGGGAAATGGTAAATCTCAGTACTTGGTCATTTCTCAGAGATAGTTCCTTCAAATGCCTTGACAGCTCTGATTGTTTACATTCTAACATCTGATCATATTGTCTCCTAGCTTCAATAAGTTTGTTTTCAGTATCAGCAAGCAACAGCTGGACCTAAAATCATTTACTGCATTAGTTTCTTATTGATGTTAAATTTTTTATATATTCCAAATAGTGAATATAACTTGATAGAAACCTCTGATTTCTGATCTTCCAGCAGCTTCTCTCTTTCTGTAAATTGGAGAATAAGCACTCCCTTCTCCTCTACCAGGGTTTGAAGATCACTGACCTGCTTCCTAATTGATTCAACCAGTTGCTCATTTTTTGCAATCTCCTTTTTCATATTATCCGCTTCTTCCGTTTTGCTCTGTATCTCTTCCAACAGCTTAGCCGTAGAATCTTTACTCTCTGACTCTAATGCTGATTTTTTTGCCAGCAAATCTTGCTGCATAGAATAAACATACAGGAAAAAGAAAACTGTTAGGCATATACCAATATAGATAAAATGATAAATGCCGAGTAGGTAAATAAGCTTACCAATTTCCTCTCAGATTCGCTTGAATTTAAGGCTAAAGAGTTAAGCTTTTCCTCTGACGTAGTGATCCGCAACTCCAATTGAGATTTTGTCGAAAGAAGACTTTCAATCTCGGATTCCAACTTCTGTATTTTCTCTTCTGCTACATGAATATCCTCTTTATGCTGTTTCAATGCAGATTCTTGATCTTTCTGAATCCCAATGATTTTACCACTTAACTCCTCATTAAGTAACCGTAACACATCTTTCTCCGAGGAAACAAGCAAGAATTTGTCGTGAATCTGGTCATACTGTTTCTTAGCACACTGTAAAGCAAGCTCTTTCTCCTCGTGAAGAAACTTGCAGTGAGAATCATATAGATTATTTAGATGAACAACCTTTTCCAGATAAGCGACACTTTGATTATCCAGTTCAACTATTTTTGCACCCAGAAGATTGATAAAATTTTCGAGATTCTTTATTTCTCTAAGAGCCACATCCAGTTGTCTACTAACTTTCTCATTGCTGGATATAAGGTCGCTCTTCTCTTTCACTAGGGTCTCTTCTGATGCTCTCGAGCTTTTAAGATCATCTTCCTTTAATCTCAAATTAAGATGTAAGTTCTCTGATTTCGAGTTTAATCTTTCTATATCCAATCGGTTTCCTTCTACTGTTGCTTCCAAATGTTGGACTTTAGTATCTGAGTGCAAAACAAAAAACGTCTAAATGAATACCACTGATACCAAAACAATAGCCTCTATAACTAAAGGATAGATTTGCAATTTTAATGACACCATTTTTATGATTTAAAAGTTGCAACAATTTGCAAAGTACACAAGTATTTCTATTTGAGTCTATGTCAGTTGGAACATGCACTTTCTACTAATATTACTCGAATAATTGAATGTTCCTTAAAGCAATAGAATAGAGTATGAAAAATTACCAATAAATGTGTTTCTTGTGTCAAGGTGTTCCAATCTTTCGAACCGAAAAGAGGCTTTCATGTATTTTTTGAATAACAATGTGGAGGGACTTTGTAATCTAAATATATATATACATATGTGATAGGGACAATGATCCCGTGATTCCCGTCCCAAGCACAGAATATTACTTACACCAAATAGTCTTCTAAAAATACTGAGCAAAGAAAACTCAAAGGCTATTTTGCTCTTTAAAAGTCTATGTAATATCTTTATCCGTTCTTGCAATTTGCGATGATAACATAATGCAGTAGTTACAACTTTTCACACAACCAAGCAGCATATTATTGACACTGTCAAACAGCAAACTTAGTTACCGGAACTTCAACTGATGGTTTAGATTCCAGAGTTAAAGACACAAAACCAAATAATGTAATATTGATAAAGTTCTACATAGATTCCAGAGTTAAAGACACAAAACCAAATAATGTAATATTGATAAAGTTCTACATTGCCTAGAGCCGATGTCACAGGTCTTATGAGATCATTCATCATTAGCAACCAATGACTTTATAAGGATGGATTCTGTTCGAGGCCTTGTGATGTATTTATTTGTTGCATGTATCATTTTTACAAACTAGTATGAATACTTCGAAGAGTTGGTACTTAATGGTGCTACATGGTACTTCAAATATCAAAACCCACTTTCATGAGAGCTCTCTGGTGTAAACTTTTGCCTAATATACTGAGTATAAGTCATATACTCAGATATAATACACAAGATAATAGTCTTTACTCTATCCACTAGGAAACTATCAACTGATGTGCCAGATAGCGTTAAAATGCCAACCTTTTTCTTCAGCGAGACTTGCAGCTTTGCAGAGCTCGTCTTTAAAAGACTTCTCCATGTCTTTTTTCTCAATGCTGAGTTTTTCAAATTCTTTCTCACCTGCATTTGACATTGAGTTATTCAACTTCAATAAAAGCATGGTAAACTCCTTCTTACTGTATAATCAACTTAAGTTTCAAGAACAAAACAAATAATGTAGTGATCTGGAGTGTCGTGAAGAAAAGATATATTACACTTGATAACAGCTTCCTCAGAAGTATCTAACTTCAGAGACAGAGTCTTCATCTGTTGGTGCAAATTTTCTAGAGCTGCTGCACTTGCAGATAGTTTATTCTCAAGAAACTCCTTGTCTTTCTCACCTGTAGAGGCATATTCAAAAGTCTAAGACAGTAAAGAGCATCTATGGCAAGATAGAAAAGAATTAAATACAAGAAATACACACCATTGTGAACTTGACCAGCTAAGTGTTGTAGAGTTTCAGTTAACTGATCACAATAAGTCTTTGTTGAAGTGAATTTAGATTCCAATCCTTTCCAAAGCTTTTCATCCTCTTTCCCCTTCACCTTCAGTTTGGCGTTTTCGTTAATTGCATTCTGAAGTTTCTCCTCCAATGCATGTCTGTACTCTGTTAACTTCTTCAGCTTACAGTTCTGCAGGTAGTAATGTTTTATCAAATAACTGAATTTTAGAAAACTATAAGAACTTCCAGCCAAAACGAACAGTACGGTGTTTTCAACCGCCTTCATGTCTTCCACTAATCATATATTTTACAGTACTACACATACGTGCTCATCTACTTTTTTTAACTTAGAATTCTATGAGCATCAAAGTTCATTATCAGAATGCTATCGATCCAAATCAAAAAAGGTACAAACCACTCTTTGAGTTGGAAACAGAATCACTATTACACTATATACAGTATATACACACTGAATCCAGTATTTATACTTATCTAGCATACACATGTATTCGCTGATACTAAAGGAATAATAGTCTAATACAGAGGTAAAACTCTAACTAAACTTATGTATCAGAAATTTGTTTTATCTTGATAAAAATACATCACTTCCAGTATTTACACATCAATAAACAACCCACAAACTAATACAAGCTTTGCATAAAATTAAATTAAAGTCACATTCAATCGCCATAACTACTTAAATACCAGTGACTAGTAATAACCAATGGTTGCCACTTAGTGGTGGTGGCTAAATAAAGAAAAACAAAAGGGTAGAGGGTAGGAGACCACAACATTAGAAGACCATAAAAGACAACATAACCACAACCTTTAGATTAAATCATTAAATAAATCTCAGCCCTCCAAATGAAACATTGATCTAATTTATTTTGGGAACCAAAACCAATTACAACTCCCGCCCATTTTAAAATAAAAAGGTAAAATAGGTCCATTTAAGGTAAAATATTTGATTTTTCTGGTGAAATAACAAAATCATTCTTTTAAGCCAAAGCAAAACCATGAACTGAGAAAAGTCCATACTCCATACAAGTCCATACTCATAATTTAGCAAAGCTAAAGTTCCAAAAAAACAAAATATCATACTTGGTTTGTTTGAGGGTTAAGTTAAACCCATGTGGTTAAACGCTGAGGAGAGTTTTCTCTCTCTCCATGGTCAGTGAAAACAAGTGGGGAATTAACTTAAATGGACCTACTTTACCATTTTATTTTAGAATGGGCAGAATTGTAATTGGTTTTGGCTCCCAAATTAAATTAGATCAATGTTTCATTTGGAGGGCTGAGATTTATTTAATGATTTAATCTAGGGGTTGTTGTTATGTTGTCTTTTGTGGTCTTCTAATGTCGTGGTCTCCTACCCACTACCCAAAACAAAAAGCTTCCCAAACACACTTAATCAGAAGATTAGATATCTCTATCAGGAGTCAGGACAATGTTTAACAAACTGAATAGTGAATAATACAAAAGGAACTACATGGACATCCCTAAGGCTAAGTGTTTTACTTGTAACCATCAGTTCAAAACGTAAACAAGCTTAAACCAATGAAAAAATATCGAATTTTAATCGCCAAAAGTTGAAAAAGTTCAGTTTCAGTTGAATAAGTACTAGCGATAAATCCAATTTAAGTAACTTAGAATGAGATATCTCAATTAATCGAAAAAATGCAACTACCAGAAATGTGTGCCTTCAAAAGTGCTGTAAGCATGTTGTACGATATAAACCTATGTATTCCATCTGAGATGAATGTGAATGAACAAAACCTCATCCCTAATCAATACAGATAAAACGTAACCTACAGCCTTTGATTCTTCAAAAGTAGGTTAAGACACCAAGCAGAATACTGTCACATCAAATGGTCACCCAGTAAACGAGAAATATTGATAGGAAAACATCTACAATATCAATCTTATAAATCAAGGTTCCTATATTTCCTTACAATTAAGTTTCTCACATTTATATCTGTTTTTTTCCCTCTTCACTCCCCATTTGAGTACCCACCATCCTCAACTTCATTCTTCCATTTAGACATGCACAAATGATAAAATAAAAAGGCCACATTCAATAGCCAAAAATATTTCAGTGACAAGTGACTGGTAAAATACCCAATATTTGCCACTTAGTGGTGGTGGGTAAATAAAAAAATAAAAAGTTTTTCAAACAGACTTGATCAGACTAGATATCTCTATCAGGGATGATTTTACTAACTAGAAATTGCAAAAAAAAATGCATGAATATCCCTAACATTAAGTGTTGTATGCTTACCATCAGTTAAAAATGTTTACAACCTTGATCTCATGAAGAAAATGCCCGACCTTAATTGCCAAACTACGATAAAAAATCAGATTCAATTGAATAACTATACATCCAAATTAAGTAACTTACAATGAGATATTTCAACTATTTCAGTTGAAAAATGCAACTACCAATAAGATGTTACATGTATGCCTTCGAAAACGCTTGTAAGCACGTACGAGTATAAAAACGCCTGAACTTCAAATCAAGGTTTTCACTTCAACCAATCATATCTAAAAATATGCCACTCTCTGTTAATACATTCCAGTTTTCCAGTAATTGTACAGTCCCCGTTCACTATACTACGTTCTATTATAATGTTTTCAGCTTAGAGTTCTACAGGCATCATACTTCATTATCAGAATGCTACACATCCGAACCACCCGCTAAACTGGATACATGCTATTCTCAATGTTAGTAAGCTGACTTTCAATGTTTTACATATTGAGTATATACACATGTACTCACTGATAATAAATCCTAGTATAGAATGCTACACATCCAGTTTACATATAACATTCCAACCTCTAAATCAATCGTATGTAAATTTGATAAAACAACCACCGATTTCCATTTGTTTGTACTTATATAGTTTATGCTTGTGCCTATCCATAATCAAGTACTAATGTAGAGAGGCCACAAATCCAAACTAAATTTACAAATCCAAATCGGATAAGATAGTTCTATCATGAATCTCTAATAACTACTTGCCGCGTTTGGGTGTTTGCTTGTTAGCAAGTATTAGTATAAAAAAAGCTATAGATCAACTAAACTATGACACCTTTTGACCACATTTAATCAAAGATGCACCATCCTTGATAATTTCATGCATTCAAGTTATTTTGCATTTCTAGACAATGTACACGCTTGCATATAATCAAGTTCTAGCACAGAGAGGCTACACTAGATACGCATACCGTTCCCTTAAATACTTCCAAGATCCAGAATCTTAACTAAAAATGTGTAACTCTCAGTAGAATACTTGCTTTCGAGAGTTTGCTTGTAAGCATGTACAAAGCATACAAAGGCCAAATATATAGTTATAAAAGATGCTTATAACTGCTTATAACAGAAAATGCATCATTCTCAACAAATCCATGCCTTCCGGTGAATCTTCATATGCAGTATACATACGTAATAATTTATATTCAGTTCTCTAGTATAGAGAGGCTACATAGTACAGATCGTTACATCCAATTCAAATCAGACCTCTTAATCGAGTAATTAGCCATTCAGAACAAAACACGTGCCTTCCTGCTTGTAATTATTCATAAATGCTTGATTATTATCAAATGCATCTTAAAAAGAATATTAAACTCTCAGTAGAATACTTGCCTTCGAGAGTTTTGCTTGTAAACATGTACTAGTAGTCTAATATACAAGGGCCAAATATACAATTAAATAAGATACTTCCAACTGCTTAGAAGTGCTCTCAAAGAATACATGTTTGGCAGTGAGTTAACATATGAAGTTTACACACATAATTCTTTAGTTCAAGTCCAAGAATAGGAAAGCTCACTATATACATCCAATTCAAAACAGAGAATTTAACCTCTTAATCGAGTAATTAACCATTCAGAACATAACACATACCTTCCTACGTATTAAATATACCTAATTGCCTGCTTATAATCAAATATGCATACACAAACTTCAAATTATTATTTTTTTACTTTCAACGGATTATAATTTAAAATATGCCACTTTCCACTAATACAGTAATACATAATAGATAAAACATTTCCGTCTTCCAGTAAATTTACAGTTGCTGTGTACTACACTATGTTCAATTGTAATACTTTCAGCCTAGAGTTCTACAGGCATCATAGTTCATTGTCAGTGTTAATTGATATTGTATATAATGATGATTGATATTGTAATATTCTAATTATGGCAGTGGCAATCTCCAAGATATGCCACATGCTTATTACTCACTACTATATAAAGAGATGGAGACAACCCTAATGGATATGTACTCAGTTTATACCCGTGCACGTAGGCTCAGCCGAAGCACATTAAATCTCCCGTGTCCTTTTACTGCTTTCATTTATATTTACATGGTATCAAGAGCAGGTTAATTAACCTAGCCTTCACTATAATAAAACCCTAGCCGCCGCTATCCACAAACCATAGCCGCCGCTATACACAACCTAAATTACAATTTTTTTTCTCTCCTTCCGAGTACAATTGCTCCATCTCTTTTCAGTGTTTACGCAAACTGTTACCTGCGTATTTTCGTCTGTTTATCGTCACCTCGACTGTTTTCGACACGTATTTGTTGTCGCTGCTCCTTTTTTTTTTTAGCTCAAACCAGGTTATATTGTTTCAGATCTGTGTTCAATTGGTATTTGGTACTTGGTTTTATTTATTTTGTCTTCGGTAAAATGTGTTTGTTGGCTGTTTAGTTTGCGATTCGTCTTTTTTCTGGGTTTGTTAAGTGTTTTCGCTGAGTTAATATGGAAAAGTCTCATATGCCTATGCAACTCACTACTATTAAATTAAATGGTGATAACTATCAACAATGGGCTAGAGCTATTAAAATGTCTTTAACTGGCCAAGGAAAAGAAAATCATCTAACCGAAAACAGTTCAAAAGAGGATAAAAACTGGAGTAAGGATGATGCTTGGATTGTTAGTTTAATATGGAATTCTATGGAGCCTAATATCTTAGATATGTGCAGCCATGTTGAAACTTGTAGTGAACTGTGGACTTGTATCACTGAGTTATTTTCGAGTAATTTATTGCGTATGTATGATCTATCTAGCGAGTATTTCGAGTTACAGCAACGTGAAAAATCTGTTAAGAGATTATTATGCAGGGGTTAAACGATTACATGAAGAACTTAATGTTGTTCTTCCCGTCTCTGGTGATGTTAAAAAAAATGAATAAGCAAAGAGAGCAGATGTCTGTTCTGCAATTTCTTGCAGGGTTGAAACCAGAATTTGAGCCAATAAAAGCGCAGATTCTAAGTGGAGCTGAATTACCGTCCCTATGTGAAACTTATGCTCGGGTATCGCGGGCAATATGTCAAAAGCCGACAATTAATATAACTTCCGATCGATCCGCTTTGGCGACTCAATTACCACAATCCTCATTTGCTCCTAATCATAATCGAAGTTTGAATGGAAATCGCATCGATAGTCGTAACTTGTATGGGAATCGTTTCGATAATCGGGGTAACAGTCGTACAAATCACCGGAATGATAATCGCGGTACTCGCACTAGTGTGGGGGGACGCGCTCCTAAAAAATGTACGCATTGCGGGAAACTATACCATACAGCAGATCAGTGCTGGGATTTACATGGTAAACCAGCCTATGTAGCTAACAATGTTGTCAATGAACAATCCGGTATATATGAACATGCTTCTAGGACATCGAAATTAGTCAGTATCTCACCCGAGGATTATTTAAAATACCAAAAGTACCAAGCTGATCAGTAGGTTGCTCTTTCTATTGCTTTGTACGCTCATAAAGGTTTAACCCAGTGGCATGCTTTTCTTCCAATTCCTCTCTACCATCTCCTTGGGTCATTGATTCCGGTACTACGGATAATGTGTCTGGTAAGATTGATCTTTTTAGTACTATTCCTCATTCAAAAACTCTTTCAAATGTTACATTGGCAAATGGAGCTACCACCAATGTTAATGGTATTGGTATTGCTCATCCTAGTTCTTGTGTCAAATTATCCTCAGTCTTATATATACCATCTTTTCCTTTCAATTTAATGTCCATTAGCAAATTAACTAAAGACTTCAACTGTTCAGTGACATTTTCTCCTCATTCTGTCACCATTCAGGATTTGAAGACAGAGGACGATTGGCGTAGCGCGTGAAGAGAGGGGTCTTTATCGATTTAGCGAGCATTCACTTCCTTCAGTTGCTTGTCACATTGCAGCCTCTCCATTAGAGATTCATTTTCGTTTGGGACATCCATCACTCGATAAGTTGAAACAGTCAGTTCCTAGTTTGAGTCATGTCAAATCTTTAAATTGTGAGTCATGTCAGTTAGGGAAGCATCATCGCATTTCTTTTCCACCCCGGATCAATAAAAATGTATATGCTCCATTCATGATAATACACTATGATGTTTGGGGTCCGAGTCGTGTCATTTCGAATTTGGGATTTCGTTACTTCGTTACATTTGTTGATGATTTCTCTAGAACCACTTGGCTTTATTTAATGAAAAATCGTTCTGAGTTGTTTTCTATATTTTTGTTCGTTTTGTGCTGAAATAAAAACTCAATTTAATTTATCTATTCGCATACTTCGTAGTGACAATGCAAAAGAGTATTTTACCCAACCCTTTGTAGAGTTTATAACCAATTATGGTATTATTCACCAATCTTTATGCACTTCTACACCTCGACAAAATGGAGTTGCCGAAAGAAAAAATCAACACTTAATTGAAACAGCTCGGTGTCTAATGTTTCAAATGAATGTCCCTAAACATTTTTGGAGTGACGCTGTCCTCACCTCGTGCTATTTAATTAACTGTATGCCATCTTCTATCCTTAAATGTGAAATCCTGCAATCTATATTATTTCCTCACATTTCACGGTTTCCTCTACCTCATCACATCTTTGACTGTATATGTTTTGTTCATCAACTTTCACCTGGAATTGACAAATTAGACCCTAGTGCTATTAAATGTGTATTTCTTGGTTATTCCCAAAAAGGCTATCGGTGTTATAGTCCCACTTTACGTAAGTTCTTTACTTCATCTGATGTCACTTTTTTCGAGTCAACCCCATATTTCAGTGAGAGTTACACTTCCACCACTCTTAATGATTTTCTTCCGCTTCCAGTAATACGACCGATGCCATTATCTCGATCTATCTCTGAAAATATTCCTGAATCATCACTTTCCAATCCTCCAGGCCATTCGAGTCGTGTATGGCCCACGGACAAAAGTGTATACCCGCTATCCAAATTGTTCGATAATTGAACCTCCTTCTAATGATGCAAGCCCTTCGCCCTCGTCCTCGACGTCTCCGAATCCCGCCACAGGCGATACTCTTCCAATTGCTATTCATAAAGGTAAACATGCATGCACCTCACATCCGATTTCTAATTGTCACTTTATGATCATTTATCGATTGTTCATGCTTCTTTCATCACATCCCTATCATCTGTTTCTATTCCTAAGTCTGTTTTTGAAGCATTGTCACATCCTGGATGGCGAGCAGCAATGGAAGACGAAATGTTTGCTCTTTATGAAAATAGTACTTGTATGCTTGTTCCTCTTCCTGAAGGGAAAACGACAGTCGGATGTCGATGGTATATACGGTAAAAGTCCATTCTGATGGTACGATTGATCGCTTAAAAGCTCGACTGGTAGCTAAAGAATATACTCGGATTTATGGCTTGGTTACATGGAGACTTTTTCCCCGGTTGCTAAACTAACATCGGTTCGTCTTGTTATCTCGTTAGCTGCATCTTGCTCATGGCCATTGCATCAACTGGATATTAAGAATGCATTCCTTCATGGTGATTTACAAAAAGAGGTATATATGGAGCAACCTCCCGGGTTTGTTGCTCAGGAGGAGTATGGCTTGGTTTGTCGCTTAAAGAAGGC
This sequence comes from Primula veris, assembly GCA_963682055.1. NCBI lineage: Eukaryota > Viridiplantae > Streptophyta > Magnoliopsida > Ericales > Primulaceae > Primula > Primula veris. The sequence goes on along the minus strand of OY821743.1, from coordinate 21,474,122 downwards.
ATTATATAGTTTGAATCAATCTCCGCGTGCATGGTTTGAGAGGTTTAGTGAAGCAGTTATGCAATTTGGTTTGCATCTGTCCTCTATCACCACTCTCCGACTGGTAGAATTGTGTTATTGGGATATGTAGACGATATTTTTCTTACAGGTGATGATTCGAATGGTATTGAAAGATTAAAATTGTTCTTAAACCGTCGATTTCACACAAAAGATCTCGGTGCATTGAAGTATTTTCTTGGTATCGAAGTTGCAAGATCTCGCTCGGGGATATCGCTTTCACAAAGAAAGTATGTATTGGATCTATTATCTGAGATAGGATTATTGGGAGCTAGACCACTTGACTCTCCTATGGATCCTAACACTAAGCTTATGCCAAACCAAGGCGACTTGTTAAATAATCTAGAAAATTATCGAAGGCTAGTTGGTAAACTAAACTACTTAACGGTAACAAGACCCGATATTTCTTATGCTACTAGTGTTGTCAGTCAATTTATGTCGTCTCCCAGAACAAATCATTGGGATGCCGTCATTCATATATTAAGATATCTTAAGGAGCACCGGGAAAAGGACTGTTATACCAGAATCATGACAACACCCATGTTAGGGGATTTACAGATGCTGATTGGGCTGGGTGTCCTTTTGATCGAAGGTCAGACTACAGGATATTGTGTATTTGTTGGTGGAAATCTTGTATCATGGAAAAGCAAGAAGCAAAATGTTGTTGTCAGGTCAAGTGCGAAATCAGAATATAGAGCAATGGCTCACCCCTCTAGCGAGGTATGGTTAAAGTATATTTTAGAGGAACTTAGTTTTAAATCTGCGAGACCTATGGATCTAGTTTGTGATAACCAAGCTGCCATCCATATTGTTAACAATCCAGTATTTCACGAGAGGACTAAACACATAGAAGTTGATTGTCATTTTGTTCGAGAAAAAATTATGAGTTATATCATAAAGACTAGTCATGTGAAGACAGAAGACCAACTGGCAGATCTATTTACAAAAGCACTGAGTGGAGCCCGGGTTAAATACATTTGTAACAAGCTTGGAACATATGATATATATGCTCCAGCTTGAGGGGTAGTGTTAATTGATATTGTATATAATGATGATTGATATTGTAATATTCTAATTATGGCAGTGGCAATCTCCAAGATACGCCACATGCTTATTACTCACTACTATATAAAGAGATAGAGACAACCCTAATGGGTATGTACTCAATTTATACACGTGCACGTAGGCTCAGCCGAAGCACGTTAAATCTTCGTGTCCTTTTACTGCTTTCATTTATATTTACAGTCAGAATGCTACACATCCGAATCAAGTAGTAAACATTTTCTAAACTGAGTATATGCCATTCTCGATGCTAGTAAGCTGATTTCCAGTTTTTACATATCGAGTACATACACATGTATTTGCTGATAATATGCACTAAAATAGAAAGCTACGTGTCCAATTTACATATAGCATTTCCAACCTCTAACTCTCGAGTCAGATGTATGCCAAAAACACCAATTTCAAGATTTTGTACTAACCGAGTATCTATATTTGCTTATCCATTATCATGTAGTGATGTAAAAAGGCCAAAAATCTCAACTAGATAGTTCTATCATCTTAATTGAAAATATGCATCTCTTATAACTACTAGCCTTTTGAGTGTTTGCTTTTTAGCACATCAGTACAAAAAAGCTACAAATCAAATTAAAAAAAAACCATTCAACTGCATGTAATCTAAAACATGCCATTCTCAAAACTAACATGCATTCTCATCATTTTTGCATCTCTAGCCAATGTCCGCGCTTGCACATAATCAAGTTCTAGAATGGAGAGGCAACACTACATACACTCCCATTCCATTACGATACCTCCAAGTGCCAAACTCTTAATTAAAATTGCGACTTTTGGTATGATACTGGCGTTTCAAAATTTGTTTGTAAACATGTACAGAGGCTAAATATATAGTCAAATAAGATACTTCTAACTCCTGATTTTGATTGAAAATACATCATTCTCAACAAATAAATGCATTCCCGTGAGTTCGCATATGCAGTTTATACATACGCAATTGCTATATTCAATCATTTAGAACAGCAAAGGCTGCACAGTAAAGCATCGTCACATCCAATTCAAATACGATAATTTTAACCTCATAATCGAGTAATCACTAATTTGCGACTCTGAGCAAAACACAAGCCTTCCTACGTATCAATTTGACATAAAATGCTTGCTTATAATAGAAAACAACTTTAAATGCATACATTAACACATATACAGAGATAAATATGTATATATATATAGAGAGAGAGAGAGAGAGAGAAACTGTACCGCCAAATCGAGATCGGTTTTGGCAGAAGCTTGCTCCTTCACCAATTTTTCTGCCGATTAACAAAATCAATTACAAAATCACTTGGAAATTCAGATAAACTCAAATTACTTTCTTGTTAAGCATAATTGACCCATAAAACACTCAGATACTCACATTACTTCATTTTTAAGCATAATCGGCCCAAAAAACACTCAGATACTCAAATAAACTCAAATTACTTCATTTTTAAGCATAATCGACCCAAAAAACACTCAGATACTCAAATAAACTGAAATTACTTCATTGTTAAGCATAATCGACCCCAAAAACACTCAGATACTCAAATAAACTCAAATTACTTCAGTGTTAAGCATAACAGACCCAGAAAACACTCAGATACTCAAATAAATTCATAAATCAGCAAATTAACACAAATTACCTGCAGTTAGCTTCAAATTCGCGAAACTTCCGAACGAAGCCGAATCGGACGGAGGCCTAGACGAAATCGAGTAGTTTTTCGTCACTAAATTGGTAGAACTAGATAGCGATTTGTAATTATCCAAACTCCTCATCGCAGATAATCCTACTAGCTTCTGCATCTCTTTATGTATATACAAATCGATCTACAGATATATATATATATATACGTATATATGTGTATGTGTATGTATCTTCTCTTCAATTTTGATTTGAAGAGATTAGAGAGAAAAGGTAGAGAGAGAGAAACCCTAGAATTTGATCGGAGCTCTCAGGGTTTTTTAGAGAGAGAAGTGAGGAGAGAGAGTGAGGCGGTTGGAAATGAATTGGGCGCCAAGGATTGGATATTTAGAGAGGTGGGATTCTCCCGCTCGGGGTCCATTTGACCAGGTTTGACCGGCGAATTTTGTAAGGTCGGTGATACTGAATAATATGAAGGATCGAGATCGGTGCAAGGATGGGTTCCTTTTTCTCGAGATCAGTGCTTATAGTTGTGCGCTTGTATATACCGTTTTCTCGAGCTTGACAGTTTGCATTGCTTGTAACCAGTGTGTTTCGGATATTGCTGGTTATCTGACTCCTCCTCTGATTCAAATTTTTTAAAGTTCGTAATGCACTCATGATTTAGAGTTTTATGATGAAATTAAAATAATACAATAGTTTACATTTATGCGTGAGTTTTGTAATTTTATTTTTATATAATTTTAATATATAATATAAGATATATTAAAATCATTGATTTTTTTACTATTTTTAAATAATACTTAAATTTAAATTGATGTCAACTAGGGTTCTATAATTTTGTTTGAGTTTTTATTGTGTTGTAAAATTATTTTTTAATTTAAAAAATCATAAGTTGTATTTTATATATTAAAATTATATAAAAATTTTTTACAAAACTCACGTATAAATTTAGACCATTTTATTATTTTAATTTCATCTGTTATATGAAACTCTGAAAAATGTGAGTGTATTATAAACTTTAAAAAAATTGAATCACTCCTCCTGCTAAGGGGATGACGCCTCATTCGAAAACATAATCTTGTCCAGGACAAACTTTTCGTCTTGCGTCGAAAGGCACGATTGATCCCTCACTTGGAAGAGAGTCATCTTTTAGGTGATGGTGTATTGAAACGAGCTAATATTCTTTTACCATCATGAGATCGAGGGCTTCATCTATGCTTAGACATGTCTATTGTCTTTTCCTTTTCGTTCTTGTTTTTTGTATCCGAAATTGGTGAGGCAGCACATAAAGTAAATGATAGGAATGTGACTAAACAAGAAAGACGTTGCGTATCAAACGGCCTCCTTTTTTGCCCTTTTTATCTTGGAGTTCGACAGAAAATTTTGTTTCACGCACTGCAGAGATTCTATACAGTCTGTCAGTCGAGTTGTTGTCGGTTAGGGGAGTGTCACCAGTTAAGGTTCTAGCCTCTATTAGACAACAACTCAATTTTACTATCCAAAATGACATGTTTGACGGTTTTCTAATGCGTTCTAGCGGATGATTTAGATGTTATATGAATTTATTCATGTGTAACTTGTTTTAACGTGTATTTTGTTGCTTTTCTGTAACATTACTTTTATCAGTTATAATGATTTTTTTTTTTATCAGTAGCGTGAAAAATATACTGTAATTTAATAAAACGGACATACTTTATTTTTTAAAAAAAAATTGGGTCATGAAACACTTAGATTGATTGAAACATAAAATATGAAATAAATTGTAAACCGGTACTACTTTAACATCTTTATTAATATCACTAATCTTTTATATTATGATATGCTACCTTTTTATAAATATGTTTTAGTGTATCAATGGAAATTAGTGCACCTACATTAGATCTGATCTGCTCAAGCAGTACGCTTATGATCAGTTAGGTTCAAAACTTTATTCCTTTTAACTCTTGTCGCGGGCTTTTTACCTAATTTCGTTTAATCACCGTCTTATTTGCTTAATCCCGTTTAACCTGTTAGGTCTTTAGGCTTTACTCCACTTAATTTGAGCCTATACTGAACTTTTAGAATACTGATTTCATCTATTTTTTCTTTTTTTGAGAGACTAGAGTATGAGCATCTTCATATTTTTTAAATTCAAGTTCAACCAAAATTGATACGTACTACAAAAAATCGGTTCAACCAGTATCTCCATGCTCTTAGCTTTCAGGGTGTTAAGAAAATAAATCATCGAGATAATAATTGATTTGATTTTGGAGATTTTATGATATTACACAATTTCGATATACTGTAGCTCTATAAATAGATCCTCGATGTGATTGATTTTTTATCCCAGAAAGTATTTTCTCATTTTTCCCTTGCAATGTTCAGTTGGCAATTTATTACTGTAGACAATTATTCGTGAAGAACAAGATGACTTGTGCCTTTCGGTCTTCCACTTGTACAAAAATACATAAAGGAATGATGCGAAAATGTGTTGATTCTGTACTTTTATGTTCAATGTTCTAGAAGTCGCAAGCTAATCCCATTCAATTTCACTTGGGCTCAGTTATTCGAACATTGCTTGTATCTCATGAATAATTCCACATGTTCATCCTCGGCATGTATGAGTACAACTTAAATTTAGTCGTAGTAGAGTGTATGAGTACAACTCGGTAGTCATGACAAGTTGAGGCTTTTTCTGGTCACACCAAATATTAAATTGTACCAAGTGAATAGCATTATATATGATTAACGCGTAGTTTCCGCTTGTCGATCTATAGTTCCATACCTATCACTTGGGCAGTTATTCGAACATTGCTTGTATCTCATGAATAATTCCACATGTTCATCCTCGGCATGTATGAGTACAACTTAAATTTAGTCGTAGTAGAGTGTATGAGTACAACTCGGTAGTCATGACAAGTTGAGCCTTTTTCTGGTCACACCAAACATTAAATTGTACCAAGTGAATAGCATATATATGATTAAAGCGTTGTTTCCACTTGTCGATCTATAGTTCCATATCTTAGGTAGGCTACTCATTCCTACCTGGGAACCAGGATTTGAATTGGAACTCAATCTACTATGAAATAATTGGAAGCATATGTGAAATCACCGACAAAAACGAATACTTCATTCAAACTAAGAACTTCCCAATCCAAATTAGCACAAAATTACATCTAATTTCCAATCTCATCTCGCCACATACTTCAAACCTTAAGATTAAACCATAAACCCTATAATTTAGGCAATAATAATAAAGAGTGATTTTCAGACCTCATCTTCATGAAGAAGCATGTTAGGGATACCCTTACTGACAGGAAAGCGCCGAGCTGTCTCGGGACACACAAGGGCACCCTCTTCCACGTGGACCTCTAGGAGCGCATGATGAAAGCGGCGAAGAAAGTCCTCTGACTCGAGCTCTGTTGCCTCTGCTTCTTCAGGGAGCTCAGTGTACCCAACGGCACGTGAGGCACCGACTAGGGCTTTCCAGTCTACCTTCACAAACATGTTCTTGAGAAATTCTGGGTTATAATCCACTTGCTTCTCTACAACTTTTTCAGCTTCGATAAGCAGGGGGAAGCCGTTAGTCACTCCCTTGATGTTGGACGACAGCATGTTGTGTGTTAGGAGCCTCATCTCTCTTTATCTGCTTTCTCTGGTTTTTATAGAAAGATGTTTGTCGATTCAGCATAGGCACAATTTTAATAGAATAATGGGACATAAGCACTTTCTATTCATTTTGAGTTGCAAAAAATTCTCGACGCAGCAGAAAACTTAATGGTCCTATAAGTTAACAAATCGAACCTCTAAAAGGTAAAACTGTAAACATAAATCTCAGTGAAGCAAAATTATAACTATATTAGCAGTTATGATTCTCACAAACTAAAACACGCGTAACCCACAAGACATACTATGGTATCGTCTTTCTTTCTTCTCCCTACTTTTTCAAGATTTCGTTGGGAGCGATCTATGCAAGTTTCAGCAGGGAACACAATTTAAATAAACTAAAAGACATAGGAAAATTTAACATTCATTTTGAGTGCAAAAGATTTCTTCAAAAACATCAATAATTTTTACTGTCAAATCAGCAGAAAGGTGATGTAATGATACCCATAGAAACCATACAAGGAAAAGCTTAAGATTCACAACTACAAGTAGAAGAAATTTTATCGAAAAAACTAGAAACAAAATAATCCACAAACCATACAAGCCTTGTTTGATAGCACTTTTAAGCACAGTTTTTTGTCATATAAACTAGCTGTAATCAGTTGACTGCATAAAACCTGAGATTATATATTAAATTTTCACCTAAAAAAGCTAGAAGCCGTAAGCTGTGTGAACAAAACTCTAATTCTAGCTTAAAAAATCTCTCACTTGCTCAGAAACTGCGACGAAACAAGTACTATGAAGCTTTCAGAAAATATGCCGAAATTATTAAATCTTTACTGACTTCAAAGATGACCTGAGTGTCAAGTGCTTAAAACTTCTAGTTTCCCGAACACGAAAACTTAACAACATCAGCTTATACGCTTGCTGACAAATGCACAAACTTGTAGGAAAATAACCAAAGAAGCTATGCTCAACTGCAGCTTAGAAGGCTAGTAACTTCAAACACTATATATAGGACAAAATATGCTCCACATCAATTACAATATACTTTTCCGCATAAAATTTTTCCAATTACCTCACATTTCATATTATAGTTCAGCATCAACGCATATAATCCGAAAGATAACAATTAATGACATTAACAAATAAATAACATTTCAATAAGAAACATCACAACTCTTAAGTCTCAAACCACCAACTTCGGTTTCTTTAATATTGGAAAAAGAAACCGTGTTCATACTGCTTACACCCTAGCTATTTCATGTGAAAAGCTTATAAACAAAAAGAAGAGTTTAAGACCTGAACATAAAGGAATTTAATAATCTTTCAGCCAATCTATTCAAATAAAAGTACCCAAATCAATTAATTCAATCATTTTAAGTAGGAGAATTTCATCAATTACAACCTAGACATTATTGACTCATTATCAGAGCATATAATCAACACAAAACCAATTTAACTACAAAAAAAAAAAAAAAACTTGTAAGTTTAATCAACGTCAAACCCTCAAATCCAACATAATTCCTGGATGAAATCATCTTAATTCAAACCTAAAAATGTGTATATTTAATTTAAATACCTGATTAAGGACCAGTTTAGTCGTGCAGGTTTAAAGATCAATTTATTTATTTTTGGCTGAATAAAATACCTATAGGATCAATGAGACAGCCTTATTCAACTGAAAAAAAGTATAATTGTTAATACAAAGAAAAAAAAAACAAAGGTAATAGTTTATTTGTCAATGAGAAAAGCCATATCAGATTTAACCCAATTCAATGAAATATAAGCAAAATTAACAACCAAATCGTTTTAATTGAAAAAAAAAAAACAGAAAACAATAAAAGTAAAAAAAGAATATAAAATAGTAGAGAGAGGAACAGATACCAAAGGAGATGGTGGACACGGCGGAGAGAGAGAGAGAGAGAGAGAGAGATGCGCCGTTGGTATATATGTATTTGTCTTGTATCACTGTATCAGAGGGTAGGGTTTTGTGACTTAGTTTTGTCCTATGTCACTGAAAATAATAATAATAATAATAATAATAATAATAATAACTAAATATAATTATTACTCGGATATTCATAATTTTTTTATTTTGATAACTAAATATATATAAATGAAATGTTTATAATTTATTAACTGTCGTGTGCTAACCGTATCGTGTCATAAAACTTAAAAATTTACCATTTCAACATGTACGTGTTGTGTCGTGTCGTGTCGGACACATGTGTATGTTACTTGTAATATAATGACACAAAGTTAATTGAAATTAAATAGGAGAAGGATGGTCTTTAATTTTATATGCTAGGGAAATTTTCGTTAGCAAAATTCAATTGGTGTACCCACTTTCAAAAGTTACTAGTTATTGTGACAAGATTTTTGATACTTTTGGTACAGGACGTCAAGTCTTCCGATGGATTTTATTTCAAATTAGTATAACAATGAGATATATATTAAAACAAATCCATTGTCAAGACTGACAAATGAGTTCGATTCGGCCAAAGTCTTTTATGATCATTGAAATTATACCAAATTATTAGTACCAAGTAGGGGTGGGCAAAAATATACCAGAACCAGAACGGTGTCATAATTCGGTTTGGTTTCGGTTCTCTGAAAATAAACCAAACCGAAACCGAAAATTTAAACCGAACTGGATTTAAAACCGAAACCAAAATGTAAAACCGAACCGGATTTAAAACCGATCTTATATGAGTGTGTATACACTAGATAATTACTTTAGTTATAGTGTATATAATATTATTATATTGTATATGCTATGCAAACTCGAATGTTACTACTTATGTAAATGTGATTTTTAAAAATGTTATAAACTATTTATCTTATTTAAATGGATAAGAAAATAAAAGTATCAAGCATAAACCGAAACCATTAAACCGGATCAAATCTTTGAACCGAACCGAAATTTTGAACTGAATCGGGACCGTTAACCAAATCAAAACCGAACCAGACCGAAACCGGTCGGTCCGATCCGGTTTCTATTCTCAAAACATAAAACCGAAACCGAAACCGAAACCGAACCGACTAAAATTTCGGTTTTGGTTTCGATTTACCCAAAACCGAACCGAACTGTGCCCATCCCCTTGTACAAGTCCCAATGAAGCTCACTTCCAAAACAAGTCATATATATCAATTCTTACACCATATCTAAAATCTAATTTGTTTTACTATAATATATATAGTTGCATGATGGGTGGAAAATGCAATTGCATTTATTTAAAGTTGGAACGCTCTTTTATTTAAAAAGAGAAATGTCAATGCTAAGTTAATTCGATAAATTTGAAATTCTTTTTTATATTCTTGCTATTCTAAGAGAAGAAAAGGAGTCAAAAAACTTCTTTATTGAAAAAGAAATAGAAATATTGTATATGGTGATCGATAGCACCGATAAAGTAGTCAAGTTCTTCATCTTCCCGGGCAAAGATTTCAAACTTTACTCCAAAAAACATAACTTCAAGCTTATCATTACATTTAGGTCTCGTTTGGTACGATGAGATTATGATAGTATGTATTAGAAATACTTTCGAGCCCATAAATACCGTGTTTGGTACGAAAAGTTGAGGCGGTACTGTTATTAACATGATATTAGAAATGATGATAAATGAGCATATTTGGAGTAATAGGGGGGTGTTGTATTGGAAAATGAGAGTATTTGGAGTAAAAGTGGGGTGTGGTATATATATATTAAAATCATATGTATATGTATTTTACAAGTTTATTTATTATAAATATAAATATAAATTTGTAAAATAGTCCAACACCAATAAAAATCAAACGAACACTTCATTGATATTTCATGTATATACTATTAATATCACATTCATTTGTGATCCCGCCATAGTTCAAATGTATTGCTAGTCTCATTACTACTAATATCGCAACCAAACGACCACACTCCACTCCAACTCTCTCTCTGCTCAACTAGAGTTTGGACATATACTCCGACCCATCTCTTGTCTATGGGATGGCGGCGACGGTGGTGGTCCGTTGGAGATTCGACGAGGTCTCCGGAGCTCCGACGAACCGCTGCCGCCAACCCCACCAAATTTCAAATTAAAAATATAGTTTGAGTCTATAATTCGACCCATCACTTACCTATGGGTTGACGGCGACTGTGGTGGTACGCCGGAGCTCCGTAGAGGTCGTCGGAGCTCCGGCGGCTTGCCACCATAACCAATACAGAAAAATATGTACACAATCAAGAAAAATACATAAACAATCCAAATAAGTGCATACACAAACCAAGAAAGTGCATACGCAATCGAAAAAACGGTATGCACACAATATAGAAAATTGCATACAAACTGAAAAAAATTAATAAATTAAAAAAAACTTCAAAACTTTTAAAAAACAATTCAAAAATTATTATGTATGCACTTTTCTCGGCTGTGTATGTACTTTCTTGATTGTGTATGCACTTTTCTCGATTGTGTATGCACTTTTCTCCACTTTTCTCGACTGTGTATGCAATTTTTTGGATTGTGTATGCATTTTTCTCGATTGTTTATGCATTTTTCTCGATTGTCTATACACTTTTATTGATTGTGCATGCAATTTTCTGAATTATGCATGCAATTTTTTCGATGTGTATGCATTTTTTTTTATGTATTGTGTAATTTTTTTTAAATTGTGTATGTAATTTCTCGATTGTGTATGCATTTTTTTAGATCATGTATGCAATTTTTTGGACGTGTATGCACTTTTTCATGCATTTTTTTTTGCGTATTGTGTAAAATTTTCTACATTGTGTATGCACTTTCTTGATTGTGTATGAACTTTTTTGGATTGTTTATCCACTTTTCCAATTGTGTATGCATTTTTTTTTAATTGTGTATGTACTTTTATTGATTGTGTTTTTATTTTTATTTTTGTATTTTTTTGTATTTCTTGTCCTTTTTAAAAAAATATTTCTTTGAATTGTCTTATGATTTTTTTAAAAAATTTATCTTCTTTGTAATTTTTCTTTTGCATTTTTCGAATTTTGTATATTTTTTTTAGTTTTTTTGGATTGTTTTAATTGGATGGGGGTTGACGGCAGTGATGACGGGTCGCCGGAGCTCCAACGGACCATCACCGTCGTGGTCAAACCATGGACAAGTGTTGTGTTAGAGTATATGTATAAATTTTAGTTGAGAAAAGAGAGAGTTGAAGTAGAGTGTGGTAATTTTTAGATGAGTAGTGAGAGATAGTTGAGTAGAGAGAAAATATTATCTAAATTAAAATTTCCATTATAACTGATATTTTTTGGGGGCAGTACTTTTTTGAATATTTGACCTAAATGAAAGAAAAGGTTTGGGCCAGTATTTTTTTAGAATATTTGACATTTCTGAGAATTTTTTGGTATTGCCCCCAAAATGGAAAGTTATAATAGAGATCTTCATAGTAAAAACGATTAGAGGTAAATGAAGATTATCTGTAATTTATGTCCAAAGTTTCGGTCATTTTTTATTTATTTTTTCTAAAAGTACAAAAAACAAGTTTTTTTGAATTTCCATTTTTAAAAATTTATTATTTCAATAATTATTCACCCATGAAAGAATAAAAAATTATTAAGTCAGAAAAAAGTATGATTTCTGTATTTATTAATAAAAATATTTATTTGGAATAATATTATATCTATAATTATTAAGTTTATCACATTATATTCTAAAAGGATATTGACATTTTTCTAAAGTCATAAAAAATGACAATCGAGCTAATATAAACAAGGGGACAAAAAGTAAAACATGAAGGATGAGAAGATCTTGACTCGAGTAATTTTTTTACATAAACCAATTAATTTTTTTAATAAAAACATACAAAATTTAGTAGAAATGAAATCTGAAGCGATTTAATGAACACACTAAAATACCATATTATCATGAATGCTTATTAGTTAATACTTATTATTACGATGATTTAGTTTCCTCCATCCCCGTTTTGTTGAGAGGCTCAGAGGCCTTTCTTATTAGGTATCGCAATATAACTAGGTAGCTTAGTTACATACTTACATTGCTTATCGATTAAGGTATATATATTAATTATAAGTCAATTATTGTTAACAACTTATTGCATTAAGCGCCTTTTATTCATTTAGTGGCCTAATTTCGTGGATATTGTAACTCGATCAGGAGCAACGCGAAAGCAAATTAGATTGAAGTTACTATTTTTTGCGGTCACCGGCCGTGTAATCACTATTTTGTGTGTGCTTACGTTACATTGGTGGAATCTCCATAATTTATATGATAACTCGGCTATCTAGATATGATGGAACTTCAGTAGTACAAAATCTCTATTCAAACTAACGTTTAGGTTTCGACTTGCTGACAATTCGCTCTTTTGATTTAAAATGCTATATTTTAATTAATCGCAAAAATGTCACCTTCTAGATTACAAATGACAATTTTTGAATCACAGTGCACATGTTTTATGATCGATGACAATCACGACGAGCTCATGAAAAATGACTCTATCGCTGCCATTTATCTGTTGAAATGTACATCACATTTAAGTTCATCTAATACTTCTCTGAACATCTTACTAAATAGCTATGGTGTACTGATTTCCTTATGCTGATAGGAAAAAAAAGGTTAAATTAATGTTGAACATTGACTAATATACAAGCACCAGTTATATGAACGAAGTAGTAAATTAAGTAAAATATAAATCTTGAAAAAAATAAAGGGTACTCTTGAGAACTTAATGAAAGATTATTTAGTTCATATAATTATTAAATTACTGTGGTACGTTGGATTAGTGAAATTTATCTGTTCACAGACAACAAATCCTAGAGATCTACAGGCTTTCCCCTACTCTTATTTTCAGTCGTCGATAAGTGATAAGAAAAATATAGATAGGACACAAGTTTTTTTATTTTATTTTATTTTTTATTTAGAAAATCAAATTTCATTAAGTTAAATCATCATAAAAATAGGACCATAAACGGTCGGGCATAACTTGCAATCTAAACTCGTTCGAACTAAATTTAACATATAAAGCTAAATGGTTTGCCGGCTTGTTGAGCGATCTTGGAATCCAATGGAAACATTATTGACAAGACTTTTGACTTGACATATGGCCGTTAATCACGCAAACCTAATGTTTAGATAAGTAACTCCCAATTTGGTATAAGTACAAAAAGTGCTGAAATTATAGCTAATGACCATTTACATTGTCTTCGTAACTACCCTTAAAAAAACTCCTTCTTGAAAGTGGTGAAGGGCCACAAGCTTTGTTTGATAGTAAATTCTATCTCAAGCATGATTATAAATCATAATGGCCAATTAATTATGACAACTTACATATTACAATAGAATAATGTATGTAGAATTACCATTTCAAGGCATGCATTATGCTCGTGTGAGTTTAAACTAGTTGGTATATATTGGGTAAATACGTTTTCAAAATGTGTTGTTCATCGTGTCCATAGGTGTTAGTGTTAACAGTTCATGTATTTGGTATTAGTGATAAGAGTTGTCAATTAGATAAATCAAACACGTGACAGAATCAGAAGCCCTTGTTGAAAGATGAGTGTGGTCTCTTAGGGCTAATTTCACTTTAATACCATGTGTTTTTTGTTTTAGTGTAACAGATTTCAAAAATATTGATTTATTGCTATCAACTTAACATATTTTTTGATTCAGTGAACCGAGTTTATAAAATTTTGATTTAGTAACCTCAATTTATTAAAAAAATTGATTTGGAGTCCTATTTAATTTCACAAATTTTAAAAAATTACAATATAAGGCACATAGTTTAGCATTGACCGGCTCTGAGAATTCTTGTACTGGGGGAGGAATGTGCCCTTTAATTTGAAGAAAAAAAAGATATGAATTTACTAGAAGGAAAAAAAAATTCGAAAGTGCTGCCAAAATGGTTTAAACATCCAATGCTACCTATGTCCAAAATCATATTCCACAAGTATAAAGTTAATTTATGAGTAACTAAAACTCTTACTTCTTAAATCTTCAAAAAGAAAAAAACTGTTAGTTACTGTCGAATTTGGTGATCGGAGGTTGATCGCAATAGTATTTAGAGAGAGAAACTGTTAGGACCAGATTTCTGGTCTAAATTCTATTTGTTGTCTAATGGTTTTCACTAAATAATCCTATCTGTTTATTATGAATTAAGACAGACTTGTTAGGTTTCAAGCAATGTTGCAACCTCAGTTACAACCTACTGAGACAACTGTTGTTAGGTTACAAACAATGTTACAACCTCAGTTACAACCTATGTTGATAGGTTTCTACAACCTGCTGAGACAGCGTTAGAGGTTTCAAGTAATGTTGCAACCTCTGTTGCAACCACAGTTCCAACCTGCTGTTCTGCAGAATTCTGTCTTGTTCTGTAAATCTGCATAACTATTCTTTAATGGTAATTATTTGTGTTAAAGTATGCAGAATATATTCTCATATGCTCTTAAAGGTTTTAAGTCGTTTATATTGAGAATATCAAAGTGGTAAGGAAAGATTTCCTAAAAGATATAAGGAGATTAGTTTATAAAGATATGTTTCCTTTTAACTAGGAAATCTATATCTCTATTCTTATGCAAATCTTTATCACTTGTTTCAATCTTTGTTCCTTATCAAAATCAGTATAACACGTTTAAAAGATTGAATGTAATATGGAGTTAAGTGTTTCATATGAATATGAAAAGATATTATCTCTAAAAGATATTATCTTTATATGTTTCCTAGTTAAAGGAAAAGACTAACTCCTATTATCAAGCTTGTTATTAAACAGGAAATACTAATGATGATTGGAGTCAATCCACGCTGAAGAGTTTGCTCATACATGGAAAGATTGAAGCCAATCAAAACAAGTCAAAGCAATCATAAAAGATCTTGAAGCAAGAAGATTGTTTTACTTGTATAAATAGTTTATAACTTAGCTTGTAAAAGTGTGTGTGTTCTAAATTATAAAGAACCCATTCTTGAGAGAATACACATGAGCTTTAAAAAGAAAACAATGGTGGGATGCGATTGATTTATAAGTGATAGTTATAAGGTAGGAGCAATATAGAGATAGGCAGAAAAACCTAGAGGGAATCTGAGAGTTTTTCATTAAGACTTGGGTCCTATATTGTAAGCTTTTATAATATCATAATCTGGGTAAGTGCCCCGGAGACGTAGCCTAGTTAGGTGAACTCCGTTGTTAAATGTGCGTGTGATTTATTTCAAGTACATTTAACTTTACACAGTTCTGTCCATTAATACACTAGGTTCTAACTGTGGTTGCAACCTCACTTGGAACCTTACTGCAAAACTGCAACTAGAACAACGGATAGGAATTTCAGAAACTCTAATATAAAATGAAATATATGAATGATTAACCAAGTTTTACAATTGACCCAAGTGGTTATTGATTATTTATAGACTAATCTAACTAACTAACTATATGTATCTTAACACGCCCACTCAATTTAGAAGATATTGAAAAATATTTTCAACTTGTACAAAAAAGAAGCAACAAGAAATAAAATACTGCAAACGGCTATAAAAGACCACGTAGAGCCAATAAATGTCACAACCGGAAATAAACGACCACGTAGGGCAAAACAAATGCCACAACCGGCAATAAACGACCACATAAGGCCAAACAACCCAACTAAGGGCATCAAATGGTCACAAATGACCTAAAACGCCATAAAAGACGATATCAAAGCCATTAAAGGCAACAAACGCCACTCGGGCAAGCCAACAATGGGCATCAAATGGCTACATAGCCAATAAAATGGTCACAAAGGACCGAAACATCATAAAAGACAATATAAAAGCCATATTAGGTCATCAACTCCGATATCGGAGAAATCATCACAGAAGTGAACCAAACTGACGGATCAAACTGTACTATTCTCAAACTCTGTGGGACCAAACTGTAACCTATAACAAACTATTACGGACCAATAATGACTAATTTTCACAACATTTGTGCCAAATCGGATTAACCCAAAACATTGTGGACCATTCTGAATATAACCCAAATACAAAGTACTTAGACAGCAATAAACTCAAAACTAAAGAAGGACCACGTTGTAGTTTTGAGAAGTTTGAGGACTACTCTGATATGTAATCAAACTTCATGACCAAGTGGGCAATTAAACAAAAAGTAAATTTTTCCCAACTGTATTTCGTCATTTTTGACGCAAAGATATACACATACATATATAGATATAGAGAGAGAAAAATATGAAAACCTCCACATCGCAGAAGCGAACTCTCCAGAGAAGACAACCAGAGTATCATCGAAGAATAATAGAAGATAACTGAAGCTTAACGGAGAAGACAAGAAAATAAAAATAACCGTCAGAGAAGAAATCGTAAAAGTAACCGTCACCGGAGAATATTGGCACATCATCGCCGGAGAAATTGATCAGAGAAAACAAATAATGTTCAGATTTCATGTATCTATATAGTTGTATATATATAGGTCAATTATAAACGGTGTAGAAGATGATAGAAAAATAACCGCCACAGTCACTGAGAAGACGAAGACGTACGATCGGAACCTAACTGTCATCGGAAAATTAAACCTTTGCCAAAAAACTTGATCGGAAACTCGCCAAAACCGATAGGAAAACTGAACTGTGATGAATCTTCACGCCATAATTCATGATCATTGATGGATACACGACCAGAACTGGCTGGAGAAGACGAACGGAAAAAGTAACTATCGTCGGAAAAATGAACAGTCATCGGAATCTCGCTGGAGTCTCGCCGGAAAAAACGAAGAATCTTCATATCGTCGAAAATGAAAAAACGGAGCAGATCTGATCTCCGAACAGCGACAGAAAAAACAGTCAGAAACTCACCGAAAAAGTCCTCGGAATTTCACCGGAGACTCGTCGAAAAATTGCCGATCACCGCAACATATATATATATATGTGTGTGTGTGTGTGTGTGTGTGTGTGTATCGCTATGATACCATGTCGAATTTGGTGATCGGGGGTTGATCGCAATAGTATTTAGAGAGAGATACTCTAATATAAAATGAAATATAGTAATGATTAACCAAGTTTTACAATTGACCAAAGTGAGTATTTATAGACTAATATAACTAACTAGTTATATGTATCTTTACACTTACGACTTATGATCTTAGAACTACCGGCTAGTTTCGTGAAATATAATAACAAAATTGACTCATGAATAAAAACTGATACAATAGAGTTACTTTGTCTTTATTGTTCAAAAGTATTTTTTATACCTTCATCTCAATATATATATATATATATATATATATATATATAGCCGTTGCCATTTGGCATGGGCCCGGGGCTTATGCCCTCACTACCTTTAGCCATGGCCGCCACTGAAGTTTAGAAATTAATAAACTAACCACTAAGTTGTTTGAATTGATAAAACTAGCTCTTTACAATTTTTTTAAAAGACATGTTTCCAAATCAGCAACTTTTTTTTATATATAATTTTTTTGTATAAAAAAGGGTAAATATTTTTCCCCAATAAAGTGGGAGTTTCTATTAAAACAAAAGATATTTTTCTGATAAAATTACTTAATTTTTTTCCCTTTTACCGATAAAATTATGTCTCAAAATATTTTTTAAAAATTATTTACTTATGAGAAATTTCAATATAAAGAAAAAAACGACTTTGAGTACAATCTTTTTCTTCAACAAATTCTTTCTTGTGAGAAAACTAAGCTTTTTTTTTTAAATTTGAAATATTTTGAAAAGAGAACATTATATTAAACAAATTTCTTAGAGAATAAATTATTTCTAAAAAGAATAAAAATTTACCAGTAGTGTTTATAAAAACTAATAGTTATTTTTAAAAGTTAATCAGTATATTTCACATCTTGCTAAAATATTAAATAAAAATATACTTTGAAGAGCATATTATATATTTTAGCATAATACAAAATTGAAAGTTTTCTAAAAAAAAAAATTGTTTACTTTTGTTTTAAGAGAAACTCACACTTTATTGGGAAAAAAATATTTAAAAATTATTCTTTAAAAATAAAAGTTGCTTATTTGAAAACATGTTATTTAAAAAAAAATGTTAAAGAATTAATTTTGTCTCTTTCAACAAATCAGTGACTAGTTTATTAATTTTTAAACTATTTGGGCTGGATTGTAATTGTTTAAAACTTATAAAGTTAAATAGGGTCATCAAATCAATTTCCTTTAAGAATAAATTAACAAAACATACTACTTTTGAAACTAAATTAACAAAAACATATCTAAAAAAATTTAATTAATAAAAAATACCCAAAAGTTCATATCCTAATTTGTATATTTCATACATTTATTCTAAAAATTCATACATTTATTTCAAAAGTTCATACCCTAATTTGTATATTTTTATACCGTTATTCCAAAAGTTCATACCATTATTTTAAAAGTTCATATCCTAATTCGTATAATTCACCCTTATTTTCAAAATTCATACCCCAATTTACAGAATTCATATCCTTACTTACATAATTCATATCCTTACTTACATAATTCATATCCATAATTTTCAACTCCATAACCTTAATTCACGGAATTCGTACACTTATTTTTTAAGGTTATACACAGTTAAAAAATCCAACTCTTATCCGTTCTCCGATCTCAAACTAGCACGTCGCCGTCGTGGGCCTCTCCTTCGACATCAAACTCAAGTTTTCAACCTTTCTCTACACACTCGCTGTCCATTCTGACGGATGTCTTCGTCTCAATATCCATTGAAGAGAGAAATCGAAGAGAGAGAGGGATCGGAGGAGAAAAAGATCGAAAAGATAGATGGAGGAGGATAAATCAGATAGAGCGAGAAGGAGCAGAAGGAAGATTGGAGGAAGGAAGAAGGATGAGAGATAGATTGGAAAGAGAGTGAGAGGAGGAGACAGAGAGTAAATAGATTGAGAATGATGAATGATATTTTTTGTTTTTTTATTAATTATTAATTAAATGTATGTTTTTGATAATATAACTTTTGAGTGTATATTTTTGTTAATATAATAGGTTAGAGTATTTTTATGTTAATTTCCCCACTTTAATTAACTGAGATAATTAAATCCAAATTTTGTAAACAGATGTCACTAAATCAAAAAATATGTTAAGTTAAGGGCAATAAATCAATATTTTTAAAATTTGGTACACTAAACCAAAAAATAGTCAAAACACAAGACAATAAAGTGAAATTAGCCCGTTATCTTAGATAAAAAATTAAAGACCAAAAAGAAATAAAATATTATTTGGCGTCTGATTTAGTGTTTAACCCCCAAAAAAGCAACCCAAAAAATTACCAAGATGAGAATATTATTTATGTTCTTTACAAAAATTATGGTTAAATGGGTTCTAGTATTGTAATAAAACTATAAGAACAACAAATAGATGAAATCTTCTAAAAAAAAACGAGAGCTTATATATGCGGAAACCGAATAAAATGAAAGGAAAGACTAAACAAAATGATATAAATAGTGAGGAGTTTTGTGGCATATACTTTTGTGACAAGTTGTTAGCGTCGATTTTGTGACGATTTTGTCGATTTACGATGATTTTGTGACAGTTTTGTTTCATTAGTGGCAGTTTTATGACAGATTTTGACCGTCACTATATCAAGATGGATGCATCTATTATCTTATGCATAGATTTAAAAGATTTACTAAACTCATATGATTTGACATGTTGATATGTACGTGTTGCGCATAAGTGTCAGACAAATATAATATAAACAATTAAATGAACTTGAAACTAAGACACGTGGTCTCTAAAAATTACAAACAATTGTGATTATTAACTAATACACGAAAATGTTTTCACTATTTCATTACGAGTTACAACATTCTAAAAAACCTAAAACCGAAGTTATGAGTTTTGTTACGCTCTTCAGTTATAACATGTGTTGTAACTCAACTTATAATTAAACTATTTTGGCGAAATCAATCAAATGTTGAACACAAGACACGAGATTTGATCTAAAACTAGATCTATGTCTACGAGACATTTATCGAGTTTCATATTGATATGTTCATGGATAGTGAAAAGATTTGATACTTACAATATTCAAAGCGTGTATGCATATATTTTTTTGGAGGGGAGTTAACATAAAAATACCTTACACCTATTATATTAACAAAAACATATACTTAAAAATTAAATTATCAAAAACATACACTCCATTAATAATTAATAAAAAAATAAAAAAGCTTATTGATCAATCATGATCTCTTTCCTCTTTCTCTCTCCTCCTCTCACTCTCTCTCCAATTTATCTTTGTTCCTCCTTATCGCTCTCTCTCCGATCTCTCTCTCCTCCTTCTCCTCCCCTTCTCTCTCCGATCTCTCTCTCCTCCTCCTCCTCCTCCTCCCCCTCTCTCTCTCCTCCTCCCACTCGCTCTCCTCCGTCTTCTCCCTCTCTCCAATGTTTCTCTCCCCCCCTTCTTTCTATCTTCGATTTTTCCTTCTTTCGCTCTCTTTCTGATGTCTCTCTCCTCATCCCTCTCTTTCCTCTCTCTATCTCCTCCTCTCTCTCTCTTTCCGATCTTTCTATTCCTTTCCCTCTCTATCCGATCTCTCTATTCAGTGGAGATTAAAACGGAGATAAACGTCGGAGTGGGCAGCGATAGTGTAAAGCGAGTTCGAAAATTTAAGGTTGATCCCGACGGAGATGCGGTCGTCAAAGGAGAGGCACATGATGACGAGATGGTAGTTCGAGATCGAAGGACGGGAAAATGTTGAATTTGTTAACTAGTGTATAAACTTGAAAAAATAAGTTTATGAATTCCATAAATTAAGGGTATGAAGTTGAAAAGTATGGATATGAATTATGCAAATAAGGATATAAATTCTGTAAATTGGGGTATGAACTTTGAAAATAATGGTGAATTCTACGAATTATGGTACAAACTTTTGAAATAAGGGTATGAAATTTTGGAATAAGCGTATGAAAATATACAAATTAGGATATGAACTTTTGAAATAAGAGTATGAAATTTTGGAATAAGGGTATGAAAATATACAAATTAAGCTATAAACTTTTGAAATAAGGGTATTAACTTTTGGAATAAGTGTATGAAAATATACAAATTAGAGTATGAAATTTTTGAATAAGAGTATGAAATATACAAATTAGGTTATGAACTTTTACGTATGTTTTTGTTAATTATAAATTTTTTGGTATGTTATTTTTAATTTAATTTTAAAAGTAATATGTTTTGTTAATTTTTCTCAGTTTTTAATGTCTCTCATACAACATGTATTGTTGATGTCTATAATCAATATATTTACATCGTATTTAACACGGAAAATATTGTAGACTAATAGAGACATATATTATGTCTACACAAAATCTTCATCGATTAAGAAATATATTCCGAATTCTTATATGCTTCTTTATGTTCAAGTGTTTTACAATATCTTCTATTTGTCTTTGATATTTTTCTTCTTCTTAATTTATCTCATAACGTTGCACAACTTGATCACAATATTTTTCTATAGAACCAAACAAAAAAATTGACAAAATCTTCAATGAATCTTTCCGGCATATTAAGTTATGCTGAAGTTATAACTCGCCTATTTCTGACAACTTATTGAAAATTGTCAATTGAATAACTCATATAATCTCAAACATCATTTTGTCACTTAGTCGTTCATGCCCCCCATTTAGAACGTAACACATTCAATCTATTCAACTTGTAACAAACCAATCAACCCGATCATAAATTCATAATCAAGAACGCATATCACTTTCAAAACCAATAACTAATATTTAGATCTTACTTATTTTTTATATTTCTCTCCCTAAAAAAAAAACTATTTACACATTACCTTAACAAGACAATCAAGAGTTCCAATCATAAATAGAGAAAGGAAACACATGATAAATATATTTTTAACGAGATCCTAATCTCATTAAAAAAAATACAGTACATCAAAACATAAAGTCGTATTCTAATTATAGATATTAAAAATAACTAAATATAGAAATTAATAAAATTTTCACCAAATCGGTCCAATCGTCTAAATTCCATAATAGAATTTAATCCCATTCCAACTAAGGTGTATGCATGCATAATGCTTTAGATGAAGTGACGGTGTATTAGATAGCTACATGTTAAAATCTATATATCAATCAACTTTTTTGTCAAGAAAAAAAAAACATCCGACATCTTTATGAGTTACGGTATATATATATATATATATATATATATATATATATATATATATATATAAGTATCATATAGCTGTGTGAGATATAATATAACCTCTTGCTTTGAATTTAAATTTAACGAGAAATATCAGAACGCATAAGAATGAAACGTTAAAAATTGCATATAAATTATTGTAACGCAAGAAATAATGTTTACTTACTAAAAGTGTGATGTACAGATATCACTTCATAGAATTTGACATCTAAGGATAACGTGGCAAATGGGGAGAAACCATCTAATCAATTTCTAAGAACTGAAAAGATAGCAAAGCAGTTGATGTACGTAATTAGGTTATAAATACTAGAATCGATGAACTGAAAATTCGACAAACAATATCGATCTTTGTCTAGTATCAAACTACTCAAGATCTATAATAAGAATTAAAGTTTGCTATATAATAGAAAATGGGAAGGCTAACTTGTTGTGAAGAGAATGCAATTAAGAAAGGGCCATGGTCACCTGAAGAAGATCAAATACTAGTTGACTATATCAATGAACATGGCCATGAAAGTTGGAAAACTCTCCCCAAGTTAGTAGGTTCTTTTTCGTTCCAAAAAAGCTTACATTAATTATATGCATATAATAAGGTCATACATATAATGAAACGGGTTTTTTGTTTTGTAGCTTTAGCCTTTAGGGGGAAGAAGATTGTTTTTATATTTTAAATTTGAATAGAACTTAATTAGTTATTGACTTACTTGATCCGGTAACCATAGTACATTTTTGCTTCCGATTATAAACTACCAGCAATTATTTTATACTCTTAATAGAAAAAGTACATGTTCGACTTTCTTGCAACGAATCAATAATTGCTCAAAATATACTTTGTACCGTTTCTACAAAAAAATGTGTGCTAAACCTATAAAAGTATGTGTGTATTTGATAAACGGGTCCATTGTTTGCATGCAGGTCTTAAAAGATGTGGAAAGAGTTGTAGGTTAAGGTGGACAAATTACTTGAGGCCTGGTATCAAGCGGGGAAAATTTACAAAAGAGGATGAGCAAACTATTATGCATTTGCACTGCCTTCTTGGAAACAAGTAAAGAGTTTTCCCTCTTTTCATTTTGAGTTTTGATGAAGAGTAGAAATTTTGTCATGATAAAACATCTCAATATTGGCTTTAGACTTTGGTTACGGCAATGATCAAATTTTAATGATAAATTTGCAAACGTTTGTGGTAATAACCTTAAGTATTAATATGTTGAGTAAGGGGTTCGGTCCAAATATTCGAAAACCTTAGTATATCCGCTCACCGCCATGGTTCAAATATCGTCCACAAAAGTTTATTTTTATTTTTAAATAGTGTTCTATTATCTTCTTGAAATGTCACACAGACAAGTCCAATTACGAGAAAAAAATATTAGGACACTATCAATTTTTTTTTATAATCAATATCCGACCTTTATTAAAATCAAAGAATATTCAAACTCATGGGCCAAACCCCCATGATGGTCATTCCGTTCAAAAAAATGGTAACAAAATATTAATATTGTCATACAATTAACAAATACAAAAAAGGCCGAAAATGCAATCAGAAACAGATAAAAAAACCATAATACTAACCTTTCAAATTCTTCAATTATTTTAAGATTTTTTTTTCCTACGGTGACTTTTTTACTCATTATACCTCCTATCCGTATATCCCCCTTGTAGCTCCATGATCAAGGTGATAGAGCAAATTTAAGAGCAAAACTCTAACTTTAAAAAAAAAAAAATTATATTAGCAAAACGTAAAAAGCCATGTTCCGTGCATAGATCAAAAACATGCATAAAGTAAAAAATTCCAAGCAAATGTACCCAGGCAAAAGCCTCACTATCCTAACAAAGGTAATCCAATTAAGTTTCGCAAGGAGAAATATTTTAAGTACTTACTCTCACGTAAGAAAACTCCTTTTGATCTAACATATAAATTGTATGAGTCTGATTCTGGAGGTCCTTGGCTGTAAAAAAGGTGTCATCGAGTCTATTAACACCTTTTTTGGATAGATCATCTGCAAGCTGATTTTGTTTCCTGTATATGTGACACAAATCGCTTACTAACCAAACTCATTAGTGCTAAAATATCAAGCCAAATATAGTTAAATTTAGAGCCTGATTGTATCTTTTTAGCCCACCAATTATATAAGATTTCTGAATCCGTCTCGACATAAATATTGTTCATGTCAAGACTATAGCAAATTAGTAGACCATTTCTAATGGTCGTCAATTCTTCACAATGTTAGTGTGATTGCCTATAAAACATGAGAAGTCAAAAATTAAAAAACATTTATCATTTCCTATGATACCACCACAACTACTTTTACATGGGTTTTCATATACAGATCCATCGCAATTGAGTTTCAATTTACCACCGGGGGGGCTTTTCAAGACACTAGTTTGGCCCTTTTCATCTTACAAGAAAAAGAATTAATAATAAGATGCTGAAAAATAGCAACTTGAAAATTCTGAATATGAGATTTAGGATTAATTAGGACACTATCAAACATCACGGTACTCTCATGATTAAATGGGTGTGGTAAAATTTAGCAACACTATATAAATAGATTCATGTTGTTTTATTGTGTTGTCAAATTTAGTGATAGTCAGTTTGACATCAGGTATATCAACAAAATACTGTCATTTTTTTTTAGTAAATTAAGCACTGAACTTTAAGTGACAATCTTCTAGTACCAGTGTACCAGGGTATATTCCGGCCAATACTATTCGAAACCATTTGAATTTTCTTTTAGTATAAACATTTGGGGTTATAATAGAAGATGTGGAAACTAATATAACTTACTTGTTTCGTGCAAGATGGTCAACAATTGCCTCTTTCCTACCAGGCCGCACCGATAATGAAATCAAGAATTTCTGGAATACTCGCATGAGAAAGAAGCTTATTCGAATGGGCTTAGATCCGATGACACACCAACCCCGAACTGACATGTTTACTAGTTTAAATCATGTAATAGCCCTTGCTAACTTCAAAACTTTAGTAGATCAATTACCCATTGAACAACAAGCGACAAAGTTCCAAAGTGCTCTCCAATTTAGGAACCTTCAACAACTACACGAATATCTACAAAGCAACACTCTGGATATACAAGCTACGAACTTTTGGAACTCATTTCCTCAAAATATTTCAACGTCACAAAGGTTTCAAAATCAAGGTTTAATTAGCCCCATTGACAATGCAAATTCTCAACCATTCATAAACGATCCTATATTGTTAGACCCACAAGTCACTTCCAATTTCCAATCTTTGAACTATGAACAAATTAATCCTAATTTATATCCGCCTGCTTCTTCTATATCCCTCCCCATGAGTGATAGTGTTACTTCTATAAGCGATGTAGGAGATGGGGGAACCACTTCGAATTCTACTCATGGTGGTGGTGAAATTATTCCAATTGATTGGTCTAATCTATTTTTCGAAGAGCCCTCCTTCTATGAGTATTGTTTAGATATGTGATCATTTCAGTGAGAATCTAGTCCTCTGTATAATGAATGTGTAGTTTTTATATAACTTCAGTATTTGGTTATTACATATAGGATTGAACTTTTTCATATCGTTACATTAATGATGTTCAATTTTTGGAAGTGTTTGCTTGGATTCAGTGGTATGCATCAATATGATATCCTGTTCTTAAGCCTGTCTTGATGAAAAATGAAATTGCATATCGATTCTTGGACAACAATCAATTCTTGGACAACAATCAATTCTTGAACCCACATATTCCTAGAACTTAAAAATACCCTTATAATTGGTTATGGAAAGTACAATGAATACACTTGATATTGTAACTTGCGTAAATAGTACACATGTTAAGATGTAGTCACTCCGTCCCACAATATAAGTCTTATAGAAAGCATGTGCAATTTTGATCGAGTTTGAACATCTAACTAAATTGGCAAAACAAATAATTTTAAAAAATTTATATATAGTTCAAATGTTAAACTATATGATAGAATTTAAAAAAAAATTATATTAATAATTTGGATACAAGTTATTTGTCGGTTAAAACGAGAGGGTAATAGTTTTAGAATACACAGTTCTACCTAAAATTTTGTTCAGCCTAATAAATCAAGTAGCTAGGGATGCTTCTATCTATTTATATAAGTTAGCTACATGTCTACATTATAAAAGTAAAACCATACAATGATCATTTCATTCATAAAACCCATGCCAACTTTTAAATGCAAGAGCATGGGAACTTGGGAAGCTGTTTAAATGTATCTGCACAACACGTGCAAGCGTTATAACACTCTTCGACCTTGAATATGATAATTGATACCTAATGTCTCTATCTGCTAAGGTTGAAAACTTGAAATCATCTCAATTTTTTGCAAGATGCATTTTGACCAAAGGCAATTGGTTGGTGGTACTCTTTGTTACAAAGGCCAGGGAAACGTTTTCTAGAAAATCGATTGACTGAAGTCTGGCCTCTCAAACATCAGATTCGGTCCAAAACAATAGTTTGCGTTTTTTTTTTATCTTTTTGCAAGTGCTTGTAAACCCCATTTTGTTATCCAATATTGGGAGTCATGCAAGGAAGGGTCACATATGATACTTCTGTTGAGATAACAACCAACTTAACAAAGCAAACCAAATCCCGTCTCCATCACAAAAGGATAGAACCACAAAAATCGCCCATTAAAAACATGTAGTTAAACAATAGACAGGCTTATACTTGTACTAATTAGAAAAACGCAGGGTAGACTTGCAAGCTTATTTGGGCTATATGACTTTTTTTTCTTGAAGAATGCGATGATTTAATGTCCGGAGAAATTAATTGGGGTTTGTTTTGGTAGAAGAAAAACAACAAACAAACTACTTTGTTGTGTCTGCCGGCCTGGCATTGGTATTGGAGTATATATGTTTTACTGGTTATTTGTAGTTTGTAGTGTCTATATGTGGTTCTTCGTTGTGTCTGGTATTGGAGGTTTGAAGATTTTTTGGATATTTTTTAGTTTCATTTGTACTCCGTTCGTTGTAGTTATAACGATATTACGTGCTATGTACTTTAACTTGTAAAAACTTTGTATCCAAATTATCGAAATTTAATTTTGGAATGTTCATCAAATAGTTTAGATGCAAAATATTTTGAGATTAGCTTCTGAAAGTGATATCTAGATCACTCTTACACATGAAATAAGGAAGATATTCTAACATTTTTTTTTTTTATCTTTTTCAAATGAATCACCTATGACTTGAGGTAGGTGTGAGAAAAAACCTGAATCGAAAAAGCGATAATTATTACCCAAAAAAAAGAAACAGAGATCTTAAGATATATAATTACAAGATTCATGCTTTAGATAAAATGAAGGAGATGGCATTTTTTTCCGTGGGACTCAAATGAGCTACTTTTTCCTTCCAAAAAGAATTGCAAGTAAATCTCATCTCTACCATTAGCTAGCCTTCATAAATTTCAGAATTCTAATTACCCGATAATTTGTTGGCTTATATTTTATTTACTTCACTTTGGGGGTCAGAATGTGAACATTTTATCAAGAAGAGAAAAGACGAGGGACCATATGTACTGGTCCATGCATGATCATCCTGCAAAAGGATAGTTAATTAGAAGACGAAATAAAATAGGGATCCATTTTTGAAAACATGGAAAATTCGACACAGTCTGTCTTAAATTTTTCAGGAAAGAAAAATGTGTAATTTTATATGTTACATTTTTGTTTTAATGTTTTGGAACCAACATCGAACGATTAACACTACTGTGAATCTAGGTCTCGTTTGGTTGCGGTACTAATTTTGATGGGATTAGAACTATCATGGGATAAGAGGTGGACTACAAATACCATAGCATTAAATTTTGTGAAGGGTACTAGTAATACTTTGTTTGATTCATATGGGATTAAATTCTGATATATGATTAAAATTTCTTATATTTTAAAACTTTAATTTTATATGATAGGAAAAAATAAAAATAAAAGTATCAGTTACTACTCAAGCTAGTTACAATTGTTTTTTTAGACATTTTGGTCTCAAGTCCAACCATCCTAAATCTAATACCATGTACACATGGTATTCCAAATGATGTGGTTTTGTGGAATTTGGTGTCCCATTGGACTTTATGTCCACAGATATTTGGCAAAGCAAACATGGGATTAACAGGCCCATGGTATTTGCAGTACTATCCCAGCCATGTAATCCTATAAACAAACACACCCCTAGTTCATTATTATTTACGATGTGTCACATAATAAAAATCTAACACATATTAATGAACCCAAAAATATCTATCCTACAATTAATTCAAAATTAAAATTAAAAAATACTAAAAATCTAATACATGTTAATGAGAGTTTTTTGCCAAAATGGTACAGTGGACCACTTAAATTCCCAGAATGGGCTACATTTCTGAAATATTCCCAAAATGGTCTACTTTCGAAAAACGACCGATCGAAATGATTAAAACGACCGGTCGTTTTATTATTGAACTCTCTGGAACAATTTGGACAATAAACGATCGGTCGAATTGGACAATACGACCGGTCGTTTTTCAGACAAAAACGATCGGTCGTTATGTTCATTTCGATCGGTCGTTTTTCAGAAATACTTGTACTTAAAAAACTCATCTCATTTTCCCAGACCACTGTACTCATCTCATTTCCCAGACCACTGTAAAAATAAAAAAAACAGAGCTCTTAGATCATTTTAGGGCAAATCTTAGATCTTCCAAAACAGGTAAAAACTCAATATTTTGTGTTGTTGGAGTATTATTTGAGTAAAATTGTTAATTTTACCGTGTGGTTATCGAAATGAAAAATCCTACAATTATGTGTTATTGGGGAGGTACGATAATGGAAACTACTAGCGAGGGGTTATCTTATGATATTTCTTATAAATTTTTTTTTAAGGTATCTAGAAACACGACATACGACCAATTTTTGGAAAAATTGTTTAAGGTACTTGATGTATCATCGACTTCAAATCGTTTGAGTTTAACATGTCGTTATCCATATCTGACTACACTTACTGAGTTTAAATATATGCGATTGGCTGTTGATGATAATGATTCGTTGGAAACCATGCTTGAGTTAATAGAAGAAAATGGAAGAACGTTTATAGAGTTATATGTTGAAATTGAGCAAGTTTACTCTTCTGATCAAGATTACGGGTTGTATTATAATATTCTTTCCACTAATGAAATCGGTACATCAAGTGGAACACCCATTCGACAAGAGCCAATGCATGAAATCGGTACATCAAGTAGAACACCCATTCGACAAGAGCCAATGCTCGAGGTATATTCTGAGAACAACGAACCAGATTTGACACATTTGGATGCAGTGTGTCGATTGGCAGATAATATTGGTTGGTCGATAGAACTTGGGGATGAACCAGAGGATGAAGATCCGGACTTCAATATTAGCGAAAACGAGTCTGACGATGACGAAGAAAATGTACAAGAAGTTGAGTACGAAGAATTATCATCTGAAATGGGCTTGTATATGGATGAGGATGAAAACGACCAATCAAGTGGGTCACAATTGGCGAATAATACTATTCCCGATGAAATTCCTATGCATCAACCAATGTCAAGTTTGTTTAATGAACCGTTCGACACTCAAGAAAATTATAGTAACCAGAGACGAAATTATATGATGTATCCTGAATTTTGGGATCCTCAAGTTAATGATCCTTTTATTGGTCTTTTATTTAGGGATAAAGAAATGTTGAAAAAGGGAATAAAACTTTGGTCAATCAAACGTAACATCCATTTTTCCACTAAAACTTCGAAGGCAAAATTTTGGGAAATTCGTTGTAAACTGGCCGAAACTCAACAATGCAAATGGAAACTACGAGCTTCACTAAGAAAGAAACATGGATTTTTTGAAGTGTCGGTGTACAACGGTCCTCATACATGCATTCATGCCGAGCTTACAACTGATCATCCATAGTTAGATTCCAATCTTGTTGCCCAAACCATTCGAAATGCCATCACAACTAATCCTATAATGAAGATTTCATTAGTTAAAGAGATTGTGAATGCCCGCTTTGAAATGTCAGTTTCATACAAAAAAGCTTATTTGGGTAAACAAAAAGCAATCGCAGAGATATTTGGTAATTGGGAAGACTCGTATAAGGTTTTACCTAAATTTATGAAAGCGCTTCAAAAGTATAATCCCGGTACCGTTGCTTCTTATGAGACCACGCCAGTTTACGATGTGGTAGGAAATCCAATGGGTGAGGTATTGAACAGATTTTTCTTCACATTTAAGGCCGTTATTGATGCATTTCAGTATTGTAGGCCAGTTATCGCTATTGATGCTACTCACTTATATGGGAAGTATAAAGGTAAGATTTTGTTGGCCATGGCATCGGATGCAGATAATCATGTTTTTCCCATTGGTTGTGCATTTGTTGCTGAGGAGAGTACAATTTCGTGGAGCTATTTTCTTTCTAACATTATGCGACATGTGATTAAAGAGCGCGTGAATATTTGTCTAATTTCGGATAGACATGCTGGTATTCTAAGAAAGAAAATTGAAAAGAATCATGGAAGCAATAAAAGTTAGCGGAGATCCTGACTTACACAAGTTAGCGGAGAACGCCATTTGGGAATTACAAGAAAGAAAATTGAAAAGAATCATGGAAGCAATA
Organism: Primula veris; assembly: GCA_963682055.1. NCBI lineage: Eukaryota > Viridiplantae > Streptophyta > Magnoliopsida > Ericales > Primulaceae > Primula > Primula veris. Next base: position 21,443,035 of record OY821743.1, on the reverse strand, counting down.
AAAGTCATGTATCCTCAAGCATATCAATGGTTGATAAGAGAGCCTGCGGAAAAATGGTCATATTTTCATGATAAAGGGAGGCGACATGGTAACATGACCACAAACATGGCTGAAATTTTCAATAATGTTTTAAAAGCTGCTCGTAATTTACCAATCACTGCTGCTGTGTAGCTTATTTTCTATAAGTTGGTACACTATTTTTGCGAGCGGAAAAAGATAGTAATCGGGATGAGAAACAGCGGCACAAGATATGGTCCCAATATCCTTAAAATTTTAGAGAAACGTAGGTCGGACATTGGTCATACCAATGTTACTTTCGATTATGAAAGAGGGGTTTATTCCGTGTGTACAAGTTCAAGAAATTCCAGGGGAGGCAATACTCAAGTTGTCGACTTTTCACTTTGGCAATGCGATTGCGGTAAGTGGCAGAGTGATGGAATCCCTTGTTCACATGTGTTTTCCGTATGCGCTGCAAACCGTCTTGATTGGGAAGCTTACATAGTAAAATATTACAGTCTTGAATCATACGAAGGTACGTACTCGGCGCAATTTTGTCCTCTTCGGCATCAAGACTATTGGGATTCATGTGATAGATTATTTCTTCCGGATGTTACTCTTTTAAGAGAAAGGGGTCGTCCAAGATCTACTCGTATTCATAATGGTATGGATCAGTCGGAGAGACGAGCACTTATGAGATGTTCTAGTTGTCAAGGGCGAGGACATGATTGTCGTAAGTGTCCGTATCCAATACGTGCTCGACGCTTATGATTTTAGCTGTAGCTTAAACGAGACAATATGTATCTTGTACTATTTTAATTTTCCGATTGTAATTGTCTTTTTTAATATGAAATATCTATATTTATTCTCAGTGTTTTTTCATACTGTTTTTTGAGAAGATAAACTGTTTGTTAAGTATGAGAGTAAATAAATAAGTGCAATTAACATAAAAATTAGAATGAACAACATAAATAAATAAGTGCAATTAACATAAATATATATATTTGATTGATTTTATATATATTTTTATATTTTTATATATTTTTCTTGCCAAATCAGTGTCGAAAAGTGCAAACAACCGATCATAATTTTGAAACGACCGATCGTTTTTTAATTGTGCTCACTGGAAGAATTTTGTACAAAAACGACCGATCTCTGTGAAAAACGACCGATCGTTTTTACACAGACGACCGATCGTTCTGCAAAAACGACCAGTCGTTTTTTAAGTGTGCTCACTGGAAGAATTTTGTACAAAAACGACCGATCGATTCCTAAAACGACCGATCGTTTTTCTGTATTTCAGCCTTCTAATTGTTTCAAACCCTAAATTTTTCATTATCTCAAAACTATCTCTCTCTCTTATATATAAAAAATTCGCCCCTCTTCATCAAATCACCCAAAAATCCCAATTTTCTATAAATATATTACCCAATTCCTCTTATTATCCGTATATTCACTCTCGATTCATTCCGTTTTCTTAAAAATCCCCAATTCTTCAAAACCCTAATTCTTTTTTCAACTATGGTTCGTACAAAGAGAGCCTCACTCAACCTCGCCGATGAACATGAGGACGAGATCGTGCCTCCGCCCCCTCGTCGTCCGGCTATTCCTCGCGCTCGGCGCACCGGCTCCTCCTCCGCTCCCGGTTCCTCTTCCGTTCCTCTTCCTCCTCTCTATCCACCCGAGATGGGTAAAAGAGGTATATTGACCAACTTCACTCTAGACATGCCTCTTTTCCGTGAACGATTTTCCGATGTTATGATAGATTTAAGTTTTCACAAACTCGATACCATTCTTACTCTAAAAGAGCCATTTTACAAAGAAAACGTTTATGAATTCTATTACAACCTCGCTCTTGATAGGAATGATGGCGCACTTCGCTTGCGTTCATCGTTTAATGGACAACCATTCGTCTACGGTATAGACCGTTTACGAAATTTATTACGCCTAGATAATGACGGTGTTCATGAGTCTAGTGAAGAGCTTTGTGAGACTCTTCAGATCGATAACTTCAATGATCTCAAAGATAAAATTTTTCATCCTAACCATATGAATCGCTCCAACAAAGCCCATGGCCTTCTATTCCGCAACAAACTAACCTACCACATCCTCTCTCACATCGTCCTCCCTCATACGTCCAACTTTACGGATGTTACTAACGAGTACATCTTCCTTCTTGGGTGTATCCATCGCCGAGTCAAACTTGACTTCGCGACACTCATTCTCTTTAAGATGGATTCGCTTAAAACAAAATCCAAGAATGGGTTACCTTACGGTGCCCTAATTTCGGCCATCTTGAAAGACCAAAATCTCGTTCCCGGTGGAACGTTGTTCAAAAATAAGGACAAACATATTTGGGACACTTCCTATCTTTCCCAAATGTCCATAAAATTCCATAATACCGACAAGTCTATAACTTGGTTCGGTAAGCGGGTGTCCGGCCCCGGCTATACTTCTCTTACCCCCGAAGAGGAAGAGTATGTCGGCCCTAAGCCAACACCGCGAGCTTCTCATGAGGACGTAGCTATCTCCTCCGATTCCATTCCCCCCACCGATATCCCTACCTCCTCTCGTCCCTCTCGAGTTCGGGGCAAAGGAAAAGCCCAAGTCGGATCCTCCAACCCTCCCCCGCGCACGGACGACTTCTACAACGCTCTCTATATAAACCAATATCGCAATGCTCAAATGACCCGTCGTATGTTTCGATTCATGAACCCGGGTCAAGAAGAACTCGAAGAACTTGATCGAATGAGCACCGAGCAAAGGGCCGAGTTCAATCGCTTCTTTCCCAACCTTGCCGGGCCAAACAACGACGACGACGACGACGACGAGGATGATGATGCAACCTCCCACCGCGACTAGGCGGATATTTTTTTGTTATTTTTGATGATGTCAAAGGGGGAGAAATACCCTCTCTTTTGTTTTTGCGTTGTATTTCTCATTTCTTTCGATTTCGAACAACGTTGGTTTTTGATGTAATAAGTAGCAAACGCTTTATTTTATGAATCATTATTATGTTGCTTATGCGTTGTGAGTTTGTGCACTTATAGTATGCGTTTTTATCTTTTTTATGTTGCTATTTATCATTACGTGTTAAATTGTATGACGTTGTGAGATTGCGTATTTATAATTCTACAAATGCGATTTTGATGTTATTATAACTTGTGCGCATATATATCTAGTTGATTGGGTTATTTTTGTTGTTTTCATTTGTGGCGATTGACCGTTTTTAGGCAAAACTATGGCCAATTTTTCGCTTGCATTTTATCGTTCGTTTTCCTTAATCGTTTAGATTTGTTTAACTTCGTTTTAAATCGGATGTTGTGACATTTCCTTGTTTTAAATCGGATGTTTAGTAAAACGTCACCTACACATCTTGTACATAACATATTAATTTACGACATCATTTTATGTGATAATACTAGTCTAGTGCATAAATCTTTCGAAAAATCCGATCCAACACTCTCGTACTAAACATATTAATTTACGACATCATTTTTTAAGAGATCATGTTCAAAAAGGGGATCATGTTTTTATATATTTTTTGTCAAATCAGTGTCCAAAACTGCAAAAAATCCTTGTTTTGTAAATTCTTTACAGTCGAATCGTTTTTCAACAGACGACCGATCGTTTTTCAGAAACGACCGATCGTTTTAGGTATGATTTCTTCAAGTGAGTTCAGATGAAAAACGACCGATCGAAATGAACATAACGACCGATCGTTTTTGTCTGAAAAATGACCGGTCGTATTGTCCAATTCGACCGATCGTTTATTGTCCAAATTTTTCCAGAGAGTTCAATAATAAAACGACCGGTCGTTTTAATCATTTCGATCGGTCGTTTTTCGAAAGTAGACCATTTTGGGAATATTTCAGAAAGGTAGCCCATTCTGGGAATTTAAGTGGTCCACTGTACCATTTTGGCAAAAAACTCTGTTAATGAACCCAAAAATATTTACCATAAAATTAATTTAAAATTAAAACAAAAAAATACTATTGGTTGACACACCTTAAATAATAGTGCATTTTGGAATGAATACCGAACAATTAACACTATTGCAAATCTAGTACACTGTTATTTTGGGTGTGTCACATGCTAAAAATCTAACACTTGTTACTGAACTGAAAAATATACTAAATGGATCAAACGGATTGATTTTTGCTCTTTTGAAAAATTGACAAAACCAATCCATAAAATAGAATGGATGTCTACATTAAATGTACAAAGCCCACACCACGTGCTGACCTGCTAATGCCACTTGTACCACTTTACGTTAATGCTTATTGATATTTTTTATTTTTTCATCTATTTTTGTTTTGTATATTAATTTCATCTAGTATACTAATACTATTATACAAAAAGAATCTCAAAATACAGAATTGCTAATTCATACTCTTATGAGAGAAACTGTTACTTTGTATAATTGTATTCGGTCTTACATTGTACTTGCATTGCGTTTTACAAACAATAGTAACATTTAACAACCAATTGCAAATACATATGCCTTATTTGTTTGATGTTAAGTACATTGTTATGATCTATTTTATAGCAGTTAATAATTTCTTTTGTTATCACTATTTTGATAAACAACACTTAATTTACTTTGTCATATATTCATATTGTTACTAATAAATCTTTTATAAGTTACACTTTCAGTTGTAACTGACTTTTACAACTGAAATATATTGATAGACATGTTAAGATTTCTGAAGAATTGCAGCTTGTTGATCAAGCGAATTATGATGAGAATATATTCGAATATGTGCAATCTTAGAAGATATTATATGAAAAATTGTGCATCAAAGATTCATCTACTAAAGTCAACCAATGAACAAAAAATTGAGAAATCAATCACGATGAATAAGTAAGCACGGTATATAAGTGTATAATAGGTCGTAGGGTTTAATTATATATTCAAAACAAACGCGTTTATTTTTCTAAGAATACAAAGATATTTGCTAAGAGAGATAGGCTGTCGCATGAGACTATATTGAATAGTTGAGAGAAATAATAACAATAGTTGTATAGGATTAACCAGTTAGAGAGCTACTAATTTATAAGACTCAAATACACTTTGTAAGTTTTCTCAATATTCTAATCTGAGCAAGAGCTCCGGAGAGTAGACTAGATCAAACTCCGTTATCAAACGTGCTGTGTTCAACTCTTATTCAGTACGTTTGATTGTGTGCGTTTGTTAACCTTATTCAAGATCCAATTTCAGTTACAACTGAGAACTGAAATCTATAAAATTCAGTTGTAACTGAAACATGTGTCACTGCATCTTAGAATATTAACACTGTTGGTCCGTAGGAGTCTAAACCTTAGAGGGGGGGTGAATAAGGTTTTGGTACGTTTTTCGCGGAATTAAATCTATGGGTATTTAACTAAGTTAATTAGTGGTATTTATAACCTAAACTCTTTTGTTACCAAATTAACGCTAAATTGATCTAAGCAAGCAATAAATATAAGCGATAAATAAATACGGAAAGTAAAGGTTAAGGGAAAGAAATAACGCAAGATATATAGAGGTTCGGCAAACCGCGCCTACGTCCTCTCCTCGGTATTTTCACTACCGAGTGTTTCACTAATAATCTTCGTTTCAAGGTTACACCTTAACGAGCTTAATCAACCGATTACGCTCCCCCTCACTATATGAGTATCCCGAATAAATGACCTAGAGCTTTTAAGCTACACTTGCTTAAAAGCCTCTACCCAATTCACTCGCTCACTAATGAGTTTATAAAATACTCTTTTACAAGTTTGATTTCGAATCGCTCACTAACAAATATTATCTCGATGTTTATAAGATTACAATGAGAATATACTCGAGAATATTTTTGATTACAAGTGAGAAATAAGTAGTATAAGCTTGAAGGATTTTCTTGTAAGAATTGCTTAAAAGTTGTGAATGCTTGGATACTTTCCTTCAAAGGGATTGGGAGCTTTTTGTAGGGAGAAAAGCTTCAGCATTTAATTTCAGACCGTTGCTGGTTGTTGGCAGAATTGAATGCAGTGGTTCGCCCAATTTTCAGGAAGAGCTTAAAAGCTGGGATTTGAAATTCTACAGAAACGATCGGTCGTTTCTGAAAAACGATCGGTCGTTTTTCAATTGGACTTACTGGACAAAATGTGCACTGAAACGATCGGTCGTTTCAGACTTATGATCGGTCGTTTTTGCTGAGGGCTCACTGGACAAATGTATACTAAAAAACGATCGGTCGTTTCCTCTTGGCGATCGGTCGTTTTTACGTTGAGCTCACTGGAAGAAACTTTCACTTAAATGATCGATCGTTTCCTTTATGGATCAGTCGTTTTTGTTCTGGGCTTGTTTTCGGTTTTCTCGACAAACTTCGAAACCCCGTAACTAATTCGTTTTGAATCCGATTTTGGTTCCGCTTGAACCATTGGCTTCGTAATTATGCATTCTATCATTTAAACCCTTTAACACACTCGATAAATGATTAGTACGCAAAACGAGCTTTTATCATGTTTTACAAATGTTGTTATCATCAAAATAATCGATTAGAAGAAACTACGTTCAACAATCTCTCCCTTTTTGATGATGACAAAATATTGACTTCAACATACTATAAGCTCTTTTTGTTTAAACAAATATAACCGAAATGTATAGATGACGCTTTACTTAGATAAAAGTTTTTTTTTTTTTTTTTAGAGAAAAAGCAAGTAAATGTCATAACATCCGATTTTAAAACGACGTAAAAACAAGCTAAACGATTAGGGATAATGAAGATCTATATGCAAGCGAAAAATTGGCCATAGTTTAGCCTAAAAATGGTCAATCGCCACAAAAGAAAAACAATATATAATCCAATCAACTAGCAAACTATGCGCACTAAATGCAATAATATCAAATAAGATCCAAACGCATAGTTAAAATCGCAATCACATAATGCCATATAAACAAGAGCAAATGTAAGAAGAAACGCATCATAATAATCAAGTAAAACTGTTTCCTACTTATTACATCAAAAACAACTTGTTCAACTCAAAGGAAATAGAAATACAATGCAAAGAGAAAAACAATAGAGAGGTATTTCTCCCCCTTTGACATCATCAACAAAAAAAAAAAATAATATATCCGCCTAGTCGCGGTGGGAAGTAGCATCATCCTCTTCGTCTTCGTCATTGTTAGGACTGGCAAAGTCGGGAAAATAACCATGGAACCTTGCCCGTTGCTCGTTGCTTAACCTTTCGATTTCGTCCATATCTTCTTGACTAGGATGCATGGAGCGAAACATGCGTCGTTGAAGTCGCGCATTCTGATATTGATCAATATAGAGATCGTTGTAGAATTGTTCGGTGCGTGGAGGAAGAGTCGAAGATCCTACTTTAGCTTTTCCGCGACCTCGAGAGGGACGGGAGGAGGTAGGGATATCGGTGGGAGGGAGAGACTCGGAGGAGAATTCCTCATGAGCGATTTGAGGTGCCGGTTTAGGGCCGACGTATTCTTCCTCTTCGGGGGAAAGAGGAGTATAGCCGGGGTCGGATACCCGCTTACCGGACCAAGTTATGGACTTGTCGGTATTGTTGAATTTTATGGACATTTGGGAAAGATAGGAAGCGTCCCAAATGTGCTTATCCTTATTTTTGAACAATGTTCCACCGGGAACTAGATTTAAGTCCTTCAAAATGGCCAAAATTAAGGCACCGTAAGGTAACCCATTCTTGGACTTTGTTTTAAGTGAGTCCATCTTAAAGAAAATGAGGGATGCAAAGTCAAGGCGGACTCGGCGATGGATACACCCAAGAAGAAAGATGTACTCATTAGTAACATCCGTAAAGTTGGAGGTGTGTGGGAGTACGATATGAGAGAGAATATGGTAGGCTAGTTTATTACGGAATAGAAGGCCATGGGCTTTGCTAGAGCGGTTGTTATGGGCCGGATGAAAAATTTCATCTTTAAGATCATTGAAGTTTTCGATCTCTAGAGTTTCACAAAGTTCCTTGCTAGACTCATAGAAACCGCCGCTATCTAGGCGTAAGAGAGTTCGTAAACGGTCTATACCGTAAACGAATTGTTGTCCGTTAAAGGATGAACGCAAACGGAGTGCGTCATCGGAGTCCCTATCTAGAACTAGATGATAATAGAATTCATAGACATTCTCTTTATAAAAGGGCTCTTTGAGAGTAAGAAGGGAATCAAGTTTGTAAAAGCTTAAGTCTATCATAAGAGCGGAAAACCGTTCACGAAAAAGAGGCATGTCTAGAGTGAAGTTGGTCAATATACCTCTTGTACCCATTTCGGGTGGATAGAGAGGAGGTAGAGGGCCGGAGCGAGAAGCGGAGGAAGAGCCGGTGCGTGGGGCACGAGGAATAGCCGGGCGGCGAGTGGGTGGAGGCACGATCTCGTCGTCATGCTCATCAACGAGGTTGAGTGAGGCTTTCTTTGTGCGAACCATTTGATTGATTGGATAGAAAATTGGGTTTTGTTTGAGATTTTTGGGTGATTGGGAAAGGAGTGGACGAATTTTGAGAGAGAGAATAGATTAGGGTTTGAAATGAATTGGTTTTGGGGTTTGAAGAATGATTTTAAAAACTGACAAACAGAAAAACGATCGGTCGTTCTGGGATTCGATCGATCGAAATATAGCCAAATTCTTCCAGTGAGTGCAACATAAAAACGATCGGTCGTTTTTAAGGAACGATCGGTCGAATGTAATAAAACGATCGGTCGTTTTTACAGACGATCGATCGACTGTAACAAGGTTACAGACCAGGAATTTTCTGCACTTTACGACACTGATTTGGCAAAGAAAATGTAGAAATACTTAAAAATATATATATAAAGACAATCAAATATATATAAATATATATATATATATCACACATCAAACATACCTAACTCTCGGCGAATAAAGCAAAATTGTTCCTCATTAAGGGGTTTTGTGAAAATATCGGCTAATTGCCTATTTGTGCTTATATATTCAAGTGTAATATCCCCTTTTTGGACATGATCCCGTAAAAAGTGATGACGTAAATTAATATGTTTAGTGCGAGAGTGTTGGATCGGATTTTTCGAAAGGTTTATAGCACTAGTATTATCACACAATATAGGTACACTATCAAATGATAATTCAAAGTCGTTTAGTTGTTGACGCATCCAAAGGATTTGTGCGCAACAACTACCCGCGGTGACGTATTCCGCCTCCGCCGTGGAAAGCGCAACCGAGTTTTGTTTCTTACTATGCCAAGAAACTAAAGCGTTCCCTAAGAAATGGCAAGTGCCACTAGTACTCTTTCTATCTAATCGACAACCGGCAAAGTCGGCGTCGGAATAACCAAGCAATTCAAACGAAGTATCATGCGGATAAAACAATCCTAAATTGCAAGTACCTACAAGATATCTAAAAATGCGCTTAACGGCTATAACATGCGATTCCTTAGGGCAAGATTGATACCTAGCACACAAGCAAACACTAAACATGATATCGGGTCTACTTGCGGTTAAATATAAGAGGGATCCAATCATACCTCTATAGAGCTTTTGGTCCACGCTTTTACCCGATTCATCCTTGTCTAGTTTTGTTGCCGGACTCATCGGAGTTCCTAGCGGCTTTGCATCGCTCATGTTGAACCTCTTGAGCAAGTCCCTTGTGTATTTGGCTTGATTGACGAAAATTCCGTCCTTTGTTTGTTTGATTTGCAACCCAAGGAAGTAGGTGAGTTCACCCATCATGCTCATCTCGAATTCACCTTGCATACACTTAGAAAACTCCTCGCACATGCGAGCATTAGTAGCACCGAAAATGATATCATCAACATATATTTGAATTAAAAGCATGTCTTTTCCATCCTTTTTAATAAAAAGAGTAGTGTCTAAAGTACCACGAGAAAAACCCTTTTTAATCAAGAATTTACTAAGTCTTTCATACCAAGCCCGGGGTGCTTGTTTTAAACCATAAAGTGCTTTTCGAAGTTTGTACACATGATTAGGAAACTCGTGATTTTCAAATCCGGGTGGTTGTTTTACATAAACTTCCTCATTAATAAAGCCGTTTAAAAATGCACTTTTAACATCCATTTGAAATAATTTAAAACGTTTAAAAGAAGCATAAGCAAGCAACATTCTAATGGCTTCTAATCTTGCTACGGGTGCGTAAGTTTCATCGAAATCGATGCCCTCTTCTTGATTATACCCTTGAGCTACTAGTCTAGCTTTATTTCTAATGACTACCCCGGATTCATCCATCTTATTGCGAAATATCCATTTCGTACCTATAATGGTTTTCTCACGCGGTCTAGGTACTAATGTCCATACGTTGCTACGCTCGAATTGATTTAATTCGTCATGCATGGCTAATACCCAACTCTCATCGAGTTCCGCCTCATGAATGTTCTTGGGCTCTAATTGAGACAAGAATGCAAAATGATTAACTATATTTCTTAATGATGAACGTGTATGCACTCTTTCTCCCGGGTTACCCAAAATTAAATCTTGCGGATGGTGATTGGCAAAACGCCATTCTTGTGGCAAATCCTCATGAATATGTACGCTAGATTCTAAGTCCTTTTGAAGTCTCTCTATAGTGACTTCTTCATCAACGGGTTCAACCTCTATGCTAGGCGTTGACTCTAAGCTAGATGTAACATGATTCGAAGAAGATGCTTTATGAAAAATATCATCATTAATATTATGAACAATTAAAGGCTTATCAATCGTCGGCATATTCTCATCAAACGAGACATGTACCGATTCTTCCACCAATAAAGTTCTTTTATTAAAAATACGATAAGCTTTACTCGATATAGCATATCCAACGAAAATTCCTTCGTCGGACTTAGCATCGAATTTTCCTAGATTATCCTTACCATTATTATGAACATAGCATTTACAACCAAATGCACGTAAATGAGAAATATTGGGCTTTCGCTCATTCCATAATTCGTAAGGTGTCTTTTTTAATATGGGCCTAATTAAGGCTCTATTTAAAATATAACAAGCGGAATTTACGGCTTCGGCCCAAAAATACTTTGGCAAATTATTTTCGCAAAGCATGGTCCGTGCCATTTCCTCTAGGGTTCTATTCTTCCTCTCAACTACCCCATTTTGTTGGGGCGTACGAGGGGCCGAAAAATTATGATCAATACCATTTTCATCACAAAAAGTTTGAAATGGAGTATTCTCAAATTCCTTACCATGATCGGTTCGGATACTTTTGATCATATAACCCTTTCGTGTTTGGAGCTTTTTGCAAATGATAGAGAATTCTCTAAATGCTTCATGCTTATGAGTTAAAAACAAGACCCACGTAAAGCGACTAAAATCGTCAACCATGACGAAAGCATATGCACGCCCGCCAAGACTAAGTGTCCGGGAGGGGCCAACTAAGTCCATATGAATGAGCTCCAAACAACGAGTAGTAGAAATAATATTTTTAGACTTAAAAGAAATCTTTGTTTGTTTGCCTAATTGGCAAGCGTGACAAAGTTTGTCCTTTATATAAGGAGTTTTTGGTAAACCTATTACCAAATCTTTACTAGAAAGTTTAGCAAGTAAATCAAGACTTGCATGACCAAGTCGTCTATGCCACAACCAACCATTGTCGTTGATAGTAACAAGACACTTGACTTCATCATCCACCGAACTATTCAAATCAATCATATAGACATTATTTTGTCTTTGACCCATAAGAATAGTTTTATTATCCGAAATACAATGAATAATGCAATGCGATTTTTCAAAAATGACTTTGTGACCCAAATCACAAAGTTGACTTATACTAAGCAAGTTATGTTTAAGACCATCAACAAGCAATACATTATCAATAATGACATTAGATGGTTTGGAGATACTACCAATACCGATGATTTTGCCCTTGCTATTATCCCCGAAGGTCACAAAGCCTCCGTCTTTAGGTGCAAGAGTGGTGAATTTTGTTTTGTCTCCCGTCATATGTCTTGAGCATCCACTATCTAGGAACCACTTGTCCTCGTTGATTTTTGATCTCAAGCATACCTACAAGACAAGACGATCATTGGTACCCTAATCCATTTTTGGGTCCTTGAGGGTTAGAGTCTCGACCCTTTGGAATCCAAACCAAATCATTTCTACTTACTTTATACCTATTAGGGCAATATATATAATCCTCATAGTGGTCACTACGGTTGCAAGTAATACATTTTATATGCGAGATAGGTTTAAAAAAACGATTATAAACTAAGTTCCTTTTAATCATTGACTTTAAATAATTCATAATCATGAATAAGCATGCTAATTTTAGAGTCCTTAACTTGACTAGTTCCTTCGTGCATAATAGCTAGCTTATCCCACATTTGCTTAGCGGTGTCACAACCGGAAATCTTATCATATTCACTAGGCGAGAGCGCACAAGTGATAGAAGTCATAGCCCTACAATTTAGGGAAAATGCTAGGCGTTCATCGGTGTCTAGTTCCTCTACAAGTTTATCTTCGCCATTTCTCCTAGGCGTTTTATAGCCTTTACTAATACTTATCCATTGGTCTATTTCAAAACCACAAAGGAAATTTTTCATAAGGTCTCTCCAATAGGGATAGTTAGTACCGTCAAAGAATGGTGGCCTAGTTATGGATTTTGAGTCGGCGTATGAAGACATAGTGGATCTTTAAACTATAAAATCGTTAGATTTTTATGAATAGAATAGCTAAGCTCTGATACCAATTGTTGGTCCGTAGGAGTCTAAACCTTAGAGGGGGGGTGAATAAGGTTTTGGTACGTTTTTCGCGGAATTAAATCTATGGGTATTTAACTAAGTTAATTAGTGGTATTTATAACCTAAACTCTTTTGTTACCAAATTAACGCTAAATTGATCTAAGCAAGCAATAAATATAAGCGATAAATAAATACGGAAAGTAAAGGTTAAGGGAAAGAAATAACGTAAGATATATAGAGGTTCGGCAAACCGCGCCTACGTCCTCTCCTCGGTATTTTCACTACCGAGTGTTTCACTAATAATCTTCGTTTCAAGGTTACACCTTAACGAGCTTAATCAACCGATTACGCTCCCCCTCACTATATGAGTATCCCGAATAAATGACCTAGAGCTTTTAAGCTACACTTGCTTAAAAGCCTCTACCCAATTCACTCGCTCACTAATGAGTTTATAAAATACTCTTTTACAAGTTTGATTTCGAATCGCTCACTAACAAATATTATCTCGATGTTTATAAGATTACAATGAGAATATACTCGAGAATATTTTTGATTACAAGTGAGAAATAAGTAGTATAAGCTTGAAGGATTTTCTTGTAAGAATTGCTTAAAAGTTGTGAATGCTTGGATACTTTCCTTCAAAGGGATTGGGAGCTTTTTGTAGGGAGAAAAGCTTCAGCATTTAATTTCAGACCGTTGCTGGTTGTTGGCAGAATTGAATGCAGTGGTTCGCCCAATTTTCAGGAAGAGCTTAAAAGCTGGGATTTGAAATTCTACAGAAACGATCGGTCGTTTCTGAAAAACGATCGGTCGTTTTTCAATTGGACTTACTGGACAAAATGTGCACTGAAACGATCGGTCGTTTCAGACTTATGATCGGTCGTTTTTGCTGAGGGCTCACTGGACAAATGTATACTAAAAAACGATCGGTCGTTTCCTCTTGGCGATCGGTCGTTTTTACGTTGAGCTCACTGGAAGAAACTTTCACTTAAATGATCGATCGTTTCCTTTATGGATCAGTCGTTTTTGTTCTGGGCTTGTTTTCGGTTTTCTCGACAAACTTCGAAACCCCGTAACTAATTCGTTTTGAATCCGATTTTGGTTCCGCTTGAGCCATTGGCTTCGTAATTATGCATTCTATCATTTAAACCCTTTAACACACTCGATAAATGATTAGTACGCAAAACGAGCTTTTATCATGTTTTACAAATGTTGTTATCATCAAAATAATCGATTAGAAGAAACTACGTTCAACAAACACATTTAGTTATTTCATACATAAATGCAAGTCATTTAACAACTCTATCGATATGAGTTTTTGGATGTTAAGTGTATTTTTATTACTAATAAATGATTCTCCTACTTAGATAGAGTCAAGTGAATCCTTCTATATACTTTCACTATTACAAAAAGAAAATATCAAGTCATAAAATTTGAAAAAATATAAGTTCTTTGTCTTGTATTATATGAGCGTAAATGAATGAGAATAGTGACTCCGTCCTTCGCAGATTAAAAATCAGATTTTTTGGTAAATAAGAATAGTTCCTTGTCTTATAACAGGTTTTTTAGTCCAAAATCATATTTTAAAATTCTGTTTTGAAAATCCACTGAAAAGATAAATTTTAAAAATCTGGGTTTTTAGCTTTTTCAGCCTAAAAATCAGATTTTCAGAAGCTTAATAATCTGACTTAACAAACACCCATAAATTTTTAAAATTAAAAATTCAAAAATGCACTAAAAAAATCTGTAAGGTGTCAATCCAATTTTTGTAATTCTCAATTTTAATATGTAAGGTGTCAACAAACACAGTTTCAAATTTTATTTACAACATAGACAGTTAAACGAGACCGCCAAAAGTCACGTACAATCACCTTTAATGATGATTTTTCTTGAGATCCCATGTTTTTTGGTTTCTATAATAGACATAAACATGCAGAATCACATGTTAGATAAAGAAAAAAAAAAGGATAATCATTGATTAGTATATAAAAATATATTTTATTTTAAAAAATCGGATTCTTAAGTCTTGTTTAAAATTTGGTACATATAAAGTAGCGTAACATCAAATTAAAGTTAAAAATAAAGAGTAAAAAGAAATAGTATCATGTAGCATATGTAATTAACCTTTAAAACTGTTTTAGAATGTGAGTTTTCTGTACTACAACAAATTAAAGAAATTATTCACAAGAAAAGCATCGAGATCTGTCATATCTTTAGAGAAGGGAATGAAGCTGTAAATTTTCTGGTAAAAAGTGGGCTCGATCTCATATCGAAAGATCTAGAAGATTATCCTAGAAAGTTGGTAAGTTTTCTGAAATTGGACAGAGATCGTACTCCAAATCTCTGATGAATATGTATGTATTCGCCATTGTTATGAAAGTTGTAAGAGAGAGAAAGGCTGTCGTTTTGTTTTTTTAAATGAGAAGAGTGAGAGATGACGCGTGAAATATTCGGAAGAAGTTTAGTTTATTTACTTTTCAAGTCCTTGCAATTTCAAGTTCATTTATTTTGGTTTGCAAAGTTTTATATGATGTAACTATTGATACATTTATTTCTGATTGGAGCACTTTTTGCCCAATCATTTTATGGCCCCGCATTTTTATTTTTTCATATATTAATAAAATAAAAATATGAGTTTTCTCCACCATTAAATTAAAAAAAAATATCAATATTATGTACTTTTTCATCATTTTTCTAAAATAAATAAATAATTAAGTTGATTTTTGTATGATCTCATCCCTATGTTATAAGAATAAAATAGTCATGATATATATAACACACACTACAAAATAATATTTGATTTAGTGAGGGTCAAAAGCTGTCACAAGTCTGTCGCTGATTTAAAAAGTTGTCACAAATCTGTCGCAAATTGATTAAACTGTCACAAAACCGTCACAAAAACCGTCGCTAATAAGCTCGTAATAAAAAATATCATCACTAATTCCATCGCTATTTGAGTTTTTTTTTATAGTGACATGACCACTAACGCTTATAAATTTGAGTTTCTTTTTCTAAGAATGTGAATATTTTTTTTATTAGATCTTATTTAAACATATACCAAATCAGGATTGCCTCTAAATTTTTTGGACAGACCTAATACTGGGAGATTCTTTTTTCAAAAGGCAAAATGCTGGTTTCTATAAGAGATGTGGGAATAGAAATCCCACGTCTACGTGGACTGCCACGTGTCGCTGCGAATTTTTTTTTTTTTTTTCTCTTATCTTCTGTTTCTTTTTTCCTGTGATTTACTTTTTATATATTAAAAATTTCCCCAATTTTATCCAAAAAAAACCCTAACCATCAACCATCAAATTCCTTCGTATATCAAATTAATATTTTTTTAATCAAATCAACATCACTTTACCACTACAATTATCCCTAATTTTACCACAAAAAAAAAAACCTATCATAATTTACCAAAATAAATGTAGTGGTAAATTAGGATAGATTTTTTTTTAAGGTAAAATTGGGGATAAATGTAGTGGTAGAGTGATGTTGATTTGAGAAAAAAAAATATTAATTTGATATATGAAAGAGTTTGATGGTTGATGGTTAGAGTTTTTTTTTTGTTAAAATTGAGGAAGTTTTTTTTTTGGTAAATTGGGAGAGGTTTTTTTTTTGGGTAAAATTAGGGATAATTGTAGTGGTAAAAGTGATGTTGATTTGATAAAAAAAAAATATTAATTTGATATATGAAGTAATTTGATGGTTGATAGTTAGGGTTTTTTTTTTGATAAAATTGGAGAAGTTTTGGGGTAAAATTGGGAAAGTTTTTAATATATAAAAAGTAAATCACAGAAAAAAAGATAAGAGAAGAAAAAAAAAAATTTAATTTCGCGGCGATACGTGGCAGTTCACGTAGACGTGAGATTTCTATTCCCACGTCTCTTATATAAACCAGCATTTTGCCTTTTGAAAAAAGAATCTCCCCCTAATACTGATACAAAGAAATACACCAACTAATGTCAAACCTTCTTTCGTGTGTTAGAGAGATGGGTACATACATGAACTAACCAGATATGGACAGTTAGGGGCGGCAGCCTCTCCATTTAAAAAAAAATTGATGAAAAATAGATTTTTTATATGTATTTTGATAAAAACCTTTAAATTTTAGTGTATCAACCCCTCACATTCCGTAAAATAAGTTCAAATAATGTATAATTTTTTCTAATAGAAAATCAGCCACTTATTTCACAATACTAATTCCGCACCTTAAAAAAAAAAAGCAAACCAACTGTTTTTATTTATTATAATACTCAAGTACTATTGCTCCCTATACAGTAGAATCTTTCTATAATAATAATCTATATATAAATGAACTATTTATAGAAATAAAAATGATTGATACCAACTCGGTCCAGTTCAAAATAATAATAACCTTCATATTGTAATATTACATGATTTTTTATGATATCGTCTTAACAAATTTGTCTCTGTATAGAAATAAATTACATAAATGTGTAAAATTATATATATATGTTAATACATTAAACTTAATTAACAAGATTTAAAATATTTATCTAATGTAGTATGTGATATTGTCTTGATTTTTTGGGTTATTCCCATATCTTTTAACTTGCGGGTGGGTACGTATAATAGCTCGTCCACGTGGACATTTTTTTGTTGAAACCAAAATAATTCCAACTTGTAAGCATGCTTAACGCTTCTTGACATGAAATTTTTTGTATTTCTGAACTATCATCATCCGGATTATTTCCCTCCGTCTCTTGTCTAATTATAGTTTCGTAGCTTTTCAACTATTTTACATTTACATGTTTGACTTGTTATATAAATACATGTATTTATCTTTTAAATATTTGTACTAATTAATTAAATTAAATACACATATATTTTTTATCATGTGAAATATTTATTTTTTTATATATCGATCTCTGTTTAGAACAAGCTTCTTATAAAAACATTTTCATCCGATGTTATTCCTTTTAGAAAATAAAGGTTCTACTGTGATAACCCCAAGTGGCGGTATTATCCAGAATCAGATGCAAAGCAAATCAAACCAAACAAAATAGGAAAATAATGTTGTGACTCTAATTTCTCCTTCAAAAACAGTTAGGAAAACTATTACAACCTTTTAACGTTATCAATCAAATGGTTGTGAATGTGATAAAAAGAACATGCCTGGTCATTATATCAAATGGTCGATGTTTTTAATGAACTTTTAAGTTTTAATTGTTTTGATTAGATGACTGTGGTACTTAATTTTAAGAATGCACTTTGATAGCAACGGGTATAATTCAAGTTGTAAAAGTTGTGTTCATTAGATATTTTACTATAAAGTGAACTTTTATGCACCCATAACATTTGATCTTTTAGCCACTCTATAAAGAGGGATTTAGAGGCATTATGTAACTAGAAAAACTCATATAGCCTTATAGCTTTGGCATGAGTACGGGTTAAGTTATTAAATAAAGCTAGATAACACATGCAAATGGCCATTGTTTATTATATGTAAATGGTGGATATTTAGAATTTAATGAACCGAATAATTTTTCGGTAGACTCGGTCTATCACATAAAATTTATTAAGTGGTGTGACAAACCAATCATATTCCCACTACATCATATTAAAATCATTCCTTCCATATTCCCACTACTTATCTTTCATTCCTATATTTGGGAGATTCTTTTTTCATTACTGTAATTGCTCACAGATATAAGGGACGTGAGATTGGAAATCTCACGTGTACGTGGTGATCAATTTTTTTTATTTTTTGTTTTATTATTTTATTTGTGTTTTTTATATAAAAACTTTCCTAATTTTATCCAAAAACTTCTCAAATTTTACCCAAAAAAAACCTATAACCATCAACGATCAAACTACTTCATATATAAATTAATATATTTTTTTATCAAATCAACATCAGTCTACCACTACAATTATCTCCAATTTTACCAAAAAAAAACCTCTCCCAATTTACCAAAAAAAAAAAACTTTCCCAATTTTACAAAAAAAACTTTAACCATCAACCATCAAACTCCTTCATATATCAAATTAATATATATTTTTATCAAATCAACATCACTCTACCACTATAATTATCCTCAATTTAAAAAAAAAAAAAAACCTCTCCCAATTTACCCAATTTTTTTTTTTTTCAATTTTACCCATAAAGAGTTTATTTTTTGTAAAATTGGGGAAGATTTTAATTTGGTAAATTGAGATATATTTTTTTTTTTGTAAAATTGGGGATAAATGTAGTGGTAGAGTGATGTTGATTTGATAAATTTTTTATTAATTTTATATATGAAGGAGTTTGATTGTTGATGGTTAATGTTTTTTTTTTTTGTAAAATTGGAGAAGTTTTTTTTTTGGTAAAATTGGGGATAATTGTAGTGGTAGAGTGATATTGATTTGATAAAAATATATATTAATTTGATATATGAAAGAGTTTGATGGTTGATGGTTAGGGTTTTTTGGTACAACTGGAAAAGTTTTTTTTTGGTAAATTAGGAGAGGTTTTTTTTTTTTTGTAAAATTGGGATAATTGTAGTGGTAGAGTGATATTGATTTGATAAAAAAATATATTAATTTAGATATGAAGTTTGATTGTTGATGGTTATGGGTGTTTTTTTTGTTAAAATTGAAGAAGTTTGTTTTTTGGTAAAATTGAAAAAGTTTTTTTTATTGGCTAAATTGGGAGAGGTTTTTTTTTTTTTTTTTGTAAAATTGGGAATAATTATAGTGATAGAGTGATGTTGATTTGATAAAAATATATATTAATAATTTGATATATGAAAGAGTTTTATGGTTGATGGTTAGGGTTTTTTTTGGTAAAATTGGAAATTATTTTTTTTTGGGTAAATTGGGAGATGTTTTTTTTTGTGGTAAAATTGGGGATAATTGTAGTGGTAGTGATTTGATAAAAAAATATATGTTGTAAGATATTATTGGACTATTGGGCCTTACTCATAGTGGGCCTAAGTTGGGCTTTCTATCTTTTATAACCCTAACCTCTAGTATATAAAGAAGGTTAGGGTCCCCTTGTATTCATATACATTCTGATTAATAAAGACCCTGTTGTTGTCTCTCTCATACTTCTCTCTATATCTATACATATCCCTATATATATCTATAACGAGTTAATATGTCACACAACACGTTATCAGCACTTTGTTCGTGGAGATTGAAGTAAAATCTAGAAGATTGGGTATTTTGTTCGAATACTAGAGTTTATACGCTCGAAGATTGGGCTATTAATTTACGGCTAAAACTTTGCAGTTTTTTCCGCCGATGTTTCCCAAAATACCCAGAATACGGTACATAATTATCAATATTTTTATTCTGTACT
This sequence comes from Primula veris, assembly GCA_963682055.1. NCBI lineage: Eukaryota > Viridiplantae > Streptophyta > Magnoliopsida > Ericales > Primulaceae > Primula > Primula veris. The sequence continues at coordinate 21,423,078 of OY821743.1, read as the reverse complement.
GTTAAAGTAACGAATTGCATGCTCCCTACTCTAGAATATAATCACGTACGTAAACATGCTTGTATGATTGGTATGTATATATCATGACACGAATTAAAATTGCTACTGTAAACTTATAAATTGCATGATATAACCCCTGCATGTTTAGATACAAGTTGCTTATTATTAATTATTAAGTGGATTTGTTTCACATGATTGTACACGCTAAACTGTTACTATTGCATGGTATTAAAGGAATACACACGTTTGTTGAATGTACGTGTATATATGTTGATGTTAGTGATACAGTAGCTATATAATTGACATTCTAACTTTATTAGACCTGCATGTATAGGTTTTTTTTATATTAAAAAAAAAAACTGAATATATCCTCGCTGTATATAAAGTCGAAATAGCCTTGCCTATGTTCTAGAGTTGCTCTAATGCCTGGATATTATAAAACATGTAGTACCATAACTATTTATTTTTGAATGCTAAAGACTGCTTGTAAACTCACTGATACTTATGTACTGCATACGTAAATAAGCTGAAATAGTTTGCTGTAATTACATTCCTGGTCCCCCTAGTATATCACTTGTATGCAGATCAGTATGTGTGTTTATATTACCATAATATTCGGTCCATGTAAACATATCCACATACATGATAATTGATTAAATATACTACTCCCATGCATGTCATAATTACCATGAATAAATTTTAGATTGATGAATTGTATTAGATATTGCTAAGTGTGATTTAGAATATCTTGTTATAATATGTACTACAAGAAGGTACAAATCTAATAATTATTTATTTACTGCCATGTGTAAAATATGGTAATTTGCGAAATCATATATTTTCACATTTAAGTTGGAAAAATTATGAAACTTCCCCAACTAGGCTCACCTATTTGGATACGATGTCTAGGAAAGATATAGGCGGAAGTCGATATCCTAATGAGGTCGGGTTTTAAGTGGCATTCGTGCCCTCCACCCTCACCGTCTTTCCTGGTCGTTTTTCAAGTAGAGCTACCGAAAGGGGTTGACTAAATAATAATTTCCCCGAGTGTGTTTGTATAGTGATGTATGTTTCGCCGAATTGGTGTTTTAATATCGACCCGTTGTTCGATCAATGAGAACCGATTCACATGAGAAGCAAAACTAATGTTTTCGAACCTGTCGTTTTCGAAAAAAAAAAGTTTGTGCTTGTGCAAACCATAAACATATAAACCAGTCGTTTTATATGATAAATAATCCAGAACTCCCAACACATGTTGGATGCCATCTATGATGAGAAAAATCGTAAAACATACTTGCGAAATGACTGTTTAAACGTTGATTTTAATCCGTCATCACATGTTACTCACCCTGATGTGTGAAAATGTGATGCCCAAATTTTTTTTTGGATGCCATTTTTGATGAGTAAAATACGAGTTTGTTGTTACCCTCGAGATGAATGCTAAGGCGTTGATTTTATTCCGTCGTCACATTTGAGACGTGATGACGTCTATGGTGAACAAATGTCTGAAATTGACATATTGGAGCTATCCTTCACCAAAATACTAGCTTGGAAATTGTATTCCATAAGCAGTATCGTGAATTTATATTCACCATGTTCCTTTATCACCCATCTGTTATTGGATAAGAAAATTACCCCGGTGAGTAGTTTTAATCCTATTGGGTCAATGGCGAATTGTTTGCCTGATATTAATGCTCTTCGTGTATTTTTTTTTCCACGAATCGAGAACCGAGACAAGTGTTATTTGTCTCGAACTGTCGCGATCCCGATGAATCGCATAGCCAAGCGAGATTTTAGACAATCGTCAAAATCGAAAACATGTGGCTCCAAGACAGTAATTGAAAGGAACAATATGGCCCGTTGTCAGAAAGCAAGAGATAATGCTCAAGGAGGCAACTCTATGCTATAAAGACAAAGGTCATGCACGGTTACTCCTTAAATAGTTCACAACTATTATAAAGGTGGAAAAACCGATGCTAATGTGGTTAAAGTTAATTGAAAGGAAACTCTTGAGAACCCCGATTTTGTGGCTCAAATGAGTTTGATACATTTCTTTATTGATTTTGATAAATCATTGAGCCATTTTTTCGCTCATCTGGATTATGTTTTTTCATTTGGATTATGATTTTTCCATTTAGACATACTTTTGGATTATGGTTTGCCTGTTTACGAAATTTCTCGAAATAATTTAAAGTGTTTTGAGGAAATTCCTTTGACAAATGTGACCAAACTTTAAATTATGAAATTTTTAGGCAATACTTGTGGGGTAGTTGATTTTTTTGGAAATAGTGGGTAACAGTGTACCACATATTTTCACCAACTATTTGCCTAAAATAGTACTCAATGACAACGATTCTGGACCTGTCGTTCCAAATCAAAATCTTTGGTAAAACCAAATTGATTTGTCAAATATGAGGTTTTATACTCATGTAGGTCCTGCCGTACCTTGTTGAGTTATAAAATATTCGAGAAAACCAGTGTTATCTGGTAATAGCTCATGAAAGAATTAAAATTTCTTTACATAGCCTCCATTCAATACGACCAAAAGCGTATTTTAGAGGAGTTAAAATGTCTTTCAAGTGGTTGCTACCACATTCTTTAAAGCATTTAAAGTTACCTTATCATTTCGCCTGTCGTCGAAATGATAAATGATTTAAATGCTAAGACATGATTGTCTGTACTATCATTCGCCTGTCGTCGATTGATAAGAGCATTTTGATATTGTGGCATTGACCGGATGAGATATTCCCGGGTCAAAAGACGATGCTTGATTTACAATCGCATCGCATTTGGATTCTCTCTGAGAATATATTTCATGATTAATCCGAAATTCATGCCACTAATGCTCACTTTGAAAGACTAGTATGTGTAAAGATCACGAAAAGAACTCGTAGAATTCTTGTAAATAATTGAAGGAGTTATTGTGGACTTATCCAACCATAAGACGGACCATAAATATAAATGGTTATGGTTGATACATCGACAATAAGGTCACATGATTATTGTTGTCCACAGAAATGCAGCATTTCCTAAACTTCTAGCCCTATCATTAAGTTGATGGCTCATGATCCGGATTATCCTGAAAAGTCTAGTTGACTTGATAATTCCGAAGAGTAAAAAAAATCAAAATTTCGATTTGAATTACTTGAGTTTGGAAATTCAAATTGAACATCCTGTCGATTATGTTCAGACCCAAATGGACTCACTGAAAGTTTGATGATGCGACTGCAAATGATTGCACGCATTTCTTGATCTTGCGCACCAAGATTTATATTTCCGTGTGGGGTTATGCTATTTTGCTGCATTGGTCCGTCATGAGGCCCATAGACATTCAAACACCATATGCGTACCAGCTGGTTACTGGTTATGAGCCAGAAGTCTCATATTAACGCGTGTTTGGAGTGCTTAATTAATATTTTGATTGAGACGCTATAGCGTTCAAAATATGGACCTCTGAAGGGGACATAAGTCGATTATGAATCCCATACCTATCATTTGATAGAGTAACCTTGGCAAGCAATCTCTTTACCGCATGATATGCGAAAGTGACATCGCTAAGACTGTTCTCCTCGTCGTTAGGGGGAGATTTGCACGTTACCGTTGATAAGAAATGACGTGAAGTAACGTGGCATAACCCACTCAGTCTTAGCTTGATCCCCAAAACTGCACTTAGTGATAAGTAAGTGCATAGACTCCCTCAAGTCTAACTAAATGCCAGACGCATTTAATGACTTTATGAGATGTCACGAGATCATTTATACCTGCTGCAAAATACTTGCAAGGATAGACGTCCCTGTTGGACGCCGTGTTCCTGTCGTAACACGTTGCTTTGGCCGAACCCGCCAAGCAAAGGACGCTGTCGTCGGCCGTCAGTCTGTCGTCCTTCCCAAGATATGAGGAAGTTGACAGGTTCTTAATTCATTCAGCCCCAGAGGTGGTGAACTGAAACTCGTTTGTCGCACGAGATTATAAAGGATCAAGGAGATGTGTGATTTCCTCCTCATCCTAAGAATCTTGAAATATCTGTCGATCATGATATCTTAGACGATATTGAAGCGAAACGGGACTGTCATTGATTACTTGTTCATATATTCGGTGACGACTGATAATATGAGCAAATTATGACAGAGAACCATGTACCGTTGCCTGAAGTTAACGTAAAATAGATTGGACTAATGGAGACTTGCAATCCAAGTAGACTCATTGGCGAAAGTGTGTTCGGACCTGTAGCTCCAACACCACCAATGTTAAACGAGTTCGTTTATTTGGTTATTCGTAAGGAAAAGTGATGAGAATAATGAGATTGTAGAATGCTCGCCTAGTAGCGCAAGGCTTCTCTCACACCTTGGAATTGATTACGAGATGGTTGATTTCCTCGTAATGGACATTATAACAGTCCCCTACTTTACCAGTTTAGTAGTTTCCGAAAAACTGAGTATGCAGCCATGAATGTGGTCACGGCTTTATCTCTATGGGGATTTAGACAAAGAGATATAGATGAAGGTCCCTGTGTGACTTCATGTGCTTAAATCAAGTAGTTCCTGACCATGGAACACGATCTCAATTGACTGAGACGTTCACTATATGGATTAATATAATCCGAGCGGATGTGGTATACCGCCTGAGTGAGTACTTGATCAGCTTGGGATACTTGAACAAGTATTATGCCCTTGCGTGTTTTATTACGCGATCCATTTTTGGATTTGCCTTCGAGATGAAAGATCTTGGGAAGACACGGTAGTGACTCGGCCCGATGATCGAGTCCCGTAAAGATTGAATCTAAGTCCATGATTCAGACTACACCCAGAAGGTGTTATGACGTTTTAGTGATCATGACGCTAAGTCGTCAGATTCTCCCATGATCGTTCGATCACTAGACATTGATATAGACTCAGTCCGTCTCTGATGAGACGATGAAGAGATATTGAACTATCATGTTCATATCTAAGTACAATAAGCGCATCATTGTACTTGGTCTAATATGCTATGACGAACATCTCGTATGTTGTGAATGGTATAGCTCGACACAACATTGCGCTAACACGCTGCCATCGAAATGGCATAAAAGACATTTTCTCATTACTTTAAGGTAACTGTGGATGAGGGCTTGTCTTATCCCATTTTGCGTCATCGAGTGTACCTACCCCCTTCGGTACTCGAATTAACGCAACCCTTTTTCGGTTATACCGATGCCGGTTACTTGTCGGACCCGCATAAGGGATATTCCTAACATGGTATGTCTTTGCCATTAGGAATAAGGCGATATCTTGGAGGTCTTGGAATGACTCCAAACGAATCACTCTGATCTCGTGCTCTATGAGACGACTAGAGAGTGTATATGGCTTTGAGCTAGTAGTAGCCATATTTGAATTACATATGCTCTGTCTCACGATACAGATAAAACACTTGTCTTATTTGAGGACAACTTGTTGTTATCGATCAAGAGAGATATGACTAGATTATGCTATTTAGCATTTCTCGCCGAAATTATTCTTCACATATGAAGTTTAAGAGCATCCAGTTGAATACTCGTTCTATTCCACGTTAGATTTTCTTGCATCCAGTCGTGTGCAAGTAAATGAAGCATCCAGTCGAATGCTCGTACTCTTTCTTGAAATATGAAATTCTTGCACCCCGTCGTGTGCAAGTGAGGGGGAGCATCCAGATGAATGTTTATTGCACTAATTACTACTTAGTCGAAATTTTCGCACCCTTTCATGTGCAAGTGAAGGGGAGCATCCAGTCGCATGCTCGTGTATTTTTTTTGTCCTTAGACCAAGGTTTTTTCCCACTAGGTTTTCCTTGGCAAAGTTTTTAGCGAGACACGTTCCCATCTTATCTCACTTAAGATTGCCGAAATTAGGGGGAGTATCCTGTTGTATACCTATTACCACTGTGTACTCTTTTGTCCTTCGACTAGAGATTTTTTCCCACTGGGTTTACTCTAGCAAGGTTTTGATGAGACACCTGTTTTGTGGTTGATCCTCTACTACTACCACTGTTGCATTCTTTTTCCTTCGATCAGAGATTTTCCCTCTGTCAAGATTTTGATGAGGCACACTGTTTTGTGGTTAGTTACTTACATGATATTTCGGTCTATATCATTCGGCTACACAGTTTCTCCTAGATACCGGTTTTGTACCACACTAGGTTTTCCGGCCCTAAGGTTTTTATGTGTTTAGCACTGCGAATGAACTCGACTCGGATCGACTGCATGAAGACGAAGAATTCAAGACGTCCAAAGGGAGAGTGTTGTAATATATTATTGGACTATTGGGCCTTACTCATAGTGGGCCTAAGTTGGGCTTTCTATCTTGTATAACCCTAACCTCTAGTATATAAAGAAGGTTAGAGTCCCCTTATATTCATATACATTCTGATTAATAAAGACCTTGTTGTTGTCTCTCTCATACTTCTCTCTATATCTATACATATCCCTATATATATCTATAACGAGCTAATATGTCACACAACAATATATTAATTTATATATGAAGAGTTTGATTGTTGGAAAGTTTTTATATAAAAAAACACAAATAAAAGAATAAAATAAAAAAAATAAAAAATTACCGCCACGTAGACGTGGGATTTTCAATCCCACGTCCCTTATAGTTGTGAGCAATTACAGTAATGAAAAAAGAATCTCTCCTATATTTTTGAAAAAAACTTCATTCCTACTTTTTTGAAAAATAAAACTCATCAAAACGTAGATCAAATTCTTTGATCTAAATTATCAAGATTCACTTTCTTTTTTAATACATAATAATAATTTAAGTTTTATTAAATAATCTAATTGAAAACTTGTGAGAAATAAAATATAAGAATAAAAAAAAAAACTTAAACAAAAATTGTGTAATTATAATTTCAAAAATTAAAACTAAATTTACAACTCAATAAAATCTCAAATATAATATTATAAAACTCTAGTTATAATACTATACTAAATTTAAATATTAATTAAAAAATTAATGATTGTAATATATTAGATTTTACGGAACATTACAACACAATAAAAACTCAAATATAATATTACAGAACCCAAGTTGAGACTAACATAAAGTTGAATATTAATTAAAATTTTAAATTTTTTTAATGATTTTAATATATTTTATTTATCGAAACACAATATTAATTAAAGAAATTATATTTAATGCATCATATGTTACAAGATATAATACAATTAATGTTAAACCAATTTATTTTTATAATATCATGATATATAAAATATACCACAATTAATGTCTAACATGTAGATTTTTACTTATACTAATATTAATATTTGAAAGCCAAAATTGATAAATTATATCATGTATATGAGATGATAATTACGTAAGTTAGTTGGTTGGAAAACTTGCTCATTTATGTTTTTTTGGTATACTTTTGAATTTTAAGTTACTTGGTACACTTTTTTCACATGTCATCTAATGGTTGATTTGTCACAGCACATAAAAAATACTATGTGATAGGACAGGTCTAAGTTGCTCCTTTCATAGCAAGTAGCAACTGGTCCTAAAAGTTTTGTCCATTAGATGTTACTGTTAAGGTGAACTTTTCTGCATCCATGATCTTTTAGCCACTCTATAAAAGAGGGATTTAGAGGCATTATATGTAATTAGAAAAACTCACAAGGCCTTCTAGCTTTGGCATGAGTACGGGTTAAGTTATTAAATAAAGCTATATATATACAACACACTAGCAAATGACCAATTATGTATACAGTCGATGATTCAAATAACCGAGCATTGGCTTGTTTGTTCAATAATTTGGCTTGGCTCGTTTGCACAACAAGCCCTTACTTTTCAGTTAATTTGGCTTGTCTTCGAGTTGAGCTTCGGCTATTTATTTGGTTCGGCTAATCATGCAAGTTGAAACATCATTTCTTCATAATCATTTTAACTATTGCTATATATGTGGATAAATATCAAATAATTTTCAGATTACAATATTTAAAAGTTAAAAGTAACGAAACAAAACGAAAACAAAACAAACATGGATTCTTTCGAAGGCTGATTACGTTCAATTGATTTCTATAATTTTTCAACACGTTCTTCTAGGAATTTATCCGCGAATGACTCCGATTTTTTCTGTTCTCTATTCCTTTCCAAAGGTTTTGCATTATTGGTTGATCATATATTACAAATTACTAGTGAATTATGACAAATCTCTTTCTATATTTAATTTAACTTTCGTGTGAGATAACAATTCCACAAAGAAACTAATAACCCAATCACTTTCAGATAACAATAATTCACAAAAATCAATCCCTAATTTTCTTCATGTTAATAATGCACAACTTTTCCACCCTGTCAATGGGTAAGGATTGAAGAAAACACGAGCAGTGGGAACATTTGGGAGGTGGGTGACACATTTGTTCTTTTGCAAAAGATAAAAGGATAAAAATATACTAGAAATTAAAATATATTAGTAAAAGTTGTGGCTGTTATTTGCCTCTCACTTTTTGTATCTGACCAGTCTCTCTCCGCTCACACCCTCTTCTGATCTATTTTTATAAATTATAATCCAATCTCACATGAGATTCACCCAAAATCTTGGCCAGTTAATTGGAAACTAGTCTCTAGTGGCTAGTTTAAAGTACCCTTACCCCAATTGGGAACATGGGACTTAAAACATTAGAAAATTTTAGATAATACTTTTAGAAGTTCGATCTCATGAATAGGAGTGTAATGAACCTATGGACGTACGTATGTTCGTGTTTGATTATAAACCAACGAAATTGAAAGCTTGGTAACACTTTGTGACCAAGAGTCTTTAATAATTAATTTGACATTGGGTTCTGTACTATTTAGTCTGTTACCACAACATTACATTTATTTCGCCTTTTAAAGACCGAGTTTCCTAATTTTTCGTTTTTCGTTTTCCGTTTCTCGTATCTCGTATTCTGTTTTCACACTTCAAATTTCCGTTTTTCGTATCCGTTTTCCTCCCAATAAGTATGGTTTAACTTGATTGTAAATGAATCAGTAACTTTAAAGCAAACAGTATAGAAGCCCTATTTGAATCACTTAGCTATATTATGAGAAACAAAACTATTTTTTTGATAAAAAAAACATCACACATCATCTTACTTTATTAATTCCCAAATTATGTATGTAGTAAAAATGTTCCTCAAATATATAAGGAAACAAAAGTATTTCTCATAATTTTTTATAATAGTTTTTTGTTGAATCTACTTGGTCTTATATATCTTATATAATTACAAGATATGACTTAACATTTAAATAATATAAATAAATGAATATCAAGTAATTTTGAAGATATGAGAAATTATAAGGAATTTGATATTTTGGAAATGAAAAAAAGTGAAATGCAAAAGTAAAAAAATGATATTTTTATCGTTACGAGTAGTAGTATGGAGCACCTCTAGTGTTTGCTCTCATATTTTGAATGACCCATGTTTGGAGTTTGGATTATTTATTAAGGAATGCTAGAAAACTTTTTATATTTTTTTAAAGAAGTGACCAAAATTATAACAAATACAATGAGATTAATAAAAAGGTTCAAAAATCTGTCCACTGGTATTAAGCAACCCACCATGTTGAATTTTGTTGGCAGGTAAAAGATTAACTAATTAGTAATTACTGTACTTTTAGTTAATCTTTACTTTACTAAGTACAGAAACAAAGTAGTTAAAAACTGTACTTTTACACACAGTGTAATAGTATGCAAGTACTCAAATAAATAATCAAGACAAGATTAAAACTAGACAAACAAGATTTAAGTGAGCAAGTGTTTTTGTTCTTTTTGCCAAAGAAGATAAGGAGAAAAACAGAATATTTTTCACCAATACTACTACAAAAAAGAAGTTGTGGCTACAATTTGCCCATCATTCACCAATCTCTCTCTCTCTCTCTCTCTGACCTTTCTTCCCTCCATAACCCAATCCTACATCACAGTAATTAAAAAAAAAAAAAACCCTTTTGAAATACCATCTTCAAGCCCCATAAAAATAAAATCTTTATTACCATAACAAAAAAAAAGAAGATAAAACTTGGGTTAGCGAGTTTAGGAAATATGTCAAGTATGAATAATTGTAGCATAGTATGGTTAAGAAGGGATTTAAGAGTTGAGGATAATCCAGCTTTAGCAGCAGGAGTAAGAAATGGTGCAGTTATACCAGTTTTTATTTGGGCACCTGAAGAGGAAGGTCATTATTATCCGGGTCGGGTTTCGAGGTGGTGGCTTAAACAGAGCTTAAATTACTTAGATTTATCACTTAAAAGCCTTGGCACTTGTCTTGTTACTAAGAGGTCTTATGATACTGTGTCTTCTTTGCTTGAGCTTGTTAAGTCAACTGGGGCCTCTCAGCTATTGTTCAATGACTTGTATGGTATGTGGTTATTTCTCTATTTATTATATTTTTGGTTGTTATTTTGGTTCAGTTAAAGGTGTTTATTCGTGGTTCCTTATCCGGTTTATTTATTGTTCAACGACTTTTGTGGTGTGTAAATCTCTATATTTCATCTTTCTGGTCGGTTTACTGTTCAACGACTTGTATGGTGCGTGAATCTCTATTTATCATCTTTATGCTTGTTGGTAATTGTTTGTATTAGGGTGTTTAATCATTGCTCGTTTATCGGTTTGGTGTAAATTTATATTTATCATCTTTGTGCTTCTTGTTAATTGATTGAGTTAAGGGTGTTTGTTTGTGGTTTGTTTATCGGTTCATTGTTCAACGACTTGTATGGTGTGTAAGTCTCTATTTATCATTTTTGTGGTGGTTGTTAGTTTGTTTCGTTTATCGGTTTTTTGTTCAACGACTTCTATGGTGTGTAAGTCTCTATTTATCATTTTTGTGGTGGTTGTTAGTTTGTTTCGTTTATCGGCTTATTGTTCAACGACTTGTATGGTGTGTAAATCTCTATTTATCATCTTTGTGGTGGTTGTTAATTGTTTGAATTTTGGATGTTTATTTTTGGTTCGTTTATCAGCTTATTGTTTAACGTTTTGTATGGTGTGTAAATCTCTATTTATCATCTCTGTGCTTCTTGTTAATTAGTTTGAGTCTTGGGTGTTTATTCGTAGTTTGTTTATCAGTTTATTGCCTGACTGTTTTTAGTGGATAAGTATTGACCGCAAGGTTAATCTGTCTTCTAAACATAACTAAAACCGTCCTATTTGCAATTTGATAATTAAAAGTTTTATTTTACATCAGAATAGACTGTCTACTGAAGCTGTTGCTTATCTAAAAGACCCCAAACGGGGCTGTGAAATCCATTAGCTACTTAGGTTATGAAATCCATTACCTACCTAGGTTATGTTCAGTCACTTGTATGTTAGTATTTAGTTTTAATTTTTCTCCTCTTTTTTGATACTATTGTTGATGAGTCGGTGTTTTAAAGTCTGGGCCTTTATTGTTACTTTGTTTGGGTTTTTGGGGAAATTATAGGGCATTGACAGAAAAGATTAATTATTCGGCACAAGTCGCATGGTTTATAACGATATTTGTGGCTCTTCACTTTCATCTAAAATTGGTTTATTGTTCTACTTCAAGAAATGGTTGGTGTATTAGGCTTTACAAATCGGTTCTAGGCATCTAATTCTTGGATTATGTCACGTAGATTGACTGTCTTGTGAGTGTTAAGAAAGCTCTACCATTTCTTGGTAGCTGAAGTTAAGGAGTATGGGTACAATAAGTGTTGGTTTGCTATCGTGAATTGAATATTAGCTGAGAAAATGAGGAGATTATCTTGATTTAAGGCGAAAAAGGTGTCAAACCTCTTGTAAAATTAATTATCAGCAAGTGTTTATAGATCTGTACCGTTCCTAGGTAGCTGGAATTGAAGTCAATGAGTGCAATAGCTAGTAGTTTGTTATAAGCAAATTGAATATTTATGTAATATGTAATAAAGAGTGGTAAGTTTTTTTGGAGATGGTGAAGCGTTTTAGCGAGTTCTGTCAAATTTTAGGGAATTAAGTCATTTTTAAGAGTTGCTCCATTTTTCTCTGCTTTCTGAAAAAAAAACAGGCAAGAAAATGGTTCTGTAATGGATTCTTTGATTCACCTACTTATGATAAGCAAGAACTGAATGGCACAAGTTGAAAAGTGGATTTTAACATTCATGGTTACTTAACTTTCTTCTAGATTTTGGTTTGGTGTTCCACTTTGAGGATTGGGTGGTGCATTAAGGCTTCATACGGATAAGGTATTGACCTTTAGCTTTTAGACTGTGGCACATGAATTAGTACCATTCCTAGGTAGGTAAAATTAAGGTTTATGTGTACAATTTTTTTATTAGTTTATGAGTATAATTATTGGTGGTTCCTTATCGCGATTTGTATCTTTAGCTGAAATATAGAGAATATTTTACTTTAAGATGACAAAGGCTGTTAGACGAGTCTTGCTAAAAGATTTAGCTGTCAGTATTAAGAGAGCTGTACCGTTCCTATGTAGCTGGATCGAAGGTTCATGAATACAATGATTTGTGGTATGATATTGTGAATTAAATTCTAGCTAAAATGTAAAGGATATTCCTGCTTTTAAGACGATGATTACAAATTGATCATTTTATCATCTGATTTTTCAAAGTTCTGAAGAAAATTGGTTCTGATATGGTGTTTATTTTCACTTTGTTCCTTTCCTCTAGATCCCGTATCACTTGTTAGAGATCATAGGGTAAAAGAGGCTTTAACTGCTCAAGGCGTAGTTGTGCGCTCGTTTAATGCGGATTTGCTATATGAACCTTGGGAAATTCTCGACGATAACGATCAACCCTTCACAACTTTCGAGGCTTTTTGGGAAAGATGCCTTAGCATGCCTTATGATCCCGAGGCTCCTCTTCTCCCTCCTAAGAGGATTATTTCAGGTATATATGTATGCCTTGTAGTCTTATTGGGACGATAGCTTAGAGATCAACAGTCAATCTCTAAACATAGAATCTTGTAGTTCATGCCTTTAGTATTATCTACTACAGTTCTGAGCACGTTAGCTTGCAGCTTTTAAGCAAGTAAGCTGAGTCTTTGAGGTTAAGAAAATTCGAGGTTCATCCACATAAAAGCTTCTAGCCTTTTTAGGCCAAAAATCCAGAAAACTCAACTTTAAAGGTGGTCAACTATACAAAGATCAGTTCCTTTTGCCAAAAAAAAAGGTGCAAAAATGCTGAGTTTTAAAGCTACAATCTACAAGGTTCTGTGTGCATGCTTTTATTTTATCAACTTCTTGATTGGAGATATATGCGTTTCTCTGTAGGTGATGTGTCGAGGTGCAAATTTGACACAGTGGCATTCGAGGAAGAATCAGAAAAAGGGAGCAATGCTCTACTCGCTAGAGCATGGTCACCAGGGTGGAGCAACGCCGACAAAGCGCTCAGCACCTTCATCAACGGCCCCTTACTCGAATACTCAAAAAACCGCCGTAAAGCTGACAGTGCAACAACCTCGTTTCTCTCTCCTCATCTCCATTTCGGAGAACTCAGCGTAAAGAAAGTTTTCCATCTCTTACGAATAAAACAACTTTTATGGTCTCAACAAGGGAACATACCCGGCGAAGAGAGTGTCAACATATTTCTCAAGTCTATTGGCCTTCGAGAGTATTCTAGATACATGAGCTTTCACCATCCGTATAGTCATGAAAGGCCTCTATTGGGGCACTTGAAGTTTTTCCCTTGGGTTGTTGATGAAGGGCACTTTAAGGCTTGGAGACAAGGGAGGACAGGGTACCCTTTGGTCGATGCGGGTATGAGGGAGCTTTGGGCAACAGGTTGGATATTTTTAAAACTTAATAGGACGTCATTTTGTATAGCAAACGGCATATCAGTTCTTAATGTGATTGGAAGGTTATTAGAAGCACTATATTATTATGTTTCACAATTATACACAAAATCAAACATTTTGTACACCAAACAATAGAAATCCATAATGTCGGCCCCAAAATGAACAAGTAGCACAACAACTCATCAATCTTCTTGAGTGCTTATATTACAGCGCTACTAATTCTTTAAAGCCCAATAGGTTGGTAGAAAGAACTTTTGTCTTTTACACGTATTCCTATTTGTGACTGGAAGTTGAGAACTCAATCTTATATTCTTAGGTAATGAATGCTTTACCGCTGAGCTAATGTATTTTACTTGCAACAGGTTGGTTGCATGATCGAATTCGAGTGGTGGTGTCGAGTTTTTTTGTTAAGGTTTTGCAGCTACCTTGGAGATGGGGGATGAAGTACTTCTGGGACACGTTATTAGATGCGGACCTTGAGAGTGATGCTCTTGGTTGGCAGTATATATCTGGCACCATTCCTGATGGTCGCGAGTTTGATCGCATAGATAATCCTCAGGTACTTGTTAATTGTTTTTTCTGTTTTTTCTATTCACTTCCTAAATTCTAAAGTTTGTGATCTGGTTAAGTTTATGGTCATTTTTCAAGTCTTTCAATAGTTCTGTTAGTGACTGTAACGTGCCTTGGTTACTTGAGCTATAAAACTGAGTTTTCCCCCTGAAATCTAACCTTCATTTGTTTGGTCAGCTTAATGGAGAACTTATCTGTTCTTTTGGCCTGAAAAGGGTAGAAGCTTTAAGACGGGAGGTGTACCAGATATTTTCTCAACGTATAGAAATCCAGCTTAATTTCATAAAAGCTGCAACCAAATAAGCCCATAAGATCTAAATTTAAATCAAGCTTTAAGTTTATCGTCATCGTTCAAGTCTGTCATGGAGTGTTTTAGTCTTTTTAGAGTACAGATAAATTTGATATGAAATCAATAATTGTTACGATTCCGAATGCTAGTTTTTCTCGCACTTTCCCTAGGAGGTAAAGATAACTTGACGAAACCCAAGTGTTATTGCAATTAGATTGTTTTTTATAGTTATGTGTTGCGATGATTTGATTGTCTTTGCACAAAAGCAGTACTTATTTTTCTCACTTAATTTGGAAATCATTGGACTTTTTTCTCATTTTTCTTTTTTCTGGTTTTTTGAGCAAAAAATTCTGAAGCTGGATTGTTTATTCCTCATATTTAAATTCTTCCTCAAAATCCCCACCACAGAAGCCTACGGTTTCATAATTTTAAATTAATAGTTGTCAGATTTTGTATGTTATATTTTTAATAAAGACATCATCGATGCCTACTAGTTTATTGCAACCATCTAATTGTTTATTGTTATGTGTTGAGACTGTCCCATTGATTTACTTAGATAAACAGGTTTCTTGACTAGCTTCTATATCCTTTTCCATTTGCAGTTTGAGGGTTACAAATTTGACCCAAACGGAGAATACGTAAGAAGATGGCTCCCTGAGCTCTCTCGACTTCCCACCGAGTGGATACACCATCCATGGAATGCACCTGAATTCGTCCTTCAAGCCGCTGGAATTGAGCTCGGGTCCAACTACCCTCTTCCCATAGTTGAAATTGATGCTGCCAAATCAAGGCTTGAAGAAGCCCTCTCTAGGATGTGGCAGCAAGAATCTCTATCTAGAGCTGCTTACGAGAACGGGAATGAAGAGGGCTCCGGAGAATCCGACCTAATCATCGCGTTTCCAAGTGATTTACAGATGGACGTGGACCATGAAACTACGACAACTGATAACAATGGTAATACGATTAACAACACTGTGATGGTTCGGAGATACGAAGATCAGATGGTGCCCAGCATGACCGCGTCTTCCTTGATGATCGAAGAGCAAGAAGCTTCCTCGGAAGTGAGAGGAAATGATAGTAGGGCCGAAGTTCCCACGAATTTTGACGGTATCAAATTTACTAGACATAAATCTCTTTGTTGAATAGTTACAATTTTGTTCACTACTGTCTTAACCTCATTTTTTTTTGACAATTTTAGTGGACTACATAGGAAAACAACGTTATACTGAGAACCAAAGTATAAAATATCATAGATTGGGGACAAATCCAGCCAAGCTGTGATAGAAGAATTTACAAAATACTACAAAAAATGACACTATGACAGAGCAGAGTGTGAACTATTTTTATATTCCCAACTATGGCAACCCAAACTACGTTTTTTTCCCCGACTTAGTACACTAAGTGTACTACAGTCAAGAAATTTAACATAAATGTTTATAAAATCATATTCTGGTGATTAACCCTACACACATCTCCAAGTAAAAGAAAGTCTTACGAAAGCTCTTGGAACTCGACATCATTTTTTATGACCAAGATTGGAATGTTAGATCTGCATTCTCCATCTTGAGGGGACATATTGAATTTTTTAGATCACGGTTAAATAACAATCTCTATTGTCTGATCTTTGTGATAAAGATTCTACTTTATCTCTTTGTTTTTACATCGAATTTGTATTCGATACAGGGTTATTTTTATATAATTTCTCGTTTGCTGTGGTTTTTAGTGTAAATAATAAACGTAGGTCGGTTAGGAGTTATTAAAATGCCGATGTGTTGGAGGCACTTGCAAGAACTTCTTTTTTAAGCTTGTGTTTCATGTATCCTTTTGATCATATAATAAAAACCTGAATTGATTCAAATTGATCTCTCTATATTCCTTTATTTTGTTTTTCTGAATTTGTCAGATGGAAACCAAGAAGTTGGAACAGCCAATAGGGGAAATACGCGGAATATTCAGAATGAAGTGTTTGTTCAACAATTTGGGAATTTACAAGCTGGATCATCGAGTACTACGACGGGGGGAAGGAGAGAGAGGGAGGGGGGAGTTGTGCCTGTTTGGTCTCCATCGAATTCTGGGTATTCAGAACAATTTCTTGGTGAAGAAAATGGGATTGCGACAAGTTCGGCTTATCTGCAAAGGCATCCACAGTCTCACCAACTGATGAACTGGACACAGCTTTCTCAAACTGGGTGAGCAATCAGTTCTGCTTTTTAGAGCATTTTCACTTTTCTGCTTTTAAGCGGCAGGTCATTTGGCTATATTTTTTTTCACGTTTTCTGTTTTTTGCCCAAAATACAGCTCAGAGCATTTCACTCGATTCACATAGTTTCTTGAAAGTCTATAAATTCTTAACTATTTTTTTCATTTGCCTTTAATTGGCTAGGCATTTATGTGTCCAGCTTTTAAGTGGTCCTTTCTGCTTATCCAGCCAAAATAAGCTCAAGCCTAAAACTAGCTTTACCTAAGTTTTCCCCAAAACTAGTTTTTTTTTTGCTTCAGAACTAAACTTAACAACTATTAGTATTTTCTGATCTTTAGGGTGATGTTGTCTTTATCTTAATAAGGTGGCATCTTCAGTTTATGGATGTAGAAGTTAGTCACCAAGTGTTTGGTGAACTCTTGAGAAAACTACTTTCTCAAGAGTTCTCTTTATGCTGCTGGCCTATGGCTGTCCATCTTTTAAGCTGGTGGTTATGCTTTATTGGACTAAAGTAAGCTTGAAGCTTTAAATTAGACTCGGTCACGATTTTTCAAGTTCGAGAGAACTACTAGTTTTTTTGCTTGCAGCTGCAATGAACATCTCTGTAAAGGGGTTCTACTCAAGTTGGATTTAATGTAACTCAAACAGAATCAATTTTACTTGAACAGTTTCTTACACCTTTGGTAATTTAACTGCTAATGATACTGTAATGATGTGAAGCACACACAGAGACTCCTTGATCCTATTGTCTTGATTCCTCAAATATGTATGTTTTAACAGGTAAAACCTTGAGATTTGGGGTTATAAGACAACTCTGCATAGCATTATGTTACTGCCATAGTGATCAAAACCATTGTACATCTTCACATTGATCCTTCTTCTCTTTGACCTGACAAAAAGTTGCTGGTATCATTCGTCGAAATGGTACAAGATCATTGCACATTATTGTTCTCTTCTACGAACACTTTTGTACAATTTGTAGCTTTCTTGTATAGTGTTGTGTAATTTTACCCAAATGGAGAGAAAGGAGAACAATTCTTGACACATGTGAACCTCCAATAAACCATGTTTGTGCCTCTATATTAGAAAATAATATCATCACTACAATCTCTGTTAGAAAACATTACTTTGTTTGGTATTCAAAATGTCCTAAAGCAATTATCTTGATCTTGTTTTTTTATCAATTCATGGAAACCTCCCTTCGATGAGATTGAAGCTGAGGTTTGATTCATTGCGGCTTTTAAGCTCAATTAATATGTTTTTTTTCCCGTATAAGCTGCAACGTGTTTCTGCTGATATGTTTAAACGCTGGGCTTTTTTGGTAACCGGCATGAAAAGACAAAAAGTTTGTGTTTTTCCCTTTAAGTGAAGGCTACAACTTTAGCTCAACGAATCTATCTTTTTTCTCAACCTTAAATACACCAGTTTATATTCTGGCAAACAAGCCTTATAATTCTTATCTGTCTTTACAATTTATTGTTCAAATATTGTTGGGATATACCTCTCTTCAATCTACACAGTTCTTCCTTCTATCAAAATGATAAATTTGAGTTTGCCAAGTACTGTTTTTTTCCCCTTCATTTGGGTTGCTCCTTCTCTGTTTGTGAGTAAAATGGAAATCACCTAAAACACATATTGCTCGAGAGCCAACAACCATGGATACGCATGGGGTGTGTATCGCAACCCCCAGTCAAAGAAACCAGATAGACCCTTGCCCTCCTCAATTAAAATTTTCTCCTTGTCACCCTTATCTCCGACCATAATCAAAGGTGATGGTGCCTTGCAAAGGTGACCCATACCGTACTGCTCGTCGCAAATAAAACAAAGGTTTTTCTTGCGACACACATGTAAATCTTCTATAGTCGGTTGTTTGGCACCATGTGGGGGACTGCTCCCCACAGTCGTCTCCTGCATCGTTTGAAACTTAGCATCATAGCGTTTAGCTAACCATATAGCTTCTACTATCGACTTTGGCCTACAAACTCTCACATCATGAGCTATCTCTGGCTTCATACCCCCCAGTAGTATCCCCAACAGCGCCTTATATGGCCAATCTGTAACACGTGTAACTAAGCGCTCAAACTCGGCTAAGTACTCATTAAGTGACCCAGTCTGCCAAATAGTGCTGAGAGACATCATAACTTTCGAATTCTGTCGACCAAAAACGCTGCATAAGACCCTCCTCAAAATCATCCCAAGGCGCATTCTCACTATTGTACATGGCCGAAAACCATTTGCCACCAATAATTTGCCTCCCCCTCAAGGTGAAAATCTGCTATTTTTACCCGATCATGCCCTTGCATGTCCTTGATGATAAATTAACTGTGAGAGGACATACACGGGGACCTGCAAAAACATTTCACTATCAAGTTCGATTCACAAATATATTCTTAATCAGATTTTTGCAATCTTTATCGAAGAATTTTCCCTACTACCTAGTAGCATGGACATGATGTGCACCAAATCTCCCTTGCTGTTTTGTTTTTATAAAAAAATATTAAATTGATGATAAATTATAATTAGAAAACCGAGTAGTCATACGGAGGAATGTTTGGGGGCAGCTCTTTAGCTGAATAGACTTATTTCCTTACATGACCCGTTGATTAGCCAAGTCTTCGTTCCCTTTCTCTATTACTTAAGATAAGCATCTTAGCCAAAATTAGCGATCTTGACATTGTATCGTCCCAGTAATAAAAACAAAAATGTCCACATGATATTAGACAGATTCCGGTTTTGCCACTGAGCAAGCAACTTTATCCCAAGACCTGACAAGCAAGCTTATCTGCTTAATTTGAGGCCAAGCAAGTTAACAAGCCATGGTGAAAAAGTTTCAGAGTAAATGATTTGTGTGTACCGGTGTCAACGATAATCCATAAGAAGTGCCAAAGGCAATGGTCACCGCAGGACTAAGATCCGCACCGGAGATGTGACCAAATGTATACCATTAATCCCCAATCATGGCTATTCCACAATCATAAGTTTTGTTTCTCTATCAACAAGAGCTGAGCCAAAATATGTTGACACCAAGAAGTTACTCAAAACCTCTGCCAAAATATGTTGACACCAAAAATAAAACCATAACTTGCTTAAGCGGATGCAACAAGATAATATTGTAGTGGCTTTTCTGTAGGTTTTAGCTAATACCTTTTGGAAGACAATGGGAGAAACTACAATATCCATAGGTGATTCGTCATCGTATTTTCTTTTTGCATCTTCTTGAATTAAGAAGTGAGTTGGTAAACTTAGTTGAGGGAAAAACTTAATGGAATCAAAAGAATGAGTTTGAGAATTGAGACATGAGAGCTTATGCAAAAGTTGACAATGTGTAAAAAATGGTTGGTTCTACTTGTTACCCTTGTTGGAGCAAGCATTATAATTATTTACAGCAACAGCAAACAAACAAAACATAGAAAATGTCTGATGTGAAATTGCTAAATTTCGTTTTATAAATAAATTGGCATATCTTTTGGTTGCTTCATGAACTAATGCAGGGTGGTGAGGACAGCTTCCGTATACTTTTAATTGTTTGTACTATACTATTATAAATTTCTATTTATAACTAGTATATTGTTCTTTAGTTTGAGGAATTCAAAGAAAATAACAAGCAACTATTTCACTTCTCATTTCACCATCGCTAAGAAAAACCAATCCCAAATTTTAAATAGTATTATTATTATGCATCTTCAAGCTCTGACCGCTTTCTTAGGCTTATAAATCATAATAATAATCTCTCCGGTTCATAATAATAATCTATCCCAAATTTTAAATCGTCACAATGCCAGTAACCTTCACAAGCGATCTTGATAAATATGTATTTTCTCGTATCTACTCTCACAAGGCAGAAATTAATAACGCTAAGGCATATTCGAGTTAGAGTGGCATTTCAATGAGATAAGAAATAGGTTTCATACATACAGGAAAAGCTAACAATTAAAATTCCGAGAGCTGAATAATATAGTATCTCTATGATTATTCTGAAAGCTAAAACAATAACATAGTGTCCTCAAATCTTATCAACCTCGTTCAACTTGTATCCGACTACTTTTAACACTTTGATGTTTCTAATCTTGATAAAGTCAAAGGAGATATTTTCATGCTTCCGAGTATAGATCATTGGATACAAGTTTAGTATTTTCCTTAGATTTACGAGGCTCGGGTTGTTGGAAAACACTGTAAACCAAGACTGCTAATAATGCCCCGAGAATCGGGGCAACAACATATACCCATAGATTCTTAAATTCTCCAGAAACAACTGCAGGGCCTATACTTCTTGCTGGGTTCATTGATGCTCCAGTTTTTGGTCTGCACAATTTTTAATAACCATTTTGAAAACATGATTAATCTGCACCATAAATGACCTATGCTCCCTTTGGTAATTTTGTACTGATAAGTCGAAGTTCCTTTCTTGTTTAGTTTTCTAGCTGAGAAAATCTGGTAGAATAATCTTATTTTAAGTTATTGCTCGATCTGTCCAATAAAAACCGATATTACTTTTCCTTTTCTGTAGGTCCCAAATCATATCCAGTGTCCTTATTATGTAAGATTTTTAAAATTTTCACTATTTACCCCTATACAAGTATCCATTGTCGTTATTATATTTGAAGTCATGTTTAGAAGTAAAATAGTAAGCACATATATTACTCTTGAGTATTTATTTTTCTCAATACCTGTGAAAGACAAAGTGGAGCATTTTTCTTTCTTTTTTCTTTGATTAAAACTCAAGGCTGGATCAGTTCTATGCTTCTATTACACACTGCATAAAAGCATAAAAATCTGCGTTTTTCAACTTTATATGGCAGTAGGTACGGTACCAAAACCGAATTCTAAAACCAGTAAACGCCGTAGTTATAACTCAACCAAAAGAGAGATGAAATCTGTTTGCTTTGTCATTTTAAAATTATAAAGAGGTCTCATAATACGTACCCAGCAATAAGGACATTGAACCCCACTGTAGCTCCGATTGCTGCTCCAGCTACACCTTTACTCTACATAGATTATATTATTTTCAGCATTTAATCAAAACTATTACTGCATATATTAACTAACTAAAACAAGTTCTAAAGAAGCAAGAGTCTTGAATAACTTACAGCTCTGTCATCAGTCGCAACCCCGCAGATGGTAAACATAAGAATAAAAGTGATTATGAACTCAAAAACCAAAGCTTGAAGATCAGTTAACGAGTCTGAATATTGAGTAACCGTTGGCTTAATATCCCGTTGGTTGCTATATAGTACTCTGAGGGTTAGGCACGCGAGTGTAGCACCCATTAACTGTGATAGAACATACACCGGAACCTACAAACATTTCAGTATAGATATGTATAAAACGATCCATAATCCAGTTTATTCACATTTTTATGAAAAAAAAATCTCTACTTTACATATACCTAGTTTATTGACATGCCATGAACAGAATCTCTCTTCCCATGTGGTAAAAAAAAGAAGAGAGATCAACTGATGCTAATTGTTAAGAGTATTGATGCTATCTTAAGGGAAGTTTGCTTGCAACGACCTTTTTAGCTTTTAATATAATGGTATAAGACAGTCAAATTATTTGACCAACCCCAAGTCGGGTTTTTTGCTTTATTGTTTGAGATACGCATTTAATTTGGGAAAATGATCGATGTACCAAGGAGATACAAAAAGAGTAATCTGCAATTGTTTAAAATACTAGGGGACCAAATATAGAAATATGAAGCTACATGTATGCATCCTAGGAAACTTCTGGGCCATAAAACATTATTCTAAGTTTAGCTAAAGGAACCCAGGTTTTGTCTCAGGATCAACAAGCCAAGGCTATTTGCTTAGAGTTGCAGCAAAACACATCATTGTGACATAAATTTTGGCATAAATGGTTTTAATTTGTGTACCAGTGTTAAAGGTAGTTTGCGAGAAGCACCCAAGGCAATGGACACAGCAGGATTAACATGGGCGCCCGAGATGTGGCCAACTGTATATATAACCACCATTAGCACTAGACCCCACACCATTGCTATTCCTACAATAGTAAGCTTTGCTTCTCTATCAACAAGAGCCGAGCCACACCCTGCAAATATAAGAATGTAGGTGCCCAAAAACTCTGCCAAAATCTATGAACACCAGGAAAGATAATCAGAAAATAATTAATAATTAAGCGGACGGAACAAAATGACATGACAATGTTATGTACTTATTTCTGTAGTTTTTAGTGTTACCTTTTGGAAGGTATTTGGAGAAGCTACAATATCCATAGATGACTCATCTTCGTCATATTTACTTTTCGTCTCTTGTTGAATTGAGAAGTGAGTTGATAAATTTGGTTTAGGGGAGATCCTGATTGAATCCAAGGAATATGTTTGAGACATGAGAGTTTATGCTGAACTTGATTGTGTAAAACTATGTTGGTTCTACTTGTTCCCTTTATACTACAAACTTGGAGCAAGCACCATAATGTATATGTTTAGTAATGGTAGACTGGTAGCTAAATGAACAAATAGAAACATACAAAAGTCTCGCAAACTGATGTGAAACAACTTTTTTAGTTACTTATATGATTGAAAAGAGAGACCTTTTCAATAATAATTACACTTTTTTATACTAATCTATACACAAATTTTGATTTTGTAACATATCCTTTCATTTTCGTTTTAGTCCCCCTACTGTGACAATCAACGACCTTTCGTCAACTTATTGAATGGTAAATAAGATTTTACCAAAATTTTCTCAAGGGTAAATTACACTTTTATAGCATAACTTATACAAAAATTCGATTTTGCATTGAAACCTTCTATTTTTTCTGTTTAGTACCAAAACTCAATTACTTACTTCGTAGTTCTTGGATGAAATATAGAATTTTATCAAAATACTCCTATTCATATCATTTAATTACGATACTACATCGATCACCACCTTTCTCAATAAAACAAAATCAAATTGGTTATGATAGATACTAACAAATAAAATGAAAGGTTATGGTACAAAACCAAAATTTCCATACAGGTTAGGGTATAAAAGTCTAATTTTCCCGACCTTTTGGTTTCTCATAAATTCATACAGGGTTGTCACCTGGCAATTCCTGTATTCTTTATTTGTATTTCTTTTTAGTTAGGTTTAGTTGGGGGACAAACAACATTATATTCATTTCTCGTTTCAACACCGTTACAAATCCTTAATCCAAATGAAAATGGTAGTATTATTATGTAATTGTCAAGCACGATCCCTTTTTTTGAGTCGTAAAAAATCCTGTTTCGAAAGCTAGCTATATAGTTAATTCTCCTTTAATTCCAAGGTTGGTTGGTGGCTTGGTGATTACAAATACGTAACATATATAAAATGTTAATATATGAAGCAAAATTTGTTAGATGAATAGACTTGGAACAACATAGAAATTGTTTTTAATTGATTCTTTACTCTAAGAATGACTTGGTCCTCATGTTTTAAATTTGTATGTATTATAAGGAAGGCATATGCTAACATGTGCCGTAAAGATTAAGGGTAATTAAATGATAATGCTAATTCACTGTAACAAACTTAAAAATCAAAAACAATTCGAGAAAAAAATAATCTTTTATACACAAAAATAAATTTTTTATTCACAAATATAACTTTTAAGCACATAATTTGAAAAAAAAATTGTCTTCAAAGACAATCACATACGAACATAAGGAGACAATTAAAATTTGTCTCAAAATACTTTTTGAGACGATTTTGAGACGAAATTAAATTGTGTACTTATGTCTGTATAATATTGTATTTGGAGACAATTTTTTTTTTAAAATTATGTGTCTAAAAGTTAGATTTGAGGACAAAAAATTTATTTTTTTTTTGTAAAAGATTATTTTTATCCCGAAAAGTTACCATTTGGAGACAAAATTTGATTGTGTCTAAAAAAAATTTATCTATAATTCTTAAATTTGTTGTAGTGATTACAATGTTATTGAAATATGTTATAATTAATGATATAAATATTATTAACTAGTACTGCATTTATGATAGCAATCAATAACATTAGTAATTTTCAAATTATAATTTGTTATTAAGTATATATGTTAGTAATATATTAATACTGTGTAATAACTTATTTATTTCAATAAATATTTATAATCAACTAAGTTTCTATATTTGTATTTGAGTTTTTATTAGTTTGGATAGTTAATTTTTAGTTTGTCAAATTATAGTTTATATTTTAATTATTTCAAAAAAAAAATTGATTATAAATTTCCATTACTATTATCTAGCTGATATTTATTAAATTATTTTAACAATAAGCATTCAATGACATGCTATCATTTGATGTTGGTGTTAACGAAAACATGCCATCAAATAAGTCATGGACTCAATATCAACACATTAATTTTCGTGACACTTGGCGATAAACAGGAAATCGAAAGTTTTCCGATGCTCCACTTTCCACTTTT
Source organism: Primula veris (assembly GCA_963682055.1). Classification (NCBI taxonomy): domain Eukaryota; kingdom Viridiplantae; phylum Streptophyta; class Magnoliopsida; order Ericales; family Primulaceae; genus Primula; species Primula veris. The sequence continues at coordinate 21,397,893 of OY821743.1, read as the reverse complement.
ACTCGCAAATTTAATATGGTGTCAAACGTCTACATCATTAGTTATTAAACATTCCAGTATAAGATACTAGATTTAAAAACTGAAGATTTTATTTTTGGAATCATTTAACCATGTTATAATATGACCAGAGAAAAACGAAGGGCTTGTTCCACGACTTACTGTTTCAGCCTTCAGGTTATTATGAAAATGTGTGCATATATACGCTTTGATTTTTATATTTAATTCAACCGGCAGGATCTTATAGTAAGTTTTACTTCAAAAAGATTTAGTAGGTTTAGTTCTGAATTATATGCGACATTAGCATATGCATAAATACCTTTAGGGGAATGGATTGTGCATGATACAAAAACAGAATAATAAGCATAAACATTACATGTAAATTTATTAAAAGACTTGGCATCATATCGAAGTTTGATAGTATCCGATATCTTATCTCCTGTTTTAATTTTTGTGTGTGTAGGTGTAGACGGCCATATCTTATAACTAGATCCAAGTTGTATATATATATAGAATATTTTACTATGTTTTTAGGTCTTGGATATTAATGTCTTATTTACAGTGTTCATAGATGCTAATCCAAATAAAACACATAGGGGGGCGTGACATTCTTGTCCGATTAGTTTTGTTTCTTTGAATATGTCTAAGACAATTAAAATGTGGAATTTTGGCAAACTGCAGGTATTTACATTTTAGTGTTCGATCACATAGAAGGAAACCACGTATTTAAACTTCCTTACACATAGTTGATATCAGTTGTAGTTGATCTCCAATTAGAGCAATTCCAAGTCCTGGTCGAAATGTCGAATATATAGTGTCAAGATTGAACTTCAATATCTCGAAAAATGACTATATATATTGTAATATGGTAATGCATGCCAAGAAGTTTACTAAGTTTGGAGTAATTTCTTCCATTTTACTATCCATATCATTACATAAAATCGAAGTAATCATATAAAAATGGGTTGAGAAATGGAACACAGATTTTTTATAAAAAAAAAAACAATGAATATGGTCATGTCATTTTATTATGCATATAGCTAGTTTAGTACTTGTAAAATGATTAACATAATTAATGGTCATAATTTAATTTTGGTCTGTTGGAAATGTAAACAATCCACGTCTTATTCTAGCTACTTGGAATTTTCGTGTTCCGTGTCAAAGCTGCCCTTGAGACTGAAGAAACCCGTAAACCTCTCTGTTCACTGATCACCATGACAGAGAACTATCAAAAATCACCTCCTCAATCGATGAAAACCGGGAAATATAGGGGAAAAAATATCTTATGAGATGAACTGAGTACGTACTTCTTCCTTTTTACTTTTAGACACTCTCTTCCAAAATGAAAAATATATTTAATTTATATATCAATTTCCTGTTGCACTCAAAACTTACGAGTAGTCCAAAAAGTATAGAGAAAACGAAATTGAAATAACAACAAAGTAACTTGGTCGACTCTCCATTGCAAAGACCAAGTTATCCAATTTTATATTGTCCCCTACGTCATGCACGATTCATTTTGGCAAAAACAAAACACATGTGTGATTAATGAAAATATTTTCAATCTTCTCATTCACCCTTTATATCTATGGCATAGACTCATTATCCAAAACCCTTGCAGTAAAGTAACCATGTCTTAAATACTACACACAGTTAGGGGTGTAAATAAGCCGAACGAGCCGAGTTGTGTTGATCAACCTTGCCTCGTTCACTTAGCAAGTTCTAAAATTTTGTTGATATTCGACTCGTCTATAACCGAGTCTATTCATGAGCCATTTCTGAATACGTTTTCGGACAATTTTAATATCGTTCCGCTTAAAAAATCTTTTTTAGTTAACTAAAATCAATGTTGAGACAAGCAATTTATTATTGTGAATTTTAGTTTTAAAAAATAAATTTTGTTGTCCCGTGCGGCTAAACTTTAGAAGGGAATGAATAAGGTTTTAGGCGTTTTTCACAGAATTAAAATTATAAGCGCAACTAACAAGCCAACTAGCTCGATATTTACTTGCGATAATAAGTATGCGAAGATAAACGATAAATAAGTAGAAGCATGCGCACAATCACGAATAAATAAGTTGCAGAAAGTAAGCGTAAGGAAAAAAATTGACACCACGATATATAGATGTTTGGCAAACCCATCTAGTGCTCTTCTCGGTATTCACGCTACCGAGTATTTTACTATAATCTTCTTCCCAAGATTACAAATTCTACCGAGATAAACAATCGATTTGTTCACGCTCTATCCGAGTTTTCTACTGTTGATACAAGTGCAAGCGAACACGTATACGAGTCAACGACGTCCTCTCAATCTATGAGTATCCAAGTGTTTAATTTAGAACATTTAATCAACACTTTGGTTTAAAATATTCTATCCAAACACTCACTCACAAATGAGCTTATAATTTGCTCTTTACAAATTTATCAAAAATAAAACAACACTCGTAATTTGATTGCTTTTAAATAAGCTAATTTGTGAGATTTGAAAATGTTCGATCTTCATTTGAGTTTGAATCGCTTTCTGCTCGATTCCCTTCTTTTTGAGTTTTTTCTCAACAATGATGATTTTAATTGTTTGTAATTGAGTAAGGTTGAGTGAGATGTATTGGTTGATGATTGATATCTTTAGGAGATGGATCGGGGGTTTTTGTAGATCAAAAAAGTCTGTTGAATCTCTTATGACCGTTGGCAGTGGTTGGATAAGCTGGAAGTGACTTTATTTAACATGTTGAATTTCGACATGTCGGAAAATCTAGGGAGGTTACTGCCCAACTTTTGCATTTTTCAATATGTACTTCGACCTGTCGGAAATTTTTCGACGTGTCTAAAAATCTGGTAATTTGGTTTCTTGAAACTCTTGTATCTTCTTGGTTCGGACTCTAAAACGAGTTGCGTTTGAGCCGTTAACTTCGATATTAAATGATCTATCATTTTAAAGGCTGAAATATACATTTTCTATTTTTGAAAAAGATCAAGCATTATATCATCGAATTGTAAAATCATAAAATTATAATTACATTTATAATCAAAATCAATTATTGAACTCATGGTTAAACAAATTTATTATATTAATTGAAGAGTATTTATCGACCATGCTTCAACTTTAAATCTGATTAATTTTACATATATATAAGTAGGAATATATATGAAACTATTAAAGTACTTAAACGAGCTTTTAAACGAGTTTGAGTCTGTTCACGAACGAAACTTATTATTTTATTCAGTCTCGTTTCATTAGTAAATGAACGAACACGAGTCAAACATTTATATAACAGGCCGAACACGAGCTTGTTCATGAACGACTCGATTCATTTACAGTCACACAATACACTTAAATATATACCGTTTTTTTTTTTTTTTGAAAGTAATATACCAGATGATATTATTCCAACTCCTATATTGCCTTATTCGTCAGGATCTGTACCTTGTAAGAATTATTTATAAATATTAATTCATTAAAAATAGAATAAGTATTTTTAATTAATATGGTACATATACATTCCTACTTTACCAACGCCTTGTAAAGATAACACTGACTTATATTCAATGTTTCCGCCTGCAAGATGTTCATTCCAAATCTAACATCAACTCTGTTCAAATGAAACATAACATTTAAAGTTTTAAATAGTTTTGATCAATGAACAAATCAATCAAATCAAAGCGAGGCTTGAGATTCTTAAAAACAAGTAATGAGATAACGACGAGAAAATACAACGAGAAAAGAATGTTGGCATGGTTGTAGGGGAGAGCATAGTTTGTTTTTAAGATTAGACGATTATTATCATAGCCAACAAGAAGGACAATAAGGCGAGATCTACAATAGAAAGTACATTACTAGTGTAAATTGTATAATACTGTGAGAATTTTTGTGATAACATTGTCGTATCGTACATGTATAGTATATTAAATTTCAATACCATTATCGTACTACATTTCCATATACTGCAAGTGCGGTATGCTACAGTATATTACCAATTTCGGAAAACAACACACAATGCTGTGAAAAATATCTCATTAACAAAAAAGTTTAAAGATAACACTTTATTTATAAATATTTGAACAAAATTATAAATATTATCATATTTCGTGCAACTTATTTTGTATATTAAATGTTAAAGAATATTAATAATTTCTATTTAAATATGAGTATTTTATATATGAATGGTAATATGATACAAATGATACAATACTATGGTAATCAAAATCGATTACCATTTATTGTACCGCTAAATTGAGTAATACGGTAATATCATACTATATGTGTGGTAGTACCGCAAGTGTGATACAAATAGTATAATATGAGTAGTAATTACGGTTGATTGATATGTTGTGATACAAAATACTAACCCTACATACACTCAAAACCCCAATGTATTGGTTGACAAACTCAATAAGTATTTCCAATTACTAAACTTCAGGAGGCATTTCTTTGGTAGGAATAGAGTCAATACAATTTATACTTTCATTTATCTCTAAATAAATGTCCAATATTCTGTTTTGTGATGCCTCAATTTAACTATGGTTGATTTTTCTCAATTGGTAACTTTGTCATGTTGAAATTATCATTTTCCCGTTACTTCGAGGCTAGAAAAAAATCTACTTAGAACATTTTGCATTTTTAGTAGGTCTCCAGATAACATTGTAATAAGGAACCAGATGAGTATTGTTATTTAAAACAACACAATTAATATATAGAGGACGGATGAATGCTTATTTTATGTTTATAATGATACCATTCCAAATAAGTTTCATACAAGAATATTTTCATCTGTTTTGCATGACGTAAAGGTATAAGTTAAAGCTGGAAACTTTCACTGTGCATACTTTTAAGTGATTGGAATCAAATTAATAATTTGAACTTTTCCTGAAGCACAGCTTCAAATTGTACAAATTTATTTTGTTCCCAGAATATGTGTGTGTTTCTCTTGTTTTTATAAACGGGCATATGATCTTTTTATAAACACAACGTCATGATCATTCGTTGCAAATAGACATGAACAAGTTTTTAACTAAACAAACAAGAACATGACCATATCATTTTTTTAGTTTGTTTCGCTTCATTATCCGCTCTACTTATTCTTCGTGGTTGCAGTCTTTGTTTATTTATCAAGTGAGAAGCAAATTCTAGCGAGTGATTTTTTTTGTCTGAAGATTAGTTTGTAAGAGCAAAACTACATTACAAAATAATATTAATTTTATGAGAATCAAAGTATGTCACATATTAACTATCCTGTCACAAAACTGTTACAAATTGACGATTCTGTCACAAAGCTGTCACAAAAGCCGTATTTATTAAGCTCGTCAATTTTAAATTTTTTAAAAATCACAATTTCCGTAGTTATTTGTGCATCTTTTTTGTGTGTGCACACTTGCATGAAATGATTAAATATTGTATACTCGAATTGAGAGGTAGTCAATTTAATTAATTTACTTGCAACGTGTACTCAAGATTATAATTAAATTGGGTTAAGGGGAGCAAATCGGGATAGATTAATTCGGGTCGAAAGAGTTGTAATCTTAAGTTGAATGTTTTCGTTATTGCAAATTCTGAGAAGAGGACTATATAAACTTTAAGACGAATTTCTATATATATCTTGCGGTGTCAACTCTTTTCACTAACACTTATATTAATACGATTGTTCAAATTATTAAAATTATACATAGATCATTATTGCATTATTTTTATTCCTAAAGTCAAAGTTAAGTTAGTTTACATGTTAGTTACACTTAGGTCCAAATTAGGCAAAAAAATGTTTTAGAAACCTTATTTAAGTTTAGTCACACGAGCCAACATATCAAAACTTTCCCTCCGTCATATATGGCGATTGACGAAGTCGGACAAATCGAATTTATTAGAGTCTTTATCAAATAGTCGTTTATCCCATCCATCTCCTAATTTCTAGTCTCCAGAAACTATGTCTACTTAGGCGGGATTTTGAGGCCCGCTCGACCAATCCATATTTAAATGGATGTGTAGGTAAGCACTAAGAAGGGCTGATATTCCTGAGAATATAAAAAAAACGTTCCGAGATTATTCAAACTTGGAACTTGGTCTGGCTTATACTACTAGCTAGATTTATTTATATCAACTGATGAGTTAACATTCCATTTTGTGTTAAGACTTTTGGTTTGGGGGTATTTTATGATGGACACTGGTTTAAATTTTTGCTAAATGTAATAATGATTTTAGCTAGCATTATATAGGTGGGAAATAATCTATTACATTATTTCTTTTTCTTGTTAAAGTGAATGGAAATGAGGGCCTACTAAATAAATATCATTGCAAGTAAAAACTAACTAGTACAATGTAAAATAAAAACAAAAAATAAAATAAACTTGTGATTGTGTAAGTTAGAGCAAACTTAATTGCATATGGCAATTAAGCTATAACCAAATTTATCAACAATGTGGATACTCTTACACCCATGTTATTACTATGTTTGCATTTCAAATCTATCAAACAAAATTTACATTCGTCTTGTACAAAGCTACTAAAAAAACGAGCAATTAGAGATATACATGCATTTTACGACATGACAATTGTGACAAAGAAAGGAAAAAATGGCCCCATGGGGGAACGAAGGGTCTTCTTATTTGATTTTTAAAAATAAGGGTGCTAAGTAATAGATTTTCAAATATATGGGTATATCAATGATAATTAACTTACAAACAAGTTCTCTAGGGTTTGAAGCGCCGCTTTGTTCACTCCGCTCTATATATAGCTAGCTGTGTATACTTCCTTTTCATTAAGTTTATATTGCAGCTTTAATTTCCCTTTTCTTAGATATTCTACTATTGTACAGTATCTTGTTTTTCACATAATATGTGTAGTATTTGTGTGTTTTTTTTGCCTCTCCTTTCAGCTTCAAGAGAATTGATTTCTTAGTGGCTTTGTTCTATTGGCATATATTAAGATTACATCCAAAGTTTGGGAAAATTATAGCTTAAATTAGATCTTACATCTACTATGCTTTCCCTTCTCTGGAACATCTTTTTTATCTCTTATGATTTTCCATTTATGGTGAATTAGATTATTTGCTTTTCTTAACTTCAAATACTATTTTTCTAGATTTGAAAATTGTTTATTTTGGTTTATGCTTTATACAAGTGAGATACATGGACTTCTTAACATGAAAAACCTGCATACTAATTGTATATTTGAAGTCACGAGTTCTTGATATTTTGTAATATAAAGATTTTCAGATCTATCATCCAAATTTCTAGACGATGTCTTAATTTTAATCGTTTTCTTGTCTTTTAAGTTTTTTTTTCTCTGTATCCTTTTTGTGATCGATTAACGGGTGAACAACCAAACTTATACTTAACCTGAGTGTTCTAAAAGACTAGCATAAGCGGAAATTAGGTGCCAAGTAAATTAGACACAATTAAGAGTTGATTAAGCGGAATAAAGCAAGATTAGGTGTTAGGCGACGTGCAACATGTTCAATCCCTCTTCGGAGTGCAAGTAAAGGGACCAACATTATCAGTTTTAACTCGGTTTGAGATTTCACCTAAAAACTATATATATCAAGTGGATTAATCAAAGTTTTGAAAAAATTAAAAAACATAATTACCTAACCAACGTAATTGTACTAGTAACTAGGGAAGCGTCCACCATAATGAAAGAACTTTTTACCGATACCAACGTAATTATTTAAAAAGAAGGTTGAAGATCAGTGTAAAAGAGTGTAACGGTTAATTGCAAATGGAATTAACAGTTAATTTCACGAATTTGGTTTGTATGTGCTAATGGAAGCATTGTATATGGCAATATTTTTCAGAATATTTCATTCCGATACTTTTTCAAACTAGTTCGAATTTGTGATTGATAGCAAAAGTGATCACACTTGGGACATAAAGATGGACCTAATTCCGGAAAAAACTACAGTAATACATGTTTAACTAAACAAATGGAGTATATATTCATCATATAAAAAGAGAACTAACCCTGAATACGTGACCCATGACAAGAAATTTCAAAAAAACATTAGGCGTAAAATTAAGATTTAATCACAAGAATTTTGCATTGCAACACCAAAGCTACAAAACTGGAAAGTATAGGAAAAAGTCTTCCAAATAAAGTCACGTTTTCGATCTGAAATCTTATCAAGCATGAAAAATGTTGTCAGTGTTGAAACTCTATGATTCTATGAATGATTTCAGCTTTGCACTAATCTAGTTTGGTATAATTGGGGAACAATGACGTACATCTTCCCACATACTTTTTGATCCGTTCTATTATTCCGCTGCAGCAATTAGTTATTAAGATATACAGTTTCAGCATGGCCTTGTCGACTTGAAACATTTAGTTCGTCTCGGAACCCTAATGTTTGCCATTTCGGTATTCCCTTTTCCAATCATTTTATCTCATTGTCCACTAATATGAAATTTTTTATTGATGTCATTACTCGTATATAGCTATTAATAAAACGAGATCAGCATCAAAGACTGCCCAAGTCATACCCGTTCAGCCGACTGCTGCATTTGCAGCACTGCAGAAAATTATAAACAAACTAAATTCACCAAAATCATATACCATAAATGCAATACATGAGTGCGTTGCCGACGTCCCTTTCAGCACTGCAGTTTAGGTGTGGAACCACTGGCTTATTTCTAGCTTAAAAGTTACACCGAGACACATGAATGCCATTGGTCCAATATCAATTTTAGCAGGTGCAAGTAAAACTAACCAATCAATATACTTTCTCAACATCTGTTAAGCTTCCGCTCGTAATTGAAGGGGATTAAAATTCTGACAGTTTTTGTTTGTTTGATCAGAAGGTCTTTTATTTGTTGTTTATGGTCACTGGTATAGTGGTATGAAGATGAATATCATAGTCCGCCAGCCATAAAACCAAACTATTCAAGATGAAAATCCATAAAAAACGTCTATGGTAGTAAGAGTGAACCACACTGATAATTCAAAAAACTGATACAGTACAGATGAAGATATTCAGCTTCATTGTACTCGCAGCTGCTTATAAAAATGTAACAATTTGTTCAGCCAGTAAGTAATTTAAAACTTTTTTCACAAATTTTTTTAGTGTGACTAGCAGTAGCACGCCACAACTAGGACTGGGAAAAAAATCGGAAAAACCGAACCGGACAGATAACCAATCCGAAAAAGACCAAAACCGAAAAAAATTCGGGTCGGTTTCGGTTTTCAATAAAACCGAAACGAAAAAGACCAAAAAAACCCGAAAAAAACAGAAACTGGACCGAAAAAAACCGATCCGGTTCGGTCCAAAAAATAAAGACTGAAACCGAAAAAAACCGAACCAAAAAATATGCTCGGTTTCGGTTTCGCTAAAAACTGAACCGAACCAGACCGAACCCAAGCCTAGCCACAACATATTTTCAATATCAAGACGCAAATCTATAAAACAGAATACTCCTATTATAAAGAGAACAATCTTAGCAAGTGCATGTTTGGTAACAACTTTTTTTCTCTGACTTTTTAGCTTCTTGATTTAAATAAGCTGTGGGTTTGGTATATGTTTGTTTTTTTATCTTTTCAAAAGCTAAATTTTGGGAAAGAAAAGCACAAAAAGCTAAAAAAGCTTAAAAGCAAATAAGCTAGGGATTTGAGAATTTTTTATCCTTTCACATAAAAATTACCAAAAAATAGAAATTTTCCAATGAAATCATTCTGTATATTTACAAGTCATACGAGTTAAAAAAAGTAAAAAAATAATTTATCAACAAAATTAAAGTATAAGCCACTTATAAGTAAAAACCTAAATTGGTGCCTGACAGTATTGCATCTTCTTCTAACCAAGCTTTTTTCTCATTACTTTTTAAAAGCATAATTTTAACAAAATAAAAACAACCCCAAACGGGCCATAAGGCTTAATTCAGCTTATAAATTGAAACCTCAACACAAAAACACACAGCATACACATCAGAAGATATACACATACATATACAGACATAGTTTTAGAAGTAAATGTTAAATGTAGTGCTAAACTACTCGCTGACATTGCAAAAAAATAGCAGCAATGCATCATGGAAACACCCAAATTACATTAAAAAGTAATACGGAGTAGTGATTTGTTAATATTTTTGTAGTATGGCTACGAATTATAGTATTTTTGTATCGTTTTCACATACAAAATAAAAAATAGAAATTTTCCAATTAAATCATTTTATTGATATTTTTATGTCACTTATAATTTAAAATAAGTAAAAAACTATACTTATCAACAAAAATAAAGTATAAACAACTTATAAGTAAAAACCTAAGCTGATGCCAAACAGTATTGCAGCTTCTTCTAAGCAAACTTTTTTCTCATTACTTTTAACAAAAAAGCCAATCCCAAACAGGCCCTAAGGCTTATTTCACCAACGGCTTAGAAACTGAAAAATAAGTTAAAAAAAAAATAGTAAATCAACAAAAAACGAAAGGTGCTTCTTAGAGAAGCTTTGTTCTCATTGTTTTTTTTTAAAGCATATTTATAACAAAAAACGAATCCCAAACGGGCCTTAAGTCATATTTGAGCTTACCTAATGACAAAGAAACAAACACAATCACATCACAAGATATAAACATACATAGATATAAAAACATAGTTTGAGATGGGAAATGTTAAATGTAGTGCAAAAACCACTCGCTTTGACAGCATAGAAATAGCAGAAAAGCGTCATGGAAACACCCAAATTATATAAAAAGTAATAATAATTTGTTGATATTAGCCAATCACACTTAAAAAAGTGCGCCACGATTATAAAATAAACCTCTCTCGTGGAATACCACGCTACCTCACTTCCTTACGAGGTAAAGCGCTCGGCCTACGGCGCTTTTATTTTTTTATTTCTCTATTTCTCTCTTCTCTTTCTCTCTTTTATATACTACTTACATAATCACAATAAAACCCTAGCTTTATTTACGGATTGGTCCCTCTTGTTTATTCTAATAACTACTACAGCATTTGGTTTTATTGGATTCAGTACTATTTTCGTTTTCAATTAATTATCAACTACGAAATTACGTGCAATTTTGATCGTTTAATAACTTTTATCAAAATTGTCGGAATGAAAAAATTTTAAGAGTTAATCATATAATTCAAACATTAAATTATATGATTTATTTTTGAAATTTTTCACTTCGATAATTTTGATACATGTTATAAGCCGGTTAAAATTGCACGTAATTTCGTAGAGGACAATTAATTGGAAACGAACGGAATAGTATTTAAGTGTTTGTTTTTTCATTTAGGGCCGACCGAAATATATTTTTTAGTAGGTTTTTTAATATATTTTTATTTTTTGAAATAGCTTTTGTCGTATCAATATTTATAAAAACAACAATCAATGAATTGGTCTATATGTTGTTTATTATAACTACACTTTGACCTCACGCATTGGCTTAATTTACGAAATTGGGTTTTATAATCTTATAATATGTCATGATTTAAGTGTTGTGTTTTTCCATTTCGGACCGATCGAAAATAAACGATCAATTTACTTTTTTTTTTAGTAGATTTTTTTTTTTTGAAATAGCTTTTGGGTAGTTAAATCATATCAAAATTTATAAAAACGACAATCAATGAATTGGTCCATGTTTATTAGAACTACACTTTGACCTTACACATTGATTTAATTAACTATATTGGATTTTATAATTTATACGTCCTATTTAAGTGTGACATTTTTTACTTTTAGGCATACCTAAATAAGTAATCATTTTACTTTTTTTTAGTAGATTCTCTCTTTTTTATTTTTTTTAAATTTCCATTTATGATAGTTAAATCATGTCAAATTTACCCTTCTAGACTCACATTATAAGAGCACTCATATCAGTTCGTATACGCATCAGTTTTTTTTATCCATTATCTTAAATATACATGAAGTCAAATATCACTCAAATATAAAAGATCAAGATGTTTCATTATAATTAAAATAATAATTTATCTCTCTTATTTTTCTTTTATTCTCTCTTCTTTATTTGTATTTTTCATATATAAATTAATAAAATAACAAAAAGATGAGTTGTATAGTTATGATAAAGAAATTTATAAAATAAAGTATGAGAGACTCAGTTTTGGACCCCTCATACTTTGAAAATATATGAGTCCCTCACATTCGAACTTTATTTTGTAATCCATTTCACAATTTTCACTTCATTCTATCACCTAATTGTGAAAGACTGGAATTACTCGGGAAGTGTTGTAAGGAGACAACTTGCTGTAAGTTTTGTGGTACAAGTATTCGATTTTGGGCTCCTTGTGATCTATTCTTAAGCATGCAATTAGGGAGTAAGATTGCAGTTATCCGGAAACAGGGCCATGCCTTGTCGAAACAACTAAACGATTCAGATACAAATTGCAAACTGATCTGCTGTAACCCTCGTTAAATAATAGAGAAACGGGTAATGAACTTTTTTCCTAAAGTTTGGAGTCAGATTGTCCATCTGATGTTGAGATATGAACTCAATGAATGGACAGCTAGCATACCAACAAGACATAAAAAGAACAAAATTTTATTGTTATCGACTACGAATTTCAATCATCCAACGGAAACAAAGGATATATAAGAACAAACCACGTTTAAAAATAATAAGGGGAACCATAAATAAACACACAAGTTATTATAAGACGAGAGAACATATAAACTAAGAGTAGCAAAGATGTGTATATAAAAGCTCTTAGCTATAAAAGTAAACATAAATTACAAGCCAATGCTCCCTATGGTTCGGATAACAGGTACTGAGGTATATAAACGTCCCATTTGAAGTATTTGGCAGTGAGTTCATTGAACAATCCACAAACTCCTCATGCTAGCTCTGCACAATCAAGATAGGTGAACCGTGACAGTAAAAACAAAGACAAGTAATAAGTTTTGAGAAGAAGAAAACACGTAAATTATAGCTAATCAGGGATAAACGTTTTGTGTGCGTGTGGTGGTGTTGAGTCTGTTGACAATTATAATTTATTTGTTTCCATACTTCTCATAATTTTCTCCCATATCAATGTCCTTATCTATCATTAAACAATACATAAAAGAAGTTCCGTTCTTCAGCAGCCTGGTGAGTTATGGGACATTTGGTAGAAGTGTGAGAAGTGCTTCTTGATGCTAAAAGTACTTCTCTAGAAGTTTTCTGCGTTTGGTGAAGAAATTTTTCCTGACTTCTCCAGAAGTAAAAGTGCTCCAAAAGTCCATTTTGAGAAGTCAGGATGTGATGCTTCTCAGGAAGTACTTCTAAGCACTTTTGGAAAGGTGAAAATAAAAACAATGTCAAATCAATTTTGTAGTTTCAAAAATAAACTTTTGTTTATAAGAAATAATTTATGTTTAAAAATATAAATCCTAAAAAAAAATGGCTTTTTAAAAAGCGACTTTCCAAATTCTTTTTTATTCTTCTTCTACTAAAGTTCTTAAGAAACTTATTTCTTTTAAAAAATGGCATATTCAAAGGCGTTCATTTTCACAATAGGGGTTTATCTAAATACTGAATTGTTTTAAGCCATGTTTTATAGTACTATAAAGAAACAAAAGGAGTCAACTCAATGTGGCTCAGTATTAGAAAATGGAAAGTAAAAAAAATGGGATATTTTTTTCCCGAAAACAGTGCCCATCTCTTCATCACTTACTTCGAGTGTAGATTCATCACCTTTATAGTGGTCACCTGCCACATTCACAAAAGAAGACACAAGTCAGGTGCGGGAATGCATATATAGGAAGGACAAATTTTAGTAGTAGAAAAATGACACATTATAGGGAAAAAATCATGAGATGATAACTCATTCAAAGAAAAATCAAATCAAAAGTTAATGGCCTAAATAATGTAGGTTTTAGTTTATCTTTGGTTCACAAATTTGCTTGTGGTCGTTTGAATTGTCACAACTCACAAAAGTTTGATGACTTCACAAATTTATTTGAAATATCAATGTTGAGATAATGTGTCAAAGGCTAAAACTAAAGCTGCATAATTACATCAACAAATGAATGTCCCATTAATTGTTTATTTTGTATTGAATCATCGGCACCGAGAAAAAGGCAAAATTATTAAGAAAACAAATTTTCGTTTTAAATAGTTGGATTATCAATGATATTTACCTCCCTCTTCAGGCAGATCTGAAGTCCACAATGTGAGATTATCTCGAAGGAGCTGCATAATCAGAGTGCTATCCTTATACGACTCTTCATTGAGGCTATCAAGCTCTGCAATAGCCTCATCAAATGCTTGTTTAGCCAGGTGGCAAGCCCTACTCCACATATAACAAAAATTTCACATTAAAGAAAAGAAACAAAGAATTACAAAAACATCTCATTGTGTGAGAAAGAGTGAGAGGCACCTTTCAGGAGAATTGAGGATCTCATAGTAGAAAACAGAGAAGTTCAAAGCCAAGCCAAGCCTGATTGGATGAGTAGGGGGAAGATCAGTCGAAGCAGTGCTAGTAGCAGCCTGCATTATAATTTTTAATAACTCAAACTCAGTCATAAAGGTAACAAAAACTTGGCTATCAAAGGGAAGGCAAAGCAGAAATCAGATGTAACATGGGATATGCATGGGGGTAAAGAAAGGGAAATACCTCATAAGCCTTGAGTGACTGATCAGCGACCTCTTTGCGATCATTTACACTCTTAAACTCCGCTAAATAACGATAGTAATCTCCCTTCCTAAAACATAACAAGTCAAGATAAAAGCCCAAACTTACATGAACGAGAAATCTAATGGCTAATGCATACTAAGATTTCGTCGTTATTTCTTAATACAAAAAGTCCAATATCTTCACGAGGGGATTATTTGTTACAATGGTTATTTTCACAAAAGAACAGAAAACTGATAGGTTATAATGAGATAAAGATGCATACATTCAATTTTTAAGAAAATATATGGTAAGGAAAAAAGTAGGAGACCAGAAATTTATTAGGAATATGTATACTTATCATGACAAACCTAACACGTAGGCGGATTCGCAGATCATTGTTTTAACTTGACAAACCATTCCCCTGCCCGACGAGACCAAAGGCTTAGTAAGTGGTATATTTACTGACAGGGGAAGCACTAGCCTCTTCCAAGTCAAACTCAAAACTTTCTCAACATCCTAAATTTATCCAAAAATATATAACAATAAATACTGATTCGGCCCTTTTAATTTTCTCGGCTGGCTGTTTTGGTTAGCCATAAGACCGGCTCTGATAATGCTGAGTGGCTTATACCAAAAAAAGAGAGAGAAAAGCTTGCAAGAAATAAAAGGGCTTTCTTGGTTGCTGGCTAAAAATAAGTTGTCTGAAGTTTTGAGGTTTAGGAAAAGCTAAATTCATCAAGCTTAAAGCTTCTAGCATCTTTAACGAAAAACCAGAAAGCTTCGCTTTTAAGCAGGTCAATCAAACGCAGTCCACTACAAAAATAAATTAAGACCAAGAGGCACTCTGCACATTTCTCTTAAAAGGAACAAAGCAGTACTTATAGGGTCAAGTAGAAAGAAACAACAGATATAAAGCTAATAATTACCCACATCTTATAGTAGAACACAATTGATTCGCCAGATGACGAAGATGGGATGAGATGCTCGTCAATCACAACCAATATATCACTACATATCTTTGTGAGTTCGTCCTCAACAGTCTGTCTATAATCTTTAATCCTTTTTACATTTTGACCATGTCCCTTACCTTCTTCCTTTTGTTCGATAGAGGATAATATTCGCCAGGAGGCCCTTCTAGCACCTATCACATTCTTGTACCCAACAGAAACAAGATTCCTTTCTTCTATAGTTAATTCCACATCCAATTTGGCAACTTTTTTCATTGCCTCGACCATTTCTGCGATGAAATATATTATCAAAAGACAAAATTTCCTAGTGCTGTTACTCCAGATGTAAAGATATAGACAGACACAGTAATTAACACGGGCTAATACTGTAACAGCCACTCTGAATGTAGACTAAGGCTGTGTACTTTGACTAAATGGCTGCCAAAGTAGAAAAAGAAATTAAAGATGAGAGAAATAACAGTTTATCTGTTATCCTGAACTATTGTCTGGGATGCTGTCTCCCACTATAGAGAAATATTAAAATTTGTTGTGTTCGATGTAAGGAAAGTATCTACTCAGGCACCACATTTACTAGGAATACATTTTTTAAAGCGTGGAGAAAAAAGTGGATATAAGAACGATTATTGAAGTCTTCACGTTATAATGGACAGGACCCTGTTATTCATTAAAAAAAAAGTTAAGCAAAATATAGTTTCAAACTTTTTTCATTGCAAGCTAGAATTTTTTATCGTCTCTAGAACAATAGATCGGATCTTAATCAATTTCCACACCACAGATAGTCTAACTATATGATTCAAACCTTCAAGGCGTATCGCTGTTGTTATTAATGCATATTATTAAGCAACCTTGCAGATAACCATATAGCCAACAATCAAACTCTATTAGTTTAACTCAAACCATTGAGTCCTAGATCTTTGCCTGGTATCTCCAGGAACCCTTCTTTTCCAATTCTCTCATTTCCCTTTCTATTAAGCAACCTAAGCTGTATGATGAACCTATGATAACGTAAGTACCCACTCCTTTACTTACTCGTTAAAGTTTAATACACTCCTTAGATTGTTAGCTAAGCACATTAATCTAGAGATTAAACCAACAAAATCAATATCTTTATAGCAAATTAGAAGCAAAAATTACTCGTAGCCCCAATCCCATCTATTATAAGAGGTTTAAGAATAATCTCCGTGTATTTTATCGTTTTACAATCAATCATAATATATATCCGTCTTTTCTTTTAATCGACAACTTATATACTCTTTGAAAATCAAATAACATACTTTGCGCTTCCTGGTCTATACTCCAGCTTGCATAAATTTATTTATTGTGATAAAAGCATGAGAGCCACACTTTTTTGTTGTTGTAAAAATACTGTATTTTACTTCACTTCCTTAGAAACAATATTTCCTGCTCAATTCAACCGAACTTGGCTCAATAAACTGGAAAAAAGTTCTCTTATGGTGCATATATTTGAATTTAATCTCAAATTCAACCGATAATATCAATTGCACATGCTGGTTGAAGGTACAAATGGAAATTACATGAACTGGTTTGCAAAATGCAAATTATATATGCATGAAGATTATACACATTTTACAATAGTTTAGAATAAACACAATTACCAAATTCACACCCATAAGGCCATGATATATATAATAGAAGGGAAATTACGATTTAGTGCCCCAACTCCCAAATATTGTTAATTTGCTTTTGTAGCAATCAAGTGTCTTATTCTCTTTGCAATGAAATAAAAAAACTGTCATTTGACAAAAATAACATCGAAACTCAAGAAATCTAGAGTTTTAACAGAAGCTGATAGAAAATTCATTCTAAATGGATTTGAGATGTTTTGTTTCTAGAATTATCTCTTACAAAACTCCGTAAGTAGTCATATAAAGCACAATCACAAAAAAAGAAAAAGACAGCCCAGTTTTTAACAGAGTACATAACTTGACACTCAAATAACGGAATATACAGACACCTAAGCATATATAGTATAATCCCAACTCCCAAAGATTGCTAAATATTTGCTTATTTAGCAATCAAGTGTCTTTTTTCCTGTAATGAAATTAAAAACTGCCATTTGACAAGAATAACAACGGAACTCAAGAAATATAGAGTTTTAAACAGAAGCTAAAAGAAAACTCATTCTAAATGGATTTAAGATGTTTTATATCTAGAATCATCTCTTATAAAGCTCCACAACTATAACTAGTCATATAAAACACAATAACAATAATAAATAAACAGTCCAGTTTTTAACATAATACATAGCTTGACACTCAAATAACGGAATATACAAACACCTAAATAACAACATAATACTAAGCATAGATAGTATAATCTCAACTCCCAAAGATTGCTAATTTGTTTATTTAGCAATCAAGTGCCATTTTTTCTTTAAATATGAAATTTAAAACTGTTACTCCACTTGACAAGAACAACAATGAAACTCAAGAAATATAGAGTTTTAACAGAAGCTAGAAAAAACTCATTCTAAATGGATTTAAGATTGTTTATACCTAGAATTATCTCTTATAAAGCTCCATAAGTAGTCATATAATAAGCACAATCACACACACAAAAAAACAGTCCAGTTTTTAACAGATTACATAACTACACACTCAAATAATGGAATATACAGGGTTTTTTTTTTTAAATCTAGAATTATCTCTTATAAAGCTCCATAAGTAGTCATATAAGGCACAATTATGGCAAAAAAAAAAAACCGTCCAGTTTTTAACAGAATACATAACTATACACTCAAATAATGGAATATACCGTTTTTTTTTTATATTTAGAATTATTTCTTATAAAGCTCCATAAGTAGTCACATAAATCACAATAATAATAAAAAAATAAACAGCTCAGTTTTTAACAGAAAACATAACTTGACACTCAAATAATAGAATATTCAAGACAACCAAATAACAACATACTAACAATCACAGTATAATCCTAAATATATACATACATATATATATAGACATTTAAATTTAAAATACCATAGTAGTCATATAAAGCACAATTAAAAAAAACAGTCCACTTTTTAACAGAATACCTAACTTGACTCTCAAATAATGGAATATATAATACAAGACACCTAAATACCAACATACTAATAAGTAATAATCATAGTATAATCCTAATATAAATCTCCATAAGTAGTCATATAAAGCACAATTAAAAAAAAAACAGTCCAGTTTTCAACAGAATACATAACCTGACACTCAAATAATGGAATATTCAAGACACCTAAATACTCTTAATAACATACTAATAAGCACAGTATAATCCTAAATACACATATATATATATAGACATAAATTAAAATACCATCGTAGTCATATAAAGCATGATTAAAATAAACAGACCCCTTTTTAACAGAATACTTAACTTGACACTCAAATAATGGAATGTACAGACACCTAAATAACAACATACTTATAAGCATAGTATACTCCATAAATATATATAGTTTTTAACATAAGTGTCATTCTAAATGGATTTAAGTTTTTTTTTTTTATCTAGAGTTATCTCTTATAAAGCTCCATAAGTAATCACATAAAGCACATTTTAAAAAAAAAAAAAATCAGTCCAGTTTTCAACAGAATACATAACTTGTCACTCAAATAATGAAATATTCAAGACACCTAAATAACAATAAATATATATATATATATATATAATGTTAAATACCATCATATCTCTCAGCCTGTTCAGCAAGCCTAGCCAAGTAAACCAGTTGAGCTCTCTCTCTCTCCATCTCTCTCTGTCTCTTTCTCTCTCTCTCTCTCTCTCTCCCTCTCCCTGTGGAGGGAATATAGTAGGAAAGAGAGTGAGTGGAGATAGGCGGTAGAATCTGGACCGTTTGTGAGATTTGGTTAGATATCAGCCGTTAGATTGTGATCACTTTGAACTTACATTGACCACGACTCTTTACCCTCTTAAGTCATTTCATGTCTTCCACTTACTTAAAACACTTTAACCCAAATTATTTCTCATTTATTTGCAACTACACCACATTTATTGTCTTTTACATATTTTTATACCCTCTCGTTTTGTTTCGTTTTTCTAAGCAAACTATAGAGTTCCAAACTTAGAAATAAACCTCCTGAAAACAGGTAAACAAAGACGAGTAAGCGAAAAATTCTGTATTATTGGTGGTTAACAATTAGATACTGTAGTATCATTTTTAACAATTTAAATACTGATATATACATTCTATTACAATTGAAAACGTGACGCTAAACAAAATGAGAGGATTGTACTTACGTTCTCTCACATATTACATAGTGAGTGTAATTTTATCAACGCACGTCAAAAGCGATTCCGAAATGTGAAATATAATTACTGCAATTTCGTGAATTTATACTGTTATGTCCTTAATTGGGGGAAAATTTGTACATTAGTAGCTAAATTGTTAACCACTTGTATTATAGTACACTAAACGTATTTTTTCACAACTAGAAAGATAGAATAATATGATATGATGATGTCGATCGGTTAGAATAAGTTCCACCTATGTTACTCGAGATCCAAACCGTTGATAAGCCACTGTTTAACACATGAACAAAACCATATGAAACGTATACCAAATCCAGTTATCGCCATCGTCCTACTGGGCTATGTCATGAGCTCACGAGTTTGGCATTAAGACTTATTTGTTCCACCCCCGTAGATATTACCTTATTCATTATGAATATGCATGCATATTGAGATGCAGAATTTGTGAGTAAATTGCCAAAATGGTGAATTTTGAAAGAACCTTTATATTTATACAGACAAATTTAATTTAAGTATATGATTTAAAAAAAAAATTCAATTTAGAAATTTAGATATGAATTATTTGTATCTTAGAATACATATACTTTCATAGTTGACGGTTAAAAAAAAACTGAGCACTAATAGTTAACCTCACTCTCAATGCACATTTGTTGAAAAAGCATTAGAAAATGTGCAATTTATATGGAGGTACTAACAACGTTGTTACTTAGTCAATTTGATCATGTACGTTTACAATCCTTATTTTATCCAGTTTCTTTTGCAATGGCATGGATTTATGCTTAATAGTTCGTTTTGGTTTTTACTATTTTATGTTTTTCAATATATATGCATTTCAACTATATATGATTTTGCATTAATTTCTAAAACGGTGCAACCAATGTTTGTTAACCATCAAGGCTAGTGGCTAAAACTCACACTCTCAAATTGTAGGTAAGGGACTCAAACTTCCGAATAAGTGAAATCTTTGGATGCTCTCTTTAAAAAAAAAACAATGTTTGAATAGACTTTTTTAACGTAAAATTAGGACTTCTAAAAGTAATTCTGTTACAAAAACAGCATTTGAATAGACTTTTTTTTGGTGTAAAAGTAAATAGCGGTGCCAAAAGAAATTAGATAAACATTTTATATCATTTTAAATTTAATGTATTAATATATATAATTTTGTAATATAATATGACTTGTTAGTTATTATTATAAAAGGGGAAATTTTTAAGATAACACCTAAAAAAATATGTAACATTACAATATAGAGTTAATTAATATTTATAATTGGAAGATGCGGAGAAGAGAAATCTTTATAAATATATGGAGTTTGTCTTATAAGCACTATTCTTATAGCGTTATTTTTTTGATCAATTTCCTAATCTAAAACTTAAAAAAAGAGGGTTAGATTCCTTAAAAGTAAATATATTTTGATTTTACTCTTGTCCTTAAACAGTTCTAAAAATTGGTCTATCTCCTCAAACTTATTTTGGTTTTGGTCCTTTTTAAGTGAGTACATTATGGTAAATCGGGTGTAGCACCGGTACCTGTAGCTATTCAATGAATTAATTACACCTGTCATTTAATAATAGATATGAATGTACAATATAATATGGAAAAACCAAACGGTTCATTGGACCCACTTCCATAACAACTAACGATTATTAAAAATACTTTTCTCTCTCCTAATTCAGCGAAATTTACTATGGATTTTGACGATCAAGACGATTTCGTAGTGGAAGGTATGTATCAATTCTTTCTAAGTTTATAACTTTTCATATTATATGTTACTGGGATGTTGCTGGATTATAATCTTACTACACTATACCAATTTAATCTGTAAAATATATGATTGTATAAATTGGTGAAAATTGGTTTTTTTGTTGAGTTATTCTTAGGCGGTGTTTAATTTTTGGATGTATTCCTGAATTTGATATACTCATTTTAACTAAGCAAACATAGAATATAGGTGATCCAGCTATATTTTATAACCTAACCCAATAAAAACTCAACACATAATATTAATGAACCGGCAACTACCCTTAAATTAAATTGAATAGTTGAAAAATATTGTGATTGGTTGGCTACATTAAGTTTTGGGATGAACTGACATCACATAGTTTAGTTATTGTATCTCTGTGGTTCAGAAAAGTAATTATGTGTCTATCGTTGTAGAAGAAAAACAACATAACAAACACTTTGGTGTGAGGGGACAAGGTCCGAATGCCAATTCCGAACTTAAGTTAGGGATAATTGCACATAGTGATGATGAAGCTTATAGCTTGTATAATAATTATGCATTAAATAACGGTTTCAGTGTACGGAAAGGAAGAATGAGATACAAGCAAGGCACACAAATAATAAGTGAACAAACATTTTGTTGTTCAAAACAAGGAAAGAGGGAAAGTAATGTAGGAATACAAGTTGAGAATATAGACTCAAGAACCGATTGTAAAGCTGAAACAAGATTTAAAGTAGAGAAAGGGGTTTGGGTGCTTGACTGTATTTTTAGTGAGCACAACCATGACTTAGTACCAATAAACCAACGCCATTTATTAAGATCCGCCCAAAATTTACATGAAACAAGCAAAGGAGTGATTGATTCTATGGCAGTTTCCGGTATAAGGCCTATGACGAGTTATAGGTACTTGGTAAAAGAAACCGGTGGAGTTCAAAATGTAGGACATACCAAAATTGATCATTTGAACCACTGTAACAAAATAAAAAAAGAAAAGATAGAAGGTGGGGATGCTCAAAGTCTCTTAAACCATTTTAAACGTAGGCAAGCTGAAAACCCAATGTTCTTTTATTCTGTACAACGGGATGATGAGGAGCGATTGAAAATTTTCTTTTGGAGGGACGGGCTTTCTAAAATGGATAATGAGTGTTTTGGAGATGTAGTCATATTTGACACACATACTGTACAAACAGGTATAATATGATATGTGCTCCATTTGTAGGTGTAAATCACCATTGGAAATGTATTTTTTGGTTGTGCTTTTCTATCTGATGAGAAGAAAGAAACTTTTGTTTGGTTATTGAAAACTTTTAAATTAGAAATGGGAAACAGGCCACCCAAGACTATCTTTACGGATCAAGATCATGCCATGAAAAGTGCTATTAGAGAAGTGTTTCCAAATACTCAACATAGATTGTGTCTATGGCATATTTTAAAAAATGCAGCTCATCATCTTTCCCATATCTATCAAATGCCTGGATTCAAGGCCAAATTCAATGAAATTTTCTATAGTTGTGAATCTGATTTAGAATTTGAGTATTTATGGATAGAAATGGTTGAACAATTCGGTGTAGATGAAAACAAGTAGCTGAATGGATTATACAATATCCGTAAGAATTGGTGTCCAGCCTTTAGCCTCGATACTTTCTCCTGTAATATCCAATCAACTCAAAGAAGTGAATGCACTAATAATGTTTTTCAACAAATGGCGTGTAAAACAATGTCACTAACTGAATTTGTGAATCACTACGACACTAAGGAAGAAGAAATGCGCGAAGATGAAATCACTGAAGATTACAACAGCAATCGAGAACGCCCATTTATGCGTGTTAAGTGTGGTATTATTGAACACGCAGCGGAAGTTTACACCCATAGAGTTTTTAGTATGTTTCAGGATGAGTTTGTATTAAGTTTGTTCGAGCAGGTGACCAACACCTCTATCAACGACGACGGAGTGTGTAGTACTTATGAACTAAAAAGGAAGGACAACGAAGGTCACACACAGTTAATTTCAATAGTGCCATACATTGTACTTGTAAAATGTTTGAGGCAAAAGGGTGGTTGTGTCGTCATGCATTAAGGGTGCTAAACTTGCGTGTTGGTGTTCAAAAGATCCCACAACAGTATGTGCTAGAGAGGTGGAAAAAAATTCTAAGAAGGGAATTATGATGGAAATCTTTGAAACAGCAAAGGTACCCAATAAGCTATCAAAAACAATTCAGCTTAACAAACTGATGCGTAAGGTGTTTTTTATAATGAATTTAAGCTCGGAGGATGAGAGTACAGAGAACATTGCGGATGAACTTATGGATCAAATACTGGATGAAATTGAAAAATATAAGGGTGATTCAAAGGCAAATGGCAATTTCAATGTTAATGAGACCAGAGAACAAGCCTATTTAACTACAGACAGTGACATAGCGATATTCGATCCACCATGTAAAAGAGCAAAAGGAGAAAAGAATGTTAGGCACAAGGACCTCATGGAAAAGAAATCAAAAGAAAAAAACATGTCATCAAAACAGACATCCCCATCCTTTGGTAGGTTGATAGTTCATGTTCAAATTACATCAATGCTTATTTAATGTTCTCTCTCCTTAGGAAATAATATTACTGCTATAATTGATTTGTACAGGTGAAACATCATCTTCAAAGAAAGCCAAATCTAAGTACAAATCATACCCATCCAAAATTCAATGCATTGATCAATACCTTCTATGGGCAACTACCAGTGGTATTTGAATTTTCATATTCTAATGTCATTTAAGTTTTTAATCCTTTCAACATCAAATAATCAGATGTTTATGTATGGTGAGATTGACAAATATGAACGCAACTTAACTGATCTGTAACCTTTCATAGTATATCATTATATTCAGTTTTGTCTTGTAGGATAATACGGATGGCTCGGGTTGTCAAAGTTCAAAGTGTCACTTTCCAAACAAAAATCTGGTGAGATTATCTACTTGACATATAAAGTTTCAATACATTGAGTTAATATGAATTACATACATGTTACATATGAAGTTTCAATGTAATATTTTGTTGTTAGCATCCATATTTACTATATTGTTTCCTTTATGCTGGTTAAACGATGCTACAAATGAAGGGAAAAAATGAACCTGCTCCTTGTGGAACGCAGATGAAATGATTAATGTAGAGTCCGTCAAAAACCGAAGAACAATGTTTCTTTTCATTATAATTCCCGTTTAATTTGGCAAAATTGTTTTGTAAAGTTGTTTATTATTGATGTAAATATGAATACCTTAATATTAATGTTACTAGTTATTTGTTTTTTTCTTCTTAAAGGAGTTTTCACTGATACATTTATTTGTCAATGTTTGCTTTTATCTTGGATTTATTTATCCGTGATTATTAAATATGTTACATTAATTTCAGGTGAGGGTGTACCAACCAGTTGACATATTTAATTAATATAATGGCTTTTTTTTTAGGTTGTCTTATATATATATTGAGTTTTTAGTGCTTATTAACCCCTAATGTAACATAAGTACTTCGCATGACTCCTATATACTTTAAAGACATGGGTAGTTTGGGAAAGGTTGTGAAAACAAAATTTGAATTTGACTTCAAATAGAAGTATTTCGGTACAAACAGTTGTACAATTAAATGATAGGTGTAATTAATTCATTGGATGCTACACTGTTATTAGGTGGTATACCCGGTTTACTATAGTGTTTCGAGTAACACTACCGTACGCCGGGTGATACCGGGTTTATCACATGTGTGTTGTGCCGTTGAATACTTTTCCAACACTACTTTTGACTATTATTATAATACAATTCTTATGTACCAAATATATATCCAACTCAAAATTAACACTTCCCACGTTTTGATGCCTCGGTTATCAATGCATCCATTCCCCACAAGATCTTTCTTTAAAAATAAATTCTACTATTATCATCTTCTTTCACTTTAAAAAATACATAATACCTTCTAATGATTCGGTAAACATTAACTTTAAAAATTAATTTTTTAACCCAATAAAAAACCCCAAAAAATAAAGAATCTTAATGGAAACTATCATAAACATAAATACTAATTACAAATAAAAATTATTGTTTTAAATACTTTTTAAATCAAAACGGGATAATTTATCCGTTAACTTTCTAACAAAATAAAAACCCAAAAAAGTGAGAACCCTAACGAAGACTACCCTAAAAAAAAATTCCCGGTAAGTACCATAGACTAAAATACATTAAACTTAAACATTAATTAAAAATATTGATTAAAATATAGTTTTAATTAAAACGGGACATTGTTTCGTCCGTTAATTTTTCAACCCAATAAAAACCCAAAATAAATAAATAACCCTAGTGAAGACTAATCTAAATTTAAATATTAATTAAATTTAAAAAATATTAATTATAATATATTTTTAATAAAAGTTGTACCGTGTAACAATGTTTATGAAAAAAAAAAAACAATAGTTAAAACTTAAAAAAACAATAGTAGTTAGGTGGGTGTGGGGATGTATTTATTGGGTGGTTTTCAAAATTAAGTGTTTTCATGATATATCTCCACATGTCATGTTTCATGTGCTTTGACACACCACATCACCTTACTTATGTGGTAAACCGGATTTTCCCAAGTGTTTCTCCTCAAACTTTGTCTCTATCTCTGTTAAGGGGTTTTTTTTTTTCATTACTAATTTTACGAAATTGGAAATTTGGGTTACGTGGCAATTTTTTTTTAATTCATAAATAAATAAGCGGATGAATTTTTTTTACATACAACCCGAACTTTTCAACCCCACGTCTTACGTGACTATTACCTCATATTAAATTGAATTATTCGTGTGCTAGCTTCTCAACCTTGCGTATTATTAGGTCTCATTAAATTGAATTATTTATGATTTTTTATACTATGAAAATATATTTTAATTTATCAATTTAACTCATTAATAAACAAAC
Source organism: Primula veris (assembly GCA_963682055.1). NCBI lineage: Eukaryota > Viridiplantae > Streptophyta > Magnoliopsida > Ericales > Primulaceae > Primula > Primula veris. The sequence goes on along the minus strand of OY821743.1, from coordinate 21,371,462 downwards.
AAATATTTCTCACTATTATAAAAAAATTGAATAAAAACCCAACAATATTGTAACTCATTAGCAAATATAAATTGGATTAATCGTTATATTTATTAACATAAAATTTAAGCTCAACAATTGTAAAATGAAATTGATTTGAGAAAAAAATTAGTAATTTTATAATTATATATAGAGATGATGGCCGTAACTTTTAGGGTATATTTAACATAAAATTTAAGCTCAACAATTATAAAATGAAATTGATTTGAGAAAAAAAATAGTAATTTTATAATTATATATAGAGATGATGGTCGTAACTTTTAGGGTTTATTTGAGAGAAATTGTGAGAAAAACTATGATAGATCAAATAATGAAAACGATGACCAATATTATTATATAAAGATGAATCCAATTTATATTTGTTAATGAGTTCCAATATTATTGGGTTTTTATTCAATATTTTATAATATTGAGAAATATTTATTTGTTTATTAATAAGTTAAATTGATAAATTAAAATACAATTTTCACGTATGGTTGAAAAATGCACGAATAATTCAATTTAATATGAGCTAATAGCCACATAGGACATGAAGTTGGGGAGTCCGGGTTTTACGTGTATTTTTTTCATCAACTTATTTGTTTTTGAATTAAAAAAAAAATTTGTCACGTAGAAACCCGGGATTCCCAGTCTCGGATCTCTTATTGATACGAGTAAAATGAGTAATGAAAAAATAACTCCCCCTTTCTTAATCTTCATCTCTTTCTTAATCTTCATCTCTCTTTCTCTCTCAATATGCGTCTCTCTCCCTCTTTCCGTCAGTTCATGTATTGTTTAGTTGAGTGACCCTATATTGTGATTCATATAATGTGAATTTGAAAATTAATAATTTCAGTTAGGTCTGTGTACTGTTTGAGTAACATTTTAAGAGCAACCGTATCAGTTTTCTTACATTTTTCCTAACAATTTAATTTTATACACTTTTCAGCTTAGCTATCAAATTTCTTATTGTAACTAAATATTAATATATTTTAATATATTTATATCAATTTTTTTCAACCTAAATTAATTTAATAGATCAACCACGTTAAATAACTTACAAGTTTTTTCTTATTTAAAGTAAAAAATACACTTTTACAACTTATAAGTAAACGTTTTGGTTTATATAAATTATCAGCTTTTTTTTAATCAATTTCTCTATCAAAACTATACAACTCGTATTTTTGTTATTTTATTAATTTATATGTGAAAAATACAAATAAATGAGAGAGAATAAGAGAAAAGTAAGAGAGATAAATTATTATTTTAATTATAAGAAAATATATTTATCTATTATATTGGAATTCATGTAAATTTAAGGTAATGTAGAATTTTAGAACAATCTTCTCATATTTAAGGTAAATGAGTCATATAAGGGAACTGATACGCTTGCTTTGAACCGTGATTTTCTAACATAACAACTATAGGCAAAAAGTTTTTAAATTTTACATAAAGACCACCCAAATTTTAATTAAACTTGAAATGACTTCTGATTTCATTTTTTTTGGATTTTTTTATCGCATATAATCATGTGTGATCATGTACAATCCTGTCTTATCTTCTTAAATTTTTGTGATCATGTGTTTGATATTTAGAATCCATAAAAAACATAATTTTTGTCTTTTAAAAACAATCAATTTTTGGCGTTTTCTAAGTTTTTTGAATTTTTTATTCAATTGATATAGTCTAATCATATGTGATCCTGTCTAATCATGTCCAATCTTTTCTAATGTTATCCAATCCTATCTAATCATGTTTGATATTATGTTCACTTTTTAGGATTAAAAAATTGTATTTTTTTTTGTCTTTTAAAAACATTTTTGGCGTTTTTGAAGATTTTTTAAAATATTTTTTTTTCTTTTAAAAAAAATGATGTTTTTATTATTTATAATTTTGTGTGATCGTGTATAATCATGTGTGATCTCGTCTAATCCCATGTGATGATATGTTCAATTTTTGAGATTTAAAAAATTAATATTATTGTCTTTAAAAAAAAATCATCTTTGGCGTGTTTTTAATTTAATTTATTTTTTTAAAGAATTTTTGTTGATATTTTTTTCTTTTGAATTTTTTAGATTTTTTTTTTGCTATTTTAGATATTTTAGAATTAAATAAAAGAACAAAACCTAAAATGTTTGGGAGAGTTGACTAAAATCAAAATAAAATTAAAAAAAGAAGTCCAACCTCCGATTGCCCCAATATATTATCATTTCATTGTCTTCCATTTACTCTAATGCTGTTATGTGTGCTTTTCAAAAGTGATAATAAAAAATAGTGTTAAATTAAAAAAAAAACATAAAAATTGAGGAGCTTCATAAGGAGACTAATTGATAAATTGTATTTTTAACTCAAATTTGGAGAAAGGTAGAAGAAAATGACGTGGACGCTTTTATTTTTAACTTTTATTTTTTCATCAAACAAAATAGTCTCGGTTTAAAATAATACCAACAAGCACGATATAAATTAGACTCTCGATGTTGCCCTACTTTTTACAAATTCGCACAACTCTCATTAATTAAGTTTTTGTTGGAAACCGGTGACAATAAAAAAAAAAACCAAAAGATGTATTCAAGTTTGGTCGAAGAATTTACTATTTGTCTCTTTTGATCGAGGAGAATGATTATGTTTCTCTATTCTTAGAAAATGGCAAGAAGAACGAAAGTTGATATGATTTGTTGCTTGTTATTAATATAAATAGTTTTATATATTTAAAGAAAAGTTGTTATATAGGAGTAGTAGATTATAGAAGACGGATGCAAATGCTCTAAAATGTTATTTCTTTCAAATGCTAATAAAAAATAAAGGCGCAAAAGTTAATAGATCAGTAAAATCAATATATGTATCGATTAATTACATTCCAAAATACATCCCAAATATAACAAAAGTCATTTTTAATACCCAACTGATCCGCAAATTTGGAAGTAGCCAGGTAATTCAAACACGATATCTACACCTCCCCAAACTACTCATCATGTCTTTGGTGGGGTTATTCATCTTCAAAACACATTCTAAAACAAATACGTAAATAAACCTTAGACATAATTCAAATATATGAAGTAATTTTTAGATTTCAAGTTAGTTGTAGTTTATTCCTCAAAATGTAATCACGATAGATCGAGCCAAGACATGTATCATGTAAGATAATACATATTGCACGCAGTACCATTTTATGGTGATTCAGATGCAACCAACATTAACTGCATTATGGAGATGTTCATATAAATCGCACCGCTTGTGAAACTAATACAAATAACCGTGTGGAGATACTAAAAACATACTATGGTAACACACATGACATACGGTTAATTATGATTTAATTATATGTGTTTTGAACACTTTTATGATTGCTACCTGACTTTTAAAAAGTTTGATTTAGTGACCTAAATTGGTTGACTTTATCTTTTTAATGACATGTCGTTACATTTTTGGATAAAAACCGTTTGCAAGTTACAATTTAGTCATTTAATTTTAAAAATTCATGATAAACAAAATTACACACTTACATGAAAGATTTAAACTTATGTTAAATTACACAGTTATGTGTAAAAGATTATATACTTGCATTCTAGTATAGCCGGTTAGAGGATTCATTTTCCCAAAACATGGGATTTAGGCCTCCATTTTATTAAGGTTCTACTTTTCTATAATTTGATACAAAAAAATTAGAACCTATGATATAAAACTTTATAAAGTTTTGTAATTGGGATAGTTAAAATATAATAATAACAAATAAGGTGCTACGAATTAATAAAGATGGCCGAAACCATTCTTTTTTGACTATGTAAGTTCAACATGAAACTTGTTAAAGACGTATGAATATTTTGACTGATTAGTATTTTTGTTAAAACAAAACGAAAGTTTAATTGGAGAAAACTCATACAACATTATTTTATTAGATCAAAATTTTAAGCATTGAATACATTTATGTAATCAAGTTGCATTTAATACTAATATTAGTTGTATTTATACCATAACATTATAACATCAGCATTTTTATGTATTTGATTTACCATAAATAAATCCTATTAATGTATTACTATAATAAACATTTTTAAACAAATTCCATACATTATTAACCAATTCATGTGGAGACACTTGTTAGCATTTTCCTTTCAACTTATTAGTATTATATATATATATATATATAATCCCAATTAATAGGGTTCGTACGATATTTAACGCTTGTATTCATTTTGTTTGCTAATTACACAACTCATTTTATTTGCTTATAAACATTTTTTTATGTGTGTAATTTAAAACAAGTTTCAATCTTTTATGTGAGTGTTTTTATGTGTTTAATTTTTACAATTTTCAAGCGTTTATAATAAATTTGTAAACTATAAGGACAAAATTATAACTTCCAAACATTCTCCATCCGAAAAATGGTACATGTCACTACAAGGATAAAGTTACTAAATTTAGATCACTAAATCAAGTTTTCCAAAAGTCAAAGTTACTAAACTATTAGTCTATAATTAACCATACAAATCTTGAAACAAAACACAACTAGAAAGCATTGAATTGTTGAGAAACTCTTGCACTGCAAGTTGGGCATATGGACCCTATAGCACCGGTCTGTGTTCCAGAGTTATCAGGCTCGTGCCGAAATTCATTTCTGCACCACACACATATAGAAGTGACCAGATTCCTTGCCGCTATATTCAAGGACAGATCATCCTTCTCAAGCCAAAACGAGGAATCAAATCCTTGACCCATTGCAGGGTTATACATAGTCTTGGGATGTCTTGGATAAGAGTCCATGCTATGTGGGGTCATGAAGCTGAACTCAATGTGTTCCGGAGCAGCTGATTGCACCCCACTATATCCCAGGAACATATCATCATCCTGACAAAGGAAAATATTAAAAAAGAAGAAGAGATATCTAGGATCCTGAATACGGAAAATTCAAAAGAAACAAGAAAAGGAGTTTCTTACACCATTGTGGCAACAAAAAACATGGTATACCTCTGAAGTAAAAACCTAAAAATAAAGGTATTTCAACTATGTACCAGGTCTAATAGAAATGATTAGCCATGTACAGCTGTATCTAAATAGAAAAACTTGAAGAATAAAAGAAAGATGTTCTAATAATTTATCAGGTTTCAAACCAGATCACCCATGAATCTATTTACTGTAACATACCACAAAATGGCATGCAAATACCACGAAAGCAACACTTGCTTCATAACTATCTGAAACTTAATATCAGCCTTCTTACAAATAACAAAGCCCCCTCATGCAGTCAAGTGATTCTCACTCTAACATTTTAAACCACTTAATGTTAGCTATCATTCATCCCCTACTGCAATACGTTGAAGGAGCACCATCATCCTTTGTACTAGGAGTTTCGCCGGCTCTATTAGGTATACACCATGTTAAATTGTTCGCTACGATAATACCTAAAGGCTTGTACGTAAAAATAAAAAATAAAAAACTTACATAATTTGTCTTCGACAACCTTTATTGATATATTCTACTTTCAAGTTGAAAGAAACTGACCTAACACACGTATTAAAATTGTACCTTAGCTGGCATCATATTGGCATTCAAAAAGCTAGAAGATCCCACATGCTGGGTAGACGGACCAGCTAAATTACTTTGAAATGTATTCCTGTCATCACTTCTCCACATATTAGCACCCATTGGATCCACATGCGATGGGCTATCACTGTTATTAAAACCAATCATCAACTTATTATTCCCAAAATCAGCAGGCCCATCAATAATAGGCCCATCCCAAACACTTCCAGTGTCAATCCTATCCAAATAATTTTCACTGCCCCCTGGTTTATTATAATAAGATGGACCAAGTAGATTACTTTCCTGCTTTGAATTTTCCCCAGTTCCGCGGCTCTCTCTACTACGATCAATCTCAAAAAATATTTGCTCCATAGGAACATTATCCATAGGATTGGCAGCAACCCCAGAACCATTGTTTCCAAAATCAATCATTAGCTCATTATTATCGGAATTTAATACTGTGTCGGGCTTGGGCACCTCAGTGGAACTAGTTGTAACTCCATTCATGGTATATACATCACTGAAAGGATTACCCATGGAATATTCGTTTCGAAAGCCACCCGTTTTTTCTACCGGAAAAATTTGTTGATGACCAGAGAGAAAAGGCACACCAAATTCAGGCCGTCTTACTTCTGGTCTATGTATCTGGTGCTGACTTATACCAAAAGCATTTTCATTACTCCTATAAGGATGTGTTGTCTCATTGATATTAGGTCTCTCTGTTTCCCTTGTATAAATACTACCAACATTAAAATTGTCACTGCCAATTTCCAAACTTCTCTCCAGCCCGCTTGCTTCTGTGGTACAAACTGTATGTATATTCCCAGGATCAGCCATATCATCTAATTCATCTGTCTGAGAAGGAATATTTAAACAATCTCCAGGTTTCTCATGTCCAATTATGACCTCTTTCTCGCTGTTGTGAGTAGTATCTGTCTTGGGATCTGAGACATCATTACAACCAGCATACATATCTTTGTACCCAAACAATACCTCCTCATCGCTTTCTGAGAGTCTTTTCTGTTTAGATTCTAAAATTGCAGAAGACGAAACCATATCAACACTATCAGTTTGAATATAATCTTCGTCATTTCCAATTGGAACAGGTGAAGGGGAATGGCTTTGGTTTATTTCAATTTCAGATCCCTCAATTATTGAGGCTTCCAATGGTAAATTGATAGGCGAATCATCCATATCTTCAGTAAATGTGTGTTCATTTCCTTGGGGATCAAGAGAAATGTTTTCCGAGTCTGCAATGATGTCATCTCCAGATGTGTTATCCTGAGCAGTAGGAGAAGGTCCATAATCATCAAAACCACTGGCAATTAGATTACCATTATTGTCAATTTCATCGATAGACATTGAAACTGCAGATTCCAAATTAGTAGCCTCATCTATATTACCTAGAGAACCGTTCACCGTTTGATCAACATCACTTTCAAAGCAATGCTGCTGAGCAGTTAAACTTTGAACATTTAGATTAGATTGCGACTCTTGTTTTTCACGAGGCAATTTATTAACGATGTTAGAAGGTTCATCGCTATAAACTTCTGCATCGGAACCAACATTAAAAGCACTATCAGGAGAAGCATCCTTGTGTTTACCATCAGTTCTTAAGTGAGCAGTTACAGAATCAGAGTCATTTTCAGTACACTCATTTAGATGAACTTGATAAAGGGAATTTTCATCATTCTTCAAATGGTGCCTTTTATGTGCCCCAGCATGGCCATTATATCTATGCCTTTCGACAAATCTCTTGTGGCAAAACTGACACTCGTATTGTCCGTCTACTATTATAACTCCGTCAGTGATCGATGAACCAAATTTAGATCTCCTCCTCCTGTGAGACTCTAGCTGGTGTTGCATAAAATCATCTTTTCCATTAAAGCTAATATTGCATTTCTCACACGTTAAAACATTATCTGCTTGGATTTCACCAGAATCAATAACCACGGGTGTAGTTTGCTTTTGATTAGGAATAGAGCTTACGAGTGATGGTGAAGAACATTCCATCTTTACACTTTCTTTTATGTCATTGAACGCAGAATCAGCAGCCTGCAGCGAGAAGATCTCAAGATCATGAACATAAGACAATTGATGAAACGCAAAATGAAAAATAAGGCAAATGAGTAACAATCACACTTACATAAGTGATTTCTTGTGTTAGTTGAGCATTGTCATCTTTTTGTTCAACCTGTGGCTGTTTTGCATCTTCGAGTGCAAATAGAGAGAGGAGATATGAAGCAACTTCCTTGCACGACATAAAATGACGTCCATTTGGGCTGTGCCCGCAAAGAAGAAATTAACCAGATTAAAGAGAAAGATAACAAAAAAAATTAACTTCAATAGTGGAACCGTTAAATAAACTGCAAGAAAAATTGAAGGCACAACACATGTTATTGCCAAGATGGTTCATGGTTGCATGGATTAGTCCCCGTCTGATTTAACATTGATGTATATTAGAAAGCGCCATAGACACTCTTTTTGGAACAATTTCATATTATTTTAAGCTTTTCACTCCAAGGCTATGGTCATACTAGGATGTTCAAAAATAAATTGGGATACAGAGAGTACATAGATGTATTGTACGAAGACCATGCTATTAAGATGTATTATTGCCTACTGCCCACAAACTTGAACATGATCATATATCATGTCTATCAAAAAGCAGACCATCTTAGATTACATGTTTTTTTCTTAAGCATCCCAATGATCATGACTTCATGAGTCATACAAAATGACTTTGTTTTAACTTCTGACAGCATATGATGGTTGTACTACGATGAACTATAATAGGTAACTGAAGATTGAGGCTGACAAAATGTTCAATAGAACTATAGAAGTATTCTATACCTCCAACTTTCCTCACTATCTCTATATGATAAAAAATTCTCCTCGGTAGAAGAGATTATCCAAAGTGAAGCGTCAGATGAACAAATACAAGATAGCAAATACGGAGTATGAAAAAAGCAGAATGATAATACCTCTAAAGATATATAATATTCTAGTAACGCTACTCATAACTATCAAGCCACGAATTAAAAGACATACAAGGCATTACCGCTGTAACTAACATTTCCAAACTGCCTCTTTACCACAATAAGCCCATCGTATTGCATACCATGCCAACTAACCTATCGCTTTCCCAAACTCTTATCACACACCACAAAGATGAAATAAGCCGGTCTTAGTCTTATGTAACTCTTTCAGTCAGAAAACCAAAAAAAACTTGCGTCTTCAACTGGTAAACCAAACATGCTATGACTTCCAAGCAATCAAGGACGTATAGACTGTTCAGGTTCAGCTTTCAAGCAAATAAGCTAGTCTTATTTGATGCAGAGACAAAAGTTAGCTTCATTCATTTTAAAAGATTTGATTTCCCCCCAGAAAAGACCATTGCAATTTAAACTAATCAACCAAACATACTCATCTTCTAAGCAACACAAGCTTAAAACATCACCACACTCATTGAAACCGAAAATCAGAACATATGGCTTGCTTTTCTGCAACTATTAGGGTGTGTTTGGAACCCAGAAAATATGTGGGAAAAAGAAAATGATTTTGTGGGAAAATACTTTTTTGTGTTTGGGTTCAATGGAAAACTAAAGATAAGAAAAACTGAGAAAATAAAGGAAAATTTTTGTATGTAAAAATACCCCCACCATTTTCTGCTCAAAACAACCGAAAAATGAAAAGTCATGGGAAAACTGATCACTCTCTCTCATCATGATCATTCATCACCACTCTATTTCCTCTCTTTCTCCTCCTCTCTCTATCTTATCATCACCTCTCCCTCTTTAGTTTATATCTCTACATATCATCATTATATCTATCGATCTCTATATATAATATTTCAGTCCCTCACTGTACACTATTATATTTATACATATGTATATGGAGTATATTATACATTTATAACTTCAGTCCTTTTCTTTAATTTCTTTTTCTTATAAAAAGTATGGTAGCTAATCTATAAAATATTGTTTACTGCGATGGATACGTAGTATCATTGTTATTTTCATTAAATTTTGTAAATGAATATTGTTGGATTTTAGAGCATATATATAATTTAGAGAGAGAATAGTATTTAGTAGCAATGTTGAGCACACTCAAATGAGTTGTGACTCCATCTATTTATAAGACAAAAATACATTAAATGCCCCAACTCCCAACTACTAACTCCTTAACTTATAGCTACAAGCTTCTATCAACTTGTAACATAACCTAGAACATTCTCATACATTAGACAAGCATCTACTTAATTCTACTATCCAACACCCCCCCTCAAGCTGGAATTTCTAGCTTGGAGGTGAGTCTTCGAAACACTTTAATGTTAAATCCAATCTTCTCCTTTGGATCCAGAATCCTTGTTTGGCGATTTACAATTTAGTTTCTGCAATTCTCTCTTGTATGCCTTGGTTTCTTACGGTGACCAGAGGAGGATATACTACAGCAATGAAGGCTATAACAAAATGAAAAATAACAGCAACAAAGGCTGTAATATAGGGACAAAAAGCAGCTATTAGAGCTGCAAAGGATTCAAAAAACTAGCAGCAATGGAGGCTGCTCGAGAAAGGGATAGACAACAGCAATGAAGGCTGTACTGAAAGAGTTAAACAGCAGCAATGAAGGCTGCGGAAGTGATTAAAAACAGCAGCAATTAAGGCCGCAAATAAGAGGAAAACCAGCAGCTATTAAGGCCGCAAATAAGATGAAAAAACAGCAGCAATTAAGGCCGCAAATAAGATGAAAAACAGCAGCAATTAAGGCTGTAAATGATTTAAAAACTTAGCAGCAATGAAGGCTGCAATTGTGTGAAGAAATTGGCAGCAATTAAGGCTGCAAAAGTAGGGGGTAAAATGCAGAAATTAAGGCTGCAACGAGAGGTAAAATAGCAGCAATGAAGGCCGCAAATGAATTTCAAAACTGCAGCAATGAAGGCCGCAAATGAAATTTAAAAACCACAGAAATGAAGGCTGCCCAGGATAGGGAGAGATGCAGCAATAAAGGCTGCAGAAAGAGGGAGAAAACAGCAATTAAGGCTGCAAATAAGGGACTGATATGGTGGGCGGGCGGCTCGGAATTTTCTAGAATCTAATCAGTATGATTCGTATTGCTCTGATACCATGTTGGATTTTAGTATATATATAATTTAGAGAGAGAATAGTATTTAGTAGCAATGTGAGCACACTCAAATGATTTGTGACTCCATCTATTTATAAGACAAAAATACATTAAATGCTCCAACTTCCAACTACTAACTCATTAACTTATAACTACAAGCTTCTATCAATTTGTAACATAACCTAGAACATTCTCATACATTAGACAAGCATCTACTTAATACATATGTATATGGAGTATATTATAAATTTATAACTTCAGTCCTTTTCTTTAATTTCTTTTTCTTATAAAAAGTATGGTAGCTAATCTATAAAATATTGTTTACTGAGATGGATACGTAGTATCATTGTTATTTTCATTAAATTTTGTAAATAAATATGATTGTGTTGATATTTTTGGGAATTATGACTAGTGTCTGCCAGTGTTTGAAGAATTTCCCCACTTATATCTTATAAAATCATATTTGTCATTAATTTGTATTAAATGTATAAGTTTTACCAGCTTACTTTCAAAAGTAGGAGTAGAAGGTGGACAAATAAGAAAATTTAAATCTATCTTTTCCAATTATTATATTGATTTTATTTTCATTTTCTTTCGTTTTTCCAAACCTCCAAACACGTGAGGGGAAAATGATTTCATGCCACTTTTCTCTTCTATTCCTTTCCTTTCTTTTCTTTTCTCGTGATGTTTTCCGGGTTCCAAACACACCTTTAAGCACTTAAATCTACCTTGATAAAAACAAAAAACACAGGTTCGACAAGAGAAAAGCTTTGTCTTTTATATCCAGAAAACCAACAAACCTCAGGTTTATTCTATCCAACCAAATATAATCCAGGTCCTAAGCCAAACAAGCATAAAAAGATGTAAACAGTAAAGCCCTGTATTAGAAACATAAACAACCTTATATAATCGTGAAGGTACGACACTACAACTAAACTATTCCATCTTTCTTACAAGACAATAACAACTTCCACCCCGTCGGCAACTCTGGAATGCTTGTATACACTATTCCCTAACTTCTAAAAAACCCATACACGGTAATAGAATTTCGGAATCCAAGGTGGTGACGGCACCCCCTTGTCATGCAAGGGCTCTTTCCCTTGCAATTAAGCGCATAATAAACAGTATAATTATCTTTATATTTTGACGAATGTACAACCAAACTCACCCCTCATATACAATGTAAGATGAAACAAATCAAAAATCGGGTTTATCCTGTATAAAAGTTTTAGCTTTTCCAGCAAGAAAGCAAAAAACACTCGGATTTTAACTATTCAATCTAATATACTGCAGCTTCTAAAATCTAACCAAATGTAAGCACATAATAATAGTGTAATTAGCCTTATATTTAAACGAACGTACAACAAAGGCCAGGAAGAACTTTCAAAAATTAAAATTTCACTTGTTCTGAAGGGGATGCCTAGACACTATCCCTAAAATATTCAACTCTATACAAAGTAATAGCATTTTTGGCAATATCAATCGAGCACTTAATTAGCAATGAACTTAACCTTAAATATCAGCGAACATGCAAACATATGCAACCAATCAGGCAGGGATCGATCCACCTATATACCCTAGGGTCCATTATTTGGAGAGGTTACAAATACAGCATTTCGGTAATATAAATAAACTAATCAAATAGTTAATAATCTATAAAATTAACCTTATATATCAGCAAACATACAAACATATGCAACCAATCAACCAGGGGAGGAGCCATCAATATACTCTAGTAATTACACTTTGGAGAGACTTGTACAAACATGGCATTTTGGTAATGTCAATAAACTAATCAATCCCTCATTTTGGCATTTTTAAGATATTCGAAAAATTATATACAATACAATTAGCATTTTGGCAATATCCACTATAGTTACGCAATTTGAGAAATTCTTTTCCAATACTAAACAAATGGCATTGCAGCAATACCCATAAACTTATCAAAATACTAACAAACCATGTAACTCAACCTTATATAATGGCGAACATACACGCGAGTAATTTATACAAAACAATGATCACTTTGGCTATATCCACTATAGTTATATAATTCGAGAAATTTATTTTAGCATTTTAACGTTCATCGCTTCAGCGACAATATTTTTCTACCAATAAACTAATAAAAAAGGCTAACAATCAAAGAAACCCAACCTTATATAACGGCGAACGTACAACCAAACGCGCCCCTCCTTCTTCTTACAAGACAACAAAATCTTCCACCCTTTGGGCAAGAAATCACCGAATCCCTCGGCCTCAACCACCCTCTTCTTCTTCCTCCGACTCCCCCATTGCCCACTCAACCCCCCTAAAAACCCTAGAAACTCCTCCTCGCTCTTCAACCCAATCGTCCTCTTCTCTAACTCTCCACTAAACGGATCCTCTAAACCTGCTAATGCTTCCAAATCCACCTCCACCCCCTTCCCATTCACCCTCTCTCTATCCCGATCGATATCACCCTCCCCCCTACTTTTCGCCTGAATGCAATAAAATCATATCAAGTCAGACCATGCATGGTCCTCCATTTTGCAAAAAATTACCAAAAAAGTAAAAAAAATCTATGTATTTTGATTAAAATCTTCAAAAATTACCATCTCCCATTTTGAAAAAAGTTACCGAAAAAGTAAAAAAAGTCGTATTTTGATCAAAATCTTCAAAAATTACCATCCTCCCATATTACCAAAAAAAATGAATTTCTTTATATAGAATATCAGCCCCTATTTTGCAAGAAATTACCAAAAAGGTAAAAAAATACATGTATTTTGATCAAAATCTTCAAAAATTACCTTCCCCATATTACGGAAAAAAAATAAATACTCAAATAGATTATGAAAATTTAAATAGAATATCGGCGCCTCCCATTTGGTCATCACCTTACTTACAAACACGTCCTTAATCGCATTCCCTCTCCTCGGATTACGGTTAGGGTTAGGGTTAGGGTTTCGTCTCGGGCGTCCGCGTTTCCTCTTCTCTCCAATGCCAGGGCTGTCGATCGGTGCAGGTTCTGACGTGGCAGGGGTGGTGCCGGAGAGGAGGGACTTGAGGAGTGTCAGGATGCGTTTGTTTTCGGAGGACTCATGGTCGGGTTTTAGAGGGAGGGTATGGGATGATGAAGAGAGAGGGAGGCGAGAGGGGCGGGCGAGACGGAGGCGAGAGTAGGTCTGTTTGCGGCTGCCTGCGGACTCGTTGAAGACGGAACGGTTGATGGGAGGGGGTAGAGAGGGGGTAGAGAGGGAAGGGGATGTGGTGGAGAGAGAGAGGGAGTAGAGATCGGATTGGGAGAGGAGGCGGAGATCGATGGTGGAGATCGACGGTGGATCTACGGTGGCGGACATTGTTTTAGATAGAGAGAGAGAGAGCTAGGGAACTGTAGACGGTTAATAGATCAAGTATACAATATTCAATATATCATGGGTGACAAATATAAGACTAATGAATAATATTCATTTCCATTTTCGATCTTTTCACTTGATTTTTCTAGATTTTTCTTCGTTTTTTCAAGTTTTCCAGTTTTATGTTTCACGTTTCTGTTTCACTTCATGCCAATTATGATCACGGGTAATTATATGGTTATACTTACGACTTACTATAATTGATAATGAGTTTCATATTTCATGTTTCTGTGTCGTTTTGTTGATACGTACTAAAATTGATAGTGAGATCCATGTTTCATGCTTCCTTTTCGGTTCGCGCCAACTATGCTTCCAGGTAATTGCATTATAATACTTACTAAAATTGATAGTGAGTTCCATGTTTCATGTTTCGTTTCGCGCCAAGTCGCCAACCATGGTCCGGATTATTGCTTTGTAATACTTACTAAAAATTGATAGTGAGTTTCATGTTTCATGTTTTTGTTTCGCTTCGGTCCAACTATGGTCCCGAGTAATTTGTATTATAATACTTACTAAAATTGAAAGTTGATTTCATGTTTCATGTCTTTGTTCGCTTCGCGCCAATTATGGTCCATGTTAATTTGCATTGTAATACTTACTAAATTGATAGTGGGTTCCATATTTCAAATTTCTGTTTCACGTTTCTGTTTCGTTTCGTGCCAACTATGGCCCCCGAGGATTGCGTTGTAATACTTACTAAAATTGATAGTGAGTTCCATGTTTCATGTTTCTGTTTCACGTTTACGCTTCGCTTCGGGCCAACTATGGTCCCGGGTGATTGCGTTGTAATACTTACTAAAATTGATAGTGGGTTCTATGTTTCATGTTTCACGTTTACGTTTCGCTTCGCACCAACTATGGTCGCGGGTAATTTGTATTATAATACTCACTAAAATTGATAGTGGGATCCATATTTCATGTTTCTGTCTCATATTTCCGTCTCGCTTTCGGTCAACTATGGTGCTGTGCAATTGCATTCTAATACTTACTAAAAATTGATAGTGGGTTTTATGTTTCATGTTTCCGTTTCACGTTTCCGTTTCACGCCAACTATATGGTCCCGAGTAATTTGCATTGTAATACTTACTAAATTTGATAGGGGGTTCACAAGTTTTCTTTCAATTATCTTTAAAAAAAAACTATTAATATTATGTTTTAATGTTTATGTTTTGGTCTATACCAGTTTCATTGGGATACTAAAATTGATAGTGGGTCCACAGTTTTATTGGGAGATTGATGATTGGGAGTGCGGCGGTGGACCCACGGTTGGTCGGAAGTAGCTAACTCACAATTAATTCTTTGAAAGGTGTTAGAAGTTTATAGCTAGATCGTGTATGTAAAGTATGACGAGTTAGCAATTCGAGTTTTAGTCAGAAATAATTTAACTAACAATCAATGATTCGGGAAGTGTTAGATGGTTAACATATCGTGTATGTATAGTATGACGAGTTAGCAAGTCGAGTTTTAGTTGGAAATAACTTAATTAATTAATTTTTTGGGAAGTGTTAGACGGTTAACAAGTCGTGTATGCATGGTATGACGAACTAGCAAGTCGAGTTTTAGTCGGAGATAACTTCACTAACAATTAATTAATTGGAAAGTGTTACACAGTTAGCGGATCATGTATGTATAGTATTATGAGTTAGCAAGTCGAGTTTTCATCGGAAATAGTTATACTAACAATTAATTATTCGGTAAGCATTAGACGGTTAATAGATCGTGTATGTATAGTATGACGAGTTAGCAAGTCGAGTTTTAGTCGGAAATAATATTACTAATTAACAGTTAATTTTTCAAGAAGTGTTAGAGGGTTAGCAAGTCGTCTATGTATAGTATGACGAGGTAGCAAGTCGAGTTTTAGTCGGTAATAGTTAGATTAACATTTAATTCATTGGAATGTTTTAGACTGGTAACATATTGTGTAGCATAGTATGACGAGTTAGCAAGTCAAGTTTTACTTGGAAATAAAATAACTATTAATTCTTCGGGAAGTGTTAAATGGTTAATAGATCATGTATGTATGATTCGACGAGCTGGCAAGTCGAGTATGAGTCGGAAATAACTTGACTAACAATTAATCCTTCGCAAGTGTTACATAGTTGATAGATGATGTATGTATAGATGACGAGTTAGTAAGTCGAGTATTGTCGGAAATAGTTTTATTAGCAATTAAAGTCTAATTTTTTTTAATAATGGTTTAATTCACGTACTATCGCCTACTCACCTAGACTGCTCGGTTTCGGCTGCCAGATATGCTAGCATAAGTGCATGGAACATGCACACATTTTTTCGTGAATAATAATACACAGTTGGTCTTTAAAAAAATAATAAATAAAGTATGTATTAGAAACTTAGATAAAGTATATAAGATTATACTTTATCTACATTTTTTCTTTCTAATATATACTTTCTATATATAAAAATGAATCTCTCTAAAGAAAATATATTATCCTTTGAACAAAGTGTATATTTTCATTACAAAAATTTAATAACTCATACACCTGATGAGATTAACATGTAAACGAAGTTTTTTATAAAGAATTTTGACCATTTTTTTTAAGAGGAGTCATACACAGGGATGGTCATGAGGAGGTGCAGTGGGTGTGATCGTACCGGCCACACGACTTTGAATAATCATTCAAGGCCTCACAACTTAGATAAACAAAATATAAAAAAATAATGTTTAAAAAAATTATATGTGTTAATATATGCAAGGAAAATGCACGTAAAGTGTACTTAAATGATTGTGGTGAAATAAAGATGTTTTAATGACATAAATTTATGTATATTTGACTAAAATGTTTGTAGATAAAATGATATTTTATTTATATTGATTATTTCTTTTGTTTGATATATTTTATTATGAAATTTTTACAAGGGAACTACAATTGGAAAAATGACCCCATTTTTTTTTGCACCAGGGAACAAAAATGACCCCATTTACGTAAATCCAACAAATATTAAGAGAAATGGTATTTGGTCCTTAAATTTTGTTAGATATGCATTTACAATTATATTCTGAAGATGGAAAACTCGACTATCTATGATGGAACTTCAATAGTGTAAAATATTTTTTCAAACTAAGTTGGGCGGGACCCACATTAATCCGCTTCTTCCGGACATTGTGCAGCTTCGATGAACGTGCACAGACAGGATCCTAGATTGTGTTTAATAAGGCTTTGTATGCAAGCTCGATATAATTTTGCCGATTCCTTTATAGCATCCATTACACCTTAATTTACAGACTTCGTTCTCGGAACAAACTCTAGATAAGGGGTTTTCACATCGAGCATCAATCATCAAGACCCATACTATTTTTTCATTCACAGTGATAAATGTTGGAAAAACATGTGAAAACATGGGTGTTTCCTAATGGTCATTGGACCAACTTCGAGTCATTATTTCGTGTAACAGTGCTGAGTTGTTTATACCGTACTCAACGTGGTTGAGTAGCCCGTGTGACGAGTTTCGTAACGGTATATCACATGACCTATTCGGAGAATGGGTGTGAATACAAAGTGGCTTCAAAGTTGGTGCCTCGAAAGCTCAAATCTGGAAAAACCGAAATGGTAAAGGAAAACCATTTGGTATAATCCCATATTGGAAGATTAAGAGTTAATTTTACAATATATATACCATACCAACCCATGTAGTTATTAAACTAACATATCCACATACACTTAAGAGTATTAGTGTGTACCACACACGCGCGCTTGCTCGTGTCTCGTGTCTCGGGTCTCGGGCGTGGGCGTGGGCGGGGGCGGGGGCGGGGGCTTGGGATTTGGGATTTGGGATTTGGGGAATGTCTCGGGTCTTGGGTCCAAACCCGAATAGGGAGTTTTGTATAAATTACAAAAGTAGTCCCTAGAGTTTCCAGCAATAGAAACGCCAGCAATGAATGAGATTAAATGGCTGCGGATTCTGGGGGTGTAACTCTCAGAATTGATGACCAACATTTATGGCTGCGGTTTCATTCGAGCCTATAAAAGGCAGCCATCCCCCTCTCATTTCTACACACCAGAATACACACAACCTCACAGCATAAGCATCATATAGAGAGAGAGAACCGCACCACCAACAGCTCGACCTGTGGTTCGGTGCCGGTTTCCATACGAGCCACTCTGAGATATAAGTTGTACCTTGGGAACAAAGTCCCGAAACCAGAAACCTTTAAAGGTGGTTCGGAAAATATTGTTTAAGGGAAACTGCTCAGCAGTTGCCTCTTATTTTATATTTATGTTATTTATTTTTCAGTCCTTTACATTCTGTTTCATTTCATTTCAGTACCATTTCCTTTCTGTAATTTACTTTTCTGTACTGTTTCTTTTCTGTATTTACTTTCCAGTACTGTTTACTTTCAGTCTTTCAATTCTGTAATTTACTTTTCAGTTATGTAATTTCTAGCATTTACAAAAAAAACAGTCCGGCAGTTTTTTATTTGTTAAAAACCAGCCCGGCAGTTTTTTATTTGTTAAAACCAGTCCGGCAGTTTGTTAAAACCAGTCCGACAGCTTCTTTTATTACAAAACAGTCCGGCAGTTTGTTAAAACCAGTCCGGCAGTTTCTTTTATTTAAAACCAGTCCGGCAGTTTTATTTAAAACCAGTCCGGCAGTTTGTTAAAAACCAGTCCGGCAGTTTATATAAAACCAGTCCGGCAGTTTATGTGTTAAACCAGTCCGGCAGTTTCTTTATAACAGTCCAGCAGTTTTATTTACTTGTTGAGTCAGGAATTGTAATTTATATTCCAATTGTGAGAAATAAAATTGTTTATTTCCTTTGCGTTCCTGTCTCTTTTATTTATTGTCCTTTCAATTATTGTATTCGAAATAGTACCAAAACCAACAATCTTAAACAATATTATTTTTTGGTTTTTCTATTTTCCAAATAAGAAAGGACTTTTCCTTTTTATTTTATTTTGACGTCTCGGTTTTATTCTCGCAAAATCATTGCTAGTTTACTAGAAATTGAAAGTTGCACATAGAATAAATCCGAATTGGTTTTAATCTTTTTAGTCTAGAATACTATAAAGAATTCTTAGTGAAATCAAAAGTGATTTAATTTTCACGCTAGAATATCTTTTTATTGTTTTATTCTTTTGAACCAATCTAATTAAGTTATAATTAGTATTTACGATTAAGAATTTTAGTTTTCTTGCGAGAAACTAAACAGTTTCAATTTGTCATTTCAGATGACTAATGAGGATCAAACACCCACCATTCCTTCGGGAGACGTGCAGGGCGCACTTGTGATTGGCAGTAGCCATAACAATGCGAGCGTTGCGAGTGGGGGGGCTCAGGCTCAGGCTGAGGCTGAGGCCGAAGCTGCTGCGGCAAAGGCTGCGGCTGACGCCACTGCGGCAGAGGCCGATGCTATGGCTGCGGCTGCGGCCGCAGCACAGGCTGCTGCGAAGGCTGCGGCCAAGGCAGCGCTTGTGGCTGCAGCTAGGGCAAAGGGCAAGGCTCCGGCAACGCCGGCGATGCCAATGTTGCCAACCTCTCAACTAGAGAGACCGGAAAAGTTTAGGGGCAACAACTTCAAACGTTGGCAGCAAAAGATGCTGTTTTATTTAACTGCCCTTAATCTGACCCGGTTTCCTAAGGAGTCTGCACCCGTCCTAAGCGAGGACGATGAGGACGTGCAGACGGTTTCGGCGGTGGAAGCGTGAAAACACGGCGACTACCTATGCCGGAACTACATCCTGTGTGCTCTGGATGACACTCTCTTCAGTGTATTCGAGCCCAAGGCTTCTGCAGAGGAGCTTTGGGAGTCTCTCGAACGAAAGTACAAAGTGAATAACGCTGGCGCAAAGAAATTTGTCGTCACGGACTTTCATGAGTACATGATGACTGATGGGAAGAGTGTCATCAAGCATGTTGAGGAACTCCAACTCATATACCATAGGCTTGAGGTTGAAGGGTTAGTTATCAACGAACCTTTCCAAGTGGCATTAATGATTGAGAAACTGCCACCTTCTTGGAAAGAGTTTCAAAACTACCTGAAACACAAGCGAAAGGCTATGACCTTGGAGGGACTCATTGAGAGGCTCAATGTTGAGCAAAGCAACCGTCGATCCGGAAGGAAAGGCGGTGGCGGAGCAGGCAACGCGGTTGCCAAAGCCCATGTGGTTGAGGACGCTGTGTCTAAGCAGAAACATTTTGACAGCGGAGTCGGTGCCTCTCTCAAGAAGAAATTCATGGGAGACTGCTTTGTGTGCAACAAACCGGGCCATCGTGCCGCGGATTGTAAGATACGCACCGACAAGCCCAAACCCCCCCCCCCCCCCCCCCCCCCCCCTCTCAAAGAGGAAGTTCCAAGGGAAAGGGAGGAAGAGGGCACATGCTCAGGCAAATATGGCTGAGGGAGGAGATGATGCTGGACAAGACTACATGCACCTGAGTGCTGTGGTCTCGGAGGTGAACTTGGTGGGGAGCAACCCAAAGGAATGGTGGCTGGACACATGCGCCACTAGTCACATATGTGCCAGCAAATGGATGTTCAAGACCTATACGGCCGTGCACAATGAGAGCTGCTTCATGGGGAACTCGGCTACTTCCAGGGTGGAAGGAAAAGGAACCGTGCTGCTGAAGATGACATCGGGAAAGGAGCTCACACTGAATGGCGTGCTCCATGTGCCGGAAATTCGCAAGAATCTGGTTTCCGGGTCTGTTATGGTGAACAAAGGATTTAAACTTGTATTTGAATCTGCTAAAATTGTAATCACCCTTAATGGAATGTATGTAGGCCGTGGCTATATGACCAACGGCATGTTTAAATTAAATGTTGGTACTCCGGCTCCTAAATCCGAGTCTGCTATTGTGGGTACTAAGGCTGAGGCCAGTACCAAGAATAATGTAACCGTTAATGTTGCCCAAGAGGCTAATAAAACGTCTTTTGCTTATTCTTGTGATTCATTTAATTTATGGCATGTTAGATTAGGTCATGTGAATTCTAATTCTATGAAGAAACTAATATCACTGAATCTACTACCTAATTTTGTATTTGATAAACAACATAAATGTGAGTTTTGTGTTGAAGCAAAATTAACCAAGTCTTCGTATCAACATATTGAACGAAGTACTGAACCTCTCGGTCTAATACACATGGATGTATGCGACTTAAAGTTTATACAAACGCGAGGAGGGAAAAAGTATTTCATCACGTTTATAGATGACTGTACTAGATACTGCTATGTCTACTTAATGAGAAGTAAAGACGAAGCGGTAGAGAAATTCGCTTTTTATAAGACCGAAGTAGAAAATCAACTCAATAAAAAGATTAAAATGTTGAGGAGTGATAGAGGCGGTGAATACGAGGCACCGTTTGCGCAGATATGCGCAGAAAGTGGCATTGTACATCAAACCACAGCCCCATACTCTCCGGAGCAAAATGGGGTTGTTGAGCGTAAGAATAGAACGCTCAAGGAAATGATGAATGCTATGCTAATAAGTTCTGGGTTACCCCAGAACATGTGGGGGGAAGCGCTGCTTTCCGCCAACTATGTGTTAAACAAGCTACCGCATAAGAAGCGTGATAAACCACCTTATGAACTATGGAAAGGCCATCGGCCGAGCTATAAATTCTTAAGGGTTTGGGGTTGTCTTGCGAAGGTCCTTGTCTCGCTTCCTAAAAGAACGAGAATAGGGCCAAAGACGGTAGACTGTGTGTTCATAGGATATGCACAAAACAGTAGTGCTTATCGCTTTCTCGTGCACAAGTCGGATAATCCTGATGTGCATGTAGATACTATCATCGAAGCTCGAGAAGCTTCTTTCTTCGAGGAAATCTTTTCCCGCAAGTCTTCCATAACTGTAGAGACTGAGGAGTCAAACAGTGAAGAAAATGTGGGGGCAAGTGAACCATTGGAGGAAGAAGAAGAAGAGCCTCGACGTAGTAAAAGGGCTAGAAAGGAAACGACTTTCGGTCCAGATTTTGTAACCTTCATGATAGAAGGCGAACCGGCGACATTCAAAGAAGAAATGTCATCCCCGGAAGCCCAATATTGGGAGGAAGCGATCAACAATGAGGTTGAATCGATATTACAAAATCACACTTGGGAACTAGTGGATCTACCATCCGGGTGTAAGCCACTAGGACACAAGTGGATCTTCAAGAGGAAGAGAAAGCTCGATGGAACAATCGAGAAATACAAGGCAAGGCTTGTAGTGAAAGGTTTTAGACAAACCGAAGGTGTCGACTATTTCGACACCTATGCTCCTGTCTCTAGGAAGACGTCAATCCGGATAGTCATTGCTCTCGCAGCATTGTTCGATCTGGAAATACATCAAATGGATGTTAAAACGGCGTTCTTGAATGGTGAGCTGGAAGAGGAAATTTACATGGAACAACCGGAAGGGTTTGTGGTTCCAGGTAAAGCTCACAATGTGTGTAAACTTGTGAAGTCCTTGAATGGACTTAAACAAGCACCTAAACAATGGCACGAAAAATTTGATAGAGTGATGCTATCAAACGGTTTTCGAATAAATGAATGTGACAAATGCGTCTACGTAAAAGGTAATGAAAAGGACTACGTGGTAGTCTGCCTCTACGTAGATGACATGATTATAATAGGGAGTATTGATAACATCAACTCCACTAAGAAAATGTTATCACAAAAATTCGAGATGAAAGACTTGGGTGTCGCTGATGTTATACTTGGTATGAAAATTACCAAGACATCAGACGGATATGCACTATCTCAAACCCACTATGTCAGGCAGATGCTTGACAAATTTGATAAAGATAGTAGAGCTACATCCAGAACTCCGATAGAGATCTCAACCACTCTGAAAAATAATTTTGGGGAGAGTGTGAGACAATTGGAATATTCTCGAATAATAGGCAGTCTGATGTACGTCATGAACTGTACTAGACCAGACATAGCCAACTCAGTGAGTAGACTGAGTAGCTACACCAGTAATCCCAATGAGGAACACTGGAAGGCCATCATGAGACTTCTCAGATACATGAGATACACAGCAGACCGAGGGTTGCATTATACCAGATATCCAGCTGTACTGGAAGGGTATTCTGATGCAAACTGGATCTCGGATTCCAACAGTACACGATCCACTAGCGGATATGTGTTCGTGGTGGGAGGAGCAGCTGTCTCATGGAGATCATCCAAGCAGACGTGCATAGCTAGATCAACTATGGAATCCGAGTTCATAGCGTTGGATCTAGCAACAGAAGAGACTGATTGGCTGAGAAGCTTTCTGGAAGGAATTCCAATGTGGCCGAAACTTGTCCCAGCAATAAGCATGCACTGCGATAGTCAGTCGGCTATTGGACGGGCGCAGGATCATATGTATAATGGAAAGTCCCGACATATTTGTCGGAGACATAAATCCGTACGAGAATTGTTAGCTAACGGTGTGGTGTCATTAGATTTTGTGAGATCTAAAAACAATATAGCGGATCCATTTACAAAAGGCTTAACTCAGGTAGGAGTTGAAGTTTCATCGAGGGGAATGGGGTTGAAGCCCATCAAACTAGAAACCTCCTCAGAGGCAACCCAACCCGAACTAGATTCTCCAGTCTCGGGTTCAACGGGAAAACCGAACTGTGGGGGTGACCGAACAAAGCACTCGGGAACTTAAGTTTCCAGCCCATTTCTAGGATGAAAGAGTGATAGACCTAGACCATCTTAAGGGTGAGCATGAGGCTCTTAATGAAAACAAGTATCTCGAAGGTCGAGAGGGGTGAGTCAGGACACCCTTGACTTGAAATCACCTATGACGAGTGTGTATGGCCGATACTATGTGATGAGCCATGGGCTAAATCACTAGAGCACTCGGTTGAATTTTGCCAAGGCAGTCCACGGCCAAATATGGACAACAACCAAAGAGTTTAGTAAGTGGTGTAGAGAGGACACTGTGTGCGCATTACCCTGGTATGCACAAACGCTAAAGGATTCAAGGCTTAAAGGCTACCCAATAGTATCATATCAGATTTTACGTCACTACGGCAGGTTCAAGGCGCGCACTACCTGTCCTTATGCAGTGAACTCTTGCGGTTCTCTCGTATGCATTTAGGAGCATTTTTATTTTCAGCCAATTGCATTCATGTGGGGGATTGTTGGAAAAACATGTGAAAACATGGGTGTTTCCGAATGGTCACTGGACCAACTTCGAGTCATTATTTCGTGTAACAGCGCTGAGTTGTTTATACCGTACTCAACGTGGTTGAGTAGCCCGTGTGACGAGCTTCGTAACGGTATATCACATGACCTATTCGGAGAATGGGTGTGAATACAAAGTGGCTTCAAAGTTGGTGCCTCGAAAGCTCAAATCTGGAAAAACCGAAATGGTAAAGGAAAACCATTTGGTATAATCCCATATTGGAAGATTAAGAGTTAATTTTACAATATATATACCATACCAACCCATGTAGTTATTAAACTAACATATCCACATACCTAAGAGTATTAGTGTGTACCACACACGCGCGCTCGCTCGTGTCTCGTGTCTCGGGTCTCGGGCACGGGCGCGGGCACGGGTGCGGGCGCGGGCGCGGGTGTGGGCTTGGGCTTGGGATTTGGGATTTGGGATTTGGGGAATGTCTTGGGTCTTGGGTCCAAACCCGAATAGGGAGTTTTGTATAAAATATAAAAGTAGTCCCTAGAGTTTCCAGCAATAGAAACGCCATCAATGAATGAGATTAAATGCTGCGGTTTCAGAATTGATTGAGCGGATTCTGGGGGTGTAACTCTCAGAATTGATGACCAACATTTATGGCTGCGGTTTCATTCGAGCCTATAAAAGGCAGCCATCCCCCTCTCATTTCTACACACCAGAATACACACAACCTCACAGCATAAGCATCATATAGAGAGAGAGAACCGCACCACCAACAGCTCGACCTGTGGTTCGGTGCCGGTTTCCATACGAGCCACTCTGAGATATAAGTTGTACCTTGGGAACAAAGTCCCGAAACCAGAAATCTTTAAAGGTGGTTCGGGAAATATTGTTTAAGGGAAACTGCTCAGCAGTTGCCTCTTATTTTATATTTCTGTTATTTATTTTTCAGTCCTTTACATTCTGTTTCATTTCATTTCAGTACCATTTCCTTTCTATAATTTACTTTTCTGTACTGTTTCTTTTCTGTATTTACTTTCCAGTACTGTTTACTTTCAGTCTTTCAATTCTGTAATTTACTTTTCAGTTCTGTAATTTCCAGCATTTACAAATAAAATAGTCCGGCAGTTTTTTATTTGTTAAAAACCAGTCCGGCAGTTTTTTATTTGTTAAAACCAGTCCGGCAGCTTCTTTTATTACAAAACAGTCCGGCAGTTTGTTAAAACCAGTCCGGCAGTTTCTTTTATTTAAAACCAGTCCGGCAGTTTTATTTAAAACCAGTCCGGCAGTTTGTTAAAAACCAGTCCGGCAGTTTATATAAAACCAGTCCGGCAGTTTCTTTATAACAGTCCAGCAGTTTTATTTACTTGTTGAGTCAGGAATTGTATTTTATATTCCAATTGTGAGAAATAAAATTGTTTATTTCCTTTGCGTTCCTGTCTCTTTTATTTATTGTCCTTTCATTCAATTATTGTATTCGAAATAGTAACAAAACCAACAATAAAATCACTAGGGATGCTCATGGATAAAGTATATAAAATTTATCTACATGTTTTCATTCAGAGAACCCATGAAATCAATGATAAATAATGAAAACATGCTTACACTTTGGATCTCACATTATTTGCAGGTTTGTGAGAAGTAGATTATGATGCATCGTTTTCAATGGTGTATTGAAGAGTATACAAATGTTAAAGGGGTATAAAGAGAAACGTGATGCTTAGTACATTTCTTTGGTTTGGTGTTTTTGAGTTTAAAACCTTAAAATTATTCTGTTTTTGCCCTTAGAATAAAGAGGTAGGGCCTTAAAATTGTTGGAGTTGTATTGGTTTAATGGTATTTTGGCCAGAATTTTTGCCGGATATGCTCGTATGATAGCATGGCTCACGCACATATAAAGAAAGTATATATTAGAAATAAGGTATATAAGATCATACTTTATCTACATTTTTCTAATATATACTTTATATATATTAAAATGAATCTCTCTAAAGAAAATTTATATTCTGTTGAACAAAGTTCATATTTTCATTAGAAAAATTCAGTGACTCATATACCTGATGAGATTAGCATGTAAATAACTATAAAACAACCGAATTTATAATTACATAGGATTTTGGAAAAAAAATAATTAAAAAAAGATTGGGGGTGGCCCTTAGGAGGTGCGGCCGCATCCAACCTCACAAGTTCGAACAATTGTTCAGAGCCCTACGACGCAGATAAATAAAAAATTAAAGTTATCTATGTGTAAAAAAATTATACCTAAAAATAAAATGCATACAAATGCACACAAAATGCACGCAAAATGATTGTGGTGAAGTAAATATGTTTTCCTCGCATAATTTTATGTATAAATTGACTAAAATGTTTATACATAAAATGATATTTTGTTTATATTGATGATTTCTTTAGTTTGAAAATTAATTTTAAATTATTAAAATTAAAACATTTCTTTACGAAATTTCATACAAAAGAACTATAATTAAAAAAAGGGCCCCATTTTTTTTTCATCGAGAAACAAAAACTTCTGGGCCGGTCCTGGTCATACATTGAATTTTGTAACAATGTGTTTATATTTGACAAATTGAATAAGTACACTGTGTACATGTTGACCAGTAATACATCAATTAAAGTCTAATTTTGCTTGATAATTGTTTAATTCACTTATTTTCGTCTACTCACCCGGACTACTCGGCTTCGGCTATTGTTTTAGCTTCGGTCTAATTTTTTATTAGACTCACTTTTTAGAACATTATTCATTGCTAAAGAAAAATATGTCTCCCAACCATGGTTAACTCGTTTTTTCAATTTCAAAAGCAACATTTCCACCTTAATTCCTGTTTTTCAATATTTCACGACTACATTTAGATTCTCTTTCAATGTTTCACATTTTCATTTCCTGTTTCGGTTTCTTTCCCTTCCCGTCAACTATATATGATCCCAACCAATTTCGTCGTAATAATATAAATTGGTAGTGGGTCTCATCAGGTTTCTTTCAATTATCTTTGAGTTTTTACTAATGAAGCAAACCATACTATAGTGTTTCCGAGATACTGAATATTGACTCAAGGAATATTTCATGACAAAAGTGGTCTGTAAATCGGTAAACCTATTTACTAATTGTTTATGCAATGTTGGGAGAAAGTTTCTGCCTCTCTCTGAACATTATAATAATAATTAGTTCTTAATTTCATATTCCATTGTTATACATACTTTATAAGCGATTTAGGAGTTATTGCGAGCAATATATAATATAGCATGTTTAAAGTTTTTGGGCATATGAAGAACGATTGCTGATTTGCGGGAGCGACTAACCAAGTTTATATGTGTGAGATTAGACAAGAGCAGCGCCAATGTAAGATCCATTACTAGAGACATGTGCGTGACGTGCCCCCACTTTTTTTGTGTGTGGAAGTACGATTCACCCTATGAATTATAAGTACACAAAACTGGCATAACACATATATAATGATTTTATTAATATGCTTTTGTTCATTTTCTGTAATATCTTTTACTTCTCATAGTGTATAGCAGCTGTTAGGCAACAACTGACCACACGCATGCAACAAGGAAATTAGATCAGTTTTTTCTGTGTTTTTAGTCGTATCCTCGTAATATATATGGTCGTATCCTCATAATAATAGCCTATATATAGGACAATTTATAATCAGCCATTTATATTTCCATGATCTCTAACAGTACTTGTATTAATAATGACTATGGAAAGTGAGCCGAAGGTTTTAAGAAAATGAAAACTCTCTTTGGTCCGCGATATATTATTCTACTTCACCCATTTATATGATCACTAGCATGGGGCCCCGCGCAATGCGCGGATTGGTGCCCCGGTACTCCAATCTCTTGTTGAAGCAATATCACCTGTAATCTTGCAATTGTAGCAAACCTCTTAATTGAAAATACTAAATAGCTAATGATACCTCTAGGGATTGAGGAGCAAGAGACCGACTGATTGCAGCGAATACCAAATAATCAACACAATCTTACAGTATTTATAAACAAGGAGGTCTGAAAAAATTGTATATTTTGATACAACCAGAACCAAGATCCTAGTTAAATAAAGTTAAAATTCGGTTGGCTACTTGGCTTCATCGCCATCATTCGACTGATATATATCAAGTGAGAAATCAAAAAGTTAGGCTATCATCAAAAAAGCAAATAACAAACTGGTCAGCGATACTTTTATAGTACTCATTAACGCTTCTTAATTTTGATTAGTCCGTCAAACCGAGTCTCAGTGTTCAAATTATCCAGTGCTAGGGTTTTGCAACTAAATTCATTTCTCGAACGGAATTCATTGCAGTGCTTTTGAGCATGTTATAGCCCTTTGATGCGCTATATTGGTTGAAAGTGAAGGAGTTTAGAAACCATATCACGCACAATTAAATCACTGCCGACATTCCCATCATCTTGGTTACTGATGTCATATTTGAGCTCGTAAATTTGTAATAACATATCCTGTCTCAGCTCATCTAACAAATACAATACATTTGATTATTCGATAAAAAAAAAAACTAAAGAAAAACAAGGGGAAAAGACTAAAAGTGCAACTCACATTTCGTATTAACACGAAATTTGAATTTTCAAAGGGCTGATCTTTTAACTCAGTTGCCCTATAATTTGAGTAAGGGTGGCTTGCAAAGTGATGCAAGGCTTTATCTGGACAAAAATTTTCGCTTGGCAACAATTTTTTTCTAGATACTTTTAACTTTTAGATTTTAATTATCCGTGGATGTTTGGACAATCGGATTATATATATAGCTTTAAAAGTCAAATTTTAGGCTAAAAGGGCTAAAAAATCTAAATCTGGATTTTTAGTGTCTTTTTTAAATAGAATTTTCAAAGCTGAATCTGGATCAAATAATCTGTTGCCAAACATAGCCTAAATGATTAGGTAAACATACACTATAATCGACTAAAGGAACTTTAGTTGACTTAAAATTTGAAATGTTTACTTTTGTGGAGAGCTCATTTTTTAAGTCGAGCAACTAACGAGTGGTATCTACACAGAAAAACACTTATTAATGCAACAAAAACACCAAAATGGAAGTATACAAGCAGATAAACGTCTACTGACCAATTTGAGAGTAACTTAAAGACGAATTTAAGCTTTGGTAACTCGAGAAATCTCCATTAATATGTGCCCATGTAAATTAAGTATAAAGCAGGCAAATATTCAGGGAGATACAAAGGGAAAACATGGTGAACTTTAATATAATTGATAGAACATAAAAATTAGACCCGAATATTCTATTCGGGTATTAAACAGCACACCCATCATAGAGTGGTATCCAACGCTTGAATGGGCTATCACATGCCTTTCTTTGAGAATAAGAGTGGATATCACTAAAAGCCCAAGCCCACTTAACAAGTGACCCATGTCAGAAAAATTCCATGAGATGGAGACATTTGTCGACATCCTAGGAGGCATAATTGCCTATAAATAGCCAAGTATCCCCCCTAAGAAAGGGACCAGAAAACATATCCAAAAAATATAGAGAGAAGGAGAGAAAAGATAAAAACTCGTCAGAACGTATCACATCAATATCCAAACCGAGCAAGATCGAGAACCGAGCACCGAAGAGAAGAGAAAGATCACGTTCCGGATCGAGCAGCGAATCCGAGCATAACTACAGTGATAGAATTGTAGTCCGAACAATGGCAATTGCCGAATAATAATAAAGATCAAGAAGTGTTCATCGTTTATTGTCAATTCATTATATATTATTGTTGAAAATCCTAACGCAACCGACCAGAGTTATGGCTTTGTCAAATGGCGCCGTCTCCGGGAATCATCTAGTTCCCAACTAGCTTCGAAATCGAACACCAACGTTCTACCAGACGAGCAACAAATGGCAAACACCAACGAAGAAACTCGCCCAGAGGAAGTAGGCACATCGACAAACCATGAAATCCCAGTCCACAAAGATGTGTTAGCGCATCTCCTCAACATCAGAGACCGCTACGAAGCGCATCAGGTTGGATCTCGATGTACCGTCTCTAACGTCCAAACAGAACAACAAACCGACCATCCCCCTCAGGTCGATGGTCTTGTCGACGAAAACCCTACGGATACGGGGGCGGAACGAGCGCCATCCGCGACTAGGCATGCGGGGACACTCTTGCTAGACAACCGCCATCCCAATAATGCAGGGCCAAGCTCAAAGGCCCCTCAGCCAGTAGCCTCGGTCAACTCCATTCCCCAACGGGTTCGTTTTCAAACGAACGAAACCCACCGGTATGGCATGCCCGACGACCCCATACTAGAACAGGTAGTCCCATATCCACCCCTCCCACCACGGATAATTACGCCGTATACTGTGAAACTACAAACCCCTGTTCGACAAGATAGGACTACGGCCGCACCGGCACGGGCCTTAGAAAAACGTAATGCCCTGCTACAAGCCCAGCTAGAGGCATGCATGTCGGCCATGGCAGAGGCCGGCATCACGATACCGCCCATCCAACCGACAAACACGCAAACCGACACTCGACGAGAAGTGGAAGATTCCGCTTACCGAGCAGCAATGGCAGCGACGGGCCGACCTCATGATACGAGGATGCCGAGACAAGGAGAACCCGTCCCGAGGATAACCCCGACGGTCTACGATCACCAAGGCGCTCCTCCTCTACCTGACCTCGACAGAAATCCGAACAATGGGAGGAACGGCGACCACAGGGTCATAGTCGGTTACTATCCACAACACCCATATGGGGGATACGCCCCTCACTACTCGGCACCGGATGAAGCGTTCCAACAGGCTTGGGACGTATGTCAAGAGACTCCATGTACCGATCAGATAACTCGGTACCGCAATCCTGCGGGGTTTGTCATCCCCGAATTCAGACTATATGATGGAAGGAGCTGCCCCATCGATCACCTCCGACATTACAAAACAAGGATGGAGTTGTGGAGTGACGACAGTGCACTGATGTGCAAATTTTTTAAGAACAGCTTGGGTCAAGAGGCGTCGTGGTATCATAATCTACCACGGGGATCCATACGAAGTTGGGCTGAGCTCCTCCGTGCATATTCAACCCGGTACGCCGCTCATAGGAAAAAGAAGGTTAACATTGAAACCCTTCTAAAAATGGCTATGTTACCCAATGAGAGGCTCTAGGACTACTGCATACGCTTCATCGACGTGGCAAACCAGATCTCGCAGTACGCCAATAACATAGCCATCCAGAACTTCATCAACTCTATTCCCAGCGGCTATTGGGCGAGAAGGAAGTTCATCGGCAAGAATTTTCCGACCACTGACCACCTTCTCGCCTATTGCACCCACCTTACTGATAAAAATGAAGAGATGCGAGTACTCAACCGGGCTCCACCAAGAAGAGAGACGGTCCGGGAAGCGCAGGTGAACCGTAAGAGAGCCAAGAACAATCACGGGGAACCAGTCCCCCAATCCAAACGGGACAAGGGTCCCGAGGTTCAGCGAAGGGAATACAGACCCATAGAGCCGGAGCCCGAGCCCAAGCCGCTCCGAATCGCCTACCCAACGCCGCCCAAACCACCTCAGCAAGTTCGTGGGCCAGAAAGGGAACGCCAGAAGCGTTATGAACCTGTCGAGTTGAGGTACACTTTCAATCTGTCTGCCGAAGGTATCCTAAAGGATATATGCAGAGAAAGTTGGTATTCCCGACCCGAACCAATCCACTCCCCCCTGATTCCAGAGACACCAAGCTCTTCTACGCCTATCATGAGGATCACGGCCATCTCACCGACCAGTGCCGAAACCTGCGGTGGAAGATGAATGCGTGGGGGGACGCGGGATTGCTCAATAAATTCATCAAAGGCGCTAGAGACAAAGGCAAGCAGCTAGTCATCGAGGGAACGGACAACCGACAAGGCAAAACGATCAACGTTGTCCACTTGTCAAGGCCCAAGAGCACCGGGGGAGATCGGTCCAAACAACGGCAGCTGGCCCACTTTGGGCAAGTAGCTAAAGCTTCGCAGGCGTCGACCTCAAAGATGCAATGCATGCCGCAGAGACACCCACCCATTTCTTTCTCAGATCTTGATGAAGAAGGGGTGATATACCCTCACGGGGACGCCATTAACCTACGCGTCCAGATCGGCATAGACACCGTCAGTAGAGTGCTTGTCGACCAAGGAGCCTCTTGTGATATCATGTACAAAGAGCTCTTTGACAAGATGGAGCTCAAATTGCAAGATCTACAGCCCACTGACGTCACCCTGATCGGGTTCATCTCTGAGACGACTAAACCGTTGGGAAAGATCGTCCTAAATGTTACCACGGGATCCGTATCTGTCCCCGTGGAGTTCTTAGTGGTCAATGATAATTCCGGCCACAATGCGATCTTGGGCCGACCGTGGCTTCACGCTATGCGGGCGATACCTTCCACTTACCACCAGAAGGTGAAATACCCTAATGCCAAGGGGGAGATCGAGACAGCCCGAGGATGTCAGGAGGATTCAAGACGCTGTGAAGACATCACCGCTACGTTGAAGAGACAACTTATAGTTGTCGAACAGCCCACAAGCGCAGGGAAGCTGATCAACCAAATAGCATGAGCTGAGAGGGTCGTTGAAGAACAAGTCGGAGAAACACTCCGGAAGGTGTATATCCTGGATACGGATAAGGAGCACTACTTCCTCATCGGAGATAGCCTTCCTAAAGAGGAATCCAAGGAGCTAGAAGTGTTCCTCTTCAGCAACATTGATAAGTTCGCTTGGAGCCCCAAAGACATGCCCGGTCTAGATCCGAAAACAGCATGCCACCACCTCAGCGTAAATGCCAAGTACAAGCCCATAGCTCAAAGGAGCAGAAAGGTGTCCGTCCAGCACAGAGCGGCAATAATTGCCGAAGTCCAAAAGTTGTTGGCAGCAGGAGCGATACGGGAAGTGTTCTACCCAAAGTGGCTGTCCAATCCGGTAGTCGTCCCGAAGAAGAACGGGAAGGAAAGAGTCTGTATAGACTTTACCAATCTGAATAAAGCTTGTCCGAGGGATCCATTCCCCCTACCAAGGATTGATCAATTGGTGGACGCTACGGCAGGGGCAGAAAGGATGACCTTCCTCGACGCGTACTCGGGATACCATCAAATCCCCCTCGCCCCCGAAGATCAAGAAAAGACTTCGTTCATATCGCCTTTGGGAAACTACTGCTATACAGTCATGCCGTTCGGCCTACGAAACGTAGGAGCGACATACCAAAGGATGATAACGAAGGTATGCCAAAAGCATATAGGGAAGACGATGGAAGTATACATAGACGACATGATCGTCAAGAGTGAAAGGGCCACTTCCCACCTCCAGGACATTAAAGACGTCTTCCAAACACTGGGCAGGCACAAACTAAAGCTTAATGCTAGCAAGTGTGCATTCGGCATCAACAAAGGAAAGTTTTTGGGGCATATGGTCAGCCAAAGAGGAATAGAGACTAACCCCGACCAGATAACGGCTCTGCAAAACGTAGCAGCATCGAAGAATAAGAAGCAGGTGCAAGAGCTCACGGGGATGATGGCCGCACTAAGCAGGTTCATCAGTCGATCCGCAGATAAGGGACGACCATTTTTTGAGACCCTCAAGAAGGATAAAAAGTTCGTATGGGACCCGACATGCGAGGAGTCATTCGACAACCTCAAAGAGTATCTAAGGACGCTGCCACTGCTAGTGAGGCCGAATAAAGGAGATATTCTGGCCTGCTACCTAGCAGTTTCCACTACAGCTATGAGTGCGGTCCTCCTAAGAGAAGAGGGACGAGAAC
Source organism: Primula veris (assembly GCA_963682055.1). NCBI lineage: Eukaryota > Viridiplantae > Streptophyta > Magnoliopsida > Ericales > Primulaceae > Primula > Primula veris. The sequence goes on along the minus strand of OY821743.1, from coordinate 21,337,582 downwards.
AGTTTCCGGTCTACTTCGTCAGCAAAACTATGGTCGAGGCCGAAACACGATACCTACCGTTGAAAAAGTTGTGTTTGGTGTTGGTCGTTGCTACCCGGAAACTACCACACTACTTCATAGCTCACAAAGTACAAGTCTACACGAAGTTCCACGTCAAGGAGTCCCTTCGACGGACGGATATCAGCGGTAGGGTGGCGGCATGGGGGGTCGAGCTATCCCAATTTCGTATCGAATTCGCACCCCGACACGCCATAAAAGGACAGGTGCTGGCTGATTTCGTCGTTGAGTTCACCGAAGGTTATGACGAGCCCCTGACCATTTCACCACAGTCGCACTGGGAGATACTCGTCGACGGATCGTCCACAAAAAACGGATCGGGAGCAGGCATTGTCCTCAAGTCCAGAGAAGGGGCGATCATTGAGAAAAGCATCAAGTTGGGCTTCCGAGCTACTAACAACGAGGCGGAATACGAAGCCATGATCAATGGCATGCTCATCGCCAGATCCCTCGGATGCACCAACTTGATTGCTAGCTCCGACTCCATGCTAATCGTCAACCAGGCTACTGGTGAATTCCAAGCCAAGGACGACCGAATGATCCTCTACCAAGAGAAAGTCCAGAGCATAATGGTCATGTTCGCACAATGCGAACTAATAAGAATCAATCACACCGAAAACGCACATGCCGACGCCTTGGCCACCCTAGCCTCTACATTAACGTTGACCAACACTCGGACGATCACAGTGGAGCTTTTGGAAGCCCCGAGCATAACTAAAAGAATAGACCGAGTGACATCGGTACAATACGAGCTAGGGTGGATGGACGACATGATTCACTATCTGCGAAACGGGACGCTCCCGGCAGACAAGATAAAAGCGTTGAAGATCACAAGAAAAGCCCCTCGGTTCTGGCTATCTGAGGACGACAAATTGTATAAATCCAGTTACCGAGGCCCTCACCTTTTGTGCGTCCGGCCCGAACTGCAACAGCCAGTCTTGGAAGAGGTCCACGAAGGGTCCTACAGAGCACACATCAAGGGGCGATCCCTCGCCAACAAGGCAATCACTCAAGGATATTGGTGGCCTTATATCAAACGAGATGCATACATTTATGTCCAAAGATGCGACAAGTGCCAAAGATTCGCCAAAATACCTCGTCTCCCATCATCGATGATGACCCCGGTATCGGCACCCTGGCCATTCGCGCAATGGGCAATTGTTATTGTCGGGAAACTTCCCAGGGCACCCAGCAGCGTGGAATATCTGATCGTAGCGACGGACTACTTTACCAAATGGGTCGAGGCTAAGCCTCTCCGAGAGATTAAAGCCAGCAACGTTAAACAATTCATCTGTGAGTACATCATCACTAGGTTCGGCATACCATACGCAATTGTTGCGGACAACGGCACCCAGTTCAAGGACGCCAAGCTGCAGCTTTGGTACGAAGAGCTCGGTATCCGGAAATTCTATTCGACCCCAACATACCCACAGGGTAATGGGCAAGCCGAGGTTACGAACCGAACTATCCAGGATGGTATCAAGACGACCCTCGAACGGGCAAAGGGAAGATGGCCTGAATGACTGCTCAACGTCTTATGGTCTTGCCGAACTACGCCAAAAACGGGCACCAAGGAAACCCCGTTCAGTTTAGCGTACGGCGTCGAGGCCATCATACCAACGGAAATCGGACTACCCACACTCCGAACAACTCTAGTCGAGCAGGGAAACAATGAAAAAAGGATGAGAGAAGAACTCGACATGCTGGACGAGAAACGGGAGATAGCAGCCCTTACACTAGCAAAGTACCAGCAAAGCATCAAGCAAGCCTATGACAAAAGGGTGAAAGGGACCAAGGAATTTATGATAGGAGAGCTGGTGTTACGGCGAGTAACGGTCTATACCCGAAACGTGATACATGGCAAACTGAGCCCTACCTGGAAAGGCCCGTACGAAATCGTCAAAAGAACAAGCCCGGCGACCTACAAGATCAAGAGCGTTCTGTTCGAAAATAGCCGAGGAGAAAAGAATTCTTGGAACGTGACGAATCTCAAGAAGTACTACGTATGAACTGGCTCCCAGTACATGTCACAACGTACCTCAACTTTGTCATAACATTATTTTTTTTTGAATTCATAAGATATTTTGCTATTTACCAAGGTTGAGGAATGCTAAAAAGTCCTCTAACGTAACCGGAGGCATAAGAAATTCCTAAACGGCATGTATGACTTATTGCCTAGGAATACTAAAAAGTCCTCCAACGTAACCGGAGGCATAAGAAATTCCTAAACGGCATGTATGACTTATTGCCTAGGAATACTAAAAAGTCCTCCAACGTAACCGGAGGCATAAGAAATTCCTAAACGGCATGTATGACTTATTGCCTAGGAATACTAAAAAGTCCTCCAACGTAACCGGATGCATAAGAAATTCCTAAACGGCATGTATGACTTATTGCCTAGGAATACTAAAAAGTCCTCCAACGTAACCGGAGGCATAAGAAATTCCTAAACGGCATGTATGACTTATTGCCTAGGAATACTAAAAAGTCCTCCAACGTAACCGGATGCATAAGAAATTCCTAAACGGCATGTATGACTTATTGCCTAGGAATACTAAAAAGTCCTCCAACGTAACCGGAGGCATATGAAATAATGGCTCAGTCCCACTTATGCAGGTACCAACTCCATCAAGGAAAAAGGGGAAATAATAGTTCTATCCCACATTATGGAGGCAATGAAACATCGAACGAAGAAATCGGCAAAGAAAAATCAATCCAATCAATGAAATATCAGTACGACAATGAGCAGATCCGAAAAACAAGAAGAAAGAAATAAAGCAAATAGTTCTAGCCCACATTATGGAGGCAATGAAACATCGAACGAAGAAATCGGCAAAGAAAAATCAATCCAATCAATGAAATATCAGTACGACAATGAGAAGATCCGAAAAACAAGAAGAAAGAAATAAAGCAAATAGTTCTGGCCCACATTATGGAGGCAATGAAACATCAAACGAAGAAATCGGCAAAGAAAAATCAATCCAATTAATGAAATATCAGTACGACAATGAGAAGATCCGAAAAACAAGAAGAAAGAAATAAAACAAATAGTCCTCGCCCGCATTACAGAGGCAACAAGATACAACCAACCACAACGAAATTAATTTAAGAACTACTACATGAGGAGCACGACGGCAATTGACCGAGCTCTACCTCTTCGTCATCCGTCGCCGTATCCCCATCGGTCTCCTCACCATCGAAACGCTCCTCAGAAATGAGGGCATCAAAGTTGGTCGTATGAGCACCAACGCATGTCACCGTCTTAAGCCGCGCGGAGAACTCGGCTACTTTAGCGACCTCGTGAGCATCCAAGGCCGCTTTACGGCGAGCATCGTCGAAAGGAAGCTTACGAGCTTCGATCATAGCCGCAGAAGCATCGAATCTGGATCGGGACAGACGGAAATACTTCACCAAAATATTGGCTCGGGGTACCAACAATTTTAGTTTACCGAGGTATTTTTCCTTTACACGCCAATATCTATCTAAACGACGTTCCTGAACCTCAACGCCATGCTCGGCACGACGAACGTATTCACGAAAAGAGGACGCCTGGATTTTCAACTTGGCCCTAAGTCGGGCACACTGATCGACCAACTTGACGTTTTTGCCCATTAAAACGATGTAAGGCCACTTGGCATGCCCTTCACTAGCCGTACCAGATGATACCTCGTCCCGGACAACACCAGTAGGTCCTAGCCCTATACTAACTAGGCATGGAGAACCAGCCTGGTGCGACATAGTAGCATGTGCCTAAAAAAAAAATTGGGGACGGAAGAGATGAATATTCATCCGCAAATAAAGAAAAGACACGAAAGTAGAAGAACGAAGATTTTTTATATACAAGCTACAAGTAAAATGATAAAACAAGCTACTCAATCATCAATCCGATAACCCGTCAACAGACGTTGAGGTTTCTACGGCCTCAACGAAATGAATATCTCGCAATGAGACAATTTGCGTCCCCAAACGTTCCTGTACGACCGCATCCACTCGGTTCAAGGCAGCCGTGGTCTCAGTTACCCCTAATGTGCGACTTCGGGCCCAATACGCTTTGGCAAAGGATAGCAACAGGTCCGCGTCCTCGAAAACGGCCCCTAGAACCAAGTTCAGGCTCGTCACATGGCCTCGGGCTTCATCACGAGAGCGCCGAAGCGCACCAAGAAGCTCTTTAGCCTTTCCCTTATTTGCCGTATAATAGGCGGTCTTCTTGCTGAACTTCTCCCCCAAGTCACGTAATCGAATGGACAAGTTTGAAATATGAATATTCAGACCCTCGATTTCACGACGAGCTGAATCCAGTTCAGAAGTTAGCGCCGCTTTAGATCTTTCAAGACCATCTATAACATCGCCTACACTACGACTAGGCGAGGTCCATACCACCATGGCAAGGGGGTTAACAGGTACCTGACAAGATTTTGTTTTTTTTACATCCTTCAAAAGACGACGACCCACAAACAAGGAAATTAACAAGGAAAGCCAAACAGAAAGTACACGTAGTACCTATATTATCATTTCCCAAAAGAATTATCTTTCTAGTTACAAAAGAGACCTCCAATTCGGCTACCAAAAGATTTTACGCTAAGCTACATAGAAAATACCACAAGTAAATGGTCAAGGCTCCACATGAGGGGATGCAGGTGGGGGAGTAACAGCAGCAGGAGCAGACCGAGGAGTCGATGGAACCGACCCGGAATGGGGACGGAGAGCGGTTGATGTAGTCTGCCCCGGTAGCCATGGGAGCTCCTCATCCCGAAGATTGGCCCAATCTAGAGGCTTAGGAGGGGCACCTTGCGGACAGGGATACACCAATTCCGACCACGCTCGGTCCGACAGTGGTACCTTCGTGAAGTTTAGAGCTCGGACATGAGCGCAAAAGACAGAAAAGTTAGCCATCATTGCAAACTTTTTCCGTTCATCTGCTTGCTCTACTTTCAGAGCAGCAACCTTTGCTGTTCCGGCCTCCACATCCTCCGCCATGACCAAGTTATCAGCCTCCAGTAGGTCGTATTTTTCGACCCAATGCTCTTTCTCGGCCCCCAACTTTTCGACTTCCTCAGTCAGGCGTAAGTTGTCTCCCACCAATTTATCATAATCAGAGGCCAACTTAGCCATCTGGGCTTTCTCCTCGGCCGTCGTTTTACTTTCGGCCATCAGCTTCTTGTTCTCCGCCTCTAGCTCGGAGACCAACTTCATTTGTTGAGCTTTATCCTCGGCCATGGCTTTATTTTCGGCCATCAGCTTCTCTTTCTTAGCCTCTAGTGTTGACAGCTGATCCCTTAACACCACGATATCCACGAAGACCTGTATTTAGAAACATCAGATACCAGCCAAAACAAGAGCATCACGACCTATATAACAAAATACGTGCGCAATATACCCGAAGCGCATCAGTGCTGGCCTGTTCTATAACCGACATTACAGGCCGAGCAACTATTTTCTCTGCATCCTTGACGATGAGGGGCTTAAGAGCCGTATACCCCATCCTCAAGACTCGGGGCTGCTCCAACAGTTCACCCCTACACCGATCAATGTAACGGGTCATTGCAAGCCCGTCCACCAACACCTTTTCAGGTCCCTCGAGAACCTCATCCTCGCCACCCACCACAACATCCACGGCACTCTCTTTGCTGGCTTCCACCTCCACTTCCTCCCTCACATCCTTCTCCGAAGGACCGGTCTCAGGGGCCATATGCTCGGTCACCTCCTCAGTACGGATGGGCAAGCAAACAGACAGATCTATCGGCTCCTCGGTACGGACAGGCGAGATGACTGGCAGGGTCATCGTCTCCTCGCCCATGTTCATCAGGAGGTTGATATGTCCGAATATGTTGTCGATCGACCCCTGAAACACAATAATACCCATAGACCGGGCAAGAGCAAGGGTAACCAACGAAGAGGTCAGTAGCTGAAACAGGATGACAAATCAAGCGACGAACAAGAGAATTAAAAGAAACAATTCACACAAAATAAAATAAAATATATATATATATATATATGTATATATATATATATATACACGTACATCGGCATGAGTAGAAGCCCCCTCGGTGGTATCACCCTGCGACGAAGCAGCCACCTCCACTCCAGTACCAACATCGGCACCTTTCTCACTCACCAAGGTTTCTACCCCTCTAGCCCTCTTTGGGGTCCCAACAACAGGGTCCGATGCCCGGCGCTTAGAACGAACAGGCTTTTTTCCTCCCCGAGAGCCATTTCTAGCCTTGACAACTTTGAGGAAGTCCTCCTCAGTCTCAGTGGGAATCTCGGGCGCAGGATTGCCCTTGGTCACTGGCCCAGCAAGATAACCCAACAACATGGGAGCAGTACGGCTCGCCGGATCCTTCGTCGGTCCCGGCCCCCACCAGTTCCAAAGAGCTAACAGCGCTTCAACATTGGGAGCACCTAGGTCTGGAATATCGGGAACCGTCGTGGCAGGTCCCGGAATCTGGTGCCCAGCACAACCCCATTCTCCGGAAGCAATAACGACGCCGAGGTTATGCTCTTTGTTAGTATCAGGAAGACCGATGACAAGCCGAGAGAAGGCATGCAAGGTCTTCAAATACGAGCTGCGGCGCTCGAAACTCAAACTGTAGACCCCGAATACGTCTTTCAGTTCGATAGGTATCCCGGATAACTCCGACAACATTTGAATACCGTTCAGCGTGTGGTATCCATTCAGGGCTAGTTGGGCTGGAGCGATCTGGACGGCCTCAAAGAACGAAGCCACCCAATCAGTAAAAGGAAGTCTAAGACCTCCAGTAAAAAACGCCAACGAACGAACGGCTACCTCGCCGGTCGGAACAAATCCGATAACCTCCTCATCGGAGACAGGCAGCCGAATACGTATGTTGGCAGGTATTCCGGCCGACTTCTTAAAATCTTCCTCCACAAATGGGCCAACTTGGGCCAGGCATTGGGCCAGAATGTCCTATCCAAACATCATAAACACTACATCAATATATTAACCAAACAAAAATCACACGACGAGAGCCCCCCCCCCCCCCCCCCCCCCTCAATTACCAGCAACCCAAAAGTTTTCCGGTGCAACAAAAATCCTATACATACAGACAAACTACCAATCAACCTCCTAAATAAACATATAAAGGCAAATACGACCATATATCAAAGCCACATACATGACCACGACACCAAATCAAATACAGATATTTCGAAAACACTTACCGTCATATTCGAGAGCACGAAGGGGAAAGCAGCAGCAACTCTCTCAACAGTCAGGAGAAACCCTAGATAGAGAGACAGAAAATTTTTTGGCGGGAAGAACAAACCCTAGAGAGAGAAAATAAGAGATATTTTTTCAGCAAATTATGAGATAAGAACGAGAGGGATTACTTAGCACAGTTAAAAGAAGTGAAGCCACAGAAAGAATAAAATAATAACCGTCCTTTCGTGTGACAGAGGTTTACTTTTCACCCACAAGAAAAATCCCCAACTGCTGCTATTTTCAACAAATCAACGCTCCAGATCTGGCCACGTCAGATAATGTATCCCACTACCCAAGGCAGTTCACATCATTACACCTAAATAAACGGCCAGTGGACCCTACCACGAAAAGCTTCCACCATACGCTATTACCAACCCGAGGATGTCCTACGACTCAGTTCCTCGACGCCAAACCGTGTCTTACCCGAAATGCACACCGAACAAGGTGGACGGAGACCGTTCCTAGCTCGACGACATTTGAGCATCAAGTCTAACAACGCTCTCCGAGGGGATAACCACGGTGCACCGTGCTCGGTGTCCGATACTGAGACATCGAATGATATCAACATAAAGGCAAAGAAAATAAAATAGACAGGATTGAGTTGCAAAACACAAGTTTTATTCATCCACAAAGGGGAAAACAACCAGTTACAATGGGAAAAATAAAAAATTACAACTTCAACACTAAAATACTTCTCTATTTCTGAGCCCTAGAACTACCACCTTCCTCGGCATCCTTCTTCGCCAAGAGCTCTTCCAGACGCTCTTTCTCCCTAATCAGATGAGAAATGCCAATCTCCAATTGTTTTAAAGCATGAGATTGAGACTTGCACTTTTTCTCGGCTTCAAAACGAGCAGCGCTCTCTTCCTGCTAGTACTGTTTGAACCGCCTCATTTCGGTCTGAGCACACTTAAGATCGTGTTTCAGCCACGACATCTCGATCTCTTTTAGCTGAAGAGGATTCAATTCCTCTTCCCCAAAACCAGGGGGACGGGGTAGCAAGAAGGTAGGCTCTTCAACAAGGGTCTTCTTTTTGGAGGCAGATCTGGTAATGGGAGCCATCTCAAACAAAAGCAGGTTAGAAGAAACAAGAGAGAAAAGGAGATTGGATAATGAAGTACAGGCAATAGGGAGCATTTATAAAGAAATTCAAGGGTACAAAAAATGAAAAGGCACAAAGTACGAGGCGTTACAACGGTTCACAAGACAAAGGCACGAAATACGAAAAGATACAACTGTTCAAATACAAGTTCCAAAACGGAAAATACATCAGAAAAATAGACTAATCTAATCAAGGATCAGTGGGGGGGACAACAGAACTGCCAGACCGAGAGGCAGTCTCCCGAGCAGAGCTAGCTAACCGAGCTTCATATGAGTCGTTCATGACGACCAAGCATTCATTCTCCCGGGCAAGGTATGCATTCTCGCCAATAAGGGCAGTAACTTGTTCTTTAAGCCAAGCATTTTTAACAGTCATACTAGCGAGGCCTTGAGGGGAGTTGTCAAATTCATTCTGAGCATGATCCCAAATCTCCTCGGCTTCATACCAAGAGTGGGCCAGAGTGTTCCTACGCACCAATAGGTGGTCAAGTTCACGACCAAAGGCCGAAATCTCGGTCCATTTAATTGTCTCCTCGGGGTGTGAGTTATACAAACTCAAAGCCAGGACACCATACTCCTTCTCAAACTTAGCCATTCTTTGATGGACCCGGGATACCTCATCATCCAATTCCTTAATCTGAGCATGATATCTCACCACGGGCTCAGACATTAGGAAAAGTTATTCTTATACAGAAGGAGATGAGAGATGAAAGAGAAGCAAACACAGTATGAGAAAAGATATATTCTGAAGAAAGGTTGAAGAGTATTTATAGAGCGAAGATAATATGGTATTGTCTGACAATGCTTGGGAACACGCATGTTTGACCAGCCTGCCATGCCTCAGATATCACATGGCACCGGTACAGTAAGAAATAAAAGAAAGAAGACAATCGAGTAAGCCTACATTCCAGAAAAAGACAAACCACAAGTGCAACACAAAAAGAAGTGCAATATAAAGGGACAAATATAATTTTCATTAATAAGATGGGATACATTAATGTTCATTACATCAGAGGACATCAAAAAGGAAATCAATTACATCCGAGAAAAATATCTATTACATCCGAGAAAATCTATTACAAAGGATCATACAAAGAAGATCGACTGTATCAGCAGGCCAGGCGAGCTGGCGACGATGGGGAAGAGGAAGAAAAAGATGAAGAGGAACATAAAGAAGAAGTGAAAAATACGAAGAAAAGAAACATAAAAAAAAAAGGAAAAGAAGAGTCCTGCTCAAATAGAGAGAATAAAGTATAAAAAAGAAAAGAAAAAAAAGAAGAGTGCAAGAAAACGAAGAAGAAAAACGACAAAAACCCTAGAAGTAACAACAAACCCGAGGGACTCGGGGTTGATTGTTACATCGTAGTGGTGTAAAGAAGATGAAGAAAAAGAAAGGGGAAGCGCAGAAGAAAAACAATAACAGATAAGAAGAAGACAAAGAAATGAAGAAAACTGAAAAAAAATAAAAAGAAAAGAAAAAGGGCGAGGCTAGGGGGAAGTCAATCGGTATCGATGAGATGGCCCGGCAGAGACATCCATGTCTCGAAGCGTCGGGTTCCCCCTCAACACCTCATTCTCTTCGACTAGAGCCCGACGAGCACGTCGGCAATAATCCAGCTCGGACCTTAGCCAAGTCAATTCTCGAACCATCTCGGTATGGTGATAACGCATCACCTTTAACTCCTCTTCATCATCCTTCAACAGCTTTAGTGCATGGCCATAGGAGGCTTCAAAAGCCTCCACTTGCATAACCAATGCAGATTTGGTTGAAGAACCTTCCATTTTTAGGAAGTTATAAGATGAAATTCTGTATATAATGAAGAGAGATAAGGGGGAGATTGTGAAGAAATCCATATCTTAAAGAAGGTATTTATAGATAAATTAAGGAAGGTTTAGCGTGGGAAAGGCAACCGTTCGTCAAAAAACTCTGGAAAACATGGGTAATTAAAAAGAGGCGCCTGTTGAGAAATTAAAAATGGGGAGTTGCAACCATTCGTTATTAAAAGAGGCGTTGAGAAGAAACGCTTGGATTCATTCCAGTATTTAAAGAGGGTAAAATGCGAAAAGCCTCTGCACGTGTCAATCTGGAAAAAATGCAACAATATTAAGATATAAAGGATAAGATTTGTGCACAGGGCTCAAGAAATCCCAGTGGTCCCTAGATACAAAAATTAAGAAGATCCAGTGGATAAGGTCAAACACAAGGCCCAAGAAAAGTCATTAAAAAAGCCACAAGCATGCGCAGTCAAAATAAATTGCATTGGGAAAGTAATTCAGATATAAACAAGAGAATAAAATCATTTCGTAGAAGGGCCTGCTTCGTCATTCTGCTTCCTCTTAGACCGAGCATACACTTCCTTAAGGACCAGTTTGTAGGCCCTCTTGGAAGCAATATGCCTATCTCTAGAAGCCTCAAGCTCTTTGATCCGAGCACGAGCCCAAATATTTTCGATCAGAGACCTCTGATATTCACTCTCCATGGCCTCCAAACGCTCGTCCATCTCAGCAGCTCGGCGAGCCTCCATGGTTAAAGAGGCCACCCTCCTTTCGAGGATACGAGCCTTCCTAACCTCCTCCTCTAGATGGGCAACGTATTCAGGAAGATTTTCACCACTATTTTCACGAGGAGAAGCCATTTGATTCGTTAATAGGGGGAAGTATACAAAAAGATAGGTGCAGCCCCCCCTTTTATAGGAAGAAACAATGGAGAAGATCAAGGGTCACCTCGAAGGAAGACTAAACCTGTTGAACTTCCCAAAGACATTTATGGCTAATTAACCACAGTTCCAAGTCCAATTAAAGTCGTCCAATGAGGTATCAAGAAAATAAACAGACAGGAATAAAAATAGGAAATATTTTTATTAATATTTTCAATAATGCGATTACAACTTGGTGATGATATCCAATACAAAAGAAATCATAAAAACTAATTATTCCGAGGAAGAGCCTGCTTCATCATCATCCGATCCCGGCTTGGACCGATCATGCAACTCCTTAAAAGCAAGCTTATAGGCCCTCTTTGCTGCCTTTTCCTTAGCCAGGGAAGCCTCGAGCCGCTTTATACGTTCAAAGGCCCAATCCAGGTCGGCCATCGTCCGATGATGAGCCGCGTCCATATCAGACAGCTTTTTTTTCACATCCGCTAGCTTCCTCTTCACGACACGAGCCCTTTTGACTTCATTCTCCAGATAAGCAACATAATCTGAAGAATTATCTCCAGTAAAACCATGGGGAGAAGCCATTGCGTCACAAGCAAAGTAGTAATGGAATAGATTATTGGGGGAAGGGTGCTCCCTTTTTATAATAAGGTGATTTTTGGAAAGGTCAAGGGTTTTCACGAAAAAAGATACTAAGGGTCATATCATAGTCAAATAGCAAATTTGCAAGTTTCCAAGGAGCAGTTATAAATAGGGGCATTTGTCAAATGAAGCATAGGGAACAGCTAAACCGAAGTAATCTCTTCGACAGACCAATCATGACTCCCTCGACGTGGAAACCACACCGAGGAAGTCAGGGAGCACTTGATAGAACATAAAAATTAGACCCGAATATTCTATTCGGGTATTAAACAGCCCACCCATCATAGAGTGGTATTCAACGCTTGAATGGGCTATCACATGCCTTTCTTTGAGAATAAGAGTGGATATCACTAAAAGCCCAAGCCCACTTAACAAGGGACCCATGTCAGAAAAATTCCATGAGATGGAGACATTTGTCGACATCCTAGGAGGCATAATTGCCTATAAATAGCTAAGTATCCCCCCTAAGAAAGGGATCAGAAAACATATCCAAAAAATATAGAGAGAAGGAGAGAAAAGATAAAAACTCGTCAGAACGTATCACATCAATATCCAAACCGAGCAAGATCGAGAACCGAGCACCGAAGAGAAGAGAAAGATCACGTTCCGGATCGAGCAGCGAATCCGAGCATAACTACAGTGATAGAATTGTAGTCCGAACAATGGCAATTGCCGAATAATAATAAAGATCAAGAAGTGTTCATCGTTTATTGTCAATTCATTATATATTATTGTTGAAAAGCCTAACGCAACCGAACAGAGTTATGGCTTTGTCAATAATGCATGCCTTGATCTGTATTAACCTCCTTTAAATTGAAACAAACATGCCTACTGTTAGTAACATGTAATTTGAAACCAATACTTGTACCAGTTATCAAGCACAACATTTTCAGACATCAAGTCTTTAGAACCATAACTGGCCGAATTCTTTTCCGGGCTATTCCTTTCTCCGGACCTTCAACACTTGCTTTTCATCAGTACTCAATTACATTTTTCTACAATAAGACAATAAATGTAGAAGGGGTATATAATAGTAATACTATAGTTGAGGAACTTACCCAAACAATCATGGAGGAGGAGTCGTATTCATTATATTTATGTCTTACCCTGGATCACTTTTTTAATGTATAGAGACAAAATGGGTAAAGATTCACCATGTATTAGGTGATTAATCATTCGCAGTCAGATAAAACCATGTGGGCAGCTTTGCATTGAAAAAATAACCTTTCAGAATTAAGAGTTGTCTTTGCAGAGGTTCATTTCTCAACTGAAGTTCTTACTAAATAATCACACACACATATATATATATATATATATATGGGGAGATCACATGAACTTCAACTTAATCGTGTAAATAATCATATATATATATGTTAAATTAGTTAATTGTGTATGATGGGCGCTCTTCAAAAGTCTCATATGAACATGTTAAGATGAAGAGAATGATACACTGCAAATGTCTCATAACTAAAATTCAGCATTACAATTTCTACTACTGCAAGTTATTAACTCCTCAACAATCAATCGGATAGGCAAATTTCCTAACTCAGATTGTAACATCTTGTATTTTTATAAATGATTTTATTTATGATTTAATTTATTCAAAAACGTTTTATATAAATTTTACCAAAAACTGTTCACTCGACTAATTTTTAGCCAAAAACCGAAAATCTTCCGAAAAACTTTATTTTAAAAACCTGTTACTAATTTTATAAATAAAAAGTACCCAATAGGTTTGTTTCTAAAGATTTGTTATTTTTGAGTAGTAAAACTATATTTTTGGATTTAGAGTTAACTTTTAGAACTTTGCGGACAGTAGACGGCTGAGGGGATAGGGAATGCTCGTCTTACGGACTGAGACGAGTGGCATGAGAGGTCCAAGTACATACTTTAAATCTACTTTTATGTTAGCAATGGTCTCTGTCTCTTCCTAATTCCGGGGACAGAAGACGGCCGAGCGGATAGGAAATGACCTACCTTACGGACTGTGTTAGGTGGCATGAGAGGTCCATGTTTGCTATAGATTTGTGTTGACGTTATTTAATTTATTTAATTCATCCCATTATAGAATGTTATTATATTTCTTTTTATATGTCGATTATCGTAGTTGTAAATTTTGTGAGCTCTTGCATTTAAGGGATGGAGTGACGGTATTTGTGATGCCGTCCCGTCTAGTTACGTGCGTGGGACTCACCGTTACAATTTTGTGTTTCAGGTACCAATTAGGTTGACATGTTTGGATAAGAGCTGTTACATTACAACATCATGGGTTTGGTGCTTCCGCTTTCTTTTCATTTTTATTATGTTTTGAGGTTGTAGCCTACGGGCAAATTCTTTCATTTGTTATTTTCTTAGTTTTATAAAACTTGCCTTGAAGCCGTGTTTGACAACATTTTTATTTAATTGTCAATTGTTCCTTTAGCTCGTAATTTATTTCTTTTAAAAATTCAAATTTTATACCAACAAGTTTCGTTTTCCTTTTATTTAAAAAGGTCATGACTCGATGTCCGTGTTTATGGAATTTGGGAATTTGGGACGTGACACAGATGCTGCCAATGTGAATAGTCCTCGGAAACTGTAATCCCTGGTCTTAAAAACATGTTGCCTAAAATAAGCAATGAATAAAATACACAATGTGTTGTAAAACATAATATTATCGTCGTTAGATGCCTAAAAATGCTATATCGCTGGCCGTATGTGGGTAAAGTTTTGAATATACGGCTTACCAATTACCATATTCGATGAATCATTCCAGTAAAAAATTAGCAGAGCAAATTCATTCCTCTAACATCATTATTCGAACAGGGTTTTTTAATCCTTGGTGTATCTCCACAAAATCACAATACAACGTTATATTATGTGAACAAAATACCAACATTTAACATCTAAAACCTGGCAGGAAAAAATGATATAAAATTACAATCAGCAAAATAAATAAATTGAAACACGATTACCAGATTGAAAACTTACATTTATGTAGTCACAGTGAAGCCCTGCTTTCTTAGAAAAATGGGTGTCCCTGTTGAGGGCCGTGGCAAGAATTTTCTCCTTTATTTTCCTTTTCTTACTCAGGTGCCCAAATCATCAAATAATATAATGCTATTTAAAAAAGGAATATATGTTAGGCTCCTATTACATTCAAGAATATGTCTTACTAAACTAAAACCATTTAATTACTGCGGTACCAAAAAAGTGCTAAAACTATGAGCAATGGGAGCATAACCAGGGTGTTTAAAGAAGCATGATTGTAACTTTTGAAGGGAAATGAAACCACTAAGAAAAAACAACTCAAGAACGAAACAAGGCAACTAAAAAGAGTAAAAACCTAAAATGTGCAACATAGTATACTCTATTGTTTAAACCCACTACGAATTAATTCCATATTATACGAACAATCTGACATAAGGGAAATTATATAAGCAGAAGTATAAAAGATCAACTAAAATAAAGGCTGATATTTACCTAATATCTTTTCCCATCATTTCTGATATACATTCTTACATATCCAAAAAAAAATCTAATATGCTTTCTGGTTGTTGAGAACAAACCTTGAGTTGGTCAAAGTTTGTGTTGTTCTTCGAAAAAAAGTATATTAATCGAGAATTTATTTATGCTAGTCCAAATTCTGATATGCTATAATTGGTGTCATTTCGGCGAATACTTGATGAGCAATCATACTTTTTCGCCAAGCAAATAGACTTGTTGGTCTTCCACACAGTCTCCCAACCAAGAAATAAACAATTTTTGATAGGCAAGAAACTACCAATGGTTAATTAAGTTACCTTTTATATATCTACAAGTTTACAATCTTCGAAATGACGATCTTAATTGATGTCAGTATGAAAAATATAGCACCATACCGGACCTGGCAATACAGGGCGAGCACCAGAAATATAGGACCTGTCAAGTCCGGTATTGTGTTATCCCCCGGTTAAGCAAAATAAAGAATGTACAAATATTTAATGATAATGTATTATTTAGCAAATTAAACAATTGAGCTTAAAACTATTTTCAATCAAAAGTAGACTAAAAAGCAATAAAGAATTACCTGCTTCTGTTTTATTCATTTGCGGTTATTTAATCACAAATTTCTGTTTTATAAAATAGAATAGGAAAAAAGATTTAGAACACATGAATGGGTCAAGGATAAAACAGAAAATAAAATATGAAAGACAAAAACTCTATAAGAAAAAAAAAAATTAAAAAAGAAATACTCATGTTACGTTAACTGAAATCTATGCACTCAAAAATCAAAACCCATTAAAGTATATCAGGTTACAAAATACATTAATTGTGACGATCCAGATTTTCAGTAAGGAATTTATGTGGTGCGGTGTTGTGCGTCAGTCACACATCGCCCAGATATGAGAGTACCCGTGTGATATATGAACGTAAAGATCCATTTACTATTAATAATGTCTTTAAAGTCGTGCGGTATAATAGCGAGAACGGAACTCCATAGTTAAGCGTGCTTAGCCTGGAATAGTACCAGGATGAGTGACCCCCCGGGAAGTTGTGCCAAAGCGGACAATATTGTGGATACGGGCGTGGCGGTTCGGTCTGTGGGGCCGGATCGTTACATTAATACTCCAGATCAAAAAACTACCATAAATTGCAAAGAGAATTATAGCTCAAAACCCTGGATTTAACCCAATTGGTATATGCAGATTGGTAAACATAATGTTTATCTACTACAGCAAGTTAAACAAAATGAAGAATAGAAAGAACAAATGAAAATATAGAACGTGGTGAGCATTTCGCTCACACGAGGTGAATGAAATTGCAAACTACAAGGGCAGGAACGCCTAAAGAGTAGATGCATGTGAGTAAATGTACATATGACCATTCAAATTTCACTGAAATCGAAAACTTTTGAATCAGAACATACAGTAATATAATATTGCCTAACACCAAAAGACAGTAAGGAAAATGAAGGTAAAAACGAGCAAAATGAAATTAAACTTTACCTTAATCCAAGTTACTTTCTCCGATTCTCTCTGTGTTGGTTATCCTATGTACTTCATTTTGTCATGTGGTCCATTTTGTGTAATTTGACCTTTGTGTTTTGATAATCTTCTACAAACGATTCATTTGCACACAAAAAAATATCATATTAAATAAATTTTGGATTCATTATTTCAGAAGAAAAAAAACTTTGGATTCCAACATAAAATAAAGAGCAACCAGGAAATATGACGAATACAAATTAATTAAAAATCATGAGTTTAGACAGAGAGGGGGACACGTATGATAGACGTGTCAGCAAATAGTTGAATTGGAGTTGTTGCTTTCTTATTTATCTGTCACCATAAAATTACTACAGCAGGTGAGTGGAGTAACCCAAACCAACGGACCAAAGATATTGACCAGACATGCATCATAATTTTTTTTTTTTTTTTTTTCTAAAACCTAAATTTTAGCTAACAGTTTAATAATAAATTATGTTGCTATTTGTTGCTAACTGTTGCTAAAATTTAGCTACAACCAATTTAGCAACATAAGAGTTACTCTATATCAGTTCCCTCATTTATCTTAAATATGAGCCTACAACCAATTTAGCAACACAAGAGCAAGTGCATCAGTTACCTCATTTAACTTAAATATGAGTAAATTGTTCTAAAACTATACACGCATCAGTTTTACTATCCATTACCTTAAATTTACATGAAATCAAATATTTCTCAAATATAAGAAATCAAAATGTTCACTCATGATTAAAATAATATTTTATCTCTCTTATTTTTCTGTTATTCTCTCTCATCTATTTGTATTTTTCACATATAAATTAATAAAATAACAAAAATATGAGTTGTATAGTTTTGATAGAGAAATTGATAAAAAAAAAATGATAATTTGTATAAACCAAAACGTTTACTTATAAGTTGTAAATGTGTACTTTTTACTTTAAATATGAGAAAACTTGTAAGCTATTTAATGTGATTGTTCTAGTAAATTAATTTGGATTGAAAAAAATTGATAGAATTATGTTAAAATATAATAATATTTAGTTATGATAATAAATTTGATATACAAACTGAAAAATGTATAAAATTAAACTGTTATTTTAAAAATATAAAAGTGATGTTAATTAAGTTAAATATAAGGAAAAGTGTAAGTTAACTAGTGTGCATACTCTAACTTAAAAAGTCTTACAATGCTAAAAGATTTTTTTATTGCAGTGGTTTAGCATATTAGGTAGAATCGTTATTTCATCCATTTTCTACCATAAGCAGTTTTATAAGTGGGTACATGTTCTGGCTAATAAAAAACTTAAGTTTGTTCAAAAGATTGTTTTGCCAGACGTTTTTTTTTTTATAGATTAAAGTGACGCTAGCTAGCTTTGCAATTTGTTTGTTCAAAATTAGTTACAAAAACGGCCTTAAACTCTCTAAATAAACTGAGATTTGAATCAGATGTTAGTTATCCTATCTAATCGGATCAGCTAATCATTACCTATCAACTCTCATTAATAATAGCAAAAGTTATTCAACAAGCCCTAAAATGTTTCCCTATACACTCGTGGTTGGCCTTTGCGCTTGTTATCATAAGATAACAACATAGAATGTCACTTAAAATTGAAATAAGCCAATAACTGTAATTGTCATATCGTTGTTCTCGCACATGGATTCACCACAAAAAAAGTTGTGCTATTTTGTGACGATCTATTTGCAAGATTGAAAATTAGTATACGATCATAGATCATGATTGACAAAAAGCGGGACAAATATTTGCGTCAATAGACTCCATAATAACACTTTACACAATTGCTGAAAAATATGAGAACTACCATTGAGAAAACTGAAAATTAAAGCTCATTTGGTGATTGCCACGATATAATTGGCTACAACTACAAAAGAACTATCACCAAATCAATCAATAAGAATCGTCCACCATTTACTGATCAGTTGGTGAGGAATCATTCGTACTTGACACAACCATCACATGATCGATATGTTCGCCATCAAATGCTCACAATTTTGATTAGCAAATAGCATAATTTACAGTGATTAGAAAATAAACAATGGCCACTTCTTTATCATCACCAGCGTCCCTCTTTACGCAATTATGATCATGTTCCCTCCTTTTTTTGGAGAAGAAAACAAGTATACGTACGGGGGTCATGATTAGACTTCAAAGGATGAATCTATTCCCAAAAGAGATGGTATAAAGCATCTAATTTTCCTCCATATATATGTGATCCTTGTGCATGGTCATAATTTGGTTATGTATAATTTGATTAGACTTACCAGTTGGACATACATTATCGGATGAGTTGGTTTTCCATATTGAGAAGTGTACGTATTTACGTGCATAAGAACTGTTTCTTCAAATATATTTGATGCATAAACAAATTAGTACAACATATTACATATATAAAGTAACCTATGCGTGCGTTATCATTCATGTTTTCTTAATTAGTAGCGGTTAACTAGAAAATTATCTTTAATTTTCATCCTTTAATTTTTTTTATAGCATATTTAACTTCATAAGGAAGAGCTTAGACACAATCTCAATATCATTATTAGCTTACATATAAACAGCCAGCTTTTCTAAATACTTATCGTGCATAATTGCATATAGGGGGCAAGGCTGAGGTGAAAAGAAGTCACAAAATAGAATTTCGGTCCCTCCTATTTTGAATTCCCGGTTTCCGTCACTGGTTACAAAGATATCATGCCATCGAATATCGATATGTATATGCCATACAGTCATACCATGCTTATAAAACCCTCAAGTACTGAAATTTAAAATGTAAAGATAATGGAATAGACTCGGTATGCTTTTCATATATGGTGTGCATACAGCGTGTAAATATTAAATAAGTTGTTTCTTTAAACATTTTATTTAAAAAATAGTGATTATTGACTGATTTAAATTTGCCTTTCGGGTGACAGTCAGGCTACCGTAGAGGTCGTCATCGTACGACTCATTCCTTTTAATTTACAGCGTGGGATATTATAATATAGCATATCATCAAAGGATCAATCTGAAGGCCCACAATCAACTGAATATAGACAACACATTAGCCACATGGAACCTCAGAGTTAAGTTGAGCCCACATTTTTTATTTGGCCGGTGACAATTGAGAAATTGACCTCTCTCTTAAACTATACCTTACGTTGATTGACCCTACATTATTGTACCAACATCTTGTACTTTTTTTCGCCTCAAATAATTATCGATAAAGTGTATAAGTCTATTGTGATTTAAAAAACGAAAAAGATAGATGTATCATGTATGTGGAGAGGGGCTGTCCGCTCGGTAGTGCAGTAACATTGGAGCCTCGGACGATAAAATTCCAAAAAAAATTTTAAAGGTAACCTTGCAAGTCCAAGTATTCAATTACTAAAATATTAAAAATTAATTCAATAAACATTATCATAAATATTTATGATGACCGATTAATGTCAATGATACAACCCAAAGTGGTTTTTTTAGTTAATGATTAATGGTTTGAATCTATTGCCTTACATTTTTTTTAATATTAAAAAAACATAAGACAACTATTTTTTTTTAATCTCGAACTAATGAGCCGGCCTTGTATATGGATCAACTAGAGGTCAAATAAAACTTATTTGCTCTAAGTTTGTTTTGCTCTCTACCACATAAAATTGATAACGTTCTTGATGGTATTGTGCAAGTTTAACTAGTTAATACCATGTATCAAATTTTGATTGTATATTTGAACATTTAGAATCATTAGATTATATGATTAACTTTTAAAAGTTTAATTTTTTGATACTTCATGCAATAATTTTTTACCGGTCAAAATTATACATGGTTTCGAACAACAATATCATACCAAAATTAAACATGCATTTGAATTAAACCTTTGTGACAAATTGTGACACACTTTTGGACACATGAATCATAGTATTCAAATAAGTTATCTTTTATTAACTGCCCAACCATCTTTATACTTGTAGTTTATTTTCGTCCTTATTTAATTGTTCTGATTTTTATTTTGAATCTTTTAAAATAAGTGTTTACTTTACTCTTTTTAGTTAATTTTCTCTTATTTATTGTTTAAATTATCTTATTTTGTTAGTTCAATCACATCATAATTATTCTTTTGAGAATAAGATATGAGTTTTGTTTAAAAAATTGATGGTTTGATGTTATTCTTGTAAATATGATTTGGAAATGTTTCAAATAATTGTAAAATACAATCTTCGAAGCAAAACACTTGAAGTATAACAAAAATAGGCTGATTTGTTTTTCTTATAACAAAGGTTTATTTTCACTAAATTTTGTGGCAACATTTAGAATTTTAGGTAGATTTGAAGAAGAAAAAATAGGGGTCAAAATGATACATCTTTAAGTATAAGGGGAATTCGAAACAACTCTGAAACGATATGAGCAAGATAGAATTAATCCTTAAATTCTTTTTTTTTTGGGTAAGGATTAAGGAATATAGTTTGTTCGTTCTGGTTCTTCATTTTGTACCGTCATTGAGTTATATTATACAATGTACAGTCACTTTTATAACCATTAGATTGAAAAATGGAGGGTTAGATGATATATTTTCAATAACTAATTTAATTTTTCAAATTTTATTATATATTAGACAAATTAGGATTTAATAAATTAAAAATAAATTTTACAACACAATAAAAACCCAAATAAAAATCTGGAACCCTTGTAGATACTACACTAAATTTAATTATTAATCAAATTTTGAAAAAAAATAACAATTGAATTTTTTTTTTTTTGAAAACGAAATTTTGTTTCGTTCAATTGATTGACTGTATAAAAGAAAAACTCATTTAATCTAAGAATCTAAGGTAGCTCGTTGTGTTGATTGTTTAAAATAGTAGTATTATTGATTACAAAAAAAATAGTGGTATTACATAACTTCTCAAATTTAGCCTTGTATGTATCTTTAATTATAGGCAAAAAGACAATCAACATCAAAGGAGAAAATGGAGAATAGTACACCAAAAGATACAAAAATATCAAAAAGTTACGTGAGACCATTTGTCTACTAAAATATCTAATCCCATAATTAAATAATAAAAATAGACGAAGGGGAATATTTTTTTTATAGATAAAACTGTTATAGGTTAGGTAAAAGTTACCTTTCATGAATTTAAAATAGTCAAACAATCATAATATTTAATGAAATAATTACCATCACAAATCATTAAAAAAAAGTGTCACAACGCCATGTAAATTTTCAAGACTTTTTCCGAACGCAAAGTCTACCATAAAACACAGTTTTTCTGATTATTTTAGAAAAAACAGTCAGAGACCCCTCTTTCATATAATACGTGCGGAAGTTGCTCTTAACAACTCCATGAATTAATTACCATCACAAATTAGTGCACAATATTACTTGAAAAATAACATGTCTAGTTTCGAGATACAATATGGGGGCTCACACTCTCCCCAAATACCCCCATTTGGGGAGAGTGCTCGGACTCCAATACTGTCAACCCTTAGATTTAGAAGAGAAGATCTGATAGCTGTAATGAATAATTTAAAATGTAACATGATACTGGATTAATTTTTATTTTTTTAACGGTTATTTTGTTTTTCACTTCTTCCCTTTCTAACTCTTCGCATACTATTAGCCAAATATCTAGATTTGCCTCTTATCTTCAAACATCACCATCAAAATAAAGTGATGTTTTTTTTTTTAATGATTCGTCAAAGAAAATATGAATGAGTTTTAACGGTTATAATTGGTTTTCAAAGATTTTGAGTTTTTTTAATTTGGAGGGTTAGAATGAGTTAGGATTTATAATTTAGGGTTAATTAATTTGGGTTTAGGGTTTATTTATTTGGGTTTATGGTTATTGATTTGGTTTTAGTGTTTATTGATTTGAGTTTATGATTTGGGTTTAGGGTTTACTGATTTGAGATTATAGAGTTTTTAGATGGAAGTATAGGGTGAAATTTTCAAAAGAACATACAGAAGGTGTGGTAGTCTGATAGAAGTGAGTTGTGAGCACATTTTGTTTGTATCTATTAAATTGAATTTAAAATAGAGTAATGCTGTATGTATAAATTTATTTGCACAACATATACACATAGTGATTACATGTGATAAAGCCATAACTTTGGTCGGTCGCGTTAGGCTTTTCAACAATAATATAATAGTAAATCAACTGTAAATAATGGACACTTCCTGATCTTTATTATTGCTCGGATTATTATCCTTATTCGGACTATTACACTTGCTCGGATTAGTATCTCTGTATTACAATTGTGCTCGATTTGACTATTTAATCTCTCTTCTTGGTCTTTCTCCCCTTTTATTCGGTGCTCGGCTTTATCTCTGCTCGGTTTATTTCTTGACGTGATATGCTTTGACTAGTTTCTCTCTTTTCTCAACTTCTCTCTATATTTTTTGGATAGATTTTCTGGTCCATTTCTAGGAGGGGTAGTTGGCTATTTATAGGCATCTATGCCTTCTAGGATGTTGACAAATGTCTTCATCCCAGGGGGTTTTTCAGACATGGGTCCCCAGTTGAGTGGGCTTGGTCTTTTGATAGTAATACCTTATTTTCCTATAAAAGGCATAACATGACCCATTTAAGCGTTTGATACCCATTTATAAAGTGGGTTGATTATTACCCGAATAGAATATTCGGGTCCAATTTTTATGTTCTATCAAGTGCTCCCTGACTTCCTCGGTGTGGTTTCCATGTCGAGGGAGTCATGTTCGGTCTGTCGAGGATATTACTTCGGTCTTGTCGTTCCCAATACTTCATCGAGAAACGCAACAGACTCATGACGGTTCCATGGGGGGCCCATTTAATGTTTCCTATCTTAATATCTTTCTTCGAGGAAAACTCCTATAAAGGGGTGTGCCCCCTCCATAATTAGGCATTTTACTACTACTTTGCTCGTGACGTAATGGCTTCCTCTGGTTCTACTGGTGAGAGCTCCTTTAATTATATTTCTTATTTAGAAATGGAGATCAATAAATCTCGTACCGCGAATAAGAAACTCGTGGTCAAGGTTTCAAATTACAAGAAAAGGTTGTCTGACATGGATTCTGATCATCATGTGACGATGGCCGATCGGGATTGGGCTTACAAGCATATAAAGAGGCTCGAGGCTAATCTGGCTAAGCAGAAGGCAGCAAAAAGGGCCTATAAGCTTGCCTTCAAGGAGTTACATGCTCGGTCTAAACCGAGTTCGGATGACGATGAAGAAGGCTCTTCCTCGAAATAATTAGTCTTTTGTGATTTCTGTTGTAATTTCTTTTGAATGGGGAGTCTTCTCCTCAGTTGTAATCGAAGTTTTTGAAATCAATAAAATATTTCCCTATCCGTGTTCTTGTCTGTTTATCTTCTTGATATCTTTTTGGATGACTTTAATTGGATTTGGAACTGTGGTTAATTTGCCGTAAATGCTCTTGGGAAGTTCAAGAGGTTGTATTTCTTCGAGATGACATTTGATCTACTCCTTGTTTCTTCCTATAAAAGGGGACTGTCCCTGTATTCTTTGTGCAATTCATTCTTTATTAACGAACAAATGGCTTCTCCTCATGAAACTAATGGTGACAACCTTCCTGAATATGTTGCTCCTCTTGAAGAGGAGGTTAAGAAGGTACGTCATCTCGAGAAGAGGGTTGCCCGGCTGTCGGTGGAAGCTCGTCGGGCCGCCGAACTAGACGAGCGATTGGACGCCATGGAGAAGGAGCACCAGAGGTCTTTGCTCGACAGTATTCGCGCTCGTGCTCAGATCAAAGAGCTCGAGGCCTCCAGAGACAGGCAACTAGCTTCCAAGAGGGCTTTCAAACTGGCCCTTAAGGAAGTGTATGCTCGGTCGAAGGGGAAGCCAAATGACGAAGCGGGCCCTTCTACGAAATGATTTTATTGTTTTTATTGTATTTCCTTTTACTGCTTCTTCTGTAACGAAGTACCAATCAATCAATAAAGACTTCTTTTTCTTGTTTATATCTGAATTACTTTCCCAATGCAATTTATTTTGACTGCGCACGCTTGTGGCCTCATTAATGCTTTTTCTTGGGCCTTGCGTTTGACCTTATCCATTGCACCTTCTTACTCTTTATATCTGGGGACCAGTGGGATTTCTTGAGCCTTGTGCATAAAATCTTATTCACCAGAGTTTTCTTGAGCTTTGCGCAAAAGATCTTAGATATTTATTTGATTTGCTGCCTTTCCCCAAAATGGCGCGTGTTTCGATGCCATTATTACTTACCCCCTTTAAATATTGGTAAGAATCCAAGCGTTTTGTGAACAAGTGGCTTTTAATTACTCACGCTTTTTTAGAACCTTTTGGAAATCCAAACGTTTTTTCTTGAACAGACGCATCTTTTAATTGCCGTCGCTTCTTAGTACCCATTGGCGAACGGTTGCGACTCTCAATACCAGCCCTCATCTAATTGATCTATAAATACCTGCTTACAGCATGGTTACATCCACAATCCTCATCATATTATTTTCCCCCATATACAGACCCTCATCTTATAATTTCCCTAAGATGTCTGGTCCTTTCACCCAATCAGCATTAGCTTTGCAAGTGGAGGCTTTTGAAGCCTCCTATAGCCATGTACAAAGGCTGTTGAGGGATGCCGAGGAGGAATTGAAGGTGATGCGTTATCACCATACCGAGATGGTTCGGGAATTAACTTGGCTAAGATCCGAACTGCCTTATTGCCGACGTGCTCGTCGGGCTCTAGTCGAAGAGAATGAGATGCTAAGGGGGAACCCGACACTGAGGGACAGGGATGTCTCTGCCGGGCCCTCTCACCGATACCGATCGACTTCCCCCTAACCTTCCCCCTTCTTTTTTATTTTTCTCTTCTTTTCCCCATCTTTTCCCATCTCTTTCTTTTTCTTCTTTTTATTTCTCAGTTTCCCTCATTTCTTCCTCTTCCTCTTTTTTATTTTTTTTTATTTTTTATGCTTTGTTCTCTCTACTTTTCATTCTTTTCTTTTTCCCTTTCTTTTTTGTTTCATTGACTTCCTTTTTATTTGTCTGTTTCCTTCATTTCTTTATCTTCTTCTTATCTGTTTTTCTTTTTCTTCTGCGCCTCCTCTTTCTTTTTCTTCATCTTCTCTCCCATCACTCTTTTTTCTTTTTCTTGTTTTTTGCACCACTATGATGTAACAATCAATCCTGTGATCCTAAGGGTTTTGTGTTAAATCTAGGGTTTTTGTCATTTTTCTTTTTGACTCTTCTTTCTTATCACTTCTTCTTTATGTTCCTCCTCTTCGCTTCTTTCCTCCCTTTTTGTTTTCTTTTTATGCTTCTTTCCTTCGTTTCCTGCTGTTCGCCTGATTTGCTGATGTTGTCGTTCTTCTTTGGCCACGTTGTCTACTCATTTGGCTCCACAACTAACACACATTGTAATAGATTTTCTTTTGATGTAATCCTCGGATGTAATAGACCTCAATGTAATAGATTGTCTTTTGATGTAATGAACAATGATGTATTCCATCTTTATTAATGAGAAGTATTTTTGCCCCTTTATTTTTGCACTTCTTTTTATATTGCACCTGTAGTTTGTTGTTCGTCTGGAATCTAGATCTTTGAATATCTCGTCTTTATTTCTTTCTGTACTGTAGTATCAGATGTCAGTAGATGTCCCCATCACTGTCGAACATAGGTGCATGCTCCCTAGTAGGTCAGGAAATATGCATGCTCCCAAGCATGTCAGGAAATGTCATACTATCTTCGTTTTATAAGTACTTCTCTTTTCTTTAGTAGTTTATCATCTCTCATTTTTCTTTTATTGCTTATTTCTCCCTCAGCCCCTTATTTTCTTCCGTACTATAACAATTTCCCAGAATGTCTGGACCTGTGGTGAGATATCATGCTCAGATGAAGGGCTTGGACACTGAGGTATCTCAGGTCCGCCGTCATATGGCAAGGCTTGAGAAAGAGTATGGCGTTTTGGCCTTGAGCTTGTTCGGCTCTCATCCCGAAGAGACGGTGAAGTGGACCGAGATTTCGGCACTGAGTCGCCAGCTCGATCACTTGTTGTTACAGAGAAATCATCTGGCCAACTCCTGGTATGATGCCGAGGAGATTTGGGACCATGCCCAAGATGAGTTTGATAACTCTTCTCAAGGCCTAGTTAGCATAATGGTAAAGAATGCTCGGCTCGTTGAACGCGTCAGGGTTCTTACCATGGAGAACAACGAGCTCTCCTCGGAGAATGACAATTTGGCCGCCATGAATGATTCCTACCAAGCTCGGTTGAATTATTCTGCTCGTTTTGCTTTCTCTCGGTCTGGCAGTTCGGTTTTTCCACCCATTGATCCTTAGATTGGGCTGGTTTTCTTATGTATTTCCCCTTTTGCAATTTGTGTTTTCTTTTCTGTATTTGATGAATCAGTTGTATCTTTTCGTATCTCGTGCCTGTCTTGTGAACCATTGTAACGCTTCGTACTTTGTGCCTTTTGATTCTCTATAAATGCTCCCTATTGCCTATATCTCATTACCAATTCTTCCTCTCTCTCTTGTTTTATAATTTGTTTCTTCTAACTTGCTTTTGTTTGAGATGGCTCCCATCACTAGGTCTGCCTCCAAAAAGAAAGCCCTTATGGAAGAGGAGCCTACTTTTTTGATACCTCGTCCCCTTGGTTTTGGGGAGGAGGATTTGACTCCTCTTCAACTAAAAGAAATTGAGATGTCATGGCTGAAACATGATCTCATGTGTGCTCGGACTGAAGTGAGGAGGTTTAAGCAATATTGGAATGAGGAGGGCACTGCTCGTTTCAAGGTCGAGCAAAAATGCGAGTCTCAGTCTTACGCCTTGAAACAGGCTGAGATGGCGATTTCTCGGTTGATTAGGGAAAAAGAGCGTCTGGAGGAACTTTTGGCGAAGAAGGATGTTGATATGGGGGATAGTTTGAAAAAGTAGGATGGGTGTATTTTCTTGTAAAATTTTTTCTTTTTCTGTTGTATTGTTTGTGTTTTCCCCCTTTGTGGAAGAATAAAACTTGTCTTGCACTTGATTCTGTCTTTTCTATTTCTATTTTATTTGATGTTTCTCAGTATACACCGAACAATGTGCCCGGTTATCCGGTTATCCCCCCGGAGAGCGTTGTTAGACTTGACGCTTCATGCCGTCAAGCTAGGAACGGTCTTCGTCCACCTTGTTCGGTGTGCCCTTTGGGTAAGGAATGGTTGGGAGTCGAGGAACTTAATCGGGGGACATTCTCGGTGTGATAATATTGGTAGCGTATGTGGGAAGCTTTTCGTGGTAGGGTCCATTGGCCGTTTATTTGGGTGTAATGATGTGAACTGCCTTGGGTAGTGGAATATGCCCTGACGTGGCAAAATATGGGGCGTTTATATGTTAAAAATAGTAGCGGTTGTTGACTTTTGTATGGTTGGAAAAAAGGTAAACCTCTGTCACACGAAAGGACGGTTATTATTTTATTCTTTTTGTGACTCCACTCCTTTTTACTGTGCCAAGTAATCCCTTTTGTTTTTATCACAAAATTCGCTGAAGAAAATATCTGTCTCTCTCTCTAAAGTATATTCTTCCCGCCAAAAAGGAAAAGCGTTCGGCCGCCTGATCTAGGGTTTCATGGTATTGTTGAAAGACTTGCTGCTGTTCTCGCTTGCTTGCTCATAATGATAACTGTAAGTGATTTTTCGTTCTCCCTTTTTTTTGTTTTTTTTTTGTTTTAGGGTTTGTATTTGATATGTCTTTGTAGTCATAGATGTGGCGTTGGTATATGGTTCAGGTTGCCTATATATGTCTGATGATTCTTATGTATTTGGTTAATGTGAGTGGGGGGGGGGGGTGGCTCTCGTTATATTGATGTGGTTCTAGTTTGTGTATTTGGTTAGTATATTGATGGAATTTTGATGATGTTTGGATAGGAAATTCTGACCCAAAGTGTGGCCCAAGTTGGCACATTCGTGGAAAATGATTTTAAGGAGCTTGCCGGAATACCCGACAACATACACATTCGGCTTCCTATTTCTGACGAGGAGGTGCTGGGATTTGTTCCTGCCGGCGAGGTAGCTGTGCGTTCTTCGGCATTCTTTACTGGGGGTCTTCGACTTCCTTTTACAAACTGGGTGGCTTCGTTCTTTGAGGCCGTCCAGATTGCTCTGGCCCAACTGGCCCTAAATGGTTACCGTACTCTGAATGGTATCCAAAGGTTATCGGAGTTGTCCGGAATACCGATTGAACTGAAGGACGTCTTCGGAGTCTATAGTTTGAGCTTTGAGCGTCGCAGCTCGTATTTGAAGACCCTGCGTGCCTTTTGCCGGCTCGTTATCGGTTTGCCGGATACCAACAAAGAGGGCAATCTTGGTATCGTTATTGCTTCCGGTGAATGGGGTTGTGCGGGACATCAGATTCCTGGACGGGCTACCAATGCTTCCACTATGCCAGACCTCGGCGCTCCCAATGTAGAGGCTTTGTTAGCTCTTTGGAAATGGTGGGGGCCTGGACCAACGCCGGATCCTGCGAGTCGTACTGCTCCCATGCTGCTCGGTTACCCTATGGGGTCGGTGACCAAGGGGAATCCTGCACCCGAGATCCCCAAAGAGCCCGAGGAGGAATTCTTGAAAGTTGTCCGGGCTCGAAGTGCTGCTCGGCTTGGGAAAAAGCCCGTTCGTTCTAAGCGTCGTGCATCTGATCCTGTCGTTGGAACAACGAAGAGGGCTAGGGGAACCGATACATCGGTTACCGAGGAGGATGCTAACGTGGGCTCGGGCGAGGGGGTGTTTGCTGCTTCCCAAGGGGATACCACCGAGGATGCCTCTGCGCCGGGCGATGTATGTGTATATGTATTTTGATTTTCTTGTCTTTTGATTGTTGTCGTTTTGTTCTTTAGTGCTTTGCTTTATTAGTTATCTTGTTTCAGCTACTGACTTCTCCATTGATTACCCTCGCTCTTGCCCGGTCCATGGGTATTATTGTGTTTCAGGGGTCGATCGACGATGTATTCGGACATATGAACCTCTTGACTAACATGGGGGAGGATACGATGACCTTGCCTATCATCTCGCCTATCCCTAGCGAGGATCCGATAGATCTGCCCGTTTGCTCGCCCGTCCGTACTGAGGAAGAGATCGAGCATAGGGCCCCTGAGATTGATCATTTGGAGAAGGACGTGGGGGTGGAAGTGGAGGTCGGCAAGGAGAGTGCCGCGGATGTTGTGACGGGTGTCGAGGATGAGGCTCTCGACGGACCCGAGAAGGTGTTGGTGGACGGGGTTGCAATGACCCGTTACATTGATCGGTGCAGAGGTGAGCTGTTGGAGCAACCTCGAACCTTGGAGATGGGGTATACTGCTCTGAAACCCCTTGCTTTCAAGGATGCAGAAAAAATAGCTGCTCTGCCTACAATGTCGGTTATAGAGCAGGCCAACGCGGATGCGCTGCGGGTATGTTGGGCACGTATTTTGTAATATATGCCATGATGCTCGTATTTGTTATATAAGTTTGGTACTCGTATTTTGTTTGGAATCTGATGTTTTGAAGTGCAGGTTGTCTTGAGTACCGTGGTGTTACGGGATCAGCTGGGAGCTCTAGGGGCTGATAAAGAGAAGCTGGTGGCCGAGAAGAAGGCCATAGTCGAGGAGAACGACCTGAAGATAAAAGATCTGCTTGCGGATTTCGAGGCCGAGAAAGAGAAACTGGTCGTCGAGAATAAAACCCTGGGCGAAAATTATGACAAGCTGGCCGTGGACTTTCTGCACGTGACCGAGGATGTTGATAAGTTGAAGGCTGAAAAAGAGAGCATGGTCGATAAGTACGGCCAACTAGAGGAGGAGAACTTGCTGCTGGCGGAGGACGTGGAAGCCGAAAAGGCTAAGGTGGCCGCTCTGAAAACGGCACATGCGGAGGAGCGGTCAAGGTTAGCAATGATGGCTAATTTCTCCGTCTATTGCGCTCATGTGCGGGCGCTCAATTTCGCGAATGTTCCTGTGTCGGATAGGGCATGGTCGGAGTTGGTGTATCCCTGTCCGCATGGTGCACCGCCGAAACCCTTAGACTGGGCGAATCTTCGTGAAGAGGAGCTTCCCCGGCTACCGGGGCAGACAATTTCAACAGCGCTCCGTCCTTATTTTACGTCGGCCATGTCCACTCCTCGACCTGATGCTACTGTTACTCCCCCACCCGCATCTCCTCAGGTGGAACCTTGACCATTTTTCTGACAGTATATATATATTTTTGTTGTTTTTGTGTAGTCTTTTGGTATTAGAATTGTGGGTCTCTTTTGTATCTAGAAACATATTCTTTTGGGGACGTGATAATATAGGTGCTGTTTTTTCTTTCTGTTGGGCCTTCTCGGATTACTTTCTTTTGAGGGTTGTCATATTTTGAAGGATGTGAAAACAAAATATTGTCAGGTACCAAATAACCCCCTTGCTGTGGTGGTCTGGACCTCGCCTAGTCGTAGTGTAGGTGACGTTATAGATAATCTGGAAAGATCTAAGGCTGCCCTAACTGCTGAACTGAATTCTGCTCATCATAAAGTCGAGGATCTGAATATTCACATTGCAAACTTGTCTATTCGGTTACGTGACTTGGGAGAGAAATTCAGCAAAAAGACTGCCCATTATACGGCAAATAAGGGTAAAGCGAAGGAACTTCTCGGTGCCCTACGATGTTCTCGTGATGAAGCCCGAGGTCGTGTGACGAGCTTGAACTTGGTCCTAGGGGCCGTTTTCGAGGACGGGGACCTGCTGCTATCCTTTGCCAAAGCGTATTGGGCCCGAGTTCGCGCTTTAGAGGTGCTGGAGCATGTAAAAGGGATGAGTGGTGTTTCCCGGGCAGAGCGCATGGTTGATGCGACGGCCGGGGTAACCGAGACCACTGCTGCCTTGAACCGAGTCGATGCGGTTGTTCGTGAGCGCTTGGGGACGCAAATTGCTTCATTGCGAGATATTCATTTTGCCGATGTAGTAGAGACATCGGCGTCTGTTGAGGGGTTATCGGATTAATAATCGAGTAGCTTGTTTTGTTGTTTTATTTGTAGCTTGTATGGAAATATTCGTTTTTTCTATTTTCGTCTTTTCGTTTCTTGCTGTTGTATATTCATCTCTTCTCGTTCTTCCCCATTTTTTTTGTTTTTTGTTTTTATAGGCACACGCTACTACGTCGCATCAGGTTGGTTCTCCATGCCTAGTTAGCCCGGGGTTAGGACCTACTGGGGCTGCCCGGGACGAGGTCTCATCTGGTGCGGCTAGTGAGGTGCCTGACAAGTGGCCTTACATCGTTTTGATGGGCAAAAATGTCAAGTTGATCGACCAATGTGCTCGACTTCGGACCAAGCTGAAAACTCAGGCGACATCTTTTCGAGAATACGTTCGCCGTGCCGAGCATGTTGTTGAGGTTCAGGAGCGTCGTTTGGATCGATATTGGCGTGCAAAAGACAAATACTTCGGCAAATTAAAGTTGTTGGTAACCAAAGCCAACGTGTTGGTGAAATATTTCCGTTTGTCCCGACCAGATACGATGCTTCCGCGGCTATGATCGAAGCTCGCCGTAATCTCCCCTTCGACGATGATCGCCGTAAAGCGGCCTCGGATGCTCACGAGCTCGCTAAAGAAGCCGAGTTCAACGCGCGGCTTCAGACGCTGACTTGCGTTGGAGCTCATACGACCAATTTTGATGCCCTCATTTCTGAGGAGCGTTTTGATGGTGATGAGTCTGATGGGGACACGACGATGGATGACGAAGAGATTGAGCTCGGTCAATTACCGTCGTGCTCCTCCTGTAGTACCTCTTCTTAAATGAGTTTCTTTAGTGTTGATGATCTTTTTGTTGCCTCCGTAATGCGGGCGAGGACTATTTGTGTTATTTCTTTATTCCTGTTTTGTACCTTTCCATTGTCGTATTGCTATTTGATTGATTGGATCGATTTTTCCTTGCTGATTCATTTGTCATTTCGTTATTCCTGTTTTGTACCTTTCCATTGTCGTATAGCTATTTGATTGATTGGATCGATTTTTCCTTGCTGATTCATTTGTCATTTCGTTATTCCTGTTTTGTACCTTTCCATTGTCGTATAGCTATTTGATTGATTGGATCAATTTTTCCTTGCTGATTCATTTGCCATTTCGTTATTCCTGTTTTGGATATGCTTCTTGTTGATATTTCATTGTTTAGTTTGATTCTTCTTCATTGTGTTAGCCATTTTGTATTGTATCGCCGCCGTAACGTGGACCTGAATTATTTCTTGCATTGTACCTGCATATGAATTTCATAGTATTCCTAGGCGTTCCTTTGAAAACACGCCATTTACGGAATTTCATAGCATTCCTAGGCACTTCGGCCATGTTGGGAATTACATAGTATTCCTAGGCGTTCCTTCGAAAACACGCCATTTACGAAATTTCATAGCATTCCTAGGCACTTCAGCCATGTTGGGAATTTCATAGTATTCCTAGGCGTTCCTTTGAAAACACGCCATTTACAGAATTTCATAACATTCCTAGGCACTTCGGCCATGTTGGGAATTTCATAGTATTCCTAGGCGTTCCTTTGAAAACACGCCATTTACGGAATTTCATAACATTCCTAGACACTTCGGCCATGTTGGGAATTTCATAGTATTCCTAGGCGTTCCTTTGAAAACACGCCATTTACGGAATTTCATAACATTCCCAGGCACTTCGGCCATGTTGGGAATTTCATAGTATTCCTAGGCGTTCCTTCGAAAACACGCCATTTACGGAATTTCATAGTATTCCTAGGCACTTCGGCCATGTTGGGAATTTCATAATATTCCTAGGCACTTCGGCCATGTTGGGAATTTCATAGTATTCCTAGACGTTCCTTTGAAAACACGCCATTTACGGAATTTCATAACATTCCTAGGCACTTCGGCCATGTTGGGAATTTCATAATATTCCTAGGCACTTCGGCCATGTTGGGAATTTCATAGTATTCCTAGACGTTCCTTCGAAAACACGCCATTTACGGAATTTCATAACATTCCTAGGCACTTCGGCCATGTTGGGAATTTCATAGTATTCCTAGACGTTCCTTCGAAAACACGCCATTTACGGAATTTCATAACATTCCTAGGCACTTCGGCCATGTTGGGAATTTCATAGTATTCCTAGGCGTTCCTTTGAAAACACGCCATTTACGGAATTTCATAACATTCCTAGGCACTTCGGCCATGTTGGGAATTTCATAATATTCCTAGGCACTTCGGCCATGTTGGGAATTTCATAGTATTCCTAGACGTTCCTTCGAAAACACGCCATTTACGAAATTTCATAACATTCCTAGGCACTTCGGCCATGTTGGGAATTTCATAGTATTCCTAGACGTTTCTTCGAAAACACGCCATTTACGGAATTTCATAACATTCCTAGGCACTTCGGCCATGTTGGGAATTTCAAAGTATTCCTAGGCGTTCCTTTGAAAACACGCCATTTACGGAATTTCATAACATTCCTAGGCAGCATGATAATATATTTTATTCATTCAAAAATACGAAAGATAATGCCATTAAGTAGGAGGGGTAAGATGGCACCTGTACTCGGAAGATTGCCTATACGTAGTACTTCTTTAGGTTAGCCACATTCCAAGAATTCTTTTCCCCCCGGCTATTGGCGAACATTACGCTTTTGATTTTGTAAGAGACTGGACTCGTTTGCTTGACGATTTCGTATGGGCCTTTCCAGGTAGGGCTTAGTTTGCCATGTATTTCGTTGCGGGTATAGACCGTCACTCGTCGCAGCACCAGTTCTCCTACCATGAATTCTTTGGATCCTCTTACTCTCTTGTCATAAGTTTGCTTCACGCTTTGTTGGTATTTGCCTAGGGTAAGGGCTGCTATCTCTCGTTTCTCGTCTATCATGTCTAGCTCTTCTCTCATTCTTTGTTCATTGTTTCCCTGCTCGACTAAAGTTGTTCGGAGCATGGGTAGCCTGATTTCTGTCGGTATGATGGCCTCGACTCCGTATGCTAGGCTAAACGGGGTTTCCTTGGTGCCCGTCTTTGGTGTAGTTCGGCACGACCATAAAACGTTGAGTAGCCGCTCGGGCCACCTCCCCTTTGCTTGTTCAAGGGTGGTCTTGATGCCGTCTAATATTGTTCGGTTGAACACTTCGGCTTGCCCGTTTCCTTGTGGGTATGTCGGCGTCGAATAGAATTTTCGGATACCTAGTTCCTCGTACCACAGCTGTAAATTGGCATCTTTGAACTGGGTTCCGTTGTCGGCGACGATAGCGTACGGTATACCAAACCTAGTGATGATGTATTTCCAAATGAATTGTTTGACGTTGCTGGCTTTGATTTCTCGGAGGGGTTTAGCTTCGACCCATTTGGTGAAATAATCCGTCGCGACGATCAGATATTCCACACTCCCAGGTGCTCTTGGGAGTTTACCGACTAAATCAATTGCCCATTGAGCGAACGGCCATGGTGCCGATACCGGGGTCATCATAGATGATGGGAGCCGTGGTATCTTGGCGAATCGTTGGCACTTGTCGCAACGTTGGACGTATGCATCGGCGTCTCGCTTGATATAGGGCCACCAATATCCTTGGGTCACTGCCTTGTTTGCAAGGGATCGCCCTTTGATGTGTGCTCCGTAGGATCCTTCGTGGATTTCCTCCAAGACCGGCAGTTGTAGCGCGGTCGGGACGCACAGTAGGTGAGGTCCCCGGTAATTGGATTTGTATAGTTTATCGTCTTCGGATATCCAGAAGCGAGGAGCTTTTCTTGTAATTTTCAGCGCTTTTATCTTGTCGGCCGGGAGCGTTCCATTTCGCAGATAACGAGTCATGTCCTCCATCCAACCTAGTTCGTACTGTATTGATGTCACTCGGTCTACCCTTTTAATTATGCTCGGGGTTGGCAGTAGTTCCACTGTGATCGACCGGGTGTCAGTCAATGTTAATGTCGAGGCTAGGGTGGCCAAGGCATCGGCATGTGCATTTTCGGTGCGATTGATTCTTACTAACTCGCACTGTTCGAAGGTTGCCATCAAGCTTTGGACTTTCTCTTGGTAGAGGATCATTCTGTCATCTCTGGCTTGATACTCGCCGATGGCTTGATTGACGATGAGCATGGAGTCTGAGCTTGCAATTAAGTGGGAGCATCCGAGGGACCGGGCAATGAGCATGCCATTTATCATGGCTTCGTATTCTGCCTCATTGTTGGTAGCTCGGAAGCCCAGTTTTATGCTTTTTTCGATGATTGCTCTCTCTCTAGACTTTAGGACGATCCCTGCTCCGGATCCGTCCTTGGTGGCTGATCCGTCGACGTGTATCTGCTAGTGTGATTGTGGAGAGAGTACCAAAGGCTCATCGTAGCCTTCGGTGATCAATCCTTGGAAGGGGAAAGTGGTCCCTCGGGCAGGCTTTGTTGAGATTGGTAAAGTCTATACAGACTCTCTCCTTCCCGTTCTTCTTAGGGACGACGACCGGGTTGGACAACCATTTTGGATAGTAAACCTCCCTTATGGCTCCAGCCTCCAATAGCTTTTGTACTTCAGCGATTATAGCTACTCTGTGCTGTACAGACACTTTCCTGCTCCTCTGTGCTATTGGCTTGTACTCGGCGTTTACACTTAGGTGGTGGCATGCTGTATTGGGGTCTAGGCCCGGTATGTCTTTAGGACTCCAGGCGAATTTATCAATGTTGTTGAGAAGGAATGCTTTCAACTCCTCGGATTCCTGTTTTGGAAGGTTATCGCCGAGGAGGAAGTAGTGCTCCTCATCCATATCTGGAATATACACCTTCCTAAGTGTCTCTCCTACTTGTTCTTCGACAACCCTTTCGGTTTTGGATATTTGGTTGATCAGCTTCTTTGTGCTGGTGGGTTGTTCCACAATGCTTCGTTGTTTTTGGAGAGTCGCGGTGATGTCTTCGCAGCGTCTTGAATCTTCTTGACATCCTCTGGCTGTCTCGATCTCTTCCCTATCATTTGGGTATTTGACCTTTTGGTGATAGGTCGAGGGTATGGCCTTCATGGCATGTAACCAAGGTCGGCCTAATATTGCGTTGTGACCGGAGTGGTCGTTGACCACTAAGAACTCCACGGGAACCGACACGGACCCGGTTGTGACACTTAGGGCGATCTTACCCAACGGTTTAGTCGTTTCGGAGATGAATCCGATCAGTGTGACATCGGTAGGCTGTAGATCTTGCAGCTTGAGTTCCATCTTGTCGAAGAGCTCCCTGTACATGATATCACAAGAGGCTCCTTGGTCGACAAGTACCCTGCTGACCGTGTCTAGGCCGATTTGAACACGGAGGTTAATGGCGTCTCCGTGGGGGTAAATCACCCCTTCTTCGTCAAGATCCGAGAAAGAAATGGGCGGATGTCGTCGTGGTGTGCATTGTCGTTTAGAGGTCGACGCCTGTGATACCTTGGCTACTTGGCCAAAGTGGGCCAGCTGCCGTTGTCGCGATCGTTCCCCGCTTGGGCCCTTGGGTCGTGACATATGAACGACGATGATCGTTTTGCCTTGCCGATTGTCGGATCCCTCGATGGCCAATTGTTTGCCTTTATTCCCAGCTCTTTTGATGTACTTGGCTAGGTATCCTGCATCGCCCCACTAGTTTATTCTCCATCGCAGGTTACGGCAATGCTCAGTGAGATGGCCGTGATCCTCGTGATATGCGCAGAAGAGCTTGGAATCTCTCTGATTGGGGGGAGAGATGATCGGTTGTGGTCGGGAATACCAACTTTCCCTGCATATATCCTTGAGGATATCTTCAGCAGATAGGTTGAAAGTGTATCGCAGCTCGACCGGTCCGAAAGTGTTTCGGTGTTCCCTCTCTTGGGGCCGACCTTGTTGAAACGGCTTGGGTGGCATCGGGTAGGTGAGCTGGAGCGGTTTATGTTCGTTGGTCGGTGTTGGGTATGCGATCTGGAGCGGTTTGGGCTCTAGTGCTCGTGGTCGCTCTACCCTGCTATGGACCTCGGGATCTTTGCCCTTTCTGGTCGGTTGGAATGCTTCTCTCTGGTTATTCCTAACTCTTTTTCGACCCACCTGTGCCTCGCGGACCGACTCTCTTCTTGGTAGAGTTCGGTTGAGGAAACGCAGTTCGTCATTTTTATCGGTGAGGTGGGTACAATAGGCTAGCAGGGAATCAGTGGTCGGGAAGTTTTTGCCTATAAACTGCCTTCTCGCCCAATAGCCATTAGGGATGGAGTTGATAAAGTTCTGGATGGCTATATTATTGGCATATCGTGGAATCTGGTTTGCTACGTCGATAAAACGTATGCAGTAATCGTTGAGCCTTTCATTTGGCATCATCGTCATTTTAAGAAGGGTTTCGATGCTAACCTTCTTTTTCCGATGAGCAGCGTATCGGGTGGAGTACGCTCTTAGCAGTTCTGCCCAGTCTCTAATGGAGCCCCGTGGTAAGTTGTGATACCATGACGAAGCCTCTTGACCCAAGCTGTTTTTGAAAAATTTGCACATCAGTGCATGGTCATCACTCCACAGTTCCATCTTCGTCTTGTAGTGCCTCAGATGGTCGATAGGGCAACTCTTTCCATCATAGAGCCTGAATTCGGGGATGACGAACCCCATAGGATTGCGGTACCGCGTGATCTGTTCGGTACATGGGGTTTCTTGGCATACGTTCCAAGCCTATTGGAACGCGTCATCCGTGACTTGGTAGGGGGGAGGGTATCCTCCCTGATGTGGTGGTGGGCCATATCCTTCCCCGATCCTGTATTCGGGATATCTACCGTCCTTCGTGTTTGTGTGGACACGTTCCATATGAGTGTTCGGATGGACGATAGTTATTGGGACATTGCCCCCTTGGTGGGGCACTCTTGTATCGGTTCGCCGACCCGCTGCCTCCAGGGCGGCCATGTAGGCAGAATCTTCCACTTCATGGCGTGGGTCTTTGTCGGCTTGGATAACTGGCAATACGATGCCGGCCGCTGTCATGGCCGTCATGCATGCCGCCAGCTGAGCTTGTAGCTGGGCGTAGTTCCTTTCATCGGCTAACGGAACAACGTGTTGTACCTCCACCGTGGGTGGTGTTATCATCCTCGGGGGATTAGTTGGTAGTCGGGGCAACTGTCCGAGTACATGATCCTCGGGCATGCCAAACTGATGAGCTTCGTCCGTTTATAAACGAGCACTGGAGTTGACCGAGGCTGTAGGCAAAGGGACTCTTGAGCTCGGCCCTGCCTGGGACCCGGGTAAGCGTCTTCGTGCACGCCTTAATACGGGCACGTCTTGTTCGTCCTCCGAGGACGAAGGGTGTTTGTCGACAATCCCTTCAATGAAATGTTGGGGTGGTTCGACCGGTTGTTCTTGGTTGACGTAGGAGGTTGTTGGTTGATTTCCGGATTGGATAGCTTCATATCTGTCGCGGATGGCGAGTAGATCGTCGAGGTCTTGTTGGCTAATTTGCGCGTTTTGGTTATTGGTTTCTATTATATCGGGATGGGTTTCCTCTACATTGGTCACCATTGTCGCTCGTCTGGCAGAATATTGGTATTATAATTCTAAACTAGTTGGGAACCAGATGATTCTCGGAGACGGCGCCATTTGATAAAGCCATAACTTTGGTCGGTCGCGTTAGGCTTTTCAACAATAATATAATAGTAAATCAACTGTAAATAATGGACACTTCCTGATCTTTATTATTGCTCGGATTATTATCCTTATTCGGACTATTACACTTGCTCGGATTAGTATCTCTGTATTACAATTGTGCTCGATTTGACTATTTAATCTCTCTTCTTGGCCTTTCTCCCCTTTTATTCGGTGCTCGGCTTTATCTCTGCTCGGTTTATTTCTTGACGTGATATGCTTTGACTAGTTTCTCTCTTTTCTCAACTTTTCTCTATATTTTTTGGATAGATTTTCTGGTCCATTTCTAGGAGGGGTAGTTGGATATTTATAGGCATCTATGCCTTCTAGGATGTTGACAAATGTCTTCATCCCAGGAGGTTTTTCAGACATGGGTCCCCAGTTGAGTGGGCTTGGTCTTTTGATAGTAATACCTTATTTTACTATAAAAGGCATAAGATGACCCATTTAAGCGTTGGATACCCATTTATAAAGTGGGTTGATTATTACCCGAATAGAATATTCGGATCCAATTTTTATGTTCTATCAACATGCCATACAACTTATCTAAAAATCATATTTTAAGTTGGAAAAATAATTTTTAGATGAATTGTATGACATGTAATCAATACGCGCAGATGTTATGCAAATAACTTTATGCATTTAACATCACTCTTTAAAATAATCTAACAGTGTAAAGTGGGAGAGTCTGAGTACGGCTCCTTGATAGGGAGTCTGGCACTTTTATTCGTATCCTATATTTACACAAATAAATGACATTAAGTAGCATATAAAGATAGTCTTGCTAAACAAGGAAAGACACTAAATCTGTCATAAATTTCTGTGCAATTTTTACCACCACAAACCAATGTAAGGTACTAACAGTCATACTAGAGAAGGAAAGAGACTAAACTTGTCATAAAATTTTGTCCAAAGATTCAACAATTTTAGGCAGCATTTTTTATATTAGGAAATTCAACAATTTTACATTTTTGGTTAGCTTTTCCCTTTTTTTATAATAGGAAATTCAACAATTTACATCTTTGGGCAGAATTTTTTTATTAAAAGGAAATTCAACTATTTTGTATTTTTGGGCTGCTTTTTTATAAAAGAAAAAGTTTTATAATAGAATGTACATATAATCCCTCATATAAATATCATCTCGTGACATTTGTATGCAAAACCGTGGGACAAACGTGTACAAATATAATTATATACCAGCCAACAAAACCCTTGTATAAATATAATTTCTCAAATATAAATTACTCTATATACAAGAATACTTATTTTTATAGTCTCTTCCGCACCGAATTCAACTCATTTATACCCAATATCTCTCTCTCTCTCTCTCTCTATATATATATATATATATCATATATATATATATACATTATATTTATATACCCGTTCGGGCCGCTTCTAGTACAACCTGGCACGTTTTTGCTCCAATAGGTATGTTATATATATATAAATAGTATTTACTAAAAATATATTATTTACTAAAAATACAAGTTAGTTTCAAATCATT
The DNA here is from genome assembly GCA_963682055.1 of Primula veris. Taxonomy (NCBI): domain Eukaryota; kingdom Viridiplantae; phylum Streptophyta; class Magnoliopsida; order Ericales; family Primulaceae; genus Primula; species Primula veris. The sequence goes on along the minus strand of OY821743.1, from coordinate 21,296,914 downwards.
TAAATCCTTATATTATGTTCTGGGTTTTGTTTGTTATTGTGTGGGTATAATTCGATTTTCGGATTTAAGTTGGAAGAAGCTACATATGTATGTATTGTTATTCATCTCCAAATTTATTACTTTGATCATGGTTTTTTTTTTTAATGTGAAACCAACCTAATTTTTCATGTGAAGCTGCCTTTGGGGTTATTTCTATTTTATTTTACAATATTTTTGTTTTTTTGTCTTAAAAAGGTGTGTATCATTACTAAAGATTCCAGTTTTTTATTTTATATACATATATGATTTTCCTTGGCTTTTGTTAAACAAAATTTAATTGTGGCACGTTCCTACCAGCATAAATTTCAAATCTTGTTATTTTTTTTTTAAATGTGAAACCAACCTATTTTTTTTATATGTGCAACCGACCTAAATTTATATGTGAAGCTGCCTTGGGAGTTATTTTTATTTTGCAATACTTTTGTTTTTTTTTTCTCAAGAAGGTGTGTATCATTACTAAAGATTCCAGTTTTTCTTATTTTATATACATATATGATTTTCCTTGTTTTTGTTAAACAAATTTTAATAATGGCATGCTCCTACAAGCATAAATTTCAAATCTTGTTAATTCGTTAATCGTTATGGTTATTATATTTGGTTTCATGTTGTTTCATTGTAATAGTAAGTAATCTCTTTGTACTTAAGAAAATCATGTTGAAATATAATATTGCAAGGTCCAAAATTGAAGATTTGCCTTTGTTTGGAATTTTGGACAATTTAAGAAAATAAAAAAGCTTCCCTTTATCTTATACTCCTCTTGCTCGAGTTTATTTGGTTACAAATTCTTGATTATAAGTCCTTGTATTCGGTTGGCCAGCTTGAAAACTGCATTATTAATTTTTGGGGCTGAAAAAGATGGACGTTTTTGGCTCAACAAAGCAGTTCTGTTCTCAAGATGTTATAAAACTAACATATTTCTTCCTAGATGTAGCCGAACAATTCCATATGTGTATATATATGCACATGTATATATATGTTCATCTTTCCTTTTTGCAGTATCTATCTATAGCGTAGTAACATCTGTTTTCTTGATTTATGTCTTTCTACAACTGCATGTAAAACGTGATGATCACTGTTCCCTTTAAAATGGGTAGTTCTTAATTTTAAACTCATGTCAGTTACGGGTAGTGTTTGGATTTTATTTCTGTCTGTATGGCCTATGTTATGTTTATCTATTAACTAATAACTTCTCTTGGAGATCAGGTTTTGAACTGGTTTGTTTACAAATTTTAAGCTCAACATATCCTCTATTTGCTCATAAGCTGTAATACTTTTTCTTTTTTTGGGTACAATAAGCTGCAATAAATTTTGCGACTAGCTTGTATATATATTTTTTTTGGGCGTGAACCAACCAGCCAGTTCATAGGCTTAAATCTGCAGTCAATGATGCTCCTAGGGTAGGAATTTAGACACAAGAATGTACTTTCTTGTAAGGATTAGTAGACATTTCATTACAAGAGTGTAATGTCTTGTAAGGCTTGGGATATACCATAGTTTCAAGTTTCAAGTTCCAAGTTCAGCTGAAAGAGAGTTCATGTAGATGACCCATTATTTGTAGTAGATGGACCATGGAAAAAGTTAGATAAGCCTTGATAAATTGACCTTTATTTATTTATTTTGGAAACTGTCTATTCTGTAGTAACGTTTAGTTCAGTCTGAAATGTGTTTCCATGTACAGGAATCTATACTTCAGTCAAATCTTCTTTTTAGGTTTAGGGATTCGTCTCAACTTTATGTGACAATTTCACCTAAATTTGCTCTTAAGGTGTTTCCGTAGTTTGCTAGTAAAATGCATTGCACTTAAATTGTAATCGAGTAAACCAATTCGCGGTTTATTGCTAGTTTACTCTTGTTTCATCTATGTTTGGCGGTTTCTGTGAGTCGTATGTCAATCCAAGTCTTGGAATTCTCGTAGCTAAGCTTTCCCGTCACTGCTTTTTGTATGTCCCCCCTTTTAACTGTGTTTTGAATTGCCTTTTCAGCTTAAATATTTGTGAAGCTTCCGGAAAGAAGCTAAATTCATTATCACTCTGGCCGAACCTCTAGCTAAAGCTTCTCTTTCATTAAGGGAATGTGCCGTTACTCGTACTTTATCCCCGTTCGATTCGGTTTTGCAACTGGTTTGGCGACTTCCCATTGATTATGGCTAACTTTTGATCTGATGTGAGAATTGAAGTACAGTTTTTTCTTTCTGGTTGTTTAAATATAAATCGATTAAAGTCCAGATCTTTGGAAATGTGAAAATATCACTAGCTGTAGGAACCTCTGTTCAAAGAGGCTGCATAGGCAAAGTAGGTCAGTTTCTGTATTGTGGATTTGGAGTTAAAAAAAAAGCTCAAGAATGTCGGTGTTCAGTTGCTTCACTGTTACGACGGGAAAGAAGAAGAAAGACAAGGTAATAAATTCTTTCAGTTTCTCTGGGTTTGTTCGACTAAAAGAATTAAAAATGTCATCCTTTCTTAATTATTGAGCTAGTTATTTGTTTGTTTATAGGAAGACAAGCCTGTGTCATGTCCAGGAGATTATTACGAGAAGCTCAGGACTCTTCAAGCGAGAAGTGTACAGGTTGAAAATAAAATTTCCATAAATCCTAAATTCAATATGAAGATAATGAGCCACGAGAGTCCCATAGATGGAGAGCTAGCTTATGAAGGTGAGAATGAGCAAGAAGAGAACTTATCGATAAAAAGGGATAACTCCGATCTAGATTTCCAGCACCATATTGTCGACTCAAGCGAAGAAAACTCCCCATCCATGATGAAAAAGATCGAATCGTACAACTCCATGAGCAATATCAGCGATAACCCATATGAGGAGGACTATCCATTGATGAGAAAAATCGGGTCTAGCAGCTCCTTCTGCAATATCAATGATTGCCCATCTGAGAACCATATTTCAATAATAAAAAAGATCGAATTGAGTAACTCCTTAAGTAATAACAGCAATAACCCATATGAGAAGTATCCTACTATGATGAAAAAGATTGAATCTTTCAACTCCTTCAGCAATATCAGCGACGACACATATGAAAACAACGCTATCAAGGACAACGAAGAGGATCAGGTAATTGTCCAAAGTGGGAACATTAGCGATCCAGGGATAGGAAAACAAAACTTTTTGGCATCTCCAAAACTTGTCCGTTCATGTTCTTTTGTGGAAACAAACGAGGGGATTAAAAAGATAGCTTATCAGTTACCTAGTTCAAAGGACAAGTCATATGAGGAACTGAACATGTTAGCCGAGAAAATGCATACGCAAGTGCTTCGTGAGAACAATCATAGCCCAAGATCGGTGACCTCTCATCACAGTGCAGATAGAGTTATACTAAAAAAACACTCTTCAAGTCAAATTCTCCCCTCTCGTAGTAAAAGATTATGGTGGAAATTGTTTTTATGGAGCCATAGGAATATCCAAAAGCCTTTGTCTAAAGCTCGCTCTGTCCCAATGAACCAGCAAGGAGGGTATTGCTCAGATAACTACGAGCAAAATGGACCCTCAGAGTTGAGTAAAATGGAATCGCCTAATTCTTTCACGGAGCCCTCAACTACTAGAGGAAATGATGAAAATACCCCCTGTTGGGATGGGTATCACGGGGGTGGTTCTGGATTTTGGCCTCAGAACCAATGGGTTGCTCTCTCTGTACAATCACCATTACCGAGAGTAGAACAGTGGGTCCAAGAGCTTGCAGATCAACCTATACTTGCAATCAATGATGACGATGATGATGAAAATCATTCTAAAATAGATTACCCACCATCTCCAGAGGCTAGTCGATCACCGAGTAGAAACATAACTCATGTGAATCGAAGACCAAATCTGAACTTATCGGAAGAGATTATGCATGCGAATAGTGTTATACAGTCTCTAAACTTGTCCTCAACAGTGGCGCATATCAGCGGTGTCGGGTTAAAGGTTATCCCGACGTTGTCGCAGTTCTGTAGTTTGCGATCGGTGAACCTATCTGGCAACTCAATAAGTAAGTAATTCTGTTGTATAAAACCTGTTAAATTAGTCATTGTTGTTGGATTAAGCAAGATTCTTAATAATTGGTTTTCTTTAATTGTAGCTAATGTTACTCCTGGATCTTTGCCGAAGGGTCTCCATACCCTAAACTTGTCTAGAAACAAAATCACCACAATTGGAGGGTTCAGAGAATTAACAAGGTTGCGGGTGTTGGATCTTAGTTACAACAAGATTTCCCGCATTGGGCATGGTAAGTACCATATTTTTCAATCTTAGTTTGAACCATCCCAGGTGAGCTATGGGTGTAAGTAAGGGTCCACACTTTGTTTGTTTCCAAGTCACATTTCATCAATTTATATCAGGTGGCTTACTTGTGTACCGTCTCTTAGAATTATGGGGGGTCTAAATGTTGAGTTACATTTTTATCTTAAATCTGCGAGTTTTTTAGTATTTTAAGTTTTTAAATGAAAGGAGAATAAATGAATAATTTAATTTTTCAATGATGTCATTGGCAATGTGGGGTTGGAATATCAGAGAAATGGCCATAGTGTATCAATGTGTAGGCACAAACAAGTCGCAAATGGCAGTTTTGTTTTTTCAATGACAACTTTGTAATTGTGAGGCACTTTCCCGGGTGTTGATCTTTATGTTTGTGTAAACCGTGAAAAAATCGGAAGTAGGTGGTGATTCTGGCACGTACACAAATACACTGGATCTGGTATTTAGGGATTTCATACATGTTCACTAAGCCTTGGGTTTCAAACTCCCATGCAACTATATTTTTTTCATTTCTTCAGTAATTATTTAAAAAGAGTAAATGATAGTATCACTGTATCATTATCATTAAAAGACGCTGAAAGCTAATATACAAATGTATTCTCATTTGTATTCCAACAATGTTAGTCTTAACCCATGAACACAGCGTTAATACTTAATACTACTACGTACCTCCTTCTATAATTATCATTCAATCCTGGTCTTGGACATTGAATGTATAAGTTTGATTATGATATGCTTTAAAAATATTTTCTAATTGTCAGGTCGTTTCAGGTTATTCTAGTTTACACACAATACGCATGAGTATGTGGGTATATTCACAAAATTGTGTAGATGCACAAATATGCTGCAAATTCGCTTTTATATGCAGAATTTCCATGTCTGTGCATCAGATTCCTAATATGTGCTTCTATCTCCGCCTATTCACATACACATTGGCGCATATTAACGTATATTTGCCCATATCTTGCATATAAGGCATCATTTTGTAACTTATGGATGAATCTGTGTGAATGATATCAGGTTTATCGAACTGCACGCTTATCAAGGAGCTATACCTAGCTGGAAACAAGATCAGCGAAGTTGAAGGCCTTCACAGGCTCTTAAAACTCTTTCTCCTCGATTTGAGCTTCAACAAAATATCCACAACAAAAGCTATCGGCCAATTAGTAGCAAATTACAACACACTCCTGGCTCTAAACCTATTGGGCGACCCGATACAGAACAATTTAAGCGAAGATCAACTACGTAAGGCAGTTTCTAGTCTCCTCCCAAAGCTAGCTTATTTAAACAAGCAACCTGTTAACTCGCAGAAAGCTAGGGAGGTGGCCACTGAGAGCATTGTCAAAGCTGCGCTTGGAAATAGTAATTGGAGCTCTCGTAAAAGAGTAGTGAGAAAGGTGAGTAATGGAAAAGCTGGGAATAGGAGCACTGCCAGTATCGGGCAAACGACGAGTAGGCAGAGTGTGAAAAGCCGAACCCAGCGCAAGTAGTAGGGGTTGTTTGGTTTATAGCTTTTAAGCAAAGAAGCTGCTTTTTTCCGGTTGAACACCATGCTTAAAAATTCTACCTTAGTCAGGCAGCTAAACCAGAAAAGCTTGAGATGATCAAGCAAATGGAATCAAGCTTTTAAGGGTGAAAAATACTGGGCTTAAAAGTTGTCACAAACCAAAGTCATGTTTAGTGAAACTTGTTCGACCTTGTACCGTTGCATTTACTCCTTATGATAAGGGAGTGAACCATTGGGATTTGGGGCCTTTGTTTTATTTATGTTTTGAGATTGAGCTTTTGGATTTCCTTTTTTTTTTCACCCCAGTTACTGGATGGTCTTGTTTTTTTGTTGTATTTCGAAGTTGAATATTTTGTTTGTTTGATGGTTTCGGATAATGATAAAGAATTTTTTTTGTTTGATTTAATGTATCCCCACATGACTTGTTTCTTTGACACATTGAGGCATCTAGATCTACAAGGAATGTAACTTGCTGAACCAATGTACAATCCAGTGGTCTTAGAAAATGGTGCTTCTGAATGGAAGCTTGTCTGGTCAAATTTTCCGCAATATTTGAGGGTTCGAATTACTTTAACAATCAATATGTCAATTGATGCTACTAGTTTTTAGAGCCACGTTAGTGACAGACCTCTCCACTGTTACGAGCTTGTTCATCTACCCCTTAACTGCAAACTATACAAGGATTAGTCCACGATATCAATATCTTCACTTTAAGAATATAGTTTACCATAAGAATCTTTCGAGATTTATTTTCTCTTCATCTTCTTTGTACTTGCTGAAATTACATTCCAATAAGTGAGACTGTTTTTGAAGTATGTAGTAAACAAAGTTCTATTTCAATCTTTTTATTATATATTTTACTGCAAGCAATAGAGATTGAAATGGGTGTGTGAAATTTTATATCGTATGTCCTGCAAGCTATAGAGATTGAAAACAGTTCTTATGGAAAAATGTGTTCAAAGATTAGAGCATTCATTCACATATTTTGACAGACTAAAGATGAAGCGGGACTATATAAAACATGAAACATATTCTGTCTAGAAAATGTACTCAAAAGAGGTGAATTCTAATTGCTAAAAAAGATAAAAGGGAAAAATAAAATAAAAAAATATCCGACCTGCCGGATTCGAACCAGCGACCTAAGGATAGCTGGATAAACACTACAGTCCTCCGCTCTACCAACTGAGCTAAGGTCGGTTTTATGTTTATAATGAATTACTTTAAATATATAAATATTATTCCATATTCTCCGGTCTCGGCAACCAAAAAAAACTAATACAAGCTTAATTCCAAACTAACGAACAGTTATATATATTAACCACAAATTTAAACTTGATATATGCAAACTTTACGAGAGTTTAATGTTTGTTTAATTTTGGGGTTAATTTCACTTTAGTGTAATGTGTTTTGCCTGTTTTTTGGTTTAATGTGTCAGATTTTAAAAATGTTGATTTAATGCCATCAACTTAACATATTATTTGATTTAGTGATCTCAGTCACCATTTTTTGATTTACTTACCCCATTTAATTAAAAAATTGATTTGATAACCTTACTTAACTTTATAAGTTTTAAACAATTACAATCCAGCCCACACAGTTTAAAAATTAATAAATTATTCACTGATTTGTTTAAAGAGACAAAATTAACTCTTTAACATTTTTTTTTTAAAATAACACGTTTTCAAATAAGCAACTTTTCTTTTTAAAGAATAGTTTTTAAATATTTTTTTCCCAATAAAGTGTGAATTTCTCTTAAAACAAAAGTAAACAATTTTTTATTGGAAAAACTTTCAATTTTTGATTATGCTAAAATATATAATATGCTCTTCAAAGTATATTTTTATTTAATATTTTAGCAAAAGATGTGAAATATACTGATTAATTTTTTTACAAAACTACTAGTTTTTATAAATACTATTGGTAAATTTTTATTCTTTTTAGAAATAATTTATTCTCTAATAAATTTGTTTAATATAATATTTTCTTATCAAAATATTTCAAATTTCCCAAAAAAGCTTGCTTTCTCCAAGGAAAGAATTTCTTGAAGAAAAATCTTGTCCTCAAAGTCGTTTTTTTTCTCTATATTAAAATTTCTCATAAGTAAATAATTTCTTAAAAAATATTTTGGGACATAATTTTATCGGTAAAAGGGAATTTTTTTTAAGTAATTTTATCAGAAAAAACATCTTGTATTTTAATAGAAACTCCACTTTATTGAGATATATATATATATATATATATATATATATATATAAAGAAAAGAAAAGTTGCTGATTTGGAAACATGTCTTTTAAAAAAAATTGTAAAAGAACTAATTTTGTCACTTTCAACAATTCAGTGGCTAGTTTATTAATTTCTTAACTATGTGGGCTGGATTGTAATTTTTAAAAACTTGTAAAGTTAAATAGGTTTTCAAATCAATATTTTTTTTTAATAAACTGAGGTCAATAAATCAAAATTTTGTAAACTCGAATCACTAAATCAAAGAATATGTTAAATTGAGTGCAATAAATCAACATTTTCAAAATGTGGTACACTAAAAAAAAAACAGGCAAAACACAGCACATTAGAATGAAATTAGCCTTTTATTTTTGTACACACACGGACACACCCATTCAAACTTACATTTTATTTTTTTCTTGAAATGAACAGGATAAAACTCCTTTTGAGTAAATTTGTTTAGAATTCACTCCAAAATGGAAACCAAAGTTGAATTTATACATTCAATCTAGTTTCAATAAAAACAACTATGGTGTAGGAGTGTCGGTGCATATTATTGTTCAATTTACGTTTCCTTGGGCATCGAGAGTGAACAAGCCAGTATATAATGAAATAGTGAGATGAATTCTTCAGGGTGTTACCAGACTTTTGTTGATTAATTAACAAGAAAATGACTATATTACAAAATAATCCAGCCAAGTAGTGTCATTAGACATTGTTTGAGGAGTTGCTTCATCATAAAATATTTTTCTTTTCGCACTAAGGTACAAGGCTTGCATAAAACCTGAAACGACCTACCACATGCAATTGAGTTCATATAATGAAATGAAGGAGCGATGGAGAATATAATGAAAACAGGTTTTCGCAACAATCACAAATGTCTACTTTCTGTATAAAACAATAAATGAAATATTCTTTATTTTCAATCATCTTCATAAATCTGGCTCGTCGTATAGCTGTATAATAAATAACTACATCGAAAGAAACCCTATAATTTCTCATATGCTCGTTACAATCGTGTAATTACATGACCCTATGTACACCTTACGGCTTCATAGTAGTAGTGTGGTTGGCTCCACACGCGACAATATGCCTTTTCTCTGCGTATTTCATTTTGCCTCCAAAACTTTTTCTGATCTAAGTGGACCAGTGGTGGACCTTTATGCTGCTTAAATTTAGTCCGAACAAAATGAATATGAATAATATATGATCTACCTATTCAAACTCCCTTCCCAAACCTTGAACAAAAATTAGTTCGCCTGTTTCTTAAGGAAAGGTTTTTGGCATATGAGGAGTTTTTCGTCATTGTTACTCTCGATTTCTACGACACGTGCATCCCATCTTAACCTTGTAGCAAGACCTCTTGCTATATCGATGAGAGAACCAGTGTCACGGAGTATCACCCAACCCTGTAATTCGAACAAGTTATTAAGAAAACGCATACAGTACAAGAGGGAAATATATATAAAAACTAATCAGAATAACAATAGAGTAACAGTATACATGAGCCATAATAAAAAATAAAAATAGTCGGAAGTGCATGTATAGAATATTTACCCTGAGACTTACATGATACCTCCTCAGTGCCTCATACCTATGAAGTATTATGTGTTATCCTATGCTTCACTAAATATGTTCTTCCGACTATATTTATCTTTTATTGTAATCTTTTGCACGAACAATATGTCTATTATCGCCAGTTTTCCATCTTCTCTGTCAATGTCAAGTTCCTTAGATTTATCTTAATCGTTGTATTTCCTCACATTACTTCAGCAACCATTTTCAAAATAGAGGATACGAAATAACAGGGGTGTAGACTTAAAACATCTAGAGCCAGAAAGTGTAACACATACTTAAAAGGGGGGATTATTTTTTTAGACAATAAGCCAACCTTAATTTTATGTTCTCAGCTGATGATCTTTTCCATGTATGGAACAACAGATCTTGTGTTCCGTCTTCTGTTCAGTATCCTGACTTTACATGTTTTTCGATTTTGTACTATCAACTTGCACAATTTTCCCATTCGAAGGGGAAATTATGCCAGTTTGTCAAGAAAATGGCAATTTAGTGGCAAAGTCTATTAAATGTGTTACTCGGGGTCACAGAAATGGGGTATACTAAATTGACATATTTTTTGTTCAGTTTACATATTCAAACTTTCAAAGTTTGGAGCACAAGATTAGAATTGGGTTATAGTTTGGTAGTCAGTGTACTGTATTATTTGATTTTCAAAAAGAAAAAGATGCATGCGAACAAGTGATATGCATAAGATTGGAAGTCAAAATTGGAAAGTATGGTACCTCTGGACGAAGCAATCGATCCATCTCAGAGAAGATATCAAGTAATGTACACCCTCGCTGTTTAGCCTTAGCGCTTTCAAGTGATAAAAAGCCATTACCATGTACCATGTCATATGTCCTAGGGTATGTCGGAAATGCTTCACACCTAAGACATAGAATAACATTTTACAAACAAAGATATAAGAAAAATTAGAAAGTACTGCATTTTCTCTGTTAAACATGGATAAAAAATCAAAATAGATCACAAGTAATTAATGTTGAGCATGTAAAATACACAATATATGACTATGAAACAGCTCAAGCGTTTTAGAAGATGCTTGCTAATAATTCAATAGAAAGATTGGTCAAGAAATATTTAGTTATACAATTGTAGCTACGACTGCAGCACTGCTAATCTCAAGTTTTAAGAAATACGGGCTTATAATATAATTTACAGTATGAAATTTTAATTCTTAAAGTGGAAAGGAATAGTACCAGTCATGTATAACACCGAGAAAGCCCCTATCCATGATCAAAGGAAGGGTGTTGTGTCCACTCGTAGGTACCACGTTCATGACCCATACGGATTTCCCAGTTTCTAATAAAGCTGAATTGAAGCCACCAAAACGAGCGTTCATATCCAAAACATTTCTAAGCATGTTATAAGGCGGTGAAGGATCTTCGTCTCCAGGTCTCTTTGGGTGGTCGGAAAATATTAGCGGTGAGAGAAGAGACCAGTAGTTTATTACTGCTGATTTCCAGGTTTGGGCATCCTCCTCAAAATCGTCCAGAAGCACACCTGGTAAAAAACAATCATACGGATCAACTATCCATATACGCACGGGGTAACTGATAATTTAAGTTACACTAACATAAATAAGAAATGCCTAAATGTTTTTAAACTGCCTTTTAGGTGATTCCCGGGGAAAGAGATCTTCAGATCATTCAAGCAATGTGTGGGCTATGGAATTTCAGTAACACACAATATTTGAATGACATATTTCCATAAGAGAAAAGAAGTATTAGCATTGACAAGATAACGTCACATTAAAAAAAAAAAAAAAAAAAAAAGTGACACAAATACGTCAAACATATGTGTTGGCCAACATCATGCTGGGCCCTGAATGTGCAAAATCTTTGATTCACAATTTAAAATGATGGTGCTAAATAATAGAATTACCATAGACGGCAAGTTCTTCTGGGTTCAAGTTGGATCTTGAAGGCCAAGTTGGCTTTTTGTCGATAGGAACCCATCGACGGCTCTGAGTTCCTCCTATGCAAGATTGCAGTTGTCTATAATATGGGGTTTCTACATCATGTCCCTTACTGCATGTAGAAGGACCTGACCTAGATTTCCTATAATAAAAATAATAATTTTATGTTAGAAATGAAATTAACCAGATTAATTTCACAATAAAACTGAATTGAAGATTATGAACCACACCCAGCACTTTTAACTCTCTGGAAAACATCTTATTTTTGTTTGTTTGTTCACTGGAAAACATCTTATAAATCAATTGGTCTCAAATATTAGGATTATAGCCATTTGGTACTTCATCATGTATAGAATCTTAAACAGGAATGTCACATGCAATAAAATAAGGTGTAGTTACAGACTTGTAATGCCACATCAAAATTTGATTTTGTATACCAACTTACAAAGATTAGCGATTAGTACCAACCTAATGTTATTTTCATTTTGTGTACTATAAACCGAAAGAACCATAGTCTAGGGAGAAAATAGAAAAAATCTGATAGAATCATCGAATAGTGCAATATATTAAAAAAAACATGATGAAGTCATGGAACTATGTAAATATATTTTGTTTTTGTAAATATTTAGTACCCCAGCATATGGGTTTTCCCCTTCTATTTGGTACACTAAGTGTACTAAATCCTCGAGAACTGTAACGCGAGTGTACTAGTCGCTAACTTTGTAGGTTGATGTACAAAATGGACATGCAATGACATATCAGTGTATGAATCTGTAATTAACCCAGAACACAAACCAGGTACTCATGATACTCTGGGTAAAATCTCACAATCTCTTGGCTTTCAATATCAGATAGTAGCCTTTTTTTACTTTATGGAATACTTTTACACAGGAGTTTCCACATTCCTTAAAAGTAAAGAAAACGAAAGAGATATGATCACAAAGAACCTCTCACCTCGAGCTATAGCAGGCCTTCTTGCTAGATTTTTTCCATACAACAGTCTCGTCTTGTTGTGACAACATTTCCCAACAGAGACTATCAGCAAAACTTCTTATAAAGTTCCATCTTTTTATGTTTTGTTTGTCTCGGATGGAGACCTGAGTTAGCGGAGAGGTCCATACAAAGAATCCACCCGGCCTTAGTACTCTATCAACCTCAATCAAAAGAAGACCCTCTGCATCATATAACGATAAAACATTGAACCGACTTCAATTAAAGTATCACAATATTGAGTCATTGACATATAAATAATAATATCCTCTTATTTCTGAATTTTTCTCTTAACTTTTCACTTGTTCAAAATGAATAGGCGCTTATGGTGCATTGGTGCAACGGTGTATTTGCTATTGAAAACTCAAATCTCATTTTTCCATACAGCTAAGACGAAAAACTTGATGGAAAATCACAAAGACTCGTGTGCTTGTTATTCTAAATAAGTAGATACAAACAGCCTTTCGAGTTTTGACAAAATAAAAATATGAACACATGCTCTATGAGAGTTAACTATAGTTTCATAGACTAAGTTCATCACAATAGCAATTAGTATCCTTGACGATTTGGTACACCATACACTATGTATTACGAAATTGGGGAAAAACATAAATAGGTCGGTGGACTTATTAGTAATGAAGACCAAATAAGTTTTACACTATTCCACCACTTCTTTTATATACATTTTTGAAACTATTATATCACATCTTCCCTATTTTGTTCTTAACTATATGATTTTTGTCTAGTTTGAATTCTGATGATGTCTTACAAAACTGTAATTAATCATGCTCTTGGCAGCAAAAAAATAAAAATTGACATCTAACAAGAATATCTTAATTCAAGAAAACACCTTTTTTATCCCAATCAGTGCCACAACGTGAACAATGAACCATATCGAAAGATAGGGAAGGATATGGTAATTGCTTCAATACAAAAGATGCAACCATAGCAGGTAGACCTCTCTCCAAAGTCAACTGGACTTGACTTCCCGAGGCCTCGTAGTTGGCAATACACATGGTCAATAATTGCTTTGTATATAAATGTGCACCAAAACTACCATAACCACATCCTATGTCCAAAATAGTTCTAACCTGAAACGTTAAAAGCAAAATAAAAAACATCACTTTATCTTTAGTAAAGTATACGCCTCTTTGGGCTGTGTCATAAAAGTGTAAGAATAGACTTTTTTAGTTGAACATAAAATTATTGCTTTTGTTTAGAAAGAGTGTGTGTTTGGTAAACAGTGGAAAAATATACTGTTTATATTGGAAGGAATTAAAACAGTTCTGATGAAAAAAGGAAAAAGTATACTTTTAATAAAGAAGACTATACTTCAGATCAAAACTTTACCAATGAAATGTCCCAAACTTTTTTATCTTTTTGTACTTCTAACTAAATAAAAGTAAAAGCATAGGCCAAACAAACAGGCCCACTAAAACATGGCCAAGCTCTTTCCCCCTTTCTCTGTCAAAACGAGGTACAGAATAATAAGGATCAAATAGTTCCAAAAAAGTGATGACATTCTGCAGGATACCCATGTAAGCAGTACATTTCAATGATGTAAAATTGAAAAAGATTACATATCTCTCCTTACCCCCGCTTGAATAAAGTTGGATTCACTTGGTAGCCCAATCATTTCTGCAATTTGATGTGAATAATCCTCAACACCATCAAACATAGAAGCTGAACGAAAAGATATTTGTTCTTCTTCTAACATCATCATCCTATGTCCCAAAACAAATTATAATTAAAGTAGCAATATCATATATATCAGCAGAAATATCCAAGTAATACACAGTGGAGATATACTTTGATAATAAATGTACTATATCTCTGTGAGATTATTGGCTATTGGTTCTAAGTATATACTACATTTTTTCTCCCTGCAAGATAAGTGACTGTACTCTATGATGCTGAGCTTTTTAAATGTTGCAACACAGAAGCTTTCTAACTGAAATATAGAAAGAAGAGCCGTCTGCATTAGAAACACCAATTTTTTAGCTTAGAACGAAAACCAAACCGCCTGTAGATGAAAAGTAAATTACACAGATTGCAATACCACTAAATTACTCATTCATTTGGTTATGATGAATTATCCTCAAAAGATATCATCACACCTACTTAGTTTAAACTTTAAACATATACCAATGACCAAAACCATCATTTTCAATTTGAAATCAGAAACCAAATCAGCACTACAAAAAGTCATATACAAGGAATGCAACCTCAAAGCATATCATATTTTCATTTGAAATCAATCGGCCTCGTAAGGTACCACCAATCATATTTTATTTTCAACATATACTAATGACCAAAGATAATATTATCTGCACCCACCTTTTGGTCACACTTCCAGATGAAAGCACTTCTTGAGCCGTAATTTTAACATTTGAAACCCATATAACATCTCTACCGGTAGGCCATCTCAAAGGGATCTTATAGTTCGAAGGTGGAAGAACCAAGCAATTCTCTATCATCCCTTTCCCACAGTGGCGATCGTTCTCTTCCCCTTCCCCTTCCCCTTCCCCTTCACCAACACCTAAAGCTAGATTTTTCGTACTATTAAAACAAGGCACATGATTTTCAAATTCATTATTACAAAATTCTAGTTCTTTAAATCTCGAAGAACCAAGGGATAGCTCCCCAATATCCCATAAATCTGATACGAGTTGCTCTTGTATACGCCTATTTCCACGTATTACATTGCCTCTTGGTGACGTGGACATTGAAATTGTCCACCATAAGGATCCGATTAATGCGAAAACAATGAGAACTATACTGAACTGAAGGAATAGAAGCGTCAATTTATTTCGACTTCTTAAAGTGCCGCTATTAAACGGATCCGGTGTGTAACTGTTTCCATTAGGACTGTTTTTAGACGGTGGATTATCGGAAAAAAGAAATTTAAACGGAAATCTTATTGAAGTTTGAGTTGTCTGATCTGAAAGAGGACGAAATTTATCTAAATTTTCCTTTTCTGTTTTGACTTTCTTTTGCGAATCGTCCCAAAAGTCATCACTGTTCCACGATAATCGGCCGCCACCTGATACGCCTCTGTGTAGTGGCCTCGACATTCTTGCAAACCTACGAAAAAATATATTTTTTTTCCAATACAATGAGTGAAAAGGCATACAAACGGCCAAATTTCGAGGATGACATGTTGATATAGAACAACATGGGAAAAAAAAGTAAAAAGGAGTACTGTAGAAAATAATAATACAATGAAAATAAAGGTATGAGCTTTTTTTATATTGGTCTTGATTAACTGCAGCTTTTGTGCTAAACCTAGTTCTTTTTTGCCCAACCTATTTCTTTTTTGCTTTACAAGTTGGAGTGTATTTGGTAGGTACTAAATGGTTAGGTGTTTTAAGCTGATGAACCCAACTTTTTTTTTCACAGCCTTAACCAAGTCACCTTATTGCTAAAAAAAACTGCAGCCAAACAAAGCCTCTATACAGTACTTTTATAGTAAATCAATTCACTTGTTACATCAATTTCCTTCTTTAGCTTAATCTTTATCACCACGCTAAACCACTTGGGTGCTTAAAAATAATACTAATAACCATATAAGGAAAAAATCAGCAATAAATGAACCCATTTGAGCATTAGACATATATAGTGAATTGATAAATAACAACATTACAAAAAATCAAAATCAAATTCAAATGAATATCAGTTAGCCTAATTAACTCAAGTGGAGAACAACAAAGTAACAAAACATCTATTTATCTAATTAGAATGAATCACATTTCTTTTCCAAAACAAAAACAAACAAAAAGCTACCTTAAAAGGTGCAATCTTTACTTCATTAACAACCAGTATAACAAAAATACATGTATCTAAACAAGAATAACACATTTTAATGAATGACCCATTTAAATAAATCAATAAAAGAATCCAAATTTGAAAGAAATTTACCTGAGAGAGAAAAAAAATCCCCCAAATTCAGCTCATTAATTATGAAAAAGACACAATCTTTACTTCATTTTCACAGCCAAAATCTCTCTCTCTATCTCTCTCTAGAGAGAAAGAGATTTTCTTTAATCACAGTGTGCATATACATATAATATATAATATGAATGGGAGACTGTATCTAAATTCTGAAATAACAATTTCGAGATAGTATTATTAAAAAAATATATAGTATTATAAAAGAGGATCCCAAGCAGACTAGTGTAATTCCACCGAACAATTATGTGAATTTGACTTTTGTAGCTTTTGTGTATTTAAAATTTCTTATTATTTTATAATGTAGATCTGGTTAAAATGGGGAAGGAGAGAGAATGGGGGGCACCAGAATTTATAAATATGTTTAAGTTTGTAAAATTGAATTTTGTAAAAAAAGGTTTTATTTTGCGCCGGAATTAACGGATATATATATATGTATACAGACATAATTCATTAATGTTACGTGATGATAGAAAATAGAAAATAGAAAATAGAAAATAGAAACCAGAGACACAAGTGTCACCGGCGCTTGATTTATTTTATTTTAAAGACCGACACTATTTTAGATTTAATAAGTAGTATGGTATACTACTAGTAATATGTACTTATTTATTATTTGCAATTTTGTATAGAGCCCATGCACATATGATTAATTTGAAAAATTATTATTTTATATATAATTGTTAATCAAAATTTAAGTATAACATAATTGTTTAATGTTAAAATCAGAAGATTTGATATGGTGTTTGATTATTGGTTCGAATTTCTACAGGAGAAATTATTATATTTTGACTTTTTGGTAAAAATATTACATTGATACTATTGTTTGAGTATTATATGTTGTAATAATAACATTTTGTTTATGTTTCATTTTTACAAAAAAAAAAATCTAAAAACATTATATAGTTTCTCAAAATATTCATAAATATTGAAATTTAAAACCACCGGTACATCTTTGTAGTTGTACTAAATATCAATAAAATACATGATCTGAATTTATTAAAATGCAATTGATTCTTTATTGTCATCGCTCAGTGGAGAATATTGGATATTTGAAAACATAATTTGCAAAACGCTTATCATATCTAATATATATATATATATATATATCCATTGTATTGTGCACCCGCTCAACCGAAATTACTTAAAATTTGAAATCGCATGGGTCACATGCGACTCAAACAATTTCTGGATAACAATGATAAAAAAAAAGGGAGAATTAATTGGTTCTATGCATTACAAAACTGAATGCAAATATACGTTTGCCATATGCCAACTAGTAATGGGAGTCATAGTAGTTATAGTACGTAATTCTTTTCGGTTTATTGTGTTGTATTTTTGGACGTAATCTCAAGTTCAACCATCTGAACTAACGGTTAAGATTAGAATTAATTTAGAAGTTATTACAAAATAATGTGTAGTTATTGTAACATTTTCAAACATGTGTAAAATGAAAAGTTATAATTTAAAAAGTTGTTAAAGCACATAAATTAATAAAAGATAAATATTAATAGGAAAGTAATAGTAAACTGAAATATTGTATTACTTGAAATGAATATTGAGAGTAAATTAAAGTATGCAACATACCTCGAGTTTAATTAAGGATTACCTTGAGGAAACTAATAGATGCTCTTACGCGCAAACTTTTTATTTTCATATATATATATAAACTAACATATAAGAGCAGCCGTATCAGGACCGTCATTTTTCCTTCCATATTTAACACCAAATCCATATTATACTAACTTTACCAAGCCATAATTTGCAGGCTAGCTATCATAACTTTCTATCATAATAAATAATTTTTTTCTTTTTCTTGTTTTTTTTCCGTTTAATTTTAATAATATGTATATGGGAGAAAAATGATTCCACATAGTTTTGTGTCAAAAGTGGGCCCTATATATATAAATTAATAGTTTCTAGTTTTGTTGAGTGTGTCCTTGCTAGTTAAAAATACCTAGCCAATCTAATAAATATTATGTATAGATATTTTTAGCTAAGTTATGTTATTTTTTAGCAAAAGTAGTAGTTTAAGTGAGCAGTGCATGCTCTGATATGTTTATTTTGTTCTCTTTTAGTTGTGAGGTCCAATGGTCGTTCCTTCTGTCCAAATTCAAGTCCCCCTATGTAATTGTAGTAAGCTTATACTATAATTAAACTGCTGAACACAGAGTTTTTTTTTCTTTTTTTCTTTTCTTCTTCTTCTTCTTTTTTTCTTCTTCTTCGAATCTCATAAGAGCTTTTAAAACCTTTTATTAAGCAAACAGAGTTTTCATGTGTTCATGTAACTTTAATTACTTAACAAATGTTAAAATTATGCTAATGTCGATTTATTGACACAAGCGAACATTAACTGACATATTGCAGAATGCAAGTTTATTCATGAATAACTATGTTCATTTTTATCAACAAAAAATAAACTATGTTCACTTACGGCGTTACAAGCCCTGCTATGGTATATCAACCAACCATAATTTTGGTTTGGCATATATAGTAAAAGAATCCATATTCTCTTTTAGAATTTGCAGCTTCTGATAGACAAAGGATCCGTTAGCCATGTTATAATATTGTCGGCATAGATATTCATAAGCATATCATTTAAAAAAAAAAAATATTCATTAACATAGCGGCTGGGGAAATAAACTAGTAGGGTTCACACTATAGTAGATGAAAATCTTGTCCCCGCTATAGTACTTAATTTCTACAATTCTACTTGAACTTGATTTCCATAACACGACCGTGACTACACGTATATATATACATATATATATATATATATATATATATATATATATATATATATATATATATATATATATATATATATATATCCATGAACCATCAATTAATCATCAAGATCTTGTCATGCCACTAGGTAGGTGATCAACCATATGAGATTATGATACGTGTACGTAGTGACCATGGTCGACCAAGGAACTCAATTTTTACATGATTACATTTACATCCACATTCCATATTGGATGATCATGCCTTATTTCAAAACCAACTCAAGGCAAAATTACGTTTTGTGAGTAAGAAACATTTATGTAAGAGACTAAAAGTTCCAGCAAAGACAAATGCGTGTGTATTGATATGTAAATATGGTATATGTATGTCTGATTTTAAAGCTTCTCATGTAACCAATAATTTGATCAAATTGCTTGTTTCTCTTCAACTTCCTTTCGTATTTAGTTTTACAAGCGTATTTTCAGGAGGTCTAAATATATAACTACTCCCATGTAGAACTAAAAGACTAATTTTGGTTTCTTGGAAATGTCCAACCTCTTGTAGACTCAAACTGAATATAGATGGTTCCGCAATTAGAGGTAATGTTGCAGATAGTGAGGGAATCTTGATAGACTGCAAATGTAACATTATTTTTGCCTTTTCTTTTAATCACGGTACCAACTCTAGTACTTATGCAGAACTTATGACTTTATATAATGTGCTTGTTTTGATGCCTTTTACTTTTACTTATTTCTACTTATAAGTAGATAAGTAAATTTTTGTGTTTGGTACTCCAATTTTAAGCTTACTTTTCTCAGAAGTAAAGCAACCAAAAGCTTACTTAATATAAGTATGGGTTTTGATACTTATAGGGATAAAAATAAGAAATGCTAATGTAGCTACAAATTCTTTTTCTTATGTTCCTTTCCTTCGTCACCTGACATATAATAGACACTGGGAAGAAAAAAAAATTGAGCATGTAAATATGGGTAAAATATAACTTGTTTGTCATGGAGCAAAATCATTATTTCTCACTACAGAAAAATATCCAAATAGCGACGGGATTAGTGACGGTATTTTTTGTTACGAGCTTATTAGCGACGGTTTTTGTGACGGCTTTGTGACATTTTAGTCAATTTGCGACAGATTTGTGACAGCTTTTTAAATTAGCGACAAGCTTGTGACGGCTTTTGACTCTCACTAAATCAAACATTATTTTGTAGTGAGATCTATTAACTGAGTATATCCAAACTTTAAAAATAATTAACATGATGGGCTATACATTTTTTTAAGGTTTTAATCTTACTATTTGTGCTGATTGGATATATTTTTATTTTTTTTGGTTTTGGTATTATATCGAAAAACAATAAATTAAAAACAGAGGACTGCAATGGAAATAAACAATTTTATTTCTCACAATTGGAATATAAATTACAATTCCTGACTCGTACAGAATTTAAATTACACTAATTAAATTCCAGACAGATTTAATATAAAGTATTAAACTGCTTGACTGAATTGTAATTGTTTGAAACTGTCAGACAGAATAGTATAATTACTAAATTGCTGGACTGTTTAACAATTAAAAGAAACTGCCAGACAGAATAGTATGATTACTAAATGTCTGGACTGCTTATATAAATAAACGAAATTACAGAACTGCAATGTAAATTACAGAAAGTAAATACAGAATAGGAAAAGACTGTAAAGTAAATACAGAAAAGTAAATTACAGAAAGTAAACAGTACTGGAAAGTAATTACAGAAAAAAAATGGACAGAATGTAAAAGGACTGAAAATAAATAACAGAAATTAAAAGAAGAGACAACTGCTGATCAGTTTTCCTTAAACAATATTTTCCGAACCACCTTTAAATGTTTTTGATTTCGGGACTTTGTTCCCAATGTACAACTTCTGTCTCAGAGTGGCTCGCTGAAAACCGGCACCGAACCACAGGTCGAGCTGTTGGTGGTGCGGTTTCCTCTCTCTACTATGATGCTTATGCTGTGTGTTGTGTGTTATATTGTGTGTTGTGATGAGAGGGAGAGGGCTGTCTTTTATAGACTCTCTTGAATGTGTGTTGTGTGTTATGTTGTGTGTTGTGATGAGAGGGGGAGGGCTGCCTTTTATAGACTCTCTTGAAACCGCAGCCATAATGGTCAATTAATTATGGGAGTTACACGCCCAGAATCCGTCCACTTAATTCCTGAAACTGCTGTAATTTAATTACATTTATTGCTGGCGTTTCAGTTGCTGGAAATTCTAGGGACTGCTTTTGTGTTTTATACAAAACTCTCTTTTCGGATTTGACCCGAGACCCAAGACCCGAGCGAGCGCGTGGTACACACTAATACTTTTAAATGTATGTGGACATGTTAGTTTAACAAATACATGGAGTTAGTATTGTATATATATATTGTAAAATTAACTTTTAATCTTTCAATATGGGATAATCCGAAATGGTTTTTCCATTTACCCATTTCATTTTCCAGAATTGAGCTTTCGAGAGCCCAACTTTGAAGCCGATTAATATTCACACCCATTATCCGAATAGGTCATGCGATATACCGTTACGAAACTCGTCACACGAGCTACTCAATCGCGTTGAGTACGGTATTAACAACTCAGCGTTGTCACATATAATATCGACTCGAAGTTGGTTCTGTGAACATTCAGAAACACCCATCTTAATACATGTTTTTCCAACATTTTTTAAGGCTAATGGATAAACTTTCTACTATTAAAATTGTAATAATTGTTCTTTTAACTACAATTTGGTTTTCACTTTTTGTAGATATGCAAGTCCTGAAAAAATAATAATTCCTTTAGGTTATATTACTAAATTTAATGATGTTGTTTTTAACTATATATAAACTTCGGTTTTGAGTTATAACAGTATTGATTAATTTTGTATATTTTAAGTAGCTATTTTATGAGATTTTGATGGCTGATATGAGGTTTTTCCTGAGTTGTTTTGCTGAGATTTTGGTTGCTAAATACTCTCTCTTTTGATCACATTGATCTAGAGGTATAGTGGAGAAATAAGGATAAGAGTTATAAGGAGAAAATGAGAGATTAATTGGTCCTTTTTTTAGTTAAAATTGCTCAGGTGAAAACCAGGTTATCAGACATATTTTTTCTCGTTAAATAGTTTTAGGTATGTAACCAAAATTGTTTTATATTTCAGTTATATATTAAGTTCATTTTACCGGAATTGTCCGGAACTTGCTATCATGGGGCATGACGCATGTAAACAAGTATTTGCGAATGACCGGTTTTAAAAAAAAAATATAACTACTCCATGTTCAGGAGACTTATGTTTCAACAATTTGACCATCTTCTGATCAACATTCTTATCAATTACTTTGTATTATAGTTTTCTTTATTTCTATTCTTGATGTGTGTTACCACCTCGAGTTGAGCTGCTGTTTGCTAGCCAGATTTATCCACCATGCCAAACCCCCTTTAGGTATAATAGTTTAACAAAATGATTTGCTCCTCTTATTTTAAGCTCAGAAATCCATTAATTAAGGTCTTAAAACTTGTTATTTGGAAAGTATTTAGAGTTTATATACAATAACAGATGATCAAGTAAAGTTCCTACCAATATTCGATGTGCTTTCCGGATACCCAAAATACGTTGGTTTATGTACAATTTAATTATTGAGTATTGTAATATTGACATTTGTTTCGAAGATACTTTTTGTACCGTGGAGAGATGCCCTGAAAAGTTACACATCTTAGGGTATAATGAATTTTTGTAGAACCTGGGGACATTTTGTAATTGTGAATTTGGCCTTATGTGCTTTCCCGGAATTATTTCATTGCTATTTTTGTTTAATGAGAAAAATTGAATTTAATAATGACAATTCAGTACAATCTACCAACCTCCACGTCTCTGATGTTCATTATTATAATTTTTTCTTAAATTCTAAAGTACATTCGCGAGTAGTTTTAGCATTTACGTGTTTCATATGTCCTTTAAACACCATCATGTTGCCATAGTCGTTTGTCAAAAAAACCACTTTTTAGACATTATGATGACCTGTACGTAACAATTAAAACCTAATTCCTCGTTTGGTTGCGGGATTACTAATCCCGGTATTAACAATCCGGTAGTATTATGAATGAGATTTGAAAAGAAGGCTGGATAAGTAATACATCCGGGATTGAACTATTTCTAATACCACCCCCGCTATGGTATTGGAAATGCACATTTTTGCCATCATTTCTAGTCCGGACCGGATAACTAGTCCGGAGTCTACTGTTTTGCCAAACATAGCATTTGTGGGGTCCAGGGGATTAGTAGTCCAATCCCGAGGTACTAATGATACAAACAAACGAGGCCTAAGAGCATTATGATTTATGCAAGCCAATAGGCAGTAGCATATTTAAAACATTTTGGCGTGTAGATTAATCAAGAGACATTTATCTTGTTGTGATTAAATCAATCTGTCTAAAATTACCATGTTTGAAACTAAAGAAATAATCAATCGTGCAAGTATACAATCTTATTTATCAAACATAAAGTTACAAAATAATGCAGAACTTAACAGTTGTTAGCCAAATTCCAATTCAAATTTCTCACGGTCAACAACTAACTAGTGTCCTTCGTGAATTCTTAAGAAATTGAACTGTTTTAGCTCTGGTTCTTGCTGTTTTCCCTCTGATTTATTATCAATATCCTTGACCTACTGCGATAGCTGGTACCTTATAGAAGAACCCTAAACGCATGGAATTAACAGTGAACTTTTTGTGCGCATTCGTATGGCAATTAAATGCTGACAAATGAAGCATATTTTAGTTTAGTTCAACCTATAAGTCTGTTATATTTTGCTTGGTTAAAGTGAATAAGTAATGCTTCCACTATTTGAAATGGATAGAAGTTAGATCCAAACGAGTAGTAGAGGTTCAACAGAGTAAACTTTTGATTATCATAATTGAATTTGTATTCATTTGTATTATAACAATTTTATTATGTTTCTGATTGAATGTTTGGTTCGGAACATAAGAGACTTTGTGTTTTTGTGTTTAGGAAATTATTATGGGGATATCAGATTACAAACGTGTTTTTATTTCTGTAAACAAAGTGATACTAGTATTTTTTTGGAAATGAATGGAGACCATGCATACAGATGGGATGGAGAAATAGTTGCAAAGCCGGACAGTCCGACCCTTGGGTCATACAACCTCGTCGCCATACGGCCCAATTTGAGGCGGAAACAGATTTTCTTTAAATAATTATTTAAAACGAAGCCATTTTAAATAATTCTTTCGCATTTGACCCAAACTGAAAAAGCGGGTGTTCCCCAATTTCTAGACAGTGTTAAAAAGCAAAGTATCCGAGTATTTATCGATAGTTATAGCCAAGTTACAATAGAATGGTCACTTTAAATTTGTAAGCTTTGTTAAAACTTTGAAAGCCCACGTAACTTCTGAGAAGAATTCAATAAACTAGAAAGCCCATATCTTCAGACTTAAAAATGGTGGGGGAATTTTAGAGGTTTTTCATATTTTGATTAAATGGTTTCAATTATTTGGCGGGGTCTTCAAATTTTCTTTTGATAAACTATTTGAGTTTTAGAGCATGCAAATAATGTAAGTGTCTTCTTTGAGGACAATACTTGTACCCCATCCCCATTAGTCCATCACAATGTTTTTTTTTTCTGAAGATTGAGTTCATCACAATGTTTAGTACAAAGTTTTTTTTGTTTTGTTTTTTTTCTCACAACACTTTTTTCTTTAAGGCACTCCTTTTTTTGTAAATATATTTTTTTTAGGACCAAAGAGGCAAAGACACTGCCTTTTCAACATAAACCCACTTTTAGAAATTCAGTTTTGTACCATAACTCGGAGAAGACGGAGCTCGTCGAAAAAAAAGTGCTGCGTACTTTGGTGTTGTTGGAAAAGATGATTCAGAGCTGGTATCAGAAAATATGGGTGTGAGTGTAGGTTGTAGAAACAGAAAACAGTACACAAAATCGAGGAGAAATAAAACTACACCCTTATTTATAGGAAGATAAAATCGAAACATGCGGGACTAGTTTTAAATTATCTCAATAAACCTTATATTGAAAACATAACGAGCCTAAACAAAGAGTATATACTACATCCGTTCCCAATTAATTGTTCATAATGAAAATATATGCAATTTTGATCGTACAATAACTTGTATCAAAATTGTCTGAATGAAATTTTTTAAAAGTTAATTATATAGTTCAAACATTAAATTATATGATTTAGTTTTGAAAATTTTCATTTCAAAATTTTTGATACATGTTAGAAGCCAGATGACAATTAATTGGAAACGGATGGAGTATGTGACATTGACGGGTTTGAATCGCCATCTTTTGTTATTTATTTGCCATTTGTCTATGCCAACTTATATATAAAGAAATATTTCATACTTGAGCTGTTTCTTCATAAGCTCAGAATT
Organism: Primula veris; assembly: GCA_963682055.1. Lineage (NCBI taxonomy): Eukaryota > Viridiplantae > Streptophyta > Magnoliopsida > Ericales > Primulaceae > Primula > Primula veris. The sequence continues at coordinate 21,271,313 of OY821743.1, read as the reverse complement.
TTAAGTGAGATATGCTATTTTGTCAAAAATTAAAAAAACAAATTGTTTTCCAGACATTAAAAAGGGATAAAAAGTTAATGGGGTGAGAGAGGCTCGAACTCTCGACCTCAGGATCACTCAGTAGCTATGAGACCTACGCGCTAGCCAACTGCGCCACCACCCCTTTTGTTAAATCGAACAGAAGTTTTTTATATATTCAATTACTTTGTAGGTGTGCCATATTATCATTTTTCACCTGAACACTCCTCTTCATGATATCCTCAAACTCCAAAACTGGTATTATTTTTGGAGTAATAAAATGAAGAGTATTGCTATAATTATATAAAAAACTTGTCCACTGACGTGACGTATTATGTGGACCAATTATAAATTAAATAAAAATATTATTTCAATATCGAAAGAAAAATGATTGGTAAACTTAACCTGCCACATCAGCGGGTAATGTTTTTGGGTAAGTTTTTTGTGTGGCTATATCATTTCTCTAAAAAGAAATGACATGTTATGTTTTTTTTTTTTTTTTTTTTGAAATGAGACATGTTATGTTGATATCAACTAAACTCATAATCACACTTCCAATACAATTAATTGTAAGGACTGTGGCTGATGAGAGTATAGTAAGAGTCAAATTCAAAATACATGCATCCATTTTTTTTTTTGTCAAGATACATCGTGGAAAACAACTTAAATACAAAGTCCATCGATATCTTCTTGCACTATTTTCTTCAATTGCATCGGAATAGCATAAGTCCAATTAGGCGGAAGAAAGTTTAACTTCGACGAAGTCGCAATCCAATGTCAGCTTTGTTAGCAGACCTCGGACAATGAGTCAAATTAAAAACGTCGAAGATTTGGTGTAAATTCCTTATTTTGTCGCAGATTAGTGATATTCACCAATTTGAAGCTTCCAAAGAATTAACGGAATCAACAACAGTATTTTTCGCATCCGATTCGAACAACACTTTTTCCAAACCAAGTGTTTTTGCCAAATGTACAGCTTTTTTAAGTATAACGGCTTCTCCAATGAGGGGATCATTGCAAGGAAATTTACATGAATAGTTGAGTAAAATACTTCCTTTATAGTCTCTAAGAATGATCCCTGCATACCCCAATAAAAGTTTTGCGTCATAAGCACAGTCAGTTTATTTTTGTGATTCCTTCAGGCGGAGGAATATTTTCTACCGTTTCAGCTTCTTCCTGGCAAATGAGACATGTTGGGCTTGATTTTTTTTTTTTTTTACGATAGAGATTCTCGAATGTCCGGATTATATTTTTACATGTCCTCCAAATAAAAGATTTAATCTTCGGTATGTCTTTTATTGCTCTTTGGGCATGTCTTGCCTGACTTAGTTATTCTACCTACTAGCATAAGTTTAATCTACCGAGAAGTAGGGCCGACAATGAAGCGAAATGAGAAGAAAATGAGCAAAACTAGAAGAGATTCGTTTAGTTTTTGAGTTTTTCGTTATCGTTTCGTTTTCATTTAGTAATTAGCGAAAACGAGACGAGCTCTTAACGAAACGAACACGAATTTTTTCACGAATTTTTTGCCACTTTCACACGTAATCATTACATGAATAATATATATTTTTACTATACGTTTATTGCTATAAACTAGTGTTGGCCCGTGTGGCTAAACCTTAGAGGGGGGTGAATAAGATTTTTAGCGTTTTTCACCTAATTTAAAATTAATGGCAACTAACAACTCAACTATCGCAATTCTAAGATTAAGCGTTTAATAAACGTTAATGAAATGCAAGAAATCTTAAACGCAAGCAAGAAAATAAGCAATAATATAAGTTGCGGAAAGTAAAAGTTTAGGGAAAGAAATTGACACCGTAATTTATAGAGGTTCGGCAAAACGGTCTACGTCCTCTCCTCGGTACTACCGAGTATTTCACTAAAAAATCTTCTTGCGGATATTACAAATCCTAACGAGCTAATCGACCGATTAAACTCCCCCTCACTTTATGAGTATCACGAATGAAAAAACCTAGAGCTTTTAAGCAACACTCGCTTACAAAGCCTCTACCCGATCACTCGCTCACAAATGAGTTTATAAATCACTCTTTACAAAATTTGTTACAACAATATAACTACACTCATTATTTTGTTGCTTCTAAATAAGCTAATTTGTGAGTCTTTGATGTTGTTTGAGCTTGAATCGCGTTCTCCTTAATTTTCCTCTTTTTCGAATATTTTCACCAAAATGGTGATATTTAGGTTTTTGATTGAGAGAGGTTGAAAGATGATAATTGGTTATCAATGGATGATGTTTTGAGAGAGATTGAGGTGGTTTTTATGGCCAGCAAAGTCTGTTTTTGTAATATGACCGTTGGTAGTGGTTGAGGGCTTTTATCTATTGGTTTAAGCTGTTTTCCAGAATAAACTGAAAAACTGTTCTTGAAATCTGCAGAAAACGATCGGTCGTTTTCTGCATTTCGATCGGTCGTTTTCAGAAAACGATCGGTCGTTTTCTGTAGTCGATCGATCGTTTTTATAACGATCTCTCTGGAAGAATTTGGACCAAAAACGATCGGTCGTTTTTGTCCAGACGATCGGTCGTTTATTCAGTATTCCCGGTTTTCTCGTTAAATTTCGAACGCCCGTAACTTATTCGTTTTAGCTCCGATTTTGGTTCCGCTTGAACCGTTGGCTTCGTTTTCGAATGCTCTATCTTTCTGGCATTCTGAAATTTACAAATTCTAGTTTTGGAAAAGACAAGTATTATATCATCGAAATAGAGAAATCGTAAAATCATTAAAAACATTATCAAAATTATAATCAAAATCAATTATTGAACTCATGGTTTAACAACTAGCATGCATATATCATGTATAAATTTATATATATATATGAGGAGAATATATATACATCAATTTAGATATTTTTTTTACAAAAACGCTCCAAATCAAGATTTGATTAATTTATATTTGATTTTTAAGTTGATGTCCATATATACATTCATATATATATATATATGGGGAAGGATAAATAGACACTATGAAAAACATCAAAGTAAACATTGTAATCTTGGCCATCCATTTCGATGGTGCAGATTAAAAGTTGGAAACTAAAATAGAAACTAATAAATACCATTTAACTATGGTTATGGTCTATGACTAATTACAAATTTTTATTCTGTTAACATACATGGACGTCCCCTTCCTTTTTTTCTTTCATCTACCTTAACTTTGATATTTTTTTTTTTATCAAATACTTGTAAAAACCTATACTGGGGATGAATCCTCAACAGTGTATTATGGTATTGTTGAGTTTGTAGTGCAAGTTTTCTCTAATTTTTTCATTTAGTATCTAAATAGTGGTTTTCTATAGAGTTTCTTTATACGAAAAATCGGGTTTTTATATATATATAAACTTGCATAAAATCGAAGTTTTTCTAAAAATAATACTAGTAAAATTTTTAAACAGATATATTTCTTATGGTTCATAAAAATACAAATTAATTAAATCACCCATTTAATATTTGGTCCTTAACACCTAGTAAATAAATAAATCATAATCCACTTTTAGTGTATTCGTACTTAATGGGTTCATAAACTACATTTTTTATTAATGTACATGTTGTAATTTTTTGTAAGAAACATAAGGGGGAGTTAAAGAAATGGAAAGATAAACTATTTATTAATCACAGTTAACTATGGTAAAGTCATATAAGTTAGTTTTGTGTTTAATTTCTAACTTTTAATCTACACCATCGAAATGGAGGGCCAAGATTACGATGTTTACTTTGATGTTTTTCTTAGTGTCTATTTATCCTACCCCTATATGTATATATATATATATATATATATATATATATATTCTAAGGGGGCGGTTCAAGTGACACTCCTTTTTGACATTCCGATGAAAAACACTCCAAATCAAGATTTCATTAATGCAGATCTGCACGTTTTCACGGCGGAAATCCAAATATACGTATCGTTTTTTTCTGAGATTTATAATTACATGTAGTGAAATTTAAAATTTAGCTTAATTTTCAAACCGTGCAGATCTGCATTACTAAAATTTTGATTTGCAATTTTTTTCATCGAAGTGTCAAAAATAGTGTCAAAAAGGAGTGTCACTTGAACCACCCTCATATATATATATATATATATATATATATATATATATATATATATGACGAAAACGAAATTTAACGAAACGAACAAGTTTATGATCATTATCATCTCGTTTACTAAACGAAATGTATATTTTATTTCATTTATTAATTAACGAAAACGAAACGAGTTATTAACGAAACGAAACGATATTTTTCACAAAATTTTTGTCTCATTTACCGCCCGACCGACAAGACAGCAGTTGAAATGCCATGAGGAGGCCTTGTTTGATTGCTTTTATGATTAGTTTTATACTTTGCTTTTTTGCTTAAAAAACGGACTGCATTTGGGCTACAAGCTTCAAATCTAAACGTTGCTAGGTGGTCTTATATCCTAAAAATACATCTATTTTAAGGGTATAATACAACGATAATGTGAATTTTAGCACTCGCTCAAGAAATAGTACAGATTTTTGGGTCAACGACTCAACCACAAAAAACTAATGTATTGTGAATTGTGATATGAGATTAAATCATCCAAAACTATGTAAAACGGCATTCGTGTATTTTTTTTTTACGAGGAAGTGAATTTTTTTTTTGGCAAGTTCATCACTAATATAACAAAAACACTTGGCTTAAGTTTTCTCGTTTAGCAATTCATTACGAAAATAATGAAGTTTCCCTTAAGATACTATTGTTATAGTTTCTTGCCAGATTATGCAAAACCACATGATATTAATTTACTGACTAGCTAATTACCTATTACTTAGCTCAACCAAATTCAGTAACCTTAATGTACAAAACCAAAATTTCCGTCATTGAAACTTAAATTTATCGTTTCTACATATTATGTAATTAACCTGAGAATCACTTGTACAAACTAACTAAAGCTTGAGGACTTTACATCTAGGTTATGCATAGTTAAAAACATTAACTAGAATAAGCACTATATTTTTCTCGAACAAGTTTAGCAGCCTTTGAAGTCTTTTGTTTAAACTATGGGTTAGTAAAGTCATATTTTTTTTTTTTTTTTGAAAGAGTAGTAAAGTCATACTTGAAACAAGAAATAGGGTGAAATACACTTGTGCAAGTTCACTATGGAAAAGAACACAGAGAAATGGGAAAAAAGAAAGTAGATGAAATACAACTAATTGTACTGAACCAGTGACAGGACCCACGAGCACAAGACTGTCAGATCACGGGCTCGTGCCTGTATTATTTTCCATATATAACAAAACTAAAATAGAAAAAATGTAGGTCTTCAAACTTCTGTGCATAGAAGTTTAGGGTAATTAAAATGCAAATAAACGCAATTGATTATGTATTTATGTCATGGGGATAATTAGTACGGTTTTTGTAGTAATTGAGTTATTACTAAGTGATCATTTCTCTGTTCCAACGCCAAGTGAAACCGATTTAACTAAAACATATATACAAGGCCATTTGATGAGCGGTAATGTTTGTCTTTTCTAGCAATTGATCGTCGCCTATATTTACAGTTTTTCTCTTAAGCATTGGGAAAGTTATGCCATCTAATTTAGTCGTTTTTTATCATACTTTCTTGATTGCACCACTATAGGTCCTCCATTTTGGACACTTAAGATTAAACCTATTAAAAAAAACCATGACACAGTTAATCTATAAATTAAACGTCCTTCATAATAATTTAGTTACCACTACGACTAATGACTCTTACTCTGTTAGTTATTTATTATTAAATTCCATCAGGTACCCGTAGAGGGCTAGACCATATGTTGACTACATCTAGATTCAAGCCACACGTAAGACTTCAAAGGAGTTGAGAAACATTTTTTTTGTAATTCTTATACGCCCGAGTGCTCGATCATACAATTAATGTGATAAATTGTCAGAAGTGGAAATCTATCGATCTTTATAATGGACTAGACAAATGTTCCTTTCCTCATTTCTCTTCTCTTGAAAGTCAATAGAAAATGTTCTCTAGGTCGATAATATTGGAAGTATACTACTAAATATCCCCGGTTCTCTTAGTATTATGAGTAAACAACGTTTATGTAGGCAGCTGTGTATAGACTATAGAGTGCACCTGTAGAATTAACAAATTATCACCATTGTTAACGAAGAAAATAGAATCTAGAGAGAGAAAAAAAACAATTATTCAATAGAAAATATCACAGTTCTTATTCGTTTACATTGAACTAATTGAATATATACCAATGTCTGTAACTAACTTGTCAGGTTGGCATACTACAGTTACAATATTTATAAATTAGTCCTATAACTATAGAACTTATCAATTAACTACAGCAAGTCACAAATGCTCTCAATAGCCTCCCTCAAGATGGAGTGTATACATCAAATACACCCATATTGGAAACACAAGAATGAAACAACTGAGAGCCAAGAGGCTTTGCAAAAACATATGCCACTTGATTTGCTGAGTAAACATGCATCAAATGAATAGTTCCAACTTCAATTTGCTCCCGTATATAACGGCAATCAATTTCAATGTGTTTACTCCTTTCATGGTGTACTGGGTTTTCTACTAAAGAAATAGCAGACTTGCTATCAGTGAACATCAAAACCTTTTGAGGAGTAACACCCAAGTCTGCCAACACTTGATTAAGCCACACAACTTCACAAGCACCAAGTGCTAATGCCATGTATTCAGCTTCTGCTGAACTACGAGATGTCACATGTTGTTTCTTACTTTTCTAGGCAACCAAAGACTCACCCAAAAACATGCAATACCGGTTATGAACCTTCTAGTATCCACACAACCTGTCCAATCTCCATCTACAAACCCTCTAAGCTTAAGCTCTGTAGTGAATGAGTAAAATAATCTTTGAGAATGAGTACTTTTAATATATCTTAACATTCTCAAGGCTGCATTATAATAAGACTTGCAAGGCTTTTCCAGAAACTGACTAAGTGTATTTACTGAAAAACATATGTCAGGTCTAGTGATAGTCAAATAGAGAAATTTGCCTATCAACTTCCTATAGATTATAGCATTCTCCAAAGATTCTGCATCATCATCATTGCTTAATTTGAGATTAGACTCCATTGAAAATGCCACAGGCACAGAATCCAACCGACCATTCTCTTCTAAAAGCTCAATTGTATACTTTCTTTGGCTAACATTAATACATTTTTCATTTCTGGCTATTTCCAATCCTAGAAAGTACTTTAAAATACCCAAGTATTTAATCTTGAATTGTGCATTAAGCAAATCTTTAAACATAACAACTAATTCATTGTCGTCACTTGCAAGAATTACATCATCTACATATATCACTAGAGCAAGAAAAGATTTTCCCTTTCTAATGGTAAAGAGAGAATTATCAGAATAAGATTAAACAAAAGCAAAGCTCAATAATACAGTAGAAAGCTTATAAAACCATCGTCTACGAGTTTGTTTAATACCATAAAATGATTTCTCTAACTTACAAACCATACAACTATCACTTTGCACAAAACCTGGAGGTGGTAACATATAAACATCTTCATAAAGATCTCCATGTAGAAAAGCATTATGCACATCCAACTGATGTAAATGCCAACTTTTAATAGCAGATATAGCTAAAAGCATCCTAACTATAACCATCTTTGCTACAGGAGAGAAAATGTATTCATAGTCAATACCCTCCTCTTAAGTATACCCTTTTGCTACCAATATTCCTTTATACCTTTCTCTATAATGCCATTAGACCTATGTTTTATTCTATATACCCACTTGCAACCAATAGCTTGCTTGCCCAGTGGTAACTTTGTCAATTTCCAGGTTTTATTCTTTTCAAATGCCTTAATCCCAAGCTTCATTGCATCCACCCAATGAGGGTCTTTGACAACTTGTAAATGAGAAAATGGTTCTTTTTGAGAAGATATAGCAAAACACTTTTTGAGAAGATATAGCAAAACAGAATTTTTTGTGTTTTTCTGTAATTTTCTTGTTAGAGTGAAAATTAGAAATATGAGTTGCACTATGACAAGCAAAATTATCAGACAAGTAAAAAGGTAACTTTGCCTTTGTTATGCCTACTTGATGTTCTAAGTGGTGGCACCGTTGAATCTTCAATAGGCTCAGAATCAGTATGAATAGGTTCTATATCTTCTTTAGCATGTACTTCATTTTGCATATTAATAGGTGCAAGAGGAACATTATTAGTAGAACAAACAGAGAAAAGTGGACTAGAATCAACCACTTCTCCAGTCATATTCTGATGCATAGTGGTCTCAAATGGAAAAATATTTTCATAGAAAATAACATCTCTGGAGAAAAAAGATGTATTGGTGTCCAAATCATAGAGTTTTAAACCCTTAATACCAAAATGATAGCTCAAAAACACGCACTTATTCGCTCTAGAATCAAACTTTGATATGTTTTTTTTAAGAGTATTTGCATAACATAAGCATCATACAACCTTTAAGTGTTCATAACTAGGTTGTTTACTGTGGAGAATCTCAAAAGGTGTCTTATTTCGTATAGCAGAATGGGGTAATCTATTCACAATATGAGCTGCAAATAACACAGTCTCTCAAAAACTTTATAGGCAAATGTGATTGAAAACTAAGAGCCCTAGCATCATTCGATAAATGTTGGTGTTTTCATTCTACTACACCATTTTGCTGGGTTGTTTCTACACATGCAATTTGATGCAGAATTCCAGTAGAATTAAATAAATCATTCAAATAAAATTTAGTACCCTGTTCACTTCTCAAAGTTTTAACAAAAAAAAATCCATATTGAGTTTTAACCATCTGGCAGAAAGAGGGAATAAGAATACTAGTCTCAGACTTTGCTTTGATGAGAAAAAAATCATGCACACCTTGTACAGTCATCCATATTAGTAAGAAAAGAATTATAACCATCATAAGTAGAAGCTTTATAAGGCCTCCATAGGTCACAATGTATTATCTCAAAAGGCAAATAACTTTTAGTACTACTGATAGAAAAAGACAATCTATGTTGTTTAGAAAATTGACATATATCACAAGGTAAACAACTACAGTCACTATTATTTATTTCTACACACTTATTCTTCAAGAAACTCATGTGTGTACCAAAAGCAGGGCCAAGTCTCTGGTGCCAAAGAGAACCCTTCAAAGAAGTAACTTGAGCTACTACAAAACCATTTACTCACTTCATAGTCTCTGTATCTTGTAAGTAATATAACCCCTCATGCTATTTAGCATGTTCAATCATTTTCCAATTTGTGAGATCCTGTCATACAGTATCCAGAAACAAAGTATAAGCAGCACCCTCTTTCTTTGGTCAATCTACTAGCAAAGACTAAATAGAAACCAAAATCAGACACACATAGAACATCTTTAAAAGTTAAGCCTGATGTGAAGGTGATATTTCCAATATGTGTTACCTCTACCTTTTCTCCATTAGGTAGATAGACATATGAATGTATACATCTCATAGCTGAAGTATATAAATCCTTATTTGTGATCAATGTTCATTAGAACCAATATAAACTAGCCAAAGAGACCCATGAAACTGTTAAGTATGTACATTAAATGCAGTAAGACAATAGTTTATAGAGTTAGCGATACCTGTCATATTAGTAAATGCCAGATTAGAATATGAAGATGAGGACCCTTCATTGGTGCTAGAACTCCCATTTGTTGTATCCTTAAGCTTCATTTGATTTTGAAATTGATTCATCACGTTATTGAATTGTCTAGGAGAAGAAGAAGAATGTCCATCACATTCATTATCAGCTATTCCCCCTCTAAAGCTATTATTATTAATACCAGCAACTTGATTCATATTATGTGAATAAGAATTCCCACCAGAAAAGTTTATCCCCTTTGTTACCAAAATCTATCTAAATTATTTTTTCATCCAGGTGGATAACCATGTACTTTGTAGCAATTATCCTTCATATGTCCCAGTCCATTACAATGAGAACACCTAATTTCCTTCTTTTGAAACCTATTTTGAGATTGTACTATCATTGCCATTTGGTCAGGTAGATCTCTAGTTATCTCATTAACAAGTTTCTTCTCTTGAATAAGCAATTGAAAAACCTCATTTACATGAGTTATAAGCTTCATAAGCAGAATATGTCCCATTACACCAAAATAAGACTCGTTTAATCCCATTAGAAAAAACCATTCTAAAATGATCATTCTCTCTTTTACTCGACTTTTCCATCAATAAGCAGGTACAACAAGTCATCACAGAACATGTGCACATAGGCAAAGGGCCAAGATGCTTTAAATCAGTGCAAAGTGATTCAAGCATTGTAAAATATGTTGTTATAGTTCTATTTCTTTGTTTATGAGAATGTATATCATGCTTAAGTTCAAAAATTCTGGGCTCATTGCTCTAAGAATACATTTCACTCAATATTTTCTATATTACACTAGCATTTTCAAATAGAGAATTGATTCTGCTATTTCAGGAGCAACATAATTCAATATCCAAGCGACTACTATGAGATTACACCTCTTCCATTTAGAATATAAACCAGTATTACTATTTGGACAAGCAAGGGTTACATTTTAAACCCTAATTTATGTTAAACCCCAATCAATATCTCCATAGCTCGCTTTCATGTGTGATGATTATCACTATTTAATTGCGGATTAACATGACTAGCATCATTCATATCAGATATATTTATAAAATAAGGACTATTTACATCCATACTAACATTATAAGCAGGATTAGAACAAATTTTTACCAACAATTGAAGAGAAAATAGGCTATAATATCAGTAATTGAGACGAACCGCAAATAAAGCAATTATTAACCCCAAATCAACAACAAGGATCAAATATTGACTAATTCTCGAACAAAAAAAATCCAATTACGAATCCTAATTCAACATTATAAGCTTTGATAGAAGAAAAAACTCCAACAATGGTAAAAAACGATAAAAGAAGAATTTAATCACTTACATATCGCAGCGGAGATAGATATAGTGATAGAAACAACGATATAAATGCTCTGATACCATGTAAATTAGCAAATCATCACCATTGTTAACGAAGAAAAGAGAATATAGAGAGAGAAAAAAACCAGTTATTCAATAGAAAATATCTCAGTTCTTATTCGTTTACGTTGAGCTAATTGAATATATACAAACGTCTGTAACTAACTTGTCAGGTTGACATACTACAATTACAATATTTACAAACCAGTCCTATAACTATACAACTTATCAATTAACTACAACAAGTCACAAGTGCTCTCAATACACCCCATTTGTGTAGATGTATGTCATTGTGAATATTTATTTTTCGATTTTATTTTTTAACAGTGTGTAATGGTTTTCTCCTTCGTTTGATCTTCCAAAACTCCTCCTCCAACACATTGTGTTCTTTATAAAGTGACATGGTGGTATGTGGTTCTAGCGACTCATGGTTTCTAACACCTAATACGTCAAATATTTTTTACAAATGGAAAAAACATAAGAGTTATTTAAAAAAGAAAGGTAATTAGAATCAATACACTTAGTATAGTCGGTAATGTTGTTAGTATCTAGCCATGGGCTCCCAAGTTAGGATATTCCGTATGTGCTACATCTTGTTTTTAAAAATCAAAAAATTATACTTGTTCCAAATTAAAGGCAATGTAGCTTGTACTACCGCACATTATTGTCATCAATATTAATGAGCATGTTCATGAAAAAAAAAAGTTATAGGGGAAAAAAGAGCTCTCTGTTTTGAACTCTGGCCTATATGATGGAAACGCAACTCCATAACCCCTACGTTGCAAACCCGGCGTTGTACTTATCTTGCGTTGAATCTATAGAACAAAATACATTTTGCATACATGTACAAAAGATCGATCTTTTAAAAAAACAGCGCCTTCAAACCTTCGTGCCTAAATGAGTTGGCTGTGGCCCTGTGTATGCAGTATGATAATAAGATTGTTACAGTATTCTCTTAAATGACGACATTATTAATCTCTAAGCCCAATGAGATTGAGAGTTATGGTCCATAGACTATCTATAATGATGGGGAATCTTCAACCTAATTTTCTCTATAATGATTATGCTTTTGTGGATATATATGTTCACTCATTAGGTGGTTGAGACTTTCAGTAACTAAAATCATTAATTTTGGGTTAGATAGTATTTTAAAGTTAAGACAACTGATTTGACATATGCTCGATTTTTTAGTTAAGACAACTTTTGTGGATATATATATGCTCGATTTTTTAGCATTAGTGCCTTGAATGAGGATGTTACCTTTATGTGCTTGATCAAGTAAATTGTCTTAGGCAGTCAGGGGTACGACTACATCACACCATGACAAATAATAACATAGTAGAACACAAAAAGGAGAAAAATAAACTCATTACAGTAACTCACCTATACCATATCAAAGAGGTGATCATTCGTCACCCATATAATTTATTCAGGTTCTCAATTATTCAGTACTAAACAAAATGATAGAGAATTTGAAAAAAGTCGTGTAAGACGGGTAAAATGTTACTGGATTTATGACAGTATTTCTGTGTTTGAGCAGATGACACTATGATATTTTTAACTTATAATTGGGCAATTTCAAATTATTAAGAACATGAAAAGAGCCTTAATTAATCAAAGTCATAGTCCTAGGCTGTTCCGTCTCTTTTCAGATCACTCGTGGGGATGCAGACACCATAATGGTCTTCCATTATTAGCATATTAACAATAAGTTATTTAGTATAGAATATATAAATTATACATTAAGTACATACAGTAGGGTATTATTATCAATATTAATCACGCCGCCTACCACTAATGATCCTTTTGAGTTCAGTATATATTAATTTTAGTGATCCTAACTGTATCTGATGATTGATTCGGCTTGGCTGTATATAAAGTTGGCTTTATAAAAATGTTAGAACATGGGATCATATTAGAAGTGTTTTATCATTTATGAAGAAGAAAATTTCATGTTGAGCGGTCAAATGGAGAAGTAATTAAAGTTTTATCCGTACTTGTGTCAACTAAGCTTAGAAAATGCGTAAATCAACCCCATCTATTTATCCGTTCGTTTGAAATGTTAGAATTATTTTGATATTTCTAGCAATTACTAATACACTTCACCCCACCAGAACAACCCAATCCCCAATTCATCTAAAGTGAAAGTTATCGATTATAAAAGAAAGAGGCTATAAAACATACTTTATGTTTGATGGATGAAGATCTTTTTCTTATTCTCAAATTAACAACTTACTTTTTCTTAAATCCCATTTCTTAGTGGCGATTTTCAATTTTTTTATTTATTTATATGTATAATTTAAAATTTTCGAAAATATATACATTGATGGTCTACTTAATTAAACAAAATAATTGTTGCTGTAGCGGTAAAATTGCATTTAATGTAATGGAAAGTTAGGACTTCAATTCATGTTTACTGTTTTTTATCCTGCTTCCGCCACTGGTAATAAGAATCTATTATGGCCTTCCTTTACAAAATTCTACATAAATTTATTCGAAAACAATACTATAAGAAGTTGCGTCTCGATTCAAAATAGCTGCTTTAGATTCAGGGGCTCTTTCTATATCCGAACATGATGGAGAGATCATTTGTACCGACCAAGAAAAAATCTTTTGTTTTGATTCGAACTGTAATCACACATGGAATAACGGAAATACTTGGTTATCCAAAAGAAATTTTGTTAGAAATATGTTATATACTATTTTATAGCATCTTTTTCTTTTGTGTAATAACAACCGTTCTAATATATATAGTTGGTTATGCTCTACAACCCATATCCTAATTGACACTAAAACGGTTTAGGGTTCAAAAATCGCCAACAACGTACACTTTTTTTACTATGGTATGTCGCCGTATAATCGTAATTATATTTTCCAACGAGTTTGTGAAAGGATGTTCATGGTATGTCGTTTGGAGCTCCTAAAAGCAATTTGATGCCTAAAGCTTTCGGCAGACTATCGAGAGCTTCAACAGGGTGTCGAGAGCTCTCATGAGGTTCCAAGGAGGCTTTGATGGGTTGTGTGCTACTCTGACGGGCTTTTCAGAGTTCCAAGAGTTTGTTGGGAGCTTCGATGGCCTAACAGAAGCTCCGCTGAGACTCCAACAAGGCTTTGACGAGCTTTTCGCAACATTAATAGGCTGCCAGCTACTCTGACGGGATGCATAGAGCTCCGATGGGCTAGGCGGAACATCGTATAATATTTGACTAATCCCAAAAAGTTTAAAATAGAAAGAAAAAGCGAAAGTAGTGTACCATAACTTGTCGTAGCATCAGCAAAGCAAAAAACAAAAATAGTATACTCCTCGGGATTACTTGAAAATGCTGAAGTGCATATCTATTGATATGTTCTTTAGATGGTGCATATCAATTGGTATACACTTCAACGAGTATATTCTTATTTCCAATTACATGAATATCATTTTCTATGCAATGAATAGTATTTTTTTTAAAATTTCACACACACACATATGCAGCTTACAAAGTACACACTTTTTTCTAGTTAAAGGTCATATCATTTTTCAAAGCGTGTATTCTCATATTTTTTAAACTACACACTAGTTAATATGGACTTTAGAAAGTGCATACCAGTTAACTTCAGAATGTGCATAACAACATATATCGTTGTATTTCTAATGGCATGCGCTTCTAACTAGTTGATATGATGCGGTGTTTTATTTGACACTTTTTTTTCGATCAACTTTGATCACTCAAAATTTCACAAGAATTTCTAGCATAAATTACATCATTAAACAACAACATTGAATAATTGTTTGTTCATAAAATTCGGGTAAATACTTGTAATGGAACTTGCATTGAAAAAAAAACCAAACCCGAAGAGTAGATAGTAATCGACTATTCTCAAACCCAATATGGATTTACCCAAAACCTAAATCGTCTGAAATTCCGATCGGGTTAGATTTCAAACTCTGATGGGAAAATCGACCCCAATAATCAACTCAAAGGACCCAAAACTTCCATTTTACATAATTCGAACTAATGAGTCTTCATTACAAAAACAAACATAAACCCATCACTACGACCAAATTAGTAGGATTTAGAGACAAATTGTCTCTGAAATTCCTATCCGCTGTTCTAGTTGCAGTTTTGCAGTTAGGTTCTAAGTGAGGTTGCAACTACAGTTAGAACCCAGTGTATAAATGGACAGAACTGTAAAAAGTTAAATGTACGTAAATGAAATCACACGCACATTTAACAACGGAGTTCACCTAACTAGGCTACGTCTTCGGGGCACTTACCCAGATTATGATATTATAAAAAACTTACAATATAGGACTCAAGTCTTAACGAAAAACATTTAGACTCCCTCTAGGTTTTTCTGCCTATCTCTATATTGCTCCTACTCTATAACTATCAATTATAAATCAATGGCATCCCACCATTGTTTTCTTTTAAAGCTCACGTGTATTCTCTCTAGAAAATAAGTTCTTTATAATTTAGAACACACACATTTACAAGCTAACTTATCAACTATATAAGCAAGTAAAAACAATCTTCAATTTTCAATATCTTTTGATTGCTTTTTGACTTTGTTGATTGGCTTCAATCTTCCCATGCATTGCGTGATACTTCAGCATTGATTGACTCCAATCATCATTGGTTGATACCTGTTTAATAGCCAGCTTGATTGTAGGAGTTAGCATTGTCCTATAGCTAGGAATCATATAAAAAGATCATATCTTGAAAAGATATATTTTAGGTATTCATGTAAAACATTAACTCCTGATTTTATTCAATATTTAAACATATCATACTGAATTGATAAGGAACAAAAGATTGACACAAGTGATAAGGATTAGTATAAGAATGGAGATATAGAATTATAAATTTAAAGGAAACATAACTAATCTCTTTATACCTTTTAGGAAATCTTTCCTTACCACTTTGATATTCTCACTTAAATGCATATTAAACTTTTAGAATCATATGAGAATATATCCTACATGCTGTAGAATCAATTAACAATTAATAAATAACAGCTATGTAGATACACAGAACTAGACAGAATATTGCTGAGTAGCAGGTTGGAACTGTGGTTGCAACTGAGATTGCAACAAGTACTTGAAACCTGTTACTACTGACTTAGTAGGTTGCAACTGAGGTTGCAACTGCTACTTGGAACATGTCACTATTGACTTAGTAGGTTGCAACTGAGGTTGCAACTGATACTTGAAACTTGTCAATTCTGTCTTAGTTCTTAACAACAGTTAGGATTTATTTAGTGAAAAACCAATAGACAATAAACAATATTTAGACCAGAAATCTGGTCCTAACAATCTCCCCCTTTGTCATTGGTTTTGACAAATCAACTAAGTTTATAAACCACATAAATCCACCTGCAATTTCAATACAACATTTGTATTGTATCTGTTTTAGCTCCCCCTGCAAGTTAGAATTGCAGGCATATCATATAAGCACAATCTATATGCACACAGTAGGTTTTCAGACCTGTTCCAAGTTCAAATAAATTGCAGAATTATTAAAGCCAAACAGACACAGAATTGTCTTAATACATCATAACTGGAAACAAAATAAAGTCTTGAAACTTAAATAGTAAACTGAAAACAGAACAGAAGCAAATAAACTTTCACATAAGCAAATAAACTTTCTTCTTACTCCCCCTATTTGTCACAACCTTGACAAACTAGTTCCTAGGAATGTCTGACTGGGGTGGTCTTTCTCTGAGGGGTCTGTCCCTAACAACCTCTTCATGCTCATCTTCACTGCTTATAGATAGGCCATCATCACTGGGAGTTGCATCCCCATCACTGGCACCATCATCACTGTCACTATCACTTCCACTTTCTATAAGATTCTCCAGCAACTTTTTGATTTGATAGTCATCTGTATCCAGCTCAGCTCTCCTTTCTGCATTGTAAGCCAACTTTTGCTTCAAATACCATCTCACACCCCTCTTCTTTTCTGAAGGAGCATTAGATGTCTCTTCTTCTTTTTCTTTGCCCTTTTCACCAGATATGTCATTAACATGCCCTTCTTTTAGCAACTTAGCAGAAATGTATAGGGCAGATGGACAATCAGAGGAGGGTTCATTCATGATATTGATAGGAGAATTTCTGCCCATAGGATAAACTTGGCCTAGAATCATACTAGATATTAGGCAGGGGAAAGGAAGGAGAGTGGAAGTAGAATCTGTGTTACTGAACTCTCTTATGAGATTGAAGACATGATGTCCAAAGTTGATAGGCCTAGAATCCATGATTTTATAGAGAAAGGTAGCCATATCTTTACTAACTTTAGAGGGCTGTTTGGTTGGTGTCCAGTTAAATCTAGCTATTTTGTGCAAAACAGCAGCACACAGAGTGAGAGAGGATGTTTTGATGGAATTCCCATCAAACCTATTATTCCTGCCAGTTAGAACTAAGGCAATGACCTCAAAGTCATAAGTAGCATCTTCAACAGCTGGATTGGGTGTATTTAGGAAATCATTAATAAGTTTTGGAGTGAAATCCAAAGTAAGACCTCTTAGAAAAACTCTCCCATAAGCAGGGTTTTCCTCATCAAATACAATGCTACTGAGATTAGCATAGAATTCTTTAACAACAGAAGGAAGAAAAGATTCAGCAAAAGTAATTGTTTTTCCTAAACCAACAGCATGCAACAACTTTTCAACATACACCTGTATGTGTGGATAACTAACCAAATTGAGCCTCCTTTCACAGTGAATTTCTTTACTAGAAAAAGCCCTAAATCTCCTATAAGTTCTTCTACTCCAGAACTTGGGATCAACTGCATTGAATTTTTGATCATACTCAAACTTAGCAACAAAAGGAGCATTAGTAGTATCCCTCCTAGGACGCTTTTTAGTTCTACGTGTCTTAGGAGAAGAAGACTCACTTACCTTAGCCTTAGACCTATGGCTTGTTGAAGATTTGTTAGCAAAATCTCTAAGAGTGCAATCATCATCAGAATTGGGGTTATTAGACATGGTTGCAACAGGGAGGTTGGAACCGTACTTAGAACCTAGCAGTGGGCTTTACAGAGAGTAGGGTTTTACAGTTTAGAGAGAGAGAGAGTAATTTTGTAATGTGTAATTGAGTTTGGAGATAAAAAGAATTTTGTATATATAGCAATAAAGGCCATATCCTTTTGTAATTTGAAAGAGATACATGCAAATCAATTTTGAAACAGATTTAGCCAAAAATAAGGAAAGTTCTTATCAACAAAAATTTGAAAAAGAATAAACAGCTTAAATCACGAAGAAAACAGTTGGTATAAAGATAAACCCAGCAGTTAATACAGATAAACATTCCTTTCTAAACAGATTTATCAAAATTTGAAAAATCAAGAGTTGAAGCTTTGAAGGAAATTTGACATGATTGAAGATAAAGATAGAATAAGACAGATATTTAAGCTTTTGAAAAACGAAAATCTAGCAATTTACCCAAGAAAATATGTTTATCATAGAATAACTTTAATAAAGATTAAATTTTAGGAGCTTAAAATGAGCAAGTCCGTTTTTATCTCTACACAAAAATTAGTTTGATGACCTCAGCAAGGAAAGAGTATAAGTGATGTCAAAAATAACAAGACTTTGTCTTGACTGTTGTAAAATAGACTGAGGTTTGAACTGGTGTTGCAACTGAGCTTGCAACCAGTATTTTTAACACGAGGTTTCAACTGAAGTTGTAACTGAACTTCTAACCAGTTATTGAGAGAATGAGGTTTCAACCGAGGTTGCAACTGAGCTTGCAACCTCAAACAAAATGTGCACTTTGTGCTTGCAACTCTATTACCAGAGAGGTTTTCAAGGACAAGTTACCTCACATCTGTTTTTGAGACACCAAAAAGCGGCTTTTTCAAAATAAAAACACCATAGCTCAATTAAGACTTAACCTTAGAAATAAAAATTATTGAAGATATTCAATATAGACATATTTAGCAAGAATATTCAATTAGATTGATAATGACATACCCCTATGTCACTTCTTAATGATTCAAACTTGTTTGTATCAAGGGGTTTTGTGAAAATATCTGCTAATTGTCTTTCAGTTGAAACATGTTCTAAAATTAAGCTCTTTTCTTCAACTAGTTCTCTTATAAAATGATGCCTTAGATCAATATGTTTGGTTCTGGAATGTTGAACTGGATTTTTAGCTAAATTTATAGCACTTTTGTTATCACAAAACAGAGTTAATACTTCTTGTTTAACATTGTAATCAGTTAACATCTGTTTCATCCAAATTAATTGAGTGCATCCACTTCCAGCTGCAACATATTCTGCTTCAGCAGTAGACAAAGATATGCAATTTTGCTTTTTACTGAACCAAGAAACAAGGTTGTTTCCAAAATAAAAACACCCACCAGAAGTACTCTTTCTATCATCTATGTTTTCTGCCCAATCTGCATCACAGTAGCCACTAAGAAAATGGTTTGTATCTTTAGAATACCATAGGCCTAGATGAGGTGTTCCTTTTACATACCTTAGAATTCTTTTGACAGCTAGAAGATGAGGTTCTAAAGGATTTGCTTGATATCTGGCACAAACTCCTACACTTAAGCAAATGTCTGGTCTACTAGCAGTTAAATACAGCAAACTTCCAATCATGGATCTATAAAGACTGGGACAAACACTTTTTCCTTTATCATTTTTAGACAGTTTAAGGGTAGTACTCATAGGAGTTCTCTTTTCTTTACTCTCACTTAGACCAAACTTCTTAACAAGATTGTCTGCATACTTACTCTGACATAGAAAAATCCCTTTCTCATTCTGTTTAACTTGCAATCCTAGAAAGTAAGTCAATTCACCTCCACCACTCATTTCAAATTCATTTTTCATATCAGAAATGAATTCTTCTATCCTCTTATTAGAAGATGAGCCAAACACAATGTCATCAACATATATTTGAGCAACAATTATATCCTTTGTAGTTTTCTTTGTAAACAGAGTTTTATCAACTCCCCCTCTTTTAAAACCTTTTTCAAGCAAAAACTTGGTTAATCTATCATACCAAGCTCTAGGGGCTTGCTTAAGACCATACAAGGCCTTTTTCAGCAAATAAACATGTTCAGGAAAGTTAGGATCTTCAAATCCCTTAGGTTGACAGACATAAACCTCTTCATTAATCACACCATTAAGAAAAGCACTCTTTATGTCAAGTTGAAACAGTTTAAAATCATACAGACATGCAAGAGATAGTAGCATTCTAATAGATTCAATTCTAGCTACAGGAGCAAAGGTTTCATCAAAGTCAATTCCCTCAATTTGTGTATAACCCTGAGCTACCAACCTAGCTTTATTCCTGATAATCACTCCATCCTCATCACTTTTATTTCTAAAAATCCATTTAGTCCCTATAACATTTTTATTAGAAGGTCTGGGTACTAAAGTCCATACATCATTTCTCTCAAATTGAGCCAATTCATCCTGCATAGCTAGAATCCATTCACTATCTTCTAGAGCTTCTTTTATATTCTTAGGTTCTAACTGAGAGATATAACAAGCAAAGTGAACAACATTATTTCTTTTACCTCTGCTTTTCATACCTGAAGTAACTTCTCCTATGACATTGTCAAGAGAATGATTTTTCTGAGTCCTTACATAGCGAGGCCTGCTAGTTGACTGAGCATGAGAACTTTCTTCTTCTTCTTCAGATTCAGCAGCATTCTGGGTTTCAACTGCGGTTCCAACCTCAGTTACAACCTCAGTTATAACCTCAGTTGCAACTGGACTTCCAACCACTCTGGGACTTCCAGTTTGTTGAGTTTCTTCTTTCTCTTTTTCTGTAGTCTCAGCCTGTTCATCATCACCTGTAATCTCATCAACAATTTTTAGGTCATCAAATAACACATTATAAGATTCCATAACACAGTTTGTTCTTTGATTGAAGACTCTAAATGCTCTACTATTCTGAGCATAACCAAGAAAAATCCCTTTATCACTTTTAGAGTCAAATTTACCAAGATGCTCTCTATCTCTTAGAATGTAGCAAACACTTCCAAAAACTTGAAAATACTTTACATTGGATTTTCTACCTTTCCATATTTCATAAGCTGTCATGGAAGTACCTTTAGTAATATAAACTCTATTAACTATATGACAGGCAGTATTAACAGCTTCAGCCCAAAATATGTTGGCAAGTTTCTTAGAGTTAAGCATTACTCTAGCTATTTCCTAAATGGTTCTATTTTCCCTTTCAACTATGCCATTTTGCTGTGGAGTCTTAGGAGCAGAGAACTCATGACTTATACCTAAAGAGTTGCAAAATTCTCTAAACTTGATGTTTTCAAATTCAGTTCCATGATCACTTCTAATCCTAGCAATATTACCACTAGTGTAACCTTTTTCAAGTTGCAGTTTTAAGCACAGAGTTTTGAATAGTTCAAAAGTTTCAGACTTATCCTTTAAGAACACTACCCAAGAGTATCTAGAGAAATCATCTACAACTACCAAAATGTACTTCTTACCACCTATACTAGCAGTTTGCATAGGACCCATCAAGTCAATGTGAAGAAGTTCTAAGACTCTCTTAGTGTAGATTTGACTAGTACTTTTGTGAATACTTTTGGTTTGTTTGCCTATAGCACAATCACCACAGACACTTTGAGTTTTAGCACTAAGTTTAGGAATTCCTCTTATCAATTCCTTTTTGACAAGCTTATCTAAAGTTTTGTAATTCACATGCCCAAGCCTTTTATGCCAAATATCTACATTATTAGTAATGGCTTGATTACACCTACTTTGAGGAAATTTTTTTCAGCTTTTTCAAACACATAGCAGCTGTTGGTTGATCTAACTCCAGTTATGATTAAATCATTGTTAAGATTAGTAATTAGACACCTTTCTTTGTCAAATTTAACAGTCATTTCATTATCACAGAGTTGACTGATACTAATAAGATTAACTTTTAGACCATCTACAAGAAAAACATCCTCAATATTAGGCATTCCAGGTTTGTTTAAGGTACCTTTACCAACAATTTTACCTGTATCTCCACCTCCAAACACAATAGTGTTACCTGTAAGAATGGTGACATTTTTTAGGAGACTTGCAGTACCTGTCATATGCTTAGAGCATCCACTGTCAAAATACCAATCATTAGAAGTAACAGCATTCAAAGAGTTAATAACAGCTTTGTTGTTAGCAATTAAAGTTGCTTTTTCTTTAACTTTCCAGACCCATTTCAAATTTTTATTGACAGAAGCCAACCAGGTTTTCTGGGAAATATACTTTATGTTTCTTTTTAAATAGCACTGGATTTCAGAATGACCAGGTTTTTTACAGAAATTACACAACTTCAACCTAAAGTTATTTTTATCCCTAAAGCTATTCAGTTTATTCATGGTTGCAACTTTGGTTGTAACTGAGCTTCCAACCTTGTTTACATAAACCTGAGTTTTATTCCTGGTTGCAACTCTGGTTGCAACTGAGCTTCTAACCTTGTGGTCAAAATCATGAGTTTTAGCTTTAGCAAGAGCTTCAATAAAAGTAGTTTTTCCTGTACTTTTACCACCATAGTAACCTAGACCACTGATATCTTTGGAGCCTCTAGAATATGACAGCATGTCATCTAATTTATCTGAAGCAGAAACATTCAGCAATTTTATTATCTTTTTAGTTTCAGTAAGTTCAGCCAGTTGTAATTTAAGCTTCTCAGTAAGACTTTTAACCTCATCGTTTAGATCAACATTCAGTTTGCTTATGATCAAGGATTGTTTACTCAGACATTTATACTTTTCATACAGAACAAGGTATTGCTTAGTAATGTTTTCATCAGAAGGCTCTTCCTCATCACTACTATATGTTTCAAGGGCAGTTGTAACTGGGGTTGAAACCTACTCACAGTCACTTTCATAAGTAGGTTCTTTTTCAGTGATTATTCCCATGAAATTAACAAAATTGGAACCATCCTCTTCATCACTGTTACTCTCAGAATCACTATCACTATGAGTGGTTATATAAGCATTTTTGTTTCTTTTTAAAGTGTTTGCACACTCAGCCTGAATATGACCAAAACCTCTACATTCTCTACACTGAATCTCTTTAGGTTTGTATTCTTTGTTATCCTTTTATTTGGAATTCCACTTTCCTGTAGAGTTATTATTGAACCTAGACTCTGTCTTAAACTGGTTATCCTTTTTCTGAAAGTTTTTAGATGAACCAGTATCCTCCTCCTTTTTCTTATAAAACTTCTTGTACACCTTTTTTGCAAAGAAAGCTAGTTGTTCTTCATCACTCATTTTATCACAGGCATTAGATTCAGATTTCTTAGCTTGAAATGCTATTCCCTTTTCTGGTCTTTTATGTTTGAAGAATTTCAGTTCATGAGTACTTAGATTTCCTATGAGTTCTTCAAGTTTAAGATTATCTAAGTCAGTTGATTCTTCAATAGCTGTGACCTTAATTTCAAACCTTTCTGGGAGTGACCTAAGAGTTTTCTTAACAAGTTTAGCATCACTGTATTTTTCACCTAAGGTTCCAGCTTGATGAGCAATGTGGCAGATTCTACCATTAAATTGTTCAATGTTTTCATCTTCCTCCATTCTTAAGTTCTCAAATTGGGTAGTTAACTGTTGAAGTTTGAAAGCTTTTACTTTAGTGGTTCCTTCAAAAGTAACTTGCAAAATATCCCATGCTTCTTTAGCTGTTTCACAATGAGAGATATACCTGAATACGCTGAGAGTTACACCAGCAAAAATCAAGTTTATGGCTGTTGAGTTGGCACTTGATTTTCTGTCTTCTTCAGCAGACCATCTATCTTCAGGTAAGAGAATCAGTTCTCCTTCATTATCCATGGTAGTTGGAGCCTCCCATCCATACATAACAGTCTTCCATGCATGTTCATTATGCTGTTTGATGAAAGACCTCATTCTAATTTTCCATACTCCATAGTTTACTCCTCCTTCAAGCAATGGAGGTTTGTTGAAGGCGTTTCCTTCCCTCATTAAATCCATTGTTACTAGAACACAGGATCCACACTAAGTAAGATCTAGTGTGAAGCTCTGATACCAATTGAAATTCCTATCCGCTGTTCTAGTTGCAGTTTTGCAGTTAGGTTCTAAGTGAGGTTGCAACTACAGTTAGAACCCAGTGTATAAATGGACAGAACTGTAAAAAGTTAAATGTACGTAAATGAAATCACACGCACATTTAACAACGGAGTTCACCTAACTAGGCTACGTCTCCGGGGCACTTACCCAGATTATGATATTATAAAAAGCTTACAATATATGACTCAAGTCTTAACGAAAAACACTTAGACTCCCTCTAGATTTTTCTGCCTATCTCTATATTGCTCCTACTCTATAACTATCAATTATAAATCAATGACATCCCACCATTGTTTTCTTTTAAAGCTCACGTGTATTCTCTCTAGAAAATAAGTTCTTTATAATTTAGAACACACACATTTACAAGCTAACTTATCAACTATATAAGCAAGTAAAAACAATCTTCAATCTTCAATATCTTTTGATTGCTTTTTGACTTTGTTGATTGGCTTCAATCTTCCCATGCATTGCGTGATACTTCAGCATTGATTGACTCCAATCATCATTGGTTGATACCTGTTTAATAGTCAGCTTGATTGTAGGAGTTAGCATTGTCCTATAGCTAGGAATCATATAAAAAGATCATATCTTGAAAAGATATATTTTAGGTATTCATGTAAAACATTAACTCCTGATTTTATTCAATATTTAAACATATTATACTGAATTGATAAGGAACAAAAGATTGACACAAGTGATAAGGATTAGTATAAGAATGGAGATATAGAATTATAAATTTAAAGGAAACATAACTAATCTCTTTATACCTTTTAGGAAATCTTTCCTTACCACTTTGATATTCTCACTTAAACACATATTAAACTTTTAGAATCATATGAGAATATATCATGCATGCTGTAGAATCAATTAACAATTAATAAATAACAGCTATGCAGATACACAGAACTAGAAAGAATATTGCTGAGTAGCAGGTTGGAACTGTGGTTGCAACTGAGGTTGCAACTAGTACTTGAAACCTGTTACTACTGACTTAGTAGGTTGCAACTGAGGTTGCAACTGGTACTTGGAACCTGTCACTATTGACTTAGTAGGTTGCAACTGATACTTGAAACCTGTCAATTCTGTCTTAGTTCTTAACAACAGTTAGGATTTATTTAGTGAAAAACCAATAGACAATAAACAATATTTAGACCAGAAATCTGGTCCTAACAGTCTCTAAATGGTATCATTTGGGAACAAAACTAATTTTTGAAGGACAAATTTTTTTAAAAAAATTGTCTCCAAAAACAATCTCATACCAACTTAATGAGACAATTTAATTTTGTATCAAAATACATTTGGTAACATATTTAAATTGTCTTCTTATGTTGGTACCGGATTATCTTTGAAGATAATTAATTTTCTAATTTTGGTCCATAAACATTAGATTTGGGGAGAAAAAAAATATTTTCGTCTCTAAAAAATTATTTGTCCCTAATAAATACTATTTGGAGACAAATTTTGACCGTCTTCAAATAATTTGTCCCTATAATGTTTATTGTAGTGCACATATACAAATGAAAAATAAAAATTGAGTACTAATTCAAATTAGACACATACTTTATTCATATTCGTTTATTGTGGAAGGAGATAGGGAGATGGTAAAGAGACGGAGAAAGAGAGGCAGAGAGACGTGAAAAAGGGAGAGCGTGAAAGAAATATAGAGATTTTTTTAATAAAATTGTTTTTGGGAAGCAATAATATTTGAAATATCACCTATTTAAAAGAAAGTTTTAGAAGTTTTATGTCAAATATATAATAAGAAAATTTAACTTGTTTCACTTGTAATGGCTCGTTCTACACATTTAATCGACGTGGATGCGTTATAAATTCTCACGTAAGCGTTTTGGTCACGCCTTTGCATGCTAAATCTTAATTTATACTTTATAGTGAAACTAAATTAAGAAGGTTGAAATTGACACAAAGACCAAAAAAAGAACATGGAAAAGAGAATACAAAGACAACTAATTAATCTAGAGATAGTATTGATTGGAAAGGTTTGAGAGTGTATATTAATGTTGTGACAGTGAGGACCAACTCAAAGTGTTATTAGTTATATTATATAGCTGTCAATCTCATTATACAAACCTTCCCACCACACTCTCTCTACCATTACAGCAAATTATAGTTTGCACTTGTCGGATCCCTTATTCTTCTTTTTCTTTACAAATTACATTAATAAAAACTGTCAATTCCTATATACAGTCTATCACTCTCAGCCTCTAGATGGTTTCTCCTAAAGGGTATGGAAGTAAAAGAAAAAAACTTATGAAATTATGATTCTGTTATTGTTTTGATATTAAGTGTTTGAATTGATGCAATGGCTTACCAACATTATCGATCACCATTTGGCGACACGACTTATACCAAGATTTTCGTCGGGGGTTTGGCTTGGGAGACACATACGGATGTAATGCGGGAGTATTTCGAGCAATTTGGGGAAATTCTTGAAGCCGTGATCATTACTGATAAGGATACCGGAAAGTCTAAAGGATACGGATTTGTAAGTCATGATCGCCACTTCTTTTGATATTTTTGGTTATTGTCACTATCGCAATAATCTAATGAAAGGAAAATGCAGGTGACTTTTCGTGATCCTGAATCCGCAAGGAGTGCTTGCGGCGATGCCAACCCTGTGATCGATGGGAGAAGGGCGAATTGTAATATTGCTGCACTTGGTAGACCCAGGCCTTCTCCACCAAGAGGTGAATATACTCGCTCTTTTTACATTAATCTTATCAAAAGGTTAACTATACTGCTATGGCTCTGTCATCTTACATTTGCTCACATTAAATTGTTGTTGTATTTAAAGTTGAAACTGATTTCATCCCAATGTTAGGACTTGGACCATTAATTTGATATCAAGAGTTGTGTTTCATCATTTTGTTATGATATATTTTTTTGTTAGAACAAGTATTTCGTTTTTTATGTGAGTATATCTTGTAATGAATTGCTATAATTAAGTTCATTTAGTAGAATTTTAAGTAATCACTGATGTAATTGTGTAAAGGTTATGCATAGTTCTCTCCGTAACTACCAATTACTTGATGTTGATTCCGTCTAATTTAGAGAGATCAAAGTTGTCCTCGTGCGAATTTTATTTTCCCATTAGACAACACAATCACTTTCTTTTCATTATAACTCTGCCAAGTTTCATCTGGTTTTGAAGCGTTATTTTTCAAATTAATTGCACACTTGTCTTATTTATGTAAACTTTGAATAACCAAATTATTGCGTGACTTTAATTTACAACTTTATTCACATGATACAAACTTTTAATTAATTTGGGATGTAACAAATTTAATTAATTTCTTTGTTCTTTTATGAAAATGCAGCTGGTAGAAATCAAGGTGGAATGAGTTCATATAGTCATGGAGGAGGAGGAGGAGCATCACCATCTTCATCAAATTCATCTTATAATACAAATAGCAATATAAGTATAATTAACAGAGTGCCAACACCTGTAGCACCCCCACCACTACCACCATCTGTCATTTATCCACCTTATGGGTAAGTGACTTGCAGCTTTCATCTTTGTTGTATTTGTCAGAATTTATATTATACACACACATACATTTTTATGATGCACAGTTGCACACACACCACCACCATGCACTAGTCTAGTTTGTATTTTTCACTTGGTTAATTACACTAGTTTCGGTTCTAAAGTATGTGAAAAAATATCTCCATTTAGAAAAAAAAAGGAATTAGGGAGAAAGATTCATATTTTACAAATGATTTATTTCTTTGTCAGAATTTATAAAGATAACATATATGGTCCAATACTACAACATGACGAATGCGTGTCGCAATTAAATATATGGAAGACAAATAGAAATTTTGTTTAAACTATATGAACCTTTGGTGGCAATAATTCATTTGCATATAAGGTTACAGAATGGTCCATTTGTCTGCTCAGCAATGCCAGGGCACAGAATTGACAGCTAATTACATATTGTTTTCTTCCGTAGTAATTTCCATTTTTAAATTTTTATTGGATGAATTGTATAGTTATATATTTACTCATTCTGCATTTACTCCTATAGTAATAATTGACGCCCAGAAAAAGGAAAAGGAAAACCACTACGCGTATATTAAATGAGTTGGCATGCAATTGGTTTGAAAGCGAATGACATTTGTATTTAGAAAACAGGAATACAAGCTTCTGTAAGAAAGCTGCATGTTGTATCAATTTTGCATAAGCATTTGTTTGCGCTTTTTTGTTGCATAATTAAATTAAGAAACTTCAATATTGGGTAGAATTTGGTCAAAGTGTCTTTTTGGCCAAATAACGAATTTCTTAGTGTCAACCTTAAATTTTGGAAGAAAACATCTGGTCAAGATTGTGATGGAACCTAGGTATTTCAAGTTCAGTTACAATTGACTACAGAATCTGTTGACAAGATGCATATTTTTTTATACTTATTTTTGGTCACAATGTCAGAATTACAGATGAGTAGGGAAAGGAAAAAGAAATTTTGCAAAAAACGTGACTGCATATAGATAATAGTTCAACATTTCAATTTGGGGCCGGGCTGAAACGGCTTATTAATATCAGTGGGCATCATTTACACAGTAACGAAATTATGCAAAAACCTTTTATTTTTTATTTTTTTTATTTATGCAAACCTATCAACATATATAGATACATTCTTTTTTATGTTATACAACATGTTCGTAGGTTCTAGATCAAGTGATACTATAATTTCCTTTTTAGGTATCACAAATAGGAGCATTTGCGCAATAAAAATGTCAAGAGGACGAAACGATAATTTTTAAAAACATAGGACATGACAAGTCAATGACATAAGCACTACGACTTAAAATATACATAGTATTCATTTATGTAAATTGAAATATATTAACCGAAACAGAGATGTATTCCATTTTTTAGATTGTTTAACAGTTTTTTTTTTTTTAATTTTAGGGTAAAAGGAAAAATTTCAGAATTAATGGACTTTTTGAAATATTTTTTTTGTTTTTCTATTCCACACGACCTATATCTTCATATCCAAACCGTATCCCATACTCCGATGCTCGGCTCTCTAAAAGTGCTTATTTTGGAGTTCGCCGTGCAACATAAGGTCATTTTCTCTACATAGCTTTTGTGGATTGGGCCATAGATTGTGATGGTAGATCACTAGATTTAAATAATGCAACTATGCCTCTATACAGACTCTTATTATATGGAGTATTCGATAAATATTAAATAAGTTTGCACATAAAGTTCTGTTTAATGGTAGTATAAACATATGACACTAATTGTCAAAGAAAAAGAAAAAGGAATCCACATTATTCTCTGAAAGTCTTTTACTCCTACGATTTAGTTTATTCTTTACCAAAATAATGTTTTCACATAAATATACGAGACTTATGGTAATGCAGTACTCCCCACACTACCCAAATAAATGCGTGTTTAGTCCTTACTTCCTCATGTAGTCAATTTTAAAGTATTAGCCTTTTTCTAATAAATGTGTTGTTTCATATAAATTGGCGAAACGAAACCAAAGTGCTATGTGTACAACTCAATGATGGAGATTTCATTGAGCTACACAGCTTTTGTTTCTCTAAAATTTTATTTTTTCTACCCGTATTTGATCAAGAGTCAAAATCAGTTTTCATATCTAGGAAAGAAACAAATTTGAGAAGATGGTATATTTATAAACTAGCATCTCTCATCTGTTAAAAAAATCATCGACTGTTGATCAATAGTCTGCTAGAACTTTTATAGTAATGATATTATAGATGGCATCAATTTCCACATTTCCATCTTAAACAAAAATACATGTAGGGTAAGTAGTCTGTGACTTTTTGACCTTTCCAAATTTGTTGAGTAATTTTAATTCACTTTACTGCTTACGTGACCAAAATGTTTAGAGGTTTATAACCCCATGTAGAATTCTACTCAAGGCTACTCCCACCGAGTCCCCATAATTTTATTTATTTATTATTATTATTATGATTTTAAAAAGCGTCTATATATAGACAACTAAAATTAGCTCCAATTAATATTAATTAAATCTCAGAATGGCATGACTTTAGGCATTCATTGTTTCAAAAAAACTAAAACATTAGGTGACATCATTCTTTTCAAAATTTGTTAAGTACAAAACTTGGCTGTACCATCTTGTTTAACGGCTGATTAATTAGATGCCTGTAGACCACATGCATAAACAGTCCAGTCACATTTATGTTGAATTCTATTATGTCTCTTTGTGCTGGTTTACTAAGACATGAATGTAAATATTTAATTTTGCACATGTATAACAGTGTAAAGTCCGCCTGAAAAAAATTGAACAGCTCAACATAACTAACGATATGGTTAGTGTCAGTTGTTTTCAGATTAAGGGACCACTAGGTGACTCAAC
Source organism: Primula veris (assembly GCA_963682055.1). Taxonomy (NCBI): domain Eukaryota; kingdom Viridiplantae; phylum Streptophyta; class Magnoliopsida; order Ericales; family Primulaceae; genus Primula; species Primula veris. The sequence goes on along the minus strand of OY821743.1, from coordinate 21,240,928 downwards.
CTACGTCTTTCATTTCACATGAACTAACTTGGCAATAATACCTGAAAGGGTTAATATATAATTCATAAATTTCCTTCCATTGTACGTGTGTTATTTTATCCAATCCCCACAAAATTATTTTGTAGACTTATATGATGATGATGACACGTAGGGTGTTCACGGTACGGTACGGGTTGGAACGGTTTTGGTCAAACCCAAGTCCGGACCATGTTGAAACGGGTTAGTAAAATAGAATCTGGTCCGGACCAATGTAAATTTATAGACCAAACTAGACCAGGCCAATGGTCTGGTTCGGTTTCGGATTGGGTTTCGGGTTCCACGGTCTGGTTTGGTTTCAGATTGGATTTCGGGTTGTCACGGTATCACAATAAATACAACATAATAAATTATATTCGAAAATGAAAAAGTCAACAGAAAATCTATAAAACTCAACAAATGTTATAGTTGTAATTAAAAAAAATTAAATGAATGAGATAAATCTATATTTATTATACTCAATGTATTATATACTTAGTTATTTAATATTTATAATTAAGTGGTTTTAGTAGGCTTAACGGTTTTCACGGTTCGGTCCGGATTTGATTAGTTAACCCTAGGCCAGACCATTAAGAACAGTTTTGAATTTTTCTAAGCCAAATCCAAAGTATATAGGTCGAAAACCCGGACCAGATCAGACCAAATCAACGGATCGGTACATGTTCACCCGTTCATGATTTTTTTAACAACATAATGACACATAGTGGTATAGTCTAAACAAGTACTAGAATGAAGTATTCTTAGGGATTTCTTTTCTATGTATTTAATTTAGTAAATTGCTTCTCACCTTCGATGATTTTAATAAATGTATCTACCACATGCATTTGCAGGTATGCAACCTACCCACCGGATTATGGGTACCATCAAGTAAGTAAATATTGATATTTCTCTTTGCACAATACATGTCTTCCATATTGTAGTTTATGTGGGTATAATTTATCAATACACCGTTTAGGTAACTTTCTAGGATCGAGAAAATAGTCGTTAGATCCTTAACTTACACTATAAACATAATGGGAAGACGATCATTTAGTACGTAATTTGTGACTTTATTATCAAAAACCCATGGTCAAAATCTATTTAAGCAATTTGTAACTTCAACATCAACATCAACATCAACTAAACTATCGAAAATTGAAACTTAAAAACAAAGGTGTAGGTTTTAACAGAATCCAGTGCAACATGGAGTCGCAAGGTCGGCGACTCCGTAATAACAACTCTAAGAAACTTAAATTTCAATATTTCCTAATTTCTATAAACCATACATATTCTAAATGTAATTATGTATAACATATATATTTTGTTACCAATTGATGCAGGGTCTCCAAAACCAGCAACTACAAGCACAATACTACCACAACCCATATGCCACATCTTCCTCGCCTATAGGCTCTCCTTATTTTTATGGATATAATCCCATGCAAGCATCAAGGGGAACATATCCTCCACCCCAGGCGCAACGTATGCCAGGGCCACCTTACGTCTACTATCCTACGCAGATGGAGGGATCCTTCACCCCTTTCTCACCGGTGCCTTCTCCTCCGATCTTACATCCAGCTCCTATAAGGCACCCTATCCCCTCTCCATCTGGTACTTTTCTTGCCAAAGTATTATTGAGAGTATTTATAATTATTGTTTCTATTTTATTACAGTCAAATCATAATATGAAATTCGTACTTGGGTCTGTTTTATGGTAACCGCATTGGTAAAATAAGGGTATAAATGCACTTTAAGTCTGTTCCAAGGCAGCAGCATCCTGTGGACTTTTTATCAATTTTAGTAGAAACACAGTTTATTGTGTCCCATTGAATGAGTCATGAGAAAATAGTGTTTCCGTTAAAGTAGTTAAACATAATTCTTCAAAACAAAATTCTTTAAAACTATTTCTTTTTGTACTACACCAAATAAGTTCTTTAATTTTAGCATTGAATCATGGTGTTTTAATATACTTTATGATCTACTTAACTCTAAAACTCTTCCTGTACAGTTTAATAACTCATACAATTTTATTTTTTCTTCAATTTAGTATCTTTTGCTTCGAAAAAAGTTGTTTAAATCCCGGTAAAGTGACCGTCATCACGACTGTCTATTTCTGTTAAGCAACTGACAAGAGGATACTAAATTTGACAATGTTGATAGTTAAATGTACTAATTTATTTTGTTCGTAGTAGTAGAACTGTAGAGGGTACTGAATTGAAAAAAATCGTATTGTCGGGATATTACACTGTTTAGTCCTATAGCTTCACTAATACTTCAAATCACTAACAACAAACAGCTATTAAACTGTCAAGAATTCAATTGACCACCTAAGGAAGTTTTCCAAAATGTATAATGTATTTAAGTCAAAATTGTCAAATGTAAAAGCTTGTGCATCCAAATCAGACATTTCTAACAAAACACTTGAATGTCTGTCCTAAGGACAATATTCTCAATTCCTAACTTGTGTGCCGATACCTGATTTTCCAACATTAGTTATCTTTCTTTCTAGGTAAAAACCCTAATTTTTAAAACCCTAATTGAGTTATTTGGCTAGTACATTTTTTGTGTGCATATATAGCACCCCACCAACCTAAATTGGAACCCACCAGCACGTGAGATTGAGCTGTCAAAAAGTATTATATAGTAAGGGGACGACTAATCATGTGTTGGTCAATAGACAGTCAAAATGCCAGTGGTGCAAAAGTATAAAGTAACAGTAACAGTCATTCGACACGCAAATACAACACTACATATGTGTGTCTGTGTGTGTGCATGTGAATTTCAATATGGGGGTGCTGCTTTTGCAGAGTCAAATTGGTCCTCAAAATATTTCATAAACACACACTTGCATTACTTTAAAGTTTTAAAGAGATTTTAATAACTAGTACTTGTATATATGTGTATTGTACATATATTTGAATTTATGAATCCGTATGTGTGTATACAAATGCTTTAGTACTCCCTAGGAAAATGATAAAGAAGTCATACGCAGATTAGTTATATACATTTTTTAATTAAGGATTTAACATATAACTTTTGCATTCGACCTCAAATTGAAGTTCGAGATAGATTGTATTTACAGTGGCATACACTCTTTATTATGTTTTCTTTTGGGTTATTGCATGCAAAATTAGGTTCCCCCACGTTGTATGGACTTACTCTTTTATCGTTAAGCAACAATTTACATTCAATGTCCCAATTATATAGCTTGTGGATATTCTGAACCTACAAGTTTTTCCGGTGCCAGATTTACAAACTCCACAGCATATGTCGATAACAGAAGTTTCAACCGCTACATCAGAAAGCCCAAGGACCTAAACGATGCGTCATCAATCGACAACTATTGCAACTCTGAAATGTTCGAATTAAGTGTACAATCTTCAAAACTAAACAATGTTCTCCTCTTACTTTATCATGTTTACCTAATTTTTTATTTTCATCTCTTCACAATTTTTTCTCTAGTCCATAGCTAGCCGAAAGTAGCTAATGTTAAGAAGTGCTACAAACGGTTAACTGATATTCTGTGATTGCAACAGCTATAATCAGGCAAAGATGGACTAGTCATTATCTTAAGCATAATTTTTTTTTAATTAAATTTTCTACTACTGCTGAAGAAATTTTTGATCTTTTTCTATATCATGTTGTTGATCAGGCTCTTTTTCCTTTTTACCGTACAAATGCTTGATTGTTTCTTCAATGTATCGATGACAATCTAGATTAATGGTGTTGCCTTGGAATTAGTATCCTTTTTCAGCATGAACCGGAATAAATTTATTCAACTACCTTCACAAAATTTGGGAATTGAGTCACTGCAAGAAAATGTCAGGTTTCTCGATCCGTTTCTCAAAACTGCTGATTGTTGTTATGTGAGTGTCGCTAAATTTGGGAATAATTAGTTGTTATTCTGTAGCAAAAATGATCCGTTCATATATTTACGGTGAGAATTAAGTGCCATCTGGCATTTGATACAAAGCCTCAACATGAGTCATTCGAACAAACTGATGACCAATATTCTGCCCATGCATGAAATAACTCTCACATTTTCGACTTCCTAGAAAAAAAAAGGCAATTAAATGATACTTTAAACACTTCTCGACAGTTCGAACTGTTATAAACCTTAGTATGTACTATATATGTACACTTGTTTTCGGGTGATAAGGGAAACTCCTGCAATGCTCAAACCCCTGGAGCTTAAACAGCTACTCCCTAATGAGCACAATATCATGATGACCATTTACCATGACTCAAGTATTTAATCAGATTACATATTGCTCTCATGGAAACTTGACTTCAGTGCTTGCCCGGTAACATCCGTTGCCTAAGGCAAAAATTGCCTGAAAATCAAATCAAAATACAAAAAAGTAATTTGTTTAGCGAAAGATTATTGAAGCTTCAGCTACTTTGTTGAAATACTAACTATCTAACCGTTGGTGTACAACACAATCTAGCTAACTTAATTGTTATTAGACAATTTATAATATACAATCACAAAAAGCATAAAAATCTGGCCTTGGGTTGCTCGTATTTAGTTCCGGAGGAGGTTACTTCAAGCCTCGCCTTACCCGTCTTCGACATGGGCCGACCTTAACATACTGAGTATGGATAAGTCAACATTGCAGTAAATGTGCATACAATGTAAATCGATCTATCACTCATATAATCGAAATGGTTTTTGGTATCATATCTCTAAAATCTATTAATATATCACTTTATCCTTGATTACACTTCTGGGCGTACCTATTCACATCTGTGACTTTTTTAAATCCATAAATGTTCGTCCAGCGTCCTGTCATGTAACTCATATAATTAAAGTCGTCTCTGAATTCCTTATTAGATAGTTTATTTAAGTACATGATCTTCAAAACAAAATGCATCTATCTTGTAAACACCATGTAAACGCATTTTGATGTGTTTCAAACTTGCAAGTCAACTCGCCAAGGGTGATCCTCTTCAATTGTGCATCAAGACTTGGGCCATAAATATCACATTAGTGTCTTGAAATGGTTTTCATCGCCACGATTTCATCACCCTCCTGAGACAACTCTTTTCCCCATGTTGTTGTTGCTCTCAGCTCATGCCATCCGATTAACGCAGTTTGTTCAGGGGTCCTGGGTGACATATGTGTAGGTTGTTGTCGGCACGCAGTGTTGGAACTGGGGTGGTTCCAAGGGGATCCCCATTAACCACTACAACACAACAGCAATACAGCGACGGATTTTTCCGTCGCTAAAACGTGAAATCCGTCGCAGATTGGCTCTTTGTGACGAAAATTTCCGTCTCTGATTTCCGTAGCTAAAGTGCTTGTGGCTAAATGTTTGCTACGGAAATCTTATTCCGTAGCTATTTAGTGACATTATAGCGACGGATTTTCCGTCTCTAAATTTTGTATTTAGTGACATTATAGCGACGGATTTTCCGTCTCTAAGTTTTGTATTTAGTGACATTATAGCGACGGATTTTCCGTCTCTAAGTTTTGATGTTGCTACAAAATTCCGTAGCAAAAGTCTCACAAAACCAATTATATAGAATAAATTACAATATAAATATAGTATAACAATGAATAGTTACCCACGAATATACGTGGCTATTCCGTCGCAATTTTTTTTATTATAATATATTTTTTATTTTGATATTTAATTTAATATATATTAGAAATTTATCAATATGACAAACCCGTGCCAATTCCGTTACACTAGTGTGATTATTTAAATAAAAAAATATTTTAATACAATTAACAGAATTAATTTTATTAATTAAATAAAAAATAAATTTATTAAGTAAACATTAATAGATATAAATAAAACTAATCCACAAGCCAAATAACATGCTATAATGATAAACAAAATTTAACTGAATTCATATTACATAACAGTACCGATACTAGCAAATATTACATGCCCAAAATATTAAAATGTCATAAAAGGTTCACATACTTCCATGACCCACTAAACATCAACGGTTCCTATGCAAGTAAGATTACATGCCCAAAATACTAAAGTCATAACCTACTCAGATGTTTCGCATACTACCATGACCAATTAAATATCAACGCTACCGATACTTACAAGATGTATGCACAAAACATTAGTCATAACCTACTAGGATAAGTTCTCATACTACAATAACATAATAGATACTAAGCATCGTCATAAACACCAACATTACGCTCGCCACCGCTTTCAACACTTTCCCCCGCACCATTCTCACCTCCGCGGTTACCGAAATCGGATTGATCTGCTGGCGCATCTCGCGACGGTTGTGTGTTTTGACTGATACGTTGCAACAATGATTGGACCACAACTGGCATTTTCTCAGAAAAAGCCTGATTAACTAGGCGTGTCACTAGCTCCGTCATTTGGTCTGGCGTCATCGTAGTCGGAACTGATGCAGCAGATGAGCAAATGGCCTCATCATTCAAAGCAGACACTACATTACCTATCCCATATACTCGACCCTTAGATACGCCTCCAAGCTTAGCCATAACTTCAAGAAAAACCCGGTTCTCGTCGATGACTACTGGCTCACCTCTAGCCTCCATATCTGTCGCAAGTTCACCCATTCTAGCCTCAATTTTTTCCTGTATTGAAGATGTAAACCATATGCATAACAAAGAAACATCGAGCGAGTATAAAAAAAAAAAAAAAGAACTAAGGGCAATCTAAAAGCACACTTTACTAGTGTCCTAATTTAAGCATTAACGTATAAATACCACTCCGAAAATCTAGACATAAATAAATCACTTGACAGTTTCATAAAAAACATGTTAAATTCATAGCAAGAACACACTTTATTGTTTGGTTTAAATCATGGAAGAACACACTTTAAATACATAGAATGAAGTCAAATTCTTCACAAAACAATACACAGAACACACCATTAAAGTTAATTTGACTGCACCACTAAAGTAATAAAGTTGGGTAATCAATTAGTGACAAAAGTATGAAGCCAAGAATGAATATCGCAATAAAACCGCAATCAAGAACTACCGAACACGACCAGAACAGATGTTCACATGTTTATCATCACATCCTCAGAAAAAAATGAGATCTAATGTAACAAAAAATCACAAAAGAACTGACGATCATCGATTGTACATAATTGCATTTAGTAGTCCTCATTAAAGAAGTAAATGAAGAATCGTCCTAACACTGGAAAAATGAAACAGCAAGCAAGCACTACCGAACACGACCAAAACAGATGTTCACATGTTTATCATCACATCCTCAGAAAAAAACATCCCGGTTAGCAAACAAGAAAGGAAAAGCAAGCAATTTCTATGTAGCTCCATTTCTTCACAAAAAAAGCAGAACTACGAAAAACGAAAAAATGAAATCAAAAGACAAGTAGTGCCTGACCCGCTGTACATTAAAAGAACACACCAATGAGCTGCATTATAATTCCAGAAACTGAAATTGAGTGAAATGTTGTTTCATTAAAAACAAAACCTCTCACACAGCGTATGTTTCCGGCTTATAAAACTAATTCACGTATAATTACTCAATGATAACCCACAGAAGAACAAAAATATTGAGCACACACCAAGATGAAAATATTTCCAGAATGCATGCATGGTTCTCAACTTCTAGCTTTAAACATATTTAAAAATTTAAGAAAACTAACATTGATTCGGGCGGACTTTGGGTCACAGAACACTTTGGAATACAAGTGGAGTCGAACTTCGTCAATGTGAAAAAATTGAGTGTTTTTACACATTCTAGCAGAACATGGGCACCTAATCATATTTCCATTCAGACATTTACCATTTTTAACTACAAAATTTATGAAATCATCTACACCTAAGCGAAAATGTTCCGAAAGGCCGCCATCAGGACCTATCCGTGCATACATCCATTGCCGAAGAATTTTACTCATTTTATCCCTGAACAAATATGTATAATCTTCTTAATATACTAAGTAAAGTAAGACTAATTTAATCAAATATAGTATATTAATTAGTAAGATGATAATCATTGTATAATCATTTCACATTTTAACTTGCATTGTATATTGTATGCTTGCGTTTATTTTAAATGCTACATGATTAAATGCTACATGAATATTTGAAAATATATGAAAATGTATAATGATTAGCATTTAACAACATTAAATTTGTTGTATTAACTATCATAATAAATGGTATAAACCTGTAATAATTTTTTTTTGGAAATAAACTTATCTAACGAATTTGTATTTGTAAAGTTTGAACAAAATTTGTCAACTATTTAAGCAATATATAATTGTGTAAGTAGACAATCACATTAAAAATATGATATCAAATGAATCCATAATAATAAATTACATCAACCTTTCAAAATTTGTTAAATACTGTATTTACAATTGTTTTTCAATAGAAAAATAAAAGACCAACACATATTGTATCAATTAAGTTCTGTACATCTAAAAACATTTATTGGTACTTCAAATTTAATTGATCAAATATTTTAATATTCATACCATCTTTTTAAAAAGGTTTCTAAAAATAAAATGCTAATTGAGTCGGTGATTAATACACAATGTAAAAAAATTGATTTCTTTAGTATTAAATTTTTACTTGTAGTTGACTAGAAAAAAAACTTCCGCCTTGTATTTAATGTGTCAAGTCATGAAAATTGACATATTTTTGTTGAATATGGTTCCATAGAATTAAGAAAGTGTTTAATAAATCACATTAAAAATTAGGTGGACAAATATTTATTATAAAATACAATTAAAATAAAATAATGATTAGACAAGTACCTTAATTTATGGATATATGGAGATATGGAGATATGAGAAAATGGGGAAATGGACGGTATATTGTTAAGATTGAGAGAGAGATATCTTTGTAATAAATGTGTGGATGTGAAATAATACTATCTTTACAATTGAAATAGCTATGAAATAGCGAGTAAATAGCTACGGATCTTGTGGACCCAATGACCACTTATTGAAGTCATTTAAATCAATTTAAATATATATTTTTTAAAAATAATATGCAAAAATAATAGCTACGAAATAGCTACGAAATAGCTTGAGAACTACGAATTATTTTCAACTCCCACCGACACTCGGTCAACTCTTTTTTTTTCATAGTTAATCCGTCGCAAATTTGTATTAAAATTTCACAAATCAAAATCCATCGGAAATCCGTAGCAATTTCATCGTTATATACTGTGACGGAATTTTCGTAGCTAATTTCCGTCTTCGTTTAGCTGTTTTTTTGTAGTGAACAGAAGTTATGCAATGGTATAACGGTAGAGTGGTTTATTAACAAACTGCATGTCACAGGTTTGAATCATTTCCACTGCTTTATTTTGCTTTGACTTTTTAATTATACCTAAATACCAACCACATCCCTCAAAAAGTCGAGTCCTGCTGCCGGCACGGCTTGTCATGTTGCTTGACTTGGCCTAAAACCCATGACTGTTTCCCAACTCTCAATGCAGAATAAATAATCACCTCGTCCATCTGAAATTCCATCGTTATTGCATTGAAAAGTGAAATTTACTAAGGCTTATAATGACATTTGTTATGCTGTTTCAGTGTCAACTGACATGAATTTTTGGAATTGACTACTAATCTATACGAAGTTTAAAGTGAGCACAAAGTAAATAATAAAGACTGATTCATGATGGAGTTTTGACCTAAACTCTAGCTTCACCATCTAGATACGGGATGCTCACCCACCCGATATTGTTATATTATACATGCACTAACTTATAATCACCTAATGACTTTGTCTCTCTTTAAAAACTTTACAAAGTAACTATCACTTAATAAATGATATCCCACCACAATTTAATTCTTGATCACACGTGTGTTCCTGAAATTGGGTGGGCTAAGTTGGGATACATCGTGATGACTTTTCATATGCAGAAAGAAAAAATGATACATTTGAGGGAAAAAATATTTTTTTTACAATTTTGTTAGGGACAATCCTTAAAAACTTATAAGAAGCAAATCATAGTATTAACAAAAAGTGCTACTGAACCTCAAACCATCCAAATCAGACCCCACCCCTATTCACCCTAAACCCATAATAGACCCACACTGAATCTCGGACTATCTCGTCGGAGTTTTGTCGGATCTTCGACAAACTCAACAAAGTTTCTCCAGTGAAGTCAAAAAATGGGTATGCATTTGAGAATGAATAGTTTTGAACTGCATGAAATGGGTATGCAATTTTACGAACGTGTATACTCTAAGTCAGCCTTCCAATGACATCAATCAAGGTTCTTCGAACCTTTGGTGCCGGTGACAATGGCCACAAACGGAATGCACTTTCACGAACGGGTATGCACCTTGATGTACGCCCGACAACCTCGTTAGAGGTTTGCTGGACCTCTCCGGATCTCAAATAATGATTGACAACCAATAGACAGGGGGAGGAAGATAGCCCCAGTTGGGTCGAGATTGGTTGAGAAGAATCGCAGAAAATTGTAATGAGTTTTATATGAAATAAGACTACGAATCCACTTTGAATACAAACAAAGAAGCTATAAGTAATACAACTATGAAACTCATGAAAAGTTTGATCCTGACTCATGATGAAGGTTGGCGGTATGCTTAACACATGCCAGTTGGACATGAAGTAGCCTAGACAGGTAAGGGACGCATAAGAACTGGCCCTTAGAAGACGTTCCAGTCATGCAGGGACGAAAGCAATGCTTTTTGGCATGCGGTAACGTAAGGAGATTGAGAAATCCCACTTACTTCTTTTCTTTTCCTCGTTTGTTGATTGACATTTGATAGTATCGTGATATGAAATTCTAGATGCTTAGTTCTGAACGCAGTTACGCAGTTTAGTTACAACCATGTTGTAACTAAGTTGTAATTAAGTTGCAACTGGATAATCAAATAAAATTTAAATAACACAAGATGTCTGAATACAAAGTTCATCTTAAATGTTATGACCGCCTCTCCGTAGTACTCACCTAATACTTTATTGATATTATTTAACAACTTGGTGAAACTCAACACTTAAAATATGATCTCATTTAAGCCGTCTCACAATTCTTTCAGCTAAACAACTCTCAAAACTCAAAGGTCTCCTACATAGATTAATATAAAACGTGTCTTCTAATATAAAACGTGTCTTTTGTTGAGTTGTGGAGCCAAATGTTTTTTTGTCATGTTCACTAATTATTTCACATCACTTGTAATTGTAATAAAACACACTATGAGTTCTATATATATGCCCTACTGATCTTGTATAAAAAAATCACATATTCAAGAGAATATTATAGAGAGAGAGAGTTTTAGTTGTGAAAGAACCATAACTTTGTGATCGAGCTAGATTACGTTGTAATTATCCCTATAATATATATAAGCGCCACGTGTAGCGGCCCGGAGACATAGTATTTTATTTGGGTGAACTTCGTTATCAAAGTGTGTGTATGATTTACATTCTTGTCTTCATTTAAGTACGTCTTATTTCCTAACAAGAGATATCAGAGCTCGGAGTTGCAGAACCAAGGTTCTAAGATTGAGAGGAAGATCAATGGCGAAATAAGACAGAAACGCATATGAGATCGAGAAGTTCGACGGAAAGGATTTCGCATTCTGAAGAATGCAAATAGAAGACTATCTGTACGGGAGGAAGATGCATCAGCAACTTCTTTCGAGAAAAGGCCGACCACGACCACCGAATAAGCATGAAAACTTTTAGACCGACAAGTGTTGGGAGTGATCCGACTAACACTATCTAGGAGCATGGCGCACAACGTCGCAAGAGAGACGATGATGATGAAGATGATGAAGATTCTCACTGACATGTACGAAAAACCATCCGTAAATAATAATGTACATCTCATGCGTAAGTTGTTCAACCTACGCATGGCTGAGAACACATCTATCGTAAATAACGTGAATAAGTTCATCGACATCGTAAATCAGCTGGATGCGGTCAAGATAACTTTTGAAGACGAAGTAAGATCCCTAATACTGCTAGCATCTATACCAAACAGCTGGGAGTTCATGCGTGCTGTTGTCAGCAATTCAATTGGAAAGGAGAAACTGACTTATAACGGCATCCGAGATCAAATATTCATTGAGGAACTCAAGAGACAAGATATGCATGAATGCTCAAATGATGGAGTAATCTTGAACGCCGGTTCAAGATGCCGAGGTAAGAACAGATGGGATGAAAGAGGTCATTGAAAATCGAGAGGCAGAAGGGGGTAGAGCTGAGGTGGCAAAAATAGCGATCGAAGCAAAAACAATCTTCGATGCTATGACTATCAAGGGTATGGGGCACTTCGCTCATGAGTGCAAGCAGCCGAAGAAGGACAACAACAGGGATCATGTGGCAAATGTTACGAGCGACGTAGATTTGGGTAACTGTTTAAAGCTTGCCATACAGAGAAATTACATTATGGCTAATTTCGAAAATGTGTATCTAGCCGACGAAGAAGTGTTGGATGTTGTTGAAATGGGCGATGTGAAGATTCGCATTCCAAATGGGTCGGTGTGGAAGCTGACGAAAATAAGGCATGTTACAAGGTTAACCAATAATGTAATTTTAGTAGGTTAACTCGATGCAGAGGGGCACTTCATTTTGTTCAGCGGTGGAGCTTGGAAAGTTTCATGAGGTGCTATGGTGATAGTCCGAGAGAGCAAGGTCAGTACATTGTACATGACGACCGATGATGAGTGTACAATTACGATAGATGTGTCGCAAAACTGCTCTGAACTATGGTATCGACGTTTGAGTCACATAAGTGAGAAGGGGATGAAAGTTTTAGCTAATGACAGGAAACTTCCAGGCTTGAAGTCTGTCAACCTTGACACTTGTGAAGGTTGCATCTTCGGGAAGTAAAAAAAAGTGAGCTTCCAGAAAGGTAGAAAAGTTCCCAAGGAGGAAAATGTAGCACTGGTCCACTCCGATGTATGGGGGCCATCTCCAATAATCTTACTGGGAGGATCTTAGTACTATGTGACCTTCATTGATGATTCGACGAGTAAGACATGGATCTACTTATTGAAACACAAGTCTGAAGTGTTTAAGAAATTGCAAGAATGGAATGCCATGATCGAACTAGAAACCGGGAACAAACTAAAATTTTTGAAGTCCGATAACGGCGGAGTGTACATTGATGGGAACTTCATAGAGTTCTGTGAACAAAGAGGCATTCGGATGAAGAAGACCATCCGAAGAACACCACGGCAAAATGACATGGCTGGGAGAATGAACTGAACTATCAATGAACGTGCTAGGAGTATGAGGCTGCAAAGTGGTCTGCCCAAAGCCTTATGGGCATATGCAGTAAACACGGCGGTTTATCTCATTAACCGCGGACCTTCAGTGCCATTAGAAAAGAGAATTTCCGATGAAGTCTGGACAGAAAAACCTATCTCTTATGAACATCTACGAGTGTTCGGTTGTCTGTCATATATCCATGTCGATATAAACGATCATACCAAACTTGACTCAAAATCCAAAGTTTGTTACTTTATGGGGTATGGTGGAGATGAGTTCAATATCGTTTTTGAGATGGTCAAACAAAGAAGATTATTCATAGTAAGGATGTTATCTTCAACGAAAGCATTTTGTACAAAGATCGACAAAATTTGGTAGTGGAAGAACACGTGATCCCATCTGAGAAAAGTGGTATAGTCGACATGAATGCGTTTCCCAGATTGGAGTTGGATGATAACGCTGAAGATGAGCCAGTGGTGCTTGACAACTTACCAGCACATGCTGAAAAGGATGAGGAGTTACCCCAAACCCCTCAACCTGAATTGGCTGACGTTATCGCGAAAGGAGACCTACTATCCGATACTCTCCTTCCCTGCATTACATACTACTCAATGATGCAGGCGAGCCCGGGAGTAGAGAGAAAGCTCTAGAGTTGAAAGACTCGAACAAGTGGGAGGTCTCTATGAAGGATGAGATGAAGTCACTGAAAAAAAATATGACTTGGCAGTTATCCGAACTACCCCAGGCGAAAAGGACACTGAGCAACAAATGAGTGTTCTGACTAAAGGAGGAACAAGATGGTTCAAAACGATACAAGACACGATTAGTAGTCAAAGGGTTCCAGCAAAAGGAAAGAATTGACTACATTGAGATCTTTTCTCCAGTCGTAAAATTGACGACTGTTCGGCTATTTTTGAGCATTTTTGTCAATGAGAATCTTCATCTTGAGCAGTTACATGTAAAACTGCTTTTCTCCATGAAGATCTTGAAGAAGAGATTTACATGCTACAACCTGCAGACTTTACCGAAAAGGGAAAAGAGAGACTGGTCTGCAAACTAAAGAAGAGCTTTTACGGGCTAAAACAAGCATCGCGGCAGTTGTACAAAAAGTTTGACAGTTTCATGGTGGATACCGAGATCGAGAGAAGTGATAGTGATCACTGTTGTTTCGTGAAGAGATTCGAAAACTCTTTCTACGTCATACTACTTCTGTACGTAGATGACATGTTGCTCGTCGGGTCGAACCTTGTAGAAATTAACAAGGTAAAACAACAGTTGGCGAAACATTTTGAGATGAAAGATTTGGGAGCCGCAAATCAGATCCTCGTTATGAAGATCTCCCGAGAAAGGGATGGGTCTTTATTTCTGTCACAAGCCGAGTATGTGAAGAAAGTGTTGGATCGGTTCAGTATGAGTGATGCCAAGTCTGTAGGCACACCCTTAGCCGCACACTTTAACTTGTCGAAGGACCAATCACCCTCGGACGAGAAAGGAAAAGATTGTATGTCAAATATACCATACGCCTCAGCAATTGGTAGCTTGATGTACGCTATGGTGTCTACAAGACCGGACATTGCTTACGCAGTGGGAGTTGTCAGTTGTTACATGAGTAATCCGGGTAAGCATCATTGAGAAGCTGTGAAGTGTATATTGAGATGTCTCTCGGGTACAATGAATTCGGCATTATGTTTCCAAAAGACCTCGGAAGGCCTGCTCGGCTATGTTGATGCTGACATGGCTGGTGATCTGGATAGCCGAAAGAGCACATCGAGATGTGTTTGTACCTACGGTGGTACTCCTGTGAGTTGGATATCTAAGCTACAAAATATTGTTACACTGTCGACCACAGAAGCTGATTACGTTACAGTGATGAAAGCAAGCAAATAGATGATTTGGTTGCAAGGTTTCTTAGAGGAGTTCGATCAGAAAACTGACAAGGGAGTTCTACATTGTAATAGTCAAAGTGCAGTTCAGCTAGCTAAGAATCATGTATTCCATTCACGCAACAAACACATACAGATCCGTTACCATTTTATCTGGGCTATTCTAAAAGATGGAATCTTCGAGCTAGAAAAGATTGAGGGCGCCAAGAACCCTGCCGACATGCTAATGAAGACTATTACAATCAACAAACCGACTCTATGTGCGATCTCAGTAGGACTCCGAGCTTGAGATTTAGGGTCGCCTCTGCAGTGAAGAATGAGTAACTAAAAAAGAGTACTAATTACTATACAATGATACCGATGGGAGCATTCTGCTCAGAGGAGCACATTGAGTTTGGTGGTCGAGATAATCAGAGTTCTTTTGAAGCACTCGACATTTGACTACAAGAGGGAGATTGTTGAGTTGTGGAGTCAAATGCCTTTTGATCATGTTCACTAATTATCTCACATCACTTGGAATTATAATAAGTCCCAATATGGGTTCTATATATATGCCCCACTAATCTTGTATAAAAAAGAAACACATATCAAGAGAATATTATAGAGAGAGGGAGAGAGAGAGTTCTAGTTGTGAGAGAATCATACATTTGTGATCGAGTTAGATTACGTTATAATACTCTCTATAATATATATAAGTGCCACGTATAGCGGCCCGGAGACGTAGTCTTTTATTTGGGTGAACTCCGTTATCAAAGTGTGTGCGATTTACATTCTTGTCTTTCTTTAAATACATCTGATTTCCTAACATATTTTTCGTGCTAATCTCTCTGTAAAAGATCTCCTTAGATATGTAAAAAGTACAACTAAAATACAAAACCTTATAGGATTAAATAGGCAATTGATAAGATCTCCTTATCTTAGACTATATGTTTTAAAGAAATTGTTGACCCGTGCGACTAAAACTTAGAGGGGGAGTGAATAAAGTTTTAGGCATTTTTCACGAAATTAAAATTCTAAGCGCAACTAACAACCCAACTAGCTCAATATATATTTGCGACAATAAATATGGGATGATAATATATGAATAAATTGAAAAATGCGCACAATCACAAATAATATAAGTTGCGGAAAGTAAATAGTAAAAGAAGAGATTGACACCACGATATATAGAGTTTCGGCAAACCGCCTACACTCTCTCCTTGGTATTCACGCTCCCGAGTATTTTACTATAATCTTCTTTCCAAGATTACAAATCCTACCGAGCTCATCAACCGATTTGCTCACCCTCTATCCGATGATACAATCTTGATACAAGTGCAAGAGTATACAAAATACGAGTCAACGACTCCCCCTCAATATATGAGTATCCAAGTTTTTAACCTAGAATTTTTAACCAACACTTTGGCTTAAAAGCTTCTACCCAAACACTCACTCACAAATGAGCTTATAATTTGCTCTTTACAAATTTATCAAAAATAAAATAACACTCACAATTTGATTGCTTCTAAATAAGCTAATTTGTGAGATGTGATGATTTTTTATCTTGATTTGAACTTGAATTGTTTTCTCCTCAATTCACCTATTTTCGAGCTTTTTCTCAACAATAATGATTTTAAGTGTTTAAGATGGAGAGAAGTTGAAGGATGGTGATTGGTGTGTTTTGGAGAAGGATTGGGGTGTATTTGAAGTGTCGAAATGCCTATTGGTTCATAGATGATCGTTTAGAGTTGTTGAGTTTATTATACAATGGGTAAGGACTTATTTCCGAAAAAGCAAAAAACAACTTTTTTGAAATGGACTGAATCTCGATCGATCTGACTGAATATCGATGGATCGAGATTCACTGGAACATTTTGGACCATTTTTGGTCGATCGGACTTTATCTCGATCGATCGAGATTTCTGGAGTGATTTTTGCTACTTTTTGAAACACTCGTAATTTGCTCGTCCGGATTCTGAATCGACTTCCATTTGAACCGTTGGCTTCATTATTGAGTGCCCTATCATTTTAAGTCCTGAAATATACATTTTTTTTTGTGGAAAATATCAAACATTATATCATCGAATTGTAAAATCATTAAATCATAATAACACTTATAATCAAAATCAATTATTGAACCCATTATTTAACAGAAATATTCTCATATATTATTTCCTTGTTTATCTCCAAAATCTTCTTATCATGGTCATGTCCACACAGGGGCGAAGCCAGGATGTGTAAATGGGGGGTGCCAAAATATACCAAAAAAAAAGCAACTTAAAATAATAATTTTTCATACTCACCCATAATCTATATACCCCATTTAAGTGTTGTTGAACAAATACCAAAGCATAAACACAAAAATTATTGCAAATAACTAACATGATACCTGATAAAATCAAAAGAAATGAACCTGACGGCTGCTCGCATTCGCAAATGCATCAATGATAGTTTCCGTGCTAAATTTTGAAGCAATATCTTTCTCAATATACATCATCATACAATCTTCAAGATAATCGGCTTCCATTTTATTACGAATACTAGTTTTGATGATATTCATAGCTGAAAATGATCTTTCTGCGGTGGCGGTAGAAACGGGAAGAGTAAGCACGAGAACCACAATTCTATAAACAAGCTGATATGTTGTAGACCATTTTGTTTCTACCAACCATTGACAAAGCTCGGAAATCGATGATAAATTCTTGTATTCAGGAAGAGAAATAACACAATTCTCGTAATGTCGAACTTCCAATTTCAAGTTACTTTTCTCAAACTCCGTAAAGTCCTCCGGATAAAATTTGTCAACAAGTAGACAAATATCATCAATTTTGAATATTGAAGAGTGACAATTAGGATTCAAAGTAGAACTAAGAACTAACAATTCCATTACTTGCTCATCAAAGCGACGATTTAGTTCTTGAATTTGAGAATCTATAGCACGATAGAAAATATCAACTCTATAGCGGTCAAGTACTGAAAAGTTATCACGAGTGGGATCATACCTCGAAGAATATTTTGCATTCAAGTTTGGGATATCAATGTTGCGTGATTCACAAAAGAGTTTGACGGTAGCAACCAAATCATCGAATTCATCATCTCTAAGATTTTGAAGAAGGCTTTTAGTAGATAAAACCATTGAAGTAGCCTTAAGAATGTCTTGAGTTTTAGATTGCAAAGCTAGACAAAGAGAATTCGTGATTCCTAACATTGACTTCATAAGATGAAGTATAAAGACAAATTCAAAGGAAGTTAATGCCTTATGTGTTGAACGAGCTTCTCCCTTTAGAGAAGTAGGTCCATCTTCATAAATATTAAGTAAAACCATGCAAGCAGCACTATACATTTTTATCAAGCTAGAAACAGACTTTAGGTGAGAACTCCAGCGAGTATCACCAGGTCGTTGCAGATTACCAATTTGATTTAATCCTCTTCCAGTCTCAAGCTCTTCAATGGAAATTAAGAAAGCAATATCATCGGCATGGGCAGCTTTCAACTCATCATTTCTCTTGCATGATGCACTAACAATATTCACGATCCGAAGCAATTTAGCAAAAAATCGGTCGACTGGAAGCACTTCTTTTACTGATGCCACTAATGCTAATTGTAATCGATGTGCGAAGCAGTGAACATAATAAGCATATGGGCAATCACTTAATATCAAAGCTTGTAGTCCATGAAACTCACCCCGCATGTTACCTGCACCGTCAAATCCTTGTCCCCGAATATTCCGAATATCGAGATTGTGGTGATTGAGAACTGAGCATATGCTATCTTTTAGTGTCACTGCCATAGTGTTGGGAACATGAACAATACCAAAAAAACGCTCCCGTAAAACACCATTTTTATCAACAAATCTTATAACTACTGCCATCTGCTCCTTTTTTGACGCATCTCGAGCTTCGTCCACTATAATGCAGAATTTAGCATGTCCAATTTCTTCTCGAATCGCCTCTTTCACTTTTATAGAAAAGATATGTAAAATTTCTTTTTGAATATCAGACGACTTGTAAGTGGCATTCTTTGGAACATTTATCAATGCTTTGGTGGCTTCTTCATTATATGATGCTAATAAATCATAAAACTCAAGGAAATTACCACAATTGTTTGATGTTGATTTCTCATCATGCCCTCTGAAAGGCATAACTTGAAAGGCCAATCTTCGAACCAAGTCAATAGAAATTTTTAAGCGAATGCGATTGTTAAAAACTTGTTCGGCAGAAAATTTTACAATCACCCTTTCAATATTTTGAGTTGGGTTTTGTATTTCCTTCCATTTATGTTCAGCGGTTCGATGACAAGAATCGGAATTAACACCTTCATGCAAACGAAAAGAACAAGTTTTCCCGCTATTGACCTTCCTCCAACCATCAAAACCTTCAACAACAAATGCACTATGTCCTGCAAAACTAGACCCATCCGGAGGCGCAAAAAGGAAACAAGGAAAACAGAAAGCCTTGTTCTTGGCCACTGAATATTCCAACCACGAAAATAAAGCAAACCACGGAGCTTGAAATCTTCGAGGACGAGCCTTGGCGGATGCAAGAGTATACGGATATTTTTTCCTAAATCGGGACGATTTGGACCATGTAGAGTTATGTACGCCCTACGAACTTCGTCACGCCTATTAACAGGATACTCCCAAATTTTTCTACGTAATCCAGGATCACGCTCTAGCGAATTAATATCAAATTCTACTGTGTCGATTCTTTGAATTTTTGTTGGAGGACTAGGCGTATCGATTGTCACGTGATCAACACTACTACCAACATTCTCTTCCGTCGGAGAAACATTAGCTCTCTTAAATAACGAATTTATTTTATGTGTCTTTCCCATTTTATACTCGATAAAAATATTAGCGATGCCAGATCTGCAGATTAAAACTCTAAGAGTTAATAGCCTATTTTTTTTTTCCTTTGAGTACTTTAATCAAACACCTATGGTGCAACATAACATCAATACATATAATAAAAAAAGCATATTAAAGGAAAAAATAAATAGAAGAGTATACCTTGCCGAGCCAGAAGGATAGAATTGTTGATGTTTTTTTAATTAAATCTAACCCCAATCAATGCGGTGCACAGCAGCACAGAGGAGTGGAGTTTTTCTTTTTTCTACTTTGTTTTTTATTTTGATACACATCCTGACACGCACGGAGAGAAGTGTTGCTGATGTTATTTTTGTTTTAATTAAATCTTAAAGAGTCCAATATCAAAGAAAAATATAATTGGGTCTTTCGGCCCAAATTTAATTATTGTGTTTTGGGTTTAAACATTAGCTATAAATATATATACAAGTAACATATTTTTATTGGGGTGCCAAATCTACACTTAAAAAGAAATTGTACTAAAAAAAAATTGCGTCACTTGGGATTTCTAAAATTATGTGGGGTGTCGTGGCACCCGATCGTCCCCATTTAGCTTCCCCTGTGTCCACATCTTGTTTTTCTTAACAGATTTGTCTCATTTTGTGCATCTCTGATTGATCTCTCTTCCTTAATACTTCTCACTTGATTGATTTCATCACATCTTCTAGAATTCTTCAATAAACGATCTCTACAGAATCTTCTATATTATGTCTGTCAAATTTGATTGTCTTGGAGATGCAACCGAGTTGCAACTGTCCCTGTACTTTAAAATATGTTTAAGTATAACTTAAAATTTATGTCAAGACAATGACAATAACAATGACAACAAATGAGACTAGATGACCATAAAATATGTTTTAACAAGGGTAAATTTTGGATTGTTAACTCATATACAATTTAATTAAGAATTAGTCCATAAAACTAAAACTAATTAAGTATTAGTCCATTTTTCATAACCAACCAATAAAAATGAAAAAAATAAGAAAAAAATGGAAAAATGAAAAAAAAAACAAAATCTGAAGAAAAAAAACTTTAAAAAGTCTAAAACCCAAAAAAACACGAATAAATTTTAAAAATTCCAAAAAATAAAAATGATAACCCCAAAAAATATATATCAACAAAAATCCAAAAACGAAAAAAAAAATAGTCCGACTCGTCTTAATTCTTATTAGAAAGTCATTTTAAAAACAGTACGAGTCGTTTTAATTAATTTTAAAAATATTCTGACTCATTTTAAGTCATTTTAAAAACAGTCTGAGTCGTTTCAAGTCATTTAAAAACAGTCTGAGTCATTTTAAGTTATTTTAAAAACCATTTGAATCATTTTAAAAATAGTCTGAGTAATTTTAAAAACAGTTTTAGTAATTTTAAAAACAGTCTGAGTCATTTTAAGTTATTTTCAAAGTAGTCTGAGTAATTTTACAAACATTTTGAGTCATTTTAAGTTATTAAAAAAATAGTCTGAGTTGCTTTAAGTCATTTTTAAAATTGTCTGAGTCATTTTAAGTTATTTTAAAAACTGTCTAAGTCATTTTTAAAACAGTCTGAGTCATTTTAAATTATTTTAAAACAAGTCTGAGTAATTTTAAAAACAGTTTGAGTCATTTTCAGTAATTTTAAAAACAACGTGAGTCATTTTTAGTCATTTTAAAAACATTATAAGTAATGTAGAAACAATGTGAGTAATTTTAAAAACAATCTAAGCTATTTCGAGTTATTTAAAAAATAGTTTGAGCTATTTTAAGAATTATCTGAGTCATTTTAAGTAATTTTAAAAACAATCCGAGTCATTTTAAAAATAGTCTAAGTCATATTTAAATAATTTGAAAAACAATATGAGTCATTTTCGATAAGTTTAAAAACAGTTCGAGTCATTTTAAAAAACAGCTCGAATAATTTTAAAAACAGTACGAATCGTTTTGAAGTCATTTGAAAACCATTGCAAGTTATTTTAAAGTTTTCAACATTTTTTGGACTTTTCGGGTTTTTTTGACTTTTTCAAATAAAAATTCATTTTTTTGTGATTTTGGATTTTTGGATTTTTTGATTTTTTGGTTTATTTTTTTAATTTTTTATACCATTTTTCGGATTTTTTTCCGTGTTCCTGACTTTTTTTGAACATTTTTTCATTTTTTTGTGAGTTTGTATTTTTCTTGGTTTGTTTTTTTAATTTTTTTTACCATTTTTCGGGTTTTTTCAGGTTTCCGATTTTTTTGAACGTTTTTTCATTGTTTTGTGATTTTTTATTTTTTATTTTTATTTTTAGGGTTTTTTTAATTTTTACCAATTTTGAGTTTTTTCGGGTTTCTGATTTTTTTGAAGTTTTTTTTTTGTGATTTTGGATTTTCCTTGGTTGTTTTACCATTTTTTCGGGTTCTCGATTTTTTAAGGTTTTTTCAGTTTTTTGTTGGTATTTTGGTTTTTTTTTCTCATTTTTCTGATTTTTTTTTTTTCAATTTTTCTGATTTTTTGAGTTTTTCCATTTTTTCCATTTTGTTTTTATTGAGTAATTAGGTGGATGACTAATACTTAATTAGTTTTATAAATAATTGACAAATCTTTAATTAAATTTTGTAGAGTGACCAATAATTAAATAGTTTCGTTTTCATAGACCAATTCTTAATTAACCCTTTTAACAATGTAAATCGTCTTAGCGAACAAGCTACATTGATTTGTCCTCTTGATAATGGTTGCCACCTCCCTGAGAACTTGAATGATTATCGAGATCAAATAGCACATAAGACAGCATTTCAGAATCAGAAAATTATCGTTCTACACCTTACACATATTATGCATTTTCCTTCCTTAAGGTTCGGATCGATAGGCTGCTCGGTATAGTTCTCTCAGGCGTCTCTTGGCGGAAAAAGATTCGGAAAGGCCAATGGTGGACATTTGACGAAGTTGAATGGACCCGTTAGAACCACCATAGGTAGAAATGTTCGAAAGAGCCTCTCAACTGGAGAGAAACTTGAAAATAGGATCACGTGTTGATGATAGGATTTGTAAAAATTGAATATAATTAACACTTTAAAAAAACTTATAATTATAAATTAAAAATAATCTCGAGATTCATTTTACCAACGATGACAAAATTAGGAGCTACTTAGCCTTGAACTTAATAAAATATATTGCAAGGTTGCTAACCCACGCAAATTGCAGCATCAATATAAGTGTAGAATAGCCTTACATGTGGCTTCATGGTTAATTGATAGACAGGAGTGGAATTATAGTATTACAGAGCATGTACTATAATACTAAATTATCAGTTTCCTAATGAGAAAATTTTAAAATAATTTAAAAACGATAAATCTTGCAGTCCTGTGAAATAATACCTTGATTTGTGCAACCCTTATAGTTAGACATACCTCCAGCGAATTAAATCAACCATTCTGACATGTTTATCAAAAAACTTATGACATTTATTTTTGTTAATTAATTACTTCAAGGCGCGTTACAAATTAAGTAATATAATTTTCAGCTACTCTGGACCTCTGGTGACACTATGTAGCTCAGTAGAGGTTTAGTCGAGCGGAGACTCTATCAAGACAAAGTTGAATAAATTCATTTCATGTCCAATCATCTTTTACCTGAAGGTACATAGTTCTTACTTCTTACTTAAATATATATAATCGTTTTGACAAAAGAATTGTGTGACAGATCCTTGTCCAGTAAAACCACACGTTATTAATTTCCAAATATAGATGACAAATAGAATAAAGATAGGGGAATTGAGAATGTAGATGGGCGGTAATGACAGGAGAGTATTTGTTAGAACAGCCTTTGTTTAGGGAGTAATTATTCTCTTCTGTTTTTTTTTCTTTGTTAATTTTGGTATGAAAGTTAAGAACCTTAATTACCGTGGCCCCATTGCTTGTACAGATTATGTAAGTTTTTAATATGGAGTCAGTGAAAAGTCTTGCAAATTCTTATTTTGGATTATATAGTTAGGTTTGTTTTCATTAAATCCGCAATTTCAAAACTAAATTCTTTAGTTACTGTAGTCATTGCTTTACAGAGGTACAAATGCAGTTAATACTAACTTTTAATAGATTTCTACTTTTAATTAGGAGATTGGACAGAATGAAGTGCATGGATAGTATCTTACGCATACAGCCTTGTCAACATTTCTTCTGGGAAATTGCAAACTGTTCATGTATTCGTTACAGTATTTAAGATATTTGTAAACTACACTGCATATAATTTTTTTTTATTTCCATAACACTCCAAGGGAGAGGTTTGGTCAGACGATGTATGAACATCAAATATCAAACGTAAATAAAGGGGACATTAAAGTGCTACTAAGAATTCAAATTGTCACGAAAGCAACAAAAAAAAAAAAAATCACCAAAGATGAAAGGAATATTGTAATCTGTTTGGAAGCAAATCTGGGTTTGGCCCCAACTTTTGATGAAATGAAAATTGGGGTGCCGTCCCTTTAAAAAAAAAGAAGGAATATCCTACTAAGAATTCAGATTAACACCATACAATCTACAAGACATAAACCTGTCAACTCGTACCGACTCAAAATTCAAAAGGTACTTAAAAAAACCTATTCACAAACTAACTCTTAAGCATATCAGTCGCAGACCTACTCAGAATTCACTCATTAAGTGACTCAATATGTACCAACTAAACGTTGTTTCCGTCGCTTACGGAAGATAGTTTAAAATAGTCAAAAACGGATTCTCAGTATCAAATATCGAAAGTAAAATATCTCATCAAACGAAATAAAAGACATATCTAACTCATAATTCAAATTGTCGCAAATCAATATGCATACACATTAAAACATCCAAAGTTGTCATCACCAGACGTCAAAATTGCTAATGCAAGCCTTAACTAGATTGAGTTTAAATAAACAAGAAATCTCTAAAAATAAGACATAAAAACCAAAGATTGCATACAAGTTCACAGTATGTGACATAATGATCACTCCAACATATAATTACAAATAACAACCCACATACTCAAAAGGCATAAGCCAAAGCAATTCGAGTAAAAATAAAGCACTAAGCTGAAATCAATATTAAAAGGCGATAACACAAAAATAGAGTCCCAATTAGGAATTGTCCTCCGGTCGGGGTTGGGTGAATGTGAAGGGGGTTGTTTGTTAGATCTGAATGGGGTTTGCATTCTTTTTTCCACTTAATCGGCATTTTGTCATATACTAATCTTTCTATTTAAATTTATAAAGTTATGGAAAATTTAAGAAAATAAGACATTGTGACTAACCAACTTTTACAACTATTTTTTAATTTTGTTTATTATTTTTTTATACATACTTCAGTGAAGTCAGTATAAGAACGATAAATATGTAAAATTACATAATAAATTGTTTCAATTATGGAAAGTGAGATTTATAGAGTGTAACACCTCAAAATACGGACATGAACTTATAATTTGAAACTAACTACGACCAACCAGAATTTTTTTTGTCTGTTCTAAATAGTCATCACTCATCGGTATCAATCCATGTGTTTTTGATATACCACCTGGCACCTTTTTTCCCCAAATAAAGTTGCCTATTGTATTTTTACCAATAAAATTTTGTAATTTAAATTATTATAAAGTTTAAAGATGAAACAAATGAAAAGTTATCCTCCAATTATACAGCGAAGTTAACGTTTGAATACACCAGCTTAAATTTTTCCGTAGAACTTTAAAAGATTACCTTAAAGCATGTTAATAATGTACAAGAGATATGATTGGGTATAATATTCAACTAGATTAGGTGTATTATGCAAGCAAAAATCTCGAAGCTTTAATTTTAATTACCTTTAGGTCGAAAATAATTCAGTTGTTAACTAATTGTTTTGTTGGGAAAGTTTGGACTGATTGTAAATTCTAAATGTACATATATATATACTTTAAAATCTTTAACTTGGTTTCTAACAACGCACATTAAACTGATGTCATGCATGCACATAAGAAACTAGCCTGTGGTACAGGGGAAGCTAAGTGGGGACGATCGGATGTCATGGCACCTTCCATAATTTTAGAAATCCTAAGTGACGCAATTTTTTTTTAGTACAATTTCTTTTTAGGTGTAGATTTGGCACCCCCCATAAAAATATGTTACTTGTACATATATTTTGGCACCCCCCATTTACACATCCTGGCTTCGCCCCTGCTCTGGTATGTACTATGGAGTACTTTTTTTAAAGTAAAAATTGAATACACCTCCTTTTCCATCCAACTACCGTTCAATTAAGGCTATAACCATATTATATATATATATGATCTACGTTAATGAAAACGTGTAAACTTTATAAAATGTCAAGCCCGTTATACACTCAATAATAGTTAACATGGAGTCTGAAGATAAATCGCTTAGTTTAAATGCTCCAAAATCCACTTCTTTTACAATGCATCATAATATTAGTCCTCTTGAAATGGTCATGTGTCGTATTCCTAATACAACCCTAGATAATCCTCTGCAGCCGTTACCATTGTTGAATTGCTTGCTCCGTCCCCACGAAAGCGATCTGAAGCAAAAAAACACCAAAACTTGGGAGGAAGATGATAATGAGAAAGAGGCTGTTATGGTAGCCTTGCACATAGGGCTTCCTAATTGCAATGCTCCTAATGCTGCTAATAAAGTGGAATCAAGTGTAGGCGAGGCAAAATATTGGTTACCTACGCCTGCGCAGATACTTGTTGGCTTCACCCACTTCTCTTGCCACGTCTGTAACAAAACCTTCAATCGTTACAATAATCTTCAGGTTATATCTGTATTTTACTTGTAAAAGATTATTCACGCTTATGTTCACGTAGATTTTTGGATATTAATAATTTTTTTGCACTGGCATTTGCTAATTTGTCAAGTTTTTACATAATTATAACGAAAGGTAAATTCGAAAATCCTACACGGATTGCTACATGCATGGATTGTTCGCAATTAATCTGTGTTTCAAGATTGATATGATTTTCGACAGTGTAAATTTAATTGTGTTATAATTTTAGTAAATGTGTTAATAAGTAATTGCTCTTACCTCCGATGTATTTTTT
The DNA here is from genome assembly GCA_963682055.1 of Primula veris. NCBI lineage: Eukaryota > Viridiplantae > Streptophyta > Magnoliopsida > Ericales > Primulaceae > Primula > Primula veris. Next base: position 21,214,002 of record OY821743.1, on the reverse strand, counting down.
AAAAAAAAAAAAACCTAAAACATGGTTAATTGATGGTAACTAATAAATTAATCATATAAGTAAATAAATGGTAAATTTGCTAATTGATCATTACAAATGGTATCATATATTGCAGGAACTGTTAGTGGAACATTAAACCATTTCTCACAAGCTAGAGTTGTATATACCAACGAGCATACTCATAGGGTTGTATATTTCCGTACTAACTTCTGCTACAGCTACGACTCTTACAAAACTTCTAACCAGCTCTTTGCTGAGTTTATGAAGAAATGCAGTTTTAAAGTCATCATTGCTTATACACATGATCGCTTCAATTTTCAGATGATATATTAGGATTGTAATAATACTAGGAGAATTACATCGCCTAAACTTGTAATTTGGATCCAGAAGTTGGTAGAAAGTTTTAGTGTTTTTTGTAATAAACAGATGATGCTTCTGATAATCAAGAAAATTTCCGTACTTGAATGAACCCATGAAACGGACATAAAATGTATCGAGATGTGTCATACTAACTTTTCATATTTAAAGTTTCTTAGATCATCCAGTATGCTAGTTTTACATTAAGGTTAAATTTTCTACACGTACAATTAAAAAACAGTTCATATAGTCCTAATTAATTATCTAATGTTTTGCATGGGAATTTTAATTTTACCCGGTAGTCTAGAATTTTAAGGAATTAGATTGCTTAGATCATATTGTCCTAATTAATTAGCTAATATTTAAAGTTGCTTAGATCATCCAGTATGCTAGCTTTACATTAAGCAATTTTAAGCTTTGACAATGAGTAGTCTAGAATTGGAACTGGAGTTTTTCAGAGGTCTACAATAACTGGGTATTGGTAAAATTGACAGGATTCCATACCAAATTTGCTCCGGATTTAAAAATTAATAAAAACAAGTTATATAAGTTAATTATCTTTGTAAGTAATTTAGTCTTTGGTTGTAGATGCATATGTGGGGTCACGGATCTCAGTTCCGCAAAGGCCCGGAGTCCCTAAAAGGCTCACAACCCCGAGCCATGTTAGGCGTCGCATGCTATTGCCCGGAACAAGGTTGCAAAAACAACATTTCCCACCCACGAGCCAAGCTACTAAAGGACTTTCGGACCCTACAGACTCACTACAAACGCAAGCACGGGACCAAAAGGTTCACGTGTCGCAAGTGCGGAAAGGGTTTGGCCGTGAAAGGTGACTGGCGTACTCACGAGAAAAATTGTGGGAAGCGTTGGCTATGTGTATGTGGGTCTGATTTTAAGCACAAGAGGTCCTTGAAGGATCATGTGAGGTCGTTTGGTTCGGGACATGGCGCTTTGACACCACCGTTTGATGGGATTGAGGTGCAGGACTATGCCATGCCTATCCGCTCTTTCTTTGTTTGAGAGTTGTTTTCATTTACATATTAGTATAATGGTAAGGATTTGCACCATCCTTTAGTGATGGTTCATTCGAGATGGTGGTGCAAACTAGTACCGTTGGATCGTCATTTATATATAATTTGTTAAATAAACTACTAGTTGTCTTCCAACAAAGAGATACAATCAATGAAAGTAAAGGCAAAGGAATGATATTTGAGTAAGACTCCTAGACATTGCACAATAAAATTGTCCTCTTACTGCGTTACACTGTGTTTTTAGGAGTATAAAATTGTTGCATTTCACTAGTATGTTTAGCCTTTCATAAATTTTATTCTGAAATAGATCGTTGAGATAGGACATGGGGCCTTTTATCTCTTGACAAGAACAGGACAAAGTACACGACTGGGACGGATCCGGTATTTCGATTGAAGGGGAGACAATATGATGAATATTTATATTATATTTTAGATATATATAATAAGCTTTTGCAGATAATGTTCTAAACTCTAATAATTAATTAAGTACATTTAGAAAAAAAAATTCACTTGCATTTTAATTATTTTTGATCATATACTTTATTTTTAATAGAACTACAGGAGGAGAAGTACTACTAATAGTTTTAAATTTGAATATTTATGAAGATTTGTAAGAAAGTATAAAAGATTTTTAGAAAAAATCATTTCATTATAAAATAGTAATAAAACCATACAATATACACAATTTATATTTAATACAACTATAAGAGAGACGTGTACTAATGGTTTTCGATTTCAATATTTCTGGTGATTTTTAAGAAAATATAAAAGATTTTTTGAAAAAAATATTTCATAATAAAAATGTAAAACAAAAAAAGTGATGAATTTCTCTCCGCTGCGAAACTTGACCCCACAACCTTTGGCCACAACATAATTTTTAGTTTGACCATTTAACCACTAAAATGGACTTTTTGTTTGGTAAATATTACATATAAAATGATATTTGTTCACGTTACAGTGGGAACAACATCCCCATTAGGTGTATACTGTCTTTGTCCCTGCTTGAAGATGTGTATTGTTCTTTATTTTTTAACCGTTACAATTTAGTTACGATCGACCATTATTTGATAAGCCGCAAGTTTCAGGGTATACAATAATTTCTGGTGAGATAATTAAAGCATTAATAATTAAATTAAAGAAATCAATTACATAACATGAGAGTTATGCCAATGAGGTTGCTTAATAAACACTAATAACTAAGTCATACATGACCCAAAAATTCAATATAAAAATAGATCTGTTGTAGGATATTATTGGACTTATCTTGGTCTTTCCTAGCATATGTAACTCTATCCTCTATTATATAAAGAGGGTCAGGGTCTCTTGATGTATCTCTCGATACACTTGTATTAATGAATAAACACTTCGTCTGTTGTCTCTAATACCTCTCTCTATATCTATACATATCTCTACATATATCTATAACGAGCTAATATGTCACACAACACGTTATCGGCACTTTGCTCGCGAAGAATAGGATATACGCTCACGGATATTGGAGATTTTTGGTAAACGGACGGATATTGGGTATTTATAAACCTTGAGGTTTATCCGGGTTTTTAGGGTTTTGCTATATCGACCTTCATCAACATACCGTGCGTAAGGTACCGAATTCAAAACTTAATTTATTCCATATATGTGATCGCACGTATTATTTTATGGATAACTAAAACATGATAAATATATCGTATTATATAATCCATGTGTATTAGAGTTTATTACTTGTATGGATAACTATATATGATCGTAACACACATATTGTTGATTATAAAATCATATTTATTGATAAGATCATACAAAATAACCCAAATCATGTAATTGTAAAACATGTATTAATCTGTCGGATTAAATCTGCAACAAACTGAAACGTATGTACTGATTTGTAATTATCTGAAAGCTGTAAACTATTCTGGAAATTACTCAAGGACTAAACTGAAACTTGTCTGAAATTATGGACTGAAGCAGTAATAATGCTGTAAATAGATATATAGTTTGCTGAAATTACACGGATAGTCCCTGTAGTATATTACATGTATAAAAACAGTATATATGTGTTATAAAAGTCAATATTCGGTCTAAATATTCACCCACATGCATATATATATTTATTAAAAAGGCAAGTGAATAAAAATTGCATGTTAATTGAATAAATTGATATGTTTCCATGTATATTTAACCACTTTGCATGTTAAAAATTACCATATATAGAATTAATTGGTAATTAAAAATATATTGTTTTGCTTGCATGTTAAAACTACCATGTATAGAATTATTCATATGAAGATAAACATAGATAATTGATTGATATCTTGTTAGTGTAATCATATCTTTTGATATTATCATATATAAATATCACATATGCCAGTAAATTATTGGATTGGATCTAATTGATTTGATTTGATATGTTAAAATCTTTATGGATTGATTGATAATCGTAAATTGATTTGATTTGATATGTTAGAATCTTTATAGATTGATTGATAATCTTAAATTGATTTGTTTATAACAACAAATCTACTGCATGATTAGATAGATCCTAAAATATATTTACTGCCTGTTTATATATGTGTGGTTAATCTAGATAGATATTCTCTATACTGTTAATATTATTGCCATATATAAAATTGCGAAATCATATATATTCACATTTAAGTTGGAAAAATTATGAATCTTCCCTAAATAGGCTCACCTATTTGGATACGATGTCTAGGAAAGATATAGGCGGAAGTCGATATCCTAATGAGGTCGGGTTTTAAGTGGCATTCGTGCCCTCCACCCTCACCGTCTTTCCTGGTCGTTTTTCAAGTAGAGCTACCGAAAGGGGTTGACTAAATAATAATTTCCCCGAGTGTGTTTATATAGTGATGTATGTTTCGCTGAATTGGTGTTTCAGTATCGACCCGTCGTTCGATCAATGAGAACCGATTCACATGAGAAGCAAAACTAATGTTTTTCGAACCTGTCGTTTCGAAAAAAAGTTTGTGCTTGTGCAAACCATAAACATATAAACCAGTCGTTTTATATGATAAATAATCCAGAACTCCCAACACAGGTTGGATGCCATCTATGATGAGAAAAATCGCAAAACATACTTGCGAAATGACTGTTTAGACATTGATGTTATTCCGTTACCACATGTTAGTCACCCTGATGTGTGAAAATGTGATGCCCAATTTTTTTTGGATGCCATCTTTGATGAGTAAAACACGAGTTTGTTGTTACCCTCGAGATGAATGCTAAGGCGTTGATTTTATTCCGCCGCCACATTTGAGACGTGATGACGTCTATGGTGAACAAATGTCTGAAATTGACATATTGGAGCAATCCTTCGCCAAAATACTAGCTTGGAAATTGCATTCCATAAGCAGTATCGTGAATTTATATTCAGCATGTTCCTTTATCGCCCATCTGTTATTGGATAAGAAAATTACCCCGGTGAGTAGTTTTAATCCTATTGGGTCAATGTCGAATTGTTTGCCTGATATTAATACTCTTCGTGTACATTTTTTTTCACGAATCGAGAACCGAGACAAGTGTTATTTGTCTCGAACTGTCGCGATCCCGATGAATCGCCTAGCCAAGCGAGATTTTAGACAATCGTCAAAATCGAAAACCTGTGGCTCCAAGACAGTAATTGAAGGAACAATATGACACGTTGTCACAAAGTAAGAGATAATGCTCAAGGAGCCAACTCTATGCTATAAAGACAAAGGTCATGCACGGTTACTCCTTAAATAATTCACAACTATTATAAAGGTGGAAAAACCGATGCTAATGTGGTTAAAGTTAATTGAAAGGAAACTATTGAGACCCCCGATTTTGTGGCTCAAATGAGTTTGATACCTTTCTTTATTGATTTTGATAAATCATTGAGCCATTTTTTCGCTCATCTGGATTATGTTTTTCCATTTGGATTATGATTTTTCCATTTGGACATACTTTTGGATTATGGTTTGCCTGTTTACGAAATTTCTCGAAATAATTTAAAGTGTTTTGAGCAAATTCCTTTGACAAATGTGACCAAACTTTAAATTATGAAATTTTAGGCAATACTTGTGGTGTAGTTGGTTTTTTTAGAAATAGTGGATAACAGTGTACCACATAATTTCACCAACTATTTGCCTAAAAGAGTACTCAGTGACAACGATTCTGGACATGTCGTTCCAAAATCGAAATCTTTGGTAAAGCCAAATTGATTTGTTAAATATGAGGCGTTATACTCCTGTAGGTCCTGTCGTACCTTGTTGAGTTATAAAATATTCGAGAAAACCAGTGTTATCTTGTAATAGCTCATGAAATAATTAAATTTCTTTACATAGCCTCCATTCAATACGATCAAAAACGTATTTTAGAGGAGTTGAAATGTCTTTCAAGTGGTTGCTACCACATTTTTTAAAGTATTTAAAGTTACCTTATCATTTCGCCTGTCGTCGAAATGATAAATGATTTAGATGCTAAGACATGATTGTCTGTACTATCATTCACCTGTCGTCGATTGATAAGAGCATTTTGATATTGTGGCATTGACCGGATGAGATATTCCCGGGTCAAAAGACGATGCTTGATTTATAATCGCATCGCATTTGGATTCTCTCTGAGAATATATTTCGCGATTAATCCGAAATTCATGCCATTAATGCTCACTTTGAAAGACTAGTATGTGTAAAGATCACGAAATGAACTCGTAGAATTCTTGTAAAGAATTGAAGGAGTTATTGTGGACTCATCCAACCATAAGACGGACCATAAATATAAATGGTTATGGTTGATGCATCGACAATAAGGTCACATGATTATTGTTGTCCACAGAAATGCAGCATTTCCCAAACTTTTAGCCCTATCATTAAGTTGATGGCCATGATCCGGATTATCCTGAAAAGTCTAGTCGACTTGATAATTTCGAAGAGTAAGAATCGAAATTTCGATTTGAATTACTTGAGTTTGGAAATTGAAATTGAACATCATGTCGATTATGTTCAGACCCAAATGGACTCACGGAAAGTTTGATGATGCGACTACAAATGATTGCACGCATTTCTTGGTCTTGCGCACCAAGATTTATATTTCCGTGTGGGGTTATGCTATTTTGCTGCATTGGTCCGTTATGAGGCCCATAGACACTCAGACACCATATGCGTACCAGCTGGTTACTGGTTATGAGCCAGAAGTCTCATATTAACGCGTGTTTGGAGTGCTTAATTAATATTTTGATTGAGCCGCTATAGCGTTCAAAATATGGACCTCTGAAGGGGACATAAGTCGATTATGAATCCCCTGCCTATCATTTGATAGAGTAACATTGGCAAGCGATCTCTTTACCGCATGATATGCGAAAGTGACATCGCTAAGACTGTTCTCCCCGTCGTTAGGGGGAGATTTGCACGTTACCGTCGATAAGGAACGACGTGAAATAACGTGGCATAACCCACTCAGTCTTAGCTTGATCCCCAAAATTGCACTTAGTGATAAGTAAGTACATAGACTCCCTCAAGTCTAACTAAATGCCAAACGCATTTAATGACTTTATGAGATGTCATGAGATCATTTATACCTGCTGCAAAATGCTTGCAAGGATAGACGTCTTTGTCGGACGCCGTGTTCCAGTCGTAATACGTTGCTTTGGCCGAACCCGCCAAGCAAAGGACGCTGCTGTCGGCCGTCAGTCTGTCGTCCTTCCCAAGATATGAGGAAGTTGACCGGTTCTTAATTCGTTCAGCCCCAGAGGTGGTGAACTGAAACTCGTTTGTCGCACGAGATTATAAAGGATCAAGGAGATGTGTGATTTCCTCCTCATCCTAAGAATCTCGAAATATCTGTCGATCATGATATCTTAGACGATATTGAAGCAAAACGAGACTGTCATTGATTACTTGTTCATATATTCAGTGACGACTGATAATATGAACAAATTATGACAGAGAACCATGTACCGTTGCCTGAAGTCAACGGAGAATAGACTGGACTAATGGAAACTTGCAATCCAAGTAGACTCCTTAGCGAAAGTGTGTTCTGACCTGTAGCTCCAACACCACCAATGTTAAACGAGTTCGTTTATTTGGTTATTTGTAAGGAAAAGTGATGAGAATAATGAGATTGTAGAATGCTCGCCTAGTAGCGCAAGGCTTCTCACACATCTTGGAATTGATTACGAGACGGTTGATTACCTCGTAATGGACGTTATAACGGTCCCCTACTTTATCAGTTTAGTAGTTTCCGAAAAACTGATTATGCAGCATGTGATGGTGGTCACTGTTTTATCTCTATGAGAATTTAGACAAAGAGATATAGATGAAGGTCCCTGTGTGACTTCATGTGCTTAAATCAAGTAGTTCCTGACCACGGAACACGGTCTCAATTGACTGAGATGTTCACTATATGGATTAATATAATCCGAGCGGATGTGGTATACCCGTCTAAGTGAGTACTTGATTAGTTTGGGATACTTGAACAAGTATTATGGCCTTGCGTGCTTTATTACGCGATCCATTTTTTGGATTTGCCTTCGAGATGAAGGATCTTGGGAAGAAATGGTAGTGACTCGGCCTGATGATCGAGTCCCGTAAAGATTGAATCTAAGTCCATGATTCAGAATACACCTAGAAGGTGTTATGACGTTGTAGTCATCATGACGCTAAGTCGTCAGAGTCTCCCATGATCGTTTGATCACTAGACATTGATATAGACCAAGTCCGTCCCTGATGTGATGATGAAAAGATATTTAACCATGATGTTCATATCTAAGTACAATAAGCTCATTATTGTACTTGGTCTAATGTGCTAGGACGAACATCTCGTCTGCTGTGAATGGTATAGCTCGACACAGCATCGCGCTAACACGCTGCCATCGAAATGGCATAAAAGACATTTTCCCATTACCTTAAGGTAACTGTGGATGAGGGCTTGTCTTATCCCATTTGCGTCATCGAGTGTACCTATCCCCTTCGGTACTCGAATTAACACAACCCTTTTTCGGTTATACCGATGCCGATTACTTATCAGATCCGCATAAGGGATATTCCTAACATGGTCTGTCTTTACCATTAGGAATAAGGCAATATCTTGGTGGTCTTGGAATGACTCCAAACGAATCACTCTGATCTACTCGTGCTCTATGAGACGACTAGAGAGTGTGTATGGATTCGAGCTCGTATTAGCCATATTTGAATTACATATGATCTATCTCACGATCCAGATAAAACACTTGTCTTATTTGAGGACAACTTGTTGTTATCGATCAAGAGAGATATGACTAGATTATGCTATTTAGCATTTCTTGCCGAAATAAATCTTCACATATGAAGTTTAAGAGCATCCTGTCGAATGCTCGGTTTTTTCCACGTTATATTTTCTTGCATACAGTCGTGTGCAAGTAAATGAAGCATCCAGTCGAATGCTCGTACTCTTTATTCGAATATGAAATCATTGCACCCAGTCGTGTGCAAGTGAGGGGGAGCATCCAGGTGAATGCTTATTGCACTAATTACTACTTAGACGAAATCCTCGCACCCTGTCGTGTGCAAGTGAGGGGGAGCATCCAGTCGCATGCTCGTGTACTCTTTTTGTCCTTAGACCAAGGTTTTTTCCCACTGGGTTTTCCTTGGCAAGGTTTTTAGCGAGACACCTTCCTATCATATCTCACTTAAGATTGCCGAAATTAGGGGGAGTATCCTGTTGTATACTTCTTACCACTGTGTACTCTTTTGTCCTTCAACTAGAGATTTTTTCCCACTGGGTTTACTCTAGTAAGGTTTTGATGAGGCACCTGTTTTGTGGTTGATCCCTACGACTACCATTGTTGCACTCTTTTTCCTTCGACTAGAGATTTTCCCATTGGGTTTGCTCTGGCAAGGTTTTGATGAGGCACACTGTTTTGTGGTTAGTTACTTACATGATATTTCGGCCCATATATCATTCGGCTACACAGTTTCTCCTAGGTACCGGTTTTGTCCCACACTGGGTTTTCCGGCCCTAAGGTTTTTATGTGTTTAGCACTGCGAATGAACTCGACTCACATCGACAGCATGAAGACGAAGAAATCAAGACGTCCAAAGGGGGAGTGTTGTAGGATATTATTGGACTTATCTTGGTCTTTCCTAGCATATGTAACTCTATCCTCTATTATATAAAGAGGGTCAGGGTCTCTTGATGTATCTCTCGATACACTTGTATTAATGAATAAACATTTCGTCTGTTGTCTCTAATACCTCTCTCTATATCTATACATATCTCTATATATATCTATAACAAGCTAATATGTCACACAACAAGATCATATTTCTTGTAATAATTGATTATAACATGAGGGGAATGTACACACGCATACTTGGTTCTCTTGAAAAATGAAACGGAAGAGAGAAAAAAAAATCATATGTTTATACGGGGTGCGCACTTTCAGGTAGACCAAGTTCAACTTTCTATCTTGATTCTTAGTGGCTAGTGGCCAAGACAAATTATATGCCAAAATCAAAATTTTCACATAAAAAAATAATTAAAAGAGAATGTTTGTAAACTAGCAGATGCTCTACTGATTATAGTGTTTCAAAAGTCAGAATTTTTTCTGCTGAAAAACAAGGATGGAATTTCTAGCTACTGGGCAAAAGTCAATATGATATAACTCCTTTTTTAGTGTCACATACTGTATATGGTAGCAATGTGCTTTGGTCCTGGTTGTCAAAGGTCCGAATTCCTACGTCTAGCATCATATTCCACTATAAAATAATATTTATTAGAGCACCACTACGTGGAATAAAGCTCTTTTGAATAAATTGATCTTTATGCTCTCAAATGTCTATATCATATAGAAATAATTATCATTTTAAGGGTAAATAATTTGTACACTTTTTTTAGTAAGTCTTATATTTTTCGATATCAGTCTACCACCACATTAGGTTGTACGTACTTTAATTTAGTAATGACATCTAAACGTTCCAATAATAAAAAGGGATAGTTTCGTACATCAAGGTCTACCAAGATAAAGGAAAACTAACATATATTTTCTCGTAAAGTGGCAACTCGCAACTCATTAGCTCACTAGCTACCATTAACGTATGTACATAAACTATATCTTGTCGAATACCTTTTAGATTTCTCTAATAATCTATGACATTATTATTTTTTAATTAAATCAAAACTTTTATGGAAACGACCGTAACAAACTATAAAATTATCCACCTAAAAGTTACATCAGGTAAACTTCAAAACCTATTCCATCTAAATTTTAAGATAAAATCCTCATCGGAGCTACAATAATATACGAAAGTACACATGAATCAAACAAATTCAGATAGCTTTGAGAATGAGACCAAAGAGGAAGGTTCTGTACTACTCCAAAATAAACCAAAACATATTTTTTAGGATTTGACCGATATACCAGGATCCATATTTTGTTGCCTTGAGAATGAGACCATAACTTTGCAGTCAATGCACCAAATACTCAGCAGCTAAACCATGCTTTCAAGTACATATTATGGAAGGAAGGGAAAACCTCTGGTTTACCATTTTGTTGGCACTATGACCTCTGATTTTCATAGAATGTTTACGTCCTTTGAGATCCCATTTATTTCCTTCACAAATACCAAAATCTGAGTGTGTTCCTTCATCGCCTGTCAAAAAAAAAATCATGATCAAAGCTCAAAAATGAGTTTATATAGTAGCTCTCGATAAGATCTTCTAAATTATGAGATTAGTGCACATACTCATGATAAACATTTGGTACTTTTGTTTGGGAAATGAGTGATTTATCATTTTCCAAAGTCTTTTCTTTCTGTTTCTGTTTCTTTTTCGCAGACTCGGATAACTTCTTATCTTGAACATTATTTTCAGCAATATTGCTTTCCTCCTCAATAAAAGGAGTATTCTCCTTGTTTGCTATTATGAAATCTGGCTCAAAACATTTTGCGCTTGGTGAAAAAGTCGAATAAGGAGATAGACCCTCGCTATCTTTTGTACTCACCTCTTCTAATACCCGTCGATTTTGCTTCATACCCCATCAGAAGAAACATTTGTAGTAACCAAATTATTGGATGACTCTTTTAGTATGTCATTTGAAACTATACTTCTATAATTCTATCTGTTTGAGAATCCTCTTTTAAAGGATTATCGTTTTCAGCCCCCAAAACCAATATTATCCTTTCATTTGCCAGTAACTTTTCATAATTCCCTTTTCTAATAATTTCTTCATGTTAACGCCTTAGCATATGGATTTGATTGAGAAGAAATCGTATTTGAAGTAGGAGGATTCATTGTAAACCCTAATCGAGCTTTACTTGGGCATCAATCGAAATTCCCTTAACCCTAATTTCTCCTCTAAAACGGTACTAAAAATCAATGTTTTAAGTAGCGTTATCGCTAATATAGCGTTTTTTCGAGAGCTACTCTAAAAGAGCAAATAATGTAGCAATATAGCGTTTTACGGTATATTTTTTTTTGGCCTAAATATATAACTAAATAGTCATACAATTTATACTAATTATATTAACAAACTTAAAAAGTTAAAAACAACAAAATGTGTAGGCCGTTTAATTAAGAAAAATACTTAATCAAATACAACAAAATTACAATCTTGCAAATATATTATCGGATAAATGTACTAGAAGAGTGGAAAGTAAAAGTAAAACTAGGTACATTTAGAACGGAAACAAGATTCAAAACAGACATCGTTGTAATTCTCTAAAAGGAAAAAACCAACAGAAACACGATTTTCCCTATGAATCTTTTCTCCCAATCCCGCAACACAACACACGGATTCTAATATTTAATAAAAGGTTGGTTATCGAAAATTATAAACAATCATTCATTAGAAAATGAGATTATATAAAAATGAATAACATTCCCTTAGGATTAATTAAAATATGAGTCTTAAATGTAGACAAGGCTAAAAATGAAGAAATACAGAATTCGAAAAGGGAAAAAAAAAAAAACCTAAAAAAAGGAGTAAAAAAACCCTAACTTGAACACCGGAGAATCAAGAGAAGAAGCAAAAAGGGAAAAAACCCAATGGTAGAAATAAACTGAGAAATCATATAAGAGATGAGAGAGAGAGAGAGAGACTGGCGTGCAGAGGATCTCCTCCATGTGACGGAGGTTTAGAAGGAGAGAGAGAGAGAGGGTGAGAAAGTCTGTTTCTGTGTTTGTGTAATACTCAACGTTGATTTGCAAAACAAAAAGACGTAGTTTAAATGTGTGATTAAATACTGGTTTTTTAAGAAAATACTTGCTGCTGTTCAATATTTCGTGTTTTTTTACGCTTTTGATTCAAATGGCACGAATTTAGCGCTTTTCATTACAATAAACTTAAGAATTATGAAAAAAAAAAATTATACACAATCAAATTTTGTCTTCAAATGTAAATTTTTTAGAACAAAAATAATATTTTAAAAAAAAAAATAATTTTTCTGTCCACAAATCTAACTTTTAGGTACATAATTTAAAAAAATAATTGTCTGCAAAGACAATCACATACGAACATAAGTAGATAATTTAATTTTGTCTCAAAAAGTATTTAGAGACAAATTTTAATTATCTCCTTATGTTCGTATAAAATTGTCTTTGAAGACAAAAAAAATTCAAATTATGTGCATAAAAGTTAAATTTGGAGACAAATTTTGATTATCTATAAAAATATTGTCTATAATTCTAAAGTTTGTTGTAATGTTTCCATCCAAATATCATTTTAGCGTAGTTTTTTTTTCTCCGAAAAGCGCTAGCGAAACGTAGGGTAACATAACACGTTTTTTAAAACATTGCTAAAAATAACTTGTAGAGAATTTATATAGATAAGCCAGTGAAGAGGAGTATGATCGAATTTTATGATGGATTTTATCCCATCCCTTTCTCACTTTCGCTCTTTAAAATGAACTAATAATCTATGACTTGATTCAAAGAATAAATTAAAAAAAGTATATATACACGATGATGGTAGATTTCTAAAAAGGCTTCTCTGTTTGAAGTTTTATATGTAAACACTGACTGAGTTCTCTTGTAAGATCGGGTCAGGTCCCGGACCGATAACCCTCAACCCGAATCCTGACCCGATAAGTTTCGGCAATCGTTTTTTTCTTCCGATCCGATCCCAAAAAAATTGGAACCTGACGTTTCGGGTAACCGATGGGTCGGGATGGGATAATCCCGAAAATATTTAATTTTCGAAAAACGCGTTAAAAAAATGCACTAAAATTTTGTTTTCTCCTAAAACAAAATACTATAAAATTCACAAATATACAACATTTGAACATAAGTATTACAATAAAAATAACTTTATTACAAATGGTGTTTTTATCTCTAATTTTTAATCTTGTGAATTAAATTTAAATAAAAACTTATGCTAAATATGTTAGTAAACAATAGTAAAAGATGAGATTTATTTCAAATTAGTTTTATAACCTCATTTTACATATAATATTTATAAATATTTCCCTCAAATCTAAGGTAATAAAAAGTATCTCAAAAAAAGTTTAGATTAATACATGAGATTATATATATTGTTGTAGTTTATTATTGGACTATTGAGCCTTACTCATAGTGGGACTAATTTGGGCTTTCTAGCTTGTATAACCCTAACCTCTAGTATATAAAGAAGGTTAGGGTCACTTGTATTGATACATTCTGATTAATAAAAGACCTACTGTTCTCTCTCTCCCTATATCTATACATATCTCTATATATATCTATAACGAGCTAATATGTCACACAACACGTTATCAGCACGACTCTCGGAGATTGGAGTACGGATTCTGGGTTCAATAAACCTTGAGATTTATCCGGGTTTTATTAAGTTTTTTTGCTATATCGACCTTCATCAACATACCGTGCGTAAGGTACCGAATTCAAAACTTAATTTATTCCATATATGTGATCGCACATATTATTTTATGGATAACTAAAACATGATAAATATCCCGTAGTATATAATCCATGTGTATTAGAGTTTGTTACTTGTATGGATAACTATATATGATTGTAACGCACATATTGTTGATTATAAAATCATATTTGTTGATAAGATCATACAAAATAACCCAAATCATGTAATTGTAAAACATGTATTAATCTGTCGGACTAAATCTGCAACAAACTGAAACGTATGTACTGTTTTGTAATTCTCTGAAAGCTGTAAACTATTCTGGAAATTACTCAAGGACTAAACTGAAACTTGTTTGAAATTATGGACTGAAGCAGTAATAATGCTGTAAATAGATATATAGTTTGCTGAAATTACACGGATAGTCTCTGTAGTATATTACATGTATAAAAACAGTATATATGTGTTATAAAAGTCAATATTCGGTCTAAATATTCACCCACATGCATATATATATTTATTAAAAAGGCAAGTGAATAAAAATTGCATGTTAATTGAATAAATTGATATGTTTTCATGTAAATTTAACTCCTTTGCATGTTAAAATATTTTTTTTACCATATATAGAATTGATTGGTAATTAAAAATATATTATTTGCTTGCATGTTAAAACTAACATGTATATAATTATTAATATGGCGATAAACATAGATTGATATCTTGGTAGCATAATCATATCTTTTTGATATTATCATATATATATATATATATATATATATATATCACATATGCCAGTAAATTATTGGATTAGATCTAATTGATAATCTTAAATTGATTTGATTTGATATGTTAGAATCTTTATGGATTGATTGATAATCTTAAATTGATTTGTTTATAACACCAAATCTACTGCATGATTAGATAGATGCTAAAATATATTTACTGTCTGTTTATATATATGTGGTTAATCTAGATAGATATTGTCTATATTACTAATATTATTGCCATATATAAAAAGCGAAAATCGTATATATTCACATTTAAGTTGGAAAAATTATGAATCTTCCCCAAATAGGCTCACTTATTTGGATACGATGTCTAGGAAAGATAAAGGCGGAAGTCGTTCTCCTAATGAGGTCGGTTTTTAAGAGGCATTCGTGCCCACCCCCCTCACCGTCTTTCCTGGTCGTGTTCAAATAGAGCTACCGAAAGTGGTTGAGTAAATAATAATTTCCCCGAATGTGTCTATATAGATATGTATTCGCCGAATTGGTGTCTCAGTATCGACCCGTCGTTCGATCAATGAGAACCAATTCATATTAAAAGCAAAACTATTTTCGAACCTATCGTTTCGAAATAAAGTTTGTGCTTGTGCAAACCATAAACATATAAACCAGTCGTTTTATATGATAAATAATCCAGAACTCCCAACACATGTTGGATGCCATATATGATGAGAAAAATCGTAAAATATACTTGCGAAATGACTGTTTAAACATTGATTTTAATCCGTCGCCACATGTTACTCACCCTGATGTGTGAAAATGTGATGCCCAATTTTTTTTGGATGCCAGCTTTGATGAGTAAAACACAAATTTGTTGTTACCATCATGATGAATGCTAAGGCGTTAATTTTATTCCGCCGCCACATTGGAGACGTGATGACGTCTATGGTGAACAAATGTCTGAAATTGACATATTGGAGCAATCCTTCACCAAAATACTAGCTTGGAAATTGCATTCCATAAGCAGTATCGTGAATTTATATTCACCATGTTCCTTTATCGCCCATCTGTTATTGGATAAGAAAATTACCCCGGTGATTAGTTTTAATCCTATTGGGTCAATGGCGAATTGTTTGCCTAATATTAATGCTCTTCGTGTATATTTGTTTTTCCACGAATCGAGAACCGAGACAAGTATTATTTGTCTCAAACTGTCGCGATCCCGATGAATCGCCTAGCCAAGCGAGATTTTAGACAATCGTCAAAATCGAAAACCTGTGGCTCCAAGACAGTAATTGAAAGGAACAATATGGGCCATTGTCACAAAGTAAGAGATGATGCTCAATGAGCCAACTCTATACTATAAAGACAAAGGTCATGCACGGTTACTCCTTAAATAGTTCACAACTATTATAAAGATGGAAAAACCGATGCTAATGTGGTTAAATTTAATTGAAAGGAAACTCTTGAGACCTCCGCTTTTGTGGTTCAAATGAGTTTGATACCTTTTCTTTATTGATTTTGATAAATCATTGAGCCATTTTTTCGCTCATCTGGATTATGTTTTACATTTGGATTATTATTTTCCATTTGGACCATACTTTTGGATTGTGGTTTGCCTATTTACGAAATTTCTCGAAATAATTTAAAGTGCTTTGAGCAAATTCCTTTGACAAATGTGACCAAACTTTAAATTATGAAATTTTAGGCAATACTTGTGATGTAGTTGCTTTTCTGGAAATAGTGGGTAACAGTGTACCACATAATTTCACCAACTACTCGCCTAAAAAAAGTACTCAGTGACAATAATTCTGGACCTGTCGTTCCAAAATCGAAATCTTTGGTAAAACCAAATTTGATTTGTCAAATATGAGGTCTTATACTCATGTAGGTCCTGCCGTACCTTGTTGAGTTATAAAATATTCGAGAAAACCAGTGTTATCTGGTAATAGCTCATGAAAGAATTAAAATTTCTTTACATAGCCTCCATTCAATACGACCAAAAGCGTATTTTAGAGGAGTTGAAATGTCTTTCAAGTGGTTGCTACCACATTCTTTAAAGCATTTAAAGTTACCTTATCATTTCGCCTGTCGTCGAAATGATAAATGATTTAGATGCTAAGACATGATTGTCTGTACTATCATTCGCCTGTCGTCGATTGATAAGAGAATTTTAATATTGTGACATTGACCGGATGAGATATTCCCGGGTCAAAGACGATTCTTGATTTATAATCGCATCGCATTTGGATTCTCTCTGAGAATATATTTAGCGATTAATCCAAAATTCATGCCATTGATGCTCACTTTGAAAGACTAGTATGTGTAAAGATCACGAAATGAACTCGTAGAATTCTTGTAAAGAATTGAAGGGGTTATTGTGGACTTATCCAACCATAAGATGGACCATAAATATAAATGGTTATGGTTGATGCATCGACAATATGGTCACATTTTAATGTTGTCCACATAAATGCAGCACTTTCCAAACTTTTAGCCCTATCATTAAGTTGATGGCTCATGATCCGGATTATCCTGAAAAGTCTAGTCAACTTGATAATTCCGAAGAGTAATAATCAAAATTTCGATTTGAATTACTTGAGTTTGGAAATTGAAATTGAACATCCTGTCGATTATGTTCAGACCCAAATGGACTCACGGAAAGTTTGATGATGCGACTGCAAATGGTTGCACGCACTTCTTGGTCTTGCACACCAAGATTTATATTTCCGTGTGGGGTTATGCTATTTTGCTGTATTGGTCCGTTATGAGGCTCATAGACACTCAAACACCATATGCGTACCAGATGGTTACTGGTTATGAGCCAGAAGTCTCATATTAACGCGTGTTTAGAGTGATTAATTAATATTTTGATTGAGCCGCTCTAGCGTTCAAAACATGGACCTCTGAAGGGGACATAAGTCGATTATGAATCTCCTGCCTATCATTTGATAGAGTAACCTTGGCAAGCGATCTCTTTACCATATGATATGCGAAAGTGACATCGCTAAGACTATTCTCCCCGTCGTTAGGGGGAGATTTGCACGTTACCGTCGATAAGGAACGACGTGAAATAACGTGGCATAACCCACTCGGTCTTAGCTTGATCCCCAAAATTGCACTTAGTGATAAGTAAGTACATAGACTCCCTCAAGTCTAACTAAATGCCAAACGCATTTAATGACTTTATGAGATGTCATGAGATCATTTATACCTGCTGCAAAATGCTTGCAAGGATAGACGTCTTTGTCGGACGCCGTGTTCCAGTCGTAATACGTTGCTTTGGCCGAACCCGCCAAGCAAAGGACGCTGCCGTCGGCCGTCAGTCTGTCGTCCTTCCCAAGATACGAGGAAGTTGACCGGTTCCAAATTCGTTCAGCCCTAGAGGTGGTGAACTGAAACTCATTTGTCGCACGTGATTATAAAGGATCAAGGAGATGTGTGATTTCCTCTTCATCCTAAGAATCTCGAAATATCTGTCGATCATGATATCTTAGACGATATTGAAGCGAAACGAGACTGTCATTGATTACTTGTTCATATATTCAGTGACGACTGATAATATAAGCAAATTATGACAGAGAACCATGTACCGTTGCCTGAAGTTAACGGAGAATAGACTGAACTAATGGAAACTTGCAATCCAAGTAGACTCCTTAGCGAAAGTGTGTTTGGACCTGTAGCTCCAACACCACCAATGTTAAACGAGTTCGTTTATTTTATTATTCGTAAGGAAAAATGATGAGAATAATGAGATTGTAGAATGCTCGCCTAGTAGCGCAAGGCTTCTCTCACACCTTGGAATTGATTACGAGATGGTTGATTTCCTCGTAATGGACAATATAACAGTCCCCTACTTTACCAATTTAGTAGTTTTCCGAAAAACTGAGTATGCAGCCATGAATGTGGTCACGGTTTTATCTCTATGGGGATTTAGACAAAGAGATATAAATGAAGGTCCCTGTGTGACTTCATATGCTTTAATCAAGTAGTTCCTTAACACGGAACACGATCTCAATTAAATGAGACGTTCACTATATGGATTAATATAATCCGAGCGGATGTGGTATACCGCGTAAGTGAGTACTTGATTAGCTTGGGATACTTGAATAAGTATTATGCCCTTGCGTGTTTTATTATGCGATCCATTTTTGGATTTGCCTTCGAGATGAAGGATCTTGGGAAGACACGATAGTGACTCGGCCTGATGATCGAGTCCCGTAAAGATTGAATCTAAGTCCATGATTCAGACTACACCCAGAAGGTGTTATGACGTTTTTAGTCATCATGACGCTAAGTCGTCAGATTCTCCCATGATCGTTCGATCACTAGACATTGATATAGACCCAATCCGTCCCTGATGAGACGATGAAGAGATATTGAACCATGATGTTCATATCTAAGTACAATAAGCGCATCATTGTACTTGGTCTAATATGCTAGGACGAACATCTCGTCTGCTGTGAATGGTATAGCTCGACACAACATCGCGCTAACATGCTGCAATCGAAATGGCACTAAAGACACATTCCCTTACCTTATGGTAATTTTGGAAGTGGGCTAGTTTATCCCATTTGCGTCATCGAGTGTACCTACCCCCTTCGGTACTCGAATTAACGCAACCCTTTTTCGGTTATACCGATGCCGGTTACTTATCAGACCTGCATAAGGGATATTCCTAACATGGTCTGTCTTTACCATTAGGAATATGGCAATATCTTGGAGGTCTTGGAATGACTCCAAACGAATCACTCTGATCTACTCGTGCTCTATGAGACGACTAGAGAGTGTATATGGCTTCGAGCTCGTATTAGCCATATTTGAATTACATATGCTCTGTCTCACAATCCAGATAAAACACTTGTCTTATTTGAGGACAACTTGTTGTTATCGATCAAGAGAGACATGACTAGATTATGCTATTTAGCATTTCTTGCCGAAATAAATCTTCACATATGAAGTTTAAGAGCATCCTGTCGAATGCTCGGTTTATTCCACGCTATATTTTCTTGCATACAGTCATGTGTAAGTAAATGAGGCATCCAGTCGAATGCTCGTGCTCTTTATTCGAATATGAAATCTTTGCACCCAGTCGTGTGCAAGTGAGAGGGAGCATCCAGATGAATGCTTATTGCACTAATTACTACTTAGTCGAAAATCTCGCACCCTGTCGTGTGCAAGTGAGGGGGAGCATTCAGTCGCATGCTCGTGTACTCTTTTTTTGTCCTTAGACCAAGGTTTTTTCCCACTGGGTTTTCCTTGGCAAGGTTTTTAGCGAGACACGTTCCCATCTTATCTCACTTAAGATTGCCGAAATTAGGGGGAGTATCCTGTTGTATACTTCTTTCCACTGTGTACTCTTTTGTCCTTCGACTAAAGGTTTTTCCCACTGGGTTTACTCTAGCAAGGTTTTGATGAGGCACATGTTTTGTGGTTGATCCCCTACTACTACCATTGTTGCACTCTTTTTCCTTCGATCAGAGATTTTCCCATTGGGTTTGCTCTAGCAAGGTTTTGATGAGGCACACTGTTTTGTGGTTAGTTAATTACATAGAATTTCGGCCTATATCATTCGGCTACACAGTTTCTCCTAGGTACCGGTTTTGTCCCACACTGGGTTTTCCGTCCCTAAGGTTTTTATGTGTTTAGCACTGCGAATGAACTCGACTCAGATCGACTGCATGAAGATGAAGAATTCAAGACGTTCAAAGGGGGAGTGTTGTAGGTTATTATTGGACTATTGGGCCTTACTCATAGTGGGCCTAAGTTGGGCTTTCTAGCTTGTATAACCCTAACCTCTAGTATATAAAGAAGGTTAGGGTCACTTGTATTGATACATTCTGATTAATAAAAGACCTACTGTTCCCTCTCTCCCTATATCTATACATATCTCTATATATATATATAACGAGCTAATATGTCACACAACATATATGAATTTTTTTTAAAATTATTACCTTTAGTTTCGGGTCGGGGTCGGGTATCCGACGGGTATCAAACACTACACCCGATCCCGAAAGTTTCGGGTCGGGAGAATACCCGACAAGGTCGGGTCAAAAAATTTTCAGGTCGGGAGCGGGCCAGGCTGGGCTTCGTGATGGGGTCGGGGAGCGGGATTTTTTCCCACCCCTAGATGCTATACGACGCAATACTATCATAATTTTGCTCATAACTATGTTCATATTTGTTGTTATTTTTTGTTTTTGCTCACGGGACTTTGCTAGCAACTGCTTAAACTGTTTGGGACTTAATTTCTTTTCGATTACGGATCCGCTTCTCTTGTGAGAATTTTGTGTTGGTCGATTTTTTTCTTTCTTGTAGTTGTAGTGAAGCCTATGTAGCACAAAAGTACCAATTTATATATATATTGCTGGGCAAGACCCACGATTTAATTAATATAGTAATAATAAATGATCCAAACGGTTTTACTACATCAAAGTTCAAAATTAAAATAATAAAAAACTTTCAAAAATAACTAGCAATGCTAAGGAAAAAAATAAATCTTCCGATATACATTTGTCATTCTACATACTTTAGAAATTTGTTCGAAACTAATCCACGCCTCTTGTAGCAGCAATTTAGGACCTTCTTATTGTCGATAGCTCTTGCAATAGAGTTAAAGTTTTGATTGTTGTAACCGTTTAAATAAACTCTGTATCCATGCTTATAAAATCTCTTAGTTTATTTTGGAGACTTCTTTACTTGAGACAGAGATCTCTCAACGAGTATACGTATAAAATATTTCATATAATTTGAGATTTTCATAGACCTCTTCAGGGGCGAAGCCAGAATGTGTAAATGGTGGGTGTCAAAATATATGTACAAGTAACATATTTTTATGGGGTGCCAAATCTACACCTAAAAAGAAATTGTACTAAAAAAAAATTGCGTCACTTGGGATTTCTAAAATTATGGGGGGTGCCGTGGCACCCGATCGTCCCCACTTACCTTCCCCCCGGACCTCCTTATTGTAGCACACATTACTTCACTTTCAATCTTTTTGTTGTTCGACTCTCTCAAAAGAAAAAAATCACTAAAGAATCTTTAGACATGGCCGGGAGAAAAACTCATGATTATGAGAGTTGTTTGGCGAAGTGACCTGAGGTGAGAAGTCTCGACCCTCCAACGAAACATATCTAATTTTTTCGAAACTGAATAAAGATGGTTGAAATTGTGAGACGGGTGGGTAAAACAAGGAAATCAGAGATGAAGATGAGAAAAGAGGAAAAATAAGGTGAGGGAAGGGAAGACGACATAAGAGAAGAAAGAGCCTCTGTCCCCGACATAGATACAAGCAGTGTCGTTTCCAGCATTTTATAGGTGCAAACCGAATTACGAAATGTGCCATTTTAATGAATTGTTTTCTAAAATATATACAAATTTATTATACATATTTTCATTTTTTTCGAAAGACGGGATAATATTTATTGAAAGCTATTGGAACAATTGATTGAATGCTCAGTTAATAAGGAGATTAAAGACCTTGAAATGTGATTTTGCAAATTGTGGACACTTTCTTGGGATGTACAAACATGAAATAAATGCTGAGCATAATAAAAAGTAAAACGAAAATCAAAACAGCATATTTAGTTTGAAATAATTAAATCTTTACTTGTTTTTGTGTAAGTATAATTGTTATTTCAAGTTTTTTAGAAGCTGAATAGCAGTGGAATTTATTATAAACAAATTACTATTGTACATATTAAATATTACAAGTTTTGTTATACATTATAATATAAAACATAACATAATGATTCTTATGCAATTTATAAAAGATAGTATGCTTATAGTAATATTGTCAAATTTGAGGCTTCATTTAATATGCAGACTGAAATTCCTATCCGCTGTTCTAGTCGCTGTTATGCAGTTAGGTTCCAAGTACAGTTGCAACTGAGGTTGGAACCAATGATGGACAGAACGTGTAAAGTCTAGTTGCAGTTTTGCAGTAAGGTTGCAACCACAGTTGGAACCAAGTGTATTAATGGACAGAACTGTGAAAAGTTAAATGTACTTGAAATGATTCACACGCACATTTAACAACGGAGTTCACCTAACTAGGCTACGTCTCCGGGGCACTTACCCAGATTATGATATTATAAAAAGCTTACAATATAGGATTCAAGTCTTAATGAAAAACTTTTAGACTCGCTCTAGGTTTTTCTGCCTATCTCTATATTGCTCCTACTCTATAACTATCACTTATAAATCAATGGCATCCCACCATTGTTTTTTTTAAAAGCTCACGTGTATTCTCTCAAGAATGAGTTATTTATAATGTAGAACACACACCTTTTACAAGCTAAGTTATAAACTATTTATACAAGTAAAACAATCTTCTTGCTTCAAGATCTTTTATGATTGCTTTGACTTGTTTTGATTGGCTTCAATCTTTCCATGTATGAGCAAACTCTTCAGCGTGGATTGACTACAATCATCATTAGTATTTCCTGTTTAATAACAAGCTTGATAATAGGAGTTAGTCTTTTCCTTTAACTAGGAAACATATAAAGATAATATCTTTTAGAGATAATATTTTTTCATATACATATGAAACATTAACTCCATATTACATTCAATCTTTTAAACGTGTTATACTGATTTTGATAAGGAACAAATATTGAAACAAGTGATAAAGATTTGCATAAGAATAGATATATAGATTTCCTAGTTAAAAGGACACATATCTTTATAAACTAATCTCCTTATATCTTTTAGGAAACATTTTTTCTTACCACTTTGATATTCTCAATAAACACATATTAATCCTTTAAGATCATTTGAGAATATATCCTGCATAGTTTAAAACAAATAATTATTATTAAAGAACAGTAATGCAGAATTACAGAACTGGACAGAATCCTGCAGAACAGCAGGTTGCAACTGTGGTTGCAACTGAGGTTGCAACCTCACTTGAAAACATAAAGTTGTCTCAATTCTTAACAATCAACTATTATTATTTAGTTTAAACCAATAGACAACCAATAGTTTATAGGTCAGAAATCTGGTCCTAACACAGACCCAAACCAATTGATTTGTAAATTTAGCATCGTAGACGTACCCGGATACAAGACCGTTTTGAGCATGTGCCAAGTATGCTAGATCACTTGGCCTAAGGAGTAATGGGAGAAATTACTTTAAAAATAAGCTCTGATGCTAATAAGTATTATTCGTTTGGATAAATAGGTTGCTTCAGTAACATCCGATCAAAATGTTTGGATAAATACATTTTTGAATGATCCCAAATCAACAAGTAGGAATAGTGCCTTCGTAGTAACACACGTCTGTCATGCCCATTAAGTCTGACGTTCGATCTTTGGCATTTTCCTACCTTCTCTCTCCTTGTTTTAGCTTTCTATTTGTTTACCTAAGTTTTTTTTCAATCTGACAACCAAATTAGCAATTAACACACTAATCAGTCCAATTTTTTTTATCAACAAACTAAAAGACTTTTAATTTGTCAACATTTAGTTTTTAACCAGTTAAAATAATCACCTTAAATATATAAGCTAAAAAGAATTACTACTATTCTTGTAAAATTAATTCATTCATTGTGTACAAATAAATAAATAAAACGATGATGTATTGTGACTAATCCAATTTAAGCTTTTTCGCCATCATACAAAACAATAATAAAAAAAATATAGAGACATAGGTAAATATTTTTGAAAATCTAGAAACTGAATCTTGCGTATTACAAAACTTTGTTTTAAGTTACTTAAGTTTTTGACATTTATTGGCTCTTCTTATTTTGAGAAACTGCAAAATTTTCCAATCTAGTACTAGAAAAGAACCTTAATTTTTTTAATATCACTAGACCTAAGAAAATGTCAGAACCGGCCCTCCGCATTGGCAGCTGCGGTAAAGAGTTTAGGTTTTAGATTGGTGTTGATTTGGGTGATTTTGTGGGATTAATTTATGACTTGTTTTGTCCCTTCTTAGCTTTGGTAACCTACAAGTTTTTGACATGTGTTCATGAAAGTTTTTGCTTTACCATTACTTTTTTTATGAAAACTATTATTTTAGTCCGCATAGTTTAAAATGTTTATAATATAAACCAAATTTCCATAAAAGTTACATATACCAAGAAGAAACACACTATAATATGTAACATTCTTTGTAAATGGATTTATGTAATAGATTGGTTACCATTTTGCTTTAAAAAAATTAATATTTAAGAAAATGAACCATGTATTTCCATTTTATGATTTTTCTAATTTGTTTGAAAATGGGTTTTTATAATCTTTGATTATTGTTTTGCCTAACTAAAGCTTACAACCAAAAAAGAACATTCGGAACAAAATGAACTATATAACTATCTTCATTTTACTCATTTAGGGGAGTGAGTTTTTGTAAACTTTGATCATAAAAGAAAATAAGGGACAATGAAAAAAACGAATATACTAATTTTTACTTTTACTTATTCATTGGTGAATGGTTTTTGGTTGATTTTGAGTTCTGTTTTTGACTTGGTTGTACCTTAAATGAAAAAAAGACAGAGAGAAAAAGAATAGGCAAAAATAATTAATTTTATAGTGCGATTTTATCGAAATATATAAATTTTACAATATCTAATGTTTATTTTATAATATTTTAAACTTAGCGGACTAAATTATAACTTATAAACGGTTTTCATCCGATATAAACGTTTTCCATTAAAAAAAAGGTGACGCTAGATCACTAAAATGAAGTTTTTTATAAAACGCATGTGTAAAGTTGCAAAAATATAAGTCACCAAAGCTACAAAATGTCAAAACACAGATCACGAAATCGTAAATAACCCGATTTTGTGTAGATCAATATACATTGTAGATTTTATTTTATTTTTAAACCCCATTTTGTAAATTTAGCTTCATTAGTATCCAATAAACTAATAGGTGATAGATTGGTGTAAATTTATAATTTTTCTCTGGTTAAATTATACTCTCTCCATGTCATATCAATTGTCTCATTTCTTGAATAATATATGTGAGATATATTATAATAAAAATAAATAGTTATTTAGGAACGGAAAGAGTAATATAAATTACGCTATTATACATCCTCTTTATTAAGAGCCCAACCAAAATTTTATTTTTGGATGGATTACGTGTCTCAAAAAATATGATTTTTGTGTAAAATTTAATAATAAAAAATTGGCTATATTTTTTTAGTGGAGAATACATATACATCAAGTTAGACATCAAATTAGGCATTTTTTTTTTTATAAAAACGCTCCAAATCAAGATTTGCCTAGTGTAAATCTCCACGGTTTCACGACGGGAACACAAATATACGTATTGTTTTTTTTTTCGAAATATATAATGATATGTTTTGAAAATTATGGTAAAATTTAAAAATTCAAAACATGTCATTATATATCTCGGAAAAAAAAAAATAAGAAATATACTTATGTTCACGTCGTGAAACCGTAGAGATTTGTATTAATCAAATATTGATTTAGAAGGTTTTTACAAAAAGTATCGAAATTGATATTTAAGTTAATGTACCTGTAACCTCTACCATTTTTTTAACGTTTAGGGTGAGATGCCACTCCTCGTAGACTGTGTTGAGTGTTGATAATGATACCCCTTATGGCTGACTCTTTATATATTCCAATGATACTTGTGTTTTAAGTTTTGTATAAAGGGCATAAAACGCAAGTGCCATTATGTTGCCATGTGAAGTACCAAAACATTAAATAAAGATACTTCACGATGTGTGAAGGTAAGAAAATTGAGCGGACCTGTACTATAAAAGCATGTTCCTGTACTACTCTATTTGGCACTATAAACACACAAAGCTAGACCAAGTTCACAATTTTGGACAGAAAGAGATGGGTTCACGACAAAACTCGACTCCACACGTTGTGCTTATCCCCTTCCCGGCCCAAGGCCACATAACCCCAATGATCAAACTAGCGAAACTCCTCCACCACAGAGGCTTCCACGTCACCTTCGTCAACACAGAATACAACCACCACCGCTTCCTCAAGTTAAGTGGGGCTCAGTCTGACGACCCCACGTTCCAGTTTATGACCATCCCCGATGGCCTAGGCCAGGACTTCGGGGATACCACACAGGATGTGCCCTCCCTGTTCAAGTCCCTTCCCAAGAATTGCAATCTACCATTTAAAAATCTTATTTTGAAGATTAATTCGACGGGGGATAGTCCTCCGGTTAGTTCTGTAGTTTGTGACGGGGTGATGACTTTTGGGGTGGTGGTTGCTCAAGAGCTTGGTATCCCGAGTGTTCTGTTTTGGACTACTAGTGCATGTGGATTTATGGGTTATGTTCAGTACCCTTACTTGGTTGAAAACGGTATAGTGCCACTCAAAGGTAATGACCCTTACTTGGTTAATACGTTTAAGAGAGCGCATCATCAACTTATATGATTGCAAACATAAACATGACTCTACCACTCAATGAAGTGGGAATGAATAATTTGGACTTTATTTAATTATCTGAAATTTGACCTACTGTTTTTGTGAATTGCAGATGAGAGCTACATAACGAATGGGTTCTTAGACAGTCTTGTTGACTGGATACCAGGCTTCAACGATATGTGCTTTAAGGATTTACCATCTTTCATGCGAACAACTAAACAAGATGACGTTTTCTTTAACTTTATGTTTACTGAAATAGGAAAAGCGCATAAAGCCTCAGCCATCATATTAAACACCTTTGACTCGTTAGAGCAAGGTTTTGTAAATGCAATACCGACCTCCTATCCCCCTATATACACCATAGGTCCACTTCAAAATCTCCTTAACCAAATCCCCAAAGGCTATTTGGAAAACATAAGATCAAGTTTATGGAAAGAAGAACACGAGTGCCTCACGTGGCTAGACTCAAAAGAATCCAACTCAGTCGTTTATGTGAATTTTGGTAGTATTACAGTTATGACACGTAACCAATTAAGTGAATTTGCTTGGGGACTTGCAAATAGTGGACAAATGTTTCTATGGATTATTAGGCCTGATCTTGTTGTCGGTGACTCCGGAATACTAGACGAATTTTTAGCTGAGACAAAAGAAAGGGGAATATTAGCAAGCTGGTGCGCACAAGAAAAGGTACTTAGTCATAGATCGGTGGGTGGTTTTCTGACTCATTGTGGGTGGAATTCGACTCTGGAGAGTATAGTCGGTGGTGTTCCCATGATTTGTTGGCCCTTTTTCGCTGAGCAAACAACTAATTGCTGGGCATGTTGTAAGAAGTGGGGAATAGGTATGGAGATTGATAATGATGTGAAGAGGAATGAGGTGGAAAATCTAGTTACAGAGTTGATGGTTGGTGAAAGTGGGGAGGATATGAAGAAAAAGGCCATGGAGTGGAAGAATTTGGGTGAAGACGCGGCACGTTTCGACGGGTTGTCATATAAGAATATGGAGAAAGTAATTAAAATTTTACGTTGTGCCGATTGAAGATTTGAATTGCTTTTTAATATTCTATTTGTGTGTTGGTTTTTGCTTCTTTTCCATGTTACAAATAAAGCAGAAGTGTGTAAAGGGCACTTTGTTATCCTCCTTGCCAAGGTACACGGCTTAAATTATGTTCTAGAAATGATATGTGCGTATGCATGTAATCATCAAAACATAGCTTACTGCGTTTGTACTCTTCGTAAATATATAATATGAACCGTGTGTTTGTACAACTGATATGTATAATTTTTAGAACTTCTTTGTCATAACGCAATACATGTAACGAACAATGCTACATATTTTCCATATATATAACATTTTGTGTACTTTGAACCGTTCTATATCTATATATATATATATATATATATATATATATATGGGAAAAATATATCGACACATAAAAAAACACACTATGTTTATATTTTAATCCTAACCATCTATGTTTACAAATAATCGTCTTTTTTTTTTTTTTTGAGATGTATAATTGCATGTTTTGAATTTTTAAATTTTACCGTAATTTTCAAAACATGCAATTATATATCTCAAAAAAAAAAACAAGACGCATATTTGTGTTCCCATCGTGTAACCATATAGATTTGTATTAATCAAATTTTGATTTCAAACGTTTTGACAAAAAAGATATTCAAGTTGATGTCTAATTTAATATAAGCAAACCCAAGAAAGATTGAGGCTGCTCAATTTTACCAAATTTTTCCAAAAATACCCTCACTCTATTTTAATAATTACCAATATACATAATCTAATTAATTAACTATTTGTCCTCAATATATTTTACTAATTACGGATGTACCCTAAATTAATTAATAATTCGTTTTAACCTCCGTAACTATAATAAATTATAGCAAATCTGAATATTATGTTAAAAATAAAATATATTACGATATTTATATCATTACGCGTCTCACACGCAACGCGTGGGTAACTTTTACTAGTATATATATATATATAGGGGAAAGATATATCGACACATAAAAAAACACACTATGTTTACATTTTAATCCTAACCATCTATGTTTACAAATATTCGTCTTGTTTTTTTTTTTTTTTTTGAGATGTATAATTGCATGTTTTGAATTTTTAAATTTTACCGTAATTTTCAAAACATGCAATTATACATCTCAAAAAAAAAAAACAAGACGCATATTTGTGTTCCCATCGTGTAACCATATAGATTTGTATTAATCAAATTTTGATTTCAAACGTTTTGACAAAAAAAATATTCAAGTTGATGTCTAATTTAATTTATCTAGAATCTCCTTGTATATATATATTTGACCGAGCTTGATTGGGTTACAGTTCCGGTAAGCATAAATATATAACCTGTGCCAAAATAATTTAACCTAACTATGAGTTAACATTTAATACCTGTTACAAATGGACAGCTATGAATTTATCCATTCCTGTGAGCTTTAGATCCGAGATAAACACGGTTAGATACTGATATAATATAACAGAAAGTAAATAAGATTGAAAGGGAACACCAAGTCTCTATCAATACGGATCATATTATGTCTATCTTTTGCAAATAATGCAATACAATCTCAGCAAGGATCCCCTACCGGGGGAGCCGCGCCAACCTATCCGCCCGCAGCAAGGATCACTAAGATGGCGGTGCAAACTAGTACTGTTGAATCGTCATTAATATATAATTTGTCGAATAAACTAACAGTATTTATCTTACATGCAAGAAAGAGAGACAATTAATGAAACTAAAGGCAAAGGAAAGATATTTGAGTAAGACTTCGAGACACTGAACAATAAAAGTCATATTATAACTGCATTACACTGTGTTTAGGAGTATAAAATTGTTGCATTTTACTAGTAATTTTAGCCTTCCATAGATTTTATACTGAAATAGATCGTCCAGATAGGGCAGGGGGTCTTTTGTTTCTTGACAAGGACATGAGGACAAAGTACATGAGGATGTGCTTTGTTCTTTATTTTTTAACTGTTACAATGTAGACTAATGTAGTTAAGACAATTATTATTTGACAACTAATCTATATCACTACTACAAGAAAACAGTCAAATAACAATTGAATATTCGGTTGGGAAATAATAAAGTCAGTTGGTAAACTCAGTTTACCAACTGATCTGCCGTCTGTATATTCGGTTGGGAAAAGGCTAGTTGCTAACATTTTACCAACTGAATTATGTGTCAGTTGGTAATTTACCAACTGAATGGTATATCAGTTGCTATTTACCAACTGATTGTGTCAGTTAGTAAATAGCAACTGATTGTGTCAGTTAGTAAATAGCAACTGATTGTGTCAGTTAGTAAATAGCAACTGAAATTTCAGTTAGTAAATAGCAACTGAAATTTCAGTTAGTAAATAGCAACTGAAATTTCAGTTAGTAAAATAGCAACTGAAATTTCAGTTAGTAAATAGCAACTGAAATTTCAGTTAGTAAATATTTAGCAACTGAAATTTCATATAGTTAGAAATTAGTATATATATACTAATCGACTATATTAATATATATATATATATATTATTAATTATTAATATATTAATAATATATATATATATATATATTAATATATATACATATATTCATAAATTCATATAATTTCATATTCAAAATGTAAGCAATTGTCATATGGATAAAAATATTTATGTTCAACTAAGCAAATCGAGATTTAATATAATAATTGCTACAATAAGATATCAAATCGAGATTAAAGTACAATTCAAAAGATAATCCTAATTAAACCTACATAGAAATTAATCTAGGTCATTGTGCTTGTCGTCATCGACATTAAAATACCGAGTCGAGATTTAATTACAATCCAAAAGATAATCGATCCATAGATACGTAGAAAATTAATTTAAGTCAGTTTGCTTGTCATTAACATTTTCAGAATCTTCACGAGCCAATCTTGTCGATGTGTTTGTAAATATTTCAAACATCCCTTGCATCTGGCGTATCTGTTGTTGCATTACCCGAGTCTTCTCATCCCTTCGAAGCCTTTCTTCCTCCCTTAAAATACCGAGTCGAGATTTAATTACAATCCACGGCCGCTACCTATTGCTGCAAAGCCTCCACGGCCGCTACCTATTGCTCCAAAGCCTCCAAGGCCACTACTGTCTGTTAAAAAGCCTCCTCGACTGCCGCCAAACGATGCATAACCTCCACGCCTAGAGGGTTCAACTTTGCCATTGTTAGCTGATCCTTGAGGACTTTTACTGTAGCTGCGTCCCGCCATCTTAAAACTCAAACAAAATTCAATGATTAAGGTTAACCCTTGTCATGTATACTTTTTTTAAAAACCAAACTTACTATAAAACAGTCTAAAAAGAAGCAAGAAAATAGTGTATACAATTATTTTTTATAAGCGCTATACTTATTATCTGTAGTATTCGCATTGAAAATCTCGTTAATATCATTGAATGGTTTTGAATGTAAATAAAAAAAACAGACTATCATATATAAAATCCTAAATATTTTAGGTTTGTTTTATATATTTATACTTAAATCTTCGCCATTCAAACTTAATCAATCCAATTGTCATAACAAGCCCTAAATAAACAGTAAGATATGAACCAAACAAGCCCTAAATAAGCTATGAACCAAACAAGCCCCTAAATAAGCTATGAACCAAACAAGCCCTAAATAAGCTATGAACCAAACAAGCCCTAAATAAACTATGAACCAAACAAGCCCTAAATAAGCTATGAACCAAACAAGCCCTAAATAAGCTATGAACCAAACAAGCCCCTAAATAAGCTATGAACCAAACAAGCCCCTAAATAAGCTATGAACCAAACAAGCCCTAAATAAGCTGTAAACCAAACAAGCCCTAAATAAGCTGTAAACCAAACAAGCCCTAAATAAGCTATGAACCAAACAAGCCCCTAAATAAGCTATGAACCAAACAAGCCCCTAAATAAGCTATGAACCAAACAAGCCCCTAAATAAGCTATGAACCAAACAAGCCCTAAATAAGCTATAAACCAAACAAGCCCCTAAATAAGCTATGAACCAAACAAGCCCCTAAATAAGCTATGAACCAAACAAGCCCCTAAATAAGCTATGAACCAAACAAGCCCTAAATAAGCTATGAACCAAACAAGCCCTAAATAAGCTATGAAACAAACAAGCCCTAAATAAGCTATGAACCAAACAAGCCCTAAATCAACCAAACGAGATATGTAAATATATATAGAGATAGACTTACTGTGTTAGATAGGGCGGAGGAATGACGGAGAAGGAGGCTATATATATATATATATATATATATATATATATATATATATATATATATATATATATATATATATATATATATGTAGATATGTAGATATATGTATATATATGTAGATATATGTATATTAAGACAGAGAGAGAGAGAGAGAGAGGTAGATAGAGCGTAATAAAAGTGAGTCAGTAATGTCTGGGAATTATAAGTGTTGGGTTTGAAAGTTTTGTTTGAATTTTTGACAATTTACCCAAAAAATATTGGAGGCAAAATATGTGCCTTTCAAAATTTTTAATCAATTTTACAATGTGGGAAAAGCAACGTAACATAACATTTACATGTTTTTTTATCATCATCTTATAAAATTGTTAGTTAGGTAAATATTTAAACATTTAATAAAACAACAATCAACAAAAAAAAATTTACACGAAATATTAATTTACACGTGACTTACACAGTAACATTGGATGCCTCAAAATACCAAAACATATAGTGAATGTCGTTGCAGATCCATTTTAAAATAAACTTGCATATTAAATATAAATAAATAAATGAAACAATGATTGCTGAATTTGCTATAATTATATTGTATTTCATATGTTGTAATGTTGAGCGAAACCATATATATGAAATTCCGTATAATACTATATAATTATATATATTTTTTTATCATCTGTTAAAGGAAAAAACAAATAGTCTAAAAGCCACGAAGGCTAATTAACCCATAAAACAAACAAACGTAAGGACGTGGCAGAATAGAAGAATATGATTTAGGGTTTAGGGTTTATGATTAATTGTAACTAATCATAATAAATGTTTGTAATTAATCATAATAAATATTTGTATTGTAAGATCAAAATAACAATTTCATGTGTTATCTAATATGAACGAGTTTTACAAAATTCACTACTTAATTCATGTATAATACAAGTTAACCATTTACATTTCAAAATATAACCTATTTGTATTATTATAAATATCTAATAAAATCGTTTTGAATCTTGTTAGTATGAAATTTTGTTACGGTTTGTTAATAATCTGTATAAAATTGAGTCAAAATCCGTAAATAATTGCATTACATACATTTTTTAAAATACAGAATAACGATTTGCAGCGGAAATGTTATGACAAAGATAGTGACGTGTCAATTTACACTGTTCAGACCACCATTTACATGTTTTTTTGATCACCATCTTATAAAATTGTTAGTTAGGTAAATATTTAAACATTTAATAAAACAACATTTACATGTTATTCGATCGATCGGTGTAAATCTCGATTGATCGAGATTTTACACAGTGAGCTTGGATTTTTTTTCTTCTCTATTTCACACTCTCTCTTTATACCCAATCTCAGCCGCCCCTTCTCTCTATTTTTTTTTTCTCTTCCTCCAAAATCAACTCAATCTTAAACCATATCATATATATACTACATCAATCCTCACTCAAATCATTCAATTGAATCCAAATCAACTCAGAACATTACAAAAACATTTGTGAGCATTTTCCGGGATATCGGCGACCGGAGAGCGGGGACGAAGAGCGAGACGATGTCACTTCGGCAACGGGGCATACTTAGCCTTTTGATGATGCCAAAGGGGGAAAAATACCCCTTGGCAATGATATTATTTCTATGCTATTTCTATTCGTTTCTCTTTTGTTTTAAAAACGTTGTTTGGCTATTATGGGATGTAGTATGAGCAAGACTTTTTAGTTTTTTTTATGCTTTTAAAACTTATGTGGTGATATTATCGTTTAATGCTTATCGGTTGCTATATCTATCTCTTTGTGATTATGTGCGATTCTTGCGATTAACTTGTCGGTTATTATATTTTGTCAATATGTTATTGCAGATTTGTTTTGTGAGCAAAAAAGTTCCAGTGAATCTCGATCCATCGAGATATAGGCCAATTGATCGAAAAAGCCCTAAAAAAGTTCCAGTGAATCTCGATCCATCGAGATATAGACCGATCGATCGAAAATGGTCCAAAAAGTTCCAGTGAATCTCGATCAATCGAGATATAGTCCGATCGATCGAAAATGGTCCAAAAAGTTCCAGTGAATCTCGATCCATCGAGATATAGTCCGATCGATCGAAAATGGTCCAAAAAGTTCCAGTGAATCTCGATCAATCGAGATGCTATTTACTAACTGAAATTTCAGTTGCAATTTACTAACTGAAATTTCAGTTGCTATTTACTAACTGACACAATCAGTTGCTATTTACTAACTGACACAATCAGTTGCTATTTACTAACTGACACAATCAGTTGGTAAATTGTATTAGTTACTAAACAGTTGCTATATAGCAACTGAAATTGTCTTAGTTACTAAACAGTTGCTATATAGCAACTGATATTGTCTTAGTTACTAAACAGTTGCTATATAGCAACTGAAATTGTCTTAGTTACTAAACAGTTAGCAACTGAAATTGTCTTAGTTACTAAACAGTTGCTATATAGCAACTGACAATATTTCAGTTACAAATCAGTTGGTATTGTTTAATAACAAAAGCTTTAGTTGGTATTTCGGTTACAATTCTTTAACTATCGGATCAGTTGCTAAATAGAGTTACTATTTAGCTGTTTTCTTGTAGTGTATGAATGGGACTTCGATCGTACAAGTCTCAGTATATGCAATCGTTCTGGTGAGATATAGTTGGCAACAACATTAATAATCAAATTAAAAAAATCAATTACAAAACAAGAGAGTTACGCCAGTGAGGTTGAGTTATGGTATTCAATATAAAAATAGACTATCTTTCTTGTAAAAATTGATTATTTTTTTTTTAAAAGTTTAACTTTCATATTTTTTTATTTTTTTTATCGAACAGGTTACACAAATAACAGCAACACTTTAAAGATGTTGTAAATGAAAAACACCCAGAACGACATCTAAATGATGCTCGTCGTTATCTTATATCTCACCATCCCAAAGCTCCTCCACTGTCTTGTAAGGCTCAAACGTATCGTTGACAAAAGAAGTCCCGCGAACAAGCCTTGCCTGCTGAATAGTGGAGAATTTGGCAAACAAGTCTTCTGAAATAGACCAGTTAAAGACATCATAGTTTTCCTTGATCCTGGATTCATTTGTACTCTTTGGGAGTACAATATTTCCCATCTGTAAACCTCACCGAAGAGCTGTTAGGAAATCAATCGAGCACAAATAAAGACAGAAGTATTAAAACCGAGCACACACACACGCTTTGATAACGGAGTTCACTCAAATTGGCTACGTCTCCGGACCGCTACACGTGGTACTTAATATATATATAGAGGATTACAAACGTAATCTAGCTAAACACAAAGCTATGGTTCTCTCGCAAATAGAACTCTCTCTTTATAATATAGAGGTGTTTGTGTAGGTGTAATTAAAATACAAGATATTGGGGCATATAAATAGAACACTTAGTGGGTCATATTACAATTCTAGGCGATGTGGGATAATTAGAAAACATGGTCAAATCTCATTTGGCTCCACAACTCAACAATCTCCCACTTGGAGTCAAATGTCGAGTGTTTCAAAAGAACTCCAATTATCCCCAACCACCGAACTCACTGTGCTCCACCGAGCATAATGCTCCCATCGGTATCCTTGTATAGTATTTGATACTCTGCCGTCATCGGCGAGTTACTCAATTCTTCCAGTGTAGCGGCGAACCTGAGCCTCAAGCTCGGAGCCCTACTGAGGTTACACACAGCCTCAGTTTGTCGATTGTAACAGTCTTCGTTAGCATATCGACGGGGTTCTTTGCGCC
This sequence comes from Primula veris, assembly GCA_963682055.1. Classification (NCBI taxonomy): domain Eukaryota; kingdom Viridiplantae; phylum Streptophyta; class Magnoliopsida; order Ericales; family Primulaceae; genus Primula; species Primula veris. Next base: position 21,177,716 of record OY821743.1, on the reverse strand, counting down.
CTCAATCTTTTCTAGCGCGAAGATTCCATCTTCTAGAACAGCCCGGATAAAGTGGTAACGAATCTGTATGTGCTTTGTGCGTGAATGGAATACAGGATTCTTAGCTAGCTGAACTGCACTTTGACTATCACAGTGCAGAACTCCCTTGTCGGTTTTCTGACCGAGCTCCTTCAAGAAACCTTGCAACCAAATCATCTCTTTGCTTGCTTCTGTCACCGCGACGTACTCAACCTCTGTGGTCGACAATGCAACAATCTTTTGCAACTTAGATGTCCAACTCACAGCAGTACCACCGAAGGTACAAACACATCCCGTTGTGCTCTTTCGGCTGTCCAGATCACCGGCCATGTCAGCATCCACATAGCCGCGCAGGCCTTCCGAGGTCTTTCGGAAACATAATGCCAAACTCACAGTACCCGAGAGATATCTCAATATCCACTTCACAGCTTCCCAATGGTGCTTTCCTGGGTTACTCATGTAACGACTGACAACTCCCACTGCATGGGCAATGTCCGGTCTTGTACACACCATAGCGTACATCAAGCTATCAATTGCTGAAGCGTAGGGTATGTTCGACATACGATCCTTTCCTTCCTCGTCTGAGGGTGATTGTTTCTTCGACAAGCTAAAGTGTGCGGCTAGTGGTGAGCCTACAGCCTTGGCATCACTCATGCTAAACCGTGCCAACACTTTCTTCACATACTCGGCTTGCGACAGAAACAAAGACCCATCCCTTCCTCGGGTAATCCTCATACCGAGGATCTGATTTGCGGCACCCAAATCTTTCATCTCGAACTGTTTCGCCAACTGTTGCTTCACCTTGTTAATCTCAACAAGGCTCGACCCGGCGAGCAACATGTCATCTACATACAAAAGTAGTATGACGTACGAAGATTTCGCAAATCTCTTCACGAAACAGCAGTGATCACTATCACTTCTTTCGAACCCGGTATCTACCATGAAACTGTCAAACTTCTTATACCACTGTCGTGGTGCTTGTTTTAGCCCGTACAAGCTCTTCCTCAGTTTGCAGACCAGTTTCTCTTTTCCCTTTTCGGCAAACCCTTCAGGTTGGAGCATGTAAATTTCTTATTCTAGATCTCCATGGAGAAAGGAAGTTTTCACATCTAACTGCTCAAAATGAAGATTCGCATTTACAACAATGCTCAACAATAGCCGAATAGTCGTCATCTTTACGACTGGTGAAAAGATCTCGGTGTAGTCAATTCCTGCCTTTTGCTAAAATCCTTTGACTACTAATCGTGCCTTATACCGTTTCGAGCCATCTTGTTTCTGCTTTAGACGGGACAACCATTTGTTGCTCAGTGCCCTTTTCCCCTTGGGCAGTTCGGCTAACTGCCAAGTCACATTCTTCTCAAGTGACTTCATCTCATCCTTCATCGCGAGCTCCCACTTGCTCGAGTCTTTCAGCTCCAGAGCTTCCTCTCGACTTTCGGGCTCGCCTGCATCACTGAGCAATATGTAATGCAGGGAAGGTGAGTATCGGGCAGGAGGTCTCCTCTCGCGATGACCTCGGACCAATTTAGGTCGGGGAGTTTGGGGCAGCCCCTCGTCCTCTTCAGCATCTGCTGGAGGGTTGTCGAGCACCACTGGCTCATTTTCAGTGTCATTTTCCAACTCTCTTGGAAACACATTCATGTCGATCATACCACTTTCCTCGGACGGGAGCGCATCTTCTTCCACCACTGTATTTTGTCGATCTTTGTACAAAATGCCTTCATTGAAGATGACATCCTTACTGTGAATGATCTTCTTTGTTTGACCATCCCAGAAGCGATATCCAAACTCAGCTCCACCGTACCCCACAAAGTAACACACTTTGGATTTCGAGTAAAGCTTGGTACGATCATTTATGTCGACATGGATATATGACAGACAACCGAACACTCGCAAGTGTTCATACGAGATAGGCTTTCCTATCCAGACTTCCTCGGGAATTCTCATTTCCATTGGCACTGAGGGTCCACGGTTAATGAGGTAAACCGCCGTGCTTACTGCATGTGCCCACAAGGCTTTAGGCAACCCACTTTGCAGTCTCATACTCCTAGAATGCTCATTGATTGTTCGGTTCATTCGCTCGGCCACGCCATTCTGCTGTGGCGTTCTTCGGATGGTCTTCTCCATTCGAATGCCTTTCTGAGCACAGAACTCTACGAACTTCGCATCAATGTACTCTCCGCCATTGTCGGACCTCAAACACTTGAGTTTATTCCCGGTCCCTAGTTCGACCATGGCCTTCCATTCTTGGAATTTCTTAAACACCTCAGACTTGTGTTTCAAGAAGTAGACCCATGTTTTCCTCGTCGAATCATCGATGAAGGTCACATAGTAATGAGCTCCTCCCAGTGAGGTTACTGGAGATGGTCCCCATACATCTGAGTGGACCAGTGCTAGCTTCTCCTCTTTGGGAGCTTTTCCACCCTTCCAGAAGCTTACTTTCTTCTGCTTCCCGAAGATGCAACCTTCACACATGTCGAGGTTGACAGACTTCAAGCCTGGAATTTTGCTGTCATTCGGTAACACCTTCATCCCCTTCTCACTCATGTGACCCAACCGTCGATGCCACAGTTCCGAGCAGTTTTGCGACACAGCTGCCGCAATTGTACACTCCTCATCGGTCGTCATGTACAATGTACCGACCTTACTCCCTCGGGCTATCACCATAGCTCCTTGTGAAACTTTCCAAGCTCCACAGCTAAACGAAATGGAGTGTCTTTCGGCATCGAGTTGACCTACTGAAATCAGATTATTGGTCAACCTCGGGACATGCCTCACTTTCGTTAGCTTCCATACCGATCCATTTGGAATGCAAATTTTCACATCGCCCATTCCAACAACATCCAACGCTTCTCCATCGGCTAGATACACTTTACCGAAATTACCCGCAATGTAATTTTCGAGTAAATCCTTCTGAGCGGTCGTGTGAAATGATGCCCCAGAGTCTAGAACCCACGAATCTATATCTCTCTGCACGGCAAGCATTAGACAGTCACCCGAATTCTCGTCGCTTGCAATATTAGCCCCGTGATCACGGTCGGTACTCTTCTTCGGCTGCTTGCACTCATGACTGAAGTGCCCCATACCCTGGCAGTTATAGCACCGAAGATTCTTCTTACTTCGGTCGCTATCTTTGCCCCCTCAGCTTAGCCCTCTTCTACCTCAGGATTGTGAACGTCCTCTAACGTCCCATACCCTGGCTTTACCCCGGTCTCTTGAACCCATGTTCAAGGCTGCTCCATCATTTGGGCATTCACCCATATCTAATCTCATGAGTTCCTCAGCGAGTATTTGATCTCGGATGCCATTTTAAGTCAGTTTCTCCTTTCCAATTGAGTTGCTAACAGCAGCTCACATGAATTCCCAACTGTTCGGTAGAGATGCTAGCAGTATAAGGGCTCTCACTTTGTATTCAAAAGTTATCTCCACCGCATCCAACTGATTTACGGTGTCGATGAACTTGTTCACGTGACTCGCGACAGGTGTCCCCTCAGCCATGCGTAGCTTGAACAACTTACGCATGAGATGTATCTTGTTGTTCGCGGATGGTTTCTCATACATGTCGGTGAGGATCTTCATCATCCCCATAGTCGTCGTCTCTCTTGCGACGTTATGTGCTACACTCCTAGATAGTGTTAGGCGGATCACTCCCAACACTTGTCGGTCTAAGAGTTTCCACGCCTCCTCGGTGGTCGTGGTCGGCCTTTCCTCAAGGAGAAGTGGCTGATGCATCTTCCTCCCGTAGAGGTAGTCCTCTATTTGCATTCTCCAGAATGCGAAGTCCTTCCCGTCGAACTTTTCGATCCCGTGTGCAGTCCTGTCTTCTTTCGCCATCGATCTTCCTCTCGGTCTTCGACCTTAGTTCTGTGAACCTCGGGCTCTGATACCACTTGTTAGCAAATCAATCGAGCACAAAGAAAGACAGAAGTATTAAAACCGAGCACACACACATGCTTTGATAACGGAGTTCACCCAAATTGGCTACGTCTCCGGGCCGCTACACGTGACACTTAATATATATATAGAGGATTACAAACGTAATCTAGCTAAACACAAAGCTATGGTTCTCTCGCAAATAGAACTCTCTCTTTATAATATAGAGGTGTTTGTGTAGGTGTAATTAAAATACAAGATATTGGGGCATATAAATAGAACCCTTAGTGGGTCATATTACAATTCTAGGCGATGTGGGATAATTAGAAAACATGGCCAAATCTCATTTGGCTCCACAACTCAACAAGAGCAACATGAGCAGGTGATTTTCCAAGTTTCTCAGCAACCTCTGTAAATAATGAACTCTTTAGGACATCGCTCTTAAGCCATGTCGTACCTGGAGAACCCAATGGTGAATCCAGAAAGGTGATCTCTTTTATATATACAAAACTCTCTTAGCTGGTGCAATTTGTAGAACCCATTTTTGAAAGCACAAAACTGGAACAAACAAAATTACAAGTGCCTATTTTTTTCTTATATATATGAAATTACTAATATAACTCTAATAAATTATAACATTTTATTTTATTACTAATATACAACTTGTCACAAAAAAAAAAACCAAGTTTTATTCTAAAAAAAAAAAAACACATTACAATCTCTGTCTCTCATAAAGCGTAACAAATGTCCTTAATTTTTTTAATGTAGGCTACTTTTGTTTTTTTAGGGGTCATTGGAACAAAAACAATCCAATCTAATTGTAAACAAAAACTATGAAAAAAATAAGTAAAAAAAGGTTGACACGATTACATATCCGATACTTTTTAGGTATGATTGATAAATTTGATTTTGATTTTTTACGTAACGTATTTGAAATGCATCCGATACTTTTTCGGTACGGTTGATAAATTTAATTTTGATTTTTTACGTAACGTATTTGAAATGCATCCGATACTTTTTTGGTACGGTTGATAAACTTGATTTTTTTTGTCTTCATACGGTGCACTATAATTTAGGGTGTGTTAAGCAATAGAATATTTTAGTTTTAATTAATTTTAAATTAATTTTAAGTTATTAGTTATTTTGGGTTCATTAATAGGCGTTGAGTTTTTAGTGGGTAACACCCATTTACCGGGTTTACGGTAGTGTTATTATAAAATATAAAATAACGTACCGTAATCGCATTGACAACTTTTTTTTAACTACCTGTGTTACCGATGAGTGTATGTAGGCAATACTATACAATAATATTTTCATAATTTTTATTGAATATTTGATGGGATTGATTTTGATTGAATGACCCAAAAAAATTAGGATAGGCTAACCTAAAAAATATAGGACAATAAAAATAGATCCGGTGTATTTATATGGGCTTATGACTCATGAGATTTTTTACGATGATTTAAACAACTCAATTTGGGAGTTTTAAATTAATATTTTAATTGAATATATTTATTTTCAATATGATTGATTCGGTAATTTATTATTTATCAGGTGCGGTTGTGTCAGATTATTTTACTTAAAACATGGTGGAAAAAATAATAAATTATCCGTTTGAGTGTTTTTTTTATATATTTTAATGGTTAAAATAATGTTAATATTTATGCCCCATTTTTTATATCGGCTTTATATCTCCAAAATGCTTGAGATGACAGTGGATGTTGTCACATCCAATAAATCTCCCAATTTTTTCACTGAAAAATTGATAACAACAATAAGCTCGAGCTTTTCCAATATCATATAGAGCTTCCATAGCTTTCCATGTACCAGGTATATCAGTTGCAATAAGATTTTCAGGAGCAAACCCAAGGAACCCACTTTTCATGCGAACTGGTCAATGAATAAGATAGAAATCAACATAGTCTAGCTGCAAGTCGCCCAAGGTCCTACTTAATGCCTTTGGAACATCTTTTGGAGAATGATCTTTACACCATAATTTGGAGGTGATGAACAGTTCCTCGCGCAGCCGCGCTTAACAACACCATCATCAAACAGTTTCTTGAAGACCAAACCAATCTCTTTCTCGTTGTTGTAAACTTGAGCACAATCAATGTTTTAAAAATCACGCTATATAGCACGAAATAACGTTTTTTCGGAAAAAAACGCAACGAAAAACCACCATTTGGCTGGTATTGCGCTAAAATCGCGCTATAGTGGATAAAAAGCGCAAAAAGTACGAAATTCTGGACCAAAAGCGTAAATAGCGAGTTAGGAAAAAAAACAGTGGATCTAAATAATTAATAAATATTGTGTAATTCTCATAAAAGTGTGTACAGTGCAGATGGTTGAGACAGTCCTGTAATTTTTAGCAGACCTAAGTTCGAAAATCACTTACAACAATTTTATTTTTCAATTTTTTTTTATTACTATCTAATATAACTATAAATTTCTTTTTTTATTGTTATATATTCTAAATTTTAGTGCATATTTAGGAGAGAAAAAAATACACAGCAAATAGCTATGTAGCAACGCTATTAGCGCTTTTAGCGTTTCTTACGAAAAAACGTTACGCTAATGATAACGCTATTTAAAATATTGAGCACAATCAATATGGCGATATCCGACCTTGACGGCAGCAGAAACGGCTTGGCCAACGAGGCCAGGATCAGACTGCCACGTGCCTAAACCCACAGACGGCACCTTAGCTCCCGTGTTCAGCTCGAAAGATAAACTGAAAAGGTATCGGAACCATTCAGTCACTGGAAAAGGTCGGGAAGATGGCTATTTGTGAGCTTGGTTCTCTTGCTAATTCCATTCTTCTTTTCCTCAGGATCGATAAATATTCCATCAGCTTGAGCATTGGCCCTTCTCTTAGCCGTATTTGTTTCAAGTATCATGCCATTTTGTTGTAAATATTTCTCTATATCTATCATCTCCTGTGGTAACTTGATCGCTCGAAAAAATTGTTTCAAGTTATCATCAACTTTTATATGTACGTCAGGTTAATTTGGGTAGGCAATATCTTCTCGAGAAACATGAGGTGAATATACACAGGCATACTTGATACTCCTAAAATATGAAACCGAAGAGAGGAAAAAATCAAATGGTTACGGGGCGAACACTTTAAGGAAGACCAAGTTCAACTTTCTATCTAAAGGCCGGTGGTTAGTGGCCAAGACAAGCTATAAGCCAAAAACACAATTTACTCAAAAAAATAATAATTAGAAGAAAATGTTTGTAAAGTAGCAGATGCTCTACTGATTAGAGTGTTTCATAATCAGAATATTTTCTGCTAAATAACAAGTATGGTCTTATCAAGCTGCTTGGCAAAAGGCAATATGATACAACTCCTTTTTAGAGTAAAAAACAGTTTAAATGGGATCATGTAGGTAAATTGTAATCAATGTGCTTTGGTCCTGGTTTTCAAAGGTTCGAATTCTTACATCCAGGATCGTATTCCGTTGTAAAATAAAATTTGGTAGAGCAACACTACGTGGAATAAAGCTCTTTTGAACAAGTTGCTCTTTATGCTCAAAGGTCTACATCATATATAAATAATTATATTATCATTTTAAGGGTAAATAATTTGTACACTTATTCTTAATGCAGTAGTTAAAACATATTATATTTTTCGGTATAAGTCTACCACAGGTCCAACCACATTAGGTTATACTATAATTTAGTAATGATATCTCTAACGTTCCGCTAATCAAAAGGGACAGTTGCGTACATAAAGGCTACCAAGATAAAGGAAAACTAAATTATATTTTCTAGTAAAGTGGTAACTCACAACTCATTGGCTACCATGAACGTACATAAATGATATCTTGTAGACTTTTTAGATTTCTTCTAATAATCTATGACATGATTCTATATATAAACTATAAAAAGGTATATATACAAGATAATGGTAGATTTCGAAGAAGTCTTCTCCATTTGAAGTTTTCTATGTAAACTGTGACTAAGATTGCTTATAATTATATATAGCCTCTAAATTCATATTCTACGGCGCTACGCTGTCAAATTTTGCTTATAGGGCTATGTTCATCTTTGTTGCTATTTGTTGCAGCTGCTTAAGCTGTTCGGGTCTTAACTTCTTTCGTCTTTCATTCTTGATTAAGTGACATGAAAAATAAAACAAGTTAAAAAATAAAAAAAGATCTTATTAGACGTCACGACCAAAGCCGTCGCAGATCCATCTCTAGTTTGACAATAGTCGTCATCATGTCGGGGAAAAAAAGTCATTGCTATACTCCATCAGCGTCGTAAATTAGCTATACATTGTAATGAATATTTAGTAACAAATGCAAACATGATAACAAGTACAATAATCATGCCTATGTAGCACAAAACTACCGATTGTAGACCTATTTTGAGTGATTTTACGTACATCAATACAAAAAGGAAGCTGTCAAGAAGAAGAACGAATCAATCTAAGATTGAAGGAAGCTTTGTAAATATAAGTTCTACTTGTCTGTTTTAGGTGTAATAGCTATGTTGTCTCTTGTGTATGTTCTAGCCGTTAGTGACTTACAATAAAAAAAAATATTCAAATAACGACGGGATTAATGACGGTATTTTTTGTTACAAACTTATTAGCTACGGTTTTTGTGACGGCTTTATGACAGTTTAATCAATTTGAGACAGATTTGTGACAATTTTTAAAATTAGTGATAGACTTATGATAGTTTTTGACTCTCATTAAATCAAACATTATTTTGTAGTTGACTATGATGTATATTTTAGCTTAAAAAACAGCATGCATATAAGCTGTTTTTGTATGTAGAATTATGTATTTTGCTAATATGGTGCTTCGGTGCTTGTAAACTGGGTTAGGTCCCGCTTTTATGCAATAAAAATCGGGGGTACCATCCCTCTTTAATAAATATTTATTAAAAAATGTAGATCAAATGATGAATACATGTTTTGTTTTATTTTGTGTTAAAACTCATTTTGTAAAGTCAGCTTAATTGGTATCCAAAAAATTAATAGGTGATAGATTGGCGTAAATTTATACTTTTTCCCTGGTTATATTATAGAATGCATGTAAACGTTAATTATTAAACTTGTGTTTTAACCTTTCTATACAAGACACACTCTAAATAAAACGCAAGTGCGATTATCTTATTATGTGAACTACCAAAAAAGTAAATTAAAGAATCATGATGTGCACCTTCTGAAAAAGAGGATTAAGCGGGACTTTACTATAAAAGCATGTTCTTGTACTACTCTATTTGGCACTATAAACACGCCAAGCTAAGACCAAGTCCACAATTTTGGGCAGAAAGAAATGGATTCACTACAAAACTTGACTCCACATGTAGTGTTTATCCCCTTCCCGGCCCAAGGCCACATAAACCCGATGCTCAAACTAGCAAAGCTCCTCCACCACAGAAGCTTCCACGTCACCTTTGTCAACACAGAATACAATCACCACCGCTTCCTCAAGTCACATGGGGCTCAATCTGACGACCCCACGTTCCAGTTTATGACCATCCCCGACGGCCTAGGCCAGGTCTTCGGGGATACCACACAGGATGTGCCCTCTTTGTTCAAGTCCCTTCCCAAGAATTGTTATTTACCATTTAAAAATCTTATCTTAAAGATTAATTCGACGGGGGATAGTCCTCCGGTTAGTTCAGTAGTTTGTGATGGGGCAATGACTTTTGGGGTGGTGGTTGCTCAAGAGCTTGGTATCCCGAGTGTTTTGTTTTGGACTACTAGTGCATGTGGATTTATGGGTTATGTTCAATACCCTTACTTGGTTAGAAATGGTATTGTGCCATTCAAAGGTAATGTTTTTTTTTCTAAGAAACACTATATAAAGAGAATATATTTTTTTCAGCAACCAAAGCAAATTCATTAGAAATATGAGTAAACGATAATTAGGGTTTGAGAAACAATGTCAAAACTCAAAAGAAAAACAACTACTATATGAGAAAAAACCACTTAAAGCACAATTCGCATACAATTATATTAAATGCAAGATAAAACCGCCCCCAATAATATTCTACGAACAACCAAAATCTGCTTCATCTGCAATTTATACCAAATTTTACACAAACAATCATCATTTGGTTTTTATCATATGTCCCCTAGTGACCATAGAATGTTTTTGAACTCCAAAATTCCAATTATTTTTATTCTTAGTTCCGAAAATCCGAAAGGGTTCCATACAAATCTGATGAGCCAATATCGTTTTCGACAAAGTAAGAAGGGTCAAGATTATAGTCACCCAGAAAATCCTTTAAAATGTTGTTAAATGGTACATAGCCTCGGTTACTAGTATATGAACCTTATTAGTTTTTTCATCCAACTTATTTTTCTTTTTTTCTTTCTTTCTTCTATTTTTTTTCTGTTTTTAACTCTTCAATGGGAGATACGTTTTCCTTATTTGCAGCTTTTGAAGAGCTGACAATGGAAAGATGACTTGGCTTGAAAGCCTTGGCATTTGGAGAGAGAGCATTGTTGAGTTGTGGAGCCAAATAAGATTTGGCCATGTTTTCTAATTATCCCACATCACTTGGAATTGTAATAAGACCCACTAAGAGTTCTATTTATATGCCCAAATATATTGTATTTTAATTACACCTACACAAACATCTCTATATTATAAAGAGAGAGTTCTATTTGTGAGAGAACCATAGCTTTGTGATCTAACTAGATTACGATTGTAATCCTCTTTTAATAATAATATTAAGTGCCACGTGTAGCGGCCCGAAGACGTAGCCAATTTGGGTGAACTCCGTTATCAAAGAGTGTGTGCTCGGTTTAGTACTTCTGTCTTTCTTTGTGCTCGACTGATTTCCTAACAAGTGGTATCAGAGCTCGAAAGATCGATGGCGAAAGAAGACAGGACCACACACGGGATCGAGAAGTTCGACGGGAAGGAATTCGCATTCTGGAGAATGCAGATAGAGGACTACCTCTACGGGAGGAAGATGCAACAGCCACTTCTCCTTGAGGAAAGGCCGACCACGACCACCGAGGAGGCGTGGAAACTCTTAGACCGTCAAGTGTTGGGAGTGATCCGCCTAATACTATCTAGAAGTGTCGCAGATAACGTCGCAAGAGAGACGACGACGATGGGGATGATGAAGATCCTCACCGACATGTATGAGAAACCATCCACGAACAACAAGATACATCTCATGCGTAAGTTGTTCAACCTACGCATGGCTGAGGGGACACCTGTCGCGAGTCACGTGAACAAGTTCATCGACACCGTAAATCAGTTGGATGCGGTGGAGATAACTTTTGAAGACGAAGTGAGAGCCCTTATACTGCTAGCATCTCTACCGAACAGTTGGCAATTCATGCGAGCTGCTGTGAGCAACTCAATTGGAAAGGAGAAACTGACTTACAACGGCATCCGAGATCAAATACTCGCTGAGGAACTCAGGAGATTGGATATGGGTGAATGCTCAAATGATGGAGCACCCTTGAACATGGGTTTAAGAGACCGGGGTAAGGCCAGGGTATGGGACGTTAGAGGACGTTCACAATCCCGAGGTAGAAGAGGGCTTAGCCGAGGAGGCAAAGATAGCGATCGAAGTAAGAAGAATCTTCGATGCTATAACTGCCAGGGTATGGGGCACTTCAGTCATGAGTGCAAGCAGCCGAAGAAGAGTACCCGCCGTGATCACGGGGCTAATATTGCGAGCGACGAGGATTCGGGTGACTGTCTAATGCTTGCCGTGCAGAGAGACATAGATTCATGGATTCTAGACTCTGGGGCATCATTTCACACGATCGCTCAGAAAAATTTATTCAAAAATTACACTGCGGGTAATTTCGGTAAAGTGTATCTAGCCGACGGAGAAGCGTTGGATGTTGTTGGAATGGGCGATGTGAAAATTCGCATTCCAAATGGATCGGTATGGAAGCTAACGAAAGTGAGGCATGTCCCGAGGTTGACCAAGAATCTGATCTCAGTAGGTCAACTCGATGCCGAAAGGCACTCCATTTCATTCAGCTGTGGAGCTTGGAAAGTTTCACGAGGAGCTATGGTGATAGCCCGAGGGAGCAAGGTCGGTACGCTGTACATGACGATCGATGAGGAGTGTACAGTGGTGGAAGCTGTGTCGCAAGACTGCTCGGAACTGTGGCATCGACGGTTGGGTCACATGAGTGAGAAGGGGATGAAGGTGTTAGCGAAGGACAGCAAACTTCCAGGCTTGAAGTCTGTCAACCTCGACATGTGCGAACGTTGCATCTTCGGGAAGCAGAAGAAAGTGAGCTTCCGGAAAGGTGGAAAAGCTCCCAAGGAGGAGAAGCTAGCACTGGTCCACTCAGATGTATGGGGACCCTCTCCAGTAACCTCACTAGGAGGAGCTCAGTACTATGTGACCTTCATCGATAATTCGACGAGGAAAACATGGGTCTACTTCTTGAAACACAAGTCTGAGGTGTTTAAGAAATTCCAAGAATGGAAGGCCATGGTCGAACTAGAGACCGGGAATAAACTCAAGTGTTTGAGGTCCGACAACGGCGGAGATTACATTGATGCGAAGTTCGTAGAGTTCTGTGCTCAGAGAGGCATTCGAATGGAGAAGACCATCCGAAGAACGCCACAGCAAAATGGCGTGGCCGAGCGAATGAACCGAACAATCAATGAGCGTGCTAGGAGTATGAGACTGCAAAGTGGGTTGCCCAAAGCCTTGTGGGCACATGCAGTAAGCACGGCGGTTTATCTCATTAACCGCGGACCCTCAGTGCCCCTAGAAAGGAGGATTCCCGAGGAAGTCTGGATAGGAAAGCCTATCTCGTATGAACAGTTGCGAGTGTTCGGTTGTCTGTCATATATCCATGTCGACATAAATGATCGTACCAAGCTTGACTCTAAATCCAAAGTGTGTTACTTTGTGGGGTACGGTGGAGCTGAGTTCGGATATCGCTTCTGGGATGGTCAAACAAAGAGGATCATTCGCAGTAAGGATGTCATCTTCAACGAAGGCATTTTGTACAAAGATCAACAAAGTGCAGTGGTGGAAGAAGACGCGCTCCCGTCCGAGGAAAGTGGTATGGTCGACATGAATGCGTTTCCAAGATTGGACTTGGAAAATGACACTGAAGATGAGCCAGTGGTGCTCGACAACCCTCCAGCAGATGCTGAAGAGGACGAGGAGATGCCCCAAACTCCCCGACCTGAGTTGGGTCGAGGTCAGCGCGAGAGGAGACCTCCTGCCCGGTACTCTCCTTCCCTGCATTACATATTGCTCAGTGATGTAGGAGAGCCCGAAAGTAGAGAAGAAGCTCTGGAGCTGAAAGACTCGAGCAAGTGGGAGCTCGCGATGAAGGATGAGATGAAGTCACTAGAGAAGAATGTGACTTGGCAGTTAGCCGAATTGCCCAAGGGGAAGAGGGCACTGAGCAATAAATGGGTGTTCCGACTGAAGGAGGAACAAGACGACATGAAACGGTATAAGGCACGCCTAGTAGTCAAAGGGTTCTAGCAAAAGGCAGGAATTGACTACACCGAGATCTTTTCACCAGTCGTAAAGATGACAACTATTCGGCTATTGTTGAGCATTGTTGTAAATGCGAATCTTCATCTTGAGCAGTTAGATGTGAAAACTGCATTTCTCCATGGAGATCTAGAAGAAGAAATTTACATGCTCCAACCTGAAGGGTTTGCCGAAAAGGGAAAAGAGAAACTGGTCTGCAAACTGAGGAAGAGCTTGTACGGGCTAAAACAAGCACCACGGCAGTGGTATAAGAAGTTTGACAGTTTCATGGCGGATACCGGGTTCGAAAGAAGTGATAGTGATCACTGCTGTTTCGTGAAGAGATTTGCGAACTCTTCGTACGTCATACTACTTTTGTATGTAGATGGCATGTTGCTCGCCGGGTCGAGCCTTGTTGAGATTAACAAGGTGAAGCAACAGTTGGCGAAACAGTTTGAGATGAAAGATTTGGGTGCTGCAAATCAGATCCTCGGTATGAGGATATCTCGAGGAAGGGATGGGTCCCTGTTTCTGTCGCAAGCCGAGTATGTGAAGAAAGTGTTGGCACGATTTAGCATGAGTGATGCCAAAGCTGTAGGCTCACCGCTAGCAGCACACTTTAGCTTGTCGAAGAAACAATCACCCTCAGACGAGGAAGGAAAAGATCGTATGTCGAACATACCCTACGCTTCAGCAATTGGTAGCTTGATGTACGCTATGGTGTGTACAAGACCGGACATTGCCCATGCAGTGGGAGTTGTCAGTCGTTACATGAGTAACCCAGGAAAGCACCACTGGGAAGCTGTGAAGTGGATATTGAGATATCTCTCGGGTACCGTGAGTTTGGTATTATGTTTCCGAAAGACCTCGGAAGGCCTGCGCGGCTATGTGGATGCTGACATGGCCGGTGATCTGGACAGCCGAAAGAGCACAACGGGATGTGTTTGTACCTACGGTGGTACTGCTGTGAGTTGGACATCTAAGTTGCAAAAGATTGTTGCATTGTCGACCACAGAGGCTGAGTACGTCGCGATGACGGAAGCAAGCAAAGAGATGATTTGGTTGCAAGGTTTCTTAAAGGAGCTCGGTCAGAAAACCGACAAGGGAGTTCTGCACTGTGATAGTCAAAGTGCAGTTCAGCTTGCTAAGAATCCTGTATTCCATTCACGCACAAAGCATATACAGATTCGTTACCATTTTATCCGGGCTGTTCTGGAAGATGGAATCTTCGCGCTAGAAAAGATTGAGGGCGCTAAGAACCCCGCCGATATGCTAACGAAGACTGTTACAATCGACAAACTGGGGCTGTGTGCAACCTCAGTAGGACTCCGAGCTTGAGGCTCAGGGTCGCCGCTACACTGGAAGAATGAGTAACTCGCCGATGATGGCAGAGTATCAATTACTATACATGGATACCGATGGGAGCATTCTGCTCGGTGGAGCACAGTGAGTTCGGTGATCGGGGATAAGTGGATTTCTTTTGAAGCACTCGACATTTGACTCCAAGTGGGAGATTGTTGAGTTGTGGAGCCAAATAAGGTTTGGCCATGTTTTCTAATTATCCCACATCACTTGGAATTGTAATATGACCCACTAAGAGTTCTATTTATATGTCCCAATATCTTGTATTTTAATTACACCTACACACACCTCTATATTATAAAGAGAGAGTTCTATTTGCGAGAGAACCATAGGTTTGTGATCTAGCTAGATTACGATTGTAATCCTCTTTTAATAATAATATTAAGTGCCACGTGTAGCGGCCCGGAGACGTAGCCAATTTGGGTAAACTCCGTTATCAAAGAGTGTGTGCTCGGTTTAGTACTTCTGTCTTTCTTTGTGCTCGACTGATTTCCTAACAAGCATAACCACTATACTCCTCATTCAAGTTTAATTTTGGAACCAATGACTTTTTTCCATTTTTGTCCATCATAGCATTGACGCTTGGGCTACAAAACTGCTCAACAACATATTCAACTTTATTATTCTCAACATTTCCTTCCTCATAGTTGTTTTTTGGCCCAATTCCTTCACACACTTGTTCAACTCTTTTGACCTTCATTTCCGAGATCTCTAGAAAATCATTTTCTTCGATACTAACGGCCATTTTTGGTCGAGTAGATGGCTCTAAAAGAACAGGTTTATCGGTGATTAAAACGCTGTCATTAGACTGAAATTCTCTTTTCTACTCACTGTCAACTTCACCAAATTTGCCATTTTCTCTTAAAACCTTTCTACGTGAGCTTTCTGCAGTAGCTTTAAAAACGTGATTGGATTTCTATACTAGATGTTGGTGATTTTAGTATCATCAATGTATTTTAGTAGTAATGTGATTTATTATAGGCCGATGCAATAATGCGTTAAACTCGGAAACGAGTTAGGAAAGTGCGGAGTGCACGATCGTCGAGCCAACGTATAATTGAATATGAATAATTGAAACGGGGTTCCAAGGGGCAGAGCCCCTGGCGGGGTCCTAGGGGCAGAGCCCCTGGCGGGGTCCTAGGGGCAGAGCCCCTGGCGGGGTCCAAGGGGCGAGAGCCCTGGCTGGGGTCCCGCTGTTGCTTCCTTTCCGGAAAATTTTGAATAGTTGGACCCTTTCCCAACCGACATAACCGGTTTTTCCGAACAGTTGCTTGCTTTCAGTTTCGGTTATTGATCTCCTATATAAGAAGTCATTTGGCCTCGGTTTTGGATACTAAAGCATATAAGAAAATTCTCTCTACATTTCCTAATCTATTCTCCTTCCCAGAAACAGATTGTTTTTCAAGAATTATCCCCACAAAGATTTCGTGAACCCAGGCAATAATAGGGTCGAAATACTTTGTTCGGAAAGTGTACGAACACGATTTTTCGAAGTTATCCAGGATTATCATACCCTAAATTTCTAACACTAGATACTCTATCTTTGCAGTTCTCTTATTGCTCAGCTTAGATTCCTTTCCCCCGATATTGATCTTGGAGGTTCAATAAATAAGAAATATTTATAATGAATTTGAAATAAATACGGAATGCAAATTCGATTATCTGTAACTCTAAATCCATTACATAACTTCCTTATTGCAAGGGGTTTAGAGGGGGGGAAACGTTTGCATCAGTAACACCGAGCATTCTTTCGAATTAACATTTGCCAAAACTCACCCCGTTTACAAGAAACTAAAGGTTTCCCTGTGGAAAATTATTATGAAGGGAGAAAAGATTATTACATAAAAGATATATAATGTATAGTTTTTTCTTTTCTTTTTTTATATTTATTTATAGTTATGATAGAGAGATTTATGAAGAAGTAAAACTTAGATATAGTTAACTGGTTCCTTGAATGATCTAAAAGCGTATTTGTCACTTCAAATTTGAAGAAATGTCAAGGGTAACGGATGCGATCCCCCTTTCAGGAAAGAGATTCCCAAACTGTTGAAAAAACCTTAGTACACCCCAAGGATAGTATTTGTCAAAGTAAAGCATCTTACAATAAGTGAAAAAGAATGGATGTCCACCTCAATTTTATTTTATTTTTTGTAACCACGTCTAAGAGAGCACATCGTCAACGTTATGATTGCAAATATATACATGCCTCTACCACTCAATCAAGTGTGGTTGAATAACCTGGAATTTATTTATCGGGATTTAACATACTTTTTTGTGAATTGCAGATAAGAGCTACTTAACGAATGGGTTCTTAGACAGAGTTGTCGACTGGATACCGGGCTTTCACGATATGCACCTTAAGGATTTACCAACTTTCATGCGAGCAACTATACAAGATGACGTTTTTCTTAACTTTGTGCTGGGTGAAATTGGAAGAGCACATAAAGCCTCAGCCATCATATTAAACACTTTTGACTCGTTAGAGCAAGGTTTTGTAAATGCAATACCGACCTCGTATCCCCCTATATACACCATAGGCCCACTTCAAAATCTCCTAAACCAAATCCCCAAAGATTATTTGGAAGACATAAGATCAAATTTATGGAAAGAAGAACATGAGTGCCTCACGTGGCTTGACTCAAAAGAATCCAACTCAGTCGTTTATGTGAATTTTGGTAGTGTTGCAGTTATGACACCTAACCAATTAAGTGAATTTGCTTGGGGACTTGCAAATAGTGGACAAATGTTTCTATGGGTTATTAGGCCTGATCTTGTCGTCGGTGACTCCGGAGTATTAGACGAATTTTTAGTTGAGACAAAAGAAAGGGGAATATTAGCGAGTTGGTGCGCACAAGAAAAGGTACTTAATCATAAATCGGTGGGTAGTTTTTTAACTCATTGTGGGTGGAATTCAACCCTCGAGGGTATAGTCGGTGGCGTTCCCATGATTTGTTGGCCGTTTTTCGCTGAGCAAACAACTAATTGTTGGGCATGTTGTAAAAAGTGGGGAATAGGAATGGAAATCGATATTGATGTGAAGAGGAATGAGGTGGAAAATCTAGTTAAAGAGTTGATGGTTGGTGAAAGAGGGGAGGAGATGAAGAAAAAGGCCATGGAGTGGAAAAATTTGGGTGAAGAGGCGGCAAAACGTTCCGACGGGTCGTCTTATAAGAATATGGAGAAAGTGGTTGAAATTTTACTTCGTGACAATTGAAGATATGAGTTGCTTTTTAATCTTCTACTTATGCTTTGGTTTTTGCTTGTGTTATGAATAATGGACAAGTGTGTGGGGAACTTTGTTATTCCCATTGCCATGTAAAGGTGTGTGGCTTAAATTCTGTTATTCGTGATGATATGTGTTAGGACCAGATTTCTGATCTAAATACTATTTGTTGTCTATTGGTTTGAACTAAATAATCATACTTGTTTGTTAAGAACTTAGACAGGTGTTTCGTTTCAAGTAATGTTGCAACCTCAGTTACAACCTACTAAAGACAGCGTTGTTGGTTTCAAGCAATGTTACAACCTTAGTTACAACCTATTAAGACAACGTTGTTGGTTTCAAGTAATGTTACAACCTCAGTTGCAACCATAGTTCCAACCTGCTGTTCTGCAGGATTCTGTCTAGTTCTGTAATTCTGCATTACTATTCTTTAATGATAATTATTTATTTTAAAGTATGCAGTATATATTCTCATATGCTCTTAAAGGTTTAGTTGGTTTATATTGAGAATATTAAAGTGATAAGGAAAGATGTTTCATAAAATATATAAGTAGATTAGTTTATAAAGATATGTTTCCTTTAGATACGCAAATCTTTATCACTTGTTTCAATATTTGTTCCTTATCAAATTCAGTATGATTCGTTTAACATTGAGTGAAATATGGAGTTAATGCTTCATAGGTATATTTTAAAATATTATCTCTAAAAGATATTATCTTTAAAATATATTATCTTATATGTTTTCTTATTGTAGGAAAAGACTAACTCATATTTTCAAACTAGTTATTAACAAGTTCTATCTTATGAAGATTGATGTCAATTATACGCTGAAGTATATCGTGAATACATGAAAAGATTGAAGTCAATCAAAAGAGTCAAAAGCAATCATCAAGATCTTGAAAAAAGAAAATTGTTTTTAATTGTATAAATAGTTGATAATTTAGCTTGTAAAACGGTGTGTGCTCTAAATTATAAAGAAATCATTCTTGAGAGAATATACAGTAAGTTTTAAAAGAAAACAATGGTGGGATGCCATTGATTTATAATTGATAGTTATAAGGTATGAGCAATATAAAGATAAACAGAAAAACTTAGAGGGAGTCTGAGTGTTTTTCAATAAGACTTAAATCCTATATTGTAAGCTTTTATAATATCATAATCTGGGTAAGTGCCCCGGAGACGTAGCCTAGTTAGGTGAATTCTGTTGTTAAATGTGCGTGTGATTTATTTCAAGTACATTTAACTTTACACAATTCTGCCCTTTATTTTACTTAGGTTCCAACTGTCGTTGCAACATCACTTGAAAACTAAATGCAAACTGCAACTACAACAGCGGATAGTAATTTCAATATGTATATGAATGAATCATCAAAACACGGTGTACTCTTCATAAATAATATGAATCGTGTTTTATTTGGTTACGATGTTGGTTTTTCCAATCGTGTTTGTAGGTACAACGAGATGTGCATAATTTTCAGGATTTTTTTATAACATAATACATGTTACGAAAGGGAACTGCTCCATATTTTCCAACATGTACATATATGCCATACTTTGAAGTGATGATGGAAGCCAGCTTTTGGGAAGGGAAATTGTGACATAAATTATTTACAAGTTTGCTTCAATCATGTTATCTTAAACAGCAAAAAGAAAGTATTCAGCTAACCATTATAGTTATCGAACCAATTTATACATGTAAATTTAGAGTAAATTGGTATTTCACTAAAAAAAATCATTATTCTCTTCCTTTCACCATCTTGCAATTGAGAAATACCTTACAAGTTACAACTATATTTAAACTTTGATTCCATAAACTAGTTATATGAAGATACTTCATTTTAATAGAAGACAAAGTCATAACTAGTTATATGATTAGGCAAGAAAACTCCTTATAATAGATGAAACCAACAACACACACAGTAAGCAATGAAACAAGTAACCCAATTTATTCACCCAATAAACAATTTTAGGCTAGCAATGACGATGCATTAAAGTCAAACCCGTAATCATATCATTTCTGAGAAAGTAACACTTTTATCACTTCTTCTAAGTTCGACGTGGACGAACCAGATGAACCCTCAACAGCTTCATGAGACAAATTTTTCCACTCCATAGCCGTTTTTCTCATAAGTTTACCTTTTTCACCAATCATCAATTCTCTTACAAGAATCTCCACCTCATCCCTCTTCACATTATTGTCAATTTCCATTCCGATTCCCCATTTAGTGCAAGAAAACCAACAATTTGTCTGTTGTTCGGCGAAAAATGGCCAAATCACCATTGGCACACCATTAGTGATACTCTCGAGATTCGAATTCCACCCACAATGAGTTAAAAACCCTCCGATCGCAGGGTGCTCCAAAACTTTTTCCTGCGGGCACCAACTCGCTAACATTCCCCTCCCTTTCGTCGCCTCGCTAAACTCTTGTGGGACTACTGCCATGTCACCACCAACCAGGTCCGGGCGAATCACCCACAAAAAAATTTGGTTACTGTTTGCCAATCCCCACGCGAACTCAATAAGTTGACTAGATGTCATCACGGTGATGCTTCCAAAATTAACATAAACAACGGTATTTGGTTCCTTAGTATTCAACCAATCGAAGCACTCATGTTCTTCTTTCCATAGATTCGACCCCATGGATTTGAGATTGTCATCCTCGATTTGATTAACCTTTAAATGTAGAGGGCCAATCGTGTATATTGGTGGGAAAATTGGTGCCAGTGAGTCCAGAACTTCTTTTTCCAACTTTTCGAAAGAATTAAAAATCATGGCGGAGGCTCTGTGAGCTCTCGCTACTTCACCGTTGACATAATTGAACATTGCGTCATTCGGGTCCACAGTTCTCAAGAAGCTTGGCATATCCTTCAAGCGTATGTTTTTCATGCTTGGGATCCAATCTATGACCGTGTCCAAATATCCATTTGTGACATCGTCCATGTCTAGAAATCACAAAAGAGAATAAAATATCAAATTTATTTAAAATATTAATTCCACTTAGTAAGAACTTGCTTAGTTAACTTCAAGAGATCAATTTACACCTTTATTAACTCATCATTTTATCTTAACATCAAAATTCGATCTTCTCCAGGCCCAGTTTTCTAAAAACGTAACTCGTAGTTACATCTCATCACTACCAGTTACGACCACAGTTAATTTCTTTTTGGCTTTTTTTTTATTTTTTAAAAAGAATTTAATACAAATTCTAAAAAATTGTACATCGTAAAATTGAAATTTTCCAATTACAAAAAAATAATAATACAGTATATAAATTAGAAACTCAATTTTTGACTTTCTTTTGATGATATTTTTTGTTTTTTAAAAACCCGTAACTAGTACTACGAATCGTAACTACGAATTAAGATTTTACATTCGATACAGAAAGCTGGCCTGGAAAAAGATTAGACCTTATCTTAATTAATAACAACTTCCTAAATGCTGAGTTTTGATGTTAATTTAATTTTACATTGGAGTACTATATACATATGGTGTGGTTTACTGCATTCTAGTTGTAAACTATAATTTGAAATCAAAGTTCATGATTTCTTTCAAGAGTTTTAGATTAGGCTAATTTATGTTTCATGCGAGCAAGTTTTTGAGTTTAATTAGTTTAGAAAATGGGATACCTGTCCCCCACACGTTTGTTTAAAGAAACAAAACAAAAAATAGAACTTCCTAAATATGTTCGAAATTATTTTCTAGGGAGGACGATCGATATCAGCAATATAATATGTATATGTGCATAGTGTTCTGTCTCTCTGTGTTTGTTTATTATCGACGAATATAATATTAAAAATAATATATTACAGCTCAATCACAAAACAACTAGGGTACGCATACATAAAAATATAAAATACGTTGCGGAGATTTATCAACTACCACGTTACATGCACATGGGAGACAAGATAATATTAAATTTACATCGAAATATTTTAATACCGTTTTAATTTAATTTTTCATTACGAAACGACGTGTAATTTTGATCGGATAAAAACTTGTATTAAAATTATCGAAATAAAAAATTTCAAAAGTTAATCATACAGTTAAAATGTTAAATTTTATTATTAGATTTTAAAAAAATTCATTTTGATAATTTTAATATAAATTATAAGCCGGTCAAAATTATAAATAGTTTCGTAATGGATAATTAAATGGAAATAGAATGAGTATTTAAAATAAGAAAAATAGCCGGCCAGTTGAATGTCAGAACGAACAGTCGAAAGCACAGACAAGGAAACAAACAACCGGCTTAAACTAGGCAGCATAAATTAGTTTTCCGTCGTTTTTCTATTCCTACCTTAAAGAAGATTAGATTATACACACATGTAAAAAATTGGATGTCTACATAAAAGTAGAGTTTATGGTTCTCTTAAGTAACATTGGATATATATATACATGCTGGATTTTATATATTTAGATATTTAACAATATTTATAGAAGGGAGGAGATAAGCATGGCCAGGATATCTTGAAGTTATCTTTTTAGTAATTTAAAGTGTTAACAGATCATGAAAATTGACCCCTTAAAAGCTCCAAAGTCTAAAATTATACATCATGTACCCGACAATACGACGTTCCACTACAAAATAATATTTAATTTAGTAATAGTTAAAAATTGTCACAAGCCTGTCGCAAATTGACTAAACTGTCACAAAACCGTCACAAATTGACTAAACTGTCACAAACTCGTCACAAAAACTGTCGTTAATAAGCTCGTAACAAAAAATAGCGTCACTAACCCCGTCGCTATTTTAGTATTTTTTTTGTAGTGTTCACGCTTAAATCTCATTGCACAACTTTTTGACCCATAAGTTGTTTCGTCTCTCCCGGTTAGTAGTCGACTATGAAAAATCATATATTTGTTAACTTGATAACAAGTTATGACATTCATGCATAAGGTCACTCCAAAAAAAATTGCTACATCAAGAAATGCTGTTAAAGGGGTGGATAATCCACAAAGGCTGCTATTGTTACTGTTAGAACAAACTAATGATTGTTAATTAACATGTAATAAGCCGAGAGGAGAGCCTAACTATACATTTTTGTATAGTTTTTCTAACTATACCGTGTTTTTCTTATTAAGTGTTATTAAATTTTTAAACATTTTTTTGTAAAGTAAATGATTTAATCATTTTGTTAATAGTAACTTTGAAAAGAAATTGATTTTCATGTTTTTATAACATTTTTAGGATTAATTTGTATATTTGGCATTATATGACATTTTAAAGAGATATAATTCAAAAAAATATATAATTGTTTACTTTTTTTCAAAAAATAATTAGTTTCAAGTTATAAATAAATATAACTAAAGATTATTAAAAAAAATGATAAAAAATACAATCATTTATTAAGAAAACAATGTAGCGTTAGTCTAACTATAAAAAAAAATATAGCGTGACACATCATGTACGTTATAATCACTGGTAATTAAAATGAAATAATGATTATTGAACATGTATTCGCTAGTACCATACGTGGATATTACCTTGAAGAGGTGTATAGCCCTTTTCAACAAGACTGGGATACTGAACATAACCCATGAATCCGCACACACTCGTGGTCCAAAACAGCACCTCGGGCACCCCTAACTCCTCAGCAGCATCAAGAGTAAAGCTCATCGCACCATCGCTAACTATGCAGCTAACTCGTGGTGCATGAGCTGAGTCGTTGAGCTTCTTAAGAAGTTCTTTGAAGGGGCCGAGGCAGGTCGTACTAGTGGACACGCATAAGGATGGGATGTCCTGTGTGGCATCTGCATCGCACTCAGGTAAACCATCGGGTATGGTCTCGAACTTGAAAGAAGGGAGGCCCGAGAGAGCTTGTGGACCCCGGGATTTGAGGAGGCGCCTGTGGTTGTATTCGGTGTTGACGAATGTGACGTGAAAGCCTCTGTGGTGGAGAAGCTTAGCGAGTTTTAGCATCGGGTTGATATGGCCTTGGGCCGGGTATGGTATACAGACAACGTGAGGCTTGTTTTTTGGATCGGCATAAGAATCCATTTTTGGCTGCCTCTTTTTTTTTCTTTCAACTCTCGTTTTCTACGTCTAGCTTATTGAAAAGCAGATTGTCTTGGCTAGAAGTTTGGGAATGTAGTACTTATAAGAAAATTATAAAACGAAATGTCAACTTTATTGTCTTGGCTAGAGTAAATATATATCCACTTAATTATTATTGGCTTTTGTCACTGCGTACGTATTATTTTGTATGAGAGGCAAAATTAGAGACAAAAGCCCTTAATATATTAGACATGCCACTGTTGCAAAACAATAACGTCGACCTTGAATGAATTTTGGAATTTTTTATTCTTACATTTAAATTCACAAATTTTTCACACTGCGAAATTGCGCGTATCACTAAAACTCCTTATAAATCGGGACAAATGAGGTATTTTATAGGGACCAATTATGTCTCCAAATATAATATTAGGAAACAAAATATATAGTAAAAAATGTGCAGTCAAATATATTCTTACACCAAAATAAAAAGACACCTAAACTGTGTCAAAATAATTTTGTAATCGAATTTAAATTGTCTCGTTAGATCATCTGCAATAGTGATATTAAATCAATTGTTCGATAAAATTGTTATCTAATATATATGTTTTTCCTTCACAATAGTGTTCTTGACTAACTCATTAAAATTAATGTTGTTAACATTGTTGTTATATTTAACAACAAAATTAACATAGTTAAGTGATGACATGTCAATTTGGTTGACTAACTCCTATATTAAATTATACAATAAATCAAAAATAACATATTCTCCATTTCTTATTTGTTTACTATAATATTTTTGTTTATCCGAAATTAATTATTTATTATAAATCAATAGATAATATTGTTAAAAAATACACTAATATGACACTTATATGGTTGTTAATATTAACATATATATGTGACAGTTAACATGCACATGTGTCACTATTAAAAAATAAAAATTTAACACAACTATTATAGATGCTCTTATATTAGCATATGTGATTATCTTTAGAGTCTTAGGAGTCCTCAAAAATTATAGATGGGACAAAAGCCCTATGTTTAGAGACAAGTATCGGGTTGTCTTAAAAAAATTAGAAAATCACCGGTTTATAATAGTGTAGTGTGTTGTTCTTTTATATTTTAGGGGTAATTAACATAAACATACGTTATACCTATTATATTAAAAAAAACATATCATAAAAAGTTAAATTATCAAAAACATATCTTCAATTAATAAAAAACAAAAAATCTGATTCATCTATCGCAATCTCTTTTCTCTCCCTCTTCTTTTCTCACATTCTCTTCAATCTCTCTCTCATTCTTCTCTCTCCATCCGATCTCTCTCATCCTTCTTCTCACTCTCTCCAATCTCTCATTATTCATCTCTCTTTCCGATCTCTCTCATCATTCTCACTCTATTTTTTTGATCTTTTTTTTATCCTTTCTTTCTCTCCGATCTCTCTTTTTCGTGGAGATTGAGACGGACACATCTATCGGAATGGGCGAACGAGTGTGTACAGCGAGGTCGAAAACTCGAATTTGATGTCGACGAAGATGCGGTCGTCGAAGGAGAGACCCACGACGACGACGTGATAGTTCAAGATCGGATGACGGGTAAGAGTTGAATTTGTTAATTAGTGTATAATGTTAAAAAATAAATGTATGAATTACGTGAATTAAGGGTATGAAGTTGAAATTTATGTATATGAATTGTGTAAATTGGGTTATGAACTATGAAAATAAGGGTGAACTTCACGAATCAGTATATGAACTTTTAAAATAAGAGTATGAATTTTTGGAATAAGGATATGAAAATACAAATAATTGTATGAACTTTTGAAATAATTGAATGAACTTTTGGAATAAGAGTATGAAAAATACAAATTAGGGTATGAATTTTTAAAATAAGGGAATGAACTTTTGAAATAAACGTATAAAATATATAAATTAGGGTATCAACTTTTGGATATGTTTTTGTTAATTAGAAATTTTTGGTTATGTTTTTGTTAATTTAGTTTAAAAAGTAGTATGATTTGTTAATTTATCCTATATGTTATGACCACTCGCCTAATGTCATCCATATTTATATACAAGTTCACAATAAAAACACATTTTATTAGATTTAGCAACTCTCTCGGTCTATCCCCTCTTTGATTTGTACGTAGTGGTACGGTTATATTACTTTTTTGATTTGGTTTAATCCCATTGATTGTTACTTATTCTTTTAGGTATTCCATTTTTAGAACTTAGTTCAAATTAAGGTTGATATTAGAAATTAGTTGTGCTAGCAGTTGGTCGTTTGACGAGGGTAATATCCGGGTACCGAAAGTTAAAATTACTGACAACGACATTAGAACTTGATGATTGGTTAATATTGGATACTGATATCTAATTTTGTGTAGTGGGTTGCAGCTTTTGGGTTATTCTCTCAAATTTTTCCTGTTTGATTCGGGTTATATGTGTGCTGAGACCCCAACGATTTTTACTGCATCTTTTGTTTTACCAGTGTCTTGCCTTCTGTCCACATAATGTCTCGCATAGGATGTCATCTCTCTAAATGTCTCGGCTGCAATTGCCACAATCGACAATATTTCAGTTTTTTCTGATAGAAGAGTTGTTTTTCTAATCGATTATTTTGATGATAACAATATTTGTAAAACATGATAAAAGCTCGTTTTGCGTATTAATCATTTATCGAGTGTGTTAAAGGCTTAAAATAATAGATTACGTAAATACGAAGCCAACGGTTCAAGCGGAACCTCAATCGGATTTGAAACGGACTAATTACGGGATTTCGAAGTATGTCGAGAAAACCGAAACTTTGCCAGAACAAAAATCGACTGATCATGAGGCTAAACGATCGATCATTTATGAATTTAATTCTTCCAGTGAGCAGAACACAAAAACGACCGATCGCTAGGCTTAAAACGACCGATCGTTTTAAGAAGGAATTCTTCCAGTGAGCACAGATAAAAAACGACCGATCGTTTTTCAGAAACGACCGATCGTTTCTGTAGAATTTCAAATTCCAGCTTTTCAGCTTATCCTGAAAATTGGGCGAACTGCTGCAAACTAGCAGCTAATCTACTCAACAACTGCCAACGGTCATGAATTAATTGATGGACCTTTTTGACTCTACAAAAAGCCCCAAATCCTTTGTTGAAGAGACCTAACAATTACACAACTTCAAGCTTTCAAAATTCAAAGATCTTACAAGCTTATACTACTAAATTGTCTCACTTGTATCAATAAAATATTCTCGAGCATATTACAATTGTAATCTTATAAACATCGAGATATTATTTGTTAATGAGTGATCCATTCAAATTCAATCTTGTAAAAGAGTGTTTTTATAAACTCATTTGTGAGCGAGTGATCGGGTAGAAACTTTTCAAGCAAGTGTAGCTTAAAAGTTCTAGGCTTTTCATTTGGGATACTCATAAAGTGAGGGATTAAGCTCGTTAGGTTGTAACCTTGGAACGAGATTCTAGTGAAACACTCGGTAGTGAAAATACCGAGGAGAGGACGTAGGCGCGTTTTGCCGAACCTCTATAAATCTTGCGTTATTTCTTTTCCCTTAACTTTTACTTTTCGTATTTATTCATCGCTCATACTTATTGCTTGCGTAGATTAAATTAGCAATTATTTGTTAACGAAAGTGTTTAAGTTCCAAAATCCACTAATTAGCTTAGTTAATAACACATAGTTTTTATTCCGCGAAAAACGTACCAAAACCTTATTCACCCCCCTCTAAGGTTTAGACACCTACGGACCAACAGAATTTGGATACAAGTGATGAAAATTAGTTCTTGAAAAAATAACGTAGTAATTGTGTTTTGGATTTATTTTAGTCATTTTTGTAATTTAATTTTTAGTTATGTTACTAGGGATATGCCTTTGTGTGATAACATGGCAAACTTAGATTGTAATGATCTTGGTTGTTGTCTTGTTGACATCTAATTAGGAAGGGATTTGTTTTTATTAGTTAGTTACTTTGACATATGCGTAGTGGCTTTTGCTACCAGAATGATCCTGAAATTCTTATCCGCTGTTTTAGTTGCAGTTTTGCAGTTAGGTTTTAAGTGAGGTTGCAACCACAGTTGGAACCCAGTGTATTAATGGACAGAACTGTAAAAGGTTAAATGTACTTGAAATAAATCACACGCACATTTAACAACGGAGTTCACCTAACTAGGCTACGTCTCCGGGGCACTTTCCCAGATTATGATATTATAAAAGTTTACAATATAGGTTTCAAGTATTAATGAAAAACTCTCAGACTCTCTCTAGGTTTTCTGCCTATCTCTATATTGCTCATACCTTATAACTATCACTTAATAAATCAATGGCATCCCACCATTGTTTTTCTTTTGAAAGCTCACGTGTATTCTCTCAAGAATGGGTTCTTTATAATTTAGAACACACACCTTTTTACAAGTTAAGTTATAAACTATTTATACAAGTAAAACAATCTTCTTGATTCAAGATATTTTATGATTGTTTTGACTTGTTTTGATTGGCTTCAATCTTTCCAAGTATTACGTGATTCTCCAGCGTGGATTGACTCCAATCATCATTGATTAATACCTGTTTAATAACAAGCTTGAAAGTATGAGTTAATCTTTTACTTTAACAAGGAAACATATAAAGATAATATCTTTTTGAGATAATATCTTTCCATAAACATATGAAACATTTAACTCCATATAACAATCAATCTTAAAACGTATCTTTACTAAATATGATAAGGACCAAATATTGAAACAAGTGATAAGGACAAGCATAAGAATAGAGATGCATATTAAAAGGAAACATAACATTATAAACTAATCTCTTTATATCTTTTAGAAAAACATCTTTCCTTAACACTTTGATATTCTCAATAAACACATAATAAACATTGAAGATCATATGAGAATATATTCTGTATACTTTAAAACAAACGATTAACATTTAAAGAGTAGTAATGCAGAATTACAGAACTAGACAGAATCCTGCAAATCATCAGGTTGGAACTGTGGTTGCAACTGAGGTTGCAACATTAACTTGAAGCCATCAACGCTCTCAAAGCAGGTTGGAACTGAGTTTGCAACTGAGGTTGCAACATTAACTTAGAACCTGTTAACTCTTGTCTCAGTAGGTTGTAACTGAGGTTGCAACATTGCTTAGAACCTGTCAACACTTGTCTTAGTTCTTAAACAAACAGTTATGATTTATCTAGTAAAAACCAATAGACAACAAATATTAATTAGACCAAAAAACTAACAGATCCAATTGTATTCGTTTGGTTTCTTATATGAGACGCTTAATTATCAAAAAAAAAAACACATACACTTATCACAATAGTCCATGATTTCGATCAATATCTCCATACAAACTCAAAACCATTATTCTTATTTTCATAATTTATAAAAGAATAGTAGAAAACGAAAAAATAACGCTTTATGATTGGCACTGTTTCATGAGGGAGAGTAAGATTGAAGAAGTTTGAGTTTAGCTAGTTATTTTTTCCTAAGCACTTTTAACTTTTGGTAACTTTGGGTATCACGTAAGACTCTTACGGGGGAATGAATTATTGTCTTTTACCTCTATCTTCAAAATTCAATAAAACTTTCCTTGTTGGGTGCTCTAACATTACCTTTGATCATGATTCATGACATTGATTTAATGAAAGCAAAAATGAATATGATCTTTACATGGTCAAAGTTATGCCATTTTCAAACAGGTAGGAAATGGGAAGGAACCATGAAATAAAAGTGGTTGTTTTCTTCTATTAAGTCAATCAAGTAAACACTACAGATTTTCGTTTTTAAAAACAAATATTTAATTGTTATTTTATTTTCAAATTTTTATTAATAATTAAATTTAGTCTAGTATCCACTAAAGTTCTATATTTATATTTTTATTTGAGTTTTTATTGTGTTGTAAAATTCGTTTTTAATTTATCAAATAATAATTTGTTTAATGTACAATAAAAATTAAAAATTAAATTAACTATTACAAAAGTATTACGTTGACTATACATTATACAATTCAATTCATTGATGGCATAAAATGGGACCCTTTAGTTTTTTTATTATTGTCCGGTTGAAATAAATAGTCTCACTGTATCGGTTCATAATATAATAATCTTTTAGAGACAGATGATAGATCGTTATCACGTACCCCATAGGTTTTTTAACCTTAAATTAAAAATAGGTCACTGTGCCATTTTTAAACAGGTAGGAAATGCGGGAAGGAATAATGAAATAAAATTGGTTTTCTTTTTTTTCTTTTTGGGCCAGTTGAAATAGATAGGTTCACAGCGGGGGAATCTCTTTTGAGCTGTCATTTCGCTCAATTGAGACCCCAAATCACTCAAATGATGACCTGGTTAAAAACCAGGTCCACGTCACATCTTATTTTTATTTATTTTTTCAATTAATTTCACTCAATTTCATTACAAAATAAATAACTCTAAAATCACTTCATTGCATCTCATTACACTTTATTTATCTACAAAATAAATAAATTTATCCACTCTATCACACTATTAATAAAAATTTTATATCAAAAAAATTATAGGTAACACATAGAACCTATCATTCAATTCAATGAGATATGTGATTTTATTAGTTTTCGGCCGAAGACAAAATGGAAGAAACATAATACAGATAATGAACTGTGAGAGTTACAGTTGGACCAAATTAAAGTAGGAATAAAGGCAGAGTCTTTTTTACTCCTCATATTACTTTTATGAGCACCCAAATCACTTTTTTTTTAGGACATGTATAAAATTCCAAATACACGTAACATTTTATTTTTATTTATTTTTTCAATTCATTTCACTCAATTTCATTACAAAATAAATAACTCTAACACCACTTCATTACATCTTATTACACTTCATTTATCTACAAAATAAATAAATTTACCCACTCTATCACACTATTAATTAATACATTTCTCTGCTTTTTTTTCCACTCAAACTAAATACAAAATTAAAATATTTTATAATCATAATATTATATCAATTTAACACTTTCAAATAATTTATATTTTGCATTTTTTTTTTATTAATTTTGTTACTTCCGAGTAAATAATTAAATTGTCTCCAAAAATCATACACGTCATTATTTTCTTCCGTGATTTCAAATAGTACGTCCGTGATTTTTTAAATTCAAACTTCTAAGAGTAAATTATAAACTCACTAAAATTGTACTACGTAAGAGCTGAGAAAAATAGTATCAAAAAACAAGAAAAAATACAGTAAACGATTAAAAAAACAATCACTGGTCATCAGGTATGTTGATGTTCTCGAAATAATTGGCGGGACGAGACTGCCTTCTTAATGCCTCATAATATTTAAAATTTTGTCTAAAAACATCTTGCCATGAATCAGCTTCTGGAGAGTGATGCTTGTCCCATCCACTAATAATCGGGGGCAAAGGGAACGGGTTGAAATTATTCTTTTTTTGATCAATAATGACCTCGGCATAATGGTTTGTGTTAACGTGAACCATGAAAATCACAGCAGGCTTTGCCGGAGGGGCTGTATGTTGTGGTAAATATGTTGTCGTACCTGTCAAAATGTTTATCATAACCACTGCTACATTATACCGTGATGCAATTATGAACCATGTCTCTGGAAATGTCATCCATTTATGTGGAGGCGCCATACAAGTCATGTCATTCCAAGAAAACGAGTCACGAATAAAACCATATCCTTTCAGTTCTCCAAGGATATCAAGATAATAAGAAGGGAAATTTTCGATCTCTTGTTGTAGTTCTACGCGCACTTTTCCCCAGTCGTCTTCTCCAAATTTCATTCCCATACCCTTCGCAATAACACGAAAACCGCAGTGACCATCCCCAAGTACATCATTCACCTCGAATATGTGATTATGGAAAATAGGTGGAATCTGCTTAATATATTTAAAAGACTTGTGGGGAGGTTTTTTTGATTGCGATGATCCTTTACCTTTTTGTTTGTCGTAAACAGAATATCTAGGGGGTAAAGGGGCTGAAGGATCGTATTTGGTTTTCGGGCTGCTATAGCTACGTCTCCGTTCTGCTTGCTCATCTTTATACGCCTAAGTATATTCAAAAGCAGATGGGTCACGTTTTGTTGAATATTTACCTATTTTTTCCCCTCGCTGATGATGTATTTCGACGTTGTGGTCTGAGTTCAGGTTCTCTTGCTGAAGTTTTCGAAGGATCGTGTAGAAGTTCGATTTGGGCTTTTAAATTTGCCTTTAAAACTTGATCATGAGTTTCATCATACCTTCTCCGTAAGGCTTCAACATGCACTCCAATGTTGTCTTCTTCTTTGTTTATAAGTTTGGCATCAAACTTTAGTTTTCTCCAGTGCGGATCAATTCTTTCTAGCGGAATAGGACAAGCTCTATCCCAATAGTTACGTATAACATGGCGACATGGAAGGTTATTGACCAATGTTATCTCACACTCAGAGCAGGTTGGGTCTGCTGTTGTCCACTCGAGCTGTCTAATCTCAGTAAGCATTTCATCCATCGCATCCGCAGAGCATTTACCTGATATAAAAAATATTATATCATTAAAATTAACATATTATACAATGATTATAAAAAAATATCCTATAAAAATTAAGTTTACCTTTTATTACTGAAAAAAACGGAATATCATGTGTTCTTTTAACTCTATTCATGCTTCTTCCCAAAGACTCCTTAATTCTATTATGTTGAGTTGAAAGAAAATCGTTAATGCATACGAACATGTTCTCGAGATTCCCACCAGAAGTTTTTATATATTGTTTAAGTGATGCATGAGCACCCTCAACCCTGTTTGAAAGAAAATATATATTAGATAATTTGTTTTTTTATAATAAAAAAAAATATGTACACAATGTCAAATCATAAGTTGTATACCTGTTCGTCGTTCGGTTACCGAAATGTCTAGTTTTGCTAGTCCAACAAGCCACAAACTTCTTGTCATGTTTGTCTAGCAAATCACACATATATTTCAATACATTTGGAAATGTTTTATAATCACTTTCCAGTTTCATGCGTGCCGCTTCATAATCGTATTCTGTTTTACTATCCACCAACTTTTTCCAATCTATTTTCATTACGTCCCATACTTCTTTAGGAAGTTTTGGAGAGCAATTAGCCATGACATTCTGAGCAATATGAAATGTGCATAATAGATGGTTTGCATTAGGGTATAAATTTTGGACCGCATTTGTCAACGCTTGATCCCTATCTGTCAGCACAACTCGCGGACTCTTACAATCTTTCATCATCGTTCTCAAACATTCTAGAGCCCATTCGTAAGTCGGCTGCTTTTCATTACGTAAGCAAGCGAATGCGACACAAAATGTTTTTTGGGTTGATGTTACTCCCACAATTTGTAAAAATGGTAAATTGAACCTATTAGTACTATATGTGCAATCCATGCAAAGTACATAAGGGAATGCACGTACTAATTTTACAGAATCTTTATGGGCAAAAAATATATCTTCCAATTGGTTCGTTTCGGGGTTGGTTCTATAAAACGATAAAAAATCATTTTTAACTAGGAGATTCATAAGATGTTGCATTTGACTCATACCCACCATTTCTTTAACCTTTTCTCTAGCCTTAAGGTTATAGATATCTTTTCTAGTAGACTTATTAGCAGGGAATTTTTGTTTTATAGCGGAAAGTATAGTTCTTGGATTTGCCAGGCTATCTACCATGGTTCTAAATAACCCCTTTTCATCTTTTTTAAGTCTACGTGCTCGGGGGTGAGCTTCTGGATAAACAGCCATATCATGATTGTGTATCCCATTTTTTATATAAAACTTCCAATTATTCTCAAGTTTGTAACACTCTATTTTAAACAAACATAAACATTTACTAGAGCTGGTGTCTCTAGTCGATGGTTTTTTCGGTTGGGGATCCCCTTCCTTGGTACACATCATAATGGCCCTACTTTTTGTATTAAAGTGTCCTTTGATATTTTTTGACGAAGTTGTTCTCAAAAAGAAACCAAAGGCTTCTGCTGTATCATTCAGGTAATTTTTCAATTCATCAATCGAGGAAAAAGCCTGAAAGAAATTAAATAGAAGTAAAAAAAATGTAAAAAACTTACACAAGCAAAAACTCATGAAATTAAAAAAATTGTAAACTCACCAAATTACTCTGAAAATGATCGCTATAATCATATCCAATTCCAAATTCGGTTGGTTCACTATGTTCATCAAGATCCGATTGAGAATTTTCGGTATTTTCATACTGATCTCTTTGAACTTCTTCAAAGTGGCTCGTAAATGTTTGTCCTGACGGTTCAGGTTGATTCCCCATGTAGTCATAGTCATTCGGTGTAAATTGATTGTTAAAATTTGGATCAAATGAAACATGAGAATTTTGATATGGATCAGAGGGGAAATTAGTATTTTCAACCATATCAGGCGAAAACTGGTAATTTGGATACATATTAGATGGAAAAAATGTATTATGATAATCAAATGGAAATTGTGTATTTTGAAAAGTATCGTCATGAGAAGGTAAATTTAGATCTATTTCCGAAATATCATAATTGTTATCCATATGTATATGATTTTGGAGAGATCTAATAAAAGCTGTGGAATTGTGGTGAAAATAAATGAGGGCGAGGCCTCCTATTTATAGAATTTGAAATCACACTTTATGAATTTTTATTTCAAATCAAGCCAAAACCCGTGATTCCACTCCATTCATTCAAATCAAGCCAAAACCCGTGATTCCACTCCATTCATTCAAATCAAGCCAAAATCCGTGAAATGTAAATAATTCCTAAGTCCGTGATTTTTGCTTGATTTGAAATGTAAATAATAACGTGTAGGGTTTTTGGAGACAATTTAATTTTTTACTCCGAAGTAACAAAATTAATAAATAAAAAAGTGCAAAATATAAATTACTTGAAAGTGTTAAGTTGATATAATATTATGATTATAAAATATTTTAATTTTGTATTTAGTTTGAATGGTAAAAAAAAGCATAGGAATGTATTAATTAATAGTGCGATAGAGTGGATAAATTTATTTATTTGTGTTATGGCTATTTATTTTGTAATGAAATGGGGTGGAATGAATTTGTGTTATGGTTATTTATTTTGTAGTGGAATGTAGTGGAATGAATTGGTGTTAAGTTTATTTATTTTGTAATGAAATGGAGTTGAATGAATTGGTGTTGAGGGTTATTTATTTTGGGAGTAATTCGTCGAATTTTGAAATAAAGCACGAAACTATTTACATTTCAAATCAAGCAAAAATCACGGACGTATGAATTATTTTCATTTCAAATCAAGCCAAAACCCGTGATTCCACTCCATTCATTCAAATCAAGCCAAAATCCGTGAAATGTAAATAATTCGTAAGTCCATGATTTTTGCTTGATTTGAAATGTAAATAATAACGCGTAGGGTTTTTGGAGACAATTTAATTATTTACTCGGAAGTAACAAAATTAATAAATAAAAAAATGCAAAATATAAATTACTTGAAAGTGTTAACTTGATATAATATTTTAAAATATTTACTCGGAGGTAGAATGAATTGGTGTTAGGGTTATTTATTTTGTAATGGAATGGAGTTGAAATCACGGACGTACTATTTGAAATCAAATCAAACACGAATTTAAAAAATCACGGACGTACTATTTGAAATCACGGAAGAAAATAATGACGTGTATGGTTTTTGGAGACAATTTAATTATTTACTCGGAAGTAACAAAATTAATAAATAAAAAAGTGCAAAATATAAATTAATTGAAAGTGTTAACTTGATATAATATTATGATTATAAAATATTTTAATTTTGTATTTATTTTGAGTGGAAAAAAAAAGCTAATAGTGTGATAGAGTGGATAAATTTATTTATTTTGTAGATAAATAAAGTGTAATGAGATGCAATGAAGTGGTTTTAGAGTTATTTATTTTGTAATGAAATTGAGTGAAATTAATTGAAAAAATAAATAAAAATAAGATGTGACGTGGAACTGGTTTTTAACCAGGTCCTCATTTGAGTGATTTGGGGTCTCAATTGAGCGAAATGACAGCTCAAAAAAATTCCCCCGTTCACAGCATCGGCTCATAGTAAGTAATAATATATAAGAGAGAGATATTTGATAGATCGTTATTATCTAACCATGGTTTTTTTGAACGAAATGAGATAATTATTTCCAAGTCACGTCTCATAAGATTTTTTTAAGTGTAGGTCATGGATTTAATTTTTTTTAAGTTCTATTTATCCGGCATAATAAAAAAGAGGTTAAAATCTGTTTTTAAGCCCTTTTTAAAGTTGAAAAATAACTTATAATCTTTTTTTGAAAGATATTAAAATGTAAAAAAGAATTTAAAATTTGTTTTAAGCTAAAAATAAATAAATTATAATCTATTTTTGAAAGATAATAAAGTGTAAAAAAACAACAACATAAAAGCTGTTTTTTTAGTGTTTTTTTGAATTATTAAGTAAAAAAAGATATTAAAGTGTAAAAAAACATATTAAAAACTATTTTTTGCATTATTAAGATGACATATACTTAAAAAATGTATGAGAGTAGTGATCTATAAATAAAAATATTATTAAAATATGACCGATCAGTAATAAGCCGTTTTTAAACTTAAATAAAACATAGATCAAAGGTGAAACTTAAACATGGTCTTAGACATACTTAAGTTTTAATATATTATGAAAAATGCATTTCAAATTTAAAAACATACAATAATACCTCAAAACTAAAAAAGTTGTACCGAATATGATGGCACAACCTCATTAAAGCTTCAATATATGAAATAAATCCAATCAAATTTTTCAAAACTTATACAAAGCCCCCCAAAACCGAGAAAATGAATTAAAATACAAAGAATTTGCAATAACATAAAAATTTAAAATTAATATATTTAAAATCAGCGTACCGAAGTCGTAGCGTACCGAAAATTTTAAACTTTTGCCGTATCGTCATACCCATATCATACCGGGTACGGTACTCGTACCCGTGCAACCTAGTTTAGAACAAGTAAAGAAAATTTATATAAAAAAATAAACGAGACCATGATTATATATGTATATATATGTGTATATATATATATATATATATAGGGAAATGATCTATACACACATAAAAAAACACATTATTTTTACATATCAATCACAACCTTTCATTTACTTACTTTTAATGGTAAAGATTGATTCATCTAATAATAATAATAAACACATAATTTTGACCATTAAAAGTTACCTGCCATGCACACGCAATGGATAGGGGAGTTCTACAATGAATCCGCAACTCAAATTTGTTATTTTTTAGTGAAACTATGCAGAAAAAAAAAACTAAACATACACGGAAATAGAACACAATGCCATCCTTATTATTGGTAAGACTGGGATCATCGATAATATTATAACAAAAAAACGACAAAAGTAAATAAATACGAAGAAGAAATGGTAAGCATAATTTTATATTCTATCGTCTATACGTACTATTCCTCATGGTTTGCTCATAGCAATTCCCTGGATTTAAATATAGTAATCATCAATCAAACGGAGATTCATGCTTACATAAAGAAACATTTATATTGATAACCATTTTCCTTCAATCAACTGTGAACACTTGATTGAAGAAAAATGGATCTGGCACGATTGAAGAATGCTTGGTAAAAGCCCTACAATAAAAACTCGTTCACTAGATAATTTCTATTCTATAAATATATTAGCTCTCCCTCACATTTACACATCTAACAAACTATTTATATTGCCTGAGTTGCAGGCTCTTGTTATGTGGCTCAACCGAAACTTGGGTGAAATCAATTGCTTTAAAGCAATAGATGCATCTACCACACCCGCAACATTACTGCCCTGTGCTTTTAAAATTTTAAACCTGAAAAAAAATGATTGGTGATATTAGACTCGAAATTTAGCTTCTTCCTAACTGCAACATTACGACGATGTCATCAAATAATCTGCGAAATTGCAA
Organism: Primula veris; assembly: GCA_963682055.1. Taxonomy (NCBI): domain Eukaryota; kingdom Viridiplantae; phylum Streptophyta; class Magnoliopsida; order Ericales; family Primulaceae; genus Primula; species Primula veris. Next base: position 21,139,865 of record OY821743.1, on the reverse strand, counting down.
CCAAAAGAGTAAAATATGAATAAAGTTTAATGAAAAGCTGCAACCTATTCATTTACACGCGAGAATGGGCATATGTTAAAAGGTTTAAATATTATTGTTGTAAATAACAATCCAGAAAACACCAAAAGTATATCGAATACTTTTACCATCGGAAAGCAAAATAGGTTTCGAGATGGTATTAGCTTAACACACTTAACAAATTAAAGAAGGTGAACTAATTTTACTATTAAATCACATCAAATACAACAAAATCTAGTTTTGTAACTGTTTCTTATTTGGAAACACACATGTCCGACCAGCGAAGAGATAATTCTGATATGCATAAACTTTTTATCTGTGTGAGTATCTCTGTGCATAATCAAACAACACAACAGGCATCTTATATGCATCCAGCAAAAAAAGACCCACAAAATATGAGAAGACAATTTCGCTATATATGTGATCGAAAATTCAAACTACATGTTATCATCATCAATGTATATCTCTCTATATATCTATCTATCTGCCTATCTATATGTATGTATAGATGATTAGATGAAATATAGTGTAGTATTGTTTGGGTAACTTTACAATCTTGAGAATATAAAATTGGAAATAATCATATTTGTATTAAGAACACTGACTAGTGACTACTGTTGTATACACACAATGTTTTAAAAGGCGCAAAACGGACTTTAGGCGGAAGTTGGCCGCCTAGTGTCTATTTCGCTTAATCTCAGTCTAATATCTTAGGCTTCTAGCCTCCGGCTACTGCTTAGGTGCGCCTTTTAGAACACAGCTGTATACACATATGAATTATGATACTCCATTATTATTATTATTATCATTATTACTATTACTATTATCACTATATATATATATATATATATATTTAGGTAAATAGAATTTTGAAAATAATCAAATTCGCATTAAGAACACAGCCAGTGACAATTGTTGTACACAAATATGTTATTATTATTATTATTATTATTATTTATATAGATGAATATAGTACGGTATTATTTAGGTACTTATCTTTACGATTAAGAGAATAGAACCTTGGAAATAATCAAATTCATATTAAGAACATTGACTAGTACTGTTGTATATAAACATAATATTATTATTATATATAAGATTAGAAATACTCTTTCAGTTTCTAAATAACCGATCATTGTAAAACTACATGCAACTATGATTTGCAAAATCTCGTCTCTAAAGAGTCGAAATAAGTTCGATTTTTTTTTAGGCATTGTAAGCCAAAATTGCGTAGGTATGGATTAATTATTTATGGAAAGAGGGAGTAGAAAAATATTGCGTATGTACTTATTTTGACGATGAGTAATCAACTGAATTTTCTAATAACGAACGTCTATGAAAATAATCGATTTGAAAAATGAACATTGACTTAAGGGACAACAGTATACGAATTTTATATTATAGGTACATATTTTGACAATCTCATTTATCAAAACAGTTAAAAACATGTATCTACAGATGTACTAAGATAATCAAATTCGAATGAGTAAACACTGTCTCAAAGAACTGTTTTATATCAAATGACTGTATCATTACAGGGGATGGAATAGGAAGGGACATCAGAAAGTTAAAAACCTCTAAACATTGGAAATATATTAAGAAAAGGTTGATGTTACATCATATTTTGAAGCTTAAATTTGCCGATTATTTCGTTTTCGACCTCCGTATGTACACAAAAAATATTTAAACGAAGTTTACACCCTCCTTTCCCGCCACAATTTGTAGGATATTTACTCTACGAAGCACCGATACTTACAAATTTATGTACTTAGAAAACTGTCGTCGTCGCATTATTTATATAGACTGAGTGAACAATCTTAGTCGGTTTGTTATCGACTAGTTATCAGAGTATATTGCCTATACAAATCTACAATGCATAGTGTCTGCTTGTCAAGCACTCGTATTTGTCCTATACCCAAGTAGAGAAAACTACTAGCCTTAAAATTATAGTATCGCCACTCAAAAGTTACTGCAGTTTTTGTTCATGCCGTATTGTTCATTGTTTTATTCTAGTTTTAGTTGTTTAATCGGACTAGAGGAGTTATATTGTGCAGTAAAATTATAATAATTTATGTTTATGTGCTTAAGGTAATGCTTTAGTGAGTGTAATTTTATTGGTTTTAGCTGGATTTTGAGTTTACATTTCTTATAATTTCTACTTTTATTTAAGGAATAATTTGGTTTTATCATACAGTCCTTAAACTTGGGCAACCCGGTAAATCAAATCATTATATGAGAAGTCCGTTGGGATTTACCTAAAAAGTTCAAAGAAATGAATATATTATTATAAAGGTGCATCGTTTATTATAATAACCTTAAGGCACTGCAATTTTTTCAGTAATCTTAATGCTTTGTAAATGATTAGGGTTAGATTTCAGGGGATCTGAATCAGTCTGATTTCGTAAGTTTGGCCCCTTGGGTTTTAAACTAAATTTGATTATCTTGATTGGTCAATTTTCTAAGAATTATTTTGTTTCTTATGGTTCCTTGCTATTTTTTAAGTGAATTATTTTCTCAGCCACTTGAGTGTTAGTTTTTTTCCCTTTTTTACGTTGGTAATTAATAGTACCATTCTTTGTGTATGTAATGCTCTCATAGTAACTAATCGTGACTAGTATGATTACCATCTTACTTCACAATCTTGTAGTATCTGTTGTCATGTTCTGTTTGTCTGGGTTGGTGATGAATTTTATTCTCCATTTTAGTTGTCTTAACGCTACGTGTGCACGTATCATTTTTTTCTTCCTTTTATGCTTATGAACATGCATGCGGTCATGTTTATGGATTTGTATCTGTGGTTCTATATCCATTTATAGTTTGTACGAAGTTCACTTTGGTCATTTTCTTTGTATTTGCTTTGGCAGTGTTGGGTTTGAGTTAGCCCATAAGCCACAAGTTTACGGAAAATCATTTTTTTTTATTTATATGTAGATTTGCTCCATACGATTGTTGAAAAAATCATGTTTTAACATAATAATTTCCGAATGGTCACGAGGCCATTTTTAAGTCAAGATTTTAAGTGACAGCCGTTGTTTTTTGACACCATACTCAAGACGATTTAGTAGATGGTATGACAAGTTTCGTAACGGTGTGTCGCATGACCTATTCGGAGAATGGGAGTGAACGAAAATTGGCGTCAAAAATTGAGATTAAGAAAGATAAAAACTCTAAATGCTGAAAAATGGGTTTAATGAAAGATAACTCATTATGAATTATCCCACATTGAAAAATTAAGAGTCATTTTTATAATATATATACAAAGTTATCTCATGTGAATATTAAGTTGTGTGTACAAATACACATGTTTTTATTGTGTACCACACATGCGCTTTCTCTTTCGACGAAAGCGCGCCTGTTCGGAAAAATATTCCAGCAAAACGGTAACTGTTGCAATAAATATGAATTCATTGCAAAATTAATAGAAGCATAGAGAGCATTACATTTTTAGCCAGAGAGAGCCACCCACCAACAACTCGACCTTAACTCGTCGTCAGTTTTCGGCGAGTCATCCGAGACGTTGTACCTTGGAATCGAAGCGCCAAACATAACCAAAAACCTCAAAGGTGGTTGGACGAATATCGGTTAAGGGCATACTGTTAAATAGTAAACTTGTCTATTTCTTTTATGCCTTTTTTTTTATTATTTCATTTCTGTAATTTATTTCAGTATTTCAATTTTCTGTCATTAGCTGTAACATTTAAATTATGTTTTAACTTTCTGTAATTTATTTAAAGTATTTTTCAATTTTGTAATTAGATTAGTTTCATTTCATTCCTGTAATTTATTTACAAAAACAGTCCAGCAGTTTAATAATTATACTATTCTGTCTGGCAGTTTTTGTAATTAACAAACAGTCCAGCAGTTTAATAACTTATATTATTCTGTCTGGAATTTTAATTAATTGCATTAACATTCTGCAAATGTCGGAATTTTGTAATAAAGTCATATTCCATTATAAAAATAAATTTATTTATTTATTTTTAGTATTTACATTTTTAATTATTGTTTTTAGGTACTATATTTTCCATTAGGGTTTTACAAGGTCAGCATGCCTCTCTCTTTTCCTCTTTTTGTATTGAGTTTTCCATATTTGGTCCATTAACATGTATTCATTGACATGTATCCTCTCTTTGTCCCTGTCACTCCCTGCTGTAAACTATTACTTAACATGTATTCATTTAACATGTATTCATGCCAACCTTTTCAGGCACAATAAAAAAATTGTTTACTTAAAAACACGCATTAACAAAAGAAAAAAAGATCAGCACAAGTTTTTCTGCCTCAGGTAGTTGGGACTTTTACATTTTACAGCTTTACTTATATATATCATAATATTAATATAAATCAATCCAAATATTTTGAAACTGTTAAATTTTGTCTAAATTTTTTATAAATACTCTCACTCTACTATTGTAATTACTCTTAGATATCATCATTAAATTCAAATATATAAATAACTTTAAAAGTGTTATTTTACACACATATTTATATTTAAAACAAAATCGTTGTGTATTTTTTATAAGCGTAAAACATTATGTTAATATTTTTATACGATTGTTAATTAATTATATTTAGTCATTCGATATTTAAATTTTAAAAAAATATATTAATTTTATTTGTCGGGATCATATTTATGTCGGTATATATATATATATATATATATATATATATATATATATATATATATATATATATATATATATATATATAATTTGTTTATCAATTATGTAATTTCCCCTTTTTCTGCAGCTAATGCTTCCAAGTTCCAATTAGTTTTATTTGGTTTCGGTTCGTCAAATCATTCTGTTGTAAGCTTGTGTCGGCTTTTCCTTTTCCTCAGTTTAATTTATTCAAGTTTATACCGTGTAGAATATATTTTCATATCTTCTTTGAATTGGACCGGCTTATTTGGACCGTCTTGAACAGGTCACGCCTTGAGGATTGGTGCCATGGTTAGCGATTAAAAGGTATGTCGATCTGACTATTTAGTACTATTAAGTCTAGTAGAGAGGATTCCATAAATATAGGATTCCGCTACCCATTGTACCTTCTTTTAAATTGAGATAAGGTACGTTTTAAACAAACTAAATTTACTTTACTATCACTGGTGTCCAATTCTATTATATATCGTGTTACCCTTTCGAAATTAAGTCCCTACACCCACAAATTGGGCAAGAAGCCATGAAAGATAAGACCCGTTGGAATTTTAATACATTTGTAACCAAGCGGTCGTGTTTCTTTAGCTCGGCTCTTTCAGAATTTTGTCCATTGATGCCATGGTTAGCGATTATAAGGTATGTGGATACGACTATTTAGTACTCCTACTACTTTGGTACTAAGTTCTTTTAAAATTGATAGATACGTTTTTAAAAAACTTAATTTGACTTTACTATCCCTGGAGTCCAATTCTATTTTATCTCGTTACCCTTTCTAATTTGAGGATGTCTTTTTTCCCTAAAAATAATATTTTTTTCACGGTCAAACCGTAAGTCAAAGTTAATTTGACTTACGGTTTGATCAGAGGTGACCTTTTTTGTTAATGGATTTTTTTGAATAAAATCTTAAAAAAATCATAAAAAATCGTAAATGTATAAAACTTGGTTATACTCGTCAGACTCTGAGTTTATAAATTTACAACTACAATTTTTTTGAAAATATATTATAATTTTTTTAGAATCTATTACAACTTTCTTGACAATCAATACAAATTTTTTGACAATCTAATACAAATTTTTTTGCAATCTAATACAAATTTTTTGATAATCTAATTCAAATATTTTGACAATCTAATAAACATAACAATATACATGCTAATTGACAAAAATGACAGTCTAATAGACATTCTTTAAAAAAAAAGCTTGTCAGATTTGTTTTATATGTAGCCTTTTAAATATCTGATTTTATTGAATTTGCAAAAACAATCTCTGAACCTTTTAAATCAATCTTGTTCGTTTAATTCTCGAAGCTTTCGCCTCCATCACAGCCAACGCCTCTGAACACGATGGAAACGACGTGCAACCTCCGCCAACGACGTACAGTGAAATAGTTAGACGGTGAGAGATAGAGTTGCGACTGAAGAAAGAGAGAAGATCGGATGTGATCACTTATATATAGATCATATATGTTATATATAGATAGAGATAGAGGAGGAGGACGAAAGGGCCATCTCCGGAGCTCAGATGGCGGAGTTGCGCCGATTTCCGTCAACTCTCCGCCGTCATCGGAGTCTTATGAGAGAGAGATGAGAGAGAAAGAGATCTGAAAGATGATTGTGTAGTTAGAGAGAATGTGTGCAGGGGCGGCCCGGCTCCTTAACTTGTCCAAGACTTAAAATATTCCGTTGCTCATAGTGATACTATCAAGAAAAAAATGTTGATATATTTGTTCATAGGCCTTAAATTTCATTTGGGTAATTAAATTTCATGATCTAAACACAAAGAAGTAAAATTGAGTTCAACAAATATTGTTCATAGGCCTTAAACAATTAAGCTAAAGAAATAATGTAAAAAGACATAAAATAAATGTTATTGTATCAAAAAGGCATAAGATTATAAATGTCAAAAAATAAATTGATGTTAAGGAGGATTGAACTTGGGTCTTTGGAGAATTAGGTTGGGGACATAACCATTTAGACTACAAATACATATATAATTAATAAACAATATATATTACTTTTTCCAGGTTGCCCATAAAAAAAATTATTTTTCCCTTTGCCCAATTCTTACTGGGATTGGAACAAGGCCGCCCTGAGTGTGCGAATACCGAATTGTGATGTGTAAATTAGAAAAAAAATAAAATTTGGAGTCTTATTCTAATATCAAAATTAATTTAAAATGCTTAAAATTGTTATCTTATACTAATATAAACTAAAATTGTTTTTAAAACTTACTTAATCCGCTACTATTTAATTGTTGATTACGAAAGTATGTATAATTTTAACCGATCAATAATTTGTATCAAAATTGTCGGAATAAAATTTTTTAAAAATTAATCATATAGTTCAAACATTAAATTATATGATTTTGTTTTAAAATTTTCCATTTCGATAATTTTGATACATTTTATAAGCCGATCAAAATTATACGTAATTTCATAAATGACAATTAATTTAGAACGGAGAGAGTAATAAGTATTTTGAGGTGGTACCGTACTCCAATTAATTATCAGGGAATCATATCATTCTACTCCCTCCGTTCCTATTTAATTGTCCATTACGAAACTACGTGCAATTTTGATCGGCCAAGAACTTATATCAAAATTGTCGGAATAAATTTTTTCAAAACTTGATCATATTGTTCAAATGTTAAATTTTATGATTAGATTTTAAAAAAATTCATTTCGACAATTTTAATACAAGTTATAAGCCGATAAAAATTGTACGTAATTTCGTAATAGACAATTAAATGGGAACGGAAGGAGTATTATAATAAGTCAATCCAAGTCAAGTGAGCCTATCCAATTTAGTCATTGTTTTTCAAAAATAACCTTACACCTTTATATTAATTACACTAATACCATACTTTCATAAAAATATAAAAAGTAAAAACTAATAAAACTATTTATCACTATTTATCATCCAAACATTCTTTTAAATATTTAACTATGTTTTTTTTTATTATTCACATATTTATATCATAACTATACATATTTTTTACGCGTCGCACACATAACGCATGTCCAACTATTATACTATATATGAAAACTAGACTAGTGGCGATTAAATCTAATAAATATACTTCTAAGTGATCCTTTGAAAGCAACTTCATACATGTGGTACATCAAATCGAGAGAAAAAAAAAAAGCGTTGTCTACATATCAAATTCATTGATAACAATGGGCATTGAAAATAATACTGGGAACAAATTGATTTATATTAAAATTCCAACAAGATACATCAAATAAAAAAACAATAGAGCGTTGTTTAAATATCAACTTCATTGACAACAATAGGCGTGGACATGATACTGCGAACAATTTTATTTAAGACGTCAACGAGAGGTGATGGTAGAAAGTAAAATGATAATTTAGTATATATTTAGAAACTAATTTATAAAAGACTTGGTTGTTTTCAACTTAACGATTCTTTTATAAAAAATGCATATTTTGTGAACTTATTTACAAATAAATTCATATGTCATTAAAAAATCCAAAAATTTCCAAAAATATATTTAAAAATTTAAAACCAAAATTTTACAAAATTCATTTTTTATGCAAAAAATATGGGTGATCATGTCTGAACTTGTCTAATCTTATTCAATCATGTATGTATAATTTTGTTTGATCATGTCTAATATTATCCAATCCTTTATAATCATGTATTTTTAATCATGTTTCATCGTATATAATCATGTCCAATCATGTCTAATCTTTTTTTATACTATGTACACATTTTTCATTTTTTTTAAATATTTTTTCCCATTTTTTCAAATTTTTTTTTTTTTTTTATATTTTGTTATTTTTTATGACATATGTACCTGATTGTAAAAAAGTGCATATATATGAGTTTTTTCTAATTAAGTTGATTGATATGTAATTATTTGTAAGTCTCTCAAATAATTAACGTAAAGCTTTTAAACATATTTTTCTCTCGTATTTTTTTATCAAAAATATTTATAATGGTTCTTCTTTTTCATATGAAAGTGGGGATCTCCTACTGATCCTTGCAATTATAGTATTATGATTTATGAAAATGGCCATACATCCTCCTCATTACAACAAGAGTAATCAAAACAAAGCAAAACAAAAGATATACACAACAATAAAAAAGTACCAATACCAACTTTACTTTTTGAAAACTTTTAGTACTTACCATGATATAAATCAGAACAACCAAAGGTTCTAATTAATAGAAAGTAAACGAAACTTTACCGCACCTTAAAAAACGGATAAAGAAAACAGAACATGGTGAATTCCAGGTCACGTGTATACATAAGAAGTTATAGCTTAATTTGATCTTACCACACCACTTCAGATTTAACTTTATGAAGCACTTCGGTCATAACTGAAACCTTCACATAAACTACCCAACCTGTATTGGAAATTTCAGTCTCAGGTTCAATGGAAAAACTTAACTGTGCGGGTTACCGAACAAAGCACTCGAGAACATAAGTTCTCAGCCCATTTCTATGATAAAAGAGTGATAGACATGTACCATTTTAATGGTGAGCATAAAGCTCTTAATGAATCAAGTATCTCGAAGGTCGAGTGGGGTGAGTCAGGACACCTTTGACTTGAAAATCACCTATAACGAGTGTGTATGGCCGATACTATGTGATGAGCTAGGGCTAAATCGCTAGAGCACTCGGTTGAATTTGCCAAGGCAGTCCAGGGCCAAATATGGACAACAACCAAAGGGCTTAGTAAGTGGTGTAGAGAGGACACTGTGTGAGTATTACCCTGGTATACACAAACGCTAAAGGGTTCAAGGCTTTAAGGCTAACCAATAGTAGCATATCAGATTTTACATCACTATGGCATGTTCAAGGCGCGCGCTACCTGTCCTTATGCAGTGAATTCTCGTGGTTCTCTCGATTGTATTTAGTTGCACTTTGCATGTTTTATAATTGCATTCATGTGGGGGATTGTTGGATAAAACTTTGTTTTAGGTTTTGAATGCAATTAAAAATTGTGAGTTTCAAAACTTTATTACCCCATTAAGTGTGGCTCTTTATTGGAAAAAAGAGTTACAATAAAAAATTGCATAATATGATGGTTTTCCATCAGAACTCCGCAGTTAAGTGTGCTTGGGCGAGAGTAGTACTATGATGGGTGACCCCCTGGTAAGTCATCGTGTTGCAAAAATTGTTGGGTACGTTGTAAATAAACACAATAATTTCTATGGAAAAGAAATGGACAAATAAACAGAAAATGGTTTCCTCAAATATATAATTATCAAATACAAGATTTAAACATAATTTTATGTAAATGATACCGGAATGAACTAAATTCCGAGACGAGTTAACTGCAAACAGTTTCTCTTAAACGATATTTGCCCCGCCACCTCTGCTTCTGGCTAAATGGGGCAATTCGTTCTCAAGGTACAACGTCTATCACATGTGACTCGGCGGAAACGGCACCGAGCCACGGTCGGACCGTTGGTGGTGCGGTACTCTCTCTCTATATGCATATGTGTATTTGTGTGAATGTGTGTATTATGACATGTATTTGATAATTATATATTTGAGGAAACTATTTTCTGTTTATTTGTCCATTTCTTTTCCATATAAATTATTGTGTTTATTTACAACGTAGTCAACATCAACTACTTCCAAACTCGTCTATGTGTTTTCTCTCTGTGATATGCACCAATCGATATAAAAATAATGTCTCATAATGCCACGCACGCCTTAACCTCCAGTTTCTATATATGCAATTCATTTTTAGGTATAGTTCTCAAAGATGGAGGGCAATTGATGAAATCTAAGCATGATATGTATACAGATCTCTATATGCATTTTTCTACTCTTGTAACCTTAATAACAAAACCAATAGCATGTTAAAATTTTCTATAATATGATCTTGTTCTTATCTGTTCCCTTTCTTTTTGTATACCGAGCCCCTACTACTTGGTTTTTTTTCTACTCACCATACCCAATTCACACACGATGAGTTAAGTTGAATCTATTTCGATACATATCCTAGTCAAACCTAACCTATTTAATAATGTTATCTAATCTCAAAGATGTTCCAAATGCGTTTACAATGTATAAGTTACAAGCTTTATTGTAGAAATGTATTACTAGTTGAGAAAATTATATCCATATTGTTATGCTCTAGAGTCTAGACCAGGTTTTGAAGTCGAATGCCCATCTAACAATTCTTTATTTTTTTAATCAATGTCTGACTTTTATTAAAATCAAAGAAATATTCATGCTCATGGGCCAAGCCTTCATGATGGTCATTCTGTTTAAAAAAACGGTAACAAAGTGATCAATATTGTCATACCCTTAACAAATATAAATAAGGCCGAAAAAGCAATCAGAACAGACGAAAAACCATAATACTAACATTTCAAATTCTCAAATCATTTTAATAAATCTCCCATCTAACAATTCACATTGGAAAGCTTGAGATACATCATCTTTTTCATAGCCAGATTCGTAAAAGATACTCAGTAAAAATATCTTATTAAAACATGTTTATGCTTTATAACTACACTAAAAGTTGTTTTTAGCCATCCTATCTGCAAACATCTCATGTTGCTATTTTTGTTATCAAATTTAGCGACAACCACTATAATGTCAGAATAGTAACAGAGAGTATGTGTTCATAAATTTTCTTTTCGGAACATTCGATCGCCACCTTGTGAGCATTATATAGGTTGAAAGCCATTGTGTTAAAAACCCAAAATTAGTTTCTAACGAGTACACATAAGTACATAATAATGTATTGATTTTTAAAATATATGGTATATGAAAAGGTGAAAATCATATAATCATATTTAAGACAAATCCTGGAGGGTTTAGTACCTCAGGTCAAGATAACTAGCTACCCCGTTTTGCATTCTTGATCTGAAGTCTAAAATTTCATAATAATAAAAAAATTAAGGACCGAATATTATAAAATGATTCCTCCTGTTATTGAGATATTATAAAATGATTCTCGTTAAGAAAACCAATTCTAATAACAACACATCGAAAATGATTGAGACAACTCGTAGTTTTTGTTTGAGGGACAAAAAGAATATAAATTTTGAAGATTCAAAAGTAAAATAATTCTTATGATATAAGCTTACTTTTTTGTTTTATATTAGAACTTTTCAGTTATGTAATAAAAGTCTAAACAAAGTGGTGCTCAGTTCACCTCGTCGATTACACATTTCTATGAGTAAGTGTTTGAGCTTTATGATGTAAGTGACTCGGAAGAATAGTTAAATATTTAATTTCAATATTCTTTACACACATAAAAAGAAATGTTTGCTCCCCTTGACCTGTTGTACTATACATTAAAAGAGCAAATATTTCTATCGGTAAAGAATAGGTCTGGGAAATCGCGCCTCATGTCAAAGAGACCCCTCGATCCGGAAAACTATGGTCTGAGATTATGAAAACTTTGAGTTGCATCTATATTTGACAAACCATGCCGTTAAAATGGAAAGGGCTGAGAATAAGTTTAAGGCAAGCTCAATGATCAAACACAGATCGAACATGATACTATGTGAACCATTGAGCCACTCTATTCGATTATTACCAATGGAGGGAGGGAGAGAAATGTCTGAATATTTGGAGTATGAAACTATGTAGTTAATACAAAATATCCTCAGATATTTAAGGCCACCTCTCCTGTAATTGCCCTTTAATTTCTCCCTTAACATATGTTACTTTCTAAAAAATATAATTATTTTCATCAAAAATTAGGAGAAATACTTGTTTTATTGCACGTTTAAGTGAAGGGGATCTAGAGCAGATTCTTATTAGGCTAACATACATATCTGGAAGAATTCAAAGAAAAAAAGCATGAATATTTTGATTAACTTTATGCATATTTGTAGTTGAAATTCAACTTTAATTTATTTGATGCCCAGTTTTGGCTCAACTTTTCGTCCCAATCCCAAATGTCACTGTGCATTTGGAAGTTCCCAGGCATATAGAAAATGATGTGAAAGCAAAATTTTGCCCTAATTGTTTTTGCAATTTTAGATAAAAATTACAAGCTAGTCCCAACTTGCTTAAAGCATGTACAGAGACAGAATTCATTTCCTTAATGGATCACATAAAACATGCTGTGACACCATGATACAATTTACTATTTACATGAAATAAGGAACAATCAGATAATCATCACATTCTCCCCCACTCCAATCTTCCATTTATACAATTATATTAGTGTCAAACATTGAGATGTGTCCAGGTTAAATAATCCAGGCAAAAGATAATATCTCCCATTCACACCAAGTGCGTTGTAGCTTGCACCCGTCGCACTATCCTTCAGCAGCTTCCTCGTATACCAGTCAGAAGCACCCTCCCCATACAATCCAGTACAAGCTGAAGCAGCTTCAATGGGCCCGTTAGCTGAAGCAATAAAATATCCGTTACCAGAAGGGTTCGTCACAGCTCCCGCTAATATATGATCAATATTATTATTTATCACCACACCATCCACCCCCACCTCGATGTTGGGAACGCCCAAAGGCGGCGTTTGGGGGGCATATATAGGCTGATGAAATGGACAGGCGCACTGGCTTGGACTGAGTGGATGAGTCACCCACCCAGGCCTACATCCGGTTCTTCTGGGTATACGCCTAGCAGTAACAACAACTTAGACAGAAACCCTCGACATACACGTCTGGAGCAATTAGGGCTAGTGTCGGTCCTTCAAGCGTGAAGTTGGCTCGTAGGGTCAACTCTTCTACATGTGCCCTTTTTAGAGATTTCGCTAAGGAAAAAATCTAATCCTTAGCTTGAGATGTTTTGAGCTCTAATTTCTTTGACGTATGATGCTTTTGCTTTTACATTGAATACTTTTGAGTTTTGCTGATAATGCTGGAAATATAGGGGGTTTTTTACCTTTTACTAATATGAAAATCTCCATTTTTTAAGTTTTTATATGCTCTTAAAATCACCTTGATCATGGATCTACATGGACAGACATAAAGAGATAGGGTATAAATAGTAAACCATCGTAGCAAATTCCCTCTTAAAATTCTTAAGATTTGAAATATTAGAATACGGATTGTTTGCCTAGTTTCCTTTTGCATTTGTAGGTCCAGTAGATTGTATGTTTCTATTAGTTTTATTGTGAACTTCTTCGTTTACCGTTATTCTAACGGAATGGCAATCATTGGAGCGTGGTCATATAACGTATATTGTTTCTAATTTCAATAAATGGACCTGATATTGATTGTAAAAGAAAACTTAAAAGGGCTAGAACAATTAGTAGAAATGATTTCATTTTTGCTAAGAAAGTGTGGTTGAGAAAGAAGCATGCAAGTGGGAAAAGAATATATAGGTGTTTTGGTACATGAATTGATGTGAGTATTTAGGTAGTACTGGCTAATGCTTAGATTTCGTAAGCAATGTCACGAATAACACAAATATATCGATATACACGTATACAGACAACATAATGCAATGAATTAAGTGATTCGGATACATATGCAGACAATCTATGATTAGATAATGGTGTTTGTGTATGGAGATTGGGAAACTTTGGTTAATGTAGCTTTGTGTTAGTCAATAAATATTAAAAAGAATACAGTGTTTTAAAAATCGAAAATTTATCTAAAGCTTTTTTACAAGATCTACACTAAAAGCTAAAAAGCAAAAAAACGAGCTCTTTCAGGTTCTTTAAATCGAACTTTAAAATCAAGCATTGAATTATTTAGCATAACTTGTGATTTAACCATCAAATGTAAAATTATACATTATCCTTGTTAATTAAAAGAATACAATGCAATAGAACTGCAATAATTATATTTGTTACAAAATTTCTTCTGGAAAATGGAAAGTAAGTATTTAGAGATACCCGAAAAGAGAACATCTTCCAGATGAAATCACTAAAAAAGTAAAAGAAGAGATTCCAGGACGGGCAAAAACAGTCGATCATCCTTATTGACGCAAGTCATTGTTAATTATAATAAAGGGCCCACTCGTCAAACAAGGTTAACAAAAATAGTTGTTGCTATAACCGTCACTTTTCCGTCATTTTTATTGAAGTGAATGTCCGATACAGGACTTTAAATGGACTTAAAAAAGTAAAAAACGCAATTGCACCCTCCAAAGACACTGAAAATGCCGGAACTAACAGTTTCACACTATTACTAGTAAGTCTAGTGTAACCTCACAGATTTCAAAGGCAACCTGGAAAGCCAAATTTACCTTATAAACCATTATTGGTAGCAAACTGGGAATCTGCATTCTTAACTGAAAAGATTTTGCAAATAATTTTTGGTTTCAACATGGTTCAACCAGCGGGCTCCGCTATTTTTTTTGTAACAATTCCCTATTTTGAAAAGAAGTGCTTTAATTTCCAATTCTTTCAATGTTTATATATTATTTCTGATGATTTATGTTATTATAATGTCAAATATTGTAATTAAATAAAGCTATTATAACGAGTCAGACCTTTAAATTAAACTCCAAGCTTATACAAAAAGGTGAAGCTATGTATAGAACCATGTCAAACATATACTTTATAAACTTGATGATACAAAGGATACCGAAACTGTACGAAAATATGTAATTAAAAACATGTACATAGATTGTAATTTCTGAGCTTAAAGTTAGACACTCAGCCTGTTGTTCTTCGACTAGGAGTATTTGATAAGAAAACTCGATCGCATATGCAATTAATACTCATGCTTAATGTGCGAGAAAGAACCAATTGTTTATTTGATAAATTCTTGTTACATCAGAGAGAGGTATTTAAAGTTACATGCAACATGAGTGTTTAATATTATACTATTAATATAAGTCAATTCAAAATAAATGAATCTGTCAAATTTGCTCATTTTTTTCAAAAATACTCATATTCTAATTTACTAATTACTTATATATCATAATGCAATTTAAATACACAAATAACTACACAAATATGTTACTTCTCATACATACTTTTATTACTCATTATATACGATTATTAATTTACTATATTCATTCCATCATTATTTTTAAAAAATTTAAAAATTTTAAATTCATTTATACAGAATCATATTTATATACGTATCGCACACGCAACGTGTGAGCTACGATTACTAGTTTAGTAATAAGTAAAGCCACAAAAGAACCTTGTACTTGAGTTAATTAGGGAAAATAAATTAAGAAACAAATTGGCAACAGCAGTGACTTAAACAGCATAGCATGGATTCGGTCTCAGATTGAGTCATCGAGCTCTTACGAACAACGGCCGGTCATATCATCAGTACTTTAAATTAATGTGTATTTGCGCAATTGTTAAATTGAAGCTGAAGATAGTGCATTCAATATCATAAATGCATGAATACCGGGACCAAAAAGGTTAGGACATTATGATAATTAACATACAAGAACGTAGAAGAATCTAGCACAAACTAAGTTGTTCAATAGAGCAGACAGTGCATTGCATTTGAGCAATACTGTGATATATTACAAAGGGCTATATATATTGATTCCTTTTAGACTTTAGATAAAAGGATAACTTCTTGAGTTCATGTACGTAGTAGTTGTACAATATACCCATACTTGGGTGGGTCATATAGCCCTCTTATTTTCATGGGTAGATAGGTCTCCAACTCTTTAATTTTATTTGCTGTCTTTTGAATTAACCTGCTTGCCCATCAAGCATCTATCTCTCTGTTCACCTAGCTCATAACTACCTACCATCCTCGTCCTAACGTATTACTCTTACTCTTGTACTGTTGAAATCACTGTTTTAACTAACGTAGTTTTTTTTTTTTTTTTTTTTTTTTTTTTTTTTTTTTTTTTTTTTAGATAAACGCTAAAATCACAATAGCGTTGCTACATAACGTTTTACGATGTATTTTTTTTTTCTTAAATATAATACTAAATTCAGAACATATAATCAAAATTAACTAAATATATATAAAAATTTGTAACTAATAATCAGAAAGCGAGTGTAGTTGAGATGGTAGATCACTTACATTGTTTGTAATAGATTTGGAGTTCTATTCCCTTTATACTCTAATAATTTCATTAAATTTTTTACTGTAAAAAAAAAAAAATATATATATATATATATATATATATATTTTTGGCCGCACCCGCTATTTACGCTATCAGTCTAATATTTTGCGCTATTAGTCACTATAGCACGAATTTAGCGATTTTACATATAAATAGCAGTTTATCATAACGTTTTCTTCCAAAAAATGCTAACAGCGTAACATAGCGTGTTTTTTTAAATAATGGTTGAAATTATATTTATCATAAAATAAATTGACTTGATTGTCTCGTTACTATGACCTTGTTCGCCAGGGCGGAGTCAGGATCGATAATTTGAGACTCCACAAAACAAAGTTTTATTTTATGGGATTGCAAGAATAATTATTTTATATTATTTTTAAATTTTCGTATAAAAAAATAGCATTTTCATAAATAGTGGGTTTGTTAGTGCATCCCTTTGCTATGCATGTCCTCCGCCCCTGTTGTTGTTCGTAGTTTGAACTATTAATAACCATTATGCTCACTTCAGAGTTGTATGATCAAAAAGCAGTACGCTCGTTTCGATGCTGAAATAAACAAGGGGACGGGACTCTACCATTTGCTTACGTTCCTGATTGATAAATTTGTAAAAGTAACTTTAGTTTTCTTACAGTACAAATTAGTGATGTGAGCTATACTTTGCGAGGAGCCAAACGGGCGTATGGTCTTGCCATTTGACCTCACGGTTCTGAATAGGTATTATAGCCTCAAATTAAATTTTGTAAAGTATATTCATTGAGAGTCCTCTCTCTTAAAGTAAGGTTTCACCAAAAAACCGGAGATATCACTAGACGTAAAAAATAAAATAAAATGGAACACAAATCTGAAGTTTGTAGAACGACATGGATATCTGAATATATTTTTATTTCTAATAGTAATTTTTGAAAGTTTTTTCATTGTTTTAGTTTAGATTTATGTTATAGTAAGTTGGTTTCGACCATTCATTAATATTATTAATGAAATAGTGGTCTTTCTACCAATTTATATATAAAAAAGAAGAAGAAGAGTTGTTAACTTTTTTTAAAATAAAATATATCATAACAGTCTCGCTTGTCATGTCCATATCAAGTTGAAAGAAATTGCATGGTACCATACAATTTTGTACTGGAGTTGAACCAGAGGGTGCATGAATCCAGAAATAGTTGAGAAGTGATTGTAAAACTACAATAAGACTCCATCTTTAAAAGCGATCTGGACATGGCATGGGTAACTTATGGGAAAACACCTGTAGCTGGTCCTAATTCATGCATACATATGTAGCAAATTTCTCATTTGGTAACATAAAACGTTAGTTTTTTATATAAATAATTATGTGTAAACGATGACTATTAAAATAATTCACATTGTTACAGTGTGATTTTTAGGCGATTCTCTGGTGTTTTCTGTTTTCAGAAAATATTAAGATAACAGTTTTGAGATTAATTCATGTAAACATGATCTTGTATGTTTTTCATTGCTCTGATATTGATAAGTATATAGTGGCCTTGTTTGGTATGTGTCAACTTTTACTTGATTTTACTTTAAAGTATGAAAGTAAATACTAATCTTCATTTGTTCAGATAATTAGGTTTATTGTTATTTGTTCTTTATCACCATTTCTGAGGAAAATATATTTTTGGATTTCCGTTTTTATTACATAAGAGCTTCCATAATGGTTTTGCTAATTTTTACATGTTAAATAGTGACATATTATCAACTAATTATATTTTAAATGACACATATGCATATTAAAATTAAGTGTTACATTGGTTTGTCATTTTAACAAGATTATGTATTTTTCTATGTTATGTCATATCTAGTATTGTGGAGTAAATGGTTTATTATAGAAATGTATTTTGCCACATAAACAAGTAAGTCCCTTGTTAAATTTAACAACTTTCTTAACAATATTAAAGTTAATGGAGACTATAACATGACTAATGTGAAAGAAATTTGACTGTTAACTAAAAATTTATGTTTAACAAGAAAGATAAGATAAGTATTACGGATGCTCTACGTTGTAAACCAAATACGACAACACTATGTTCGATTAAAATTTATTAGAGTTGGGATAGTGTGGTTGTGGTATTTTAATTATCTTTGACTGTGATTTGGAAAAAATGGCTTGAGATTTTAAAGAAACAGGATGTTGGCCACGTACCGGGTGGAATCAGTCTGTGTGTGTGTGTGTGCGCGCGCGCGCGCGCGCAACGGAATGTTACCCTTATCTTAAAAAAAATTAAAAATATTTTCTATATATATAAAAATTTGAATATTTAATCTTTTATATATTAATAAACCCTAAATAAACAAATAATAATTAACTTAGTTCAAATGGTAAATATAAAATTTTTGTGTCTCATTCGAATCTTGTGACTAATTTTTACTCTTAATTTAATTAATATTAACTTACTTTTTAACTTATTCATTAATTAATTGCATCTTTAATATACTATTACAAGGTTTTATAAATAAATATTTTTTGTAATTTCATAATCATATTAAAACAAAGTTTAAACTAATAAATTCGTATTTATAGTCAATTTTTCTGTATCGTTTGAAATTTTTAGATCAATGGACAAGTCAGCTAAGTTTTAAAACTCCAGGTTTTTTTGATTTTTTATATCGTTTATTGCTATTGTACTGACAAAAAAACTCAACGTTTTAAATTTTTAGATCAATAGACAAGTTAACTAAATTTTAAATTTTTTTTATACCATTTATTTTTATTATACTACAAAAAATTAACAAGAATTGAATTATGTTTAGGCCAGCGGACACCTAGGCCAGGCAAGGCCAGCTACTAATTCATAGCAGAATAGTGTACTTATAGTAATCAAACCCAAAATTGAATCTTAGTGAAAGTCAATGGTGTTTAATTCTGGAGTTACCTTCGTAGGAATTGGCTAGCCTGTGGTACGTAATTTATTGCAGAAATTTTAATTTGCCAAAATATAGGATTGATGATGGATTAGAGGGGCAGAACCTTTGATATTGCCCTCGCAATACCATGAATTACGAAGATACAAATTTTTCTCTGAGTTAATTCCAAAATAATTAGAGAAAATAATAATTTTGCATAGTGATAAAGCCATAACTTTGGTCGGTCGCGTTAGGCTTTTCAACAATAATATAATAATAAATCAACTGTATATAATGGACACTTCCTGATCTTTATTATTGCTCGGACTATTATCGTTATTCGGAATATTACACTTGCTCGGATTAGTATCTCTTTTTTACAATTGTGCTCGATTTGACTATTTGATCTCTCTTCTTGATCTTTCTCCCCTTTTATTCGTTGCTCGGCTTTATCTCTGCTCGGTTTATTTCTTGACGTGATATGCTTTGACTAATTTCTCTCTTTTCTCAACTTCTCTCTATATTTTTTGGATAGATTTTCTGGTCTATTTCTAGGAGGGGTAGTTGGCTATTTATAAGCAACTATGCCTTCTTGAATGTTGACAAATGTTTTCATCCCAGGGGGTTTTTCAGACATGGGTCCCCACTTGAGTGAGCTTGGGCTTTTAATAATAGTACCTCATTTTCCTATAAAAGGCATAAGATGACCCATTTAAGCGTTGGATACTCATTTATAAAGTGGGCTGATTATTACCCGAATAGAATATTCGGGTCCAATTTTTATGTTCTATCAAGTGCTCCCTGACTTCCTCGGCGTGGTTTCCATGTCGAGTGAGTCATGTTCGGTCCGTCGAGGATATTACTTCGGTCTTGTCGTTCCTAATACTTCATCGAGAAACGCAACAGACTCATGACGGTTCCATGGGGGGCCCATTTAATGTTTCCTATCCTAATATCTTTCTTCGAGGAAAACTCCTATAAAAGGGTGTGCCCCCTCCATAATTAGGCATTTTACTACTTTGCTCGTGACGTAATGGCTTCCTCTGGTTCTACTGGTGAGAGCTCCTTCAATTATATTTCTTATTTAGAAATGGAGATCAAGAAATCTCGTACCGCGAATAAGAAACTCGTGGTCAAGGTTTCAAATTACAAGAAAAGGTTGTCTGACATGGATTCTGATCATCATGTGACGATGGCCGATCGGGATTGGGCTTACGAGCACATAAAAGAGGCTCGAGGCTAATCTGGCTAAGCAAAAGGTAGCAAAAAGGGCCTATAAGCTTGCATTTAAGGAGTTGCATGCTCGGTCTAAACCGAGTTCGGATGACGATGAAGAAGGCTCTTCCTCGAAATAATTAGTCTTTTGTGATTTCTGTTGTAATTTCTTTTGAATAGTGAGTCTTCTCCTCAGTTGTAATCGAATGTTTTTGAAATTAATAAAATATTTCCCTATCCTTATTCTTGTCTGTTCATCTTCTTGATATCTTTTTGGATGACTTTAATTGGATTTGGGACTGTGGTTAATTTGCCGTAAATGCTCTTGGGAAGTTCGAGAGGTTGTATTTCTTCGAGATGACCTTTGAAAGACTTGCTGCTGTTCTCGCTTGCTTGCTCATAATGATAACTGTAAGTGTTTTTTCGTTCTCTCCTCCCCCTCTTTTCTCTTTTTTTTTTGTTAGGGGTTGTATTTGATTTGTCGTTGGGGTCATAGATGTGGCGTTGGTATATGGTTCAGGTTGTCTATATATGTCTGATGATTCTTATGTACTTGGTTAATGAGAGGGGGGGGGGGGGGGGGTTGGTGGCTCTCGTTATATTGATGTGGTTCTGGTTTGCGTATTTGGTTAGTATATTGATGGAATTTTGATGATGTTTGGATAGGAAATTCTGACCCAAAGTGTGGCCCAAGTTGGCACATTCGTGGAAAAGGATTTTAAGGAGCTCGCCGGAATACCCGACAACATACACATTCGGCTTCCTATTTCTGACGAGGAGGTGCTGGGATTTGTTCCTGCCGACGAGGTAGCCGTGCGCTCTTCGGCATTCTTCACTGGGGGTCTTCGACTTCCTTTTACCAACTGGGTGGCTTCGTTCTTTGAGGCCGTCCAGATTGCTCCGGCCCAACTGGCCCTAAATGGTTACCGTACTCTGAATGGTATCCAAAGGTTATCGGAGTTGTCCGGAATACCGATTGAACTGAAGGACGTCTTCGGAGTCTATAGTTTGAGCTTTGAGCGTCGCAGCTCGTATTTGAAGACCTTACGTGCCTTTTGCCGGCTCGTTATCGGTTTGCCGGATACCAACAAAGAGCGTAATCTTGGTGTTGTTATTGCTTCCGGTGAATGGGGTTGTGCGGGTCACCAGATTCCTGGACCGGCTACCAATGCCCCCACTATGCCAGACCTCGGCGCTCCCAATGTAGAGGCTCTGTTAGCTCTTTGGAAATGGTGGGGGCCTGGACCGACGCCGGATCCTGCGAGTCGTACTGCTCCCATGCTGCTCGGTTACCCTATGGGGTCGGTGACCAAGGGGAATCCTGCACCCGAGATCCCCAAAGAGCCCGAGAAGGAATTCTTGAAAGTGGTCCGGGCTCGAAGTGCTGCTCGGCTTGGGAAAAAAGTCGTTCGTTCTAAGCGTCGTGCATCTGACCCTGCCGTTAGAACAACGAAGAGGGCTAGGGGAACCGATACATCGGTTACCGAGGAGGATGCTAACGTTGGCTCGGGCGAGGGGGTGCTTGCTGCTTCTTAAGGGGATACCACCGAGGATGCCTCTGCGCCGGGCGATGTATGTGTATATGTATTTTGATTTTCTTGTCTTTTGATTGTTGTGGTTTTGTTCTTTAGTGCTTTGCTTTATTAGTTATCTTGTTTCAGCTACTGACTTCTCCATTGATTACCCTCGCTCTTGCCCGGTCCATGGGTATTATTGTGTTTCAGGGGTCGATCGACGATGTATTCGGACATATGAACCTTTTGACTAACATGGGGGAGGATACGATGACCTTACCTGTCATCTCGCCTATCCCTAACGAGGATCCGAAAGATCTGCCCGTTTGCTCGCCCATCCGTACCGAGGAAGAGATCGAGCATAGGGCCCCTGAGATTGATCATTTAGAGGACGTGGGGGTGGAAGTGGAGGTCGGCAAGGAGAGTGCCGTGGATGTTGTGACGGGTGTCGAGGATGAGGCTCTCGACGGACCCGAGGAGATGTTGGTGGACGGGGTTATAATGACCCGTTACATTGATCGGTGCAGAGATGAGCTGTTGGGGCAACCTCGAACCTTGAAGATGGGGTATACTGCTCTGAAACCCCTTGCTTTCAAGGATGCAGAAAAAATAGATGCTCTGCCCACAATGTCGGTTATAGAGCAGGTCAACGCGGATGCGCTACGGGTATGTTGAGCGCGTATTTTGTAATATATACCATGATGCTCGTATTTTGTTATATAGGTTTGGTACTCGTATTTTGCTTGGAATCTGATGTTTTGAAGTGCAGATCGCCTTGTGTACCGTGGCGTTACGGGATCAGCTGAGAGCTCTAGGGGCTGATAAAGAGAAGCTGGTGGCCGAGAAGAAGGCCATAGTCGAGGAGAACGATCAGAAGATAAAAGATCTGCTTGCGGCTTTCGAGGCCGAGAAAGAGAAACTGGTCGCCGAGAATAATACCCTGGGCGATAATTATGACAAACTGTCTGTGGATTTTCTGCACGTGACCAAGGATGTCGTGAAGTTGAAGGCTGAAAAAGAGAGCCTGGTCGTTAAGTATGACCAACTAGAGGAGGAGAACTTGCTGCTGGCGGAGGATGTGGAAGCCGAAAAGGCTAAGGTGGCCGCTCTGAAAACGGCACAGGCGGAGGAGCGGACAAGGTTAGCAATGATGGCTAATTTCTCCGTCTATTGCGCTCATGTGCGGGCGCTCAATTTCGCGAATGTTCCTGTGTCGGATAGGGCGTGGTCGGAGTTGGTGTATCCCTGTCCGCAGGGTGCACCGCCGAAACCCGACTGGGCGAATCTTCATGAAGAGGAGCTTCCCCGGCTACCGGGGCAGATAGTTTCAACAGCGCTCTGTCCTCATTTTACGTCGGCCACGTCCACTCCTTGACCTGATGCTACTGTTACTCCCCCACCCGCATTTCCTCAGGTGGAACCTTGACCATTTTTCTGACAGTATATATATTTTTGTTGTTTTGGTGTAGTCTTTTGGTAGTAGAATTGTGGGTCTCTTTTGTATCTAGAAACATATTCTTTTGGGGAAGTGATAATATAAGTGCTGTTTTTTCTTTCTGTTGGGCCTTCTCGGATTACTTTCTTTTGAGGGTCGTCATATTTTGAAGGATGTGAAAACAAAATATTGTCAGGTACCAAATAACCCCCTTGCTGTGGTGGTCTGGACCTCGCCTAGTCGTAGTGTAGGTGGCGTTATAGATAATCTGGAAAGATCCAAGGCTGCCCTAACTGCTGAACTGAATTCTGCTCGTCATAAAGTCGAGGACCTGGATATTCACATTGCAAACTTGTCTATTCGGTTACGTGACTTGGGAGAGAGATTCAGCAAAAGGACTGCCCGTTATACGGCGAATAAGGGTAAAGCGAAGGAACTTCTTGGTGCCTTACTACGTTCTCGTGATGATGCCCGAGGTTGTGTGACGAGCTTAAACTTGGTCCTAGGGGCCGTTTTCGAGGACGCGGACCTGCTGCTATCCTTTGCCAAAGCTTATTGGGCCCGAGTTCGCGCTTTAGAGGTGCTGGAGCATGTAAAAGGGATGAGTGGTGTTTCCCGGGCAGAGCGCATGGTTGATGCGACGGCCGGGGTAACCGAGACCACTACTGCCTTGAACCGAGTCGACGCGGTTGTTCGTGAGCGTTTGGGGACGCAAATTGCTTCATTGCGAGATATTCATTTCGCCGATGTAGTAGAGACCTCGGCATCCGTTGAGGGGTTATCGGATTGATAATCGAATAGCTTGTTTTGTCGTTTTATTTGTAGCTTATATGGAAATATTTTTTTATTTTTTTTTTTTGGTTGTATATTCATCTCTTCTCGTTCTTCCCCATTTTTTTTTTTATAGGCATACGCTACTACGTCTCACCAGGCTGGTTCTCCATGCCTAGTTAGCCCGGGGTTAGGACCTACTGGGGCTGCCCGGGACGAGGTCTCATCTGGTGTGGCTAGTGAGGTGCCTGACAAGTGGCCTTACATCGTTTTGATGGGCAAAAATGTCAAGTTGACCGACCAATGTGCTCGACTTCAGACCAAGCTGAAAACTCAGGCGGCCTCTTTTCGAGAATATGTTCGTCATGCCGAGCATGTTGTTGAGGTTCAGGAGCGTCGTTTGGATCGATATTGGCGTGCAAAGGACAAATACTTCGGCAAATTAAAGCTGTTGGTAACCAAAGCCAACGTGTTGGTGAAGTATTTCCGTTTGTCCCGAACCAGATACGATGCTTCCGCGGCTATGATCGAAGCTCGCCGTAATCTCTCATTCGACGATGATCGTCGTAAAGCGGCCGCGGATGCTTACGAGCTCGCTAAAGAAGCCGAGTTCAACGCGCGGCTTCAGACGCTGACTTGCGTTGGAGCTCATACGACCAATTTTGATGCCCTTATTTCTGAAGAGCGTTTTGATGGTGATGAGTCCGATGGGGATACGACGACGGATGACGAAGAGATTGAGCTTGGTCAATTACCGTCGTGCTCCTCCTGTAGTAGTTCTTCTTAAATGAGTTTCTTTAGTGTCGATAATCTTCTTGTTGCCTCTGTAATGCGGGTGAGGACTATTTGTGTTATTTCTTTATTCCTGTTTTGTACCTTTCCATTGTCATATTGCCATTTGATTGATTGGATCGATTTTTCCTTGCTGATTCATCTGTCATTTCGTTATTCCTGTTTTGTACCTTTCCATTGTCATATTACTATTTGATTGATTGGATCGATTTTTCCTTGCTGATTCATTTGCTATTTCGTTATTCCTGTTTTGGATATGCTTCTTGCTGATATTTCATTGTTTAGATTGATTCTCTTTCATTGTGTTTCCCCTTTTGTATCGTATCGCCGTCGTAATGTGGACCTGAATTATTCCTTGCATTGTACCTGCATATGAATTTCATAGTATTCCTAGGCGTTCCTTTGAAAACACACCATTTACGGAATTTCATAGTATTCCTAGGCACTTCGGTCATGTTGGGAATTTCATAATAATCCTAGACGTTCCCTTGAAAACACGCCATTTACGGAACTTCATAGTATTCCCTGGCACTTCGGCCATGTTGGGAATTTCATAATAGTCCTAGACGTTCATTTGAAAACACGCCATTTACGGAACTACATAGTATTCCTAGGCACTTCGGCCATGTTGGGAATTTCATAATAGTCCTAGACGTTCCTTTGAAAACACGCCATTTACGGAACTTCATAGTATTCCTAGGCACTTCGGCCATGTTGGGAATTTCATAATAGTCCTAGACGTTCCTTTGAAAACACGCCATTTACGGAACTTCATAGTATTCCTAGACACTTCGGCCATGTTGGGAATTTC
This sequence comes from Primula veris, assembly GCA_963682055.1. NCBI lineage: Eukaryota > Viridiplantae > Streptophyta > Magnoliopsida > Ericales > Primulaceae > Primula > Primula veris. The sequence continues at coordinate 21,113,831 of OY821743.1, read as the reverse complement.
ATAATAGTCCTAGACGTTCCTTTGAAAACACGCCATTTACGGAACTTCATAGTATTCCTAGGCACTTCGGCCATGTTGGGAATTTCATAATAATCCTAGACGTTCCTTTGAAAACATGCCATTTACGGAACTTCATTTGCATTTGCTAGACAGCATGATAATATATTTTATTCATTCAAAAATACGAAAGATAATGCCATTAAGTAGGAGGGGTAAGATGACACATGTACTCAGAAGATTGCCTATACGTAGTACTTTTTTAGGTTAGCCACATTCCAAGAATTCTTTTCCCCTCGGCTATTGGCGAACAGTACGCTTTTGATTTTGTAAGAGACTGGACTCGTTTGCTTGACGATTTCGTATGGGCCTTCCCAGGTAGGGCTTAGTTTGCCATGTATTTCGTTGCGGGTATAGACCGTCACTCGTCGCAGCACCAGTTCTCCTACCGTGAATTCTTTGGATCCTCTTACTCTCTTGTCATAAGTTTGCTTCACGCTTTGTTGGTATTTGGCTAGGGTAAGGGCTGATATCTCTCGTTTCTCGTCTATCATGTCTAGCTCTTCTCTCATTCTTTGTTCATTGTTTCCTTGCTCGACTAGAGTCGTTCGGAGCGTGGGTAGCCCGATTTCTGTCGGTATGATGGCCTCGACACCGTACGCTAAGCTAAAAGGGGTTTCCTTGGTGCCCGTCTTTGGTGTAGTGCGGCACGACCATAGAACGTTGAGTAGCCGCTCGGGCCACCTCCCCTTTGCTTGTTCAAGGGTGGTCTTGATGCCGTCTAATATTGTTCGGTTTGACACTTCGGCTTGCCCGTTTCCTTGTGGGTATGTCGGCGTCGAATAGAATTTTCGGATACCTAGTTCCTCGTACCATAGCTGTAAATTGGCATCTTTGAACTGGGTTCCGTTGTCGGCGACGATAGCGTACGGTATACCGAACCTAGTAATGATGTATTCCCAAATGAATTGTTTGATGTTGCTGGCTTTGATTTCTCGGAGGGGTTTAGCTTCGACCCATTTGGTGAAATAATCCGTTGCGACTATCAGATATTCCACACTCCCAGGTGCTCTTGGGAGTTTACCGACTAAATCAATTGCCCATTGAGCGAACGGCCATGGTGCCGATACCGGGGTCATCATAGATGATGGGAGCCGTGGTATCTTGGCGAATCGTTGGCATTTGTCGCAACGTTGGACGTATGCATCGGCGTCTCGCTTGATATAGGGCCACCAATATCCTTGGGTCACTGCCTTGTTTGCAAGGGATCGCCCTTTGATGTGTGCTCCGCAGGATCCTTCGTGGATTTCCTCCAAGACCGGCAGTTGTAGCTCGGTCGGGACGCACAGTAGGTGGGGTCCCCGGTAACTGGATTTGTATAGTTTATCGTCCTCGGATAGCCAGAAGCGAGGAGCTTTTCTTGTAATTTTCAGCGCTTTTATCTTGTCGGCCGGAAGCGTTCCATTTCGCAGATAACGAGTCATGTCCTCCATCCAACCTAGTTCGTACTGTATTGATGTCACTCGGTTTACCCTTTTAATTATGCTCGGGGTTGGCAGTAGTTCCACTGTGATCGACCGGGTGTCAGTCAATGTTAATGTCGAGGCTAGGGTGGCCAAGGCATCGGCATGTGCATTTTCGGTGCGATTGATTCTTATTAACTCGCACTGTTCGAAGGTTGCCATCAAGCTTTGGACTTTCTCTTGTTAGAGGATCATTCTGTCATCTTTGGCTTGGTACTCGCCGATGGCTTGATTGACGATGAGCATTGAGTCTGAGCTTGCAATTAAGTGGGAGCATCCGAGGGACCGGGCAATGAGCATGCCATTTATCATGGCTTCGTATTCTGCCTCATTGTTGGTAGCTCGGAAGCCCAGTTTTATGATTTTTTCGATGATTGCTCCCTCTCTAGACTTTAGGACGATCCCTGCTCCGGATCCGTCCTTGGTGGCTGATCCGTCGACGTGTATCTGCCAGTGTGATTGTGGGGAGAGTGCCAAATGCTCATCGTAGCCTTCGGTGAACTCCGCGACGAAATCTTCCAGGACTTGTCCCTTTATGGCATGGCGGGGTACGAACTCGATATGAAATTGGGATAGTTCGACCCCCCAGGCGGCAACTCGACCGCTAATGTCCATCCGTTGAAGTGACTCTTTAATATGGAATTTCGTGTATACCCGGACCTGATGAGCTATGAAATAGTGCGGCAACTTCCTGGTGGCGACGACCAATGCCAAACACAGCTTTTCCAATGGTAGGTAACGTGTTTCGGCTTCGACCAGAGTCTTGCTGACGAAGTAGATCGGGAATTGTTCGCGACCTTCTTCCCTTAGGATAACTGCGCTCACAGCTGTAGTGGAAACTGCTAGGTAGCGTGCCAGAACATCTCCTTTATTCGGCCTTACTAGCAGTGGCAGTGTCCTCAAGTACTCTTTGAGATTGTTGAATGAAGCCTCACATTCCGGGTCCCAGACGAATTTTCTATCCTTCTTGAGTGATTCAAAAAATGGCCGTCCCTTGTCTGCAGATCGGCTAATGAACCTGCTCAACGCTGCCATCATTCCCGTGAGCTTTTGTACCTGTTTCTTATTCTTGGGCGCTGCAAGGTTCCGTAGAGCCGTTATTTGATCGGGATTAGCCTCTATTCCTCGTCGGCTAACCATATGCCCCAAGAATTTCCCTTTGCTGATGCCAAATGCACACTTGCTTGCGTTGAGCTTTAGTTTGTGCTCGCCCAACGTTTGGAAGACGTCTTTAATGTCTTGGAGGTGGGATGTGGCCTTTTCGCTCTTGACGACCATGTCGTCTATGTATACCTCCATCGTCTTCCCTATATGATCTCGGCATACCCTTGTTATCATCCTTTGGTATGTTGCTCCTGCATTGCGTAGGCCGAACGGCATTACCGTATAGCAATAATTTCCCAAAGGCGATATAAACGAGGTCTTTTCTTGATCTTCGCGGACGAGGGGAATTTGATGGTATCCTGAGTACGCATCAAGGAAGGTCATCCGTTCTGCTCCCGCAGTTGCGTCCACCAGTTGATCGATCCTTGGAAGGGGAAAGTGGTCCCTCGGGCAGGCTTTGTTGAGATTGGTGAAGTCTATACAGACTCTTTCCTTCCCGTTTTTCTTAGGGACGACGACCGGGTTGGACAACCATTTTGGATAGTAAACCTCCCTTATGGCTCCAGCCTCCAATAGCTTTTGTATTTCAGCGATTATAGCTGCTCTGTGCTGTACAGACACTTTCCTACTCCTCTGTGCTATCGGCTTGTACTCAGCGTTTACACTTAGGTGGTGGCATGCTGTATTGGGGTCTAGGCCCGGCATGTCTTTAGGGCTCCAGGCGAATTTATCAATGTTGTTGAGAAGGAATGCTTTCAACTCCTCGGATTCATGTTTTGGAAGGTTATCGCCGAGGAGGAAGTAGTGCTCCTCGTCCATACCAGGAATATATACCTTCCTAAGTGTCTCTCCTACTTGTTATTCGACCACCCTCTCGGTTTTGACTATGTGGTTGATCAGCTTCTTTGTGCTGGTGGATTGTTCCACAATGCTTCGTTGTTTTTGGAGAGTCGCGGTGATGTCTTCGCAGCGTCTTGAATCTTCTTGACATCCTCTAGTTGTCTCGATCTCTCCCCTATCATTTGGGTATTTGACCTTTTGGTGATAGGTCGAGGGTATGGCCTTCATGGCATGTAACCAAGGTCGGCCCAATATTGCGTTGTGGCCGGATTGGTCGTTGACCACTAAGAACTCCACGGGAACCGACACGGACCCGGTTGTAACACTGAGGACGATCTTACCTAACGGTTTAGTCGTTTCGGAGATGAAACCGATCAGTGTGACATCGGTAGGCTGTAGATCTTGCAGTTTGAGTTCCATCTTGTCGAAGAGCTCCCTATACATGATATCACAAGAGGCTCCTTGGTCGACAAGTACTCTGCTGACCGTGTCTAGGCCGATTTGAACACGGAGGTTAATGGCGTCTCCGTGGGGGTAAATCACCCCTTCTTCGTCAAGATCTGAGAAAGAAATGGGCGGATGTCGTCGTGGTGTGCATTGTCGTTTAGAGGTCGACGCCTGTGATGCCTTGGCTACTTGGCCAAAGTGGGCCAGCTGCCGTTGTCGCGACCGTTCCCCACCGGGGACCTTGGGTCGTGACATGTGAACGACGTTGATCGTTTTGCCTTGTCGGTTATCGGCTCCCTCGATGGCCAGTTGTTTGCCTTTATTCCCAGCTCCTTTGATGAACTTGGCTAGGTATCCTGCATCGCCCCACTGGTTCATTCTCCATCGCAGGTTACGGCAATGCTCAGTGAAATGGCCGTGATCCTCGTGATATGCGCAGAAGAGCTTGGAATCTCTCTGACTGGGGGGAGAGATGATCGGTTGTGGTCGGGAATACCAACTTTCCCTGCATATATCCTTGAGGATATCTTCAGCAGACATGTTGAAAGTGTATCGCAGCTCGACCGGTCCGAAAGCGTTTCGGTGTTCCCTCTCTTGGGACCGACCTTGTTGAAACGGCTTGGGTGGCATCGGGTAGGTAAGCTGGAGCGGTTTATGTTCGTTAGCCGGTGTTGGGTATGCGATCTGGAGCGGTTTGGGCTCTAGTGCTCGTGGTCGCTCTACCCTGCTATGGACCTCGGGCTCTTTGCCCTTTCTGGTCGGTTGGAATGCTTCTCCCTGGTTATTCCTAACTCTTTTGCGACCCACCTGTGCCTCGCGGACCGACTCTCTTCTTGGTAGAGTTCGGTTGAGGAAACGCAGTTCGTCGTTTTTATCGGTGAGGTGGGTACAATAGGCTAGCAGGGAATCAGTGGTCGGGAAGTTTTTGCCTATGAACTTCCTTCTCGCCCAATAGCCATTAGGGATGGAATTGATAAAGTTTTGGATGGCTATATTATTGGCATATCGTGGAATCTGGTTTGCTACGTCGATAAAACGTATGCAGTAATCGTTGAGCCTTTCATTTGGCATCATCGTCATTTTAAGAAGGGTTTCGATACTAACCTTCTTTTTCCGATGAGCAGCGTATCGGGTGGAGTATGCTCTTAGCAATTCTGCCCAGTCTCTAATGGAGCCCCGTGGTAAGTTGTGATACCATGACGAAGCCTCTTGACCCAAGCTGTTCTTGAAAAATTTGCACATCAGTGCATGGTCATCACTCCACAGTTCCATCTTCGTCTTGTAGTGTCTCAGATGGTCGATAGGGCAACTCTTTCCATCATAGAGCCTGAATTCGGGGATGACGAACCCCATAGGATTTCGGTACCGCGTGATCTGTTTGGTACACAGGGTTTCTTGGCATACGTTCCAAGCCTGTTGGAATGCGTCATCCGTGACTTGGTAGGGGAGAGGGTATCCTCCCTGATGTGGTGGTGGGCCATATCCTTCCCCGATCCTGTATTCGGGATATCTACCGTCCTTCCTGTTTGTGTGGACACGTTCCATATGAGTGTTCGGATGGACGATAGTTATTGGGACATTGCCCCCTTGGTGGGGCACTCTTGTATCGGGTCGCCGACCCGCTGCCTCCAGGGCGGCCCTGCAGGCAGAATCTTCCACTTCATGGCGTGGGTCTTTGTCGGGTTGGATAACTGGCAATACGATGCCGGCCGCTGTCATGGCCGTCATGCATGCCGCCAGCTGAGCTTGTAGCTGGGCGTAGTTCCTTTCATCGGCTAACGGAACAACGTGTTGTACCTCCACCGTGGGTGGTGTAATCATCCTCGGAGGATTAGTTGGTAGTCGGGGCGACTGTCCGAGTACATGATCCTCGGGCATGCCAAACTGATGAGCTTCGTCCGTTTGTAAACGAGCACCGGAGTTGACCGAGGCTGTAGGCAAAGGGACTCTTGAGCTCGGCCCTGCTTGGGACCCGGGTAAGCGTCTTCGTGCACGCCTTAATACGGGCACGTCTTGTTCGTCCTCCGAGGACGAAGGGTGTTCGTCGACAATCCCTTCGATGAAATGTCGGGGTGGTTCGACCGGTTGTTCTTGGTTGACGTAGGAGGTTGTTGGTTGGTTTCCGGATTGGATAGCTTCATATCTGTCGCGGATGGCGAGTAGATCGTCGAGGTCTTGTTGGCTAATTTGCGTGTTTTGGTTTTTGGTTTCTATTATCTCGGGATGGATTTCCTCTACATTGGTAACCATTGTCGCTCGTCTGGCAGAGTATTGGTATTCGAATTCTAAACTAGTTGGGAACTAGATGATTCCCGGAGACGGCGCCATTTGATAAAGTCATAACTTTGGTCGGTCGCGTTAGGTTTTTCAACAATAATATAATAATAAATCAACTGTAAATAATGGACACTTCCTGATCTTTATTATTGCTGGGACTATTATCCTTATTCGGAATATTACACTTCCTCGGATTAGTATCTCTTTTTTACAATTGTGCTCGATTTGACTATTTGATCTCTTTTCTTGATCTTTCTCCCCTTTTATTCGTTGCTCGGCTTTATCTCTGCTCGGTTTATTTCTTGACGTGATATGTTTTGACTAATTTCTCTCTTTTCTCAACTTCTCTCTATATTTTTTGGATATATTTTCTGGTCCATTTCTAGGAGGGGTAGTTGGCTATTTATAGGCAACTATGCCTTCTTGGATGTTGACAAATGTCTTCATCACAGAGGGTTTTTCAGACATGGGTCCCCAGTTGAGTGGGCTTGGGCTTTTAATAATAGTACCTCATTTTCCTATAAAAGGCATAAGATGACCCATTTAAGCGTTGTATACCCATTTATAAAGTGGGCTGATTATTACCCGAATAGAATATTCGGGTCCAATTTTTATGTTCTATCACATAGAATGTTGTAAATTGCAATATCATAATTGCTATATCATAATGTTGATCCTGACTCCGTTCCTGAAAATATGTTTTGAGTTTGAAGTTGTTCAAACATCGGAGACAAAGTCGTTGAGCGTAGGGGATGTCATCAGAAGTTGGTTTAGTCATTGAAACTTTAAAAGTAGAGGCCGATTTGTCCCAAGAAATGATAGTTGTACGGGTTAGTTGAGCCATTTTATGGAAAAAAACGGAGTTTTGGAGTTTCATATAAAGATAAAGTGAAATTTCTTTTAAATTAAAGATACAAAAGTCCTAATATTATTTTGCCATACTTGTATTTATACCAACCTTTTATATCCTTATTTTTTAGATGTAATTTTATTCTTCTGAATAAATAGTTTTGTAATGTGTGTGTGTACGTATATACATGATGGATATACATTCCTAAATAAAAATGCATATACTCTTGTATAATAGGAGTAACATTATTAAGTTTCGATTAGATAGCTTAGATTCGCGGGCCTCACACGTGAAGCCATTTTTTATATTTGGGGCGTTACAAACCAAATATTAAACATATTAATGTAATCATACAGAGTATGGGATTAATATATCCATGGTGTGGAACAAGGCAGCTATATACAGTTGTATTGTGAAGTGCACATGAGACATGCTGAATTGTTTTTTTGGAATTTATCGGAGTTTTAGGCCATTGTAAGTGGACAAGTTATCAAACTCTGCTCTAGAATTAAATTAATATATCACGACTAAAGATAAATATATTTAAAACCTAATGTCATCTCTTAAATTATACCGAGCGAAGGAATTAATTAAATTAGAAAGATAAAGTTGAAAAAAAATATTTTACAAATACATTTATTATAAACTTTTGGTAAATAGATGGTGACAACATATTCTCCCTCAAACAGAAAATTCACGAAGTCTTACATATTGTTGAGTGTGCTTAACAATATTAGGCTATATTGATTTTACAATTTGTTTGAACTGTCGGGCATTGTCTTTCTTTTAATGTGCTACAGTTCATCGCTAAGGTTGGTGATACAAGTTGACTTATTTCTTAATAGACGTCGGGATGATTGGGGTTTGTTTGGTATATTGGCAAAGGCCAACTAGACTTTTGGTTGAGTCGGGATGGCGACTAAGATGTGCTCATAATAATTTCTATCAACTTATCGTATTCACTCTAATTATCCATGTTAAACTATTTAAAATAAACGTTTTCTCCCGGCTAACATCGAGCTCAAATACAGGTGGACAACGACACGTTTTTCGTGAAATAATGAAGAGCTTGTTTTGGAACCTTACCTATCGTTGAGTGTGATTAACTATTTATGTAATTTGCTTAAAATGGATCATTTTACATACTAGCTTATCAGAATGGACAAAGAGATCCTAAAAGAAAAAATAAAAAAAAATGAGCGAGGATATGCAACAGAATTGACGATCCGAAACAGCTGCGATAGAGGCATGTAGGGAAGCTTAACGAAGGAAAATCCATAAAACAAAAGAAGTTCTTTAGCATGGAAGCTTAAAAAACAAAAGGGAAGATCAACCACCCGTCCAAGCAAATAACACCTTCCCATTGTAAAGTGAGGCTCTGTCCTTCCTTATAATCCACTCTGAGGAAGAAGCTCCGAGTCCTTCTTCTTGGGTAGCCGAGATATTAAACAAGGAACATATGATTGGATTCCTTGCTTCAACCTAGGAGAAGGGAAAGAATGGTTTTACCATGATATTTTCTATAACCACTCAAATATGTAACCCAAAAGTATTACCTACTAATGTGATAGATTAATTGTATCAATTATTTATTAAATAAAAATTATTTTTCAAAATTACAAATAAAACGATTTGTGTACCAATCCGCCGTATCATGGATAAAAAATTTGATAAGAAAATACATTTTATCAAATAGCTTGATATTAGACTTTATTTATTTTATATTTTATTCGACATATTTTTTATGCCGTCACATACCAAAAAAATCATCGTGGTTCCACACCCGATGGATGTCACCATGGAAGAAGTTTTGCTTTGCAGCTTCAAAACACTATTGTGTCTTAGATTTCTTCTTAATGTCACTTAATAATCACTAAGTAGTTAGTTTTATTTTGATTGGCCTGCAACATGTTAACATAGGTACGCTTACTCTTGACTTTAAAAAAATGTTTACATAAAAATGTAGTTATAAAAGCTATAAATTTAGTCAATCAGAACATGAGGTCAGACTATGAGACACGATTGGAAAATAAAATAGCTTGATACAGCTCTGACGTATCTAAATACAATATAGTATTGATTTACTTACGCTCACAAACCATTACATTACTATTTCAAAAAGTTGTTATAAAACCGTTACAAATTGATATAATTATTGCAAAGTTTCCGCTACACTGCATGCTCGACACAAAAAGAGGCTAAAGAGCCGTCACTATTGACTTCACTATTAGTCTACTAGATACTTTTGTAGTGTGTATAAATTTGTATGTCTTACTCTTGAGACTTCTTTTATTTTTATTTTTGGGATGTATGTCAGAAAAGGAACAAAGCTCACATACAAAGTTTGATTAAAATTAAATAAAATTGTGAAGTATCCATGAGACATGCTGAACTGTTCTTTCAAGTTTGGCGAGGTTTAGTCCACTGCAACCGGAAATACGTGATATTACATGGAAAAATCATTGATTAAAACGTATTCCGAATTTGCATTGTATCACATTAATTTTTCCCATATGAATGATAGATTGGTCAAATTGACCTTATTAAACAATAAATTCAAAATAAAAAAACATAATAAATCATGAAATAAAATAAAAATCCTTCTTGAAGTTCTTGAAAAAGAACTTGTAATAATAATAATAATAAATTTGCTACGTTGAGCATCCACATGTTTTAGAAGTTGAGCATGAATGTTTTTTTATTTCCTTCAGCTTTCTTGTGAGTATATTTCGGCCCTTTTTGCGTGCATCTTTTCGGCAACTTTACATTTTTTTTTTCTTTCATATTCAATTTCCTCAAATTTTGACTATAATTTCACGATTTAACAAGTCTCTTTTCATTTTATGAGATGACATCTACTTTTTTTTCTTCATAGTTTTCTTGATTTTTAACTATTCTTCCACGTTCCAATTGTTCAATACTTTTGTTTTTTGATTTCTTCCCTTGAATCAAAACTTTCGTCTGAATCCTCGTATATCTTTTCTTTTGCGAATCCTAAAGCCTTTTTCGAATGCACGTTATCCATAATGAGATATCATATATATAGTAAACCTGCTCATAAGCGGATTATTCTTAAATAGAGATTGATATATAAAAAAATATTTAAATAAATGTTTCGCATAATAAAAGGTATATGTGTATCTAATTTAACTAATTAGCACAAGTATTCAAGAGATAAATACATGTATCTATGTAACAAGTCAAACACATAAATCCAAAAGAGTTGAAAAGTCATTAAACTAGCATATTCATGAATTTAAGAAAATTTAACTAAGTATATGTATTTGAAAAATAAGTAAATGTATTTAGAAATGTGGAAAATCATCTAAAATTTTATCTAAATTTTTGTTTTACGTACATGTATAAATACTAGGCGACAACCCGCAAGTTGGGTAAATATTTTAAATCGTCTTAAATTTATCTAAAATTAAGTACGTACCCGCAAGTTAAAGGATACGGTGACAAACCAAAAAATCAAGACAATACCACAGACTACATTAGATAAATATTTTAAATCGTTTTAAGTTTAATGTAACGACATATATATAGTTTTTACAATTATGTAATTTATTCCTATATGAAGGCAAATTTGTAAGGCGAGACCATAAAAAGTCATTTAATATTACAATATGCAGGTTATTTTTATTTTGAACTGATACAAATTGGTACCGAGCATTTTTATTGCTATAAGAAATTTATTCCTATACAAAATATTATTATAGAAAGGTTCTGTTATATCTCAATTCTAAAGATCCCAGATATACTATACTTATCATCACATAATTTATTGAACTTGGACCTCAAAAGTTAGGTTTGACACAAGTATCTGAGTTTTTTTTTATCAAAATACTGTTGTTGGAGAAACGAGATAATTAATTTTAAGCGTATTCAACTTTCAGCTCATTTCGATTTACTATACTCAACTATCAACTTTTTGATTTAGTATACTGTACTAAATGAAAACTTTCGATTTAATATTTTCCGTCCAAATTAACCGTTAAAAATAACGTCAGCTAACGTTTTCAGTTAAGTTGAAGGGCAAAATGGTCTTTTTACCTACTAAATTAACTAAAAGAAAAAAACAACAGCCCATGGGACTTGAACCCTGGTCTGTTTAATAAAGTGAAAAGTTTTTAACCACTTGGCCACCAATACTTCTATTATAATAATAGCGTTATATATATATATATATATATACTCTATCTGTGTATAGATGTGTATATATACACTTTGGGACTGATTTCGTAAATTTTGGAAAATTCAAATTTTATGTTTGTTTCATTTTGGTCCTTACATTTTCAAAAAAATAGTTTAAAATTACAACAAAATAAAAAAAAACACAAAAAAATTATAAAAATTATAAAAATTATAAAAATCACAAAAAAATCACAAAAAAATTATAAAAAATCACAAAAAAATATAAAAATCATAAAAAAATTATAAAAAATCACAAAAAAATATAAAAAAATTATAAAAATCACAAAAAATATATAAAAATCACAAAAAAAATATAAAAACCACAAAAAAATTATAAAAAATCACAAAAAAAAATATAAAAATCACTAAAAAAATCATTCTAAAAAATTCATACACTTCTAACTAATTACCTTAGAGTATCTAGATAATATTAATGGTAATATAATAACTTCATGCAGAAAGTTTAAAGGTAACAAAAACAAATATATATGTTAGTAATTCGTAATATATGACAATAACCATGTAGGACAATATTTTTTTCATTTAGTCGTTGCATGCAACTACTAAAAAAGTATTTCTTAATATTAAATAAAATACGTCTAATCATTTGTAATTTTTTAAAAAAATCATTCCTACCATTCATTAAATTAATTAATGATACTTGTATAACCTTGTTATTTTTATTAATGATAAGCCGTGTTTACTTTGTTGATTAAAAAAAATCTAACACTTTCACTTTCTATATAAATAAAAACGAAAACTGGAAATAAGAATAAAATATGCAGTAAGTTATCGTATGTAATTACATATCGTATAGATATTAAATATGCGCTATTTGACTGAAACTGTAAATATGCACTTTTTGACAAAAATAAGTTTGAGATCTTCATGAATTTTTGTAAACTATTGTCATCAATGACTTTTAATAAGTTTATAAATAGATAAGAAAAATAAAACTATATATACATATATAGGTGATTTATGGGTTCCAACTACCAGAAATTCGAATAAGTTATAGAAAAAGCTAAAAAAATCGTGAACAAACATTACTCAATCAAATGTTATCCAAAATCTAGCTAATTGAGTCATTGTAGTCAACAATGGTTAGCCGTTAACAAGGCACACATACATACATGTATATACAATATATTTTAAACAAAATTTAATCTAAACGGTATACTTTAAACGTAGTTTAATCATCCAACCAATATTCTACTAGAATATTAAACTTAATTAACATTTGATTAAAAAGTACATATCTACGGTTTCGGTCAAATAGCGCATATTTAATATCTATAAGCTACGTAGTTGTATACGATAACTTAATGTACTTATTTTCTTTTTTCTTATTTTCGGTTTTGGTTTTTATTTATATAGGAAGTAAAAGTTTTAGAAATTAATTTAATGAACGGTAGGAATTTTTTTTTAATAAAAAAATATTGTCCTAAATGGTTATTGTCATATATTACGAATTACTAACATATTTTCTCTTTTTAACATTTTAATTTTGTACTTGAAGTTAGTATTTTACCATTAACATTAGCTAGGCACTCTAAGTTTATTAATTAGAAATTTAGAAATATGTGGATTTTTTAGCATGTTTTTTAAAGTGGGTGGGATCATGTTGATATAAAACAATTATATATTAATAGTAAATAGTTTCAAGATAACCATAGTTTGAGAAATAGTTTATCTAAAAGCAATGTTTTGGTAAAAAAGCTCCAAGTATCTTGTGAAGTAAACTATATTGGATCATCGCTCATAAGTTGTTAAGAATAAGACCGACGATGCTAACAAATTAATTTATACTTGCAAAACATGAGTTATAACTTTCTTTCAGTTTGATTGAACTATATATTACGTTGTGATCTCGTGACCGAAACGAAATATATGATGTTGCGACGAGGTGTTGGTGAAGGAGTCATGACAACGATGGAATGGTGGCGGTATGTCAACAGATCGTGGAGTGGTGATGGCGTGGTGGTGGTGGTCACAGCTGAAAAGTCACTAGTGTGGCGTCATGGGTGGCAATCACCGTGAAAAAATAAAAAGAAGAGATGATATAAATGAAACCACAAAAATAAACTAATCTTTTTATACGGATTTTTTCAGAGGTTTGGACTCCACATTGAGTCATTTCATTAAAATAAACTAAATGAAAGAAAATTTTGTACATTAAAATTATACACAAACTTACTAACATTTAAATATATTTGGTGTAAAAAAATTTTGATCCTTGCCATGTAACACTATTTACGTGACTAGTGTGGTAATAATTGTGAGAATAGTGTATTTATTTGCTCTAAATAGCTTGTCTATTTATACCCGATTACAATATTTCTTGGAAGTTATTTGATCCTAGCCATACAAATCTAAGAGAAATTAAGTATTGGTCAATGAAAATAAAATTATTTAATGATTGGTTATTGTATAAAATTTAATTAAGAATTGGTCAATTATTTGTAAAACTAATTAATGATTGGTCAACCCCCTAATTATCTAATAAAAATAAAAATAAAAATAAAAATAAAATGGAAAAAATAGGAAAAACTCAAAAAATAAAATTAGAAAAATCAGGAAAATTAAAAAAAAAAAAAACTATAAAAAAAAATACAAAAAAAAACTGAAAAAATCTTTTAAAAAAGTCAGGAACCCGAAAAACCCTGAAAAAAATGCTAAAAAAACTAAGAAAATTCCAAACAACAAAAATCGCAAAAAAATGAATCAAAAAAACCGGGAACCCAAAAAAATCCAAAATTGGTAAAAAGTTTAAAAAAAAAACCTCAAAATAAAAAAAATCCAAAATCACAAAACAATGTAAAAACGTTCAAAAAAGTCGGGAATCCAAAACAACCCGAAAAATGGTAAAAAATTAAAAAAAAAAAAACAAGAAAAATCCAAAATCACAAAAAAAAAATGAAAAAACGTTCAAAAAAGGCGGGAAACCGAAAAAAATCCTAAAAATGGTAAAAGAAATTAAAAAACCAAGAAAAATCAAAAAATCCAAAATCACAAAAAAAATAAAAAATAAAACCCGAAAAAGTCGGAAAGTCCAAAAAATGTTAAAAACTTTAAAATAACTTGCAATTGTTTTCAAATGACTCAAAATGACTTCAAATGACTCAGAATGTTTTTAAAATTATTCGATCTGTTTTTTAAAATGAGCCAAACTGTTTTTAAACTTACCGAAAATGACTCATACTGTTTTTCAAATGATTTAAATATGACTCGGACTGTTTTTTAAATGACTCGATCTATTTTTTAAATTACTTAAAATGACTCAGATTGTTTTTAGAATGACTTAAAATGACTTAAACTGTTTTTAAAATGACTCGTACTGTTTTTAAAAGGACCCGGACTGTTTTTTAAAATGACTCGAAATAACTCATATTGTTTTTAAAATTACTCACATTATTTCTAAATTACTCAGACTGTTTTTAAAATGACAAAAAATGACTCAAACTGTTTTTAAAATGACTGAAAATGACTCTGACTGCTTTTAAAATGACTTAAATGGAATCGATATGTTTTTAAAATTACTCAGATTATTTTTAAAATAACTTAAAAGACTCAGACTGTTTTAAAAATAAATTAAAACGACTCAGACTGTTTTGAAAATAAATTAAAACGACTCAGACTGTTTTTAAAATGACTTAAAACGACTCAAATTGTTTTTAAAATTACTCAGACTGTTTTTAAAATGAATTAAAACGACTCACACTGTTTTTAAAATGACTTAAAACGACTCAGACTGCTTTTAAAATAAGTTAAAATGACCCAGACTGTATTTAAAATGACTTAAAACGACTCAGACTATTTTGAAAATGAGTTAAAACGACTCGTATTGTTTTTAAAATAACTTAGACTGTTTTTAAAATTACTCGGATTGTTTTTAAAATGACTAAAAAGACTCGGACTGTTTTTGAAATTACTCAAACTATTTTTAAAATGACTCAAACTGTTTTTAAAATGCCTCAAAACGACTTAGACTGTTTTTAAATGACTTGAAACGAGTCGGATTGTTTTAAAATTATTTAAAACGACTCGGACTGCTTTTAAAATGAATTAAAACGACTAAGACTATTTTTAAAATGATTTAAAACGAATAAGACTATTTTTAAAACGATTTAAAATGACTCAGATTGTTTTTAAAATGACTTAAAACGAATAAGATTGTTTTTAAAACGATTTAAAATGACTCAGACTGTTTTTAAAATGACTCAGACTATTTTTAAAATGAATTAAGACGACTCAGACTGTTATTTTTTTGCGTTTTTAGATTTTTGTTGATTTTAAATTTTTTGGGATTTTTAAAATTTTATTCGGGTTTTTTCGGGTTTTTGCCTCTTTTTTCCGTTTTTTTTCTTTTCATTTTTCCACTTTTATTCTCTGGATTTTTTTTTCCATTTTTTCTTATTTTTTACATTTTTATTTATTAGTTATGAAAAATGGATCAATGTTTAATTAGTTTTATTTTCATGGAAATAATTATTTATTAATTTATAAATAAAATAACAATTCAAAATTTAACCTACAATCTAACTATTAGTTTCAAAAAATAATAATAATTTAATTATCATTTTATTTAATCTTTTAGAAATAAGGTGTAACCCTAGAGGTTGGATTTTTATACTACACTTTTTTCTGAAAAAACGCACAAACCGTACATTTAATTTACGGTTTAGGGTTTAGGGTTTAGGGTTTAGTGTTTAGGATTTAGGGTTTAGGGTTTGTAATTTAGGGTTTTTAATTTAGTGTTTAGGGTTTAGTGTTTAGGGTTTAGGATTTAGGGTTTAGGGTTTGTATATTACAGATGAAAGATTTGGACCAATATTGCTGAAAATTTTTCCGAACAGTTGCTTCCTTTCCGAACAGTTGCTTGCTTCGTTTCCGAACAGTTGCTTGCTTCCTTTCCGAACAGTTGCTTGCTTCCTTTCCGAACAGTTGTTTGCTTCCTTTCCGAACAGTTGCTTCCTTTCCGAACAGTTGCAAAAAATGGGACAAATATCAACAATTATTATAATTTCTATAATTAATATAAACAAACAACAAACAATTATATATAGCTAAGTGAATTATAGATTTGCATATTTTATATATTTTTCCTATTTTACAAATTGAAATTACAAAAAAAAAAAAAAAAAAAAAAAAATTACATACAAACCGTACATTTAATGTACGGTTTGCAAAAATATATGCAAACCGTACATTAAATGTACGGTTTGCATGTATTTTTGCAAACCGTACATTAAATGTACGGTTTGCATGTAATTTCTGTAAACCGTAAATTAAATGTACGGTTTGTGCGTTTTTTCAGAAAAAATGTAGTATAAAAATCCAACCTCGTAACCCTATGAGGTGGCATAATCGATACTACCAGCTGTCGAATTAAGAAATGCCACCGTGGAATTAAATCTTATATCTCCTTCCTCATCACGAGTTAAATGTGATGATGGTGCTGATTCGCGTAAATTCACGGGCCTTTTTCCCTTTCCTAGGATCCAATTTCATCATTTATCACTCCATATTTTTTTAAAAAAATAAATCATTTAAGATGACTTTTATTTAATTATCTGCCTCTGTGAAATGACCAACAGGCGCCAACTGTACATTTTCTCCACGCCTCCCAACGAATTTACAGCCCCCCACTCCCTCTCCAGCCTGTCCTACGGCAGATTCTTTATTCAATACGCAAATTACTTATCTGTATAAGAAATGTGGGATTGACGATCACACGTCTACGTGGCACAGACATATATATATATATATATATATTTTATTTTATTTTACAAAAAAAACTTTTCTGATTTAAAAAAAAAAAAAACCTAACCATCAACCATCCACTATAATTATAAAATTAATATATTTTTTTATCAAATCAATATCACTGTACCACTACAATTATCCTCAATTTTTTAAAAAAAAAACACTCTCAATTTACCAAAATAAAACCTCCACCAATTTTACCAAAAATAAAATCTAACCATAACCACCAAACTACTTCCTATATCAAATTAATATCATTTTTTTTCTCAGTCTACCAGTACAATTATCAAATAAATATTTATTTTTATTATTGAGTTTAAATTTTATGTAAATAGATATAATTATTGAGTGATGTTGATTTGAGAAAAAAAAAAATGATATTAATCTGATATAGGTAGTAGTTTGGTGGTTATGGTTAGAGTTTATTTTTGTTAAAATTAAAGAAGGTTTTATTTTGGTAAATTGGGAGAGTTTTTTTTTTTTGATAAAATTGGAAATAATTGTAGTGGAGTGATATTGATTTGATAAAAAAATATATTAATTTGATATACGAAAGGGTTTGATGGTGATGGTTAGTTTTTTTTTTTTTTTAAATCATAAAAGTTTTTTTGTAAAAAAAAAAAGAAAAATTGTCTGTGTCACGTAGACGTGGGATCGTCAATCCCACGTCTCTTATACAGATAATTAATTTGCCTATTGAATAAAGAATCTCCCCTGTCCTACAACGTCTCCCTCTCAAATTCTCAAATTTCTTCTTTCCCCAAATTACCCTTTACCTATTTGTGGCTGAAAAATCGAAAAAATCAAACCGAAAAAAACCGAAAACGAAAAATCGAAAATTTTTCGGGTCGGTTTCGGTTTTCATTAAGACCGAAAAAAACCAAAACTGGACCGAAAAAACCCGGTCCGGTTCGGTTCAAAAAATAAAAAGATCGAAACCGAAAAAAAACGAATCGAAAAATATGTTCAATTTTGGTTTCGGTTTTGTTAAAAATCGAACCAAATCGGACCGACCCAGACCAACATTTGTCAACAAATTTATTATAGGGTGTAAAATAGGTAATTTTTTCTTGGGTAAAGTTTACAACATTTTAATTATGGTTCTACTTGGGTTAAACTTATCACTACAGATCAATTGTACCAATAAATCATAAATGCTTTTAAATAAGCTACGTGCTAAGTATATATTTTGTTGCTACATGTAGCATAGTGTGATTTAAATTGAACTTTAAGTTCCAAACAAATTAAATTTGGACAATCGAGTTATTAGTATTTGTTGTGTTCTATAATTCATCATGAAATGAAATGAGTGATCAATTAATTATTTATAAAATAGACATTTATAAATTAGCCGTGTATGTTTTTCTCTTTTAACAATTTTCACGTATAACTAAAGGTCTTATTTGATAGCATTATTTGGATGTCGAGATTTGATTGTTACCCCGATAGATCTCACAAATAATTGTTTTGGCATTATATATCGTGTTCGGACTATATATTCAGTCCAGATTATAAATTGTGCGAAATATATGCATTTGTAATAAAATCGAGGGTGCGATGTTAGATTTAGTTCAAGTATCGATGAAATTATTTACCTACCTTATTTTTAATCATGGTCATAAACATAACCAAACGAAAACTAGCTGAACCGATTTCCAAAATAGAAGATCGTAGGAAACGAGTAAAGCCAAAAGTACATATTCTAATCCAACTAGAATACTTTAAAAAAAAAAAAAAAATCCATATACACATTTATATTTACAGACTTTCTGTTAGGGGTGGGCATAGAGCGAATTGGGACGAATTGAGCTTAATTCTAACATAATCCGTAAAAGAAATTGCATGGGTGATTGGACCGAATTGGTAAAATTTAAATTTAAATTCAACCCAATCCAACTCAACCCGTTACAATTAAAACTCCAATCCAAGCCAACTCACCAAAAAAATTGCGGGTTGATTTTGAGTTGATTCTTAAATTTTCATTTTGATTGTTCATTTTTCATAATTTACATAATCAATTCAAATTTTAAAATAAATTAAATATTTCAAATAGATTAAAACCAATAAAAATACGTTTAGAATATTTACGAACAACTAACAAAATTAAAATATAACAGAGTGAAATGTTAGTATTTTGAAATACAGACAATGTATCACTATAAAAAAATACTCAAATAGCGACGGGATTAGTGACGTTATTTTTTTTACGAGCTTATTAGCGACGGTTTTTGTGACAGTTTAGTTAATTTACGACAAATTTGTGACAGTTTTTTAAATTAACGACAGATTTGTAATAACTTTTAACTTTTACTAAATCAAATATTATTTTATAGTGTATATTTATATTGCATATTGAAAGGGGGCAGTGAGCATTAATACGGGGTTTATGAAATGTAAGTCTAAAATATCTCAATCCACCCGCATTTGGTTTGCCAATTTTATCTTCACCCCTACCTCCTGTCATGATGTACAAGGGCATTTACGAAAATATTTAATGGCTATGTTCCAGCTGTCAATACTATCCACTGTAGACAAGCTGTATCTAGCTTTTATTTTCTGAATTTTTTTATGGATTTGTTCTCCACTCTAAGAAAAAAGTTCAGTGGCTTTCACATCACACATTACTCGAGTCATTTTCCGTAATAATTTATTCAATTTTCAAATAACGCGTCCACAACACATTTTATAAAATGTGTGTAGTATGATAAGAGTGAGAGTGCGCTCCTGTCTCTTTCTAAGCAAGTTCATATTTATTTAAAATTAAAAAATTTCTAACCAAGTTACACTACTATAAATACCCAACCCTGTCTCATATAATTCTCCACAAAAAGACATCGACCCTACTTTATATACATACGCTCATATATATTTTCTCAATCCACACAAAAAAAATGACTAAGCTTATTCTCCAACTCCTTTTCCTAATCTCCCTATTCAACATCTCGTTTGGTGCTAGAAAACTAAATGAGTTGGTCGAGGACACAACTACTCTAAAATACCACAAAGGCCCCCTCCTTTACGGTAAAGTAACAGTTAACCTCATTTGGTACGGCAAATTTAAGCCCGCACAACGTGCCATCGTGTCGGATTTCGTTGCCTCCTTGTCCCGTTCCTCCCAATCACAGCCCCAACCTTCCGTCGCCATGTGGTGGAAAAAAACCGAAAAATACTACCACCTCGCAAACTCGAAAAGGTCTCTTTCCCTCACTCTCGGAAAGCAAATCCTCGACGACTACTCTCTAGGAAAATCACTAACCCAGAAACAAATTGTCGACCTATCCTCAAAAGGTGAAGAAAGCTACGCCATCAACGTGGTCTTGACCTCCGCTGACGTGATGGTCCCAGGGTTCTGCATGTCAAAATGCGGGACCCACGGAGCAAACAAAGTAGGGGGCAAAAAGTCTGCCTACATATGGGTGGGAAATTCCGAAACGCAGTGTCCTGGCCAATGCGCTTGGCCATTTCACCAGCCCATCTACGGCCCACAGGTGCCACCCCTTGTGGCCCCTAACGCTGATGTGGGTCTAGATGGGATGGTGATCAACCTGGCCACACTACTAGCGGGGACAGCTACAAACCCCTTTGGCAACGGATATTACCAAGGCACAGCGGATGCACCCTTGGAGGCATCATCAGCCTGCCCTGGGGTATACGCAAAGGGGGCGTACCCGGGCTATGCTGGGGAGCTTTTAGTGGATAAAACTTCCGGGGCTAGCTACAATGCGAACGGGGCGAATGGACGGAAATATTTGGTCCCGGCTATGTACGATCCTGCCACGTCAGCTTGCTCCACCTTGGTGTGAGGGTAGTGGCTAGGATTTTTAGACCTATATAGATGTTATAATGGATGGTGATAGAGTTGTGTGTAGAGATAATGATGTATTGAATTCTTTCATTTGTTCTTGCTAATAAACTCTTGCAAGTTATTTTGCTCATCTATACTGTGTTGGTTTTCAAGTTCATCTGTTGACTTGATTTGGGTTTGAACTAGGAAGTTTCTTTTTTGGTAGATACATTAACCACACCTAATCAATTGTGTGGAATTAAGACTGAAAGTAATCCAATCTAAATAGTATATACTTCTCATTTGCTAGTTTAGGAATTCATCTACTGATTATTTTAGAACATCTTTAGTACCTTTGTTGTTCATTGAGTAATACCTATGTACTGTATGCTCAATTTTCACAAATACGTAGCTGTGGTCGGAAGTATTTATGGGTTATATCAATTATCATTGAACTTTCTTTCTGGATGTCAAATATTTCTGTAACATTATTAGTGACAGAAATTTATAGAAGTACTGTTTTAAAGAGTGCTATTGTACCAATACCACATTATTTAGCATCATAATATTTCAGTTTTTTGCCAATGACAAAACGAGATGAAATGCAATTTCCAAATTTTTAAAACAGTTTGATTTTTTTTTCTTAACTGATCATTCCTTAATTGTTTCTCCGTCCTGGATCAAATGTTCTAAAAATAGTCATATCTTAAGTTCTGAAGATCGAACTTCTCTTCAAAAGGTTTCATTTTCACTTTCTGAGTTTGACAATCGTTTAACCGTGACTTTCATTGTAGAATATTTAGTTTCACTTCATGGCCCAATATGTTATACAGTAATACTTGGTCTAGGATGTATAGCTTAATATGATGAACTAATCAGGTGTGGCTCTAAGAAGATTGGGAAACACCCCGTGGAAGATTGATACCATAGTAACGGATGTGGATGTTTTTATAGTTGCGGAAGGCACAAATTGAAAATTCTGTGGACCTCGCTCAATAGACCAGCACACTGCTCATCTAATCTAAGCATGACTTGATACTACTGATTGTAGTTTCTCGGTCAGAACAATTGCGATCTGGGTTGTATTCCGTTTCTAATTTAATGATATTCTCAATTTAAAAAAAAAAAACTTAAACAGTTGGTCTGAAAACATTTAACACAACACTAAAAACTTCCCTGTATTATAAATAGTTGGTCTGAAATAAAGAATTAGTTATTGTTTCTTTTTGAAATTGATTATTTTGGATTGATGTTGTCAGACCAAAGAGAGGCCGACTATAAAACAGTTCTATGGAGTATTTCTTTTCGGGGAAAATACATTTTGTACACCGACGACTTATAACATTCGATTTATTTGGATCAAAAGAAGTGTTCTTATTTGGGATGATTTTTGAAGATGAGGATTAATTTTCATTGAGTTTGTAAAAATCGATATCTGGTGCTTTTGTTCAATTCATTTTACTCAAATTTGATGATTTTGTTTAGATGAGTATACAAACAAGTATTTTGGTATCTTTAAGATTAAATGTTGCTAGGTATGCTTACTAAATATCTTTCATCCCGTTTCTTTAACTATATCCTCGCTCAAACATTGTGCCAATACCATTTAAGCTACTGTTTTGAATTAGATTATTTAAATTATTAAATCATATCCAAAGTAAGTTGACCCTACTTGTATTAAAAAAAATCCCAAAAGTAAAGTAGACATAAAAATAAAATATATACTGGATTGCAATATCGAGAAATTATATGGTCTTTTAAGTTAATATCATTATAACGGTAAATGTATTGTTTTAGAAAACTTAACAAAACAAAACTTACGTGTTAATGTTAGTTACACATTTATGCATCTGTTTAAGCCTATTATGCTCGGCTAGTATGCATTAGAAAACTCTCGGCTATTGCTTTATAGGTAGTGAAAACAAGTTACTGTATAGATGTTACTATGTTGAAATATCAGACGGTGTCATCCAATAACCGCCGCCAACTTTCCGGATATGCTAAGAAAAAGACGGTGGAGAGACAATCTAATACCCAATACCTCTTGTATTGAACAGTCTTTCCTTTCTCTGTTTCCGTCCCGACTCACCAATTTGAATATGGAATACAAAAAAATGAAAGACAATTAACACATATAAA
Source organism: Primula veris (assembly GCA_963682055.1). Classification (NCBI taxonomy): domain Eukaryota; kingdom Viridiplantae; phylum Streptophyta; class Magnoliopsida; order Ericales; family Primulaceae; genus Primula; species Primula veris. The sequence goes on along the minus strand of OY821743.1, from coordinate 21,090,907 downwards.
CATAAATTACGGCTTCTATCTCATGATACTAAACGAGTGTTAGCCATTTTCATAACACAATAACCAATGAGGTGACCAGTCTTAAATTGGGAAGTCAAGCGCTTGAAACACACTAATTACAAACAAATCAAACAACAAAATTCGAGAAAACTCCGTTTTTCCAGTGTGATATATAAGTACATGCATGTAGTACGTCAAGTACGTGATCAAGGTCCCTAAAAAACGACGTTAAGATTGTCGTTCAACTACCACTACTAAAAGTAGAACAATCATTAACAAGAAATTTTAAACGAGACTACCTTTAACTACTAACAACTCTCGTTGAACCAAACACACCTATTCTCACTAAGACGCAATACATAATACATATCAATCTGAGACGCAAAATTGTGTGATGAACATATGTTCGATTAATGGTATCGGAGGACTAAATAATATCTGTGTAATGTCATCATTTTAGTATGGAAGAACCGATAGCTTTGTCTCTTACAAGCCTGTCTACTGTTGACCAGCTGTTTTATATACACCATTACCTGTTCTTAAGCTGTGATCCAAGTTTAGATTCGTTATTACATTGAGAAATTCACTTAGCCCCCATATTATGTAAATTTCAAGCTACTCAGATTTCAAGATCATCATATTAATTCCTTTCCTCAACCTTAGGTTTCCAAAATAATAAATAAATTAACAAAAATACTACTTTTTAAACTAAATTAACAAAAATATAGCCAAAAATTTCTATTTAACAAAAACATACCAAAAAGTTCATACTCTAATTTGTATATTTCATATCATTATTCTAAAAGTTCATACCCTTATTTCAAAAGTTCATACCCTAATTTGTATTTTTCATACACTTATTTCAGAAGTTCATACACTAATTTGTATTTTTCATAAACTTATTACAAAAGTTCATACACTTATTTCAAAAGTTCATACCATTATTTTAAAAGTTCATATCCTGATTCGTAAAGTTCATCCTTATTTTCAAATTTCATACCCCAATTTACATAATTCATATACATAATTTTCAACTTCATACCATTAATTCGCGTAATTCATACACTTATTTTTCAACATTATACACTAATTAACAAATTCAACTTTTATCCGTTCTCCGATCTCGAACTATCATGCCACCGTCGTGGGACTCTCTTTCAAAAACCGCATCTCCGTCGACATCAATATCGAGTTTTCGATCTCACTGTACACACTCGTCGCTCATTTCGATATATGTGTCCGTCTCAATTTTCACGGAAGAGAGAGATCGGAGAGAAAGTGATGAGGAGAAGAAAAATATCGAAAAAATAGAGTGAAAATGATGAGAGAGATCGGAAAAATAGATGAAGGATGAGAGATCGAAAAGAGTGAGAAGTAGAAGGAGAGAGACCGGAGGGAGAAAGAATGAGGAGGAAGAGATTGGAGAGAAGGTGACAGAAGAGAGAGAGAAAAGAGATTGGGATGATGAATCATATTTTTTGTTTTTTATTAATTGAATATATATTTTTGATAATTTAACTTTTGATAGTATATTTTTGTTAATGTAATAGTTGTATGATATGTTTATGTTAATTGTCTCTGATAATTATAAATTGATAGGGAGTTATATAGAGAACGCTTTTCATCTTAAGCGGAACAACTTATTACTTAAAAGTGCCGTTTAGAATCTTTAGATAGAAACTAACATTTTAGTGAACATTTGTTTTGTTCGGACACGTGTTAGCACAATTATTTTCGTGGGAAAATATAACATAATCGCAAGTTATTTTCGCATCCAGGATTTTCCTAAGGACATATTTAACCCTTATTGCAATTTAAATTTTAGGAATGAGTAACAACCAACGAGGCAAAATAATCACATTTTAGCTAACTATTGCTTTCTTCCAGTTAAGTCATAAGTTTTATTTACGATTTCCAACTAATAAGTCATACTTGTATACACGATCTTAGCTAGAACAATATAGATAGATATAAATTAAGGTCCCCACAATTCATAATTGAAAACGAGTAACTTCACAAGCTGTCTCAAGCTCACTCTTCCAACTCATTATTCTAACTACTACTCTTTCTTTGCACCTTCCTAATCTCATTACCCAAGAACTTTAACACTATATATACCACTGATTAATTATATTGTTCATATCATCACAAACCAAAACTCACTTCATCACAACAAAGTCCTTCAATTCTCAAAACCAACAATGTCAACCTTTTTCTTATACACCCTTTTATTTTCACTTGTTTGTGTCGCTTCAGCGTCGAGGCGACTCGGTGAGTCGTCACAAGACAAAACATTCCTCTTACAATACCACAATGGCCCTCTCCTCACAGGCAAAATATCAATCAACCTTATTTGGTATGGCAAGTTCAAGCCTAGCCAAAGAGCAATTATCTCAGACTTCATCGCATCTTTATATCCTACCTCAAAACCTTTAAAGGGTCAACCATCGGTCGCCACTTGGTGGAAGACAACCGAAAAGTACTACCACCACGTCAATGCGAAAAAACACTCATCCCTCGTTCTCTCTGCAGGAAAACAAATCCTCGACGAAACTTATTCCATGGGAAAATCACTCACCAATAAGCACATCCAACGACTGGCAGCTAAGGGAAGTCAACACAACGCAATCAACGTTGTGTTAACTTCTGATGACGTCACAGTTGACGGGTTTTGTTCGAGCAGATGTGGAACGCATGGGTCTTCCAGGAGTACTACCAAAGTTAACGGAAAATATTCCAAATTTGCATATATATGGGTTGGCAACTCGGAGACTCAATGCCCAGGCCAGTGCGCATGGCCTTTTCACCAACCCATATACGGGCCACAAAACCCCCCCTTTAGTAGCCCCCAACAACAATGTAGGGATCGATGGAATGGTGATCAATTTGGCTAGTCTATTAGCAGGCACTGCGACGAATCCATTTGGAAATGGGTATTACCAGGGCACAGCAGATGCACCTTTAGAAGCTGCAACTGCTTGCCCCGGGGTATACGCCAGTGGAGCCTACCCCGGATATGCTGGGGACTTGTTGATGGATAAAAGTAGTGGTGCTAGCTACAATTTGCGAGGTATTAACGGGAGAAAATATCTTGTACCGGCTTTGATGGATCCCTTGAGTTCGATTTGTTCCACTTTGGTCTGAGATACTTAAGATCTTGATGACATATATTCATGAAATGTAGTGTCGAGAGTGTGTAGGAAATCAATTCAAATTCTTTTATTTATTTGTACCTTAATTAAGAGTTGTATGGTATTAATGGACAAGTTTAAAATTTCACTCTGTTGAAGTCATATGATTGCTGTTTCTGGATTAGTGCACAAAAAAGTTACTAGAATTTGGTTTACACTTTACATATTGATAGGTAAACAGTCAAAAGAAGGACATTAATCTCCAAAGTCGATAAAAGAGGCTATTACAAGAAAAAACAATGAACCGGAGCATACAAATATAAGAATTGGAAGCGACGGAGTCCAATTCGATATTGATTCTAAAGTGAAATGATTCCGTCCAATTCGATATTGATTCTAAAGTGAAATGAAAAAGGAGGCTTAAGCTTCGAAGTATCATTCTCATTAACACCACTCCCCCAAATTTAGTTAACCAAACGCAACTCTCGTTTGTTCATGAAAACTTGGCTGAAATATCCCTAACTTTCAGTATTCAGTGTTAATGCAACTTAACTACTTGAATACTTACAATAGTTGGGCTTTGATGCCTTACATTAATAAGGGTATATTATAGGAGAAAACTAAAAACACTTGTTCAGAAATAAATATGAGCTTATTAGCCTTCGTTTGCCCAAGTTCTGAACGACTAACTCTTCTTATTTAACAAAGTATCTCCTAGATTTAATTCAAACAATTTCTCATATACCTTTCCGCCTAGTAAATGTTATGAATATAGCTCTAGTTTAGCATGTCAACATGGGCACATATGGCAAACCAATTAGTCGATCATTGGTACTTTGTTTGCTGCTTCAGACTACCATGTTGCTTGGTGTTTATTTTTGTGTGCAATTGAGCAAGTTACCTTTCCAACCGAATCGGTGTTATAATTAAGTACTCTCCCTTGAAGGTTTTCTTTTACAGGCGGGTTGAACTGTGACCACCTGAAATTGCTTCGAAAAAATCTATTTAGAAAACGTTGCCTAATCCTATATGCTTAGTAAGAAATTTGACTTTAATATTTTTGTACGTGTGTCTTGTGGACTATCCGGCTATGCCAATGGTGCTTAACCTGGCTAAGGAGGGGATCATTCACCTGTGGAGAAAGCCATTGCAGATAGTTACATGCTTTTCTTCTTGTCTTTCTTTCGGTCTTTTAAATAGCAAAATCTTAGCTAAAGCGTGTTTACTAGAGTTACGTTAAAAACGTAAGTATTTAGCGGTCTAAAAAGCAAAAAACTAGTTTTTTAAGATTTTATTTGAATCGAGCTTCTTTAATACGAAGCACGCATCTTAAAACGGTGCAGTTTTTTTCCTAATATAAAAAAGGAAAGTTATAATTTATCTTTTGACCAACCAGATGAGATATCTTTGCTTTATACCAAAGCTTATAAGCCTCCTTTATATATGTACCACATTTCCACGTACAAGTGTTAAAAGTGGAAAAAAAAATAAGCAGCTTAATTATCCGGCCGACCAACATTATCCCACTCCTTTTACTTCCCCAAGATTCGTAATTTGTAGTCTAACCTTCCCTTGTCATTATATTTTCCACTACACTTTTCCTTGTTTGTAGTATCACCTTGCCGACCATTTTTCACAAGTATTTGAATAATATATTTAGTAACGTACTTAGCATATAGGTTCTATAACTAATTGTTAAGTATTCTGTCATTATTTACAACTTGCTGTGATTTTTTTATTTCAGTTAAAAACCAATATTTATAAGTGGCCCGGATTACTTCATAAGAAGTTTTATGAATGAAATTAATCTCAATTTTCTATGTTAGGGAGTACTTGATTGTACGTTCGTACATAAAAATGGCTGAAACTTTTGTTTGTTTGAGCATACTCGTAAATTAACTTGTAACTATTTACTTGAAAATGATATATTTTAAATCTGAATTATGGGTAGTGTTACATAAATATAAAGCTGCCTGCAGGTAAGAAACAACAAGGGGATTAACAATAATGAAACGTAAATGCTCAACTTAGCGACTCAAGAGTGCTCAGATATGTAAATGTATAACTCAGCAATACTTATATCCGCAATTCTCATTAAAAAAGGAAAGTAAAATAAAATTGTTGCGCGCATGGATATGATTTAAGTAGGGCATGTAACATATATATATATCTCGTTTGGTTACATTTTTAATTTACAGAAGTATAGGTTTCCAAGTTAGAAACATATAATTATTCATTTATTTACGAGTATTTGTATGTTTGTTCAACAAAAGTACAAAAAGTATGTTGTGACTTGTGATTAGTCAAAAGTAGTCGATATTAAAGTAATAGTGTTGAAAATTAGATATCTGTAGACAATATGAAACTATCTTTTTACCCCCTCCATTCATATTTAATTTTTATTACGAAATTACGTGTAATTTTAACCTATTTATAACTTGTATCACAATTATCAAAATGAATTTTTAAAAAATCTAATCATAAAATTTAACATTTGAACTATATGATCAAATTTTGAAAATTTTCATTCCGATAATTTTAATAAAATTTCTTGACCGGTCAAAATTGCATATAGTTTTGTAATATACAATTAAATGGAAACGGAGGAAATATTAGAAATAAGCTGCTTGTAGGTCTAGAAAACGTAAACAAGTATAATTTTTTTGTTGCAGCCAAACAAACATAAAACCTTTGTTAAAAGTTAAGTTAAAAGTACGATAATTAACAAGAAGCAAGCAAGATAAGGGCAGTATGCCAGTATATATATTTATTGAGTATAAGTTTCATAAATGCAATGCATAGTTTTTGCCAGACATGTCTGGAAGTGTATAGATAGATAGTCTAGAAATTCTAGACATGAGGCATCATCCGGTGCGTCGTAAATACTTTTCATTTCCTTTTCTTTTCTTATATTGGTTGATAACAACACAAAAACCAGAAATTTAATTTAGTTATTTAATAGCTAGACATCATAAGATGTTTGTCGAGTAACCTTATATCATTTTTATTTTTTTTTTGATCCCATAGTAATCATAAGTTACTATAAAAAAAAAATATCCAAATAGCGACGGGATTAGTGACGCTATTTTTTGTTACGAGCTTATTAACGACGGTTTTTGTGACGGTTTTGTGACAGTTTAGTCAATTTACGACAGATTTGTGACATATTTTTAAATTAGCGACAGGCTTGTGACAGCTTTTGACTCTCACTAAATCAAACATTATTTTATAGTGAGTATTCACTCCGTTCCCATATAATTGTTCAATACGAAACTACGTGTAATTTTTAATTATCGAAATGATTTTTTTTTTAAATCTAATCATAAAATTTAACATTTAAACTGTATGATCAACTTTTGAAAATTTTTATTCCGACAATTTTGATATAAGTTTTTGGCCGATCAAAATTGCACGTACTTTTAAAATAGACAATTAAATAGTAACGGAACTGTATGTTACACTGTTATGTCTTTATTTGTTCAGTGTTTTGTAGAGATTGTCAAATATATTATCATAAAAAAAAAATCATTATGAAGAAAAATATTTCAGTCTGAAATAAGTGCCGAAAGTTAGCACATGCAGAAGACAATAGGGTAACGATAAAACAAAAATAAAAAAGGGAAATTCACTTACAAAATAAGAGCCAAGTCATTATTGTAGATTCATCCTAATCACTTCCATAACATGAATGAAGCTACCCACCAGCCTTCCTAGGAGACAACACTTGAGCCTATGTCAAAAAAGCCCCACAGTTTTAAATACCATACACGATCTACGAAATTAATAATCAAAGTCAAAGACCTAACTTCATAATAATACGCTCATTATGCACTTATCCACAGCTGTCCACACGTACACAAGTTCATTTTTTTTTTCTTTAAATGAATACTCACAAGTTCATTACTCAATACTTACTACCTATATATAGAAATACTTCCACTCTTCAATTTTCACAACACATCATCACGATAAAAACAATCAAAACTCCTTCCAAACCTTTTTTCTTATTAAAATTGCATTATTTTACACTACATTTAGAAGATACAGAATTATGGCAAATTCATTTAACCCTTTCATAATCGTAGTTTCGCTCGTTTTCATGATCATCGTTCTTTTGAACCCTGTGTCCGCTACATCACGTAAACTCGCCGCTCTAGTCGAACAACCACCTTTAGTACTAAAATACCACAAAGGCCCACTCCTCAAAGGCAATATCACTATTAATCTTATATGGTACGGTAAATTTACTCCCGCTCAACGTTCTATAATCGTCGATTTTATCCAATCTCTTGGTGCTCCCCACAAGTCATCCCCATCCGCTACTGCTTGGTGGAGGACCACCGGAAGTTACATAGGTGGCGGCCCATCCACTCTCCATGTGGGGAAACAAGTCCTAGATGAGAAGTACTCCATGGGAAAATCATTAAAAACCTCTCAAATTATAAATTTATCATCGAGAGCACCCCACAAGAACTCGATAAACGTTGTTTTAACGGCTTCAGATGTGTTAGTGGATGGATTTTGCATGAGTCGGTGTGGGTCCCATGGGTCGGCTCTTGCAAAACCTGGACACAAGGGAAGCAGATTCCCTTATGTATGGGTGGGTAACCCATCCACTCAGTGTCCGGGCCAGTGCTCCTGGCCCTTTCACCAACCCATATACGGTCCTCAAGCGCCACCTCTGGTGGCACCAAATGGTGACGTGGGAGTAGATGGGATGGTGATAAGTTTGGCGACGGTTTTGGCAGGGACTGTGACAAATCCGTTTAACAGTGGACATTTTCAGGGACCTGTTAGTGCGCCATTAGAGGCTGTGTCGGCTTGCACGGGAATATTTGGTTCTGGGTCATATCCGGGATATGCTGGGTCACTTTTAGTGGATAAAACCTCGGGAGCTAGCTACAATGCATATGGCGCACACGGAAGAAAATACCTTTTGCCGGCTATGTGGGACCCCAAAACGTCGACATGCAAGACACTTGTGTGAAAAAACATGGAAAACTAGTGTACATAAGATGTTAAGAAGATTATATTATGTAATTTCGGATACAAGTATACACGCTTTAATTTTTTTCAATTTTTTTTTGGTTTGTTTTCTTTTTTTGTTCCTCGTCTAGAAAATCAAAGCTGTGTAGGTAATCATCAAGTGTGTTACGTACGTTCCTCCTCAGAGTATACTCGTTGACTCAAATTTGTTTTAGGAAAGAAGGAAAAAAATACTGTTTTTAAGTTGATCGTTGCTTAGTTTCACTACAAAATAATGTTTGATTTATTGATAGTCAAAACTTATCACAAGCCTGTCATTAATTTAAAAAACTGTCACAAATCTGTCGTAAATTGACTAAACTGTCACAAAGCTGTCACAAAGCTCGTAACAAAAAATACCATCACTAATCTCGTCGCTATTTGAATATTTTTTTATAGTGTTTTTATCATCCGCCCGTGTCTTTAATCTTTAGAAAGTAAAATTTTGAATGAACAAGTACCGGAAAGGTAGTGATTTGTTGAACCTGACAGTAATTAGAAAGGAGATTTAGAAAGTAAATGTGTGAGATCTATACAACGATAATCTGTCATATTAAATTTCTCTATTATTAACAATCAAATGGTATTCGTCGTTTTTTTATGCAACTTTTAATGAACAATGGCTATTACAATACTTTTTAAAACAAGTGACAAATTTTGTCATGCCAGCTGGTTGGAGCGACAATTTTGTATATGGAAGTTCTTTTATATTTGTATACTTGTAAGGTTTCTTTGTTTGCGATATTAGAAATCTCGGAACTATGAGTTTATTGGGATAAAGATAGAACTACTAATGATGATGGGATAAAAATTATAATACCACCACCCTTAATTATTGCAAATATTCCATTTGTCCATCATTTGAAGTCCGGAGGTACTTAAAATCACACTCTCAATTGGTTTACCGAACACCAGACTTGTAGGGTTTACGGTACATCTAATTACATCTCACCTTACTACTAGTTCAAACAAACAAGCCATAAGTGTATTACAGTATTAGCCCAAAAAAAAGGCTTTCTTATCAGAGAAGAAAATTTGTCCATCGTTTGTAATCCGTATGTATTTAAAATCACACTCTCAATTGGTTTACCAAACACCGGACTTGTGGCGTCTACGGTACATCTAATCCCATCCCAACTTAGTATTAGTTCAAACAAACAAGTCATAGTGTATTACAGTATTAGCCCAAAGAAAACACTTTCTTATCGGAGAAGAAAATTGATCAAAACAGCCTAGAGTTTCAGCCCGCTTAATCTTGACACAATCTAATGAAAATTCAATTATTTTCCTGAGTATATATTTTGATTAAATTTTCTTAAATAAGTGTTTCAAACCAACCCACCCCCAAATCATGAAAATGGAACTATAAAGAACAATAACATCACTTGTTTAACTTTCCTGTTCCATCCTTGATCCTTATTACTATAACGTATCATTAATGTTATCAAATATTAACCGGCCACGAGTGTCTACTATCATTAATGTCCACTTTTCGACATTCTGAAGTGCTTGGAAAATCAAATAATCCTCTTTTCACTTGGTTCCAATCATCAGTCTTTTTTGTTTGAAATGAGTCATCAGTCTCTTGTAGCTCTTCTACACCTAACATCAAGTTATACCCAATATATAAGTTTTATTTAATCCAATATTAGTTTGTTTGTGATAATTGCATAGCGTACATGAAATTCCTTGCTCTAAAATCAGGAAACTGTTTCCTACCTAGGCCTAGTTGAGAGAGCTTCAAAAACTGCTCCACAAACAAGAAATTATGAACTTGGCCTCTTTCGGAGACCAGGTGGAGACTATTGATGTCAAAGACATGAAATAAATATATAAGTATACAGGGAGTTCAAAACAACCGCAGATGGGAGTAAAAAAAAAAGAATCAAACGCAAATTTGCCAGGTAGACCAGTTTATTGCCCTTACCGGGTCAGTCTACTTTCCGCAAGTTTTCTCCACCTTAAACGCAAGAAGCCTAGGTGTCCGACATAACCCGTCTTCCCAGTTTTCTTGTTGTATGGACTGTTTATTTTTAATATTTTGCAAACCTGATGATAAGATAAGAACTCCTGAAACGTTCGGGGGGGAAAGAAACTCCTAAGATGATATATACAGTATATCATTGTTTGGGCTAATTTCGTCGAAATTGTTCATTGTTAGATTCCTTTTAGATATCGTAGCAGAACATAAGAGACAAATCAAGTATATCGACAGATTTATTTGATATTTGTGGTGGATGAATAAGCAAAACATTTTTTCCAAATATAGCTTCAATTGAATGAAAAAATTAGAATAATCGTTCCTCAGTTAATGTGATTCATGTATAAACTTTTTTAAATTGATGCACGCAGTTTTATTGTAAGCTGAGTCTGCTACATTCCTACATCAAACAATGTCAATTGTAATGCCAAAAGCTAAGATAGAATTTGCTTATTTTGATTTTGATGATATAGTTTATATATCTATGGAATATGGATTAACTGTAGTTATCATGTCCTTGTTACAGATTCCTAAGATTACGAATACATGAGGCTGATAAACCTTTCTTACCACCTACGTTAAATGAGTTCTTCTTTTACTGATTCTTCTTTTACCGATCGATCAAGCACACAAGTACTATTCTCTGACCCTGTAACCTGGCTCTCTGGTTGCAGTACTCAAATTAGTTTCCAAAACTTTATTGATCGTAATTCTGAAAAACATATCATACGCAATGAAAATGCCACCACCATTAATTGTCAAACTCTTCCATATGTACATAGTGATACATACTAGTCTCCTTGTCCCTGAAATGAGTAATTCTTATAGCTTGTCGGATCTAACTCTATATTAAACCTTTTAAGCGAATAATTTTAAAAAAATAAAAATATCTGTTTAATTTTCTAGCTAGGTTCTTTTTATTTTATCTTAAAATTAAAGCTTTCATTTTTTGGAAAAGTGAAAAATGGACACAAATATAATTCTTGGGCACAATTATTAAAGAAAATCAAATAAATAATATTCTAAATTAAATTTTTATTGAGCAAAGTCCACCAGAGGAAGTAGTACTCCTGTTGTGTCGCATGTTTGATTCCTTGATTTAGCTTAAGGTTCGAGTATACCAACTGTTCTCGACATCATGATCATGTGAACCTGATTAAAGTAAATAATCTGGAAGATTCCCTTTTTCGAAGTCTAAACTGGCCAATTTTTTCAAGGGTTAATTTGTACAAACTGTAGGGATAGCGAGGTGTACATGTTTGTCGCTATTCTGTTGCTAAAGGTATCGTTGATAGGAACATGATAGCTAGAGAAACCGTCTCGTCAGCCTCTGGATTAGCATCCTTGGATTCGCCCCTGAGGATATTCAAGGTCAAGCTCTGAGTTATTTGTTTTCTATTAAGTTGTTCAAAAGATCAAAAACTCTTTCTTTTATAGCTGAAACCCGTTGGATCGCTGTTTAACTGTCGAGGTACTTCTAACTTCTAAGTATCTAATGATGATTGAGGGTGTTGTGTTACTTATCGATTGTTCAAAATATAACAAAGACAGTTATATAGATGTATAGCCACCTGGACTATATTATTACTGGTTTAGTAGATAATGTTTCAGACTGAAATATTTAGACTCTTTAGGCATTATATTCCTTTTGTTCAGCTATATATATCCTTTGGAAATGCATTAAGAATTAAGAAAATAGAAATATAGAAGCGTGTATTATGCTGAAAAAATTCATCGATCCTTGATTGAGAAGATATTATGAAATAATACAGTGACAAGACTAGGGGATGCTTTGATTTTAGTTTTATTTTGCTTTATATTTTTAATTTTTTATTAAAGTAAAGAGGTCCGTAAATTTGAAATTTTGTTTTTTTTTTCATATGAAATGTAAAGTTTGAAGCTGAACGAAATCAGTCTCGGACCGTTCACTTAAACTGACTTATTTTGTTTAAAATCAATGGGCAAAGAAGCCTTTTTAACAAAATGAATCTGATGTTTTATACTAGTCAAATCTACATCACATTCTCGTCATGTCTGGTGATGAATCCCGCATATTTTTTATGAAAACGCACTTAATTAAGTAACGAATCTGCCTTTTTCCAAAAGGAGAAAAAATGGAATACATCCCCATTCTACAAAGAGCATCGTAATCTTGGACGTGCATAGATATCACTTTTTGTGCCTTTCTCCTTCTGATCTCTTTATCTAAGAAATGGATGAGTTGCAGCATTAATTAAAGAAATGCATACAATTTAGAATCATAGATTAGCACATTCTATCACGAGCTAGCAGGAGCGGCGGAACCGGCCCTAAATGTATAAAATTGTCAAAATTAATAAAAACGTATAATATTTTTTAAAGTATAAACACGAAAATTCCAGATTTTTTTATACCCTTGTTACCATATTTTCTTCATTTTTTACCTTGGTTTCTTGATTAAAATGTATTTGAATTTGATTTTTTTTTTTTCGTTTAATTTGGATTTTCTTTTCAAACTCAAAAAAAAAAAAACACAACAGTAATATCACGTTCAGTCATGTCGAAATTTTCATATTTTCAAAATTGACTAAAAAATAAATAAAATAGAAAACAAAAATATAAAAAAAGTTAAATTTAAAAAATTAATGTATAACAAGTAAAAACATTGAAATACGAAGGTAAACAAAATTTGAAAAAACCAAACGTATATTAAATCATAAATATATACGAATAATTAATATCTATTACACAATTTCAGTATACCCACTTCAATTAAAATACAAACCAGCAAAAATTATTTTATAAATTTTGTTTGCACTTACCACTACTCTGATTATTATTTTTGTTTAATTTTTTTAAGATGTGTATTACGTGTCAACATGATAACTTGGTATAAAATGTGTTTTATAATCACTTGCATATGTTAATTTTTTAAGTATTACTTATATATTATCAGCACATACAAAATCATGATATGTTATTGCACTAACAATATATAATTTTTGAAGGGGTTGTAAAAAATATTTAAGCGTTTGCCAGAATACTTATGAAAAACACAAATAAAAAAAATTATTTTTTGAAGGCAACACATGGTGTTAAACCATGAGTTTAATAATTGATTTTGATTATATGTGTGATTATATATTAATGATTTTACGATTTCTCTATTTCGATGATATAATGCTTGGTCTTTTTCAAAAATAGAAAATGTATATTTCAAGACTTTAAAATGATAGAGCATTTGATAGCGAAGCCAACTGTTCAAACAGAAGTAAATTTGAAGTCCGAACAAGCAAGTTACGAGCATTTTAAAGTCGAAATTTCAACACATAAATCTGCAGGTGCACCCACCGGTGGGTAATACAGAACCCATCTATGGGTCAAGTGGACAGAACAAGAACTTTTTTTTGAGATAATACTCACCAGTGGGTATACAGAACCCATCAGTGGGTCAATATTCCAGAATCACAAAAGATTTCACACACCAATGGGTCAGAAGACACCCACCGGTAGGTTAAGGTACAGATCACAAAAAACAGTTTTTTAACTTTTTCAAAAAATGGCTTTAACCATTGGCTAAATCTCTTAAACACTCCAAATGGTCATGAGATATCCAATAGACATTTTTGGTCTACAACCCCCCCCCCCCCCCCCCCCCCCAAAATACGTCTCATAAACACACCAATCACACACCTAATCTATATAGCAATTCAATACAAAATCAAAGCAAATAAAGGCTTTATAATACATATTTCTCACGTGTAATCTTATAAATTCTCGAGTGTACTCTTATTGTAATCTTATAAACACTTCAAGAATATTTGTGTGTGAGCGATACATTTTCGATTAAAATTGTAGAGTGAATTATAAACTCATTTGTGAGCGAGTGATCAGGTAGATGCTTTGGAAGCGAGTGTTGCTTAAAAACTCTAACTCTTTTCATTCGGTATACTCATAGAGTGAGGGTAAACTTAATCAGTCGATTAGCTCGTTAGGTTGTAATCTTAGTAAGAAGATTATAGTGAAATATTCGGTAGCGTGAATACTGAGGAGATGACTAGGTGGGTTTGCCAAACTTTTATATATCGTGGTGTCATCTCTTCTCTACTCTTACTTTCCGCATCTATATTATTATTTGTGTGAATTATTTAACTTTAATATTGATTATTATTGCACAAGTTTATTTATTGCATAGTTTAATCTCGTTAGTTGGATTGTTAGTTGCGCTTAAAATTTAATTTCGCGAAAAAAGTTAAAATCTTATTCACCCCTCTCTAAGGTTTAGCCGCACATGTCAACACATGGTCAGATGGTTGTGCTGCCCATGCGAGCTAGTGACACTAGGGGTGCTAATGAACATGAACATGTTTGTGTTCGACTCGTTAAAGACTCGGCTCGTGTTCGTTCATTTACTAATGAGTCGGGTCTAAATATAATAATAAAGCTCATGAACATGTTCAGCTCGTTTAAAGCTCGTTTAATTATTTTAAATATATATTTTTCATATATATTCCTGCTTATATATGTAAATTTATCTAATATAATATTAATAATCGATAAATACTATTCAATTTAAGTAATAAATCTATTTTTTAAAAATAAATCTAATTAAAACTACAATTACAATAACTAAATTTATTATTGTTTATCTTCACATTTATTTTGCCTAATTAAAAAAGATTTTTTAAGCAAAATGGTACTAAATTTGTTAAAAAACGTGTTAAGAAAAGACTCATGAATAGGCTCGGGAATAGCTCGTCTGTAAACGAGTCGAGTTTTAACAAGATTTTAGGGCTACTTTAGTAAATGTGCCGAACTTGAGCACAGCTCAGCTTGCCTCGGCTCATTTGCATTCCTAACTGACACATTAAAAATAAGTTGGCAAAGATGGGCAATTTTAATTCCTCCTTATGATAGCAATTAGGAGTGGGTAAAAAAGCGGACCGAACCGTCACAAACCGCAATCCAAACCAATCCGATGCGGGTTGGGTTAGACTTTTCAAAATTATGAAGCCAAACCAAACCAAACCGCATTTAATATATGCGGGTTGTCTTGAGTTAGAATTTTTAGATCGCGGGTCAAACCGCTAAATCGTAAAAAAAAATATAGACTAATTAATATATCTAATAAACATATATGCCTTTTAAGTTTTCACCATGTCACCCATCATCTCCCCTCATCTCAAGCCACAACCGTTATCAATTAAAATTTTAATTACATGTTACTTGTGTAAAATTACATTTTAATTACATGTTACTTGTGTAAAATTACATTCTCACTATAATAATAATAGTTTTAGTATTATATGCATCATTACCACACACGGAGAATACTAACCTAAGTATTTATTAATGAATGAAATGCATGTTTTGCTTAAAAAAAACATAATTACTTAACATACTCAAATACGAGATTAAGAAGGTAAATAATGGAATTGGTTATGATTTATATTTTGTAAATAACTTGTGATTTGTGTGACTCTAACTTATACAAATTAGCTAAATTTTATAAATGTTATGTCAGCCAGTGAGAGTAATAACATAATTTTTTTTTGTTTTTTTTTCTTTTCTAATTCAGAATCCAAATAATAGTTATGCTCGGAGGTTTAAAGTCCAATGTTGTGATCGATCAAACACATAGAGTTTTGAGATTTTACTATACATTATCTTTTAATTTACAAATTTAACTTGTTTGAATATTTTAGGGTTTATGTTACACGTTTAAATTTTTATTTGTTCGTTTCAATATTTGTTTAGCGGTGTAATGGGCATAAATCAAAAATATTACATCAAAATATTAGTCTGTATATGCTACTATGTGTTGTTTTGAGATTATTTAATATTTAAGTTTTTTTTTCGAGTTTTATTATTTTTAGGGTTAAATTTGCACTATTTATAAATTTAAAGGCCAAAATGCAAAATCTGCGAACCAAACCGGTTTAAATGGGTTGGATTGGGTTGAGTTGGTTGAAATTCGAAAATTCTTCAACCCGTACCAAATCAAACTGTTCATTTTTTACGTGGATTTGTTTGATCTGGTGTCAAACCGTATCAAAGCAAACCTACCGCTGCAACTAGGTGTTAATTATCTTTTTCTAATACCATATTTTTTACTGTTATCGCGTTGTTTTAAGGGCAACAAATCTAACGGCTCTAAATTGTCACAATGACCTAGGTATTTCTCGCGAATGTTCATCGTTACCTCATCCGGATAAAGTTGCTTGTCGCCTTTTATTGCCAAAAAGAAAATGTGACGTTTGATTGAAAGTACTATCAAAAGATTCAAAACCATTGCTTTCAGAGTTTCGGAATAGAAGAATAGTAGTAAAAGATGTTGTCAAAAGCAAATTAATTAATTAATTAGAGACGTGAACTAAGATTTTGTCTTATAATATATTATGTGTACGAAATTGTCTTTCCTTCTTGTTGTTTCTAATAGAAAGGCAATAAGATTTGATGTTGGATAAAGAAAAGAAGTGTCAACATCGTGTTTATATCAATCGATAACGATCATCATAATGAGGTTTAATTCCATTAAAGAGGCCTAAACTACAAAATTAGGACCCAAGCACGTATTACAAATTTTATTTAAATAATTGTACCAATAAACTCTTTATAGTCCTCCACGCTTTGAGGAGTTTGTTAACAATTGTTGACCACATGTTTTTAACGTAAAAATAGTTTGTAGGAAGTATTACTATAATTGTTGGTATCAGAGTCAAATGTGAAAATTATTCTAACAAATTGCACAATATTTGCAACTCAGTAGAATGATGTTCATTAAATGGGTTGCTCACCTCCATAGCTTAACTTTCATAATCCTTCATATATTAAATAATATGATGACACATGTCCCATTGAAGATCTAATGGTGGATATAAATTTTATTTATTTATTGTTTATTTTCATGTTGCACACTTAGTTATCTAAAAAACTACAAAGATGAAAAAAAATACAATAAAAAAATATAAAAAAATATTGTTGTTAAGAGAGAATAAAAAAAATTGTAATCTTAACTAAACTAGACAAGTATACAGGAACATGAACTCATTGTTGTGTAAAAAGGTAATAAACAAATATACAAATGTATTTTACCTTTATGTTTGAGTGTAAGAAAATTAGGGAGAATTAGTCCATAATCCTACAATCCTACGATCCTTGTACATAAGGATTAGAGTAAAATGTAAGGATTATTGTAATGTTCTTTGCCATACTACAATAAGCATACGGTGACTTAGTTTAAGATTCCATGAAGAACTACGTACTAGACAATTGAAGCAATATTATTAATTTACCGGCCCCCAAATTGTGAAAACACGGTTATTAAGAATTTGCTAGTAAGAAAAATCGTAGACCAATTCTTTAGATTCAAATGACATGAACCAAGCAAATCGATCTTAAACTTTTTTTATTTTCATTTTTTCACGTCTTCGATTCTTGTGATCTTCTTTTACCAGTCCATGACAACATGTATTTTGTACAGAAATTCGAACTATGAATTATACCCCTAAGCTTGTGTTAATAGAGTGGCACAAAGCTCGTGCATGTCTTCGGTAAAACAAATATATACATGGTTAGGACAGCAAATTAAACAAAGGGATTCCGACGATTCCGGATATCTGCAGGGCTCATTTGCTTGATCAAGGCTGATCTTGTTCCCGATGAGCCCAGAGACATGTTCGGCTATGTTCATGTACAAAATGCATGTCTTAACCGAGTCTTAAGAGTCATGTTCGGCTAAGTAACCAATTGTGTTAGTTTATGATCATTATAAAATAATGATAACAACAAAACCTAAGACTCAATCCTGAAAATTGGGTTTGGTCATTCAGCAATATGAAAATTAATGAAAAGCACTATTAAAAATGACCATGATATATGGTGTATACACCCCATTTTATTTAGTCAATCCTTACAATGCTATGTTACTCATACTAATAGTGTCGGCCCTGTTACACTCCAAACCAGCCAGCTAGCTTACACGTACGTATGGTCTCTCAATAGACGTAAAAATAATTATTATAATCTATTTATTTTTTATAACGAAGTTGCTTTTTTTCCTGATACCATACAAGAAGAATATTTTTTTCCTTGTCTTCGTGTAATGTAAAAGACTAAAAAAATGTTTTATCATGACATTGTTTAGATTTTTTTAAAAACTTTTTCAGTGTTTTTTTAAGCATAATATGATTTTTTTGAAAATATTTAAGAAAGCGTAGAAATATTATATATATTTTTTTTGTAAGAAGACGTCAGAAATATGATCTATAGTCAAATCTTTTCATAATACTAGTACTCTACAAAGGAATAAAGTCCACCGAGGTATTCCGTAATGTTTTTGGTCCCGTTAGTAAAAAAATTCGTCCCTTATTATAATAGTAATAGATCAACTTTCATTACAAGAATATATATATTTATTTTTACAAATGATCTAAAATGTTTATACAAAATTGTTCGCTTTGATAAATTAATTTGCTCCCTTTCTACCACATGAGTATTTAAATAGCCAAAATATTTTGAGCATGTCAAACATTCCTGACATGATTAATATGTTTGTATATATAAATTATAAACCATGAATGTCCATGTATCTTATATTGTTTAGCATTTTATTTTAATTTATATTTTTCATTTGTAACATGTACTTACAAATTACTTCTATATAATTAGAGAGTCCAAATCTTTTACCTCTATTCTTTATCCCATTTTGTGCCCCATTGCTTACTTTCACTCAAATTTTAAATTTTCACAATTTATACCACAATTTTATAAACTTTTATATTATATTATATTCAAATTTTAAAACATTTGAACATAATATTGTTTTATATAATTTTTTTAATATTCAATGTTTAATTTACATTAATTTATACATTTATTCCAAAATAAATTTTGTGCGGATTTTTTTAAAAAAATAATTATTGAAATGTATTGATACATATATTATATTAATTGTACAATTTTTTTAAAGTTTTTAAATTTTTTTTTTTTATAAAATAAATAAGGGGGCACGGATGGGATAGAGAAATGGAATAAAAAATTTAAAATTATATAATTATATATTTTCTTAATAACAATGATATGTATCTAGATTTTATTTTAGAAAATATACATTTTGACTGAATTTTCCATTTCACGACAATTCTTATTAAATGTAATCTTGAGAGTCTCGGATAAATACATAACAAAGGTCAATGGATGTAGTTATTCATAATGGTAAAATTAGTTGGAGAAGTTTTCGTTGAATAATACTACTCCACTTTATACTGTTCAAAGGTAAATTAAATTAAAGTTCTCAAATACGGATACTTTGTGTTTAACAGTCAAGTTGACCCCACTTCTCAACCAATTTCATCACTTATACACACACTAGTGGAATAATTAAAGTAATAGTGCTCAGATTTACAACATAAGTTCTATTTACAGTGCTTTCTCAACTAAAGCAAAAATAGTACCCAATTTTTTGTAAACTTACAAAGTTGATCCCTATGCTAAATATAGACATTCATACCATATCTGAAATCCAAATTGATTAAATCATGCAACTTATAGAGTAACTTTGCGGGTTTCAAATACTATGGATATAATATTGACTTCACTCGATTATAGATAGTCTAATGTAAGGAGATAATAGTATTGATTATACCGATTCAATTATCATTGTCGATCCATGAATTACACCAAAAACAATAGCTACGGAAAGTCCATTGTTTCTGAAAAAATTGTCTGCTAAACACATGTCGTTGAGAAAGTGCATAATATTTTATCCCTTGCATAAAACTCTTTGCTATGAGCGACAAATACATTTATCTCTTTTGTTCATGTGGTCAGTTAGAAACTTCCTTTTTTGAGGCGAGATGAAACAAAAAGAAAAGCAATCCGTACAAACCTTTAAAATCTAATCATATTTATAACTAATCATTTCTTTACGTTTACGTGTCTTTCATATTATGTTAATAAGTATGAACACGATTAGTGTCGACTCTATTTTAAACGTATCTAATCATATTATAATCATTTCCCTATTAATGTTTTCTATGTATCGGTTAACTGGTAAAAAAAACCTGAAAACGTGGCTCGTGACATGAGTGACACGTGTTGATGAATTATCATGGTCGGTGAGGATAAAAAATCAATGAAAGATTCTCTAACGGTTGCATATCAATTATGTTTATCTATACATATTGCCAAGCCATTTTTTTGTTCTATTCAAGTCACTTTCGTTTGATAAATTTAGTAAATGAGAGATGCAGAAGCCATTAACTCAGAAACTCGATATCGCTATCATGTCAACCAAAACTAGTTTTACTCGAACGACACCCGTATAATACATACTAACACTTACGTTTTTGAGTCATTTGCTAAAATGTGTTACTATGAGAATAGTGAAGTGGACGAGAATGGCGAGTTGGTGACCCGAAACACCAATGTGAAGTAGAAACCCATTACATTTCTTCAAAAGTAAGAACATCAACATATGTGTTTTTTTTCTTTTAAAACCTAGGAACTAACATAATCTTATATGAAACTATAAGAACTAAATAAAATATATAGAAACTAAAGGATCTGAATATTGTAATTCTCATGTTCTACTCAACTCTATACCATACGTCAGTCCCTATAAATAGAGGCATTGTTTATATTATATTCTCACATTCACATACACATACACATGCACATACATATGTATATGGCTTGTCTTTACTCTTGTTAACTTCTATGTGAACTGGTTGGTGCTTTTTACTAATCTCTCTCCCCCCCTTCTCTTTCTCTCTCAATCTTTCCCACATTTCCTGACGAATAATTTGGTAACCTTTTCCTATCTAGAGCAACAAAAATAACAGTCTTTTAGCTTAATTGATTTGCTCTATTTTCCTATTTTTCCCCAACCAAATTCATGTAACTTTTTTTTCTTGTTCACATTTCATTCTTGAGCCTATATATTCCAATTTTTTTTCATTCTCATTGTTACCTCTATATTTGGGCATATCTTTCACCAGGTTTACATTTTCTTGTTTCTTTGCCATTTTTAAACAAATTTATTCCTTTCTTCTTTTGCTTACCTTGTGCATGTAAATCTGATTAAATTTAAAATGATTAAATACCACTTATGGTAATTTTTTAATTGATGTTATGTAGCTCTTTACTTTTCAAGGCTTTAAACTGAAAAGTTGTGGGGGATTTAGAAATTGTCTCTGTTTAAAAAAAAAAAACACTTTTATCTTATTTCAAAATATAAAAATAAATAAGCCAAAATTAAATATGCTCCCCCAATTTTACAGATCTGGGATTCTTTTCTTGTATATTATCTAAAGGCTCTCCCTTTTATCTATGAGGTGGTGCAGATCTGTATTTAATTCTAATTAAATGCTTCTTTATTACAAAAGCTTTTAAAATAACATGATTTTCTTATCCATTCTGAGAATTGACTGAGGAGAAATTTGCCTTCCTTTTGCAATGTTTAATAACCATTGATTTCATAAAGAAAATGTCACCTTTTTTATTCCCTATGTGCAATTACTAATTTCCACTTAAATTGAAGATAAATGAGCTTCTTATTTTCACCTTTTTGTCTTTATCTGAAAATTTTAGTAGAAAGTAAGGTTCAATTCACTCCAAATATTTATATTCGTTTCAATTAAATGATTTCTAGTGGTTTGGAATAATTGAATTTGAGATATGGGGACAAATTTTCATCTCCATTGTGTATAATTCATATTAAACTTTGAAAGGAAAGAATTATTTAGTTAGTAAATGAGGCTGATTTCATTTCAGTTAATTACACTCTTATTTCCCAAATTAGGCATAAAATGGAGCTGTTTCCATGTCTAACTATCCGATTACCCTAGATCCCTTTTCGCTAAAGATTTCCCGTTTTTACCTAAATTAGTTAGACATTTTAGTTACCTGTTTGGGGGAAAATAATTTGAGAAATGAAACTGGGTTTTAGTTTTGGTTTATGTTTACCTCAAATGTTACTTACACTCGATTTGTTGAAAAGATTTCACCTTTTCCTATTTGTTGTGAATATTACAACTTACCCATTTGAAACTGAAACTAATCTGAAATGGGTATTCCATGCTTTTAATAGTAAGATTATTGATTAGATTAAAAGTTTCCCAATCATTAGATTTAGCCTTTCCAAGAGTGATTATTTTCCTATTTTGTTTTCTATTTTGTTTTGTTTTAAAGAACTGAAATGGAGAAAGAAAGCGAGTTTCGGCCATGGGACGATCTATTACCAGACGCATTGGGGTTAATCTTCAACAATCTCTCTCTGCAAGAGAAACTCACGGTGGTGCCTCAGGTTTGCAAATCTTGGGGAAAAGTGGTAAATGGACCTTATTGTTGGCAAGAGATAGACATTGAGGATTGGAGCAATGTGTGCGAACCACAACAAGTTGATCGGATGCTTCGTGTGTTGGTCACCCGTAGCTCCGGCTCACTGAAGAAGCTGTGTGTCTCTCAGCTTCAAAGTGAAAGCTTCCCCTTCATTCTGGATAAGTAAGTAAAATTTGAACCTTTTTTTGTGTTGCTTGGATTTTCTTGTTTTTGCGCTTGGGTTGTTACATGACATTTGTGTTCTAAGAGTTTTAGATTTTCTCCGAAAACATTGCTATTTTTGTTAGTACAATGACACCTGATTCTATGTAGTAGGAAAGTATTTTGGATCACATTATCTTGGTTGCAGAATTGTTAAGTTAAGGTTACATGTCGATAGATTGTGATTGTGTTTATGAATTAGAGGTTTTTCTGGAACAGTTTGAATCTTAAGAACAGAAGGAAATATTATTATTTGTTGATTTTGGGAAACTTTTTTCATGTGGAGTGGGAACAGTCACTGACTGCTAGTCACACATTTTAGGTTTTCGTTTATGGAAACTACGGAACTACGTATATTTGAAGTAATTTAAATCAAGCCTCAGTGTGTTAGGGAAATTGCTACGTCATGTTACCGATATGGCTTGATTTTTCACAGTGATTAACTTTTCTTCAATTTTTTTTTATCATTTTGGATTTTTTTCTGAAAGCGAACCCATTTTAGGAGTTGTTCTCTCTGTCAAGGGAAAAATAGCAAGCGAAAACATTTTCCTTGGAAAATGGATTTTATGCATGATTGGTTGATAGTAAAATAAGAAAGTAAGGAAAATATTTTTCATCTTTTGGGGAAAACAACGGAAATTGTATCACCCCCAAAATGGGCGGAAAACATTTTCCTTTGTGAGGGAAAACATAACTTTTTCAGGAATATATATATTTTATCATATTTATCTAGTTTTTTTTTTCTTTTCAATAAAAAAAAGTTATGGGTGTTTGATATATTAGCTTTTTTAACTTTTCAAAAGTTAGTTTTCGTGAAAAAAGCTCAAAATCAGAGAAATTATGAATTCGGTGACTTTTTTTTAGCTTTTACACATAAAAATCATCAAAAGTTAATATTTTGTAATTAATTTTTTTTGAATATTTACAAATCCTCAATAATTTACAATAAGTGAGAAATGACTTATTAACAAAAATAAGTTATAAGTCATTTATAGGTAAAAAAGCTATAAGTGTCTTATTTCAAACAAGTTTTTTTCTCATTATTATTTTTTTAATATAAAAAAGTTATGGATGTTTGATATATTATTATTTTTTGACATTTCAAAAGTTAGCTTTCGTGAAAAAAGCTCAAATCATAGAAGTTAGGAATTCAGGGATTTTTTAGGTTTTACACTTAAAAATCACCAAAAGTTAAAATCTTCCAATTAAATTATTTTGTATATTTCAATATCATCAATAATCAATAAGTTAAAATAAGTGAAAAATGACTTATTAAAAAATAAGTTATATGTCATTCATAGGTAAAAAAATCTATAAGTGACTTATTTTGAACATATTTTTTCTCATTGTTTTTTAAAAGCAGCTTATTTTGATTAAGTTTTTTTTCTCATTATAAAAGCAATCTTTTCACTACAAAAGTCGATACCAAACGCGTCCTTAGTCAAGAAATTTACATGGAAAATCCAAGTATTGTCTAAACACTCAATATACGAAGAGAGGGAAAACAATTTCCATGAAAATAATTTCTCTGGAAAATATTTTCCCGGGTAAATATTTTCCGCTCAAACAAACACAGCCTAAGAGATAGAAACAATTGTTAAGGATTTTCTTTAGCCACAAAGGGAAAATAAAAACAAGTAGATGAAAAAACAACTGGAGAAGCATGGCATTAGTTTCTCAGTTAAATATTATATGTTTGATTTTAATATAGAATAAGCATTAAGACTTTTCTTTGTCTAATTTCATACTAGTATGTTTTGATCATGCCCCTAGCTTTTCAGTAGCTGCTAATAAGTATCGCTGGCCATACTGGATTTATGTGCAGACATATGTATTTAGTTCATTTTGGTTCTTATTAAAATGTGCTAATTTAATACACCTCTCACCCTTAAAGTTCCAACGGTCACTATTTGTTTTAGCTAGATTATTCAATTATGGTAGCACGACATTCTTCGGCCGGTCGTTGTTATTTCCAATTGCCGGTATTTGTTTGTAGCGACAACCTTTGTCCCTTGTGATTGTTTGCATCTCAATTGGATTTCCAATTGTTGAAATATGTTTTAGCTCAATTTGTTTCATTTTTCTCGGACGCTCTATTCTTTTGAATGAATAAAGGTTTTCTTTTGGTTATATTAAAATATTGCTCCTTTTTTTAATAGTGCCCCTGCCCTTACGACCTTGCGACTACCTAGAAGCGACATAAATGACTCCATCATCGAACAATTTGCTCCCAAACTCGCATTGATCACATCACTAGACTTAAGCTACTGCCACAAACTCGGGGCCCGTGCCTTCGAGTGTGTCGGAAAGCACTGTAAATCGCTGACGTGGTTCCGTCGGAACATGCATCCGATCAACATGCACGGTAATATTATAATAGAAATAGTATGACTGATTAATTTATATACTATTACTGTACTAGATTACATTGCAATGACATGATAATTTTTTGGAGTAGGCTTTTTTTCCTTTTCTTTTCTCGACCTCTTTCTCTAGTTAAAGAGTAGTAGTATTTTTACTTTGCCAAAAAAAAGTAGTAGTACTATGTATTATATCAAAAGGTTTGATAAAACTGTTGGTACTTTATTTCTTATCAGGTAGCATCTCGCAAGAAGAAGAAACCCATGCTATCGCCATGTCAATGCCGAACCTAAAGAAGCTTGAGATAGCATACATGCTCGTAGACACATGTGGTGTTCTCGAGATACTCTATAATTGTCCGTCTCTCGAGAGCTTGGATTTGAGAGGGTCTTGGAATGTAAAGCTTGATGAGAAGTTTGTTGAGGAGAAGTTCCCTAAGTTGACGATTTTGGGTCCCCATGTTGTGGATTATTACGAGAATGACCATAGTTGGGAAGTTTGTTCGGATGACTCCGAGTCCTTTTACGATTCAGATAGTTTCGATGGGATGTGGGACGATGAGGACACCTTGGAGCTGCGGTTTTATGAAGGCTTTGGTGAGAATCCGGGGTTTGGTTGGCCAGTTTCGCCTTGAGAAGTCCTAAAAAGTGATGAATTTATGTTCTTTTCCCCTTTTTTCCCCTTTCATTTATGAGTCTTATTGGGTTCTCTTCTCGAAACCCTTTATGTTGTCTGATGAAAGAGTTGGAACTATTTTGTTTTATTCCTAAGTGAAGAGTGAAAATATCAGCTCTTTCGGTGTTTTTTTTTTCTTGACTTGGCGAGTGAGGGCAATTATGTGCAGGCACTAGGTGCATCAGTGCATGTTTGGCTGTGTCTTCCTAGTGTAAGAGGGTTCTCTGCCTTCTCCTTGCTAAGTTTTCTAAAAAAAATGTGAATATATGTATTTTCGTTTCTTTAATGGGTATAATATTGCCTTCTTAATAATTTTAGCTAAACGATATATGTATATGTTGTATTAAATGCTCCATTCTTTTAGCTAAATCACTATATTTGTATGACTTTTGATTCGAGTAGATCATGTACGAGCCAAGTTCAGCTCTATGCATACTTTGGTAAAAACTTGAAAAATAATATTATAGTTTAAGGTCCATGTTTTCGACAAGAATGGTTGTAAATGAGATTAGCTGTTTGTGTAATTGTTTATTTTTGGTTCGGTTAATATTCGGTTGATATTCGTTCATTTATAAATGAACACGATAATAAACAAGAATATAGTATTCGTCTATTAAGTGAACTGAACATGAACATGTTTCTGTTCGGTTCGTCTAAACTCGTGTTTGTGTAATTATATATAAAGTTTGATAAAATAAAATTTTAAATCTATTAATGATGTAACAAAAACTAATATCACTACATAATTAATAAAGTTATTTATGCTATAATAATATGAATGATATGTTTTTATATTTCGAACTTATTATGCTAATTTATATCATCATACTATAAATACAGTCACCGATTTTATCGTTAAGTGTTCGACTCATTAAAATAATTATACGTATGTAAAAAATAATTTATATAATATATAAACTTAAAGTTATATGTGGGCTAGTTTATCATAATTAACAATATAATAATATATGATAAAATTAAAATATATTTTAAAAAGAAATATATATATATATATATATATATTTTATTATTGAATGTTTTGGAAGAAATTAGATGTTCACGAACAACTCGTGCTCGGCTCGTCAAATGTTCGTTCGTATTAAAATAAACATGAACAAGTGTTTTAGTTCATGCACTGAACATAAACAGACGTTTGTTGGATTCGTTTCGTTTATAAAGTCTACAAAAGGTGTACTTATAGTGGAATAATTGATAAACGTAGTACTGTTATGGTTACATACTTACATGCAAAAGATGAAAAGAATATGGATTTACATAATTACAGTTATAGTTAATCGTTTTCCCTTCTGTTAATAAGACCATCTATACAAGAATTAATAGCTGAAATTTCTTGAAACCACTTCCTATGTAGCACAGATACTTTAAAAGAGAAAAAATGAGCATCAGATACAATACAAAGCGGATACATGGATACGGTTTACGATACGTAATTTAGAGTATTGTTGAATGTTTATGTTTTTAACCAACTGGATATATCTTAGATACGACATCGACGCATATTGGGCTGTATTATTTTTTTGTCGGCTGCTGTGTATTCCTACATGTGACTAGTATGCGGGATAAATTATTTGAGGACATTGTTTTAGACAATATCTTATTACTACCATAAATGCACAAAACCAAAAGGTACGTGGGGGTCAAATCAAATTAAAATTTTCGTAGTACAAACATCATTGCGTGTATATTTAGCAATAGGCCTATGTTATTGTGACCCAATTTAATGCAACAATGAGCAAAATAAAACTTGTGATCGTGTAACAGCTCAAGAACAAATGAAATGTAAGACTATAAATTGTTCAAAACGCGCCTAATTGAATATTTTGAAATAAAGTAACAACTCTAGCTACGATATTCAATGAATTTAAAATAAACACCAGTAAAGAAACGGAGTAAGTTTTTTGTCAGCAAAGAATGTCTTCAAATATATTTCCAAATGGTGTGGAAAGGATGAATATATAATGTTTCTCTTTACGGGTAAGGTCAAGAGCAAGAAAAAAACCATGTTTAAGACCTTAAAGTATGCACATATGTCAACCTTTTAAGCTTTTGCTTTTTGACTTTTGGTGAATATAGTTGAAATGTCTCGTCTTGAGTCTGGACCATAGAAATAATCATGAATTGAAGATAAAGACTTTAGAAAATGTTACATAGTTGGTTTACTAATTCAATACTAGTGTGATTGGACAAGTTTGTTGTTATTTCGATTGTGATCATGTCACGTGTGTTTCACAAAAGAAAATTGAAAAGATTTTGTTTGCTCAATTGATGCTTACGCAGTAACTATTTTGCTCAAGTACGTTTAGTTTAATTTTTTTATTATGAGACGTGGAATCGTTATTTTACTCAAACTAACGCCACGTTTTGACTAGCATTCAAATTTTTACAGACATAAGACTAAAATGAAATTAGAACATGGTGAGGCAATATTTTTTTATTTTTTTTGAAACAATATTTGTATTCTCTCAATTTTTGTAATGAAATAATAAATAAATAAAGACTAAATGAGTTTCGTGAAAAAGTCAAATATCGGGGTCGGATTAGTTCATCGGATTAGGGTCACGGAAAAGTCAACATGCCTAGGATGATGCCCTAATTCTTGATGCCAATCTGAAAACGGCATTAGGGACCTACTCAGAAAACGTCACGTGTTACCAGCAAACAATTGGAACCGGGGTTTCACGTCCAACGTTGGATTATGTTATACCTTAATCTGATTTAATGGTAGGTGAGAATTAATGAATAATTATAAACTACAGTGTTAAAGACATGTAATAAGTGATTCCATTCACTTTAGAAAACATTCTTGATCCAAATAGGCTTATTACCTTACACTCCTACTTGTCCAACTACTCCTGATTATCCAATTACATACACACGTATTTATCTTTTATTTTTCTATATGTATCTTGCTTTGTAAACTTAAATCATATTATGCTTACTTGACCGTCGGAAGAAAAACTGGAAGGACAACTCCTATAACCCCATTTGTGTGTTTCTGCCGCACATCGACCCCCAATGCAAGAAAAGAAGACGAGAAATTCGACTAGCGTGACTCAACCACTCCCATCCGCTATATATAATTAAGGCTGTGTAAATCAAGACATATTCTATTTGTCTTACACTGTGTAACCATCCAAATGCCATCAGAATATTGCATTGGTAACTCAATTCATCAAACGTGATGTATCACAGCATCATTGAGTCTAAATAAGTTTTTTCCCCTCTCTATATTAATCGTAAAAAGTCGTTTAAATTGATAATTTTAGGGCACAATGTGATAAAACAATAAGACTTGTTCTATTTGTCTTTTAATTATAGTTAGTTCGATAATTTTTATAACCAATTATTTCGAATTTTGATGTGCTACAATCTGCAAATAAACTCGTAATTCAGAAGAATAGTGCAATATCGATCGTATACGGTTTTGCTAAAATTCTCAAAACAACAGTAACCATTACAGCAACCCTTGTGTACCACATAAGCTAGACCAATATAGCAGGTAGACACATAGGGGTGTTTTTTCGGGGTAAATATAGGTGGAATAATTATTACTTTTCTTTCCCAAATATGAATATCTTAATTACTTTTACAGGAAATTTGGAATGTTCTCGATCTACAGATACGTATATTATTTAGTCCATTCATGTTTCATTGTTTTGTCTATTGTTGATCATGCATTATGCTTTTCTATTTTGTGCTTGTTTGTTAGCTATACTAAAAGTTTATATCCACAGGCGATCACGTGAACACATGCCTAATTTTAGATATTGTACTTTTTGTTTTCAGACTGTTGAGATTTATGTGTTGATTGGAGTTAAAATTTTAATTTCAGTTTGTGTTGCACGTCAGCACGTACTATAGCAGAAAGATTTTCTTGTGAATAACATTGTAACAACACTGTTGCTTAATAATTACTGCTATGTAAATTTCCTAATATATGCATTCGGAAGGCCGTTAGGCAGCACTAGAAAATTTCAGTTTTAGTTTGGTTTTATTTTTTTTTGTTAAATAACTCAAACTAATGACATCATTCACATCAGATGCGTAACCAGAACCCAATTCTTAGAGGGACCATAGAAAAAAAAATTACAACTAGAATTTTAAGTAAAACAACTTAAAATACTCAAAAACCAAGTTTAAACGTCAAATGCTAATGATTAAAAAAAGAGGAGATGAGCATTGTCAAAAACACAATGCATATGACAATTAAAAGAGTTTTTTAATTTGCGAACATAAATAAAAAAAAAAGACTCGAAAAACGTTACCTTTGTCTTTATTTACCAAAAAAGATAGAACTATAGAAGTATTAATGGACAATATGAAAAATAAATGGCCAATCATATAATTAGTTGAATACAAAAGAGACAAAAATAATAAAAATGTTATGGCCAACGGTTGAAGCAAAAACCCCTCGTTGAATGTGAGGAGTGTTACCAATTAAGCGACAAATATATTTTTTGGGTGGTGGTGGTGGGTGATGGGGGTTGTGTTGTGTTGTTGAATCCATGTCATGACATTAGAAATTTTGAAAATGAACATCATTTTTAGTTCGGATATTAATACCATCTCGAAGGTGCAATTTTGTATCAAATGGTGTTCCAACCTAACTTAATACTAAAAATTTTAAAAAAATTCCTATTTATCGATAGAATCATCACTTCTTTAAGCCCTAACAGCCCCTAAACTTTACGTGCTGCCAATCAACTTGATAGGTGGTTTTTTTAAAATTTTTGGTTAAAAACCTCATTTTGATATTGCAGCTTCTTTTTATGAAAAAAATGAAAATAGAATAATAATTCGCATAGTTTAACAAACGGATTTAATCCCTTTAGTACCCTTTAAAATACATATTTTTAAATTTAGTAAAATCTATTAGTAAAAATCTAATTTATCACTTTTAATTACCAAAATCATTCAATTTAATACCTTATTCGTCAATTGATCAACAAAAAATAGTGTCACAATGACGTCATCACTGTCACGTTAGCGAGATTTTAACATTTTAATACCCTTTCTAATAATATTTTTTTAATTTAATAGTTTCAATTATCAAAATTAGTTAAATAATTGACGGATAAAAGAATTAAATTGAATTTTTCATAGTAAGTAAAAAATAGTAAATTGAAAAAAATGGTATAAATCCCGTTTAAGAAACGAATAAAACTACGAGGACCAGAACAGAAAGGAAAAAAAAAAAAAAGGAGAGAAGGGTGAAGAAGAGCAACGAAAGGTACTAACCTATCTCTATTTATTTCATTTTTATTTTTGTACAAACTAATTAGGGTTTGTTTTGGGTTAAAATTTTACTTTTTTTTTTGCGTTAAATTGGGCATTTTTTTTTTATATAATTCTTTTAAGGACTGTGCTGAGTGGGGATTGTTTGGTAGTATTTATTAATTTGGGCTTCTCTATAAATCTGTCTATGTTTTATATAATATGATGAAAAATAAGTGTGGAAACGATTATAGAAAAATAGCCATACAAAGTATGATAAAAATTATTGAAGAATTTGCTTCAAATAATGCAGGACACAATCTCATTGAGGTTTCATTTTGTATTAAGTTGACAGACAAATTTATGTAATATTATGACTTTTATGACATTTTTATGCAATTATTTTTAAGTTAATTGATTGTACTAAATTACTAATATGCTAACCTTGATTCTGGGATTTGGGTATTACAGTATTAGTATTATACAACAGCAGCAGCTTAAATAAAGCATGCATTTGAAACAAACATGTTACTAGTTTTTATGATCAAGTTAAATAACTTGTAGCTTCTAGGTTAAAAATAGTTACAACCAAACAAACTCTCAGGTGGTGGCTGCTGGTTATGAAAATGGGGGTGTCAATCGGGATCAATTAATATACAAATAAATAACTAATTATTTTGTTTTTACTATGGGAAGAGCCGACCCTTGGGTAAGCCAAAGGATCCGAGCCTTTTTTATTTTGTGTAAAAAAGTGTATAAAAGGGTGTTTTTTGTCCAACAGTGTAATTGTGAATATTTTCGATCCGGACTAATAGGAGGGGCTGATATTCTATATGATTTCTTTACCCCATATAATGAGCGGGGCAGAAATGCTAGATTTTCGAGTTTTTGATAATACATAGAAAAAACTTATATTTTTGTCAGTATTTTTCTAAATATGAGATGAGCTACGAGGCGTATTCACCTATTTATTTCCCTTCCCCAGTTTGTCCATTAAGTGGAATACGTATTGATTGTTTTCCGCTACCTTTAGTTCCTACTAGGTCGGGTCGGTGTTTGTATGAGTTTGTAGTCAATATTTTAATGTTCCCTTTCACTTGTTTAATTGTATTTATTACTGTAGTATTTTTAAAGTTAAGAAGGCTAGTTCTTTGAAAATCGAGATAACGAGTTACTTTGAAAAATCAATTTTGTATGAGAAACCGCTTCCTGAGTAAATTTCCTGATTGATTAGGGAAAACTCGAAGAAGGGTCGTTTGCACGCCCATAGAAGGGGAACAGTTACGTTTCTCGCTCAATCATACAAACATCAATAAATGGCGATCGCTAGAACTGGAGTCTTTGTTGACGATTATCTGGAGTGTTAGTACTTTATTCCCTGCTGCGTGTTTTCCTTAACTTCAAATTAAAATAAAATTGTGAGTTTATAGTAACTGACTGATAGATGGCGGTTTTGATTTGGGGTTTGTATTTTGTAGATGCAAGCACTTTACCGTCAGAGCTTCAGAGGCTTCTCAACACCGTTAGGGAACTTGATGAACGCTCCCAATGTACCTCCCCTTCTCTCTTTAGCTCTTCTTATGTAAAGATTACATGATCATCTTTTCTGTAAGCCTTTTGTACAGTGACACCTACTAATTTATGTGTTATTTTTTTTGTGGTGTTAATTGGAAAAACTAAGCTATGATAAACCAAACGAGGCAGCAGACAAAGTACTGCCTAGGACTGGGTTTGAAGAAAATCAATGAAGAAGAAAATAAAGACCCAACAGCATCATCATTCGAGAAGCTGACAAAGGAGATTCAAGCCAACCAAGACAATGCCTTAAGCCTTTGCACTGAGAAGGTTTTGTTGGCTCGTCAAGCTTATGATCTTGTAAGCTAATCCCATCCAATGCTCCATGTTTTATTCCATATATTATGTTTTCATAAATGTCTCGGACAATTAACAACTAATGATTGATAAAACAATGCTTTGTACTTGGTAACCACTGTGTCTTGTTGCTAGGATCTTAGATTTCCATTTGGTATTTATGTGCTGAATCGCAGGCATATTTTTTTTGCTTCGTACTTTAATCTTCTCGATAGAAGATACTTACTCCAGGGATTCTTACGCATCCAGGACATGGGTTTTGTGAGATTTTTGAGTTATTAATCTCCATTAAGCATCATTAATAGATCTAACCCTGTTCACCAACTTTGCAAAGTATACTGTAAATCTCATGTACTCTGATTCTTACTTCTATGCTAGAGTAGGATGTGTCTTGTCTGAGTTTTGATTGATTGTGTGGAATTTTGTTTGTAATGATACATATAAATATTGAAACTCCTTCTTCATTATACTAATATGTATCTTCTTTTACTTTCGTCTCTGGTGGTGATGAGCATGAACAGCTTGTTAGTTAGCAACTTTAGTAATTGAGTTATTTGTAGAGTTGTTATTTGTAAGCTTTCGTGCCTCTCCTTGTAGATCTTGGGTTTAGCCTTTTCCTCCCTTTCCTAACAAACGAGCCAAATAATTGGGATTTATTGAGGAAATACCTGTTTGACTACTGCTGACAAGTGATCTCTCATTGAGATGTGGGAATTGTTGATTTTTTCCTTATTATTGTGTCATCCTTAGTAAGCAACACTACTAAACTTGTATTCCATGGCATCACTATGCTGCAGCTTGTCTAAATTGCCTTTCTTGGGTTTATCTGCGACTATTGCGATTCATTTCTGTCCAATAAACAACCCACTACTTACTTAGACTGCAAATATGCCTTTTCCCCCTCTCAATCGTAAACTGTAGCTTGAATAGCACACAGGGTCTTTATCTACAGCTGTGTAGACAATGTGCTTTTGTAACTTATTTTATGAACTAGTCTACTTTTTTCTTTTAACAAACAAACAAAGCTACTTGTTGATTCAATGGTTGTATCTGAACTGTTTACATTAACAGAAAGTTAAAGAATGTTCAAGTAATGATTTCCGATTGTTTGAATCTTAATTTCTTACTCTTCCTGATTTCTTTTTGTTATCATACTAGATAGATAGCCACATAAAGCGTCTTGATGAGGACTTGACCTACTTTGCAGAAGATCTCAAGCAAGGTGATTTAAATACGTGTTGTGATATCTAATTCAACTGCTTAGATACTTTCTTATTGTTTTCAGTGGAAGTTTCAGGTCAAGGAAAGGATTATTAAACAATTAGGCAGGAAAATCTTTTGGCTTACTAAACAAACTTAACAATTTTTCTGAATCTCGAAAATTTAAGAAGTCAGCCTTTTATAGCTCATTTGTTATTTATAGTTCACTCAATAACAGAAAAAGAACAAAACGGGTCTGTTTTTTTTGGGAATATTTTCTGTTTATATCAACTTAAAGATTAAAAGTACAAAATCTAAATAATGGCAATCAAATTGCAGAATTTAAAGAACGAAATTTAAAGGAATAACTGAACTTAATAAAAGTAAATAAGGTTCCTCTTTTTCCTTCCCTCTAATGGGCTCACTCAAGTAATACTTATACTGCTAGTTCTGAAGAATTACAAAATGGCCCTCAAACTATAAAAATTAGTATCGAACTCCTATGGATTCTAAATTAATCAAACTTGAACCCTGATCTTGTTTTCTCTGCCGAATCATTGGTCCCTCTCGTTTATATCTTTTGTACCGTATCTGGGATCATTACAGCTCTCTATTTCTATTGTGCATCAGCTGCAGAGGCATTCAATGTGCTGACTTAGGCGTTGTTTGATTGCAGTCTATAAGCTCATTTTTTTTTCTTTCTTATTTTGCTTAGATGACTGCATTTGGTTGAACAGCTTCAAAGGAGATTTTTTTTACCTAGTTTTTTTGGCTTGAATAAGCTAGAAGCTTTTGAGTTGGATGAACCCAGCATCTTTCAGAACCTAAGAATATCCAGCTTATTTTTTAAAAAACTGGAGAACTAAACAACTCCCAGTGTCATACTGTCATTGTCCAAGGACCATCAACCATTAGATCACTGAGCTAATCCCTGCAGGGCTTAGTTCACTGTAAATGATGTATCGTTGATGAAATATTTGCGATAAAAGAATTCCATCCAGAATGTGATGACCTGAACTTATATTTTGCTTATTTTGTGGTCGTATATATTTGCAGAAGGTAAAATACCACAAGACGAGTTGCCGATTCTTCCCCCATTACCATTGGTTCCGAAAAATGAGAAACGTAAACCGTTCTATGGGACACCTCAACCAAAAAGGAGCGATTATAGAGAGAGAGATTGGGACAGAGAACGTGATAGGGATTTCGAGCTCATGCCTCCTCCAGGTAGTTCCCTTAAGAAGGAGTTTGCTTCCCCTCTTTACCTTGATCAGCCTATCGACCCAAATGAACCCACCTACTGTGTGTGCCATCAGGTAGACCTTTGTCCAATATTATTTTGGATTTAATTCGGAAATATAGTCTATCTTACACCGTTATCTTCCAGGTATCATTTGGAGATATGATTGCTTGCGATAATGAAAATGTAAAGTCCCACAAAAAACTCGTTTCTTTTTTAATTTCTTTTTCTTGATAATGTTTACTTAGTATGACTTGTATTCTGTTTTGGTGGGGACAGTGCCAGGGTGGCGAATGGTTCCACTACTCGTGTGTTGGTTTGACACCAGAGACGAGATTCAAAGGAAAATGGTATTGTCCAACCTGTAGACTACTTCCTCTCTAAAGCCTGCGCTAGACTAATATATATTGTTGACAAGAAAAACGACATCATTAACTCTTGATGCTGTACTCAAGTATTTGAAATTAGTGAACGACCAAGTAAATAGAAAATATTGTGTTGTCTGAAAGATCTTGAAATTCTGTTGGCCGTATGCAAGTTTCTTGTTATTTTTGTCCTTTAAAGTTTTGATTGCTGGAATGAAATCACCAATTTAGAGCATTCTAATCTCTATCAGCAACATTACCCCCGCAATTTTATTTTCTCCTTATCAATAAAATACAAATATGGGTTTTCCCCACCATTTATATAAAAAAAATCTCCATCAGCAACAAGAGATAGATGCTTGTAAGAGATTCTAGAGTGATAATTGTCCTGAATGCTGTTATTGTTTAAGGGCCAGTCTAATCTGAATTTGCCATGTATTTGCATTTATTTTGATTTGTACACGATATGAAATGAGAATGGAGCCAAAACTAGCAGATTTAATAGACAATTTTCCGCTCCTGGGCCTGTTTCAAACACGATGCTAAGTTTGAACATATGTACCTTAAATCAAAAAGAGTACACAGATCGAAGTTGCGGTCTTATGACACTATTGTTCAATTCAAAAGGAACGAAACTACAATTACCTTTGTACTTAACAAATACCATATAAGACTATAACATGTGTCGTAATATCTGCCTGGTTTTTCTTACCCCCGTTGATTAAATCTGAATTTACAAATTAGTGATAAATAGAATAATATTGGAATTCCGGGTCGTCGAGTCTTTGCCTTTCAAATTGATATTTTGTTTCCTCTCATGATAAATTTCAATTAGTTATCTAATACCGAGGTACTGGGTATAGTACATTTCAGATAAACATTATAAGCGGTAGGGGTTGAAGGATTACAACCTTCTCGAATCCATATAAGATGACCGTGGTTTATTTAAAGTCAAATACCTTATTCAGTTCAATATATGGTATGGACACATATAATGGGATAGCTCATCCTTTTAACTCACACTTGCAAGTACATTGACATTTTCACTATGGAAACAAATTATATATAAATCGCACGGCTTTAACTTATAAAATAGAACTTTAATCAATTTAGAGTTTAC
Source organism: Primula veris (assembly GCA_963682055.1). Taxonomy (NCBI): domain Eukaryota; kingdom Viridiplantae; phylum Streptophyta; class Magnoliopsida; order Ericales; family Primulaceae; genus Primula; species Primula veris. Next base: position 21,054,180 of record OY821743.1, on the reverse strand, counting down.
AATCAATATATTGAAAGTAAGGCGTCTTGGTTTGTAAGTCATAAACACAATTATGATGTTGCTGAGCCGTTAATCTGATTATATTAAGGTTAGAATCCGGGAAAGGTGCGACTGCCATACAAAAGCAATCCGATGTTTATTGCCTAAACATGCAATGTGGGTTTACACGTGAAAATGCAGCGCTGGAAATTTGTAATGTAATCAAAAAAAAAAATGTCAGCTTACCATCAGAGCATCTGTTGCTAAACTGATAGTAAAATAAGTTTCGCTAAATTTAGTAACAGTTTAACAACAATTTTTATTGCTAAACTGTTACTAAATTTAACGACACTCATTTAACCAACAGTTGTAAAAAATGTTTGTAGTGTAAATCAAAGAAAAAATAAAGAAACAATTGTAAACTTTATTTATAAAAACAATGAGACGCATTAAGTGGAAAGGCTCCAACTCAAATGTCCATTAGCAACATCCTTCTTTTTACTTTCCAGTTTCCATTCAGTTGCAAAGCCTTAATAGCCGTAACAAAACTTTGAACCAAATTATATAAGGTTTTATTATAGTGGTAAGTATGGTATTATTTTTGTTAACTATCTTAAAATATAAACTTTTTTTTTTACTATCCTCAAGTTCAGTCTTCGTTATTTTCTTTTTTACAAAAACACAATTCAAATGGACGGAAAAATCAGTAGTGGACGGAAAAGTCAGCTCGTGATCATTTTACAAACAGATTACTTATTTACACTTAAATTTAAAGGGAAAAAAATAGGTTTAGTGAGTACAACTATCATACATTAATAAAATGAAGACCAAACTTATGACATTAACAATTGATGTAACGAAATATATATATTTTACTAAATTGGGGCCTCCGTCAATTTAATTGGACGGAAGTTAAGTTTAAATTCGATTTCAGTCTCAAATTTTATAAAACATATGAATTTAACCCGAAAAATTTATAATTTTACATTTTTAATATACCCATAAACAAATAGTTATATATGCATACTCACACATATGCATAAAAAAAAGAAATACACAATTTATTTATATATATATATATATATATATATATATATATAACGATATAGAAAAATCAGTTTTTTTTGAATAAAAAATATTTTTTTATTATAAAATTTGGGACTGAAATAGAATTTAAGCTTAACTTCCGTCCAATTAAATTGGTACGAAGTTTCCTAATTTAGAAAAATATATATATTTCGTTACCTCGATTTTGTTAATATATGATATTTGGAGTCATTAAATCTATTTTTTTTCCTTTAAATTTAAATGTAAATAAGTAATCTGTTTGTAAAATTATCACGTGCTGATTTTTCCGTCCATTTAAATTGCTTTTTTCATAAAAAAAAATAACGGAAAATAAACTTGAGAGCAATGGAAACCCTCAGTACTTCAACAATACTGTAGACTAGATACTGCACAGTGGAGTATTATCATGAAAATTTGATTTAGTTTATCAAAATTAATGAGCTATACATTGCATTTTATCAAAATTAGTGGGCCCTATAAAAAGAAGAGGCCTCGATTATATGTTTTAAGAATTGGGTCTTCCCGTAGTTACCGAGGACACATAACACGATACTAAACTGAATTGCGAATATATGCTATATAAAAACTATTTGAATACTAATATACCTCAAATCTCATGAAAAACACAATCTCGACCCAGGGGGTTTCACATCATGTATGCAAGAATTTGCTACGGCAAAAATATAAGAAACAAAGCCAAGGATCCTGCTGGCACCAATTAATTTCAGCTTATTACCAAACTATTAGTAAGTATTAACACATGAGTCAAAAATTCCACATTGTTTTAGCTTTATAGCCCATGTTGCAGCCATATTTGCCTTTGCTTCAATAGGAGCTATATTTTCCTTATCTAATCTATCATTATGTTTAGGCTCAAAAGGCATAGCATTTGGAGACAGGCTATCGCTCTTCTTGTCGGGTTCATAGCTATTTTAACCAATTATAGCAGTTTTGGAAGCGAACTCAGAAGTACTATCATCTAGTTCCCCAATGCGATCAATGAATTTTTCAATGCAACTCCTTTAATTATCTAGTCCATTTTTAACTACAAATTGAGGTTCTAAATATGGCGGCTTATCCATCATACTAACAGCAACATCCAGTTGAGCTTTAAGCGTGAACTGTGAACCGTACATGTTTTCCTTTCCTCAACATTGCAAGGAGGAATATATAAACTTTCTCCAACTTCGTTTGAACTTGGTACCATTTCAGTACGTCCCTCTTCCACTTGATTATCCAAATCATTCCCTTTGACTTTTTTAGGAAAATACTGAATGCTAGGCTTAGTCACATACCTAGCTACAATTTTAGAATGATCCTTGGATTGGTTTTAGTCACTTGAACTTTTTCCACCTTCCGTGGTACACTATTTACTTGAGATCTACTAGACGATGAACATCGTGCCTTTAGAGATAGCAATTATTGCAATATTTGGGAAAATTTTCATAAAAAACGGGCTGACAAAATCCTATCCTTGGAAGAACGTATCCAAACATGTGTTTTCTTGGACATATTCAGATCTAACTCAAGACAAATGCTGGCCTTGATGAGTTAGAGCAGCTACATCTGTCGCCAATTTTTTTTCCAAGGAATGAGTGATAGCTTTAAGATAGGATTGCATACTGGTATGCAAAAACTTCATAGGTAGTAGGGGTATCCATACCGGAGCTATCGGCGACTCTATAGTTAAACAGAAGCCGATGAACCATTTGAAAAGCATGTACCCGCCCGCACCTTCGATTTCACGAGATTCTGGTCCAAACAGAATTAAAATCTTTCATAGTATTGAGTTTAATTGATAACGCCTTTTGTCAATATAACCAATAATTGGTGAGTAGTCTAAATCCCAAGAATTAGTTATGTGATTCCTAATCACCTCCATTCTTGGTATCCCTCAGAAAATTTTGCAATTAAAGTTTGTTGAAGAGGTAATTTTGATCTTTGAAGTTCAATAGTTGAGAAAATAATTGCCTGCCATTGTCAAAGAGAAGGAGGAATGTCGTGTACTACATTTTTTTCTAAATCTAACTTAATTTGATTTAGAATTGTGCATTCACCTTCTATTTCCTGTTACAAGAGAGGAGACAGAAAGAAAGTGCTACGTTTGTGGTTCACGCGCTGGGAGGGTCAATCCTAGTCTTTGGGGTTAAAATTCGTCAAAACAAATCCACCCCTTTCGTTGAGGTGAATTTGAGGCGAAGGATTGATATTTGTCTATTTTAAGGAAGAATGATCATGGAGAAAATTCCATGTATTTAGGTGAAAAATTAGTTTAAACTGTAGGGAGAAAATGGATGCATTAGGATGAGGCAGCCACCTAGGCAAAAAAACTTTCATCAAGTACCAGGACCTATGATACTTATGTTGCCTATAAGTACAATGGTAAAGAGAAAGAAAGATATTCTTATTCGCATATCCATAACCATAAAAAATTATAGGTACGAACCCGAGAATATTCAACGATGAACAAATTGAGAAGATCCAGTTTTGGTGCAGTGCTACTAATTGCGTTTTTTCCTGTTTTCTATAGAAGGGGAATTTCATCCAATACCACAATGCAATCATGACGAAGGTCGCATCTCCCCGTTCGATTGGCGGTGTTATGATGACAATTGTACGTTGTTTATCGTGTACGTTCCACCATATATGGCCGTCCATGTATCCCGTACGAAAGTTGCGCCGATCCCCAAATAGACTGGATCTCCACCGCTGACATGCATAGGGATTTTCAATACGTGTGATATTCTGGATTTGTTATAGAGAAAACAAAATTAATTCTGTCACACCTTTACTTCATGAGCTTATCACCATTGAACAAGAAACCACAACCGCTACACCCACAGTTCCAATAGGCGGAATAGTATGAAGCAATCACCATCTCCTATCACTTCGATTCATCACCATGTTTCAGTTACTTCTAATGCTGGATTGTATCATAGCTCTTTTATGTGGATTCCTATTTCCCTTTCCTGTACAAGGTCTTTTTTAGTTTTCAAATTTGTGGTCGATCTATAGTTTTTGTTGTTGGTTGGAATTTTATGATTGGGGATGCTGAGAGTATACATTCTCCTTCTCCGACGTTGTTTGGAAGTGGAAGGGGTGTGGCTAATTTGTTTTACAATAGCAGTCGGCTTCCGAATATTTTTATATGCTAAACTAATCTTCCACTTCTAGTTTTATTTTGGGAATTGCCAACATGAAGATTATATTTAGATTTTCATGTCAAACTAACAGAAAAGTAAAGGAATGGGCCTTCAATTACATATATAGCTTGAAAACTATAACAAATTTTTTTATCATGAAGAGTAATATTTTCGCCGGTTTTCCACGGTGTTAAGAGTTAGATGAATACTATATTTGGTCAATTTTAATATTAAATCGTCAAACCACACAAATAATGTTAAGTGTGCCGCTGAAGAATTTTGTAATTGCCCTGAAGACCAAAGTTTTTTACTTTTATTCAAAGTAAATTTGTGCTTGTGCATTTGACAGGCCAAATCTAAAGAAGCTTTTCCAAAATCAAATGAAGGAACTGCATCTTTTATTGAAGGTTTTTTTTTTTTTTTGTAATCATTGAAGTTTCGTTTAATGTTTACTAAAGTTTAAATTTGCCTATTTCACATCTCACGTTGATGAGGAGATCCGAAATTTGATTTCCATGTTCTCTCTCTCATTCTCTCGACTATGATTTGTTATTACGAAGTCCAATTTATAAAGTTGGTTGGATAAATATCGAAAATACTCAAATGAAAAAAGCATAGTAATTGGATGTACAAGTCAAAATCTTTAGCCAAATTAAATACGAGCACACTAATTTTAAAAGGAATGTCATCTTCATCAGTGGTTATTTTTAAATTTTTATCTAAACTCCAGTTCAATTGCAACTATCAGTTCTATTCACGCCGATATCCACCCAGCGTTCAAATTAATGAGTGACAACCTCTAAATGATTTACATACATGATGTTGTAGCAGCGCATAGCGCTGCCAAAACTACATGCACTGTCACCGCAGACAAATCAGGAGGTAGACGGTGCCACCAGTGCAATATCAAATTTCAGAAATTTAATGTTGGATCAGTATGTTTTCGATTCCATAATCAATTTTATTTAATTCAACCAAATATCGGTTGGAACATTACTTGTAATTACGTTTAATTATGCTCGATGATGATCAATCTAATCAACGTGTAATTGAAATTAATCGGATATGTAATCGAGGTCTAACTGTTAATTGATCATGACCCTAGGGGAGGATCCAGTAATTATTTTTCGGGGGCACAATTCTGGTAGTGCAAAGGAAACAAAACAAACCAAAAACATTTCGACATGCCTTAAACCCATAGAGAAAACTTCATTCTAATGAGGCATACTTCAACTTAACCCGTAAACGAATAAATACAAGCTAATTGTTTTCCTTATAACATTTTGCAGAGTGGATTCAACATCAACTCCAAAAATGATACCAATCAATTAATCAAATTATAAAAAGAATGTTTGTGTGAAAATATGATATTTGTGTCTCACCCTACATGCTTGTACATTATCTTATTTTAATTAGAAACATGACTTCGGGAAAAAAATAAACTCTGGAAAACTTTTGGTCATGGAGGTACTAAGTTTTCTATACACAGATAAGAACTAAAATAAATAAATATTGAACAAATACATACGACTAAAGAGCAATAAACCAGAAAAAGAAATAGAATAAGAGAGAGAAAATAAAATAGAATTATGAATACAAATAAAAATAAAATCAACTTATATATTCGGCTGAGTGACAATATGGTAACTAGTTTAATACCTAGGGGTATATTAATAATTTAATGTGAAAAATTTGGGGAGCTATGTGTCACCCCATGCCTCTGCATAGATCCGCCCATGCTAATCACCGACGTTGAATTTGCTAGAGAAAATGAGGCTGATGTGGGATCTGTAAATAACAAAATGAATTTGCTCTGTATTTACGGACACGTTTTGACATTTTAAAATTTTAGAAACAGTTCATTCATGTTGTTGTTTTCCGTGTATGAAATAACAATTAAACAATAATTAAAGAATTAAAAAGAATAAACAAAACAAGTGTAATCTTTATTAATTTCGAATTGGAATAGAAATTAACGATTATAACATGTAGGTACTGAATAGTAAATAAAGCAAACGTTATCAGATTATTATTAATTAATAATCTGATGCACTGAATTGCAATAAATAGAAATTGCCGGACTGGAAAGTATAAACTTAACAGCCGTACTGTTCTGATTGAAACTGAAAGTACAGGACTGAACTGAAACTATTCTAATTACTGAATTAAATTACAGAATAGTAATTACAACAAAAAACATAACTTTAAAGAAATTACAGAAAGATACAAACAGAATTAAAAGCTACAGCTAAGGACAGCAAATAAAAAAGACATAATTGAAATGCGTAAATGAAATGGACAGAATAGAAATAAAATTAGACGAGACTACTGTTAACATTTATAGAGGAATTATAGAGAAATTCTGAAACCGCAGAATTAATGTGGTCATTTAATTCTGGGAGTTACATCCCCAGAATCCGCCTCCATTATTGCTAGAGTTTCAAACTTTCTGGAAAGTTAGGGACTGCTCTTATAAATATACAAAAGTCCCTTTTTCAGTTTAGTACAGGACCCGAGGACCCGAGACATTCCCCAAATCCCGAGACCCGAGCGAGTGCGCGCGTGTGTGATACACACTAACCCACTCATGGATATGTGGACTTGACTAGTTTAACAACTACATGAGATGGACTTGTATATATAGTGTAAAAATCACTCTTGATTTTATAATGTGGGATAACCCTCATGGTTTAATACCACTTTCTTTTCCATTTTCCAGATTTCGTTTTATTCCCTCTTTCGAGTAACAATCTTCGAGTCCAATTATCATTCACACACTTCCTCCGAATAGGTCATGCGATATACCGTTGCGAAGCTCGTCGTATGAGCTATTCAAACGCTTTGAGTACGGCTTCAGAAAATCTGATTTGTCGCATCGAATAAATACTCAAAGATGGTCCCTGATTACTTGAAACAATCATGCATAAAATACATGTTTTCCAACATTTTTCCAACACATGTTATCAAACCGAAGCACTACTTGAGAGTTTTGTATACAGTATAAACATTGTTCAAAACCGAGAAACAATGTAAAAACATTGGCCTTCAAAGTGGGGTCCGGGAATGGAAAAACTCGGAAATATTTTGATTCATTAATGGTTGGGCCATTTGGAGTTCCAAGTTTTTTCTTGCGATGGGGTGATACTTTGAAAAATATATTCTCATCTTGGTCCTCCCTTCCACTCACCGCCGATTTGGGCGGACCCGCGGTTGTGGCTCGTGGTCGTGGCGATGTGCGACGTACACGCACACGCGTGAGCTCGACTGGCTCGTCTGAATTTTCTTTCCTCTCAAAACTTAGTGTCATAAATCAATTAGTTGCAACCTTTTGCGAACGGGTTCATGCATATTTGAATAATAGTTGTGAATGACACCTTAGTGTTGAAAATTTATTATAATTAGCCTATTAGAGCACCCTCATCTCACTTTATATACTAAAAGCTTAGCTATAATTTGTTGAGTGACTCAAAATTTAACATGCAGCAGCCTATCTATGTGCTGGCTATATTTAATTTATGCATCAAATATAGTTATTACTCTATCATGCTATGTATTTCTTTTTGCGACGTCCCAATATAAGTGTCGGCTTTCTCTTTTTTAGTAAATTTTTTCTTTTTTATTTTTTAAAAAATAATTTTTTGTTAGTTTAAACATAACAAAATTATACTCAAAACCTCACATTTTAATTAAAAAGTAGTTCTTGTTTGAAAATTTTGATTTTTTAATGTTTTTTTTGAGTTTTTACCGAAATTATTACAAATATTTAAATAACACGGTTTTCAAAATGATCTCAGCAAAGAAATTTACCATGCTAATCACATTTGTGTTTACTGAGATCATTTGACAAAGAAAATTCGAAAGGAAAAAAGTTTTTTGTTTTTGTTTTGAGAATTAAGAAGAGAAAATGATGCAATAGTAAATTTAAAGAGTGCAATAGCTAGCCTGAGATAATGAGTAGCTAAAATAAATAAAATATAGTAGTTTTGTGATAAATATAGATAGTTTTGTGATAAATAAAATGATGCTGACGTGATTGCTCTTATAAAAGACTTGGTCTTTTTTTAGACCTATTAATTTACCGTAAATAAGACCTTATATATATATGTCCAATATATTTTCCCTCTCATTGTAAAATTGGGATTCTCTCTCCCTAGAAATTTCACTCAACAAAATTATTTCTTTTATTTAGGAATCCTAAACATTAAGATTTAAGGTCATTTCTTCAAATTGCTCTCCATTTCTAATTTTATAGCTTTCTCGGTATCTTCATCGATGTTCCCTACTAAATAAAAGGCCTGCCCATGAAGACTATCTAATTCTTCGGAAAGGATCAATTGAAACCTTCGAATTGTTTTTGCTACACCACCATATTTCCCCGGAAAACCAGAAAATACTTCTGCTACGAAAAAGGGTTGTGATAAAAAACGTTAAATTTTTCTTGCTCTTGTTACGGCTAAACGATCCTCTTCCGTTATATAGAGTGCTTAGAATTATTGGCCAAATTAGTTTAAAATTTAAAATTTGTGTTTTCTTTCGTCAGCTAATTATATTATAGTCGTTTTATTATGTGAAATATACGCCCAAAAGTCTAGAAGTAAGCGGTATAGGGAGTATAAGATCTTAAAAAAGAGATTTCGAGCAACCAACTCGACTTTCCATTTGATTTATTCATGGACTGATCCAACAACAGAAGTTAATGTACACATTTTCTTAGAGCCCTATATATATATATATATATATTCTAGATAATTCATGTTATAACTTTAGACTTTGCATGGTCTTAGACTTAGTTTATATTTTGCTGGATATTGCATGTGTGTAATTTACAATTTATAGCATTATTATTTTATTAAAGTTTAGTATGTAATTTCTATTGTAATGCCGATTTATATCTTAGTTATAGTTAGTACTTGACTACACGATTTCCGTCTATCTTAGTTGGTGGTGGTGCTGGAATTGGTGAACAACGTGGGAGAAGGGTGAGATGTGGTTTCTAAAGAGTCAACGTAATTTAGAAAAATGGTGATGGAAACGACCAGGGTTGTTCACAGTGCAACACCTCGACCAAGTTAGGGCTCACGCGACCACTAAGCGCAAAGTATCACCAACGGGTGAGATAAAAGCTCTCTAACTCTTTAGTTCATTATTCTCTAATTAATCAATAATGAAGAGTAGCATAGTACTTAAACAACTTGGAACCGAAGCAGGTCAAAACATAAATATGAAATAGTATCGGACTAAATACTGTTGGAAAACATGTTTTTATACATGGGTGTTTCGAATGGTCACAAGACCAACTTCGAGTCGATATTACATGTAACAACACTGAGTTGTTAATTCTGTACTGAATGCGTTTGAGTAGCTCGTGTGACGAGCTTCGTAACGGTATATCGCATGACTTATTCGGAGAATAGGTGTGAATATTAATCGATTTTAAAGTTGGGTTCTCGAAAAAAGATAAAACTTTAATGCTTGAAAATGGAATGAATAAATGGAAAACCATTGAGGGTTATCCCATATTGGAGAATTAAGAGTTAATTTTACAATATATATACAAGTTCAACCCATGTAGTTGTTAAACTATTATGTCCACATACACTTAAGTGTATTAGTGTGTACCACACGCACGTTCACTCGGGCCTCGGGTCACGGGTGCGAGCTTGGGCCTTGGGATTTGAAGAATATCTCGTGTCTTGGGTCCTCGGGAAACGCCAACATTCAATTAGAGAATAAATTTGCATATTGAGGGCAGCAGTTTCAGAAATTGAATGGGCGAATTTTGGGGTGTAACTCCCAGAATTAAATGTGGACCATTATGACTGCGGTTTCTGAAAAACATATATAAGGCAGCCACACCCCTCTCATTTCAGACACAACTAACACACACAACATACATTTCATCATATTAGAGAGAGAATCGCATTTCTGAAATGGACGGATTTCTGAAATGGACGGATTCTGAGGATGTAACTCCAAGAATTAAATGTGGACCATTATGACTGCGGTTTCTGAAAAGCCTATATAACGCAGCCACCCCCCTCTCATTTCAGACACAACTAACACACACAACATACATTGCATCATATTAGAGAGAGAATCGCAACACCAACAGCTCAACATGTGGTTCGGTGTCGTTTTCACGCGAGCCACTCTGTGAAGTCCCAAGAACCAGAAAACTAAAAGGTGGTTCAGGAAATATTGTTTAAGGGGAACTGCCCAGCATTTGCCTCTTATTTTTATTTCAGTCATTTACATTCTGTTAATTTATTTTCAATACTTTTACATTCTCTAATTTACTTTCCAGTCTTTTCACTTATGTAATTTACATTTCCAGTACTGTTTAATTTCCAGTCTTTCTTTTCTGTAATTTACATTCCAGTTCTGTAATTTCTTTTATTTACAGAAACAGTCCAGAAGTTTAGTAATTATACTATTCTGTCTGCCAGTTTCTTTTAATTGATAAACAGTTCAGCAGTATAGTATTTATACTATTCTGTTAGATAGTTTCGTACAATTACAATTCAGTCCAGCAATTTAATAATTTATATTAAATCTGTCTGTAATTTAATTATTGCAAATTAAATTCTGTACGAGTCATGAATTTGTAATCGAGTTATATTCATTTTTAAAGTGAAATAAAATTTTTTATTTCCGTTTCAGTCCTTGTCTTTTATATTGCTTTTCGATATAGTAAGAACCAACAAATACTAAATAACATAAAAGAAAAATATAACATAAAATAGGCCATGTCTCCATATGTCCAGAAAGGATCGGCCGAACGGGTATGACCCCTCCCGGTTATCCATCACTCCCCCACCCTTTAAAATTACCTTGACCTCAAGGTCGAGCTCTCCGGTACGTGTATACGAAGTTCCTTCTTTTCCTCGATCCGATAGAAGTCCCAACACCCTTCTCCAATGTGATCGATTAATTCGCCTCTCCCTATCAAACGGAAGACCAAACATTACACTCCAACCATTTACTACTCGGAATAAACGCATCTTAGGAGATCACCCGAATCAATATAGCCGAATAATAACAATGTCGTTGTACTTAGAAACACACAGAGTAATGATACCCAACCACACAAGTATCACTTTGACGATAGGAACAACCAATGACTACAACGATAGCCGAATAATGGTCACATCTGCGCAATGACAACTAGTGTGTGCCTCTAATGGATCACTATAATTTCTTTTCACCATGAGTACTACCCCGATTTTACAATATAAATCCACAGCCCACTCTATAAAACCAATCACGGAGGTCATATAAATTATATCTTTTTCGTTTTCCGCACGTAGAAAATCACCATGTAGAAACATAAGCTCAGAACAATCGAGTAATTCAAGGAATAAAATATGCGTATTCTTGTGCACGTCTCTGCGAGTTTTTTATTCTTATGAGTTATGACATTGGTTTCTATAAGAAAAACCCATAACCCATTCTCTCAAACCCAACCAAACCTGTCAAACCGGAAAAAGTGAACAGTCCGCACAACTTTGAGAAATCATAACTGATTCCTCGTACATCCAAATGATGGAATTCGAATTGAAAAACGTGCGTTAATGAATGTAGAGTAACCCCATACAACAGTGTGTCATTTAGAAATCTTTTGCTATATGAAATCAGCAATTTTCGTACAGCTCGACGAATCTGTAAAACTGAAAAAACTGCACTGCATAGTCAACTTAAAAAAATCATAAGTAATTGCTCGATCATCCGAATTATATGATTCGAGCTGGGTAATCTGACTAACTATCTTGCCTATCCATCCGTAATGCAGTTTTCCATTTGGATTCCGTTCGATATCAAAAAGGTTGAGTTCCGTACAGCTCGTCGAATATAGTATAAAATAGAAAAAACTGCATTTTTCAAACAACTTTGGATATTGAAAACTCGCTAGTCTTTCTTCCAAATGAAGTGATTCAAGTTGCCAAACCTGCGCAAATACCTTATAAACATCCCTGCGTTAAACAGTTTTTCAATTGGAAAATTTTTGATAAAAAAAACCTCAATTTCGTCGAGTATGGTGAGTCGGCAAAAGCTGTAAAATTAAGCAAAAGGATTATCTTTGTAAAACAACAAATCATTCCCCTTTTTCCCGAAATTGGTCGTTACAAAGTCGGTAATATACATCAACATATCCTTTATGACTTCGACAAAAAGTTCTCCAATACGAGCTCGTTTGCCATATGAAAATATTGATTCCGTACAACTCAACTCATAAGCGAAACCACTAGAAATCAATGAGTTGTTCAACTTTAGACGAGTATAAATCAAAATTAACCCATCAAAACAGAGTAATTTATGTTGGCCAATTCACATTAAAAAAAACTTGAATATATCATCGTAAATTACTAGCCAAACAACCACCAATTTAGCAACGCAAGTAGCCTATTTTTCTAGCCATGTCGGATCTCTAACAAGGATGACATGACACAAATGCAAAATAAGCAATGTCCACCTATTTTTGAAATTTTCAATATCACAACATCCCTTTCTCGACACATCATAGGAATCTCCATACTAATTTCATTCAGTTTTTTCAACACTTTCCAATAATTTAATAAACCACCGTATTCCATGTACCACATAATTAAACCATCACCCAATATCGATCTTTCAATATAATCAAAACACATAATTGAAAAAATGTTATCGTCAAAAGCACCTTTTTCGAACTCATTAAAAGTAATTTCGTCCACCCATATTTTCTCAAACACAGAATTATTGTTGCTTTTCAATTCAACCGACTCTTTAATAGTCAAATAATCATCATTTGTTTTTTGTTCAATTTCCAAAAAGCATAACACTTTTCTATCATCTTCTTCCCAATAATTTTTGTTTGTAGTGGTAGTATTTATAAAAGAAAATTTATCATCGAGTTCAAGATTAATTAAATTATCACCACTATATTTATCGAAAATAGGTGAATCAGCATAATAGTCCTTATTACCATCATCGAATATAGTAGATGATATAACCGCTTCCGTTTCGGTGTCAATTTCATCCCAAACCACCTCCGTTTCAAACTCTAATTTATCCTTGTATTCCTCGTTTTCCGAACCCCAAAAAAAGAGTCATCATCCGAAACCCTAAATATGGATTCTTCCAAAACCCTAGTGCTCTTGTCGCGTCTGGATGGCGGTGGAGGGCTGCTGCTCGTGGCTGCGGGCCCCACATGCAGCTGTGGCGGCGCCTTTGGGGCGGCATGGGTGGCAGCACAAAACCCTAGGGGGTCGGGTTTGACAGCTGTGGTTCTAGGGTTTTTCGGCGATTTTCCCTATTTCTTTGCATCACGTAACAGTAATTTATTAATTAAATCCGCGATCCTCATAAGCGATCCGTTAAGTTCACGGACAGAATTTTCCAAACGAGTCAATCTCTTTTCGGTTTTCATGGTGCTAGAAAAAAAAATTGCCCTAGTAGAGGATCAAACTCTGGATACCAATTGGTGAAAACGGCCACCAGTTGCTCACAGTGCAACAGCTCGACCAAATTAGGGCTCACGCGACCACTAAGCGTAAAGTATCACCAACGGGTGAGATAAAAGCTCTCTAGCTCTTTAGTTCATTATTCTCTAATTAATCAATAATGAAGAGTAGCATAGTAGTTAAAAAACTTGGAACACTAGCGGACCAAAACATAAATATGAAATAATATCGGACTAAATACTAAATAAAATAAAAGGAAAATATAACATAAAATAGGCCACGTCTCCATATGTCCAGTTGGGGTCGGCCGATAGGACCCCTCCCGATTATCCATCAAATGGAGAGTATATTATATGGAGTATATTATAACCTCGAGTTTTATAAAAGTATTAAAACGATCAAATGTGTTTCAATATTTAACCAAATACAAAAATTTTAAAAAAAATTATCTCCAAACCTAAACAATTCATAAAAATGGTCTCACTTTCTCTTAGTATTTCAATATCTACATTTCCCTTTTCATTTTCATTCTTTAAAACGTATAATGTTCCTTTTTTTTTTTAATGATATCTTCATGCTTACAACTAAGAATATTGTTTCGAAATGTTGTAAGTTCTTATTTCATGTCACCTTTCATACTTTTTGATATAACTTCTGTTAAAAAAATTATAATGCTTAATACTTAAATGCCATTTGATTTTATTACGATATATATATATATATATATATATATATATATATATATATATATATATATATATATATATATATATATATATATATATATATATATATATACTTCAAATGGTTGCATTCCTTTATCTTCTTTATTGTAGTTGGGGTTTTAAGGGTTTATTTTTAAGGAAGAATATATGAACACCATAAAAAACATTAAAATAGATATTTTTTTTAAAAACGCTCCAAATCAATATTTGATTAATGCAAATCTCTACGGTTTCACGACGGTGACACAAATATGCGTCTTGTTTTTTTTTTTGAGATCTATAATGACATGTTTTGAATTTTTAAATTTTACCATAATTTCGAAAACATGTCATTATAAATCTCGAAAAAAAAAAACAAGACGCATATTTGTATTTCCGTCGTGAAACCATGGAGATTTGCATTAACCAAATCTTGATTTGAAATGTTTTTACGAAAAAATATTCAAGTTGATGTTCATATAAACTATGCCCATATTTTTAAACGTAAATCCTTAATGCCAAGCAATTAACTTGCCTTTTAGTTTACATTGATATCAAAATCATCAAGTAGTTTTGTTGTTGGTGAGAACACCCTACTAAATACACGCAAGGAAATTTGTGGGAGGGGGTAGGCCAAAGTGAACGCTATTGGTCTTATGATAGTGGGGAGGTTAGGTGAGTGATTAAAGTTAATTGGAATTTTATGCTTTAGCTTAATTAGGAGACACCTAACAATATATATTACATTTTCCATTTTCTATTAAAAAGATTAGGTTTTTCCATCATAACAAAACCAAGAATTGGAAACGAGAAGCGCCGATATTCTATATAATTTTTTTCATACCATATAAGAGTCATTTTTTCGTAAAATAGAAGGGACTGACTCCACCTACTTCCTTCCTTATTTTCCATGTTTAAAAAAAAAAAAAAAAGTAATGTTCATGCATATTTTGCATGAGAAAGAATACATATCTGCTGCGTACGGAATAAAAAGTAATGTTCAGAAATTAGTATAACAGTTCTATTACTTCTATATTTTGATTATTTAAGGATTTCTGACCAAAAAATGTAACGAAACAATTTATTGCTTTTGCGTCCATGCATTTTGGCAATACTTTTAACGAGTAAATTTGATCAAGATGTCAATATTTAATGATACAAAGTGACCCCCATAAATACATAGAAACAAAAATAACGTTGCAGATTATATAATGCAAACTTTCAAAATAGGCATAAAGCACTAGCTAAGCTTGAAACCTTTTTGTACGCTAACCAGCTTAAGATGTAAACAAAAGTCACAAGATAAAAGAAGATAAGCTTACAGCTTGGTACAAGTACATTTGCATTTTTTTCGTATTTAATTTGTACATAAACGTTATATTTGGATTTAGTGCACCAATGTTAACATTCTTCGTACAATATAATTAATAAACCCCCATTAATTTTTTTAGAGTTAGAGAAATTGTATTTACCAAAATATACTCGTTCAAATTGAGTAATTATTATGTCATGTTATCGTCTACTCCGGTTATCTTATTGAGTAAAGATACTCGCTCCCCTTACACTATAAAAAAAAAAAATACCCAAATAGCGATGGTATTTTTTTTTACGAGCTTATTAGCGTGGTTTTTATGACGGTTTTATGACAGTTTAGTCAATTTATGACAAATTTGTGACAACTTTTTAAATTAGTGACAGACTTGTGACATCTTTTGACTCTTACTAAATCAAATATTATTTTATAGTGTTAGTTGATTTATGCTATAAGGTGTTTCAACCATACACTCATCTTATATTATATTGTTATACATACATGACTTATGCTATGTTTGGAACATATTTTCAAAGCAAATGCAATTTGATAAACTTTCAATTATAAAATATGATTAAAATAATTGAAAGACAATTACGTATAACTTCAAACTGTTATTAATAAATTTAAATAAATATAACTATACAAAGGTACATTCTTATACACATACGAATATATAAGTTACATATAGTTACAAAGTTAACCTAACATTTTTGGAATTAAAGATGTAAAATTATACACCTGGAGACGAATAATTTATTGAAACACCAATTTTAATTATGTTTCTGTTTACATTTCGAACACTTTGTTTCTGTTTCTAACTGATAAATTGGAATGCCTATAAACCGTTCTAAAGTTTTATGGAACGCCTCTGAGGCGTTATGACAATTTGGCAAGTCATAATTTGAGACCACTTAACTTTGCTCCAAAAATTACCGGGAACAAATTTTTTTTGTTTTTAAAATGGCAATTTTGGTGTAGTGAAATATAGTATATATACATGTACGTGTAAGTATATATAACCGATATTATATACTATAAAAATGATTTAATTTGGAAACATTGTTCCATAAAACCGAAAAAAATTTAAGAATTGTGTAGCAAACAGTAATTTGACTTTGAAATATAAAATTGTTATCTGGAGTTAACGGAAAAAGGTCACATGGGTGACGTGACTGGTTTTCCGTGACAGATTTAAGAAATCGTAAAAAAGTGTAGTGTTCGTGAACTAAATCAAAATTTTAAAACGCTGGTAAACAAAATTTAGGCCATGTTTGGCAACAAAATTTTTTAATAAGTTTTTAGATTTTAGACCTTAAAAATCTGTAAGTGTTTGTCAATTCAGATTATTCAGTTTGTGAAAATCTGATTTTTAGGCTGAATTTTTTTTAAAATTCATATTTTTAAAATTTAGCTTTTCAGTAATTACACCACAAAAAAATAACCAAATAGCAACGAAATTAGTGGCGATATTTTTGTTACGAGCTTATTAGCGACGATTTTTGTGACGGCTTTGTGACAGTTTAGTCAATTTGTGACAAATTTTTAAATTAGTGACAAGCTTGTGACAGCTTTTAACTCTCATTAAATCAAATATTATTTTATAGTGTTATCAAAACAGATTTTTAAAATATGATTTTGGATTAAAAAATCTGTTACCGAACATAGCTCGGAAAGGTTGATGCATCAAAGCCTAATTTGTCCAAATATAAAGCTTAAACCAATAAGCCTTGAGAAAGACTAACCAGGCATGTATTTTTCTAATATTAAGACCAACGTGAGGCATGCTTTATTGCTTTTACCAAACATCAGCCATGCAGCTAGGCAACCAACTGGTAAAGCTGGCTAGATATGTCAATTTGACTACAATAAAACTGTAGATCATGAACTAAGAAACAATTAATATATTTATATTTAATTATTTGAACATTCTAATCAGTTTTGGGTCCAACTCAAATGCTCAATCATATCAGTTTTACAAATGGTTATATATGGAATAGCACGTTATATTGACACGGTTAAGTCATCTGTTTTCTTTTAATCGTTATCTAAGATATTGACATGGTTAAGTCATCTATTTATTTTTAATCGTTAACCAAGAAACTTCACGCAATTTTAACCGGTAACGAACTCTTGCCTAGATTGCCGGAAAAAAGTTCTCAAAAGTTAATCATAGTTAAACTATTTATTGAACTTTAAAAAAAATGTATTTCGGCTATTTAGTAACAAAGTATTTATCGATCAAAATTGCACATAATTGACTATAAAACAATTGAATTGGAATGGTGTAAGTTATAGAATAGGACGAACTCAAGCAGGGAAAAGAGGATGTAAGAGAGCACAAATCATAAAGAGCAGATGGAAAATGATAAAAAGGGATGCAAGAGAACGATCGAGTTAGGTAACTTTAATTTGTTAAACAGGAAGTTTTTTTTATTAAAATAAACCCTACTATCGTTTAATTACAATGGTTTTATTATTGGAAAATGTCAGTTTAAGTGGAAAGTTTAGGTAGGTGAAGATCATATGGTTGGTGAAGATAATCTTAAATTTCTACTCAATTTTCTTCATATACTATAGAACACATGGATTTGGAAATCAAGTGGAAAGTAGGTGAAGAACTGAAGATAAAATCAAGGGTAATAACAACACTCGCCCCTTCACTCTCAACACATAACCATCTTACAAGTAAATTAATACGTCCTCTTAATTATCAAAGAAGAATTTTAAATTTAAATGCCTAATTAATACCTTATTCATAGAATATATTTTACAAGTAAACAAGTGTTTAGAATCCTACATACAATTTACATGTTTTAATTTCG
The DNA here is from genome assembly GCA_963682055.1 of Primula veris. Classification (NCBI taxonomy): domain Eukaryota; kingdom Viridiplantae; phylum Streptophyta; class Magnoliopsida; order Ericales; family Primulaceae; genus Primula; species Primula veris. Next base: position 21,035,709 of record OY821743.1, on the reverse strand, counting down.
TGTGTGATCGATATATTAGTACATATCAGCTAACATACTCTAAAGTCATGCTCATATATATTTTTTACACACTGATTTGTACTATTATTTGAAGATAAGTGCCGTGGCGAAACCATAAATGTTTTTTCGTAATTATTTTGAGGTGATAAAAGTCTAAAATCGAAAAAATATCTAGATACTTCGTTTTTTATAGAAATTCATTTATAAACTTTCTATAACTTGGGTAAATTAAATGTTACTTGAATTAGAAAAATAATGTAATGCTTAAACGACGCCTCAGAGGCACTCCTTAACAAAACCAATGGTAAAATTATAAAAATAAAATTTGTCTATAGCTGATTGATATTTCGTAGTTGCAAATCACTATTCGTACGCCGCACAGTAGTTTGGTAGACCAATCTAACTTAAATATGCGACAATTACGGCTTTACCAGTATTATGTTACATTTAATCAAAAATTCAGTGTTCTTAAAAACCAGCGTAATTGAAAATCAATCGGAGACCAGTCACTTACCAAATTAAGCAGTTTCGCACATCGGTTTTGTTCTTTCACTCTAATCTAGCAACAATTATGACTTTCTCAGTATTATGTTACACTTACTGAAAATCAGTGTTCTAAAATATAAATTTAAGTGAAAATGAGACGAAAAACATTCGAGTAGCAAATTAGACATGATTAAACCAATTAGAACTCAATTAAGCGCATAATAAGATGTTGAGCGACCGAGTTCCGCCTAGAAACCGTACTGCACCTTATAGAAAAAGATAGTAGTTACTTTTTTTTTTAATTAAAAGATAGTAATAAGTTACTAAATACAAACTAAACCTTTCTTAACAAGGAAGAGAAAATAGAAATCTTCAAAAAAAAAAAAAAAAAAAAAAAGAGAGAAAATAATAATAAATAAATAAAAAGACATAAATACCCCTCTCAACTACCACCCCAGCAAGACGGCCAACTTCGCCAAGTATAAATACCCTTCCTCTTCCCTCTCTCTCTTCTCAGGTCTCTCTCTCTCTCTCTCTCTCTCTATATATATATATATATATACATTATATTTATTATATATATACAATGGCAGTCTCGAACGCCAGCTCTATTCTCTCAGGCAAGACCCTTTCCCACTCTCATCAACCTCGCCTATCCTCCACCGTCAGATCTGTTAAACTCATCTCGGCCGTCCATTCCTCCGAACCTGTTAAGAAACCCATTCTATCTGATAAACCTCCCAAGTCTCTCTCCGTCTCCGTCTCCGCCACCACCTCACCCACCGTCGCCCCGGAAAAGGTCCCTTTAACCATTGTTTTATTATTTCTTATTTTCCTTATTTACCTTTTTTATTTGTGTAGTTCGTTGTTGTTTAGTTTCGGTTTTGGTGGTTGTGTTTTGGACTCAAATTCTATTCGGTCCTCTAAGTTTCGGTTTAGTCGCTAGTAGTCCCTGAATTGTCTAGAGTCATGGTTTTCACCCAATCTGTGGTCAAAGAAAAGCTTAAACCCCGGAGAAGGATTGTTGTTTGGACGGGATTAAACCGTTTAAAAGTCAATTAAGCACACGATAATAGTATTAGTAGTAATAATAATAATAATAAGTACTTATTTACGTATATTATTGTTTGTTTGGTTTGTTTTTGTTGAGTTTCGCTCTAGGTGATTGTGTTTTGGACTGAAATTCTATTCGGTCCTCTAAGTTTCGATTGTGTTCGTTACTAGTCCCTGAATTGGTTAAAGTCACGGTTTTCACCCAATAGATCATTAAAACTTCAACCTGAAGAAGGATTGTTATTTTGTCTAGTGTTGTGTGGATTACACTGACGATCCTCTTGATTTGGATCAAAGTTTTGTTATGTTATTTAGTTTCTGTTGAAATGATAATGGTGCCAGAGAAGGTCCGTTTTATAATAATAAGTACTTATTTACGTGTATTGTGTTTTTAGTTTTAAAATATTTTCTTTTGCCTAATAATAAGATTTATTTTTTACTATCTTGTTTCATGGTTAATTCAAGGATTACTCGAATCATAAAAATATAGCTATAGAAAAAAATGCTTTCAGTATTTTTAGTGTTACATATTTAGGATCAATATATGCATAGTTGCACCAAATCATTTGTTTAGAAGCTTTGTGAAGTTTTGTTTTTTTGTCACTTAGTTGATTTAGGCCATTAAGTAAAAAAGCTCAGCTCTTGAACTGGCTCAAAAAATTGCATCATAAGCCAAAAAGAAACAAAAAAAGTTGAGAGCTTTAAGCTGCTAAGAAGCAAATTAGGACCGACTTTGATGGAGACGGCTAAGATCCCTTCAAATTGCTATAAATGAGATATGGGCTCCATCATAACTGTCCTAAGCACACCATAATTCACTATGACTTGTACCAAATGTTATTTCAATTTCTAATGTCACCTCACTGTAAACTTCATGTTCATTTAACTTGAGCCATCACAACTCACAGTAATTCACTTTGACTAAATACCAAATTTGGTCTTTCAACTTTTATATAAAATTCATATTGATTTTCTTCTCAGCCATCACTATAATTTACTTTTGATTTACTTCTCTAGACAGGTGAACCATAATTGCAAAGACCCGCCAACTTGACTTGACTCTAATCTATTTTATTTAATTTTATGAAACCTCTTAACAGATAGTTGACAAACAATATTAGAACAAAAGTACCATGTATTAGAAAATCCCAACAAACAAACTTTGATCATATAAAAAATGTAACTTTCTATTTTAGTGTAAAATGTATGATCGACTTCATACCAGTGAACAGTTGAACTGCAGTAGCAAACACCCATCAACTCAAATTTGACTCCACCAAATCTAATTAATTTATTTTTATATAATTTCTTACAGGTAGTTGCCCCAACAAAATGGGCAATAGATAGCTGGAAATCGAAAAAGGCAATCCAGCTCCCTGACTACCCCGACAAGGAAGAGCTAAAATCGGTATTGAAAACAATTGAGGATTTTCCACCAATTGTTTTTGCTGGTGAGGCTAGGAGCCTCGAGGAGAAGCTTGGGGAGGCGGCAATGGGAAACGCGTTTTTATTACAGGGAGGAGACTGCGCAGAGAGCTTCAAGGAGTTTAACGCCAACAATATTAGAGATACGTTCAGAGTCTTGCTGCAGATGGGGGTTGTGCTATCATTCGGTGGACAAATGCCTGTTATTAAGGTTAGTACCTTTGGCGAGTACTCTATTTTGTTAAGTTACTGATTTGATTAAAATCTTGAATTTATCGGTCGGGGAAATTTTATCATCATTTGTATTATTCTTCTCTTAGTAAAGTGTGCAGCGAAGTATCAACTAGCAGGTGTTGAATATACGCCGAGTTTTATGTCCTATAATTTTGACAGTTGCTTTTCATGATGAAAGTAGTTTTGCTATGACTTTCCGACTTTGGAAATCTGATTTGTGAGAAGGACTGGTCGGTAATTCTTTAAATTATTTGCACGTACATTGTGGACTAGATAGACTGATTATGGAAAATCATTGTCATTTCGGAAGTTTTAACTCCATTTTTTAACGCTTTGCTGTCTGATTGAAAATTCACCAGTTTTTAATGTTTTCCAGACTATTACAGTGAAATACTTGATATCTTTATGTACTTTTTAAGATTAGAGGTTTTTGTTTCATTTATTTTTTTGTCTATAAAAGGATGTTCTGATGAAAGTATAGGCGGCTCATCTTTTGTTACTACAGATAGAGAATCTTTTTGATCTATAATGGTCCTCTTTTCACTTCATCACTCGTTCATCCACAATATAAGAGTTGGTTCTTTTTTATTTTAGTACTCTAGGAAGTAAACTCGTGCTTACTTTCCTTTTAGTTAGAGGATCAGATTAGATTGGTCAAATAATATCATTTTCTTATATGCAAGTACTCCTATAAACTAGGTTATAATCTAGCATCACACGGATACTTGAAAGAATGAGGAAAACGTTCCACATAAATGGAGATGATGATGATGACCATTTCTGTATACTGAATTACTATTCAGGTTGGAAGAATGGCAGGTCAGTTTGCTAAGCCAAGATCAGACGCTTTTGAGGAAAAAAACGGAGTAAAATTACCGAGTTACAGAGGCGATAACATAAATGGAGATGATTTCGACCTAAAGTCGAGGACTCCAGATCCACAGAGGTTGATCAGGGCTTATTGTCAGTCTGCAGCCACGTTGAATCTATTGAGGGCTTTTGCTACTGGGGGTTATGCTGCTATGCAGAGGGTCACTCAGTGGAACTTAGATTTTGCTGAGAATAGTGAACAAGGGGACAGGTATTTCCAGCCTAATTTCCAATTATGTGTTTGCAATTTTTTGCTTATTAATTTCGAGAAGAAAACTGTTCTTCTTTAGAACTTATGTATACATGTTATTGAATTTATTAACTTGACAAGAATGTATATTCCAGAAATTCTGAAATGTGCTTCTCTTGTTTACTTACTTTCCATTACATTTGTATTTTTGTTGAGAAATATGGTCTGAAACGATTACTCGATTGTTTGTTCCTATAGGAATATATAAGGAATTCATTTTATTTTTTTTGCATAATCATAAAAAATAAAACACTCACTCAGTGATCGATCAAAGTGGCAAGCGCCAAATTCTTCGAAAATATCACTCCTTTCCTTTACCATTTTTTTTTAGTATATATTGTAGTAATATACTTTTCTGGCTTTGAAGAAAACGCCTGACAGAATCGGTGTCACATATGTTACATTACCAAAGAGATGTCTTTTTACCTTTTCTGTAAAGGAATGCCCTCCCCTAAAATCTACACTAAGTTTAATTTAATTGATGATCAGCATCCAGCTTTTATGGTTTTAGATTCCTTGATTTGAGACTCTATAGGATGAAGTATATAAGTTACTAATTTCAATTTTTCTATGAGAAGTGATCACAGAAAAAGCTAAAGGATTCCTAAATCATGTAGGTTCTTTATGTTGATGGTTCATAAATTAATAAATGAAGAATTTGTAACATCGTTATTATCTCCTTTAATATACATTTTTTTGCCCTTAGGTATCGGGAACTGGCACACCGAGTTGACGAAGCTCTTGGATTTATGGCTGCTGCTGGGCTTACCGTCGACCATCCTATCATGACGACTACTGATTTCTGGACATCCCATGAGTGCTTGCTCTTACCATATGAACAATCTCTCACCAGAATGGATTCTACTTCTGGGTTGTACTATGATTGTTCTGCACATATGGTTTGGGTTGGTGAGCGGACTCGCCAGCTGGATGGGGCCCATATCGAATTCTTAAGAGGAATTGCCAATCCCCTTGGAATTAAGGTAATTACATTACCATGAATTAATCCTGCGAGCAGTTAAAGGTTTTAAGGGAAGAATACAGTGATTTCCCTTAGAAAACAGTGTTACATGGTTGGGAAAATAAGAAGAAGAGTTGCTTGCTGACTATACTCTTAGTTCAGTCTCTGTTATAAAGAAAACCACTCCCTCCATCCCTAACTATCTCAGACGGGTTAAGAAATGGATAGAAATGGCTTCAGCATTCTAAATTTATAATTGTTCTTTATTAATTTCTCCGATGAAAAATAAAACACTAGATAAGGTATACTAGTTACTTAAAAATTTAATTCTGGTCTAAACAAAAGAAATGGGCTATAATTTGGGACATAACAAAATAGAAATATAGACATCTTTTAGCGAATAAGGGAGTATGTGGCCATCAACTAGTTCAGAACAAAGGTTTAGCAAGCAACTGTTAAAAAAAGCTCACAGACTAACAAAGCTTTGAGAAATTGCAGCTTCCAGGAAAAAGAATCTCCGAAGTCTAAAACAATCGGTTCCTTATTTCCTGGTTTTTTATATTAGATTGAGCAGTTTTATGAAATTTCACTGATGATGATGCAGGTGAGTGACAAAATGGACCCTAAAGAGCTAGTTAAGCTCATTGAAATTTTGAACCCCAATAACAAACCAGGGAGAATTACAATAATCACGAGAATGGGAGCAGAGAACATGAGGGTGAAACTTCCTCATTTGATCAGAGCCGTTCGTCAGGCAGGCCAGATTGTTACTTGGGTTAGTGATCCCATGCATGGAAACACCATCAAAGCTCCATGTGGTCTCAAAACACGACCCTTTGATTCCATCAGGGTAAATTTCTTCTTACTAATCGTTTTGCTTTTCTTGATAATTTTTACGTGGGCTTTGAAATGTATGAAAGTGATGAAAATAAATGACTTTTAGGTGTTAGCAACATTCTGTAACACATAACAATAGCTGCATGGCATTGTCAAAGTTCATGTGATAAAATTATGCCAAAACTGTCTAGTGCTAAAAGTATCCTCAACTTGTCATCGACTATTGGAAATTGGCTGAAACTGGAAATGGGGAAATTGGTTGAACAAACCTTTCATTGTTAGGCATGACTTAATTGAAATTTTGCATTAAGTGCCAATAGTGTAAGAACAAGATAGCAGATTGTGAATGGTAGGTAGAATATTGACATTAATAATTGTTTGTTTAATATATGGCGGACAATTGAGGTGTTAGGTCACGTGTCCTTTTCATTGAGTTTGGTGGAACCTTTTCAACAGTTGGATTAGAGTGAAACACGTTGTATTTAAAATTTGTTGCTTGTGGTCTCTTTCACCAGTATATTGACCAAGGATTTAGGGTTATTATGTCGTGTTACGTATTGACTTATAACAAACAAACATGATCGTCATTGATTAATTAAATACCAAATTTTCAGCCGCTTATATCAGTTACTCTTCCCTTTTGGTTTCCCCAATCATGGATTCTGTCTTTCTCCAAGTGTTGGTTCATAGTGTGAAATACATGTCGTCTCGTGGGTGAAGTCTCTTTTCACCAACGAAAGGGACAATAATTTAGACTTGTTATAATTGTGTTTGTAAAAGTGAATTGGAATGAATTAAACTTGGCCTGATCGATTAAGACCACATTTTTAGCAAATTTTATTAACTTGCCTTGCCATTCGACATACCCTACATCATTTACATACTTATAGCCACAGGATAATGAAAATGTAATCTAATATATGTATTTTTGTATATTTTAACCTCAGGCGGAAGTCAAAGCATTTTTCGATGTGCATGATCAAGAAGGAAGTCACCCTGGAGGTGTTCATTTGGAGATGACCGGTCAGAACGTGACAGAGTGTATCGGTGGGTCTAACACCGTCACTTTTGATGATTTGAGCTCTCGTTATCACACTCATTGTGACCCAAGGCTCAATGCATCTCAGTCCCTCGAGCTTTCTTTTATAATAGCTGAACGATTAAGAAAGAACAGGGTTGGATCGAGACACTCGTTGGCACCATTAGGTTTCTAAAGTGAAAAGCGCTTGAAGGAGACCACCCGTTCATGTTGTGTTATTTTGTTTTTCGATTAAAATGTACCAATGAGTGTAATGCTTACATGTATTTCGGACTCTACTTTAAGAGTATGCTGTGTCATATACTTGAAGATGATGATTATTTGTAAGGGAAAAGAATAAAACAAAATGTGTGTTTCAAAGAGTTTGATTATTGTCTAGCAATAGCTTTGTGAAATGCTAAACCTTTTGTAGCCTATCCTGTATACTCCAAAAAGTTGGCCAAGGAGATTCCTTTCCTCTACCTCAATAAATAAAGTTGCGGTTGTTCATTTTGAGCATTTAATTTGAGTGTTTTGCTATTATACACTGAAGATAACTAGTGCAACCGATCCTCTTCACATTGTAGCTTGTGAAATAAAAAAATTGGTTTGTAACTCTGTATAAGCCGAGCTTATAGAAGAAAGTAAGAAATGCATTAGTCTGTACTATAATTAAATCCTGGAAAGCTAACCTGATAGGTATATCTACCTTATCAAACGGAAGGTTGTGAAATGTGGATTAAAGGTCTTTTCTTTTAAAAAGGGAAAGAAAAACAAAACTGGAAAAGCTATACGTTCCAAGGGCATAGTGGCACGTAAGAACAAGTCACGGTTTAACAGGATGTGGGTTTTAGTCCACCTGATTCAGCGGAGTAAGAGTCCGATTTTCATGTGGAGATTAATGGGGAGAAAGTGGCTGAGATCAACTGCCTATGCCTGGTGTGGCGGCCGCTTTTTTTATATATTATATTTCGGACTGATTTCCGGCTGCTTTTCCTTCTTTTGTACTTTTCCCATTATTTTTTATGACTTTTTGGATTGTTCTGGTATTGTTTTTTCTGATTTCTTTTACATATGTATATATTTGAAAATAAGTGCACAAGTGCGCATTTTATGCTCCTTATTGTTATTATCGTACTCTAGTGCATGTAGAAGTATCTATTGCCTCTCGATGTCCTTCCATTTCTTGTGCAAAAAACCTGAAGAACGAATGAAAGTTGAAAGGAGAGGTGTTGCTGGAGTATGTATATCATGGTAATTCAATATATGAGACACTTTGTCCGCTTTTCGTCTATTTGGATTGTATTTGCTTATAATTTTTATTTAAAAGTATCACATTTACTTGTCCTTTCTTTAAAAAAACAACCTAAATTTAAGAATTTCTTAAAGATAAGTAAAATTTGAATCAAACCTTCTTCCAAGCTCACAGCTTCGTCTTGATTGCCATACTTTTCATCTTCGCAGTGATCAAGAGCACTTTTAAAACCATTTTTCTCAAAAAAAAATGATAGTTTTAATAGCTACAGGAATCTCATGGGATTGTAGCAAAAAAAATATTAGCCCCATCTCTGATTGGGAGTGATCTCCTTGGGGAAAGCCTAATCAGAAGATGTGTTATGTTAGTCTCAAATCTTATTTTCCTTTCCTCTTATTTGACATGGCAAAATATTTACTTTCCGCATCCTTGTTTCGGACAGGGGGACCTTACAGCATCATTTGTTGATGATGGGCTTATTGACGTCGTCGGTTTTAGAGATACTTGGCACAGGCTTGTTGTGTATGCTCCTAGTGGACATGGTGCCCGTCTTGAACAGGTGAGTGCTGTGTTACATGTGCAACTAACTGGTTGTGAAATGATACAGGCAATTTTCAGCTGGCTAATTTCTCATCAAACCTAGAACCATCTGTCAGTAGTTTACATAAGGTTGCCCGTCAGCATAAACCGCTCGTATACACGGTTTGAACTAATCTGGAGAGACTCTTAGGGTTTGTTCGATTGCAGATTTTAAGCAATCAGCTGGATTTTGAGATTCAGGAAAAAGTTTGTTTCATCCAACTTATAGCTTCTAACGTACTCAAGCCAACAAACTAGCTACAGAAACTCATTTCATTTCCATAAAACCATATACATATTTTTAGCAACGTTAAAGTATTACGATGTAACGACACATGCGCCCAAGTGGGTAATGAACAGAAACACCAATAATCTCAGTTATGGACGGATTTCTGTCCAAATTTAGATTCAAATAAATTGCATATTAAAAAGTACTTAAAACAAGCTCAAACAAATAACGAACCGTATCACAAATAAAAAGACATCAAATAAATAGTCTGAAATCACAAAAGACAATTCAAATCCATACTCAAATCCATAAGAGTGAAATAAAGCGGGACAATCTTTCACAGTAACTCAAAACAAATCTTAGTAAATCCTTACATAGTTGCAATACAACTCAAATATCATAAGAGCATGATAGAGCGGGACAATCTTTCACACACATGCCAATGAGAATTGCAAATACGATAATCAAAGAACCAAAAAAGAAAGAACCCAAGAAAAATTTGATGCAGGTGACATTATATCCCGCCAACAAATCTGTATATTGTTCCAACATAAAAATCCGACTCCCAATAGGCCCTAAGTTGGTGCTTTCCTTTGGAGGTGTTGGACCAAGATGTGCATACTCTTGTATAATTTTAGCAGCAACTCTGATATTAAATTACGAAATACCTCCTTTGAAGTTTTCAATTTTTCTATCCAACACGTCAATCGGAATCTTTAACATCTTCAATTTTTGGTATGCACTTATAGCATAAGTCACCATGGCGAGTACAAATACGCCAGATGTTGTGGTTATGATTGTTCTCCCAACATAACAGCCGAATGTATTATTGATGAACCATGAGATGGTGACTTGTACCATCGTTAATACTTTGATAGGCATATCGGTTGAACTCGCGGTTTGGTCCACCTCAGTATGGAGTTACATCTGAAATTTGTAAAGAGCAATAGCCCTGTTTTCCAGCCAAGCGAGGGATTTCTCTTCAGGTATGGCTAAAACTCCTCCTTAAACTTGTTTTATCTCAATAAAGTGGTGATCGTCTTGAGGTATGGTTACTTAATGAGTAAATTTTACCTTCAATGGGAAATTATTATGAACGTTGGGGATAAAACAAGAGAGATTGCCATTGGGGGAAATATTTTGGCAGTCTATATATGTACAAAAGTAGTAAGCTGTTACAATAGATAAAGCTGTTGGTGAATCCTGCACTTTCTGCATATCTATAAATATAAAATAACAGACATGGAGGATCAGAATTGAGCTTCTATTTTTATCCATCTGAGTATTTTTTTTTACCGGAATAAAGACCCTATTTCGCTGACTACATACACAAGAATTTGTAGATAATTGTAAAACATGAGAATATTAGAAATGCACATCAGTTTGTTGATTTTTAATTATTTTTTTAATTAGTCTTAACAGAAAAACTATAGATACAAGTTTCTATTGACCAACATAATGTAAAATTTACTACTATAAAGTAGGAATTTGATATCTGATGTATGGAGAAAAAAGTATAGCTGATCACTCTAGGAGCATCTTCTATGATATGGTGTTGTTAAGTTTTGCTTGTGTTTAAATTAAAATAACAAGCTTCACGGGGCTACGTAAAAGTATAATAATACAAAGTCACAGAGACCGTCCAGAAGCCTGAAAATTCACGAAACTCACTAACTAATCCTACCGGACAAACATACCAAAATACACAAAAATGACATACTATAAAAACATAAAAAGCATATAACTATCAACGACGCGCTAAAATATTGTCAAGTGTAGCAGTCGAATATGCAGGCAACGTCGAATCATAAGAGACATAACAAAGCCTTACGGTACTCAACATATACTAGCTCAAATAAAGTACCGTCGGAATGCTTACACACAAATTAACCTGATCAAAAGAAGACAATCATGATATAAGAACCTAATGCAACAACTCAACACTCAAAATATCCAAATTAGTCAAACAGTAAATGATGCATGGTACGAGTACGGTATGTCATTTTGATTATTGGGTACGTCATTTCAAGTATCGTTGACTTTTTTCTTATTTGACCATTTGATACGGTTGGGTACGACAATATATGCGAAGTGTATATCTCCGTTACTTTTTTAATATGATTGAGAAATTTAATTTAGTTTTTTCATAAAATTTAATTAAAATATAATTTTAAATATAAAAGATGTGAATATTTTAGGATACAAGTATAATGAATTTAATTAAATTAACTCTACACATAATTGGTTATAACAATCATACTACCATTCGACGAAAACAATCGTACTAAAGCATAAAATTTTCATTAAATTTGTTAATTCTGTAATTAGTAACTTGAATCATATATGAAAATAATTTTTTTATTTATTTATTAAGGTAACATTTCTATAGAGTGCAATATAGGTTAAAAGTGATGTTTAATGATTAAAAAATAAAAGGACATCTAGTACATGTTGGAACGAGTGTGGAAAACAATAAATTTCATACTCTAATATATAGTACTAGCTACCACTCCTCATAAATGCCACCAGACCAAATACTAATATTTTTTTTCCACCTTTTGTCCAATGATTGCTCCTCCTCAACATGTTTTAGTTGTTCATAACCCACCTGATCAAATATATCCTGGTTTATTTAAATTCTTATAGTTTTTCTAGTTCTGTTTCTTTTATTGTTAACTACGTACGTAGTAGAAACTAGAAAGTGATACATTTATGAAGAAATTTAACTTCTTTTTAGCAAGAATATATTTTTTTTTTTTGAAAAAAACATATGGGAATTTCCTAAAAAGGTTGTTTTTTTTTTCTTCGAAGGAAGTTATTTTTAAAAAAAATAAATGTGATTCTTTTTGTCTTGTAAAAAAGGTCATTATTTAGTTTGTGTCTATTATAGAGCAAAAAACTCAACAATAATCTGGTTTTGGAAAGTTGATAGTACTCTATGTAGGCAACATACCATTCAATTATGATTTTGGTAACTTTGATACATCAATTTTGTTAAGGTGTTGTGCGATAGAAAAATTGCTCTGATACCAAAATAACTTATTTTAACCAATAAAACTTATTTTTATTGCTTGCTCTAATTAAGAGAAGGTATTTTTATTGTTTGCCAATATGTGAAGACATATCTTCTCTTAATTAGAGCAAACAATAAAAATAAGTTTTCTTGGTTAAAATAAGTTATTTTGGTATCAGAGCCTTTTTCATTTCCATAAAATATAGCTTCTAACATACTCAAGCCAACAAACTAACTACAGAAACTCATTTTCATTTCCATAAAACCATATACAATGCATCTTTTTAGCAACGTTAAAGTATTACGATATAACGACACATGCGCCCAAGTGGGTAATGAACATAAACACCAATAATCTCAGTTATGGACGGATTTCTATCCATGTTTAGATTCAAAGAAATTGCATATTAAAAAGTACTTAAAACAAGCTCAAACAAAGAACGAACCGTATCACAAATAAAAAGACATCAAATAAATAGTCTGAAATCACAAATGAAAATTAACAAGACAATTTAAATCCATACTCAAATCCATAAGAGTGAAATAAAACGGGACAATCTTTCACAGTAACTCAAAACAAAGCTTAGTAAATCCTTACATAGTTGCAATACAACTCAAATATCATAAGAGCATGATAGAGCGGGACAATCTTTCACACACATGCCAATGAGAATTGCAAATACGATAATCAAAGAACCAAAAAAGAAAGAACCCAAGAAAAATTTGATACAAGTGACATTATATCCCGCCAACAAATCTGTATATTGTTCCAACATAAAAATCCGACTCCCAATAGGCCCTAAGTTGGTGCTTTCCTTTGGAGATGTTGGACCAAGATGTGCATCCTCTTGTATAATTTTAGCAGCAACTCTGATCTTAAATTGCGAAAGACCTCCTTTGAAATTTTCATTTTTTCTATCCAATACGTCAATCGGAATCTTTAACATCTTCAATTTTTGGTATGCACTTATAGCATAAGTCACCATGGCGAGTACAAATACGCCAGATGTTGTGGTTACAATTGTTCTCCCAACATAACAGCCGAATGTATTATTGGCGAACCATGAGATGGCGACTTGGACCATCGTTAATACTTTGATAGGCATATCGGTTGAACTCGCGGTTTGGTCCGCCTCAGCATGGAGTTCCATCTAAAATTTGTAAAGAGCAATAGCCCTGTTTTCCAGCCAAGCGAGGGATTTCTCTTCAGCATGAGTAAGATCTGTAGAGAAAAGAGAATTTGATTTAAATTTTAGGAGATAAATAGATATGCAGAGAAAAAGAGGTGTGTTAAGAAATAAATGTTTCAACAAAGATATGTACACAAAAAAAATGTCTATAGTGATTAGGGACATCAAAAACATTTATTGAATCTAAAGTGACTACCTTTGAATATTTTTAAAACTTAAATCAAACAGTACCTTTTTGTGTAAACTTTAGAAAAATACCTTTTACAAATTTACATAAAAAAACCCTACAACAGCTACCTTATTTAGTGAAAAAAACTTCCTTCTTATAAAAAAGCAATCTGTCTAGAAAATTTTGATTTTTTTATAAAAAAATCGATACCGTTTTGATAAAAAAGAAATTTGTTGTCTTGGCAATAAAAGATGCACTTTACACTATCAAATATCAACTTCACACACCTCTGATATGTTGTATACCTCTGATATTTGAAAGTGTAAAGTGCATCTTTTATTGCCAAGACAACAAATTTCTTTTTTATCAAAACGGTATCGATTTTTTTATAAAAAAATCGAAATTTTCTAGAAAGATTACTTTTTTATAAGAAGAAAGTTTTTTTCACTAAATAAGGTAGTTGTTATAGGATTTTTTTTATGTAAATTTGTAAAAAGTATTTTTCTAAAGTTTACACAAAAAGGTACTGTTTGATTTAAGTTTTGAAAGTATTCAAAGGTAGTCACTTTAGTTTCAATAAATGCTTTTGATGTCCCTAATCACTATAGACATTTTTTTGTGTACATATCTTTGTTGAAACATTTATTTATTCACACATCTTTTTCTCTGCATATCTATTTATCTCCTAAAATTTAAATCAAATTCCCTTTTCTCTACAGATCTTACTCATGCTGAAGAGAAATCACTCGCTTGGCTGGAAAATAGGGCTATTGCTCTTTACAGATTTCAGATAGAACTCCATGCTGAGGCGGACCAAATCGCGAGTTCAACCGATATGCCTATCAAAGTATTAATCGACGGGATGTTCAATTTTAATTTCCAAACTCAATTAATTCAAATCGAAATTTCAATTCTTACTTTTTGGCATTATCAAGTCGACTAGACTTTTCAGGATAATCCGGATCATGAGCCATCAACTTAATGATATGGGTAAAAATTTGAAAAATACTGCATTTCTGTGGACAACAATAAAATTTGACCTTATTGTCGATGCATCAACCATAACCATTTATTTATGGTCCGTCTTATGGTTGGATAAGTCCACAATAACTCCTTCAATTCTTTACAAGAATTCTACGAGTCTATTTCGTGATCTTTACACATACTAGTCTTTCAAAGTGAGTATTAGTGGCATCATTTTCGGATTAATCACGAAATATATCCTCAAATAGAATCCAAATGCGATTCAATTATAAAATCAAGTATCGTCTTTTGACCCGATAATATCTCATCCGGTCAATGCCACAATACCAAAATAATCTTATCAATCGACGACATGCGAATGATAATACAGACAATCATGTCTTAGCATTTAAATTATTTATCAATCGACGACAGGCGAAATGATAAGGTAACTTTAAATGTTTTAGAAAATATGGTAGCAACCACTTGAAAGACATTTTAACTCCTCTAAAATACGCTTTTGGTCATATTTAGTGGAAACTATGTAAAGAAATTTCAATTATTTCATGAGCTATTACCAGATAACACTGGTTTTCTCGAATATTTTATAACTCAACAAGATACGGCAGGATCTACATGGGTATTAAGGCCTCATATTTGACAAATCAATTTGGTTTTACCAAAGATTTCGATTTGGAACGACGGGTCCAGAATCGTTGTCAATGAGTACTCTTTTAGGCAAGTAGTTGGTGAAATTATGTGGTACACTGTTACCCACTATTTCCAGAAAATCAACTACCCCACAAGTATTGACTAAAATTTCATAATTTAAAGTTTGGTCACATTTGTCAAAATAATTTGCTCAAAATACTTTAAATTATTTTGAGAAATTTCGTAAACAGGAAAACCATAACCCAAAAGTATGTCCAAATGGAAAAATTATAATCCAAATGGAAAAACATAATCCAGATGAACAAAAAATCGGCTCAATGATTTATCAAAATCAATAAACATAGGTACCAAACTCATTTGAGCCACAAAATTGGGGGTCTCAAGAGTTTTCTTTCAGTTAGCTTTAACAACATTAACATCGACATTTCCACCTTTATAATAGTTTTGAACTATTTAAGGGGTAACAGTGCATGATCTTTGTCTTTATAGCATATAGTTGGCTCCTTGAGCATTATTTATTGCTTTAGGACAACGGACCGTATTGTTCATTTCAAGAACTATCTTGGAGCCACAGGTCTTCGATTTTGACGATTGTCTAAAACCTTACTTGGCTAGGCGATTATCGGGATCGCGATAGTTTGAGACAAATAACACTTGTCTCAGTTCTCGATTCGTGAAAAAGAAATGTCCATGAAGAGCATTAATATCAGGCAAATAATTCGCCATTGACCTAATAAGATTAAAACTGCTCATCGGGGCATTTTCTCATCCACAAACAGATAGGCGATGAAGGAAACATGGTGAATATAAATTCACAATACTGCTTACGAAATTCAATTTCCAAGCTAGTATTTTGGTGAAGTATCGCTCCAATATGTCAATTTCAGACATTTGTTCACCATAGACATCATCACGTCTCAAATGTGGTGGCGGAATAAAATCAACGCCTTAGCCTTCATCTTATGAGTAACAACAATATCATGTTTTACTCATCAAAGATGGCATCTAAAAAATTTGGGCATCACATGCTTACACATCAGGGTGACTAACATGTGGTGACGGAATAACATCAACGTCTAAACAGTCATTTCGCCAGTATGCTTTGCGATTTCCTCATCATAGATGGCATCCAACTTGGGTTGTGAGTTTTGATTAGTTATCATATAAAACGACTGGTTTATATGTTTATGGTTTGCACAAGCACAAACTTTGTTTCAAAACGACAGGTTCGAAAATACTAGTTTTGCTTTTCAAGTGAACTGGTTCTCATTGATCGAACGACAAGTCAATACTGAGACATCAATTCGGCAAAACATACATAATTATATAAACATACTCGGAGAAATTATTATTTAGGAGAGGGTAGAAGGCACAAATGCCACTTAAAATCTGATCTCATTAGGATATCGACTTCCGCTTATATCTTTCCTAGACATCGTATCCAAATAGGTGAGCCTATTTAGGAAATGTTCATAATTTTTCCAACTTAAATATGAAAATATATGATTTCGTAAATTACCATATCATAAACATGGCAGTGATTACATATATAGATGTTACTACTTTTGATATTTAATAATTATCATCAATCAGCACATAATATATTCCAATTTATACTAGCAAGATTTAATTATTATTATTAACTGTCATATGTGAAGATTTTATTCATGTTAATTACAACATTCAAGCAAGTAATATATTTTTAACTACCAACTAATTCTATATGGTAATTTTAACATGGAAATGGGTTAAATTTACATGTAAACATATCAATTTATTTAATTAACATGTAATTTTTATTCACTTGCCTTTTAATAAATATATATATGCATGTGGGTGAATATTTATAGACCGAATATTGACTTTTATAACACATATATACTATTTTTATACATGTAATATACTACATGGACTATCCGAGTAATTTTAGCAAACTATATATCTATTTACAGTGTTATTATAGCTTCAGTCCATAATTTCGGACAAGTTTCAGTTTATTCATTTAGTAATTAACATGCACAGTGAATAGTTTCAGAGAATTTCAAGAACAGTCATATGGTTTTCAGTTTGTTACATATTCAGTCTGACAGATTACTACATGTTTACAATTACATGGTGTTTTTTTATTTTACACATGTTTTACAATTGAACTTGTTTAAATCATTTATTAATCCAAGATATAGTACTATTAACATGTAGTTGCGATGTTAGTGGGGGAAGAAACTAAAGCATTGTAATTGACTAGTTTAACCACACGTGCATAACTAGATTAACATGCAATTTTCACATAGTAGCAATTTATAAACGTGTGGTAAACATGCAATAGTATTTATATCTTATTATGACACTATCGAACATATTCGAATTTATGATATATCGTTCCGCATGTATACAGTAAACGTCTATGGAAATATAATTGGGTTTTGAAAAATTCGAGTACTTTTCGCATGGTATGTTGGTGAAGGTCGATGTAGCAAAATGTTAAAAAAAACCCGGACAAACCTCAAAGTTTATAGATACTCAATATCTGTGCGTTTACCCAAAATCTCCAATATACGCGAGCGTATATCTTATTCTCCGCAAGCAAAGTGGCGATAACGTGTTGTGAGTGTTATTAGCTCAGTATAGATATAGAGACATAAGTATAAAGTGAGAGAAACGAAACTATTATTCATTGATAAGTGTAGACAAAGATTAAATCAAGAGACCCCCTAACACTTTTATATAATAGAGGATATAGTTACATATGGTAGTGAAGTCCAACATAGGCCCAAGTAAAGCCTCATATAATAAGGTCCAAGATGGCCAATAATGACAATTATTTAAAATTGAGTAATTTCAGATTGGTCTGCTTTAAACATACTAATTAAGGATTGGTCCGTCAATCTGAACTATTTAAGTTTCAGTCAATTTAACGCGATTCAATAGAAATGTGCCACGTGGCGTGTTGCACGTGTACATGCTACACTGAATCAGCATCCTTTCTGACGTAGTTATTCACATCAGTCCTCCCCCCGGTGTTTCTTGTATTTTAAATTCAGTCCCTGTAGTATAAATTCAAATATAAAAGGCTTGATGATTACGATTTTTGATATATTAAATTCTGAAATTTAATTATAGTATTACGTTTTACCTCCTATTAAATTTTGGAACATAAAAATATTTTACCATCCACTAAACACTATAAAAATGATTACAAAAGTAGAGAAAATTAGAAAAGGTAGCAAAAAACAACAAGTTTATAAATAAATAAAAAATGAAAACGCTAATAAAGTCTTAAAAACAATCTGAGTGATTTTAAAAATATGCTCAGTCATTTTAAGTAATTTTAAAAAGAGTCTGTGCAACTTAAAAAGAGTCCGAGTAAATTTAAAAAGAGTTTGAGTCGTTATAAAAATAGTTCGAGTCATTTTAAAAATAGTTTGAGTAAATTTAAAAATAGGTTGGGTAAATTTAAAAAGAGTCTGAGTAAATTAAAAAAGAGTTTGAGTAAATTTAAAACAGTCCGGATAAAAATATTTTAAGTAAAAACAGACTGAATAAATTTAAAAAGAGTCTGAGTAATTTAAAAAGTCTGTGTCGTTTTAAGTCATTTTTTAAAATAGTCTAAGTTATTTTGAAAAACAATCTGAGTTAATTTAAGTCATTTCAAAAAACAGTCTGAGTTAATTTACACCATTTTAAAAAAAATCTGAGTTAATTTAAGTCATTTAAAAAAAAACGTATGAGTCGTTTTAATTCATTTTAAAAACAGTCTGAGTCGTTTTAAGTCGTTTTAAAAACAGCCTGAGTTAATTTAAGTCATTTTAAAAACAGTCTGAGTTAATTTACGTCATTTTAAAAACGATATAAGTTAATTTAAGTCGTTTAAAAAACATCCTGAGTCGTTTTAAGTCATTTTAAAAATAGTTTGAGTTAATTTAAATAATTTTTAAAAACAATCTGAGTCAATTTAAGTCATTTTAAAAATAGTATGAGTTGATTTAAGTTATTTTAAAAATAGTCTGAGTCAATTTAAGTCATTTTAAAAATAGTATGAGTTGATTTAAGTCATTTTAAAAACAGTCAGAGTCGATTTAAGCCATTTTAAAAACAGTCGGAGTCGTTTTAAGTAATTTTAAAAACAGTATGAGTCGTTTTAAGTCATTTTAAAAATATTCCAAGTCGTTATAAGTCATTTTAAAAACATTCTGAGATATTTGAAGTCATTTTAAAAACAGTCTGAGTCGTTTTAAGTTATTTTAAAAATAGTCTGAGTTATTTCAAAAACAGACTGATTTCTTTTAAGTGATTTTAAAAACAGTCTCACTCATTTTAAGTCATTTTAAAAATAATATGAGTCGTTATAAGTTATTTTAAAAATATTATGTGTCCTTTTAAATCATTTTTAAAATAGTCTAAGTAATTTTAAAAGCAATCTGAATAATTTAAAATAGTTTATGGGAGTTTATAAACAATCTATTGTTATTTTTAAATTTCTAAGTGAAATATGTTTATTTGTAACATTTTACATCCTAATTATAAGTCATTTGAAAAATTATGGATCAAAATCAAACAAAATGAAACTATCAATTTCATCTAATTTACAAAAGATGGTCCCTGGATCTTTTGAGTCACTTTTCACAGCTAAGTTTCTCAAATCCTAGCCGCCGCCAACCAGCAGATTCACAAATGACACCGATACAACACTCCACAATCGTCGTCAGCGAAATTCACAGTGGTGAATTTATAGATATATATTTATACACACACATATATACACATATTTTATATATATATACGAAGACATATGTGTATATATAGGGAGAGACAGATAGAGGCGAAGACGACGAGACTCTGTCGTCAGAGTGGCGGTGAAATTGTCGGTGACAGAGGCGGCGCCGTCTTGGTCATTAGTGTTCTAGAGAGAGAGTGAGATTTGACAAATGAATTAAAACAGATTTTTTAGGACTTTTATATTTAATTGAAATGTATCAATTTTTAAATAGTTTTGTAAAAAAGAGACCAATCTTTAAATAAGTTTAGAAGAAAGACCAATGCTTAAATAAGTTAGTTTTTAGTGATTAACCCTTTAAAATTTTGAAATGTAAAATAGATAATATAAAAATTCAAGCATATTTTTCTCAATTCTGTTTTAAACTTCGATATCTTTTCTCTTCAAGTGTTCTCGTCTTTCCAAATATACTCGGTACACCTCTATCTCTGGAATTCCTGCTTCCAAGGTAGTTTCTAGCTAGTCCCATAACATGATTAGACATAAAATGAAAGGTTAGCATATGCATGTTAGTTGCACAAAAAAAACTTATGCATAAAACATAGCCGATGATTCTATAGGGTTTCTTTATCATAGATGTGCTATTTTGTTTTTTACTTTTTCTCAACTTTTTTGGTTGATTTGTATTAAGGAAGATATTAAGTATATTAATATTTGATTGATTCTTAAAATTGGATATTTTTTAATCGATATAATTTAGTTGATTTGATATTATACTCTTTTCTTATTTCATAATCTCCATGTTCTATAAATAGAGCATGTAATGTAATTGGTTCATTATATTAGAAATATATTTTATTTGTTATTTAACAATTTGTATGATTGGATTAACAACCTAGAACATTATGTGGTTTTTTATTTCATTAAGTGTAGTAAGCCCAATTAGTCATTTTAGGCGTTATGGTCATTCTTTTTCAATAAAAGGGTGTCGGTTTGGGTTAATTAATGGGGAAAAAGAGTAAGTTCGACAAAATAATGAAAGGGTTTTGGTTAAATGTATTTTGTGTTGTTATGGAGTTTCTTCTTTGTGTATGGTATGACATTTAAAGAAAAATATCCGCCAAAATTGCCAAACCGTCTCAAATATGTTATGCCGCTCAGGTGTATACCTGATTGGTGATTTGCGATGTGTCATAAGACACATCTGCATGGGCAAGTTAAATCTTAATGAATCTCGCTTATCCGCATTCATTTTGTTTATTTAAACATGATAAGAGGTGAGGGTAGTACAAAGAAGGCTTTTTCAAAATAAATTTTCTTTTAAAACACATTTCTTCAGTTTTGTAATTGGGTTGATTACCGGCTTCCGGTTGTATTTTATCTCTTTCCAAAGTATTGTAAGACTTTTAATTTCTAATAAAAGTTGGTCCGAAAATTTAAATAAATAAATAAACAGCATGACTGTGAACAAGTTTAAGAGAACGATCAACATTTTTGTGTATCGTGTCACGAAGTACAAAGATCTAGAATGATTTAACTTAGCTTCTACAAAAGCTTTGAAATTCTTATAGGTAAATTTGCATATTGTCGGAAACTATTGGGCTCGTTTATTTTTGCGTTCGTTTAACTATAATATTTGTTTAACTGTATATATATATATATATATATATATATATATATATAAAAATTAAAAGCAATCCCTAAAAAACAAACGGGAAGATACCAAATAGTTAAAATTTAGGTCAGAAAAACAAGTTTAGAAAAAGTTTACCAATTCTAAAAGTGTACAAAACTCAGGTCATTGAACCGTAATTAACTTTATATCTAATTACTAAGTTTAGCATAGTGCAGTTTGCTGAAGTATCTTATTAGTGAGTTGCGTATTCCCGAATTATGCATAGTAAATTATAATACTAACAAATCGACAAAGTTAGTACTATTTCATTACTGTCAATCTCTTGTATAATTCTGAAACGTAAAATTCTACATTTTCCCCCAAAAATTACAAGGAATTGATTCTCAAGTCTTTACCATTTAATATACATGTGGGTTACCTTCTTGATAGTCGACTTATGCTTATCTGATGAACGTATTTATTTCCTTGTTTCCTTCAGAACCAATGGCCTTCCAAGAGTATTGTTGTTTTACATGGATTATACAACTTTGGGCTCAACTTGTATCATCCTTGACCATCACCTACCAGACGCCTCTTCTTCCTGACAATGTTATTTTCGACATCATGTGTAGACTCCCAGTGAAAAGTGTATCTATATGTCGAAGGGTCTGCAAAAATTGGTTAGAATTGACTTCGGAAACTGATTTTGCTCATATGCATCTTCAAAGACATTGTTCAAGTAATACCAAAAAAGTATTACTCTTGCAGTGCATTCTTATAATAAAAGAAGATAAATGGCCATATACATATCAATCTTGGTATGATAATTTTTTTATTTTGAACACAGAAGCTAAAGGGAAAAGGATTTTTCAGAAAATGCTAATCGATCTGAATAGATCAAGAAGTGCATTTCCTTTTCTTCTGGGGTCATGCAACGGTATACTTCTGTTCAGGAAACAAGTTCTTGAAGATAGCAATTATCTTTTGAACCCTACAACACATGAACGTATAAATGTAAGGTGTAATGGGAGTTCGATATGTGGGTTTTTATTTCATCCATCTAAAAAGGAGTATATGTTGCTTAATCGTGTGAACATTGTTGGTGGGATGGTTGATTATTTCTTCTTTAGTCTGGAATCAGAATCGTCAAGAAAAGTATGTACTTTCCCATATTATTCAACAAAATATTCTGCACATTCCAATGGATCTCTTTACTGGATTATTGATTACAAGTCTAGCAATGCATGTGAGAATTCTGTACTGGCGTTTAATGTGGAGAATGAAGTTTTCAGCTCTTTTCCTCATCCAGATAAACATTGTGGGCCCGAGTGCAACCGATCAAAAATGCGTGTATTAGAAAATGATGGACAGTTGTTATTTTCCCGCATACACCTTGACTATATAAATATGTGGATTTTGGATGATAATAAGAATCACATTTGGGTCAAAAGGTATGCGGTACATCTTGATTGAGATCTCACCCTTTACCCTTTCGAAGCTCATGACGGGTTTGAACCACATTGGCAGGAAATGGTGGTTTTGAGCGTTGATAATGAGGAACTATTGTTATACTGGAAAACTAGAGGACTTTTCCTGTATAATTTGCCCGAGAATAAAATCAGAAAAATCGACCTTAGGGGAACTAAGGTAAAGGAGGGGAATCTGGGATATGTTCCTTCGGCAATATCTTATGTCAAGAGTTTGGTCTCTTTGAAGGTCCCGATGAAGTTCCCAAACTCTGGCAAGTCTCCTACTTATGGACAAGTTACTATTGATTTAGTGTAATGAGTTTTGTTATTTATTTTTCATTATTTGCATTTCGGTGATTAGGGTTCCTTACCTTTTGATGGACTTTGTTGTCAAACCCTTTCAAGATTTAAGTTTTGTTTTCTACAGTCGACCATTAAATAATGTGATATATAGGATGGTGATATTTTAGTAAACATAAGTCGTAAGTGTAACCTATTCAGCGGTTATGTTCTTCGCGTCTTGTTTTCGTTTGGGATCCCCTCGCGTAAAGCAAAATGAAAAGGTTTTGCATTATGAAAGATACGCTCTCCATATCCGTATCTAAATAAGTGTCTCTTATAAAATACGTGTAATTTTAACTGACAAAATATTCATATCTTGATTGCCGAAACAAATTATTTTAAAATCTAATCACATAGTTCATGCTTAGAACTATATGGCGGAATTTTTAAAATTTTCATTTCGGCAATCTAGATGTGAATAATTCGATTATCAAAGTTGCATCTTCTTTCATATGAGACACTTATTTGGGACGGAGTGAGTAATACGTATTGAGAGTCAAACTCCATAATAAAATATTATATCTTTTTTTCTCGGATAAGCAAACTCCATGAGCAGATTGATTTAATCAAGTTGAACTTCAAGATAAACATCTTGACCAACCCTTTAAGGCTCCGTTTGACAAATGATTTCCAGGGGTGATTTTCAAAAAAATTATTTTAAAAATCAATAGGTGTTTGAAAGGTAGATTGAAGCATATTTCTAGATCAAACAATGTAAAGGATCGAAAAATAAAAAATCTGGATTTTCGTTCGATTTTTGAAACAACTTTTTTAAATATGAATTTTGACCCAAAAAAATCTTGTCAAGTCTGCTTTGTGACTTAATAAATCGTAAATAGTTTTTTTTATTTATTAATTTCACCAGGAAACTCAATTATACCATTTTTACAGAAGCAAGTGTATATAGTCAGAAGTATAATGAACCTAAAATGAGATAACGGCCTAGAAAAAATTACTTATTTCAGGACCCTTTATAAAAGTTCTATCCATATATGTTTTGATCGCCAACTCATACTTGATCTGATTTCACTTTATTGGAATTGAGCCTAATGAATATGACTATACTTTTTTTTTTCCGAAATAACTCTCATCAAATAGCACCATTTTGATATGAACCCTTAACAATAATTCGTAAAACGGGTGAGTCCATATATGCAATTGTGAGGATATTCATGCATTAGGATAATTTATGAAAGTATCTTTGAGAAACTCGAGCAATTTTAAGGGAAAATATCCAATAAGGGAAAATATCCAATGTGTACCATGTACTATGATGTTTTAACAGTCGTTACATGTATTGTATTATCAAACTTCTCAATTTCATTATTGTGCTATTGAAATTTTCACTATTTTGTTCAATTTCATCCAATTTAACGAAAAAAGATGACGTTATCTAACAATTACCGTCTGTCGCCGGGGTACTTTTGTCGATTTGCAATTCAACTATCAGTATTTCCTAGTTTGGTTAGTTAACTTTTAAATCTACCCAATTTAGTTGCTTAACTTTAAGACCTAACCAATTTAGTCATTGGACTTAAAATCGAACCCAATTCGTACATTTACAATAGAAAATTTACATAACATAAAATTTGCACCTATGTAAAGAACTAATATTTGTGTAGATATAAATATACATACATATATATATATACTAGTAATCATACCCTACGCGTTGCGTGTACAGCGTGTAATGCAATAAAAATATAGAAAATAAGTATAATTATGATATAAATATGTTGATAATATAAAAAAAAACATATTTTATGATTTAAAATAATATTTTATTGTTAAAGAGAGATAAATAGTTTTATTAGTTTTTACTTTTTATTTTTTTATTGGAGTATGGTATTATTGTAATTAATATAAAGGTGTATGGGTATTTTTAGAAAAAAGTGGCTAAATTGGGCAGCCTCATTTGAGTTGGTTTGACTTATTATAATAGAATGATTATATATATAACGTGAGAAAATAAAAATAGAAAAAGCGCATTATACGATAGGATATACATTTACACAATAATTTATTACTTATTAAAAAAAATATATTACCTTCTAATTTAAGATTATTTGCACAGTTTTTTTCTTTTATCTGATCTTTTTTAGAATATATCAACATTTAACCCATATTTCAATAGATCTTATATCATGAAAAAAATGAGATTAATAAAATAAATTTGTTTAAAATTATTTTTTCCTTCACTCTCTAGTTTCATCGTAAAATCTTTCTATGAGTGAGTGTCAAATAGTTTCTACATATATATCCCAATCTTTTTTATATCAATGCAACTCAAGTAACAAAATGCGAATTAACATTATTACTATTTTGGTATAAAATGGGTTGATTTTTCTTACTGATACACCATGTTTACGTAACAGTACTTTATATGATGTACTTTCATGAAAAGTTATCTCACAAACGTATATAGGTATTCAAAGAATGGATATCAAGATATTAATAATGTGTAACAAACTATTGAATACAAAGTTATAACTTATAGGTGTGCACGATGTTAATTGTAAAGGCCATATAGTTTATAGGCCTTGTTTGTTTGATCTAGGATTAAGGTGAGATGAGATTACTTATCCCGTGGGTCCCACAAGTTCATTGTTTGGTAAACAAATTAGGTGTGGTATTTTGAGTAACATTAATGAACTACAAATGATGGTGAAATGAGGTATTTACAAAAGGTAAGAGGGTGGTATTAAAATTCTAATCTCGTCATGATTTCTAGTACTATCCTTATCGCGATGGACTACCACAAACCAAACGAGGCCGATATGCATGGTATGATTGCAAATGATCAAAGTTCATGGGGTCATTTGCCAATCAACAGTAGTTCACATGGTTTGTTTGAGTTACCACTTGAGAAATCAGAAAACATTTGAAATATAACCAAACTCTCCTACTCAGTCTCATATTCAATTATTTTTGCTACAAAACAAAACAGAGCATATATGTTGTATACTTATATGTATATACAAACACACACAACAACGATAATGTGACGCATGGGGAGAACATGTACATGGCAAAGCTCGCCGAGCAAGCCATATTAGGCACGCCACATCAAGTCTAAAGCGTGAAATTATTAAATCCATTCTTGATAGTACCTCAGTAGTTAAATAATCAAATAGTGTATTTCATCGGAAACTATATAGGCTAATACAATAATAACACCCTCAAGAAAACGAACTCCACTATAATCAATATCCCCCTTCCCTTTTTCAAACTTCTTTTTCACTCTCTCTCATTTGTGAAACTGTTCAATTTAATTCAGCTTTGGTAGCACCTAAAATAGTCAAATGATTACATAACAGAGACCATATAGTATTTTGTTGCAATCCATATAGGCTAATATAATAATAACATCATCTGAAAATGGAACTCTATAACCAATCTTTTCCCCTCCTATCGTCCTTTCCAATTCTCTCTCCCTAAGAGCATATGGATCAATCACCATATTTGTCTATTTAGCTAAATATGTGGAAACTTTAGTCAAAATTACTTTTTTATCGCTTACCTAAGTGTATCCTTAAATTAATGAAAGATGAAATATTTTTTAAATACAAGGACAACACATCTACTTAAAATCTAATTTATTATTTCTATTTCTATTTCTTTTCACATTCTTCCATTTTCACCCAACTTTTAACTTATTTTTTTGCTCGAATAATATATTCTATTATTTTGAGGAGAAAATTTAGAGGAATTGATAGATGACACAGTGTATAATTGTATTGATAAATGATAAAATATAGTATTGCACCCTAAATTAATGAAAATAATAAAATAATTGATACGGTTGCTCTAAACGAGTTCCGAACATATATACATACACACACATACATAACACATTTATGCATATGTACCTTAAATAGTAAATTGATCAAATATAATGTACCAGATAGTATTCATTTAAAACATATGTAGACTATCCAAGCTTGATTGATTAGTTATTATGTCTTGAAACGGGTTTAAAATCAAATATCCAATTCTAGAAAATTTATACATAATAATAATACTCTCGAAAAAAGGAACTGAAATATAACCCAACTTCCCCTTTCTCACTTTCCCTCCTCAACCGCCTTTTCCCATTCTCTCTCCCTAGAAACCAGATATGAGCAAACAAGACATACCAACACTTAGATGCGAAATTGCTCGATTTAGTCTTGATAGTACCTCAAATAATCAAATACAAAGGAGCATATAGTATTCATTAAAAATCTATAAAGTAATATAATAATAACATTCTCGAAAAAATAACAGAAATAATAACCAATATTTTCCCCGCCCACTTCCCATCCCCCTCTCTCCTCCTCCTCCATCTACTTTTCCTATTCTCTAAGGTGTGAAATTGCTAAATCCACTCTTGATAGTACCTTAAATAGACTAATGATCAAATGTCATGAACCAGATTATATCTCATAGGAAACTATATAGGCTAATACAATAATAACACCCTCTAAAAAAAAAAAAAAAAAGGAACTCCAATATAACCAATTTTTTCCCCTCCTTTTATCCTCACTCCCTTTCCTCTTTCCCATTCCCTCTCTCTCTACAAAACCAGATCTGAGCATATATACATACGGATACATATATATAATTAGCTAGAAATATAATTAACAACGATGTCGACGGCGCGTGAGGAGAACGTGTACATGGCGAAACTCGCCGAGCAAGCCGAGCGTTACGAGGAGATGGTCACCTTCATGGAGAAGGTCACCGCGGCGGCAGACGGCGGCGAAGAGCTCACTGTCGAGGAACGCAACCTGTTATCGGTCGCGTACAAGAACGTGATCGGAGCTCGTCGTGCCTCGTGGAGGATTGTGAGTTCGATCGAGCAGAAGGAGGAGTCGAGGGGGAATGAGGACCATGTGGCGGCGATTCGAGAGTACAGGTAATTATTACTATATGGTGTAATTGGAGGAATAAGGATTCTGATAATATATTTACAAATTTTTGTATATATATATATGTGTGATTATTGCTATTCTTGTATTGTATGTAATTGGAGGAATGTGGATTGTGCTTATAGATTTACGTATTTGTGTATTTATCTGTTATAGATTTACATAATTTTGTATATATGTGTGTGTTTATGGGGAGGATATGAGTAATGTTAATAGATTTATGTATTTGTGTGCTTGTGTTGTTTGTAATTGGGGGAATCAGGATTGTGTTAATTAATTTACGTATTTGTGTATATATAAACGTGAGATTATGTGAAGGAATATGAGTAATGTTAATAGATTTACGTATTTGTGTATATATATATGTGTGTGATTATTGCCGTGCTTGTACTGTATTATCTATTATGTAATTGGAGGAGTCAGGATTGTGTTACTAGATTTACGTATTTTTGTATATATAGATATAGATGTGTGATTATGTGGACGAATGAAGATTGTGTTTATAGATTTACGCATTTGTGTTTATATAAATGTGGGATTATGCAGAGTAATACGAATTGTGTTTATAGATTTACATAATGTTCTATATATATATGTGTCATTATGTGGAGGGATGAGGATTGTGTTTATAGATTTATGTATTTGTGTGTATATATAGATGTGTGATTATGTGGAGGAATAAGGATCATGTATATAGATTTACGTATTTTTGTATATATTTGTGTGCGAAATTATTGTTGTGTACGTGTATTCTTTAAATGAGGAGGAATGAGGATTGTGTTTACAGATTTATGTATTTCTATATATATTTATATAGATATGTGATTATGTGGAGGAATGAGGATTGTGTTTATAGATTTACATATTCGTGTATTTCTAAATGTGGGATTATGTGGAGTAAAATGAATTGTGTTTATAGATTTACATAATTTTGTATGTATATGTGTGATTATGGGGAGAAATATGAGTAATCTTAATAGATTTACGTATTTGTGTACATGTGTGTGCTCGTATTGTATGTAATTGTAGGAAGAAGGATTGTGTATATAGATTTATGTATTTGTGTATATATGTGTGATTATGTGAAGGAATTTGAGCAATGTTAATAGATTTACATATTTGTGTGTGTATATGTGTGATTATGTGGAGTAAAATGAATTGCGTTTATAGGTTTACATAAGTTTGTATATATATGAATGATTATTTGGAGAAATATGAGTAATGTTAATAGATTTGCGTATCTGTGTACATATGTGTGCTGCTATTTTATGTAATTTGAGTAATCAGGATTGTGTTAATTAATTTACGTATTTGTGTATAGATGTGTGATTATTGTTGTATACTCAATGTCTGCCCAGGTTTGTTTAGATTTATGTATATGTATGTAGGACATGGTGTTCCAAATTATACTTTTTTGTATAATTAGGCTAACACTACCTTGTTTTCTTAATAAATCATTGATTTATTTTCCATTTTTTTTTAATAATCACTAATTCTGCTTATTTATAACTTGAAACCAAAAACAATGAAGAAAATACGCATTTATATATATTTTTTGAATAATCTCTCTTTAAAATGCCAAATAAAAAATCAAATCCTCAAATTGTTATAAAAACGTGAAAATAAAATAAAAATTAAGTAATTATTAACAAAATGATGAAATCATTGACTTTGTTAAAAAATTTAGAATTTTCTAACATTTTATTAATGAAAACAAGGTATAGTTAGTCTAACTATACAAAAAAGTATAGTTATTGTGGTTGTGTAGTTAGATTGTGTGTAT
The DNA here is from genome assembly GCA_963682055.1 of Primula veris. Classification (NCBI taxonomy): domain Eukaryota; kingdom Viridiplantae; phylum Streptophyta; class Magnoliopsida; order Ericales; family Primulaceae; genus Primula; species Primula veris. The sequence continues at coordinate 21,005,672 of OY821743.1, read as the reverse complement.
GTGGAGGGATGGGGATTACGTACATGGATTTATGTATTTGTGTATATAAGCTCAACAGTCATGTTATATTCATCTTCAAATTTCTAATACAGGTCGAGGATCGAGACGGAGCTTGACGGGATTTGCTTGGGGATTCTGGGGCTGCTTGATGGGAGGCTGGTGCCTGCTGCGGCGAGCGGGGACTCAAAGGTGTTTTATTTGAAGATGAAGGGAGATTATCATAGGTATCTGGCGGAGTTTAAGACTGGGGCGAGTAGGAAGGAGGCGGCAGAGAGTACGCTTAATGCTTACAAGGCTGCACAGGTTTGTTTAGATTTACGTGTATGTATGTATGTATTTGTATGCATGTGTGTGATTATTATTTTATTGGCTGTATGTGGATTGTGTAGGAATGGGGATTCTAGAAATTACTAGTTTTTTAGTAGATGCAGAAGAGAAACTGTATTATAGGGGATATTTACAATATGGTAAATGGTACATGACACTGCTTAAGAGATAGTTGGCTATAGATTTACCTATGTGTACATACACGTGTGTTTATTGTTCTGTAAGGCAGAGAAATGGCATGAATTTACAGATGTGTCTATGTTTGTGTTCTTGTTGTGTTTCTCGTATGTTGTGTGATGTGAATATTTGCAAAACTAGATACCAGATCTAAAACTTTACCATTGTGAAACAGAAACGAGAAAAGGCAGCAACAACAAAAAAAAATTGTTAAAAAATTTAAGATTTATTGGAGTAAATAGTACTTGACACTGCTTGAAGTTACAGAGCTGTAGTTGCCAGATCGAGAAAATAGAGTATTCTAAGATAGGAAAATTCTAAAAATTAATGTGGCATGTCGAGAGAACTCCCAATGCATAGTATACAGATCTAAAAATTGGAGTTTTACTTGGCAGAGACGAGAAAAAGTAGTGTTGGGAATATTAATAATCGAGTAAATTATGTGATACTGCATTACTGCTTGAAGTTAGGAAGCTATTATTTTCAGATCTACGACCAGGTCTGGAGTTAGAGACATTTACTAGCTTTTACATTAGCAATTTGTAGTTTACAGATCTAAAAGTTAAGAGTTATAGTAGGCTGAGACAAGAAACAGTAATTTTGGGAATTTAATAATCGAGTAAATAGTATGTGACACTGCTTGAAAGTTGGAAGCTATAATTTTCAGATTAATGTCCAGATCTGGCGCTAGAGGAGTAAATATTTGGTTGACCAGGTCTCCCAAAATCTGGTGATCCCAACCAATAAAACACAAGTAAAAGATTAAGGAACTCTTGTGGGGCCTACCCTAAATTAAAAATAAAATATTTATCTAAAATCCTATTGGCCGGGACCATTATTTTAGTAGATGGACCTGGACCGCTCAATATTTTTCCGGCGCTAGAGGCATTTACGATCAAGGTTCTAAGATGAGCTAAGCAGGGTCATAATTTGCAAGTATTTTCAATGACTACAAGGCTGGACAGGTATACAAGATTACTTAATGACTTGATGTGTATATATGTGTGTGTGCTTGTTGTTGCGTACATGTGGAGGATTGTATCTTTTGATGTTGTGTGATGTGAATTATTATGACCATAGTTGTTGGATCTTTAACTATACTATTATGAAACAGAAACGAGAAAATGCAGCAATAGTAAAATTGAGTAAGAAATTACGACACTGCCTGAAATTAATAGTGGAGTAAATAAGTATTTAACACTGCTTGAAATTAGCAAAGATGTAGTTGCCAGATGTAGAAAATAGAGTATATTACAATACAGAAATGAGAAACGGTATGGTGTGCAGGGATATCGATATGAGTATAGACTCTAGAGTATATGACACTGATTAAAAATAGCAAATTTTAGCACTGCTTATGATACGTAAACAAAAAGCGGTAGTAAGGATTTTGACGATGCTGTCATATCTAAAATAGATACTTTTATGATACTGTAATGAGAAACATTATTGTCTCCAATGATATGTGTAATCAAATCAATTACGCATGGCGCTGCTTGAATTTAGCAAGCTATGAGGAGTGGTTATAATATATTGTCGAGTGACATGATTGTAGTGATGTTGCGATTGCTTAAAACTTAAAAGATTTATAAAGTATTTATTGAACATATTTGTTGCTTGTCTTTGGGAGTTTCCTAGTTTTAAGAAATTTTTCTTGAAAGTACCTTTGAACTGTGATTACAAGGTTCCAAAGTGAAACGTTTTAGTTCTGGAAGCGCGTTTCCCTGTTGAGAGGTTACTATGACGATGATGTACGCATTTGTTGATGTTACCAGGTTTTAGTTGAGTAGTAATGTGATAAAGCTGGTAAAGCTCTAAGAAGTTATGGTTACATATAGGCTATTAATAAATTACTTGTAACGTGAGATAGGTTGCACAATTATTAAGTTAGGTTAGTGATACTGAGACGATGTTTGTTCTTTTAAAGTTTATTTTTTTGTCATGTAGAATGCGTCAAATTCTTACACTACCTTGTACTTTGACTTGTTGCGATTGATTATCATGTACCATTCAACTATTTCACATTGTCATTTATTGTTCAAATTACTTGCCAACATGGCATTAAAAACATGAGCTCATATCTACCTCTACGGTCACCTAAGATCCAAAGAATCCTAATAGAACTAGCTTGGGGTTTCTTAGAAATTTAGGCAACATGAGCAGGTGTTTTTGGTTACTTGACGGGGATAAGTGGAATTGATTTCAATTGAGAAATTTGAATAATGTGGTGTTCGGTGAAAGAAATTGCACAATGTAACGGTCGGTAATATGTGGTGATCATCTACAGACTACAATTAGCACTTTTTTGATTTGGCTTTTTAATGAACTCTATTTTTGTATGCCAAGGTTTTGTTTTCCTTTATAATTCTTAGCACAACTAATATCCTGTTGAATTTGTTATTCATGTAGTGTATTTGTTGTTTTGATAGATTTCTTAATTAGTTTCAACTTTGATTTGGCATTTGTCCCAAACTTTTCCCCCCATGAAAATTACATAAATGGATCCTGAGTGTGTACTTTTTTAGAGGAAAAAAACTGCCTTCTGCTGTATGGTTAAAGTATCCACGACTTAAATTTGAAGTCACATTTCAGCTTATAATTTCTTGCTTGCATCAAGTGTAGTTTTTTTTTTAAGAAAACAGTAACTTTGCTCTTTAGTAAGTTTAGAAAGATTTTAGCAGGTGGATTGATATGGTTTTATGATGTTTGTAGAGTTTGCAAAAGTTATGGATTAATCATTTGACCTTGGTTGGTTGTAAGTCTAAATTACTAGTATTTAACTTTTCGTTTCCCATTTTCTGCTATTTTATATTCCAGGATATTGCGAATGCAGAACTTGCTCCCACTCATCCCATCCGACTTGGCCTTGCTCTCAACTTCTCCGTGTTTTACTATGAAATCTTGAACTCCCCTGACCGTGCTTGCAATCTTGCCAAACAGGCAAGTGTTTTGACGTGACACGTTGTCTGTAAAATAATTTGTCAAATTATGTGGTTGAAGTCTAAAAGTCGTTTTAATTTCACTGTCATACCAGGCTTTTGATGAAGCAATTGCTGAGTTGGATACGCTGGGAGAAGAGTCTTACAAGGATAGCACACTGATCATGCAGCTTCTTCGCGATAACCTTACTTTGTGGACCTCAGACATGCAGGTATATTAATAATAGAACTGATATCATATGACTGATCAGTAGTTAATCTTTCCATGGGAGAACCTGTCTTCTTTAGTAAGTGACTGTTTGTGATAAAAAAACATTCAACGGAGTGCTTCTACAAACCAGACCCTTTTCCTCACATCGCACCTCACAAATAATGGTCTTCAGTTTTGTTCTGCAAAAACATTTCAATTTTTGTTGATGAGATAAGAATTCCCACTTTTTAGTTATGATGAAGATGTCACTCTTGTTTTTTTCTTAAGGCTAATAACATTTCTATATTTAGTATATAAATGTAGAATTTTCTCTGTATTGCTGGTGCATATTTTTTTAGAGAACAACTCGTAAGGCTAATAACATACTAGCTTTGCTATCTTTTACAGAACAACTCGTAAAATATTTTTATGTCGTCTTTGGAACCTGCCTTTATTTCTTTAATCTGCAATTTGAAACTTGGTACTTTTTGTTGATGTTATAATGAAAACTGTTTGTGGTTATGGTGCAGGATGATGGTACCGACGAGATTAAAGAAGCTCCCAAGCCTGATGAGGAGCAAAAGTGAGGAGCTTGCTTACCCTCAAATTGCTACCTCACTTCTCTATGGTTGTTTTTTTCAGGAGCAAGTGTTGGTCATCAAATTTGTTGCTTATTTGACTTTTTTATTAGAATTGTTATTGGTCTTGCATTAAAACTTGGGAGTCCTGGATATTATAATTTCCCTGATTCTGGTTTTAGTTTATCTGGGTAATGAATGTTTGTTCCGAACGAGATTCTTGTTTCTGCAGTTGGTAATCTATAATTCTCCTGTTTTATGCTAGTTTCATTGCAATGCCTATGAATTTATTTATGCACTGGAATTGTGCATGTTTAGCAAAAGTTCTTTTAGTGGAGGATTTCCATTACGAGTCTTGACTGGAATGAATCAATAAACTTTCACAAGGCTTGTTTGTGAGGGCATGTTCTTACTTCTTTATCAAATTTGTACAAATAATAAAAGTCTTGGTGAAAGCTTGCATCAGATTAATGGTTACCTTGATTACATTGACCTTTCAAGTTAAGCCCCTCTTATTGACTGAGTGACCTATATAGTTTGATTTTTGTTTTTGAACTATTTCTGAGGCACGGCTACATTTGATCTTGAAAAATGACTTATTTGTTTTATACAGATTTTGGCTGTGAACGAGGATGTCGGAAGACCCGGAACGACAAGCAGATAAATATCTTTTCAGAATCTGAACAAGTAAAAGTTTATCAAGCTAAACGGTTGTTTTGTGAATCGTGAGAAACTGACAAGAAATATTAAAATATAACAAGCATGATTAAAGCCGGATGAAAAATACCCTTACACAGCTAACTTCAAGTGATTTACGGACAGAAGTTCCAATTTCCCTTTGATTCTATAACTTTCAGCTAAGCGACTTTTGGGTTTTAAAACTTTCAACTAAGTGAACCACCAACTAATTGTGAAAATTTGTCTGTCAAGTTGCATAAACAGAAAAGGGATTTTTTCAACTAAAGATCATATATGTGCCTCAACTTGGATGCCTATTACTATTCTGAAAATTTTTATAATGAGTTCTTGTTTTGGGATAACTAATTTAATGGTTCAAACTTCAAATAGAGCAACTGTATCAGTTTCCTTACATTTTTTCTCATATTTAAGTTAATTAGCATCACTTTTATATTTTTAGTGTAACAGTTTAACTTTATACATTTTTCAGATTTCTTATCAAATTTATTATCGTAATTAAATATTACTATATTTTAATATACTTATATCAATTTTTTTCAACCCAAATTAATTTAATAGAGCAACCACATTAAATAATTTACAAGTTTTCTCTTATTTAAAATAAAAAAGTGCACTTTTACAACTTATAAGTAAACGTTTTGGTTTATACAAATTATCAGCTTTTTTATCAATTTATCTATCAAAACTATAAAACTCATCTTTTTGTTATTTTATTAATTTATATGTGAAAAGTACAAATAAATGAGAGAGAATAAGAAAAAAGTAAGAGATATAAATTATTATTTTAATTATAACACAGCATCTTGATCCTTTATATTTGAGTGATATTTGAGTTCATGTAAATTTAAGATAATGGATAAAAAAAAATAATGCGTGTATAATTTTACAACAATCTCTTTATATTTAAGGTAAATAAGTCATATAAAAGAACTGATCGGCCTACTCTTATGGACGTAAATAAGCCAGTACTCAAGTTAATCAGTAATATTTTGGCTTTATTATTCAATTCTGGAAGGTGTATAAAGCCAAGGCATCTTCCTACTTAAAAAACTGACACTGATCAATGTCATAATCATGATCTATAATTATTTACAACCGGATAATCATATAAAATCTTGTATGACATCACATATCAGATTCGGTGTAGTTAAATAATACATATTCCAATGAGACCTTAACAGCTTAACTACCAATCTTGAAATAAAACTTAAAAAAGAAGTAGCTTAACTACTATTTCGTTTTAAAAAAGAAGTAGCTTAACTACTATTTCGTTTTCGTTTCGTTTAGTTTTTTGAGATTTTTGTTATCGTTTCGTTTTTGTGACGAAACATAAAATGTTGTTTCGTATATGAAAATTTTGTTTCATTTTGTGTCATGAACATATTTTATACTATATGAGTTTTATTAATTCATATATCTAATATAATAGACTATTGATTTATGATTAATACATCGTACCTACCACTTTTGAACTTTAATTCTCACGAGATAGCTATTATAATTTACAATCCTCTTATATAACACTTTTTCATACTATATAAACTAAAAAAAATCTAATTTCATAAAAAAACAGAAAATATATCTCTCCCTCCCTCCCTCATAAATAAAAACAATCACAAAAGATTATAAAAAATGATAACAAAAAAAAACAAAAAAATCAAAAAAATCATAAAAAATTATAAAAATCATAAAAAATCATAAAAATCATAAAAAATGAAAAAAAACAAAAAAAAAACAAAAAAATTATAAAAAATGAAAAAAATCACAAAAAATTATAAAAAAATCACAAAAATCACAAAAAAAAATATAAAAAATGAAAAAAATCACAATTTTTTTAAAAAATTACAAAAAAAATATAATTTTTTTTTGTCAATATACCCAGTTTTTTAACTTTAAAGTAAAATATATGCACTTTTTGTGCTGAACTATATGCACTTTTATTGAAGTTTATGCATTTTCGACTGTATTATATGCACTTTCGACTAAACTAGATACACTTTCAGCTGAATTATATGCACTTTCAGCTGAACCAGATGCACTTTTAGCTGAACCAAATGCACATTTTACATAACTATATGCACTTTTATTAAACTATATATACTTTTGGCTGAACCATATGCACTTTTGGCTGAACTATATGCACTTTTAGCTGAACTAGATACATTTTTAACAGAACTATATGCACTTTTATTGAACTATATGCACTTTCAACTATACTATATTCATTTTTGACTAGACTATATGCACTTTTGACTTAACTATATTTACTTTCGACTAAATTAGATGCACTTTAAGCTGAACCAGATGTATTTTCAGCCGAACCAGATGCACTTTTAGTTGAACTATATGCATACTCACTTTTATTGAACTATATTTACTTTCGACTGAATTGTATGCACTTTCAACGGAATTAGATGTACTTTCAGCTGAATTGAATGTAATTTCGACTCAATTTTATGCACTTTCGACTAACTATATGCACTTTCGACTGAACTATATGCATTTTTATTGAACTATATATGCTTTTGACCGAACTATATGTACTTTCAACTGAACTGGATGCACTTTCAGCTCATTTAGATTAAAAAAAAATGCATATTTTCATGAAAAAACCACTTTTTGTATAAAAAAAATTCACTTTTTGATGGAAAAGGTGTTTTTTTGATGAAAAAACAGCTTTTTCGGTATAAAAAGTGTTATATCGACAAAAAACTTATATTTTTTTGTAATTTTTTAAAAAGTTTGTGATTTTTTTGATTTTTTATAATTTTTTTGTGATTTTTTTAATAATTTTTTGTGATTTTTTGTGATTTGTTATGATTTTTGGGTTTTTTTTTTGATTTTTGTGATTTTTTATAATTTTTTTGTGTTTTTTTTTATTTTGTTGTAATTTAAAACAATTTTTTTAGGTTTGTAGAGAGATAAAATATGTCTGTTATATTTTGGTTTGTATGAACTTTTAGTAAATAAACTAAATAATTAAAAAGTGGTATTTATGAGAAATATGAACTTATCAACATATATAGGAGGAATATAAGTTGATATGATGTAGTTGTATGGAATTCCCCCATTGATTTATTAATACAAATATATATATATATATATATATATATATATATATATATACAAATAAATATATATATATATATATATATATAAATTCATATTTTATAATATATAGGAAACCGAAATTTAGATATAAATTCATATATTTATATATATACTATTGTATATATATAAATGTTAAACGAAACCGAAATTTCAGGAAACGAAGTGTATATTTTTGTTTATTATCATTTTATTTAATAATGATCCAAACTGATCACAACAAAACGAACATAAAAAATTTCACTAAAGTTTGGCCTCATTCTCACCCCTGCTCATGACCACAACAAGTTGATGCTATTAAAATTTGTAAAAGTCCACCACAAGATTGCAGTAGGTTCCCCTTCTAGTATAGCCTTTATAACAAGTAACAGAGAAAGACAAAAGTAAAACATAGAAAAACGAAAAAAAAAAAAAAACAAGGCTTTAAAAACTGCAAAAACTTCAATTTCAGAACCCAAATATGTCCAATATTTGCATATAAACCAAAATCTGAACAAAAGATATACCGCAACGAAACCAACCACTTCATTTAGCCCTAATCACACATCCAACCATTTTCTTTGAACCCTGTGACCTCGAGTGGTCATAGTTCAAGGAACTGAATACTTTTTCTTCAACTTGAGGGTTCCTACATTAAAATCGAACAAGTACAACAATGTTAACTATTTTTCATGAAATAAACGCTTTACATTTCCGAGCAAAGACAATACTTCAGACCTATTGAAGAGTTAATACCTTTCTTCAGGAATGCCAAGTTTACTAAATGTTTATTATAGAAATTTACGTTCTCAATATCAATGCTCATTAAATAGTCATTGATGAAAAGCAATCCTTCAAAACGATGTTACAGAAAAAATGGTATTAGGAAAAAGATTGCGTTGTTACAAAATAATAGGTCTCTATGTACTGGTTGCTGGAGATGCATATATGTCGAAAATATATAGAATAAAAATGACAGACCATCAATCAAAAAATTATTTTATTTAAAATTGAATATGTGGGCTGAATGCAAAATTTAGATTGTATAGCATAATTAATTAAAGTTGCTGAACTACATGGGTGGTATTGCAAACCACCAAATAACATAGGGGTTAAATGCATTCTACCCTAAAGAACCCCTATAATGATATTTCCCATACTTGTAGTCTTTTTTAAATTTTGCCATCCTAGTTGTTTGACTTACTGTGTGTATTGCTTTTATAAGGACTTGAACAGAACCACTAGACATTGTCTACCAACAGAAACAAGAGACATTGTAAAATGGATACCAATAACTCATCAGAAATGCCAGGGAAACCAATTAAATGCAAAGGTTAATGTTACACAAATTCAAAAAGCATGTTTATTAGAAATTTTCTTATAACATGTTACTGATATAAGTGAATATTGGTGTTTCTTCTATAGCTGCAATATGTAAAGCTCCTGGTGAGCCACTTATTATAGAAGAAATTGAAGTGAGTCCTCCTAAAGCTTGGGAAGTTAGGATCAAAATCATTTGCACATCCCTTTGTCATTCAGATGTTACTCTATGGAAGTCAAAGTTTGTAAGTCCTTATTTCCCAATACTAGTTACATATGCATCAGGTATATATTTAAGAAATACTGTACTTTAGTAGAAGTAGAATATCCATCAGACATGGAATGATGGAAATGGAACAATGTAAAACCATCAAGATTTTTTTATAGTTACAGTTGCACCATTTCAATTTTTATATTTTCAAATAACATAAACACTTACGATCCCCAACACCCCCTCCCTATTCTCATCTCCAGCCATATATTACCATTCCATATCCGGAAGATATACAGAATACTTTTGTTTAGTGTCGAAGGGTCGTATGCATTTTGTAATATCACAAGAAAGTACAACTTTTTTTCTTAGATTATCTCTGAGAACTTTGGAGCTTTTGTTATATTTTCTACTTGTAAGTACATACTAAGTTAACATATCTAATATCTGATTCGAAATAATTTCATATTTAGTTTGTTTTATTTGTAAATTGCAAGAAACTGATACTATTAATTAGATGAAAAAGGTAAAGCATGAGCAAGACGGATACTAACTGATAGGCTGTCCGGCCTTCCTGGTGCAGTTCAAACTTCAAACTGATAATAGTAACTGTTTGACTGTGAATTTGATTTAATCTAGTCCAATCTAAACCGTTAATACCAATATTTTCGATAACTAAAATAAGAGGCAGCTAAAGCTAAACTGTATTCGTATAACATTGTCAAATCCTTAAATTCATATCGCATTCATCTGCATATTTATGTGCTGTAATTTTCCTTCAATATAAGGAAACTAAAGCCAGCATATTATAAAACTCAAAATCCTAGTATAGGAACCAGGATTAAATTGAGGGAAGAGCTGAAACTCGCATTTTCCCTAAACATGGTCGCTAAAGTATATGTTACAGAGATTTATACCAAACTTTTGCGAGAATGGGAGTGATTATATATTCTTGTGTCCTCACCTGATTCCTCCTCTGTTCTAATCGCAGCACAGTTATTAATTAAAGCTCTCGTTTTACAATTACACAGGGACCTTATGCTGCCAATCCGAAAATTCTTGGCCATGAAGCTATTGGGTAAAATCCTCTTAATCTACCAATGCATATGTAATTACATGGTCTCTCTCTAAGATATTGCATTTTCACATTTTCAGTATCGTTGAGAGCGTGGGAGAGCATGTGGTGGAGCTAAAAGCGGGGGACATAGTGTTGCCATTTTTTCTACCCGATTGTGGAGATTGTAATGATTGTATATCTTCTAAGAGCAACATGTGTACGAAATATGCTTTTCATAATGGAATGCCTAGGGATGGGACTAGTAGGTTTAAGGACATGACAGGTGGAGACGTGTATCACTCCTTATTCGTATCTAGCTTTTCCGAGTACACGGTGGTTGACGTGGCGAATGTCGTGAAAATTGCAAGTGAAATCCCAGTTGACAAGGCTTGTTTGCTAAGTTGCGGAGTTAGCACAGGTAATTTTTAAAAAAAACATATTCAAATTCTTAATAAAGATTTAGTACAAAATCATTATTTTGTAGTTTGTACACTACCCTTATTTAGTTTACGTTTTAACTCCTTTTCTCTTTTTATCTCCCACTCTCCCCCACAGGCCACATCTATCAAAATTCAAATACCATAGCTATCTCTTTAATTCTCTTTCCCTTTAATGTTTATGCTGCCTCAATCAATCAATCAATCTCCCCCATGAAAAATGTTCGTTACTTTTTTAAAATAATCATCATTTTAAATATATCAAGAAGCCACCCAATTCTTCTATATTTTTGAAGAAAATAAAATTACATAGTCTATATTTAATAATGTGTATTTCCGTGCCAAAAAGTTTTCCGTTATTTAAGCATTTTGTATTTCAATTGTTATTTTGGAGTTAGGTTTTTAGTTTTTTTTATAGTTTATCATTCGTCGTTATTTATATTATTTCGGATTTTTTTATGCTCCGTGATGCTATATATTTTATCTCATTGATGTTTTGGGTTGCTCGTGGTTCTTCACATTTTTACTTGTGTAATAATATTTGTTGCTCTAGGATGCTTTAACTAATTTCCATGTTGCTATACGATGCTCTTTTATTTTCTAGTTTGTTATTATCGTTATTGATTTTCCAATTGTCTGTTTGATTCTATCTTTTTTCTCTTCTTTTTTTTGTACATCCTTGTTTTATTTTTTTATTTTTTATTTTTTATTGTCTTTTGATTTTAAAAAAGAATTAACATTATTTAGTTTAAATTTTGAAAACACCAATATTATGGGGAGGAGAGAGAATATGGAGATATCCTAGTGGAGGGTTATTTTTTTACATCCGAAATTAATGTGTATCTGATCTTAAACAATAAATACATATTTGGGTTTTTCTATAATAAGATGATAACATCGTACCAAACACAAATTTTCCCTTAAAATAAACTTGAAGGGTTTAATATAACAAATACTACTATTAATATCCGTCACTTACCATTGGTTAAATCATATCGAATTAAGATGGAATGTCAAATATTTATGTGCGTGTCTTATAAAATTTGAAAAGGCTAACCACGGTTATTATTATTTTCTTCTTTGTTCAGTTGGCATTTCGTTATATAATTGAGAAAAAGTTGATTAGCCAAACAAACCTCTCAAGAAAAAGGGAGTAGAAGTTGCTATTTGATTAGTCGTTGAACTTAAACTGGACAATATAAATTAATGTTAAATTGGCAAGCTTTTGTATAGCTGCAGCTTTAAAAATAAAATAAAAAACTGGATCTGCTCAAGGCTTAGCTTATTACTTCTAGATTTTTCAGCTCGGAAATAAAAATGATTTTACGAGGAGCAACCATGTTCACTGCAAGATTTTAAGAAAAATAAAGTTGAACTTCAAAGCCAGAAGCATTATACCTGGTGCACAACTTTACGGATGACAAAAGAATAAAGATAGTGTGCGATTGCAGGACTTAGTGCAGTATGGAAAGTTGCAGGGGTAGAAAAAGGATCCACTGTGGCAATCTTTGGACTTGGTTCGGTTGGACTTGCGGTAAGTAAGCACTAGTTTGGCAGTGTTTTTAAAAAAATTAAAATTTTATTTTGTAATTTTTTTTAACTATAATAGAAACAATTGAAATTGTGAACCTCCTTTAGTTTCATTTTACAACGATTTTTCGAAAAGATAATCACAGATTTAGGTTGATGTAACAGGTCGCTGAAGGAGCCAGGGTGAGTGGAGCCTCAAAAATCATAGGAATTGACTTAAATTCTGAAAAGTTCGAACTTGGTGAGTCTTGAATAGTTAGCTTCTTCTTTTTTTTGGTCAAAATCTCTAGAAAATGGGGCTTTTCTTATCCAATAACCATTTGCAGGCCAAAAATTTGGAATCACACACTTCGTTAATCCTAAAGAACATCCGGAGAAACCGGTTAGCCAGGTTGTTATTCTGATATCTTCTATTTTCTTCAAGTTGAAAAGCGCTTTTATCTAGAATTTCTTTTTAAGTTCCATTATTTTATAGGTAATAAAAGAAATGACCGATGGGGGAGCTGACTACTGCTTTGAGTGCATCGGGTTGTCTTCCTTGATGCAAGATGCGGTGAATAGCTCTCGCCAGGTTTATCTAGCTACTTCTCATTCAGTTTTAAACAGCTGTAACATAAATACTAAAATAGCAGTTATTATTGATTTAAAAAATTATTGTTGTAGGGATGGGGGAAAACAATAATATTGGGAGTGGAGATGAGTGGGTTGCCTCTAAGTGTGTCTCCTCATGATGTCCTCGGAGGTAAGACAATCATCGGGTCCATGTTCGGAGGTGTTAAGGCCAAAACAGACATTCCTCTTTTGGCACAAAAATATTTAGACAAGGTAAATGCGTCTATGGACTCTTGTTTTGAAATAGTAATTATTCAAAAGAAAAAATGGTATTTACGATTTCACTCCTACCAAATTTTCTTATATCCCTTTTTTACCTACAAACATTTTACATCTTGATTAATTGAAGCTTTCAAGTAATTAAACTGGTATATTGTGCTTGAGAAAATGCTGGATTCGCCGAGCTTAAACTTTTTGCTTTTCAGACATTAGAGCCACGATACTTGACTTTTGAGATGGCCAATCTTACACTGCGATTTCTTAACAAAAACTTAAGACAAATGTGCTACATCTAAAAGAATGCAAATAAATATGTGCATTATAATAGTCGACGAATTATGAGATTAATCTTGGCTAACTACATAATATTCCACAATATTGTTAATGTCACAGGAGGTTAACTTGGACGGCTTCATAACACATGAAATCAACTTTCAAGATATTAACCAAGCTTTTGATTTGCTCGTTCAAGGAAAGAGCCTTCGATGCATCATATGGATGGATAAGTAGATGGAATATTTGTCACTCTTTAAAATTTCTTTACTACTATATCTTGGAGGAGTAAAATAATAGTATATATGTTTACCTTGAATGTTCAGTATCAACAATAATTTGAATGATGAAGCAGTTGTTCCAGTGATTTTATCGTACAAAATTGTTTAAAAATTGATTGTGCATTTCATGTGTAGCGTTTACTTTTACTTTCATTACTGTAAGACAACCATGTACTAAAGTACTATTTATTTGGGAAACTGGAGCAAAAAAACAAGTTTTAGTACAATGAAAACTGATAGTTATGATTTATGCCAACATTGAGAAAAGCTATTTAAAGTTCAAATTCGATTGGGAAAGAACTCCCCATCCTATAGGTAGGGAGGAAATTTCACTTTTGTATTAATTTATGAATTGCACATTTCACTCTATTTTCTCCGGAAAACGACTAAAAGCAATTTCATTCTATGTACTACCCACCTCCACTCTAAGTCGCAGCTTCCGTAGCTAGCCGACTTAATTCGTTGTATCTTTCCTCACATTACCATATCATTCACCAAGTTACGTGAAAATGTTTCTTTAAATGGTCTTACTATTTCACTTTCACAGATTTATTTTGTAGTATTTCATCTTTGAGAACTATTATATCATCTTGGAACATCCTTTTAACTTTACATCAGTCACCAATATTTTCCTGTTATCAACTGGAGTAAATGAGTACTAATAATTTAGTATAGGACTAAAGCAAAATAATTTCTCTAAAAAGTGGAGTATATAAGAATTCCAACAAAGTTTTCTTTCAATTGGAACAAATATAAATATATGTAACAAAGAAAAAGAAATATAATTAGGTACATTCCTGATAAAACCATAACTTTGGTCGGTCGCGTTAGGCTTTTCAACAATGATATAATAGTAAATCAACTGTGAATAATGGACACTTCCTGATCTTTATTATTGTTCGGATTATTATCCTTATTCGGACTATTACACTTGCTCGGATTAGTATTTCGGTTTTACAATTGTGCTCGATATGACTATTTAATCTCTCGTCTTGATCTTTCTCCCCTTTTATTCGGTGCTCGGCTTTGTCTTTTCTCGGTTTATTTCTTGAAGTGGTGTGTGTTGATTAGTTTCTCTCTTTTCTCAACTTCTCTCTATATTTTTTGGATAGATTTTCTGGTCCTTTTCTAGGAGGGGTAGTTGGCTATTTATAGGCAACTATGCCTTCTAGGATGTTGACAAATGTCTTCATCCCAGGGGTTTTTCAGACATGGGTCCCCATTTGATTGGGCTTGGGCTTTTGATAGTAACACCTCAATTCCTATAAAAAGTATGAGACGACCCATTTAAGCGTTGGATACCCATTTATAAAGTGGGTTGATTATTACCCGAATAGAATATTCGGGTCTAATTTTTATGTCCTATCAAGTGCTCCCTGACTTCCTCGGCGTGGTTTCCATGTCGGGGGAGTCATGTTCGGTTTGTCGAGAACGTTACTTCGGTCTTGTCTTTCCCAATGCTTCATCGAGAAACGCAATAGACTCATGACGGTTCCCTGGGGGGCACATTTAATGTTTCCTATCCTAATATCTTTCTTCGAGAAAAACTCCTATAAAGGGGTGTGCTCCATCCATAATTAGGCATTTTACTACTAATTTGCTCGTGACATACTTCTTCAGGTTATACTGGTGAGAGCTCCTTTAATTATATTTCATATTTAGAAATGGAAATCAAGAAATCTCGTACCGCGAATAAGAAACTCGTGGCCAAGGTTTCAGACTACAAGAAAAGGTTGTCTGACATGGATTCTGATCATCATGTGACGATGGCCGATCGGGATTGGGCTTACGAGCATATAAAGAAGCTCGAGGCTAATCTGGCTAAGCAGAAGGCAGCAAAAAGGGCCTATAAGCTTGCCTTCAAGGAGTTGCATGCTCGGTCTAAACCGAGTTCGGATGACGATGAAGAAGGCTCTTCCTCGAAATAATTAGTTTTTTGCGATTTCTGTTGTAATTTCTTTTGAATGGGGAGTCTTCTCCTCAGTTGTAATCGAAGTTTTTGAAATTAATAAAATATTTCCCTATCCTTGTTCTTGTCTGTTCATCTTCTTGATATCTTTTTGGATGACTTTAATTGGGTTTGGAACTGTAGTTAATTCGCCGTAAATGCTCTTGGGAAGTTCAAGAGGTTGTATTTCTTCGAGATGACCTTTGATCTACTCCTTGTTTCTTCTTATAAAAGGGGACTGTCCCTGTATTCTTTATGCAATTCATTCTTTATTAACGAACAAATGGCTTCTCCTCTTGAAAACTATGGTGACAACCTTCCTGAATATGTTGCTCGTCTGGAAGAGGAAGTTCAGAAGGTGCGTTATCTCGAGAAGAGGGTTGCCCGACTATCGGTGGAAGCTCGTCGGGCCGCCGAACTAGACGAGCGATTGGATGCCCTGGAGAAGGAGCACCAGAGGTCTTTGCTCGACAGTATTCGCGCTCGTGCTCGGATCAAAGAGCTCGAGGCCTCCAGAGATAGGCAACTTGCTTCCAAGAGGGCTTACAAACTGGCCCTTAAGGAAGTGTATGCTCGGTCGAAAAGGAAGCCAAATGACGAAGCGGGCCCTTCTACGAAATGATTTTATCGTTTTTTTTATTGTATTTCCTTTTATTGCTTCTTCTGTAACGAAGTATCAATTAATCAATAAAGACTTCTTTCTCTTGTTTATATCTGAATTACTTTCCCAATGCAACTTTTTATGACTGCGCACGCTTGTGGCCTCATCAATGCTTTTTCTTGGGCCTAGCGTTTGACCTTATCCATTAGACCTTATTACTCTTTATATCTGGGGACCAATAGGATTTCTTGAGCCTTGTGCATAAAAATCTTATTCACCAGAGTTTTCTTGATCTCTGTGCAAAAGATCTTAGATATTTATTTGAACCTAATGCCTTTCCCCAGAAATGACGCGTGTTTCAATGCCATTATTACTTGCCCTCTTTAAATATTGGTAAGAATCCAAGCGTTTTGTGAACAAGAGTGGCTTTTAATTACTCACGCTTTTTTAGAACCTTTGGAGAATCCAAACGTTCTTTCTTGAACAGACACATCTTTTAATTGCCATCGCTTCTTAGTACCCATTGGCGAACGGTTGCGACTCTCAATACCAGCCCTCATCTAATTGATCTATAAATACCTGCTTACAGCATGGTTACATCCACAATTCTCATCATATTATTTTCCCCCATATATAGACCCTCATCTTATAATTTCCCTAAGATGTCTGGTCCTTTCACCCCATCAACATTAGCTTTGCAAGTCGAGGCTTTTGAAGCCTCTTATAGCCATGTACAAAGGCTGTTGAGGGATGCCGAGGAGGAACTGAAGGTGATGCGTTATCACCATACCGAGATGGTTCGGGAATTAACTTGGCTAAGATCCGAACTGGCTTATAGCCGACGTGCTCGTCAGGCTCTAGTCGAAGAGAATGAGATGCTAAGGGGGAACCCGACACTGAGGGACAGGGATGTCTCTGCCGGGCCCTCTCATCGATACCGATCGACTTCCCCCTAACCTTCCCCCTTCTTTTTTTTTTTATTTTTCTCTGTTTTTCCCCATCTTTTCCCATCTCTTTTCTTTCTATACTCTTTCAGTCTCTCTTCTCTCTATCCTCCATTTTCTTCTTACTATCTTTTCCTAGGTCTTTCTTTTTCTTCTTTCTTCATCTTTTTTTTTCTGCACCACTACGATGTAACAATCAACCCTGTGATCCTAAGGGTTGTGTTATGTTTAGGGTTTGTCATTTTTCTTTTCCTCTTCTTGCTTTTCACTTCTGTTCCCTCCACTTTCTTGCCCTTTTGTTCTCTTGCACTCTTCTTCTTTTCCTTTCTCTTTCTTCTTACTTTTTCTTTTCTTGCTTTTCCTTTCTCTTTCTTCTTACTTTTTCTTTTTTGGCATCTCCTGCTCACTTGGTCAGCTGATATAGTTGATCCTTTACCTGATCTTCTGTATTAGCTCTTCTCGGATGTAATAGATTTTCTTTTCGAATGTAATAGATCTTCTTTTCGGGTGTAACAGATTTTCTTTTCGGATGTAATGAATAATGATATATCCCATCTTTATTAATGAAAAGTATTTTTGCCCCTTTATTTTTGCACTTCTTTTTATATTGCACCTGTGGTTTGTTGTTTGTCGGGAAGTTAGATCTTTGAATATCTCGTCTTTATTTCCTCCTGTACTGTTGTATCAGATGTCAGTAGATGTCCCCATCACTGTCGAATATAGGTGCATGCTCCCTAGTAGGTCAGGAATACGCATGCTCCCTAGTAGGTCAGGAATATGCATGCTATCTCCGTTCTATAAGTACTTCTCTTTTCTTTGGTAGTTTATCATCTCTCATTTTTCTTTTTGCTTCTCTCTCCCTCAGCCCTTTATTTTCTTCCGTACTATAACAATTTCCCAGAATGTCTGGACCTGTGGTGAGATATCATGCTCAGATGAAGGGCTTGGACACTGAGGTATCTCGGGTCCGCCGTCGGATGGCAAGGCTTGAGAAAGAGTACGGCGTTTTGGCCTTGAGCTTGTTCGACTCTTATCCCGAAGAGACGGTGAAATGGACCGAGATTTCGGCACTGAGTCGTCAGCTCGATCACTTGTTGTCACAGAGAAATCATATGGCCAACTCCTGGTATGATGCCGAGGAGATTTGGGACCATGCTCAAGATGATTTTGATAACTCTCCTCAAGGCCTTGCTAGCATAATGGTAAAGAATGCTCGGCTTGAGGAACGCGTCAGGGCTCTTACCACGGAGAACAGCGAGCTCTCCTCGGAGAATGACAATTTGGTCGCCATGAATGACTCCTACAAGATCGGTTGAGTTGTTCAGCTCGTTCTGCCTTCTCTTGGTCTGGCAGTTCCATTTTTCCACCCATTGATCCTTAGATTGGGCTGGTTTTCTTATGTATTTCCCCTTTTTCAATTTGTGTTATGTTTTCTGTATTTGATGAATCAGTTGTATCTTCTCGTATCTCGTGCCTGTCTTGTGAACCATTGTAACGCTTCGTACTTTGTGCCTTTTGATTCTCTATAAATGCTCCATATTGCCTGTATCTCATTACCAATTTCTACCTCTCTTGTTTTATAATTTGCTTCTTCTAACTTTCTTTTGCGTGAGATGGCTCCCATCACTAGGTCTGCCTCCAAAAAGAAAGCCCTTATGGAAGAGGAGCCTACTTTTCTGCTACCTCGTCCCCCTGGTTTTGGGGAGGAGGATTTGACTCCTCTTCAACTAAAAGAAATTGAGATGTCATGGCTGAAACATGATCTCATGTGTGCTCGGACTGAAGTGAGGAGGTTTAAACAATACTGGGACGGGGAGGGCACTGCTCGTTTCAAAGCCGAGCAAAAATGCGAGTCTCAGTCTTACGCCTTGAAACAGGCTGAGATGGCGATTTCTCGTTTGATTAGGTTGTGGATGAATAAAACTTGTCTTGTACTTGATTCTGTCCTATTTTATTTCTTGTTTGCTTCACTCTTTTATGTTGATATCATTTGATGTCTCTCAGCATACACCGAACAATATGCCCGGTTATCCCCCCGGAGAGCGTTGTTAGACTTGATGCTCCCTGCCGTCAAGCTAGAAACGGTCTTCGTCCACCTTGTTCGGTGTGCCCTTTGGGTAAGAATTGGTTGGGAGTCGAGGAACTTTAATCGGGGGACATTCTCGGTGTGATAATAGTGGTAGCGTATGTGGGAAGCTTTTCGTGGTAGGGTCCACTGGCCGTTTATTTAGGTGTAATGATGTGAACTGCCTTGGGTAGTGGGATACGCGCTGACGTGGCGAAATCTGGAGCGTTTATATGTTAAAAATAGCAGCGGTTGTTGACTTTTGTATGGTTGGAAAAAAGGTAAACCTCTGTTACACGAAAGGACGGTTATTATTTTATTCTTTTTGTGACTCCACTCCTTTCTACTGTGCCAAGTAATCCTTTTTTATTTTACCACAAAATTTGCTGAAGAAAATATCTGTCTCTCTCTCTCTAAGGTATATTCTTCCCGCCAAAAAGGAAAAGAGTTCGGCCGCTTGATCTAGGGTTTCGTGATATTATTGAAAGACTTGCTGCTGTTCGCGCTTGCTTGCTCATAATGATTACTGTAAGTGATTTTTCGTTCTCCCCCCTTCCCTTTTTTAGGAGTTGTATTTGATTTGTCGTTGTGGTCATAGATGTGGCGTTGGTATATGGTTCAGGTTATCTATATATGTCTGATGATTCTTATGTATCTGGTTAATGTGAGTGGGGGGGGGGGGGGGGGGAGGGTGGTGGTGCTCGTTATATTGATGTGGTTCTTGTTTGTGTATTTGGTTAGTATATTGATGGACTTTTGATGATGTTTGGATAGGAAATTCTGAGCCAAAGTGTGGCCCAAGTTGGCACATTCGTAGAAAAGGATTTTAAGGAGCTTGCCGGAATACCTGACAACATACACATTCGGCTTCCTATTTCTGACGAGGAGGTGCTGGGATTTGTTCCTGCCGGCTTGGTGGCTGTGCGCTCTTTGGCATTTTTTACTGGGGGTCTTCGACTTCCTTTTACAAACTGGGTGGCTTCGTTCTTTGAGGCCGTCCAGATTGCTCCAGCCCAACTGGCCTTAAATGGTTACCGTACTCTGAACGGTATTCAAAGGTTATCGGAGTTGGCCGGAATACCGATTGAATTAAAGGACGTCTTCGGAGTCTACAGTCTGAGCTTTGAGCGTCGCAGCTCGTATCTGAAAACCCAGCATACCTATTGCCGGCTTGTTATCGGTTTGCCGGATACCAACAAAGAGCGCAATCTTGGTATCGTGATAGCTTCTGGTGAATGGGGCTGTCCGGGACACCAGATTCCTGGACCGGCCACCAACGCTCCCCCTATGCCCGACCTCGGCGCTCCCAATGTAGAGGCTCTGTTGGCTCTTTGGAAATGGTGGGGGCCGGGACCGACGCCGGATCCGGTGAGTCGTACTGCTCCGATGCTGCTCAGGTACCCTATGGGGTCGGTGACCAAGGGGAATCCTGCGCCCGAGATCCCCAAAGAGCCCGAGGAAGAGTTCTTGAAAGTGGTCCGGGCACGAAGTGCTGCTCGGCTCGGGAAGAAGCTCGTTCGGTCTAAGCGTCATGCGTCTGACCCTGTTGGTAGAGTAACGAAGAGGGCTAGGGGAACCGATACATCGGTTTCCGAGGAGGCTGATATCGTTGGCTCGGGCGAGGGGGCGGTTGCTGCCGCCGAAGGGGATACCGCCGAGGATGCCTCTGCGCCGGGCGAGGTATGTGTATATGTATTATGATTTTCGTGTCTTTTGGTTATCGGTTGGTTCGCTAGTGCTTTGCTTTATTAGTTATCTTGTTTCAGCTACTGACTTCTCCATTGGTTACCCTCACTCTTGCCCGGTCGATGGGTATTATTGTGTTTCAGGGGTCGGTCGATAGTCTGTTCGGACATATCAACATGCTGGTGGCTATGGGGAAGGAGACGATGACCCTGCCTGCGGTCTCGTCTGTCCTTTCCGAGGCCGTGTTGGACCTGTCTGGTATCTCGCCCATCCGTACAGAGGATGTAATCGAGCACAGGACCCCTGAGACTAATGCTCCAGAGAAGGAGGCGGTCGAGGAAGTGGATATGGAAGTGGATATGGGTGTCGAGGATGAGGCTCTCGACGGATCCGAGAAGGTGTTGGTTGACGGGGTTGCAATGACCCGTTACATTGACCGATGTGGGGGTGAGCTGCTGGAGCAACCGCGAACCTTGAAGATGGGGTATACGGCTCTGAAACCCCTTGCGTTCAAGGATGCAGAAAGACTAGCTGTTCAACCTACAATGTCGGTTATAGAGCAGGCCCACGCGGATGCGCTGAGGGTATGTGGGGCGCTTATTTCGTAATATATACCATGATGCTCGTATTTCGTTATATAGGTCTGGTACTTGTATTCTGTTTGGAATCTAATGTGTTGAAGTGCAGATTGCCTTGAGTACCGTGGCGTTACGGGATCAGCTGGGAGCTCTAGGGGCTGAGAAAGAGAAGCTGGTGGCCGAGAAGAACACCATAGTCGAGGAGAATGAGCAGAAGATAAAGGATCTGCTTGCGGCTTTCGAGGTCGAGAAAGAGAAATTGGTCGCCGAGAATAAAACCCTGGGCGAGAATTATGACAAGCTGTCGGTGGACTTTCTGCACCTGACCGAGGATGTCAATAAATTGAAGGCGGAAAAAGAGAGCATGGTCGTTAAGTACGGCGAACTAGAGGAGGAGAACTTGCTCCTGTCAGAGGACGTGGAAGCCGAAAGGGCTAAGGTGACTGCCCTGAAAACGGCACACACGGAGGAGCGGACAAAGTTAGCAATGATGGCCAACTTCTCTATATACTGTGCTCATGTGCGGGCGCTCAATTTCGCGAATGTTCCTTTGTCGGATAGGGCGTGGTCGGAGTTGGTGTATCCGTGTCCGCATGGTGCACCGTCGAAACCCTTAGACTGGGCGAATCTTCGTGAAGAGGAGCTTCCTCGGCTGCCGGGACAGACAATTTCGACAGCGCTGCGTCCTCACTCTATGTCGGCCCCGTCCACTCCTCGACCGGATGCTACTGTTGTTCCCCCACCAGTATCTCCTCAGGTGGAACCTTGACTATCTTTCTAGCAGTATGTATAGTATATTTTTTTATTATTATTTTTTTTTTTTTGTGTGTATCTAGAAACAGATTATTTTGGGGAAGTGATAATATAGGTGCTGTGTTTTCTTTCTGTTGGGCTTTCTTGGGTTAATTTCTTTTGATGGTCGTCATATTTTGAAGGATGTGAAAACAAAATATTGTCAGGTACCAAATAACCCCCTTGCCATGGTGGTCTGGACCTCGCCTAGTCGTAGTGTAGGTGACGTAATAGAAGATTTGGAAAGATCTAAGGTGTCCCTTACCGCGAAATTGACTTGTGCTTATCAGGAAATCGAGGGTCTGAATATTCATATTTCCAACTTGGCGATTCGGTTACGTGATTTGGGAGAGAAATTTAGTAAAAAGACCGCCCATTATACGGCAAATAAGGGTAAAGCAAAAGGAACTTCTCGGTGCCCTACGACGTTCTCGTGATGAAGCCCGAGGTCGTGTGACGAGCTTGAACTTGGTCCTTGGGGCCGTTTTCGAGGACGCGGACCTGCTGCTATCCTTTGCCAAAGCGTATTGGGCCCGAGCTCGCGCTTTAGAGGTGCTGGAGCATATAAAAGGAATGAGTGGTGTGTCCCGGGCAGAGCGCATGGTTGATGCGAAGGCCGGGGTAACTGAAACCACTGTTGCCTTGAACCGAATCGAGGCGGTCATTCGTGAGCGTTTGGGGACGCAAATTAATTCATTGCGAGATATTCATTTTGCCGATATAGTAGAGACCTCGGCGTCTGTTGAGGGGTTGTCGGATTAATAATAGAGTAGCTTGTTTTGTCGTTTTATTTGTAGCTTGTATTCATATATATATATATATATATATATATATATATATATATATATATATATATATTTTTTTTTTTTTTATTATTATTATTTTTTATATTCATCTCTTCTCGTTCTTCTCCCCCCCTTTTTTTTATAGGCACATGCTACTATGTCGCACCAGACTGGTTCTCCATGCCTAGTTAACCCGGGGTTAGGACCTACTGGTGCTGCCCGGGACGAGGTCTCATCTGGTGCGGCTAGTGAGGTGCCTGACAAGTGGCCCTACATTGTTTTGATGGGCAAAAATGTCAAATTGACCGACCAATGTGCTCGACTGCGGACCAAGCTGAAAACCCAGGCGGCCTCTTTTCGAGAATACGTTCGCCGTGCCGAGCATACTGTTGAGGTTCAGGAGCGTCGTTTGGATCGATATTGGCGTGCAAAGGACAAGTACTTTGGCAAATTAAAGTTGCTTGTGACCAAGGCCAACGTGTTGGTGAAGTATTTCCGTTTGTCCCGTGCCAGATACGATGCTTCCGCGGCTATGATCGAAGCTCGCCGTAATCTCTCCTTTGACGATGATCGCCGAAAGAAGCCGAGTTCAACGCGCGGCTTCAGACGCTGACTTGTGTTGAAGCTCATACGACCAATTTTGATGCCCTCATTTCTGAGGAGCGTTTTGATGGTGATGAGTCTGATGGGTACACAACGACGGATGACGAAGAGATTGAGCTCGGTCAATTACCGTCGTGCTCATCCTGCAGTAGCTCTTCTTAAATGAGTCTCTTTAGTGTCGATGATCTTCTTGTTGCCTCCGTAATGCGGGCGAGGACTATTTATGTTATTTCTTTATTCCTGTTTTGTACCTTTCCATTGCCGTATTGCTATTTGATTGATTGGATCGATTTTTCCTTGCTAAATCATTTGTTATTTCGTTATTCCTGTTTTCGTTGTTTAGATTAATTCTCCTTCATTGTTTTAGCCAATTTGTATTGTATCGCCGCCGTAATGTGGACCTGAATAATTCCTTGCATTGTACCTGCATATGAATTTCATAGTATTCCTAGGCGTTCCTTTGAAAACACGCCATTTAGGGAATTTCATAGTATTCCTAGGCACTTCGGCCATGTTGGGAATTTCATAGTATTCCTAGGCACTTCGGCCATGTTGGGAATTTCATAGTATTCCTAGGCGTTCCTTCGGTAACACGCCATTTACGGAATTTCATAGTATTCCTAGGCACTTCGGCCATGTTGGGAATTTCATAGTATTCCTAGGCGTTCCTTCGGTAACACGCCATTTACGGAATTTCATAGTATTCCTACGCACTTCGGCCATGTTGAGAATTTCATAGTATTCCTAGGCGTTCCTTCGGTAACACGCCATTTACGGAATTTCATAGTATTCCTAGGCACTTCGGCCATGTTGGGAATTTCATAGTATTCCTAGGCGTTCCTTCGGTAACACGCCATTTACGGAATTTCATAGTATTCCTAGGCACTTCGGCCATGTTGGGAATTTCATAGTATTCCTAGGCGTTCCTTCGGTAACATGCCATTTACGGAATTTCATAGTATTCCTAGGCACTTCGGCCATGTTGGGAATTTCATAGTATTCCTAGGCACTTCGGCCATGTTGGGAATTTCATAGTATTCCTAGGCGTTCCTTCGGTAACACGCCATTTACTGAATTTCATAGTATTCCTAGGCACTTCGGCCATGTTGGGAATTTCATAGTATTAGTAGACAGCGTGATAATATATTTTATTCATTCAAAAGACGAAAGATAATGCCATTAAGCAAGAAGGGTAAGGTAGCACCTGTACTTGTATTCGGAGGGTTGCCTATACGTAGTACTTCTTTAGGTTAGCCACATTCCAAGAATTCTTTTCCCCTCGGCTGTTGGCGAACAGGACGCTTTTGATTTTGTAAGAGACTGGACTTGTTTGCTTGACGATTTCGTATGGGCCTTCCCAGGTAGGGCTTAGTTTGCCATGTATTTCGTTGCGGGTATAGACGGTCACTCGTCGCAGCACCAGTTCTCCTACCATGAATTCTTTGGACCCTTTTACTCTCTTGTCATAGGTTTGCTTCACGCTTTGTTGGTACTTAGCTAGGGTAAGGGCCGCTATCTCTCGTTTCTCATCTATCATGTCGAGCTCTTCTCTCATTCTTTGTTCATTGTTTCCCTGCTCGACCAACGTCGTTCGGAGCATGGGTAGCCCGATCTCTGTCGGTATGATGGCCTTAACACCGTATGCTAAGCTAAACGGGGTTTCCTTGGTGCCCGTCTTGGGTGTAGTTCGGCACGACCATAAAACGTTGAGTAGCCGCTCGGGCCACCTCCCCTTTGCTTGTTCAAGGGTGGTCTTGATGCCGTCTAATATTGTTCGGTTTGACACTTCGGCTTGCCCGTTTCCTTGTGGGTATGTCGGCGTCGAATAGAATTTGCGGATACCGAGTTCCTCGTACCACAGCTGTAAATTGGCATCTTTGAACTGGGTTCCGTTGTCGGCGACGATAGCGTACGGTATACCGAACCTAGTTATGATGTATTCCCAAATGAATTGTTTGACGTTGCTGGCTTTGATTTCTCGAAGGGGTTTAGCTTCGACCCATTTGGTGAAATAATCCGTCGCGACGATCAGATATTCCACACTCCCAGGTGCTCTTGGGAGTTTACCGACCAAATCAATTGCCCATTGAGCGAACGGCCATGGTGCCGACACCGGGGTCATCATAGATGATGGGAGCCGTGGTATCTTGGCGAATCGTTGGCACTTGTTGCAACGTTGGACGTACGCATCGGCGTCTCGCTTGATATAGGGCCACCAATATCCTTGAATCCTCTTGACATCCTCTGGCTGTCTCGATCTCTCCCCTGTCATTTGGGTATTTGACCTTTTGGTGATAGGTCGAGGGTATGGCCTTCATGGCATGTAATCAAGGTCGGCCCAATATTGCATTGTGACCGGAGTGGTCATTGACCACTAAGAACTCCACGGGAACCGACACAGACCCGGTTGTGACACTGAGGACGATCTTACCCAACGGTTTAGTCGTTTCGGAGATGAATCCGATCAGTGTGACGTCAGTAGGCTGTAGATCTGGCAGTTTGAGTTCCATTTTGTCGAAGAGCTCCTTGTACATGATATCACAAGAGGCTCATTGGTCGACAAGTACCCTGCTGACCGTGTCTAGGCCAATTTGAACTCGGAGGTTAATGGCGTCTCCATGGGGGTAAATCACCCCTTCTTCGTCAAGATCCGAGAAAGAAATGGGCGGATGTCGTCGTTGTGTGCAGTGTCGTTTAGAGGTCGACGCCTGTGATGCCTTGGCTACTTGGCCAAAGTGGGCCAGCTGCCGTTGTCGCGATCGTTCCCCGCCTGGGCCCTTGGGTCTTGTCATATGAACGACGTTGATCGTTTTGCCTTGCCGGTTGTCGGATCCCTCGATGGCCAATTGTTTTCCTTTATTCCCAGCTCCTTTGATGAACTTGGCTAGGTATCCTGCATCGCCCCACTGGTTCATTCTCCATCGCAGGTTACGGCAATGCTCAGTGAGATGGCCGTGATCCTCATGATATGCGCAGAAGAGCTTGGAATCTCTCTGACTGGGGGGAGTGTTGATCGGTTGCGGTCGGGAATACCAACTTTCCCTGCATATATCCTTGAGGATATCTTCAGCAGACAGGTTGAAAGTGTATCGCAGCTCGACCGGTCCAAAAGCGTTTCGGTGTTCCCTCTCTTGGGGCCGACCTTGTTGAAACGGCTTGGGTGGCATTGGGTAGGTGAGCTGGAGCGGTTTATGTTCGTTGGTCGGTGTTGGGTATGCGATCTGGAGCGGTTTGGGCTCTAGTGCTCGTGGTCGCTCTACCCTGCTATGGACCTCGGGCTCTTTGCCCTTTCTGGTCGGTTGGAATGCTTCTCCCTGGTTATTCCTAACTCTTTTGCGACCCACCTGTGCCTCGCGGACCGACTCTCTTCTTGGTAGAGTTCGGTTGAGGAAACGCAGTTCGTCGTTTTTATCGGTGAGGTGGGTACAATAGGCTAGCAGGGAATCAGTGGTCGGGAAGTTTTTGCCTATGAACTTCCTTCTCGCCCAATAGCCATTAGGGATGGAATTGATAAAAGTTTTGGATGGCTATATTATTGGCATATCGTGGAATCTGGTTTGCTACGTCGATAAAACGTATGCAGTAATCGTTGAGCCTTTCATTTGGCATCATCGCCATTTTAAGAAGGGTTTCGATACTAACCTTCTTTTTCCGATGAGCAGCGTATCGGGTGGAGTATGCTCTTAGCAATTCTGCCCAGTCTCTAATGGAGCCCCGTGGTAAGTTGTGATACCATGACGAAGCCTCTTGACCCAAGCTGTTTTTGAAAAATTTGCACATCAGTGCATGGTCGTCACTCCACAGTTCCATCTTCGTCTTGTAGTGCCTCAGATGGTCGATAGGGCAACTCTTTCCATCATAGAGCCTGAATTCGGGGATGACGAACCCCATAGGATTGCGGTACCACGTGATCTGTTCAGCACACGGGGTTTCTCGGCATACGTTCCAAGCCTGTTGTAACGCGTCATCCGTGACTTGGTAGGGGGGAGGGTATCCTCCCTGATGTGGTGGTGGGCCATATCCTTCCCCGATCCTGTATTCGGGATATCTACCGTCCTTCGTGTTTGTGTGGACACGTTCCATATGAGTGTTCGGATGGACGATAGTTATTAGGACATTGCCCCCTTGGTGGGGCACTCTTGTATCGGGTCGCCTACCCGCTGCCTCCAGGGCGGCCCTGTAGGCAGAGTCTTCCACTTCGTGGCGTGGGTCTTTGTCGGGTTGGATAACTGGCAATACGATGCCGGCCGCTGTCATGGCCGTCATGCATGCCGCCAGCTGAGCTTGTAGCTGGGCGTAGTTCCTTTCATCGGCTAACGGAACAACGTGTTGCACTTCCACCGTGGGTGGTGTAATCATCCTCGGAGGATTAGTTGGTAGTCGGGGCGACTGTCCGAGTACATGATCCTCGGGCATGCCAAACTGATGAGCTTCGTTCGTTTGTAAACGAGCACCCGAGTTGACCGAGGCTGTAGGCAAAGGGACTCTTGAGCTCGGCCCTGCCTGGGACCCGGGTAAGCGTCTTCGTGCACGCCTTAATACGGGCACGTCTTGTTCGTCCTCCGAGGACGAAGGGTGTTCGTCGACAATCCCTTCAATGAAATGTTGGGGTGGTTCGATCGGTTGTTCTTGGTTGACGTAGGAGGTTGTTGGTTGGTTTCCGGATTGGATAGCTTCATATCTGTCACGGATGTCGAGTAGATCGTCGAGGTCTTGTTGGCTAATTTGCGCGTTTTGGTTATTGGTTTCTACTATCTCGGGATGGTTTTCCTCTACATTGGTCACCATTGTCGCTCGTCTGGCAGAGTATTGGTATTCGAATTCTAAACTAGTTGGGAACTAGATGATTCCCGGAGACGGCGCCATTTGATAAATCCATAACTTTGGTCGGTCGCGTTAGGCTTTTCAACAATGATATAATAGTAAATCAACTGTGAATAATGGACACTTCCTGATCTTTATTATTGCTCGGATTATTATCCTTATTCGGACTATTACACTTGCTCGGATTAATATTTCGGTTTTACAATTGTGCTCGATATGACTATTTAATCTATCGTCTTGATCTTTCTCCCCTTTTATTCGGTGCTCGGCTTTGTCTTTTCTCGGTTTATTTCTTGAAGTGGTGTGTGTTGATTAGTTTTTCTCTTTTCTCAACTTCTCTCTATATTTTTTGGATAGATTTTCTGGTCCTTTTCTAGGAGGGGTAGTTGGCTATTTATATGCAACTATGCCTTCTAGGATGTTGACAAATGTCTTCATCCCAGGGATTTTTCAGACATGGGTCCCCATTTGATTGGGCTTGGGCTTTTGATAGTAACACCTCAATTCCTATAAAAAGTATGAGACGACCCATTTAAGCGTTGAATACCTATTTATGAAGTGGGTTGATTATTACCCGAATAGAATATTCGGGTCTAATTTTTATGTTCTATCAATTCCATATACGAAATTGATATCATTCTATTATAACAAATAAAATAAAATGAGTCATGTTCAATTTAACTATTTTTTCTAAAATACCCCTATATTTTTTTTATTAATTACAATAATATCATACTCACATACAAAAATATAAAAATTAATAACTAATAACACTATTTATTATTTTTTAACAACCAAAAATTCTTTCAAGTCTTATCATTTTATATTATTTTTTTTGTATTATCCACATATTTGTATCATAACTATACTTATTTTTTATATTTTAATTGTACTGCGCGTCACACACGTAACGCATGGTATACGATTACTGGTCGAAAGGAGATCCATTATATTGTAGTAGTGTGGATTACTGTATTGACCAATAAACAATTATTGGAAGCTTAAATTAACCAAAAACGTTTACATAGTACCAATTTGATACTTTAATTCTATATTTTAACAGTGTCATCTCTAAGGGTAAAATGAATCAAGACAAGAAATTTATTATAACTTGATAAACTCACTGCTGAAATTTGAAGAAAGGAAATGCACTGGAAGAACAACAACACAATATTGTTAATCAAAAAAAATAATATGCAATCAAGTAAACGCTAAAATTGCTCTCCACTTAAACGGGTTAACAAACTAGCGGTCATTGACTTTTACGAAATGAAAATGATATTTCAACCGAATGCAATAGTTTTAGCAGGTTTCACGAGGAAAAAATACGATTAATGCAGGGGTGGGTAAAAAATCTGCAAACTCACCCAGTATTGAGGCGGGTTGGGACGGGTTGATTGTCAAAAAAAATCAATCCGTCCCGTCCCAATCCGCTATATATTTTGCGGGATGGGTTATGGTTGAGACAAACCGCGGGTTAATCCGTCCAATCCGTTTCAACCCGTAATATATATATATATATATATATATATATATATATATATATATATATATATATATATATATTGTGTATTTTAAGATACCAACATTTCATTCTTGTTATATTTTAGTTTTATTACTTGTTCGTGAATGTTCTAAACGTATTTTGATTGGTTTTAATTTATATTTCTGTTTAAAATATTCAATTTATTTTAAAATTTAGGCTGATTATGCAAACTATGAAAAATAAATGACCAAAATAAAAATGTAATAATCAATTTAAATCCAACCCGTCTCAACCCGCAATTTATTATGCGGGTTGAGTTGGGGTTTTAATTGTAACGGGTTGAGTTGGTTTATGTTGAGATTTAAAATTTATCAATCCGTTTCAATCCGCCCCTGTCATTTATTTTACGGGTTGGGTTAGGATCGATGTCAATCTGTCTCAATCCATCTCGTGCCCACCCCTACTTTAATGTAGTGTCAATGGTTAACATTTTAGGTAGAGACGACCACTTTTAACAATATATGTAATAATCTATCAATTTTTCCTCATTTAAAGATCTAACAATATAAATTAACGAAATTACGGTCATTATATCTCACTTTTCGGAATCTATTTTTAACGGACGTTGATAAAATTACACTAATTATGTGATAGGTGATAGAACGTGAATGCAATCCCGACATTTTACTTAACATCAAATCCTCAATGGTGACAAAACATATAGATC
The DNA here is from genome assembly GCA_963682055.1 of Primula veris. NCBI lineage: Eukaryota > Viridiplantae > Streptophyta > Magnoliopsida > Ericales > Primulaceae > Primula > Primula veris. The sequence goes on along the minus strand of OY821743.1, from coordinate 20,974,696 downwards.
AATACCGATATTGTTAAAAGTGATAGTATGATAGCTAAGTTTTTAACAACTGATAGTACAATATACTCTTGGTATTCTTCCCGGTTTCAGGCCAATCGTAAAATGTTTTGTGTGTGTGTGTGTGTGTGTGTGTGTGTGTGTGTGTGTGTGGGTGGGTGGGTGGGTGGGTGGGTGGGTGGGTGTGGGCATTAGAACAATTTTCCAGATTTGATAGACGAATGAGTCATTTTTTTTGGCAAAAAAAAACCCAAAAATTAACAGAAGTGATAAAAGCCCATGGGCCTCAAACCAAATTAAACGGTACGTGTCAACCTATGATTGGCCAATATCAAGTTCCATTGGGACTCTCTTTCTCTCCCACACTATCAATCTCTCTCTCTCTCTCTCTGTGGATCTAAGCTATGGCGGAGGCAGCTAAAACCCTCTCTGAGGTTACCCCTTTTTTTTTAATCTTATTTTATTTTCACTATTTTATCTCAACACATCTACTTAGATCAATCTTCATTATCTGTGCTTTTATAGCAATTTTGTTCCAATTGTTATTTACACTTACTTATTTAATAGCAATTTTGATTCAATTGTTATTTACACTTACTTATTTAATAGCAATTTTGATCCAATTGTTATTTACACTTATTTAATAAATATGGTTCTTGGTTTCATATGGGTATTTAAGCCACAGTTCTTTACCAATTTATGAGGTTGAAAAACAATTTATTTGGCTTGTTTGAGAAGTATTTAAGTGAATAAGGTGGAATAACAATCTGGGTTGATCTGGATTAAGAATTTGATAAGCCGAAAACTTGCAAAGATTGAATTTTGTAGCTTTTGAACTACGACTTTCAAGTAAAAAAGGCATTACCAATTTAAGGCCACAGTTATTCACCAATTTATGAGGTTGAAAAATATATGTACTGGGCTTGTTTTATTGCTTTAAAGTAAATAAGTTGGAATAACAATCTGGGTTGATCTGGATTAAGAGTTTTGTAAGCTAAAATCTTGTAAAAATTGCATTTTTAGCTTTTGCACTACAACTTATAACTTATAAGTAAAACAAGGCATTACTTGAGTTTAAACCCTGCAATTTAATAAGAAGATAGTACGATTCTTTACGAATTACGATTACGGATTATAACATGTATTTCCAATAGATACTCCGTTATAAAGAAATTCAGTAAAGATGTGGATGTTTGCAGTTCTTATCATTTGAGAACATGAAAAGGCCAAAAAAATAAAATAAACTTGTTACAGAATTATACATCCGACTGACAGTACATGGTCGCTGTTAAAGTAGGCGTTTTTCTTGTGTATTCTTTGCCTAGTTGTTTCGTATTCTTTGATCATGATGGATTGTTAATCAGATAAATTTGAAAGAAAATGTTGGTTATAGCATGTTTTTTTTGAAAGATTAGTTGCTACATAGCACCACAAGACTGGGAACATGTATGGAACTGAATTTATAGAGTGTGGGCCGGATGGTGTAATATAAGAGCAAGTGATAAAGAAAATAATGCGCCACATTTACATGTACATCAGCAGATTAGATTTGTAGTTCGGAAAAAGTGATGAAAACAGCCAATCTAAAGCATTTATGCAATCAAAATGGTCACTGCAAGCTTCAAAATTTAAAGTATGCTTAATGAATGAAGACAACAGTCGCTAGCCAATCTCTGAAATTTTCATGTTCTCCCTGTGACTAAATTTATTACTAGTTCCAAGTAAATAGGATTATATGAAGTTAAATTATAGTTTCTCGTTTCTGTAGTTCATGATGGTGTGTAGATCAATATCCAAAATTTGTTGGCTTTATAATTTTATTTTATTTGCTTCTGTACTCAGCTATACATAGGATTTCTTTGGTGTTTCTGTACCAGAAACTCTGTTTTGATGGTTCTCTACCCAGCTATGACTCTTACTATAAATAGAAAAAATTCTGTACCCAGCTATATATAGGATTTGGATGATCCCTTTGTCCGTAATTGTGGATTAGAAACTCCAATTTTTTTTCTCTTTTATTTTATGAAAACTCGTACATTGAAATAGTCTTTTTTGTTTTCCCTTGCATTTGTAAGTAGAAATTCTTTTTTCTTACGTGCTCGTCTATACATAGGAGTTAATGATCCTTTTCCGGTATTTTTACATCAGTTCTCTTTCGTTTGTGATTTCTCTTACTATAAATAGATTTCCTTTTACATATCCCTTCTAAGTTATAAAGCTATAGGCTTTATAGTCCATCCCTCTCCCCTCTCTAAGAATACTCCAAATAACTTAAATCTGCCTGTAACTTCAAAGTTATTTTAAAATAGCTGAAGTCATGGAAGCTTATTGGCTTATATGGCTGATGCCTGAGACTCACCTTACGTGGTATTAAGTGCACAGACATTTACCGTTTCATATGGACATTTATGTGGTAGTAAGCGCGGGATGAACAGGTATACTTACATACATTTACCGTTTCATATGGACATCCTTAGGATAATATAGAACAATCTTCAAACTTTAACATAAAATGGCTTACAAAGCACATAATAAATATCTCAGTACACAAGAAAGATAGGGATATGTGGTGCATTGACACCATCACCTAAACATAGTGCTATGAGATTAAATACATAACGAAGATTCTCTAGTTCTCTCATTTATAATCCACAGAATTTGTATTTTGTCATCTGTTATTAGTTTATTAGATAATTAGATGGGGAGAATTAAGAATATAATTTTATATGCTCAAGTGTTTTAAGTGCATGTCTGACAACTGAATTGACAGTTCTTGACTTGAATCATCTTTGCATGCATACAATTTAGAAAGATATTATGGCATATTACTTGGTGAATCATCTTTCAAAAAGAAAATCAAGGTGCATCGAATATAACATCTATTTTGATGTAACTTCACCGTTTACTGTGGTGGCTTTTACCTTTATACAAGTTTCAAGTCCAACAGCCATTCATCTAATTGTGTACCTGTGTCGAGCTTCATACTATTGGTACCTAGTCATTAGTATGACATTCTTAGTTAATTCAATCTTGAGGTTTATGCTTAATGGTGTGAACTTATACTTTGTAGCAATTAAGTCTACTGTTTCAACGGTATTGGATTTTGTAATATCTTTCATGAAAAGCAAACTATGACTTTAAATATCTTTATTCTGAACATGATCGTCTTCTTCACCTCTTCTATATTTTATGTTATCAGTCAGGCTTTAAGCTTTTTCTGCTGTTATGATTATATAACCTTGCAGTTCCCTTTCTTTTTCTTTGAGATTCTGTTTCTCATATATGAAGTCCTTCTCAGTTATTAGATCTCTGGAGCTTTTAGAAACCCCACCTTTTAAGTTTTTCTGAATGCTGGCGTGTTTGTGCTTGCTTGACAAATTTCACGTAAATGAAGTAAACTTTTAATTAAATGTGGATTCTGCAACTGGACTGATTTCAATCACATCGAAGTCATATTTAGCTGTTATGTAGTGATTTGCTAGGTATGGTAAGACTTGTGACCGCGACATCTTTGTTGCTGTACTCTGTGTGTTCTCATTGTGAATATTTTTTTTGTTCTGAATATTACAGGAATATTTGTTAAAAAAAGAGGAAAAGGTTGATGCAGTTACTACACCTACAGAAGAATCTGAGGTGAAAACTCCTCCAATCTCAGAATCAGTGGAAGTTGAAACTCCAAAAATTGAGGAATCCCTTGTTGTTAGCGATGAAACTGATTCATCCACTACAACTATAGCTGAAGAAAACACTGAGACCACTCCAAATGAAAACGAAAGTGTTACTGAAGAAGCTAATGTGAGTGCTGAACCTGAAGAATCTGAAGAAGTTGAAGAGGAATCAGAGATCAAGGTAAGTGATGCTTTAAAATGCCAAATTGTAGCTAAATTGTAGCTAAATTGTTTTTGTGCGAGATTCAATAAAGTGTAAGAGGGAGTTTTGAATGTATGATTGTGTATTCGCAAAATATAGCTATATTGTTAAGACCACATTACATAATTCATGCTCAAGAAGTTCCAAACCTAAAAGCAATAGAAGACCTAGCTAAATAGAATTATGCAAATATGATGAAACAAGACACAGTTGCTAACTTGCTATGATCATATAAAAAAATCTATATCATGTTTTAGCACTTTTTTTTGCGAATGTTGTTTTAAAATTGTTAATCTGTAACTTTTATGCATTCTGAATAGATAGTAACAGTCCAGCTTTTTATGACTAAAAGCCTAAGCTTTGAGCATTTAAGTAAAACTCAATGATTCTTTCACATCTACGAGTAAAAGTGAGATTTAAGGCACTTCGAGACGAGTTTTTGAATCAGTCTCTAGACTTATCTTTCAGTGTTTTAACCAATAGTATACTTGTTTTCCGCACTTCACGTGTATTGTGTGGTACCAGCTCGCGACAGCACCTGCTGACTTCCGTTTCCCAACGACAAATCAAAGCAGGCATTGTTTTACTCGTTATATCGAGTATCATCGGTGAGTTGAGTTTCTCTCGAGTTACCTTACATCTTCTGCAGTGTTGCTCATCTTGTAATTAATGAATTCTCTCTTCTTCTTTTTTATATTGTTTTTAGCTGTGTGGCTGCTAAAGGGGATGACGCTGCTGAGTGTGATAAGTTCGCGAAATACTATAGGTCTCTTTGCCCTGGCGAATGGGTATGTAACTTCCCCTGTCCATCTTATTTCCTTTTCTATTTCCACACACTGTTTGTCCTGGATTAGGGTCTGGTTTTGTGTGCTGTATCTTTCCAATAGTTATGAACTAATTCTTTAAAAAAATCTTGGAATTTGTTTGAAACAATTCTTGCAAGTAGGAAAGATGTGATAATCTGGTAGATGAAACTGAATACATAGAAGTGCAAAACTAGGTATTCACAACCAAAGCAGGAATAATCAACAGTTGGTACTTGGTATTAAGGCCATGATCAAGAGTATATGCTAAGGTTATAAGACAATGGGGAAGCGGATTAATGGACATACCGTTTGCTTATAGCAGTAAGGTTTATAGTTTAATTTTTTTCAGACAGCAGTGAGGTTTGTCACTTATGTAATGGATAAGTGCTGAGAAATCTAAAATTTATGTTGTAGCTGGCATAAATGTACTTATAGATGGATATCTGTAGTTTCTGTTCAAAACAGTGTGAAATGATTTGGAGTTGATCGGTTAAAAATGAGCAGTTGTATAGTCATCGTGTGTTAGTTTCAAAGTGATTTTTTCTTAGTTCGTGAGATGCAGGAGAGGAAAAGAACAACATCAAACTTAATTACCAATAGATTCATTAAATCCCACCATTTGCTTGAGATAAAAATTGGTCGAGTACTTGTACCAATTTATTAAAGAAAATATGATAATGAACAACACCATGACATTGCTTGTGAATGCAGGTTGACAAATGGAACGAGCAAAGGGAGAACGGCACTTTTCCTGGTCCGTTGTAGGTAGTTGCTGCGAAAGAATCCAAGTCCTCAACTGGGAATCATCGATATTAATTTCATATTGCAAGAAGTATTCGGTCCAACTGAGCTGTTATTTTGTAGTTAATAAAATGATTATATCATTTCTGTTAAAATCGTTTGTCCAGAAATGAGTTAGCTATACAACGAAGGCATTTGTACTTGTCAATCTCATGGATATTTCTTTGAACAAATTTTGTTTTGAAAATTCTTGTATTTTAAGAGTTTACAGGGGTTGTTAAGCCTGAACATGATCTTCATCTTATCCTCAGTTTCTATGCCACTACACAATAATTGATCAATGACCCTGAACTTTGAGATTGTTCTGTAATTCCTTTTTGGTCACAATAATGTTTTATTCTCAATTACTATTATTGATGAAGCATTTTATTTTTACTGCTGTGGTTTTAAGAGAACCATTGCACATCCATTATATTTTTAAGCAATTAATCCAGGTATTCGAAACCTGAGCTGTTACCTGTTGGATGTAAATTGAAAGGGCAATAAAAATTCCTCAATTCCTACCCTCTTCCATCTAATTCTACTTGAATCAATGTTGAGATGTTGAATGTGCTTCATGTTAAAGGACCTACCTTACACCTACAAACTGTTTCAACATGTTATGAAGCTTTTTGTTCTTCGTGTATTGGTGGTGTCTAGTACTATTTCCAAGAGAAACAAAGATAGTTGTTTAGTAATATCCTCTTCCAATTTAATTGTTCGTTACGAAATTACGTGTAATTTTAATATGCTTATAACTTGTATCAAAATTATCGAAATTATTTTTTAAAAAATCTATTCATAAAATTTAACATTTGAACTATATGATCAATTTTTAAAAAATTTTATTACGACAATTTTGATACAAATTATTGATCGGTCAAAATTGCACGTAGTTTCATAATAAACAATTAAATCAAAACGTAAATGAGTATCGGACAGTGCTATACTTTGGTCATGATTCTTTCTCCTAGATCTCTCTTTTAAGTAAACTATTATATTCTTATCAAAAAAAAGAAGTAAACTATTATAAGCCAGAGTCAGACCATGGTTTACTTGCACAAATTAGATGTTTACGTCTAGATGGAAGGTGCCTCCCATGCTAATCATCACTCTTCAAAGGAGTTTGTCATGCTATATTCAATTTAAACTTGTTAATTACAGGGTCTATGGCCTTTGTAAATATTTCAAGTTTTCAACATACGGGGCTTAATCTCCCAATCAAAGGGTCTAATATTGTCTAAACATACTAGAGATGACATCGTTAACACAGTTGGGTATATGCGTAAGAAACTTACAGTGTCTTGGGTAGAGACCAGTGGTATTAGTATATCATTTCAGGAAAACAAATAAGGTGATTTGAAAAATGGAATTTTTCTTCTAGTGCTTGAAAATATCCTGTTTAAACATTAAGACCTACCCAAGTGGCCTAGTGTTTTAAGATCGCACAGGAAAAGAGAAGCAAAAACACATAATATGACAAAATGAAACCATATAGAATCAAGTCTAGATTTTTAACACACGAACATCTGAACAAAGTACTAACATTCCTTAAACACCTAACACATAAGAACGGGAAAGAAATAGTACGGAACTCGAGCCTAAAAAAGAAACAAGGTTTTTTAAAACAGTAACTATCAGCTTCAGCTGATATAACATCCAAAGAGAGAGGGACCTACTAAGCCCTCTCGCCCCTGATCCTCCTAGCGAGCTGGATGTCCTTGGGCATGATGGTAACACGCTTGGCATGAATGGCACACAGATTTGTGTCTTCAAACAGACCAACAAGATAGGCTTCCGCAGCCTCCTGGAGTGCTAGCACAGCATGGCTCTGGAACCTCAGATCAGTCTGCAATGTTAATCCACCAACAAAATATCAGATAAATATTTCCACTGTTATTAATACCACTCAAAAACAAGTAAGCCTAGCTATAGCATTTATCATTGTTTCTAGTGAAGTTTTGACTTGCAGACAAGAGAAGCTAATAACAAGCCAAGTTATAGTATACTTTTAAAAAAAAAGTATATGAGAGAAGGGGGCTCAGTTTGTTAAGAATGGATAGTAAAGTTGTCCTCATGAATCATCAGATTAACGAGATATTTACAAACTTCATCATCGCACCCTACTCTTCACACTGATATAGCCAAGCTATAGTATTGATACTTTGTTTCTAGTTAAGTTTTGACTTGCAAACAAGATAATACTCACAAAGAACTTGTGAACTATTAAATGATTTATTGCAAGAAAAAGGTTTACAAACTCTTCACAAATATTCAATAAACCCTCTCAATTCTACATGATCCGATGTTGGTAGTACTAATAAATAACTGCTTATGCATTGTTACTTTGTTGCCTTTAATCAAAAAGGTTATATTTCGTTAAAAACTTAAAATGAAATAAGCCTGCCTAGTTTTCTCATTCTGATATGTTATATTCTTCATCATATAGACCTTGAACCTAATCTCCTCGAATGATCGATCATATAGATCTCCAAACACATTATCATTCTGCGATATCAAGCCGTATTAACAAATTTAACTCCTTCAATATAAATTATTTTTACACCAGTCTGTCATTTATTTTCATACTTCAAGTTATTGTGACAAAAACATGGAACCAGGCAACATACTGAAACGACAATTATAGTTTTATAAAAATCAGACAATTTTTAGACAAAACCTCAGATAAGAATTCTACCATATTCAACAACTAAAATAAATATTTCCTGTAACATGTTATATCCATCTATTCTTTGTCTTACAAAGATATCAATCAACGTAAACAAATAGCACAAAGCTTCAAAACAACGAGTTTAGAGATCAGTACCTTGAAGTCCTGGGCAATCTCACGAACAAGCCTCTGGAATGGCAACTTGCGGATCAGCAGTTCAGTGCTCTTCTGATACTTGCGGATTTCACTGCACAGTTCATCAAACCAGTTAATAAAAAGCAGGTTCTATAAAGTGTATAAACTATACAAAAAGATTTAAATAATTTTTGCGGAACCCACCGAAGAGCAACGGTACCGGGCCTGTATCTGTGAGGCTTCTTCACTCCTCCAGTGGTTGGAGCAGACTTGCGAGCAGCCTTCAAAATCAAATTTAAATTGTCAATAATTAAATTAGCTTCAGATATATTACATACTAATATCCAAATTACAATGAAAGTGAGAAAGAATAATACCTTGGTAGCGAGCTGCTTCCTTGGTGCCTTCCCTCCAGTAGACTTCCGAGCGGTTTGCTTAGTACGAGCCATCTAATTTAACCAAATATATAAAATATCAGTTAAACTAAACCATGACTGTTTAACAAAAAAATAGAGTAATTTTTTTTTAAGTGGTTCAATTAGTTCAGAATCAAAAAACAAAATAAAACATCAACTAGCACGAGCCATCTAATTCAAGCGAATATAGAATAAGTTAAACCACTGCTTTTTAACCAACAGAAGAAGAAAACGTAGTTTTGTTTCTTAAAAGTGGTTCAATTTATTCAGAATCTTAAAAACAAAGTAAAACATTATTTACTAGATTGTAAGAGTCCTAATCTAAGATAATATGTAAAAAAAACAATTTGCATTCTAACCTAGAACCCAAAATACCAATAAAATAGCAATAATGACCGAAGAAGAACGATACAAAACCATTTTTATTCAAATCCACTTGACTAGTAGAAGCTAAGATCTTACTTAAGGGGTAATTATGTCATAATTATAAGCTTAAGGAACTAGTTCTTGTACACTTAAGACTCGAACAAAAATCAGATTTTAAAAAATCGTATAACACGCCACGCAACATTGCACCAAACCCGTAAACGAGGAAATAAAACTGAATATATCAAAGAAAAATACAGTACCCTTTTTTTTTTCTTTCAATAAAACATCTGTTATAGGAATATATTATGAAGTTAATGTGACAATTAAAGATGAATAATTGAAGATGCTGCCTTTGTGTATCACCAACCAATTACTCCCAAAGAAACAATTAAGGATCAAAATTAATCACAAAACATTTAATTACGATTATAAAGGTAATTTAGAACGATAAGAATACATACGAGTATCAAATTGCTCTAAATAGGTAGATAAGTTTGAAAATACTAAACTACCGAGAAAAAAGAACAATCACTCATCAAAATTAAACCCTATTACTCATTTTATAAAAAACTGTACCAAAAATTGTTCAAATTCGCAAACCCTGGCAAGATGATTAGATCGAATTGAAATCGAAAACTACCAGCAACAAACGTAACAGTTAAGGATAAAAAAACTAAACAGAAATAAAATAAACTCTAATTTTCGCAAACCCTAGATAGATTGATTAAATCCAATTGAAATCGAAAATTACCAACAACAAGAGTAACAATTAAGGATAAAAGAAAATTAAACAGAAATAACATAAAATCTAATTTTCGCAAACCCTAGCTAGATGATTAAATCCAATTGAAATCGAAAATTACCAGCAACAAGAATAACAATTGAGGAAAAAGGAAAACTTAACAGAAAAAAACTAAACAATAAATTAGATTAGTTCAAAATACAAAACTACCAAGAAATAAGAACAATTACACATCAAAATAAAACCCTAATACTCAGAATATAAAATTGTTCAAATTCGAAAACCCTCACACGATGATTAAATCCAATTGAAATCGAAAACTACAAGCAACAAGCGTAACAATTTGGTATTTAATAAAACAAAACAGAAATATAGTACACTAAATTAGAGTGAGATAAATTAGATTGAGATAAAACAGATTAAGATAAATCAAATAAATAAAAGACTTACCGGAACGAGATGAGATGATAATCGATACAGAAAATAAAGATATATATATATATAGAGAGAGAGAGAGAGAGAGAAAGTGGAGATAATGTGATTAGTGGTTTACCGGGTTGTTGTTTATATAGAGATTGTTTGGTTTATTTCGTTGGGCTATTTTTATGGGCTGTTATTATTTCAATCCGGATTGTTTGATCGGACGGTGGAGAGTTACCTGAATTGAGTTTCTTTGGTAGCACGACGGAGGGTTGAGATTGAAAGGTTTTAGTGGCTGTTGTCGATTACTAAGATGACGTGTTGAGTTTTTATTGGTTAGCAAATAAGGTGAATTAGTACTGTCAAATTATTTTCAGATACTTGTTAAATTATTTGCCAGAGATTGTCAAATTATTAATGATACCGTCAAATTTTGTAGAGTATTTACAGTATTTGGCGGTGCAATTTTTTCAAATGAATCGGTTCAATTTAACTCAAATGAATCGGTTCAATTTAGCTATTTTTTTTATAAAAATAGCCCTATACTTTTTTATTAATTATAATAATACCATCCTCACATAAAATAAATAAAATAATAAAATAAAAAATAACAACTAATAACACTATATGTCCCTCTTTAACAACCCGAAATTCTCTGAAGTCTTATACTATATTTTTTTATTATCCACGTATTTATATCATAACTATACTTATTTTTTATATTTTAATTGCATTGCGCGTCACACATGCAATGCGTGAAGCACGATTACTAGTGTATATACATAAGTCAAAAATAGAGATATGTTATTAGTGGTTCATCAGGTTGATTTTTATGTAGAGGCGGTTTGGTTTAGAGCATCCGCATCACTTCCCATAAACATTTATTCAAATGTAACACTTTTACAGATTTTAAGAAAATATTTTGATTTATACAAATTTTCAGCTTCCGATAGGTTTATTTCTCTCTATTTATACATTTACAACTACCGGTGGGTCCATTTATTTAATCCACACAAGTATATATCAATTGTCATAATAACGGCTACATTTTTCAATTGCAAGAGAAATATTGATGCAGTACTATCACACATTTGTTGTTTTCTTTTACAATAGGTAATCTTTTATAATATATTGATTATTTTTAAAACGTTGTCATGTCTACCTCCATATCTAACATTGATCTTATTTTTTCTTCCGTGATGATATAGAATTAATAGCAGTTGCTGCTAACATTGAGGATTCATCAGACGATGAAATAATACAAACCAATCACGTAAATCCCCATAGATTCATTAGGAGAAATACTTTGCAAGGTCACCAACAAATATTCAACGACTATTTCGTCGATTCACCGATATATCCTACCGAGACCTTTAGAAGGAGGTTTCGTATGAATAAGGAGCCCTTTCAACGTATTCTTACCTCTGTAGAACAACATGAACCATACTTTGTTCAAAGAAGAAATAACGCTGGTACGTTGGGGTTTCTCCTTTACAAAAAATGACCGCTGCCATGAGAATTCTTGTTTATGGTATTGGAGCTGATTTTACGGATGAATATGTGAGGATCAGAGAAAGTACCGCATTAAAGAGTATGAAATATTTTGTTAAAACGATGATTTCAGTTTTCGGAGACGAGTACTTGCGTAGGCCAAATGACAATGATATTGTTAGATTACTAGCAATAGGTGAACAACGAGGATTTCCGGGAATGTTAGGAAGTATTGACTTTATGCACTGGAAATGGAAAAATTGGCCGACCGCAGGGAGTGGTTTGTATAATGGTCACATTCATGAGCCAACAATTATTTTAGAAGCAGTAGCTTCTTATGATCTCTGGATATGACATGCATTTTTTGGTTTACCAGGGTCACATAATGATATAAATGTGCTCGAAAACTCTAATGTATTTACAGACCTTACACAAGGTCGTGCTTCTCAAGTCAACTACTCAATCAATGGTCGCAACTACACGATGGGGTATTATTTTGCATATGGCATATATCCCCCGTGGTCAACATTTGTAAAAACTATTCATGCACCACAAGGAAATAAAAGGAAACTTTTTGCATCAGCTCAGGAATCTGCTAGGAAGGATGTAGACGCGCATTTGGAGTTTTACAGGCACGTTTTGCAATTGTCCGTGTACCGACACACTATTTCAATCAGTCGACTCTTAAAAATATTATGATGACATGTGTAATTTTGCATAACATGATTGTTGAAGATGAACGCGGCACTTATATTGGGACCCGTGACTTTGATTATGACAGGGTAGATGGTATTGAGCCAGAACCGATTTATCGCACTCAAACTGCTGAATTTGTCGATTTCCTACGACGACGTCGGATTGTTAGAAATAGAGAAACTCATTTACAGCTTCAAGAAGATCTCATCGAACATCAATGGATGTTACATAGTCACCGTTGAGATTATATTTTTTATTTAATTGAGAGATAATTGTTTGCTGTCAATTAATTTCTTTAATTATTCAAATAGGAAATCATTTTAGCATGTAACATTCGCACTAAATAAGAAATCATTTGTTTGAAGTATATTCTCTTAACTATGTATCAAACGACATCAAAGAAGTCTTCAAATAGGGGGGGAGGGGACGGACTTGATACAAGCTAGTAATCAAAATATACATTAGTTACCAAAATATTACCCCTTCGGATTATAGTTCATAGGCTGTTACAAAAAGAGCCGCTTCTTCATACAAGCTATTAACCAAAATATGCATTACTTGCCAAAATATTACTCATTCGGATGATAGTTCATAGGTTGTTAACCAAAATATTACACATCTATAATAGACTTAATTGACACAAAAAACTAACCAAAATAAGTTTGTGAAGTTTATTATACTTTACAGTTCACCATGTTATAGCCAAAACCTACCCAAAATATTAGTAGTTAACTGCATAATGCTTGATATATCTACATATTTTGTAGAATTTCAAGTCGACGTTTCTGAAGGTACTCTTGTACCACCGAATCCAATCCACTCATATCCATCAACATAAACTTATCATTTTCTTCTTGATTCAACCTCTACTCCATCAACATAACCTTTTTTTTCTTCGATTTGTGCAAGCTTATCGATCTTTTTCATCTTTTCATCATGTTGTTGTTTTCGTTCTTCTTTTAAACTAGTTACAACTTTCTCAAACAATGCAGATTTTTCTTCTTTGTATTTTCTTTTCATTTCATTCACCTTTAGAGCATCTGCATCTCCTTTTGTAAAACATCTAAATTCCCTTTTCAAAGGGTTTTGTACAAAAAAACGCTCTGCATCTGATTCCCTCACTCAACTCAAAATAAACATTACTTTAAAACTTACCATGTATACAAGGAACCAAAAGTTCCCAGACAACCCTATAGCTGCCTTTCTCTCTCTTCAAGATCAATTTCTCCCCCCTCTCTCTTCAAGATCAAAATAAACATGAGCTCAACATGATTCTCGAATCAATTGTAAGCCACTTTTATCTCTTCTATAGGTATATTGTTCATATAATTTATTAATTCTAATAATTTGAATAGAAACTTTTAAACCAATTAAATCTGAATTTTATTTTCATCAAGTAAATGTTGCTTGGTTTTAATTTTTGATTCTCCATTTAATTGGCTCTAATTTAGAAGTAATTTTAGATTTTCTTTTACTGTTTTTATACAATTGAAATAGAATAAGTTTTTCAAATGGGCAAATGATGAACATAACATCTATTTGGGCGGATTAACCATGAGGCTTACAAATCGAGATTAAAAAAGCTCATGCAAGGCAGGAGTTGTTATGATAACAAACATTCCCCCTTTCTTATTTAGTTTATACTAGTTTGAAATACAAATTTGTGCAAATTGATTTAGTTTAAAGAGTTAAATTATATACTCAGATTTCAGCTTCAGTTCAGATTTATGAAATAATAAGAAAAAAATAATTATGAGAAATAAATTATATTTTTTTTACTGTTTTTAAAATTTGTGTTCTATAATTGAGATATTGAGTTGCGTAAACTTATAAAATAATAACAAAATACCCTCTTATATATACATATATATATATATATATACATATATATATATATATACATATATATATATATATATATATATATATATATATATATTGTCAAAAACTCAAAAATTTGTTGTCAAACAGGCACCCTTGCATTGTGACTTTGGCTTATTTACGATTGAAATATTGTTGCAATAAATTGTGCTGCTGTGTTGGCTTGATCTCTTGAGCAATACTTGTGAGATATTACAATGGTGGACCTGAATAGATTAGAACTATATATTTATTTGTACCCATATTTTTACTACTGGATACCATGAATGCAAATTATGGAAGCGGCAATCACACCGGTGAACCATGAGCTGCTTTCAGAAGCAGACATGTCATGGTTCACCCCACTCTCTTTTTATATGCAGTAGACTAACCTGTTTTTATTTAAGAAATAAACAAGAATTAGCAACAGGTTCTCTTCCCTGATTTTGATATCTTTTATATTGGTCTAAGGTTATGGATCTTCAAAGCAATGATGGATTTTTTGCCCAATTTTTACAGATTCCCATAATGGATAGTCCCACTTTAACTTGTCCGCTAGTCCCAACAGATGCCACGGGGTTTTCTAAAAAATCTCGATGTGACAATTACAGCTACGAGGAAGACACGATACTAGTTAATGTATGGCTTTGTATAAGCCTAGATGGAGTTGTTGGAACCGGACAGAAATTTGGTAAGCTTTGGGATCAAATTCATGGATATTATCATGAGTGTAAGAAGCCTAGTCATCCTGAAAGAACAAAACATTCTTTAAGCAATCGTTGGTCGACAATTCGAGGTTCCGTCAACAAATTTTGTGGGTGCCTGGCTCAAATTGAACACATGAATCCTAGTGGTTGCGCCGAAGCAGATAAGGCATACATATCTTTATTATTTGTTTAGTGTAAAAGAGCGTTTAAATTTTGATATTCGCTTGTTAGCTTTTCGCTTGCGTTATTTGGTGTGATTTTTTTTATGGTTTGCTTCATTCCATCTATTGTTATATCTTAAGATATTTGGTGTTTCCTCTTGTGCTTATACGAGTTTATATATTAGTATAGTTCTGGGTTTTGATCAGGGAGTTAGCAAATAGTGATCAATAAGAAACGTATTCATGTTGATTTGGTTTTTATAAATTTGATCAGGGAGTTACCAAATAGTGATTAGGGAGTTAGTATAGTTATGAGTTTCCATCTAGTGGTACTTTCGGATATGATCAATAAGTTAGCAAATATTGATGCTGGAATTTCAAATTTAAATTTATGGGAATGTATTTAAATTGTCTTCATGTTGATTTGGTTTTTAGTTCATGAGATTTGCAAATAGTGATCAGGGAGTTAATATAGTTATGGGTTTCCATCTAATTTGCTACGTCTCGTTGTTGTACCAGATTAAGATGGCCAAGATTACCTATAGAGACACGTGGGAAAGTGGTTTCCCATTCGACTATTGTTAGGAGATTTTACGAACTGAACCTAAATGGATTTTGCAAAAAGAACAAGTAAAAACGTTAAAAAGAAGAGTTGCTTGTGATTCCCAAACAGCTCCGACGACTATTGACATAGGAGATGAAGTTACAACAAACCCGGATGAGTGCGAACGACTACCGAGAAGGAAGGCTTTATTTCGTGAGGCTATTTTTAAGAACAATTATTATTTCCGATATGAATTGTTTAATCTGACGGTGGAAGTAGTTTCTTTGGTAGCAAAACGGATGGTTGAGATGAAAGGTTTGTGTGGGTATTTTGGATTGCAAAGCTGACGTGTTGGGTTTTGATCGGTTGTTATGTGTAGTGGTGGGTAAAAAATCCATAAATCCGCCCCGTAACCCAACCCGCATGGATTGGGGTGGGTTGGGATGGGTTGAATGTCCAAAAAAAATTAATCCGCCCCGTCCCAATCCGCTATATATTTTGCGGGTTGGGTTAGGGTTGAGGTTCGCAAACCGCGGGTTAATCCGTCCCAATCCGTTTCAACCCGCAATATATATATATATACATTGTGTGTATTTTAAGATATCCACCTTTAATTATTATTATATTTTAGTTTTATTACTTGTTCGTGAATGTTCTAAACGTACTTTGATTGACTTTAATTTATATTTTTGTTTGAAATATTCAATTTATTTTAAAATTTGGATTGATTATGTAAACTATGAAAAATAAAGGATCTGATAAAACCATAACTTTTGGCGATCACGTTAGGCTTTTCAACGATATAATAATGGTAAATCAATTGTAAATAATGGACATTTCTTGATCTTTATTGTTGGTCGGATTATTACACTTATTCGGATTGTTACACTTGCTCGGATTAGTACTTCTTTATTACAATTGTGCTCGATTTGACTGCTTAATCTCTTATCTTGGTCGTTCTTCTTTCTCTTCGATATTCGGCTCTCTCGCTGTTCGGCTTGCTTCTTTTCAGGCTAATCTTTGACTAGTTTCTCTCTTTTCTTAACTTCTCTCTATATTTTTTGGATAGATTTTCTGGTCTGGTTCTAGGAGGGGTAGTTGGCTATTTATAGGAAACTATGTTTTCTAGGATGTTGACAAATGTCTCCATCTCAGGGGGTATTTCAGACATGGGTCCCTAGTTAAGTGGGCTTGGGCTTTTGATAGTAACTACCTTATTCTCTTATAAAAGGCATGTGATGACCCATTTAAGCGTTGGATACCCATTTATAAAGTCGATTGATTATTACCCGAATAGAATATTCGGGTCTAATTTTTATGTTCTATCAAGTGCTCCCTGACTTCCTCGGCGTGGTTTCCATGTCGAGGGAGTCATACTCGGTCTGTCGAGGATATTACTTCGGTCTCGTCGTTCCCAATGCTTCGTTGAGAAACGTGATAGATTTATGACGGTTCCTTGGGGGGCCCATTTAAAGTTTCCTATCCTAATATCTTTCTTCGAGGAAAACTCCTATAAAGGGGAGTGCCCCCTTCATAATTAGGCATTTTATTACTACTTTGCTCGTGACGTAATGGCTTCCTCTGGTTCTACTGGTGAGAGCTCCTTTAATTATATTTCTTATTTAGAAACTGAGATCACGAAATCTCGTACCGCGAATAAGAAACTCATGGCCAAGGTTTCAGACTACAAGAAAAGGTTGTCCGACATGGATTCTGCTCATCATGTGACGATGGCCGATCGGGATTGGGCTTATGAGCGTATAAAGCGGCTCGAGGCTTATCTGGCTAAGCAGAAGGCAGCGAAAAGGGCCTATAAGCTTGCCTTCAAGGAGTTGCATGCTCGGTCTAAACCGAGTTCGGATGACGATGAAGAAGGCTCTTCCTCAAAATAATTAGTCTTTTGTGATTTCTTTGTATCTGGTGTTATCACCAAGTTGTAATCGAATCACGGAAGAATCTTAATAAAACATATTTTACTTACGTTCCTGTCTGTTTATTTCTTTGATATCTTATTGGATGACTCCATTGGACTTGAATTGCTGTAGTTAACCATAAATGCTCTCGGGAAGTTCAAGAGGTTTGTCTTTCTTCGAGACGACCTTTGATCCACCACTTGTTTCTTCCTATAAAAGGGGACTGTCTATATATTCTTTGAGCAGCTCATTCTTTATTATCGAACAAATGGCTTCTCCTCATGACACTAATGGTGACAACCTTCCTGAATATGTTGCTCATCTTGAAGAGGAAGTTAAAAAAGTGCGTTATCTCGAGAAGAGGGTTGCCCGGTTGTCGGTGGAAGCTCGTCGGGCCGTCGAACTAGACGAACGATTGGACGCCATGGAGAAGGAGCACTAGAGGTCTTTGCTCGACAGTATTCGTGCTCGTGCTCGGATCAAAGAGCTCGAGGCCTCTAGAGATAGGCAAATTGCTTCCAAGAGGGCTTACAAATTAGCCCTTGAGGAAGTGTATGCTCGGTCAAAGAAGAGGCCAAATGACGAAGCGGGCCCTTCTACAAAATGATTTTATTGTTTTTTATCGCATTTCCTTTAAGTTAACTGCCTCTTCTGTAACGAAGTATCAACCAATCAATAAAGACTTCTTTTTCTTGTTTATATCAGAATTACTTTCCCACTGCAATTTATTTTGACTGCGCACGCTTGTGGCCTCATTAATGCTTTTTCTTGGGTCTTGCGTTTGATCTTATCCATTGAACCATCTGACTCTTTGTATCCAGGGACCAATGGGATTTCTTGAGCCTCGTGCATAAAATCTTATTCACCAGAGTTTTCTTGAGCTCTGTGCAAAAGATCTTTAACATTTATTTGAACTGCTGCCTTTCCCCAAAATGACGCGTGTTTCGATGCCATTATGACTTACCCCCTTTAAATATTGGTAAGAATCCAAGCGTTTCTTGAACAAGAGTGGCTTTTAATTACTCACGCTTTTTTAGAGCCTTTTGGGAATCCAAACGTTTTTTCTTGAACAGACACATCTTTTAATTGCCGTCGCTTCTTAGTACCCATTGGCGAACGGTTGCGACTCTCAATACCAGCCCTTATCTAATTGATCTATAAATACCTGCTTACATCATGGTTATATCCACAACCCTCATCATATTATTTTCTCCCATATACAGATCCTCATCTTATAATTTCCTTAAGATGTCTGGTCCTTTCACCCAATCAGCATTAGCTTTGCAAGTGGAGGCTTTTGAAGCCTCCTATGGCCATGTACAAAGGCTGTTGAAGGACGCCGAGGAGGAATTGAAGGTGATGCGTTATCACCACTCCGAGATGGTCCGGGAATTAACTTGGCTAAGATCCGAATTGGATTATTGCCGACGTGCTCGTTAGGCTCTAGTCGAAGAGAATGAGGTGTTGAGGGGGAATCCGACGCTTCGAGACAGGAATGTCTCTGCCGGGCCCACTCATCGATACCGATCGACTTCCCCCTAACCTTCCCCCTTCTTTTTTATTTTTTTCTTCTGCTGCGTCTCCTCTTCCTCATCCTTTTCTTTCTATACTCTTTCAGTCTCTCTTCTCTCTATCCTCCATTTTCTTCTTACTATCTTTTCCTAGGTCCTTCTTTTTCTTCTTTTTATTTCTCATTTTCCCTCATTTCTTCCTCTTCCTCTTTTGTTTTTATGCTTTGTTCTCTCTACTTGTTTTTCTTTTTCCCTTTCTTTTTTGTTTTGTTTCTTTGACTTTCTTTTTATTTGTCAGTTTCCTTCATTTCTTCCTCCTCTGCTCTTTCTCTTTCTTTTTTCTTCAACTTCTTTTTTGCACCACTACGATGTAACAATCAACCCTGTGATCCTAAGGGTTTTGTGTTACGTCTAGGGTTTTTGTCATTTTTCTTTTCCTCTTCTTGCTTTTCACTTCTTTTTTATGTTCCTCTTCATTTTCTTGTTTCTTATGTTTTTCTTTTGGCGCCTCCTGCTCACTCGGCCTGCTGATATAGTTGATCTTCTTTGCATGATCTTCTGTACTAGCACTTCTCGGATGTAATAGATCTTTATCTTGGATGTAACAGATTTTCTTTTCGGATGTAATAGATTTCCTTTTCGGATGTAATAGATTTTCTTTTCGGATGTACTCTGATGTAATGAATAATGATATATCCCATCTTCATTAATGAAAATTATATTTTCCCTTCTATTTTTGCACCTTTATCTTGTACTTCTTCTTATTGTTGAATTCGTGGTTTGTTAGGATGTGGACCTTTTGAGTATCTTGTACCTTTATTTCTTGCTGGACTGTAGACCTATCCCTCACGTTGTCAATCATAGGTGCACGCTCCCAAGTATTGTCAGGAAACATGCATGCTCCCAAGTATTTGTCAGATAACAACACTTAACTTTTCTCTATAAATACTCAACCTTAATTATTCCTTGCCATAAACTTGTGTTGGCTTCACTTATCCCTCTTCTTTTATATCATAACTTATCATAATGTCTGAGCCCGTGGTGAGATATCATGCTCAGATGAAGGACTTAGATGCTAAGGTATCTTGGGTCCGTCATAGAATGGCCAGTCTTGAGAAAGAATATGGGGTTTTGGCTTTGAGTTTATTCGACTCTTATCCCGAGGAGACAATGAAGTGGACCGAGATTTCGGCCTTGAGTCGCCAACTTGATAATTTGTTGTTGCACAGAAATAACTTGGCCAACTCTTGGTACGAGTCCGAGGAGATTTGGGATCATGCTCAAGACGAGTTCGATAACTCCCCTCAAGGCCTAGCTAGTATGATAGTTAGGAATGCTCGGCTTGAGGAGCGCGTCCGTGTCCTTACTAGGACGAACACCGAACTCTCCAGGGAGAATGAGTGCTTGGTAGTCATGAATGACTCTTACCAAGCTCGGTTTGACAGCTCTGCTCGGGTAGCTTTCTCCCGGTCTGGTAGTTCGGTTTTTCCCTCCATTGATCCTTAGTTGGATTGGGCTAGTTTTCTGACGTATTTCTCGTCTTGTAATTTGTATTTTCTTATCCGTTTTTGGTAATTTGTACCCTGTTGTATTTCGTGTCTCTTTGTATATTGAACCGTTTGCAACGCCTCATTTTTGGCGCTTTTTCGTATTTCGTGCCCTTTGACTCCTTATAACTGCTCCCTATTGTTTTGTACTTCATTATCCATTCTCCTTTTCTCTCTTTTGTTTCTCCTACTTGCGAGATGGATCCCATTACTAGATCTGCCTCCAAAAAGAAAGCCCTTCTAGAAGAGGAGCCTACCTTCTTGCTGCCCCGTCCCCCTGGTTTCGGGGAAGAGGATTTAACTCCTCTTCAGTTAAAAGAAATTGAGATGTCGTGGCTGAAGCATGACCTTAAGTGTGCTCAGACCAAAATGAGGCGGTTCAAACAGTATTGGCAGGAAGAAAGCGCTGCTCGTTTTGAAGCCGAGCAGAAGTGCAAGGCTCAATCTTATTCTCTTAAACAAGTGGAGATTGATATTTCTCATTTGATTAGGGAAAAAGAGCGTCTGGAAGAGCTCTTGGCAAAGAATGATGCGGATATGGGGGGTAGTTCGAAGAAGTAGGATGGGTGTTGTATTTTATTGTAAACTTTTATTTTTCTGTTGTATCCCCCTTTGTGGATGAATAAAACTTTATGCTTTGCAACTCGATCCTGTCTATTTTATTTTGTATCTGCTTTGCCTTTATGTTAATATCCTTCGATGTCGATCCTGCCTATTTTATTTTGAATCTGTGCCGAACACCGAACGAGGTGCACCGTGGTTATCCCCCCGGAGAGCGTTGTTAGACTCGAAGCTGAAATGCCGTCGAGCTAGGAACGATATCCGTTCACCTTGTTCGGTGTGCTATTCGGGTAAGACACGGTTTGGCATCGAGGAACTTAATCGGATGACATCCTTGGTGTGGTAATATTGGTAGCGTATGCTAGAAGCTTTTCGTGGTAGGGTCCACTGGCCGTTTATTTAGGTGTAATGATGTGAACTGCATTGGGTAGTGGGATACATTCTGACGTGGCAAAATCTGGAGCGTTTATCTGTAAAAATAGCAGCGGTTGTGGACTTTTGTATGGTTGCAAAAAGAGGTAGACCTCTGGCACACGAAAGGACGGTTATTATTTTATTCTTTTAGTGACTCCACTCCCTTTTACTGTGCCAAGTAATCCCTTTTGTTTTTATCACACAATTTGCTGAAGAAAATATCTGTCTCTCTCTCTAAAGTATATTCTTCCCGCCAAAACGGAAAATCATTCCGCCGCTCGATCTAGGGTTTCGTTGTATTATCGATAGACTTGCTGCTGTTCTCACTTGCTTGCTCATAATGATAACTGTAAGTGTTTTTCCTTTATTCATTATTATTTTGTGGCGTTGGTATATGGTCTAGGCTGTCTATATATGTCTGATGGTTCTTATGTATTGGACTTGTGTTGATTGGGATGGTAGTAAAACGTAGGGTGTCTGGTTAATTTGAGTGGGGGGTGGTGGCTCTTGTTATGGTAATGTTGTTTTGGTTTGGGTATTTGGTTAGTATATTGATGGAGTTTTGATGACGTTTGGACAGGAAATTCTGTCCCAAAGTCTGGCCCAAGTGGGCACATTTGTGGAAGAGGACTTTAAGAGGCTCGCCGGAATACCGGATAACATACACATTAGGCTGCCTGTTTCTGACGAGGAGGTGATGGGATTTGTTCCTGTCGGAGAAGTTGTTGTACGTTCTTCGGCATTCTTTACTGGGGGTCTTTGGCTTCCTTTTACTAGTTGGGTGGCGTCGTTCTTTGAGGCCGTCCGGATTGTTCTGGCCCAACTGGCCCTAAATGGTTACCGTACTTTGAATGGTATCCAAAGGTTATCGGAGTTGTCCGGAATACCTATTGAACTGAAGGACGTCTTCGGAGTCTATAGTTTGAGCTTTGAGCGTCGCAGCTCGTATTTGAAGACCCTGCGTGCCTTTTGTCGGCTCGTTACCGGTTTACCGGATACCAACAAAGAGCACAATCTTGGTATCATTGTTGCTTCCGGTGAATGGGGTTGTGCGGGACACCAGATTCTTGGACCGGCTACCAATGCTCCCACTATGCCAGACCTCGGCGCTCCCAATGTAGAGGCTCTGTTAGCTCTTTGGAAATGGTGGGGGCCTGGACCGACGCCGGATCCTACGAGTCGTACTGCTCCCATGCTGCTCGGGTACCCTGTGGGGCCGGTGACCAAGGGGAATCCTGTGCCCGAGATCCCCAAAGTGCCCGAGGAGGAATTCTTGAAAGTGGTCCGGGCTCGAAGTGCTGCTCGGCTTGGGAAAAAACCCGTTCGTTCTAAGCGTCGTGGATCTGACCCTGTCGTTGGAACAACGAAGAGGGCTAGGGGAACCGATACATCGGTCACCGAGGAGGTTGTTAACGTTGGCATGGGCGAGGGGGTGTTTGCTGCTTCCCAAGGGGATACCACCGAGGATGCTTCTACGCCTGGCGATGTATGTGCATATGTATATTGATTCTCTGGTGTTTTGATTGTTGTCGTTTAGTTCGCTAGTCCTTTGCTTTATTAGTTATCTTGTTTCAGCACTGACTTCTCCATTGGTTACCCTCGCTCTTGCCCGGTCGATGGGTATTATTATGTTTCAGGGGTCAATCGATAACCTGTTCGGGCATATCAACCGCCTGGTGAATATGGGCGTGGATACGATGATCCTTCCTGTCATCTCGCCTGTTCGTGCCGAGGATACGAAGGATCCGCCTGTTACCTCGCCCATCCGTACTGAGGATGTAAGCGAGCACAGGGCCCCTGAGACTGTTCCTGCATATAAGGAGGTGAGGGAAGAAGTGGAGATGGAAGCCGGCGAAGAGACTGCCGTGGGTGTTGGGAGTGGTGGGGAGGATGAGGTTCCCGAGGGACCTGAAAAGGTGTCGGTGGATGGGGTTGCAATGACCCGTTACATTGACCGATGTGGGGGTGAGCTGTTGGAGCAACCCCGAGCCTTGAAGATGGGGTATGCTGCTCTAAAGCCCCTTGCTTTCAAGGATGCAGAAAAAATAGCTGCTCGACCTACCATGTCGGTTATAGAGCAGGCCAACGCTGATGCGCTGCGGGTATGTTTGGCGAGTATGTTGTTATATATGCCATGATGCTCGCATTTTGGTTGGAATCTGATGTTTTTTAAAGTACAGGTTGTCTTGGGTACCGTGGTGTTAAGGGATCGGATGGCAGCGCTAGGGGCTGAGAAAGAGAAGATGGTCGAGGAAAACGATCGGAAGATTAAGGACATGCTTGCGGCTTTTGAGGCCGAGAAAGAGAAACTGGTCGCCGAGAATAAAACCCTGGGCGATAATTATGACAAGCTGTCGGTGGACTTTCTGCACGTGACCGAGGATGTCGATAAGTTGAAGGTTGAAAAAGAGAGCATGGTCGATAAGTACGACCAACTAGAGGCGGAGAACTTGCTCCTGGCGGAGGACGTGGAAGCCGAAAAGGCTGAGGTGGCCACTCTGAAAGCGGCACACATGGAGGAGCGGACAAGGTTGGCAATGATGGCCAATTTCTCCGTCTATTGCGCTCATGTGCGGGCGCTCAATTTCGCGAAGGTTCCTTTGTCGGATCGGGCGTGGTCGGAGTTGGTGTATCCCTGTCCTCATGGTGCACCGCCGAAACCCGTAGACTGGGCGAATCTACGTGAAGAGGAGCTTCCCCGGCTGCCGGGGAAGAAAATTTCGACAGCGCTGCGTCCTCATTCTATGTCGGCCCCGTCCACTCCTCGACCTGATGCTACTGTTGCTCCCCCACCGGCATCTCCTCAGGTGGAACCTTGACCATTTTTATTTTTATTTTTTATTTTATTTTTTTTTATTTTTTATCCGAATTGTGGGTCTCTTTTGTATCTAGAAACATATTCTTTTGGGGAAGTGATAATATAGGTGCTGTGTTTTCTTTCTGTTGGGCTTTCTCGGGTTAATTTTCCTGTTTGAGGGTTGTCATCTTTTGAAGGATGTGAAAACAAAATATTGTCAGGTACCTAATAATTCTCTTGCCGTGGTGGTCTGGACCTCGCCTAGTCGTAGTGTAGGTGACGTTATAGATAGTCTGGAAAGATCTAAGGCTGCCCTAACTGCTGAACTGAATTCTGCTCGTCATAAAGTCGAGGATCTGAATGTTCATATTGCAAATTTGTCTATTCGGTTACGTGACTTGGGAGAGAAACTCAGCAAAAAGACCGCATATTATACGGCAAACAAGGGTAAAGCGAAGGAACTTCTTGGTGCACTTCGGCGTTCTCGTGATGAAGCCGAGGCCGTGTGACGAGCTTAAACATGGTCCTAGGGGCCGTTTTCGAGGATGCGGACCTGCTGCTATCCTTTGCCAGAGCGTATTGGGCCCGAGTTCGCGCTTTAGAGGTGCTGGAGCATGTAAAAGGAATGCGTGGTGTTGCCCGAGCAGAACGCATAGTTGATGCGACGGCCGGAGTAACTGAGACCATGACTGCCTTGAACCGAGTCGATGCGGTCGTTCGTGAGCGTTTGGGGACGCAAATTGTTTCTCTTCGAGAGATTCATTTTGCTGACGTCGTTGAGACCTCAGCGTCTGTTGACGGGTTATCGGATTAATGACTGAGTAGCTTGTTTTGTCGTTTAAAGTGTAGCTTATATAAAAATATTCGTTTTTCTCTTTTCGTCTTTTCATTTCTTGCGGTTGAATATTCATCTCGTCTCCTTCTTCCCCGTTTTCTTTTTATAGGCACACGCTACTATGTCGCACCAGGCTGGTTCTCCATGCCTAGTTAGCCCGGGTTAGGACCTACTGGTGCTGCCCGAGATGAGGTCTCATCTGGTGCGGCTAGTGAGGTGCCTGCCAAGTGGCCTTACATCGTTTTGATGGGCAAAAACGTCAAGTTGATCGACCAATGTGCTCGACTTCGGGCCAAGCTGAAAACTCAGGCGGCCTCTTTTCGAGAATATGTTCGCCGTACTGAGCATGTTGTTGAGGTTCAGGGGCGTCGTTTGGATCGATATTGGCGTGTGAAGGAAAAATATTTCGGCAAGTTAAAGCTGTTGGTTACCAAGGCCAACATGTTGGTGAAGTATTTTTAGCTGTCTCGAGCCAGATATTATGCTTCTGCGGATTGGATCGAAGCTCGTAACCTTCCCTTCGATGATGCCAACCGCAAAGCGGCCTCGGATGCTCACGAGATTGCTAAAGGAGCCGAGTTCGCAGCGCGGCTTAAGACGCTGACTTGCGTTGGTGCTCATACGACCAATTTCGATGCACTCATCTCTGAGGAACGGTTTGATGGCGATGAGACAGATGGGGACACGACGACGGATGACGAAGAGGTTGAGCTCGGTCAGTTACCGTCGTGTTCCTCCTGTAATAGTAGTTCTTAAATCCTTTTTTTTTTTTTTTTTTTTGCCTCCGTAATGCGGGCGAGGACTATATTTTTTTTTTGTTCTGAGCTTCCCATTGTCGTACTGATATTTCATTGATTGGATTGATTTTCCTTTGTTGATTTCTTCGTTTGATATTGTGTCGCCTCTGTAATGTGGTCTATTTGCATCTGCTTTTTTCCTTTCTTTTCATTGTTTTTCGCCATATGTTAATATATCGTCTCCATAATATGGGCCTGATTTGTTCTTCTTCTCTCTGTATTACTTGTCATCCCTACTCATTGGATCAATATGTACCTGCATATATTTGAGTATTCCTAGGCATTCTTTTAGACATGTCATGTTGGGAATTTCACAGTATTCCTAGGCACTTGGCCATGTTGGGAATTTCACAGTATTTCTAGGCACTCAGGCCGTTTGGGAATTTCATAGTATTCCTAGGCACTAAGGCCGTTTGGGAATTTCATAGTATTCCTAGGCACTTCGGCCGTTTTGGAATTTCATAGTATTCCTAGGCACTTCGGCCGTTTGGGAATTTCATAGTATTCCTAGGCACTAAGGCCGTTTGGGAATTTCATAGTATTCCTAGGCACTAAGGCCGTTTGGGAATTTCATAGTATTCCTAGCCACTTCGGCCGTTTGGGAATTTCAGCTGCACTCGTTAGACAACATAACAAGATATTTTATTCATTCAAAAGATGAAAGATAATGCCATTAAACAGGATAATGTATTTTATTTATTTATTCAACATACAAGATAATGTCATTAAACAGGAGGGGTAAGGTAGCACCTGTATTTGTAAGACAGCCTATACGTAGTACTTCTTTAGGTTAGCCACGTTCCAAGAATTTTTCTCCCCTCTGCTGTTTTCGAAAAGAACGCTTTTGAGTTTGTAGGTAACCGGGCTTGTTTTCTTGACGATCTCGTATGGTCCTTCCCAGGTGGGGCTTAATTTGCCATGTGTTTCATTTCGGGTATAGACCGTTACTCGTCGCAGCACCAATTCTCCGACCATGAACTCCTTGGTCCCTTTCACTTTCTTGTCATACATTTGCTTAACGCCTTGTTGATACTTCGCTAGTGTAAGAGCTGCTATCTCTCGTTTCTCGTCTAGCATGTCGAGTTCCTCTCTCATTCTTTGTTCGTTGTTTCCTTGCTCGACTAAAGTTGTTCGTAGTGTGGGTAGCCCGATTTCTGTTGGTATGACGGCCTTGACGCCATATGCTAAGCTGAACGGGGTTTCTTTGGTGCCCGTCTTTGGCGTGGTTCGGCATGACCATAAGACGTTAAGTAGCCGCTCGGGCCATCTCCCCTTTGCTTGTTCGAGGGTTGTCTTGATGTCGTCTAGTACGATTCGGTTTGATACCTCTGCCTGGCCGTTACCTTGTGGGTATGTTGGCGTCGAATAGAACTTTTGGATACCGAGTTCTTCGTACCAAAGCTGCAGGTTGGCTTCCTTGAACTGGGTGTCGTTGTCTGCGACGATGGCGTATGGTATACCGAACCTTGTGATGATGTGCTCCCAGATGAACTGTTTGACATTACTGGCTTTAATTTCGCGAAGAGGTTTAGCCTCAACCCATTTGGTGAAGTAATCTGTTGCCACAATCAGATATTCAAAGCTGCTGGGCGCTTTGGGGAGCTTCCCTACTAAATCAAGTGCCCATTGTGCGAATGGTCATGGTGCCGATCCCGGGGTCATCATAGATGATGGGAGCCGAGGTATCTTGGCAAATCGTTGGCACTTGTCGCAACGTTGGACGTATACATTGGTGTCTCTCTTGATATAGGGCCACCAATATCCTTGGGTGATTGCCTTGTTGGCAAGGGACCGCCCTTTGATGTGTGCTCCGCAGGATCCTTCGTGGATTTCCTCCAAGACTGGTAGCTGCATTTCGGGCCGGACACACAGAAGATGGGGTCCTCGGTAACTGGATTTGTACAGTTTGTCGTCGTCGGACAGCCAGAAACGAGGAGCCTTTCTCGTAATTTTTAGTGCTTTTATCTTATCTGCCGGGAGAGTTCCGTTCCGTAGATAGTGAATCATGTCGTCCATCCAGCCTGGTTCGTATTGTATTGACGTTATTCGGTCTATTCTTTTGGTTATGCTAGGGGTTGGCAGTAGTTCCACTGTGATCGACCGAGTGTCAGTTAATGTTAATGTTGAGGCTAGGGTGGCCAGGGCATCGGCATGTGCGTTTTCGATGCGATTGATTCTTATTAACTCGCACTTTTCGAAGGTGGCCATCAAGCTCTGAACCTTCTCTTGGTAGAGGATCATTCTGTCATCTTTGGCTTGGTACTCGCCGATGGCTTGATTTACAATCAGCATTGAGTCGGAGCTTGCAGTTAAGTGGGAGCATCTGAGGGACCGGGCAATGAGCATACCGTTTATCATGGCTTCGTACTCAGCCTCGTTGTTGGTAGCTCGGAAACCCAGTTTAAAGCTTTTCTCTATGATCGCTCCCTCTCTAGACTTGAGGACGATCCCTGCTCCTGATCCGTCCTTGGTGGCTGATCCATCGACATGAATCTTCCAGTGTGATTGTGGGGACATAGCCGTAGGCTCGTCATACCCTTCGGTGAATTCCGCGATAAAATCGGCCAAGACTTGTCCCTTTATGGCATGTCGGGTTGCGAACTCGATATGAAATTGGGATAATTCGACTCCCCATGCGGCCACTCTGCCACTGATGTCGGTCCGTCGAAGCGATTCCTGATATGGAATTTCGTGTATACTTGGACCTGATGAGCTATAAAATAGTGCGGCAACTTCCTGGTCGCGACGACCAATGCCAAGCACAGCTTCTCCAAGGGTAGGTATCGTGTCTCGGCTTCAACCAGAGTTTTGCTAACGAAGTAGATAGGGAATTGTTCGCGACCTTCTTCTCTTAGGATAACCGCGCTCACAGCTGTAGTGGAAACTTCTAGGTAGCACACCAGAATATCTCCTTTGTTCGGCCTGACTAGCAGTGGCAGCGTCCTTAAATACTCTTTGAGGTTGTTGAAAGAAACTTCACATTCCGGGTCCCACACAAATTTTCTATCCTTCTTGAGTGATTCAAAAAATGGCCGTCCCTTGTCTGTGGATCGGCTGATGAACCTGCTCAATGCTGCCATCATTCCCGTGAGCTCTTGTACCTGCTTCTTATTCTTGGAAGCTGCTAGGTTCCGAAGAGCTGTGATCTGATCGGGATTAGCTTCTATTCCTCGTCGGCTGACCATGTGTCCCAGAAACTTCCCTTTGCTGATGCCGAATGCACACTTGCTCGCGTTGAGTTTCAGTTTGTGCTCGCCCAGTGTTTGGAAAACGTCTCTAATATCTTGAAGGTGGGATGTAGCCTTTTCGCTTTTGACGACCATGTCATCTATGTATACCTCCATTGTCTTCCCTATATGATCTCGACATACCCTTGTTATCATCCTTTGGTATGTTGCTCCCGCGTTACGTAGGCCGAACGGCATTACCGTATAGCAATAGTTTCCCAAAGGCGATATAAACGACGTTTTCTCTTGATCTTCGCGGGCGAGGGGGATTTGGTGGTACCCTGAATATGCGTCCAGGAAGGTCATCCGTTCCACTCCTGTAGTTGCGTCCACCAATTGATCAATTCTTGGAAGGGGAAAGTGGTCCCTCGGACAGGCTTTGTTGAGATTGGTGAAGTCTATACAGACTCTCTCCTTTCCATTCTTCTTGGGGACGACAACTGGATTGGATAACCATTTCGGATAGAAGACCTCCCTTATGGCTCCAGCCTCTAATAGCTTGTGGACCTCAGCAATTATAGCTGCCCTGTGCTGTACAGACACTTTTCTGCTCCTCTGAGCTATCGGCTTGCACTCGGCGTCAACACTCAGGTGGTGACATGCCGTTTTAGGGTCTAGGCCTGGCATGTCTTTAGGGCTCCAGGCGAATTTATCAATGTTGTTGAAGAGGAATGCTTCTAACTCTTCGGATTCCTGTTTTGGAAGGTCATCACCGAGGAGGAAGTAGTGCTCCTCGTCCGTACCCGGAATATACACCTTCCTAAGAGTTTCTCCTACTTGTTCTTCGACAACCCTCTCGGTTTTGGCTATGTGGTTGATCAGCTTCTTTGTGCTGGTGGGTTGTTCGACAACGCTCAGCTGTTTTTGAAGGGCAGCGGTAATGTCCTCACAGCGTCTTGAATCTTCTTGACATCCTCTAGCTGTCTCGATCTCTCCCCGATCATTTGGGTATTTGACTTTTTGGTGGTAGGTCGAGGGTATGGCCTTCATGGCGTGAAGCCAAGGTCGACCCAAGATCGCGTTGTGGCCGGAGTTGTCGTTTACCACTAAGAACTCAACGGGAACTGATACGGATCCCATAGTGACACTTATGACGATCTTTCCCAATGGTTTAGTTGTCTCGGAGATGAACCCGATCAGTGTGACATCGGTAGGCTGTAGATCTTGCAGCTTGAGTTCCATCTTGTCGAAGAGTTCTCTGTACATGATATCACAAGAGGCTCCTTGATCGACAAGCACCCTGCTGACCGTGTCAAGGCCTATTTGAACACGGAGGTTGATGGCGTCCCCGTGGGGGTAAATCACCCCTTCTTCGTCCAGATCCGAGAAGGAAATGGGCGGATGTCGTCGCGGCGTGCATTGTCGTTTGGAGGTCGACGCTTGTGACGCCCTGGCTACCTGGCCGAAGTGTGCCAGTTGCCGTTGTCGCGATCGTTCCCCACCCGTGCCCTTGGGTCGTGACATATGAACGACGTTGATTGTTTTGACTTGCCGGTTGTCGGCTCCCTCAATGGCCAGTTGTTTGCCTTTATTTCTGACGCCTTTGATGAACTTGGCCAGGTATCCTGCATCGCCCCACAGGTTCATTTTCCACCGCATGTTACGGCAGTGCTCGGTGAGGTGTCCGTAGTCCTCGTGATAGGCGCAGAAAAGCTTGGGGTCTCTATGCTCAGGGGGGGTAGCGAGCGGCTCTGGCCGTGAATACCAGCTTTCTCTGCGGATATTCTTGAGGATATCTTCAGCTGACAGGTTGAAAGAGTATCTCAATTCGACCAGTTCGAAGCTCTTTTGCTTTTCCCTTCCCTGAAATCGGCCTTGTTGTGACTGCTTGGTTGGTACAGGGTAGGTGAGCTGGAGGGGTTTATGTTCGTTGATCGGTGTTGGGTATGCGATCTGGAGCGGTTTGGGCTCAGGTTTTCGTGGTCGCTCTACCCTGCTATGGACCTCGGGACCTTTGTCCTTTCTGGTCGGTTTGAATGTTTCTCCCTGGTTATTTCTAACTCTTTTGCGACCCACCTGTGCCTCTCGGACCGATTCTCTTCTTGGTAGACTTCGGTTGAGGACACGCAGTTCGTCGTTTTTATCGGTGAGGTGGGTACAATAGGCTAGCAGGGAATCAGTGGTCGGAAAATTTTTTCCTATGAACTTCCTTCTCGCCCAATAGCTATTAGGTATGGAGTTGATAAAGTTCTGGATGGCTATATTACTGGCGTACTGTGGAATCTGGTTTGCTACGTCGATGAAACGTATGCAGTAGTCGTTGAGCCTTTCATTTGGCATCATCGTCATTTTTAGAAGGGTTTCAATACTAAACTTCTTCTTCCGATGAGCAGCGTATCGGGTGGAGTACGCTCTTAGCAGCTCCGCCCAGTCTCTTATAGAGCCCCGTGGTAAGTTATGGTACCACGATGAAGCCTCTTGGCCCAAACTGTTTTTGAAAAACTTGCACATCATCGCATGGTCATCACTCCACAGCTCCATCTTCGTCTTGTAGTGCCTTAGATGGTCAATGGGACAACTCCTTCCATCATAGAGCCTGAACTCGGGGATGACGAACCCCACAGGATTGCGGTACCGCATGATCTGTTCGGTACATGGGGTTTCTTGGCATACGTTCCAAGCCTGTTGGAACGCTTCATCCGTGGCTTGGTAGGGGGGGTGTATCCCCCCTGTTGTGGTGGTGGGCCGTATCCTCCCCCGATCATGTGTTCGGGATACCTATCGTCCTTCGGGTTTCTGTCGAGGACATGTTCCGTATACGCGTTTGGGTGGACGAAGGTCGGAGGGATTGTTATCGGGACGTTGCCCCCCTGATGGGGCACTTCTTGATCTGGTCGCCGGCCCGCCGCTTCCAAGGCGGCCCTATAGGCAGAATCTTCCGCTTCACGACGTGGATCTTTGTCTGCGTTGGCAGGTTGAGTACCCGGCAGTCTGATGCCGGCTGCTGCCATGGCCGTCATACACGCTGCCAGCTGAGCTTGCAGCTGGGCGTTGTTCCTTTGATCAACTATTGGAACGATGTGTTGTACTTCCACCGTGGGTGGTGTAATCATCCTTGGTGGGTGAGTCGGTAATCGGGACAACTGTTCGAGTTCATGACCTTCAGGCATACCAAGCCGGTCAGCTTCGTTTGTTTGTAAACGGGGACCAGAGTTGACTGAGGCCGTTAGGAAAGGGACTCTTGAGCTCGGTCCTGCCTGGGATCCGGGTATGCGTCTTCTTGCGCGTCTTAGTACGGGCAAGGCTTGTTCGTCTTCCGAGGACGTTTGGTATTCTTCGACGATCCCTTCAATCTGTTGGGGTTGTTCAATCGGTTGTTCTCGGTGGACATTGGAGGTTGTCGGTTGGTTTTCGGACTGGATAGCGTCGTATCTATTGCGGATGGCGAGTAGATCGTCGAGGTCTTGTTGGCTAATCTGCACGTGTTGGTTATTGGTTTCTACTATCTCGGGATGGGTTTCTTCTATATTGGTCACCATTGTCGCTCGTCTGGTAGAGTATTGGTATTCGAAGTCTAAGCTAGTTGGGAACTAGATGATTCCCGGAGACGGCGCCATTTGATAAAACCATAACTTTTGGCGATCACGTTAGGCTTTTCAACGATATAATAATGGTAAATCAATTGTAAATAATGGACATTTCTTGATCTTTATTGTTGGTCGGATTATTACACTTATTCGGATTGTTACACTTGCTCGGATTAGTACTTTATTACAATTGTGCTCGATTTGACTGCGTAATCTCTTATCTTGGTCGTTCTTCTTTCTCTTCGATATTCGGCTCTCTCGCTGTTCGGCTTGCTTCTTTTCAGGCTAATCTTTGACTAATTTCTCTCTTTTTTCAACTTCTCTCTATATTTTTTGGATAGATTTTCTGGTCTGGTTCTAGAAGGGGTAGTTGGCTATTTATAGGCAACTATGCTTTCTAGTATGTTGACAAATGTCTCCATCTCAGAGGTTTTTTCAGACATGGGTCCCTAGTTAAGTGGGCTTGTGCTTTTGATAGTAACTACCTTATTCTCTTATAAAAGGCATGTGATGACCCATTTAAGCGTTGGATACTCATTTATAAAGTGGATTGATTATTACCCGAATAGAATATTCGGGTCTAATTTTTATGTTCTATCAAGATCAAAATAAAAATTTAAGAATCAATCTAAACCCAACCCGCCCCAACCCGCAATTTATTTTGCGGGTTGGATTGGGTTGGGTTGGTGTTTTAATTGTAACGGGTTGGATTTGGTTGGGTTGAGATTTAAATTTCATCAATCCGCCCAAATCCGCCCCGCCATTTATTTTACGGGTTGGGTTAGGATTGAAACAAATTCGCGCCAATCTGGCCCTGCCACCCCTGGTTATGTGGGAAATAAGGTGAAAAGTTGAGACTGGAGTTGTTTGATTTAATAAATCATCCATCTAAAATTAACACCATTTTCTTATAGATGTATGTATTTTATCAAAAAGTTTAAATCGGTATTAACGTCAGCAATCCGATTTTCTTCCAAAAGCTAAACTTGGTTCATCCATCCCGACGTTATTATTGTAAATAAAAATAAATAAAAATTCCGTCAAAACCCCCCCATAAGCTAATTATGCACGAAACACTAACATATATCATTTGAATAATAGTCAGGCCAATTTAACTTAATAAGACATTTTTTGATAAATTTTCATAATATCATATTTAAACGAGCAAGTAACACGTCAAGTATACGAATAAAATTTTAGCTGAGATAAGATCAATATTTATTTAAATTCTTAAAATCGTGGCAAGAAAGCTATCAAAATCTTTAAATGTGTGGTTTTTTTGCTTTTTACTTTTCTAGTTATATTTTTCTAAAATTTAGATTTTTAAAAGATAAAAAAAACAGTTATATCAAACGCATGTAAGTTTTTAAAATTAAAAAGGTAAAGAAGCTATAAAAAAGAATTGATGCGAAACATGCACCATAAAAGTTATCCTTTTTTACTTATGGTTCTTATCTCTACTTTAGTCTGGGCTATATACTATGTTTTTCCTATGAAAGACCAATTTCTCCAACCACAATCCGTGCAGAAAATTCCAATCAGGCAATATCACGAATTCAAATGAAATGACTTCACTAGTCAATTTATAGGAATTATGCTAGTTAGATATATTATTATTTCATCTATATCCAAAACTCGAAAACAAAATTGTATTTACTAACTCCAGCATAGATTAAATAATTAGAGAAAAACTACCAAATAAAGTTTCAAAATCCCTATTTATGAAACATAGAGAGAACGGAAAAGACAGAATAAAAAATAAAGGGGAGATATACTTGTATTGAACTTGTGGGAATGGAAGTGGAAGTAATGTATTACGTTTGTTTATAAGATAGTATAATATGGTATAATTTGTTAATAAGTAGTGGGATAGGTAAATACCACTATATATATCGTATTAGTTATATATAATGTAGTATAATTAGTACTGTATCTTATTATATAATTGCAAATGCAATTTGTCTAAACAAAAAAGGTATGGTACTAGTAATACTATAACACCTTTTGTATCGAAAATAAACATGAGAACTGATAATTAAAAAAAATTGTAATTTTAAAAGAAATTAGTTTAGTATTTGGGAATTTTTCCAAATAGATCGAGTAGGTCAGACCTTTTTTTCCAGAATGGTTGAGGAGAATAATGCAAACGTAAATAAGAGAGAAATGATATGTTAACACCTCATACACATAATTACCCTCACGTCATCAACTTATGAAGCAAGACCGTGAAATTTACACTAACAAACATTATTCAAATGTTAATTATGAGTTTAGTACTTCAATTGCATTTGAACCTCTATAAGTACTATATGGTCATATTGGCGTGACAGTTGTTAAGATATCACTATCGGAGATATTGAGACCGAAGAAAATTAAATAAGTACTTTTTTATGTGAGTTTTTAAAAAAAATTTAACGTTTATTTTGTTTGGAAATTTCCAAATTGGAAATAACTAGTCTGTTAAGAAAGGAGGCTGGAAGCTCGGAGAGAGTTTCCCAACAAGTACTATGATTTTATCGTTCTCATGATCTCATCTTTATCAAAAAAATTTAACGTTTATTTTGTTTGGAAATTTCCAAATTGGAAATAACTAGTCTGTTAAGAAAGGAGGCTGCAAGCTCGGAGAGAGTTTCCCAACAAGTACTATGATTTTATCGTTCTCATGATCTCATCTTTATCAAAAAAATTTAACGTTTATTTTGTTTGGAAATTTCCAAATTGGAAATAACTAGTCTGTTAAGAAAGGAGGCTGGAAGCTCGGAGAGAGTTTCCCAACAAGTACTATGATTTTATCGTTCTCATGATCTCATCTTTATCCCAGTACACATATTTAATTTTAAAGTCAAGTAAAATAGTAGTAAAACTTAGAGAAATCATCTAGCTGACATGCATGAGACCGGTTCCAATACCATTTCTAGAATTTTGGAGACTCAAACCTAATAAAAAAAAATAGCCATAAATACTAATATTATTTTAAGCATTAAAATATATATAAAAAAAACCACTCGAATTGACATTGTAAAGGTTATTCGAATTAGCATTAATTCAAACATTAAAATATATAAAATTAACTTATAAGTAGTGCCGTAAATACTTTTTTAGCCGGAGGAGTAAAAAATTATTTACATTTTTTTTAACCAGTTGTATAATAGTGATAAAATAAATTACTATGGCTATATTAGTAATTTTATATATGTAAAAAAAAAAAAAAAACCCTATAATTTTGTAGGGCCCAATTTTATGATTTAAAAATTGAGATATATGGCCGTTCATGCCTAGTTCTTATAACCATCACCAAAGAAAGAGATAACTAAAGAAAGAGATAACTACAGACATTTTCTTTTGTGTATGACATTATTTGCCTTTTATACTTGATTCACGGCATTATAAAGGAAACTACCAGGAATATATAGGAATTCTGAGACTTAAACAGTGACTAGCTCTTGCTGGGTCACACATATTCTTCCATTATCTTGGTATTATTATAGCAATTTCTTATCATTTTCCAACTTAGAAAAGAAAATATTGGCTAGTCTTCTTATACAAAATGTACATGCCTAGCGGATTTGTTTTGTTTAGAATCAAGTATCAGGGGCCGCCCTAGGGTCGGCCAAATAAGCCCCTCAGCTTATGTGCCGATCGACCGACGTTTTTTTTTTTGCAAAGTAAGACACAATTTAATTGAATTTTGAGTTCGTATTAATTTTAAAGAAATTTTATGTAAATTATGACAATTATTACATTTTTATGCAATTTTTCTATTGGTATGTGTTTGATTATTTTTTTAATAAAGTAAAATAAATGACGAAATTTTTACAGGCTTGAGATGCGAAAATTTTAGGGCCGACCGTATATAGATTTGTTAGAAGTGATAATATTTGTGTTGTGCAATGATGTTATAGCAAGATATCTATACTTATATTGATGAAGATAAGTTAATTGGTTCAATTAATTATTTATTGCAAAATTATGGATCCAAAGAAAGAAACTCAGTAATTCAGATTCAGGAAAGAGGGAGAGCGCCATGGGTTGTTAAAATTTTGCATTTCATCAGATTATATTATATTTAAATGTAATGTCACTGGCAGCTTCTTCTGTCTATCATTTTTCAGTAGATAAGATAATCTGCCGAAACTTTTATTTAAAAGACTTAAGTATGCCGGCAAATACTATGACCAAATAGGTTTTAGTTTCGTTTTCATTCTTTACTAAATAAAACGACAAAGAAATAAAATATACATTTCGTTTAGTAAACGAGATGCTAATGATCATAACCTTGTTCATTTCGTTAAATTTCGTTTTCGTCTAATATATATATATTTTTTAATATATATATATATATATATATATATATATATATATATATATAAATTTATACATGATATATACATATGTCTACTTGTAGCAATAAAAGTATAGTAAAAGATACTTAATAATATGAATCTAAAACTAATTATATAAAAATATATAATGTGATGTGTAAATATAATTACGTGTGAGTTGTAATATATTGGTTCATGTAATAGGATTACGTATGAATGTGGCGGAATTTTTTTCGTTTCGTTAAATTCTCGTCAATTTTGTTAAAATACGAAAACAACCGATAATGAAAAACTCAAAAACTCAACTAATTTTGTATAG
Source organism: Primula veris (assembly GCA_963682055.1). Classification (NCBI taxonomy): domain Eukaryota; kingdom Viridiplantae; phylum Streptophyta; class Magnoliopsida; order Ericales; family Primulaceae; genus Primula; species Primula veris. The sequence continues at coordinate 20,937,261 of OY821743.1, read as the reverse complement.
TTTTGTTGGCTTTCATCCGGTTTGACTTAATTATGATCCCTGGATGTACATGTCACATTTTCAAAATTATATAAGTGCAAATTTGACCTGTTATTTATTTCATAATGAATTATTCCACAACAAAGTATAAAAATATACGTAACATCTAGATTTAGGGTAGACTGAGCTCCTAATTTGAGTACATTAAAAATATAACCTCTTGAAGCTCCCAACAAATAAAGATATCCACAAATAAGATGTTGACCTAGTCGATGGACGCACACAAGGTTCACGACCTTTTCAAACAAAAAATCAGGTAATTAACATGTTATGATTAAGACAACATATATATGTACTCCCATTTGTTAAGTTTCTAAATATTGGTCAAGCAATACAAGTTAAATTTTCCCATCAATTGGAACAACTATCTATACCAATTACCACGTATAAATGACCCGCGATACTTAGGAAACTGCGTTATCGGCAAAAGTGTATTTTGTTTATTTAAAAATAGACTAAACTTCAGACTTTCATTCAACAAAATAGGTTCAAAATAATTATAGGACAGCATAAAAGAATGAACCAGTAGTACTTAATTCGTTATCCAATATCTACTCTTAGCTTTTAACTCATTTGTCATCAATATCACCAAAACATATTATATATATATATATATATATATACCTTTTTCTCTCCCTATAAATAAATTATTGCTATGATTATGTTTCATGTATTATAAACTAATTTTTTTAGCAAAAGTCCACATATATTTTCCAAAATGAACAATTATAAAGAGTAGCAAATTACAAAAGTGGTGATTAACAGTCAAATATATTGGATCAATCCGTCTCTCAATACAATTTCCAATGAAATTTATAATCACGATCACGCTCCCCAAAAAAACTGGCGTCATGATGAAGGCACACGGATTTTCTTTTGAGGTAAAACTTTGGGTATTTATATCGCAGCGTTCAATCCAAATTTTGTAGTAAACAATAACAATAAATAGCACTTTTTCTTTCTTTGAATAATGTGTAGAACTTTTAATTTCCCAATTTAACAGTTGATTCCACTATCAATGAACAGATATATTAGTTATAATCTGGGCAAAGAGGACCGTTTCTCGATTTGTGCATGTCAATCCTTGCAAACAAGACATGCTAATCTTCTCTGTATCGTTTCAATTCTATCGGATTTTTCCGAAGTGACTAATGAAGGCAAGAGCACTTGAATAAGTTTAGATTTAATCACATTTCCACATAATAAATATGTTATCATCAGTTGCTACAGTATAATTATATCTAAACCATTACGTATAAGTAAATATATACTGGAACGCATACAAAAAATAAGTAAATATATACTGGAACGCATACAAAAAATAAGTAAATATATCCTGGAACCCATACAAAAAATAAGTTAAAAATGAACTTATATTAACTAATGTCAACATTATAATAATGAATTATAAAAAAATACATTTTAGGTCAAAGTACTAGTATATGTTAAGAACTTTTACTTAATTAATTACTACGGATCAAAAATTAAGAATATCTTATGTTTGGAAGTAACTTATTACAAGTAACTTAAAAGTTTAAAAACTATAAATACAAGGGTATTCAAGAAAAATTTAAAAACTAAACAAACTTATTGAAAATCTAGGAGTTGTACAAGTTAAAAACAACCTAATATAAGCAACAGTTTATTTATTTTTAAATAAAGACCATTAATAGTAACTTGGAACTATAAAGTAATGTATGCGACACTAATGTATTAATAGAGATATGGTATATGTTGATTATATTCATAGTCGAAGAAAATTGTCCAATTTTCTTTCAAAGTGCTACCAAACACTCAAAATAAGAAGAAAGCAAAACTTTTCCATGAAAAATTTTTTTTATAAAAAAAACTATTCCGTTTCCGAACAAACAAACAGAGCCTTAATGCAACTGATTTTCATATGCATAACATGAAGTTTTTACACAATTTTGGTACCCAATCTAACTACTTTCCTATCAAAAAGTTAACCACTCATTATGGTAACTTGGTATTCTTACAAATCTAACAGCTTATTCTCTATCGAAAGAAAAAGATCTCACAATAAATCATATCTACATAGATAAATTAATCCACAAGATTAATGAACCCTTGTAGTTGTGATCATGCTCGAGTTAACAAACTCCACATCCAACTTTTTCTTCCTGAGTCTTAACAACCTAGACCAAAATCCGTTTTTCTTCTTCTTATTCTTCTTTTCCTCCCTTTCTCCCTCTAGTCTCAAGCTATCAACAGCTGCAACAGATTTGCTCTTCGTAAACACCACCTCTCCCCCGCTTTTCAAAGCACCGCTCATGGTAACATTCTTCATCGAGCCCAAACAGTAGTTGTGTTGCACAGGAGATAGATCGCCCGATGAATAACACGAAGAAAGCGAAGACGAAGAAGAACAAGAGGAAACTGAGCCAACTTTGTAAGTGGACTTGCTCGATGAGCTCGCTTGCAGTTTAGCGAGCCTCTCTCCAAGACATACCGAGCAGACTCCTGGAGACTGCTTGTGTCTAGGGTGCTTTTTGCACCCTATGTAGTACTTTGATCCCATGATAAAATGGTTGTTCTTTGCTCTTCTATTTTCCATTTCTCAATATATTGTTATGCATGTTTCTTGAGCGGTGCCATATATAGGAAGCGTGGATAGCTTTTTGGGGATAATGAATTTTCGTCCTTATTTCATAGGGTGTTTCGCATGTGGTTTCATGAAATAAACAAAGTAGTTGTGGTTTGACGGTTCAAAACTTGGTAGGGTTTTGTAGAAAGGGGGTTTTAACTCAAGTTGGGACCAATGACTTGGTGTCTTATACGTGTTTTATGTATTTTTTTTAATCTTTTTTTATAGTGAATTCCGGGTTTCATGGCGGCGCATGGCTGTATAACAGCAAAATTCCACATTTGAAAACCTACTTTTAAGAGATTTAGCATGCAAATAAAAATATGAATCTTCCAAGAAAATTAATACTCCATAGTAAATGCAGAAGAACAACGACAAGTGTCACTCTCTCTCTCTATATATATATATCAATTAGCCACGTCCTGTATGTACGAAACGTAATAAAAATATAAAAAATATTTATAATTATGATATAATTAAATATGTGAATAATAAAAAAAATATTTTTTAAAATTTAAAATAATTTTTGTTTGTTAAGTAGTGATAAATAGTTTTATTAATTTTTACTTTTTATAATTTTTATGAGAGTATGATATTATTGTAACTAATATAAATGTGTAGTGGCATTTTTTAAAAAAAATGACTAAATTTGACATGATCATTTGAATTGAGTTAAATTATTATAATAAAATAATATACATCTAGATGAAATAGTACATTAGTAATAAATTAAAATTGCGTCCCATCACCTTTTATATTAATTAAAATTAGAATATCGAGTGGACAATCACCCACCTATTTGAGTTAGGAAGGAGTGTAAGTCTTCTATTTGTACGGGTAAATTTTGTATTAATATATTATCTATAAATTAATTAAAAATTAATCTATAAAACTAAAACTAATTAAACGTTGGTTCATTTTCCTTAATTAACCAATAAAAATTGGAAAAAATTCAAAAAATTCAAAAAATCAAAAAAGAAAAATAAAAAAATCTGAAAAAACCCCATAAAAGATTAAAAAAAGGCAAAATTCTAAAAAAACACGAATAAAATTTTAAAAATCCCAAAAAATCTAAAATAAAATAAATAAATAAAAACGCAAAAAGGAAAAGAAAAAAAGTCTGACTCATTTTAAATCATTTAAAAAACAGTATGAGTAATTTTAAAAACAGTCTGAGTCGTGTTAAGTCATTTTAAAAATAATCTGAGTCATTTTAAATTATTTTAAAAACAGTCTAAGCCATTTTGAGTTTTTAAAAACAGTCTGAGTTATTTTGAGTCATTTTAAAAATAGTTTGAGCCATTTGAAAAACAGTCTGAGCCATTTTGAGTCGTTTTCAAAAAAAGTCTGAGATATTTTGAATCATTTTAAAAATAGTCCGAGCCATTTAAAAAATAGTTTGAACCATTTTGAGTCATTTTAAATAATTTTAATAGCAGTTTAAGTTATTTTAAAAAACAGTCTGAGTCATTTTTAAGTCATTTGAAAACAGTCTGGGTCATATTAAGTAATTTTTAAAATAGTTCAAGTCATTTTAAAAAACAGTTCGAGTCATTTTTAAAACAGTTTGAGTCATTTTAAAATTATTTGAAAACAACTGCAAGTTATTTTAAAGTTTTTAACATTTTTTTGACTTTTCGTCTTTTTTTGAACTTTTTTAAATTTTTTTTGTGATTTTTGATTTTTTTAATTTTTCTTGGGTTTTTGATTTTTTTTTTTACAATTTTTCGGTGTTTTTTCGGGTTCCTGACTTTTTTGAACTTTTTTATTTTTTATTTTTTTTTGTGATTTTAGATTTTCTTGGTGTTTTTTTTTTGTTATTTTTACTTTTTTTGGGTTTTTTCAGGTTCCCGACTTTTTTTGAACTATTTTTCATTTTTTTTGTGATTTTGGATATTTGTATTTTTATTGGTTTTTTTTTTTTTACTATTTTTCCGGGGGGTTTTCGGATTCCCGACCTTTTGAAGGGTTTAAGCTTTTTTGGTTTTTTCTGATTTTTTTTATTCACAACTTTTTTGAATTTTTTTTTGTGCTTTTGGATTTTTCTTGTTTTTTTTTTTCTTTACCATTTTTTCGGTTCCCAATTTTTTTAAAGATTTTTTTTCCAGCTTTCTTGGTATTTTATGCTTTTTTTCATATTTTTGTTATTTTTTGAGTTTTTTTTTTCAATTGTGGCTCTTTTATATTTAATGAGTAATAGAGCAATCTTTAATTAGTTTTAGAAATGATTGACCAATACTTAATTAAATTTTATAGGATGACCAATTCTTAAATAGTTTTATTTTCATGGACCAATTCTTAATTATCTCAAAAAGTTATTGCTTAAATTGTTCGTCGTCGGCTTGTTGAAGTTTTGCATTTGTGTCTTATGAGATTGCTTCGGTGTATTATGGGATCTCAAAGAATTTGATTCCGTACTCGCGACATGTGCGATGTTACTATGCTATTTACATTCTTCTAATCTATTGCATTGTATCTTGAAGAAGGTCGATCTTTATCACTCTAAGCGCGTCCTTGTTGAACAAGTTAATAGAACTAAGCATGGCCGGAATTCAAAAAATCATAAAAGTTCATGATGGGGAGAACTTTCCGCAAACAACAACGTATTTAAATCGAAGCGTAAGAGAAATTTCACACCAAAAAACTTGATGATCAGAATTTCAAAACTAGATTCCTGATATAACATGTGGCTAAGGCAATGATTCGGACGAATCGATAATCAGCTTTGTTGTTGTTCATTTGTTAACTTTGAACGTCTGTTCATGTTCTTTTAGAAACGACTAAACATGAACCGAACACTTAACAAACCTATTAGGTCCATATTTGTGATCTAATGATCTATTTGTTACCAATTGTTTTGAGCAAACAAATCTAAGTTAACTAATAATTGATAATATAGTTTTATGTTTACAAGTGAAATTGCAACCACATTTGCAATAGTTATAACTTTCTGATACGCAGGATTCTCTCTTACTACATAACTTATTCTTTAAGCTAATTATTTTAATTAAATTATGTAGGATATATTCTCGTATATTTAGGATTCAGTTCTTATATGATTGAAAATATTTAGTTGATAAAGAATGTAAGATTTTTTAGAGAAATATGAAATTAGATTTTAAAAAATATAGTCTCTAAAATATATTATATTATTCTTTTTTATTTGCCAGCAAGATCTCATATTCTTATACAAGTCTTTATCACGTTTCAATATATGTTGATTTAAGTATTTCTATGATTCAAATAGATTGGAATATTTGGAGTTACTTGATTTAATATGAAAAAAAAAATTATTTTCAAAAAGATATTATTTTATGTGTTTAAACAATATGTTCTATTATCAAGTAAGTTGTTATCTCGTGTTGACTAAAAAAGATTGAGATCAATCTCGAGAGTATTATCTCGTGCGTTTAAATGAATACTGGGGATTAATTTAAAAGAGTCAAATTCAATCAAGAAAATCTTGAAGAATGAAAATTGGAAAATAAATATTTAAGAAAATCTTATAAGATTGCTTTGTCATTATAAAAAGATAGTAACATTGTTTGTAACAAGTGTGTATTATAAACTATAAAAAAAACTTTAACTTGAGAGAATACACGTGAGAAATTAAAATATATAAAACAATGATGAAATGTCATTGATTTGAAATAATGGTGGGATGCCATTAATATGAGTGATAATTATATAGTAAGAGCAGTATAGGCATATACAGAAAAACTTTTAGTGAGTCAGTGAGGTTTTCATAAGTTTGATTTCTATATTTTAAATTTTTATAATATTATTAATTTGGGTGAGTGCACCAAAGACGTAGCACATGAATTGGGTGAATCTACTTTCAAGTATATTTTAGAAGTTCATCAGTACGATTCAGTTACAACTGTATTTGCAACTGAACAGCTTAACAACAACTATAATTGCGGATAGTAATTTCAAAATCACTATTTCATGAATGGTTCGTTAACCATATAAATCTTCTATACTATGTCCATAACACCGACATACATACATGGCTAAGCAGGTATTAAAATTTTCAAGTTTTGGACTTATTTAATATTTAATTTATTCTATTGTAAACTTGTTTCGTATGCGGAAAAATAATATGGATTTTTAAGATTTTGTGGTATTGTAAAATTTTTGTCACATTTTGTTTTCTATTAATATATAACACAACCTATAATACTAATGAATCAAACCTTTTTTGAACTTTTAACGAACTCAGCTCTTAACAAATGAACATTGTCGTGTCCATGTTTGCTTCGTCTACTTAACGGACGTTAAATTTTTGTTATGTTCGGTTCATTTCTTTAACTAGCGAACACGAACCGAGCTATTAAGTATCCAAATATGATATATTTTTAAACATTTAGGTTCCTCTGCAACCCTACATGCCTTTGATAAATGCGATAGCAAAAACATGTTGAGAAATCGAATAGTGACTCAGGTATTTAAATGGTTACACTCCGTGTGAGCATGTCCACTTACTCATTTACTTTTGTATTTATGAATTCCAGCATAATTATGCTAGCAGTACTTGTTTAGCAACAACGTAAAAACGTTTACTTTATTTTAGAGATCAGTTTGGGTATTTAATTGATAATAGAAAGTCTATTTTTATTTTAAATAAGGAGTGAAAAAAGCCTTAGAAAAAAAGTTTTTTTTTTAAAATTAAACGGACCAACTTAAATAAAAGGAAGAAAACCCCATCTAAAAAGAGCAAACGAATTATAAGAATAAAAATAAAGAAAATGAGAAGCGAAGGCTAGCCGTTAACAAACTTGGGGCTTAATCTCCATTCGCTAATTAAGAACAACCTATCTTGATTAGGGTTGCGAAAGTTTTCAAGCTTAATTCATACAATTAACTAAAAAAAAACTCTATTGACCGTAATTTGGTGCGGACTCGATCTTTTTTTTTTCATACAACCTATTATTTATTTGGGAAAATGATGAAAATGTACATATTTTTTATACTTAATTTACAAAAAACCCACACTCTGAAGCAGTATTAAAGATTAATACATATACTGCATGATACTAGTATATACATAGTATGCTATGATACTACTTATTTTCACTCTTTATTTTTAATTTTGATGCTAAAAGATGCTATATTATATGTTACAAATTTTAAATAATACTTGACAATCTAGGTTTTCGAAATTAAGTATGTTTTTATATACCAATCAATAATTCTCCCTATTTATTTCTCTCCATATCCAATGCACAGTCGAACTAAACAATACTTTTCCGAGTCTTCAAGATGCCGACTTTTCCTTAAACATTTCTGTAGCCCACTCTACCCTACCCATTGTAAACATGAATTATTCGACCATATATATAAAACCGGATTTGACCCTTCGTATAGCCCAAACTCTATTAGAAAATTCGCAATCGAAAAACAAGTGGATTGATACTTTCCGCATCCTTGAGACAAAATTGCCAACCATTGACGCCTACTATTTTTATTTTTTGAAGCCTATCCGTCGTTAATCGTTTCAAAATAGCGATCCATAAAACAAATCTACATATAGCGGGAATATACCTTGAACAAACCAATCTAAACCAACTCCCTTTAGGACTTGAAGAGTGAATTGAATCCTATACGGACTTGACGGAAAACCTCTGCAAAGGTCCGGAACTCACTCGATTGACAGGGCTAATTTGGGGCCTGAAAAAGGGTTAGAAAGGGACCGTGAGGGAAGTGGATGAGATTGGGGGGGGGGGGTGATGTAACGACCCCGTGATTGCTGGAGCTGACATGGCGTTGACTGGTCAAATGAGCTGGCATTGACTGGTCAAGGCAGTTACAACTGTTTTCTCTCTCTCCTGTAATTAGAAGAGTATAAATAAGAGAATAAGCTACAGATTAAGTAGTTAGTTCATTTTTAGCTTAAACTTTCTCTCTCTAGAAGCAGAGATTTGTGGAGTTTGGGTTTTACTCGAAATAAACCCAGTTTGTTAAATAAATACTGTTTCTGTTCAATTTGCGCGTTACAATTGGTATCAGAGCGGTGAGGATACAGCAAAAACCTCAATTTTGGCTATGGTGGAGACACGATTGAATGCAGTTGCTGATGACGTGGCACTAATAAAGAGGAAATTTGAAGAAAATGATGCTAAATATGATGATTTAGCGGGTAAAGTGGGGCAAAATCAGAAAACCTTGGATGATGTGGCGATGCAAGTGGTACAATTGTTACAAGCAGACAATAAACTCACTTCATCTCGTGAAGGTGAAAATTCTCATTCTAATGATATTAATTTTGAGAAAAATGGTGCTAATAATGGAAAAAATGGACCTGAGATGCGTAATTCACCATTTGGTTATCAAAATGAGAGAAATTGGGGGCTGAAAAGGCGTAATCACTCTTATTTCCAAGTGGGCTTCCAAATACAGTCAATTAGCCTAAAATTCCCTATATTTGGGGGTGAAAATTATAATGAATGGATTTTTAAGGCTGAACAATATTTTGCTATGCATGAAATTGATGATAACAGCAAAATTAAAATTTCATCATTTCATATGGAAGGCATAGCCTTGGTGTGGTTTCAAGAAATGCTCAGACATGAAAAAATTTTGGATTGGAAAAGTTTCACTAAGGCCTTAAAAATAAGGTTTAGTCCAGTTTTTTATGATGATGCATTTTATGAATTGGTAAAGCTGAGGCAAACTGGTGGTGTGATTGAGTATAAAACTAAATTTGAAGAACTCAGTAATGCAGTGGTTAATCTCTCTGATGAGCACAGATTAAGTATTTTTCTTGGAGGATTAAAGGATGAAATCCAATTTTCTGTGAGGGCTTTGAATCCATTATCTATCACCATTACTTTTGGGGTGGCTAAATTGTATGAGCAACAAGTTTCGGTGCTCAAAAAAGGGCAAGTTAAAGGAAATACTTTCACTGGACCAATGGAAAATAGTAGAAACTTTGGTCAAAATTTTTATAGAAACTTTGCTGAAAAAAATGTGGACAAGGACAAGGAGGTCGTGAGAAGAGTAAATGGTGAAAGAATGACTGTAAAAAGGCTACCTCAAGCTGAATTTGATACTAAAAGAGCTAAAGGGTTGTGTTTTAGCTGTGATCAAAAATGGCATAGAGACCATGTGTGTAAAAATCCTAAGCTATTTCTCATGAAAACTGAAAACGATGAGGAAAAAGTCTTAGAGGAGCACGACTTATCTGTTACTAAAGAAGAGTCTCTAGGGCATGGTGACTCAACTGCTGAAATTGAGCATGGGGTTTCTTTATATGCTCTCTCTGGTATGCCCGCTCCAAATACCCTCAGATTAGAGGGTAGAATCGGTCAGAAAAAAGTGTTAATTCTTATTGATAGTGGTAGCACACATAATTTCATTGACCAAAGGGTACTCAAAAGAACTGGAATTGAAATATCACCTTATGGGGCCACCAAAGTAAAAATAGCTAATGGAGATGAAATTGAAAGCAATGGAATTTGCAAGCAGCTACCGGTGACAATTCAAGGGGAAAAATTTACAATAGATTGTATGACTCTACCGGTGGTGGGCTGTGATCTAGTACTAGGAGTGCAATGGTTGCAAACTCTTGGTACAGTGCAATGCAATTTCAAGAAAATGGTTATGCAGTTTGAGTACAATGAAAAGGAAATTACCTTGAAAGGTTTACCTAGAGGGGAAACTGTTATTAGCCAGGAACAATGTAAGAAAATGAACATAGAGAATTGTAGGGGGCTTTTGCTATGTGTAATGACTAGTGCCGCAATTTTCCCAACGATTACTAATTCCAAAGTTACCCAAATTCTCAAACGCTTTGAGAAAGTGTTCAATGAACCAACATCATTACCTCCCCTAAGAGCTCATGAACACCAAATTGAATTATACCCTGGTACTAATTCTATTTCAAACAGGCCCTATAAATATCCCCATTTTCAAAAGGAGGAAATAGAAAAAATAGTGGGTGACTTGTTGAGTACTGGGTTTATTCGGCCTAGCCTCTCACCTTTCTCCTCACCTGTACTATTGGTGAGAAAATCAGATGGCACGTGGAGAATGTGCATTGATTATAGAGCCTTAAATCATGCCACGGTTAAAGATAAATATCCTATTCCCATCGTGGATGAGCTATTAGATGAGTTGCATGGAGCTAAATACTTTTCTAAATTGGATTTGAGATCAGGTTACCATCAAATCCGAATGAGAGAAACAGACATAACAAAGACTGCTTTTCGAACTCATAATGGACATTATGAATTTTTGGTCATGCCTTTTGGATTGACTAATGCTCCGGCCACTTTTCAGTCTTTGATGAATGACATTTTCAGGCCATACTTAAGAAAATTCATTCTAGTGTTTTCCGACGACATACTGATATACAGTGCCACTGAAGATAGCCATTATGAGCATTTACGTTTAACTCTTAAAGTGTTGGAAGAAAATCAGTTGTATGCTAAACTGAGTAAATGCCATTTCTTATGTGACGAAGTGGAGTATTTGGGACATACGGTTACTAGAGAGGGGGTCAAAGCTGATAGTAAAAAAATACAATCTATGGTTGAGTGGCCCATTCCAAAGAATATAAAAGGTCTGAGAGGATTTCTAGGTCTCACAGGGTATTACAGACGGTTCATAAAGGGATATGGCAGTATCGCCAAGCCACTTACGGACTTATTAAAAAAAATGCTTTTAAGTGGACCGAGGAAGCTAATAAAGCCTTTGAAGAGTTAAAAGTGGTCGTCACTAAACCCCCAGTACTATCATTGCCTGACTTCTCAAAAAAATTTACTGTAGAATGCGATGCATCAGGAACTGGTTTGGGGGCGGTGCTTATGCAAGAGAGAAGACCAATAGCATTTTTTAGTAAAGCTCTCAAAGGAAGAGCTCTACACCTCTCCACTTATGAAAAAGAATTGCTTGCGTTGGCCTTATCAGTGCAAAAATGGAGGTCATATCTGTTGGGACAAGTATTTGAAATAAAAACTGACCACCACAGTTTGAAGTTCTTGTTAGAGCAAAAAATCGGTACCCCTGCTCAACAAAAGTGGATTTCCAAACTCTTGGGATACAATTTTGTGGTTTCATACAAAAGAGGAGTTGAAAATTTGGTCGCTGACGCCCTGTCAAGACAGTTTGAAGATGGAAATAATGAAAGAAAAAATGAGAAAATGGGTATTCAAAGTGGTGCGCATTGTTGTCTGACCATAACTATGACAGGGTTAGTACCAGAATTATTAAAAGAAATAGTGGCTAGTTATGTCACCGACCCACAAGTTCAAAATGCTATAGCAAATGTGGGTACACCAAGGTCTACTAATGTCCATCTCAGTATGCATGGTAGTATGTTACTCTATAAAGGAAGAATTTTTATACCAGAAGTGGAGAGCATCAAAGATAAAATATTCGCTCACGTCCATTCTGATTCCTTGGCTGGCCATGGTGGTGTGTGGAAAACCCTGCAAAACGCAAAGAAAGATTATTATTGGCCAAAAATGAGAAGTGACATTGAAAGACGAGTGCAAGAATGTGTAATTTGTCAACAATGCAAACACTCTACTAAGTTGCCTTTGGGGTTGTTGCAGCCTTTACCCATACCCTCAGCTAGTTGGATTGATATATCCATGGACTTTATCGAGGGATTACCATTGTCTAGTGGTTACAGTGTGATTTGGGTAGTGGTTGACAGGTTTTCTAAGTCGGCACATTTTTTACCTCTCTCACATCCTTATTCTGCAGTACAGCTAGCGGAGGTATTTATGCAAAATGTCTTTAAACTACATGGGGTGCCCAGAACTATAATTTCCGATCGAGATGCAGTGTTCACAAGCAAGTTTTGGAGGGCGCTTTTTGGTTTGCTTAACACTAAGTTGCAGTATAGCACTAGTTTTCATCCTCAAACGGATGGTCAAACTGAAAATGTCAACAAAGGCTTGGAAACTTATCTGAGATGTTATTGTTTCGATAAGCCTAAGACATGGTATAAATGGCTCTATTTAGCTGAATGGGCGTATAATACTTCTGTCCACCACAGTACAAAAATGACTCCTTTTGAAGCATTGTATGGGGTTCCTCCTTTATCTATGGCTACCTATGTAAAAGGGGATTCCCGCATACACACTATAGACCAATTTTTGGTTACTCAAAAGGAGGTGGTAGCGTTACTAAAGAAACGGTTGGCTATGGCACAAAATCGAATGAAGCAACAAGCTGATAAAAAAAGACGAGATAAAGAATTTGCGGTGGAACAACGAGTTTTTCTTAAATTGCAACCCTATCGGCAAAACTCAGTGGTCACAAGGCGTAATCAGAAACTTGCTGTAAAATTCTTTGGGCCATATACAATATTGGAGAGAATAGGAAAAGTGGCTTATAAACTTAAATTACCTGATGGTGCTATGATCCATCTGGTATTCCACATCTCTCAGTTGAAGGAAGTGAAAGGGTCTGAAATTGTGCCTGAGCATCACTTGCCTACTATGGGAAATTTTGATCGTCCTCTTACGGAGCCAATTGCAGTTTTGGATTGTCGGGATCGTCTTAAAGGTCGTTATCCGGTGCGAGAGGTTTTAATCCAATGGTCTAATCAGTCGGTGGAAGAAGCTACATGGGAACGCCTCTATCAGGTCAAGCGAGACTACCCACACCTGGTGGGACAGGTGTTTTCTGAAGAGGGGGGAGATGTAACGACCCCGTGATTGCTGGAGCTGACGTGGCGTTGACTGGTCAAATGAGCTGCCATTGACTGGTCAAGGCAGTTACAACTGTTTTCTCTCTCTCCTGTAATTAGAAGAGTATAAATAAGAGAATAAGCTACAGATTAAGTAGTTAGTTCATTTTTAGCTTAAACTTTCTCTCTCTAGAAGCAGAGATTTGTGGAGTTTGGGTTTTACTCGAAATAAACCCAGTTTGTTAAATAAATACTGTTTCTGTTCAATTTGCGCGTTACAGGTTAATAGGTAAATTGACTTGAGCAATAAGTGAAAAAATTAAAGGTAATTTCATAAATATACACTTTTCTACACTTGATTAAAAGTAATTTCAATGTTTTTCTTTAGAAAAACAAAATTAGTATTTTATTTTACAAGAACGACACAGTTTCTACCAAGAAAAACAAATTCAAATATAACTTACTACCCGAGTTGATATTATTTAGGTCATTATTGAACGAAACACTCTATATGCATGAACACTTGGAAGTCTTGTCGACACAAGTCCGACACACAATTTCATGTGTTGGATGATTTCACTCCCGTGTTGTTGACATAATTAACGGGACGAAAGGAAGGATCGGTTCAAAGTTGTTGAAGAATAGTGGTGTTCGGCTTCTTGACCCTTTGCGTTAGGATTAGTCAATTTGAACATTTTCTAAACTTTATGGACACTTTAAAACACGAGAAACACAAGTATCGCTACAAAAAAAATTCTTGAACTTTCATATTTGACATATTTGTAATCTCAAAACTTAACAAAATATTCAGGTTAAATCGTAATTATTATTAAGATTTGTTGATTTCAATAAAAAGTATCTATAATTTTTCTTGTTTAGGAAAACTAAATATATATAAACATATATAAATAATGGCGAGCCTATTTTTCTTCCTAGGCTCGGCTTATTTAACTGCACGTGCCGGCTCCATACAAGGTGATCAGCTTCGGTGACGGGGTCCGTTCTCGTGCCTGCACAAGGAACAAACAGGGGCCCGGGGTTGGTATCAGGTTTTTCCTCTCCAACGATCAAGTCAGTATAATAATGACTAGAATGGAATATGTAGTTGAAGGGTAGGAGGGATGGTTCCGGTTACGAAGCGTGGTGTCAGATTTGACAGGTTGTGTTCTAGCGGCCCGGGTTGTTTCAGCTTTATCTCTGCTCTTGCTCTTTTTCTCCCTTCCCCTCTAAGTAGTATTAGTGGGGGTATTTATAGTGTGATCCAGATGTGTATTAGCCCTTGAATCACTGTACTGTCAAGTACTAATCCAACGGCGTCAGCTCATTTATGACTCTGACAAGGGTATTGTCATTTTTCGGAGGCCACATGGGATGACCTGTGATTGAGTCACGTCGATGAAACACCTGAAGGGTCCCCCAATGGAGCAGCAACATTAATTGGGGAAGTGTACTTGACACGTTTTTTTAGGCCGGCCTAAGCACAGCTCGGCCACTCAAGATCCGAGGTGATGCGTCATCCATGTTTGATGAGGCCCAGATAACCTGCTGCGGTGGTGGTATTGGCCCGGACGAAAGGATGCTGACATTCTCTCGCCAAATAATATATTAATATTTTGTCCCTAACCGTGTTTTGTATGCTAAAATTTAAAATTACCGTTTAGTCGTAGATGATTGTATTGTTATTGTGTCGGAAGCCGTATTGTATCATAAATTTTAAAACATGTCGTTTAGACATATCGTATCGTATCTTGACACACGACTCCGTCTTTGTCCCAGGACAACCCACTACTTTTTTCTTATTTTTTTTTTCAATTTCAAACCGTAGCTGTAAAGCTACACAATCATAGACGTGACCTGACAAAGTTTTTGGTCGGTGAGTTGGTACATAAGACTAAAATGCAACTAGTACTAATACGTGGACGCTTCAGATTATCTTACACGCAAAGATAAGCACAGAAACCAAGAGAACTGACGGTCCAGATCTAACATAGATACAATCTTAGAAACTGAGTTGTCACTTAGCGTGTTGAGCTAATTATTTAGAAATATCGTAGCTCACCAAACCGACTCAATAATCTATACTAATTAGCCCCTCTTAACGAATTCAAATTTCATCTTGCTCCTTATACTTCAAAAGTTTTCTTTTCATAAAGATACTAAAAAATTCTAACAATAAAATGCATAACACAAGCTATAGGTTTCAAGAATTAGTAACATGGTTAGTTTTTCTCATTGCGTCATTTGGAATGTAAAGCTTGTGTGGATCACCTATAAGTGAGAAAAACGGTGATCGTGGCTAAATAACTTTTTCCTAAAAGCAAAGAAATCAAAATTTTAATTAGAAATGTTGCCTTCGTGCCAATTTTTTTTTTGTTACGTCTCTTGAAATCGCATTTGAGGACAAATGTATAGATATCATCACCCATCGAAGCCAGTTCTGTACATATGGGTAGATAAAATTCATGTTAAATTGAGATAAATATTGTAGCCTTAGTTTTCCATGCACGTGGTTTTAGCTCCTGAGATTAGTCCTAAAAGTAGATGTTTTCAAAATTTTCCACATCTAGGGACACCATTGAGTTAATTAAAGACAAAGAGACCAAATAAAACTATTTATCAAACCATAAGTATCAACAATGCAATACACATTCTACATAAACAATTTGTCTATAAAACAAACAAAAACCCCATCACCTTATTTCATTTCTCTCGATCTAAAAAGAACCATATATACCATCTTTATTGTTTTAGAGGGATAAAAAATAAATAAATCAAGCAACAACAACAAAAATGGCATACTCAACTACACTCTTAGCCTTAACCCTGGCTCTAATAACTGGACTCGCATTAGCTCAGTCTCCGTTACCATCTCCGAAGAACTCTCCGGTAGCTTCTCCTAAGAAGTCCCCACCAGTGGCAAAGTCTCCGTTAGCTTCGCCAATATTGTCTCCGCTTTTGTCTCCACCAGCTCCTGTGGCTCCCGCGAATGCTCCCTTGGGTCCGTCCCTTTCGCCATCTGGCATTGCCTTGCCGCCAGCTGTCTCTGCCCTAACCCCGTCGTCTCCGCCTAGCTCCGGCGTGGTGAACAAGGCCGGGGTGGTTGGGTTTTTTGCGGTGTTTTTCGGTGTGGTTTTGTTGGTTTAGGTTTGAGCTGGGGGTTAGGGTTTTGTTATATTTATTTAGTGGCGTTTGGTTATGATTATCATGGAGATGTATTTATAGCAGGGTTTTTTTTATTGTCAGTGACATTTGTTATTCCATTTGATGGTTTATTCGGTTTTTTATTGTTATTTGCTGGTTGTATGGGCTCTCTTGTAGTACTTCTATCTATTTATGAGATCTGAGACATGTTATATTAATTTTTTTAGACCTCCATGCCAGATGTTTTTTGTTTGAATACTGAATTAATTTCATTTTTTTTTTTGCAATATTCGGTTGATATATTGGAAATTGTTGTAGGCAGGGAATTAACTGGAGACGGTCCGGAAAATTGATTAAATTTTTTTTATGTATTTTATGTTTGTGATTAAAAATCTTAAAAATTAACTTTTTTATAAATAAAAAACCATCCCCTCCTAGTTGAAGTTCCAGATTCGGTGTCCTTGGTATCAGTAGTGAGATACGTTTGAATGTGTCAGTTAATTTGATGTTGAAAATTATGTTTGTACAGTATTTTGTACTTACATGATTTTTTAAACTTAAAAACAGATCTTGAGCTGTTGAACAGCAACCGATCGATGTGAACCGTTGCAAATGATTTATTTGCTTTAGCTGTCTAGTTTGCTTATTTTGTTAACTTAGGATATATGTTTTAAATAAAATAAAATTGCATAGTCCCTTCCTACGAAATTCTATATTTTTTCTACGTTTGATACAATCAAATACTAGAAAAACTTAACAAATTTAAATATATTATAATCAATTTTGCTTTTGTTTTGATAAATTGTACACAGCATTTAATATGTCATTTTGTGTCAAGACCAAATCTTTTTACAGTATTCGTGGATAAAGTTTAATAGGAAACCGCAAATGAGATTATTTTCTTTACACATGTTATAGTGTTCAACTTTAAGTGAAAGTACTGAAAAAGAGGAGGAGGTGAGATTCGTCATATAGTGTGCATTATTTACAGGTGTCATAAAGCCGTTATTACTGTGATTTATTTTATTTTATTTTATTTCAATCAGTCCTGGGGAATAAAGTATGGTTGGAGTTGTTCAGATTTCACGTGGTTCGCACAATTTTTTTTGAGCCATCATGTGATATGTCCCTTTGTATATGTCACTAAAATTTAAAAGTTGTGAAATATGAAAGAAATATTAGTAATAGCCAGAACGTTCTCTTGGAATCTTGGTATTTTATTTGCATCGAGGAGCTCTGATTGGATTATAAATAAAAGTGTACAAGACTTATGTTGATTCTTATACTGAATTATTAAGACAGATACGGATTCTGGGAAGCAAGTCGGAATTCAATCTTAAGTGAATTGAGAAATATATGAAATTATAAATTGTTTATATTGGTGATAGATATCCTTCTTTATTACATTTATTTCGGATACCCAACAAGAAATTGTCATGCTAAACAACCACCCCAAAACGTTTAGAAAAGCCAAGTTGGCAACCAATTAAATCACTATGCATGACTCTTAGACACATGATAAATGATTCAAGTAGAGAAGCTGGTTTTATATTCATTTTCCGTGGTTAAAGTCGCTGGATATGGATGCGGAAGGTAAGAGCTAACAAAGAGCTTTATGGGGAAGCCACAGATGAAGTAATTGTGTAATTGCGGCGCCATGTGTCTTGATCAAATGGTTGTGGCTCGGCGGTTGTGTTAAGGAGTTGGCCACTATGCATTCATCCCATATAAACGGCCTGGTAGAGTCCGATTCTGCATGGTTAGTGTTTTAAATAAAGTTTTGGTTTTATGATCACACTGAATTTAACTTTCATAACTATAACCAACCATGAATTGTAACTTAAATCAATATGAATTGGCCATCATCCAAACTCCAAAGTATATGAGAGATTACATGACCTTAATACCATCCTATCATTTCTGTGATGTAAACATGACCTAACAATTAATATATACATATGGTACTGAAAGATATAGGGTGAATATTTATGATCGCACAGAGACGTGTTACAGTCTAGTCTTTATCTATTTGTGAATAATTTCAGTTTTATGTATGTGTTGAAAGAAACTTGATGTAAGCGTAAGATAGAAATATTGTATAATCATGTTATTATTTAGAAAAGCGTACGTACAAAATGCATATTCTTTAACTAGAAATTGTACCAAAATCATCATTTCAAACAATATAATTTATAAAGATAGTACTAGTACAAAATAACAACTCAGATGATAAAATCTACTAACAATACAATCATTAACATGACCCTCCCCAAAAAAAAGATACAACATAAAATAGCACTGCCTCTATCCTGGCCAGAGTAGTGTATGTACACACACACCCCCTTGCCTAACTTAAAACATAAACTTGATTAATGCAACAAAAGCACTCATCACAACCGCTACAACAGGGGATATAGCCCTAGCCGAAGAATACGAATCCGTGTTCCTTGTAGAAGGCGTGTTCGTGGTGGTGGTGGAAGGAGGAGTTCCGGCGGTGGGCGTGGTGGACCCTCCGGTAGCAGTGGAGCCAGCGACGGTAACAGTTAGCTTCATGCCTGAGCTACAGTGACCCGTAGCGGCACATATGAAGTAGTGTGTGCCAGCAGTCTTGAGGGGGATGGTGGTGGACCCGCTGCTGTCGGTTGTTATGGAGTTGCCTGCTGTGCAAGCGGAGTAGTCGGTTTCGCTCACTTCGTCCACTGTGTGTCCTCCTCCGTAATTAAATGCTATACATAAATAAGTACATGTTAGGAAGTAAATTCGTGCTTAATTAGTTACGGCAAATTACACAATGATATACATAAAGTCCATAAAAGACTTTTGTTTAGTTTAAAATGTGAAATCGTAGCTACTAACTAGTTTTTGCTGGACTTCTGCTAAATATGCATAAAAAGCTTTTCCGCAAAGGCTGATGCGCTAATAGCCGTTTTTCAGATACAAAGCGAGAACAAACCTTGGATCGATACATTAATTAGGAGGCTAATTAAATTAGCTGGGAGAGTCTTTGCCCAGTCCATAACTTGTCACTTTCATTAGATTGTATATCCAACGTCTTATTACTAGGACAAGGAGCTTGATTGGTGCAGCTTTTATGCAAATTAACGGAATAAGAAAAATGAGATTTTCCGGTTCAAATGATATCTTTTAATTGCATATAGAGCCAAAACATACCAAAAAAAGTATGAAACAATTCTTAGAAAGCTAACTATATATATAAAATTAATTTAAACAAGGAAATTAAATACAAGTTGTAATTTTTTTTTGTTAGTATGAGAATGAATGTGTATTATTCAAGCAGAGTATATGTCCAATTACTCCATCTGTTTTGTATGCTTATCTATTTGTTGTTTTCATTATAAGTTGTAGTGTATTTGCATGATCAACCAAAAGATGAAGTAGGGATAGGTATTTGAGGACATGTCACAAATTTATTTCTGCTTGGTTGTCATTTTTCCATTTATATTTATTACGCTACTAAGTGGTGATTGTCACAAGTAGACCTAACCTAATTGAGGGATCATTTGACTGCAGGTCAGCTTTAATTAGATATAGGTTTACATGCGGACCCTGTGTTAATGTTCTACTGAAAATTTCTAAATTTTTGCCAACTAGAAAGGCAAATTAAAGACCTTCCTTTTAAGCTTGTTATGCAATAAGAGTATAATTAGTAAGCAAAATAACACCAGAATGAGACGAGCTTAAGAGCTTCAAAGGATTAGTACTAGTGAAACGTGCTACGCAGGTAATTAAAGGCATTTTTTAAAGGTTCAACTTAATGGCAGTGTGACAATCGAATTTCAAATATGTATACAATGTCGACAAATCGGTGATCAAACTTGGTTATAAATTTATTTTTGTAATATTAACAACTCACCAAGGCTATCCCCAACTTTGAAGGTTTTATCACTAGTCCAGGTGGTGTAATCGACCCCCATAGCCCACCCACCCGAGTCACCCACTGTATACACCGTGGCAAAACTAGGCACAACGGAGCACATCACCAAAACTAAACACACAATCGCACCTCCGAACCTTGCCATTATATATATAAATACGCGTAAGATATTCAAAGAGAGATTATACTAAGAAAGAGAGGAAATTAAGAGAGATGGTTTTGGATGGAGAATAGGCACTGCTATATATAGGTCATTGTGGTGTAAACTGTAATGTATATGCATGGATAAATCATAATTAATGGAGTTAGTAAAGTTGTTCTTCCACCATTTGACAAAAGATATAATGATGAAGAAATTAATATTAATCAAGAAAAGGTGTATAAAGTCGTTTTCACAGTTTTAAAATTATACGTAAGAGTTCATAATGATGGAAAGAAAGTGAGACCGTGGTCACTAATCATAACATTCTTAAATTATGAAATAATGGAGCAAATAGTATTTTTTATAACCCCAGATAATTTCAACTATAGCAGTCTGCTTTTCCGCATAAAAAATATAATATCTTATATACACATATATGAATTATAAAAAAACAAGTGAATACACAAACGTGATTGTATTATTGTATTATTATATTATGGTATAGGAGCTCATAAAAATCTTATTGGATACCTTATTTTATACACCAGTACCTAATTCCTACCAACCCCAACGAAAAGTGAACAATCACTTTATGCGTTTGGTGTGATTAGTTTTCAGTAGATACATGAGTCATAGCTAGCCGATTAACATGGTTGTTGAAAATTGACTCTTTTTGCTAATTATTACCTGGTAAATGTTTGTATCCTCAAACCAGGGGAAACAGAGTATCTGACTCTGAGTCAGCATTACTCTATTTGTCAGAGCCATTGGATCTGTTACAGTTTAAATTTAATAACAGATCTAATGACTTTGGGAAGCAGAGTAACCTTGACTCAGAGTCAGATACTCTGCTTCCGAAACGAGACTGTATAGAGAAAAAAAAAGTGAAAAAGATCGAAAGTAATTAAAGTGCATGAGCCATGCTTTAAAATCAAGGTAGAATTATTAATTATTCTTGTTGTTGACTATAGTGCAATGAGTATTAATTTTTTGGTCGTTTGGAAAGTAGATTAAGTACTAAGAAAATAATATCACGATGGTCTTGTTCCTTTCCACTAGTACTTGATAAACATTATCATGAAGTGAATCAATATTTAGTTTGCTCAAAAAGCTATTGGGTAATATTAGCTATAACGTTAGTTGCAAGTGATTATACTACATTTCTATTTCTTCTTCTGATTTTTTCCCCACAATTTCATTTTAAGATTGAAGCCTAAGAAAGCGAAAGTTGGCACAATAAGGGATATGTGAAAAGAGTGATGCATTTTAATACTACTAAACAACAATATTATTACAAAAAAACTTAAACCATGTTGTATAAATCGAGATCTTAAGAAGTATCTTTAACATAATATTAGGATTGTACCCAGAGTTTCCAATGTTAAAGTGACAACACTCGTCCAATATTGTCTACAAGTTTCTTGCTTGTGGAAACAATATAAATAATGGTTCATTAAAATAAATAAAATAAGTGCCACTATGAAGAATCAATGGGTTAGCATCCCACTCACTTGTTCTTGTGTGTTTGTATTATATACAATTAGGCCGAGTTGGTTAAGGCTGTTTATCTTAGAGGGATTGTTTGGCGTATTATTTGAGTAATTGATTTAACCTAATTCAGGATGAGATTTTTTTTATTTATTTATTATTTATTTATTTATTTATTTATTTTTTTCGCGGTTGGATGAACTAAAACTTCCAGTTTCTCAGCCTTTTTACCTAAAACAATCCAAGTTCTAGATGTAAACCTCATCAGAGAATGGCTTAAACAAAAGGCTAAAAAAGATTAGTTTAAAAGCAACAACCAAACAAGCTTCCCAATATGACCTTAACCAAAGCTGAAGAATGGTGCTATGGTACAGTCTTGATAGTTTTAAGTATATGATCAAGGGTTTATTCTGGTTTCTAAATCAACTCATTTTACATCGTAGGTCGTTTCTTCTCCACGTAATCTGCAAAATGATTTTCGAAAAACAATTTTTCGTATTACTAGCTACAATTCTGACCTCCAACTCGAGAAGTTAAGAAACGAGCGTTACCTTGCACCAAATAGTTAAGGATGTTCTTGACTTTTATGCTTAGATTTTCTTTCTACTTTCTTTTTTTCTTCATCTCAACTCTGTGGGGATTGAGAATCTTCACTTGTGAAATGAAGTTGAAAGCACATCTTATTTCGGTCACCAACAGACAACAATCATTTTAGCATCAACAGACAAGTCATTTTGTGATCATACGTACTCAAACAGAACAGCAAGTTAGACGTAACCAATCTGCTGTTATAAATCAAGCAAACACTGAAGCGGAAGTGGAAGGGGAAGCAAAAAAAATGAATCTTCTTTTGGTGGTTTCCTGTAAATTTTTTACTAGATACAAAGAAGGTACCATGCAGCTAAAAGACATGCGTAACAAAAATAATCCAAATACAAGGTCCGATAGTAAGCAATTATGTAGTACAAGAACATACATTGATGAAAACCATAGTACAATTTCATTTCCAATCTTGCTTTTATAGTTTTTTCTGAAGAAAAAGAAAAACCTGAATCTTACTAATAAGATAGTAGACTTGAGTTTCCAGTACTAGTATAGATCAACAGAACAATACAACAAACTCTTGACATCGGAAGCTCAGATCTACTTATATTTTATGCTACAGAAATTTTGTTAATACAAGTTTTTCTTGGCACAACAAAATCATGAAATAACACTACTTAACTTACACCCAAAATTGAAAAGTGAAAAGAAATAAAGGAACCTAAGTCCCCCAAAAATGATTCTCCATCAAAGCTTAACTAGCTTCTTCTGATTGTTCAGAGTTGGAGCTCAAATTCGCTGAATCATTTTCAGATTGTATACTCTCTTTTGTTCCTTGTCTCAGAAACTTTTTGCTACGAGCTACTCTAATCACTCTTCCCATAAATTCCTGTAAAACCATTATTGGTAAGAAATTTGTTCTTTACAGAAGGTAAAATCTCTCAAGCTTCCAATAAGCAAAATATAAGCATCCTGCAGCAACAGCTATAAAACCGCCAAGTGATAATTATTAAACAAAAAACAAGCGAATACTTTTTTCCTTTTCTTTTTTTGCTTAAAGAAAGAATTTCTCATCTGTTCAAAACTTGGAACGGCTTCACTTTCAGTGAGTGGCATAACAAACGAATAGGTTTTAGGAATGTCGTTACTTTTATACTGACATTTCTCAGGTAGCCAGGGACATTTAAGTAACTTTCATGAACCTTTCTTCAAACAGTTTCTTTATTGGGTTTTTAAAAACAAAAATAGGCTATGTAACAAGGTTCCAGTATCTAGTCTTTAAATGGGTCGAGAACTAAAAACAATCAGATAGGTGTGGTTCGTTAGAATAAACTTTTAGGATCCTCATCCCTGACAAACTGAATACCAAAATCAAGGATTTCCAAAATTCTAAAACTTGAAAAAGCTAAAGCCCTTAAATGATTGAAAACACCAACTGGGTCTAAAGACTCTTCCTCAATCAAATACTTATCATATAGGCCAAAGAAACGATTTAAACCACATATAACCTTGGCCAAGTTCTTTGTGAACAACAACAAAGAGAAAATTTGCAAGAACAGAACAAACTGCATTTTATTTATTCACCAAGAACACAATATTTTGTCGAATTACCTATATTTTTATTGGCAATTACCAAAACATAAGTTTTTGCTGACAGTAATCTTCATTGTGTAAAGCGTACCGCTGTAATAAACATAGTACTATAAAAAAGAAAATACCTTCTCCTGGAAAGCCAAGAGTACTGCCTCAGCTTCCTCCTTGGTGTAGAACGAAACAAATCCATATCCAGCAGGTCTTCTAGGATTCTTTGTGAATATAACTTCCGCAGAAGCAACATTTCCATTTTCGGAGTTGAAAAACTCCTTAAGGTCTTTAGCCCTTGCTTGGAAGGGCAAATTTGCAACATACAAATTGTGGACTGGTGCTGGCTTAGGTGGCATACTAACAGGAACTATTTTCTTTCTTGGCTTCGCCCATGCAAGGTTTAAAGACCTCCCTTCGAATTCCTAGTAACACAAACAAAATATTGAACAAAATTCAGCATAGAGAAAAGCTACATTTATAACTAAACAACCACTTGTTTTGAAATTGTGACCATAATCTTTTCTCTTTCCCCCAGAATGGAAATTCCTATTGATTTCATTGGTTTCAAGACTGCATAAAAATTAACATCCAGAATGACCACACATCCTTCATGCTATATATTTTATTTTGTGACAAAAAACTCGCTGCATATTTTTTTTCCTACTCGATTTGCCAACCATAGCTAAATACACCTTAAACTTTGGCTTTGTGAACATAATAAATATTCTTTTTTCAGAATAATGGAATTTGTTGTTCATCAACGCTGCATGTAGCAACTCAAAATTAAAAAAAAGTTCTTCACTAACCATAGCTAAATACATCTTAAATCCAGCTTTGACTTGTGAGAATAGTGACTAATCCCCTATCAGAAACAACTAATATGCTATTAATCAGTGACGGAACCAGGAATTTTATATAGGAGGTGCCGGTATTCTAACATGGGGGGTAGAATGCTAAATTCTAAAGATTTGATCAAAATACAAAGAAAATATTTACTTTTTCATCCTTTTTTATCAAAATGATGTTTTTTTGGGGGGACACCTAATTCCTTCCTCTTGCTATTAATCAACACTGCATGTTTGCAACTCCTTACAGAAAATTTGCTATTGTGAAATACAGAACTACCATAGTAAGTAGTAAGCTAGTGCAAACAGAAGTTAAAAGCTTAAAGAAGAGAAAGAAAAAACATACAAAAGACTCGAGATTACTGAGAGCAGCTGCAGCTTCTTCATTGGACCCCATGGTGATGAATGCCAGTCCCCTGTTTCTAGTCTTGTTGTACATTGACATCTATAAATTAACACAAGTATAAGAAAATATCAACATATAAGCAATATTCAAAATCCTAGCTACTTAAAAATGCCTTCACACCTGGGGAACCTTTTCTTATGGTTAGCCATTTTCATGTACCAATCTTTGTTTCCGTACTAAAATCTTGTATTAGTATGACACCGCTCATGTATGTCTTCACTTGTTTTATAATACTAGTACTTCTTATAACTTTTCAAAACATAATTTCGCGATTAAGAATTAACTATCATTATTAGTACATTATTTTCGGAGAACTTAGGACATGTATGGCTGCAATTCTTTTATGAGATTCTTAGATTAGTGGAGACTGAAAAACAAACTATTCTCGTCCAAATTAAACAAAATATCACAAAGAGTATGTCAAATTTTACAATTTTCGTTACTCGGATAGAAGGAAACCCTCTCAGACCTAGGGAATCTGTTTTATTAGAACTCTTTTTTTAATGTTCCCATCTTTGCTTCCAGGTATAGGAGTGGGTACTTGCTTCCGACAGTTTTCTTTCTACTAAAATTTTTGCAAAATAAGAGATAAATCTTGCATATCAACTGGTATAGTACTAATATAACTTTCCTAAGAATACCTTCTTCTAAATCGTCTATAACTATCATGATAAGCACGTTTATTTTCTAAACAGAACTTCAAACTTTCAAACCGCACCGCATAAACAAATTGTGTTCGTCTAAATAAAATCTTCTACTTTTTTCATACAAGAAAAACTCCGACTATAAATTGGATAACCAAACTGGATAGTTACACAATTTGCTATTCACTCCATCAATGTTTTTAGCCATTTATAACCTTCTATGTTTCTAAATCCAACAAATATCCATCACAAGTTCACAACACCTAACAGATAATCAGATATAGAAACAGACGCAGAATCAATAAGAACACGACCCCAATGTAGACGACGGCATTTTCTTCCTAAAAGCATATAACTATCTTGATAAGCACATTTACTTTCTCAGCATAAATTTGGACTTACACAGTTCCTCTAAATAAAAGCTTCAACCTTAAAAAAGTTCCATTTTTAAACTTGTTAACCAAATATGCTGCAGCATTAATGAAAATAATATAAGTTGCAGACAGCATTCCCTTACTAACTCTTAACTTACAAATAGAATCATGTTTGATTGTTCACTTGTTTACTACGTCATTCACTTTTATTTCCTCCTATATCTCTAGCCATGAGTATAACCCTCTATGTTTCTGAATCACCACTAATATTCAAATTCTCACTCTGTCTCATAAGAATAGTCCAATTTCATTTTTCACACCCTCCCAAACTAATAATCCAAATTGTCTTTTCCAAATTATAGTTCCTGATATATCCCTAATTCATGAGTATTATTCTTTGCAAATCATGAATCACAATATTAAATGTATATTTGAAAATTGATACACATGTTTATTACTCCAATAATCTCTAACCAACATTCTTGGATATTCGTGAAAAATACTAAATACAGGGGAGGAACTAGTAACAAGCTAAAAGGTACTCTAGCATCCCCATATCGTGAAAATTCTGAT
Source organism: Primula veris (assembly GCA_963682055.1). NCBI lineage: Eukaryota > Viridiplantae > Streptophyta > Magnoliopsida > Ericales > Primulaceae > Primula > Primula veris. Next base: position 20,910,340 of record OY821743.1, on the reverse strand, counting down.
ATTTTACCATGTATCCTATTTTTATTTATTTTTATAGATTTTAGCATTCCAACAAGTTCTGACACTTCCCAAATGTACTATTATGATGGAATTAAGAGAGCATAACAAAACAACACCTAAAAATAAACTCAAACCTCAAAAACAAAGACATAACCAAAAAAAAGCACAAACCTCGATATCAACTACGGTCCCAAACTTCTCAAAAATAGTACGAAGGTCATCGACAGTGCTCAACCACGGCACATTCTGCGCAATAATCCTTGTTCTAGAACCTTCCTCCTCCTCTTCCTCCTCCTCTACTTCTTCGGCTTTCACCTCTTCGGCCTTGATTTCAGTAGTCGAAACAGAGCAAAATAACACTAAACTGTTTCTGGGTTTTATTACATTAGAGATATAAACAGAGGGTAAATGAGAAAACAAAGAAATGGGTTTTGATTTTAAATGTTTTATGGGTTTAAGAAAGAGTGGGTTTTGTGTGAAGAAATGGGAAGTTGTTGGTAGAGAGAGAAAGTGAATAGAAGACATTGGAGCTATAAGTGTATGTATGTATGTATGTATGTATCTATGTATATGTATGGTATATATTTGATAAATGTTAATGTATAGCCATAGTTGGAGTAATTCAGAGATTTCAAGAGAGATAGAGATTTTTGTACAGAGGAGAGTGGATAAGGCGAGTTTTTTTTTTTTTTTTTTTTTTCTGAAATGGTACAGTAGCTCAGTCTAGGGTGGGCAAAAAATCCGTAAACCCGTCCCGTAACCCAATCCGTGCGGATTGGGGCGGATTGGGGCGGGTTGGGTGTCAAAAAAAATTAAATCCGCCCCGCCCCAATCCGTAAAAAAATTCGTGGGTTGGGTTAGGGTTGGGGTTTCCAAACCGCGGGTTAATCCACACCAACCCGTTTCAATCCGCATATATATATATATATATATCAAAATATAAATATAAATATAAATCAGTGGAGGCATTGTTATGTCTTCAAGACTGGATCAATGGCGACCATATCACAACATATATAAAAGATGAACCATCCATCGAATCATACACGTTTTACGAGCAATATGAAGAAGGTAGAACGAATTTCATCTTTAAATTTGGTCTATCAAAATTCTTATTTTATATAGTAACTATTTGTTTGTCATTAAATGTAGAAATATCATCTGTGGAGAGTTGTACAAACAAACTTTCTTAGGAGATAACAAAACGAGATGCAAAAGGTAATAAAATTGATGTAAACTTTTAATGGAATTTCAATATGTTGTCACATACCAATTCAACATTTCATTGTAAATTTTTGCAGTTCAAAAATATCACTACTCTCAAGCCTTAAGGCTTAAACAATTGGTCGACACTGCCTAAATAATCCCGGTTGATGGTCATACTCAGTGGATTATTAATTTTGATTTCAATTGTTATGTAGTTTTCTGATTTTGATTATGTTGATGAAGAACAATTTGTTTTGTTTTGTTTTGTTTTGTTTTGTTTTAGCTTTGTTACTTGTTCCGAACATTCTAAACGTATTTTGGTTGGCTTTTAGTTTATATTTCTATTTGAAAGATTTTTTTTTTTTAAATATTTAGGTAAATTATGCGAAATAATGAAAAATTAATGACTAAAATGAAAATTCAAGAAACAACCCGCACCCAAACCGCCCCGCTTGATAATGGGTTGGGTTGGGTTGGGTTGGGGTTTTAATTATAATGGGTTGGATTGGGTTGGGTTGAGATTTGAATTTCACTAATCCGCCCCAATCCGTCCCGCCATTTATTTTACGGGGCGGGTTAGGATTGAGACCAATCCGCCCCAATCCGCCCCGTGCCCGCCCCTAGCTCAGTCAAAATTCCTGGCTACCTTTCTGAAATATTCCCAAAATGGTCTACTTTCGAAAAACGACCGATCGAAATGATTAAAACGACCGGTCGTTTTATTATTGAACTCTCTGGAACAATTTGGACAATAAACGATCGGTCGAATTGGACAATACGACCGGTCGTTTTTCAGACAAAAACGATCGGTCGTTATGTACATTTCGATCGGTCGTTTTTCAGAAATACTTGTACTTAAAAAACTCATCTCATTTCCCCAGACCACTGTACTCATCTCATTTCCCAGACCACTGTAAAAATAAAAAAAACAGAGCTCTTAGATCATTTTAGGGCAAATCTCAGATCTCTTCCAAAACAGGTAAAAGCTCAATATTTTGTGTTGTTGGAGTATTATTTGAGTAAAATTGTTAATTTTACCGTGTGGTTATCGAAATGAAAAATCCTACAATTATGTGTTATTGGGGAGGTACGATAATGGAAACTATTAGCGAGGGGTTATCTTATGATATTTCTTATAAAAAAAAATTTTAAGGTATCTAGAAACACGACATACGACCAATTTTTGGAAAAATTGTTTAAGGTACTTGATGTATCATCGACTTCAAATCGTTTGAGTTTAACATGTCGTTATCCATATCTGACTACACTTACTGAGTTTAAATATATGCGATTGGCTGTTGATGATAATGATTCGTTGGAAACCATGCTTGAGTTAATAGAAGAAAATGGAAGAACGTTTATAGAGTTATATGTTGAAATTGAGCAAGTTTACTCTTCTGATCAAGATTACGGGTTGTATTATAATATTCTTTCCACTAATGAAATCGGTACATCAAGTGGAACACCCATTCGACAAGAGCCAATGCATGAAATCGGTACATCAAGTAGAACACCCATTCGACAAGAGCCAATGCTAGAGGTATATTCTGAGAACAACGAACCAGATTTGACACATTTGGATGCAGTGTGTCGATTGGCAGATAATATTGGTTGGTCGATAGAACTTGGGGATGAACCAGAGGATGAAGATCCGGACTTCAATATTAGCGAAAACGAGTCTGACGATGACGAAGAAAATGTACAAGAAGTTGAGTACGAAGAATTATCATCTGAAATGGGCTTGTATATGGATGAGGATGAAAACGACCAATCAAGTGGGTCACAATTGGCGAATAATACTATTCCCGATGAAATTCATATGCATCAACCAATGTCAAGTTTGTTTAATGAACCGTTCGACACTCAAGAAAATTATAGTAACCAGAGACGAAATTATATGATGTATCCTGGATTTTGGGATCCTCAAGTTAATGATCCTTTTATTGGTCTTTTATTTAGGGATAAAGAAATGTTGAAAAAGGGAATAAAACTTTGGTCAATCAAACGTAACATCCATTTTTTCACTAAAAGTTCGAAGGCAAAATTTTGGGAAATTCGTTGTAAACTGGCCGAAACTCAACAATGCAAATGGAAACTACGAGCTTCACTAAGAAAGAAACATGGATTTTTTGAAGTGTCGGTGTACAACGGTCCTCATACATGCATTCATGCCGAGCTTACAACTGATCATCCACAGTTAGATTCCAATCTTGTTGCCCAAACCATTCGAAATGCCATCACAACTAATCCTATGATGAAGATTTCATTAGTTAAAGAGATTGTGAATGCCCGCTTTGAAATGTCAGTTTCATACAAAAAAGCTTATTTGGGTAAACAAAAAGCAATCGCAGAGATATTTGGTAATTGGGAAGACTCGTATAAGGTTTTACCTAAATTTATGAAAGCGCTTCAAAAGTATAATCCCGGTACCGTTGCTTCTTATGAGACCACGCTAGTTTACGATGTGGTAGGAAATCCAGTGGGTGAGGTATTGAACAGATTTTTCTTCACATTTAAGGCCGTTATTGATGCATTTCAGTATTGTAGGCCAGTTATCGCTATTGATGCTACTCACTTATATGGGAAGTATAAAGGTAAGATTTTGTTGGCCATGGCATCGGATGCAGATAATCATGTTTTTCCCATTGGTTGTGCATTTGTTGCTGAGGAGAGTACAATTTCGTGGAGCTATTTTCTTTCTAACATTATGCGACATGTGATTAAATAGCGCGTGAATATTTGTCTAATTTCAGATAGACATGCTGGTATTCTAAGTGCAGTGAGAGGAGTTTGGCGTGGTCAAGGTTTTGTTCATCGATATTGTTCAAATCATTTTTTGGATAATTTTAAGAAAGCTTTCAAAGGAGATCCTGACTTACACAAGTTAGCGGAGAACACCATTTGGGAATTACAAGAAAGAAAATTGAAAAGAATCATGGAAGCAATAAAAGTCATGAATCCTCAAGCATATCAATGGTTGATAAGAGAGCCTGCGGAAAAATGGTCATATTTTCATGATAAAGAGAGGCGACATGGTAACATGACCATAAACATGGCTGAAATTTTCAATAATGTTTTAAAAGTTGCTCGTAATTTACCAATCACTGCTGCTGTGCAGCTTATTTTCTATAAGTTGGTACACTATTTTTGCGAGCGGAAAAAGATAGTAATCGGGATGAGAAACAGCGGCACAAGATATGGTCCCAATATCCTTAAAATTTTAGAGAAACGTAGGTCGGACATTGGTCATACCAATGTTACTTTCGATTATGAAAGAGGGGTTTATTCCGTGTGTACAAGTTCAAGAAATTCCAGGGGAGGCAATACTCAAGTTGTCGACTTTTCACTTTGGCAATGCGATTGCGGTAAGTGGCAGAGTGATGGAATCCCTTGTTCACATGTGTTTTCCGTATGCGCTGCAAACCGTCTTGATTGGGAAGCTTACATAGTAAAATATTACAGTCTTGAATCATACGAAAGTACGTACTCGGCGCAATTTTGTCCTCTTCGGCATCAAGACTATTGGGATTCATGTGATAGATTATTTCTTCCGGATGTTACTCTTTTAAGAGAAAGGGGTCGTCCAAGATCTACTCGTATTCATAATGGTATGGATCAGTCGGAGAGACGAGCACTTATGAGATGTTCTAGTTGTCAAGGGCGAGGACATGATTGTCGTAAGTGTCCGTATCCAATACGTGCTCGACGCTTATGATTTTAGCTGTAGCTTAAACGAGACAATATGTATCTTGTACTATTTTAATTTTCCGATTGTAATTGTCTTTTTTAATATGAAATATCTATATTTATTCTCAGTGTTTTTTCATACTTTTTTTTGAGAAGATAAACTGTTTGTTAAGTATGAGAGTAAATAAATAAGTGCAATTAACATAAAAATTAGAATGAACAACATAAATAAATAAGTGCAATTAACATAAAAATTAGAATGAACAACATAAATAAATAAGTGCAATTAACATAAATATATATATTTGATTGATTTTATATATATTTTTATATTTTTATATATTTTTCTTGCCAAATCAGTGTCGAAAAGTGCAAACGACCGATCATAATTTTGAAACGACCGATCGTTTTTTAATTGTGCTCACTGGAAGAATTTTGTACAAAAACGACCGATCTCTGTGAAAAACGACCGATCGTTTTTACACAGACGACCGATCGTTCTGCAAAAACGACAAGTCGTTTTTTAAGTGTGCTCACTGGAAGAATTTTGTACAAAAACGACCGATCGTTCTGCAAAAACGACCAGTCGTTTTTTAAGTGTGCTCACTGGAAGAATTTTGTACAAAAACGACCGATCGTAGTGAAAAACGACCGATCGTTTTTACACAGACGACCGATCGTTCTGCAAAAACGACCAGTCGTTTTTTAAGTGTGCTCACTGGAAGAATTTTGTACAAAAACGACCGATCGTAATTCCAAAACGACCGATCGTTTTTCTGTTTTCCAGTTTTTAAACCTCTTTCAACCCTAATTCTCTTTCACTTTTCAAAACCTTTCATCTCTCTTTATCAAAAAATTCGCCCCCTCTCCCTAAAATTTTCTAAAAATCCCAAATATCTATATATATATAACCTAATTCTCTTATTAATCCTTATAATCAATAATCGATTGATTCCGTTTCTTGAAAATACCAATTCTTCAACAACCCTAATTTTTTAAAAAATCCAACCATGGTTCGCACCAAGAAAGCTCAAGCTCAACCAAACCTTGTCGACGAACATGACGACGACTACGTGCCTCCGTCCCCGAGCCGCCCCCGTGTTCCTCGCGGTCGACGAACCGGCTCCTCCACCGCTCCACCATCGGGCCCCGGTGCCTCTTCCGGCTCTCTTCCTCCTCTCTATCCATCTACAATGGGTAAAAGAGCTATCTTGACTAACTTTACATTAGATATGCCTTTATTTCTTGAACGTTTTCCTCTTCTCATGCAAGATTTAAACTTCCAAAAACTCAACGTAATTCTTACTCTAAAAGAGCCTTTCTTCATTGAAAATGTATATGAATTTTACCATAACCTAGTTCTTGATAGGGGTCATGATGACGCACTCCGCGTGCGTTCATCGTTTAATGGCCAACCCTTCGTTTACGGTATAGACCGTTTACGAAATCTTCTACACCTCGATGCTGAGGGGGTGTACGAGCAAAGTGACGAACTTTGCGAAATGCTCAACATCGTTAATTTTACCGATTTCAAAGATGAGCTATTTCATCCCGCCCACAACAATCGCTCTAACAAAGCCCACGGCCTTCTCTTCCGAAATAAATTAGCCTACCATATCCTCTCCCATATTGTCCTCCCCCATACCTCAAACTTCACGGATGTTACCAATGAGTACATCTTCCTTTTAGGGTGCATCCATCGCCGAGTCTAACTTGACTTCGCGTCACTCATATTCTTTAAGATGGATTCGCTAAAAACGAAATCCAAGAATGGGTTACCTTACGGTGCCTTGATTTCGGCCATCTTAAAAGACATGAACCTCGTTCCCGGTGGAACCCTGTTCAAGAACAAGGACAAACACATTTGGGACACCTCCTATCTTGCCCAAATGCCAATAAAATTCGACACTACCGCCAAGACCATTACTTGGTTTGGTAAACGGGTGTCCGGCCCCGACTATACTCATCTTTCCCTCGAAGAGGAAGAATATGTCGGCCCTAAGCCCACACCGCAAGCCGCTCGTGAGGATGTGCCTATTTCCTCCGAGTCCCTTCCCCCGTCTCACATAATGCCTTCCTCTTCTCGTCCCACTCGCGGTCGCGGAAAAGCTCAAGTCGGATCTTCCAACCGTCCTCCGCGCACCGAACAATTCTACGACGATCTATACATCGATACATATCAAAATGCGCGACTCCACCGACGCATGTTTCGCTCCATGAACACAAGTCAAGAAGACTTGGACGAAATTGATAGGATAAGCGCCGAGCAACGGGCAAAGTTCTACGGGTATTTTCCTGATCTAGCCGGTCCCGACGATGACGCCGACGAAGAGGACGACGCGACCTCCCACCGCGACTAGGCTGTTATTTTATTTTTGCGTTGTATTTCATTTGTTTTTCATTTATGATGTCAAAGGGGGAGAAATACCTCTCTTTTATTTTGCGTTGTATTTCCTTTGTTTTTCATTTTCTTCCAACGTTGTTTTTGATGTAATAAGTAGCAAACGCTTTGCATTTATGTTATGAATCTTTTTTATGTTATGTTGCTATTTATCATAACGTGTTAATTTGTATGACGTTGTGAGATTGCATATTTATAATTCTACAAATGCGATTTTGATGTTATTATAACTTGTGCGCATATATATCTAGTTGACTGGGTTATTTTTGTTGTTTTCATTTGTTGCGATTGACCGTTTTTATGTTATGAATCTTTTTTATGTTATGTTGCTATTTATCATTACGTGTTAATTTGTATGACGTTGTGAGATTGCGTATTTATAATTCTACAAATGCGATTTTGATGTTATTATAACTTGTGCGCATATATATCTAGTTGATTGGGTTATTTTTGTTGTTTTCATTTGTGGCGATTGACCGTTTTTAGGCAAAACTATGGCCAATTTTTCGCTTGCATTTTATCGTTCGTTTTCCTTAATCGTTTAGATTTGTTTAACTTCGTTTTAAATCGGATGTTGTGACATTTCCTTGTTTTAAATCGGATGTTTAGTAAAACGTCACCTACACATCTTCTACCTAACATATTAATTTACGACATCATTTTATGTGATAATACTAGTGCATAAATCTTTCGAAAAATCCGATCCAACACTCTCATACTAAACATATTAATTTACGACATCATTTTTTAAGAGATCATGTTCAAAAAGGGGATCATGTTTTTATATATTTTTTGTCAAATCAGTGTCCAAAACTGCAAAAAATCCTTGTTATGTAAATTCTTTACAGTCGATCGGTCGACAGTCAAAAACGACCGATCGTTTTTCAACAAACGACCGATCGTTTTTCAGAAACGACCGATCGTTTTAGGTATGATTTCTTCCAGTGAGTTCAGACCAAAAACGACCGATCGAAATGTACAGAACGACCGATCGTTTTTGGTCTGAAAAACGACCGATCGAATTGGACAAAACGACCGATCGTTTTTGGTCCAAATTGTTCGAGAGAGTTCATGATAAAAACGACCGGTCGTTTTTATCATTTCGATCGGTCGTTTTTCGAAAGTAGACCATTTTGGGAATATTACAGACAGGTAGCCCATTCTGGGAATTTGTGTGGTCCACTGGACCATTTTGGCAAAAAACTCGGATAAGGCCGCCTCACCCTGTTTTAATTCTTTCTTTTAAATTAATTTATAAAAAATGAATTTACATTTTCATTATATAGTTTATTTATTAGTATCAAATAACAAATACCAATTAATCTAATTTTATATGGTTCGTTCCGCCGTCCATTTTTTTAGTCAAAAAATTATTTTTCAAAAGCAACAAGTAAAAAAATTGATTAGGAAAATTATATTGTAGTGTTTAGCATCACCGTAACTTTTTTCTTATTTATAAGTGACTTACTTCTTTTTATTGGCAAGTCAATAGTTAATTATTTTAACTTATAATTGAGTTGTAAACATACAAACACATTTTAATATAAAGTTTTTGTTTCTGGACAATTTATGTGGAAAACCTAAAATAATCCGTAAATTCCTTAATTTTTTTAACTTTTGAGCTCAACTTTATTTACCCAAAAACTAGCTTTTTAAAAGCTAGAAAAACTTACATACCAAGTATTTATAGATCGATGTGTCGGCTTTTTTAGAAAACACTCATGGATTTTTTTTAGGAAAAATTAACAAAACATACTACTTTTAAAATTAAATTAACAAAAACATATCATCAAAAGTTTTGTTATAAAAAACATACCATATTAATACTAATGTACATGGATTATTTTTTTATATCTATCTTCTCAAACTATTTTCTCTCTCCCTCTCTATCATCTAAGATTACTTTCTCTCCTTCGGTCTCCATATATCTCCGTCCCATCTCTATACTATCTAAAATCCATCGTCGTTTTCCGTCACGTTATTGATGAAATCGACATCCGTCTCTTCTTTTTTCGGTGGTGGCACCGTCGTCGTCGGTGTCGTCTTCCCCTCCCATGATTTGAATCGGAATGTGTGAATATGTATTTATGTATGTATATGTGAATTGAAAATTTTTTGTATTGAATTTGAGAATTGAAAGTGTGAATTGAGGTAAAATAGGTTTAATCGCAGATGTACCCAATAAGAGTAGTATATATAGTTTAATATTATATTCATTTGTTTGTTGTCTTTTGTATTAATAAAGAAAATGGGAGATAAAAACAAAGAAAAAGTAACTTTTTTATTATGTATTTTTATTAAAAAAAAACTTTAAAAACTATCATTTGACCTGCTCTTAATATTATGAAAAAAAATTAGTCCCGTTTTTCGTGTTCATACCCTTATTTTAAGTTCATATTTTAATTTTAAAAGTTCACACCTTTATTTTTAAAGTTCATACTCCAATTTTAAAGTTCATACTCTTGTTTTTAAAGTTCATACCCCGAATTTTATACTTCATACCTAATTTTTAAGTTCATACCCCGATTTTTAAACTTCATACTCCGATTTTTAAACTTCATACCCCGATTTTTAAAATTCATATCCCAATTTTTAAGTTCATACCCCAATTTTTAAAATTCATATCTCAATTTTTAAAGTTTTTACTCCCGTTTTTCGTGTTCATACCCTTATTTTAAGTTCATATTTCAATTTTAAAAGTTCGTACCCGTATTTTTTAAAGTTTATACCCCAATTTTAAAGTTCATTTTCTTGTTTTTAAAGTTCATACCTCGATTTTTAAACTTCATACCCTAATTTTTAAGTTCATACCCCGATTTTTAAACTTCATATCCCGATTTTTAAGTTCATACCCCAATTTTTAAAATTCATATCTCAATTTTAAAAGTCATATCCCAATTTTTAAAGTCACACCCTAATTTTAAAGTCATACCCTAATTTTTAAAATTATATCCCGTTTTTTTCGAGTTCATACAATTTTTTCCGATTTAATACCCTCTTTTTTTTAGATTTCATACCCTCTTTTTTTAGATTTCATACCCTCTTTTTTTTTTTTGAATTCATACATTTTTTTCAATTTCATATACTCTTTTTTTTTATTATTAAAGATATGTTTTTGATAATATAATTTGAATGGTATGTTTTTGTTAATATAATGGAGATAAAGTATGTTTTTGTTAATTATCATTTTTTTTTAATATAAAAGCTAAAAGAGCTAAGAAAAAATACATTGTTAAACCAAAGAGGGATCAACAAAACAAGAACCATAAACTAATGAAAGTTACACCAAAAACGATAACGTTATCTTCCTCCACTATTCGTATTAAAAACCATCAAGTCATTGCGTTTAGAAAAGCTAGATACCCAGGTGACATTCACCCCTGGATGCCGTCAACTCGCTTGCTAAAATCCGCTTAAAACCTTATAAATACACATACAAAAACCTACTGTCTATTCCAAATCAACAAGAGAATGTCAAATAAGACCATTCGAATGGACAATTCCTTTATTCCTGTATCATTTTCCGTTACTCGAATTCAAGGGCAGCCTCATCCATTCCGGCATAGAATTTATTTCAAATCCTCCTATAATCTTTTTAATTTTGCAGGTCTAATATATTTTATAAATATAATTAGCTAGACTATAAGATATTGGGGGGTATGGACTTGATTACTAAAAAAATGGCTATTTTTCTAAATTTGAACACATTGTTGCGAAAATGTATGAAATAGACAAATAAAAAGAAATCAAGAACGAACCGACACTAGTAGACACGACAAACAATCATTCCTCTGAGCTGATAAATTTTGCGGTTAAGCTTCTAAAAGATTTTTCTTTTACTAAACTACTATAAAAACTGATTGGTAGGAAAAAGAATAATGCGAAAAAGGGCTATCATTTTAAAGGATATAACTACCCAATGTAATATTGGTGTACAAATTCAAATTACTAAAAATCATATCAAGGTACTCCTGATAAATTTTGCGGTCAAGCTTCTAAAAGATTTTTCTTTTACTAAACTACTGTAAAAACTGATTGGCAGGAAAAAAAATAATGCGAAAAAGGGTTAAATCATTTTAAAGGATACAACTACCCAATGTAATATTGGTGTACAAATTCAAATTACTGAAAATCATATCAAGGTACTCCTGTTACTGACAGACATCTAGTTCCTACAAAATGCAATTCTGTCTTTCAGAAAAATGAAATCACTTTTACATATACTATATTTTTCAATCGTTGCCAAGACCAAATTGGTTAGAAGAACTTTATGAGCACCAAACGAAGAACTTTATGAGCACCAAACCGCATTTACCCTCAACACCAAAAACCAATTCTTGCTTTCACTCTAGTGCACTCTAGCTTCAGGGTCAGGGGAATTAGTATATTGCAGGGGTGATAGAGGCCTTCTTGGCGAATCAACGTCTATAAAATCAATTCTCTTTTCGATAGGGCTACGATCCTTTGGACTACGATTCTTTATGCTACAAATCCGCTTACTTGTCTGCACAAACAACAGATAAATTATGCTTACAGAAATATTACCAAGCCCTTCAAAATTTAAGAAGAATGCTGAGACAATTACTGTCATATACTTGATACTAATCTAAAGATAAAAAAAACTTTTTGAAAATGAAAGGAATGTTCAAATAGGATTTGTCTACCTCCCACTTACTGGGACACTAGGAAAAATGTCCACCGACTAAATTTCAAATGCTATTTCCCCTATTATTTCAGTGATATTCCTTAATATCCAAAGCCATAAGATGAAAAAGAGGCAATCATCGCGGTCATCAAAGCTGCAGAAACTCGTAGAACTAGACATGTGTACTAAATCTTATAGAAAACAGTTCACACTAGTTCAAACATCAAATAATTTAAGTGATGTTCCTTTATACCCAAAGCCATAAGATAAAAGAGAGGCAACCATCGCGGACTCGCGGTACTCAAAGCTGCAGAAACTCGTAGAACTATACTTTTGTATAAATTCTTATAGAAAACAGTTCACACTGCTTCAAACATCATGCTCTGGGACACTTATTGGGACACTAGGAAAAATGTCCACCGAGTAAATTTCAGATGCTATTTCCTCTATTATTTCAGTGATAGTGTCCTTAATACCCAAAGCCATAAGATAAAAAAGAGGCAACCGTCGCGGTCCTTAAAGTTGAAGAAACTCGTAGAACTATACTTTTGTATTAATTCTTATAGAAAACAGTTCACACTAGCTCAAGCATCATGCTCTGGGGCATTTATTGGGACACTAGGGAAAATGTCCACCGACTAAATTTCAAATGCTATTTCCCCTATTATTTCAGTAATATTCCTTAATACCCATAGCCATAAGATAAAAAGGAGGCAACCGCCGTGGTCCTCAGAGCTGCAGAAACTCGTAAAACTATACTTTTATATTAATTCTTATAGAATACAGTTCACACTGGTTCAAACATAATGATCTGATTAAGGCTTCAATGTTTCTTCAATTAAATGCATTTTCCCTACCAAAACTTGGACATACCTTGGTGGTGGAAGCACTGCCGGTAAGTTTCTCACTGGAACCAGAACAGCGCCTTTCCCTTTTCATCAATCTCTTATTTTCCTTATCTAGCACTTTGTTCTCTTCAAATAACACGCTCACCTAAGCATATGCAAAGAGAAGTTTCTGAATTGCTTTTAAGAAACACATAAAATCAGCTTTGGAAACAAGTAAAAACTTAGAAAACTTACCTCCTCTTCAGCTCGAGCAAGGTTAACCCTAAGATGCTCCTTATCTTTCTCTAAATTCTTCAATTCAGCAGTCAAAGCTAGAACATTCCTAGTTGTCGGCCTCAGGCTAAAAATAAACAAACATTACAGTTAAAAACATTTTGTTTGATAAACTAATCTAAGATTGGTATGTTGTTCATCAATCATATATGCCCAAAAGTAGGATGATATGTATGATGTGTAAGCTCACCTGTCCCAGATGTGTAAGCTAAAATAAATAAATATTACAGTTAAAAACACAGCGGTTGATAAACTAGTCTGAGATTGGTATGTTGTTCATCAATCATATATGCCCAAAAGTGTAGCACTTTGAAGTAGAAAATATCTAAACATATCTGTGATAGTTCAAATGGATGACATGTATGATGTGATGTGTAAGCTGACCTGTCCCAGATATTAAGCAACCTTTGGCAAGCTTCTATTCCCGAATTTGCTTCTAGAAAGGCATGCGCACTATTTGCAACTTCATCATTTCCGACTGAAGCTGTCATTATGGACTCTAGTAACATGTGTTCCTCAGACGATCTCTCTGGTGAAGATTCAATCTTCGAAATTAAAACAAATTCTGTTAATTCCTACTCCGTTATAATTTCACAGAAGTACCATAGAAATTTGCAATAAGTAAGCCAAGTTTAGCTACTCTAGTAAGTCCAAACAATCAATAGTCACTCCTGTCATAGTAGTAGCAAAAACTATTGCAGCATTTGACCCACATAGCAAAAAATATATACCATGAAACAAGGACCAAATTACTTTACCCATAAACCAGAATAGAAGTGAAGTGTACAATCAGAAAGGTATTTTATAAATAAATTTCTCTCCATTCTGCTCTGGTGGAATGTAATAGTAAAAAATTTCATAAAGAGCACCCTTGAAAAAGTAAAAACAACTGCTCAGACAAGATTTTGAAAGAAGCACTAGATGAGTAATTACTTCCGATGTATAGAAAGTGAACCTTTCCAGTAAAAAACCAGAAATAAAAAAAAAAAACACCAAAATTTTATTATTATGTGGCAACAAATTGTAACATTTAACAATAAGGGTTGTGCGCTAAAGTCATTTTGGCACAAAATCATAATTTCTGCATTTGTAATAAAGTTGTGCACTAAAGTCATATTTGCATAGAGCATCGCCTTCTCACATTCTTATAGCTTGAGGTTACTCAGACTATAAAGAGTCCATTAGTAACCTAAACAGGAGTTCGCTATCCCTCTTTGTGTTCATCATGCTCCGTAAGGAGATAAAGTAACCAGCTTCATAAGTTAAATCTCCTTTAAATTTTCTAACATGACCCCAATTCCTCATAAGGAGGATAACTACAAACCTACTTTATCGTCTTCCAACTTGATTCTTTCTTATATATACCTACCATAATACAATTGAGCTACAAAACCCCTTGATTACAACCTAGTGAAACAGTTCCGTTCCAAAGCCATACATATCATCACTTGATTTACATTTCCTATTAATGGATCACTGAAGTTTTCTCTATTCAACATACAATCTCAAACTTGTCCTACAAGCATTATAATTTTAAAAAAATGGTTACTTGATTTAAGCAGTCTTATTTCGCCAACTTCAACAAGATCTTACAAAATAAATGATGAGCAAATCATTCCACCAACATTTCTCAGTTCAACATACAATCTCAAACTTGTCCTTCAAGCATTATAAATTAAAATAAAAAAGGGTTACTTGATTTAAGCAGTCTTATTTCATACTCTTACGAATGCACCTGGTTGAAATGCCAACAACAAGATCTTATAAAAGAAATGATGAGCAAATCATTCCACCAGCATTTCTCAATTCAGTAAATAAAGCGGTGCAATGATTCTGAACTATTCTTCTACCAATAATAAAGTAAATATTTTCAGTGCAATGAAAAAAGTTGAGCACCATTCCTGTAGTATTCTGCTTCCATAATAAAGTAAACAGCAACGCTTGAGGAAATTAAAGGTAAACTAAGTTAGAGGCATAGAACAGAAATAAATAGTAAAAGAGTCATAGCTATTTACCGATTGCATATCACACTGGTTCTTGTAAAACTGCAATTCCGTACTCGTTTTCCTTAACTCCTCTTTCAATTCATGAATGTGTATTTCAGCATCCTTGGCACGTTCATCTGCTTCGTTTGCAAAGTCCATTAATGCTTCTCTATCTTTTTCATATAACGAGCACTCATTTTCCCATCTAGTAGATTGACTCAAAAGATTAGCACACTCCACTGCCAATTTTTGATTTTCTTCCACAAATTTCTTAACTGCTTGTGCGTTCATGCTAGCTTCAGCCTAAATCAAAATAAACAATTATCATTAAAGAATTCACATAGACCTTGTTTAGACTGTTTTAAAAAGCTGGTTTAGTAGTAAAAAAAAACTTGATTTAAAGCTCGATAAAAGCTCGATTCGAAGCTTAAAAAACTTAAAAGCAGGTTTATTACATGGAACATAGATGCATCTTACGCCAAAAGCTTCATCATTGTCAAATTATCATTAAAGTATACACAGACCTTATTAGACTGTACCTCTGTTTTACAAGCTAGTTTAGTAGTAAAAAAAGCTTGATTTAAAGCTCAATTCGAAGCTCAAAAAGCTCGCTTTTCTGCTTTTGAGGCCGCT
The DNA here is from genome assembly GCA_963682055.1 of Primula veris. NCBI lineage: Eukaryota > Viridiplantae > Streptophyta > Magnoliopsida > Ericales > Primulaceae > Primula > Primula veris. The sequence goes on along the minus strand of OY821743.1, from coordinate 20,894,662 downwards.
AAAGCTTACACTTTTTACGCTTTTAGCATAACTCTTGCAAAAAAACCTTTAGCTAAGATTTAGCTTTTTAAAACACTGGAATGTCCTCATCCCTCAAACCATTTATATAAAAAAAAACATCGACTTAAAATGCATTTCTAGCCTACCTTTCAATGCAAAACAGAACAGTCAAATCATCAATAAAAATTAGGAAAAAAATAAAACCCAAACCATTTCAAAAGCAAATACTCCAATACAACTCTTACTAGCCTGATTTCATTGCAAACGAGAACATGGATACAATCAAAGTAGGAAATTAAAACCCAAAGGGAACACTCTGAACAGTGACTTCAAGAAGAAAAAGGAGTAGGAAGGTAAAATGAAATAAATGAGATGAATGTTTACATAGGAGTTCACTCAATGGAAACTGAATAAACTATGTGCCGTAGAACATCATTATTAGTCTAGTCATCATATAAGCATATGCGTAAAACGATCAGCATATGCGTAAAATATTTTGATCATTGCCTAATCATTTCAAAAGCATACAGACAACTCGTTGCTTCTTTACTGGTGACGCATTCATACTACTACTAAACAACAGATTATCAACTAAATGAGTCGAACACCTTAAAGCACCAGAAACTTCATTGTGAATGTAACACCATAGACAACAGAGTATCAACTAAATGAATCTAACACCTTGAAACAATAGAAACTTCATTATGGATCGATTGTAACATTGGCATTAATGTAACAACCTCTATAAACTACTATTATTTCCCACTTCTTTCTAATCAAACACTACCCTATCTATTCACAGATTCGAATTCCAAAATAAAAGAAACATCTAAAGGCACAAAAAACTTAGTTTCTAACTGGAAAAAAATACTGTAATACATAATCACTATATCCTATGTAAATTTAATACAATATGTAGCCAAAACTTCATGATTGGTATCATTATCATGAACGTATACACCCATAAAACTCGTTTGAACCTCCTTATATTTTCAAATCTCTCCATCATCTAGTATTTTCCAGCCTTACTTGACAAAAAAAGTGAAGTTGAGATCAAGGATCGGTAGTCTACTTTACTGCACCCATTTTTCCTCTTAAGTAATAAAAGTACATAAACCTAAAGCATCCTAAAAAAATTAGGTTCTACATTCATCACGCCTCCTCCTTTTGATTGAAACTCACTACCTAGTTTACAAAATGTAAAATGGAAAGTTCAACACATATAACCCCTAGCGGCTAGCGTAATAGATATGTTCATAATTACAAAGAAAATGCAAAACATATTATATGCCTGCACAAAATTTGCAAAAGGCAACATATGATTATTGAACTAATTGATCATTCGTATAGAGGAATTTCAGCAGTTTTCAATAATATAGTGTGTCCTATATCATTCAATCACAGATAACAATCTCAAAAAGACTACCAGTTACAACAGTATGAACTGAGGTTCCTATTTCTTGCACTTCCTGCTCTTTTTAACAAACTAAGTTACCAAAAAATATATGATTACAAACTAATGAGTCGAGTGTAGATGTTTACATGCTCACATCAGCTGTATGAAGAAACGAAAGTCGTCTTTACAGGGAAAACGCAAAAAAAAAAAAACCTGTTCGTCTGTTATCAGTATATAAAAGCGTGGGCATGGCAATTAGTTGATTGTGAAACAAGATTGGGTGATTACAAACTTTCAATTAAATTAATTAAAGAAGGGTGGTGAGGAGTTTATGAAACACTTTATCACTTAAAAGCTAAATCAACAAATTAAACCAATAATTTCATTTCTTGCACTTTCCCCTATCTACTATAAAACCCTAATTCAAAATCAATTAAAACCTAAATCAACAAATAAAACCAATAGTTTCAATCCTTGCACTTTCCCCTTTCTAATAAAAAACCCTAATTCAAAATCAATTGCAAAAACTAAAAATTCACATTTCACCCAGATTAAAAGAGCGGATAAGATATTAAAGAAAACAGACATAAAGAAGAAAACTCAATTTTCGATCAGATCATTTGAATTTATTCAAAATCAATTATGCACATCATTGTGAGAAGATCAAGAACCATCGCCTAAGTCAGATTAAAAACCAGAAAAACTAAATCAACAAATAATAAGTTTCTTGCAGTTTCCCCTTTCTATTAAAAAACCTAACTATGAGATTTAAAACACAAATTATCCACACAAACACGAAACCAAACAAATGGAGTACTTCAATCAACAAAATCAACCATTAATATCAAGTTTCTATATAAAAACCCGAATTGAATTAATTTTTGCCCAATTTAAAGAAAACTCATCTGTCACAATAAAAACAAAAACCAGATGAAGTAAAAACACAAATTATCCACATAAACACAAAACCAAACAAATCGAATACTTTAATCATCAAAACAACCAATAATATCAAGAATCTATCTAAAAACCCAAATTGATCTAATTTTTACACAGTTTAAAGAAAACTCATATGTCAACAAAAAATCAGATAATTTAAAGAAACAAAAATTATCCACATCAACAAAAAACCAAACAAATGGAATACTTAAATCAATTATACCAAGTTTCTAAAAACCCTAATTTATTTAATTTCTGCACAATTTACAGAAAACTCATCTTCCAAAAATAAATTAACAACAGATGATATAAAAACACAAATTATCCACATCAAAACAAAACCAAACAAATCGAGTAATTAAAACGAAGACAAACCCGAGCGCGAGAGAGATTATCTTCTTTTCCATTCAATTTAAGTTGCACATAAACAAGAAAATTCAAATTTGTATCACATCATTTCAAATTAAATAAAACTGAGAAGATCCAGAATAATCGGCCAAGTCAGATTAAAACCAACAATATCGAATTTCTATCTAAAAACCCTAATTGATATAATTATTTCACAGTTTACAGAAAACTCATCTGTCAACAACAAAATTGGAGAATTAAAATAAGAGTGAGGGAAGATGACGAACCCGAGCACGAGAGATATTATCTTCTTTTTCGTTCAATTTAAGTTGTAAAAAAATATTATGTTCTCGAAGGAGCATACAATCATGCTGAGCGGCTCTAAGCTTGAGTTCTAGGGTTTTATTCGATACCGATAAACCCAACGCATCTTCGATCGACTCTTTTATGTACTCTTCTACTTCTTTTGTTATCGGTTCCATTTTTATATACTCGAAAAAACCCTAGGTTTCGGTGCTGGGTTTATATGCGGAGATGGAGATATATAGAAATAGAGTTTTAGAGAGAGAGTGTGTGGGTTTGGGTGGGATTTGATTATTGAGAATAGCCGTTATGAATTGAGTTTTTTAAAAGGGGAAAAAAGCCCTCTATAGTATGCTTTTAACCATTTAGTAGCCAATCTTTGTGTTTTAACACTTTAGTTCCTCATCTATCAATGTCGTTTAATTAGAGGAATATTGTTTACCAATTTAGATTCCGATCTACCAATTTTCGTCCAACTTAAGCGTTAGACTATACAAATCAATGAAATTACAGTCACTAAATCTCACGTTTAAAGAACTTTTTTTTACGGATGTTTACGCAATGTGTTACTTCGGATGGGATTTGATTACTGCGGTAGCCGTTACGAATGAGGTTTTTTAAAAGGGAAAAAAGCTCTATACTATGTTTTTATCGATTTAGTAGACAATCTTTATTTTTTAACAATTTAGGTATCCTATCTATCAATTTCGTTTAATTAAGATATTATTGGTTAACAAAAGGAATGAGTTGTCATTCTCTCACCTGTAACATAGTGAGTGGCATTGCGTCAACGTTCGTAAAAAAAAAATAAAAAAATATGAGATGTAGTGATTGCAATTTTGTTCATTTATGTTGTCGAACCCTTAGTTTGATGAAAATGGATAGTTTGGGATTCAAATCGGTAAAACTAAAATTTTGCTACTGAATAAAGTAAAAGCCGTGGTACATGTTACTAAACATCATTTTCCCGTTTTTTAAAAGATAGATTAGTACTATTATTTACGCATCTTATGGTTTCAGGAATAGTTTCTTTGACCTGCATAGTTTCAGCTATAAACAGTTTCCCCCAAAGTTATGAGAAATAACAATTACATCCCAAGTATTTAACCTTTTTACTGTATGATTTGCAAAAATCACATGTCCACTCAAAAAAAATTACTTATTGCAAAAACAAAGAAAATTATGGGGAACTGTTAATTATTAATCTTTTTTTTTTGTAATGGTTACCTCTTTAATTTTCCTATAGAAAATGTTACTTGAAAATAAACATATCGTTTGAAATATGAGTTCGAGCCGCCCATTCTTCCCTCCTAGTTCAGTCACTATTATTCCTAAAACCTCCAATCAAACTCCTACATATCCATCTTTGACAAATCCATCAAAAAGTTTCACACCTGCCCTCTCACCAAGACTCAAACCTTGTAGTTTTTGTAAATTACAGTTAAGTCCATATTTTTACAAATTTTACCATTTACCCTAGAAATCATAATTTCTTTAAAATGGATCCAAACATCATTAAATCACCTTAATATCTAGATATTACAATTTTATGACAGCTAACGTACCAGAATTCTCGTACAATTATACATAGGTCCCTGGAGTTTGTTGTTTTCTTTAATTTAACCCCAAAAATAGACAGGAAATTTATCCTAATCTACCATAATTATAAATACACAGGAAGTGGTTTATTTTCGAATCTCATAGAAGTTCCAGAAATTACTAAATGGTCTCTATAGTTTAATTAAACTATGTTTAAGTCCACAAATTTCCAAAATTAACAATCAGCCCAAATGATTAATTAAACGCAACAGAAATAATTTCACATGCCATTTTACCCAATTATCATATGGTATCCAGACCAAGTTTATTCCTATAAATAATGTTATTTTCTAAATATGAAAAGCAAACGAATCTATAAACGAGAGTCATTATGTCTGGGGCTTGGCCGTGCATTTATCTGCTTCTTCAGGACAGGGGACCCCTTCGATAAACGTTCACAGAAAAACCCTGGATGGTGATGAAAAAGGCTTGGTATGTAGCCTGCTATAATTCTTCCGACTCCTTCTAATAGCAGCCATTACATCTTAAAATGCAAATGTTGTCCGCGGAACAACCTCCAAATAAAGGTTTTTCACAACCATTTCACAATTGTTACTGGACCCATTTACGTTGTTAAAACTTTTGTAGAACCATGCATAAAATTAAATTCAATAAAAATTTAATAACTAATTAAACTATATCCTCATGGAATATTTATTTGGATAGCCGAGTTGTATGAATATCATTACTCGTACCGAGGATGGATCTTTTCCATGGTGCTCTCCAAACCCATTCTCTACTCCCTAGAAGTAACCGTGATACTCCCCTAGAAGCCTTTGTGGCCAGATAATGTTTGCGGTGAGTTTTAACTCTTAAGGTACAACTTCGTGACCAGTTCCTTATAAAACAAAATCACTCATGAACTCTTAAAGTCGATCTCAATTGCCTTACAAGCTAGGTCAGTTAGTTCAAATCGGCGATGTTTAAAATATAGTTTTAGCACATAATTATCTTGCTTAATACAATTTTCGATTGATAACATTATTTTCATTCAATCCAGTAGTTTACCATCGAGCTCTTACTTGGTCAATTATATGTTCATGTCCACAGGGAGTCAACTCAAGACCAGTGGGGGCACATTTTTGTTAAGTAATACCTGTTCCGTCCGTAAACAAACGTGATCTACGAAAATATGTATAACTTTTACCATCTTTTTTCATATTAAAATTTCCGAAATGAAAAAATTGAAAATTCTATCATATAGTTATAACCATGAACTATGTTATATATTAACTTTTTAAAATATTTTTTTCGGCAATCTAGATATAAAAAAATTATCGGTTAAAGTTACACGTATTTTCGTATAAGACATTTGTTTAGGGACGGATGGAATATACGTTCAAAATACTTGCAGTAAAAGTTTGAAGCTTGGCATATGTTTTCTTTTTTTAACATTTTTAATCCTTTTCTTTCTTATTTTATGCCTAATTAGTTTTTCTTTATTCAGTTTAGTTTTCTTTTTATTGTTTAAGCTATGAAAAATAACGAAAATACGTGTAATACGAAACTAATACATGAAAAATAACTCAAATGACGATTATTTTCCATATAAGTAAATAACAAATGATATATACCATTCGCATAAGACATTTGTTTAGGGGCCACCCCAGTGACGATTATTTTACTTTTACGATTATTTTACTTTTATATGTATAATTTAATTTTTATTAAGATATATACATTAATAGTCTCCTATAAGTAAACAAAATAATTGCTGATGTAGTGGTAAAATTGTCTTTAAGATAGTGAAAGTTTAGGAGTTCAAATCATATTAGCTGTTTTTTTATAAAAATTTCTGTTTTTTACTTTGAAATTATCAAATTTCGTAAATGACCATTCTATTTTTCCAAACAAGATTATTAAAAAAATTATTTTGTTAGAAAAAAATCTTTATTTTTACATTAGATCATATTTATTTTATTTTCTATTCGACATATTTTTCACACCACGGTTTAAAAAAAAATGATCATTTTTCGGCCCCTCGTTTGCATATTTATACCATCATAGTTCAACACGATCTCCTTACTTTTTCTTTTTGCCTTGCGTGCTTTAGATCAACAATTAAAACCTTTAATTCAAAACCTAGCCTGACTTTGTTGTTACATTGTTAAGTATTAAAACATGTTTTCTTCTAGCAAAGCCAGAAGGGTATAAAATATATATATATATATATATAATAATATTATTCAAAAAAAATGTCTTCTCGGTCTTGCGAAGTGATGAAAATGTAGTTGTTAGTTGCATAAAAACTTAAATTTTATTGGAGAAGGATAGAAACTCATACTCTGAAAGAATGATATTGTTTACTCTTACGTTAATTCGAGTTTTTTACGTATATGTATTAATCAACTGGCTTTCTTTTACTTGTAACTACACTTGAGAAATTAAATACTTATTATAGTACTATTCAGAAGTCAGCAGTCACCAAATCCATCCTTACAATTCTAACAACTAATATTTCAAATAAGATTATTGATAAGTCATAAACTTTGCCCGTTAATTTATCCCCCTCAACGGTTATAATTAATTAATACGATCGATTATAATAAATTGAATAATGTTATCTTTCTTTATTGATCGGATAAATTACAATGTTTTATTATAAATATATTTGGTATTCTGATGCTCGGTGTATTTTATTTTGACTTGTAATTGGTCTGTACTTTTTTAGTGAGATAATCTCTGAAAAATACTTGTACTAATATCTCTTTTTCTGCTTGGAAGTCAGATGGCGTATTGTATTGTTTTTTAACTCTATTTATAGTGATACGTGCTTCTCAGTATATTAACAATTGTCGCTCTCATCTGTCAACTCATGGGTATATCTGTTAAAGTAACAGACCAGTATATCTTTATCCCATTTATATTTACGTTGTGTATCTAGTAAAAACATACGAATCGACTTATTACCGAATATGTTTAACTTATATTATTTTCGTATCGTATCAATTATATTATTTTTTATAATTAAAAAAATTTGACACTCCTCCCATGGTCCTTAGATATCAATAAACTCAGTCAACTATCATTATTTATATACACTTAACTTCAAATCCACGACAATTAATTCACAAACCCACCCTCATTATCTTCGCGTGTTATACACCTCCAACCTTTATATCCTCGCGCCTCTTTTTTTTTTTTTTTAATCTCCTTCCACTAATATCCAATATTCTCTTGCCACGCTGGCACCTGATGACGACAAATCTCAGCCGTCGGATCATCACACTCGCTATCATAATCATAACCCTAGCCTTCTCACGTGCCGCTCATGCTCAACCTGCACTGCCGCCACCGCCAGAAAGCTACCCTTACGACAACCCGATAGGCATAACTCCCGCTATGATCATAATATTCGTGACCATCGTCTTGATATTCTTACTCATGGCGTGCTTCTCAGTCTTTGGACGCAGGTTTCTAGACTACAACGGCGGCCCTGCCGGCGCTGCCGCTGTATTCAACCCTGCCTCCGTAGATGGCCTTGACCCAACTATTGTTGGGTCATTTCCGGCCTTTGTTTACCAAGAGGTCAAAGGGCTCAAGATAGGCAAGGGTGACCTAGAGTGCGCCGTTTGCATAAGCGAGTTTGAGGACACCGATACACTAAGGCTACTCCCCAAGTGTTGCCACGTGTTCCACCAGGATTGCATCGATACCTGGCTACGTGCTAACGTTACTTGTCCGGTGTGCAGGGCTATGCTCGTGCCTCGTCCTGGCGAAACCACTACCTTTGTTTTACCGGTTCGTGAACCGGAGGACGATGTGAACTCGTGCCATACTGCGGAAGGTGATATTATAATCGATATACAATCTCTAGATTTGGCCGGTGGCGGCGAGGCTACTAAGTCATCCATCCCGCCACGGCCAACTTCTAGAAGGAGCCAGTTGTTTGGGAAGTTTAAGAGGTCTTTTACAACGGGCCACGTGGTGATTAAACCGGTTAGACCAGGCGATGACTATACGAGGTTCACGCTAAGATTACCTGAGGAGGTACAGAGCAGGCTGGTCAGCAGGAGCATAGACCAGTCAGCTCTGTTTCCCAGGGTGGATAGTAAAAGGAAAGGGTATAGAAGCGCTAGCGTGGGGGCTACTTATGGGAAGAGCCTTTTGAATTACGAACGTTTTGAACCGGCAGGGAGACCGGATAGGTGGCGCTTCATGAATACACTATTTAATTTTTCTCCTACTAGTTCAGGACGATCACCTAGCACTACGGGTAAGGAAATTATGGGATCACCACATGATGAAGGTAGTTCATCTAAGTGTTTATCGAGGTCAATCAAATCATCTTTTCTGTTCGGTGAGGATGATAGTATCAAGGAAGATGTTAATGTCGGAGAACGATCGTTTGATAGGTTGAGATTTGATTGTGATCGTGTCTAGAATTGCATTCAGGTGATTATATCGAAAATGGCGTCTTCAATTAATTTTCTCCTTTCCTCCCCTAGATATTGTCTATACAAAACACTTTATATTCTTATTTTTCCGGATTTATTTGTAAAACTGTTTGACCAGTTAACATTTCTGAATTCTGATTGCCTCGGGTTAACAATTCTCAAAAGGAAACATTATGTACTAACGTACATATCAGTTCGTATGAATCTTAGTGCTTATAACATAATCATTCCGAATGTGGATCTGAAAATACCGTAATTTATTTTCTTTTTGGTTTTATACTTTTGAGTTACAATACTTAATTGTGTGAGCTACATTAAGTTTCTTGTCTTCAAAATAGCAAGAAGCTGTTCACATTATAACAAAAGGAAGTAAAACAAAGAGATGTTACATAATTAAAAGATTCATGTTCGATGCGAAACGCTTGACTTGTCGGGTCAAGGTTTATAATTCACATGAGTGATATGACGTATCAGAATAGCACCATCAGTTTCACTCGCAAACGAATGCACCACACTGCCCCAAAGTTAGGTTTCCAGTTGGTCATGTAAACCTATCTTCTAATTTGTCATTCCTTGTATGTTGTACTATTTATTTCATAAACACTCGAACATACTGCCATTCGTTTCGCTTGTCTTCTGAAGATAAGAGATTCAGTTTTTTTTGGATGTTATTATTTTTTTAATTTCAGGACTTGTTACGACTATGTTGGGAAGTAACTTTGTTTTAGTATCCATGAGCATGATTTTCGTCAATTGGAGCTCATTTTACACCATGTGTCAGTAGTACAAGTTAAAATTTTAATTAACTGAGGATATATGTGATTACCAATATAAACATTTAGCATTGTTTTATCAATATAAGTTTTTTAGGTAGTATCATCTCTCATCGTTATGAATTTTGGCAAAGATATTATAGCCTATGTGATAATACTTGCGCGAAATGGTATTCTACAAAATTAGGCAACAGCTTAATTACCACAGATGAACCTTAGCTAAACAGTAATTAGATGATCATCTATATGGAGTTCGAATCTTCTACCACATATTTTATATCGTATTTCGTGGTATATTGATTTTTTAACCCAAAATCGTTATTAAAAAAATTACTATAATTATAATTAGACATTTATCAATATATTCCAATAATTTTTTTCCTATGAAAAATTCAAATATGTTCTATTTTGGAATTAAAATACGAACTAGTGTAAATTAAACATAAAATCCAAAAAAAATATGTAACTCAACAATATGTGCTAAAACTATTAAATATGTCAAGAATACATAGTAAAAGTCTATTTATATACACAAAAATATATAAAAATTCGATATTTGAGACATGAAATGTGATACAAATTAAGGGGGGAAGATTTGTACTCTATGCAGCCCTTGCACAGTTGCACGTCCAACAACAGCCTTTTTTATTTGTAATTTTATATAGGATATAGGATAATGATCTGGTAATAGTACTAAATCTGGTAACATTAACTTTTGAGGCCTTTTTTAAGTTAAAGTCTATCACTAGTATTAAATACGACGTAGAGCTACTTTGCTTTTTTTTTTTCTTCTTTTTAGCAATGTAGACTAAATAATAGCGTGTTCTCCTCTAAATTCAGTTTGGGAAAGTCCAGTTTATTAATTAGTTAACAAAATTTGGTTAGGTAGCACACAAGTGATTTGAAGTATATATAATGTTAAACAAGATGATAACGTGCATGCAACTGTTAGTCATTTAATGAATTTTGAGCAAACATCTCTGTTGGATTTGTTAATCATCTATTTTGGGGATCAATTTTTAGCAAAATGCCTTGTGTAGTACTGTATTTAGCGAAAGGAATCACTTCTTCAAAATTATTATGTTAAAATATGCTTATTAACCATAGAAAACTCAAAGCACCCGTCTTAATTAGTAAGTAGTTATTTTCAGTTTTTCACATCGAGTCCAGTACATAGGTGCCGCCGCAGTCGTCTGCAGCCCCAGCCTATCATGGACCAAACTAACTGCGTTGATCGTCATTGTCGCCAATCACCATTTCATAAGTCTATATCGTGGACCCATAAAAAAAAAACTTATAATGCATGTGCACTCCTTCGAGTCCTCTACTAGTACATGAGAAACGAAAATGATCATTAGAGAATGATAAATCTTTGCAAAACGACCGAACACGACCAAGAAAAATCATTGTAGTCTCTTTCTCTCGCTAAAGCATATGTCTCTCAGTAGTTCTCCTCATTTCATGTGTCTCTGGTATGGCTATATATGACTTCATGAAATGGTTTATGACAATATGGTCTCGTTTGGTTGCAGTACTATTTTTTATGAGATTAGTAATATCGTGTGATAAGTGTTGGATTACAATACCGTGGGATTAGTAATACCTTCACTATTTCTAATACTACCTATGAATAGTATTAGAAAAGATGTGTTTCGGCATCATTTGAAGTCCATTAGCACTGTTAGTACATGACCTAATATGTGAAACAAAAATGTTATTAGAGGGCCTACTTCATTTGACGTACAATCTTATCCGGTTAATAACTCAAACAAACACCCCCTACGTATAGAATTTGTCCGAAAAAGGATCGAAATCGCAAAATATACCATAGCAACTGGTAATAAACCATGCAGCTCTTGATTCGAGTAATTTTGACTTAAGACATTATATCGGCGCTTGTCTTAGCTTTTTGGTGGCCTAGCACGTTATGGAGGAGCTGCTCCTTAATTTGCACTAAAAACCAATAAGAAATTTCTCTCTATTAGAGTCTGGGGATATGGGGTGAAAATTTATACCAAATTGATTTTATATCATTATATGGATCCATTTAGTTCCTTAAGAATTCTTTCTCAAGCCGGTTTATGAAAAAAAAAAAATGATCCCCTGAGAACAAAATTAAAAAGTACGAAATTAAGAAGCTTTCAGTAAATGATTTCTCACTATCAACTTTTGCAAGCTGTACTCACTGATAGAGATAGCAAACTACTTTATTAAATTCAGTTTTACAAACTTATGAAACGAACCCCACAAATATTGACAACTGCAAAATTCCATTCTTCTGCAACATTTTGTCATAAGACACCTTGGATACGAGAAACGGACACATAAAATAATTTATCAATTTTTATAGGCTGTTTATCTTGGAAGTTTAAATCATGAGAATCTAGTGAAAAACATGACCAAATGACTAAACAATTTACTACTAGTACTACACCATTATAATTAAATTTACTACTAGTACAACACTATATTTAAATTTACTACTCGTACAACATTATATTTGTATAACTTGAATACTTGATTGAGTCATTTCCAATGTGAATTCCTATAATTAACTCTATTCAAGTCAGGCGGCAAGGGCCCGCCATGCGCGATTAAGAAAGACGATGGAAAACAAAATCTCTCACTATTTACGTTTGTGATCTAAACTTTCTTTTAATCCCTCCACTTTGCATGAGTTGGAAGCTAAGTACAATTTTATACTTTTTCCATGGAAGTGGATATAAAATACGAATTTAGTAATAGTAATGACTAAGGATGAGCGTGTTTGGTGCTTGTAAGAAAAATAAAATAAAATAAATGTTTGTAGTGAAACTGTGATAATTAAACTCCAGTAATTTTTTTATAAATTAATAATGTCATGACCGTATAAATTTATTAATTTAGATATGCATTAATTAATCGATAAATTAATAATTATTATTTTAAATAGGTTTCATTGATTGAACGATTAATAATCACCGAGCGACCATAGACATTGCAAAATTCGTTCGGTCAATAGAGTTTCAATTAACAGATGAAACCACTATTGAGAAAGATATTTATAAACTTGAAAAAATGATTGATGGTCTCGGTTATCTTAATAAAACGGATGTCAATTGGTTGTTGGATTAAGCAGGTGAAAATGATACATGTTCAGAGGCCAAGAATTTAAAATAAATGATGAATATTGTCTTTGGTAACAATAAATAGGGCTGAGTGTGATCCAGTCCGGTTCGGTTTTTGGAAAAACCGAAACCGAGCATATTTTTCGGTTCGGCTTTTTTCGGTTTCGGTCTTTTTATTTTTTGGACCGAATCGGACCGGTTTTTTCTGTCCGGTTTCGGTTTTTTTCGGTTCGGTTTTGTTGAAAACCGAAACCGAACCGGAAATTTTCGGTTTTTCGGTTCGGTTTTTTCGGTTTTTCGCCCAGCCCTAACAATAAAGAGGATGAAGTTTAATATGTTATTTGAAGATAATACCGCACCTTTTGAACTAGTCACGCGAAAGTAAACATTTATTGCGCCTATAGCTTTTTTTGCGGTTCGAAAAAACTATTAAACATTTTGAATGCAATTAGAAAAATTTGTGATAAAATTCAAGTAGATTTAAATTTTAAGAAAAACAAACGACTATAGAATTATAATTCATTAAGCCGTCCTAGTAATGTTTGTCAGTTTGAAGAATTATTAATTTATGATTTTGTCGTGACTAATATTTATATAATAATTTTCAGAAAATTTATTATTTTATTAATTTATCCAAATTGCTGGTTTTTTACACTGTCTCAAGTCGATATCGAAGAAAATTATTATTTTAGAAAATTTATTAATTTACAGAGTATTAATTTAGGAAGGTTCTACTGTATCTAACAATGTGGAATTTGGAAGAAAAAAAAACATACTTTTAACTTTAAAGAAATTCCAAGTCTTTAAAATTTGAAAAGTGATTAGTTCTCTGGCTTCAAAACGTAAACATGAATACCACCTCAAACGTACTTCACAAATTATAGTTTAGATCATTTGTATCTCAAGCCCTATATCACTTGTTTTTCTTAAATATAAATATAGTACTCATATATAGGGATTAAGTGAAAAAGAACTACTCACGTCATATTTCCTCTAGTAGTATATTAGTCTAGTTTCCCGAAATATAAATTTTGCAAAATGGCACCCTAGATATAAGAAATGTGTTGATCTTCCTCACCTTACTTATCTTATATAAAACTAATAGCTTTCCCACTTTCCAGTACAAAATATATAGTAAGACCTACAAGAAAGTTTAAAAATTATTTGATGGAGATTAAATTAATAATATGGTTAAAAATCTCTAACAACACTAAAAATATAAAAAGTTTTAGGTTAGATTGATTCTAGTCAAATTAAAAAGACACAAAAGTATTGTATGTTATGCGGAACCACCAATTACGAACAATTAAGTACGAAATAAACAAAATACGAATTCAATCAAACGTACCAATCTTTTATTTTAACCAAACAAACTATCATATTCCAACCAAATAAAACATCTTCTCATTAACAAACAAACGAATAAAACTTAAACGTAAACAGCACTAACCTCTCAGGCAAATACGACTTCTTGATGGGACTCTTCTTAAAGAGAAACAGCAAGCCCAAAATCTTGATTACTCTTTTCCTCTATCCACACCTCTTCTTATTTTTATTATAATATATGAAAGCCTAAGAATCTATATATATAGACTCCAAGAGAAATCTCATACATAATTCTAACCAATGTGTGATAATACACAAATAGCCCACATGTAATAAACTTATACTAAGTACAAATTTAAGTCTATTCTAATAAATTTCCACCTAAAATTCAATTTTGCAAAACATACTTGGTAAATCTCACTCGACAGAGTCACCTCGGCAAAACCCACAAATACCAATTGCAAATAGTAATGAAGACGACGGCCAACCTTATACATTTTCTAAACTTAACCCAAAACGAACCCAATATATCAACGAGATCATATTCGATGCCAAAACGCAACATTTAAACTTGTCAATACTTATCCCCTCAATAGAATGACGCCAAACGATATCTCACTTCATACAATCATCTCTACCAAATGCAAACCCATAATACAATACAATGATACTTGACTCCACTGACTCCACCCAAGAACAAACCATTTCGCATCAATAAATAAAACACTTGTATCTGCAAAAGTAACTCTCGATTTCTATAAATTTCTTTCCCAAATATTTATCAAATCTACCATAAAGTCTTCGACTTCGAGTACACCAACATGCGTAATTCCACCTCACTATTAGATGCTATCATTTCATAAGCGAACCCAATGAGCCTAGACACCTTGAGAAATAAGGCAATCCACCAAACGATCAATCATGCCACTGTTGAACCAATACTCCACCATAATCTACACAAACATCCCGATGGACTTCAATTTCAAGCAAAATACTTTTGAACATACTACACCATTCAGAGAGAACATTATCAAGCAAACATAAACGCAAGATATCAAATATCAATCTAACCAAACTTTCAGTTTACTTATCAATCCAAATTTTCAATCGTCCAATCCTATCAAAATCTAATAAAAAATAATCCAATCATAACATATGATCCGACTATTTTTTTTCTTTCAATCAACAAAATTTCAACTAACAATAATTAAATCCATAACTTTGGGTTGTATACCAAAATTATTCAATTATTTCAGCTTCAACTCTAACCATCTGTCTTCAATTTCATTCTCACATTCATAACTAACTTTTCAATCAAAGCAAAGCCCTGATACCAATTTGTTGTGCGGAAGCACTACTAATCTTTTATTCCAACCAAACAAACTATTAAATTCCAATCAAATAAAATATTTTCTCATTAACAAACAAATAAAAAACCTAACAAATAAAACTCAAACATAAACAACAATAACCCCTCGGACAAATACGACTTCTTGGTGGACCTCTTCTTAGAGAGGCCCACGCCTCTTTTTAGAGAGTCTCACGAAACCCAAAATCTTGATGACTCTTTTTCTCTATCCACTCATATTCTTATTTTTGTTACAATATATGAAAGATTAAGGTGCTGTTTGGAAATCAAGTGCTTTCCTAAAAAGTGCTGTCTGGAAAAGTGCTGTTGAAAAGTGACTTATATAAAAAGTACTTTAGAAAAATTTAGCATCTGGTGAAAAAATGCTTTTGATTTTTATAACTTTTGTCTGCGTTTTATATGTATAAATTCGAAATGATTTAATACCACAATAATTGATATAGTACGAAAAACACATGAACAATACTACTAAGTCCAATAGCACTTTAAAACCAAATATTTGAAAACAATTATAAAAAAAAACATCGATACAAGTATTATTTATAATTTAATAATTTAATAAAATTAATAATTTAATAATTTAATAAAAGTATTATTTATAATTTAATAAAAGTATTATTTATAATTTAATAATTGAATAAAAGTATTATTTATAATTTAATAAAAGTATTAAAAGTATTATTTATAATTATTAAAAGTATTAAAAGTATTATTTATAATTTATAATTTAATAAAAGTATTATTTATAATTTAATAAAAGTATTAAAAGTATTATTTATAATTTAATAAAAGTATTATTTATAATTTAATAATTTAATAATTTAATAATTTAATAAAAGTATAATTTATAATTTAATAAGAGAGAATATAGTTCTATTTTTAGTAAATAGAGTTTACGGAGTGAAAGATAACAGTAAAGTTTTTTTTTTTTTTTTTTTTAATTTACCGAGTAAGTGACTTTCTCCAGAAGCATGAAAAACCAACTTTTACAAAATGGGCTTCCATTACCCCCTGCTTTTCGGGAAGTGGATAATTTTATGTTACCAAACACACAAAAATATCTTAAATGAGTTTTTTGGGCTAGGAAGCACTTCTGGACTGTCCGCCAAACATCCTCTAAGAATATATATATAGACTTCAAGATAAGCCTCGTATATAATTCTAACCAATGTGTGATAATACACAAATATGACACATGCAATAAACTTGTACTAAGTACAAATTTAAGTCATTTTATAATAGCAAACAGTGCAGCTTGTTTATTATTTTACATCCACATAATGTCAAGCAGTACAGCTTGTTTATTATTATACACCCACTTATTTTCTATTTCTTTCTTTTTAAACATTTTTTATGCAATCATAATGTCATATCTTTTTCGTAAATAGTATGAGGAACATTTTTTAGATCAAAATCAAATTTTAAAGATTTTTTTTACGAAACCTAATAATTAATTTTTTTTGCTAAAAATTAAAAAGATTCCTAAAAAAAAATATGAATTAAACCTTGGCAGTGCTTTCTCTAACACTAAAACTATTTTACCAATTTACCATTTGCCAAAAAGCTGTCTATTCCTCAACACAAAAAGTGCACCAACGGTCTCATAAATAATTTGAGCATCCAAAGTTAAATGACCGTTTAAAAACTACCAAACTACTCTGTTCTCACTCACTTCACCACAAAACACACACACTGTTTCTCCTCCACTTCCATAATAATAATAAGTTAACAATAATTAATGGGTAAAAGAAAACAGAGCAAGCCATTAAAAACCCTACTCTCCCTCTTCCTCCTCCTCCGTCCCCGCTCGGTTTCCTCCATCCACCTCTCTCTCCTCCTCACCACTTCCCACACCCCTCCTTCCCCCTCCTCCCTCTCCTCCTTCCTCTCTCTAGCCTCCTCCTGTCCCCATCCCACCGCTTCCCTCTCCATCTCCTCCCTCATGGACCGCCTTTGTTCTACCTCCAGCGCCCATGTTGCCCTCAAGTGCCTCATCGTCGTCCACCACATCATTGACCACGGGAACTTCATCCTCCGTGACCAGTTAATTTATTATCCTGTCAACGGAGGCCGAAACTTTCTAAACATGTCCGGTTTTCACGATAACGAGACGTGGGAGCTTTCGGGATGGGTTAGATTCTACTCGTGTTATTTGGAAAGTAATTTGATCGCGTGTCGTAAGCTTGGTGTTTTTATTTCTAGCACGAATAAAAACATAAACAGTGTGGGTTATGAAGAAATTGGGTCGTCGAATCTATCGAATGGGGAGCTGATGTGCGAGGTTGAGGTTTTAGTGGACCTGATTGAAGAAATATGCAAAGTTCCGGGGTCATTTTGTGATTACGAAAGTAGCCTAGTTCACGAGGTTTTGAAACTACTAAGTGAAGATTATGGTCACGTTCAACGATTCCTTTCGAGTCGGCTCAGTGAGTTCAATGACCGAGTTACTGAGCTGAATCGGACCGAGCGGGATGAGTTGGCGGGGCTCGTGAGAAAGGTAGAGGGGTGTAGAGAGAGGGTGACGGAGGTGTTTGGGAATCGGAAGCGAAATAATGCCTTTTGGGAGCTTGTGGGGATGACTCGAGGGGAGTTGACTCGGTTCAAGGGACGAGTTGGGGAAGTGAGCGAGTTGATTTGGGTTGACCGAGTCAACGGTGCGGTTGTGCGGGCCGTGGCATGATGTATTAGTCAAAAAATGTGACAGCGTGTGTTTATAATTGTTATAATTCTTTTTTTTAATAGTTAATTTATTTATTTTGGGTAGAGTGGAGAGCCGAGGCCTGCAGGAAAAATAAAAATGTAACACGAATAAGAATTTACGCATCTCTTATATCTTATTTCTTGCTAAATACTTTTATAAGCGAAATTTTAGCTACAACGATTTTGATTTTGCAAGAGGTACACTAAAACCGTAGAAAACGTAGTAGCCTAGAAAACGGAAAAATGAGCTCTTTAAGCTTTAAATGGAGCTTTGAATATAGTTTTTTTACTATGAAAACACACTTTTTAAAACAGTGGTAAATAGGTAACCAATATGCACTAAGCATTGCGTTCTCGAGGTTATTTTATTCTGCACTGATACCATCGTCACTTTTGATAGAGGTGTTTATATTTTCTAATGTGAACAAATACTTTGTCATATTGTTTATTTAGTTGGCCTGATATTATGACAGTAAACATGATTATATTTTTCATGCACTATTCTTTGTAGCGTTGCTTACTGTTTCAAAACAACCGATATCAAAATAGGATACCATCCTGCACAAAATTCCGTGATATGTTTTCGGCAACACTCTTACTTGATAGTTGATAATAAAGTTGTTCCTCGTTATGATAATCAGCTTTGAGTTACAAACTTATAATGCTTTATCAAGAAATAATAGGAATTAATAGCTTATTTGAAACCAAACTAATATGGCTGAAATATGCGGATTCGTATTAGTAAGAAAAATATATATATATGGGGTTAGACCCCCTACTGGAAAGCTGAAATTAAGCACTGATGGATCATTCTATGAAAGCTATGGGAAGTAGTATAGTGGAGGAGGAATAATCAGAAATGAAATGGGAAAATGATTCTGGCTTTGGAGGCAGAATGACTTCTCTATATTGTGTGCTATAAATTTTCTGTTACATGAGTTCATATAATATTCAAACTGAATTGGATTCAAGATGAATTGTGGACGGGACAAAAGAAGTTAGAATGTACCCTACAGTTCACTAATATTTGGAGAAGGATATACAAGGTTTAGCAAATTATATGGGGAGTGAGTTTGAACATATTTGGAGAGGGAAAAATTATGTTTCTGATAAACTGGCAAATTGGAGTGTTATTGATGTGACTAGTACTTGTTGGTATGAGAGACCTGCTAAAAAAGGTGTATGAGGAGTATGTTTAGATTAGAAAAGGAAGACTATAGAAGATTCAGAAAGAAGTTTTATGAGGTATTGTGGACTTGGAGTGAGGTTTTAGGTATTTTGAAGTAAGATTACGTGAGCTTGGGGGGTGGGGTGCTAGAGGAAGTTTCGAGCAAATTCAAGAACTTACAGAGTGAACATAGCTTTGAAGATCACTCTGAACTCGCGAGTGGGTGGCTTGCGATAGTTATGGAGGAAAAGGAACCGCTTATGCTAGTAAAAACTGAATTGGAAACAGATGTTAAGCTTCTAAGAGAGAATCCGAATGATTTCATTTACACGACACAACTATATATCTCAATCATTTCCCAAAATTTTCTAGGACCATATATGGTTTTCTTGAAAGACACAACTCGATCTTATTTCAGTATCTGTTATTTGCTTTCCGGGAAAGAGGGGCAGTGCTCTTGAAAATTTTACGTGGCATATACGACAGCTAAAGCAGACACAGGAAGAAAACAAACTAGCAAAGCATAAAACCACTGTAAAGTCGTAAAATTATTCAAAAGATAACATAAAAACTGATTCAAAAAGAAGCTGATGCACAAAAACACTAATTCCGGTTCTTGATTCAGCTCTGCCCTTTAATTTAAGTCAGCAAGTATCCTGAGCATTTTGCAGGCTGCTATAAAACTCTGGCATAGCAACATCATATACTAAACAAGCGTATTTACAAATTATTTTTGAAATAGAATCTCAATGTTCATTTTATCAAGTGTATAGGCAGAATACGCCAACGAGAGGATACCTTTAGACTATAAATATAAATCATAACCTCTAACACCATATTTTACAAGATAGATTGCATTTTGCTCAGCCTCGGTATTCGAAGCATATTGAAAGCACCATAATGATTCGGTTTTAGCCTACCGGAAGGAGGAGAAATTCATACTAAAATGGCAAAATCATCTGCGTTCAGTTTTAATCTTAATACCTTTTTACAATTTTTGAAGAACAGATCCATCAATTAAGCAATATTTAAACTAATAGTATTTTATAGCTAGAACCACCAAGTATATTTCAGCCTAAAGATCATTGGCACAATTCAACTCCAGAAAACAACTTGCAACTTTACACAGATGACAATTGACAGACCACTTCAACCTTTGGAGCAAATGAGCGTAATATTGGGGAATGGGATCAATTTATCAAAGTTCTCCGATCTTAAGGGTTTCATAATTTCTTTCATGATTTCACCTCATACTATTCGACAAATAATGTATGGTTAAGATGCAACACAAAATCATTGAATCATATTGTCACGACCTCATCTTTTATAGTAAATATGGGGTCTCAAACCAGGTACATAAACACTGTTAGGCTATGCCTCACATTTCATCGTAGTAATGACTAATTAATATTTGTTGAATTATTACGAATACAGAATAAATTAAAGTTACGAAGAAAATGGCAAGTTGTTACAGTTTTTATGGCTCTCTGGCTTAAACTATTGGGGCAGAATAGGTTAGCCGACTAAGACAAATTTGTCAAGTTTGGATCTCTGCTATCCAAAATAAAAACTAAACTTGACCATGTTTATAGCCTCTTATACCATCTTTAATCAAATAATCGGAACTTCCATTGCTCCGAAAATACACTGCTCAAAATAATACACGTAACAATCTTTGTTACTTGAAACTAGGATATATCTGGATTGGGGCTTGACCACTTCTCAATATGGTCGGTAGCTTTCTTTGCCTGAGAATATCAACAATAAAAGTAATCACTAAAGTGAGTAAGAAAGTTATCAGCATAAGTGAAATTAGTTTAAAACTAAAAGAAACTGGAATTTGTATACTAAAAAATATACCTGTTTTTCCCAATTGCAGAGATAAGTTATGATCCCCAGTATAATTGTTTGTACAGCGGTACCGCCAAATATCATTCCAGCCCAGATCCCCTATTTAAACACAAAGAATAGTGCAAGTGTCAAACAAGATGAGAAATTTTGCTTACGATGAAAATACATCGTGACATTACATACAGTTTACATACGCATATACAAAATTTTCATACCTCAACACCCCAGTTAAAAACCCAGCCGAAAACCACTCCAAGAGGAATACCAACAACATAGTAGCACCCAAGATTTATGTATGCTACCTTAGACTGCCATCCGGAGCCAACAGCCACACCTTTTAGAAGACAAATAAATAGATCAACAAAAATACAAATTTTAATTTTTTTTTTAACCTTTTTCTTAAAATATAGATATTTAAACGGGAGTGTGAAGTACCAGATAGCACTGGTTGAACGCTATTCAAAAGAATGGTAGCGGCTAATAAGACCTTCAGTTTATCAACTGCTTCCAGAACATCTGAACTTGTTGTAAAGATCGATACAAATTGGTTGCAGAATACCACTATTAGCACACAAAATACCAATCCGATTATTGATGATTGTACCACTGAAACCAAAGTCGCGAATTTCGCCGCCTTTCCGTTCCCTGCCCCAAGCTCATTCGCCACTCTAACACTGTAATTTATTTTATATATCAGTGTAAGAAAAACACTTGAAATGTACAAACTAAACTCCATGATAACCACTTTCATTGTCAATATTGGCTTGGAGTAATGTTTAAAAAAAAAAAAATGTCATTTGTATAGTTGTAATAGTCATGTTTGTACCTTATGGCAGTCTTTACAAAAACTAATTATAAATAAAACAGTCAGGAACATATTAAAGTCAGTCTGCTGATAGTGTTATCCATCCCTGATGGATTATGTATTGACCAGTCATTTCTTATAAATTATAATGACTCTTGTAATATAAATTTTTCTTTAAAAAAAGAGTATTTTTTTTGTTTCTCTTTCAGAATTCCATATAGAACTTCCGTGTGGGTAAGTTATTCCTATAGATTGGACTTTCTTTCTTCATGCTGATGAGTAAGACAAAGATATGAAAGTTTAGTAAAATAAAACAAGAGGCTTCCACGAGTTGAGGCCTTCACTAAAAAAAAAAAAAGTGAAAAATCTTATATTCTGCTCGTAAAATGTACGCTCATGTTACATGAACAAAAAATTAAAGATCATTAAGTAAACGAAAGAACAATGAGCAAAGTTCCATTCGGCTCCTGAAGTTTCATTTCGTTTCCGTTAATTGATGATATATATGTATAAAAATATATTTGTATACTATAATAGATAACAAAAAATAATTCCATATAATAGTGGTAAAGTAAATATAAAGTTGAAAATAGAGACAAATATTATTCCCGCTTGTATTTTTTTAAGGATTTTAAGTAACGTGACTTGTTCGTATTCGTTTTGTCAAGCGTTCGATCTGAACATGAATACACTTTTCATTAAACAAACATAAATATGAAGATAGCATTTTTCTTTGTTTAGTTTTCTTTGCTTTTTGTTAATTGTTATTTCCTTTTTCTCACCAAAGTATTTTTTTGCCTTTACTATCGGTCCTTCCAATAGCTACATGTCAACTTCAAATAAAATCCATTTACCTTAAATATTAGAAAATTGTTTTAAAATTTGATATTAAAATATAGTATTATTTAGTTATGATAATAAATTTGATAAGAAATTGTTACCCTAAAAATATAAAAATGAAGCTAATAATCTTAAATATGAGGAAAAATATAAGTAAACTGGTACGCATGCTCTTAGGAATAAACATGTGACTTGTGAGGTGTTATTTTACTTTTAGTAATTGCACCTTAAGTTAAATATATTACGAAAATATGTACAATTTTGTCCGGTCAATAATTTGTATCAAAATTGTCGAAATAATTTTTTTTAAATATTAATTATATAGTTCAAACATTAAATTATATGATTTAGTTTACATTTCGACAATTTTGATACATGTTATAAACCGATTAAAATTATACGTAATTTCTTAAATTACAATTAATGGATAAGGGAGGGAGTAAGAATGTAAGGTTGTCATTTAACTCATAGCTGTTCTCTACTTCTCTTCATTGGAATGAAAATAATAAGCTTCTAAAAGCTAAAGAAATATATTTAATACTCGGAAAAGAATAGAGAAAATACCCGGTAGCAGCAAAAAAAGCAAGAGGAATCATCATTTCCCACCCATTAATTGCCATGCTGCAAAAATTAGTAGCCACAAACATATCAGATACAAACACTTAAAACTCTTATTGTTAGATTGATCAACAATTTTCAAAAGTTATCTCAAATATAGTAAAGAAACTGTACATTTCTACCGACTTAACGTATGTTTTCTTACCAGACCGACAAAGCATCAACAGCAATGGTAGCGTCTTTTAAATTCCCGGTCATCAATATCAATATTCTGTAGTACCAATTCTCCAAACTACATCAATTTAGAAAAATGTATAATCAGAATCGCAAACATCGGAATGTCCTGTGAAGTAAACTCTTTTTTGGTCCATATTTTGTACGTGCTTATTAGGTAAAATCTATTTAAGAATATACTACAATAATTTACAGAGACTAAAAACTAAACTAATTTGTCTACAATTATTAAATTAACTCTTTGTATTTCTCTTTTCTTGTAATTATTTTTCATAAAATTGGTTTGATACACGTAAGACGAATGCTACTATGTTTCTGTGAGAAAAAATATTTTTGTATAGTGAAATTTCTAAGGCTCGAGTTCAAGGTTAAACCCCATTATATTTTACATAAAAATGCATTGATTTTGGTTGATCAGTTTACAAGCTTGGTGTTTCTAGTTTCCGAAAGAAGAAGCTAAAAAGTTTTTTTGGCAGGATAAACATAATTTTTTTTTTCTAAAAATCAGCTAATTAATTTACTTAAAAGCTACAGCCATACAAGTCATAGACAAAGGCTCACCACAGCATGACTCCCGAAGCAGCCGAGAGCTTAACAAACTCCCAAAGCCCTGAAAAAGCCTCCATCGAAAACCCAACCCAAGTATCCGGACACCCTCCCCAAACCGTATACCCAAAAAGCCCAAAAAAATTGATCCACCAAGACAAATCCAACGCCACCGATAGCCCAACAACTCCAAAACCCAATGCATAAAAAAGCCAGCTTAGCGCCACGTGTATAATCAGTGCTCCGAAACTAACCCAGGCGAGGATCTGTGTCCTGAGCTGGCTTTGGAGAAACCTTTGGACTGGGAACATAAAAGCGAAGCTGAAATGAAGTGGAATTAGCCATAGGCTGACTAGGCCAGCTTGTTCCGCCACCTCATCAGTCTGGCCGAGTAGTTTCAAGATTGGGGTGGCGAATATGTAGAGCGGTAATAGAAAGAAGCAGCAGAAGAAGAGCACGATCCATGACCTTTGCATGTAGATGCCTAGCATTCGGTACCTTTTGGCACCGAATGCTTGGCCGCATAGTGTCTCAAGCGCGCTTGCCATGCCCAACTAAATTTAAAAATGAAATAATATATATATATAAAGTTTGTCGTAAAATGGAGATCAAGAAGCAAAATTAGACAGTGATGATTTAAATCATATAACTAAGCAGGATCTTCTGGGCACTTGTTAAATGTTAAGTATGTTTGTTTTGAGTTTCTTATGAGCAAGTATAAGACTGCATGCCAAGCATCAACTAATTAGTTTTTCTGTTCTCAATAGGTATTAACCAGCGTTTTAAAAAGCGTAATCTTACTAAAGCGCTTTTGCAAGCCTAAAAAGCGAAAAAACGATTTTTTAAGCTTTCAATCCAGTTTTTTTTACTACGAATCCCGCTTCTTAAAGCAGTGGTACTAACATACTTCCACATACGATGTGAAAATTAAGACAAACAATGTATTCCCTGTGTAAACTTAACAATAACAAATATTTATTCGTTTTCTATGCATTTAACTTTTGTCCCTCGGTCATTAAAGTTATAAAGTACATCAAGTTCGACCAAACTGTTAGTAAACCGAACCATACTGTATTATTTAGATTTTCACTTCAATTCAATGTCAAAATCATTCATCTTTGTAGAACAGTGGACAATTCATTTCCCCATTTATATTCATTCTAATTTACACTGAAGTCATATAACGTAGGCTTTGATCATTATTTCATAATGAAAGATTTACTAAGGTAGCAGATGCTATAATCACAACAAATATAAATGTAAATTGTATAACTTTATATTCGATGGACTCACTCTTTAAGACTATAATGAATAATGATGATGAGTAAAAGTAAGTGTAACTAACAGTCTTCAGCACCCCTTTTTGGGATAGCACTCAAAGAATGAAAGAAAGAAAGAATAGTAGATACGTTTTCTAGTTGGGTCACTTCATATGCCCAAGTGAAGTACCTTGTTACAAATCAATTATCTTCTCATTACTTACTATAAAAGGTTTTGTTTTCTATTAAGTTTAAACTTTGTGGTTAATACTGTTCATATAGTACGTTTTTTAATTTTGAAAAAAGAAAGTTTCTAACAAAAGGGAATATCTTAATATATACTTTCCATAATAACTTTTGGATACTAACTAAAAAGTTAGGTATCAATACTTACTTTGATTAATATCGTATTCCCTGTTTACGGTCTTAAATTAATAGTAGACTGATGTTTACAGCGCATCGAAACAAACTAACGACCTGAGGTGGCTATATAAATTCTCGATTAGCGGGCATTCTGGAACTGCTTGATTGAAACTTTAAAACAACCAAGTTGGTCAATACGAAATTAAAAGGAAAAAAAACTGATTATATCCTGCTAAAACTGGACAGAAATTCCAAAAATGCAAAACATATAATACGGCGTTCATAGGGGAATGATTGGGCATGAAAGCATAGGCTATATAACTGAAAAATTCTGCAGTTCATCGCAAAACAGAAAATAAACTCAACTTTAAGCTGAAAACAAACAAGACATGTAAAATATACACGCATAAAAAAGTGAAAATCAAACAAACTGTATCATGCACACACAAAAATGCTTACCAAGAGGCCGAAATTGAAACCGATGAGTACATTATTTGCAATGGAGAAAGAAGCGAGTTCAAGGTCACCCAAATGACCAGCAAATGCTTGCGAGACTATGTTCATTGTATAGGTCGCCACACGACTGAATACTGAGGGTCCAACTATATGCCATAGTTTTTTTGATTCAATCCACACCCTTGATTTCAAGTCCTTTCCCTCGTTCTCTTCGTAGTTTCGTGTCCCGTTCGTAGGTGAATATTCCTCCCCCACAACCAAGGGCTCGTTAAGGCTTTGATCACCACTGATCCTACCCATGAAAAGAGAAGTTATTTTCCTTCTAAAACTAGAGTTTTGATGATGCTTTGAGAAGTTTCTATGTTGTTTTTTCTCTTTCTATATATCTCTAATGCAAAAGTAGTGTACAGTATGATATATTGATTGTAAATGAATGACGGTCAGTCGGTCACTGTACCACTTCAAAGTATATATACACCTTTTTTTTGGAATAATGGTACGTTACGTTTCAACATATTCGTTTTTATGATTAAAAGACGTCATGTGTGACTAAATTTGAAGTTCACACAATTATATGTAGTAGTTGTGTGAGGTTGAGGAAAAAAAGTTAAATTAGATATTTGCTACCTTATATATTTCTCGTAAATCCGTGATCATTAATACCACGTTAGTTTGGTAGTTAGCATCATTAAATCTTTTCCAGTTATGTTGTTAAAGCGGTTGTGACTAAATTTTAGTAATAATTTAGCAACAAATTATGTTGATATCTGTTGCTAAATTGTTGGTAAAATTTAACAACAAATATTTTATCAACATAACTCAAAAAGTTTAATGACGTTAAATGAACTGTTTATTATAACGTCCAGAATTGCATTAAACTTTTGAAAGCAGAGGTAATCAAATCAACTACTACTACTGACATATCGTAATGCTTGTGATTATTTCATGGTGCCACCATTATCGCCCATTTTGGATTTCAATATATAGCACCAGTGCTATAAACTAATCCCAACGTTTCTAAATAATCAATCATTATTTTATTTTGGCAGGTATGTAAATAATTGATCAATTTCTTGTAACTGTCGTTATACCATTTACATTTCAAACACACAAAGTTTGATGTGACATTTTTTGTATTTTTATGGATATTATTTGTAACTTCATACAATAAAATTCACACTTACTTAAATTTCATCATTCCACAAAACTATCACTATCGATAGAGACGGAAGAAGTGTTCAACAAGTGATAAAGATCAATTTTATGTTCTGATTTCAGTGTTTAATTATCTTCTAAAGTAGGGGCGTAAATAATCTGAAACAAAGTGATAGGACATATGCTCATGTTTACGTTTATAAATTGAAAATGTTTGGATTACCATCCTGGGGCTATTGTCCAATGTAATCGACTTTTTTTTTTCTTAATCTAATCAAATTTCCTTTCTATTGGAAAAAATAAATAAAAAATATTTTTTTTCTTTTTATCGAGAATGCAATCTTGCAAGACTTGGAGAGTTTAATATACAAGCGCAGTTACGAGAGCGGCAGAAGGCTTTTATCGCGAGCAACCTGTGATCAATAGAGTCGTTAAGATCGAGTTCACCAACTGGCAATTCTTTAGGCCCCAATTGGAGAGAGTAACTAAGGTGTGGTAAGGCGGTAGGGTAAGTCGTAGACTGAGTCTTGTCTCACGTTCGATTTATTTTCATTTAAATACGAAAGATCATACGTTTGAGAACGCTTGACAAGCCGAACTTGAATTATTGATGAACCGTTCGTTTCATTTGACACATTTGATAATTATCATAAATGACTATATTAATAGATAATATAATTCTATCATTATTAGTATGTTTTTTTTTACTATGTTACACATAAATACAATTTTAGTAACCGATTGGTTTGACATAATAATGCAAATCGATTTAATTATTAATTAGTTGTTTTAAAACAGTGTATAAAACCCTTATTATAAACATATAATTGATTAATCTAACAAGTCGACCAATTAAAAATGGTTTGCTTTTTTATGATATAATGAAATAAATTACTGTACTAATTTTGAAGTGAATGAAGTTACATAGTGTTTGATTAAGTCACTAATACCATAGTGTTTGAACTCAATCAAATTTCAGAATAACATACACCACCTTCATATAATTTTAAATACGTTTTGATAACGAGTGCATCATTTAAGCATTAAATAGATTTCCAAATTGAAGTTGCATTTATATCATAACATTAGTGATTTACCAAAATGATGTCTTTAATTTACTTAAATTATGGAACTATTATTAATGAATTATTATAACAAACCTTATTAAAACAAAAACCAGGCCATACATTCTTAACTGATGTTTTGGGTGCTTGGTTAGTTTCACCCCTTCTCAATAAATCACGGAGAGCAACTATAATAATCATGTTATATAATTGACTTTTTATATAAAAAAATTAGTTAACAAACAATTTTGATTCACATTAGTTATGTTATAAATGCCATTAACTTTAATATTTTTAAAACTCTTGTTGCAAAACTTTTTTAATGGATGGGGTGGCATAAAAAAATTGTAACAAACCATTTTTATTACCATCCAGTGGCGAAGCCAAGACTTGTCGCGTGGGGGCACGATCTCGAAAATAAATATAGATAACCTAAGAGTGAGTTAATAATACGATAACATACCGAAATTAGTAAAAAAAATATACACATTGTATAAATAAAGACGTTCAATTTAGTCTAATAGTTTGAAGGAGAATGGGTATCAATGTATTAAAAAATACCTTATTATTTTTCTCGATCGTAGTGAGCAACACGAATATGATCACGAACGCCTTGGTTCATTTGCAACCCTAACTGCAGTTTTACAAATGTAAAACATTTTTTTGTCATTGAATAATTGTTCTTGTAGTTATTATTATTGGCTATTGCATTGAATTAGGAGGTGGTGAAAAAGTGAAGGAATTTTTTTTTCTAGAGAAACTTAATATTATTAAATTATTGGACCATGACACTTATGAAACACGTTTTATTTTACAGTGAAAAACTGAACTTGGATTCTAATTATACTGTATATGCATTATATAAAAACGATACAAAAATAACTCACGAGTAGAGATAGATCACACTTAATCTTCTGTTGTATTTCTATTATACGTGTTACTCTTATAAATGTGCACTCTAAAAAAATTATTAGAAAACGCTAACTCTAATATATGAGTCATGAAGATTATATTTTTTACTTAACATATGAATAACATATAGGCTACAACAGTGATTTAGTGCACAAGAAGTAATCTATCTTGCCTAGAACTCTAAGCCTAATTAGATTAGTACTTAATTAGTAAATATTATATTAATCTAATTAATAAGATTAATATAATATTATCTAATTAATACTTTACCAATTTTAAGAAATTAATGTTTTACCAATTTTAAGAAATTCTATCGGTAAATTATATTCAGTTGTACTATAAAATATAATTGCATTCTAGTTACTTCTCAAATAATATTTGAGAGCAAATTATTAAATACTTAATTTTATCATCACGTTAAAATTACAGATATCCACCAAATAAATAAATTACTGACAATTATTTTACTCGACATATTATTTTCTCGACATTTCCGCTTAACTTATTCATTGTGTCGGATATAAAATTCACTTGCAAGATTTGACACAAACAAAACTTATAACCTTCTCGAGCGGATATTATCAATCGTTATTAAAGAACGTGAATTCAGTCGGCTATAGACACGGCATATAAATAATGTTACTCCCTAACGTACGAATTTGTTGACTGTAACAAATCTCACAAATTGCAAATCAAAGTAGTATACATTATATAAATATGTGTATCGAAAATAATCTAGAGATTAAAAGTATAAGTAATCATAATAATTCATTAGCTATAATTATTTTAGTTTGATCAGTATTATAAAATAATATCACTTTATCATATTCAATATACTCTAAGTATAATAGCACAAAAAGTTGAAACTCAACCGTTCCCTGTAGTCAAGACGGACCTACTAAAACTCTGTACTGCAATTATACCGATGGTTGTCCACTCCATCTACAGTTGTAAACGATAAAATATATTTTGTTAGAACAACTGATCTTCCGTATGTAAACCGTACTCTATATACCAAATCAATTACTATACAAAATAAAGACACATGTACATATAAATAATATGTGCAATATTGCTCACATTTATTCTCAAATAAAACATTCATTGTTAATAAATAAATACTAAAACCGACAATAAATTATATTTTTTAGTATACCATTCTAACAATAATATTCTTTACATGTCATGTATGTGTATATCATTTTAATAAGCTTGTTCCAGTATCTAAACAAACTTATTTTCAAGCTTCTGAGCAAACAAATGAAGCTTGAACATAGAAGATGTCCAAACCAACTTCAGTTTGATACAAAGATGAAAGAATAAATAAATCAAAAAACAGAAAACGAATTAAAGAACTTTATTTATAAGTAAAGTAATGATATGCTGTACTTGTTCAGATTCATAATACATAACGAGGATCAAAATTAATAAGGAAAATTTGTTAATACATTGGTGCAATAGATAAATCAACTGGTTGCATCTTGACTTCCAGAAGGTGGGCTTCATGCGCCTGCAGGTAATATTGCAGCCAATAAGACACTAATCAATTCATTCTATGAACAAATGCATGAAAAATGTTGTCACGTTCATAAGGCTGTTAATTATTGGTAAGTGATGATCAGTTTGATTATTTAAAATTATATATGAATAGCACAGTGATTACCAATTTTTGCCAGTCACATTTCGCAGTAATAAGTGCTAATATCACTGTCTGAACCACAGTCCCACAGATCATCCCAGTCCAGATCGCCTACAATTTATCAAAACCAAATCATTTGGCCAAACTGTCAAATTATTGTGATAACTAATTTGATTAAGATATAAAGTCAGTGACTAAAGTAACAAACTCTTGATGCAGCGACACTGTCACAATCTACAGAACTTACAAGTGTTTAGAAATTCAACAGACATAATAAATATCTGAAATTCCAAGAAAACATGCTCAACGTAGTGGCGTACATAACGATTTACACTTCCGGAGTGTGTTCAAAGCAGCAGAAACGGCATTTAGTTTTTTGTGAAAGTAATTCATAGAAGCAGACAGAGAATCTAAATTTGGAATATATCAAGGCTACAATCAACATAAAAATGATGAAGTACATGTCTACCTTAATATTCATATTGAACAACCACCCGAAGAGAACCCCTAGCGGGACTCCAACAAAATAGTAGCTGCCGACATTTATAAACGCCACCCGTGATTGCCATCCAGATCCAACAGCCACACCTACAAACAACCAATTAAATACAATAGAAGCATGGCATACAAAACAAAGACACCTATTTTACTAATGAAAATATGGAACCATACCAGATAGTACTGGTTGAACACTGTTGAGGAGAACAGTAGAAGCCAACAACATCGAGAGCTCTTTAACCATTTTGATAACAGAAGTATTAGAGGTAAATATCATTGCAAGTATATCAGGAAAGACTATTATTATACTCCAAGATAAAAGACCCACTAGTAAGGAAGTGCATATGGAGACGGTAGTCGCAAATTTGGCACCTTCAGGGTTGCCTGCTCCCAGCTCGTTAGATACTCGTACCCTATATGAACACATGAGCAATGAGGAATTATACGAAGTAATAATCTTCGATAAAAAACACTACAAAAGGAAATAATATAATTTCCAATGAAAAGGAAAGAATTAAAATTTACCCAGCAGCAGCAAAGAATCCAAGAAAAACCATCGTTTCCCAGGTAAATATGGTGATGCTGACAAACAAATGGCATAAATAGCTGAGTAATGGTAAATGTGAAGACTACCTCAAACGAATAAAAACAGAAATAGGACAGACATCTAACCAGACAGTTAAAGCATCGAGTGCAACTTCAGCATTTATCATACTCCCCGACACTATAATCAGCATTCTGTAATAGAAATTCTCCAATCTAAAGCATCAAGACATGTTCAAACAATTGCTCAAATCAGTCTTTTTTATAGATTCATCCTGGGAAGGAAATTAATTATGCGAAACCAAAATAATTTTAATCAAAATATCAAAAAACGCACATACGACAGCATAACTCCGGAAGCAACAGAAAGCTTGAAAAATACCCACACTCCAGAAAAAGCTTGTTTTGAGAAACCGGTCCAAGAATTGGGGCAACCACCAAAAGCAACATAACCAAACAACGCAAAAGTCGACATCCACCAAGAAAACCCAATAGTAATTGCAGTGCCAACGATACCCACCCTCAGCTTATACACAAAAAGCCAACTTATCATCACATGTATCACAATCACAGCACCAGATACCAGAGTAATAGCTTTCATTTTTAGCTGGCATTGTAGAAAACGAACCAGAGAGAATTGAAAACCGAAGCTGAAATGCATGGGGATTAACCATAGTGCCACTAAACCTGCTTGATCCGCCACTTGTTCTGATTGTCCGGTGAGTTTGAGTATTGGTGTGGCAAAGATGTATAGTGGTAACATAAATATCGAACTTACGAAAAGGACTATCCAAGAACATTGCATATATATTCCCAACATATGGTACTGTTTTGCGCCATAAGCTTGGCCGCAAAGTGTTTCCAGTGCACTTGCCATGCCTAGCTAACAAGAGAGAATGATAAATAAATTGCACGCCGAAGTAATTAATTTAGATATTCTGTTGATATAATTACAGTAATGGAGACCCTTTCTAGGCGGTAGATACTGTTGTAAATGAAGTAAAAAGCTAAATAATTATGCTTGAACGAAGAAATGTAACTTTCTATAAGGAAAAAAAATATGTAACTTTCTATAAGGAAAAAAAATATGTAACTTTCTCAATATTTATCAAAGTCAAATTTCAATTTTAGAGCATTCAATAAAACAGTCTAATGGTCAAATTTCAATACTGCTCTTCTGAACATATTTTTCTAAGAACTCCAAAGTACTCAAAAGTTGTTCAGATCATTGACGAAATGAATATTTCATCAGTGAAGTTTTCCCGTTAATTTGATTTATCGTTTGATTCTTTGCATGGGTTCAGAGTAATCCAAAGCCAATGGTCATTCCTTATTGTCTAGAGTCTTGATGGATATTCTCAGCACCAAATATTTTATAGGAGAATAACTTGCTCGTTTCAGAGTCTCAAACTTCTTCGATCAAATTAAGAAAATAAAAGACTTTCTTTTTCGATAACTGATGTGCAAAAACAACAGTAATCTCTTGTTCTAATGTCAACTTTCAAGTCAAAGTCCTTCCTAGAAAGAAGTACGCAGGCCTAGTGAAAGAAATGTTTTCCATAATAGAGCATATTCAAAGCCTTGATTTTGTTTTTTTTGAAGAATTTGTTTCGCTACAACATTGGAAGTAAAAAGTGGTTTATTAAGGTTGAGAAACTAAGCACGAATAAGTTCCACTTAGCTTTCTCAGAGTAAAAAGTTTGAAATAAGCTCGCTAACCAAATGTAACACCATGCTCTGAGTATAAAACATAAAATTTTGAGCTTAAAAGCTGCAACCAAACATACCCTTGTATTCACAGCACCTTGAGTAGCAACTTTCCAGTGTTGATTTATTTTGGTTTTTGGCTTTTCATATTGATATTTGATTTCTCAGCATATAACATACCAAGAGCAAAAGCTTAAAAGCTTGATAAACCATCATCTAGTTACTACTACATGTATACTACACAAAAGATGCAGATATTCTGAAGTTGTTAATTACTACTAGTCTACTCCTATTAGAAGGACACAGTTAGAGGAAAATTCTTGCAAAGTGCTCACTAGCCAATTTCTTAATTAGAACTTCATAAGAAACTATATAAGGAATTGATAAATGAATAGTTTTACGATACAAAATCATAAATGTAATTATGTAAGTAATGAGTATTAATCACTCACAAACTCAATCAGATAAAAAGCGGTCATCAATATTAAAAAATTGGCCATAAACACCCACATTTAAAAAACCAAAGGTACTTATCCACATTGTGTAATCAAAATCTTCCAATTATAACAGGACATCATCTCATAAAAAACAAAACAAAAAGATCATACATGAATTTATCTCCTCCCTGACCAAATCCTGGCCCTAATGGCCCAATGCTACAATCAGAAATTTAAGTAAATATCATGTTTATGGTCAATCTTTTATTATAATGGAGGGTCATCGGCTCATCACTCTTTTGTGTCTCAACACTCGTTCTATTTCAAAGAACGCATTTGCAGTTTACATTACCGGTTACTGTTTCCCACTATTTTATGAGTAACTTTTTGAATCTTAAATAATGTTTGCCGTATTTCTCATTTATGTTTCTCGTATCGCTTTGCCACCGGCAACTATGACTCACCCTCAACCTTGTTCATACCTTACTTATCAATTTTAACTACATTTTTTCCTATACTCAAATATGTTACTTAAACAAAATATTCCAATTATAACAGTCCACCCTCCCATAAGAAAAAAATAAAACAAAACAAAACGGGAAAAGCTATTTGTAACCTCAACCTATTGACATTTACCATTTGGTATCCAATCTTTAGATTTTCCAATAGTTAGAGGATTGATTTTAAATAAAATGACAGGATTGCAGTCACGTGCTCTAATATAACAAATAGGGCAATTCTGTCAACATCCGTCAAAAATAAATCCCCAAACGTGAAAAAAGTCACTACAATCCCGTCAATTTGATGTTGTCCGACCCACAACTTGATGAAAATAGGCAGGTACTAAAATGGTAAAAGTCAATAGTATAGGGCACCAAACAACTTCTTTCCCAAAACAAAAGAACATATTTTACTCGCAAATTCTTCTCATAATAAAGGGTCATTGCCCTTTTATGTCTCGACCCGGTTTCTCCCTTAACTATCACTATCACAAAATTATATGCAATTTTGACTTACAAAATATCCTTCCCTAGATTCCCGAAATGCAAAATTATCGAAATATAATAGTACAACTCCTATATGATTAACTTTCGAAAATTTTATTTCAGGCAATTTAGATACAGGTTGTATTTTAAAAGACAAGTCTAGCCGGAAATTAGGCGGGATTAGGCGCTAGGCGAGCTATTTCCGCCTAGAAATCTCCTTGCTCCTTTTATAACATTTCATACAAAGTTTTGCTATATAATTAACTTTCGAAAATGTTAAATTTTTTGGAAGTTTTGATGCAAGTTCTTAGTCTGTCCAATCGCACTTAGATTCGTAAAGTAGAATTAAATCAAAACGGAGGATAATTTCCAATACCTACAAATTTAACATATTTACTCCGTTCCAAAATATAAGTCTACTACGAGGAACCTCACTTATTGATCGATGGGACATAATCATGACATTTTTTTTACAGTCTATTTTCTATATTGTGTACTAGCCCAAAATACTGTATAACAAATTAAAGTAGTTTAAAATTAATTACCAAAAAGGAGAATGTGAATCCAATAATAACGGTTGTAGCAATAGTAACAGCAGTCAAGTCGAGGTCACTAAGGTGTCCAGCGAACGCCTGGGTAACGACAGTCACCGAGAACATTGCCAGGCGTGTGAATATCGACGGTCCAGCAATGTGCCACGTCTTTTTTGACTCTGTCCATGTTCTCCTGATCAAATCTCCACCGTCCGTTTTATGACTGACGGGTGAGGGTAGCAGAGGCTCGTTGTTGACTCCGCACACTGCCATGCCTTTTTCTTTTTGTTATTGTTTTCAGTTTCCTTTACATTGTTTTCGTCTGATTATGTTATTAACCTTTTTGCAATTAAATCCTATCTATTTGGATAGAAAAACTAAATGTTTATAGCTCACAGTTTATTTATTCATAAACTCACTCATGTTTAGGTTAACACTCCTAATTTAAAAATAACACTCCTAATAAATGCAAAAAAAAATTAACATGTATTAGAAAAAATAGTGTGAAACTATAAATAATTGGGTAGATAAAAAAATTGATACGTTTTTTATCAGATTCTTTTAGTATTTAGTTTTATTCACACAAACAATAATTATCATACTAAATGAGATATATTATCATTATAATTTTTATAATCGAAAAATAATAATCACTTATCTTTTTGAAATAACAATAAAACTTTTTAATTTAAGTATATTTTTTAATTTTAATAGTTTCATATATTCAAAACTATAAATCTATATTATACCTATCTAATTATAACTAATCTATGAAACAAAAATGGTGTTAACTTATATAGTAAAGTGCTTATATTACATTTTAGATGTACAATATTCGATTATGATCATTTCTATTTGATATATATTAACTGACATTTTAGTGTTGAAATAAAAAAAACATGTTACATAATATAAAATAAAAGATTAATTAAAAATTCGGGTCGGGTCGGGTCGGGTCGGGACACGGTTCGGGTCGGGATTTCGGTATATATTTCAGCCTTAGACTATATATATATATATATATATATATATATATATATATATATATATATATATATTAGTAATAATTATATTTAACATTTTTTCTTATTTTTAATTAATATTTAAATTTAGGATAGGCTCGTCTACAATTTTAATATATTTTTATTTGGGGTTTTAATAGGTTGAGTTTTTATATTTAACAAATTTTCTTCTTTTTAATTAATATTTAAATTTAGGGTACGCTCAACTAGGGTTCTATTATATTTTTATTTGAGTTTTTAGTAGGTTGGGTTTTTATTATTTTGGATATTATATTTTTATTTGAGTTTTTAGTAGATTGTATTTTATGTATATTTGCAGGGATAAATATTTATTTTATTTGCATATGGAGTGTGTGAGTTTTGTGCAAGTTGTGTGTATATCATTACTCGGTTAGTAATGTTAGAAAAAAAAAATAGCAAAAAATATATTTTTTAAATTGAGTTGCTTGAGATGTTATTAAACAAATAAAATTGAATGAATAAGGAAAGAATTTGTTTAATAATTAAATATTAAATATTGTTGTAATAATCGTCCATTTTTTTTATTTTTTTATTTTAATTTTCTTTAATTAATGAGATATTAGTATTAATTAGGCTGAGTTGGACAAATCCATCTCAACAAGTTGATATTTTGACTTGATTTTAAAAGTTGCAATTACATCACTTATAAATAATTTAGTACTCGTAAAGCAGAAAGAATCATTTGGACTTGATTTTAAAAGTTGCAATTACTTAGTTTTCAAAACCCCCATATTTTCAAATCTTTCTTAAGATTTAAAACATATAGATCTCGTTTGGTTGCAATACTATGTTTCATGTGATTAGTAATACTGTGGAATAAGTGTTGGATTAAAATATCGTGGGATTAGTAATACCTTCACTATTTCTAACACTAGCTCTGTATATTATTGGAAAAGATGGGCTTTTGTATCATTTGAAGTCCATTATGACTGTTAGTACAGAACATAATATGTAAAACAAATATGTTATTAAAGGGGCCACTTTATTTGAAGTACAATCCCATCCGGTTAATACCTCAAACAAGCACCATCATAGTGTAAGCATCAGTGAACATCAAAATTTAAAACAAAAATTTAAGTATCGTGTAGTATATATACTTTATAGCATGATTTTTTTTTTAATTACCAATGTTATATCGTAGGTTATCATTTTTCCTAAAAGTAACCCAGCAACTCGCAACTCTGCTCTATTCAACGTTATGAGAAAACGAGATTAGTCGGTAATTAGACGGAGTCTAGAAGCAAAGTAATTAAGTTGGGATAAGCCGGATTAGGCAGTGATTAAGTAGGATTTGGCGCTAAACAACCAATTTTCACCTAAAACCCATATTGCGACTTTTGAAACATTGAGCCCGATGATGGCTACGGGCCTAGGCTATAGTAATGGATTTCTGCATACGAATCAAATCAGTAAGTTCGTTTGGACTTGTTATTTTCTACATGGAACAGTTTAGTTTAGTTAACAGTGTTAAATTTGTTTCATTTTAGTTTGGAAAGGTCAAAGATAAGTAAACCTACCATAACTCTTTTTGCATTTAGTTCCATCTGTTCCATCCGTCACTAAATAAATATCCACTATTTCATATTTAACTGTCCCAAAATAGGGACGGAGGCAAAAATTCTAGTCAGTGGAGGCATAATCTAAAAAATAAAAAGCGCATAATTACTACAACTTTAAAAAATCGATAAATAATACCACTCAAATTTAAATCCCAAAATTACAACTGAACTCTACGTTTACCCCCATTATTTGAAAGTGATTCATGATGACTTTAATAACTAAACTACTAGTTAGGTAAAATTCAGACCATACAAAATGTTTTCAAATGACCAAAAGATCTTCAAATTTAGTGTCTTAAAATCGGGTTTGTTCAAAAGCAGACTATCATGTGTTGTCCAATTATGTAAAAAAACTACTCATGTTTGTTCTTTTATATTAGAAATTAAAAAGTTGTTTATTAAGTTTTTTCATAGAATCATAGTGAACAACCAAACAAAGTCTATATAATTAAAACAAGTTGAAAATAGTAAAAAGACAAAAGTAAATAACAATCAATAACCAAGAATTTGAGTATCCACGCAATTGGGCAATTAAAATATTGAGCTTCTTATGTAAACAAGCTATATACAATATATTAATTTGTATAAAAAAACACTAATTAAACTTACAAGAACTGACGAGAGAGTAAAAGATAACAATTTCGAAGACCGCGAGACGGTAAGAGAGTGGAAGCGGAAGACGAGCATGCGAGTTTTTGTAGCCTATATATGTTTTTTAAGAAGGTCACCAATTACTATTTTTTTTAAACACCAATTATTAATTATGTTTGTGGGTGAGTTTGTTTAACATGTGTGTGTATTAAAATATAACAAATGACATATATATAAATGGGGAGGTTATATGGACATTAACTTTAATATTTTTTTACAAAAATGCTCCAAATCATTTTATTAATACAAATCTCCATGATTTTATGATGAGAACACAAATATGCATTTTTTTTCGAGATATATAATGATATGTTTTTAATTTTTAAAATTTACCATAATTTCCAACCATGTCATTATACATCTCGGAAAAAAAAAAACAAGACGCATATTTGTGTTCCCGTCGTAAAACTGTGGATATTTGCATTAATCAAATATTAATTTAGAGCATTTTTACAAAACAATGTCCAAGTTGATGTCCATATAACATCTCCCTATATAAATATAATTAAAAATTAGGGGTATAATAGTAGTTTATAAGTCAAAACTGAGTAGGGGCTACAGCCCACACAGCTGGCCTCATATTCCCTCCGCCCCTGTGCCAAAATAAGTGTCAGCTTTCTTAATTTTTCAATGAAAAAATTGTAAAATTACTATAATATTCTCATATATTAAAATGAATACATTTCAAATTTTGACAATAATAATGATTTAATTTAAAGTATAACTATATTTATAACTTTCAAATACAATTAATTGCCGAATTCAAAGAAGTACATGTTTGTTTAAAGAGAGGGAAGAAGTATTTAGGAAAGATATCATGTGATGTTTCAAACATGCACCACATGAAAATAACTAATCCATCATTAAATGATATCTACGTTTCAAAGAAGAAATCAGTCAATTTTGTAAATCCGAACCAAGTCGGTGAATTGGTTTAGTTTTTTCGGTTTTTACTTAAAACCATCTAGTTTGGGATTTAATAGTAATGATTTGATTGAATTTTTTTTAGTGTCACCGGTTTGAACCGATTCTAATAATTAGATCTGATCTGAACCACTTAATTTGGACTATTAAGCTCATACAATGTGTAAAGGAATACAAGTCAAAGCTAAGAAAAATCTAACTTTTTTTGTATGATTGTTTACTATTTGTTACTATATTCTTTGATTAAATAAATAAATAAATGCACAAAATATGCATTTATACTATTTTGCAGTGTTTTTTTTAAAATACTCCATACAATTCAATAGAAGGGCCTCTTTTTTGTAATCTAATTTCGCCCTCCAAATTCGTGGAGATACCACTGAATATACTGTTTAATGGTTGTAGTCGTCATCAAGTACTAATTCAACAAGTATTCGATCCGTATATTGATTTCATCGAAAACAAACTGATTACAAGTTTAACTTCTATTGTATTATTAATTAGTTAGTTTTTTCTATTTTAGTGTGTTTGTTTTGTTTTTTCTCTGGCCTTAGCCTCCTGTGTGCCAAAAAAATAAACTTATAGCGTACAATATTTCAACAAGGCAGAGTGACCTGTTTGCGATGATAAAGATCTGGCTATTAGAGAGAAATTACAGAAATTAGTTGCTTTGAAAGTAAGACCGGCCTATAGTTTTTAATATTATTCACGATTTCTCCTGACACAGTGAACTTTTTATATATTGAAAACAACGTAAAAGATACTTTATATATCAGTATTACGTTCTAATCCTAGATATAAATTAACTTGCACGGATTGTATAAGAAAAAAAAAAAAGAGTTGACCACACAGATGTAGATGAACAAAATGTTATCAATGGACCCAGAGTGAGTGCCCTATCGATCATTGAATCCACAACAAGTAGTACGTAAGTGATAAATACGTGTGACAAAAATAATTTATATCTTGTGCATAGTCATAGAGATCATAATATCATGATTCATGATAAAATCTTATCTGCTAACATAACAAATATCATGGCCTTTGTGATCAGTTCTCACTCGTCAATAGTCAGTCTATCTTCACTTGCATCACCAAACAACCAACATTTTTCAACACAAAAAAAGTTGTGACCACTAAAACACATACGTAGTATAGACTTGCATTGAAACCAACTCTACATCATCAAGATATGGACCCTACCATCAATCTCCCACAAAAAAAATATTCCAATCCCACCGCCATATACCCGAAAATAACCCCTCTTCTTTCGTGGTCTATCACCCTATCATCAAGGAAGTTGCGTAAATACTTGTATTCGAGAATGGTCACAGTCCAAAGTTTAATGCACATAACACTTTTAGCAATGACATTAAGTTGATTAAGTCCCACTTGGTAAAGTTAAAGTTTAAACTGAAGTGGACTTTTAACTTAAATTTCAACGCAGTTGTCTACAACCCTTAATCCCACTCTCTTAAACTTCTTTTACAATAACAAAATGATTCTTGATCTTTAAAAGTATTAATCATAGCAATTCCGTCTGTACGGAGATAACATTCAAAGGATGAAATTCCTATCCGCTGTTCTAGTTGCAGTTTTGCAGTTAGGTTTCAAGTGAGGTTGTAACCACAGGTTGGAACCAAGTGTATTTAATGGACAGAACTGTAAAACGTTAAATGTACTTAAAGTGAACACAAGCACATTTAACAACGGAGTTCACCTAACTAGGCTACGTCTCCGGGGCACTTACCCAGATTATGATATTATAAAAGCTTACAATATAGGACTCAAGTCTTAATGAAAAACTCTTAGACTCCCTCTAGGTTTTTCTGCGTATCTCTATATTGCTCCTACTCTATAACTATCAAATATAAATCAATGACATCCCACCATTGTTTTCTTATTTAAAGCTCACGTGTATTCTCTCAAGAATGGGTTCTTTATAATTTAGAACACACACTTTTACAAGCTAAGTTATCAAGTATATAAGCAAGTAAAAACAATCTTCTATTCTTCAATATCTTTTGATTGTTTTTGACTTTATTGATTGGCTTCAATCTTCCCATGCATTGCGTGATACTTCAGAATTGATTGACTCCAATCTTCATAAGTTAATACCTGTTTAATAACTAGCTTGGAAATAGAAGTTAGTCTTTTCCTATAACTAGGAAACATATAAAGATAATATCTTTTAGAGATAATATCTTTCCATATATATATGAAACATCTAACTCCATATTACATTCAATCTTTAAACGAATTATACTGAATATAGATAAGGAACAAAAGATTGAAACAAGTGATAAGGACAAGCATAAGAATAGAGATACATATTAAAAGGAAACATAACCTTATAAACTAATCTCTTTATATCTTTTAGGAAATCTTTCCTTACCACTTTGATATTCTCAATAAACGCATATTAAACCTTTAGAATCATATGAGAATATATTCTGCATGCTGTAGAACAATTAATAATCAATAAATAATAGCTATGCAGATTTACAGAACTAGACAGTTTACTGCAGAGCAGTAGGTTGGAACTGTGGTTGTAACTTAGGTTGCAACTGGTACTTGAAACCTGTTAACAAAGGTTGCAACAGAGGTTGCAACTGGTACTTGAAACCTAACACTACTAACTTAGTAGGTTGTAACTGAGGTTGTAACTGGTACTTGGAACCTGTCAATCCTGTCTTAGTTCTTTACAGTTATGATTTATTAAGTGTAAACCAATAGACAATAAAACAATATTTAGACCAGAAATCTGGTCCTAACAATCTCCCCCTTTGTCATTGGTTTTGACAAATCAATTAAGTTTATAAATCATCTCAACCACCTGCAAATTCAATATCAGTAAGCTCTCCCTGTATGTTAGAATTGCAGGCATTTTAAATAAGCAGAATCATTCACACATTCAATTTTAAAAAATTAGCCATACTTCAAACTTGAAATTTCAGAAATTTAAAGGCCAAATAAAATGGCACAACAATGTCTTAGTATAGCAATTGAAATAGTAATAAAAGACAGCAGCAATGAGTCTTGAAATTGAATGAAACTAAACAACAAAACAAAACATAAACTTCACTCCCCCTATTTGTCAGCAACCATTGGAATTAGTCACTAGGAATATCACACTGTGGGGGTCTTTCTCTTAGAGGATTCTGCTTGACTACTTCTTCATCTTCTGCATTGTCATCCTCACTGCTGATTGAAAAACCATCATGACTTTGAGTGTCATTACTGTCATCATCCTCACTTTCTATGAGATTCACCAGCAGCTTATTGATCTGATAGTCATCAGCATCCAGTTCAGC
Source organism: Primula veris (assembly GCA_963682055.1). Lineage (NCBI taxonomy): Eukaryota > Viridiplantae > Streptophyta > Magnoliopsida > Ericales > Primulaceae > Primula > Primula veris. The sequence goes on along the minus strand of OY821743.1, from coordinate 20,851,360 downwards.
TCTCCTTTCTTGATTGTAGGCCAACTTCTGTTGTAAGTACCACCTTACACCTTTCTTCTTTGCTGAAGGAGCAGTTGAAGTTTCTTCTTCTTTTTCTTTCCCTTTGTCACCAGAAATGTCATTGACATGCCCTTCTTTTAACAGTTTGGCAGAAATATAGATAGCAGAGGGACAATCTGTGATTGATTCATTAGTAATACTAATAGGAGAATCTCTATTCATAGAAGCAACTTGACCCAGAATAATACTGGAGATTAGGCAGGGGAATGGAAGCAGAATGGATGATGAATTATCATCACTGAAATCCCTTATAAGGTTAAAGATATGATGGCCAAAATTTATGGGTAGAGAAGACATTATCTTATACAGAAAGATGGCCATGTCTTTGTTAACTCTGGAGGGTTGTTTGGTAGGGGTCCAGTTGAACCTAGCAATTTTGTGCAATACAGCAGCACAAAGTGTGAGAAAGGATGTTTTGATGGAAGTACCATCAAATCTAGTGTTCTTTCCAGTTAGAACCAGAGCAATAACTTACATATCATACTCAACATTATCCACAGAAGGATTGGGTGTATGCAGACAGTTATTAATTAACTCAGGTGTAAAGTCTAAAGTTATTCCCCTCAGAAAGACCCTTCCAAACATAGGATTACTCTTATCAAAGACACCACTAGTCAAGTTGGCATAAAATTCTTTAACTACAGCAGGATGGTAGGAATTAGCATAAGAAATAGTTTCTCCTAATCCAACAGCAGAGATCATTTTTTCAACATACACTTGTATGTATGGATAACTAACCAAATTGATCTTTCTTTCACAATGGATTTCTTTACTAGAGAAAGCCCTAAATCTCCTATAAGATTTTCTACTCCAGAATTGAGGATCAACTTCATTGAATCTAGGAACAAACTCAAACTTAGCTATAATAGGCTCATTCTCAGGATTCCTCCTAGCACGTTTTTTAGTCCTATGTTTCTTAGAAGAGGAGGACTCATTTACCTTTGCCTTAGAGCTAGGACTGGTTGGAGATTTGTTTAGGAAGTCCCTTAGAGTGCAGTCATCATCAGAATTGGGGTTCGTAGACATGGTTGCAACTGGGGTTGGAACCTTACTTAGAACCTTGAAGTGGATTTTACAGAGACCTAGGGTTTAACAGTTTAGAGAGAGAGAGAGAGATTCTGTAAATTGTAGTTGATTTTGGATAGTAAAAAGAAGTTTATATAAAGAGCAATTAAGTCCATATCTTTTTGAAATAGGAAGGAGATACATGCAAATCAATTTTAAAACAGATTTAGGCGAACAAATAAAATAGGAAATATCTTATCAACAGTTTAAGGAAATCACAGCAAGATCACGAAAAGAAGATAAATCCAACCAATTATACAGATAAACATTCCTTTTTGCACAAACAGATTTATCCATAATTTGAAAATTCAAAAATTGAAGCTTAGGAAAGAATTTTGAACATATTAAAACAAAAAAAACATTTAAAAGATATCTAATTTTTCAGAAAAACAAAAATCTAGCAATTTACCCAAGAAAATATGTTTATCATTGAATAACTCTAATAAAGATTAGATTTCAGGAGCTTATATTGAGCAAATCCGTTTTTATCTCTACACAAAAACTAGTCTGATGATCTCATCAAGGAAAGAGTATAAGTGATGTCAAAATTTTACAAGACTTTGTCTTGACATTTATAATATAGACTGAGGTTTCAACTGATGTTGCAACTGAGCTTACAACCAGTATTTTTAACACGAGGTTTCAACCGGAGTTGTAACTGTACTTCCAACCAGCTATTGAAAGCATGAGGTTTCAACTGATGTTGCAACTTAACTTGCAACCAACCAAAAAAAAATGCACTTTGTGCTAGCAACTCTATTACCAGAGAGGTTTTCAAGGACAAGTTACCTCACATCTGTTTTTGAGACACCAAAAAGCGGCTTTTTCAAAACAAAAACATCATAGCTCAAGTAAGACTTAGCCTTAGAAGTAAAAATTATTGAAGGTACTCAATACAGACATATTTAGCAAGAATATTCAATTAGATTGATAATGACATACCTCTATGTCACTTCTTAATGATTCAAACTTGTTTGTATCAAGGGGCTTAGTGAAAATATCTGCTAGTTGTCTTTCAGTTGAAACATGTTCTAAAATTAAGCTCTTTTCTTCAACTAGTTGTCTAATAAAATGATGCCTTAGATCAATATGTTTGGTTCTGGAATGTTGAACTGGATTTTTAGCTAAATCTATAGCACTTTTGTTATCACAAAACAGAGTTAATATCTCTTGTTTAACATTATAATCAGTTAACATCTGTTTCATCCAAATTAGTTGAGTGTATCCACTTCCAGCTGCAACATATTCTGCCTCAGCAGTAGATAAAGATATGCAATTTTGCTTTTTACTGAACCAAGAAACAAGATTGTTTCCAAAATAAAAACAACCACCAGAAGTACTCTTTCTATCATCTATGTTTCCTGCCCAATCTGCATCACAGTAGCCACTAAGAAAATGGTTTGTATCTTTAGAATACCATAGGCCTAGATGAGGTGTTCCTTTTACATACCTTAGAATTCTTTTGACAGCTAGAAGATGAGGTTCTAAAGGATTTGCTTGATATCTGGCACAAACTCCTACACTTAAGCAAATGTATGGTCTACTAGCAGTTAAATACAGCAAACTTCCAATCATGGATCTATAAAGACTGGGACAAACACTTTTTCCTTTATCATTTTTAGACAGTTTAAGGGTAGTACTCATAGGAGTTCTCTTTTCTTTACTCTCACTTATACCAAACTTTTTAACAAGATTGTCTGCATACTTACTTTGACATAGAAAAATCCCTTTCTCATTCTGTTTAACTTGCAATCCTAGAAAGTAAGTCAATTCACCTCCACCACTCATTTCAAATTCATTTTTCATATCAGAAATGAATTCTTCTATCCTATTATTAGAAGATGAGCCAAACACAATGTCATCAACATATATTTGAGCAACAATTATATCCTTTGTAGTTTTCTTTGTAAACAGAGTTTTACCAACTCCCCCTCTTTTAAAACCTTTTTCAAGCAAAAACTTGGTTAATCTATCATACCAAGCTCTAGGGGCTTGCTTAAGACCATACAAGGCCTTTTTCAGCAAATAAACATGTTCAGGAAAGTTAGGATCTTCAAATCCCTTAGGTTGACAGACATAAACCTCTTCATTAATCACACCATTAAGAAAAGCACTCTTTATGTCAAGTTGAAACAGTTTAAAATCATACAGACATGCAAGAGATAGTAGCATTCTAATGGATTCAATTCTAGCTACAGGAGCAAAGGTTTCATCAAAGTCAATTCCCTCAATTTGTGTATAACCCTGAGCTACCAACCTAGCTTTATTCCTGATAATCACTCCATCCTCATCACTTTTATTTCTAAAAATCCATTTAGTCCCTATAACATTTTTATTAGAAGGTCTGGGTACTAAAGTCCATAAATCATTTCTCTCAAATTGAGCCAATTCATCCTGCATAGCTAGAATCCATTCACTATCTTCTAGAGCTTCTTTTATATTCTTAGGTTCTAACTGAGAGATATAACAAGCAAAGTGAACAATATTATTTCTTTTACCTCTGGTTTTCATACCTGAAGTAACTTCTCCTATGACATTGTCAAGAGAATGATTTTTCTGAGTCCTTACATAGCGAGGCCTGCTAGTTGACTGAGCATGAGAACTTTCTTCTTCTTCTTCTTCAGATTCAGCAGCATTCTGGGTTTCAACTGCGGTTCCAACCTCAGTTCCAACCTCAGTTATAACCTCAGTTGCAACTGGACTTCCAACCACTCTGGGACTTCCAGTTTGTTGAGTTTCTTCTTTCTCTTTTTCTGTAGTCTCAGCCTGTTCATCATCACCTGTAATCTCATCAACAGTTTTTAGGTCATCAAATAACACATTATAAGATTTCATAACACAGTTTGTTCTTTGATTGAAGACTCTAAATGCTCTACTATTCTGAGCATAACCAAGAAAAATCCCTTTATCACTTTTAGAGTCAAATTTACCAAGATGCTCTCTATCTCTTAGAATGTAGCAAACACATCCAAAAACTTGAAAATACTTTACATTGGGTTTTCTACCTTTCCATATTTCATAAGCTGTCATGGAAGTATCTTTAGTAATATAAACTCTATTAACTATATGACAGGCAGTATTAACAGCTTCAGCCCAAAATCTGTTGGCAAGTTTCTTAGAGTTAAGCATTACTCTAGCCATTTCCTGAATGGTTTTATTTTTCCTTTCAACTATGCCATTTTGCTGTGGAGTCTTAGAAGCAGAGAACTCATGACTTATACCTAAGGAGTTGCAAAATTCTCTAAACTTGATGTTTTCAAATTCAGTTCCATGATCACTTCTAATCCTAGCAATATTACCACTAGTGGAACCTTTTTCAAGTTGCAGTTTTAAGCACAGAGTTTTGAATAGTTCAAAAGTTTCAGACTTATCCTTTAAGAACACTACCCAAGAGTATCTAGAGAAATCATCTACAACTACTAAAATGTACTTCTTACCACCTATACTAGCAGTTTGCATAGGACCCATCAAGTCAATGTGAAGAAGTTCTAAGACTCTGTTAGTGTAGATTTGACTAGTACTTTTGTGAATACTTTTGGTTTGTTTGCCTATAGCACAATCACCACAGACACTTTGAGTTTTAGCACTAAGTTTAGGAATTCCTCTTATCAATTCCTTTTTGACAAGCTTATCAATTAATATTTTTTTTGTGATTTTTTGTGATTTTTTTGTGATTTTTTAATTATTTTTTTTGTGATTTGTTGTGATTTTTTTTCATTTATTTTGAGATTTTTTGCATTTTATATAATTTTATGTGTTTTTTTTCCATTTTTTATGAAATATGTGTATGTCGTTTTGTTAAATAAAGTAAATAATTAAAAAGTGGTACCTATAGATAATATGAAATTATGGAGGTATCTAGGAGGAATATAATTTCAAAAATAGTATCTATGGGGCATTATTTGTTTAAATTTTATCTATATAATGTTAATGATCAATAAATACCCTTATAATAAATTTATTTTTTAAACTAAATCTAATTAAAACTAAAATCCTAATAACTAAATTTATTATTTCTTATCTTAACACTTATTCCAGCCAAGTAAAAAAGATTTTTTATGCAAAACAATATTAAATTTGTTAAAAAAATGTATTGAAAAAAGACTCATGAACAGGCTCGTGAACAACTCGTCTGTTAACGAGCCGAGTTTGAGAAATATTTTAGAACCCGTTTAATAAACAAACCGAGGTTGAGCACAACAAATCTTAACTCGCCTCGACTCATTTGCAGCCTAGCTAATGCCAGTTGCCAAGTGCAACAAGAGTACTTTGGTCCGAATTTCTTTCTCAAAAATTTCAGCAAAAAAAAATTATACGCACCAAAGTGAAATTGTCAAGTGACAAGTCCCTGTTAACCTAAACGGAAGATAACCCTACAATTCGTAAATATTCCTACAATACATTCGTCAAGAGACCACTTGCCTATAATAAAAAAAGTATACCCTTAATCTAGTGGGAAATTAAGGATTGGTCAATCAAAACAAAACTATTTAAGTATTGCTCACCCTATAAAATTTAATTATTAATTGGTCCATTATTTGTAAACTAATTAAGTATTAGTCACCCACCTAATTATCTAATAAAAATAAAATGGAAAAAATAGGGAAACCTCCAAAAATAAAATTAAAATCAGAAAAATCAGAATTTAAAAAAAAACTAAAAAAACCTTTAAAAAAAAGTCGGGAACCCAAAAAAAACCCGAAAAAATGCTAAAAAACAAAGAAAATTCCAAAAAACAAAATTCACAAAAAAAAAATGAAAAAAAGTTCAAACAATTGGGAAACCCGAAAAAACCCAAAATTGATAAAAAGTTAAAAAAAACCTTAAAAAAATAAAAAATCCAAAATCACAAAACAATGAAAAAACGTTAAAAAAGTCGGGAACCCCAAAAAACCCCGAAAAATGATTAAAAAAAACCAAGAAAAATCCAAAATCACAAAAAAAAATGAAAAAACGTTCAAAAAAGCGGGAAACCTGAAAAAAATCCGAAATTTGGTAAAAAGAACCAACAAAAATGGTAAAAAAATTTAAAAAAACCAAGAAAAATCTAAAATCACAAAAAAAAAAACCATTCAAAAAAGTCGGGAAGCCAAAAAAACCCGAAAAAAGGTAAAAAAAAAACAAAAAAAAAAACCAAGAAAAATCCCAAATCACAAAAAAAACAAAAAAACGTTCAAAATAGCCAGGAACCCAAAAAAACCAGAAAAATGGTATTAAAAAAAAACCCAAGAAAAATCCAAAATCACAAAAAAAATGAAAAAAGGTTCAAAATAGTCGGAAACCCAAAAAAACCCGAAAAATGGTAAAAAAACGAAAAAAAAAACCAAGAAAATTCCAAAATCACAAAAAAAATGAAAAATCGTTCGAGCTATTTTTTAAAATGACTCAAACTGTTTTTAAAATTACCGAAAACGACTCATAATATTTTTCAAATGATTTAAATATGACTCAGACTGTTTTAAAATGACTCATACTGTTTTTAAAATTACTTAAAATGACTCAGACTATTTTTAAAATGATTTAAAATGGCTTACACTGTTTTTAAAAGGACTCAGACTATTTTTAAAATGACTTTGACTGTTTTTTAAAATGACTCGAAATAACTCAGGCTGTTTTTAAAATTACTCACATTGTTTCTAAATTACTCAGACTGTTTTTAAAATGACTGAAAATGGTTCAGACTGAAAATGGTTCAGACTGTTTTTAAAATGATTTAAAACGACTTAGTCTGTTTTTAAAATTACTCAGACTGTTTTTAAAATAAATTAAAATTACTCAGACTGTTTTTAAAATGAATTAAAATAACTCATACTGTTTTTAAAATGACTTAAAACGACTCAGATGTTTTTTTAAAATGACTTAAATAGACTCATATTGTTTTAAAAATGACTTAAAACGACTCATACTGTTTTTAAAATGACTTAAATCGACTCATACTGTTTTTAAAATGACTTAAATCGACTCATACTGTTTTTAAAATGAATTAAATCGACTCACACTGTTTTTAAAATGACTTAAATCGACTCACACTGTTTTTAAAATAACTTAAAACGAATCAGACTATTTTTACAATGACTTAAAATGACCCAAACTATTTTTAAAATGACTTAAATCAACTCAGACTATTTTTAAAATGACTTAAATCGACTCATACTGTTCTTAAAATGACTTAAATCGATTCATAATGTTTTTTAAATGACTTAAAACGACTCATACTGTTTTTTTTTTGGCGTTTTTGGATTTTTGTTTATTTTTTTTGATTTTTTAGGATTTTTAAAATTCATTCGTATTTTTTTGGGGTTTTGCATCCTTTCATTTTTTTAATTTTTTTTTCAGATTTTTTTGATTTTTATTTTTTGGAATTTTTTGATTTTTTCTTATTTTTTACATTTTTATTGGTTAGTTAGGGGAAATTGATCAATTTTTAATTAGTTTCAGTTTCATAGACTAATCTTTAATTAAGTCGTAGATAAAGTAACAATCCAAAATTTTATCCGTTGCATTTCTCTTTTCATTTGGGTTAAATTTGATGATTTTAACAACAAATAAATAAAATTAAGCTAAACAAATAGTGTGTTCATAGGAATAAAACAATTAAAACAAAGAAATAGGTTAAAAGGCATAAAACAATTGTTATTTTATTACTAAGACATAAGATTAGAAATATCAAAAAAAACTAAAGTGTTCTTAGAAAGGTTTGAAACTCGGTTTTTCAAGAGTTAGGGCAGGGTTACAACCATGTAGGCGATATATACATATATGACAATACATTATTTGTTCCATATTGTCCGTAAAAAAAAATTACCTTCTTATCCAATGCATAAGTCTTATTAGACTTGGGCTTGGGCGCCTCTGTATTCATTCAACACTTACGTATTAAACAGGGTCATTTAAAATAATTACTGTTACCTATCTTTGGGTAACGTCAGCCAATAAATTAGGTAGGGACAGTCGCGGGCTGCAACCTCCCATTTTGTAAAAAAACGATTAAAAAAATAGATTTTTTCTATATATTTTGATCAAAACATTTAAATTTTATTGTTTCAGCCTCGCTCATTCCGTAAAATAACTTAATATAAGATTATTTTCTTTATAGATAATCACCTCCTCCCATTTCATAATTCTCGTTCCGCCGTCTGCTTACACTATAAAACTTGTATAATTTGATTGGAAATATATGATGTTTCTTCCCCAACTACCGTCTATTAAGACTTAAGGTAGTATAAATCCAGGTCTCCAGGGATTTCAAAGTCAAGAAAATGGTTAATAAAGAGAACAATTAAACGGGACCACTATCACAAAAGACGTTTGGTCTTTACTCTTTAGTCTGAAAAGGTATTTAGACAGCTAAACACGGCTGTTCTTATCTCAAATGCGTACGTATTGTAGTCCCTTACATATGAATAATAATTACGAAGATTGAGATCTTTCTCCATATATAATCCAATATGGGATAGCTGCGGGTAGAAAACTAAGTAGTTCGTCAAAATCTGTCACGCTGCCGTTTAATGGATTGTTAGTGATTCCGTAATCTAGCCAGGAATGATGCTATTTGATACAAATCTTCAACTCATTTTGTCCCGGACTTCGAAATTATATACGATTGCGGACTTTATTTAAGTTATAACTTAATTTATTTAATTATAATGAATCGCAGGATGCTCTACTAGCTAGACACTGATTAGCAGAAGATCCAACATTTTTCATAAGTCATCTTTCAAGAAGAAAAGGCCTAGAAAATAAACACAGGAGGGAATTTTTTTGTGTCTTCTTGAGAGAAAGTCACTTGTTAGATTTGAAGTCTTCACAAGCCAATTATCATTTGGCTATATTACCAGTGAATATTTCATCGTTTGATCGATCGACCAAGCTCTTACAGATTCATTAATCCTGTGTGATGTCATTATTTTTGCATATACCATAATTGTCTTGAAACTTGCATGATCCTTCTCGCAAACATGATTAACTTGTACTTTCTTTTTAATTAACTATACGATTTTATCGCATCTCATAAAATTATGTTGATAAATGGACTAGTGTATAGCAAAAATGTCATGGTAAAAAGGGTCTCTTTCTAAAGATGTCCGGAGATCCACCAAAATAACACATATAAAGTGAGCTCGCACATATTGATACATTTCTAGGGTAGTCAAACTATTGGACCCAACAATCTCTACGTCCACCCAAAAAATTCTCATACAAGACAAATAAAGGGTCTTAATTGGACCCTACAATTGACAAGTTTTCCCCAACAATACTCTCATTAAAATCACCAACCTGGTCATGATAATTGATAGGCAGTCTAGTAACAAATATATTCGAGAATTTAACTATTTAAGCTTGGTATAATTTGGTTCTTATTTACTATAAAAAAAAAAACACAGATTCTCACATATTTTCTTCATTTAGGCCAGTACAGTTAAATTTGGTAAAAATATTGTTCAATCAATTCCTATACAGTTAAGTTACATTTGATACAAAAAATTTGAAGCAAATTTTATCGGATGGAGTGCTTGACATCCATCTAGTAAAAAATTGCAACATGTTATATTTATGGCTAATTTCTCCCAAATGGGCTCTAATTGACATGTGACGATGCAAAATTAAAAACTCGGCAACTCATTAGTGTCAATTTAATCTAATCTCGTTAGTGCATAATCTATCCAGCTTTCTTATTGTAAAGGTAAATGTTTTTACTCACACATTTATTTACCCAAAAACTCTACATGTTTAATGGACATGCACACATGTCATGTACAATCGCTAATCAACAGATTCAACATACACTCTTAATATACATGTATATATATTAGTAATTAATAATAGATTTAACATTTTTTTCTTGTTTTGAATTAATATTTAAATTTAGGGTAGACTCATCTAAGGGTTCTAATATATTTTTATTTGAGTTTTTAGTAGGTTAAATTTTTAAATTTAACAATTTTTCTTATTTTTAATTAATATTTAAATTTAGAGTAGACTCAACTAGGGTTCTAATATATTTTTATTTGAGTTTTTATTATTTTAGATATTTATATTTGAGTTTATCAAATTATATATTGCATTTTATGTATATTTGGAGGGATAAATATGTATTTTATTTGCTTATGAAGTGTGTGAGTTGTGTGCAAGTTGTGTGTATAACATTACTCGGTTAGTAATGTTAGGGAAAAAAATAGCAACAAATAAGAAAAATTGTTAAATACCAGTATAAATATATATATATATATATATATATATAAATACTAATATAAATAAATAAATAAATATATATATATATATATATATATATATATTATAAATTTTCTTTTAATGAATGAGATAATAGTGTTAATTAGGCTGAGTTGGACAAGTCCACGTCAGCGGGTTGGTGTTTTGGGTTGATTTTAAAGATTTCAATATCATCACTGTATTGTAAATTCATACAATATGTGTGAGATATGCACACATGTGTATATATCTCACATGCATATATTCATAAGATTTGATTACAGAGGACTCGTATATGATTGAAGTGAGATTCTCGCTAAGTAGTGCTCTTATTTATTGGCGTGATCAGAACGAAGACGGGTATTGATGGCACTGATATGTTACAGCTAGCAGTGGTAAATGGTGGTGATGAGATGTGGAAGATAAAAAGAGAGGAAATATGAGAATTTTTATGATCATGGTAGTCTCACTGTGATTCCAAAAATAATCACAGTATAAAAGAAAGTTCTGCATATTTAGGTTCAAGGGCAACTCCAACCATATACACACTGTATTGGTGTTATAAATACCAAATAGTTATCTAACCTTGCACCAAATTGGTGATAATGCATAGTCTATTCATGCACACCATAGTTTTTAAGATACTTGAATGATACAATTGATATAACTAATTTATTGAATAGATTCATCATCAAACTATGCCTTCAACCCAATAATTTGGATAATTTGGAGTCGGCAATATGAAACCAAATGAGAAATCATTTTTTTTCACAGCATAAAAAAATCAACATAAATCAACATAAATTGTATAATGTTTTTATTATTAAAGAGAGAATGCGTAATTAAACAAAATTGGTTTAAAGAACTATCTTAAAATTATTTATCAGTAATTTATATACTTGTTATAACATAAAGAGAGCATGATGTAGAGAATATCATTTTTTTGTGTGTGGTAATAGATGCAAAATGGTTGGAGAGTCAATAATGGATAATATTGTGTAAACTTATACCAAGATTTACGTTGAAATAGTGTCATAAAGTCCGATAGTACTTAGAAACATGTTCAATATTAAATTAATAGAAAAAGGGGTACCATACTCCCCCTTGTAACGATATGGGTACGTAGCCAATGAAGGTGCAAGTTTGAAAAATAGTCTAATGCTTCGTCCGTTCCCAATTAATTGTCCACTATAAAACCACGTGCAATTTTAACTGATCAATAACTTGTATCAAAATTGTCGGAATGAAATTTTTTTAAAAGTTAATCATATAGTTCAAAAATTAAATTATATGATTTAGTTTTGAAAATTTTTATTTCGACAATTTTGATACATGCTATAAGCCGGTCAAAATTACACGTAATTTCGTAGAGCACAATTAATTGGGAACGGATTGAGTAATTTTAACCGCAATACAAGTTCATAAACGAGAAATTATTTGGTCCTCCAAGAGGAGTCCTCCAACCCACCTTATAATCACTGAGTCAGTAGATTCCACAGTCTTACATAATAAAATATATTAAGTGTGTGATTATAAGATGGGTTAGCTCCGACCCAATAATTTATCTTCATAAACTATGAGTCTGGGCAAATGTTTCCCACAATTGTCAAAACAAAATTCAGAATGTTCTATTAATGAATCCTGATAGGACATTTAAAGCATGAGGTTCGCTTGTATGAACACGTGATTCCCACATGGCTTTGCTGAGGCACGATTGAGAAGTTCAAAATTAAGGATATGCTCATATTGTAATAAGTAATTAAGCAAAATATAAATAAAATAAATTAAAAATCCCAATAGATGGAGAGATTTTAATTAAAGGGGAAAAGGAGCAAAAAAAAGTTCATCAGATCAAAATAGGGCAAACGATCAATTTGACGAGTGTTAGAAATTTCTCTACGAATAACATTGATATGTTATCTAGAACGAGAATGAGAGTAACTTTGAGAGACGACATTATTCGTTGGTTCCTACTTCCTATCACTTAAACATGACCATGAGTTTTCAATATTATTATAGCTTTATTGAACAATAATTATCTCTCATGCACCCTTATATACCTTCATAAGAAATATATATATATATATATATAATTAACCTTTTAGCACTGCCACCTTAACCGGTCAACAAATTGGTTGATTGTGGGCGAGTACCGATAGCATTGTATTCCTGGTTAGCCTAGTTAAATAACTAAAAGATGGGGCTTTTACAAGCCTACAAACAATTACTACGTTATGATTCACTAAAAAATAATGTTGATTTAGTTAAAGTTAAAAAATGTCACAAACTTATCACAATTTCAAAATATTGTCACAAAACTGTCACAAATCTGTCGCTGTTTTAAAAAACCGTCACCAACTGTCACAAAAACTGTAGCTAATAAACTTATAACAAAAATATCTGTCACAATTTTTATAAGTGTTTTAACATTTTTTTTTAAGTGATTAATTTATTTACAATTTTTTTTGGTCTCATACATTAATACTCCATTCATCTCATAATTATTGTCTACTTTCTTAAATAAACGCCATCCTATTATATATATAATGAAAGTGTATAATTATTTTGTGACCGATTCAATCACGAAACTAACACACATACCTTTTGATTAGTAGACACAAACTTAACTTCAAGTTGATTGTTATCACTTATCACCGGGAAGTAATTATGAGTTCATGATCATATATTCATCACTTTCTTCAAAAAGTCTCTATATATATACTAGACATATATGGCATTAAACTAAAAATAGATATGCCATGCTTTAAAAGCAATTTCCTAAAAATAGCTAAAGATCGAAGTGCACAAGTGAAAGAGTGTGTAATTAGAAGTGGAGAGAAAGTAATAAAAAGAAAAAGTCGTAATTTCATTATTACTCACAAAAATTATAAGTAAATATAGTCTTGAGCACTTTAGGCGCGCCCCTTACTATATACAACTTCGGATCAAATTACATTCATTTTAGTGACATACTCCAAATCTAATGGGACTATAAAATATAATATACAACAACTCCTAATTAAATCCGTATCCTTTTGAAAAAATTCGTCACCAACTAACATATATATACGTACCCTACCCCTCTTAAATTTCGTGACCCTTCTCATCTAACTTCCATATTTCTTCTTCCCAAGAAAGGTTCTTACACAAGTGAGCAAGAACTTGTATATTTTTGCGAGTGAGAATCCTGAATATAGTTTTGTACGTACTGTAATGACCGAAACAAACATGGAACCGGATAATCATAATACCCAAGCTCAAAAGATAAAAATGAAGAGGATACTCCTCATCATCAATGTCCTCCTACTCGCTGTCGGAAATTGTGGCGGTCCCATGATCATGCGTCTCTACTACCTTCATGGTGGTAAACGCGTCTGGCTCTCTAGTTGGCTAGAGACGTCCGGATGGCCCCTCAACTTTATACCCCTTATAGTCACCTACCTTCAGCGCCGCCGCAAGGCGGCTGCTGAAGGAGGACAGGTCAAAGCTGTCCTGATGAACCGTCGCGTCTTCCTCCTAGCAGTAGTCGTAGGCGTCCTCACAGGTGCCGACGACTACCTCTACGCCTACGGAGTGGCCAGGCTCCCAGTGACCACCACCGCCCTGATCATCGCGTCACAGCTGGCGTTCACTGCCCTGTTCGCCTTCCTACTAGTCAGGCAGAAATTCACCGCGTTTTCCATAAACGCTGTGTTTCTCCTGACAATTGGGGCTGGGGTCCTGGCACTGCGTGGGAGCAGCGACAGGCCCAAGGGAGAGTCGAGTAAGGAATATTACATTGGGTTTCTTATGACGGTTGCGGCCGCTGTTTTGTACGGTTTTATACTGCCGTTAGTAGAGTTGACATACAAGAAGGCACGACAGGCAGTTACATATACTTTGGTGTTAGAGATACAGCTTGTCATGTGCTTCTTTGCTACGGTTGTTTGTACGGTTGGGATGATAGTGAACAATGACTTTAAGGTATGTGTCCCTTCTCTTTTTTTTTTTTGAATCCTAATAGTAATAGTAGTTATCATGATCAATAACACTATAATTATTGAATTAAAGATATTTAGGTCTCAGGATAACTAAGCCTTGGCCCTTTAATTTTCTTTTGGGTTTGCTACGGTAATTGCTTTCATAAAGTTCACCGAAATTCTATTATGTTTTTATCAAATATTATTTATTGCAACTTTAAAATTCTCAATGAAAAAGTGATTGAGTTGTTCTTTATATTAGAAAAGATAAGCTTTGTTGCTACCATATTTGCTGGCACATATATATGGTCTCCTAAAATGATAATAGGAATTATTTTAAATCAAAAAAATCTATAAAATAATAGATACCATATCTATATATTATAATTCGAGACAAAATCTAGTACTTTTTCAAAAATTGTCATGAGCCAGCTGTTTGTCATGAATCAGTGTCTAAGGCACCAATTGATTAATGGTCCAAATATGGGGGAAATTTTGTAATAAAGTGTTAAAAGTCAGAAAATACCAATAAGGCGCGCAGTAAACGTGAACACCAGTATCATGTATATTGTGAAATATGCGTCAATACTTAAAATACCGTGAAAGTCCGAATAATCAAATAAATGTCACAATTCTTGTATCAATAATATTTTTTAAACTACTGTACTTGTATCAATTAATTCAGGTATATTCTGATAAATAAATATAGTATGTGCAACATAACTTGTAGTTGTAAAATATTACTATGTTAAATGAATCAAACTAGATCTGTGTAACCCACTACAAATAGGCTAGTGAGCTAAAACCCGTTACAAATAGCTTATATATAGGATTCAAGTCTTGTTAAGGGTGATAAAATTTGATCATTTTTAATAAGATTTAAAAAAAAAAACTAGATTTGTGTGATGATTTTCCAGGATTTAAATCCAAGAACTGTACTACGTATATATTTTTATGCCCATAAAAAAAACCTATTTATAATTTTAATACAGCTGAAACATGGTAAACATACTAAAGAAGGAATTTACTCAAAAGGGTTTATTTTCCATGACTTCAAATTATTGAAGAGAATTTATACGATTATTTATTCTATTTTTTAGCCAATGCTATTTTGAAACAATTACGTGATACTCTTGCCGGCTACATCAGTACCCTTACGCAACTGTTTAGAAATAGATATATTTGGTAAATACAGACAACCATACAAATTCAATCTACAAGTCTATTTCGAAATTTATATATTTGTCCGCTGATCGATCCCTAACACGGCTTGATGACAAAATTTAGTGAAATTTAATTTGGACATACTCTTTTGGAAGCATTTAAGCATGGCATGAACAAACTCATTTTTATCCAAATGCTGGATTAAAATAAATTATGCTTAACCTATATTTATAGTATTATAAAAAAATATCGATATTCATTCATTTAAGCTGTCCCTTCTGTTCCATATACTTTTAGAGGTGCTCTCAATACACTACATTTTTTCTTTAAAAACGCTGAAACCGTAGATTAAATCTACGGTTTACAGTGATCCACTGTAAACCGTAGATTTAATCTACGGTTTGTATTGATTTAATGCAAACCGTAGATTAAATCTACGGTTTACAGTGGATCACTGTAAACCGTAGATTTAATCTACGGTCTGTGTAATTTCTGAAGAAATTACACAGTCAGTCCCTGATTTTCAGAATTACACAGTCAGTCCCTGCGCCAAAATTACACAGCAGGTCCCTGAAAAACAGAAACTTACGTTTTTTTTAAAAAAAAAACATTTTTTATACTACATTCTCTCTCTTTCTCTCAAAAACCCCCAATTTTCAACCCAAAAAATCACCCAAATCAATCAACCACATTAACTATCAACTTTATTAACAAAAAACCCCAAATCATCAATCAAACTTATCCATAATTCAAGGGTATATCTTTTATTCTCTAATTTATTATGTATTTTGTGTAATTTAAATTTGTAAAATAGGAAAAAATATATAAAATATGCAAATCCATAATTCACTTAGCTATATATCATTGTTTGTTGTTTGTTTATATTAATTATAGAAATTTTAATAATTGTTGATATTTGTCCCATTTTTGCATGTTTTTTTATTTTTTGTAATTTTAATTTGTAAAATAGGAAAAAATATATAAAATATGCAAAACCATAATTCACTTAGCTATATATAATTGTTTGTTGTTTGTTTATATTAATTATAGAAATTTTAATAATTGTTGATATTTGTCCCATTTTTGCATGTTTTTTTATTTTGTTTGGTTAATTTGAATTGTTGATAATGTGTTTGGTTATGATTAAAAAATTGAGTTATTATTGTTTGGTTTATGATTAAATGTGTTTGGTTATGATTAAATGTGTTTGGTTATGATTAAAAAAATTGAATTATTATTGTTTGGTTTATGAAAAAATGTGTGGTTGGTTATGATTAAAAAATTGAATTATTATTGTTTGGTTTTTGAAAAAATGTGTGTTTGGTTATGATTAAAAAATTGAATTATTATTGTTTGGGTTATGAAAAAATGTGTGTTTGGTTATCATTAAAAAATTGAATTATTATTGTTTGGTTTATGAAAAAATGTGTGTTTGGTTATCATTAAAAAAATTGAATTATTATTGTTTGGTTTATGAAAAAATGTGTGTTTGGTTATGATTAAAAAATTTAATTATTATTGTTTGGTTTATGAAAAAATGTGTGTTTGGTTATCATTAAAAAAATTTAATTATTATTGTTTGGTTTATGAAAAAATGTGTGTTTGGTTATCATTAAAAAAATTTAATTATTATTGTTTGGTTTATGAAAAAATGTGTGTTTGGTTATGATTAAAAAATTTAATTATCATTGTTTGGTTTATGAAAAAATGTGTGTTTGGTTATCATTAAAAAAATTTAATTATTATTGTTTGGTTTATGAAAAAATGTGTGTTTGGTTATCATTAAAAAAATTTAATTATTATTGTTTGGTTTATGAAAAAATGTGTGTTTGGTTATCATTAAAAAAATTTAATTATTATTGTTTGGTTTATGAAAAAATGTGTGTTTGGTTATCATTAAAAAAATTGAATTATTATTGTTTGGTTTATGAAAAAATGTGTGTTTGGTTATGATTAAAAAATTTAATTATTATTGTTTGGTTTATGAAAAAATGTGTGTTTGGTTATCATTAAAAAAATTGAATTATTATTGTTTGGTTTATGAAAAAATGTGTGTTTGGTTATGATTAAAAAATTTAATTATTATTGTTTGGTTTATGAAAAAATGTGTGTTTGGTTATCATTAAAAAAATTTAATTATTATTGTTTGGTTTATGAAAAAATGTGTGTTTGGTTATCATTAAAAAAATTTAATTATTATTGTTTGGTTTATGAAAAAATGTGTGTTTGGTTATGATTAAAAAATTTAATTATTATTGTTTGGTTTATGAAAAAATGTGTGTTTGGTTATCATTAAAAAAATTTAATTATTATTGTTTGGTTTATGAAAAAATGTGTGTTTGGTTATCATTAAAAAAATTTAATTATTATTGTTTGGTTTATGAAAAAATGTGTGTTTGGTTATCATTAAAAAAATTTAATTATTATTGTTTGGTTTATGAAAAAATGTGTGTTTGGTTATCATTAAAAAAATTTAATTATTATTGTTTGGTTTATGAAAAAATGTGTGTTTGGTTATGATTAAAAAATTTAATTATTATTGTTTGGTTTATGAAAAAATGTGTGTTTGGTTATCATTAATTGGTTATAATTGAGTTATCATTGTTTGGTTATCATTGAGTTATCATTGTTTGGTTATCATTAATTGGTTATGTTATCATTTTTTTGGTTATCATTAATTGAGTTATATTTGGTTATCATAGTTAGGATGACAGACCCAGGTCCACAGATTAAAGGGAGGTTGGGTATTTTACGACAGACCGGTCACATTTCTAATCAGACTTGGGATGCTGGCAGAGAAGCGGGTAGAGGAGATGCCAATAAAATTAGGGTTTATAATTATAGTTGGCAGATACCGACGCCTGAAAGGGTAGTTCATAATATCATTAGGGCTGGTTTTTACGGTATTTACAGTATAGGTAATTATACCGTAGACCGAGGGTTGATTACAGCCTTAGTTGATAGGTGGCGTGATGAGTCGCACACGTTCCATTTTGTCGGGGGAGAGTTGGGGATATCTTTACAGGATGTAGAGATTATGCTCGGTCTGAGAGTGGATGGTCTTGCTGTGACCCGGTCGGAGCGGAATGACACGAAGGCGAGCAGGTTGGCTATGATGGAGAGTTTGTTGGGTGTTAGGCCGGCTGACAATCAAGTCGATCAAAACTGTCTGACAGTTAGACTTGATTGGATGTTACAGACCTTCGGTGAATTACCCCCCAACCCTAGTGAAGAGCGTTTACTATATCAGTCTAGGGCTGCCATGCTATTATTACTGGCTGCACATGTGTTTTCGGATAAGAGCAGTGATCAGATTCCACTCTGGCCTCTGCCATTTCTAGAGGATTTTGACACATGTGCTGAGTATAGTTGGGGATCAGCTCTTCTGGCCTGGTTAGAGGCTAATCTATGCAGGGTGGTACGTTGTAAGACAACCGGAGTAAGCGGGGCGGTTATGTTTCTGGATATGTGGGCGATTACCAGACTACTGCCGGTTAGACCGTGTGAAGAGCTGCCGGAAGATGTCGAGCCACCGGAGGGCTTGCCTAGGTTCCCCCTCGGTTACAGGTATGATATTTATTTAGTTTTTGAATTGGATTTGCTTTTTTATATTATTGTGTCATCTATCATTTACTTAGCTGCCGGTTATATTTATTGTTTATCGGTTTTTGTTTGTATATTACAGATGGAAGATGTGGCGGCAAACTAACCTTACGCCATATGTCTACGGACATAATGTGGTCCACATACGTGACCAGTTTGACAATATGTCGCCTGAACAGGTAAATTTTAATTTTCGTATTATATGTAACTTACGTATTATATGTTGTATATGTTTGCATTGGTCTTATCTTCGCAGAATTTATTACTCGTCTATTTTAAAACCATTGTTTATATATTCTAATTTGATGATTACAGATAGTGTGGCAACCTTACGGGGATCTTAATCAGTATCCGGAATACTGCACGCGGGGCCGGTATATGTGGCATTGTTCTGTGCCTCTCATTTGTAATGAGAAGATTGAGTACCACCCCGCGGACAGGTTCATGAGGCAGTTCGGTTTTGTGCAGCGGGTCCCTACGTATATCTGGAAACCAAGACAGGGTCACGGCAAGGATAGAAGATATGGGATTGGGCAAAAACACGACTGGCCTTTACTAACCGGAGAATTTATAGTCGTGTGGAATGACCGCCACACCCGTCTTATTAACGGCGAATATGGCACGGGGACGTCACCGGGTTACATGAAATGGTATAGAGAGCGGACCCGCATCTTCATAAACCCACCTGAACTTGCCCCGCCCCCTCACGGTTTCCGGGAGAATACGGGTGTCTTCAATAAAATGGTAACTACTAAATCCTTTTTTACTAATAAATCGTTACTTCTTTTTATGTATATTTCAATACTAATAAATCGTTTTTTATTGTTTTTTTTTACAGAAAGCGATGTTGCGCCGCAGTTTCAAATCGTTCAAACGGCTGAAATCTAAAACGGACGTGGACTTACTACGTAAGGAGTTCGCTGAAATGGGTATGAATCCGTATGGGTCAGCTGATGAACAGTCGGAGGGGGAGGATGACGATGACGACGACGACGACGACGATGGTGATGACGACCTACGTTACGACCCAAGAAATTACACTAGGTCGGCAAGTTGTCGGCGTCCCGACGAAAGAGGCAGAGGGGAAGGCGAATCTAGTAGCGGCGGTAGAAGAACCAGTGGAGGTCGACCCCCGACTACAGATCAGGGTCCGGGTCCGAGTTCAAGCGGTCATGGTCGTCGTGCTTCTTTTGCTGGGTCGGGCTACGTTCAGGATGATGTCCCGTTCGAGCATCATCCTAGTCATCAGTCAACCGACAGTTGGAGTCGAGGGTTGACAGTTACATCCCACGAGCGTGCGCCGCATCCAGAATCGCAGCAGCGACAAAGACGGCGTACGGAGCTAAACGAAATCGAAGAGTCTGCTGAGCCGTCATCCGATAGATTAACATCGGCGGGAAAGATGCTCCCTATGTCCAACTTTAAAACATTTAGTCGTTACAAAAAAAAATAAATGCACTGTTTTTGTATTTGATTTGTCAGTTTTATTATTAGCTAGGGTTGGAATATTATAAATTCGTAGGTTTAATTTGATTTCTATGTTTGATTTGTACGTTATAAATTCGTAAGTTTAATTTGATTCGTATGTTTGATTTGTATGTTTTAGGACCAATATTGAGTTTTTACAAACCCTAAACCCTAAACCCTAAACCCTAAACCCTAAACCCTAAACCCTAACCCCTAAACCCTAAACCCTAAACCCTAAATTACAAACCCTAAACCCTAAACCCTAAATTACAAACCCTAAACCCTAAACCCTAAATTCTAAACCCTGAAACCTAAACCCTAAATTACAAACCCTAACCCTAAAACCTAAACCCTAAATTACAAACCACTTACCCTAAACCCTAAAATCTAAACCGTAAACCATAAACCCTAATTTACAAACCCTAAACCCTAAATTACAAACCCTAAACCCTAAACCCTAAATTACAAACCCTAAACCCTAAACCCTATATTAAAAACCTAAACCCTAAATTACAAACCCTAAACCCTAAACCCTATATTAAAAACCATAAACCCTAAATTACAAACCCTAAACCCTAAATCCTAAACCCTAAACCCTAAAAAACCCTAAATATTCTGAAATACATACAAACCGTACATTTAATGTACGGTTTGTACAGATTTCATACAAACCGTACATTAAATGTACGGTTTGTATGTATTTTGTGCAAACCGTAAAAGTAATGTACGGTTTGTACCCCTGATTTGAGCAGCGACGTTTTACGAATGTACTTTTTGCACTGAATCACCGTAAACAACGTAAAAAAAAAAAAAACTACAAACCGTAAAAGTAATCTACGGTTTGTAGTGTAAATTACATTGGATACCATATCTATCAAAATAATTCCGACAACACATTATCACTTTTGAATTATTATGACTTGACAACCCTATCCGAAAATGACTACTCAATGCATTATTAAAGTTTCGAAATGACTACTCCAAAAAAAACACTACAACCCGTAAAAGTAATATACGGTTTGTAGTGTAAATTACATTGGATACCATATCTATCAAAATAATTCCGACAACACCTTATCACTTTTGAATTATTATGATTTGACAACCCTATCCGAAAATGACTACTCAATGCATTATTAAAGTTTCGAAATGACTACACCAAAAATTCACTACAAACCGTAAAAGTAATCTACGGTTTGTAGTGTAAACTTACCCTATAAATATGACTCAATTTTGCCAATTCTAACAAACCATAAAATCAAACACAAACACATTTCGGAAATCTCTTAAAAAATCCTCATTTCTCCCCAATAAAATATACAAACAAACCCTATCCGAAAATGAATTACAACTATGGTTATGACAACAACCAATGGAATAACAACAACAATGCGAATTCATCCAGTGGCTCAAACGATGAGCTAACTGATTATTCGGAGCACTTTGAAGTTGATGAATTGACTTGGGAAACAAGGGATGAAATGCTTGCTGATCTTGCTGATGTGGCTGGAAATTGGGGTTTCATCCTTACGATTCGTAGGTCTGGAGGGGGTGATGGGAGCAGGACACCGTATGTTGATATTGTGTGTGATAAATCGGGGGTTTACGAAAAAAAGAAACCATCTTCCGTAAAATCAGGTACAAAGAAAAAAGACTGTCCATTTTTCATTAAAGGTTACGTAGTTAATGGTGAATGGATGTGTCACGTAGAAAATGGACAACATAACCACCCACCCCCAACTTACCTCCAAGGTCAAGCACGACGTGCTCGTTTAACCCAAGATGAAAAAGAAATTGTTAAAACTTTAAGGCAAAGTAGTTTTAAAGTTGGTGCAATATTAGAGGCCATTAAAAATAGAAATCCTGACAATGTATCAAACACTAAAACGATACATAATTTTTTGGCCGGACTGAAATTTAAAGAACGAGATGGTAGAAACCCGATACAGGAACTTTTTAATTTGTTGGATAGACATCGATACACGTTCTACTATAATATGAACCCATCAACCCATTCCCTTGAGAACTTGTTTTTTGCACACCCCGATTCTATAAGGATGTTCAAAGCTTTTCCTGATGTCTTGTTAATGGATTGTACATATAGGACAAACCGTTTTAATATGTCATTTCTAGAAGTCGTAGGAATGACATCAACGAACCAAACATATTGTTTAGGTTTTGTTTTCATGAGTGACGAGACACAAGAAAGTTATATATGGGCATTGGAAAAATTTAAAGTTACATTGGAGGGGTGTATACTACCTAGGGTGTTTGTAACCGACAGGGAAATGGCCTTATCAAATGCTTTATCCGTTGTTTTTCCCGATTCTCATCATATTTTGTGCACTTTTCATATTGCAAAAAATGTTTTGAAAAACTGCCGTAAAAAGATCCCTGACGAGGAGTGGCAAACGTTTCTAGATGATTGGGGTTTATTGGTTGATTCTGAGTCGATAGAGGAGTACAATTATAACCGAACTAATTTCAATACCTCTTACAAATCGTACCCTGCTGTGATTAAGTATGTAGACAAGCTTTTAAATGATTATGCTGAAAAGTTTGTTGCATGCTATACCAACCACACAACACATCTAGGTAACAGAACTAGCAATCGAGCCGAACAACAGCATGCTAAGCTGAAAAGATCCCTTTCCACTAATACTGGCACGCTTGAAACTGTTTGGGTAGAGGTGAATAGAATTCTAGAAAAACAGTTTGAGGATATTAAGACGAAGTTGGATAAATGCAAGTCTTATTTTCCACATTCTGAAAAAACGCCTCTATTTATAAATCTTAGGTCGTATATCACACACTATGCCTTTGATTTATTATTCCAAGAACACAGAAAATGTAGTGGCCAGGCTGATGAGAATTGTTCTTGCGGTTTTAAATTGTCTCACGGTTTACCTTGTCATCATATTATGAGTGAACATATTTTATTCGGGAAGCCTCTTCCTCTAGAATATATTCATCCATTCTGGAAAAAATTAGACGTAATTGATGATAATGGGAACACCGATGATTATGGGGTAGAGGGTGATCTAGAAGAGTTTAAAAGTGTTTATGCTAGCAAAACGAATGTTGAAAAACGGCGTATGAAAACACAACTCCGAGAGATAACCGTACCAGCCAGAACATCCGTCAGTGACCCCGAAGTGAGAGCAAATAGGGGGAGACCTAGAAAAGGCGACAAATCTAGTAAGAGGGATAAGTCGGGATGGGAGTATGTGGAGGAACAGAGTGCTGGTGCTAGTAGGGACAAGGGTAAA
Organism: Primula veris; assembly: GCA_963682055.1. Classification (NCBI taxonomy): domain Eukaryota; kingdom Viridiplantae; phylum Streptophyta; class Magnoliopsida; order Ericales; family Primulaceae; genus Primula; species Primula veris. The sequence continues at coordinate 20,827,563 of OY821743.1, read as the reverse complement.
GGCAAGGCGGATGAAACACCGGAGGTAAGGGTAAACCCAACTAGGAGGCCGCGAAACCAGAACCCTAAACCCACCCCCAATAGGCCAACCTTCCTGTACAGTGACCAAATATGGGTCATGTTACATAGTTACATCGAAACGGTTTATGATGTGCGTGGGGATGGTAACTGTGGGTTCCGGGTAGTTGCAAATGCGACGGGTAAACAGCATGGGGAAGATGATTGGTACGCGGTAAGATGTGAATTGTTTCAAGAGCTGCAGCAAATGAAAGGTGTTTATTATGAGCTGTTTGAGAATCTTGACTTTGAAGCTTACCGGTATGATTACATTTTATCAAGTTTAAATTTTTATCATGCTACAAATCCCGCACCTTCTGAGAAATGGATGAGATTTCCGTCGTATGGTTTTTTAATTGCTTCTCATTACAATATGCCAATTGTATTGTTGTCCTTATGGGAAAATCAAAATGGAGAGGTAAACGTGTGGAACTCTACTTTTTTACCTCTTTATACTGGTCCGCCTCAGGGAACGACATATTGGATCCCGACTGTAATGGTGTTCGTCAACAGTTGTCACTATGCTCAGGTTATTCCTAAAGAAGGGATCTTCCCAATGCCAGGAATTATAGCACGGTGGGAACAAACACGCACTGAGGCAGCTGCGCCATGGAAGGAACTTTTTCGACCAAATTTCAAATTATATATGGCGCTGGAAAAGCAATCAGGGAAGAAAAAAGCAAATGAAGAACCTATAGACCTAAGTCCATAATCGGTTTTTTATTTTTAATTTTATGTAAATTATTATTTTTTCCAATTTGTTGTAAATTTATATGATGTAAACAAATGTTTAATAAATTTGTTTTATGAAATTTAGTTCTATGAAATTTTGTTGTAAATTTTGTTTAATTTTGTTGTAAATTTTGTTGTAAATTTTGTTTAATAAATTTGTTTTATGAAATTTATAAGTTTATATTCATGTTTGCATATTGCGTTATACAAGTGTTAAATACAAACCAAAAAAACTTCACAAAAATTGACGATTTAGTTAATGATTCAATAAATATCAACTTATACACTTGACAAAAATATAACATGAACCAAAAACATAAAATTTATCAAATCAACTTTTTTTGTGTAAATTTGTATAAATTTTGTGTTTATTTTTACAGATTGTTAGAATATTCGTAATTTATTTTATGTAAAATTTAAAAAATAAGTCATTTTGTTTTTAAATTTGAAAAAAACAAAATGTCTTATTTGAAAAAAAAATCAACTTATACACTTGAAAAAAATATCAAATTATACACTTGACAAAAATATCAAATTTTAAATATAAGGAATTTTTATGTAAAAAAAAAATCATGTTTAATTTGAAAAAAATATTCAGTATTTTAATTTTAATTATTAGAATTTTAATTTTAATTTTTATTTTCAAAAAATCTGTGAAATAATGCAAACCGTAGATTAAATCTACGGTTTACAGTGATCCACTGTAAACCGTAGATTTAATCTACGGTTTGCATTAAATCAATACAAACCGTAGATTAAATCTACGGTTTACAGTGGATCACTGTAAACCGTAGATTTAATCTACGGTTTCAGCGTTTTTAAAGAAAAAATGTAGTGTAATAAGTGCACCTCATACTTTTATTTGTTTCTAGCCAGTAGTTTGATGTTTTTTTAGAAGTCTCCTTATTTTGTTCACTATATTTGTCTTTCAAAGATGATTTTATATATATTCAATAACGGGACGAAATTAATTACTATCAGCTAAGCAGAATCTTGTCTGGTGCTAGTTTTTCAAAATCATCCTAGCTAGCTAACAGTACAAGTGACAATTTATTTTCATTTGGAAACTAAGGCTGGTATCTATATATATACTATTAATTGTCTGACACTCGTTACGTATACGGTGTGTAATGCAATATAAATATAGAAAATCGTTGCATGTACGACGTGTAATGTAATATAAATATAGAAAATATGTATAGTTATGATATAAATACGTCGATAATAAAAAGAAATATTTTAAAATTTAAAAGAATGTTTGGTTGTTAAATAGTGATATATAGTTTTATTATTTTTTATTTTTTATATTTTTATGGAAGTGTGGTATTATTGTAATTAATATAAAAGTGTAGTGGTATTTTTTTTTTAAAATGCTTAAATTGAACCGTCTCATTTGACTTGGTTTGACTTATTATAATGGATGTATATCATTCTATTGTCCAATTTTTCCAAAAATACCCTCACTGTGTTTTAATAATTATCAATATGACTAATCTAATTAATTAACAATTTGTACTCACTATATTTTTCTAATTACGGATGTAGCCTAAATTAATTAACAATTTGTTTTAATCTACATAATTATAATAAATGATATTAAATTTAAATATTATATTTAAAATAAAATATATTACGATATTTATATATTAGGATAAAAAACTACCTGTTTCCGTGCTTACCTTTTGTTATTGTGTTTCTTTTAGATATGATTGTTGTCATTATTCTTTCAAAAGTCTAGTAAATGAAATGGGCACGTGTCTTAAAACTCCTTTTATTCGTGACTGAAGTGTAGCTATAAGCCATAATCTAATAGTTCAAGAAAGTTGTTCAATTAAATTTCAAAAGCAGAAGAAAAAACATGGTAGGCCACTGAATTAATTATGAAATAAATTCCCATCAAATTTGCTTTTTTTATGAAAAGCATAGTAGAGCTTAACTTTTACTGTCAATTCCCCTAGTGAACATATCGCAACTTCAATGGTGCAAATAGAAAGCATGTTCTCCTTAACTGTAGTGGACTTTAGAACTGTTCTAGGATATTCTTTCTTTTACAAAAAAATATTTTCTAGTCATATGTGATAGATAGGAAAAAATGTTAATGCAAGATGAGAGGAAACTAGGTCTCATTTCAAAACTACATACTCTTACAATCACTTAACTTGTTCCGTTTTTTTTAATTGCAACTTTGGTTAGAATATATTTGCACGGTTTTTACAAGTATGCCTTAGTAATTACGGTTGACAAGATGATATAAAACGGAAACATTAGAAGCCTTGAACAGGGATAAAGCACTATTATTCTCATTCTTAATACTTTATGCGGAACAATCACTAATAATTATTGGGAAGTGGTGTAGCTAACTCAGAGTGATCATGACTCGAATTTTTTATATAGATTATATCTATTCAAAATAATTCAATCGTTCATTTAAAATTCAACTAAATAAAAACATAAATTAGGAAAAAAATACACATGATGATTATACATATATATACATCTCTATATACATAATTTTAAGAAAAAATCTCTATATAAATAATTTTCAAAAAAAATCTCTATATACAATAATATCCTTCATCTATTGATTTGTTTATTTATTTATTTTGAAATTTCTATATGTTTATTTTTTATTAGTTCAGTTTTAAATGAATAATTGTGTTATTTTGAATAGATATAATGTATATAAATAGTTCGAATTATGTTGACTCTGACTTAGATACCACACTTCCTAATTATTGTTCGCATTTACATGGATTTTTAGTTTTTTACTTTCACATCGGTCGAGCTACAAAACTGAACGTCTCTCTTGAATAGAATAGACAATACTTTCTATGTTAAAGTACCAAACTTTTCTACCCAGATTTCATTTCAAAAAAAAGGCTAAAATAAGAAAAAATATATTCACACAAGTTTGTCACTCCATTGCATATTCTCTTACATTTATTTCATACTCACTTACATGTATAATAATATATTTTTATTAAAAAAATACATTTTTATCCATCCAAATATACATATATGGAGTGTGTGAGTCATATATATATATATATATATATATATATATATATATATTAGTAATAATATATTTAATAATTTTTCTTATTTTTAACTAATACTTAAATTTAGGGTAGAGTTCTACTATATTTTTGTGTGGGTTTTTATTAGTTTGAGTTTTTATTATGTTTTATTTTATGTATATTTGAAGTGATAAATATTTCTTTCATTAACTAATGAGTGTGAGAGTTGTGTGCAAGTTGTGTGTCTAGCATCGCTCCTAAAATAAACTTGCTCACTAAATAAATTATTTATATTTGAAAATGATGTTGTCCTATATCCGATATTCTAGTGACATATTGTTTGTCATCATATTGGAAAATATAGTTTTATATATTTATAATAAACTCTCAATATACATATATATATTGTGTAACGATTAAGTTCAAGTTGTGCATTCAGTTGCAAGCTCAGTTGCAACCGAGACAGCAACTAACTATGCTAGACAAATTCTGTAATATTCGGTCAAATATATTTTAGAAGATCAACAACGTGTTGAGCAATTTCAGGTGATTTGAAGTCATATTTGAATGATAGAAAGAATATAATGAAGATATTTACTTACTAGTATAGAAGACTTAAAAGTAAGACTCATTATCAAGTAAGCAAACATCAAAGAATGAAATATTATTTGGAAATAAAAAAATATATATATTTGTTGGTCCGTAGGTGTCTAAACCTTAGAGGGGGGGGGGGGGGGGGGGGGGTGAATAAGGTTTTGGTACGTTTTTCGCGGAATAAAAACTATGCGTTATTAACTAAGCAAATTAGTGGTTTTTATAACTTAAACAATTTAGTAACAAATAAATGCTACGTTAATCTATGCAAGCAATGAATATAAGCAATAAATAATTTGCGAAAAGTAAAAGTTGAGGGAAAAGAAATAACGCAAGATTTATAGAGGTTCGGCAAAACGCGCCTACGTCATCTCCTCGGTATTTTCACTTCCAAGTGTTTCACTAAAATCTCGTTCAAAGGTTACAACCTAACGAGCTTAATCAACCGATTAAGCTCCCCCTCACTTTATGAGTATCCCGAATGAAAAGTCTAGAACTTTTAAGCTACACTTGCTTGAAAAGCTTCTACCCGATCACTCGCTCACAAATGAGTTTATAAAATACTCTTTTACAAGATTGAATTTGAATGGATCACTCACTAACAAATAATATCTCGATGTTTATAAGATTACAATAGTAATAAGCTCGAGAATATTTTATAGATACAAGTGAGACAATTTAGTAGTATAAACTTGTAAGATCTTTGAATTTTTGAAAGCTTGAAGTTGTGTAAAATGTTAGGTGTCTTCAACAAAGGATTTTGGGGCCTTTTGTAGAGTGAAAAAGGTCCAACAATTAATTCATAACCGTTGGCAGTTGTTGAGTAGAGTAGCTGCTAGTTTGCAGCAGTTCGCCCAATTTTTCAGGATGAGCTTAAAAGCTGGAATTTTGAAATTTTACAGAAACGATCGGTCGTTTCTGAAAAACGATCGGTCGTTTCTGAAAAACGATCGGTCGTTTTTCATCTGTGCTCACTGGAAGAATTCCTTCTTAAAACGATCGGTCGTTTTAAGCCTGGCGATCGGTCGTTTTTGTGTTGAGCTCACTGGAAGGATTTCTGCCTAAAACGATCGGTCGTTTTAGGGTAGCGATCGGTCGTTTTTTAGGTTGTGCTCACTGGAAGAATTACGCACATAAATGATCGATCGTTTAGCCATGATCAGTTGTTTTTTGTTGTTCTGGGAAAGTTTCGGTTTTCTCGACATACTTTGAAAGCCCGTAATTTGTCCGTTTCAAATCCGATTGAGGTTCCGCTTGAACCGTTGGCTTCGTATTTACGTAAACTATCATTCCAAACCTTTGACACACTCGATAAATGATTAGTACGCAACACGAGCTTTTATCATGTTTTACAAATATTGTTATCATCAAAATAATCAATTAGAAGAACAACGTTCAACAATATTGAAGACAATTAAATTAAAAATCTTTATAATTTCGAATTAAACAATATCTGATTTAAACAATATCTGATTTATTAGAAGTCAAAAACTAATTAGTTAGAAAATATATATTTGAAAATCTTCAAATCGGGCAAGTAAAGAAATAAAAGAAATATTTTCTTTAATGATTAAGTTATGAGCGTTTGTAAATGTTATATATAAAACCTATTAGCCTCTAATATTTCGTGTGTTGAATACAATATCGATATACTGATATTATAGATTAACAACACCCGTTATACATGAGAGAGAAACAAAATTAATAAGATCGTGGCGGGATACCATTAGAGATTGATAGTTGTGAGTTAGAGATGTAAGATAGACATATACGTGAGTGGGTCATGATATTGTAAGTTTCGAGTAATATTATTGTTTCTTTCAATATCAATAAAACTGAGTGAGAGCTCCACAGATGTAGACAATGTGGTCATGTCGAATTTCATTTAAAAACGTCTCGTGTAGAATGTTTTTTATTAAATTTATTATATTCGTCAGTTACAACTATGGTTACAATTGAAAATGCGTAACTGCACTTGGAAATTCGGACATATATTTTTTCAATAGTTAAGTAGTTAGAAGTTAGAAGTTAGAACTAAGACTTTAATCTTGATGATAACATGATTTCATAATTTTTCCAGGTAATACCACGAGAAGCAAGAGATTTTGGACTTGGCGAAACCAATTATTATGTGATACTAGTTTTAAGTGCAATAATATGGCAATGCTTTTTCTTGGGAGCTATTGGAGTTATATTCTCTGCTTCATCTCTATTCTCCGCCATTATAATCGCGGTTCTACTTCCCGTGACTGAAGTTTTAGCCGTTATTTTCTACAAGGAAAAGTTTCAAGCCGAAAAAGGAGTGTCTCTTGTTCTATCCCTTTGGGGTTTCGTTTCCTATTTTTACGGTGAGATAAAACTCAACAGAAAGGCTAAGAAAGAGGCTGAAATCTCCGAAACAGAGTTGTTGCCAACTAGCAACCGCACATCTTCGATCGTGTAATTGCTAGTGTTAATGTTGAATTAATGTTGATGTGTTGTTGTTATAGACTTATAGTATCTATTTCTTGTTTGCTTTTATAAACGGAATCTCTGATTCTTGCAACTTTATTACTTTAGATTGCATTTCTTTTAATATAGAGTTGAGTGGAAGTGATGAAAATACACCAGTTTTCTAAGTAAACATTTTTCCTTTCGATAAATTGCTAAACGTGTTGCACCTTAAAACGGGCCCAATGTTCATTTAAAATTTAAGAATTAAGATCTAAGGAATGCAAAGCAACAAAAAAAAGAAAGGTCTAATAATAAGTTTAGCAATAAAACTACTTAGCCAGACAACCTTAGACTGACAAGTTGCCCGACTTATAAAACAATAGACATTTTTTTATGAAAACATTTGTTTGGAGGCTGCAATATTATATTTTATATAATTCATCAGATAATGATATCCCTATTGCACATGTTAACGACATTTGTACTACCTGAGTGCTTTCTTATAATATTCATAGTTAAATTTTGTTCATTTTCTAAATTCCCCCCTCTTAGCATCACTGTTTAGCAATTTGTCATTTAGTAGCAATAACTATTGAAAGTTATACTTATATTATATCACATCGATGTAATATCGATTAAATCTGTGTTTTATAAATAGTTTCAATCCTTACCATTACAAGTTATTTTAATGATAAGTTATATGAATTCTAATATGCTATCAGAGTGGGTCATCGATGTTGGGCCTCACTTTCACCCGTTCATTATATCCGCTCGTTGGACCCTTGAAATATCGGTCCACGAGCGATACGAAGTGTTAGAGTTATATTATCCCACATCGATGTAATATCGATCAAGTCTGTGGTTTATAAAGAGTTTCCATACTTATTATTACGAGTCTTTTTAATGGTAAAATAATATGAATTGTAATAAGAATTGACTCCAAAACAAAACAAAACAAAACAAAATAGTGTGAGGTTGTATTGAAGGACGGAGTCAATTTCTTTTTTAAAATTATTTAGGTAGGTTTAGTGATATCATGCTAAATTGATATGTGCATAATTTTAGACAAAATATGCGATCAAAATACCTTTTATTAAAGTTTCTGTCTTTCATTTACCAACTAGGACCATGAGATCAATTTTTTTTTACGAGTGAACAAAGCCCAACAGGGAGACACCTCCAGGTACACACTACACTATTCCTTTCATTTACGAGTTAACTTGCATTTGATTGGAAAATTTGAACCGTCACTGTAACAAAAAGTTTAATTAAGTACGGTCAAATTTGTCATAGACCTATCATGCACTCAATGATAAAAACCCTAAGTAACATAGACATCCGTCAACTTAATTTCATTTGCAATCAGGATGTTGAGAAAAAAAATATGTCTCCACTCACGTCCGTGGTGTTGTTTTTCTTTTACTAGTGGTCATAAATAGTACTTGCCAATAATCGGCTTTCCAATATTTCACTTTTGATATATTGGGTCTATCTGTATTTATAAAAGATTTAATTTTTATGTTTATCTTAATTGTTGATTTAATTAGTTTATGCACGGCGGGAGGGGGCATTGGAAATGTGTTTCTACCTTTTGCATTTAAATATCTCGAAACTGAGGTTGGAGAATTAGGTAATAATATAAGGCCGTGACAATATGAAAATTAAAAAGTGTAAAATAATCGTGTTACGTACGGTGCTATCATTATTCCTAACAAGCCATTTTATTAGAGAATATAGTGATAGAGGTGGATGTGATGAAACTGGAGTACGATTTGATGTCATGTTGATGTATAGTAGATTAGTATCTATTATCTAGACGTGATTTATTATCCATTATTATTATCCTATTCCGTCCGTCTCAAATATATGATCACATTTGAATTTTTATCAATATTACGAAAATTTTGTTAGAAATTAATATGATTATAATTTTACTAATTTACCATTTGATTAATATTAAATATTTTATATGAGTTGTTATCAATACTCATTTAATATGAGTATATTTGAAATTTTAATCATAAATATTACCTCGTAAATGGAAATGAAATCATAATTTAGGACAACTAAAAAATCAAATGAAAACATATCTTTGGAATGAAGTGAGTATTATCTTGACGTCCATTTGTATCAAAGTAATTGAGACTTGAATTAAGCATCGACAAATTACTATCACCTTGAAATTGATTCGACCCGGCTTGAACCATTTCTCAACTCTTATGGTGCATTAGTTATGTGATCGTTGCGAAATTGTGAGCCTAATTTCCAGGTTGAAAATCCGAGTACACTTTTATTGCAGACAGTGGTGGTATGAAGAATCTAATGTGTTGACATGAACAATGTAATTGGTAACAATGTGAATATTGGATTATTGAGTTTTATCGTATATCCCAAAAGTAATAATCAAATTTCCAGACAAAAATCTGATTTCAATATATATAAAGATTCATGCTTTTGCTATTGGGTGTCCCACTCCTCGGGTATTGTTTGCATTTACCATCTTTTTAAAATCAATTTGCCTTTAATATAAAAATGTTTCTATCTATAAGCTTTATTTTTATTTTATTTTAGTCCAATCTATAAGCTTTATTTACCATCATAGTATTGTAACATTACAAATTAAACTATATCATCAATTATCCATTTACTTAAATAAAATGTAATGTTATACTATACCAGACATTAAAATAATAGTATTAAACATGCTAAACCAATGTATATATAGGCATTGGTTAGCTTTTCCTAAGACGTATAGTTCACGCACATACACACCCAAATTAGATTACATATATGCATGCAGGCACGGAGCCCGTATTTGAGTTAGGGGACGGGATTAAAATAAAAATCACCAATTTTGATTTAATAGTTAAAATATGAAGGTAAATAAATAACAATATGCATATGAATTTCTTTATTTATCCTAACAAAAGAAACGTGCATAATTTTATTTTATTTTGAGTTAGGGGGAGGGATTAAGATAGAAATCACCAATTTTGATTTAATAGTTAAAATATGAGGGTAAATAAATAATAATATGCATATGAATTTCTTTATTTATCCTAACAAAAGAAATGTGCATAATGTATTTTTTAACAATTTTTGAAATAAAATAACTAATTTTGCTCGAAAAATCTTAATAAAATATTTTGTTGCTAGTAACTTAACAATGAATTGGTTAAAAAAAATTTAATTATTGATAATTAAGAGCATGTACTAATTAACCGAAGAACCAAAATAAAAAAATTATTTGATTTACGACCCGCCGCTTATGAGGGAAAAATAATTGGAATGTCTAAAAACAAAAGATAAATATGACAGTTTTTGGTGTTAATTATCATGTTTTATATTTTAAAGGATGAAATCTTAAGGCAAGTATATGAACTAAAAATATAACAGTTTATCATACAAAGGATAAATAACATTTTAATTGATCAAATAGTCTATACGATAATTGAAAAAAACAAACAAATAAAACCTCATTTTAAAAAACAATGCACAAACTCTGATTTTCAAAAATTAATAAATTTAGAATCTTGATTAAAAAAAAAACAAGAAACAATTGTAGATTATCAATGTTTCTATAAGGTTAATGAAAGAATGTAAACCAAATTTTGTTTTATTTAATGCAAACAACATGTGTATTCTTCAAAAAGAAAAAAGACATGAAAAAAATGACTATATCTTAGCCAGCACCGAGTATCGAACTCAGCGGACGGGAACCAAATGAATTTAAGCTTATGTGGGTTACCAATTAAGCTAAGTAACTTAAGCTTCAAAATTATATATGGAAATTTACTTGTTTTAAATCCAGCGGGGACACTAGTCCTTTATGGGCACATGCTGGCTCCGCCCCTGTATGCATGCATCGTATTCCCAATTACAAGGAAACAATATAATCTTTTCTTATTTAAAATGGGGAAAACATCAATTTGATGAAGACTTTAAAAATAAAAATACTCCTACGTACTCAAATTTTTAACGGTTTTGTTCAATTACATTTACAAATTAAGCCGAATTCAGTGCATATCATTTCATAATTATCCCAGTCCATAAAATCATACAAACAAAATTAACAATCATAAATACGATATTAGTAACATGATACAGTTTGATCTTCTTAATAAAAGAAACTTGAACAATTAAATAAAATTGTATCTGAAATTGGAGATTTATAAATTAATGCCATTAAAGTAATAAAATATTAATCAACAACATACCTAGTAGGGCTAGGAACGGGATTGCGCTTCGTAGATAAGATAAGATTATATATATTGTTTCCTTAGTTGAATTTGTCATGTTATATATGAATCTCCCACGCTTCTATATATCCCCGCTTTTGTGGCTATTCTCGTTGAAATTTTGAATTTTTACAACTTGTTTAGCATGTTCTTAAAATCAATATTGATAAATTTTCATAATGTTTGGACAAAATATTGATTAAATGATTTTTTAATTTTATATTTACTTTACACTATTTCTTATTTTTAATTAAATTAAATAGTAAATAACTGTTAATCGAAAAAAATATTATTGAAATGTATAGATGCATGTCTTATCGTAATAGTAGTATTTTTTCAAAAAAAATTACATAAATAATTTGCATTATAAAAAGGTAAGAAGTATAGGAAAGGGTACAAAAGAGGATAACAGAATATAAGGACTAATAAATGACTAATAACACTTGTATCACATGCATCATTGCGGTCCTCTTCCCCCTTCCAAATAAGTCCTTGATAAATATAGTGCGATACTAACGAGTGAGATAGCCTCGTACTATCAACATAACAGTACTTAATATAAATTTATAATTTTATTTTCATCATGAAGTTTAGCAGTCTGCTATTTGGTCATATATTTAATATTTTTAATTAATATTTAATTTTAGGGTAGTATTAAATAGTGTTTTATAATTTTATATTTGATTTTTTATTTTGTTGAATCGTCAAATAAAATATATTAAATATTTTTAATTAATATCTAAGTTTAGGATATTCTCAACTAGGGTTTCATAAGTATTATATAAGATTTCATTTTTGTTTTGGTTGGTGTGCAAAAATAATTTTAAAAATTACATGATGCATTGTCTGACAATTAGTCTAGTTGAATCAATCTGCCTCTATAATATTACTGTATATTGCAATGTTAATTAAAATATTCATTAATTTGTAATAAATGGAACATATTAGTAGACTTCTCAGTCGCAAGTTTATTAATCACAAATATTAAGGATTTATGATAAGAACACGGGTTAATTTTGTATACCAAACTATTATTTGTTAACAATTTTCATATTTAACTACAATATTTTATAATTTATATACTAATTTAACAATAATTGATCAATGAACATACTTTTGCTGACATGACACGACGTAGCACAAATTAACCAAACAGATGTCAAATGACGTGCCAACAACTCATGATTTGAGTTTTTTTGATTTTATTATTTTTTTTGAAATAAAATAAAAAATAATGAAAAATCAGAAAAATCGTAAATGTTTAAAACTTGGTTAAACTCATCAGAATCTGAGTTTATAATTTATAAATTAATTTTTCTAAATGTTTATTATTATTTGTATTATTTGTTGACTGTTTTTACTTTCTTTTTTTAAAAAAATATAAAAAAATATAAAATTAGTACAAAATGGTTAGAGAAGTGAGAAAATGGGTTTTAAATTTTAAAGAATCGTATTTTTATTTTTTATTGAATTTTTTAATCTTTTTTTAAAAAACCTCAAAAAAATCAAAGAATGTTTTTTTTATTATAATTTATAACTTTATAACTTTAAAATCTCAATCATATTTTTATTTTTTTAAAATAAAAGACAAAATTAATAAAAAAAATCAATGTGAATTTTAGAGAATGAGGTGCTGTCACCTCATTTGACATCTGATTAATTAATTTGTGTCACGTCATATCATGTCACCAAAATATGATAATTGATCAATTATTATTAAATTAGTATGTAAATTGTTAAATATTCTAGTTTGTTACGTAAATTGTTACGTAAATTGTTAAATATCAAGAGGGGTCTTTCAACTCACCTTATAACCACACAGTGAGTGGGTCTCACAATGTTACATAATAAAATATATTAAATATGTGGTTACAAGGCGGGTGGTAGTAATACTCATACAACACCAACTAATTTATCTTCATAAACTATGAGTCTCAGCAAACGTTTCTCACAACTGTCAAAACAAAATTCAGAATGTTCTATTAATTATTTTTTATATGTGCACTAAATGATACAACACATGGTTGCAAGAATCCTGATATGACATTTAAAGCATGAGGTTCGCTTGTATGAACAAGTGATTCCCACATGGCTTTGCTGAGGCACGATTGAGAAGTTCAAAATTAAGGATATGCTCGTATATATAGTAATAAGTAATTAAGCAAAATTTAAATAAAATAAACTAAAAATCCCAATATATGGAGAGATTTTAATTAAAGGGGAAAGGGAGCAAAAAAAGTTCATCAGATCAAAATAGGGCAAACGATCAATTTGACGAGTGTTAGAAATTTCTCCACGAATAACATTGATATGTTATCTAGAACGAGAATGAGAGTAATTTCGAGAGACACATTATTCGTAGGTTCCTATCATTTAAATATGACCATGAGTTTTCAATATTCTTATAGCTTTATTGAACAATAATTATCTCTCATGCACCCTTATATACCTTCATAAGAAAAAAAATAAAAAATATATATATATATATATATATATATATAATTATATATATATATATATATATATATATAATTATATATATATATATATAATTAACCTTTTAGGACTGTCACCTTAACTGGTCAACAAATTGGTTGATTGTGGGCGAGTACCGATAGCATTGTATTCCTGGTTAGCCTAGTTAAATAACCAAAAGATAGACCTTTTACAAGCCTACAAACAATTACTACGTTATGATTCACCAAAAAATAATGTTGATTTAGTTAAGGTTAAAAATTGTCACAATCTTATCACAATTTCAAAATATTATCATAAAACTGTCATAAATCTGTCACTGTTTCAAAAAACCGTCACAAAATGTCACAAAAACTGTAACTAATAAGTTTGTAACAAAAAAAAACTTTCACAATTCATATCAGTGTTTTAACATTTTTTTGTAGTGATTAATTTATTTACAATTTTTTTGTTCTCATACATTAATACTCCATTCATCTCATAATTATTGTCTACTTTCTTAAATAAACGCCATCCTATTATATATATAATGAAAGTGTATAATTATTTTGTGACCGATTCAATCACGAAACTAACACACATACCTTTTGATTAGTAGACACAAACTTAACTTCAAGTTGATTGTTATCACTTATCACCGGGAAGTAATTATGAGTTCATGATCATATATTCATCACTTTCTTCAAAAAGTCTCTATATATATACTAGACATATATGGCATTAAACTAAAAATAGATATGCCATGCTTTAAAAGCAATTTCCTAAAAATAGCTAAAGATCGAAGTACACAAGTGAAAGAGTGTGTAATTAGAAGTGGAGAGAAAGTAATAAAAAGAAAAAGTCGTAATTTCATTATTACTCACAAAAATTATAAGTAAATATAGTCTTGAGCACTTTAGGCGCGCCCCTTACTATATACAACTTCGGATCAAATTACATTCATTTTAGTGACATACTCCAAATCTAATGGGACTATAAAATATAATATACAACAACTCCTAATTAAATCCGTATCCTTTTGAAAAAATTCGTCACCAACTAACATATATATACGTACCCTACACCTCTTAACACTACAAAATAATGTTTGATTTAGTGAGAGTAAAAAGCTGTCACAAGTCTGTCGCTAATTTAAAAAGTTGTCACAAATCTGTCGCAAATTGACTAAACCGTCACAAAACCGTCACAAAAACCGTCGCTAATAAGTTCGTAACAAAAAATACCGTCACTAATCCCGTCGCTATTTGGATATTTTTTTGTAGTGTAAATTTCGTGACCCTTCTCATCTAACTTCCATATTTCTTCTTCCCAAGAAAGGTTCTTACACAAGTGAGCAAGAACTTGTATATTTTTGCGAGTGAGAATCCTGAATATAGTTTTGTACGTACTGTAATGACCGAAACAAACATGGAACCGGATAATCATAATACCCAAGCTCAAAAGATAAAAATGAAGAGGATACTCCTCATCATCAATGTCCTCCTACTCGCTGTCGGACATTGTGGCGGTCCCATGATCATGCGTCTCTACTACCTTCATGGTGGTAAACGCGTCTGGCTCTCTAGTTGGCTAGAGACGGCCGGATGGCCCCTCAACTTCATACCCCTTATAGTCACCTACCTTCAGCGCCGCCGCAAGGCGGCTGCTGAAGGAGGACATGTCAAAGTTGTCCTGATGAACCGTCGCATCTTCCTCCTAGCAGTAGTCGTAGGCGTCCTCACAGGCGCCGACGACTACATGTACGCCTACGGAGTGGCGAGGCTCCCCGTGACCACCATCGCCCTGATCATCGCGTCACAACTGGCGTTCACTGCCCTGTTCGCCTTCCTACTAGTCAGGCAGAAATTCACCGCGTTTTCCATAAACGCTGTGTTTCTCCTGACAATTGGGGCTGGGGTCCTGGCGCTGCGTGGGAGCAGCGACAGGCCCAAGGGAGAGTCGAGTAAGGAATATTACATTGGGTTTCTTATGACGGTTGCGGCCGCTGTTTTGTACGGTTTTATACTGCCGTTAGTAGAGTTGACATACAAGAAGGCACGACAGGCAGTTACATATACTTTGGTGTTAGAGATACAGCTTGTCATGTGCTTCTTTGCTACGGTTGTTTGTACGGTTGGGATGATAGTGAACAATGACTTTAAGGTATGTGTCCCTTCTCTTTTTTTTTTTTTGAATCCTAATAGTAATAGTAGTTATCATGATCAGTAACGCTATAATTATTGAATTAAAGATATTTAGGTCTCAGGATAAATAAGCCTTGGCCCTTTAATTTTCTTTTGGGTTGGCTACGGTAATTGCTTTCATAAAGTTCACCGAAATTCTATTATGTTTTTAGCAATATTATTTATTGCAACTTTAAAATTCTCAATGAAAAAGTAAAAGAGTTGTTCTTTATATTAAATATATACTCAATACGTGTGGAAAATAATTCCAGATTTAGAAAAGATAAGCTTTGTTGCTATCATATTTGCTGGCATATATATATATGGTCTCCTAAAATGATAATAGGAATTATTTTAAATTAGAAAAATCTATAAAATAATAGATACCAAATCTATATATTATAATTCGAGACAAAATCTAGTACTTTTTCAAAAATTGTCATGAATCAGTGTCTAAGGCACCAATTGATTAATGGTCCAAATATGGAGGAAATTTTGTAATAAAGTGTTAAAAGTGAGAAAATACCAATAAGGCGCGCAGTAAACGTGAACACCAGTATCATGTATATTGTGAAATATGCGTCAATACTTAAAATACCGTGAAAGTCCGAATAATCAAATAAATGTCACAATTCTTGTATCAATAATATTTTTTAAACTACTGTACTTGTATCAATTAATTCAGGTATATTCTGATAAATAAATATAGTATGTGCAACATACCTTGTGGTTGTAAAATATTACTACGTTAAATGAATCAAACTAGATCTGTGTAACCCACTAGAAATAGGCTAGTGAGCTAAAACCCGCTACAAATAGCTTATATACAGGATTCGAGTCTTGTTAAGGGTGATATAATTTGATCATTTTTAATAAGATTTTTTTTAAAAAAAAAAAAAAAAAAAAAAAAAACTAGATCTGTGTGATGATTTTTCAGGATTTAAATCCAAGAACTGTACTATGTATATATTTTTATGCCCATAAAAAAAAACCTATTTATAATTTTAATACAGCTGAAACATGGTAAACATACTAAAGAAGGAATTTACTCAAAAGGGTTTATTTTCCATGACTTCAAATTATTGAAGACAATTTATACTATTATATATTTATTCTATTTTTTAGCCAATGCTATTTTGAAACAATTACGTGATACTCTTGCCGGCTACATCAGTACCCTTACGCAACTGTTTAGAAATAGATATATTTGGTAAATACAGACAACCATACAAATTCAATCTACAAATGAAATGGGCACGTGTCTTAAAACTCCCTTTATTCGGGACGGAAGTGTAGCTACAAGCCATAATCTAATAGTTCAAGAAAGTTGTTCAATTAAATTTCAAAAGCAGAAGAAAAAACATGGTAGGCCACTGAATTAATTATGAAATAAATTCCCATCAAATTTGCTTTTTTTATGAAAAGCATAGTAGAGCTTAACTTTTACTGTCAATTCCCCTAGTGAACATATCGCAACTTCAATGGTTCAAATAGAAAGCATGTTCTCCTTAACTGTAGTGGACTTTAGAACTGTTCTAGGATATTCTTTCTTTTACAAAAAAATATTTTCTAGTCATATGTGATAGATAGGAAAAAATGTTAATGCAAGATGAGAGGAAACTAGGTCTCATTTCAAAACTACATACTCTTACAATCACTTAACTTGTTCCGTTTTTTTTAATTGCAACTTTGGTTAGAATATATTTGCACGGTTTTTACAAGTATGCCTTAGTAATTACGGTTGACAAGATGATATAAAACGGAAACATTAGAAGCCTTGAACAGGGATAAAGCACTATTATTCTCATTCTTAAATAGTAAAGCTTAATTTCCTAATACTTTATGCGAAACAATCACTAATAATTATTGGAGAGTGGGATACCTAATTCAGAGTGATCATGACTCGAATTTTTTATATATATTATATCTAATCAAAATAATTCAATTGTTTATTTAAAATTCAACTAAATAAAAACATAAATTAGGGGGAAAATACACATGATGATTATACATATATATGCATCTCTATATACATAATTTTAAGAAAAAAATCTCTATATAAATAATTTTAAAAAAAAAATCTCTATATACATTAATATCCTTCATCTATTGATTTGTTTATTTATTTATTTTGAAATTTCTATATGTTTATTTTTTATTAGTTCAGTTTTAAATGAACAATTGTGTTATTTTGAATAGATATAATTAATATAAATAGTTCGAGTCATGTTGACTCTGACTTAGATACCACACTTCCTAATTATAGTCCGCATTTGCATGGATTTTTAGTTTTTTATTTTCACATCGGTCAAGCTACAAAACTGAAAGTCTATCTTGAATAGAATAGACAATACTATGTTAAAGTACCAAACTTTTCTACCCAAATTTCATTTCAAAAAAAGGCTAAAATAAGAAAAAATATATTCACACAAGTTTGTCACTCGATTGCACATTCTCTTACATTTATTTCATACTCACTTACATGTATAATAATATATTTTTATTAAAAAATATATTTTTATCCCTCCAAATATACATGTATGGAGTGTGTAAGTTATATATATATATATATATATATATATATATATATATATATATATATATATATATTAGTAATTGTAAATTTAATAATTTTTCTTATTTTTAACGAATACTTAAATTTAGGGTAGAGTTCTACTATATTTTTATGTGGGTTTTTAGTAATTTGAGTTTTTATTATGTTGTATTTTATATATATTTGAAAGGATAAATATGTTTTTCATTAACTAGTGAGTGTGAGAGTTGTGTGCAAGTTGTGTGTTAGTATCGCCCCTAAAATAAACTTGCTCACTAAATAAATTATCTATATTTAAAAATGATGATGTCCTGTATCCGATATTCTAATGACATATTGTTTGTCATCATATTGGAAAATATAGTTTTATATATTTATAATAAACTCTCAATATACAGACATGTATTGTGTAACGATTAAGTTCAAGTTGTGCATTCAGTTGCAAGCTCAGTAACAACCGACACAGCAACTGACTATGCTAGACAGATTTTGTAATATTCGGTCAAATATATTTTAGAAGATCAACAACGTGTTGAGCAATTTTAGATGATTTGAAGTTATATTTGAATGATAGAAAGAATATATTGAAGATATTTGCTTATTAGTATAGAAGACTTAAAAGGAAGACTCATTATCAAGTAAGAAAACATCAAATAATGAAAGATTATCTGGAGATAAAAAATATATATATATTGAAGACAATTAAATTAAAAATCTTTATAATTTCGGATTAAACAATATCTGATTTATTAGAAGTCAAAAACTAATTAATTAGAAAATATATATTTGAAAATCTTCAAATCGGGCAAGTAAAGAAATAAAAGAAATATTTTCTTTAATGATTAAGTTATGAGCGTTTGTAAATGCTATATATAAAGCCTATTAATCTTTAATATTTCGTGTGTTGAATACAATATCGATATACTAATATTATAGATTAACAACACCCGTTATACATGAGAGAGAAACAAAATTAAAAAGATCGTGGCGGGATACCATTAGAGATTGATAGTTGTGAGTTAGAGATGTAAGATAGACATATACGTGAGTGAGTCATGGTATTGTAAGTTTCGAGTAATATTATTGTTCCTTTCAATATCAATAAAACTGAGTGAGAGCTCCAGAAATGTAGACAATGTGATCATGTCGAACTACATTTAAAAACGTCTCGTCTACAATGTTTTTTAATTTAATTTATTATATTCATCAGTTACAACTGTGGTTACAACTGAAAATACGTAACTGCACTCGAAAATTCGGACACATGTTTCAATAGTTAAGTAGTTAGAAGTTAGAACTAAGACTTTAATCTTGATGATAACATGATTTCATAATTTTTCCAGGTAATACCACGAGAAGCAAGAGATTTTGGACTTGGTGAAACCAATTATTATGTGATACTAGTTTTAAGTGCCATAATATGGCAATGCTTTTTCTTGGGAGCTATTGGAGTTATTTTCTCTGCTTCATCTCTATTCTCCGCCATTATAATCGCGGTTCTACTTCCCGTGACTGAAGTTTTAGCCGTTATTTTCTACAAGGAAAAGTTTCAAGCCGAAAAAGGAGTGTCTCTTGTTCTATCCCTTTGGGGTTTCGTTTCCTATTTTTACGGTGAGATAAAACTCAACAGAGAGGCTAAGAAAGAGGTTGAAATCTCCGAAACAGAGTTATTGCCAACTAGCAACCGCACATCTTCGATCGTGTAATTGCTAGTGTTAATGTTGAATTAATGTTGATGGTGTGTTGTTGTTGTTATAGTTTCTATTTCTTGCTTGCTTTTATAAACGGAATCTCTGATTCTTGCAACTTTATTACTTTAGATTGCATTTCTTTTAATATAGAGTTGAGTGGAAATGATAAAAATACACCTGTTTTCTAAGTAAACATTTTTCCTTTCGATAAATTGCTAAACGTGTTGCACCTTAAAACGGACCCAATGCTCATTTAAAATTTAAGAATTAAGATCTAAGGAATGCAAAGCAACAAAAGAAGAAAGGTGTAATAATAAGTTTAGCAATGAAACTACTTAGCCAGACAATCTTAGACAGATAAGTTGCCCGACTTATAAAACAATAGACATTTTTTTATGAAAACATTTGTTTGGAGGCTGCAATATTATATTTTATATAATTCATCACATAATGATATTACTATTGCAATGTTAACGACATTTGTACGTGTACTTGAGTGCTTTCTTAAAATATTCATAGTTAAATTTTGTTCATTTCCTAAATTCCTCCCTCTTAGCATCAATGTTTAGCAATTTGTCATTTAATAGCAATGATTGTTACAAGAATTGTTAGAGTTATATTATCACACATCGATGTAATATCGATCAAACATGTGGTTTATAAAGAGTTTCCATCATTATCATTACGAGATCTTTTAATGGTAATTTATATGGATTCTAATATAGTATCAGAGCGGCCATCGATGTTGGGCCTCACCTCCACCCGTTCATTATATCCGCTCGTTGGACCCTTGAAATGTCGGGCCACGATGGAGGAAAAATATTAGAGTTATATTATCTCATATCGATGTAATATCGATCAAGTCTGTGATTTATAAAGAGTTTTCATTCTTATCATTACATGGTCTTCTAATGATAAAAGAATATAGATTCTAATAAAAATTGACTCTAAAACAAAACAAAACAAAACAAAATAGTGTGAGACTGTATTGAAGGACGGGGTCAATTTCTTTTTAAAAATTATTTACGTACGTTTAGTGATATCATGCTAAATTGATGTGTGCATAATTTTAGACAAAATATGCGATCAAATACCTTTTATTACAAGTTTCTGTCTTTCATTTACCAACTAGGACCACGAGACCAATTTTTTTACGAGTGAACAAAGCCCAACAGGGAGACACCTCCAGGTCACACTAATACACACTACACTAGTTATTTCTTTCATTTACGAATTAACTTTGATTGATTGGAAAATTTGAACCGTCACTGTAATAAAAAGTTAAATCAAGTACGGTCAAATTTGCCATAGATCTATCATGCACCCAATGCTAAAAACCTTAAGTAACATAGACATCCATCGCCTTCCATTTGCAATCAGGGTGTTGAGAAAAAAATGTCTCCATCACGTCCGTCGTGTTCGTTTTCTTTTACTAGTGGTCATAAATAGTATTTGCCAATGATCGGCTTTTCAGTATTTCACTTTTGATATATTGGGTGTATCTGTATTTATAAAAGATTTAATTTTTATGTTTATCTTAATTGTTGATTTAATTAGTTTATGCACGGCGGGAAGGGGCATTGGAAATGTGTTTCTACCTTTTGCATTTAAATATCTCGAAACTGAGGTTGGAGAATTAGGTAATAATATAAGGCCGTGACAATATGAAAATTGAAAAGTGTAAAATAATCGTGTTACGTACGGTGCTATCATTATTCCTAACAGGCCATTTTATTAGAGAATATAATGATAGAGGTGGATGTGATGAAACTGGAGTACGATTTAATGTCATGTTTATGTATAGTAGATTAGTATCTATTATCTAGACATGATTTATTATCCATTATTATTATCCTATTCCGGCCGTCTCAAATATATGATCACATTTGAATTTTTATCAATATTAAGAAAATTTTGTTAGAAATTAATATGATTATAATTTTACTAATTTACCATTTGATTAATATTACATATTTTATATGAGTTGTTATTTATACTCATTTAATATGAGTATATTTGAAATTTTAATCATAAATATTATCTCGTAAATGGAAACGAAATCATAATTTAGGACAACTAAAAAATCAAATGAAAACATATCTTTGGAATGAAGTGAGTATTATCTTGTACGTCCATTTGTATCAAAGTAATTGAGACTTGAATTAAGCATCGACAAATTACTATCACCCTGAAATTGATTCGACCCGGCTTGAACCATTTCTCAACTCTTATGGTACATTAGTTATGTGATCGTTGCGAAATTGTGAGCCTAATTTCCAGGTTGAAAATCTGAGTACACTTTTATTGCAGACAGTGGTGGTATGAAGAATCTAATGTGTTGACATGAACAATGTAATTGGTAACAATGTGAATATTGGATTATTGAGTTTTATCAAATTTTCAGACAAAAATTTGATTTATGTTGTGATACATTGTATGTGGTTGTCCATATTCATGTATCGGTTACATACATTGTGTATAACCTTTGAGTTTATGACTTATGGCTTTCTAGCTTCTCGCATATACATGTATCTTGTTCCACCCCTCCACTATAAAAAGGGGTTGAACTCTTCATAGTAAAACACACATATTCATACTTGAATAAGACGATTTTACTCTCTCTCCATACATATCTTGCTATGTCGATACTTTGCTAATAGTTGCCACACAACACGTTATCGGCACTTTGCTTAACGACGGAATAAAGAAATAGGTAGATAGTTTCATTAGAAGTGAGTATACGGTCTATTTCTTCATCGACGAGTTAGGAAGAGGGTTTATTGGGTTGCTAGATCACATATCGATAATCCTTTCGCATTTCCAAATTAAGGTACATGAATTTCTACTTGTAATAAAACGTAGAAATTGCATGATTAATCAAGAATAGAACATGCAATCTCATGTTTAAGATTTATATCACATGATGAATGTTTTTTTTTGATGAAAAATTGCTATTGGAACCCATGTATGTCACTTATACAACGAGTTATAACTTGTATAATTAGACATAATAAACTGTCGGACCTAAACTGTCAATTTTAGAACATTGGAGGACTAATCTGTGACTTACCGAAACGTTAGGGTCTCTCTGTAAATCTCCTGAAACTATAGGACCAGCACTGAAATTACCCTTAAAATGCATATAGTTTCCTTTATTTACATTCGTAGTCCCTGTAGTTACTCCTTATACACAGAATAGTATATATGTACGAGTTTACCCAATGTTTAGTTCGAAAATACTTATTTACATGCAAATGATCTAAGATTTAATTGCTACAACTTCTAAAATTTGTAGAAATCTTGTAGAAAATACCTCTTGCATGATAATATTAATTGTTTGTGTGACATAAAGTAAATTTAGCCTCTTAGCATGCCACCATTTATTGCCTATGAATTGATATAACTTATGCGATGTATTAATTACCCATAGAAAATGGCAAAAGTCACACTTTAGTGTTGGATTAAATAATAACTCATGTGGTTTAATATTACTACTCCATGTTAGGACTAGTTTACATGAGTATGGCATGTATTTATATTACAATATTGTTGAATGCTATTTTATCTTGTCACATAAAAGCCCATAGACATTTATATGTTACGTGAGCTTATAAATTGCCTCGAATTTGAACATTTTACAATGTATCTCTTTTGAGTAGTGTTGAACGTTGATTCTTCAAATCAATTATTTTGATGATAACAATATTTGTAAAACATGATAAAAGCTCGTTTTGCGTACTAATCATTCATCGAGTGTATTAAAGGTTCAAAATGATAAATTGCGAAATTACGAAGCCAATGGTTCAAGCGGAACTAAAATCGGATTAGAAACGAATTAGTTATGGGGTTTCGAGGTTTGTCGAGAAAACCGAAAACAAGCCCAGAACAAAAAACGACTGATTCATAAGCTTAAACGATCGATCATCTCAGTGAAATTTTCTTCCAGTAAGCTCAACACAAAAACGACCGATCGCAGGCTTAAAACGACCGATCGTTTTAAGTGTGATTTCTTCCAGTGAGCAAAGAACAAAAACGACCGATCGCCAGAATCAACGACCGATCGTTTCAGTGCTGAATTCTTCCAGTGAGCCAAGATGAAAAACGACCGATCGTTTTACAGAAACGACTGATCGTTTCTGTAGAATTTCAAATTCCAGCTTTTAAGCTCTTCCTGAAAATTGGGCGAACCACTGCAATTAACCAGCATTCAATTCTGCCAACAACCAGCAACGGTCTGAAATTAATTGCTGAAGCTTCTCTCCCTACAAAAGGCTCCAAATCCCTTTGAAGAAAATCATCCAAGCATTCACAACTTTTAAGCAATTCTTACTAAAAAAATCCTTCAAGCTTATACTACTTATTTCTCACTTGTAATCAAAAATATTCTCGAGTATATTCTCATTGTAATCTTATAAACATCGAGATAATATTTGTTAGTGAGTGATTCGAAATCAAACTTGTAAAAGAGTATTTTATAAACTCATTAGTGAGCGAGTGAATTGGGTAGAGGCTTTTAAGCAAGTGTAGCTTAAAAGCTCTAGGTCATTTATTCGGGATACTCATATAGTGAGGGGGAGCGTAATCGGTTGATTAAGCTCGTTAAGGTGTAACCTTGAAACGAAGATTTTTAGTGAAACACTCGGTAGTGAAAATACCGAGGAGAGGACGTAGGCGCGGTTTGCCGAACCTCTATAAATCTTGCGTTATTTCTTTCCCTTAACTTTTACTTTTTGTATTTATTTATCGCTTATATTTATTGTTTGCTTAGATAAATTTAGCGTTAATTTGGTAACAAAAGAGTTTAGGTTAAATACCACTAATTAACTTAGTTAAATACCCATAGATTTAATTCCGCGAAAAACGTACGAAAACCTTATTCACCCCCCCTCTAAGGTTTAGACTCCTACGGACCAACAAGTAGAAATTTTCCTCAAGCTTAAACATTTAGATGTAGCTTTTGAGTTGAAAATTTGCGAAATCCGGTATATATATTCACATTTAAGTTGGAATAATTATGAATCTTCCCCAAATAGGCTCACCTATTTGGATACGATGTCTAGGAAAGATAAAGGCGGAAGTCGCTCTCCTAATGAGGTCGGTTTTTAAGAGGCATTCGTGCCCACTCCCCTCACCGTCTTTCCTGGTCGTGTCCAAGTAGAGCTACCGAAAGGGGTTGAGTAAATAATAAGTTCCCCGAGTGTGTTTATATAGGTGTATTTTTCGCCGAATTGGTGTCTCAGTATCGACCTGTCGTTCGATCAATGAGAACCTATTCACAAAAGCAAAACTTGTGGTTTTCGAACCTGCCGTTTCGAAACAAAGTTTCTGCTTATGAAAACCATAATAGACATATAAACCTGTCGTTTTATATGATAATTAATCCAGAACTCCTTACACATGTTGGATGCCATCTATGATGAGGCATATTGCAAAATATACTTGCGAAATGATTGTTTAGACGATGATGTTATTTCATCACCACAGTTCGTCACCCTGATGTCTGCAAATGTGATGCCATATTTTTTTTTGGATACCATCTTTGATGAGTAAAACACGAGCTTGTTGTTACTCATAAGATGAAGGCTAAGGCGTTGATTTTATTCCGCCGCCACATTTGAGACGTGATGACGTCTATGGTGAACAAATGTCTGAAATTGACATATTGGAGCAATCCTTCACCAAAATACTAGCTTGGAAATTGTATTCCTTAAGCAGTATCGTAAATTTATATTCACCATGTTCCTTTATCACCCATCTGTTATTGGATAAGAAAATTACCTCGGTGAGTAGTTTTAATCCTATTGGGTCAATGGCGAATTGTTTGCCTGATATTAATGCTCTTCGTGTACATTTTTTTTTCCACGAATCGAGAACCGAGACAAATGTTATTTGTCTCGAACTGTCGTGATCCCGATGAATCGCCTAGCCAAGCGAGATTTTAGACAATCGTCAAAATCGAAAACCTGTGGCTCCAAGACAGTAATTGAAAGGAATAATATGGCCCGTTGTCACAAAGCAAGAGATAATGCTCAAGGAGCCAACTCTATGCTATAAAGACAAAGGTCATGCACGGTTACTCCTTCAATAGTTCACAACTATTCTAAAGGTGGAAAAACCGATGCTAATGTGGTTCAAGCTAACTGAAAGGAAACTCTTGAGACCCCAGTTTTGTGGCTCAAATGAGTTTGGTACCTTTCTTTATTAATTTTTGAGCCGATTTATCGCTCATCTGGATTATGTTTTTCCATTTGGATTATGATTATGCCATTTGGACCATACTTTTGGATTATGGTTTGCTTGTTTATGAAATTTCTCGAAATAATTTAAAGTGTTTTTGAGCAAAATTCCTTCATAAATGTGACCAAACTTTAAATTATGGAAATTTAGGCAATACTTGTGGGGTAGTTAGTTATCTGGAAATAGTGGATAACGGTGTACCACATAATTTCACCAACTACTTGCCTTAGGAATCCTAACTGACTACGATTTTGGACCTGTCGCTCGAAATCGGAATCTTTGGTCAAACAAAATTGATTTGTCTAAAATGAGTCTTTATACTCCAGGTCATGTCGTACCTTGTTGAGTTATAAGATATTCGAGAAAAACAGCGTTATCTGGTAATAGCTCAAGAAAGAATTAAAATTTCTTTACATAGCCTCCGCTCAATACGACCAAAAGCGTATTTTAGCGGAGTTGAAATGTCTTTCAAGTGGTTGCTACCACGTTTTTAAAAGCATTTGAAGTTGCCTTATCATTTCGCATAACGTTAATTCAAAAGAGGTCTTAGATGCTAAGACATGTTTGTCTATACTATCATTCGCCTGTCGTCGATTGATAAGAGTATTTTGACATTGTGGCATTGACCGGATGAGATATACCCGAGTCAAAAGATGATGTTCGATTTATAATCACATTGCATTTGGATTCTTTTTGAGGAATAATTTCGTGATTGATCCGAAATTTATGCCACTAATGCTCTCTCTAAAAGACTAGTATGTGTAAAGATCACGAAATGAACTCGTAGAATTCTTGTAAAGAATTGAAGGAGTTATTGTGGACTTATCCAACCATAAGACGGACCATAACTATAAATGGTTATGGTTGATGCATCGACAATATGGTCACATTTTAATGTTGTCCACATAAATGCAGCACTTTCCAAACTTGTAGCCCTATCATTAAGCTGATGGCTCATGATCCGGATTATCCTGAAAAGTCTAGTCGACTTGATAATTCCGATGAGTAAGAATCGAAATTTCGATTTGAATTACTTGAGTTTGGAAATTGAAATTGAACATCCTGTCGATTATGTTCAGACCCAAATGGACTCACGGAAAGTTTGATGATGCCACTGCAAACGGTTGCACGCACTTCTTGGTCTTGCGCTCCAAGATTTATATTTCCGTGTGGGGTCATGCTATTTTGCTGCATTGGTCCGTCTGAGGCCCATAGTCACTCAAAACACTAAATGCGCACCAGTTGGTTACTAGTTATGAGCCAGAAGTCTCATATTAACACGTGTTTGGAGTGCTTACTTAATATTTTGATTGAGCCGCTATAGCGTTCAAAATATGGACCTCTGAAAGGGACATAAGTCGATTATGAATCTCATGCCTATCATCTGATAGAGTAACATTGGCAAGCGATCTCTTTACCGCATGATATGCGAAAGTAACATCGCTAGACTGTTCTCCCCGTCGTTAGGGGGAGATTTGCACGTTACCGTTGATAAGGAATGACGTGAAGTAACGTGGCATAACTCACTCAGTCTTAGCTTGATCCCCAAAATTGCACTTAGTGATAAGTAAGTGCATAGACTCCCTCATGTCTAACTAAATGCCAAACGCATTTAATGACTTTATGAGATGTCACGAGATCATTTATACCTGCTGCAAAATGCTTGCAAGGATAGACGTCCCTGTCGGATACCGTGTTCCTGTCGTAACACGTTGCTTTGGCCAAACCCGCCAAGCAAAGGACGTTGCCGTCGGCCGTCAGTCTGTCATCCTTCCCAAGATATGAGGAAGTTGACCGGTTCTTAATTCGTTCGGCCCCAGAGATGGTGAACTGAAACTCGTTTGTCGCATGAGATTATAAAGGATCAAGGAGATGTGTGATTTCCTCCTCATCCTGAGAATCTCGAAATATATGTCGATCATGATATCTTAGACGATATTGAAGCGAAAGGAAACTGTCATTGCTTACTTGTTCATATTCATGTATCGGTTACATACATTGTGTATAACCTTTGAGTTTATGACTTATGACTTTCTAGCTTCTCGCATATACATGTATCTTGTTCCACCCCTCCACTATATAAAGGGGTTGAACTCTTCATAGTAAAACACACATATTCATACTTGAATAAGACGATTTTACTCTCTCTCCATACATATCTTGCTATGTCGATACTTTGCTAATAGTTGCCACACAACAATTTCAATATATATAAAGATTCATGCTTTTGCTATTGGGTGTCCCACTCCTCGGGTATTGTTTGCATTTAACATCTTTTTAAAATCAATTTGCATTTAATATAAAAATGTTTCTATCTATAAGCTTTATTTTTATTTTATTTTATTTTAGTCCAATCTATAAGCTTTATTTACCATCATAGTATTGTAACATTACAAATTAAACTATATCATCAATTATCCATTTACTTAAATAAAATGTAATGTTATACTATACCAGACATTAAAATAATAGTATTAAACATGCTAAACCAATGTATATATAGGCATTGGTTAGCTTTTCCTAAGACGTATAGTTCACGCACATACACACCCAAATTAGATTACATATATGCATGCAGGCACGGAGCCCGTATTTGAGTTAGGGGACGGGATTAAAATAAAAATCACCAATTTTGATTTAATAGTTAAAATATGAAGGTAAATAAATAACAATATGCATATGAATTTCTTTATTTATCCTAACAAAAGAAACGTGCATAATTTTATTTTATTTTGAGTTAGGGGGAGGGATTAAGATAGAAATCACCAATTTTGATTTAATAGTTAAAATATGAGGGTAAATAAATAATAATATGCATATGAATTTCTTTATTTATCCTAACAAAAGAAATGTGCATAATGTATTTTTTAACAATTTTTGAAATAAAATAACTAATTTTGCTCGAAAAATCTTAATAAAATATTTTGTTGCTAGTAACTTAACAATGAATTGGTTAAAAAAAATTTAATTATTGATAATTAAGAGCATGTACTAATTAACCGAAGAACCAAAATAAAAAAATTATTTGATTTACGACCCGCCGCTTATGAGGGAAAAATAATTGGAATGTCTAAAAACAAAAGATAAATATGACAGTTTTTGGTGTTAATTATCATGTTTTATATTTTAAAGGATGAAATCTTAAGGCAAGTATATGAATTAAAAATATAACAGTTTATCATACAAAGGATAAATAACATTTTAATTGATCAAATAGTCTATACGATAATTGAAAAAAACAAACAAATAAAACCTCATTTTAAAAAACAATGCACAAACTCTGATTTTCAAAAATTAATAAATTTAGAATCTTGATTAAAAAAAAAACAAGAAACAATTGTAGATTATCAATGTTTCTATAAGGTTAATGAAAGAATGTAAACCAAATTTTGTTTTATTTAATGCAAACAACATGTGTATTCTTCAAAAAGAAAAAAGACATGAAAAAAATGACTATATCTTAGCCAGCACCGAGTATCGAACTCAGCGGACGGGAACCAAATGAATTTAAGCTTATGTGGGTTACCAATTAAGCTAAGTAACTTAAGCTTCAAAATTATATATGGAAATTTACTTGTTTTAAATCCAGCGGGGACACTAGTCCTTTATGGGCACATGCTGGCTCCGCCCCTGTATGCATGCATCGTATTCCCAATTACAAGGAAACAATATAATCTTTTCTTATTTAAAATGGGGAAAACATCAATTTGATGAAGACTTTAAAAATAAAAATACTCCTACGTACTCAAATTTTTAACGGTTTTGTTCAATTACATTTACAAATTAAGCCGAATTCAGTGCATATCATTTCATAATTATCCCAGTCCATAAAATCATACAAACAAAATTAACAATCATAAATACGATATTAGTAACATGATACAGTTTGATCTTCTTAATAAAAGAAACTTGAACAATTAAATAAAATTGTATCTGAAATTGGAGATTTATAAATTAATGCCATTAAAGTAATAAAATATTAATCAACAACATACCTAGTAGGGCTAGGAACGGGATTGCGCTTCGTAGATAAGATAAGATTATATATATTGTTTCCTTAGTTGAATTTGTCATGTTATATATGAATCTCCCACGCTTCTATATATCCCCGCTTTTGTGGCTATTCTCGTTGAAATTTTGAATTTTTACAACTTGTTTAGCATGTTCTTAAAATCAATATTGATAAATTTTCATAATGTTTGGACAAAATATTGATTAAATGATTTTTTAATTTTATATTTACTTTACACTATTTCTTATTTTTAATTAAATTAAATAGTAAATAACTGTTAATCGAAAAAAATATTATTGAAATGTATAGAGGCATGTCTTATCGTAATAGTAGTATTTTTTCAAAAAAAATTACATAAATAATTTGCATTATAAAAAGGTAAGAAGTATAGGAAAGGGTACAAAAGAGGATAACAGAATATAAGGACTAATAAATGACTAATAACACTTGTATCACATGCATCATTGCGGTCCTCTTCCCCCTTCCAAATAAGTCCTTGATAAATATAGTGCGATACTAACGAGTGAGATAGCCTCGTACTATCAACATAGCAGTACTTAATATAAATTTATAATTTTATTTTCATCATGAAGTTTAGCAGTCTGCTATTTGGTCATATATTTAATATTTTTAATTAATATTTAATTTTAGGGTAGTATTAAATAGTGTTTTATAATTTTATATTTGATTTTTTATTTTGTTGAATCGTCAAATAAAATATATTAAATATTTTTAATTAATATCTAAGTTTAGGATATTCTCAACTAGGGTTTCATAAGCATTATATAAGATTTCATTTTTGTTTTGGTTGGTGTGCAAAAATAATTTTAAAAATTACATGATGCATTGTCTGACAATTAGTCTAGTTGAATCAATCTGCCTCTATAATATTACTGTATATTGCAATGTTAATTAAAATATTCATTAATTTGTAATAAATGGAACATATTAGTAGACTTCTCAGTCGCAAGTTTATTAATCACAAATATTAAGGATTTATGATAAGAACACGGGTTAATTTTGTATACCAAACTATTATTTGTTAACAATTTTCATACTTAACTACGATATTTTATAATTTATATACTAATTTAACAATAATTGATCAATCAGCATATTTTTGGTGACATGACATGACGTAGCACAAATTAACCAAACAGATGTCAAATGACGTGCCAACAACTCATGATTTTAGTTTTTTTGATTTTATTATTTTTTTTGAAGAAAAATAAAAAATCATGAAAAATCAGAAAAATCGTAAATGTTTAAAACTTGGTTAAACTCATCAGAATCTGAGTTTATAATTTATAAATTATTTTTTCTAAATGTTTATTATTTTTTATTATTATTTGTTGACTTGTTTTACTCTCTTTTTTAAAAAAAAATATTAAAAAATGTAAAATTAGTACAAAATGGTTAGAGAAGTGAGAAAATGGGTTTTAAATTTTACAGAATCGTATTTTTATTTTTTATTGAATTTTTTAATCTTTTTTAAAAAAACCTCAAAAAAATCAAAGAATGTTTTTTTTATTATAATTTATAACTTTGTAACTTTAAAATCTCAATCATATTTTTATTTTTTTTAAATAAAAGACAAAATTAATAAAAAAAAATCAATGTGAATTTTAGAGAATGAGGTGTTGTCACCTCATTTGACATCTGATTAATTAATTTGTGTCACGTCATATCATGTCAGCAAAATATAATAATTGATCAATTATTATTAAATTAGTATGTAAATTGTTAAATATCATAGTTTGTTACGTAAATTGTTAACTACTTATAATTTGGTATATAAAACGTGAATTAACCCTAAGAACTAATTAACTCGCTCAAACTATGGTAACCAATATTTCATCCTCATTGTGAAGAGTAATAGTCACTCATCTATCAATCTTCATATGTAAGATATAAAACTATAAATTTCTGAATCATGGGAACAAAATAAAATATTTTGACTAAACTATGGAACTAATTTTAACGTAACTCACCTAAAATATTTCTGTAAACTCGCGACATTTACTCGTTCCCTCTCCTAACCCATTAATACTTTTCTCTAATCCGTCTGTTTTTATTTATTTTTTATCATTCCATATAAATAGCATAAAAAAGATAGCCTGTATCTTCCATTCTCTTTTTTCTCATTCTTCAAACTGATCAAACGAAAATTCACAAAAAACAAACAAAAACAATGGAGCTAAACCAGCCGAACACGGTCGTGAAAAAGAAGCGGTTGTATCTAATCCTGAATGCCATCCTGCTAACCATGGGAAACTGCGGGGGCCCGCTCATCATGCGGCTCTATTTTCTCAAGGGGGGAAAACGCGTCTGGCTGTCTTCCGCCCTTGAGACAGCAGGATGGCCCCTCAACATAATCCCCCTCGTGTATCTTTACTTTCAACGCAAGCGCCAGCCTGGCACTGACAACGCCAGCCTGGTCCTGATGGACATGCCAATCTTTTTGGCAGCGGCAGTCGTCGGGATCCTTACAGGTCTCGATGACTTTCTGTACGCCTCGGGGGTGGCTAGACTCCCTGTGTCGACTTCCCAGCTCATCATCGCGTCCCAGCTAGGGTTCACGGCGCTCTTCTCCTACCTTCTCGTCAAGCAGAAGTTCACGGCGTTCACTGTGAATGCCGTGTTTCTCCTGACCACGGGTGCCGCGGTTTTGGCTATCAGGTCGGGGAGCAGTAGGCCGGATGGGGAGTCGAACAAGGTGTACTATTTAGGGTTTGGTATGACTATATTGGCAGCGATTCTTTACGGGTTTGTTCTTCCTGTTATAGAGCTTATTTATAAAAAGGCCAAACAGCCCTTGACTTATACCTTGGTGTTGGAGATTCAGCTAGTTATGTGTTTCTTTGCTACGGCTTTTTGTGTTATTGGGATGATCGTCAACAAGGATTTTCAGGTATTTGATTACTATTGGGATAGATCAGATTTTTATTATTTTAGATAACATCCAATTGAACCAACATATTTTGGTATAAATTTAGGTATTGGTTACTTTTATTTGCATGACAATATGATAGCATTCTGGTAACAATGCTGTTACTAACATCAGAAATCTTGATCATCAAGTTGTAAATTGATCTAGGGTTGAGAAATATACTATGAAAAGCTCCTAACTTGTACAGTAAATTTTATGAATATTTATAATAGCCATCACTTTTTGTTTGGAACTCTCATACAAGACACTGAATCATGAGTTTGGCTATTGAATTATTCAAGAAAGTATGATCTAAGGACTTTCACCTTCAATCAATACATATGTTTGAACTGAGAAGCTAGTATAATTCAAATGTGGCAAGATGAAAAAGGTTTTGCAAGCTAAATAGTTTGCGTTCCTCGTCATTTGAAAGTTGAAACTAGGTTTTCCCATAATAACTCTGGCCTCTCGGGAGAACGATAACTGCATCCTGTACACAATGCTATCATTATTCACTTGTACATTCGAGAACTTCGAATTAATGGGCGAGTTGTATATAGCCCTAGGCTATGGAATACACTATAATGTTGACTTCCTAATTATTAAGGATTACTGTTCAGAAGCTGATATATTAATTGTTTGTTAGACTAATATATAGAAGCATGAACTACACGTATGTTGAGACTTAAAAGTATGACCTACAATGTTAAACTGATTATGGATGATTTACGCAATTGTGTTATTTATGATCTAACCAATGCTACAATTGTTCTGCATGTATGCTTGAATCAACTGACTAGATTAATTTGTGAAGAAGCTTGTTTTTCTTACAAAAAACACACACGTGTCTGCTTTGTACATGGGCAGATCAGAGACTCTGAACCTTATGTTTCATTACAAGTCGTTGTAGGAGTTATTATGAAAAACATCACCATCTTTTGAGCATGTTCTTCAATCCTAAAATTTCAGCTACTTAGGAAACCGAAAATTGGCAGCTATATTTTTATGTCTGTAGCATAATCAACAATTAAGTCTAATGTAAATATTGCTAAGCCACAAATATCCAGCCTTCTCTTTTATCCTTATAGTTTCACATGTATCTAGAAGAGCATATTTGATTATCGATACTTCATTTTTTACAACTTTTTAAGTAAAACGTTTACATTTTAAAAAAAATATCTTTTGCTCTTAATCTTTAGTCCTCTATGTCATATGTGGTTGCTCATCCTTACAATGTCCTTATGCTTCGCTGCATCCTGTCCACTTCGACCTTTCTTATAGCAAAATTAAGCTTTGGTACAGAATTGTTACGTATATGCCCATTCCTAGGAAAGGAGTTGGTGAAACAAAACAAAATAGACATTTCCTTGACGAATTTATGGTTGGAATCTCCTGTTGATGTTTGGTATACCATATCACACTACAGCTCTGAGAACAAGAATATGAAGTAAAAAAAAAGCAATTTATGAAAATAAACAAACTTTTAACATTTTCCTTATTTTATTAAACAGGTAATACCGAGGGAGGCTAGAGAATATGGACTCGGGGTTATAATGTACTATGTGGTGGTCTTTTTAAATGCCTTATTATGGCAGTGTTTTTTTCTGGGAGCAATTGGAGTTGTCTTCTGTGCTTCGTCTCTTCTTTCAGCAATCTTAATAGCAGCTGGACTTCCCTTCACTGAAGTCTTAGCGGTTATTTTCTACAAAGAGAGTTTTTCAGCCGAGAAGGGGCTCTCTCTCGTTCTTTCTCTTTGGGGTTTCGTTTCGTACTTCTATGGGGAAATGAAACAAAACAAACTTAAAAAAGAAAGTAGCGAAACGGAGCTACCGCAAATTTCATCGACTCATGATTCTTAGTGGTGCTAGTTTGATGGCTTTAGACTACATTTTCATGCATAATTTTAGATTTCGAAAAGGGACAACTTTATTTGCCAGTTTTTTTAAAGTACGAGTTGTTTAAGAATGAACAAGTTCACACCATTTTCTAATTTTCAAAAGATACATATACAGGAAAAATGCTGTTGTCTTGGTACTAGCCAAAATTTTGAACAATAGACTGGGGATTTATGTCGGTTTTCCCAACAAAGATCGATAATGTACAGTTTTATTTCAAGTTTCAATTTTAGTGTTCTTATGCTTCTCAAGAGTTGCTTTCACTTTTTCCGACAAGAGTTGGACCATGTTATTCTTCCATATTGGTTTGTATTTTCTATATTCGAAGTCTGTATTTGATGTTCAAAATTAAGAGTAAATAGAAAACTATCATCTGGCTGCAACGTTTATGCAAATTATCTGGATGTTTTGAGCTTGAAAAGAGTTGGGTCAGTTAGTTACAATTTGAAACTTCGGGTTAATTTTGATCACAACCAATTTGCAGTTCAAATTCAACCCAGTTTGCAAGCAAAAAAACAGAAACTGAGCTTAAAAAACTGCAATCTAGTAAGGACTACTACTCAGATAGAGAGGTACCCCCCACACCTGTATGATCATATAATACGATAAATACTCACAAAACTGAAATAACACAATCTAGCATAAGTCCTGATGGCACATTATACAGTTATACTTAAGCAAAATGTAACTGTGTGCAGCATTAACAGTAAAAATCAAACCCAGCTTCTATACATAATTCATGTTCCCAAAAGTCTTTCACGTTGAAACCATTTCTGGTTTTGCTACTGCCTGTAAGCTCGCTTTATTATGTTTTTGTTTCATAACTGAAGAATTCTCAATGGAATACACGCAACTTGAGAAACAAGGCAACACCAAGAGTAGGTACCAAAAAGAACACATTTGAGGGAAATTCTGATGATGAAAAACTTGAAAGTTTGGCTAAATATTAAGAAAAGCTTTATACCGAGTGAAGCTCCAGTTTGGAACATCTAGTGTGAGAATCTCCCAAGAACAAAATATTCTCTCTACATACCCTTCCTGTATCTTTTTTTACACCTTCGGTAAGTAAAAAATTAAAAGGAAACATATTCAAGCAGATAGATCCTAGGAACTCATTCGGTACGTACATTTGAATTGACCGATGAGAAAAGACTGGTGAGAGGGCACACGCAAATGATAATCGAAGGAACTATACCATTGTGGTAAAATTTGTTGGATTTAGGAGTATATAAGTATACTGCTTGCAGTTGTGAACCCATGAATGAGAATCAGTTTAAAGCAAGAGAGGGTGAGAACACTAAGTGGCATCGCTGAACCCCTGCCACTGCAAAATGATAATTAGAGCCATTCATGCAATCAAGTTTGAAGTTTGTACCATGATCTTCTTGGTTATCTATGTTATTCGCAAGCTTCTAATTAAAGTGCTACAAATTTGGACCAGGATATGATAAAACTGTCAGATTACAGAAGCGTGTCCTTGTTTGAGATGTATAGGTTCGTCAGCCTGCAGATTTTAACAACAAATCAACCTTTAAACTACATCTGAATGGCTGAAATTTAACAAACACAAACAATGACTTTTTGAACATAGAGAACGTAAAAGAGACGAGTTGTTTAACAACAAATCAACCTTTAAACAATGTTTTGAAATGCAAAAGTATTTTTTTTAGTATTTACACATTGTTTTGATTTTTGAAACACGTTAATCATCGCATTCCATCATCTCTTACAGGCAAATCATCACACCACTAGCATTCATCTCCAGACAAATATATTCCCAAGAAGATCTAATTACAAATTCAACCCCAACCGAGACCTAATTAACCACCCATGAATCATTTAAGCCTCTTAATCACCCTTAAAAAAGGCTCTCCGTCCAGAACTTGTAATTATCCAACAACAAAAATGGTAGTGAAATTTCTAAAATTCCATTTTCAGTAACTTACAAAACTTTCTGTAATTTACAAATACATAGCACTTTTGCAGCCAGAAAATAGAAAGCGAAAAAAAATGAGTGTTAAGACAACTGGTTTAATCGTCTCATCTTTATATCCTCTTAATCATCGCAACAAAAGTACTCTCCAATAATAACTTGCAACTGTCCGACAACAAAAAATAGAATTGAAATTTGCTCAAATCCCACTTTCAGTAACTTACAAAACTTTCTGTAATTTACAAATACATAGCACTTTTGCAGCCAGAAAATAGAAAGCGAAAAAAAACGAGTGTTAAGACAACTGGTTTAATCGTCTCATCTTTATATCCTCTTAATCATCGCAACAAAAGTACTCTCCAATAATAACTTGCAACTGTCCGACAACAAAAAATAGAATTGAAATTTGCTCAAATCCCACTTTCTGTAATTTAATAAAGCACTTTTTCAGACAAAAATGAAATTGGTCTGTCAGACAACTGCTAAATCATCTCAGTCAGACAAGCTAGCTGAGAACGATCCTCTATGGCTATAGATGAGGCCCAGAAACCAGGCTCACAAAGCTGTTAATCACGCTCTGATTTAGCAGTCTTGGTTCATCCACCAGACTTGAGTCACTGTCTCCTTAGTAATCAAGGATACAAAGGTACGATTCCTATAGAACAGATCCTGTTCAAGTAAGGTCGTGCTATGGACACATGACCTATATCTATATATACTGTTTCTATCTTAATTAGCTAATCAATGTGGGATATATGAAAAAACACCTAAGTGGCCAAGTCAAACGAATAGCCTATTGATAAAGTAAAACTCTACTGATACTATCCTTCTTTGGAGATGGAGAATTATAACTGATTGATTCTTCATTAACAGGAGGTGAAAAAAACGATATGATTGAGATTAAAAATGATATAATTGAGGTGTTAATATAGGATAGACCAGGAGTCGATGATCTCCTTCTGAGTTGGTATTACCACTTATTTACTAAGCAGAGATCTCCTGCACTATAGCAATTATTTAAAACAAGATGATAGCATAATTTTGATTTTGCTAAGATGGTTGCAGTTTGAGTACATGCTCGATAAGGATTGTTGAGCTGTGACGTTCAAAGGTCGGATTGAGAGCGATGGAGACGACAAAATAGATAAAGTAAAACTTCAATTATGCGTTTAAAGAACCAACTAGTTTATCCAGTTTAGGATTAGACGAAACGGAAAACCGAATAGATAATAACTCCTCTGGTTTGATCGAATCAAACGGGTGAGTTCCACTATATATGTCAACAGTTGTGTGCGTTTCCGAAGGTAATTCAGGTAAGGAGATATCAAGATACTCGGTCCGTTATAAATGAAAAATATGATAATTTAAGACATCGTTTCCTCTTTGAAGGTCCAGATTTAGCTAAAAGTAACAAAAACTTGTAACGAACATGATAGTTATTGGAAAACTGATGTAGAACAAGAAAGCAACAAAAAACACAAAGTACACCAAAACTCAACTCTCTATTTATAGGTTATGAAGTAAGCCTAGAAAGACTCTAGAGTAATCCAAAACGAAAGCATAGAAAACGTAACAACATTTACAAAGGACATTCTTAAATAGGAAAACCTATATTTATATCTTATGTAGCATATATTGTCTTCTATGTTCATGAAACAACATGTCCTGTTAGTTTCAAGTTTAGTCGGTTTTTACAATCCAAACTAATCTTTTCGGTTGAACATACTTCAATTAAACTAATCTCTATGGCATGGATTATGTGATATGGCCGTTTGTAAGTTGGTCGATTTAAAACAAATGCTCAAAGCCCAAGGTGGGTACTTTCTCATTGAGGCGAGATTAGGACTAAAACAGGTTCATGGCTTGATCAACTAATGAAACTTATTTATGGAAATACTGAGATTGAGAAATTCGAGAATGGGCAAGTGACGTATTGTTTCGAAAGGGCTGTTGTGATGAGGCATGATATGGGGAAAATGGGAAAAAATAAAAAGTTGCAGGTTTTTTTATATTCTGAGGTGTAAGGCTAGGGAGGCTTGTGGGTTAAATGAAAAAGGGGGTTCCTATTATCAGGCTAACTTTGGTGATGAGAAGAGGTTCAATGTCTTTTAAGAATCCAACAAAGGTGAGGGATATATATGTTAAGGAGTAAACTCGGTGTAATTCAATCTGAACTTCTGTTATCAGGTCTCATCTACATGACCTTCTCTGTTGTTTTTCTGGTGAAGTTCTTTGCAGATTAATAGGAGTAATAAAAAGAAAATAGACATTTATCAGACGGAGAGAAATTGGGTGGAGCCAATTTTTCTCCACCGCTTACTAGGGCAGAAAGCAGAAAAGCCAGTTTAATAGTTAAGACTGTCAGAATGCAAAAATAGACAAAAAGGTTAAGTTCAAAACCTACACCTAAAGAAAACAATGGGTTTCAAACTTTCACTAATGTTATTGATCAACCTATTTCTTTCAATGTAAGTCACAAAGTTGGTCTAACTGTTAACAATCACACTTTAACCCAATTCATGTTCTGGTCCAATTTATTAGGAATACCATGCTTTCCCCAAAAAACAAGCTAACAGTAGAACGCGAAAATATGGACCTTAGTTGAAAAAATGTTAGGTACTTGAATAGCGAAAGCCATGAGGACAGTTTATCGTGGTGTGTATAAGGCCCCGAAGTGTTACTCTTTAGATAAATACAGACAGCAGAAAAACACCTTTCTAAAGTAAGAAAATAGCAAAGAAGCAAAGCTTTTAGTCAATTACCTTCAAGTGTCCCAAAATCAATATCTAATAAACTGGACCCATAGATCACTTATTTAACAACAACCTAATAATGCAAAACTTCAAGAACAATCAAACAAGATACTTGGAATTTTACATTTGAAGATGACACAAAATTAAAAAGGCAATTAGAACTTAGAAGTGCCCTAAAGTAGATCCAGCGACAGATGTAACCAACATTGATTGTGGGACGGCTGAAATCCCTGTATCAATTTTTCCTTATTAGCAGACTTAAGTACTAAAATAGGATGCTTTTAGCCCCCACCGAGTTCATAATCTTGGTGAATCACAAAAATATTGAACCCATAATTTTCATGCACCACAATAGCACATCGAAAACAATAAACATAATAATCACTTATAATGATGATGTGGCATTTGACTGGTACAGGTGGGAGTGATGACCAACACCGATATCGTGGTTTTGCCACATGGCGCTCACTTAGCAGTGTGATGGAGTTTTTCCGAAAAGGGTGGCTTGAACTAGCGGGAATTGGCCAATACGCCCACCTCTGGTTGGCAAACATCTCCGGAATGAAACATGAGGGTGGATGGTGGGACCCGGTTGGTGACCGTTGCCCCAACACTAAAGATGAGCTGAAATGTTTCTTATTCCATAAAGACGGACGAGTTGGTCATAACGAGACTTATTTTGCTGAGTGGGCGAATAAAGTTCTCATTCAACCAAGTATACGCAAGAAGGAACAACATGCTACAAATGGTTGTGCATGCAAATTAATAACAGAAATAACAATGTTTCTTATCAACACTTCCCAGGATTGAAAGGGCTGAAAGTTTTAAACTTCAAATGTTATGATAGTCTTACCTGTAAACTGGAAAATCAAAGTCCATACAGTCATCTAGAAGCTCGTTCCCCTTTCAATAATCGCCGATAGAAAGGGGCAACTTCGTGACTTTTTTTTATAATGTATTTCTCGTTTCCCTATTTCTAATTCCTGCTCCGGTTATTCTACATATGAATATTAGATTTTTTTTCATCTATCATGTTTCACCTTTCCATTTACATATCACTTCCTGATTCCGTATCACATAATTGCAACTAAATCCAAACACTGAGATGACTTTTTCCATAACCTATATATAATATCTTTTTCTGAAAGGAAGGATATCAAAGCATATGATTCAACTCAGAACCCAAATTCTCAACTAGAACGTGCAAGGTTCAAGTCTTATAAAGGAGTAGGCGTGATAGCCTTTGATCCTCTTTTAAAGAAGAAAATATAAGATTTCAAACGAATACTTGACTGGTTCTCAAAATCTTAGTAACCTCTCCCTTTGTCATAATCACCAACAATTATGAAGAAAACAATTCCCGTTATTGGTCTCTGCACTAGTAAAAATACTACATCATATATAAACAACACTTGCAGTGAACCATAATGAAACTCGAACACACAAAATTGTTCACAATCGAGACCAATCTTATGCACAAAATAGACAGAGTAGTGTACATTCTAAAGATAATATAAGGAAGAAAGTCAAAAGCACCATAACAGAAGTTTATATGTAAGTTAGCATTAAAAAGAAACTAAATCTCTTAGAAAGGATTTTTATATCACTTTATCATGTTGTTTCACCAAGCTTATAAGGTATCTTCATCTTCGTGAAATTTTCGTCAAGAAGTAGATCACTGTAAAACAGATGAGAGCAAAAAGAACCACATGAACAACGTGGTTGGCTCCATGCTGAACAATACTCTTATTTAGTCTCCTCATGTTGTGCTTCACCCCTGCTTGAGCTTTCATCAGCGTATTTTGCTGCAATTAAACAAGATGGCAAATATTATCTTCATTTTTTTTCTTTTGAAATTAATGACTTGCTTTCCCTATAAAAACGGGAAGAAAGATGGATCTACACAACCTCCCTAAGCAGAGAAGTGGAGTACTGCAAGCGAAAAAATATACCACTAATTTGTAACAGTCGGTATGAAAGATTCTCCATTGCCCTTCTTTCTCACCATCACAGAATTGGAAGAAAAAAAAAACGATATCGTTCTGAGTTTTTGAAAAAACCATAAGAACGAAGAAGAAACAGTTTATATGATTGACTATCCTGTCACCAGCCTAAAATAAATCGTCTCTATTAGGTTCCCAGTTCAACTACAGTAGAAGAATGTAATACCTATTCCCACTTGTTTAGAGTTTCCACTCTCAATGTCATTGCAAAGTTATACTTCAAATCATTTTCAACAACTTTCGAATTTATAACAAGATCTAACTTTGTAAAATTAAGTGGTACTTTTCAGCTTTTAAAGCCCTATACTCGCACTAGTCCCTCTGTTCCAGTTTAAAGAACTCCTACCAAAGTTGTCGAAAATCAAATTTTCAAAAGTTAATCATATAGTTCAAATGTTAAACTATGTAACTTTTGAAAATTTTCATCTCGGCAATTTCACTACAAGTTATTGGCGGGTCAAAATTGCACGTCATTTCATAGAGTACAATTAAATAGGAACGGAGGGAGTACTTTAATTTCGGCATTAATCTGAAACTTTTAATAAAACTTCCTGTGAACTACATTTTTATATACTATCAAATTAAACTACTTTTCTACATTTATGTTATGAATTAAAGAACCAAATGAACTTGCAGCGTTAATATTTTGAGGTAAGCCACTACACAACACGCATGGCCACACTACATATCCACCAACCAATACAGCCAACCCATAATTGCTAACTGAAATAAGAGAACTAGTATTAAAACAAAGAATTAAAGTTGCATACCAAGTCATTGAGAAACTCATTCTGGAACTTTGCCTCTGTTCCTATCTCTTGAGCTACCTGAAAAACCACATTTCAAACAATCTCAAGAGTCAAAACACAAACAACCAATTGATAACAAGGCAAACAAATACTCACTATGGCTTAATAATCCCAAGATTATAGATCAGAGGATGTATAACTAATGAAAGAGAAGAAATAAGAGGCTTTAAGCTTGCACTTCTAATAAAATGCTTAAAAACTGCAAAAGATGGAATGTTTCTTTTCTTTTTTGCTAAAAAAAGGTTTCAAGATGTGTTGACAATTTTGTTGTTGTTAAAGGATATATTTGAACATCTCCATCCTGAATACTTATGCACAAACTGTAGTTTAAGCCTCGCCTACTTGAACTTAAATTAATGAAGCATAAAATCGAGGTTCTAGAGTAGCAAGTTACCAACTGTTGAGCACTCTAGTTCAAAGTGGAATCCTTTATCAACATTGTCAATTTGGCAATGTGCCTATGATATAGCACCAAGGAATATTGTCCGCCAGCATACATAATCTCACATTCTCACAGAAACACGATTTACAGTTATGTGCGGAATTGTGGGAAATTGAAATGGCTAAAGGTATCCACCTAATAGCCATCTTCCTATGGTACTATTTGATACTTCATCGCACAATGGCTCATTACATCGTATAGACTCGCGATTCTATTATGAAGTTGATTACCAATTTCAGGAAAAAAGTAACCAAAGTTCAGGAAATATT
Organism: Primula veris; assembly: GCA_963682055.1. Lineage (NCBI taxonomy): Eukaryota > Viridiplantae > Streptophyta > Magnoliopsida > Ericales > Primulaceae > Primula > Primula veris. The sequence continues at coordinate 20,784,329 of OY821743.1, read as the reverse complement.
ACAAAAGAACGTACATTTTTTAGCATTTTGACTTGATTATGTAGCCCAGTGATCTCATTGTCCAGGTCCCCGTGCATTGGATCGATCCGCAATTGAATTTCATCGGAATGAGCCCCCTGCCTTGTGCTTAGCCCATCTCTGATTCCCACAAATAGGTTAGCAATCTTTAAGCAATACGATTATCATCTTTTCTATCAGTAAATATAATATAATCATGAAGTAGTGCTAGGCATACATATCCTACTTGGCACTCATTCATCCACTTGAAAAGAACACCAAGTAAATGTCTCAAAATCGTAGAACTTCTATTCTCAGTTCTCATATCAATAAGTACAAACACAATCAATATATCCTAGCATTTTTCAGCTATAAATATGAACAATACAAGCAAAGTTACTCACATACGTAGTTTAGTGGGCAAATGATAACCCACTTATTTAGATGAAAAAGACCACTCATAAAATGTCTAGTTTCAGAACTGCCACACAAAGATGCAGAATATCTATTCGTACAACAATATGTACATACATAATTTAGTTGGCAACAATCATCCATTCGATTAGTCATTTAGAAAGAAAACAAAATTGCATCACTAAACTGGACTGAATTTAGTCATTGACTGGATTTTCTTACTTCGTGTGGGGGGAAAATTGGGCAATCTTTTCGGACAGAGAGTATATAACTGTTATTATTAGTTCTTATGGATATACATAATAACATACAAAAACAATGAGAAATAAAGAGAACAATAAGCTTACGAATTACGTATGTACAAAATGTATGAGAAAACACAATTATGTGTTGGGAAAATAGCAAAAAAAATACGACGCCGGGTACTTTACTGGGTGCTCGGTCATCCTTGTAAAGAGGTACATATACCAAGTATAGCTGACCAGATATACTATCATAACAGTAATATATCTGTTTAACATATATAGCATATCAAGGCATATAAGTAAAAGAAACACCTTTTTTCTAAAATTCCATAGTAAGTTGCTCGCTATGTAGAACGGATACTTTTTTCTTTCTTTTTTTTAGTATCGGATTCAAATACGATCCCATACGGGAAATATATCTGATACGTGATTTAGAGTATCGTTGACTATTTTGAGGTTTGACCAATCTCGATACGTTTTGGATACGGCAGGGTGAAAATGATATTGATTAAAAAAATGGGGGGGGGGGGGGGGGGGATGTTAAAATACAGAAAGATCTCTTCGTATGCCCATTCGACGTGATTATCAATATTGAAACTGAGACAACCATCACTATCTCCATGTCTGGGATGTATTTGCATAATTACAGAACCTGGTATTTTTTGACATGGCATGTGAGTGTGGATTTCTTCACGAAATCTTGAAGAGTTCTTATCTGTAAAAGGAGTCGTATTGATGGTTGTGTTTTCAAATATCTGGTAGTTCTCATGTTCTGAATACCCCTGCTCTACGTCGAAGCTCAAGCCTTCAACTTGGTTCTCCTTCTCGAAGTTTTTATAAAGGAAATTGCATCTATTAACAGGACATCATATCTTACATTTTGTATCGTCTGCGTTTTCTTGACATACTGTTTTCTGGTCACTATTTTGCTCTTCTGGACCAACCTTCATATTAGTCGAGATGGCACTAGTTTCCTCTAGGTTCATTTCAGAAACTAATTGTTCACATAACATCTGAATTTCTAACCCCATTTGGTTAATTTGCACATTAACGTGCTCTGGTTGCACCACAGAAGTGGTCTCACTGTCATAATCAAGCTCCCAAGGATATCGACATGGTGGGGTGACTTGGTGTGTTGGGTGATCCCGATAAATTTCATCTGGGTATTGAGGAGTTATAGGTTGAGTTAAGGGGGCGTTATATCCAGGTAAGGGACAAGCTTGCGAGGAACTGGAATAGGTTATAGTGTGAGGGTACAGGTTTGGAGGTAATTGTGAAGAAAATTGGGTTTGTAATGTAGATAAAAGCGACATGTGGTGTGGGTCATATGAGAGGAATTGCTGTGAACATGGTGGCACAGGGGAATGGTTATTTGTGCAATTGGATTGAAGTTGAGTGTGTGCGTGTAGATATGTGTCCGGCAATGGTGGGGGTGGTGAAATTGTAGTCAAAGTATAAGGTGAATGTGGATAGTATGTTGCTAGTGTTGGTGAAAGGTTATGCAATATAGGTTGTGAATAAGAATGAGAGTCTTGTGATGGTGTGTAAATCTGTAATGGTGGTGGCGAGTGCTGTGATATTGGTTGGTTGTTGTATTGTGCAAAGTGGTCTGAGTAGGGTTGCGTGTTTGGCTGGTTGTTAAAGTGGTGTTGTGGTGGCGAGAAATGATGCTCGTGATCAGAAAATGGAGGGTTATATGAGTACGGTGGTGTAGGTGCTTCATCAAGTGGCCTCGGTGGTGGTGAGACACCAAAAGCCAGTATATAAGAGTAAGGGGAATACGCTGTCACTTCGTTTCTTGGTGGAAGTTGGGGTAGTTGTGTGTGCGGCATTGTATCGAACACTTGGTGGTTCAAATTCTGTCGCATACTCTTTTTAAACCTTTCCCCCCAAGTCGATGCCATCTCGGACTGAAACGAAACGGAAAACATGATTCCGAAGAGGATCGGTAGCTCTGATACCACTTGTAAAGAAGCACAACCCAAATAGACCGCAACTCAAGACTAATTTTTGGGACAGATTTTCTGGGGGCCATATTTATAAAGAGTAACGATTACAAGAAAATAAGCTGAAAATAACTGCAGAAATTAAAGGATAAAATTAAACATATTCTTCTTCTCCTTCCCTCCTGAGACATGTTATCTTACTGGGCTGTGTGAAAGTTTCCAATAATTGCATAACTGACACCCCCCCCCCCCCCCCCCCCCCCCCCCCCCCACACACACACACACACACACACCCTCCCTTTATACACAGCACTGCAGTAAACACCCATAGCTTATGATAATTGACATTTAACTGCTCAAGACACTCTCAATCGGGTTCATTACAGGGTCACACGTGTAAGAAAGGGATAAAACGTGCTCGTAAACAGAGAAGGAACCAGGTGGAGGCAGTCCCTCCACCCCCCCCCCCCCCCCCCCCCCCCCCCGGCTACACATTTTGGAAAAAATTGATGAAAAAGTAATTTTTTTTATATATATTTTGACCAAAATCTTCAAAATTAGCTTCCCCCATGGAAAAAAATTATATAGAAAATCGATCCCTCCCATTTCAACTTCCTGGTTCCGTCACTGCTCGTAAATAAGTGACTTTTCACTAGCATATCTAGTCAGCTACCTACCCACTTATCGGCTGAAGAAAAATTCCTTATCCAAACAAAAAAAAACTTCCCTTTTGCCCCTAATACAAAGGTCAAGAGTAAGCCATCCTATTATTTAACATATCTCAATCATATATACCTAGCATATCACTAATCAGTACATGTACTCAGGTACAATATATGCATAGAAACGCAATAAGTTTGCAAATAATCTCGTTCGCGCATACCTACTTACAACTTCCCATTAATTAGCCCGCTTTTTTATTTGTTCTACCACTATAGTCACATATTTATGAATAACCCAAACTAAAAAAAGTCAATTTCCCAGTTCCGTCACTGGTCGTAAATATGTGATTTTTCATTAGCATATCTACTCAGCTATCTACCCACTTATCGGATCACTGTTTTAAAAATCGGCTGAGGTGGCCGCCTAGGCGCTAGGCGGTGCCTCGCCGCCCCGACTTTTGCTAGGCATTTTTAAATAATTCTTAAATTCGGTTAACCCAAATTCTAATGGGTCAAAATGTTAGAATAGGTTAAAATAAGTTAAAATAGATTAGAAAAAATATATATAGAGCAATAAAATAAAGTAAAACATATCTTAAACCTATTTTTTTTTTCGTAGCCTCTGCAGGTATACGACGAGTCTGAAGATGATTAGGCTTTTAAACTAATACCAATGTTTTGTTTTGATATCTTGTTGATTTTGAATTATATTTGCATTTTCTTTTTAAGTTGGTGTTTGAGACACTTTAATGACATTTTTTTGCTTATGTTAAACTGCTCGAACATCATTATCATAATATTTATTGCTTTGCTATGGTATGGTATATCGTTAAGCTAATAGACTTTAAATACTTGATTTAACATGATAATACTATTTACAACATGTATGTTGCATGAAAATCCAAGGAAAACATGTAAAAACATTCAAAAGTCATTTTCCCGCCTAGGCGGCTACGCGGCACCTCTCAGCCTCATCCATGCCTAGCGCTTTTTGAAACCTTGTATCGGATAAAGAAAAATTCCTTATCCAAACAAAACAAAAAAGCTCTTTTTATGCCTAATACAAAAGTCAAGAGTAAACCATCCTACTATTTAACATATCTCAATCATATATACTTAGCATATCACTAATCAGTACATGTACCCAGGTACAATATATGCATAGAAACGCACTAAATTTGCGATTAATCTCGTTCGCGCAATTAGCCAGTTTTTATATGTTTTACAGTTATAGTCACATATTTACAAATAACCCAAAATAAATAAATAAATGTCAATTTCCCAAGAATTATCCCATTTTACACAAATTTCACAATTACTAATAAAGTCAATTCACCAATTCGTAAACTACTTTTCAAAAAAGTGATAAAAAAAATACTCAAAAAAGGTGACGAACGCACTAAAAAAAAAGTATACCGCTAAAACTTCAAATATTTTATAAGAATCCAAATAAGATTAAATGAAATGAAATAATAATAGATTAAAAGGGAAGAAATATTAGTTACCTTGATCTATACGGAGCTGCACCGTAGTAGTCACCGCTTTTGTACGGATTCGACGACATCTTTAGAGAGAGAAAGCGATATATAGAGAGAGAGAGAGATTATAGATATATATATAATTTTGACCCGAATGTGTTTCCTTAGCCTGCTAAACGAACCCGAATTGAATTTGATTTAATGGAAAATTATCAAATTAGTATTTGAGGACTGTTTTAGAAACTATTTAGGTTTTAGGGAACAAACTTTCGAATATTAGGTTTTATTGTTCCGGTTTATTTTGGAAGAATGTTGACAAGTGATCCAAATATGTTTTTGTTCACATGGGCCTCGTTTGATTGTAGTATAAACGAGTGGGATTGGATTATCAATGATTCACAAATGATGTGTTTGGTATGCACTATTAACATGAGACTTGTAATTCTGATCGGATTTTAAAGTCATGGGTTGTGTACAGACATTAAATATTTGATGCAGACATTAACCGCATGTCTGACATGCGGTTTAGCTCTGTACCAAATATCTGTATTAATTTTTGTGTCAATCTTGTTGGAGAATTTTTTTTAAGTGAAACCTTGTATATATCCGAAAATTCTATCCGATGACATGAAACGATCCTAGTTACTTTTTTTGAACACGTGTCAAAAAAATTATAGTCGGGATAACTATTATCTTCTTCCTCCGAATAACCGGACATACGCATATGTTCGCCCCAAGATTGAAAATTATATTCCATATTAAAAACTAACCTTATAATACAAAAAATAAGAAATGTTTTAAATAATTTTTATATAAGTATATAATAGATATTGGTGAGTTTACGTCCTCAATTCATCCTCCTTTTATAGGAGATGATTTTGAATGGATTCGTACCGACTTCAATTAATTTCAATATAAAATCACGGATAACGTATTTTATTTTATTCTTTTTTTTCAAAAAATATATATAAATAAAATAGTGGGCCAGCTATACCCCAAATCGCAGTTCAGTGTTGCGTTTAATACATAAACACTATGTGCATCCATTAAATACTCTGTATGAATCACAATATTATGGGTCCCAGCTATACCTAAAACGCAGTACTCTGTTGCGGTTATGATCTGTATCCATTAAATAGTATCTACATGAATCACAAGACGATTTTAAATCTCACTAAACCCATCATTTGAAATACCATGTGTGAGATGGTATTACATGTAATTTCAACTCAATACTAAATATTGGCAAAGATAGCCTTATTATTATACATTATTTTATTATAATAAGTCAACCCAAGTTAAATGAGTCTGTCCAATTTAGTTACTTTTTTTCCAAAAATACCTCTAGACCTTTATATTAATTATAATAATATCATACTCCCATAAAAATATAAAAACTAAAAACTAATAAAACTATATATTTATCCCTCTTTAACAAATAATTTTTTTTAAATCTTAAACTATATTTTTTTTATTATCCATATATTTAATTTTATCATAACTATACATATTTTTTATATTTTTATTGCATTATGCGCCGCACACGCGGGCAATATACTAATATGTATATATATATATATACATATAAAATTATATATATACAAACATAGGAAAGTATATCGACACATAAAAAAACACATTATGTTTACATTTTTAATCATAACCATCTATTTAGTTTTTTTTCAATGACCAAGATTATCTAAAATAAAGAAACCATCACAACCCTTAAAAACATATGTAATGAATGGTGCATCATTTTAATTATATGACTCATTTACCTTAAATATGAGGAGATTGTTCTAAAATTGTACATACATCAGTTTTCTTATCAATTATAATTAAAATAATAATTTCTCTCTCTTATTTTTTTTCTTATTCTCTCTACTTTATTTGTACTTTTCACATATAAATTAATAAAAGGGGAAATTCCATATAAATACCTCTTACCAACTTATATTCCTTCTAGATATCATAATAATTTCATATTACTCATCACTTTTTAATTATTTAGTTTATTTACTAAATGGTTATACAAACCAAAATATAATATACATATTTTATCTCTCTACAACCCTAAAAAAAATAGTTTTAAATTACAACGAAATTCTATAAAACCAAAAAAAATCACAAAAAAATGAAAAAAAATCACAAAAATTATAAAAAATCATAAAAAAGCATAAAAAAGCATAAAAAATCATAAAAAATTATAAAAAATCATAAAAAATCACAAAAAATTATAAAAAATCACAAAAAATCACAAAATTATAAAAAATCACAAAAACTTATAAAAAATCACAAAAAATTATAAAAATTATAAAAAAAATCAAAAAATAAAAAAATGAAAAAAAATCACAAGACATTATAAAAAAAATAACAAAAATAACAAAAATAAAAAGAATTATAAAAAAAATGAAAATATCATAAACTTTTTAAAAAATTACAAAAAATATATAAAAAAAAATTCAATATAACTCTTTTTATACCGAAAATTGAAATTTTTTTATATAAAAAAATGGTTTTTCCATGAAAATGTGCATTTTTTTAATCTAAATGAGCTAAAAGTGCATCTAGTTCAGTCAAAAATACATATAGTTCAGTCAAAAGCGTATATAGTTTAATAAAAGAGCATATAGTTCAGTCAAAAGTGTATATAGTTAGTCAAAAATGCATAAAATTGAGTCGAAATTGCATTCAATTCAGCTGAAAGTACATCTAGTTCCGTTGAAAGTGAATACAATTCAGTCGAAAGTAAATATAGTTCAATAAAAGTGAGTATGCATATAGTTCAGCTAAAAGTGTATCTGGTACAGGTGAAAATACATCTGGTTCAACTTAAAGTGCATCTAATCTAGTGGAAAGTACATATAGTTAAGTCAAAAGTGCATATAGTTCTGTTAAAAATGCATCTGATTCAACTAAAAGTGCATATGGTTCAACTGAAATTGCATATGGTTCAACTAAAAGTGCATATGGTTCAGCTGAAAGTGCATCTGGTTCAGCTGAAAGTGCATATGGTTCAGACAAAAGTACATCTAGTTCAATAAAAGTGCATATCGTTCTGTAAAACCTGCATCTGGTTCAACTAAAAGTGCATCTGGTTCAACTAAAAGTACATCTGGTTCAGCTGAAAGTGCATATAGTTCAGCTAAAAGTGTATCTGGTTCAGTCGAAAGTGCATCTAGTACGGTCGAAATTGCATAAAGTTCAATAAAATTGATTTTTTGTGATTTTTTCATTTTTTTTTTAAATTTTGTGATTATTTTATTTTATTTTTATAATTTTTTTTGTAATTTTTTAAAAATTTTATGATTTTTTGTGATTTTGTGGTTTTTTTTAAATTTTTTGTGATTTTTTTTCTCTGTGTTTTTTTTATTTTTTTTTCATTTTTTGTGATTTTTTGTAAAAAATCATTTTTTTGTTTGATTTTTTTCATTTTTATATTTTTTGTTATTTTTTTTAATTTTTACATTTTTTTGTTATTTTTTTTCATTTATTTTGAGATTTTTTTCATTTTATATAATTTTATGTGTTTTTTTTCCAATTTCTGTGAAATATGTGTACGGCGTTTTGGTAAATAAAGTAAATAATTAAAAAAATGGTATTTATAGTGAATATGAACTTATGGAGGTAGTTAGGAGTAATATAAGTTCAAAAGTGGTACTTATTGGATATTATTTGTTAATAAAATAACAAAACTATATAAATATGAGTTGTATAGTTTTGATAGAGAAATTAATAAAAAAGCTGATAATTTGTATAAACCACAACGTTTACTTATAAGTTGTAAAAGTGTACTTTTTACTTTAAATAAGAAAAAACTTGTACGTTATTTAATGTGCTTACTCTATTAAATTAATTTGGCTTAAAAAAAATTGATAGAAGTATATTAAAATATAGTAATATTTAGTAACGATAATAAATTTGATAGGAAAACTGAAAAATGTATAAAGTTAAATTATTACCCTAAAAATATAAAAATGATGCTAATTAACTTAAATATAAGGAAAAGTGCAAGAAAACTGGTGCGGTTGCTCTTACGATTAAAATGTAAACATAGTGTATTTTTTTTATGTGTCGATATATCCTTACCGTACAAACATATATATATATACATTATTTTAATAAATTATTTATGCATATATTTATATTATACGTATATATATACAAATTATATTTACATACATATATATATATATATATTTACATATATATATATATAAATTATATTTACATACATATATATATATATATATTTACATACATATATATATATATATATTATTTACATATGCATACAAATAATATAATATATATATATATATATTATATATTATATATATATATATATATTATATTTACATATGTATATAAATAATATTAATATATATGCATATAAATAATATTATATATACATATATTAATAATATTATACACATATATTATTTTAATAAATTATTTATGCATATATTTATATTATTTAATATATGTATTATCTATACATATTTATTACTTACATATCCATATAAATAATACTAAATATATGCATATAAATAATACTAAATATATGTATATAAATAATATTAAATATATATTACATGTGATACATTTAAATTTGATGAGAGGAACGAAAGAAGGATAAAGTTGTAAATTTCAAAAATAGTCCAGTTACATATTTTTTTAAACAAACAACCGATGGGATTAGTTGTCAGTATTAGAAATACTATCATCATTTGTAATACCATTGTAATCCCAACGGATTTATAGTCCCGGGATTAGTAAACCCGCAACCAAACGAGGCCTTAGAGTCTTACGCTAAGCCGTGGAGGCTTACGCTAAAACGTATAGGCTTATGATAAGCCATAGATATTTTAGCTAAAACGTAGAAACTTATGATAAGTCGTAGAGGCTTACGCTAACTAATAGAGTATTTTGCTTAGACGTAGAGCGGTAGAGGCTTATGCTAAGTCGTATAGGCTTAGACTAAACCGTAAAGGTTTACGCTAACTCGTAGAGGCTTATGCTAATTTCCAATCATTTTCACTTTCTGAAATTGATTCAATTTCATGTCAACTTTACCTTCAGAAAAAATGCCGCCACCATCACCAAATATGTTTGGTGACTTCGGCATGAATGTGGTGGCAAGGTCGTGGTGGTGGGTGGCCTCTGACGGTCTCGTGGTGGCATGTGGTGGAGCATGTGGATGTGGTTTGATGAGTATTGGGGAAGATGAAAGTTAGAGCAACAACAGTATTTCGATGCGGAATATGAAGGGTTTGGTATGTAATAATGGTGGTTTCATATAACTTTCATAATGGTCCAAGCATATCTTTAGATGTGACACTTTAAACAAACCTGTTAAACTGTTAAAAATGACACTTAAGTACAATTTTAAAACTTCAAATAATTGTAAAAATCGACTCGGGTGTACAATTGAGACTATTCTTTTAAATCGTGTATTTCTTTATGAGTATATCCAACTCAACTATATCGTGTATTTCGATAATGTTAGTGTGATAAAGAGCAGGTCACTGCTTTGAATCAAATGAATGTTTTCGATCTTTTGTCATAAAAATTGATTCAGGTGCCGGATTAAGATAGAAAAAAATTATTATGTATCTTTCACAGATCTATCTAAACCCATTTACATGGTCTAGACATTGCTTGTGTGAAAAACAGCATGACGATATTTTGCATTAAAGAAGTGTTCTCGTTCTTTTGGTCATAAAAATTGACTCAGATGTCCGGTTGAGATTTTTAATTTAAACATGACTAGATACTCCCATCTGTTGTTTCAATACTTATTCAAAAATAATTTATTTGTTTATAAAAATTAACAGTTTTGTCTAAAGTATGTTTAGAAAATTTATTGACATCTTCTCTATCTCTACAATCTCTATGTAATTTGTATTGTTTTGGATGCTTATTACTGTACTTTCTCAAATTCCAATGATAATCCATGTTCAAATTAAGATTCATTGCTATGATTTTAATTAATTTTGGCTCTCTGGTTTTTAAAAGTTTATAAGGTGTTTGTATAATGTACAAAGTAACGACCTGTGTACTTATATATTTCATCTTATGCCGGTATAAAGTATGAACATTAGAAATATATATGTTCAGACGACGGTGCAAGGGCTGACCTTGGCTACGAGTATGAGGCCGGCTGGCTTCGGATCTCACTGATTTCATTGTCTGGAATAGTTTTTGAAGAATTAGTTTTCGAATAGAGTATATTCTACAACTTAATTCCTTCGAAAAGTATGCCACCAAATGGCTTCCGCAAATATTTTCAGAAGTTGTCTTCTATATTTACTACTGGGCTCAACGGCCGAATTGATATATGATAGAATTGTGATTGTGTTTATATAGCTTCTTGTGAGATAGGATTTCGATGAATTTAATTGTGTGTGTCAAAAATTGGTGTTTCTTCTTTACCTGATTAATCGCGTATGTGACTTGGTAATTTCAGTTTACAAATCAGCCTTGAGTTTCTAGATTTGTGTATGCATATGTATATATATGTGCTTTCTGAAAGAGTAGGTTTATTTAGGTGCATTAACAAATATAGTTTCTCTAACCTTTTTTATTTTTTGGTTTTTTTGTAATCAAATAGTTTCTCCAACCTATTTGTTACGGGTTTTAAACTTTTGATCTCATGGACCGGCTTTATACAGTTTTCAATATATGCCAATTATTTGAATCAGTTTTCTATGTTTCAAAACAGGCATGTCACTAAGAAGTCTGATACAAGTTCTGAATTGTTTATTTGAGTTGCCTCACTTGTGATTGTTATCCTATTGAGCTAGATTTTAAAATCAAACAGCCAAAAATTTAGGAGCCTTGTAATATGGAATAAATTCTGTAGCCAAAGAACAAATTTCAGGAGTCATCTTGTGCAAACTAAGACAACGTTTGATTGCAACTTCGTGTATGTATATATAGTTGTAATATGTTGGTTTGAATTTTGTTTTAAATGGTTTTATACGGTGAGCTCGCCTGCTTCTCCTTAAGCCAAAGAGACGGCTCCACCTTTTATTTTCCTTAACGATGAAAAATAGAGCTATATATTGTAATTACATATTGCTACAGCTGATATAAATTTGTTCTCTTACAGCTTTTTTAGCTTGGTCTATTCTCAATTGTATTATATTTATGTCTCTCTTTGTTTTTCTAGGTTATTTTTACTAAGTTCAAGGCGTACGACGATTACACGTAACCTATTTGGATGTAGTACCTGATATGGTTGCGTACATCAACACCCATGCACCACCCGAAGGACAAGGTTAAAAAAAAACAATGTGACCATGAGAATGGTGTGGTGAAGCCACTGTAAAATAATGCTTGATTTAGTTAAAATTAAAAACTGTCACAAATTTAAAAAGTTATCACAAATCTGTCACTAATTGACTAAACTGTCGCAAAACCGTCACAAAAAACGTCGTTAATAAGCTCGTAACAAAAAATACCGTCACTAATCCCGTCGCTATTTGAGTATTTTTTTGTAGTGAGCCGTGAAGCTCCCCGACAGCATGCCACTCCACAATGGCTTACTATCCGCCGAAAGTTAATTTTAATAGAAAACGTCGTCAAAATCACACAAGCACATGTAATGTATAAATTTTGTTGTATGTTTTTATGAAACTTGTAATTTTGTGTAAAATATTTAAACCGTTCGGTTTGTTTCATTTTGCTACCTTCTGTATTAGAAGGCACAGAGCCAACTTCTGTAATTAAGCTCGTATTCTATAGATACACTAACTTGTAAACTATAAAGAGCAAAATCCATCTCAAACCTATAGAACTTGTCTCTACACACAATTTTGTATTAAACCATACTATATGAAACATATAACTCGCATAGAAAAAGGATATCAGCTGGTACGATAACGTCAAAAACAATTACCATCCATTATGCGGTATTACCATAAACAAAGTACCCCGTGCCTTGCGTGGGGCCGGCTCCAGGAATACATAACCGCAACACACGAACAACCACCTCCAAAACCATCCGCGGATCTCATAGAATCCAATCCACCCCACAAGCACATAACCACAACACTCACGATTAGCCGACACCTTCATGCAAAACTAACCCCGTGCGCAAGGTGCACTAGTATTATAAAAGCGGCTTCAAGTAGCCAGCTCATGGACGTTTTCATCATGACTAATTACAATGATGGTGCATGTAGATTTTATGGAGTTTAACATGGATATATATTATTTCAAATCTAACAATTTTGGTCCGAGAAGATTAAGTATAAAGAGTAGTGTATACTTCTTGTGGTTGATTTGCCTCTATAGTTTTTAATCAAATCTTACCTTTCCATACAGATTTAATAATGTGGTTGTTAAAGACAAGAATAAGTGACATGTTTGATCTTTATGTTTGTTCAAAATTAGGAAAACACATGTAAATGAGTAAGTTTCTATATTTTTAGAAAGAGATAGAGATGCAATGTTAAAAATGAATGATTAAAGCGTCCTATGGGTGAAGATTAGGATGTGTTTGATTCTCCTCAATAATTCTATTTGAATTTTTTGGAACTCAGGCTTTTTATTTTCATTGTCACTTACGACAAGCTATTTACATACTTGTGTATCTATGTATACTATAGTCTCGTTTGGTTGCGGAACTATTAATCCCGAGATTAACAATCCCATCCGGATATGTGTGGGTTTTGAAATGATTGTCGGATTATTAGTCTCGGCACTAATAATACTACATCCCCATGACATTCCAAATACATCCAATTTGGGTCATTTGAAGTTCCGACATCATTTATAGTCCCGAGCTATATTGCTCAACCAAACACAGGTTTTGTGTACCCCACGTTATTTAAAGTTTAATCCCATTACCAAATGAGACAACCAAACAAGACCATGTTTATGCTATAAGCCTATGACTCATAATTTCTATGACCTCTTAAGTTTGAGTTGAATGTTTATTTTTTCACAAGAGCTTAAATAATTTGTAACTAATTTTGGTATTATAATCAGCACCTTAATGTTCTCGAGATTTCATTATATGCTCATATTTCAGTTTGCCTACCATAATGGAAAATGACGATAGTTCAAGTAGTATTTCTTTTGAAAAGTTTATCCTGTTACACTATTCCGATTGAATTGTAGTTTTTGCGATGAGACCGGATTGAAAAGTTTCTATAAGGCACATCGGTCCTAACATTCAACTATGTACCTGCTATGTACGTGAAGTGGTTGTAGGATAGATTCCGTCGACAGCAGTGAAGCTAGCTACTTGTCATTTTTTTTTCTTCCAAAAAGACTAATTCTACGTTTACAACGAAAAGAAACACCAAAATGATTGCTAGCCTTGCTAATGTTTATAAAAAAAAGTCTAATTTGAATGCATTTCCATCTTTAAGCTAAATAAAATACTCCACCAAGCTGGTGTAGCCAATGTGGTTCACGAACATTTCTTCAACACCACCCAGCCAACGAAATTTTGAAATAAAAGTAAAATTAATTAACATGAATTTCATGGCTGTCTCATTTTTCTTCTAAAACATGTGCAATTAAATATGTGAGGGTTGAATTAAATGCTATCTTGAACCGTTCCCATGGAATATGATATAGATCATTCTATTCAGTAAAGATATTAAAAATTGCAACCCAATTTCCAAGTTTCCACTCACATAGATCGTGACATCGTGTGGTATATTAAAACTCAAATCAAGGTCTATTTTTTTTTATATTGAACCATCAAATTCTCGCTACCAGTATTTTATTTTTCGTTTACAGCTATACTGAAGAATAATTTCGTTCATCCCGTCCACAAACTTGAATTGAGAATCAGGGGCACAATAGCTTATCAATATTCATGCAAACACGTTAATATAAAAGGTAGTTTATAAACAATTATAGTTAAACCGATGGTAAATAGAGCGTTGTTAAATTTAGTAACAGTATATCAACACAACGTTTTGACGGTAAATTAACTTTTTTTTGCAGTTAATCACTATAAAAAAATGTTAGGTTACCATCAAGGCGTCTGTTGCTAAAAACTGATGGTAAAGTGGATGTCGCTAAATTTAGAAACAGTCTAGCAACTATTTTTGTTGCTAAAATTTAGCGACACTCAATTTATTAATAGTTTTAAAAAAATAAAATGTTGTTATCTTAACTTTTTATTGTAGTGAATATAAGAAGTTCAGTTTTTATAATAATCAATTAGATCCCTATATGGTCATGTTTGTTTGTAGAATAGTATAAAAGAGTATAATTTAAACTAAATATTATTAGTAGAATAGATAATACCACTGGAATAGATAATACCACCATATAATTAAGTGATATTAGTTAAATCATATTATTAGCATAAAATTTAATATAATTAGTACTATATTACATTTTATAAAATATCAAAAGTAATTTGTGTAAACAAATAAAGTATATCGTGGATCTCACAATACTAATAATACTATACCAACTCTTGACCCCAAATCATTATCATATCATACTTCATACTATTAATATAAGCAAACTCAAGAAAAGCCTCAATTTTGTCCGATTTTTTCAAAAATATTCATACTCTATTTTAATAATTACCGATGTATCTAATCTAATTAATTAACAATTTATCCCCACTAGATTTTTCTAATTACGAATGTAGCATAAATTAATTAACAATTCATTTTAACCTGCATAATTACAATAAATGATACAAAATCTGAATATTATGTTCAAAATAAAATATATTACGATATTTATATCATTCGCATCTCACACGCAATATGTGGTTAACTTTTAATAGTATATTATATACATGAATTAATAAATGAGCCATATTATAGCGACAGCCATACCGATGGTATAGTTAGTTAAGATGATGCTACCTATACTTATGAATCTATGATCAGTTATGAGTCGGTTCATACTTGTTTATTAAACAAAAATCAACGCGAAGTAGACTAATATTATAATAATTGGTGAACCAGAAGTAAGTAATTACAAATTAAAGAAAATTATTTAATAGAGCTATAACAATTTCCATAAATTTCGATGTTTAAATTAATGTTAAAAAGGTAAGGTAGCAAATAGTTAATAATAGAGCTCAATAACCTTAAATACCCGGTGCTCACCATTTTACAAAAAGAAACAGTCAATTTTTAAAAAAAATTAGTCTCTTTGCAAAAGCAATAGGCTCTTTGATAAAAAAATGTCCTATAGCTATAACTTTTTGGAGCTTATATTTGATGATCCTTCACTTGCGTTGCATACACGGCTAAATTTTCTTGAAAGCTTACATTAATTCTTGGAAATGCTCACTTGTAACATTAATTAGTTGCATAAGCAGAATTATGGACGTAAAGTTATCCGCTCCTCTATATTACTTATCAGTTTTCATGTATCAGTGATAGTTCTGATTTATAAAATGTAAAATGTAAAATGTCACTTTATAAATCATTAGGAAATAGCATTTGGTACTAGAATTTGGGTCCAACGGTCCTCTTTCAATAGATACCAGATATATACCATGTGAGCCAACTCAATTTTGGATTCTATTGCCTCTGCATCTAAATGAAATTTGAGTTAAACCTATAGAAACACTATATATATTTATGACATGTATTATTTGTTGTCCCCATCGAATTGGGAAAGGAAAACCTACCCAACGTAGCAAAATGTAATATTGGTGAAATTACTCTGCACTTTCAAATAATAGCACTTTTATTCTTCCGGATAGATTAAGTTGCATGTTACTTTGATTATAAACAAAAATAAATAAATATATTGTATGTTACTTTCACACTTTAACTATAACCCATAGGCCATACTATATTTCAAATAAGAAACAACCTTCCCATACTATATTGTATAGAACATTAAAAGGAGAGAACAATTAGTAGAAAGAGTCAACCCTCTTATCATATATATACATATACATGTAATGTGTGAGAAATGGGAAGGGAATCAAGAGTGATGGAATTAAAAGGAGAGAGAAGGAAGCCGAGGTTCTTGTGTCTTCACGGGTTCCGAACTAGCGGGGAAATATTGCAAAAACAAGTTACAAAATGGCCCGAAAAAGTCCTGAACAAGATCGACCTTGTGTTTCTTGACGGGCCTTTTCCCGCTAGTGGAAAATCTGAAGTGGAAGGGATATTCGACCCCCCTTACTACGAGTGGTTTCAACATAATTCGCTTCGATTTCTGTTTTCTTACTTCACCAACTATGGAGTAATCATCATCTATACTCGACTCTTAATTTTTATACTTCATTTTTCATCAATACGTTGTTTATGTTTGGTGGCGAACGAACTAAGTTGTTATTTTTCAATGAAGACTAAAATTATACTTGAAAATTGAAATTATACAAAAGTATTGCTTTTTGTATGTTTTCTTTTGTGTGTTCTTTTTTAGTTCTCCTTTGCTTCCATGAACTAATATGGTCTAATATCATTTATATCAAAAAACTTTGTGTCAAAATCGGTTCATATTACGAATTTACAACCACCTAACATTTATTTTTGGCTAATTTTTTGTATAATTATGTGATTGACTTTTGAAATTCATAAGTTTGACGATTGAGATATAAAAAAGAATAGTACATCACAATCGCAATTACTTTTTTTTCTTAATGGATTAGAACAAAATTAGTTATTTTTTAGCAAGGCATTAGGCACGTAGGAGTATGTTAACACTACTTTTGGATGCTTATAGACTATTTTTTGCAGGGATTTACTGTATATAGGAACTTAGAGGAGTGTTTTAAGTATATCGAAGAGGGAATTATTAAGCACGGACCGATAGACGGACTACTCGGTTTCTCTCAGGTAATGCTGTACTTTCTTAAATAATTTACAATTGCTTAATATTATAATTTCACGAGAGCATGAGTGCATGACATTAGCTAGTCATATCGTTTTCGAGTTTGTACATAAGATTTTTCCAGACGTCTTACAAAATAAGTATAAAATAGATACTTTTTTGCATAATAAGAAAGACGCTTTTGCTAAAATACCTCAATAGTCAGCTTCCTAATTGATGCCTTAATGACTCAGTTTTCTAAAAAAATTAATTATCATAATATATATGTCCGTTTGACAACAAATTTTTTTAATGGACTTTTGATTTTAAAAATATGTGGGTATTTGGACTGTTAGATTATTTATCTTCTAAAAATCAAATTTTTAGGCTGAAAAAACAAAAAAAAATTAGTTACCCAGATTTTAAAAATCTGATTTTGGACCAAAAAATCTGTTGTCAAACGATTTTTCTAACTTTTTAAATCCGTTTTAAACAGTAAAAGTTGTCGTTAATTTTATGTATCTTATGCATGATTACAGGGAGCTGTTCTCTCAGCTGCTTTGCCTGGACTTCAAGCAAAGGTTAGTCCATTATTTGACTAAATGTTTTCTACCTATTTTATACCAATGTGGAAATTTAAAATTTTATAGTTACTTGAGTAACGTAACAAATTACACATAATTTAAGCTGTTTGACTAATTTTCGTCTAGTCACATGTCTGTGATAAACTATTGTCACACAAGTTTGGTCTTTTCCTTTATAAAATTTATTTATTTATTTCTATACACAGTGAGAAATAGAATTAATCTACTAGCTATTAATTAGTCGATACAATGAGATAGAGAGGTGCTTAGGGTGGCCAAACCACCACCCCCAATCCCCCCCATCCCACCAAATTTAATCTCTATCCCATTGCTTTCACTAAAAAAATAACAATTATTTTTCTTACCTCTTGCAAATTAGAATAATTTTCATCTCATCCCTGAATAAAATATTTGTCTTATTTTCTAGTTTTTAAACATTCTTTTTCTAACGACGGAGAGATTAAGTAGAGATAAGCTGGTTGTAGTCGCTCCCATTATAAAACGGTTTGGTTAACAAGTGTCTCTGGAGCATCGATCATTTAATACAAATGATAACATCTAAATTAACATACCATTACAACATTTCCCAAAATATGTATTTAATTTAATTGAATGAAAAAAATGTTACTAAGTAATTACTATAATAAACATTTTAAAACATAAATCATACATCCTTAACCATGCCTAGGGGGCATTGATTAGCTTTCCCTTTATAAAATAAGTACAAATCTTCTACATACTATTTTGTAGAAATTTCCTCATACAACACGAATTTCACTATATTATTGGCCATTTCAAAGTTTAATACTCATATGGACTGTGATTATAGGCCTTGGAGTTTAATTTGGGAATAACTTGAAAAATATGTATAGAGAAATATTCATTAAATTCTTTTCCATAAGATAAAGTACAAATTTTAAATTTTCACGTTTTCATGTGCATCTTTTTAGAAAGTAGTTTTGTATGACAACTTATATAACGGATGAAAATAAGAAAAGGCAATTTAACCATTTAATATATTATGTATTTTTTAATTTTTTAATTTATTTATATTTTATTTTGGTTTTCTTATATTTTTTTTGTATATTCACAAAATGAATGAAATACTAGCGAAGTGAATGAGATAAAAGTTAGACAAAAAAAAGAATTAATTTTTTAAACTAGCACTAAAAGAAAATTAATTAATTTTTTTTTTACTAAAAGGGAATTGCCCCTTAAATATATTCTTAAACCACGATTTCTAGTTAATTTTTAACCCCAGTTTTTTTTAGTAAACTAAGAAAACAATTAATAAGAAAGAAATATATAGGGTCACAAAGAGCCAATCTAATACTTAGAATTAAGTTCCCAAAATATACATAGAAGTTCCATAATAAATTAATTGAATAAGATTTGTGAGTAGATTAACTGAATGATATCTGAAACAAGTATTGAGAAAGCACAATGCGTTCTTTCGTAGTATTTGAAAATACTTCAAATATTGATTCGGCATTTATACATTAAGCAATTTCTAATTCTATAGTATAAATTATCATATGCTTGTGTGAGATAATTTATGTTCATTGGTGAATAAGACCGCCTATTAATTGTCACAATGGAGATTGGAAAAATTTGCACAAACAAAGCTTGATTTAAATACAAGGTTGTTGTGACAGACATCTCGATCTTAGCCACCCTATATATGTCAACGTTTTATAAATAGATTAAACACTTTTGTACACATATCTCCAATTGCACCTTTTCAGTGCTTGTAAAATTTGTTGGAATATATTATATTTGTCCACCCAGTAAACACGTATATAGAATTTTTGTGATTCATATATGATATAATATATCATGAGAATTCAAAATAAAATAATTTGAGCCACTTCTCCATTTCAACATGATTAGATAGGAAGTTTAAGTGTGGTCTGCATTCTTGAAGAGTAAGTGGTGTTGAAGGGAAGTATCCATCTTCTACCCCTTCAATCTGCACTTTTTTTTATGTTCACTTGTTTAAATTGGTTCGAATTTCAAAGCGTTACAATTTTATACAAATGATTATGAACTTTCATAGCTTATTTTGAGTAAGTAAGTATCATAATTTGAATGCAATATAGGGATCAAAATGTGGAATGTTAAGTACTGATATGCAGTAATTACGTACCTTTGTTCTTATATTTTCTTTTAATTTAAAAAATGGCATAAATTTATTTGATACAAATTTTTGTTTAATGCCCTAGAGGACATTAAATTTTCCAATTTTGTGCAAATGCTTAATTTTTGTTAATGGACTAACAAAGTGAGCTTGTTTACTTATATTTAGCTTTTTAACAAGCTCTACTATAATTGATGCAGGGGATAGCATTAACAAAAGTTGCCAAAATCAAGTATTTAATAATAATAGCAGGAGCAAGGCTACAAAATGTGAATCTTGCAAAAAAGGCATTCGAGACTCCTGTACAAATCCCGTCCATCCACTTTTTAGGTATTTCCGTTGACAACTTTGCACTATCTTTAAATTTTAATTTCACCTTAACTTTGAAAAATAGAGTGACGCGTTATAGATAATATGTGTAACCATTGGGAAATATAATGTCGATTTTAGAAATTTTGCAAGAATTAATACCCTTTTACTGAACAAAAAAAATGCTTACAAAATTCAATGTTAATTGTTAACCTTTGTTTCATCTTTTGCTAAATCAACACTTAAAAACTTTCAACACTACAAAAAAAATACTCAAATAGCGACGGGATTAGTGACGGTATTATTTGTTACGAGCTTATTAGCGACGGTTTTTGTGACGGTTTTGTGACAGTTTAGTCAATTTGCGACAGATTTGTGACAACTTTTTAAATTAGCGACAGGCTTGTGACAGCTTTTAACTCTCACTAAATCAAATATTATTTTGTAGGGCAAGTTTTCTAGTATTATAGAACCGACTAAAAATTGCTCTCCATACCCTGCCAAGCCAACGAAGTATAGTTATTAGTGATATAGCAGCTACTAAGTACAGGTACAGACATTTAATTTTTTTGCAATTTGGTCACTCTGGACCATAAATTGTGGACCTGACTACTTCTGTATTAATATTTAATTGTACTGATAATTTTAACCGGTCAATAACTTGTATCAAAATTATCGGAATGAAATTTTTTAAAAATTGATCATACAGTTCAAATGCTAAATTTTATGGTTAGATTTAAAAAAAAATTATTTCAAGAATTTTAATATAATTTATAACCTAATAAAAATTGCATCTAATTTCGTAATGAATAATTAAATTGTATTATATATATATATATATATATGGGCTTCCATGCGTTGCATGTAACCATCTCATTAATGACAACAACAATATGCTGGATTTTCAATTTTGGCACTGAGATTTCTTATCTGTATGACTGTATATGTTTTTTATTAATATATTTCATATCATTCATATTGCCAAAAATCTTCTTTGGGGGTCCGTTTTGAGGACTTTATTTAGAGTTTGGTTTTTCTCATATTGAAACGTGTTGCATGGCAAATAACTTTATATTGGGGTTTTACGTTTACGGTTTGACTTAGTTACGTGGCTATATGGTTTACCTTAATTGGGACAGAAAAGTACTACATAGAACTAAAGCATGAAAATGAGAGTGAGAAGTTACAATTACACGCAAAGTATTTCATTGCATGTATATATATGGAGTATTAAATTCCAGAATGGGATAAATTATAAAAGTCCATTTTACATGGTATACAAAAAATTTAACGTTAACGAGGAGTATTTTTCGAGGAAGAATCAATACCAAAAGAGAATTTATCAATGCTGAACGGTGTTTATTTTCAGATAAAAATTGTAGGTATATTGAGCGTTATGTTTCCTATTTTCTTTTTTATGCTCGACTCCATATATGATATTGGAAAATGTTAAGCAATATTGTCGACATTGTTAATTACGATAATACTTGTATGTCTTCAAATACTTCTATGTCGACATTGTTTACGATAATACTTGTATATTGAATATTACTAAATATGGAAGTTTTTAAATAAATAAAACTCAGATTTGCAATAGGAATAACTTGAATTTTTTTATTTTTTTGGTAAATTGAAATAACTTGAATTGGTAATGACATGTATATCACAGTAAATTTAAGTTTGACATAATATGAATATAATGTCTCTTATTCAACATAGATAAGTGAAGGATGTAAAATTAAGTACATTGCCAGTTCCCATTTGGTAGGAAACTTACTTCATATATACTTGAAATTGTTGTCTAAGACAAGTTGTATTACTCGTGATAATTGCAGGAAAAAAGGATTATCTTAGAAGATCTGGGATTCAGCTTTTAAAGTCGTTTATAGACCCTTTTGTGATTAATCATCCTAAGGGCCACACAGTACCAAGACTTGGTAATTCTCTAATTAAATCCTACTTATGTAAATCTCATGTCTTATGATAGTTCCGTTCCAAAATAATAGTTCAGTTTTCTTTTTTACCATTATATTTACTTTTATACTCTTATTAAATTGTTTTGGGAATCAACAAACATTAATGTTTTTGACTAATATTTAAACAAATTACACACCTACCTAAAATTAAATTAGGAGAATCGGTGAAAGAAGAACACTTTGTAACTAAATTAACTAAGTTTTTTAAAACACGTGGAAATAGCTAAGTGTACTATTTTTATGGGACGGGAGTACTTGTTAGCAGTAGACATAATATTTATTGTGTTTACATTTCTTTTTCCCTCAATTATTTTCTCCAGATGATAAAAGTGTTCCCATTATGTTGAGCTTCCTCGAAAAGATTGAAAAGGATAGGGAAGTGAAGATGCAGACTACTTCCAAGGAAATCATAGTTACTAAGCAAAATAATACTGCCCATTGGAAAGAGTTGCAGATCTATTTAATTTTTCTAGGATTTTTCCTCGCTCTTGCTGTTGCATTGTACATATTCTTCGAAAATTCAGACATGTTTTGGAACATCCAACTTGGGAGAGATCAACCTGCTAGACCAATTTTTGGAGCTGTGTTTGGAGATCATAAAACTGATGATCAAAGTAAATGGGGTGAATTTTGATAATTGAATTTGTAATATTTTCCAGTATATTGTTCTTTTGTAAACATCGACGGATCTTGTTGTTGTGTTTGGCTAATGTGTTTCCAACTTATTTTCAGAGTAATAGAGCAAAGGTATAAACAATTATATCTACGGTGAAAATCTATTCTGATGCGACTAGAACTTGTTTACGCAGATTCTACAACCTCTTAATGCAAACACTTGTTTAATGAGCTCATGCCGTTTGTTTACTCCCTTTAACAATCAAACTTAGCCAAAAGATCACAATTAGCTGCTACAAGGAAGGAGCCAAACATATCAGTTCTTGGGGACTTACATGAATGCCGTTTCAAATTCAGTCTCCGTGACAACACGAGCGAATGAATAATTCTCAGGAAATTGCTAAATAATAGTAAAATGTCTTTGGATACAATTTGAACCTCTCCTTTTTGTGAGAGACGGTAAAATATCAGTCAGAAAGCCTATTTTTTAATGCACTGCATCAATTTAGGTCCCTGAACTGATTCAAGACTAATTCACCTAATCAAAACCATGCAAAAAAATGTTAATCATACTAGTACGACATCATCTCCAAATAGAAACAAGTCAACAGTGTCGACGTATGAACTTTTCAGTTACTAAAATTGATACAATTGATACAACGGAAGCTTATATCGTCGAGACTTCTTTTCTTTACAACTAAACATGGAGAAATTGTTTTTTTACTCCAAAACAAAGACAAGGCAGTGAAGAAGATGGATACACAACTTCCTCCATTCACTGTGAGTACGAGTTAAAATTTACGATAAGATTTAAGTTGAAGACTTTGGGTCCCAGAGACAACCACAAAAGTTCGCAGTTAATATTTACGATTTCAATTTTTAACTTCTTCGGATCACTATGGCATAAATAAATAACAAGCTTTTTTTGCCCAAACCAAGGTCGCATTCAAATCACTCCCAAACACTCCCGAGTCCTGTGTCCCAATAGTGTTTTTGTGTGCCATATACATACATATTAATATTATGACGGAAGTAAGTAGATGGAGACAGTCGAGGATATGGGTGAAGTTGGTACAATAGCATTATCATACCACCCATGTAGGGTATGAGTTTTATTCGTACCATTACCGTACCGTACGTTCGATATACCACACTTTGGGTATACCACACATTCGGTATGGTAATGGTATACGATACATTACCAACATAATATAGCACGTAAAAAGTTGAGATAAAACTATTTACAACTAATAATATATTACAACCAACAAAAATTTATTATGAAAACTCAAATATGTTAAACTCATCGACTGCTCTCTAAATAAATAAGAACGCATTGCAATTTTTTTACTCATCTCATGTATAATGACATGAGATATTATGTATTTATATAATACGTCACGAACAAAAAAAATTGAGAATAAAACATGCATATCCTAAGCTTTAAGCTTAAACATTTACAAGTCTTAACGATAAAATAAAATCATTGAAAATTCAATGTGAAAATAATAATTGGAAACAAATAACATTTGATAAAAGGTTATATCGACTAAATATCTTTAAACAAAACTGAAATAAAATAAATCTGCAAGTTGTTAAGCATTCGTGAATAGCTTACAAAATATAATATAATTGATTAATTATCTATGTTCGGCATGATTAGTATAATGGTACATTACCATGATATTTAAATTTTAATATTGTTACCGTACCGCTTCACTTGAACGGTACGGTATTACCATACCATATATGTGTGGTATTACCGCAAATGCGGTATAAACGGTACGATATGAATGATAATTACGGTTGGTTGGTACGTTTCGGTATAAAATTTCACCCTTAGTCAAGGATGCAGCACTGCCTCTCCTATTTTGACAAAAATAAAAATCTATTTATTTTGATTAAAATCTTAAAAAATTAGAGCATTCCCGTATTATTACGAGAGAGGAAAAATCGTATAGAGTATGAAAAAAAAATAAAATTGGATATCAGTCTCTCCTATTTAAAATTCGTGGTTCTGAAACTGCCTACTATATGAATCATTGAATGAATCTTCAAGGTTAATGAAATAGAATCGATCAGACAGTATTCAACTCCCCAAAGCCAGGAGTTTCATCTTCAATGACTCCCAAGTAATCACTTGATTCATGATTATGAAAATAGTATCTTAGTCTTTTCCTTTTTCTTGGGTTATCATATACTCACCAATAAGTTCATCATCTCTCTAACGTGATCTTTCGTCAATCAAGATTATTTCCGTCACCGCAACTCGATTATGATTCATTTTCCGTTAATGATGACACCTTCGTTGTCTCTCTCACATTCTGTCTACATATCAAAATCAATAATCGTGCTACGAGATAGATCTGTGCTTGCTTTATTCTTCCTCCTCACAGTAACCATTATCAAAGTGAAGCAACTGTTCATCTCATCATTATCTTCGTGCATTTCAATTTGAGCCTAAACGACGCCTAGGTTCAACGCTTTTTTATATATATAAATGTACGTTGAAAATGGTATAGCGAATTCTCGAAGTAAAATTACTCTAATTTTCAACTTTCTATAGCGTTAAAGAATTTAATTGTTAAAGTGAACAAAATGTTATATGATGGGATGATAAAAACAAAACAATGTAACATATTCAAAGCTATCTACTCTTAATATCTTTTTTTATCATTTTAAAACGTAACTTTTTCAGATCCTGTAGTTTTTTTTAAGATATTATAGTTAACAGAAAATAAAAACATCACAAACTTATTTCTCTATGCATCTCATCGATGACTACCCAAATGTAAAATCCCATCCGATTGCTTCTTTACAGACAAACCAACAAATAAACAACGAAAATAAACATTTTAGAGCTCTCACATGCTTTCTCTAGGCTTTCTTCACTCTAGTTTCTTCATTATTGATCAATCACTCAAGTTAATTAAAATTCAAACAAATTAAATATCAACCAAAATTTCTGTCCAAATCTATACTCTTTTACATAGCTGCAAATATCATTTGAGGGCAACTTTTTGCCCTCCATCCAAGACCCAACTTACTTTTATTCTTTTGCATCTTGTTTATTAAAATTTCAATTTTTCTCCCCGAATTTTTTTGTTTTGCTTTGCCTTTCACACTAATAGCTTCCTCCTCTTTGCACCAAGGCTTATATGAGATGAATTTGTACAAGACCCAACTTGAGATTCATCTGACTTATAGCTCAAGCATGTGATGTCCAAAACACCAATTGGGCTATGGGGCACACATGGGATTAAATTACTATTTAGACCCTCATCGGACCCTCTTCTCAATGATGACCCATGGATCATTTCAATACATTTCAGCACTCTATCCTGCACAGAACAAACAAAGAAACAAGAGAACATAAACACCTATTAATGACTTGAAAATGACATGTATGTTAGCTCATCAGTATCATACAAGAAATTTTAACAAAAGAGATGGAGTGAAAAAAATTTGTACTGGTTTACACTTTCATCAGATTATAATATATAAGAGTTGAGTTGGGTTTCATGATTTCATCTAAGCAAACAAATCTTTCCTAAAAAGCTAGTTGCTTAGATACATGTCTATGTAAACACATCGTTGCAGTTACTAGTTACTTCTAAGAAAAACTAGCAAATGAATGACCGATACAGATGGACTAGTAAATATTCACGCTAACAGATATTTGAGTTAGAAAAGATATGTGAGCTAAATAAGTTGTCCATTTAGGATGACGAACATGTTTCGATCGTCTGAACGCCAATGAACATGGTGGTGTCAGGTGTGGTGCCTATAAAGTTAAAATACTAGTTGTTAGGCGAATTACCTAAGGCATACCATTATAATCACAATTTTTTATTTCATTTTAGTAAAGGGAGTCGGACACTCTCGAGGAAAAACGCCCCTTGACCAGTAACGAATCACGTCAACAATTATGATGATGTGGCACGATATTGGCAAGGGTGTTGATAATTGATACCCTGAGTGGCCAAAGAAGATTTCCCCCTTCAGTCAATTCTATTTTTTTATTTAAGCTGTGGACCATATAAAATATACCTTTTTTACAAACTCAATGAGAAGATGTGTTGATTTGTCAACTTCAACAGTTTCAGTTTCCAAACCAACAGATACTGCCACTGCTGCTGCAATTTCTGAGGATCTATATTCCAAAAAATCAATTCCTGCAATAGATTTCCCACCCACCACAAATTTAATACCTATAACAATTGATATATTTTTGTAAAAGGGCACAGTAAATGAAATGGACCAAGCATTTTACCTCTTATAACGCTTAAAATGAGTTGGGTTGATAATGTGATTGCAGATTTTAGAGGGGCCTTTTCACCATTTATCTTGTAAAGGAAATGGTCAATAAAAGAAAATGGGGTGATTGCTTGCATTCTCCACTTCAATGTGCTCAAGACCATAAGCTCCATTCTCTGGATTGTTTTCGCTTCGAAAACGAATCTAGACTCAGCAACCTGTCATCAAGCGTTACGATTAACAAATACTAATCGTTTATCTTTTGGGTGGTAACAAACATTTGATACTTTTTAAACAGGAAGCAAACGTTACATTGGTACCGTTCAAATCAATTTTAGTAGGCTTCCAAAATTTAATGAAGTTGTTTACACTGATGAAGTTTAATAAAATGTTAAATCTATTGCCCTTTTGGTATAAGTACTCTAGTGTACTAAATGAATTGTAGGGTAAAGTAATGACAAGGGGTGAACACATGCACTTGACGAACCAGACACAATACAACAAATGGTGCAAGGGTTATGTATCAGCTTATTTGTCTTTTTTCTAACATGTAGTGTAGTTTAATAACAGCCTTTAAAGCTGATGGCTTTTTATGCTGACCTAAATAAGTAAAGGTTGTGAAATTCCAAATTTTCTACAAGTCCTAAATAAGCCAACTTATCTTCCAAAAAGCTTCAATCTAACATGGCAAAAGTATTTTTGTTTTGTACACTACTACAAGTCCTACAAAGACTAATTTTTTAAGGTCATAATTGTACCTGCAAGTCTAAGATCAAAGGAACTTCGTTCTCCTCCATTTTGGCGGCAAGAGATAAGCAAGCCACAGCCAACAATTGCATCATCCAGCATTGGCTATTCTGCAAAATATATTAAAAACAAATACAACAATTGTTAAAATTAAACAGAAGATATTAAATATAATTGATAAACTTTGATATAAAACTAACAGGCGACTTATAAGCTGAGAGGAATCTGTCCAAGTAGCTCACAGCCAAGTATGCACATAGAGGTCCAAAATTGTAATGGGCAATAACCTGTTACATAAATACAAGACTTATTTTAAACAATGACAATTTAGTAGTAGTATTAAATTTTCTTATTTTGTTTTATTAGAGAAATGATGTTATAAAGAAAAGTGTTCTAAAAAATTGGCAGGCTAATAATAGTTACATAGCTTTATTTAACTCAATGTTCCAAAAATTGCAGATAGTTACAAAAATCGTTTTCCACATCAGCCAAGAAAGATAAGAATTCAACTTAACCCATCTGATGTTATGGGCTTCTTGGCTTGCAGCTTTAAAGTGAAACAAGCTGGATGTTGAGGTTTTAGAAAAACTAGCTTTATTTAACTCAATGTTCCTAATCTTTTCATGCCAAATTACAGATATGTTCAGATTTAGACATGGTCAACTTAGTTCAGCTTTTAAGAAAAATAGAATTAAAGGAGAGCTTAAAAGCGGCCACCAAAAGAGCTGTGTAAGATGAAAAGCTTTACTCCACTAAACAATTACTCCCTCCGTTCCCATTTAATTGTCCACTACGAAATTACGTGCAATTTTGACCGGCCAAGAACTTGTATCAAAATTGTCGGAATGAAAATTTTCAAAAGTTGATTATATAGTTCAAATGTTAAATTTTATGATTACATTTTAAAAAAATTGATTTCGACAATTTTGATACAAGCTATAAGGCGGTCAAAATTGCACGTAGTTTCGTAATGGACAATTAAATGGGAACGGAGGGATTACCCCATAAGCTTTACTCTACTGGTAGCATACATGCACTTGTTTTCTACATCATGGAAATCGTATAAAACACTTTTTTGGAGACTGGTTAGCAAGTCCATTAGCATGAAAATCGTGATTAAGGGAATAATTTCCAGAAATGTTCTAATTAAAGACATAGAGACTAGTAACATTGACTAATTACTTAAAACAATCCGATGAAACGCGGTTAACGGATGAAACACACCCCTTTTAGCACAAGACAAAAAAAGAAAAGACGTGCTTTTAATACTAATACCCGGTTCTTATTTCGAAAGAGTGCAGAATACGTGTTTACATAGATTTTTTTTTATGAAGCATTGACATAATACGTGCAGAATAGGTGCTTTTAACATGCTTTGTTATTCGGAAAGACTGTAGAAAGCTCGTAACGCCTAACAGATAAAACACGTCCTTTTTAGCACAAGACAATATTAAGATGGGCATTAATACTTATAATCGGTATTTATTTCGAAAGAGTGCAGAAGACGTTTTTATAGTACATAAATAATTCTGAGAAAATGTGAAGCATCACTTAGCATGCTTTGTTATTCCAAAATGTAGAAAGCATGTTTAACTCCTAACGGATCGATACAAACCAGTATTAGTTCAAGGCAATGTTAATACAAGCATTAATACTTCCCTAAGTATGTCTTATTCAAAAAGAGAGAAAAAATACTGTTTCTCGTGAGCAACAATTTCAAACCGTCGAACACGTTTTTCACTCGTTACAAATAAATTGATTGCCAGATTGTCATGTTAACGGTTACAACACTTTTATAATTAATTTAAGTTGTTCACGTCGGCATAGTCCTTCGAAACAAACACGTTATAATCCAATGACCTACAGTAATATATGCAAGACGTCAACTTTGGCTTATTTGAACCATAAAAAAGCAGCTTTTAAGCTGGTCAATCAAATGCACCACCCTTATAAACAGAGACATAAGTCACGGAACCAGTAAGATCAAATGGAAGGGGCTCATATCTATATGATTATTTATGATAAGGGACCGAAACGCCAACTGTTAAGAGTTTTTAATCAAAATACATAGCAAAAAGTTTCCTTGTCATCATTTATTATCAAAACCAGCCAGTTCCCAACTGTCTACACATGTTACTTGCCTGTCTACAAATAACGCAAAATAAAGCAATTTAAGACTTAATTGGACAATACTTACCGGGAAAAAAAGGCTTAATTTGACAAAGACGCTAAAAAAAGCTGTTCACAAACAAACCTTAGAAGGCTTGGATTCTCAAAACTAAATCCAAATCCCCATTTTGTCATTTATAATCAAAATACATAGCAAAAAGTTTCTTTTTCGTCATTTATTATCAAAACAAGACCCTAGTTACTTCCCTCTATACCTACAAATAACGCAAAGTAAAGCAATTTAAGGCCTAATTTGACAAAGACAGATAAAATAAAAGCTGTTAACAAACAAACCTTAGAAATCCATTGAACGGCTTCGATTCTCGAGACCAAATCCAAATCCCCATCTCTCAACCTACTCAAATAACCACTCTCACCCAAATGCTCACTCTCCTTTTTCACCATTTCCAACACACACTCATCGCTTTGTACCGCCAACCCACCAACCCAATCCCCGCCGTTAAAATCCTCAGATGATCCGGTAAATGGACCTCCCTGATGATGCCACGTGGACTCACACTCCCCCTCGGATAAAAGCGCGTACTCGCCTTCGTTTTCTTCGCATAAAAGGTCTGATGATGAAAAATCAAAGCTTGGTGACATTGGAATAATAGTTTGGGAAAAAAATAGAACTTTTTTTTAATATAAAAAAAAGATTAAATGAGTGTGTTTTTGTGTAATTGAGGGTTTTAGTGCTAGAGAGAGAGAGAGAGAGAGAGTAAGTTATTTATGCGCGAAATTAAGGGTGAGAGTTATGAGACAAATAAGCAGAGTTTATATACATAAGTCATGTTACCGTGTACGTGTGAAATATATATGTATGTATATATTCATATATAGTCCTTGTATTTTAATTATGAAATTAGATTCTATACTATTATCACCTAAATCTTATTACAATTTACATCTTCACTCATAATGATACTAATCTATCTTTCCGTTAATTAATACTCTCTACGTCCCAAATTAATTAATCGATAGTTATTCTAATTTCATTGATACGTGTTAGATTAAATGTAACTTTTTCGAAATAGATGTCTAATGCGTGTAATCTATTACCTTAAATGAGATGTGTGCACAGTGTGCACACGCAAAAATAACTGCTTTGACTGAATTTAAATGTACTTTTGAAAAATAAATACGCAACCATCAACTTCTCATCACAAAATATAATTTTCAAACACTCTTCTAAAATGAGATGGAAGAATAAGTACTCATTTAATTCATGGGAAACATTAATTAGTTTTTCTACTTTAGTTATCTTTTGTAACTTATTGCAATACATATAACTCTATATCACATCATTTCTATTTAACTTTTTATTTGTTTATCGTATTTTTATATTTTCTAATAATGAAAACAGAAGGATTAAGTATTATGTATTTTAGCAAAACACCCCCCCACTCTCCCCTAATTATGAAGATTTATGGGTGCAGACTATAAGAAAATGTATAATATAATTTTTATGAGGGGAAACTATATTTAAGACTGAGTAAATTATTTTATTTTATTTGCATTTTGATATGTTCAAAAGTTTAAATGTAAATATCATAACAAGAAATAAGTTGAGATATAATTTCGGAACTTATTTAGAAAAATACAAGTACGCAAACTAATTCAAGATAGATCATAGATGTAAAGCACAAACATACGCGTATTGCAGTTTCTGTCTCTCCTATTTCTCATCTCGTATCTCCTTATTTCTCTCCTGTAAAACCCGATTTTACAGATCTATGACTCTAAACTAATTTCTCGCTATCGACCCATCATTATAACTCGAAAGTGACTAAATCGCCGTCAACCACCTCCACCAATCTAATTGAATTGTACTGCTGCCGGCCACCAATACCGCTAATTATGTCAAGTTGTCGGGAAATCACTACCACCATTACGTTGGAACAGATGCCTCCGAATATGGCTTTTAATTTAATATCATACTACATTTCAGTTTGATATAGTATCTAAACAGTTTGAACAAGAATTAGATGTATTTCAGCCGTATATGTATATCAATTTCCACACATAAAACTATATAGGTATGTGTCAAATTTTCTCAGATTGATAAAATATTATCAACATATTTTGACAGTACTAACCATGTGGAAAGGAATATAGTGTTTTGTAATTTTGCTAAATAAGTTGACCAAATTATATATAGATGAAATTCCCTCAAATTCATATTAAGGATAAAGATGCTCGAAACGTATGTGTATATGTTACATTTGGTAATTATAAATTTTGAGTTGCTTGTTAAATCAAACAAAAATCATATCGATTGGTTTTTCATAGTTGCCTAAAATTAGTTGGACGATTTATAAAGCTCTTATCTTATGCTATGTTATGACTGACCATAAGAATTTTTAAAGTTGAGATAATGCTCCGTACAATTTAAGATAATAGACTTACGGTACTTTTTAATAAAATTAGCAACAAATAAATATTGGTTTCTATTCTGAAAGTATTAGTACTATATAGATCTACCCTCTAAATAACAAGGGTTTGTTAGTGAAATACAAATATTCTTTTAAAAAGAGAAAAATAAAATTCATTAAAGCATCGACAACTATTAACTTTATTTTACTGTCATAAATATAGTGTATGATGCATTGTAGTGTTGTATTGGTAGTGTTAAGTAGTTACATCACATGTGGCAATTTACATTTGTTGAAAGTTTAAAAATTTGTTAAATATAACAAAATAAGTTAGCAATGTTAGGTGAGTCATGTATATTTATTTTGATAAATTTATTATATATTTTCATTTATACTTTAATATTGTATTTCAAAATACTCAATAATAATATAACATGTTAGAATAAATAAAATAAAATATATTTTATAGTTGAAAATAAAGTGTACTAATATAGACCGTAAATATATGCTAAATTTAACATGTATGTGAAGTAGTCTATATATCAATTTAAAAACATAATTATTTAACATCGTCATGTATTTAACATCACCAATATAAATGTTATTTAGTCTCCGATTTATATATAAACACCAAATATCCATCATTTAAGTTTTCAAACCAATCATTTATATAAGCCGAGTTGATAACATTTTTAGTACTCTTACAGTCTTACTTAGATGAAAACCTTATTGACAACGAATGAATTGTTAGAGGAATTAATAAAAGTGATCAAAGTTGGAAAGCCATATATATTGTATTAGAGTTATATTATACCAAATCGGAGTAATATCGATCAAGCTTGTGGTTTATAAACAGTTTCCATTCTTACCATTACGAGGACTTTAAATGGTAAAAAAATATGGATTCTAATATGGTATCAGAGCGGGTCATCGATGTTGGGCCTCACATCCATCCGTTTATTATATCCGCTCGTTGGACCCTTGAAATGTCGGGTCACGAGCGAGTAAGACTGTTAGAGTTATATTATCTCATATCGATGTAATATCGATCAAGCCCCTGGTTTATAAAGAGTTTTTATACTTATCATTACGATGTTTTTTTAATGATAAATGAATATGGATTATAATATGAATATCAAAATAGAGGAGGTTACATATACGTTATAGTTTACCAACAAACTTGGTGTTTTTTTTAATCCCAAGCTCTGCAACTTTTGCATTTGGCTAGTTTCTAAAAAGGGTTTTTTTTCTTCATCATTAACTCCCTTGTCGCCGGACCCGGCCATTGGTCGTCAGTGGCCTAATGTGTGCCGGACTGGAGTCGACGATATCTAGTAGCTAGTGAGTAAATTGGACAAAATATTTGTCTTTTGTAAAGGGCATATCCGGTGCTAAAACTCAGGCTGTGCGCGGTCCGGGGAGGGGTCGGACCACTTTGGGCCTAATGTAGACAGCTTCTCTTGCATTTATGCAAGAGGTTGTTTCCACGACTCGAAACCGTGACCTTCAGGTCACATGACACCAACTTTACCGTTACGCCAAGTTTACCTTCAAAATATCTGTATTTTGTAAGAATAAATATATATTTAATAGAAAAATCAAGCTTTTAGCTCAACTCATATGCATGTTACTCAAATAAGTGGTACAATAGAATAGCGAAAACACACCTAAGAATGAAATTCAAGACATGCCTCGTGCATTGCCATTGAACTTGTTACTGCATTCGTTTTTCTTTGAACATGCATTGGTGATAAGATAATTTGGTTATTATTGATAAGACAAACCCAACTAAATTATTGAACAAATTGATAATTCGGCGATTATAGTTTAGAGCCTTCACAGCATTTTCTAGATTCTATGCAATACTAAAAGGTGCTTACAATAATATTTTTCAATAATTTCATCCTACTTTGTTTAATTGAAGAGAAGCTGCTCATCCATAATAATGCGAGTATAATGAACAACTAGCAAGTGAGCAAAATTTCAATAATCAGCACTATTAAATAAGCGCAAGCTGTCAACACATAGTATAAAAAAACTTGGCCTTGGCTCTAATCAAGTAGGAATAATTCTCGATGAAGGTACAGATAAGAATACAATTAGAGACAAATATCGACTGTCTTTGGTGTATCAAAAGAAGAATACAATATGTAGTTTTAGTATAAAATGAAATTATTCCCTTGCAAATTATAGTAGTCCTTTCGATCTTGGTTCCACTAGTGGAAATTTGACTGACAGCGAATGAGCAAAATCCTGAAAGGCCGGCTCATTGAGTTTTTAGAGTGATTTATTCATACTATACCCAAAGTTACACAAATCATGATACTTTACTACTTCTATATAATTAACTAATCTAATATAATTACGACAAATGTATGACTAGTACGGTATAAATTTTACTACTTTTGAGATTTTACAAGTCTATTTGTATAACAAATGTAAATCAAACGAACAAATTAGGTTAGATCTCACACTAATAATTTCAGTAGTTTCAGGTTTTCAACAATGTCTACTTTGATCCTCATATATGGCGTTTGGATCTCATAACTTCATCTGTAGCGACTTTGGTCACACCTAAATATCTCTTGACCATTAATAAATGAAGAAAAGATACAAATTCTGATATTCATATTATTTTGCTTATCTATTTTTGTTTTATGATAATTTCATCATTTATGTGCAACGTACCATGTACCTGCACTTAATTTAAGAGCATCCAATACAGAATTTCTTACATTGGTCTTGACCAGAGTTTAGTATTTTGAAGAAAAGGTCTCCACAAGTATTTTTTGCGACTCCCTAAATTTGTGAACCATAGTGGCTTACAATACCGAAACCAAATCAGTAGCATTTGCAAAAAAAGAAATAAGCAGCAATGTTAGAAATTGTTCCTCAAGTTAATTAGATGTTCGTCACAGAAAAAAATCCCAACCTCTAGCAGTTTCTTTTGTGGTTAATTCCATCCAGCAGTACCGCTCTTTCCATAACTCCTCAATACATCGGCTAAATGATACTAGAAATTTGAAGTATTTCAAGTAATGGGTAATAATTACTAGGGGGGTGAAATAGAAGGACGAGACAAATTATCTGTAAGAAAATATGGAACTTGTTTAAAAACAAGCAGAAAACTTGACATGGTTTAAGAGTTCAAATAATCCGTCAAGGACCAACATTTCAGATACTGCAAAAAGACTCGGCAACCATTTCATTTGTCTCGCATCATAACATACGAAAACTTGATTCCCTTCTGAAAAAGATGAGCATAAAAACACTGTACAGAAACAGACTGAAACTAATTAAGAACCAGAGAAACACATGGGATATGAAAGAGTTTTACTTGCATAAACATCATAAAAGGAATTCCAAATTGCATGACACATCATTAAGAGTAGATATTCTCTTAAAAGAAACATTAGTCAAGCATATGCAAATGACATTCAAAGCCCAAGGCAAAGAAGATAAATGACAAGTCCGCCTAAAAGGTCATTATGCCTCGTCCATCTGGTCCTGTACCAAAACCAAAAATAATAAATAAGTAAATAAGTAAAATTTCCAACGAGTTGCAATCAGATAGGCCAAATTCAAAGAAACAATCCAACTTGTGTTATGGTAGGATTGCTACAAAGATAGCGCATGATCATATCATGACTTAGGATCATCACCAAAAGTCTCTTTTTTTTTATCATAATATGACAGCAGAGACCGACGTTAAAGGGAAATGTCTTAAATATCCAAGGACCCTAGAATATAATACATTGCACAGTAACGGGTGCAGGATGTATAAAATTATATTGCGCCTGTAATGCGGTGTCCCGGATATTTCAATATCTGCTCTTACTTCTTAGTAAAGGGGTTAATCCTTTCAAAAGTAGTGACTGTTTCTATTAATTGTTGTGAAGACGTTCCTCTTTTATCATACAAAAAATTCACTATCCTGCCATGAATTTATTGTAAGGTTCATTATGCTTAAGCATAGGGTTTGACCCAAGATACATGCACGTATGGAAAACCATCATAAAACCGTACTAACCTGCATGTCTGAGGTCCAAAGGGTAAGATTGTCCCTCAGGAGTTGCATGATAAGAGTGCTATCCTTGTATGATTCCTCACCTAAAGTGTCAAGTTCTGCAATTGCTTCCTCAAACGCCTGTACACAAATTTAATGATGGTTTTAAAATAATCTAATCAAGCATATCACTCTAAGTAAACAATTGACAAATTGCATATCAATCCAATCAAGGAAGGGCTAGAGGTAGTCATTTATCTTATGGCCATTGACACTCAAGTATGTAGACACTGACAGAAAAGAACCACCTAGCATTCTAAACAAGCTACATATAAAGGTTATTAATTCTGAATATGTATCAAGAAGCTAAAAATTCTGCATGCATTTCACAGCTATATAGTTTTACTTGGTTTCATACGGAGTAAAGCAGCAATATGGGGTAATTAGTAATCCTCGCTCAGAAAATCCAATGTTTCATTACTTTTAAACAATATCGGCAGGGCAAAAACTCCGTAACCGTATGAAATCTGGAGTAAATACCAAAAGCGAAAGCTAACAAAGTAGAGATTACAAGCAATTTTTTAAAATCACAATGCTATAGATAAATATCCTATGTGGTGTGTGCCCTCTTCCAAAATGAAACGAACAATATGAATCTAGCTTACTTGTTTCTAGAAGCCTTAACATATATACAAAGCATGTACCAAACAAATAAGTTCCTTCGTGCGAACTGTGAAGTAACCTACAGTAAAGAATCTGCTACATACCATATTTCAGTAAACAGTAGTTAAACGGCAAAAATGAAGGTATCCTCAAACGATCACCAATAGAAATTGTAGTTTTCCTTAAAACAAATAAATAAACTCATCGAATGACATGTTTCCATTTCTTTTGTGAAATGTTATTGAACTGTCTATCCTCACCAAAATTTACAGAACTTTTTAGGTTATTCTGCTTATATAATAACTCTTAATCCCATGTTTACTTTTTTCCTTCCGAATGCGGCAAAAGTATGAACACTACCTAACAGACAAGATCAATTGAACACTAAAGCAAAATGAAAAGGTATGAAAAAAAATTACAATGAAGACACCAAATTTGTTAAGGCAACCATTGTCATTCACCACGGCTAATGTCCATAGAGCACCACTTTCATGAAATGTCATCCTTACTTATCAATGTATTTATATCAGTGATAAGACAAGTAATTAATCATTGAAGAAGAAAAGGGTTCTCATACTAAAAAAAAGACGATAACTAGGGAGGGACCCGAAGGATCTGCTCTGCCATGGCAATAGAGACTCGTATTCCTTGGTTATAATTTACAACAATTTGGTCCACGATGAATGTTTGATACTAATGACCTTCCTTTTCTAAAGGAGAGGAGGGATGGAACATAGTCAACATGAGGAAACAAACACAGCATCTTCAAGTAGTTTTAAACCAGATCAATACAGCACACAACGACCCATCCACAAAGATATATACACAAGCAAACACAATTAATAAACCAATACAGTCTGGCACTCAAATGAGCAGAACAATAATAAATATATTTAAAAAAAAAAAACTAGTAATGGCCAAAATCTAAATTAACGACATACATGCTCCGAGATGAAAACAATTTAGACAAACATGTGAAACAACTGACCTCAAACACTGACTGCACAGGGGTGAGTCCTAATTCTACTTATGGATGTAAACCAATCAGCAATGTTAGAAAGAATGAAATCTTGTAAAAATACTTCTTAAAAGGTTTAACCATCAGGATAGGATTTAAACAGTTACAGTCAACCAACCAATAGAAAAAGGAAAATGAGATACCACAATATGGAAAAGAAAGACCATGACCTATCTATGCAAAAGCATACTCCTATATATAAATCTTCTTCACATATTACAATAATCGTAAGTGGCAATAAAGAAACTAGAGAGCTTTCAAGAGTCTAATACTTACGATATTGATATTAATGACATGCATGCCAACTTAAACCACACGAATAATAACGATTGATGGGGGAAAAAGCAATTGTCATGTTTATGTATGGGAATGGTGTATACCTGTTTTGCCATACTACAAGCTTTGTCTGAGGAATTGAGAATCTCATAGTAGAACACTGAGAAATTAAGAGCCAGTCCCAGCCTTATAGGATGTGTAGGAGGAAGTTCAGCCAGAGCAACCTCCTTCAAAAACAAAAAACAAAAAGTTAAGAGGTCAAATACTCAAACATAGAGGTAATTCAGGTTTTAGTAAGTAGTAAAATATCTATATATTGACCAATCTAAAGAAGTCTCCGTGTTCAAGAAGTCCACAAGCTATAACCCCTACTAGCTCACAGCCTAACATACTATCAGTAAGATTTAAGAACTTCAATCTTGATGTTTGTAGACAAATCATTGCTTTCCTCGACCTTTATAGCAACAGGACTCCTTCCTCTAGTTCCATTATATTTTCTCATCATATCTAGATACAGACAAGTAATATCCATAAAATTTAACTCTGATTACTAAGCAAAGTACACACCTGAAACCATTGAAATAGTTCATTAACTTGAATTGGCTACGTGTTTATGACATTTTAAATCCAGGTTTTTGCAGCTTTACTAGGCTGCTAGCTAACAGATTATTTCAATGCTTGAAGTAGTGGATTTGAAACATGTAAAGGGTCTAAATTCGTTAATTTGAAATCCTCACGACCCCTAATCTATCCCAACATTCAACAGTAAGAGCACTATTCTGGTTGAAAATGTTACCAACAATTGCAGTAATCCAAATATGTATTTACACATCAAATTGGTGATCTTAACATCCTAAAATCCTAAACAAGAACTCAAA
The DNA here is from genome assembly GCA_963682055.1 of Primula veris. NCBI lineage: Eukaryota > Viridiplantae > Streptophyta > Magnoliopsida > Ericales > Primulaceae > Primula > Primula veris. Next base: position 20,744,815 of record OY821743.1, on the reverse strand, counting down.
TGCCGGATTTTCCTCGCATCATCTTATATAGCTCATGATCTAACCGCCTATAACTAGACAAGAAGATTCGATCCCATTTACACCCATTTAGAAAATGGACCACAGGTTCAAAAAGTAAAACTCATCCTAATTGATATGGAGATGAGAACTCACCTGTGCAGCATTGTAGGCGTTCATAGTGTCATCAGCAGCAGCCTTCCGTTCGTCCCCGACCTTAAACTCAGCAAGATACCTGTCAAATTGCCAGATCAGATACTGCTTTGGCAGACGTGCAATATAACACATTACTAATAATACGGGGTAGCACATCTAGTATAGGTAATTTTAAAATCTCTAACAATGCACTTAGATATTCTGCAAACCACAAACATCACAGGATTATATATATCACTACTTTTATCCATAACTGAAAGTTTTTCACATAGACATTGTTTGTTGCACCCTAAGTGTATTTTTTACTATAAAATAGTGTTTTGCTATGCGTATTTTTTTTTTAAAGTAATATCAAAAGCAAAGTCCTGACATTTCTGTTTACAAAAGTCAGACTATGCGGCCTACAAAATGACACCTCCTGGATAGGTGAAATAACTAACTTGCCATAGACAACCCAATTGTGTCCGCCACTGATCCTTATTGACTAAATAGTAATAATTTACAACACTACTGAGTACCAAAATAAAACCATTACTGTGAAACTTGTGTCTCGTTCGTCTGAAATTATTGGAACAGTCAGGAGTTGACTGAGAGCTTGGCTTATTTGGCCTTCCCCTATCCGTAGTAATTTTTAAAACATCTATAATTATGGTGAATCGCGGTGTAGTCTATGTTGATTAGAAAGCAATTGTCTAGTTAATTAGGAGCTCTTTATGTAATGGGCTCCCAAACCCCTTAGAGAGCAAGTTTTTTCCAATTTTACTATTTAATGAGTTATCACTACTCTTTTATAGATTATTTTGAATGAAATAAGTAAAAATGCCAGTTCTTTCGTATCTCCAAATTCTCTTTCTTATCTTCAAATTGCAGTCTATCTATCACTTGTCTCTCTACTTATTTCTAAGATTCATATCCCCAAATTAAATCACATGAGGCCCACCAATTTCACTGCTAGTGTTTGCATTTTGCAATTTACCAGATTAGCTAATACTACTACATACCTGTGATAATCCCCGTTCATCTTGAGATAGAACAGCTGGACTATTAGAATCCTGTTTTCTCTTTTAAAAATTATGGACTTTGACCACGGGAAAACTGACAGTGAGTGGTCATTGAGCTATTTGCCCGAATATTGACAAGATACATTTTTTTCAGACATATTTAGAAAAAAATACTCACACTCTGACACCACCAAAACAAAAAATAAAAACCAACACATGAATTTCAACTCTTCACGAGACTGAATAACGGGAAAATCATGAGGTTGATTAAGAGCTCCACTCAGGTTATTTCTGATACCCCTCCTAACTATAAAGAATGTTTTGAACTGATCCATGCATTTTAATTTTTCCTAACAGTCAAACTCAAATCGATTTTGGTACCCAACTTTTTAATTTTAGCTTAAACTAGTAAATATAAAAACTGATTTAATTTAAAATATTCTACTTCTGTTAATTTTTACGTGAACAAGCTGAAAAAAATTCCCAAATTCCTAGCTTCTCGAGCTTTTTAGGGGGGGTTTACCCAAATCTAGAAAGCTAGTTGTTTGCAAACAGGCACTAAATATATACATACATACACATATAGTACTTATACCAAACGCCTGTAGCACTTTCTAATCAAAAAGCTAAAAAAATCGTCTCCAAATAGTCACTGTATACACACCCACACACATGTATATATATATATAGAGAGAGAGAGAGACAGATCGATTACCTGTGGTAATCTCCCTCCATCTTAAGATAAAACACCTTACTCTCCGCCCCACTCACCGAGGGCACCAGATATTTCCCCAAAATCCCAGCACACAACTCACTCAACTCTCCATCTACCTTCCCTCTATACCCCTTCACGAGCGCCACGTGGTCCTCGTTCCGCCTCGACTCCTCCTTCTGCTCGATCGAGCTCACAATCCTCCACGCAGCCCGTAACGACCCGATCACATTCTTGTACGCGACCGATAACAGGTTGCGTTCCTCGACAGTGAGCTCAGTTGTGGGTGTAGAGAGGGAGACTAGGGATTCCATGTAGGTTACATACCAACTTATCTACTTTTGAGCTCTTTTGACCCAAAATCTAAAAAAGCAACATACCAACCGCCCATAGCTTCTTCTTTTTTTAAATCAAAAAGCTAAAAAACTAGTTTCCAAACAGTTGCTATATGCATAAAAAGTATATATCAATAATTGCCAAACAGATGCTTATTTTAGCAAAAAATCCCCAAATTCCTAGTTTCTTGTGTTTTTTTAGGGCTTTTTGACCCAAAAACTAGCTTCTTAAAAGCTAAAATGCCAAACCCCCTAGCTTTTTCTAATCAAAAAGCTAAAAAGCTAGTTGCTCCCAAACAGGCACTAAATATACACATACATACACAGAGAGAGACAGATAGATAGAAATATATATATAGAGAGAGAGAAATGATTATAACTATGGTAATCTCCCTTCATCTTGAGATAAAACACCTTACTCTCGCCCCCACTCGCGGATGGCGCCAAATACTTGCCCAAAATCCCAGCACAAAGCTCCGATAACGCAGATTCAACTTTCCCCCGATATCCTTTAACAAGCGCCACGTGGTCCTCGTTCCTCCTCGACTCCTCCTTCTGCTCGATCGAGCTCACGATCCTCCACACCGCACGCAACGACCCGACCACGTTCTTGTATGCGACCGATAACAAATTGTGTTCCTCAACCGTGAGCTCGGTTGTTGGGGTGGAGAGAGAGACTAGGGATTCCATGTAGGTTACATACCAACTTATCTACTTTTGAGCTCTTTTGACCCAAAATCTAAAAAAGCTAAAACGCTAGTTGCCAAATAGTCACTATATATATGCATGCATAAATATACATGCATATACTATATATCAATAATTGCCAAACAGTTACTTATTTTAGCAAACAATCCCCAAATTCCTAGTTTCTTGAGCTTTTTTAGGTTTTTCGACCCAAACACCCATAGCTTTGTCTAATCAAAAAGCTAAAAAAGCTGTTTCCAAACAGTCACTATACACACACACACATATGATTATCGCTCTTTCTAATCAAAAACCAAATAAGCTAGTTGTTTCCAAACAGTCACTATATATATATATATGTATATATGTATATATATATATTTATCTACATATATATACAAATAAAAAATGAATACCTGTGGTAATCGCCTTTCATCTTAAGATAAAACACCTTCGACTCAGCGCCTGAAGCCGATGGAACAAGATACTTCCCCAAAATACCCAAAATACCCGCACAAAGCTCACTCAATTCCCCCTCTACCTTCCCCCGATACCCTTTCACGAGAGCTACGTGGTCCTCATTCCGCCTCGACTCCTCCTTCTGCTCGATCGAGCTCACGATCCTCCACGCAGCACGTAACGACCCGATCACGTTCTTGTAAGCGACGGATAACAGGTTGCGTTCCTCGACGGTGAGCTCGGTTGTGGGTGTAGAGAGAGAGACTAAAGACTCCATGTAGGTCACCATCTCCTCGTAACGCTCGGCTTGTTCGGCGAGTTTCGCCATGTAGAGGTATTGCTCGCGGGTTAAAGTCGTCGTCATCGGAGGAGAGAGAGAGAAAGAGAGAGAAATGAGATTCAGAGATAGATACAGATTTGTGTATCTAATGTTTTGAGGGATGAGAGATATTTGTTGAGTGACCCGTTTTCAGGGTGTCACGCTTGTGGGGTCTAATTGGGTGCGCCCATAGTCTCGCTAATTTTAACAACATACGACTAGTTAGTATACACAAAATGTACAAATTATACAAACAATAGAGTTTTTTATTTCAAAATGGCCTGGTTGTCTCGGTAAATATCAAAATGGTTTAACTCTCTTTGTTAAAATTGACTAGTTGTTTTATCTTTATTAATAAATTAACAAAGTATTCATAAAAAAGCTTAAATACTATTTCGTTAAAAGAATTAACGAAGTTCTTTGATGAAAATTCATATATTCGTTAATATAATTGAGGAAGTTTTTATAAAAAATTAAACTCAACTTCGTTAAAATAATTGACGAAGTTCTTAATTTTTTTTATATATAGTCTGTTACCAAACCATCAAACAACAAAATATATAATACTACTGCTAAGAAGTGTGCATATAACTATCAATGTAGTCATATAGGCATTTAAGTACTCCACCCGTGCCTAAACAAATGTAACATACGAAAATACGTTCAAATTTGATCGACAATTTTTTCATATGTAGATTGTCGGAAAAAATATTTTCAAAAATTAATCATGTAGTTCATGGTTATTCATGGTTAGAACTATATGATGCAATTTTCAATTTTTTCAATTGGGAAATTTTAATATGAAAATTTTGATGATCAAAGTTGGACGTATTTTCGTAAGAAACATTTATTATACTCTCTTCAAAAACTAGAATACTAACGAAGAGTCAAAATTGTTCATGAATATTGGTATCCAGTTAGCTGAGCCAAATGAATTTAATTATGTCTTCTGAATATAGTATTAAAGATGTTTGGATTAAAAGGGGACAAAATAAATATACATAGGACCACATCACAAAATATGATGCATTGTATTTGTATATATCCGTTAGCACCCATAGGAAATAAGTGGTTCATTTTTCATCAATTGTATTTTTAAACCACGTTAACATTAAATTTTTAAAAAAGTTCGTAAATTATTTTAACTAAGTTGGGTTTAATTTTTTATAAAGATTTTGTCAATTATATTAACGAAGATATGAAATTTCATTTAAAAACTTTGTTAATTCTTTTAACGAAATAGTATTTAAATTTTTTATAAAGAATTCGTTAATTCAATTAACGAATATAAATGAGGTAGACCATTTTGACAATTTTGAAAATAAATAGTCCATTATGGTATTTATTGGGTCCACTATTCCATTTTGACAAAAAAACAATCCATTTGTTCAAATTAAAATTGGTTGGATTACACCCGCTTTGTTTAGGTAAATTTGCATGTAATAAACGTGTGTGTATCTATATATGTATAGAGCGAGAGTTTGTATGTGTGGGGTGATGAAAGATATTTGCTGAGTCGTTTTTGGAGTGTCGGGTCTAATTGGGTGCGCTCATAGTCTAACTCGTTTTCACAATAATTTACGTGCGTTTTGCAATGCATTGTTTTCGTAACTACATTGTCAAAATGACAAATTTGAAAAAGCTATTACATAGTCAAATTTAATTTGAGCGTATAAAAGTTTTTTCAAATTTGTCATTTGAGCAATTTATATACGGTTTTTTTTCATCTTAAAATGCACGTTTTACGATTGTGGACAAGTAAAATGGAACGGATTGAGTATAAATTATAATAACAATATGCAATACATTTCTTTTAATTAAATTGGTTGGATTGGCCACTTTATTTCCCCATATTTGCATATATTAACATGTTTTTGTTTTGCTTTTTCTTTTTATAGAAAAATGGTTGATCTATCTTTTAGTTGTTTAATCCCTAATTTGATTAATCAACATGTAATGTTTTAGTCTTATTCCATTAACAAATAATGCGCAATAAGTACCACTTTTAAACTTATATTACTCAAAGCTACTTTCATAAGTTCATATTCCTTATAAGTACAACTTTTTAATTATTTACTTTATATACCAAAACGTCGTACACATATTTCACAAAAAATGAAAAAAAAACACATAAAATTATATAAAATACAAAAAATCTGAAAAAAAATCACAAAAAATTGTAAAAATTTAAAAAAAATCACAAAAAATTGTAAAAATTTTAAAAAAATAAAAAAAATTATAAAAATGAAAAAAATCAAACAAAAAAATCACCAAAATTCACAAAAAATGAAAAAAAAAAAAAACACAGAGAAAAAAAAAATCACAAAATCACAAAAAATCACAAATTTTTTTTAAAAAATACAAAATAAATAAAAAAATAACAAAAATCACAAAAAATTATAAAAAATGAAAAAATTACATAAAATTATAAAAAAATGAAAAAAATCACATAAAATTATAAAAAATGAAAAAAAATCACAAAATATAAAAAAATATATATAAAAAATTATAAAAAATCACAAAAAAATTATTAAAAAAAATGAAAAAAAATCACAAAATTACAACAAAAAAAAACCCACAAAAAAATCACTTTTATTGAACTTTATGCACTTTCGACTGTACTAGATGCACTTTTTTGACTGAACCAGATTCACTTTTAGCTGAACTATATGCACTTTCAGCTGAACCAGATGCACTTTTAGTTGAACCAGATACAGGTTTTACAGAACGATATGCACTTTTGTCTGAACCAGATGCACTTTTAGCTGAACCATATGCACTTTCAGCTGAACCATATGCATTTTTAACAGAACTATATACACTTTCGACTGTACTATATTCATTTTCGACTAGACTATATGCACTTTTGACTTAACTATATGTACTTTTCACTAAATTAGATGTATTTTAAGCTGAACCAGATGTACTTTCACCTGAACCAGATGCACTTTTAGCTGAACTATATGCATACTCACTTTTATTGAATTATATTTACTTTCGACTGAATTGTATCCACTTTCAACGGAACTATGTATACTTTCAACTGAATTGAATGCAATTTCGACTCAATTTTATGCATTTTTGACTATCTATATACACTTTCGACTGAACTATATGCACTTTTATTGAACTATATACGCTTTTGACTGAACTATATATATTTTTAACTGAACTAGATGCACTTTGAACTCATTTAGATTAAAAAAAACACATTTTCATGGAAAAACCATTTTTTTGTATAAAAAAATTTACTTTTCGGTATAAAAAGTGTTATATTGACAAAAAAAAAAATTATATATTTTTTGTAATTTTTTAAAAGTTTATGATTTTTTCATTTTTTTATAATTCTTTTTATTTTTGTGAGTTTTTTCAATTTTTATAATTTTTTATAATTTTTTGTGATTTTTGTTATTTTTTTATAATGTTTTGTATTTTTTGTATTTTTGTGATTTTTTAATAATTTTTTGTGATTTTTTATAATTTTTTGTATTTTTTATATATTTTTTTATTTTTTATAATTTTTGTGATTTTTTTCATTTTTTTGTGATTTTTTTTGGTTGTATAGAATTTTGTTGTAATTTAAAACTATTTTTTTGGATTTGTAGAGAGATAAAATATGTATATTATATTTTGGTTTGTATGACCGTTTAGTAAATAAACTAAATAATTAAAAAGTGTTAATTATGAGTAATATGAAATTATTGTTGTAAGATTATTGGACTCTTGGGCTTTTACTTAATGGGCCCAGATGGGCTTGTAACCCTAACCCTCTATCTATATAAAGAGGGCTAGGGGTCTTGTATTTGACATTCCATTCATATTCATTCATAATATATTGTTTGCTTTAATGTTAAAATTACCATATATAGTCATATGGCAATAAACCGTAAATAATTGATTGATATCTTATTAGTATAATCAACATATCTTTTGATATTACCATAGATAAATATACCATATGGCAGTTAATTGATTTGATTTGATTTGGTATGATATAATTTGTGTGATTGATAATCCTGAATTGATTTAGTTTATCACCAAATCTACTGCATGATTAGATATATATCATGAATATATTTTATACTGCCTTGTATATATGTGGTTATCTAGAAAAGATATACCTGTTATTTATTGCCATGAATGGTAGAATTGCGAAATCATATATATGCACATTTAAGTTAGAAAAATTATGAACCTTCCCCAAATAGGCTCACCTATTTGGATACGATGTCTAGGAAAGATATAGGCGGAAGTCGATATCCTAATGAGGTCGGGTTTTAAGTGGCATTCGTGCCCTCCACCCTCACCGTCTTTCCTGGTCGTTTTTCAAGTAGAGCTACCGAAAGGGGTTGACTAAATAATAATTTCCCCGAGTGTGTTTATATAGTGATGTATGTTTCGCCGAATTGGTGTCTCTGTATCGACCTGTCGTTCGATCAATGAGAACCTATTCACATTACAAGCAAAACTATTTTTCGAACCTGTCGTTTCGAAATAAAGTTTATGATTGTGCAAACCATAAACATATAAACCAGTCGTTTTATATGATAAATAATCCAGAACTCCCAACACATGTTGGATGCCATCTATGATGAGAAAAATCGTAAAAACATACTTGCGAAATGACTGTTTAAACGTTGATTTTAATCCGTCACCACATGTTACTCACCCTGATGTGTGAAAATGTGATGCCCAAATTTTTTTTGGATGCCATCTTTGATGAGTAAAACACGAGTTTGTTGTTACTCACCCTCGAGATGAATGCTAAGGCGTTGATTTTATTCCGCCGCCACATTTGAGACGCGATGACGTCTATGGTGAACAAATGTCTGAAATTGACATATTGGAGCTATCCTTCACCAAAATACTAGCTTGGAAATTGTATTCCATAAGCAGTATCGTGAATTTATATTCACCATATTCCTTTATCGCCCATCTGTTATTGGATAAAAAAAAAATAAAAAAAATTACCCCGGTGAGTAGTTTTAATCCTATTGGGTCAATGGCAAATTGTTTGCCTGATATTAATGCTCTTCGTGTATATTTTTTTTCACGAATCGAGAACCGAGACAAGTGTTATTTGCCTCGAACTGTCGCGATCCCGATGAATCGCCTAGCCAAGCGAGATTTTAGACAATCGTCAAAATCGAAAACCTGTGGCTCCAAGACAGTAATTGAAAGGAACAATATGACACGTTGTCACAAAGCAAGATATAATGCTCAAGGAGCCAACTCTATGCTATAAAGACAAAGGTCATGCACGGTTACTCCTTAAATAGTTCACAACTATTATAAAGGTGGAAAAACCGATGCTAATGTGGTTAAAGTTAATTGAAAGGAAACTATTGAGACCCCCGATTTTGTGGCTCAAATGAGTTTGATACCTTTCTTTATTGATTTTGATAAATCATTGAGCCATTTTTTCGCTCATCTGGATTATGTTTTTCCATTTGGATTATGATTTTTCCATTTGGACATACTTTTGGATTATGGTTTGCCTGTTTACGAAATTTCTCGAAATAATTTAAAGTGTTTTGAGCAAATTCCTTTGACAAATGTGACCAAACTTTAAATTATGAAATTTTAGACAATACTTGTGGTGTAGTTGGTTTTTTAGAAATAGTGGGTAACAGTGTACCACATAATTTCACCAACTATTTGCCTAAAAGAGTACTCAGTGATAACGATTCTGGACCTGTCGTTCCAAATCGAAATCTTTGGTAAAACCAAATTGATTTGTCAAGTATGAGGTCTTATAATCATGTAGGTCCTGCCGTACCTTGTTGAGTTATAAAATATTCGAGAAAACCAGTGTTACCTGGTAATAGCTCATGAAAGAATTAAAATTTCTTTACATAGCCTCCATTCAATACGATCAAAAGCGTATTTTAGAGGAGTTGAAATGTCTTTCAAGTGGTTGCTACCACATTCTTTAAAGCATTTAAAGTTACCTTATCATTTCGCCTGTCGTCGAAATGATAAATGACTTAGCTGCTAAGACATGATTGTCTGTACTATCATTCGCCTGTCGTCGATTGATAAGAGCATTTTGATATTGTGGCATTGACCGGATGAGATATTCCCGAGTCAAAAGACGATGCTTGATTTATAATCGCATCGCATTTGGATTCTCTCTGAGAATATATTTCGCGATTAATCCGAAATTAATGCCATTAATGATCACTTTGAAAGACTGGTATGTGTAAAGATCACGAAATGAACTCGTAGAATTCTTGTAAAGAATTGAAGGAGTTATTGTGGACTTATCCAACCATAAGACGGACCATAAATATAAATGGTTATGGTTGATGCATTGACAATATGGTCACATTTTAATGTTGTCCACATAAATGCAGCACTTTCCAAACTTTTAGCCCTATCATTAAGTTGATGGCCCATGATCCGGATTATCCTGAAAAGTCTAGCCGACTTGATAATTCCGAAGAGTAATAATCGAAATTTTGATTTGAATTACTTGAGTTTGGAAATTGATATTGAACATCCTGTCGATTATGTTCAGACCCAAATGGACTCACGGAAAGTTTGATGATGCGGCTGCAAATGATTGCACGCATTTCTTGGTCTTGCGCACCAAGATTTATATTTCCGTGTGGGGTTATGCTATTTTGCTGCATTGGTCCGTTATGAGGCCCATAGACACTCAAACATCATATGCGTACTAGCTGGTTACTGGTTATGAGCCAGAAGTCTCATATTAACGCGTGTTTGGAGTGCTTAATTAATATTTTGATTGAGCCGCTATAGCGTTCAAAATATGGACCTCTGAAGGGGACATAAGTCGATTATGAATCTCCTGCCTATCATTTGATAGAGTAACCTTGGAAAGCGATCTCTTTACCGCATGATATGCGAAAGTGACATCGCTAAGACTGTTCTCCCCGTCGTTAGGGGGAGATTTGCACGTTACCGTTGATAAGGAACGACGTGAAGTAACATGGCATAACCCACTCAGTCTTAGCTTGATCCCAAAACTGCACTTAGTGATAAGTAAGTGCATAGACTCCCTCAAGTCTAACTAAATGCCAGACGCATTTAATGACTTTATGAGATGTCACGAGATCATTTATACCTGCTGCAAAATGCTTGCAAGGATAGACGTCCCTGTCGGACGCCGTGTTCCTGTCGTAACACGTTGCTTTGGCCGAACCCGCCAAGCAAAGGACGCTGTCGTCGGCCGTCAGTCTGTCGTCCTTCCCAAGATATGAGGAAGTTGACCGGTTCTTAATTCGTTCAGCCCCAGAGGTGGTGAACTGAAACTCGTTTGTTGCACGAGATTATAAAGGATCAAGGAGATGTGTGATTTCCTCCTCATCCTAAGAATCTCAAAATATCTGTCGATCATGATATCTTAGACGATATTGAAGCGAAACGAGACTGTCATTGATTACTTGTTCATATATTCAGTGATGACTAATAATATGAGCAAATTATGACAGGGAACCATGTACCGTTGCCTGAAGTCAACGGAGAATAGACTGTACTAATGGAAACTTGCAATCCAAGTAGACTCCTTAGCGAAAGTGTGTTCGGACCTATAGCTCCAACACCACCAATGTTAAACGAGTTCGTTTATTTGGTTATTCGTAAGGAAGAGTGATGAGAATAATGAGATTGTAGAATGCTCGCCTAGTAGCGCAAGGCTTCTCTCACACCTTGGAATTGATTACGAGATGGTTGATTTCCTCGTAATGGACATTATAATAGTCCCATACTTTACCAGTTTAGTAGTTTCCGAAAAACTGAGAATGCAGCCATGAATGTGGTCACAGTTTTATCTCTATGGGGATTTAGACAAAGAGATATAGATGAAGGTCCCAGTGTGACTTCATAATGCTTGAATTAAGTAGTTCCTGACCACGGAGCACGATCTCAATTAAATGAGACGTTCACTATATGGATTAATATAATCCGAGCGGATGTGGTATACCCGTCTAAGTGAGTACTTGATTAGCTTGGGATACTTGAACAAGTATTATGCCCTTGCGTGTTTTATTACGCGATCCATTTTGGATTTGCCTTCGAGATGAAGGATCTTGGGAAGACACGGTAGTGACTCGGCCCGATGATCGAGTCTCGTAAAGATTGAATCTAAGTCCATGATTCAGACTACACCCAGAAGGTGTTATGACGTTTTAGTCATCATGACGCTAGTCGTCAGATTCTCCCATGATCGTTCGATCACTAGACATTGATATAGACCCAGTCCGTCCCTGATGAGACGATGAAGAGATATTGAATCATGATGTTCATATCTAAGTACAATATACGCATCATTGTACTTGGTCTAATGTGCTAGGACGAACATCTCGTCTGCTGTGAATGGTATAGCTCGACACAGCATCGCGCTAACACGCTGCCATCGAAATGGTATAAAAGACATTTTCCCATTACCTTAAGGTAACTGTGGATGAGGGCTTGTCTTATCCCATTTTGCGTCATCGAGTGTACCTACCCCCTTCGGTACTCAAATTAACGCAACCTTTTTTCGGTTATACCGATGCTGGTTACTTATCAGACCCGCATAAGGGATATTCCTAACATGGTATGTCTTTGCCATTAGGAATAAGGCGATATCTTGGAGGTCTTGGAACGACTCCAAACGAATCACTCTGATCTACTCGTGCTCTATGAGACGACTAGAGAGTGTATATGGCTTCGAGCTCGTATTAGCCATATTTGAATTACATATACTCTATCTCACGATACAGATAAAACACCTATCTTATTTGAGGACAACTTGTTGTTATCGATCAAGAGAGACATGACTAGATTGTGCTATTTAGCATTTCTCGCCGAAATTAATCTTCACAAATGAAGTTTAAGAGCATCCAGTTGAATGCTCGTTCTATTCCACATTAGATTTTCTTGCATCCAGTCGTATGTAAGTAAATGAGGCATCCAGTCGAATGCTCGTACTCTTTCTTGGAATATGAAATCTTTGCACCCAGTCGTGTGCAAGTGAGGGGGAGCATCCAGGTGAATGCTTATTGCACTAATTACCACTTAGTCGAAATCTTCGCACCCTGTCGTGTGCAAGTGAGGGGGAGCATCCAGTCGCATGCTCGTGTACTCTTTTTGTCCTTAGACCAAGGTTTTTTCCCACTGGGTTTTCCTTGGCAAGGTTTTTAGCGAGACACGTTCCTATCATATCTCACTTAAGATTGCCGAAATTAGGGGGAGTATCCTGTTGTATACTTCTTACCACTGTGTACTCTTTTGTCCTTCGACTAGAGATTTTTTCCCACTGGGTTTACTCTAGCAAGGTTTTGATGAGGCACCTGTTTTGTGGTTTATCCCTACTACTACCATTGTTGCACTCTTTTTCCTTCGATCAGAGATTTTCCCATTGGGTTTGCTCTGACAAGGTTTTGATGAGGCACACTGTTTTGTGGTTAGTTACTTACATGATATTTCGGCCTATATCATTCGGCTACACAGTTTCTCCTAGGTACCGGTTTTGTCCCACACTGGGTTTTCCGGCCTTAAGGTTTTTATGTGTTTAGCACTGCGAATGAACTCGACTCAGATCGACTGCATGAAGACGAAGAATTCAAGACGTCCAAAGGGGGAGTGTTGTAAGATTATTGGACTCTTGGGCTTTTACTTAATGGGCCCAGATGGGCTTATAACCCTAACCCTCTATCTATATAAAGAGTGCTAGGGGTCTTGTATTTGACATTCCATTCATATTCATTCATAATAAAAGACTATACTGTTCCCCCTCTCTCTCTACTTCTGTCTCCCTAAATACATAGCTAATAGTGTATTACAACAATTATCAAGATATCTAAAAGGAATATAAGTTGGTAAGACTGTAAGAGGTAGTTATATGGAATTCCCGCTTCTATTAATTGAATTTGACGATGCATATCAACAATAGTTGACGTTGTTTTTTTTTAAAATTTTCTTTTACTATTGAAAATCATGAGGAACGGATAAATGAAAACTATTAAATTCAATAGGAATAGCCAAAAACATACGATAAATGTCATAGCATACCAAAAAGACAAAAAAGGACAAAAACTGATAGGAATATCAGATAAATGATATTGCGAACCTCTGTCTCATCCTAGTAATGCAAGATGCTAAACTCACTAAAATACAACTCATCAGAAGTAGTAGCATCACCATCCTTTGCTTCAAGATATTCTACTATTCTTTTGAATTTATTCATGTAATATTTGCAATGAGCCTCGTATATTCGGTTAACAACCACATTATTACCAACCACAAGTTAATATGTTTATAGACTATTTTTGTTAAAAGTATAACATAATAATGTTTAAATGACAATTGATTGTTACACATATAAACAATTTATATTGGGTTATTGCCTAATGTATTTTGCGGTTTAGAATGTTTTTGTTGGCCCGTCCGGCTAAATCTTAGAGGGGGTGAATAAGGTTTTAGACGTTTTTCACGAAATTAAAATTCTAAGCGCAACTAACAACCCAACTAGCTCGATATCTATTTGCGACAATAAATATGCGATGATAATCTATAAATAAAGTGAAACATGCCCACAATCACAAATAATATAAGTTGCGGAAAGTAAATAGTAAGTGAAGAGATTGACACCACGATATATAGAGATTCGGCAAACCCGCCTACGTCCTCTTCTCGGTATTCACGCTACTGAGTATTTCAGTATAATTTTCTTTCCAAGATTACAAATACTACCGAGCTAATCACTCGATCTGCTCACCCTCTATCCGAGTTTCCTACTTTTGATACAAGTGCAAGCGAACACGTTTACGAGTCAACGACTCCCCCTCAATCTATGAGTACTCAAGTGTTTAATCTAGAACTTTTAACCAACACTTTGCCTTAAAAGTTTCTACTCAAACACTCACTCACAAATGAGCTATAATTTTGTGTTTACAAATTTATCGAAAATAAAACAATACTCACAATTTGATTGTTTCTAAATAACCTAATTTATGAGATGTGACGATGTTTGATCTTGATTTGAGATTAAATCGCTTTCTCTTCAATTCTACTCTTTTCGAACTTTTTCCCAACAATGGTGATTTTAACTGTTTAAGATAGAGAGATGTTGAAGGATGGTAATTGGTATATTTTGGAGAGGGATTGAGGTGTATTTGAAGAGGCAAAATGTCCATTGGTCCATAGATGATCGTTTGGAATTGTTGGGTATATTATCCAATGGATAATTGTTTGTTTTCAAAAAGGCAAAAAGAAACTTTTTTGAATCGGACTGAATCTCGATCGATCGGACTGATCTCGATCGATCAAGATTTTTGGAGAAAAATTGTACTGCTATAATTTCGATCGATCGGACTGCATCTCGATCGATCGAGATTCACTGGAACTTTTTGGACCATTTTCGATCAATCGAACTATATCTCGATCGATCGAGATTTCTGGACTGATTTTCCTACTTTTTGAAACACTCGTAATTTGCTCGTTCGGACTCCGAATCGACTTCCGTTTGAACCGTTGGCTTCATTATTGAGTGCTCTATCATTTTAAGTCCTGAAATATACATTTTCTCTTTTTGGAAAAGATCAAACATTATATCATCGAATTATAAAATCATTAAATTATAATCACACTTATAATCAAAATTAATTATTGAACCCATTGTTCAACAGTTTTAAATACTCTATACGACTAAGTATGTTTACTTTATGGTTAGGGACACATTGTCTAAAATATTCTCCCGTTTAGAATGTTTTAAAAGTGGGAAAAAATGCATTTACTACACCAAACTATAGTAATGTTAACGATTTGGGTACCCACTTTTCAAAATTTTCAATTTAGGTATCACACTATAATAAATTTTCAATTTAGGTATCACCGTCTAAATAAATCACGGAATCATGTCACGTGATATTTGACAAACATTAATTTGATGGGCTAATTTAACAATTTTGCACAAAAATATGTCATCCTAGAAAAATTCCCCCCCCCCCCCCCACCAATTTCACATATAAAAAAAATTAGCATATAATCCAAATTTTTGTATGTGTGAAATTGGGGGAAACGTTTTTATAGGATGACATATTTTTGTGCAAAATTATCAAATTAACCTCTCAAATTAATGTTTGTCAAATGTCACGTGACAGTATTCCGTGATTTATTTAGACGGTGGTAACTAAGTTGAAAAGTTATCATATTATATTACCTAAATTGAAAAATTTAAAAGGTGGGTACCCAAATCGTTAAAAGCAGATAGTTTGGTGTAATAAACCTATAAAATCCCTTTTAAAAGTGATCTAAATTGTTTTTTAGTGTTTTCGGATTTTTATTTATTTATAAAGTCTTTTTCCATTTTCTTAAGGTTTTTGTACTTTTCGTTTTCTTCTAATTATTTTTGTCAATTTTCTTTAAATTTTTCACAGTTTTAATGAAAAAAAAATCATAGACGGTTATCAAATGACAATAAGTCATATATATTTATATAAAATATATTTACTATAATAAACAATCGGTTTGGTTTGATTCGGTTTTAAAAAGTGGTCAACCCGCAAACCTAATTAATTAAATTGGTTTTTTCCCAATTGTAAACAAAAATCGGAATATCAATCGGTTTGGTTTTTTTTTTTTTGACCCGATGGGTTATTATTTTTGGTTATTTCGATTTATTGTTTCATTTGTGAGGTGTCTAAAGTAAACTGAGTTTATTTAGAAACCAATAAATATAATAAATGTGTTTATTTCCCGGCTCTCTCTCTCTCTTTCTCTCTCTCTCTCTATATATATACAGTTTCTTTTATCTATATTTGAGGTACGAAATCTTTAACCAATTATTCTTAAGTCTGTTTTTGTGCATTTATCTTTCACCGTTTTTTTTATACCAATTTAGGGTTCTTCCTTATTTATTTTCATTCCGTTATGTTGGAAACTTAAATTGTTTAAAATTGAATATTGCTCAAGAAAAGTTGTTATATAAATGCTTATTATGTAGCTTGTGAGAAAAAAAAGTTTTACATTTTTTTTTTCAAAATTGGATTGCTTGTTTTATAGTTTGAGTTTAAGCAGCTCCAGCTTATTTTTCTTCTCAGATTTATTATTCCGTGATTAATTTCATTCTGTTATGTTGATATAAAAATTGGTTATAATTGAAGATTGCTCAAGAAAGGTTGTAATGTAAATGCTTATTATGTAGCTTGTGAGAAAAAAGAAGTTATTTTTAAAAAAAACTAAGGGTGTGTTTGGAACAAGGAAAATGATTTCCTAAGAAAGCATTTTTTTGTGTTTGGTTACATAAGAAAACCAATGGAAAAGAAAATGAAAGAACCTATGGGAAAATTTTGTGTGTACAACGAGCGGAATCATTTTCCTTCCAAAAGTGGGAGGAATTGTAAACGAAACGAGAAAAGTGAGGTTAGCTCTCTCTCTCGCTCTCCCCTTTCTTTCATTTTCATTTTCTTTTATTTTTCCAATCTTCCAAACACATGAGTGGAAAATGATTTGATGTTAGTTTTCATTTCTCTTTCTTTTCTTTTTCTTTTCTTTTCCCGCCACATTTTCGGGTTCGAAACACACCCTAAGGGCTTGCTTGTTTATAGTTTTGAGTTCAGCAGCTTCAGCTTATTTTTCTTCTCAGCTGTATTATTCCATAATTAATTTCATTCTGTTATGTAGAAATTGAATTAGGTATAAATAGATTGCTCAAGAAAGGTTGCAGTGTAGTTGTATTTGTAGCTTATTGGAAAAGACTTAACCTTTTTATAGCCTTTTTTGGGTGTTGTTTGTGTGTTCAGATTTTGGTTTCACCCTTTTGAATTTATGACCTGAAAAACTAGAACAGATAAGAGTTTAAGAAAAAATATCTTGATGGATTCGGTTTATGAATAATTCTAGCTTTTTTCTTTTGTTGTAAAGGTAAAAAGCAAATCTCAAGCTAAGCAACCCAAACTGAGCGTATGCTAAGCTTTCAAGCAATCTACGGTTAGAGTTTTAAGACTTTCGAGTCTGTATATTGATGCTATTTTAGCTAGTTCTTTTCTTTCTATCGTTTTAGTCTATTTGTTTTTGAAGCTCGCATCGATTTTGACCTGTGTATCATAGGGTGTGTTTGGAATTGGTGTACGGGAAACAGGACAAGAGAAAGACAAAGACTTTCTTTAGTTTGATTTCTTTTTTCTTCATTCTTTTCGTTTTACGTTGTTTTTATTTATTGCAATTCGCTATGATTTTGGCATATGTGTATCAGATGCTGTTTTGGAACTGGTGGAACAGAAACAGAATCAACTAAGTGAAAAAAATTCGTTACTTTGATCTTCTATTTTTCATTGTTTTGATCTTTTAAAATGAGCTTGTAATTGTCCTAAACATTGAAAACCGGGAGCTTCAATTCTAAATGTTTGTTCAACTTTTTGCTTCTGATTAAAATTATCTTTTGATTTATGGTCATGTTAGCCAATCCGTGTTGTAGCATCCAGGGAAGCAACGTGCTGGATCAGTTACAAAATATGTGTAGTGTACTTCTTTTCTGTATTCTATTGTTATTAAATTTTGGGTAAGAAACTGAGATTCTATATTACATCACTACAAAAATATTTTTAGATTTTTGAAAATTTACAGAATTTGACAATATATCAACTTTGTTAACTACTAAGTAGTAAGTAACCGAATATGTTATGCCGTGCCTTTGATTTTCCAGTTTAGTCACTCAATGACACTAGCTAATGGCTTGCAAATTCGAAATTTCTTTCTTTAGGTGATGAAGCATTACAGGCAGTGAGTTTGTGGAACCCATGAAATTTATTTACATCAACAGGCGTTACTTCTCTCTTGCTCCCTCTAAACATTCATCTCCCCTTCCATGGATCTCTCCACTTCAGTTCCTCAAAGCCCCGTCGAAAAAACCAGACCCTCCACCAGAAAGTGGCAACACCTCAGTAGAATATCAGAAAAGACCCAAATATTTATCTCACCAGTCATTTATCAACTTGATAAAACATGAAAACGACCCACAACGTGCCCTTGAGATCTTCAATAAGATTTCGGAGCATAAGGGGTTCAATCACAATAGTGCCACTTATTCCACTATTATCGAAAAGCTTTCAAAAAATAGGAAATTTCGGGCGATTGATGCAGTTCTTCATCGAATGACATATGAAACTTGCCAGTTTCACGAGGGTATTTTTCTGAATCTCATGAAACATTTTTCCAAGTCCTCTCTTCATTTGAGGGTTGTTGAGATGTTTGATTTGATACAAAAAATTGTTCGCCAAAAGCCTTCCCTTAAAGCAATCAGCACCTGTCTCAACCTCCTTGTCGAATCAGACGAAGTTGAGTTGGCATGCAAATTTCTTGTTGATGTAAGGAACAATCTCTTTCTGGAGCCTAATTCTTGCATATTCAACATCTTGGTTAAGTATCATTGCAGAAAAGGAGACCTCGAAGCTGCTTTTCAAGTCTTGGGAGAAATGAAAAAGTCAAAAATTTCTTATCCAAACTTGATCACCTACTCAACTCTTATGGACGGTCTTTGCAAAAGCGGAAGAATTAGAGAAGCAGTTGATTTATTTGAAGATATGGTCTCGAAAGATAACATTGTACCTGATGCTTTAACTTACAATGTTCTGCTCAATTGTTTTTGCCAAGCAAAACAAGTCGACCGAGCCAAAAAAACTATAGAATTTATGAAAAAGAATGGTTGCAGCCCTAACATATACAATTACTCGGCATTAATTAATGGGTTTTGCAAGGAAAGCCGATTCGAGGAGGCGAAAGAGGCTTTCAGTGAGTTGAAACTTTTGGGTCTAAAACCCGACACAGTCGTTTATACCTCATTTATTGATAGCTTTTGTAAGGCAATGAGAGTGGATGAGGCAATGGAATTGCTCAAAGAGATGAAGGAAAAAGATTGCAAACCGGATGTTGTAACTTTTAATGTTATAATTAGAGGGTTATGTAGAGAAGGTAGAACCAACGAGGCTTTGAAAATGGTATATAAACTACCAAAAGAAGGTGTTTTTCTCAATAAAGCAAGTTACAGAATCGTGTTGAACTTTTTGTTGAAGGAAGGGGATTTAGACAAAACGTTAGAGTTATTGGGTTTGATGCTCAGTAGAGGGTTTATTCCCCATTTCGCAACGTCGAATGAGCTATTGGTTCGTCTTTGTGAGCAGGGGAAAGGAAATGATGCTTTTGTAGTGTTGTTCGGGCTGGTGGAATTGGGGTTTAAGCCGGAGCCTGATTCGTGGAATCTTTTGGTGGACTTGGTCTGTAGAGAGAGAAGGTACTTACCCATGTTCAAGTTGCTTGACGAGATAGTTGCTAGACAAATTTGATTTTTTTGTAGTTTAGTAACCGGAATCATTTGTCAACGGTCTTGTGTTGGGCTCAAAATTATTGGGTAATTTATTTTTATAACGGACAAGTTGTGCATATTCTCGACTTCTATTAGGACCAAAGCACTATTTTTCCAAAGTTGCAACAGAATTTACGGGGGGGATTAACTGATCACAAAATTTGGAGGGGAGTGACTTTACCGGCTTCCTCTGCTTACCAACACAAATTTCAACTGCAGCTACTATCTTATTCGGTTGCAAGCTGATAAGCTGGCTTAAAATCTGGACGGTATATGGTTGACCAGCTAAAAAACCAAGCTTTTCTGGATAAAGCTTTAAGCTGGATGAACCACCAAAAACAAGCCCTAAAAATGGTGGTAATGCTACTCTATGGTTCACTTTTCTTTTCTAGCCAGTGAGTTGGCACAGAGAGATTGTCGCGGTCTTAAAAAGAGCGAGTACAGCAAGAAGTTCTGCAAATTGAAGGTATTAAATTTGCTTTGTTGAAGTTTGTATCACTAATTCTTAAGTACTGCTTGTTAGATAGTACTTAATATTTACTGTTTTATGAAAATTGATATCATATTAGACTCGTAGACCTTTGATATGAAGAGCTACTAATTAAAGGTTGAAAGCTGATCATGTTGCACTACAGATGCTATTTTGACGCTTTTGTTATTTTTGATGGACTACTAAGCATTCGTTACATAAATCTTTCGATATAGGATTTGGTGAACTGGTGGAAAAAAACTCAAACTCGGAGCGCCATGTCAGCCCTCGGTGGTGGGATGCCTTTTCAAGGTGATTCAGAGTCTTTTGTTGGACAATAGAAAAGTCAACTCTTATCATCAATTTGCAGTGCCATACCCTTTGGTTAGCATAAAGAAACATATGGCCCTTGCTTAGTTTTGCACCGGAGGTTTAGTTTCCGATTATTAAATATGGAGTTTGTTGAATTTCATTTGATTCCCTGTTAAAATTAGTTTATCTTTGTTTGGCCTGACCCTACAAAAATAGTACTAGAATGGATTAACAACAGTTCCTTTCTAAATCAAAGATCTATCTTTTGTCATTTATAGTTTATTGCACTTGAATTTCATTTGATTCCCTGTTAAAATTAGTTTATCTTTGTTTGGCCTGACCCTACAAAAATAGTACTAGAATGGATTAACAACAGTTCCTTTCTAAATCAAAGATCTATCTTTTGACATTTATAGTTTATTGCACAAGCTGTATAAGATATTTTAAGATGTCATTGGAATTTCCAGATTAAATTTTCTTTGTGCTCTAAATCCAATTATGACGAACTAGAAACACCTTTTCTGTGCTCATAACCAAATGATACTAAACTTGGACTAGCATTTAGTCCTATAGGGGGCTAGTTTTTCGGAAGCAGGGGCGTGACTCTGAGTAAGGTGACCCAGAGTCCAAAATTGTCTTTAAAACGCTCAATTTTATTTTAATTGTCTTTGATTTTTAAAATTAAAATTATGTAAAACTTACAAATATGAAAATAAACAACAAACAACACTTTGTATCTATATATTATTATATTTACATATACATATTTATAATATGTATGTATACTACATATATAATATTCAAAATTTTCAAATAATAGTTATAACTTGATTTTATTGAAGTATGTAAGTTTTACATAATTTTGACTTTAAAAATAAAAAACAATTAAAATAAAATTGAGCGTTTTAAAGACAATTTTGGACTCTGAGTCACCCTGACTCAGAGTCAAACACCCTGCTTCCTAGTTTTTCCAGCTAAATTATGTTTTGTAAAATAGGTGTGACATGAGTTAGTATGAAAAAGGTTAATGTTGAGCGAAAATAGAAAACTTTAACACTCGATGTTTTATTCTTTTCATGTATATATTTGTACCGGCACAAGTTTATCAGTCAGTGGTCCAAATTCAGCAATATTAGTTTGTAATGGGTTGTCGGCACGGGAATGAACCGGTGTTAATATACCAATAAACCGTTGGATTATTTTGGGAATCAAACAGCTGAGCTTGATGTGAATAGCTGAATTTCAACTAAACTGTTTCTTTTTGACCTTTTTCCACTTCACAAGGATCCGATGTACTTTTTTTCTGGTGACAAGTACACCATAGTGTATTTATTCTTGGGTGGTTGTATCATATGGGTAAACCATGGGTGAATCTGTATTTATATAAACATCTCTGAAGGTTCTGGATTGATTTTCTTACTGTAGCTAGATGAACTGATTTTTCACTCTGTTTTTCTTTTCCCTTTTTTCACTATTTCACGTGTAATTCTTGGATTTTATTTATTTATTTCATGTTTCTGCTTCCCGTTTCGTTCACGCTTCCACTTCCCTTCCGCCGATTACCTTGGACAGTAGATCTTAGAAACTAAGGCGTCTTCAACATTTTTTTTATACTTATGCAACAGAATATACTTTCGTTATTTCAAAATATCCCCTGTACTATTTGTTATTTGTAAACAACCCTCTTAATTTACTTACGTTGGACCTCATGTAATATTTCAAATTTGCAATCAGGTTTCATATCCATCTTTGAAATTGAGTAACATTGCATCCAAGGTACAATTCGGAATTTTTTTCCTTTGTTCTATATATACCATGAATTATAAAAAATCATTTTTTCTTGACTTATTTGATAAAGTAAAAAAATAAAAATGCATTACGCGAATGTTTTGGTAACGTCCATCTTTGAGTATGAATATCAGACTAAACATAGGAATAATTGCACAAAATTGACCTATAAGCAGAACACCCTAGTCTAGTAAATCATCTGTGCTTGAAAAAACCGGATTATGCAAATATTTTCTTTGATCTATGCACCTCAAGCAAATAAACGCAATTATTAGGACCAAATTTTCCTTTAATTCATTAAAATCCTTTACTCTATTCTTAATGTCCGCCTAACTTGAAAAAATACATTCGTCGTAAAAAATAATAAACAAAAGAAAACCCCCAAAAAATATCATTTCAATTTTCATTATATTCTTATTTGCAATAATAAACCATTGCTTTAGCTCAATTTCACATCCATGTAACGTAATACATACACGTATGACACTCCCTAGTATAATTATAACGATCTGGCCCTACGGACCGAACTGCCACACCCGTATCAACAATATTGTCCGCTTTGGCACAACTTCCCAGGGGGGTCACCCATCCTAGTACTACTCCAAGTTAAGCACGCTTAACTGTGGAGTTTCGTCCTCGCTATTGTGCCTGGAGTTTCGTCCTCGCTATTGTGCCGTACGGCTTTAAAAAGCATTGTTAATAGAAAATGGATCTTTAAGCTCATATACCACACGAGTACTCTCATATCTGGGCGATGTGGGACTGACGCACAACACCACACCACAGAAATTCCTTCCAGGAAATCTGGGTCGTCACAATAATCAAACTCAATAAAAATTAAAACAGTCAAATTTTGTCTATTTTTTTCAAAAATACTTCCACTCTATCTTAATAATTATCGATGTATCTAATCTAATTAATTAACAATTTATCATCACTATATTTTCCTAATTACGGATGTAGGCTAAATTAATTAACAATTCGTTTTAACCTACATAACTACAATAAATGATAGTAAATCTAAATGTTATGTTCAAAATAAAATATATTACGAGATTTATGTTTAAAATAAAAAAATACACACAATAAAATTATATCGCATCTTGCATATCACATGGAATGCACGAGTTACCGTGTAATTAAACATTTAAACTTTCTACTCTTTAGACAGATTTACTCGTATTCTACCTACTAGTATTAATTTTTACTAGTTCTACCATATTATATGAGTATTTTCAAAAGATAAATAATATTGATACCAAAAAATATATCACCCAAAAACCTTACACTCTGACGTGTCGTATTATATATACCAATTAGTTTTGTTTTAATAATGAAAACATATTTTTATTTAAATTATAATTAGTACATATAATCCGTCTTGTTAAACTAAAATTATAATCCGTCTTGTTAAACTAAAATTTTTAGATAATATTTTCTGATAGTTAGGGGTGGGCACGGGGCGGATTGGTCTCAATCCTAACCCGCCTCGTAAAATAAATGGCGAGACGGATTGGGGCGGATTAGTGAAATTCAAATTCCAACCCAACCCATTATAATTAATACTCCAACTCAACCCAACCCAACCCATTATCAAGCGGGGCGGATTGGGTGCGGGTTGTTTCTTGAATTTTCATTTTAGTCATTAATTTTTTATTATTAATTGAATCATTAAGCTTAAGTTTGGACAATTCAAAGATTTTTTGTCTATATATATAATTTTTCTTAAATCAATACTATTATAATATAGAAACTCTCAAATTTCTGCAAGTATTAGACAATATATCAATCAAATTATTAAGATGATGTTGTACACATAAAACATATAAGATGATGTTGTTAAGTCTTTCGTGATGAATATTAATTTGGGCAGAACATGAATTTGTCAGACGATAAAAGAAATGGAGAGAATGTTTTATATTTATTTCAAAAAAAAATACTGTTTTATATTTTTTAATTAATTGATTTGATCACAACCATTGAAAAGCAAAGAATATGAAGAATGAAACTTAACATTTTCAGAGGGAGCGAGGAGCACAGAACTGGAGAGACGAGAAAGAATGGAAAGTGAAGAGATGAGCAAGAATGGAAAATGAATAGCTTATTTGAAACTGGAGAGTTTATTTTAAACATTGGGAAACGAAGAGTTGGACAGCTTATTAAAAAATATCTTGAGAAAATTTATATATATACTAGTAAAAGTTGCCCACGTGTTGCGTGTGAGACGCGTAATGACATAAATCTCGTAATATATTTTATTTTTAACATAATATTCAGATTTTGTATAATTTATTATAGTTACGGAGGTTAAAACGAATTGTTAATTAATTTAGGGTACATCCGTAATTAGTAAAATATATTGAGGACAAATAGTTAATTAATTAGATTATGTATATTGGTAATTATTAAAATAGAGTGAGGGTATTTTTGGAAAAAAGTGACTAAATTGAGCAGGCT
This sequence comes from Primula veris, assembly GCA_963682055.1. Classification (NCBI taxonomy): domain Eukaryota; kingdom Viridiplantae; phylum Streptophyta; class Magnoliopsida; order Ericales; family Primulaceae; genus Primula; species Primula veris. The sequence goes on along the minus strand of OY821743.1, from coordinate 20,719,814 downwards.
CAATTTTTCTTGGGTTGACTTATTATAATAGAATGATATATATATATATATATGGATTGAAACGGGTTGGGGTGGATTAACCCGCGGTTTGAAAACCTCAATCCTAACCCAACTCACGAATTTTTTTATGGATTGAAGCGGGACGGATTTAACTTTTTTTGACACCCAACCCGCCCCAATCCGCACGAATTGGGTTACGAGACGGGTTTGCGGATTTTTTCAGCCACCCGTACCGATAGTAGCTATACCAATATGTAAATAAAGTATAGACTGGGAGTAATAAGAGTTATATATAATTAGTGTACGTGTATGACTGGCCAATGTGAGCCGCCCACCAGGTTAGATACAACATTAACACAACACAACAATCGCCTAACTCTCTCTCTCTCTCTCTATATATATATCTATATACACATATATATATATATATATATCTTTACATATATATACAATGTCATCAATGTCGAATCTATGTTCATCTTCATCTCCAATATTCAAACAAACCTCCAAACTCTCCCCCAAAATCCCATTATTCCCAAATAAACGCCTCTCTCTCTCCTCCCCACCCAAAAACCTCTCCCTCTCTCTAAACTCTGCCTCGTCCCCCTCCCACAGCCTCACCGCCACATCACCTCCCGACAAGGACCCCGCCCGACTTTGGAACAGGTACACACCCCCGCCATTTCTTTTGTAACTCTTTAACTCATATTTATTAAACTACTTGTTTATACTCCCTCCGTCCCCAAATAATTGTCACACTTTCATTTTTTTGGTAAATTTTATCTTTTTTTTTATTTTTTGAAATATCTCTTTTTGGTAGTTAGATCATATCGAATTTACACTTGTAATCTCATAATTTAAGTAAGAAATAATTTTTCTTAAAAAAATTGATTTTTTCGTACTTTTTGCTGAATTTTAAACGAAATTGGTTCAAATCCTTAAATTTCATAGTTTTTGAAGTAGGACACTTAGTTTGGGACGGAGGGAGTAGCGATTTACATTAACCTAATGTCTCGTTAGCTACAATTTTATTTTATTTTTAATTTAATTTGTATTTTACGGGTAACCAAAAAAATTGAGTCTTGGACATATGTAAGTATGTAACTGCCCGTCCGGCACTGATTCTCATTAGCTAAAATTTTAATTTAATTTTACGGGCTACCAAAAAAATTGAGTCTCGGACATATGTAACTACCGGGCCGGCGGCACTGATTCTCATTACCTACAATTTCATTTTATTTTATTTTTAAATCTTCTTTTACGGGCAACCAAAAAAATGGAGCCTTGGACAGTATGTAACTACCGAGTCGGCACTGCAGGTACATCGAGTGGCTGTACCAGCACAAGGAACTCGGGCTGTACCTGGACGTGAGTCGGGTCGGGTTCAGCGATGCGTTTTTCTCCGAGATGGAGCCGAGGATGCAGGCCGCGTTCGGGGCGATGGAGGATTTGGAGAGAGGGGCGATATCGAACCCAGACGAGGGCAGGATGGTCGGGCATTACTGGCTCAGGAACCCTGGACTCGCGCCAAAAGCGGGTTTGAAGAGGCAGATTGAGAATACGCTCGAGAACCTTTGTGGATTCGCTAGGGATGTCGTTAATGGGAAGGTTCGTTTTTTGTTGTTGCATTTTTTTACTTTTTTTGCATTGTTTTTGAAGAATTTTTTATTTTTTGTTTGTATTGAATAATGTGAATTGTTGAATGTCCACTCATTAGTAATATAAATACCTTTTTACGCATTTTTCCAGTTTTCGTTTGTAGTGAATGCTGTGAATTGTTGATTTGTTTTGTTAGTTCAAAAATGGAAATAATGTAGGTGACTGTATTTGTTGTCCACTCATTAGAAACAGAAATACCATTTAAATGGCTTATTGACATATGAATACGTAGATTGAGAATACTTTTGAGAGCCTTTGCGGGTTTGCTAGGGATGTCGTTGAAGGGAAGGTTCGCATCTTTTTTTACAATTTTTTTTTTTTTTTTTCGTTTGTAGTGAATTCTGTGAATTTTCGAATGTCCACTCATTAATCATTAGTAATGGAGATACCAAGCAAATGACATACATTAATTAGATATATAAAGCGGTTTTGAAGACATACATTGAGAACAGTTTTAGGAACCTTTGCGGGCTTGCTAGGGATGTCGTTGATGGAAAGGTTCGTGCTTTTTTCGTTTTTTTTTTTAGTTTTTTCGGTTTTCGTTGGTAGAAAATACTGTTGATTTGTTTTGTTAGAATTAAAGATGGAGACAATGTAGGTGACTGTATTTGCCCACTCATTAGAAACAGAAATACCAATCAAATGACATAGAGTAATTAGTATATAAAGCGCTTTTGAAGAAGTACATTGTGAACACTTTTGAGAGCCTTTGCGGGTTTTCTAGGGATGTCGTTGATGGAAAGGTCTGTTTTTGTGTGTGTATTTTTTTGATTAATTTTTGTTGGTTCTGAAAATGTAAATGGTTTAGGTGGCTGGTATTTATCCACTTACAAGAAACAGAGACACCTATGAGATTAGATGGTTGTTGATTTGTTTTGCTAGTCCTTAAGATGAAAATAATGTAGTTGTTGATAGTTAATTGAGTCCTTTGTCAAGTCATTAGTTGTTAAATAATGTAGTTGGTGCAGATATAGGTTTCTGAACACTTTTCAAGTTTTAACAGTGAAGAGTTTTGATACTATTTGGCTCTCTTTGAACCGAATACATGTTTGGTAATTTCGTTTATGGTGGTTATAGCTTATAAAGTATATATGTATATAATGTATTTGGCAAGTATTTGTACCCTTTTTTAGAAGGAAAAAAGGACCCCACAATTGTCACCCTAAATAATACTCCCATTTACCCAGATTTACTCGATTGGCAGTGCCACATGATCGTACTCATTTAATGGATCATTGCATTAATAGCTTGTTTTTTTTTTAAGTCTCTTAGTCTATCTGTAGCTCTCAATAATTCGAAAATAACTAATTTTAATTTCTGTCTGCTGGGTCACTAATATATATGGACCCGTTTGGGAACCTTATATTTAAATATCAAAAGGATTTAACTTTTTTCTATAATATTTCAGTTCTTGATTATTATTCCATGAGTGGAACCTAAATTTGCATAATTGCATTGCTCTAGTTTGTCTTCATGGATATGAAATGAGAAGGGTGTCAATTTTAAGTCCTCAATCTACAATAGTACATTGCAAGGTTTCAAAAGGCGCAGGCGGGTTCTAGGCGGAAAGGGTCCGCCTAGCGCCTAATTGGCCGCCTAGGTCGATTTTTTTCTGCCTAGGTCCGCCTAATGCCTAGGCGCCTAGTCCCCGCCTAGGCATTATTGGCATAAATATATTGGCATGATTAAGGTTTAGTCTTACTACATGCACAAGCCACATTTTCTTCACAATGAATCTGAAAAATCCAAATCTCACTATAACATTATCTGCTTATGAAAAAGCTAAAACAGAGCTCTTGCTTTGTCAATATTGCTTGTGAATCTAAATGACATTTGGCTTTGAAAATTACAGATTAAACCCCCCTCATCTCCAGATGGTCGGTTTAAGCATGTACTTTGTGTTGGAATTGGGGGTTCAGCCCTTGGACCACAATTTGTTGCAGAGGCATTGGCTCCTGATAATCCGCCTCTCATGGTATGTTAAATTTACAACTTTATCCTGATTTACAGCTTCATGCAATCCTTCTCTCTGGCTCCAAAACATAAATAAGTATTCTTTTCGTATACTATCCAAATGGAACTTGGAGTACAATAATAAAAAAGACGCACCAAACAAACCTATGATCTGGGTTCTTGTTTTATATTTTCCAATTGAACTGAATTATTTTCTTCAGATAAGGTTCATCGACAATACAGACCCAGCTGGGATTGATCACCAGATTGCACAACTAGGCCCAGAATTAGCATCGACCCTTGTAATAGTGACATCTAAGGTAAATGGATTTTTTTTTTCCTAGAGACCTATTTCGAACTAATTCTGATGCATTTCATGAACCTGTGTTATTTTCATCTTTACCCAGAGTGGAGGCACTCCGGAAACCAGAAATGGATTGTTAGAAGTCCAGAAGGCCTTCCGTGAAGCCGGGCTAAATTTCGCAAAACAGGTTTAACCCAGGTTTTTGTTTCTGCTTTTTTTTTTCCACATCAAAAGTTTACTTAGTTTCAGGCCTTTTATGGTTGCAGTTTTTTATCTTGAAAGATTCTGCATTTGGTTGCTGAGCTTAGAAACTGAGCCTTTCTGGGGTTTTTTTTTCCTGAAATAGCTAGAAGCTTTAAGCTCGCCGAACCTATATTTTTACTGAATATAAAAAACTCCAGCTAATTACGGTTGACAAACTGACATATTTCATACTGACAGCAACATAGGTGTAGTTCTGTAAATTTAAGAAGAATTATTATTTCCTCATTGTTCTCCAAAAGCAAGCGATATGACTGGTTTGTATCTACATTCTCTTCTTTTAGGGTGTTGCTATTACACAAGAGAATTCATTGTTGGACAACACTGCAAGAATAGAGGGTTGGTTGTCTAGATTTCCAATGTTTGATTGGGTCGGTGGTCGAACTTCTGAAATGTCAGCTGTTGGTCTCCTTCCCGCAGCACTTCAGGTTTGTGATTAGTACATTGATTAAAAAAACTAAATTCAATATATATTATTGTGTACTGAGATGTAATTATGCTCGATTGCTTTCCTGTTTCCGAGTTAGCACAACAATAGTTCCATTCTTGGGTTCACATTTATAATTTAATTCCATAGTTCCATTTGCGACACCAATTGCCCCATATTTTAGGTAGACTTTCTATTTGGTCCTCTTAGCTTAAGTTGAAATTGAAACACAATCGATCCAAAATTCTTGAGTAAGCTACTCTAATAGACCCCACATTTTAGACATGTTGCAAAAATGGTCCCCATGTATAATAATAATAGTTTCCATAGGAAGGAACCACCGGCTTAACTTACTGAATCTATAGGAACCAAGACTGTTGTATTAGAAAGCTTACTTCTGTAACATATAAGGATCGGTAGTGTTGCAACTGAAACTATGGAGACAAAATTTAGATCTCTCTGGAAGTATAGCTCTTGCTGTAATTCGCTCGTTTTTGTATGAATGTATGTAACGTTCATTTTTTAAAACTTCTTGTTTCAGGGAATTGACATTAAGGACATGCTTGCTGGTGCTGCTGTAATGGATGAGGCAAATAGGACAACTGTGGTAAGAGATGTTGTTTGACTCTGTTGTAATGTACATGAAACCTAGTTCCAAACGCCTAGAGTAAAGAGGGCCTGGACCGCCTTTTGAAAACAGTGCAGTATACATGAATTTCCAATCTTGTTTATCTTCCATAACATTTTCTCTGTTTATGCAAGTAGATTTTGTGAACAATATCGGTGGTCTTGTTATATTCCTTTTCGTTTATTCTTAGGCAAAACCTCAGTTTAAAAATCTTAAACAGGCCTACCAAATTGCTGAACAGAGCGTGTGACATAGTTTTGTTTCCACTTTTCCATTTGAAGGCTTAAGTTCCGAAAATATGTTTACTTGATATGAGACTTTGTAATTGAGTCTACAAGTGTAACCTTAATTCAATAATTGTTTTTGGTTTATTTTGCAATTGATATACATGAAACATGTAAAATATTTCATCTACAAAATAATGGAAAGGGTGACTGCAGGAAAATGATGTAAACATTATTAATGTACAGTCTTTGTCCTCTTTAAGGTGAAAAACAACCCTGCAGCTTTGCTTGCTTTGTGCTGGTACTGGGCAACTGATGGAGTAGGATCTAAGGTGCTGCTTCAGCCTTATTTTATTTTTTTATCTGTAACACGTTATATTTTCCTTTCATACATATGTAGTTTTAGTTTGTTTCATTTTATGCAGGATATGGTTGTTCTTCCATACAAGGATAGCCTACTACTATTTAGTAGATATTTGCAGCAACTTGTCATGGAATCAATTGGAAAGGAGTTTGACTTGGATGGTAATCGGGTATAGCTTGATCATCTCTCATCACTCTCTCTCTTATAAATAAAATGTAAAAAAAGAAGATTTGCAATGTGAATAATGTACCTATTTAATTGCACCAGATTTTTATATGATTGTATTAAAGCTCATACACTTTCTTCTGAGAGGGCGTGCTAGGGATTGAAGAACAACAGGCATAAACCACACGATAGATCGGTATATGCAGCGTGAGACAGTAGACAAACTATTAACACTAACCAACCATAACAAAAGAGAATCTATTTAGGAACCATTATAAGAGACGGTTATTAATTATCTTCTTTTGGCGGAACTCTTGATCCCAAATTTTACCTTTTTACATTCCTTAATTTCTACCTTTTAGGTGAATCAAGGAATAACAGTATATGGAAATAAAGGAAGCACTGATCAGCATGCGTAAGTTTTTTAATGTACAGTTTCTTCTTCTTCTGCAGCACTTCTTTTTGTTTTGATGATCCTCACTGGTCAATAAATATTGTTTTCAACAGTTATATCCAACAGTTGCGAGAAGGTGTGCACAACTTCTTTGTGACTTTCATTGAAGTGCTGCGTGACAGACCACCTGGCCATGATTGGGAACTTGAACCAGGGGTCACCTGCGGTGACTACTTGTTTGGAATGCTACACGTTAGTTTCTAAATATATGTTAAATAAGTATATGAGTGTGCTTGTCTTGAAAAAAGTATATAGATGCTGAACTTAATTGGGAAGTACTTAGTCAGAAACAAAACATGCCTAAAAATGATTGTGAATTTAAACCAGGGGTCACTTGTGGTGACAATTTCAAGGGGCAATTATAACATGCCTAAAATTTGTATAATTGCCACTGGAAATACTCCTTCCCGTCTACCTTCTTAGGCAGTTTTGGGAATTTACTTTTTACAGTCATGATGTGTCTCGATGTTAAATTCCCGTTAGGTCCCCGTTCCGGATTTCGTGAAATATTATTCTCCTATAATCAATTTAAATTGCCCAAAATAAGTATATAGGTAAAATGGAAGCGTAACCCATTTAGTAGGATGACATTTAAAATACGGGCAAACATCTTAGAACTTTCTAAAGGAGTAGCCTACTCACAAAGTAGAATGTAGGGAATATGAAAATACTATTTATACGTCATTGTCTTCATGGTTATTTTGTTTAATAGTATTTCCGTATTTATTTATTATTTATGCGTGCTGATAGTTACTACAGAAACAAGACAGATTTTTCAGAACGAGCCAAAAAAATTTCAATATATAAGTTGATTCTTTTTAATATCTAATCAGATCAGAGATCATAGGGGCTATCAACAAAATAGCTCATTGAATCTTTAACTTTGCTCTCAAGAATTATTCTTTTCACATTTCTGTATTCAGGGAACAAGGTCAGCGCTGTATGCCAATGACCGAGAATCAATTACAGTGACTGTGGAAGAAGTGACACCTAGGTCAGTTGGGGCTTTGGTTGCACTGTACGAGAGAGCTGTTGGAATATATGCCTCGCTAGTCAACATTAATGCTTACCATCAACCTGGTAAAATGACTCTATTCCTTTTGATTTTCTGCCATTCGGGCAAGATAAAAGGGTACTAAATGGCATTGTTGAGCTAGAGATGGGTGCATTAGAGCCAAAGGCCCCCATATTTAAAGGGAATTTTGATTTGGTCCCCGTAAATTTAGTTGCAACACTATTGGTCCACATAGTTCGAGTGAAATACAGTTGTGGTCCAATTTTTTCAGAAAGTTACACATGCGGACCAATAGTGTTCGACCGTTTGTGTAACTATTTAAAATTTGCGGACTGTTCGTCTGACCTACTTATGTTGAAACTATGTTGACCAAATAGAAATGCAACCTAAGGTACAAGGATCATTGTTGCTTAGTTACAACTTTGGGATCAAATGGAAATTGATCCGAAATATGGGGACCATTGCAATTAAGTCACTAAATATGTATGAAAGATGTAAAAATGGCTAAGTGATCTCGTGTCGGGAATGCCTATTGCTATTAAACTTGAGAGTTGGCTGTAAAAAGCTTTGAAAAGCATTCTTCTCAACTCAAATCCTGCACTCCGAATTTATGGTTTAGGTGCCAAAGTAAATTTATTTTCTGAAATAAAAAAAAAATCTCCAGGATGTTAATGTTTTGACATTGTTTCAGGAGTAGAAGCTGGGAAAAAAGCAGCAGGTGAAGTACTAGCTCTCCAAAAGCGAGTTCTTGCAGTGCTTAATGAGGCTAGGTATGCCTTTCCCAGTACATTCCAGTTTTTAAACCTTCAAAAACTCGTTTAACGCTTAGTTTCAGTTACATTGGAGTACAATTATTATTTTTTCTTTCCCTGTTGATGATAAGTTGGCATAAACCATAGTGGTTTTCAAAATTCCTGTCGCGTTTGAGGAAAAATTAGTTGGGTACAGTTTAGATGTTTTTTTTTGGCAAAAATGTAATATGCTATTTTTTTCTTCCAATTTATATTAGTCAAATATACTGGGAAACTGATGCCAATTAGTAAGACAGCGGAATTGGACAGGTGGCGATGTGGATCCCCTCCCCTCTCTTTAAATTGTGCCTTTGGCTAATTTTATTTTTGTTTAGTTATGTAGTCTCGAATTTTGTGAAATATGAAACTTTTTAATAAACAAGACCAATCATATCCTGTTATCTTTTCGATTACCATTTGTTTACAAAAGCATATCGTTCATACAACTATATTACTTTCTTTTCCTTGTATGGAAGTAGCTCGTTTTTGTATTTAGAAACGATTGACTAATTTGACTTGTTTTCCCTTTTCCAGCTGTAAAGATCCTGTTGTACCATTGACACTTGACGAAATTGCAGAACGTTGCCATGCTCCTGAAGATGTACTTACCATCTCTCTCTGATCTTATCACATTTTGCTGCAACCTCTTTCTTACAAAGATGGACTTTTAGTTGACTAGCTTATAATGAGATTTTCTCGATTTTGGCCTGAAAAAAGCTAGAAGCTTTATGCTGTATGGGCCCTTAAAAAATCCAGCTATGGCCTAAAAGTTGCAACCAGCCAAACGCTATTTAGAATACTTATGGCAAACTTGAAAATATGCATTGTACCTTAGCCTGTATATAGGGAAAAATCTTATGTTGATACTTTATTAACTGAGAGAGAAGGTTTTTGATTGTTTTAATGGTTTATAATTTAGACGACATTTTACTAACTTTTATTAGTAACTTCATTGCAGATTGAAATGATTTACAAAATAATTGCACACATGGCAGCCAATGACAGAGCACTTATAGCTGAAGGCAGTTGTGGTTCGCCGCGTAGCGTGAAAGTTTATCTTGGGGAGTGCAATGTCGACCAATTGTATGCTTAAGATTAAAGTGCCGGAAAAAAAAACTTAAGTTAAGGGAGATCTGAAAGAAGCTCTTTTGGCTGATTTTGATAGTCTTTTTTATTCTTTTTGTTTGTTTCGACTGAGACTGATTTGTGAAAAAATCATCCGGAGGTAAAATATTTGTTTTGAGTTTTACATTTTTTTGGAGATTGAATAATAAATCTGTACTCCATTTCTGTGAAAAACAGTTGCTCAGTACAGTTTTGTGAATGGTCTAGCAAACCGTCCTTTTTCTAATGTTTTATACAGACTGGGCATCTATTGGCATTAACTGCCTAGAAGTTGTAAACACTTATTATTCCCAAACTAAATTTTAAGGTATAGATACTCGATATAAAATCTAGGTAGAACTGGAAAGAGGGGGGAAATTGTAAATTTGAAGATATTCTTGTCGTTTTTTACAAGGCGGTCTTCAGTGAGGATTTTGTCCATGTGTTTATCTTTAAACAAAGAATGCGACAACAGTTGTAAGCATAAACATGCATCGTCTAATATGTATCCACTTTAAAAAAAGATTTAGGTTTTTTTCATGCCGTCTTCTGGATGATTTCTCCATTTTCGATTCTTTGACAAAGAAGGATGACAGGCGCATATTTGTTTGGGATTGACCGAAAAACCAGAAATAACAAACAGCGGATTTTCCACACACAACTTCAGTTTTCTCAAAAAACTTATAAATACTAAATATACAGCACAGTGCACACAGATTAGGTGAATATATGGAATGGAAATAAACAGCAATGATAAAGCAATAACTTTCACGGGTTGGCGTTATACTTTTTAACAACAATTAGGTATGTAAAAGAAGGCAAGTATTGAACATGCTTGTTATTCTTTCTTATTGATCGGTAATTGTGTTTGCTCGTATTACAATTTATTATTATATTCTTAGTCTGATAATTTAATTTTAATCTTGATCTTGAACTTTATCATCGGTGCTCGGTCTTCAATCTCTCTCGGTTTGCTTTCTAGTGAGATAAGCTCTGACAAATATCTTTTATATCATTTTCTCTGTGATTTTTCAGGTCTTTTTACTTGACTATTTATAGGCATTTATGCTTCATTGGATTATGACAATTGTCTTCATCTCATGCGAGCTGAAATACTTTATTGGATAATTGCTCTTATCCTTGAGTGGAGAAAGTACTGTTATACCCCGAACCTTACTTTTTGCATTGGATACCCATCTATAACGTATTGTTTGGTTAGTATCCGAATAGGTATATTCATGTCTGATTTTTGTGTTCTATCAATCAAAGAAACAAGAATTAAGCTTTCATTAATCCTTCATGAGACCCAAATCAAATACTGATAAAATATTTAAACAGGCAAAGTAGAAACATGGTTAACGACGTCAACAGAGCACGACTGAATAATTCTTTCAACAACACCATAGCATATTTTTTTTGCTTTTTTTTAACTTTAATTTTACAAGTTCAACATAAGCAAAAGTCTGATCCAAAGTTCAAATATCAAATATCAAATATCAAATAGTCTCACAAGGCCTCCCAAGTACCAACTATATGAATGATATTACATACACTTTCAACCTGAAAATATTTACAAGATCACGCTTTAGGTGGCTCAACCAATAAAAGATATCGTTTCATGAAAAGAATCACGATTATAATACAAGTTTACATGAAGCATCATAACTTAAGAGAGTCGCAACCCGCAAACATAATCAGTTTTCTGAAAGAGCCACTTAGAATAGCTTTGATATTACTTGACAAGAAGTCCAAAAAGCGGTCGAGGCGGCTGTAAGCAATGCGGGATTTTGGTATATCCTGTTCGGGCGAAAAAGAGAGAAGAATTAAAACAAACTCAAAAAAATCATAAGGCAAGTGGTTTACAAGCTTATGGCTTTGTTTGTTTCCATTGAAGATATATTGTATCTTTGAAACACTCCGTAGTAACAAAATCGGAAAAATAAACAAGCAAGGGTGTTGCTTGCAGCTTTGAAGTTAAGCTTCTTTGTTTTTCTGCTAAAAAGTTGCACTGTGTAGTTGATTAGCTTAAAACCTGGACTAGATTTTCCCCCCTACATGACTTGATATGGTTGGGCAACTTAAAATCTGAAATTTTCTGTATCTCATTTGCTTCAAAAGGCTTTGGGCTGGACCAACCCAGCTTTTCTTAACCTCACAAAAATTTGCTTAAAAGCAATCAAACAGCTAATTGACCTTACCCAATAGCTGTTGCGCCCCAGGAAGCAACGTTATAGATGACTTTGCTACCATCCCATGCCTTTCGAAGCTTCCCCTTTTTCTTTTTCAGTGAAAAGGTCTTGCTAAGGGCTGAAAAGTAATCAAATGCGAATAGAACGACAAGACTTCCTCTTTGACAAAAAATATAGAAACAAAACAAAATATAAATGTTCATCAAGTCTTCTTTCCGCTCTTTAGATCCAATTTATATATAACTTTAGATTCACAAATCCTAGACCCTCAAGTATGTCTTTTACCACTTGTATGAAGTTGCCATCTTAATTAATAAATGTTGCTACTGCTTACAATAATTCTCTTCAATCATGTAAATAGTAGTATGTTTTAATGTCTAAATCTAACTGCAAGATCGGTTACTAGGGTGCTGTACAGGAACACAGGTAGCAAGGCACTAAATAGACAACGGAAATAGCAATAATGATGATATGCACCAAGATACAATGCCAAAATTGGGGATCAGATTGCTGACATGAGACGTGGACCCTACTATCAAATTAAGTTTTGTATCATGCCGATTTTTTCTAGTTTGCTGGTAGGGACATCATACCATGTCAACATTACAATAGTCTCTAATCTAATGAGTCGGAGAATAAACGGCATTTTAATTTTTCACAGTGCTGTTACATTTTGATTACATCACACACAACCCAAACCACACGGCTATGCATTCATTCGCAACTATACCAATATGGCTTTCTATATATTTATGCCAGGCTTCAACGAAAAATGTGTTCAACCCCGTCGGAACCCTAAAAAGAAAGGGGGGGGAAAACAAAAAAAAAACAAAAACAGTAGAATAACATACCTTCCTGGAGCTGATTAGGAGTCAAATCCTGCAATCAAGAAAAATAACAATAAGCTTCTCATATCCCAGAGTCGATCTACTAAACAAAACTCAGCTATATTAACATGTATTTTGCTACACACATGACTACCACACAGCTTTAGGGACGTTTCTGTAAAAGGACTCCTAAACAGCTCTACCTCTTTCTCACGTGGAGTGGGCTAAGGAAGGTAGAAGTTCTGTACTAGTATGTAGCCTTATTGAATTAGAAAAGTAAACTATTGAAGATATTTAGTACATGTGAGTGTATGTAGATAGAAGATAGGTAGATAGAGTTTCACATGCCTTGGTCTGTTTTAAAGACAGCAAGTAGGCGGCCATAAAACATGCAATACCCTCGACAATATCTTCTTGTCTAACTAAGACATAATCTTCTTGGTCCAATTCAGATCCACCACCTTCCCACAAATCATTTTCATTCACAATGTCCCATGCATTGCTGTCTTCTGTAACCATGAAGATACATGAGCAAAACATCACATGAGTTGATTTATACTTTTTTTCATAAAGAATTGAAGATTTCATATGACCAATTTTCAAACTTGTGACAGCAGCTTACCGGTTATAATTTTTGGAACAGATGCCTGGGCACCCTCTAACTTTTGGAGAAAATCAGGGCAGTCGATTCTAGATTTGAGAAGATCACACAACTGCGACAACGATAAAAAAAACACATAACTACCAAACTGCTATACATTGTTTTATAAGCAGTACACGCAAAACCATTACGTTCTGGGTTCCTCTGGATATTTTTAAACTAAAAAGCTAACTTTTTTCAGATAAACAGATATGATCGATGGTTTTAAGTTGGATTGACTCACTTGGTGATGTGTTTGATGGACCATAAAATTGGCAATCTTAAATTTCACCTTTAAAAAGAAGTTAATCCAGAAAATATACAGAACTACATAATATACACTAACTAAAGTCCTAAAACTTATAAGAACAGAAAATAGCATTATTCAGCCCACCTAAAGTTGTTATCCCACATCTATTCTAAAATTCAGGAATTAACATCTAAAAATACCAAATGAGGATACTACTATACTAAACCTCCTTTCTCGATATTGAATTATTCATTCTTTTCTTGGTAAGAGTAGGGGCTTATTCGTTATGAGACAATCGTGAAGTAGAAAAAAAAAATGTATTTCGTTCACCCAGGAGATTGAGGATCTGTTGTACTTGATACAATGTGTCGTCCGATGAACAGTAAAATGGGGTATCAAACAGTTAAAGAGACCGTCTTCACGAGCTTGTGTGTGACATTAGAGAATAACCAATTTTCACTATACAATTTAAGTTTGTAGAAGGTCTCTTTAATTTTTTAAATAGTGATAAGGCACAAAACTAGCTTGTTGAACACTGATATTAGGCCACAAAGTCGAACAACTAACATCAATTCAAAGAAGTTTACCTACACTACACAGCCACACATGCAACCAAGTTAAATCTTATCAATTCTTTAAGTTTTATCTACATTGACATTATACATTGTATCAACATTCAGCTGAAACTGAATCTCCTAGTACGATTAAAACCATGTTTATTCCAAAAGAACAACTTGAAATAAATCCAAACTCAACCAAAAACAATAGCAATACTACTACATCCTATCAGCGATAAAGACAACTTCCAATCCCCCAACTATTGACTTGAACAACCCCAAATTAAAAAAGAAACGTCTCTAACTCAACCAAAACACACAATTACAAACCCAACTAGCCAAAACAACCAGCTTTTTTATTTCATTAACAGAGATTAAAACCGCTATTTCAATCAAAACTGAAATAAAATCCCCCACCCAAAACCTCACAAAAAAACAACTTTATCAACTAGAATTCCCCAAATTCAGCTCAAATCAAAATTCAAGAAAATCCAGATGAAAGCATAGCCTTAAACCAAAAATCAAACCAACAACAAAAGCACAAAAATACCCATCAAATAACTAAAATTCAGCTGAAACATAGTCTAAAAAAAAAATTAAACCTACAAATTCAGCAAGTCATAGCCCTAAACAAAATAACACGCCAATAAACTCGACGGAATACCCAGTTACCAATACCATAACCATAATTCAGCTGAAATCATAACATCAAACAAAATTCAGCTTAAATCACACCCCTCAACAACGATACACACGGGTAAACCCGACGAAAACCCCTAATTACCAAATGAAATAACCATAATTCAGACGAAATCAACATGCCAGACCAAACTAAACAAAATACAACAAAATCCAGCTGAAACCATACCCCTAAACCAAAGACCACATCATTAAACAAATGAAATAATACCCCCTAAACAAAAAACACACCAATAAACCGAACAAAAGCCCAATTTATTAATCAGAAACCATTATTCAACAAAAACAAACAAAATTCTGCCGGAATAATACTCTCCCCCCCCCCCCCCAAAAAAAAAAAAAAAAAAAAAAAAAAAAACACACTGATTAACCGAACAAATCCACAAATTACTAATAAAAAAACCATAATTCAACAAAAACAAACAAAATTCAGCTGAAATAATACCTCTAATACAAAAACCACATCGATAAACCGAACAAAACCCTAATTAACTAATCAAAAACCCATAATTCAGCAGAACCCAACAAAATCCAGCTGATATACTACCTTTAAAACAAAACCCACACCAATAAACTGAACAAAACACAAAATTGGCAATAAAATAACCATAATTCAGCAAAACTAAACTGAAAGAATACCTCCAAAAAATCCCAAAAAAAGACCTGATAACAAATTACCAATCAAACAAGCAAATAATTAAGAAGAAATCATAACAATTAACATAATAAAACAAAACCGTGATAAATTAACAGACCTCATCGGTCTCCCGATCATGACATGGTCCTGAAGGCCCCTCGTCTGACTCCGACACGTCATCATCGTCGTCCACGTCATCATCGGGGGCGGTACCGAGCAACTCGAAAGCTCTCTGGCATTGTAAAAGCACAATCTCCAACGTCTTCCTCTTCACACGTAGCTGATCCACCTCCATATTATTATTATAACACTTATTTAGTGTTGTTTATTGGATTAAAATTTGCCCTAATTTTGATCCAATTTTATTTATTTGGTGGAGAAAGAGAGAGAGAGAGAGAGAGAGAGAGAGATAATGATTGAATTGCGTAGGCCGGCTATGATGTTAATATTATTATTATTATTGTTTTTCATATTTATCTAATTTTTAAACTAACACCTGATATAAATATATTTTTGTTATATTTGAGTACGTGTGAAAGTTACAAAACATGGCACCCATGTAGATTTAGTGATTCGATCCTACTTGTCCCATTACAATTCAATATATTCTAAAAGTCACATGTATTTTTTTAAAATTAGGGATTCAATAGCAAATAAACATATCAGGTTTCATAACATCACCTTATTTCTAAATACACCTTCAAGCTATTCTCCATGTTCCTTATATAAATAAATGTAGATCTTGTTTACCTTTTAATTTTTATAATATTAAATGTTGTACTTACTTCTCATTCTATCGTCTCTTTTTGGTTTAATGTGTAATAATATTAATTTAAGATGGTAAACTAAGTAAAAGATATAATACAATATTTTTATAAGTGTTGTAAGATATTATTGGACTATTGGGCCTTACTCATAGTGGGTCTAAGTTGGTCTTTCTATCTTTTATAACCCTAACATCTAGTATATAAAGAAAGTTAGGGTCCCCTTGTATTTATACATTCTGATTAATAAAGTCTCTCTTATTGTTGTCTCTCATACCTCTCTCTATATCTATACATATCTCTATAATGAGCTAATATGTCACACAACACGTTATCGGCACTTTGCTCGCAGAGAATAGGATATACGCTCGCGGATATTGGAGATTTTTGGTAAACGCACGGATATTGGGTATTTATAAACCTTGAGGTTTATCCGGGTTTTTAGGGTTTTGCTATATCGACCTTCACCAACATACCGTGCGTAAGGTACCGAATTCAAAACTTAATAATGATCCGTGAACATTGGAAAATCTTCATGCATGTTGACTGCCCTTTGTTGATAACATGTACATACTAATATTGCATGATAATCTTGATTCGTATGATTAAAATCTGGTAAATAAAAACGAATTGACATGTATGTATACTGAATACGTAACCTAGAATTATTTTATCTATTACTAAGAATCCTTAAGAGTATTTGCAACATGCTACTGTAGGTTCCAAATAAGAAATATGGGATTATGTTATATGATATGATGTATGTAAGCAAGTCAGCAATTACATGTATAAAAAACAAATTGATTACATACAGTACTCTAAATATGTTGTATATTTAAAAGAACCGTACTTAGTAAATCTGTTAGACTAAACAGTAAATTACAGAAACGGTGAGGATCAAATTGCAACTTGCTACAGTTAATAGACTGATTTGTTAGAACCTAAAGACCGAGATGTAACTTGCCGTAAAATTTTGTACTCCCTAAACCTAATTGAGATTAGTTTATTGGTATAACTGTTTGGCAAATTAATTCGTAAATAGCATGTATTTACTGCCATGTTCACCTTACCTTATTATGGCCTATGGTATTGTAATATCATATTCTTACCATATAATAAATTGACTTACTTGCATGTATAATGTATAATGATAATTAAAATTTGCCTTCCCTGCATGTGATATGGTAAAATAATAATTAAATATACTACTCTCATGCATGTCGTAATTACCCTGAATAAATTTTAGATTGATGAATTGTATTAGATATTGCTAAGTGTGATTTAGAATATCTTGTTATAATATATACTACAAGCAGGTACAAATCTAATAATTATTTATTTACTGCCATGTGTAAAATATGGTAATTTGCGAAATCATATATTTTCACATTTAAGTTGGAAAAATTATGAACTTTCCCTAAATAGGCTCACCTATTTGGATACGATGTCTAGGAAAGATATAGGCGGAAGTCGATATCCTAATGAGGTCGGGTTTTAAGTGGCATTCGTGCCTTCCACCCTCACCGTCTTTCCTGGTCGTGTTCAATTAGAGCTACCGAAAAGGGTTGACTAAATAATAATTTCCCCAAGTGTGTTTATATAGTGATGTATGTTTCGCTGAATTGGTGTTTCAGTATCGACCCGTAGTTCGATCAATGAGAACCGATTCACATGAGAAGCAAAACTAATGTTTTCGAACCTGTCGTTTCGAAAGAAAGTTTGTGCTTGTGCAAACCATAAACATATAAACCAGTCGTTTTATATGATAAATAATCCAAAACTCTCAACACATGTTGGATGCCATCTATGATGAGAAAAATCGTAAAACATACTTGCGAAATGACTATTTAAATGTTGATTTTAATCCGTCACCACATGTTACTCACCCTGATGTGTGAAAATGTGATGCCCAAATTTTTTTTTGGATGCCATCTTTGATGAGTAAAACACGAGTTTGTTGTTACCCTCGAGATGAATGCTAAGGCGCTGATTTTATTCCGCCGCCACATTTGAGACGTGATGACGTCTATGGTGAACAAATGTCTAAAATTGACATATTGGAGCAATCCTTCACCAAAATACTAGCTTGGAAATTGTATTCCATAAGCAGTATCGTGAATTTATATTCACCATGTTCCTTTATCACCCATCTGTTATTGGATAAGAAAATTACCCCGGTGAGTAGTTTTAATCCTATTGGGTCAATGGCGAATTGTTTGCCTGATATTAATGCTTTTCGTGTACATTTTTTTTCCACGAATCGAGAACCGAGACAAGTGTTATTTGTCTCGAACTGTCGCGATCCCGATGAATCGCCTAGCCAAGCGAGATTTTAGATAATCGTCAAAATCGAAAACCTGTGGCTCCAAGACAGTAATTGAAAGGAACAATATGAGCCATTGTCACAAAGCAAGAGATAATACTCAAGGAGCCAACTCTATGCTATAAAGACAAAGGTCATACACGGTTACTCCT
This sequence comes from Primula veris, assembly GCA_963682055.1. Taxonomy (NCBI): domain Eukaryota; kingdom Viridiplantae; phylum Streptophyta; class Magnoliopsida; order Ericales; family Primulaceae; genus Primula; species Primula veris. The sequence continues at coordinate 20,701,427 of OY821743.1, read as the reverse complement.
TAAATAGTTCACAACTATTATAAAGGTGGAAAAACCGATGCTAATGTGGTTAAAGCTAACTGAAAGGAAACTCTTGAGACCCCCGATTTTGTGGCTCAAATAAGTTTGTTACCTTTCTTTATTGATTTTGATAAATCATTGAGCCATTTTTTTTCTCATCTGGATTATGTTTTTCCATTTGGATTATTATTTTTCCATTTGGACCATACTTTTGAATTATGGTTTGCCTGTTTACGAAATTTCTCGAAATAATTTAAAGTAATTTGAGCAAATTCCTTTGACAAATGTGACCAAACTTTAAATTATGAAATTTTAGACAATACTTGTGGGGTAGTTGATTTTTTTGGAAATAGTGGGTAACAGTGTACCATATAATTTCACCAACTACTTGCCTAAAAGTGTACTCAGTGACAACGATTCTGGACCTATCGTTCCAAATCGAAATCTTTGGTAAAGACAAATTGATTTGTCAAATATGAGGCGTTATACTCCTATAGGTCCTGTCGTACCTTGTTGAGTTATAAAATATTCGAGAAAACCAGTGTTACCTGGTAATAGCTCATGAAAGAATTAAAATTTCTTTACATATCCTCCATTCAATACGACCAAAAGCGTATTTTAGAGGAGTTGAAATGTCTTTCAAGTGGTTGCTACCACATTCTTAAAAGCATTTAAAGTTACCTTATCATTTCGCCTGTCGTCGAAATGATAAATGATTTAGATGCTAAGACATGATTGTCTGTAATATCATTCGCCTGTCGTCGATTGATAAGAGCATTTTGACATTGTGGCATTGACCGGATGAGATATTCCCGGGTCAAAAGAAGATGCTTGATTTATAATCGCATCGCATTTGGATTCTCTCTGAGAATATATTTCGTGATTAATCCGAAATTCATGCCATTAATGCTCACTTTGAAAGACTAGTATGTGTAAAGATCACGAAATGAACTCGTAGAATTCTTGTAAAGAATTGAAGGAGTTATTGTGGACTTATCCAACCATAAGACGGACCATAAAGATAAATGGTTATGGTTGATGCATCGACAATATGGTCACATTTTAATGTTGTCCACATAAATGCAGCACTTTCCAAACTTTTAGCCCTATCATTAAGTTGATGGCTCATGATACGGATTATCCTGAAAAGTCTAGTCGACTTGATAATTCGAAGAGTAAAAATCGACATTTCGATTTGAATTACTTGAGTTTGGAAATTGAAATTGAACATCCTATCGATTATGTTCAGACCCAAATGGACTCACGGAAAGTTTGATGATGCGACTGCAAATGATTGCACGCATTTCTTGGTCTTGCGCACCAAGATTTATATTTCCGTGTGAGGTTATGTTATTTTGCTGCATTGGTCCGTCATGAGGCCCATAGACACTCAAACACCATATGCGTACCAGCTGGTTACTGGTTATGAGTCATGAGTCTCATATTAACGCGTGTTTAGAGTGATTAATTAATATTTTGATTGAGCCGCTATAGCGTTCAAAATATGGACCTCTGAAGGGAACATAAGTCGATTATGAATCCCATGCCTATCATTTGATAGAGTAACCTTGGCAAGCGATCTCTTTACCGCATGATATGCGAAAGTGACATCGCTAAGACTGCTCTCCCCGTCGTTAGGGGGAGATTTGCACGTTATCGTTGATAAGGAACGACGTGAAATAACGTGGCATAACCCACTCAGTCTTAGCTTGATCCCCAAAACTGCACTTAGTGATAAGTAAGTGCATAGACTCCCTCAAGTCTAACTAAATGTCAGACGCATTTAATGACTTTATGAGATGTCACGAGATCATTTTATATCTGCTGCAAAATGCTTGCAAGGATAGACGTCCCTGTCGGATGCCGTGTTCCAGTCGTAACACGTTGCTTTGGCCGAACCCGCCAAGCAAAGGATGTTGCCATCGGCCGTCAGTCTGTCGTCCTTCCCAATATATGAGGAGGTTGACCGGTTCTTAATTCGTTCAGCCCCAGAGGTGGTGAACTGAAACTCGTTTGTCGCACGAGATTATAAAGGATCAAGGAGATGTGTGATTTCCTCCTCATCCTAAGAATCTCAAAATATCTGTCGATTATGATATCTTAGACGATATTGAAGCGAAACGAGACTGTCATTGATTACTTGTTCATATATTCGGTGACGACTGATAATATGAGCAAATTATGACAGAGAACCATGTACCGTTGCCTGAAGTTAACGGAGAATAGACTGGACTAATGGAAACTTGCAATCCAAGTAGACTCCTTAGCAAAAGTGTGTTCGGACCTGTAGCTCCAACACCACCAATGTTAAACGAGTTCGTTTATTTGGTTATTCGTAAGGAAAAGTGATGAGAATAATGAGATTGTAGAATGCTCGCCTAGTAGCGCAAGGCTTCTCTCACACCTTGGAATTGATTACGAGATGGTTGATTTCCTCGTAATGGGCATTATAACAGTCCCCTACTTTACGAGTTTAGTAGTTTCCGAAAAACTGAGTATGCATCTATGTGATTGTGGTCACTGTTTTATCTCTATGAGAATTTAGACAAAGAGATAAATGAAGGTCCCTGTGTGACTTCATGTGCTTAAATCAAGTAGTTCCTGACCACGGAACACGATCTCAATTGACTGAGACGTTCACTATATGGATTAATATAATCCGAGCGGATGTGGTATACCGCCTAAGTGAGTACTTGATTAGCTTGGGATACTTTAACAAGTATTATGCCCTTGCGTGTTTTATTACGCGATCCATTTTTTTGGATTTGCCTTCGAGATGAAGGATCTTGGGAAGAAACGGTAGTGACTCGGCCTGATGATCGAGTCCCGTAAAGATTGAATCTACGTCCATGATTCAGACTACACCCAGAAGGTGTTATGACGTTTTAGTCATTATGACGCTAAGTCGTCAGATTCTCCCATGATCGTTCGATCACTAGACATTGATAGACCAAGTCCGTCCCTGATGAGACGATGAAGAGATATTGAACCATCATGTTCATATCTAAGTACAATAAGCGCATCATTGTACTTGGTCTAATGTGCTAGGATGAACATCTCGTTTGCTGTGAATGGTATAACGAGTTTTTTGCCAAAATGGTACAGTGGCTCACATAAATTCCCAGAATGGGCTACCTTTCTGTAATATTCCCAAAATGGTCTACTTTCGAAAAACGACCGATCGAAATGATAAAAACGACCGGTCGTTTTTATCATGAACTCTATGGAACAATTTGGACCAAAAACGATCGGTCGTTATGTCCAATTCGATCGGTCGTTTTTCAGACCAAAAACGATCGGTCGTTTTTAACAATTCGATCGGTCGTTTTTATTGTGAACTCTCTGGAAGAAATCATACCTAAAACGATCGGTCGTTTCTGAAAAACGATCGGTCGTTTTTCTTGTGGACTCTCTGGAAGAAATGTGATCTGAAACGATCGGTCGTTTTTTAGAACGATCGGTCATCTGTTGAAAAACGATCGGTCGTTTTTCACAGTCGACCGATCGACTGTAAACAATTTACAGAAGAAGAATTTTTTGCACTTTTCGACACTGATTTGGCAAAAAATATATAAAAACATATCCCCTTTTTGAACATGATCTCTTAAAAAATGATGTCGTAAATAGAAAAGAAAAGGACGAATATATAATTGGAAAGGACCGTTTTTTTTTTTTTAAGTGATGCACTGATAATTGTGAAAGTAAAAAAGAAATAAAAAGAGAAAATGAGATGTTATACATGTGCTATAAATTAAAGAGCTACACTCACTGTATTACGTTAGAATAATAAGTATATTTTGAATGATCACCTAGTATATAGCTCTTCACATAATTGATCAGATGTATGACATTATTTTTACATTTGTGCTAAAATTTAACTGATAGATATGTTTAGTACGAGTGTTGGATCGGATTTTTCTCGACAAACTTCGAAACCTCGTAACTAATGCGTTTCAAATCCGATTGAGGTTCCGCTTGAACCATTGGCTTCGTAATTACGCATTCTATTATTTAGAACCTTTAACACACTCGATAAATGATTAGTACGCAAAACGAGCTTTTATCATGTTTTACAAATATTGTTATCATCAAAATGTGTAGATAACGTTTTGCTTAAAGAAGTATAACCGAAATGTGTAGATAACGTTTTACTTGGATAAAAGATTTCTTTGAAACGAACCAAATAAATGTCATAACATCCAATTTAAAATGAAGTATAACAAAGCAAAACCGATAAAGGATAACGAAAGATCTATATGCAAGCGAAAAATCGGCCATATTTTTGCCCAAAAAAAGGTCAATCGCCACAAATGAAAGACATATGAATAACCCAATCAACTAGCAATTTAAGCGCACTAAATGCAATATCATAAGATAAAAACGCATATTATGAAGCACATTCTCACAACGTCATAGATTATAACAAGCATGTTTAAAAGCAACATAAACACAATTCATAATATAATCATGCTACTTATTACATCAAAAACAAACGAAGTTCGTACAACGGGAAAGAAAAACAATGAAACAAAAAGAGAGGTATTTCTCCCCCTTTGACATCATAAAAAAAAACATGAAAATGAATAAAATGATATCCGCCTAGTCGCGGTGGGAGGTTGCATCATCCTTTTCGTCTTCGTTGTTGTCATGGGGCCCGGCAAGGTTGGGAAAATAGCCGTGGAATTTCGCCCTTTGCTCGGCGCTCAACCTATCGATTTCGTCCAAATCTTCTTGACATGTGTTCATGGCACGAAACATGCGTCGGTGAAGTCGCGCATTTTGATATTGGTCGATGTAGAGATCGTCGTAGAATTGTTCGTTGCGCGGAGGACGGTGAGAAGATCCTACTTGAGCTTTTCCTTGTCGTCGAGAGGGACGAGAGGATGTAGGAATATCGGTGGGGGGAAGAGACTCGGAGGAGAAATCCTCACGAGCGGCTTGTGGTGTTGGCTTAGGGCCGACGTATTCTTCCTCTTCGGGGGTGAGAGGAGCATAGTTGGGGCCGGATACCCGCTTACCGGACCAAGTTATGGACTTGTCGGTATTATGGAATTTTATGGACATTTGGGAAAGATAGGAAGTGTCCCAAATATGTTTGTCCTTATTTTTGAACAATGTTCCACCGGGAACGAGATTTTGGTCTTTCAAGATGGCCGAAATCAAGGCACCGTAGGGTAGCCCATTCTTGGATTTCGTTTTGAGCGAGTCCATCTTAAGGAAAATGAGGGTAGCAAAGTCGAGTTTGACTCGGCGATGGATGCACCCAAGGAGAAAGATATACTCGTTGGTGACATCCGTGAAATTGGAAGTGTGAGGTAGGACAATGTGAGATAGGATGTGATAGGCCAATTTATTGCGAAAAAGAAGGCCGTGGGCTTTGTTGGATCGATTTTGATGGAGGGGATGAAAAATTTCATCTTTGAGATCATTGAAGTGATCGATCTCGAGAGTCTCACAAAGTTCCTCACTAGACTCGTGGAAACCGTCGCTATCTAGGCGTAAGAGGGTTCGTAGACGGTCTATACCGTAAACGAAAGGTTGTCCGTTAAACAATGAACGCAAGCGGAGTGCGCCATCATTATCCCTATCGAGAGTTAGGTTATAATAAAATTCGTAGACATTTTCTTTGTAAAAAGGCTCTTTAAGAGTGAGGATAGTATCGAGTTTGTAAAAACTTAAATCTATCATTAGAGCGGAAAATCGTTCACGGAATAAAGGCATATCTAGAGTGAAGTTGGTCAATATACCTCTTTTACCCATCTCGGGTGGATAGAGAGGAGAAAGAGGGCCGGAAGAGGAACCGGGGCCCGAGCGAGAAGCGGTGGAGGAGCCGGTGCGTGGGGCACGAGGAATAGCCGAACGGCGAGGTGGTGGAGGCACGACCTCGTCCTCATGTTCATCAACGAGGTTGAGTGAGGCTCTCTTCGTACGAACCATTGTTGAAGAAAATGGGTTTTGAAGAAAATAGGGTTTGTAAGAAACGGAATTAATCGATAATCGATTATACGGATAATAGGAGAAATTGGGTGATATTTTTATAGAAAATTAGCTTTTATTGGGGAATTTTGATGGATTTGGAAAGAGGGGGGCGATTTTGGAAGAGAGAGGATGGATATATTTTGTGGAATGAATGAAATTAGGGTTTTGGAAGAGGTTTTAACACAGTGAAACAGAAAAACGATCGGTCGTGTTATAGTAGCGATCGGTCGTTTTGGAACGAAAATGTTCCAGTGAGCAAACCTTAAAAACGACCGATCGCTACTATAACACGACCGATCGTTTAAAGTAGAAATTCTTCCAGTGAGCACAACACAAAAACGACCGATCGCTAGGATAAAACGACCGATCGTTTTTGGTCTGAAAAACGACCGATCGTAATGTACAGAACGACCGATCGTTTTTTGCCCAAATTGTTCCAGAGAGTTCATGATAAAAACGACCGGTCGTTTTAATCATTTCGATCGGTCGTTTTTCGAAAGTAGACCATTTTGGGAATATTACAGAAACAGAGACCATTCTGGGATTAAACTGAACCCACTGTGCCATTTTGGCAAAAAACTCTGGTATAGCTCGACACAGTATCGCGCTAACACGCTGCCATCGAAATGGCATAAAAGACATTTTCCCATTACCTTAAGGTAAGTGGATGAGGGCTTGTCTTATCCCATTTGCGTCATCGAGTGTACCTACCCCCTTCGGTACTCGAATTAACGCAACCCTTTTTCGGTTATACCAATGCCGGTTACTTATCAGACCCGCATAAGGGATATTCCTAACATGGTCTGTCTTTACCATTAGGAATAAGGCAATATCTTGGAGGTCTTGGAATGACTCCAAAAGAATCACTCTGATCTACTCGTGCTCTATGAGACGACTAGAGAGTGTATATGGCTTCGAGCTCGTATTAGCCATATTTGAATTATATATGCTCTGTCTCACGATCCAGATAAAACACTTGTCTTATTTGAGGACAACTTGTTGTTATCGATCAAGAGAGACATGACTAGATTATGCTATTTAGCATTTCTTGCCGAAATAAATCTTCACATATGAAGTTTAAGAGCATCCTGTCGAATGCTCGTTTTATTCCACGTTATATTTTCTTGCATACAGTCGTGTGCAAGTAAATGAAGCATCCAGTCGAATGCTCGTACTCTTTCTTGAAATATGAAATCCTTGCAGCCAGTCGTGTGCAAGTGAGGGGGAGCATCCAGGTAAATGCTTATTGTACTAATTACTACTTAGTCGAAATTCTCGCACCCTGTTGTGTGCAAGTGAGGGGGAGCATCCAGTCGCATGCTCGTGTATTCTTTTTGTCCTTAGACCAAGGTTTTTTTTCCACTGGGTTTTCCTTGGCAAGGTTTTTTTAGCGAGACACGTTCCCATTATATCTCACTTAAGATTGCCGAAATTAGGGGGAGTATCCTGTTGTATACTTCTTACCACTGTGTACTCTTTTGTCCTTCGATTAGAGGTTTTTCCCACTGGGTTTACTCTAGCAAGGTTTTGATGAGGCACCTGTTTTGTGGTTGATGCCCTACTACTACCACTGTTGCACTCTTTTTCCTTCGATCAGAGATTTTCCCATTGGGTTTGTTCCGGCAAGGTTTTGATGAGGCAAACTGTTTTGTGGTTAGTTAATTACATAGAATTTCGGCCTATATCATTCGGCTACACAGTTTCGCCTAGGTACCGGTTTTGTGCCACACTGGGTTTTCCGTCCCTAAGGTTTTTATGTGTTTAGCACTGCGAATGAACTTGACTCAGATCGACTGCATGAAGACGAAAAATTCAAGACGTCCAAAGGGGGAGTGTTGTAAGATATTATTGGACTATTGGGCCTTACTCATAGTGGGCCTAAGTTGGGCTTTCTATCTTGTATAACCCTAGCTTCTAGTATATAAAGAAGGTTATGATCCACTTGTATTCATACATTCTGATTAATAAAGTCTCTCTTATTGTTGTCTCTCATACCTCTCTCTATATCTATACATATCTCTATATATATCTATAACGAGCTAATATGTCACACAACAATAAGGAGAATGTTAGGCAATTGTGCAAACATTGAAAATGGTAGTTAAATTGTATAAATGATAGTTTCACTTTGAATTTGAGGTGTGTAATGAATACGCTGATCCGGATGCTTAAGGCGAAATTGGCTGCATAACGTTTAATTAGCGTCTAATTCCGCTTAATTACCATATAATTTTCTTAATCCTGCCTAATTTCTTAGGTTTTTAGGCGCGCCTTTTAGAATACTGTTTATAATTATAAACTAAGTAATTGCGTGACTACGGGTATCCTATCTGGTACGTACAGGCATGTCGATACGATTTTTTTTTGAATAACTTGGATTGACTACATCTAATATGTCATTTATTTTGACATAAGTTTTTACTAGACATGTTAATATTTACAAAAGATATAGGAGTAATAATAATTGTGTATATATAAAGTAAATTAAATTCATGCGCATTAGTACTAATAAGATAAATGATTCACTCTAAAAAGGGTGAAATATGGCACAAATATCAATAGTTTTAGCCTATTCCAATAATAAAAGTAAAACTGATAGATGTAAAAACGTTTAGAACGTTTTCAATTATGGAATCAAGTTTTCTCTCTCATAGGTGTTTTCAATTTTCTCAAAAGAATATTCAAATGAGCAAATTGTCCTATTACTTATATTCTATCCATGGCATATTTCTTAACCGAGTTTTAAAAAGAGAACATTTTAAAAAAATTAACCAATGATAAGCTTTATGCAAAATTTATTTTTTAACATGGCCTTTTTTTTACTTCACCCCAGGCCTAAAAAAGTTAAGGGTCGGTCCTAGTATCCGTTCGCTTCATTTGTAGCCGTACAAACCATTATGAAATGGATTGAAAATTTTGAATTTATAACCAAATAGTTCATGTTGGAAATCCAAACGGTAAGATAAGTTCGGTTTTGATTATGATTTTCAATTTGTATCGGAGTACTACACAATCTCATGAGACATGTATCAGTAAAACTTCAACAGCCATCTTTAAACTATATATATTTTCTTTATAATGCAATTTAGAGAATAATAAAATTCCAAATTTCTTAATGATTTATTGGAGACTTTGGAGTTATGTAGAGAATGTATTAATATTATGCATAACAAATAAAAGTAACAAAGTCGCTTTGGCCGAGTGGTTAAGGCGTGTGCCTGCTAAGTACATGGGATTTTCCCGCGAGAGTTCGAATCTCTCAGGCGACGCATTTCTTTTTTTTTGTTTTGTTATTTGTCCCTCTTATTATTTTTAAGATTACTTACTTATATAGTGTTATATACAATTTTTATATTTATTCTGTGGTGATTATAAGTTGTAAAATCTGATAATATGTTAAGGATTAGTCCACAATCCAGTGGAGCCCTGAATGTAAATATTTTGTGATCAATTAGTAAACAAAATATAATATACTTCATTAGCATTATTACTCGCTTAATTTTATATGCAAGTCCCAATTTAATGTAACATTACATTTATCAGTTATAATAAAAATTTACAGATATTCCAAAAAAATACTACTTCTTCCGTTCCTATTTAAGAGGTGGGATTAAAACACTGCATAATTTCTTAATAAACTCTGAGACCGTAGATTAAATCTACGGTCTACAGTCATTGACTGTAAACCGTAGATTTAATCTACGGTCTACAGTCATTGACTGTAAACCGTAGATTTAATCTACGGTTTGTATTCATTTGATCCAAACCGTAGATTAAATCTACGGTTTACAGTTAATCACTGTAAACCGTAGATTTAATCTACGGTCTGTGTGTTTTTCAGATTATTTGCTTTAAAAATTAAAATTAAAAATCTAATAATTAAAATTAAAATACTTAATGCCTTATTAAAATATTTTTTTCAAATTAAATATGATTTTTTTAATAAAAAAACTAAATGTCTTATTTTTAAAATTTTACATAAATAAATTACCAATATTCTAACAAACTCTCAAAATTTACACAAAATTTACCAAAAAAAAGTTGTTTTGATAAAATTTACAATTTTGGTTCATGTTATATTTTTGTCAATTGTATAAGTTTATATTTATTGAATGATTAACTAAATTGTCAATTTTTGAGAAGTTTTTTTGTTTGGTTTTAAACACTTGTATAACGCAATATGAAACATTAACTAAGTCGTCAATTTGGAGTCAATAATCAGTTTTTTATTTTTAATTTTATGTAAATTAATCTTTTTACATAAATTAAAATTCGAATAATTAAAATTAAAATACTGAATATTTTTTTCAAATTAAACATGATTTTTTTTTAATAAAAAAACTAAATGCCTTCTTTTTAAAATTATACATAAAATAAATTACCAATATTCTAAAAATCTCTCAAAAAAAACACAAAATTTACACAAATTTACACAAAAAAAATTGATTTGATAAATTTTATGTTTTTTGTTCATGTTATATTTAAGTGTATAAGTTGATATTTATTGAATGATTAACTAAATCGTCAATTTTTGTGAAGTTTTTTTTTTTGTTTTTAACACTTGTATAACGCAATATGAAACATAACTAAGTCGTCAATTTGGTGTCAATCGACAATTTTCTTGAATGAAACAATCATAAATTATATAAATTTCATAAAAGAAATTAACCCAATATACAAACATGAACTAAATTACATGAACTAAATTTCATAAAACAAATTTATTAAACATTTGTTTACATCATATAAATTTACAACAACTTGAAAAAAATAGTATTTTACATAAAATTAAAAATAAAAAACTGATTATGGACTTAGGTCTATAGGTTCTTCTTGATTTGCTTTTTGCTTTCCCGATTGCTTTTCCAGCGCCATATATAACTTGAAATTTGGTCGAAAAAGTTCCTTCCATGGTGCAGCTGTCTCAGTGCGTGTTTGTTCCCACCGTGCTATAATCCCTGGCATTGGGAAGATCCCTTCTTCTTTAGGAATAACCTGAGCATAGTGACAACTGTTGACGAACACCATTACAGTCGGGATGTAATTTGTCGTTCCCCGAGGCGGACCAGTATAAAGAGGTAAAAAAGTACTGTTTCACACGTTTACCCCTCCATCATTATTTTCCCATGAGGACAACAATACAATTGGAATATTGTAATGAGAAGCAATTAAAAACCCATAAGACGGAAATCTCATCCATTTGTCTATAGGTGCGGGATCTGTAGGATGATAAAAATTTAAACTTGATAAAATATAATCATACCGGTAAGCTTCAAAGCCAACATTCTCAAACAGCTCATAGTAAACACCTTTCATTTGCTGCAGCTCTTGAAACAACTCACATCTTACCGCATACCAATCATCTTCCCCATGCTGTTTACCCGTCGCATTTGCAAGTACCCGGAACCCACAGTTACCATCCCCACGCACATCATAAACTGTTTCGATGTAACTATGTAACACGACCCATATTTGGTCACTGTACAGGAAGGTTGGCCTATTGGGGGTGGGTTTAGGGTTCTGGTTTCGCGGCCTCCTAGTTGGGTTTACCCTTACCTCCGGTGTTTCATCCGCCTTGCCTTTACCCTTGTCCCTACTAGCACCAGCACTCTGTTCCTCCACATACTCCCATCCCGACTTATCCCTCTTACTAGATTTGTCGCCTTTTCTAGGTCTCCCCCTATTTGCTCTCACTTCGGGGTCACTGATAGATGTTCTGGCTGGTACGGTTATCTCTCGGAGTTGTGTTTTCATACGCCGTTTTTCAACATTAGTTTTGCTAGCATAAACACTTTTAAACTCTTCTAGATCACCCTCTACCCCATAATCATCGGTGTTCCCATTATCATCAATTACGTCTAATTTTTTCCAGAATGGATGAATATATTCTAGAGGAAGAGGCTTCCCGAATAAAATATGTTCACTCATAATATGATGACAAGGTAAACCGTGAGACAATTTGAAACCGCAAGAACAATTCTCATCAGCCTGGCCACTACATTTTTTGTGTTCTTGGAATAATAAATCAAAGGCATAGTGTGTGATATACGACCTAAGATTTATAAACAGAGGTGTTCGTTCAGAATGTGGAAAATAAGACTTGCATTTATCCAACTTCATCTTAATATCCTCAAACTGTTTTTCTAGAATTCTATTGACCTCTACCCAAACGGTTTCAAGCGTGCCAGCATTTGTGGAAAGGGATCTTTTCAGCTTAGCATGTTGTTGTTCGGCTCGATTGCTAGTTCTGTTACCTAGATGTGTTGTATGGTTGGTATAGCATGCAACAAACTTTTCAGCATAATCATTTAAAAGCTTGTCTACATACTTAATCATAGCAGGGTACGATTTGTAAGAGGTATTGAAATTAGTTCGGTTATAATTGTACTCCTCTATCGACTCAGAATCAACCAATAAACCCCAATCATCTAGAAACGTTTGCCACTCCTCGTCAGGGATCTTTTTACGGCAGTTTTTCAAAACATTTTTTGCAATATGAAAAGTGCACAAAATATGATGCGAATCAGGAAAAACAACGGATAAAGCATTTGATAAGGCCATTTCCCTGTCGGTTACAAACACCCTAGGTAGTATACACCCCTCCAATGTAACTTTAAATTTTTCCAATGCCCATATATAACTTTCCTTTGTCTCGTCACTCATGAAAACAAAACCTAAACAATATGTTTGGTTCGTTGATGTCATTCCTACGACTTCTAGAAATGACATATTAAAACGGTTTGTCCTATATGTACAATCCATTAACAAGACATCAGGAAAAGCTTTGAACATCCTTATAGAATCGGGGTGTGCAAAAAACAAGTTCTCAAGGCAATGGGTTGATGGGTTCATATTATAGTAGAATGTGTAGCGATGTCTATCCAACAAATTAAAAAGTTCCTGTATCGGGTTTCTACCATCGCGTTCTTTAAATTTCAGTCCGGCCAAAAAATTATGTATCGTTTTAGTGTTTGATACATTGTCAGGATTTTGATTTTTAATGGCCTCTAATATAGCACCAACTTTAAAACTACTTTGCCTTAAAGTTTTAACAATTTCTTTTTCATCTTGGGTTAAACGAGCACGTCGTGCTTGCCCTTGGAGGTAAGTTGGAGGTGGGTGGTTATGTTGTCCATTTTCTATGTGACACATCCATTCACCATTAACTACGTAACCTTTAATGAAAAATGGACAGTCTTTTTTCTTTGTACCTGATTTTACGGAAGATGGTTTCTTTTTTTCGTAAACCCCCGATTTATCACACACAATTTCAACATACGGTGTTCTGCTCCCATCACCCCCTCCAGACCTACGAATCGTAAGGATGAAACCCCAATTCCCAGCCACATCAGCAAGATCAGCAAGCATTTCATCCCTTGTTTCCCAAGTCAATTCATCAACTTCAAAGTGCTCTGAATAATCAGTTAGCTCATCGTTTGAGCCACTGGATGAATTCGCATTGTTGTTGTTATTCCATTGGTTGTTGTCATAACCATAGTTGTAATTCATTTTCGAAAAGTGGTTGTTTATATATTTTATTGGGGAGAAATGAGGATTTTTTTAGAGATTTCCGAAATGTGTTTGTGTTTGATTTTATGGTTTGTTAGAATTGGCAAAATGAAGTCATATTTATAGTGTTAATTTACACTACAAACCGTATATTACTTTTACGGTTTGTAGTGAATTTTTGGTGTAGTCATTTCCAAACTTTAATAATGCATTGAGTAGTCATTTTCGGATAGGGTTGTCAAATCATAATAATTCAAAAGTGATAAGGTCTTGTCGGAATTATTTTGATAGATATGGTATCCAATGTCATTTACACTACAAACCGTAGATTACTTTTACGTTTTGTAGTTTTTTTTTTGGTGTAGTCATTTCCAAACTTTAATAATGCATTGAGTAGTCATTTTCGGATAGGGTTGTCAAATCATAATAATTCAAAAGTAAGGTATTGTCGGAATTATTTTGATAGATATGGTATCCAATGTCATTTACACTACAAACCGTAGATTACTTTTACGTTTTGTAGTTTTTTTTTTTGTGTAGTCATTTCCAAACTTTAATAATGCATTGAGTAGTCATTTTCGGATAGGGTTGTCAAATCATAATAATTCAAAAGTAAGGTCTTGTCGGAATTATTTTGATAGATATGGTATCCAATGTCATTTAACACTACAAAACGTAGATTATTTTTACGGTTTGTAGTTTTTTTTTTTTTACGTTATTAACGGTGATTCAGTGCAAAAAGTACATTCAAAAAATGACGCTGCTTAAATCAGGGGTACAAACCGTATATTTAATGTACGGTTTGTACAGAATACATACAAACCGTACATTTAATGTACGGTTTGTATGAAATCTATACAAACCGTACATTAAATGTACGGTTTGCATGTATATTTCAGAATATTTAGGGTTTAGGGTTTAGGGTTTAGGATTTAGGGTTTAGGGTTTAAGAGTTTGTAATTTAGGGTTTGGAATTTGTAATTTAGGGTTTAGGGTTTAGGGTTTAGGGTTTAGGAGTTGTAATTTAGGGTTTAAGGTTTAGGGTTTGTAATTTTGGGTTTAGGGTTTAGGGTTTAGGGTTTGTAATTTAGGGTTTAGGGTTTAGGGTTTGTAATTTAGGGTTTAGGGTTTAGGGTTTGTAATTTAGGGTTTAGGGTTTAGGGTTTGTAATTTGGGTTTAGGGTTTAGGGTTTGTAATTTAGGGTTTAGGGTTTAGGGTTTAGGGTTTAGGGTTTAGGGTTTGTAAAAACTCAATATTGGTCCTATCAATTAAAATACATAATATTTTTTAGAAACATACAAATCAAACATACGACTCAAATTAAACTTACGAATTTATAATATTCCAACTCAGCTAAGAATAAAACTTACAAATCAAACATAGAAATCAAATACAAAAAACATTTACAAAAAACAGAAATGTGCATTTATTTTTTTTTGTAACGACTAAATGATTTAAAGTTGGACGTAGGGAGCATCTTTCCGGCCGATGTTAATCTATCCGATGACGGCTCAGCAGACTCTTCGATTTCGTTTAGCTCCGTACGCCGTGTCTGTCGATGCTGCGATTCTGGATACGGAGCACGCTCGTGGGATGTAAGTGCTAATATGCGACTCCAACTGTCGGTTGAATGCTGACTATGATAATCGAACGGAACATCATCCTGAACGTACTCCGACCCAGCAAAAGAAGCACGACGACCATGACCGCTTGAACTCGGACCCGGACCCTGATCTGTAGTCGGGGGTCGACCTCCAGTCGATCTTCTACCCCGGCTACTAGATTCGCCTTCCCCTCTGCCTCTTTCATCGGGACGCCGACAACTTGAAGCCCTAGTGAACGTTCTTGGGTCGTAACGTAGGTCGTCATCACTATCGTCGTCGTCGTCGTCATCGTCATCCTCCTCATCCGACTGTTCATCAGCTGACCCATACGGATTCAATCCCATTTCAGCGAAGTCCTTTCGTAGTAAGTCCACTTCCATTTTCAATTTATGCTGTTTGAACGATTTGAAATTTCGGCGCAATACCGCTTTCTGAAAAAAAAAACCCAATCAAAAACGATTTATAAGTATTGAAATATACAAACAGAAAAATAACAATCAAATATTAATGAACTTTAATTAGTTGTTACCATTTTACTGAACAACCCTGTATGCTCCCGGAAACCGTGAGATGGCGGGGCAAGTTCAGGTGGGTTTATGAAGATGCGGGTCCTCTCTCTATACCATTTCATGTAATCCGGTGACGTCCCCGTACCAAATTCGCCATTCACAAGCCGGTTGTGGCGGTCATTCCACACGATAATAAACTCTGCAAAAAGTGCAGGCCAATCGTGTTTTTGCCCAATCCCAAATCTTCTATCCTTGCCGTGACCATTTCTGGGTTTCCAAATATATGTAGGGACCTGCTGAACAAAACCGAACTGTCTCATGAACCTGTCCGCGGGATGGAACTCAATCTTCTCATTACAAATGAGAGGCACAGAACAATGCCACATATAACGGCCCCGCGTGCAGTATTCCGGATACTGATTGAGATTCCCGTAAGGTTGCCACACTATCTGTAATCAGCAAAATTAGAATATATAAACAAGGGTTTAAAAATACTAGTAATAAATTCTGCGAACATAAGACCAATGCAAACATATACAACATATAATACGTAAGTTACATATAATACGAAAGTTAAAATTTACCTGTTCAGGCGACATATTGTCAAACTGGTCACGTATGTGGACCACATTATGTCCGTAGACATATGGCGTAAGGTTAATTTGCCTCCAAATCTTCCATCTGTAATATACAAACAAAATCCGATAAACAATAAATATAACCGGCAGCTAAGTAAATGATAGATGACGCAATAAAAAAAAAATCACAAATCCAAGACACAAAAACTAAATAATATCATACCTGTAACCGAGGGGGAACCTAGGCAAACCCTCACATGGTCTAACCGGCAGTAGTCTGGTAATCGCCCACATATCCAGAAACATCACCGCCCCGCTTACTCCGTTTGTCTTACAACGTACCACCCTGCATAGATTAGCCTCTAACCAGGCCAGAAGAGCTGATCCCCAACTATACTCAGCACACGTGTCAAAATCCTCCAGAAATGGCAGAGGCCATAGTGGAATCTGATCACTGCTCTTATCTGAAAATACATGTGCCGCCAGTAATAACAACATGGCAGCCCTAGACTGATATAGCAAACGCTCCTCACTAGGGTTGGGGGGTAATTCACCAAACGTGTGTAACATCCAATCAAGTCTAACTGTCAGACAAGTTTTATCCACTTGATTGTCAGCCGGTCTAACACCCAACAAACTCTCTACCATATCTAACCTGCTCGCCCTGTTATCATTCCGCTCCGACCGGGTAACAGCAAGACCATCCACCCTGAGACCAAGCATAATCTCTACATCTTGTAAAGATATCCCCAACTCTCCACCGACAAAATAGAACGTGTGCGACTCATCACGCCACCTATCAACTAAGGCTGTAAGCAAGCCTCGGTCTACGGTATAATTACCTATACTGTGAATACCGTAAAAACCAGCCCTAATCATATTTTGAACTACCCTTTCAGGCGTCAGTATCTGCCAACTATAATTATAAACCCTAATCTTATTGGCATCTCCTCTACCCGCTTCTCTTCCAGCATCCCAAGTCTGATTAGAAATGTGACCGGTCTGTCGTAAAATACCCAACCTGCCTTTAATATGTGGACCTGGATCTGCCATTCTAACTGTGATAACCAAATATAACTCGGTTAATGATAACCAAACAATGATAAAATAACCAATTAATAACCAATTAATGATAACCAAACAATGATAAAATAACCAATTAATGATAACCAAACAATGATAACCAATTAATGATAACCAAACAATCATAACCAATTAATGATAACCAAACAATGATAACTCAATTATAACCAATTAATGATAACCAAAACAATGATAACCAAACAATTATAACCAAACAATCATAATCAAACAATAATAACTCAATTTTTTAATCATAACCAAACACACATTTAATCATAAACCAAACAATAATAATTCAATTTTTTAATCATAACCAAACACACATTTCATCATAAACCAAACAATAATAATTCAATTTTTTAATCATAACCAAACACACATTTAATCATAAACCAAACAATAATAACTCAATTTTTTAATCATAACCAAACACATTTAATCATAAAACCAAACAATAATAACTCAATTTTTTAATCATAACCAAACACACATTTAATCATAAACCAAACAATAATAATTCAATTTTTTAATCATAACCAAACACACATTTAATCATAAACCAAACAATAATAACTCAATTTTTTAATCATAACCAAACACATTTAATCATAAAACCAAACAATAATAACTCAATTTTTTAATCATAACCAAACACACATTTAATCATAAACCAAACAATAATAATTCAATTTTTTAATCATAACCAAACACACATTTAATCATAAACCAAACAATAATAACTAAATTTTTTAATCATAACCAAACACACATTTAATCATAAAACCAAACAATAATAACTCAATTTTTTAATCATAACCAAACACACATTTAATCATAAACCAAACAATAATAATTCAATTTTTTAATCATAACCAAACACACATTTAATCATAAACCAAACAATAATAACTTCATTTTTTAATCATAACCAAACACACATTTAATCATAAAACCAAACAATAATAATTCAATTTTTTAATCATAACCAAACACACATTTAATCATAAACCAAACAATCATAACTCAATTTTTTAATCATAACCAAACACATTATCAACAATTATCAACAATTGAAATTAACCAAACACAAAATAAAAAAACATGCAAAAATGAGACAAATATCAACAATTATTATAATTTCTATAATTAACATAAACAAACAACAAACAATTATATATAGCTAAGTGAATTATGGTTTTGCATATTTTATATATTTTTTCCTAGTTTACAAATTAAAATTACACAAAAAAAAAAACATGCAAAAATGGGACAAATATCAACAATTATTATAATTTCTATAATTAATATAAACAAACAACAAACAATTATATATAGCTAAGTGAATAATCAATTTGCATATTTTATATATTTTTTCCTATTTTACAAATTAAAATTACACAAAATAAATAATAAATTAGAGAATAAAAGATATACCCTTGAATTATGGATAAATTTGATTGATGATTTGGGGTTTTTTTGTTAATTAATTTGATAGGTAATGTGTTTGATTGATTTGGATGGTTTTTTGGGATGAAAATTGGGGGTTTTTGAGAGAAAGAGAGAGAGTATAGTATAAAAGTTTATTTTTTTAAAAAAAAAACGTGAAATTCTGTTTTCAAGGGACTGTCTGTGTAATTTTCGTGCAGGGACTGACTGTGTAATTTTGAAAAGCAGGGACTGACTGTGTAATTTCTGCATAATTTAATCCAGACCGTAGATTAAATCTACGGTCTACAGTCATTGACTGTAAACCGTAGATTTAATCTACGGTTTGAATTAAATTAATCCAAACCGTAGATTAAATCTACGGTTTACAGTCAATGACTGTAGACCGTAGATTTAATCTACGGTCTCAGAGTTTATTAAGAAATATTGTAGTGTTTTAAGCCCACCTCCCTATTTAATTGTCTATTACGAAACTACGTGCAATTTTGATCGGCTTATAACTTGTATTAAAATTGTCGAAGTGAATTTTTTTAAAATCCAATCATAAAATTTAACATTTGAACTATATGATCAACTTTTGAAAAATTTTATTCCGACAATTTTGATATAAGTTATTGACCGATCAAAATTGCACGTAATTTCGTAATCGATAATTAAATGGGAAACTGAGCGTATCATTTCCCATAGTTTTTCCAAACTAGCTTAGGAATAAATTGACAGATCACACGACACACCGATTAAAGCATACTTTTGTTTAATGTAAAGTAATAATTTTAATAATATTACTTATTTGGAAAGATGACTGATTGGGAAAAAAATGCTATCACTGATTAACGATTTAGTTATTGAACTACTAATTTTAATAATTGAGCTAACAAACTATAAAATTTCGTCCAATTAAGGGACTAACAACATAAATCGACAAAATTGCAAACACTATATCTCATATTCGGGAATTTATTTTTGACGGATATTGATACAATTGCATTCATCATGTAATAGGAAAAAGAATGCGATTACAATTTCATCATTTTGTTTAACAGTATGTTGACAAATTTCGTAGTTTGATATATCAATTGTTAAAATTAGTAGTGCAGTACCTAAATCATTAAAAACTGATAGTACAATACACTAAACGTATTTTTTCCCGATCAATTGAGTCAAAAATTAACAATCAGAGAATATACAATAGTTTTGTTGAATTTAACAACATAAATACGTCCACATCATCAATTAATTGCACAGTCCGCTTTATAGCAGGACGATCGACTGCTTCTGAATTCTGAAGACGGTAAGGGCCGAGAGGCCGACTTTGTACGTACAAGGGATTCGTTCCAATGATTTCTTAGACAAGGGCCGTTACCGTCGTTTTGTTTGAAAGCTTGAACAAGTTCAGAAAGTAAGTTGTTAAGGATTTTTAAGACGTTTTTGTGACGATGATAACGACAAAAAAGATTATTACTTGAGCTAGATTGGAATTATGTATGAACAAATATTAGTATTATTTTTCTTGTGAGAGGTTTTGTAATCGAAAATCTGAATTCATGCGGTATTAATATGATTACTTTGTCAAATTTACATGTTGAGCATTGATTGGAATGATTTCAACTCTACTGTTACTATTTACTCATACCAAATATTGGTGTATTATTTTTGGTATAAAAGAATTTGTTGATAACATGCGTGTGTATCATGCTACATAATACTTTCCTTATCAATTTACATGTCCTATATAAAACCATATCGGCTTTGAACATATAAATAAATTATCGATTTTTTTTTTTTTACATAGTTTAAATGTTAAAATATATGATATAATTTTTTTTAAAATTATTTTGGCAATTTAGTTATATATAAAGTTACACGTGGTTGCCACACGCTTAGGTTGTTTATTTATTTAAAATTAAAAGAATGGAAAACCTTTGTGGACTGGGTTCGGACAAGGACAATTATTATAGTTTTCTTGTTTCTAACAAATTGGGTGCATTTTCTCTAGCAGAATTAAACATGGATCGAATTTAACCCTAACATTTAAATGGCGTTTGTGACGAGTTAGAAATTGTGCTTCAACATAAATAATGTTTTGATAGAACTAGCTAGAATATTACAGTAAAAGGGAATAAGTACAAATCTATCATTTACTTAATTTCTGTGCTTGGTACTTGGTATATAATGGTATGATGAAATTAAATTCGATCAAAGCTAAAGCTAGGGTCCTAAGGATATACTGTAACTATAAGCTACGAATGATCTAACCAATCATAAGTTGTTCTACGAAAGGGGTACACAAAAGAGGGGTTAGATGATCCGGACTCATGCGACTACAACTTTATAGGGAAAAAATCTTATCAGCCGCATACGACTATACATCTAGACTAATGGTTTTAAACCATCCATGTTTCGTAATTCCTACACAAGCACTCAATTAAGATCTACAACAACATATGATAAATGTGTTAATTTTTTCGATTCCAATCTCGTATTGAAGACATTCTCAAAATGCATTAACCAACAAACCTAAAGGAAAAATTAATAATAGAATAAATCAATAAATGCAGTCTTTGAGATTTTGGAGTAAAATCTCAAAGACTGAATCAACCAACAAACACGATGTTTAGCATTACAACAGAGCCTCGCCGAAAGCATTCTGGATACAGTAAATGTTACAGCAGATAGGGTGTCCGTTAATGGCAGATATAGCATATATATTTAGCAAATTTCGAGAACCGCTATATATAGCATGTCTCACACGTATTGCCCACGAATTATCACCCTAGATAGAGTAATTTCCAACACAATGACACTCCAAATACACGGTTTGATACCTAACACAGACTGGGATTAATTTAAGGGAAACCAATCATATAAATCAACAAACCTCAACAATAAAACTCTCAATTCCTGAGGGGAAAAAACAGAACAACTACCAGAAAATATTTTCTTCTCTGCTACTCAGATCAATAGGATTATGCATTATTAGCTTATATATTCTCCATATCACAAAAAGCGTAATGCATAACATAGTTGGTAGGTCTGGGTAAAAAACAAGGTGGAGAAAATTAGAGTTCAGCAATGGAGGTAGCGAGGATTAAACAGTTGATGTTCCTATGGTCAAGATTGAAAAATAATCACGTAAACCTTGTTGGTGGGAACCACACCGCTGCTAGATTTTGCACTCGCTAATCGTTAAATCCGTATTCGTCTTTTTTTTCATCTCTTACGACCTTTGATCGTTCAACTCTTAAACAATATTTTTGTTTTTGCTAAATTTCCATTTCTTCGAGCAAAAGCTAGTATATTTGCTCCGACAGAATAGAGTTAATAACCATGGGACATCTTCATGGCTTTCAAGCCAAAGGTGCCAAACACGAACATGAAATGAATGACATAATGGTAAATGGTCTCATGCCGAGCACAAGATCGCATTTCCTTATCCCAAATTTTAAGGGATTAAAGCTAATGACGAACACGATACTTCTGGCATTAATAATTGCCGCACTCCCCCTCGGAACAGCAATTCGAGGGCTATCAGAGATAAAGACTGAATTGCCCTTGCTTTTCCACGAACTGTCAAACGAAGGGCACCTAAAATCGGGCGACAGAGTACTCGTCATTACGCCAAACAATGATATAAACGGTTACGATTCTCGTATTCTCGAAAACAACAACGAGATAGCATTCGTCTCTAGCACAGACGTGAAAAGGCAGAGCTCGTTACCGAACGAGTATTTCGATTTCGTTTTCACTCACGATATGTCTACTGACATAAATCTCATTGACCGAACCCTTAAAGTGAAAGGCATTGTTACATACGAATACACTGTAAAACGCAACCTCGCAAAACTTATTACACCGTCTAATTATAAAGCCGTCTACTTGCGAAAATTCGACTCTACGACTATCTTAACCCTGCAAAAAACGAATGCAAACACAAAATCTTCCACGGTAAGGAGGCTATTAGGTGTCACCAGCACAGAGGGTAAAAAGGAAATTTTAGAGAAACTCGAGGACGTTCTCCTCGAGCCGCCAAGGGCAACTAGGTCTAAACGTTACCTAAAAAGAACTAAATTTTTACCGGATTTATTGGATGACTCGTTAGAGAGTTATCCTCGAAGAATCTTCATCGATGTGGGACCACCGGAGAAATCCGGGCCTACTGGAGTACTAGGGTGGTTCACAAAGCACTACCCTAAAAAGAACAATATTTTCGAGATTTACAGTATTGACACTGTGGCAGAGGGGTTTTCTAAAAATGATGTGCCTCAGGTCGGGATGTCGGAGTGGCTGAGGAGGAACGTAAAGGAGGAGGAGTACGTGGTAATGAAGGCGGAGGCCGAGGTGGCGGAGGAAATGGTGAGAAACGGGGTTTTGGATTTGGTCGATGAGTTGTTCTTAGAGTGTAAACACCAGGGACTGAAAGGGAATAACAAAAAGAGTAGGAGGGCATATTGGGAATGTTTGGCTTTGTACGGACAGTTGAGAGACGAGGGCGTGGCTGTTCATCAATGGTGGAGTTAGCACAAAAAAGCAAGAGAAGCATAAAAGTATTATGATTTATGATTCAGACACATGTACTTTATTACTGTAGTGTAATGGTACATATCGTGACTTTGTTTTCTGTTTCGAAAGTATGAGAAGAAAGAGAGGCTTATTAGCAGGATGTCGTAGTAGGAGGGTCTCTATCGTATTACGACTTTTCCTCCTTTTTTTTCCCTACGAGTTGGATATATTGTAACCGAAGAGTCAAGAAACACTGAATATTAATGAACAACTCTCGTTCATACACTTCTGTTTCACCAACCAAAAGAGTATTAGCAAGAAGTACAATGTTGTTTTCAGAAGGTCACAATTTAAGAACAAACAAACAGATAGCACTAGCCATTAGCAAACCAAACAATTTACTCATAAGAAAAAACTAAAAAATCCTGCATTGTGATAAAGAAGATGGTTATTTGCAAAGTATAGTATAAGCAGGGTCACATATGGTACTATTTTTCCTCCAAATTCTTGTACTGAGTTCTCTGCCTTGTAAATGTATAGTCAATAACCTGACAAATATAAATGTAAATCAGATCCATACGTTTCAAGTTTCTCAAAGAAAAGCATCACGTATTAGAAAAACTAAAAAGTTGAATATTTAAGTTAGACAGTATAATAGCATTACCAAGGAAACATATATAAATAGCCAAAAGCAAATCAATCAAAACCAGGACCATGCATGTAGGCAAGTATAAACAGAAACCAGGTATAAGAATCGACCAATACAACCACATCAAAGAAGAACAAATTTTGTTTACAATGAAGAATTAATCAATGTACAACAACATAACAATCAGATACATAATTCGCAACAGCAAAAGAACAACAATATTCATATACTGCTTGCCAGATAAAAGTTGTATAATATCATGATCCTAGACAAGCTTACATGATCGCGTATGAAATTTAACATATTAATGCTGCAGTCCTCAAAGCTGCATCATGACTATATCGTGTACTGGTCTTGGAAAATCTGAGACAGCAAAACCAAGCAGATGTAGTAAATTACGATCTCGTAGATTTCCGATACATGGTAATCCTAATATATTATGAATCTATGATGAATATTTAACACAAACAGTGCCAAACCATCTCAAGACCAATCAGAGAAGTAAACTTACAAACATAGCATTGAAAGAGTTAAAAGGGAAATGAAAAAAATTGATAATTTCTTTATGGACAAACATAGACACGACCTAGGTGTCCAAGACAGGGAAATCTTTATTTTTCTTGCCTTTTATAGCCTTCCTGATTGAAGAAGGAATTCCAGATCTAGTTTTATTTGTTTTCTAAGAGGAAAAAGTGAATTAGCTAACATTTTGTAATTGCTGTTACTGTAGTCAAGCACTGCTGTTCACGGACTAGAGTATATAGAGAACAATAACATAGTGTTGACAGCCATTCATCATTCATCTTATTGAATTAAATTTCCTTTTTAAAAGTGCACGTGGAGTGGATGATTTTCTATAGAACCTCTTTAAAACAAAATCTAGCTTCTTGGTGATATCTTAATTTCCACTATAGTGGCGTGCTTCATGTCAAAATATGTGCAACACTTCAAACAAGTGAAATGCATGATATGCATCACTTGAAGGTGTTGATCACAAAAGTGAAACATAACTATATCCCTTCATCTTATGGACAGGTTGAGGAAAAAGTTCAAAATGATGTAAGATGCGTACCATAAAAACTTATTAAACACGGTCCTTCACAATCATCACTGGGCATTGAGCATGGTTCGAGCAATAAGTGCTTACGCTTCCCAGAAACATCCTGTGAGCCAATTGATAACATAAACTATTGTCATACATTAAGATAATCATTACCCTTTTAACATGATATAAAGGAAATATAACAGATATGTTATCTCTGATGCACCATAACCATGGATACTTATTTTCGCTGGATTACCATTTTGTTTCTCTACCAATTGGAGTTATTCTGGCAAAAATTATGTGAAGTTGTAAACCAATAATATCATTACACCCTTCCAAGACAACTTTTTATACTTGTCTAATTTTCTGGAAAACTCACACAACTCAACAAGAAGTTATATTAGAACTGGTGTTGCGCGGGTTGCGCCTAAATACCTAGTGAATTTGATTACTCTCCTTGAAACAGAAAAATACCTTTTAATGGGACCAAAAGCTCGAGAGCCCATCACAAGAAGATCAGCATGTAGCTCCTCAACAGCTTCACATATCTTGTCCCTCGGATCACCAACAACAACTTGGGTTTTCACTTTACTCACCTGCAGAAAACGTGAAATTTACAAATATTGTGTTAATTAAGGTTCCTTCAGTAAGTGTTTCTTAACCTGCAGCCTTTTTAAGAGCAATCAGGTAGAGCTTAAGAAATTGTTGCTTCATAGCTTTCAAACTTAGCTTGTTTGTTTTCTTTTTGCAGTGCAGTCAAGTTTAAATCTAAAGTTCTTCTGGTTTTCTGAATTGCAAAAGCTAATGTTTTAAAGATATGAAACCGACTTTCAGCATGGCCTCACATAAGCCAGTTGATGTGCTTGCAATCAAAGGGATCCCAAATCTGCTCAGATCTAAACTTCGGTGTACTGCTAAATATAAGTATATCCCTCATTATGAGCTAACTTAAGATCAGAATTGATATTAAATCATTTTTCGTATTATGGACTTCTATAGATGCAAGTTTATGAGAATGAGTTGGCTTGCTTGTGCCTGACATAAAAGTTTCAGATCGTTTAACATAAATTTCTAGCCTTCTCATGACGAAAGCCCAAATAGAGCAAAAAATTAAGCTACTCAGCCAAATATGGTGGAGAACGACTTGTAAGTTAAGCTTAAAAAAGCATACAAGATCAAAAGAAAGATCCCGCACGCTAACCTTCTTTTCGGAGCAAATCTGCAAAGCATGATTAAATATAGCCTCAGTGATACGCCTCTGATGAGCTTCAATTGCAGCAGCAAAAGCAGGCACTTCATAATCACCTTTTTATTAATAACAGCAAATCAGCAATATTATCCATCAAATAATAAAGCTAAAAATGAAATCATTGGTGTACTGGTAAACCCCTTCATCCAGCTTCTTAATTAAAAACCAGATTGCATCTGATTGACCAGCTTAAAAGCTGCCTTTTTTAGTTTCCTAACTTAAAATGCCAAAAATTATACGTTTCATGAATGTTTCCTTAAACTCAAAAAGCCAACTTATTAGATGTAAAATTTGCAGCAAAACAATCTCTATATCTGATTGACTCAAAGATTTAGTAGCCCGAATTAACGGTTTTTTGAACTAAGATATCATTGTATTTCAATTTTGTAAACCTGCAAATATAAGTAATTAGTGCACTAAACCATTAACCTTTTTTGTGTGCACTCCATCGGGGAAAAAAACACAGAATTGTGGACTAAAAATCTTCAATAGTAAAATACAGTAAATCGTGCAAATTATACAAAAGATCATACTTTAGTGGATACAATATGTTCGCACTAATATTAACTAGTGCCAAAAGCTGTGTGTGCTTATCTATTAAGTATACTAAATGTCCTACACCCCGCAATAATATATGTAAGTTAGTTTACTACTCTCTTCCCGATGTCCCATAATAATGAGCAATGCTATTGTAACAGCTACAATCATAGGTACATTTACAGATTTACATGTTTTAGTACTTATTTGATAGCCACATATTCACTGAAATCGGTCCCTCAATCTGCGTGACCATATATATCATTTTTCCCATAATAATACTGCAATTTGATTTTTGACTGTGTCCCAAAATAGTAATCCAATTTGTATCTAAAAAATTTAGTACCTCATATACGTATATTGTTATTTACAAATCATTAATCTCATTACTATATTTGAAAATTTATACACATATTCATTATTCATGAAAATTGATACACATTCATTATTCATGAAAATTGATAATCCGGAAAAAAGTTGTATCCCGTACTTTTAGTCTTGAACAATTAAGTACCTAACCTTTAAGTTTTACCAATTTGGTCCCCGACCTATTAATTTTGGTTCAATTAAGGGTTCAACAACATAAATCAATGAAATTACACTCACTATATCTCACATTTGGAAATCTATTTTTGATAGATAGTTACGCAATTGCACTCACTGTGTGATAGGTGAGAAAACGTGACTACAATTTTGTCATTTTGTTAAACACCGGTCCCTTAATTGGACGAAAATTGATACGTTGGGGGACCAAATTGGTAAAACTTAAAGGTTGAGTACTAAATTGGTAAAAGACAACAGTACATGGTACTAAATAGCATTTTCCCATTGATAATCAGTAATTACTAATTACTCTAACAAATTCTAACTAACATTTACTAGTATTCATGAAAAACCTAAGGTGTACTATATATATTATTAAGGTTATACCTTGTTTGGATTAGTATACTAAAATGAAACCAAAAATACCATGGTGCATGTACATAAAAGATAAAAACTAAACTAAACTAAACTAGATAATAAAAACAAATACTGAACTGGGACCGCCAAAGGGGATAGGAGCGGGATTAACGCCAGAGGCGATAGAGGGAGGCGATTGAACGTGGAGAATAAAGATGTGGCCAAGATCTGTGAGCTTGAGATTGTTTAAAGCCCATCTCAGAGCGTTCATACTCTCCTCACTCCCATCAACCGCCACTATCACACTTCCCAGACTTTCTGACATCACTTAATTAATTTCCCGTATATAATTTATATTTATATTTATATTTATATTTATATATATTGGATTTCAAGAACTCTGTGTGCGAGCGAGGCAGTTGTTTTGTGTTTTAGAAAGTTTGGCTGTTCAGACAAGCTAACGTTTGTTTAGTTACTTTTAGTTAACGTAACTTGTAAGTCAATTATTGTTTGTTTGTTTGTTTGTTTGTTTGTTTGACATTATTATTATGAGTTCTCAATTTTGCTATATATCTTCTGTTTAG
This sequence comes from Primula veris, assembly GCA_963682055.1. NCBI lineage: Eukaryota > Viridiplantae > Streptophyta > Magnoliopsida > Ericales > Primulaceae > Primula > Primula veris. Next base: position 20,673,254 of record OY821743.1, on the reverse strand, counting down.
TCCTTGTAATGTCAAATGAAGACTACTGTCTTCATGTTTTGGAATTTGATCTGATTGACCCTGTTCGTAACTAGCGGGTTTCCCCACTTTAATGACTCGTTCTTGACATTCGGGTTTCCTTTACTGAAATAGATTCCAAGTATTATGGAGCTGTGAACTTCAAATTATCATTTTAACCCACAACGCAATTGCTTTTGAGTGCTACCTCGGTTATCTCTATTCTAATTGCACAATGCTTTACATATTTGCAGCCGTAGTTATTGAATATTGTTCCGTCTTAAAATGAATACAGATATCTTTTTTTGTACGATGACTAGGATCAAAATAGATGTAGAATAGTATTATTCCACATAGTATATGATTTAGTGGATTAGCTTTGGCGAGAATGTAGCAAGAGGACATAGGCTACAATCAAGCAAGCTTGTGTAGTTGTGTGGATCATAGGTTTGTTACACATTATAGCTACTAATAAGCTAATAAAACAGCCAAAATCTGAACAAAAACGATAATCATCAGGCAATAATAGTATTAGCTATCATCTGTGTCACTTGGCTGCAACTTGAAACAGATAATATACTTCATTTCATTTGTTTTGCTACCTACTCTATTTTATTTATAAATCAATCAATCATTAATCATCATTTTCACAAATTGCTGCAACAGTCGGGTTCCACTCATTCCCTGAATTTTCATTTTAGCACACCTGATGTTCAAAATTTTATGAAGATACGACCACATCACAGATCATTGCCATAAAATGAAGAATTATGACTTTAATAAATGATCACGTCACTCAAATGTCAGTAAAACCAGCAGCATACGTTTTCAAGTTTTAACTAAACAAAACAATTTCACATTCTGCATTAAATCATAAATTACACATTATTGTACAATACAAGAAGAGAAACTACAATTTTTTAACCTATAAAACCTGCTTCGATCCTCTAAACCCAAAACAAAATTCAATTCCTTGTACTGGATCCCTCGGCTCGACCCCCCTCATAAGTACATATAATTAAGCATAACTAATTATATAGTACATATAATTAAGCATAACTAATTATATGACTGACATGTTGCAAACAAATTTACAACAAATCTCAACCCTTAAAGTACAGGGTACTTTCTAGGCCTACCCCTCTTCTTCCCAGATGAAGTTGGTGCAACATACGACTGGATCACCGCCCCATTCACAAAACCTGTACCGCTGACACCATTATCGGGGGTCACCACTCTAGGGGAAGTGTCGGGTTTTCCCGAGATAACAGCGGACTTTAACGGAAACAAATTATAATTACAGTAATAAGCTTCCCTGCCAGGAACAAAAGGGGGAAGAGATGGGAGGGTAACACCGGAAAATGCCTTTCGACAATTCTGACAGCGCAAACAACAGTCTTCGTATACGCGTAAATATTCGTATAAACGATAGCAGTATGGACACGCTGTCCAGAAACTGTCAACAACCTCCTCCTCAACTGGCCTTCTAACCGGTAGCTTTTGTTGAGCCCCTCTTAGATCAACCTTGGAGTACACCACACCTGTGGACCCCAAACCCGAAGCCCTGTTGTTAAATCAAATAGATCAGAATATATCAAGTGATTACAACAACAAAACAAAAATAAAAATCAGAATATATCAAGTCTTATTCATGTTATCAATCACACAAATCAAGTCTTTTCATACAGGCGTTGGTCATAATTCATAAAATATCAAACATATTAATACATGATAACAAAACAACCTATCCTGGAAATTAAACCAAGGAAAATGTGACTAATAGAAAATATGGAAAAGGGGAAAACCTAATAGTGTTATCACTGATCCATTAACAAGTTCAATTACTACTCCTGTTATAAGGATCCGAACTTCACTAAGTTTTACCATTGTGTAATTTCGTCACTTCAAACCCCAATCCTTTAGCTACATCTGATTTATTGTACAGTACTGAGATGTTCAGCTTAATGTACTGTTTGGTGCAGTGCAACAATTCAGTATCTTCTCAACAAAATTGTAAGAGAAAATTTGGGCAAATGTATTGTATGTGAGCTCTTATTAATCATCATCTTCCATTCATCTCTGAGTTTGATAGTATTGCAAAGAAATACAGCTTAATGTTCCTAGAAATATCCTCAAGCATTCATTATTATCTTGTGACTAATATCACTATTGTACTCCATTATTCTGAACAAAACCCCTCCCTGAGGTTTATGAGTGCTTTGTCTAATATGATTTCTAACAATCAGCGTATAGATACTCAATTGCTTCAATATATTCAATATTAGAGCACTAACCTGAAAAAAAATGTCAATGATAGTACACTGACCTAAACAAAAATGAAAAGATTGGGACACAACTGAAGTGTCATTTTGCTACTCAAACATGGAGTTTTTTTATATACTAAATCTCTCTTTTTCTACACGCTCATATAAACATTACTGCTCTATGCTCATTTCTTTGGCATATTTACCTCTCACTAAGGTTAACGAATGGGTTGCTTAGCATGATTTCTCAAACAAAATTAGGGATCAGATACTCAATTGCTACACATTATCAAATGTAAACCGTACAAATCTAAACATAACTTAATATACATATATATAGAGATAGATAGATAGATAGATAGATAGATAAAAGCTGGAGTTTTGTGTTTGAAGAAATCATGGGTTTTTCTTGCTTTAATCTCCTAGCTTTTTCTGGACCAAGAAACAACAGAACAAAGCTCACTATTTTAGCTAGTCAAAGGGAAAAATTGAGCTTTAGAGCTGGAATAAACCAACATCTAACTCAGATAAAGTAAAAGTCTCCATTTAGAGCTGGATCACTAAATGGAGACTTTTCCTAAGCTAATTACTAACAATATTTGGCTAATATATGATTTTCAACGGGATCAGTAATCGTTTGGTTGATTTCTACACTTATACATGCCAGTACGAAAATTGAACAATTTATATGTCAGAACCCTATTGACTTATTTGGGAGGTTTCATCCAGCTTAAAACTCCTAATTTTTTTAGGACAAAATGAGAGAAGCTCAACATTTAAGTAGGCCTACTGAATACATTCTAGCTTTTCAGAAAAAAAAAAAAACTGGTCCTTTTAATTTCCAAGCAAACAAGGGTAACTCAAACATTATTACAGACCGAGACACTAAAACTCTAACTTACTACTTTGCTGATATATATTACCTAATCTAGCTACTTGACGGTTCTTTCTTCGAGTCGTGTCACAATCGGATCAAGATTGCTAAGCTACAACACTACTATATTTGAACCTTAAACAGAGAGCTATAAATATTAGCAGATAGGACCTAATCCAAGCAGAGCCAGAACGCTGAGCCACTAAAATGATATTCACCATAAGTTCAAACAGACCAATCTATATGACTCTTTTTTTAATAAACTTTGTCAGTGGATTTCTCTATTGCTACTTTATATCATATGTTAGAACACTAAACTGAGGAATTGTAAATGTTAGTACACTAATCCAAACAGAATCGAAGATTGAGACACTAATGGAACTTTCGCTAAGCTAAAGTAAACTTATCTATGATTCTGTCTTGAATATTTGTCTTAAGCAGTTTTTCTTTGTGGGGCAGACTATACTGAAACTTCTCTTAAGCTAATTGAATAAAATCTGAGCTAATGCTACACTGTCAAATGTCATAACACCAAAAAATATTAATTGTAAACGTCAGAACAAAAAAAAAAAAAAAACTGCAGCCAAACAAGTCATAACTCAAAACATAATTGAACTTTGAGAGACTAACTGGATTTTCTCTAAAGTTGACCCCACACGGGAAATATGCAAAAGTGATAACTTAGAAAACTATTAAGCAATTTTTTTAAAGAGCACTAGTTTCAGAGTATACATGACTAAGTAAAAAAGCAAGATTAGCCACTTGATGTTTTTCCTAAATAAGTCTAGTAAATGTAATTAAACGATTTTGAGACAACAAGCCAGTGTCGGGGCAAGGATTCCTTCGAGGAGGGGCCAGAATGAACTTATAAAATTTTGTCTTCGTAAGAAGGGTAAAATGCTATAATTTCAAAACTTTTACTAAATGAATCCAGCTTGCAAAGTAAGCAAAAACTACAACTTAAGCAACTAATTGAGCAATTAAGACGAGTAATAGCAGATCCCCATCGCCACTGGAGATTCCTTCAGTATACCAAGATTACCAATTTTATCAATACTAAATATAAATTGGCCTCTTGTTAATCCCTCCACCCCTGAATAAGTCTAGTAAATAACAACTAAATGAAGGAGGGCTCACTCAAACAAAATTAAAGATTGAGAGCCTAACTCAATTTTCCCTTATCTAATAAACATCTTTCAAAATAAGCAAAAGCTACCATGTACAGAACTAATTCAGACATTAAGTCGAAAGCTACCATTTCCGCAGCATAAGTACTAAAAAGAAAGAACTAACCTCCTGTTTTTTATATATATAAATAATTTCAGTTGACTAAAACTGAATGAAAATTTTGACAACTTTCTTTGATATGGTTCTTCTAGATTAGTCTACTAAATTAGAATTAAATTAAAGTATATAAATATTAATACATATTGTAAGTGAAATAGTAGTAATTATATCAAGCAAAAACTACAACTAAGGCAACTAGATCAGAATTTAAGTCGAGTGAGAGAAGAACTCGGTCGTCACGGAGCATTCAGTGCACCAATTATGCAGTACTTTGTACAAGTACTAAACAGAAAGAAAGATAACCTCTTCATCTCTTCTTTATATAAAATAATTCTAGTAAATCCCATCTAAATGAAATTCCCATAAACATTAAGGGCACTTTTTGTTTACTCCTAAATCTAACGTATTTAAGTTTTACTTTAACCGAGACATCCAATCAGGGACATTTTTTTTAATATCTTTAAGTAAAACTTATATATGTTGATCAAAAGATATTTTGCTAAATTCCCCTAAAGAGAAACATCTGTTTTAAGCGGGTTTTTTCGGGGTCTGAGAGGACTGCCCACGCCTCCGCCATATGGCAGAAGGCCAAAACTCCAACTTTGCAGTATTTGTATTTTAAATATGGTCAGCCAAATACAGTAGAACTTTTAATTAAAAATTCAAAAGCAAAAAAAAATACAACCAAACAAATCCTATCTAAAGCAGAATTAAAGATTGGGAAACTAACTGGATTAAGTTCCTAAGCTTATAAAAACCATGCAAAATAAGCAAAAGCTACCATTTAGAAAATTAATTCAACCATGAAATTAAGAGCAAAAGGAAAGCTCCATCGCCACTGAGGATTCCTTCAACATACCAACTTTGAGAATAATTAAATCATATAAACATAAAAACACCTGTCGCAAGAGAAAACTCATAAAAGCAGCTTCCAAACGCACCACAAATGAAATATTTGTCAGCATATTTCTTTGCGGAACACTAAACTGAAACCTCTTTTTAGCGAACTGATCACAAAATCAGCTAATTATGCCTAATTCCTACACCGTAACACATAGCATAGCACGAGACTGAACAGTTGTAAACGTTACTACACTTAAGTTAGTACACCAACCTAAACAGAACACAGAGACAGAGAGACTAAAATTAAAATGAACTAATCCACAATCATCTCTTAATACCTGTCGTATAATTTATCTCTTTGATTTTTAGTAAATAAGTAATTATAACGAAAATTCTAACTAATCAGCTAATCTGCAGTTTTTGGTAAATACCTGTTATATGCCAATTTCTTGGCGGAGTCCGAGAGCACAGCCCACGCCTCCGCCACATGGCGAAACGCCAAAACAGAATTCCGCGACTGGATTTTATCCTCATCCAAAAGCAAAAGCCAGCCACTTCTTTACAATTAATTTTCTAAATAAGCCTAGTAATTAAGAACTAAACAAAATCCACCTACACATAAACACCTTCTGTAAGCGAATTTCTTCGCAAGACCACTCACGCCTCCGCCACATGGCAGAAGGCTGAGACTCCAATTTTGCAGTATTAGTACTAAATATAAATTAAACTAGCCTCTAATTTACTCCTCCCTCTGTCCAAAAACTATTGTCACCTATGCCACTGTGCAACTCTTGACTTGCAAATTTATTGTAATTATATTCCCAAAATGAATTTTGTTAAAAGTTTATCACATACTTCGTGTTTAACTATGTGCATGTTTGGAAACAGCTTTTTTAGCTTTTTGAAAGCTAGCTTTTGGATTAAAAAGCTCAAAAGCAGAGAAGCTAGAAATTTGGGACCTTTTAGCTTTTTCACATTAGGAAACAAAGTTTGAATTTATTAATTAAATCAATTTGTATATATACAAGTCACTTATAAGTTAAAATAAGTAAAAAATGACTTATTAACAATGACAAGTTTTAAGTCACTTATAAGTAAAAAAGGTGAAGATGGTGCTAAACATTTACATTGCAGCTTATTTAAGCAAGCTTTCTTCTCATTGCTGTTTAAAACAGGTTGTACACAAAACAAAACAAAAAAGATACCAAACGCGCCATACATGAGTAACATTCGTAAATCTCAACCTCGTCGAGGGAGTATTAATTTTCTAAATAAGTATAATAAATCAGCGACTTATCAATAAAAATTAATTTTAAGTCACTTATAAGTAAAAAAAGTAAAGGTGGTGCCAATTGCCAAACATTACATTGCATGCATTCTTCTCATTGCTATTAAAAGACAAAAAAATTGGATTCCAAACTACCACTATATGAGTAACATTCGTAAATTTTACCCTCGCCGAGGGAGTACTAATTTTCTAAATAAGTCTAACAAATCACAACTAAATGAACTAAAAGAGCAAAGTTAGACTTTAGAAATTAAACTAGCCTCTAATTCACTACTCCCTCAGTCCCCAAACTATAATCCCATACGACGCTATGTGCAACTTTTGACTGGCAAAACTTTCGTAACTATATCAACTATATCCATAATATGAATAGTTTTAAAAGTTAATCACATCCTTAAAGTGTTTAACTATGTGCTCGTTTGGCAACAGCATTTTTAGCTTTTCAAAAGCTAGCTGTTGGGTAAAAAAATCTCAAAAGTAGAGAAGCAGGGAATTTCTGATTTTTTTTTTGTTAGCTTTTTCACAATAAAATTACCAAAAGTACAAAATTTCCAATCAAATCATTCTGCATATCTACAACTCACTTTTAAGTTAAAATAAGTAGAAAATGACTTGTCATCAAATATAAGTTTAAGTCACTTGTAGTAAAAAAAAAAAGTGAAAGTGCCAAACATTACATTGCACCTAAAAAAAACATCATAGCAGTTTCTTTTAAGCACGCTTTCTTCTCATTGCTTTTAAAAGCCAAAAAGAAGCGAATGCCGAACGTCCCCTGTATGAGTAACATTTTAAATCTTGATCTCGTCGAGGAAGTACTAATTTCCTAAATAAGTCTAACAAATCACAACTAAATGAACTAAAAGAGCAAACTTACACTTTAAAAATAAATCTAGCCTCTAATTTACAACTCCCTCAATCCCAAGACTATTGTCCTGCAACTTTTAACTTGCAAAATTATCGTAACTCTATTTAAGAAATAAATTTTTTTAAAAGCTAATCACATACTTCAAGCGTATAACAACATGAGTACTAATTTCCTAAACAAACCAAACAAATCACAACTAAACGAAAAACCCATAAAAAACTAAGTCTAACAACTGACTGTCGTAAGCAGACTTCTTGGCAGGATCAGACAGCACAGCACAGCACAGGCCTCCGTCACCTCGCGAAACGCCACATCAGTAAGAAAAAAAGGTGAAGCTGCCAAACATTACATTGCAGCTAAAAAAAACACTAAATTGCCGCTGCTTCCAAGCAAACTTGTTTCTCGTTGCTTTTTTAAAAAGGAAAAGGGATATTCCGAACGCACCCTAAATGAGTAACATTCATAAATTTCAATCTCGTCGAGGAAGTACTAGTTTCCTAAAAAATCTAACAAATCACAACTAAATGAACTAAACATTAAACCCATAGGAATAAGTTCTATAACCACCTGTAAGTTTCACTTATACGTAAATAGTAAATTGGTGGTGCCAAACATTACACTGCGGCTTCTTTTATGCAAGTTTTTTTCTCATTACTTTTTAAAAGACAAAAGAAGTGGACGCCAAACGCGCCGTATATCTTTAACATTCTGTCAAACGAGCTAATTAGCAGCATAATTCTAGACAGAGAAAGATAAGCAGTTATTTCTTCATTGAATCATTTAGCTCGAAAATGAGCTACTGTAATCTATATATACATACACTGTACATACATGTAACTAACTAACTGCCAGAACTAGCAAAAATGACCAGTAAGTTCTAGTGTTTACAGTAAGCTCCTCTAGCTTCTACAAACTAACACAGAAACTTTACTAATATTACAGTAAACACCACATCTGTTGTATAAGTGACAGATCAAGTCTCTAATCACACAAACACTCTTCAACACGTTCGTAACAACTTATTGTTTGATAAATCACAACTAACTTAGAACCGATAGGAATAATAAGTACTACATGAGTACTAGTATTCTAAATAAGCCAAACAAATCACAACTAAGCATAAACTCCATAAAAAATAACCGCTCTCCTAAGTACTAATTTTAATCTCGTCGAGGGTTACTAATTTCCTAAACAAGCCAAACAAATCACAACTGAACATAAAACCCATAAAAACAAGTCTAATAACCCACCTGTCGTAAGCGGCCTTCTTGGCAGGATCAGACAGCACAGCCCAGGCCTCTGCCACGTGTCTAAACGCCACGTCAGACCCAAAGCTCCGGTTCTTATCCGAATGAAGCAGCAGCGCCAGTCTCCGATAACCCATACGCACACCCTCCACATCAATGGGCCCAGCCTGGGGATCGAACCCGAGGACGGAGTAGTGGTCGGGTTGGCCATCGGGTCGGGTCTTATCGACGGCGATTAAGACGTTGGCGACTGCGAGGATCTGATTGGACCCGTCCAGGAGCGGGTCGGTTTCTTGAGCGAGGAGGGAGAATTCCCGTGCACCAGTTAGGTCGTTTGATTGAAGGAGCTTTGTTGCGATCGAGAGGAGACTCTCCGCTTCCGTGCTCGTGTCTTGCTGCTCCATTTATATATGTATAAATATATATATATATATTTATGTATATATAGATATAGAGAGAGGGGGGATAGATAGATCTACACTATGTGGGTTTTGATTTTTTTGTTTGGGATATTTAAGGAAATGATAAATACACTAGGCAGTAAGTGTGCATTTGGAGTCGGATTTTTTATAATGGGTTGGCTAACGAATGCCCCCGGGGCATTGTTTAAGCATTAAATTGATTTCAAAATTCATTGCATTCAATACAGATATTGTTGCATTCACACCCTAACATTATTGTTTTAACAAGATTAAGTCTTTAATTTACTTAAATTATGGAAATGTTATTAATGAATTACTCTAATTAACAAATGAAAACAGATACCATACATCCTTAACCAATGCCTAGGGGGCATTGGTTAGCTTTACACGTTGCCAAAATTTTATTATTTGAAACACGTTAGCTTAACCAATGAGAAAATTTTATTACTTGAAACACGTTAGTTTAACCAATGAGAAAATTTTATTACTTGAAACGTCGCTGACTTGTAGCATAGTGTACTCTTTTGACACAACTCATATTTGTAGTGTAGTATAGTAGTGTGGTGTAGTGTATGAGACCAACTTGGGACGTTTAATTTATATATTTATAATTTTTTAGATGATAGGTCACTTTTTTACTTAATTTAACTTAAAAGTGGCTTTAAAAAAACTCGAAATTTATACTTTTAGTAATTATATCTAAAAAAAGATTTAAAAATACTCATATATCTAATTTCTATGATTTTGAGATTTTTAGTTTTTTTGATGCAAAAGCTAGACTTTTGAAAGGTAAAAAAGTTAATAAACCAAACATGCATAGCTTTTTTAAGAACAATATTTTTAAGAAAAAGGGTAAAAGGTTAACAAAAAACAATTGTCAAACGAGCACCAAGTATTCTCCATAAAAGTATATAGATTGAGCATTTGCGAACACTAGAATATAATGGCCTAGCGGGCATCACAATTAAAAAAAGTGTAATAACCACCTGTGGTAAGCGGATTTCTTGGCGGGGCCAGACAGCACAGCCCAGGCCTCCGCCATATGGCGAAACGCCACATCAGAACTCGACGACTGGTTCTAAAATAAGTCTAGTATACCACAACTAAATGAACTAAAAGAGCAAATTTAGACTTTAACTAATTTACTACTCCCTCAGTCCCAAAACTATTGTCCAATGTCCCCTATGACAACTAGGTGCAACTTTTAACTTGCAAAATTATCGTAACTCTATTTTCCGAAATGAATTTCTTTAAAAGTTAATCACATACTTTTAAGTGTTTGATCATGTGCTCGTTTGGCAACAACTTTTTCAGCTTTTCAAAAGCTAGCTTTCAGGTCAAAAAAGCTCAAAAACAGAGCATCTAGGAATTCGAGGGTTTTTTTAGCCTTTTTCACATTAAATTTGCATAAGGTAGAAATTTTCCAATCAAATCATTTTGCATGTTTACAAGTCACTTGCACGTTAAAATAAGTAAAAATGGTCCATTAATAAAAAAAAGTTTTGCAGCTTTTGCCAAACATTACATTGCAGATTCCTTTAAGCAAGCTTTCGTCTCAATGCTTTTTCAAAGAAAAAAAAAAAGGATGCCAAACGCGCCCCCTATGAGTAGCTTTTGTAAATTTCAATCTCGTCGAGGGAGTACTAATTTTCTAAACAAGTCTAACAAATCACAACTAAATGAACTAAACATAAAATCCATTGATATAAGTCTAATAACCACTTGTCATGCAAAATACTTATAAGTAAACACTGCCAAAAATTACATTGCAGCTTCTTTCAAGCATGCTTTCTTCTCATTGCTTTTAAAAGACAAAAATAAGTGAATGCAAAAAGCACCCTATATGAGTAACATTCGTAAATTTCAATCTAATAAATCTAACTTTCTCGTCGAGGGAGTACTAAATTCTTGTCAAGGGAGCATTAATTTCATAAAAAATTCTAACAGATCACAACTAAATGAACTAAACATAAAATTCCTTTACACAAGTCTAATAACCACCTGTTGTAAAAAATACCTACAAGTAAAAACTAAGTTAAAAAATACTAATTAGTAAAAAAAAAAAGGTAAAGATCGTGCCAAACATTATGTTGCAACTCCTTTCAAGCATGCTTTGTTCTCATTGCTTTTTAAAAGACAAAAAATGCAGATGCCAACCGTGTCCTATATGTGTAACATTCTAAATCTTCATCACCTTTCAAGCATGCTTTCTTCTCATTGTTTTTTAAAAGACAAAAAATGTAGATGCCAATCGTGCCCTATATGTGTAACATTCTAAATCTTCATCTCGTCGAGAGAGTACTAAACTATTAATTTTTTTTAAAATCTAAAAAGTCACAACTAAATAAACTAAACATAAAATCCATAGAAATAAATCTAATAACTGCCTAGGCCCTGCTTAGGTCCCGCCCATTCACATAGCCCCACCTCCCAACCTTAGTCCGCCTAACGACTTTTGAAGCCTTGGCTTAACTATATGATCAACATTATAAAATTTCAATCTCGTCGAGGGAGTACTAATTTTCTACACAAGCCTAACAAATCACAACTATGTGAACTAAAAGAGCAAATCTAGACTTTTAACTAATTTACTACTCCCTCAGTCCCAAAACTATTGTCCCCTAGGACACTACGTGCAACCTTTGACTTGCAAAATTATCGTCTAACCAATAATTAACATTCGTAAATTTCAATCTCTTTTAGGTAGTACTATTTTCCTAGAAAAATCTAACATATAACAACTACACATAAAACCCATAAAAATCAAGTCTAATAGCCCACCTGTTGTAAGCGGCCTTCTTGGCAGGCTCGGACAACACATCTCAGGCCTCCGCCACGTGGCAAACGTCACATCAGTAAAAAAAAAGTGAAGCTGCCAAATATTTAAATTGCAGCTAAAAAAAACACTAAATTGCAGCTTCTTTTAAGCAAACTTCTTTCTTGTTGCTTTTAAAAAACAAAAAGAGCGGATGCCAAACGCGCCCTATATGAGTAACATTCGTAAATTTCAGGCTCGTCAAGGGAGTACTAATTTCCTAAACAAGCCTAACAAATCACAACAAAATGAACTAAACATAAATCCTAAATTTCAATCTCATTGCTTTAAAAAGAGAAAAAAAAAAAGCGAATGCCATATATGAGTAACATTCGTAAATTCCAATCATGTAGAGGGAGTACTAATTTCCTAAACAAGGCGAAGAAATCACAACTAAACATAAAATCCATAAAAATAAGTTAAATAAGCACACTCATTTTCTAAATAAGTCTGCCAATCACAACTAAACATAAAACCAATAAAAAAAAGTCCAATAACCACCTGTCGTAAGCGGAATTCTTGGCAGGATCTGATAACACAGCCCAGGCCTCCGCCACGAGGTGAAACGCCACGTCAGAACTTGGGGACTGGTTCTTATCTGAGTAACATTCGTAAATTTCAATCTCGCCGAAGGGGTACTAATTTTCTAAACAAGCCTAACAAATCACCACTAAATGAACTAAACATAAACTCGATAGGAATAAGTTCTATAAATACCTCCTCGCCTTTAGTCAGCCTAATGAATTCTGAAACTTTAGCTTAACTATATAATCAACATTATAAAATTTCAATGTCATCGAGGGAGTACTAATTTCCTAAACAAGCCTAACAAATCACAAACAAATGAACTAAAACTAAAAAACAGTAGAAATAAGTCTAATAACCATGTGTCCTATTATAACAACATGAGTGCTAATTTTCTAAATTAAGCCAAACAAATCACAACTAAACATAAAATCAAATGAAAAATAACAAATAAGTTTTTAATAGCCCACCTGTCGTAAGCGGCCTTCTTAGCAGGATCCGACAACACAGCCCAGGCCTCCGCCACGTGTTTAAACGCTACATCAGACCCAAAGCTCCCGTTCTTATCCGGATGCAGAAGCAGCGCCAGCCTCCGATACTCCCTCCTCACACTATCCACATCAACAGGTCCCGATCTTAAATCAAGCCCTAGAACTGAATAATAGTCGGGTTTACCGTCGGGACGGGTCTTATCAGCAGATAACAAGACGTCGGTGACTGCAAGGATCTGATCAGAACCGTCTAAAAGCGGGTCGGTCTCTTGTGAGAGTAGGGAGAATTCGCGAGCACCGGTTAGGTCGTTTGATTGGAGGAGCTTGGAGGCGATCGAGAGGAGACGCTCCGCTTCCGTGCTCGTATCCTGCTGCTCCATTTATATTAATATATCTATTTAATATTTAAGTGTGTATATATGTATATAGATATATATATATATAGATATATATATATATATAGAGAGAGAGAGAGAAGAGGGTAAATAGATCTACAGAGTTGTGGATTTTTTGTTTTGTTTTTTTGGTGTGTTTTTAGGAAATGGATAAATACATAGGTGACTGGACAGTGGAAACACTGTGTTTGGAGTCGGCTTTTTTTTTGTTTGTTATAAAATCTTATTTACTGAAAATAATGAGAATATTTCATTACTTGAAATAAGTTGCTTACTTGTACTCTTTTGACCCAACTTTTAGTTTGTGTTTGTGAACCCAAAAATTCATTCTAAAATGAAAATGATTTATGAAATAAAATATTTTTTTGTTTTTAGTTGTATGGTAAAACCAATGAAAAATAAAACAAAATAAACTGAGAAAAAATATTGCGTATATAGCGATATAAATCATTTTACTTATAAAAATGAAACTAGAATGAAAACAAATGGAAAAATCGGAACAAGCTCCATCTCTCTCTTTTTTTTTTCTTTTTTTTTATCTTAATTTATCAACCTTCCAAACACATGACCGAAAAATGATTTCAAGTTTATTTTACTTTCTTTTACTTTTCTTTTATTTTTCTTAATATTTTTCGAATTTTAAACACACAATTGTAGTTTTGTTCGGGCTTCTTTGGAAAGTGATAGATACACAAAATATTAAAGAGCATCGCAGCCAATTTACTGAATTTGGTGTGTACTTTTTAGAATTTGTAATTTTTGATGTTATGTATTCTTAACTATGCACTTTCTGTGATTTTAAAACCAAAACTAGCGTTTTATTTTTTTTTAAGTATCCAAACTACCAGTTTTTCTCTTTTTAGGTAACTTCCGTTATTTTTCTGGATGGAAACTTATATTATTTTAGGTTTAGCAAAATGTCATTGACCACTTTAGAAAATTGTTAATTTTTGTCATTCAAATATTGAGACAAGATGAAGAAAATCGACTTACAAAGCAACATTACCCACTCCAGAATAATTCAGAGAGCTACGACCCTATAATAGTTGAATAATCAAATTTAGGGAAAAAATTATCCATTTCTAGTCTCAGAATAAATAAATAAAACATATAAAGGGGTGAAACGGAATTATTTTACAGATAAAAAGAGTCTGCTACTGATTTTCTGGAGGGTTTCAAAATTTTGGCTTCCAAGGATTTATTATATCCTAAGAGAAAAAAATTGACTTTGAAAAAAGCGTCAAACTTGATTAAACTTGTATCATTGCTGCAAAAAACTTGATTAAACTTGTATCATTGCTGCAAAAAACTTGATTAAACTTGGTAAGATATTAGCTAGAGATTAAAATTGATTAAACTTGGTAGATATTATCTAGAGATTTCTGCATATATATTCTCAAGTTAATAGGAAATTCACGACAGAAAACATGAGAAAAATCAGCATCTAATTTTCAGAACTTAAAACTCCCAACCATATGGGTTGTATACAATATATACAGTCAATAGAAGAAAGAGAAAGACTAAACCTATATGAACGGAAAATTTCAAACCGCAAACCATAATCCTTCTCAATAACCCTCGCCCTAAATTTTTCTATTCGAGTTTAAGAAAGACTGTACACCAAACGCTTGGTTAAGGATCGGGAATATCCCAATGAAACTGAACATCACAGAACCAATAATTCACAGCCATGTCTGCAAACCCCTCCCTCTCTCTCTCTCTCTCTCTCTCCTCCACTCCTATTTGGGCTCTCCTGCCTCACTCTCTTAAACCCTCTACTAAATATTAAATCCTCAAAACGAAGAACCCCAAATGAAGATCAAAGGAAAAAATTGGGTCTTATATGTCAAGATGGATATCATCCATCGCAGGAGGAGATAATGGTGGAACTGCTAAGAAATCACTTTCTTCCATTTCCAAAACCTTTCTTGCAGTTGCATGAGATTCTTCGTTATCTTTTCCAATTTTTCTTGAAGAGAATCGCTGTGGTTCCACAGTCCTTGTGGTGTTGCTGCTCTCAATCGATGATAAAAAGTTGTCTTTTGTTAAGGTATTATATGCTGCTTCAACTACGGAAATGAAAACACCCGACTCTCTCAACCCTTGCACAATTGCCTATACAAAGAAATACTCGGGAATGAATACAAAATGTCAAAAAGATAAGAGATATAACGAGATAAAAAACAAAATATCAGTGTTTCAACTCACCATGGGTGCATATATGCGGGTTAAAATGCCTTTTCTTTGAAGTTTCAAATTTAGCGTTTTATCTGTCCACACAATATGTTCACGATACCTGGATCAAGAGAAAACAAACAGTAAGATTGCAACATATATAGATGTAAAGTAAGGCCAACTACCAACAAGATATCCATAGGAGTAGAGAGAGAATGTGAGTATAGAATCAAAATTTTATTCTAATGCATTGTCATTACCATTGTAGCATTTCCTCTTCGCTCGCAGTTGAAGCAATTATAAAAGCCTGCAATTACACAAAAATTGTAGGGGACAGCTGTGAGTATATAATATAGACAAACACAAGTTGTTGGATAGCATCAATCCAATTTCTATAAGGAAAACGATTACGAAACAAAATTCTGTGTACAAATTGATGAGAAAGTAATATTTTTGCAATTTTGAGCTGTTCGGTAATTGTTTTCTCCCCAATGGATTGGTTGAATGGGGGTTAACTAAGTCAATTCAAGATTTTTGTATGGATTTGTTTGTTTGCCTATCATCACTCTTGTTCCAATTAATGTCTAAAATGTCCTTTACCAACATAAACTTTCACCTGTTGTATGCTTCCTCATAAGAAATTACTAATCCCACGTCAATACACAGATTTAACAATAAATTGTTTACCCAAGTTCAACATCTAATCTAAAAACCGTTTGCAAGATTAGTTAACCTGAAACAACACTTATAAGTTCATGTTCGTCTGAATTTGTCAATTCTAGGTACTCCAACTTCATCCATTTAATAATGTATATACCATAGTACGCGTCCATTCAACTTGAAGGGCCAGCCACTACCATTTATCACTACATATTCTCACTTTCCTAGTGGTAATTGACTATATTTTCTTTACAGAAATTCAAGAATGTATATTGAACTCTATTGGAGGACATAGGAATACCCTAACGGTTGAAAAGACTATGAACCATCAAGTTTACAGTTGGATAAACAATTTTGCACTGGAATATTAATCTAACAACACGTAACCAGAAAAATGTATATTCACCGCTATAGTACATGAAGAAAGGCTTACGGAATACGAAAAATAATATAAATTACAGTCAATAAATTTTAGAGGGGCAATTCAAACAAGGGCTCACTGTGATTGCAATCAGGTTATTCCTGCCTAGAAATTAAATGGACAGAAATGAATATTCAGTAAAACTATGTCACAGGTAACCCTCAAAATGAATTATAAATCTTGGGGATGTAAATAGATTGGCATTGCTATGGTGGAGTTCTGAACATTGGTCAAGGTAAAGGCAGAGTTAATGCACTACAAATGAAGGTGAAACTTACAGCTCGGTCAAATTCTAACATGAAGCACCTTTTCACATCCTCCTTTGTAGGCTTGCAACCACAACGGTCACGCCTTGAAGTTAAATCTGAAAATTTGGGATATGTATAGTGCAGAACTGCAGCCTCTTCAAATTTAATTTCACTACATAGGTCAGATACAAGCAAAATTTTCAGTGTTCAAGATGTAACAAGAATTAGATCTGCTTCGTATATATAATCAAGAAAAACTAAAAATGTAAGCATACTTTGGGGTCTTCATATAATTGTGCCATCTGTGTGCACCATTAGGACGGAGATGATCTTGGATTCGGGCGGCTGCTTTCCCATTTCCGTAAGTGAGAAAGTAATTGGGATTACCACGAGTGGCTTCTTTGTACATACCAAAATATGCATCTTTGGGAAGATGGTCATAATTCTTCTTGAACATAGACACCTATCAAAACATGAATGTATTATAAAATTTAGACTGTCAATTGTCAAACACTAATAAAGCTTCAAAGTTGTTCTCTAATAAAGGTACCGAGTAACATACTTCGCTAAATGGCTCTTTTATGTCATCTCTCTCCACGCTACTTTCCTGAAACGAAAAGATATGCCATTAGTTTTCATTTTAAACCACCATCAGAAAAAAGAAGCTACAATAAATGTTGACAAAATTAAAAATATAGTGCTTACATAATTAGGGAAAACAGCCATATCAACATTTCGAGGAACATCTGCCAACAGCTGTCTCAAGGAGTACTCACGAGCACCTGCTGGGTGAATTAGCTCATCAGTATCAAGATGGAGAATCCACTCCATGCCAGCCTCCTGCAGGTGGATTAAGTAACCAAAAAATAAAGAAAAAAAGTTACTCTAATATGATTCCCACCAAAAAGGACACACATACAGTACATATATTAGAGAATGAAAAAACAATCATACCCGCGCCATGACAATAGCCATTTCCATATTAAGTGATTGCTTGACAAATAACTCATAGTTGCAAGGCTTGTAAAAGAAGCTTGCCAACCAAGTCTCATTCCAAATTCGGCTGAAACAGTAAATAATCACATTAATAAATATATTCATGCTGTCAGTGTCATATGAGAGACAGGAAGGTGATTCAAACTAGCTACTCAGCCCAAAGAGACAACTTTTTTGCAATTGAGAAAAGGGATAACCACAGAATAAAAGATAGTATTTCACCAAGTTAACCTTTGAGTGGGATTAAAAATAGAATAGCTTTCACTAGCTAGAGGTTGATTTGAAAAATATATATATTTATATATATTGAGCTCTAGCTTGAGCTTCTAACAGTGGTACTATATGCTCTTAAATCTTAATTATAATATTTTCAGTCACAACTAGGGATGGAATTTTTTTTAAAAATAACCCGACACAAACCTGCCGACGTGGGTCGGGTATGCAATATAATTCGGGTCAGGTAGATTTCTTTTTGTTGCCAAAACGCCCATTTCAGACTTCAAGGCAAACAAACAGTACAAACTATGTTTCACTTTCTCAGTTCTCTCTCTCTCTCTCTCTTTCTGGCGCATAAGGAAGAAGACAACTAAGCCTTTTACATCTCCAACTAGATAATCAACCATCATCTACTACTAGATCATCATCTCCTTAGGTTCTAGTATTCTACCACTCTCTCTCCTTCGTTTCCTTAGTAATTATACTTAAAGGCCTGTTTGATTGCAGCTTTAAGCTCAGTTTTTTGCTTTTTTTGACAAAAATTCAAAGGTTTAAAATCTTTTGCTTAGAAGCTAAAGGAACACATCTTCAATTTTGTGGATTGTAAAAAAAATCATAAACAGTCCGGTGAAGTATGAATTGTCTGAAGACCGTATATATAAAAAGATGTACATGTAATCGGATATCTAAATATATGTGCACGTCTAATTAAATTACACGAGTTATCTTAAACTGTCATTTTATGTAACGGGCAAAGGAACCAACCTTCTAGCTTGTTGCTCCTCCAATTCTCTCGTTCTGTATATAACTTTAATACCCTGATGAAAATGATGATCAATCAACAAAATGGGAATTACCCAAAAAAAAGACCAACTTGAGAAATGAAATATTTCAACAAAAAGAAAAGACATTAGAACTTACCGGAATGGACTCTAGGACTTTGGAAACGTTAGGGCTTGCAGCTTTTCCTTCAACAAACAAGAAAAAGGTAGAAACCCCCATAACTTTATGGTAGAAAATCCATGGCAGAGTCTGCTCTAAACCAGCAGAGGTGCTTGTAGTAATACATATCTGATGTACATTAACAAAAGGTTATGAGAATACAGTGAGTTGCATTAAGATTAAAAACAACTTCATCTAAAACGTGAACGGATAGGACACCTCCCCTAATGCTATAAAGTGTGTAGCAAGTTCGTTGATTCATGTTATGGCATCTCAAACACATACTTGAAATAAATCAAAGAAGACAATATATACGACCACCAAACATACAGCATAATCTTGTCTTCAAGATCCAACCAAAAGAAAAACATAAAGAAGCACGACCCACTTAATTTCTCCTTTCGATTAGAGAACACTTGATTTTAAAACATGTAATTCACCTATGTGAAAGGAAAGTACAGACTAATAACCACTTCAAAAACACACTGTATCACTTATAATACATAACAATGTACGTTGTCGTCTGGCATATAAAATCAAAATTTACAAGGTTTAAATTTTCTCCAGTAACCCAAAACAAAAGAGCACATCCTAAGCATCTCAAGACATATACAACTAGTAAATTGCAAGGATTTAAACTTTACAGTTCTCTTAGGAATGCTTTACATATTTATTCGGGAGAAGAGACTAATTATATTTGTTATGGAAAAGAGAAAAATCATAATCTTTAAATAAGCTGGACAGCTATATGGGTGTTGGCTTTCAAATTTTCCATCATGGTTTGCCGATTTGCAAGTTTCTTTTCCATTGTTCTAAAGATATATTAGTTCCAATTCTTATATTCTTGAAACTTGATAGGGTGACAACAATAACCCTAATGCCTCGTTTGGTTGCGGTATTAGTAGTAATGGGACTAGCAATACCTTCGGACTATGGCAGGATAACAAATGAAGGCCGGATTAACAGTGTAGACATGAAATATCAATGACGTGTTTATTTGCTTTTTATTGGGGTTGCACTATTTTACAAATTTACATTTATATCCATAATAAATAAACTTGCAAAATACATATATATATATATATATATATATATACCACACCCCCTTTACTCCAAATACCCCCATTTCCCAATACCACACCCCCCTATTACTCCAAATACCCCCATTTCTCATCATTTCTAATCCCATGTTACTAATAGTCCCGCCTCCACTTTTCGTACCAAACGCGGTAATTGTGGGCCCGACGGTATTTCTAATACCATTCATCCTAATCCCACCCCAATACAACCTCAAACAAACGAGGCGTAAGGTTGTATAAGACGTGCAGATAAAAAGAGCAACTATCACATGGGAGTGCTTTTATCACAAAAATGATTAGACTACTCTATGATTGCTAAATAAACGAGTTGTGCACCCTTTTAGAGTGCTTGAAAATGTACATTAATACAATAGAGAAAAAAGTTGAGAAAAGAGTTTGAGAAAGAATCTTGCATTAAAAAAAAATCAAATTAATCTTTAGATCACTTTTTACTGCTTCTCTATCCTTGTAGCGTAGTGAACAAAAAGAATAGCTTATTATGTTGGCTT
This sequence comes from Primula veris, assembly GCA_963682055.1. Lineage (NCBI taxonomy): Eukaryota > Viridiplantae > Streptophyta > Magnoliopsida > Ericales > Primulaceae > Primula > Primula veris. Next base: position 20,652,695 of record OY821743.1, on the reverse strand, counting down.
TATTTTCACTGGTACTTTTGAGCTGTTTTTTTCACCCCAAAAAACTGGTGCTAAACAAACCTAAAGCATAAAAGATATTTGCTCTTACTTGAGTTGTAATTCTAAATCATTATTGTTTTTCAAGTATATTTTCACATCTGTGCTTCCCTAACAAATATATATCACATGATCATAATATTACTATTAAAGAAATCAACTTCATCCTCTTCAACAGTATGTTTTCTACCAATTAATGAAACACTCGGTAGCTTAATACATGGCTATAACCAGTTGAGCCATCATTTTAGTGTTATAAAGTATATAATTTAACCAATATAAGTGCCATCATAACACTGTGTCTTACACTCTTACTCATTCAAGCAATACGCTTTACAAAGTCATTCGTGCCTACTTCAATTCCTTCCGATCCAACAATTACAACAGGATAATATCAGACAGTTTCCTTGCCTATCTCTATCTCTGTATACATCTATATAAATGCCTTTGCATAACAGTGGGTGAGCTACTTAGTTAATCAAGTAGGTACAATTTAAAATCTACATTAACTAAATAATCATATAGCTTCCTTTCCTATCGCTATAGTCTATACGCATAAAAAAAATTATAAATTGCATGGCACCAGATTGGGTGGCCTAATTTCTTAATGAAATATCCATTAATGCAATATATATTCCTTTTCACTCCCTTTGGTTCCACAAAATCAACTACAAGATAAAGAAACAAGATACAAAAAAGAACATATACAGACATACTTATAGACCATAACCAAATGTAACATTTTCTTCTAATTATACACTTGTCATATACAAGTACATTGGCACAATAGTGTAAGTGTTTGTTACTCATCCAGACAATATAATACAATTTCAGTTAAGTTCATTTCAATTTCTTCCAGTTTAACATCTACCATGACTATATAATAAGATCATTTCCTTTGCTATCTCTCTATACATGCCTATACAATGCCTCATTGTGTGTTACTCATTCAACCAATAGACAAACTAGTAATTCCATGATCAGAGCCTAATCATTGCATTTTATCAACATGCCTACTAATTTTACTATATCGAATCAAATCATTAAAACTAATATATTAACCAAAGAAAACAGTTTGGTAACAATGAATAGGAAGAAAACCCCAAATAATTATTTGCACACATCTCTTACACTCCTCCATATACTCTCGTGAGAGGAATAAAGACATGCAGTTTTGTCCTGTAGCGTTTTCATCCTCACTCCTTTCACAAGTAGTGTATGGACGAGCGTAAGAGGCGTGTGCATATCATTACCCCCGAAAGATCTTCTTTACCATATTATATGTACCATAATACTTCAAGATGATACAACTAGATCACGCTCTCTTTTTTTCAACAGTTGATAAAAACTAATGAGCTAATATGTATGCCGAAACTTAATTTCACACTTAATATGCAGTCATAACAATGGGAAAAGACATGTTTAGGTACCCCAACCTATCGAATCTTACCAACTTGGTACCCCAACCTATTGAAGTTTACCAATTTGGTACCCCAACCTATTGAAGTTTACCAATTTGGTACCTCAATCTATTGAAATTTACCGATTTGGTACCTAGACTTTTTAAGTTTTCCCAGTTTGAGTCCCCACCTACCCATTTCCATTATCCAATTAGATGACTCGTGTTAAGAAAATGACACTTAACAAACAGTGAGTTGAGTGCAATTACGTCAACATCTATCAAAAATAGATCCTCAATGTGAACAATCCCGTCAGTTTATTGTTATCAGACCCCTGATTGGACGAAAATCGTTATACGCGGACCCAAATCAGTAAAATATTAAATACTGGGTACTGAAACAGTTAAAAGAAGTACTAAACAACTTTTTCCCTCATAACAATATACACCAATATACATATATATATAGATAGATATAGGGGTACAAATAGTTATACCGGGAATCAAATCGGTAAAAACTAAACCTTGAGTACTAAAACGATAAAAACATATACTAACAATATACACCGATATTCCCTTAGGTTTGAGATCGGAATAGCGAAATGACACCTAACAAATAGTGAGTTGAGTGCAATTGGATCCAAATCGATAAAAAATAAAGGTTAGGTGCTAAAACTGTACTCCTAAACAACAATTTTCCCCTCATAACAATATACACTGATATACATATATAGTATTAGTTTTGAGATCGGAATATTGAACCGACACCTAACAAATAGTGAGTTAAGTGCAATTGGATCCAAATCAATAAAAATCAAGGCCTGGGTACTATAACCATAAAAACAAGTACTCCTAAACAACCTTTTCTCCCTCATAACAGTATACACCAATATACATACATACATATATATATATATAGAGAGAGAGAGAGAGATCTTGGGTTTGAGATCAGAATCAAAATCGAACTTCCAAATCGGTAAAATTTAAAAGTTACAGTACTAAACAACTTGTTTCCCTAATAACACTATATACACTAATATACATTCGGTAACAGATTTTTTGGTCCAAATGTTTTAAAAATTCACTGAAAATCTAGATTTTAAAACCCTGGATTTTTTAGTTTTTTTTAGCCTAAAAATGTGATTTTTAGAAGCTAAATAATATGACTGTCCAAACACCCACAGATTTTTAAAATCAAAAATCTAAAAATCAACTAAAAAAATCTGTTGCCAAACAGACCCATAGAGAGTGTGAGAATAGTTATACCGGGATCCAAATCGATAAAATTTAAACCTTGAGTACTAAAATGGTAAAAACAGATACTAACAATATACACACACACATACATATACATATATAGGGATAGGGATAGGGATAGAGACCTTAGGTTTAAGATCGGAATCGAACCCGAACTTCCAATCCCGATAATAAGGAAACGATTCCAATCTGCTCCGCCCAACCAGATTGACGCAATCCGACCTGGACCCTGAGTGCACTGGTGCTGTCGTGTCCTGTCCGGGGAATTTCATCTCGTCAGGGCTCCATCGGGTTGTTGGGTCGGTCAACCCGCCCCGCCATTGTAACACGAAGGCGTATACGGCGAGTGTTATGGGGAGAGCTGTTAATAAAAGGAGTATTTTGTAGCCGAATTGGGATGAGGCCGATGATGACCTCTGACTCCCCATTTATAATTATATATAAATATTATATTATATATATATATATATATATAGAGAGAGAGAGAGAGGGGGAAAGTGTGGAGGTGTGATTTTGATGAGTAGTATGAAAGTGGAGTTTGGTACGATTGGGTTTTGTCGACTGTTTATGATCTTATTTAATTTGGATCTAATTACTAATTACTACTGTTTATTACGATTACGAGTAGGTGTAACAGATTTGTAAAGATCTGATTATCTGAAACGATAATTGCCAATTACTACTGATTAAATATTTGTTGGATTAGCTTTTCAAATTTTGAAACTTACAAATTAAAAGTATAGTATTTAATTCAAATATTATTGGATGGGGCCTCAGTGTATGTACTTTAACCCCTCCATATTTTTCCATTACTACTACATGAATTTTACATCCTTATTACCCTACTTTTTTTTTATCTATTTTTTGAATTTACCTTGTACTTTTTCACAAATGTTAATGATGCGAACACATGTAATTTTATGCAACAAATTATTTTTTTCATTTATATGCAACAAATTATTTTTTTCATTTATAGAAAGTGGACATATAAGGTGAAACTGTCCAAAATGAAAACATATACTTGTAATTTAGAACAAATGGTACTATTTATTACTTGTTTTAGCAAAAATATTACTTGTGTTTAATTGACGGTTTTACTAACGAGTATTTTCGGGGCTTCGTTTTAACGTTAAACGATTTTTCGAATTCAACTTGCATTTTACTACAAATATTTGTTGCATTCAATCATGACATTGTTGTTTTATCAAAATTATGGATTTAATTTGCTTCGATTATGAAAAAAAATGTTATTACTAGTTACTATAATAAACAATAAACATACTAAAACAACACCATATTATAAATTGTAATTTCGACACATAATTTGGTTTTGCTATGCAATATATACGATATATATAAACTAAATCTATACATGCAAAGTCTATAAAATAATAATGTATTACTAAAAAGTGAGTGAATTAGAGAATGTGTATATTAACATGAAAATCTAAGGAGGTGAGTGGTTTGTTGGACAATCTCTCGTAAAGTGATACGCCGAGTGTATGTTTGTTTAAAGTATTTGTGTGATAGGGTGAGGGTGAGATTGTATTTGAAATAATATGGGTAAATACTTCGTTTGCCTGTGTCATTTGAATTGGTATTACTAATACAATTGGTACAACAAATTATGGTGATAGAGGTTATTTCCAATAAATATGAGGGGTGGTATTTGAAATTTAATCTCACCCAAATTTTGTAATGGCTAACTTACCCTTCATTCTTTCAACATAACGTACATAAATCTGGTGATTGAGGTGTTCCTTTTTTTGTCATTTCTATTTGATAAGTGTTACTATTTTACATTAATATCATTTTTTTCCTAGTTCTATAATGTTGTCTTTTGTGCATATTATTTTGTATTAGTTTTTTTTTTTATATACAACGGAAATTATTTTGTATTAGTTATGAATATTACTTGTGGAGCATCTTAAATATAGTTTAAGATGCTACTTTTTGAAAAAAAAAATCGTTGTGCACCAAATGAGGTATGGGTAAAAAGGTAAATTAGTTAAATAGTTCAACCCAAATAAAAATTAAACAAACGCTTCACTGATAGTTCATATATGTATTACCAATCCCGTCTTATTTTTTTATCCTGTCATAGTCCGAAGGTATTGATAATCACAGTAGTACTAATACGATACGATAAGTAAAGGAGTCTCTATGGTGTGTTTAGTTATACTACTAGATCAATGGAATAGGAATACAAGAGTGATATGACCTATAAAATACACGTTTGGTTGTATTATTGTAACCCGAACTAATAGTCCAATTGCATTCCAAATCCCATTGTTAACATCATTTAAAATACTTGGTATGGGTGGTATTAGCAAATGAGAGATTAGACTCAATTATATAATGATAAAAAGAACCCAACTTCACGCTATACAATTAAAATTTAAAACACCACTAATTAATTTTTTTAATTCAAAATGATTTCCAATCTCCTTAGTCTCTGTACGCGTATGTATTTAAATAATGTATATATGGAGTATGTGAGATGGGTGTCAAAAATAAAAAAATCGAATGATAGACTGTTAAAATAAAATTGTTGGTCATTTCAAAATATATCTTGGTACTATCTATATTTTTTGTTTTACTTTAACATTATTTTTCTTAATTAAACGTAACTAGTGATAACGGAACAGAATAAGTTTGGAGCCAAAAAAATAAAAGAAAAACAATTTTATTAATTATTACAATCCCAAACATTATCCTAGGCTAAACAAACACGGTAGTGCAAATCCTATATGAAAATATTAATCCCAACAGTATTTGTAATCTCACACTTATCTCACAACATTTATAATCTTATCAACAAACGAGGCCTAACACTTTTAATGTTTCCATGTGAACGAAATTTCTATAGAGCAGGAGAATTTTGATTTTAAAATTGGATGAAAATAACGATGGAGGTACTGTCTTGTTTATAATAGGAAACATATTGTTGCAAAAAAAAAAAATACACAACTCTTTAAACATGCCTAACAAAGGTGACATTTCACACTAAATAATATGAATTCCAGGTAGTCAGTCAGACATGAAACATGCAGATAATTCACGAGTGATTGTTTATTAATAGTCACTTTTAACTACTTATTTAGAAGCAGATATTGTTGATATTACAGACTTTGAGATTATTAATATAATAGTTGCTTTTACCTCCCTTGCCAATAAGTGAATATTAATATTATTTACTTTGAACTTGTGATACATTTACGATACAAATTATTGTATTTGTATACATATGTCATTGTTGAGTTATGATGCACCACACGATATAGAAAAGTTATTTATCATGACCATCGCTTTATTTTCTAAAGTTAGTTTTTCAAGTCATCTATGCAAACACAATGATACCAACATATTTTTCCAAAACTAATGTGTTTCTAAACATCAACCATTTTTATTTATTTACGACACTAAAACTTTTTGAAAATATCTTAGGATAAATGTATAAAATGACCCGCTTTTAAATTTATCGACTTCAAACATCCTTTGTACATATTGCCAATATTAATCGGCTTCGATAATATGAACAATCTAGGAAACAACCAACATTTTTTTTACTCGGAAGGCACAACTATATACAATGCGTATTGGTCGGCCAGCTAAGTAAATTCCGATGATGTTGAGCCTCACATACATGTTGTTTAACAATGTTCTAAAATGAGCAAAACAAAATTAAAATGAAAACTAGCTGGCTATCGTCTAATCTCGTATAATCTCAACTAATATGTTAGGCTTTTAACGTTCGACTATCGCATAATTTTTGTCTAGACGGGCGGTTCTAGGAGGCTTCTAGTTTTGTTTCCAAATGTGATTTTAGTTTAATTTTATTTTACCAAAAAGAAAAAAACAAACAAATAAAGTTCAAGCTCACACTAAAAACATTTGAACTCTGCTAAAACATTTGAAAACCCGCTCAACTTTATTTCAACTCAAATTAAACTCTCTCTCTCTATATATATATATTTCGGAAAAATATATCCACACCACTTTTACCCTCCCTTACACACTCATTTGTATTGCACACTCTCTTACGTATATAATAATATATTTTTGTTAAAAAATACATTATTTTAGTGTGTGAGTTATATATATATATATATTAGTAATACCAGATTTAATAAATTTTTTTATTTTTAATTAATATTTAAATTTAGGCTAGTCTCAACTAGGGTTATATTATATTTTTATTTGAGTTTTTAGTAGATTGAGTTTTTATTATGTTGAATATTTATATTTTGGTTTATCAAATTATAGATTGTGTTTTATATACATTTGGAGGGATACATATATATTTTATTAACTATTAACTAGGAAGTGTGGGAATTGTGTGCAAGTTGTGTGTCTAGCATCACCCGTATTTCTATCTCTTACATGTAACTCCACATTAATCACTATATATATATATATAGTATTAGTATAGAGGTAGCTTATGGTATTTGAACAAATAACAGATTCAGCTGATTTATGAGTGTTTTAAGACGTATAATCTGTTTCAAATTAGGTTTAATTGGATTCCAAATCTTCTACCCCTAATTTGTACCCCATTCCATGCCCCGTTAGCTATTTTGGCTCAAATTTCGCATTTTTTTTTAACTTTTCGTGTATGTTTATAAACTTTTACAACGTATTCTAGACATATTTCATAATATTAGAACATTAGACATATTTCATAATATTAGAACATTTTGTTGAATTAAATTATTATTTTTGGATTTTATATTTAAGTTAAACTAGTTCGTATTTTAATTCCAAAATAAAACATATTTGATTTTTTCGTAAGAAAAAAAATATTGGAATGTATTGATACATGTCTAATTGTAATTGTGGTATTTTTTTTTTTGAATAACGATTTTGGGTTAAAAATCAATGGGGCGCGAAATGGGGTAGAAGATTTGTACTCCTTTAATTGGGTTTTTGTTTTGAAGATGGACTTAGTAGAGTTAATTATAGAAATTGTTAATCAGACCTTACTTTTGAAATTCCATTTATTACTAATTAGAGCTTCAAAACTCTGAAAGAAATTTCATTTTTTTTGTCATGTAGTCATAATCATACACTCCTTACTATATAGGTGTAATGTATGCTAAAAAGTGTTTTAAGTTTGGTTTTTATTGGATTGTTTTAGGAGAAGCCTTAGCATTTGTTATTTAGATACAAAAAATTTCTATAATCCATAACTATAGCTTTTTCCCTTATTATCAAATACACCGATTTAACCCATTTTATTTTATTTGTAGTTGATTTGATTGTTTTGGGTGGAAAGTGGTGTATTCAACCTTCAAGTTTGTTACTTTAGACCCTATTTAGAATTTTCCGAGAAATTGCTATGCATGATGTATTTAAAAATCGAGTGTTCTGTGATTAGTTTTAGAAATGCAGTATGCCGAACCTTCAAGTTTTGCATTTAATATGATTATTCAAGTATGAAAATCGGTACTTAACACGAGCGTATGTTAATTAGACTTAACTTTTGAAGTGTCATAATCGACCAAATTCTGAATGCATTGTTCCTTATTGTGGGGAAATGAGTATTCGAAAGTAACTTCTGTTATTTGACCTTAGTTTTTGTTTGTATGCATCAGGTTTCAGTTATTTTGAAACTGTGTAAAGATGGACGGGTCTTCTGATACGAAAGATTTATCGCAATCTGTAAGAGTAGCTGTTAATATAAGACCTTTAGTAACACCAGAGCTTCTATTGGGATGCACCGACTGCATTACGGTTGTCCCTGGTGAACAACAGGTTTAGGAATTGATATTTGATTTCTGGTTGAGTTAATGTCGTCAGTTTTTTCGCTTTATCAACTTAGCAGCAAAAAAATGCATGCTTTATTGGTGGCTTGTTAGGTTTGTAGCATTTAAGTACTAACGTATTAGTTTCGTTTCGCCTATAAGCTGCATTACATTGGTTGAGCAGCTTAAAAGCAATACTTTGTCTGAAAACGATTGATACTTAAAGTTGGTTGAGACCATTTTGACTCTGCCTCAAAAAAGCTAATATTCTTATAAGTTGCAGCTAAACCAGCCATGTATGTTCTTTTTACCTTCCGTTGTAAACCGTTTAAGCGACTACATTTACTATATACAGGTAGGGGATGAGGTATAATAATAAATTTTAACTATATTGTGTCTTCTGAGCAGGTTCAGATTGGGACACACACATATACATTTGATTATGTATTTGGAAGCTTAGGCTATCCATCAGACCGGATTTATGACGAGTGCGTTTCTCCAATTGTGGAATCCCTTTTCCGCGGCTACAACGGCACCGTGCTTGCATATGGCCAGGTTAACTTCCGCCTGTATCTTTGAAGTGATTTTATTTTATTGTTCCAAATTGACATGTTAACTGGACTTTGGTAGGTCAGGATCTTACTTTGTCCTATTATCTTTTTATGATTTGTGCTATTTTTGCTTTGCTTATTGTAGACGGGATCTGGAAAAACTTACACAATGGGCACAAACTCCAAAGTAGATGACCATTCAGAGGGGATTATTCCCAAGGTAATGGAGACTATATTTTCAAGAGTTGAAGGAACTAAAGACTTCATCGAATATCGAATCAAAGTTTCTTTCATAGAGGTAATACCTACCGTTTTCTAAGATTACTCTCTCGACCCGATTTGTTGTTTCTATACAGGGAAGGTAAATTATTAAGGGAACATAGGAGACCACTTCACTTTATTGTCTGTTTTTGGATTTAAGTGGGTTATTTTCATCTTTCCCCTCCATTATTCAGATTGATATGTATGTGATTTAAAGGGTGAAATGGGTAAGTCGTCAGATGATGTTACTATTTTAGGAAAATGGAACAACAAAATGGAATAGGAGAAGAACAAATAAGAACGGAGGGTATGTTTTTTTCTTTTAACTGTTTTTAATGATTTATTCCTTACAAATGTAACACTCTGGACTGATGTTTTACCAAGAATATAAAAAAAGTTGAGTGAAGTCTATCAAAATGGAATAGACAGATATGAGATGAATATAGTGTGAATACGAGCTGAAAAGTAATGATACACAACATTAAGGTTAAAAAGGGGAATTCAGGATAGTTAGCAAGTTCAAGAGGGCTAATCCCGCAAACAGGCTCTTTAATGAATGAAGTTAAGTACAGTCGTTTTATATTTTCTTGAAGAAGTCCTGTATTTATATCAAAATATGCTCTAATTATGAGAAGGAACATTGATTATAGACAAATCTGTTATAGATGAATACGCTGCCAACTGAATTTGTAATAACTATTTTTTGTGTGGTTCTTGCAATGAATCATTGATATTTCAGATATTTAAAGAAGATGTGTACGATCTATTAGACCGGAGTCCACCGGTTATTTCTCGGGGTGATTGGGCATCTACAACAAAGCCCTCTGGACCTGTGAGAGTTCCTATACAAATAAGAGAGACAACGAGTGGGGGAATAACACTTGTCGGGGTGACAGAGGCAGAGGTTAGGACAAAAGAAGAGATGGCTTCATTTCTTTCGTATGGTTCAGTATCTCGTGCTACTGCGAGCACAAATATGAATAGCCAATCGAGGTATATGCATTTTAAATAATGAAATGTGCTTTTATTGTATAAGCCTTGTCCGGTTGCAGCTTTTAAGCTGAACCTTTTTGCTTTTTTCCCCCTCGAACTGCATTTGGTTTAAAGCTTAACTTTTTCGGACTAGAAAAACCTAGAAGCTTGAAGCTGGATGAACCTAGTCTTCTTATTCCCAATAGATCCACCTTCCTCTGTGTAATAATTCTCACTACATCATCATGTCCAACCACAAACCGTTACATTGGATTCTTTTTGCATCTCTAAAATGTCTCATGTTAGGTATTAAAATTAAAATCCATAGGCGTTGTAGTAAGAACATATAAATTTTTGGAACCTTTTTTCATAGAACTAATAATTTTCACTCACTTATAATTTGTTTATTATACATCCTATTCTTTTTTGTCATTTTGAATAGTTTCACTGCCAATGTTAATACTGACTAGTGAAGACTTATTGGGTTGGAGTATTGATCACATGTTCCTTTATCAACTTATCTTTTGCATATAGGTGGAGTAGTAAATGGTTTATTTCTTTTTTTGATGTTATTTTTTCAGTCGTTCACATGCAATATTCACAATCGCTTTAGAACAAAAAAAAACTGCTTCTTGTCCGGATAAAATCACTCATGATGATGGTGGAAACGATTATTTGAATGCAAAACTTCATTTAGTAGACCTTGCGGGTTCTGAACGTGCAAAGCGAACAGGAACAGATGGATTACGCTTTCGTGAAGGTAGCTTAAGTTTACAATTTATTTTCCGTCTATGATTTTCAAACAATTATAGTAATCAATTTTATTGAATGAGCATAAGTCAGGAGTTTCTCATGAATGGAAAGTTTAATTTGTGTGTACTTTTTGATGTTTCTACTTTAATTTGATTAGAAAAATCTATTTATCTGACATTTTTGGTCTACTAACAACAGGTATACATATTAATAAGGGCCTTTTGGCTCTGGGTAATGTAATCAGTGCATTGGGAGATGAGAAGAAAAGGAAAGAGGGAGGGCATGTTCCATACCGTGATAGTAAGTTAACACGCCTATTGCAGGTAAGTTTCAAATCATTTATTTCCCCTTCACCGTTCTAAAACATTTTGAACCATTAAATACGAGTCTTACGAATGGAAATATTTTATGCTAGCCTTTTGGATCTTCATAGCAACAAATCTTTTATGCTAGATTGATAAGAATCTGCGTATTAATTTGTTGTGTAAATTTAACTTTTTATAACAACAAATCTCTTCAGTTATGCTTAATAGTTTGTGAGTTAATTTATTATGCAAATTTATACAGGATTCTCTAGGAGGAAATTGCAAAACGGTTATGATAGGTAGAATTATCAATTTCATATGATTTCATTTGCTTTGTGTAATGTATTACAAATATTTTACTTAGGCCTTTCTATTTCACTTGCTAAATGCATCGAGTTTTCTTGTAATTTTTTTTTGTGCAGCTTGCGTGAGTCCCGCAGACACCAATGCTGAGGAGACATTGAACACTTTGAAATATGCAAATCGTGCTCGCAATATTCAGAATAAAGCAATTGTAAGTTTTACTTGCATAGACAGCACCGCATAGTAGTTCTTTTGTATCTAGCCTATTAGTAACAGCTCTGTTTCTTTAACTTATAGATCAACCGTGATCCAATGGCTGCAACAGTGCAAAAAATGCAAAGCCAAATTGAAGAACTGCAATCCGAGCTTATTTTGTTTCGTGATAATTGCGGTGTATCGATTGAGGAACTTCAGGTACAATAAAGACAAACAAGTTTTAGTGTTTACCCCATTAATTGTGCCCCCATTGCAAAAATTTCAGGGAAGGCTGATAGGCCCATAGTCGCCCCTACCCTCCCTGGACCCATGCATATCGGGAACTTCGTGCACCGCGTTTGCTCCCTTTATTTCCCATCAATTGGTAAAAGATATAATATCTATCTTTCCTTTTCCAAGACACTTAGGTGCAAGATATCTTTGCTTGAAGCAAGCAATAGAGAGCTACAAAGGGAACTTCAAGATCATAAAATAGCCTGTGAACATCTCTCAGAACTTGCTCTAGATGCTCAGGTTTTTCTCTTTGTAGTGACTACTTTCTGCTGAGATTTTTTATGTTTGCGTATTGTGATCCAATTGATGAACTTAATTATGCAGATCGAGAAGGATAAACTTCTCATCAAAATTGAGTCAGCTCGAAACGGTAAATCATGGGATGATATTGACTCGAGTTCAGAACAGGTTCATGATTTTCTGCTTAGGATTTGTTTAATATGATGCTTGCTGGTTTTGTGATAAGATTATCTGAGTTTAAAAATTTGTGTTCTGGCAGGAAATTGGTTTGTTGAAATCGTATGTGTCAAAAATTCACGAACTAGAAGCAGAGTTGTTGAGGCTAAAAAACCATATTAGTTTAATAGAAACTAAACATGGTGAACTCGAATATCACCTTGAAGTTGATGATCAAGGCCCTCTTTCAGGGTGCAATGGAAAGGATGGTGATATTAAGAGTAAGTGACATCACTAAGCATAAGACTTGACATACCAAACGTTACCCTATAACCAGAATTTCATCTAAATTTGCTGCATTTATGGCTAATATTTATACCTACATTGCAGTGTTTCTCTTGGTCTATGCATATAGGTATCTTATTCCAGTTGTTGTAGGTTTTTAAAATTACTCTTATGCGAAATGTATTACTCTTTCCATACAGAGGCTGAAGTTGAAGTCCAAGATCTAGAGCATTCCTCTGCTCAAGAAATGTTGGATATGGAGCTTAAGGAATTGGATAAAAGATTGGAAGAGAAAGAGGTAAATGCTTGCTGATTTCATATGGAAATTCGATATTCTTAAGCATCATTCATGTTATGGGAACACCTGGTTTTGGTGTTTGGTAGCCATAGTTCTTCCCTCCTATTATGGCTATTAATTTGTGGAAAACATGCTTGTTTCTTTCACTTCTTGTGGAGACCCTGAATTTTGGAAATGCTGTTTATACAAAACAGTGTGATATTTTCCGAACCGAATGATACAGTACAACCATGTTCATCAACAAAGAGGCATATGACTCACCACCACAGTTTTCAGCAACTGCACTTCTATCATATCATTTAGTACAATAAATTTGGAGAAAAAAGCTCGTTGTAAACATAATGCTATAAGAGAGCCATAACTTTGTTTGAGTAACAGTCATATTTTACAAATCCAGACAAGTCTTTTAGATATCAATGATGGTACTTTTTTGATGTTCTACTTTTGGAATTCTATTTGGTCAGTTGGTGAAGTGTTATATCTTTCAACACTTATGATGAGACCCTCTAATTGCTTTGATAAACCTTTTTTTCTCTCTCTCAAGTCTGAAATGAAGCGGCTTGCAACTGGTGATACATCAGTTCTGAAACAACATTTCGAGAAGAAAGTTCATGAATTGGAGAATGAGAAGAAGACTTTGCAGGTTAATTTAACCTTTCTAAAAATATTGCCTGATAGTTACAATTTTTTCTATTTGTTTCTTGATTTTATATTACTCATTGGCAGAAAGATATAGAAGAGCTGAAAAATAAGCTATCAAATATATCATCATACTCCGATGAAGGTGCTAAGAAATTGAAGGGAGATTATCTTCAGAAATTGAACACACTTGAAACACAGGTCAATCTTTTTTGCTTTTCATATAATATTTATGATCCAGTTTGTTAACTCTTTCTTGATAAAATGTTGGGATCCCTTTATATACCTTGTTATTCTGCTCTATAACCGTTTCAGCTTTACAGGTAGCACAATTAAAGAAGAAGCAAGAAGCTCAAGCTCAACTTCTAAGGCAGAAACAGAAAAGTGACGAGGCAGCAAAACGACTCCAAGATGAGATTCAGCGAATAAAGACACAGAAGGTACTGTTTATTCTTCTTCAGAGTTGTGTACATGAGAACATAATTTTTCGGTAATTTGTAACTTTTAGTGAACTTTTTTGATATTAGGTTCAACTACATCAAAAGATAAAGCAGGAATCTGAGCAATTCAGGCTGTGGAAGGCATCACGAGAGAAAGAGGTTCTTCAGGTATGCTCTTGTGCGTATTATATGCAACACACACATATAACTTGGGGTCAAACAGAGGAAAAATCATATCATCATCATCTCCATCTTTTTATACAATTTTAGTGTTTAATGATTTTGCACCTTATGTGATATGTGTGGAGATTCAACTTGTTAAGAACCATAAATTACATTACCCCTTAAATATCACAAAAAATACCTCAAAATGAAATATGATTTAAAATTAATTTATTTATAGCATAAATGAGGGGTAAATATTGATGAGTGGTCGAGCATTTGGGACATCCAGAATAGTTTAACCTTCACTAATTTAGGGAAGAGTAGTGTTTTTGGAGGAAAAGTGTCTAAGGTTCCTCCTTAGCTCTCAGGAGTCAAGAATTCAGGAAAAGTTGGGGAACATCTTTAGTCATTTATTATAATGTTTTCTGCAATGAATAGCTTAGAGTTTTTCATATGATAGTGCTCATATTTATTGTTTGCATCCTGATTTTATTTTTTATTCATATATCATCTCTGATATGGGCTCAATATGTCGTTACATTAGCTAAAGAAAGAGGGAAGACGAAAAGAGTATGAAATGAACAAACTTGAATCTCTGAATCAGCGACAAAGAATGGTAGGTATGCGATTCTGGTGTGTTATGTTCTTCCTAATCAAGAACGACTATCTTATTAGCTCTCCTCAATGTCAGGTTTTGCAAAGAAAGACCGAGGAAGCTGCAATATCTTCCAAGAGACTTAAGGAGCTGTTAGAATATGGAAAGGCTTCATCAGGTGAAATCTCTGTTCAGAGTATGATGCTGGAAAGTTAGGCTTTGTTTGGTTGCAGTTTAAGCAAAGGACGTGGATTTTTTAGCTTAAGGCTAGGTTCATCCTGCTTAAAACTTCAATAGCATTGTCAGGAAAAAATTCATAAAAAAAGCGTATAATCTGGAAACCAAATGCAGTTCAGCTATTAAGCAAAAAAACAAAAAGGAAAGGTACGCCTAAAACCTGGAACCAAACAAGGCCTGACTGGGTGTTTCCTCTCTGTCTATATAAACGATCATTAACAATTTCTGTTTTTCCAGGTGCTGGGAATACCAATGCTCCCACTATTCAGGTAATTTTAGTAATAAAATACGGAAATCTTTGTTGTATGAGCTCTTACAATTACAACTATGAGCATAGTTTTACCTTTTTGTAATCTGTGTCCTTTTATGTTTCCAAAATTTTTTCCATTAACAACTTCTCTTGGGAAGGCACTGATGCAGGCAATTGAGCACGAATTTGAAGTAGCATCGCGAGTACATGAAGTGCGCTTCGAATACGAGCGTCAAATGGAAGAGTAAGTTTCTTCCGATAAAATTTTTTTGGAAACTTTTTGTAGATAGCTTTATGTTATATTTTTCTAGAGGTTACAACAATGAACTGCTTTTGCTTTTGGGTTCTTTTGACAGTTCCTGATATGTTGACCTGGTATATTGAAAAATAAACTAGGGATGTATCATAAATCTTTAGTTATCGTATAGTGAGGAAAACTGTTTAGTTTTCTATGTGAACATGCACTTTTTTCTCTTTGGACGATTTTACAGTTTTACGCCATTATACACTGCCCCTAAAGATTAATTTCTTTCATGAAATTGTTACTTTTGACAACTCAAACAAATTTAATTGTTGAGTTTGGGTTTCTAGGAGGGCAAAGATGGCTAAGGAGGTGGCACAGCTGAAGGAAGAAGCACAAACTCTGACGAATATGAATCTAAGGTTTTATATCTATTCTACTACATGTTGGTGAATTTCGTTGTGGAGACAAAAGCTTACTTTAAATTAAAATTTGCTTCTTCTAGTGGTAGTCCTCTGACAATGTCTCCTAGTGGAAGAAATTCACGAGTTTTTGCATTGGAGAACATGCTGGCTATATCATCTACTGCCATTGTCTCAATGTCATCACATTTGTCGGAGGCTGAAGAGAGACAACGAGCTTTCACTGGTAGAGGGAGGTGGAATCAAGTTCGTTCGCTTGGTGAAGCTAAACAAGTGATGAATTATTTATTCAACTTAGCTTCCACCTCGAGGTAATTCCTTAGGCTCTTTTCATTTACAAACGAACAAATAATCTGGTAAGTTTATAGAAAAAATAATCATTATATTTTTACTTTTAAAGATAAGTTTCCAACAAAAGTATACCCTACTAGTTGGTCAATTAAATGTCATTTTCACTGGCTTATATAAGAAATAACCATAAGAAAGGGGATACATATGGATAGCTATCCAAAACAGGGACTTGCTGTTTTCAGGTTGAGATACAAAGGGAAGCCTCGCAAAAAAATGTTTGTATTCTTCCCATTGTTCACTGGGTTTTATTTTATGATTTTCTTTTTCTTTCTTACAGGTGTCAATTTTGGGACAAAGAAGTTGTCTGCAGGGAGAAAGACTTGGAAATAAGAGAGCTAAAGGAAAAACTCGTCTCTTTAGTTAGAAAAGTGGAGATGCAAAAGGCTCGTCAGGACATTCTACATGTAAGTATGCTGATAATCAATCAGTTTTGTTTTCACTTTTCAAGTATATAAGTATAAGAAATTAGCACATTTCTCTAATTTTACACTAAAAATAAGCTTCCTAATTTTGATGGCAGAATTTATCTTCTGACAAACATAGCAAGGAGAATTCTAATAATTGTGGGATTTCAGGCCTTAATCATGGGGAAGTGTATCAACCACGGGAAAAGGTATACCACCCAATTATTAAACAGCTGTCATTTTGCCTTGTGATATGGTATAACCGTCATTACTTTTTTCTGATGATACTCTTGTTAATGAATTATGTAAGGCTGTTACTTATATCTTATGAATAAAAGCTATGAATGATAGTTGAAATACCAATATATATTTTTTTCCGTATCAATGACAAGTCAATATTGGATGATATTCTGATATGTAGTGCGATTTCTTTTGATACTAAAAGGGACTTTGGAGCTCTACCAATTTTAGCAATGTAGAAGACATGGATACATCTGATTCGGATGATGAGTGGGTCCTTGAAGAGCAGGATATAATCGAAGAGTCGGAGTGGGAAGCTTCTAGAAAAAGACTAAAACCTAAGAAAAAGAATCCAAAAACAAATGACCATCCAGGCTCAGTGAACCAGTTGTCGTTTTCTAATGAAGACGGTAAAGGAAATGAATTCACCAGTGAGTTTCAGAACACTGTAACTGAGATCTGCTGTACCTGCAGTAAAGGTTCTTTATGCAAGACGATGAGATGTGAGTGCCAAGCCAAAAGTGGATTTTGTAATAAAGCATGCAAGTGTTCGTCTTCAAAATGCAGTAATAGAGAACGAACTGAATGTGATACTAGAGATACAAGCAAAAACCTTGTTTCCCAGGGTGCATTGCTTCTTCATAGTGCATTATGTGAAAAACCCATAGAAATAAATGACGAAAACAAGCTTAAAAGAAAGGCATTAGCGGACATCGGCAACACCCAGGTACAGAACCATGTATACATTTGTAATTATAGAGAAATGAGGAGTGCATGGTGTCTGTTTTGATAATATAATCTAGGACTCTGCGGATTTTGCTTAAGGTATAAATTGATCATTTTCTGAAAAGATAAATACTTCCTGTTTTGAAATGATAAATTATCATGTTCTGGAAATATAAAAAGTAAATCATGTTCTTGCTGATTTAGTACTAATAGCGAACCTAGTCTTTCTATTACAGTCTCAAGCTTGAAAAACTAATGTTGTGCACCTGCACCAATATGCTTTCGTGTAGTTAGGAATGCAAACTGAGTACCATTTTTTGCTCTTTAAAAGTCTAGTCGTTAACTTTTATTGTTTGCTTTTTAAAATTATACTTGCCATTTTTTTCTGCATTATGATTATTATATGATGCTCGTGGCAATTTTTTGGACCAAAGGTTGGTAGTACTTGTTGGGTGTTTACACTAATTATTATTTAAATAAAAATTCCAACTATTAAGGGATATTACCATATCCAACGCTGCACACCATTGCAGTATTGCATCATATTTGGTGCAAATTTTTGCACTAAATGGTGCTCCAAGGTAGCACTAAAATAGTGCAATTTTGACACTATTTTAGTGTAAATAAATATTGTTGCAGGCCATCTCCAACCACAAACAATAAAATGGTGTAACTTTCACACTAAAATAGTGTAACTTCCACACTATAAATTATTTCATCTCCAACCCACTTACACTAAATATCACACTAAAACGTATATTCATTAAAATATTATTCTTTATAAGTTTAATAATAATTCTGTAAAATATCTTATAATATATTTTTAACGTATAATAACATTTTGAGATTAATATTAATATTTTAGTTTATAATTACCAAATACTGTCAAAACTTATAGAATTATTTATTAAGATCAGTCATATATTCAGAAAAATATTATATTATAATTGTATAAACGTTAAGATATATGAAAATAATTGTTTTGTATGTAAATAATATTATATTAAGATATTAAAACATTATTATATGTGAATAGTGTTTAGCGTAGATGAATAGTGTTACATTAAACTTAGAAATTGAAACATCGATGTCTATCCAGTCAGTTGTTTCCTTCTTTTCTCAGCTTTAACATCGTGGGAATAGATGACAACTTGAAATGGACTTCTACACATGAATTACCGTGTAACTAGAAACGTTCAGTAATTTCTCCCTGTTTTGGCTCATCATTTCACATTTAAATAGCTTTCTTGTGCACTGTTATGAAATCTTCTTAAGCCACTTTTCTTTGTTTCAGTCTTATCTGATCATAATGTGCTAATTAAAAGATGGTGGTGTATTAAATATTATAGGCCAAAAGCAATGCTCCAACTAATCAGAGGAAGAAATGGAAAAATCCAAATTTTCAGCTTGTTATCTTAGACACACCTCCTCAGCCGGAGACCACTGAGTCGCGGATAAAGCCTGAAGGAGCAACAAAAGACATAAAAATTCCATTACAACTACCCAGAGAAATCCGATCAATTCCCACAATTAACAACCCTTTAGAAGAGATAAACTATGGACATCAAGGTGATACGAGTGTGAACAAAGAGACGAGAACTCCAACACCAACAAGTCCACAATGGAAAGGTGAGATTAGAGATGAAAAAGAGAATAGAGGTCTTTAGATTAATATGACGGGTCTGTTGCATCACGTATTACAGTATTTTGTAATGAGATTTATCTATAACCCATTAGAGCTAAGTTATGAGTATTGACAAGTCATTTATTGACCTGGATTCTATGATTACTGATGAGTGAAGACAGTTGCATAAAAAATGTGGGAGCCAAATATAGGTGTATCTAAACTGTTTGTACAGACTTCTTGTGTTTGACTGGTCATCAACGGCTGTGTTTGTTGTTGATTATCAGCATCTGTGTTCATTTCGTGTACTCCACATCTGCTTTCTAAGGCTCTTTTTTCTGCATCTTTTAAGCTAATTATCATACTGAAAAAAGAAATCTGGCTTTGTCCAGTTTCAAACTTCCATTTTTTAAATAATCGAACACCATTTCTTGTTTCTGACTTTTCTGGTGCTGTTTTATTTTCATTCTATACCTTTCATAGACAAATAAGTCAAATGTGAAAGGTTTGCTACGCATGCATATATTTGGTGTAGTTTCAAGGTTGATCCTTTAGGCAATGTTATATATGCATACTCAATGTAGACCAGTGATCTTGAATTACATATCGAAGTAGTTGACAGTAATCATGGCCGAAGTCTAGAGATGAGCTATTGGATGAGTCCAACACTTATAACTTAAAAGTGAAACTAGCATATTGTTCACTTAGTTGGTAAAAGGAGACAAAATCCAAGAAGATAAAAAGAGTAACGCACCTAGTAAGTAATTTGATAATAAAGGCAGCACATTCTACAGCTAAAAGTTATGTTCAAGCAACATGCTTATAAGATGAGCAAATTCTGGTTCCTCAATGACCAACCTTTGAATTGGATCTATGTCGCGGTTAAACTCATAAATTAAAAATAAAATGTGTTTAGGAGCCTCGTAACCAGCTTAGCACTACAATCCAAAACCGAGCATCTCCGCTGCTAGGCTCATGCTTATAGGGAAAAAAACGAGGCTAGAACAAACATGAACATTCAGAAGGGATTTTCAATTGCCAAAGTATCTGAGAAACATGATATAATAATTTTATTTTTAACTTCATCCTCTTTTCAAAACATATTTGTTACAAATTCACTTTTACCAACCTAAACTACCTGAATGTGGATTTGACAACATTCCTATTACTAAGATGGTTCCAATATGGGCTTTCTGTAGAAATTGAAGGGACTTGAATAAATTATTTGTCTGCAATCCAAATAGAGAAATGAAACAAAGTGTGTTCAGTCATGATCTGAAGGCACCCGAATGGGAAGGACCGAGATGAAATGGAAAAGTCTGAATCCATCTCAAAGCATCTACCAAGAATTTGTAATCGTCCAATACGAAGCAACTTCGACAATGTTTACCAAACATCCCTTAGATAACGACCATCTAACTGCAGTTTCTTCACAATAGCCTCGGCCTTAGTGGAGTCCACCTTGTCCTGAAATTATCACACGAGTAAAAAATATTGTATTAATCTTATGAAGTACAAAAGTTACGCAAGCAGTATGTTATATTTAGTAACAGTCCTCTCCAAACCAAAAGCGGGATTTCGATTAAGGTGATTATTTTAATTAAGGTAATTATTTCAATTACACATTCTGTTAGATAAAGCCTAAAGGAAAACAAGACAAATGAGAAAGAGACTACACAAGGTGAAAGTACTTCAGATTCCAACACGTTTAACAAGATATAATTGTCTAGTTTTGAGCTCTGTAGAAAAATCAGATGCTGCTGAGAGAGAGAGAGAGAGAGAGAGACTACTTAATACCTGCTCCTCCACAATGGTATGCAACATCCGGTGGACATCTCTGGCCATACCCTTTGCATCACCACAAACATAAAGGTATCCACCATTCAAGATCAAACTCCGAAATTCCGATGCCTAACAAGTGCAAAATTCACAAATAAAGAACACAAACTAGGCAGCATTTCTTGAAAAAATTGATCTTTTTTAACTTGCTACAAAACTTACTTTTTGTTTCATCTTATTCTGGACATATTCCTTCTCTGATCCTTCTCGTGAAAATGCAACAACTAGCTCAGACACCACACCATGATCAACAAAATTATTGAGCTCTTCCTCATAAATAAAATCCTACAAAAAGTATTAGGTCAGAAAAAGTCCAATGCTTAAATGTAAAAGCCTAGCTATAACTTTTTTGCAACGTGCTCTAAGTATAATACGTATAAATCGTGAACTTTGTATAAAAGTATATTTATATCCTTAAAAATAGCAGTATAGCTAAAAACCTAAAACACAATAAATTATTCATATTCACTAAGTTCACACACGTAACTCAACATAATCATGCAAATATAAAAATAAAACACAAGAACTAAAATGAAATACAAACAAGAAACAGAATTGCAATTGATCATAAAAAAGCTTGCTTCGCTTATATATAACAAAGAAATAGTAGTTTAAGCTCATGTAATTTATAAAAATGGTCAAAACTTGAGCTTTGTATGCTTTGAATCGCAAAAAGCGCAACTCAAAGCGTTCGTTGTGCAACTTCTATGATGAACCAGTTTTATGGTGCTTTGAAGCGAAGATATTTAAAAAAAGAGGAAAACACACAAGATATTAGCAGAAAAGAGCATCCTTAGTAATTCTACTCACCATTCTGCGGTTTCTACATCCAAAGAATAGCATAGCAGGTCCGAGTTGAACTCCTTCCTCTTTCAGGGCCAACCTCTCCTGAAAAACTCATCTGTAAGCTAATAACTTCTCACAAAATAAATGAAAACAGTGCAAATTTAGAGTCAACTCACCTGTAAAAATCCTCTGAAAGGCGCCAAGCCTGTACCAGGTCCCACCATGATAATTGGGACTAACGGGTCTACTGGTAACTTGAAATTAGATGTCCTAATAAAAACAGGAGCCGAGCCGCAGTCAAGGCTTTTCTCAAGAGGAATTGCGTTCTGGTATAAATGTATTAGTTTAATACATATAGAGAATATTCATTAGATCGTAAAAAGAAAAACATAATGTACTCTTATGCAACCGCATTGGGCAGACATTAAAGTATGTACAATGGCGTAGTATGGTTTCAGCTTTGAAGATAAGCTTTTGTAATGTTTTTTGTTTCTTTCTTTTTGCTTTTTTGCTTTTAAGCCAAATGAACCCAGCTTTTTACTGGAACTCAAAAATCAGACTTATTTGCTTAGAAGCTGCAGGCATATAAGGCCAAAAAAACTATGAAAGGTATGCATTATTATACCTTCATCCAGGTAGAACACACTCCTTGGTGAATTCGTCCCGTGGGGCTTGGACCATACACCACAGCACATGTCACATGAACTCTATTTGGAGCAAATCTGTCATAAGAGCAAAATATAATAGTGTTATCGTTATTAATAAACATAAACTGGAAAACTAGGGAGCAGCTATGTTTTATGGAGCACAAACCTAGAGGAAGAAGAGATAGAATAGTAACGTGGTTGCAAGCGAGGGGCAACTGCAGCAAAGAATACACCAATGGGGGGTTTTGATGATGGAAACTCAGCCATTACCTCAACCACGCTTCTCTGACTCGCAACTACCCACTGGGAGTACTCGTCCTGGAAAATGACTAAGAATTAATAACATAAAAAATAAGGCTGCTTTGGAACGAGGATTTACTAAATCAGTGATCAGTGTTACAAGATTAAATATCTTATAGTAATAGTTACCATCAGGTGACAGTAAACAGTAAAATATTGATAAGGTCAACATTAAATCCTCTAAAGCTGACGCCAATTCCTTTGATTGGAGCAAAAACAAAACAATTTTTATGGAATGCTCCAAAGACGAAGGCATCTTTCAGGGGCAAAAGAGACAGATGAAATGAGTTAAAACTTTTTGTTCCCATCTGAATTGATATGAAAGTACTCTTCAAAAAAGAAATAATCAAAGATTGTCAGTTAGACAAACGATGAAAATGCACAGCAAACCATCAAAGCAAATGCACATTGATGTGGAAACTGAGAACAACTTCACTTTTCTCCAACTCCATCCCTTATGTCAGTTTATCGTTCCTAACTATGCAAAAGGGCCTGCAAAAATGTATAATATTTCAAATTTTCTACTTTTTTTTGGGAAAAAGATTTGCATACTTTTCCTTGGGGTGATGCCAAGAATTTGAGCCTCTCAGCTTCACTAGGGACCGCTGCATGAGCAGCCAAAGCAAGTAATGCAGCCTGAAAACATATTGACATTACGATTTAAAATCATATGAAACCCGGCAATTAAAACAAAGAAGAAACAAACAAAAAAAAGGATATGAAAATACCTTTCTTGGAGGACTCAAAAGGTCTGCATAACGTGCCAATGCCGAACGAATGGTGCAAGGACCGGGGAAAGGAGGTGCTAACGAGCCCCCAAGAGATGTACCGTCATCTTTGTCGACATGTAGAGAGAATAACAAATCTAAAGGCTGGTCCAACAATTTTGCCGCCTCTTCAACAGTCTCGTCGCAATTCTCAGCATAAACACCAACATGATCTCCAGTTTCATATCTGAAAAGGATGGAGATAAGAAGAGGTTAACTATAATATATTTGAGATGGATTATAGTCACAGATTTGGTTTCGTTCTTTTTCCATTTCAGGTGATTTCAATAACCTAGCATGAAGGAAAAAGAGAGGGGGGGGGGGGGGGGGGGGGGGGGGAATATACAATAGATAAATTATCTAAAAAAAAATCTACCATTATACACACGCACACATACACATCTATATACAAATAAATATGCATGCATTGTGATGTTATAGACTTACACAACTCCAGTCCCTGATATATCAAATTCCAGATGTATGCAAGAGCGGTCAGATTCAGGTTTGTGAAGCTCTCTCCGAACAGCAACATTCACTCTTCAAAAATAAAATATTAACTATTAGGCCAGTGAAATGTAGAAAACCTACGTAGAAGCATGTGTAAACATAAATGGATAACTATGGATACAGATACATAAATACGATATAAATATGGATACATAGAGGGCAAGCATAATCTACTACCTGCATGGGTGGTGAATATCATATGATGTATTCCCATTTGCCAAATTCGAGTGTTTGTCCTCATTAGATTGAATAATAGGATCATGAAACACTACACGATATTCAGAAATGACAGCTGTATATGGGGTAGACACAGAATTTGGATCATCCTTGTCCAAAAATATCAGATCTAATTCAGGCCATAGTGCATCCCGCCTAAAACAAAAGCAAGTGTCGTTTTTTATTTTAATCTACGTGCTAAATTCCAACCTAATATCAGTTTCTATCCACACACAAATATAAGTATCTACAAGAAAACAAAGAAACAAATCTACCAAGCAGAAAAATCATCTTCAATGCATTGATCATCATCTCCTAGACCAACTGGAACAAGACGCTTTGCACCTGGAACATAAAAAACAGAACTAGATTATGAATACATTTATGAGAGGACAAATACAGCATAATTCCAGAAGCCAAAAATATCAATTTGATGACTAGCTTATTACTAGAATATTAAGTCGTTTAAAACATTACAACTAGTTCACCATAACATGTTAAATGCAAAATTCAACAGAAATAAACAGCTTCTTCCGAAGCACATTAGCTTACCCGTCTCTCGAACAATTGGAAGTCAATATTGTTTTAATAGTGCATATATACAAAGAAAGGCAATAACAGCTTCAGGTACAACATACTCAGTCTCTCTGGTGAGAAAACGAAAGCCCATTCTCCAAAGAAACATTAAAAACGAAGAATAAGAAATAAGTGCGATTTTGCAACCAAGTCCTTTGTTCCAAATATGAAAGTCGCGTTGAATGGTTTCAAAGAGCAGATGTAGAGAATTCAATCAATCAAACTAACATGCCACTTTTTCTACCAGAACACTAACGCTTAAGTGGGGAGTATGACAATGTAATCTAGGACAACCATAGCCTAACAAAGTTTTCCATACCCAAAACCAAAGCCCTTGCAATTAACGCAGAACATCATAAAATTGCTTGATTTAAGTCAACTCTAGAGCACCATAGTTTTTCATTATCTCCATTATTTTTAAATCGTCTCATAACAGATTATTAGAATGGTGAGTGACGAAGCAAAAATTACATAAACCAATTAACCAATAACTACACCACTAGGTCTAGAAGTAAGCTTACAGTAACACCAAAAAAAAATCATATTCAGAACTCATCCACAATATATATACAGTTTACTCAGTATTATAATAAACTCATTAAACAGACAAGAACCGAAAGAGTCATTACAACAATTATAATTGATGCTTGATGTAAAAAACTCTATCCAAAGTCAAGCCAAAACTATGGACAATGGTAACATGGTGAACAAGGTGTACATTAAAAAACCAAATAAATCAATTTCGTATAGGATATGGACATACCTTGTTTCACAAGTTGTTCATCAATTACTATTCCAATCTGTTTCACAATGTGGGAGTTAGAGGTCAATAAAGAAAGTTGGACGGGATGATTTTGAATAGAAATAGTTTCAAATGGTACCAAACAAAAATTGCCTCAAATAAAGATACGCGTACCTTCCTTTCCCTCTATAAAAAGAGAGGCAATTTTTGTTTGGTACCATTTGAAACTATTTATTTAAGAGTTAGTACCCCTTTAAAACTATTTATTGCAAATTAGTACGACTTGCTAATACACATAAGCCCAACACATTTGGCCCAACAAAAGTTTGACCAAGACCAAGACCATCAATTCGTCTCCGGCGTTGATTGTCGTTCTCCGGCGTTGACCGGCATTGACCAAAAATAAAATAAAAACGGAAAATTTTGGGAAAAACTCAAAAAAAATCCAAAAAATCCAAAAAATTCTATAAAAAATTGACAATAGAATACAAAATCTTGACAATCTAATGCAATTTTTGCAACAATCTAATAGACAATCCAATACAAAAACATTTGACCCAACAAAAGTTTGATCAAGACCACCGACGTTGACTGGATTTGGCCGAAAATTAAAAAAAACAAATTTTTTTTTGGAAAAAACTCAAAAAAAATCCAAAAAATCCTGAATTTTTTTTAAATTTTTAGAAAATTTGGAAAAAAATAAAATATTCTAAAAAATCCAAAAATTTATTTTTTTTAGAAAAATATAAATAATCCAAAGAAATCAATTTTTTTGACAATCTAATACAAAATTTTTGACAATCTAATGCAATTTTTGTGACATTTTAAGAGACAATTCAATACAAAAACAATTGACCCAACAAAAGTTTGACCAAGACCATTGACCGGACCCTGGCATTGACCGCCGGATACCGGTGTTGACTGTCGTTGACCAGCATTGACCAAATAACAAAAACGTGATTTTTTTTGGAAAAACTTAAAAAAATAAAAAACCAGAAATTTCTTTTAAAAAAATCCATAAAAAAAAACATGATTTTTAAAAAAAAAAATCTTAAAATTATTTTTTTAGAAAAAAAGGCAAATATATTTTTTTTGACTATCTAACACAATTTTTTTGACAATTTAATACAATTTTTTGACAATCTAATACAATTTTTGTGACAATCTAATGCAATTTTTATGACAATCTAATATAACATTTTTGACAATTTAATACAAAAAATTTGACAATCTAACACAATTTTTTTGACAATCTAATACAAATTTGTGACAATTGAATATAAATATTTTAACAATCTAATGCAAAATTTTTGTGACAATCTAACAAACAATTTTATACAATTTTTTGACAATTTAATACAAAATTTTTGACAATCTAATACGTTTTTTTTGACAATCTAATACAATTTTTTTGACAATCTATACAATTTTTTTTGACAATATGTGTGCAACTTTAGTGGACTGATTTGAAATTAAAAAAAGAAAGCCACAATTTGCAACTCCAGTGAGTGTGCAACTCCAATCCCGTTCTCCAACTTTTTTTTCCTTTTAAATTATAAATCCTTATTTTAAACCTTTGTACACAACCTGCCAATGCCCAAGTACGCCATATAACAAGTTTTACAAATATCTTCTATACCATGACCGCTGGGTAAATCGTTTTGAACCAAACTTTGGTTTAGAGTGGGTAATCTAAAATCAGACATATTTTTCTGTAATTATGACAGTCTAATGAACGACTGCTTTGTAAGCAGTGACAACAAGTTTAATAGAGAAGGAGACGGATCTCCGTTGTCGTCTGGCGGTGGAGGTGGCAGCGACGGGCTGGGATGGCCTCGCCGGGGAAGATTACAATATATATGTACAGATATAGATCTCAGATATATATAGATATATAGATGTAGATCTGTGTATATATATAATCATAACCAGAAAAGAGAGGGAGAGAGAGACAGAGACAGATCGCGACCGATTTCCTCGCAGCGGTGGAGCTCCGTCATCGGATCTCTCACAGCGCCGGAGCTCCATCATTGGAGTGATGGTGGGTGTATTGTAGTATGATTTTAGAAAGAGAAACCGTTATGAGATAATGGGATAAAACAGAATTTGAACCGCTTTTATATTTAGGTTAGGTGTTACCAAAACCAAATTAAAATGTTTTAAAAAGGTATTTATGCTAATAAAAATTAAAAGTGGTACTAAAACCTAATAATAATGTTTAATTGGTACCGGGCTCCAATTTCTTCTTTATTTAGTAACCCACCTTGTTGAAATGTTCATACTGGCGGTTCCCAAGGCCAAATATGGCAAATTTAAGCTGTTGAAGCCATGGTTCTTTTTCGTCTCCCTGTAAAAAAAATTAGTTTTATCATTATCAAAATAGAAATTCGCAAACCTCCTCGTGAAAAATTCAAACAATATTAATACTAAACAACTTGACTAACTGTTCAAATTACACACCTCGGTGAACCATTTATAAAACCTAGCAGCATTGTCAGTTGGCTCTCCATCGCCATATCTACAAGCACCCACACAAATATTGGTTTAGATAAGTGCCTGACACCACAGATTCACATTTATTCAATTTTGAAATAAGGAAATAATTCAACATACGTTGCCACCATGAAAATTGCCAATGTCTCTTTCTTCAGCTTTATTTCGTATTGATCATCATCGGCAGCGTAATCATCCTACCCAAACAAAAAAAACAATGATAAGCATATATCTATTATCTCAATGAGCAGTATTTAATGAAAGTTTGAAGAGCACAGACCATGTCAACAACTTTAACAACTGCGTTTTCATATCGACCTTTGATCTCCTCTGCTAATGACTGCACAAATAATTTTTTATGACAAGCATAATGACAAAGATGTGAGCATCGGTCCAATAAAATATGGTTGATTCAAGAGCTAAGAAATACAAGGAAAACTCTAGAAAGAAACAGACATCAAACATCTAAAGTACCTTACAATGGTATGAAGAAAAGAGTTACATTGCCAGGGTTTCTTCAACCGTTATTAACCATTTCACATGAAAGAGACTCACAGTTCCGACTAAGAAGTAAGAGAGAAGTAGTTTACCCCAAATCACAACCTGACACACCAAGTGTTCATTGAAGACATTCACAATTCTTATTATTTTTAATCAATAATTTTAAACCTGTGATGCTATGGTAAAAATAGAGTTACAACAAAAAACTACTTTTTTTTTTAACTGCAATGACAATAGCGCGACAGTAGCCTTGAACCTACTGTAGCATAATTTTCAATGGTCAAGGAATAACTGATCAAATAAAACAATTAATATTAAATTCCACTCCCTTTTTCCTGTCTTTTGGTTGATAAAGTCTATGATAACGGAGATTACCACACGCCAAGGGCAGAACAGTCCACTACCTCTATGTGTACTTAAAAATTATCTACCAAGGGGGAACTGGTTTTAACCAACTCTTGTTGTCAAAATACAGTTACTCAAGTTTACACAAGTTGCATTGACATGAATCGGAAGGCATATGCCCGTAACTACCAAAAACAATAAACCCTCATGTCAATCCAATAGATTACACATTAAAGACAATACATGTACAGAAAGTGAGGAATTTAAGTAGGAAAACAATAGAAAAGATAATGTAAAAGGGGAAGTTAATTTTTTTCCAGATTTTCGTTGAAGACTCCTGCGCCACATCAAGTTCTTTAATCATGATTTATATCTAACGACACAAAACAGACTAATTTTGGTAGACACGCTCTCTTATAGGATTACTTTTTATATTTCACCTGTGAACCACAAACGATAGTACGATACTGACATGATGTAGAAAAAGGATGGGAACCTCATTAAAAGCAATTATCGTTCTGAAAAGGAGGGAGGATTCCATATTAAGAGGCAGAAAGGTCAAGCAAAGCGGGCCACATTGTCCTCATGTAAAGGCTAACATGATCCTTTTTTACAAATCTGATACATTGGTCTCTTTTACTGTTAATATATAAAAACCGAAACTAGTAATCCATAGATAACACTACCAAACCTAAAAATCCAATCAAACAAAATAATTAAAAAATAAATAAAACAATAATATTGCTCCTAATACATCAACCACTACATTGTACATTTTGTCTTTTTACAATTTTACAGTTAAGATATAAAAACCGAAACTACTGATCCATAGATAACACCACTAAACCTAAAAATCCAATCAAACACCAACCAAAATAATCAAACAAAAAGACAAAAAAAAAAATGTAATAGATAAAAAGACGCGACCTTAGCAACACAATGGATTAAATTAAAAAAAACAATAACATTACTCCTAAATGCTAATACACCAATCACTACATTGTATACTCGGTCTTTTTACTACTGATCCATAGATAATAATACTAAAACTAAAGCTAAAAATCCAATCAAACATCAACCAAAATAAAATAATAAAATAAAACCAGAAAAAAAAGACGCAACCTTTGCAAAACTTTCGGCAGTGCAAGTCTGAGTACTGAAAACACTACTAAGTCTAAGAATCCAACGAACCATCAACCAAAATAATCAAATAAAAATTCAATCAAACAGCAACAACATGAACCAAAAAAATAAAAATATTGCTCCTAATACATCAAGTCATCAACCACTACATTGTATGCTTCTTCTTTTTTACTGTTAAGATATAAAAACTGTAACTGAACCATAGATAACACTACTAAATCTAAAAATCCAATCAAACATCAACCAAAATAATCAAATAACTGATCCGTGAAGAATAGTGAAGCTAATAATTTAATCAAACAGCAATAAAATGAATCAAATTAACACCAACCACTACATTGTACACTGAGATATATATCGGTCTTTTTACTGATTATTAAGATATAAAAACCGAAACTACTATTCCATAGCTAACACTAGTAAAGCTAAAAATCCAATCAAGCATCAACCAAAATAATCAAATAAAACGCGACCTTGGCGAAGCCCTCGGCAGTGCCAGTCTGAGTACCGAAAAACACAGTGACCTTCGTCTTCCCGGACCCTTCCGCCACGTCATCCTCCTCCTCCTCCTCCCGAACCACTATCGGTTTGCTCATCACCACCGGACCATTCTCTCTCATCGGTTCGCCGGACCTCTTGTAGAGATAGAACAGGATTCCCAACACCACCGCGATCGCCGTCGCCGCCGCTGTCGCCGCCACGTCGGAGACCGGAAAACCCAGCGCCGACTCGATCGTTTTTGCTAGGATTGAGCTCATCTCGAGGAGAGTTGACTATATGTAGAGAGAGAATGGGTGTATATGTATCTATCTCTCTCTATTTATATCTCTGTTACTTTATATTTATAGAGTAAAATGCAAATAACACTCCTTTAAACTATGGGTCATTTCTAAATAGACCGCAAGAACTATCAATTATTGCAATTAATCTCCCATACCGTTTTTTAAATTAAGAGGTATGCTATAGGCACAGTTTGCTTAGCATATTGGTTTACAGAATAGTCACTCTATACGACGACTGCTTCACAATCCGTTTGTATAAAAATATATTAATTGGATAAAAATATATATTAAATTTTGATTAATATTTGAGTTTAGTGTAGGCCCCCTAGGGTTCTATATTTTTATTTGAATTTTTAATGTGTTGTACAATTTGTTTTTAATTTATCAAATTATAATTTGTTCAAAATATAAAAAATAAATTAGTTATTGAAAAATATTATCTAACCATTAATTTTACAATCTAACAGTGGTTAAGGTGACGGTACCGTATACAGTCAAATAGGATGACTGTTTCAGAGAGACACTCGATTTACATGGAGCTGACCTCCATGTTTTATTTTATATACACCAACCACTTGACTTTTGGAAGGGTTTTATTTGGCTTTTAGTGTTAAATCTGTACATTAATATGTGGCATTGTTTGTGAGTTTGGCTTTTCTCTTAAATTAATGACATAAATTTATGGTCGATGATCCGTTTTGATTGTTTTTATTTATTATAATCAATTGTTTTATATTCATGCATGTCAAGTAATGTTTTAAGGAATAACACGAAAAAATAGTTTTCACTAAGATAATATTTTTTTATATAATGCCTATTCTGATGACTTTTTAAAGATAATTGTTATCTTAACTCGTGCGCATTGACAAACTAGATATATATCAAACAAATAATTTCGTGAAACGGACAAATAGATACAAGTTAAGTCATTTTAAAGATGAAACCGGGGTTGATTGCAAAAATTCGATGTTTTATAGGGGTTAATTAGAAGACTTATAGTTACTGAGGGTTATTTGCAAATGACCCATGATTCAGGGGGTTATTTGCATTTTACCTATATATATATATATATATTTTAAAATAAATATATATATATACACATATGTATCTATGTGTGTATAGTCTTTGTCTGAGAAAGTGAGAAGTAGTTGTCTGAATCTCGCTAGATTTGGGGCGAATTTGTAGTTTTTATGTCCTACGATATATTTTTGAGGGGAGTAAATACGATTTGGTTCTACGGTTATGGATTTTTAGCAAGTTAGGTACATTGTTTTTCTGGGGTCTATTTTTGTTTAGGTAGGTGACTAGTTGGTAGTTGGTAACACGTACGGTGTAAACCAACCAACTTTTATTCCTTGGACTATGTGAAAATATTTTATAGTAGCTAATAAATCATAGTGATTAAAAACTTGTCCCTCTAATTGGATCTAGTTAGTCAGGACTTGGATTATAAGCCAAATGAGCTGACGGATGGGGTGACGGACCCATTTTGCTTTTTTTCTTTGAAAAATAACTACTATATAAAAGGGTGAATTTGTATGATAAATGTGTAATGGTGAATATTTTCGATCCGAACTAAGTTCTCGGAACCTTTTGGCCGGCAAGTCAGATGTTTTCGTAAGGTAAATGTTCTTCTAAAATAAGATAAAGGTTTATATGTTTTAAAGAAAAAAGATCAAGTTTAATTAACCAAGTATTATATAATTAACAATGATTTTTATCCAAGGTATTTTTTTTTTGGTAGAACGGAAATTAAAAAAAATAACAAAACACTTGTGGAGGGTTATTTCCCGTGTCTTCCAACAACAAATCTGTCAAACTCATAGGGGCCTTTTCGTATACTTGAATTTCTTCGACAATGACTTCCGCTTTTGGCCAAATGGTCCGCACACATGTTCCCCTCACGAGAGCAATATGTAATGATAGCATCACATTTGTTTAGCATAAATTTTATGTCCACGACTAATCCAAAAAATAAGCAATTTATGGACGTCTCTTCGGCGATGAGCTTTACAGCAGATGTTGCGTCCGATTCCACATCAAATCTAGCGAAACCTTTGGCCAAGGCGATCATCAGACCTCGATATATGGCCCATAACTCTGTCTCTAGCGGTGAGCGATGCTCTAATCTACCGGTAAATCTCAATAGCCATGCTCCGTTTTCATCACGAAATAACCCACCTATACCGGCTGCATTTCCCAGAACGCCACCGTCGACATTGAGCTTAATTCGACCTGGAGAAGAACGGACCCAAGTAATGGTTTTGGCACAAATATTTTGGTCCACATACGGATGGGGTTTCCTAGCAGCATGCTCTATAACATATGCAAAGTCCATCGTTATGTGAATCGCGTATAAAGTATTGTAATTCACATTTTCAAAAACTTTTTTACATCGAAATTTCCAAACATTCCACAATCCTGCAATAAAAATAAAGCACCAAGGAATACCATTGAAAGTATTCTTGCAATGCAGATTTATTTTAAGCCAAGTTATAAATTCAAAATGCATATTATGAGTGAGTCAATTTGCTCCTTTTAAAGCTGCCCAAAACCGAATAGAAAAAGAGCATTCCCGAAATAAATGATTTATATCTTCAGTAACCATGTTACATTGAGAGCAAAGGTCATTCTCGGAAAGCCCTATCTTGGCTCTCACTTTGTTAGTGAGTAATTTTTCTTGACAAACAAGTCAAATAAACAAAATTAACTTTGAAGGAATTTTTAATTTTCAAATCCAAACCCAACTAATTTTGTTAGTAGAACTGAGATCAGGGCTAGAAAGAATAGAATAAGCAGATTTAGTAGTATACATACCATTAGAATGATTCACCCACCTAGGTATATCATTACCGGAAATATTTTTTATCGGTACAGAAAGTACGGAGCTCATCATGTGTTCACCTAAAATATCGGCGATTTTAGACCTATCCCAACATTCTTATTTTATTAAAACGGATACTTTATAGTTATCAACATCGTTTGAAACATGCAGTCTGTTATGGAGGGGGGTCTTTCCGTACCAAATATCATCCCAAAGGTTGATACGTTTACCATTTGTAGCATGCCAATGCATATTATTTCTAAGTAAACTTTTTTGCGAAACAATACTTCTCCAAGTATGAGAAGATGGTCGAGAAGTAGGCCAGCTTCAAAAGGAATGGTCATTAAGATACTCAGCTTTTAAAATCTTAACCCAAAGTTTATTTTCATCGGAAAAAAGTTGCCATTCTAATTTAGAGATGAGTGCAGCATTGTGATTAGTAGTGGGATGGATACCAAGACCTCCAAACTCTTTGGATCGACAGACTTTATTCCAAGAAACAAGTTGAATTTTTTATTTTTTTCTGAAGTACTACCCCAAAGAAAGTTTATGTTCAGCTTATCTATAGAGTTGAGAACGCCTTTCGGAAGAAGAACGGTTTGCATGCTATAAGACGGGATAGCCAAAGTAACCGACTTAATAAGAGTAAGTCTGCCAGCTAAAGATAAGAAATTAGTTTTCCAACCGGCAAGTTTTGAGGTCATATTATCAATTATGTTTTGAAAATGGTTCTTGGTAACCCGAGAGTGAAACATGTAGACTCCTAAGTATTTACCAAATCTTCGGTTAAAGGAATACCACACTGAAAACTAAATCCTTTCGCTCTCTGCTTTGTGATGTTGGGCGAAACGAAAAGCTTAGATTTGTTAAGATTGACTCTCAGACCAGAGTCATTGCAAAAACAATTTATAGTATCCATAATCTCTGAACAATTTTTATGGTCCGCTTTAGCAAAAAGTAAGAGATCATCGGCGAAAAAAAGGTGAGAGATTATAGGGCTACCTCCAGAAGCCTTTGAACCTACCCAACTTCCAACCTCAGTTTTGGCACAAATCATACGGGAGAGACGCTCCATACACAAAACAAATAGGTAAGGTGAAAGAGGGTCCCCTTGTCGAAGTCCTCGTTTGGGGTGAAAGGGGGGAGAGGTTCACCGTTCCATAAAATAGATAACTCGACAGAGGAGACACAATACACAATGAGATCAACCCAATTACTATTTAAATTAAGACTGATTAATGTATCTTTCAAAAAACTCCAAGACACGGTCATACGTTTTTTCAAGATCAATTTTAAAAATCATGTCGCCTTTTTTACCTTTACGTCTGTGTTTAAAAGAATGCAACATTTCCTGAGCAATAATAATATTGTCCGTAGTCCCTCGTCCAGGAATAAAGCTACATTGATAAGGGCTGACGACTTTATCAAGAAAAGGGCGAATGCGGTTTATCAAAACTTTCGATAGGATTTTATAAAGAACATTGCACAATCCGATTGGTCGGAAGTGACCAACCATTTCAGGGCTAGGAATTTTTGGAAGAAGGGTTATAAAAGTTTTGTTTATTTCTTTTGAAAACCAAGCTTTAAGAAAACTATGTTTAACAAAATCAAACACACTATCACCAACCTTGTTCCAGAAAGTGTGAAAGAAAACAGCTTGGTACCCATGAGGTCCCGGGGCTTTAAGGCCTTTAATGTTTTTAGTCGCTACAAAGATCTCAATAGGACACATGAGAGTAATATTATCATCAGTGGAAAACCCACCGATTTTCTCATTATAATTATGCAGAATATTATCTCTTTCCTGATCATATATGTTTATAAAATAACTTTGAATCAGAGATTTTATTTCGTCACCAAGATAGATCCACTTACCATCATTATCTTTTAGGGCATTAATCTTGTTTCTTCTCCTTCGATTAAGGGTTGAAACATGAAAGAATCTAGTATTCTTATCACCTTTAGAAAACCAGTTAAACCTAGATTTTTGAAACCAAAAAATCTCTTCACGATTTATAATGTCGTTGAAATCTTTTTTAAGTTGTTTTTCAAGAAGATAAAGGTTATGAGAGTACTTTTTACTCTGGCTAATTTGAATGCCGTTTAGCCTACCTAAAATATGTCTATTTTTTCTAAAAATGTTACCAAAAACATCTTTATTCCAATCATCAAGAAAATTTGTCGTAGAAGAGAGTTTACTGATAATGTCGTGATGCGTATTAGATAAGTGATCATTGACATATTTTTTAAAAGAATTATGATCTAGCCAAGTAGCTTGAAACCAAAAGACTTTATTGGAATTAAAATAAGGCTGTGTATCTTCAATATCCATAATGAGAGGGGAATGGTCGGAGTAGGTGCAAGGTAGGACATGTAAAGTGCTGTCAGGAAACGCGGTTTGCCATGTAGAGTTGCACAGACCACGATCCAACTTCTGCATAACATTAGACATGCCCTCACGGTTGTTATTCCAGGTGAACCGGGGACTTGATGAGTTCATTTCCATAAGGCCACACGCGTTAATACTTTCATTGAAATCTCGCATACGATTGACAGAGGGACGATCACGAAAGCTACGGTTTTCTGCAGCATTTCTAATATCATTGAAATCACCTGCTAGCAACCATGAGGATTAGCTCACGTCTGCAAAGGTATTTTATAGGGATGAATATTGTCTTAGTGTTTCTAAAACTACAAGACGATAATACTACTAATTCAAAAACTGTTGAAATGTTGTAACTATATTTAGTACTATATATATACTAGCGTTAATATTTTCACGTTAAACTCATCATGATAGTGTTGACACGATTTTAAAGGCGAAATGTTCTTCTATTTATGTATGTAAAACGATGAATAATAGTAGTATTTCAGTTACTCATTTATATATGTTGAATTTGGGTACATGCGTCAGATTAGAGACCAGTGAGTTTCGATTGATAAAAGGAAGCTACCCATGTGGGTATGTATTTGGTGATACTTAATTTTAAGCGTTTAATTTGAAGGGTGGAAAATAGTTTGAGCAAAGGAAAAAACACCTGGAATAGTGGATCTTATCTTACTTAAATTTGATTTCATTTGTATTTGGAAAGGTGAATCGTAACCGAAAAACTGTTGGTTTTGATACTATATCGAAAATTAATAAAGTAAAAAACAAGGACTACAATGGAAATAAACAATTTTATTTCTCACAATTGGAATATAAATTACAATTCCCGACTCAACAGAATTAAAATAACACAAATTTAAATTCCAGACAGATTTAATACAAACTATTAAACTGCTGGACTGTTTTAACCAAAAACAAACTGCCGGACTGTTTTGCAATAAAACAAACTGCCGGACTGGTTTTGACAAATAAACAAACTGCCGGACTGTTTTGTAATAAAACAAACTGCCGGACTGGTTTTAACAAAAACAAACTGCCGGACTAGTTTTGTAATAAAACAAACTGCCGGACTGGTTTTAACAAAAAACAAACTGCCGGACTGGTTTTGTAATAAAATAAACTGCCGTACTGGTTTTGTAAATACTGGAAATTACAGAATTGAAAAAATAAATTACAGAAAAGAAAGACCGAAAGTAAACAGTACTGGAATGTAAATTACAGAATGTAAAAGACTGAAAAGAAAGAACAGAATTTAAAGGTACTGAAATGAAAGAACATAATAAAAAAGAGAGGCAACTGCTGGGCAGTTTTTCTTAAATAATATTTCCCGAACCACCTTTAGAGGTTTCTGGTTTCGGGACTTTGTTCCCAAGGTACAACTCTTGTCACTGAGTGGCTCGTACGGAAACCGGCACCGAACCACAGGTCGAGCTGTTGGTGGTGCGGTTCTCTCTCTCTATATGTATGCTTATGCTGTGAGTTGTGTGTATTCTGGTGTGTTGAAATGAGAGGGAGAGGGCTGCGTTTTATAGTCTCTAATGAAACCGCAGCCATAAATGTTGGTCATTAATTCTGGGAGTTACACCCCAAGAATCCGCTCAATCAAATTCTGAAACCGCAGCATTTACTCACATTCATTGCTGACGTTTCTGTTGCTGGAAACTCTAGGGACTGCTTTTGTATTTTATACAAAACTCCTATTCGGGTTTGGACCCAAGACCTAAATCCCAAAGCCCAAAGCCCAAAGCCACGAGCGAGCGCACGTGTGTGGTACACACTAATATTCTTAGGTGTATGTGGACATGTTAGTTTAATAACTAAATGGGTTGGTATGGTATATATATTGTAAAATTAACTCCTAATCTTCCAATATGGGATTATACTAAATGGTTTTCCATTACCATTTCGGTTTTTCCAGATTTGAGCTTTCGAGACACCAATTTTGAAGCCACTTTGTATTCACACCCATTCTCCGAATAGGTCATGTGATATACCGTTACGAAGCTCGTCATACGAGCTACTCAAACACGTTGAGTACGGTATAAACAACTCAGCGCTGTCACATGAAATAATGACTCGAAGTTGGTCCAGTGACCATTCGGAAACACCCATGTTTTTCACATGTTTTTCCAACAAAAACTACTCGGTCACAAAAGTTGAATTTTTTTTGTTCTAATATGGAGTATAATAATCAATTAATCACATAGCTTTTTAAGTACAGCTGAGTACGTAGGATACAAGTAATGGATTAATATAACATTTTTCATAGTGTGGAAAGTTTTGTAAATCTTATAATGTCCATCGTTAAATAAAACAAAGTAGATCGGGAACAATATTATATCTCAGATAAAACGGATATGTGAACGTGAATCATAAACAGTCTGATGTTTCAAACACGTCACTGAATTGATCAGCCATTACACTTGTAAACGAGACATGTTATTACTTATGCATTACCGATGACATGGTAGTTCGATCTATATTTTGATATGTTGGTTTCCGTGTACGAAATAACAATTAACAATAATTAAAGGACTAAACAGTAATTAAATAAAACCAGTGTAATCTTTATTACTTTCCAAATGGAATACAATAAATTGATTACAACATGTAGGTACTGAAAAGTAAATAAAACAAACGTTATCAGATTATTATTAATTAATAATCTGATGTACTGATTTGTAATTAAAAGAAACTGCCGGACTGGAAAGTATAGACTTAACAGCCGGACTGTTCTGTTTTGAATTTAAAATACAGGACTGAATTGAAACTATTCTAATTACATAATTAAATTACAGAAATGTAATTACAGCAACAAAACAGAACTTTAAACTAATTACAGAATAGTACAAACAGAATATAAAAGCTACAGTTAAGGACAGAATATTAAAATACTGAATTAAAATTACAAAAAAGTAAATTACGGAAATTAAATAACAGAATGTAAAACTGGACAGAATTGAAAAATTAAACAAAGACGAGGCTACTGTTAACAGTATACCCTTAACCGATATTCGCCCAACCACCTTAAGATTTCTGGTTGCGTTGGCGCTTCGATCCCAAGGTACAACGTCTCTCGGAAGACTCGTCGGAAACTGGCGACGAGTCTAAGTCGAGGTTTTAGTGGGTGGTTCTCTCTGGTTTCTAAGAGCTATGAAAAAAAATATATGCAGCTTTTGAATGTTATAGAGTACAAGACCCAAGACATTCCTCAAATCCCGAGTCCCGAGACCCGAGCAAGCGCGTGTGGTACACACTAACCCACTCCTGGGTATGTGGACTTTATTAGTTTAGCAACTACATGGGATGAACTTGTATATATAGAGTAAAAATCAACCTTGATTTTCCAATGTGGGATAAACCTCATGGTTTATTCCCACTCTCTACTTCATTTTCCAGATTTCGGTTTTTCCCTCTTTCGAGTACCAACATTCGAGTCCAATTATCATTCACACCATTCCTCCGAATAGGTCATGCGATATACCGTTGCGAAACTCGTCAAACGAGCTACTCAAACATATTGAGTATGGCCTCAGAAAAACTGAGTAGTCGCATCGAAAATTGACTCAAAGATGGTCCCTGACCACTTTGGAAAACCATGTCTAAAACATGTTTTTTTTCCTTTCTTTTTCCAACATGATATTCATGCTATACAAATGACCTCGCCAATGTTTCGAGTTTGTATAGAAATTCCAGACGTTGTCTATGTTTCTATTTTCCTTTAATCATATCGCAATACCTATTTATAAAAATGTTTTATCTTCAGTATGATGAGCTTATATTAGTCCACTACTCAGATACAAATATATAACACTATCTAACCACCAAAGAACTCGAGTCTGGTAGAGAACACCCATGCTTTATGTAAAAAAATTCAACAAAAACCGTTCTCTTACAACTGTGATCGAGTTACGAAGCATTAATTCAATGTTCACCTGGGCTGTCAAAATACAATTGTCAAAAGTGTTTATTTGTGACATATGTTTATGCATATGAATCAAATCAAACCTAAAAGTGAAAAGTTATTATGAATTTTTGCAGCGAGAGTCGTTATCATCTCCCTTCTTTCCGCTCCTTTCTCTATTAAGGAACGACTAATTACAGATAATTAAGAACGTTTATAGGAGAGGATGAATTATCGTTATTTGTTAGTGATAGCTTATTTTTATAATCACATTATTGTAGTTACCAAAATTTGTTTCTCCTTGACGCAACCGGGAATAATAGAATCCGGCCGGTTTGCATCAGGTTGTTAGAAAGATGATAATTAATATTGTTGCGAGTGGTGCTTCTTATGGTATGTGACACAATTTTCCAGATCGATGTCAGGATAACATGTGTCGATGTGATGACATTAAGAATAACCCTTTTATACTGTATTTTTTTTTGAAAAAAAAGTCCTCTCACCCATTGGTCGGCTCATTTGGCTTACCCGAGTCCCGGCTAGTTAGAATTGGAGGGCCAAGTTTCCAATTTGTTCAAGTTTTTAATCATTATGTTTTATTAGCCATTATCCAATCTTATCACTTAGTACAAGCAAAAAAGTTGGTTGGTTTAAACTTTAAACCGTTGTAAAAAAAAAAAAAAAAAAACCTATGTATTTTGACTAAATTATTCAAAAACTCACTTTTTAGCCTCTCACATTTATCAAAATTAGTGTTTGTTCATCGCCTTTAGAGTTAATGGTTCCAACCCTAGCTGGTTGCACCTATTTTTCTATCTATTATCATCAGTCCATATTAATTACTACGGAGTGTATAAATTAGAACATTTTTTATATATATATACAAACTTTTGATCCATAAAATTCATAAATAAACTAGAACATATACTCCTGTTAAAAGGCACAATAGGAATTTATCATAGTTTGTGTCAGTTCGAGCTAAAAAGCACAAATCAATCTGTGTTCGGACTTATAGTTTACGGAGTCTTCTATCATGAATTCATGGTCCATCAAGTCGACACATCACATTTGTTTTTCACTTTTCATTGTAATCATCATAAATCAACATTCATACACTTGTAATTTGGAAACACATTTGCATAAAAAAAATTAATTAAAAAATCGATAAACACAACTGATAATTTTCTCAAATCAATAAAGCGTTGTCACATATAAGTATCAAACAGCAATTTGTAAAATACTAAAAATATATAACCATAAATCAATGACTCAGTGTCACTGGCTAAATAGAACAAACATAGAGCAACAAAGTACCGTTGTACACTTGAAATGCATCCACTTACTTATTTTTCAACACTCAATAAACTGTAACGATCATTTAAATAGTAATAAAACGTGTTTCGGTTTTAGTAGATACCCCATTCTTTGCTCAAAATATCCTTCAAACCAATCATTTGGTTTCCAGGCAAGGTGACCGTCACCATTCTCCCAGCTTCACTGTCCTCATTCGGACTCGGAAGCACCAAAACTACGCCTTCTTCCCCAACTCCGGTCACACTCATATTCGCAAAAAGCGGTTTTTTCCCATGTAATTCCAAGCCATACAAATTCACCTCCTCCAAATTCACAAATGTCAAATTTGCCCCATAAAAAACAAAATCATCAAATTTTCCACTCACATTTGTGACATAATCTTCTATCACACTCCTCTCATCCACCATTTCTTCCTCAATCCACTTAGCCAAATCAAATAAACCAACATTTTCTGTACTAAAATCAGTTTCAACTGTGCCAACTAGCTGACTATTGTTAGGCACTTTATTTTCCTTTAACTCGGAGCCTTTGTTACAAATTGTCACCACTTTTGTGTCATAATCCCTTACTTTAGAAATAGATTTCCAAAACAAAGCAGTGACAAATAGAAATGTTTTACCATCTTTTTCTAATTTTTGTAGCACTTTCTTAGTGACGTGGAAGGAATGAGTTTCCATTTTTTTAGTGTTAGGAACCAACCACGTGTCACCAACAGGGTCAATTTTATTCAATGAAGTTGGTTTTGATGAAAGTGATGATTTTTGGTATTTTTGGTTGTTTGGTAATGTGAGGGGATAACGTGGCACTTGATTTGGTGACATTATATGGGCCCACATATTAATGAAAGTTGAAGCTGTGAAATAGTCTCCAAGAACATGGGCCCAGCTTAACCCCACTGATAATCCACCACACTTGAAGGATGTAAACTGAATAAAATTTGAGGAAAATAAAAGGAAGATAAATTAATTAAATTTGTAATCAAATTGATAAATGTCTACATTAACACCCTCTATTTGATTAAGTTTTTTCAATTGTTCCAAATTTATGAGTTGTTTCTATTGTAGTAGTACGTACACACCATCAATATCCTGCTTAATATTTTTCTTCTCACTGCTAAAAAACGATATGGAACGAATCAAATTGCTAATTTGAGTATTATGAAAAATCAAAATACAACTATTATCGCTTTAGTTGCAATTTTTCAACCCTTCCTTGCCGCAATTTGAGTATTATGAAAAATCAAAATACAACTATTATCGCTTTAGTTGCAACTTTTCAACATTTCCTTGTCTCCATACTTTCTGTCCCAAAATAAGTGTTATATATTCTTTTTTAGAACGTCCCAAAATAAGTGTCCGTTTTACTATTTTAATAAAAAATTTCTTTTTTATTTTTTTAAAAAATAACTTTTTGTTAGTTTAAACATAACAAAATTGTACTCAAAACTTTACATTTTAATTAAAAAATAGTTTTTGTTTGAAAATTTTGATTTTTTAATGTTTTTTTGTTGAGTTTTTACCGAAATTGTTTTAAATTATTAAATAACACGGTTTTTGAAGCAAGACGCTTATTTTGGGACAGAGAGAGTATCATTTTTCCAAGTTACAGTGCATTTCAATTTTGATGCAACAAAATTATAGCAGACACCTAGTCCACTCTTAAGTTTCTGTTGTTGAAAATAATAACACTGCATATGCATGTAATTAGTAATTACAGTTCCTTGCTTATGAGTTATGCCTAGCTAGCTCCAAATGCGAATTTATTGTGTAACGATGGGCAAAATTTCATATTCGGATTTATCAGAAGAACCTATGTAAATACATTTAACTTTTTTTTATTGTAAGTTCAAATTTAATACAATCATAGTTTTACATGAAGGCT
Source organism: Primula veris (assembly GCA_963682055.1). NCBI lineage: Eukaryota > Viridiplantae > Streptophyta > Magnoliopsida > Ericales > Primulaceae > Primula > Primula veris. The sequence goes on along the minus strand of OY821743.1, from coordinate 20,609,353 downwards.
CACCATCAAATTAAGATAATAATGTGTGTTTAGGAACAATACAAATGACCAATATTACTTTAAATCTAAAGAAAAAGTTTTTCAGAATAAGATGTATGTAGTCAAGTAATTAATTTAAGGAAAAATTGATAAAACATATCACATTTACCACTAAATTAACAAAAATATATCCTAAACTTTTTAACTATCAAAAACATACTTTTATGATGTCATCCTATTATTCTAATTTCATGTAACACTCTTTTATGTTTATACATATAACACCATCTTTCTCTCTCTCCTCTCCGGCAACGGTAGTTGCCTCTCTGACGACAGCTCATTGTCATAGTTTCTCTCTCTATCTCTCACGTCATATCGGTATATCTATATATATATATATATCTATTTACAAATATCGACACACATATTGATACATATATATACATACATAACACACATATAGATACATATAAATAGAATCATCAAACTTTCCTCCACCTCCATATCCCATCAAAAAAGTAAAAATAGAAGTTCATACCATTATTTTAAAAGTTCATACCCCAATTTACAGAATTCATACCCATTTTCAAGTTCATACCATAATTTGTAGATGTCATACCCTAATTCGTAAAGTTTATACCCCAATTTTCACATGTTTACATGGGGCCACATGTTCGCGATGCCATCAGCAAGGACATAACAATAAAACTTGCAAGTAGACACTTTCTTAGTATTTGTGTTTTGCAGTTAATTAGTGTATGAAATTTTAAAATTAGGGTATGAAATTTTATAATTAGAATATGAACTCTATGAATTAGTAGTATATGCTTGTTTACACATGACAGTTAATTAGGGCATGAAGTTTTAAAATTAGGATATAAAGTTTTAAAATTAGGGTATGAAGTTTTATAATTAGGGTATGAAATTTCAAAATTAATGTATGAAGTTTTAAAATTAGGGTATAAAGTTTCAAAATTAGGGTATGACGTTTATAATTAGGGTATGAAGTTTTAAAATTATGATATGAAATTTTATAATTAATGTATGAACTTAAAAAATTAGGGTATGAATTGCACAAAATAATGATATGAAGTTTTATATAGAAATTTTTCATACCCTTATTCCAAAAGTTCATACCTTTATTCTAAAAGTCCATACCTTAATTCATAAAGTTCATACCCCAATTTACAAATTCATATACTTATTTACAAAATTTATATCTATAATTTTCAACTCCATACACTTAATTCAAGAAGTCAATACACTTATTTTTCAAGCATATGCACTAGTTAACAAATCCAACTCTTACCCGTCCTCCGATCTCGAACTTTCATGTCGCCGTCGTGCATCTCTCATTGGACGACCGCATCTCCATCGTCATCGACCTCGAGTTTTTGACCTCGCTCTACACCCTCGCCGTCCACTCCGACGGATGTCTCCGTCTCAATCTCCACCGAAAAGAGAGAGGGAGAATGAGAGGAAGATCGAAAAAAGAGAAAGATAATAAGAGAGATCGGAAAGAGAGAGGAAAGAGTAAAGATGGAAGAGAGAAAGAAATATGAGAAGAGAAAATTCGGAGAGAGAAAGAAAGAGGAGAAGATTGAGTGAGAGCAGGAGAGAGAGTAAATATTACAATTTTTTATTATTATTAATTGAATGTATGTTTTTGATAATGTAACTTTTGAGGGTATGTTTTTGTTAATATAATAAGTATAGGATATGTTTATGTTAATTAACCCTTTATTTAAAAAAACAAACAGGATTAAAACTCCATTATTTATAACCAAATTCTTATAGAAAAAATAATAATATTTGTAACCAAATCTTATAGTAATAACCATACTCTTATTTAATTTTTGTTTGGGAAAAAGAATACGTGTTGAACCCGAAAAAAATACTCCGTCCCAAAATATTGGGTCACTGTGTATCTCCATACAACTTTTACTGACAAATATATCGTACTCAAATTATTGAAAATTAAAATTTTAAAATTTGTTCATATAGTTTAACACTTGAACTACGTGATAAACTTTTGAAAAATCGATTTCGACAACTTAAATATGAGTTATTTGTTGGTAAAAAATTACACGTAATTTTATACATTCTCAATAATTTGAGATGGATGAAGTAGTAAAATTTTATAGTGTGACATTGACGGATTCGTTTGTATGTCTTAGAATGATTAGGGTATCCTACCCGAACTTTTTTTAATTAATTAGATCAAAATATAATCCAATTCATGGATTAACAAAAATTATGGAAAAATATCTATTTAATCTCAACACACAAAATACATACATACATACACACCTCATGCATGTATCAGGTATCTTACACCATTTCAACTATACGTAGTATGACAAATGAAATACCGTTGATATTTTATTTTTTTACCACATTTGTACGGCTTGCGAACACCACTATATAAACATTACGTGTCCGGTACATTTTCGGCATAACAGATTTTTATTTTTTTATTTTTCTATCGTATATGTATCGGGTATTTGAGACAAAAAATATATTCATGCTAACTAGAGGTGTATGTAATGAATGTATTTCCTGTGTTGGGAAAAAATAGGTATTTTTCTACTAATTTTGTTAACTTTTGAATTGGATTTTGTTCTTATCTAATGCCAAAAAAAAAGACACCCCTAATAATTATAAGGTATCAAAAACGGATCCGACAGTGACACTAGAAGACTTTCATCGGTGAATCAGTGACAGTCATAGGCTATGACCACTAGCATTCAATACTTATTTGATTGTATTTATTTTTTCAAAATTAATACTTATTTGATTGTATTTGTTGTGTGAAATATTAGCTCGTTATAGATATATATATATATAGATATGTATAGATATAGAGAGAGGTATGAGAGACAACAGACGAAGTGTTTATTCATTAATACAAGTGTATATAGAGATACATCAAAAGACCCTGACCCTCTTTATATAATAGAGGATAGAGTTACATATGCTAGGAAAGACCAAGATAAGCCCAATAATATCCTACAACACTCCCCCTTTGGACGTCTTGATTTCTTCGTCTTCATGCTGTCGATGTGAGTCGAGTTCATTCGCAGTGCTAGTAGGCCGAAATTCCATGTAATTAACTAACCACAAAACAGTGTGCCTCATCAAAACCTTGCCAGAGCAAACCCAATGGGAAAATCTCTGATCGAAGGAAAAAGAGTGCAACAGTGGTAGTAGTAGGGGATCAACCACAAAATAGGTGCCTCATCAAAACCTTGCTAGAGTAAACCCAGTGGGAAAAACCTCTAGTCGAAGGACAAAAGAGTACACAGTGGTAAGAAGTATACAACCGGATACTTCCCCTAATTTCGGCAATCTTAAGTGAGATATGATGGGAACGTGTCTCGCTAAAAACCTTGCCAAGGAAAACCCAGTGGGAAAAAACCTTGGTCTAAGGACAAAAAGAGTACACGAGCATGCGACTGGATGCTCCCCCTCGCTTGCACACGACAGGGTGCGAAGATTTCGACTAAGTAGTAATTAGTGCAATAAGCATTCACCTGGATGCTCCCCCTTACTTGCACACGACTGGGTGCAAAGATTTCATATTCCAAGAAAGAGTACGAGCATTCGACTGGATGCCTCATTTACTTACATACGACTGGATGCAAGAAAATCTAACGTGGAATAGAACGAGCATTCAACTGGATGCTCTTAAACTTCATTTGTGAAGATTAATTTCGGCGAGAAATGCTAAATAGCATAATGTAGTCATGTCTCTCTTGATCAATAACAACAAGTTGTCTTCTATGACAAGTGTTTTATCTGGATCGTGAGACAGAACATATGTAATTCAAATATGACTAATACTAGCTCGAAGCCATATACACTCTCTAGTCGTCTCATAGAGCACGAATAGATCAGAGTGATTCACTTGGAGTCATTCCAAGACCTCCAAGATGTCGCCTTATTCTTAATGGTAAAGACATACCATGTTAGGAATATCCCTTATGCGGGTCTGATAAGTAACCGGCATCGGTATAACCGAAAAAGGGTTGCGTTAATTCGAGTACCGAAGGGGGTAGGTACACTCGATGACGCAAATGGGATAAACTAGCCCACTTCCAAAATTACCATAAGGTAAGGGAATGTGTCTTTAGTGCCATTTCGATGGCAGCGTGTTAGCGCGATGTTGTGTCGAGCTATACCATTCACAACAGACGAGATGTTCGTCCTAGCACATTAGACCAAGTACAATGATGCGCTTATTGTACTTAGATATGAACATTATGGTTCAATATCTCTTCATCGTCTCATTAGGGACGGACTGGGTCTATATCAATGTCTAGTGATCGAACGATCATGGGAGAATCTGACGACTTAGCGTCATGATGACTAAAACGTCATAACACCTTCTGGGTGTAGTCTGAATCATGGACTTAGATTCAATATTTACGGGACTCAATCATCAGGTTGAGTCACTACCGTGTCTTCCCAAGATCCTTCATCTCGAAGGCAAATCCAAAAATGGATCGCGTAATAAAACACGCAAGGGCATAATACTTGTTCAAGTATCCCAAGCTAATCAAGTACTCACTTAGACGGTATACCACATCCGCTCGGATTATATTAATCCATATAGTGAACGTCTCAGTCAATTGAGATCGTGTTCCATGGTCAGAAACTACTTGATTTAAGCACATGAAGTCACACAGGGACCTTCATCTATATCTCTTTGTCTAAATCCCCATAGAGATAAAACCGTGACCACATTCATGGCTGCATACTCAGTTTTTCGGAAACTACTAAACTGGTAAAGTAGGGGACTGTTATAATGTCCATTACGAGGAAATCAACCATCTCGTAATCAATTCCAAGATGTGAGAGAAGCCTTGCGCTACTAGGCGAGCATTCTACAATCTCATTATTCTCATCACTTTTCCTTACGAATAACCAAATAAACGAACTCGTTTAACATTGGTGGTGTTAGAGCTACAGGTCCGAACACACTTTCGCTAAGGAGTCTACTTGGATTGCAAGTTTCCATTAGGCCAGTATATTCTACGTTGACTTCAGGCAACGGTACATGGTTCACTGTCATAATTTGTTCATATTATCAGTCGTCACCGAATATATGAACAAGTAATCAATGACAGTCTCGTTTCGCTTCAATATCGTCTAAGATATCATGATCGACAGATATTTCGAGATTCTTAGGATGAGGAGGAAATCACACATCTCCTTGATCCTTTATAATCTCGTACAACAAACGAGTTTCAGTTCACCACCTCTGGGGCTGAACGAATTAAGAACCGGTCAACTTCCTCATATCTTGGGAAGGACGACAGACTGACGGCCGACGGCAGCGTCCTTTGCTTGGAGGGTTCGGCCAAAGCAACGTGTTACGACAGGAACACGGCGTCCGACAGGGACGTCTATCATTGCAAGCATTTTGCAGCAGGTATAAATGATCTCGTGACATCTCATAAAGTCATTAAATGCGTCTAACATTTAGTTAGACTTGAGGGAGTCTATGCACTTACTTATCACTAAGTGCAGTTTTGGGGATCAAGCTAAGACTGAGTGGGTTATGCCATGTTACTTCACGTCGTTCCTTATCAACGGTAACGTGCAAATCTCCCCCTAACGACGGGGAGGGCAGTCTTAGCGATGTCACTTTCGCATATCATGCGGTAAAGAGATCGCTTGCCAAGGTTACTCTATCAAATGATAGGCAGGGGATTCATAATCGACTTATGTCCCCTTCAGAGGTCCATATTTTGAACGCTATAGCGGCTCAATCAAAATATTAAGCACTCAAACACGCATTCCTATGAGGCATATGGCTCATAACCAGTAACCAACTGGTACGCATTTAGTGTTTTGAGTAACTATGGGCCTCAGACGGACCAATGCAGCAAAATAGCATGACCCCACACAGAAATATAAATCTTGGTGCGCAAGACCAAGAAGTGCGTGCAACCATTTGCAGTCGCATCATCAAACTTTCCGTGAGTCCATTTGAGTCTGAACATAATCGACATGATGTTCAATTTCAATTTCCAAACTCAAGTAATTCAAATCGGAATTTCGATTCTTACTCTTCGGAATTATCAAGTCGACTAGACTTTTCAGGATAATCCGGATCATGAGCCATCAACTTAATGATAGGGCTAAAAGTTTGGGAAATGCTGCATTTCTGTGGACAACAATAATCATGTGACCTATTGTCGATGCATCAACCATAACCATTTATATTTATGGTCCGTCTTATGGTTGGATAAGTCCACAATAACTCCTTCAATTCTTTACAAGAATTCTACGAGTTCATTTCGTGATCTTTACACATACTAGTCTTTCAAAGTGAGCATTAGTGGCATGAATTTCGGATTAATCACGAAATATATCCTCAAAGAGAATCCAAATGCGATGCGATTATAAATCAAGCATCATCTTTTGACCCGGGAATATCTGATCTGGTCAATGCCACAATATCAAAATGCTTTGATCAATCGACGACAGGCGAATGATAGTATAGACAATCATGTCTGAGCATCTAAATCATTTATCATTCGACGACAGGCGAAATGATAAGGTAACTTTAAATGCTTTAAAAAATATGGTAGCAACCACTTGAAAGACATTTCAACTCCTCTAAAATACGCTTTTGATCGTATTGAATGGAGGATATGTAAAGAAATTTCAATTCTTTTATGAGCTATTACCAGATAACACTGGTTTTCTCGAATATTTTATAACTCAATAAGGTACGGCAGGACCTACATGAGTATAAGACCTCATATTTGACAAATCAATTTGGTTTTACCAAAGATTTCGATTTGGAACGACAGGTCCAGAATCGTTGTCACTGAGTACTCTTTTAGGCAAATAGTTGGTGAAATTATGTGGTACACTGTTACCCACTATTTCCAAAAAAATCAACTACCCCACAAGTATTGCCTAAAATTTCATAATTTAAAGTTTGGTCACATTTGTCAAAGGAATTTGCTCAAAACACTTTAAATTATTTCGAGAAATTTCGTAAACAGGCAAACCATAATCCAAAAGTATGGTCCAAATGGAAAAATAATAATCCAAATGGAAAACATAATCCAAATGAGTGAAAAAATGGCTCAATGATTTATCAAAATCAATAAAGAAAGGTAACAAACTCATTTGAGCCACAAAATCGGGGGTCTCATAAGTTTCCTTTCAGTTAGCTTTAACCACATTAGCATCGGTTTTTTCACCTTTATAATAGTTTTAAACTATTTAAGGAGTAACCATGCATGACCTTTGTCTTTATAGCATAGAGTTGCCTCATTGAGCATTATCTCTTCCTTTGTGACAACGGGCCATATTGTTCCTTTCAATTACTGTCTTGGAGCCACAGGTTTTCGATTTTGACGATTGTCTAAAATCTCTCTTGGCTAAGCGATTCATCGGGATCACGACAGTTCGAGACAAATAACACTTGTCTCGGTTCTCGATTCGTGGAAAAAAAAATTGTACACGAAGAGCATTAATATCAGGCAAACAATTCGCCATTGACCCAATAGGATTAAAACTACTCACCGGGGTAATTTTCCTATCCAATAACAGATGGGCGATAAAGGAACATGGTGAATATAAATTCATGATACTGCTTATGGAATACAATTTCCAAGCTAGTATTTTGGTGAAGGATAGCTTCAATATGTCAATTTCAGACATTTGTTCACCATAGATGTCATCACGTCTCAAATGTGGCGGCGGAATAAAATTAACGCTTTAGCATTCATCCTGATGGTAACAACAAACTCCTGTTTTACTCATCAAGGATGGCATCCAAAAAAATTTTGGGCATCACATTTTCACACATCAGGGTGAGTAACATGTGGTGACGGATTAAAATCAACGTTTAAACGGTCATTTCGCAAGTATGTTTTTACGATTTTTCTCATCATAGATGGCATCCAACATGTGTTGAGAGTTCTGGATTATTTATCATATAAAATGACTGGTTTATATGTTTATGGTTTGCACAAGTACAAACTTTTTTTCGAAACGACAGGTTCGAAAACATTAGTTTTGCTTCTCATGTGAATCGGTTTTCATTGATCGAACGACGGGTCGATACTGAAACAACAATTCGGCGAAACATACATCACTATATAAACACACTCGGGAAAATTATTATTTAGTCAACCCCTTTCGGTAGCTCTACTTGAAAAACGACCAGGAAAGACGGTGAGGGTGGAGGGCACGAATGCCACTTAAAACCCGACATCATTAGGATATCGACTTCCGCCTATATCTTTCCTAGACATCGTATCCAAATAGGTGAGCCTATTTAGGGAAGATTCATAATTTTTCCAACTTAAATGTGAATATATATGATTTCGCAATTCTACCATTCATGGCAATAAATAACAGGTATATCTATTCTAGATAACCACATATATATACAAGACAGTATAAAATATATTCATGATATATATCTAATCATGCAGTAGATTTGATGATAAACTAAATCAATTCAGAATTATCAATCACACAAATTATATCATACCAAATCAAATCAAATCAAATCAAACAATTAACTGCCATATGGTATATTTATATCTATGGTAATATCAAAAGATATGCTGATTATGCTAAGAAGATATCAATCACTTATCTACAGTTTATTACCATATAAGTAATTCTATACATGGTAGTTTTAACATGCAAGCAACTAATATATTTTTAATTACCAATTAATTCTATATATGGTAATTTTTAACATGCAAAGTGGTTAAATATACATGGAAACATATCAATTTATTCAATTAACATGCAATTTTTATTCACTTGTATTTTTAATAAATATATATATGCATGTGGGTGAATATTTAGACCGAATATTGACTTTTATAACACATATATACTGTTTTTATACATGTAATATACTACAGGGACTATCCGTGTAATTTCGGCAAACTATATATCTATTTACAGCATTATTACTGCTTCAGTCCATAATTTCAGACAAGTTTCAGTTTAGTCCTTGAGTAATTTCCAGAATAGTTTACAGCTTTCAGATAATTATAAATCAGTACATACGTTTCAGTTTGTTGCAGATTTAATCCGACAGATTAATACATGTTTTACAATTACATGATTTGGGTTATTTTGTATGATATTATCAACAAATATGATTTTATAATCAACAATACGTGTGTTACGATCATATATAGTTATCCATACAAGTAACAAACTCTAATACACATGGATTATATACTACGGGATATTTATCATGTTTTAGTTATTTATAAAATAATACGTGTGATCACATATATGGAATAAATTAAGTTTTGAATTCGGTACCTTACGCACGGTATGTTGATGAAGGTCGATATAGCAAAACCCTAAAAACCCGGATAAACCTCAAGGTTTATAAATACCCAATATCCATCCGTTTACCAAAAATCTCCAATATCCGTGAGCGTATATCCTATTCTTCGCGAGCAAAGTGTCGATAACGTGTTGTGTGACATATTAGCTCGTTATAGATATATATATATATATATATATATATATATATAGATAGATAGAGAGAGAGAGAGAGATATGTATAGATATAGAGAGAGGTATGAGAGACAACAGACGAAGTGTTTATTCATTAATACAAGTGTATATAGAGATACATCAAAAGACCCTGACCCTCTTTATATAATAGAGGATAGAGTTACATAGGCTAGGAAAGACCAAGATAAGCCCAATAATATCCTACAACAGTATTTATCTTTTTCAAAATTAATATAAAAGGAATTAAAATAAACATACCATATACTTATTATATTAACAAAAATATAAACTAAATCTATTATATTAACAAAAACATATCATCAAAAGTTAAATTACCAAAAATATACATTCAATTAATAATTAATAAAAAATAAAAAATGTCATTAATTACTCCTATCTCTCTCCCCTCTCTCTCCTCATCTCACTCTTTCTCTCTCTACTCATTCTTGTCGCTCTCTCTGATTTTTCCTCATTGCTCTCTCTTTCTTATCTCTCTCCCCGATCTCTATTTTCGGTGGAGATTGAAACGGAGGCATCCGTCAGAGTGGACAGCGAGCGTATAAAGCGAGATCGAAGACTTGAAATTGATGCGACGGAGATGCGGTCGTCGAATAAGAGACCAACGACGGTGACGTGAAAGTTCGAGATCGGATGACGGATAGTGGTTGAATTTGTTAACTAGTGCATAAATTGAAAAATAAGTGTATGAATTCCTTGAATTAAGAGTATGGACTTGAAAATTATGAATATGAATTATGTAAATAATTATATGAATTATGTAAATTGTGGTATGAACTTTACGAATTAGGGTATGAACTTTTGAAAGAAATGTATGAAAATATATAAATTATCAAACTTTTGTAATAAAGGTATAAAATATACATATTAAAATATGAACTATTGGTTATGTTTTTGTTAATTAGAAATTTTTTAGGTATGTTTTTGTTAATTTAGTTTCAAAAACAATATAATTTGTTAATATAATAGCAAAGACATTTTATTTTATTTTAATAGAAACAAGGATGTGCGACTGCCCATCCCTTGCCTTCACTAAGGTTCACCCTTGCTCACTTCCTGAATCGGGTTAAATTTTGGTCATTAAGCATGGTAATACTTGCACAGTTATACTACTTTCTTGTTATCGAATTTCAGCCAAAGTTAAAGAATGATTCCAGATTAAGAAAGCAAAATTTTATTATATCCTGAATAAAATTGGGATACTGAGGAGTACCGAGTCCAAATCTTCTATTTCATTTATCTATCTACTTCCGTGTCTCTATGCTTATTTTATCCAAATTTTTTTAAAAAAAAACTTGAAAAAAATTATACAATTACTATAATACATGTATCAATACATTCCAATAATTATTTTTAAAAGAAAATCTGCACAAAATTTATTTTGAAATAAATATATAAACTATTGTAAATTAAACATTGAAATTAAAAAAATTGTCTAAAATAATATTATGTTCAAATGTTTTAAATTTTGAATACAATATAATATAAAAGTTTATAAAGTTGTGATATAAGTTGTGAAAATTTAAAACTTAAATAAAAATAAACAACGAATACGAAAATAAAGAAATAGAAAATAGGGGTGGAAGATTAACAATTACGAGTAATAGACTCTTATTGGTACAGGAGGAGTAGTCAAACCCCTCTTTTAGTTACCAATTGATACTATGCATTTTAATCCTATACCTCACACAAAAATAAACAACAAAACAAAAAATACACTAGATCTATTACCATTAATTGGATCATTGTCTATACAATATCTCCGCTCTGTAAAATGGCCTAGCAAGTATTAATATTCAAAATGTAGTGATTCCAACCGATAAACCCTAGGAAAAAACATTGTTAAACCCTTGTATTGACTACAATTAAATAAAAATATAATATTAAAATATTTCAACCAATAAAATCATAAGAAAATATTGAGAAAAACCCTTATGTGGCCTATCGTTATATAAAAAAAATATAATATTAAATATCATAATAATAAAACTCTAAGAAAATATTGAGAAAACCCTTATCTGGCCTACCATTAAATGAAAATAAAATTATAATATTAAAATATCTCAACCAATAAGACCCTAAAAAAATATTAGGCTACCCGCTTGTGCCGTTCTTTGTAATTTTATACTCTTTTTCAATTTTATTGAACTGCTTTTATTAAAGCAGCGGTGAAGTAATTAATTGGTATAGGTAATGTTATATATGGATCATTAACTTTTCCAATAATTTAGTCGTAAGATCCTTTCTTTTATTGTCTGTTGGATCATTTGGTTAAATATCCAATAAGAGTACGAATACTCTCTTTTGAAAAAGGAGTCTGAGCCCCCATTCTGAGAAAATTGAATGTTTCATAACTTAATCAAAGATACAGCATATATATCCTGAGAAACACAACCAAATTAACTCCATTATTTGGTGGCAACAAAATAATCGCAAACTACAAGGCTTAAAGTAACAATTATAATGCTACTGCCTCATATATAGAGTGATTGATAATTGAATTAAAGGTAACAATTATAAGTTTCTTAAATAAATATGCTACCATATTTTGTCCTCTAGCTCCGATAGTTAATTACTATTTCCATGCATTAATGAAAACAATTATTGGTAGGATATAAGTAGAGCGGACCGTTCATGAACATGTTCGTGTTCGACTTCTTAAATACTCGGTTCGTGTTCGTTCATTTACTAACGAGTCGAGCCGAGCCGAGCCTGAACATAATATTAAGGATCGTGAACATGTTCGGCTCGTTTGAAAGTTCGTTTAATTATTTTTAATATATTTTTTTTCATATATATTACTGTTTTTATATATGTAAACTTTATATCCTCTTTAATAAGATTTAAAAAAGCAAAAACAAAATGCGTAAATTTTGTCTAATATAATGTTGATGGTCAATAAATACTCTTCAATTTAAGTAATAAATTTATTTTTTAAACTAAATCTAATTAAAACTAAAATCACAATAACTAAATTTATTATTCCTTATCTTAACACTTATTTTAGTTAAGTAAAAAATATTTTTTTATATAAAACGATATTAAATTTGTCAAAAAACGTGTTGAGAAAACACTTATTAACATACTCGTGAACAACTCGTCTGTAAACGAGTCGAGTTTGAATAAAATTTTAAAGTTTGTTTAAAAAACGAGTCGAGATTGAACAAAACAAGCTCGACTCAAGGTTATTTATTGTATATATAAAAGGGGTAACTAGTACCAATACTTTATTCGAACTTCCAAGTTTCCAACTACAGTGTACTATGCTTAATTTGTGAAAGTACATTCTAACTAACTCCCACCAACTTTTAATATTGAAAATATATCACATAGTTATGGGATTTAAAGAAAGAACGGCACATGTTCTACAGGCTATAGACGAATCCAAAAAACAAAATATAGAAAGATTTTTGTAAATACAATGTCGAGTATAAACCACTAATTACGTTCATCACTCATGCTTTCAAATTATTTATTTGTTCGTTTATTTTATGAGTTTAATCAGATGATTTCATTGTTTTATACAAAGAAAACAGTACAAAATATTAATGCTACATTAGTTAATTACTAACTCTTTTCTTCTTATAAGCTGTAATTTGTAACTGGTAATAATTGGCTAAGAAACTTTATAACTAAATTTCTCATTTTTGGTCCAAAAGTTCAATAACTGGATTTCTCATTTGTTTCCAACAAGCCAACTTTTTTCCAAAAAATTTGCAGGAAACAAACGCACGTGTCCCATGCTACACATGCCTGCCTAATAAATTTAAACAGTCATAGAGGTAGAAATTGTTTATGTTAAAAAAAATTCTTATCATAAAATTATTTAAGTGATATATATATATATATATATACACACTATAATACTCATAGTAGTAAAACTTTAGTTAACAAAAATTGTAATTTTAATTAAAATGAAAAGAGTATATCGTCTCTTAAGTCTTATATGTCACTATTTAATTCAGTTGGAGTTAAAAAGGATCCATTTTTGCAGCATTAGTAATTTTAATGCATCTGAATTAAATTTAGGAGAATTTCATATAAGTATCTCTTATCAACTTATATTCCTTCTATATATATTAATAATTTCATATTCTTTATAGGTACCACTTTTTAATTATTTAGTTTAATTTAGTGGAAAGTACATATAATTAAGTCAAAAGTGCATATAGTCTAGTCGAAAATGAATATAGTACAGTCGAAAGTGCATTAGTTATGTTAAAAATGCATCTGATTCAACTAAAAGTGCATCTGGTTCAACTAAAAGTGCATCTGGTTCAGCTGAAAGTGCATATGGTTCAGCTAAAAGTGCATCTGGTTCACCTGAAAGTGCATATAGTTCAGACAAAAGTGCATCCAGTTCAATAAAAGTGCATATCGTTCTATAAAACCTGCATCTGGTTCAACTAAAAGTGCATCTGGTTCAACTAAAAGTGCATCTGATTCAGTTGAAAGTGCATATAGTTCAGCTAAAAGTGCATCTGGTTCAGTCGAAAGTGCATCTAGTACAGTCGAAAGTGCATAAAGTTTAATAAAAGAGATTTTTTTTCAGATTTTTTTTTTTATAATTTTGTGGTTTTTTTTGATTTTTTAATAATTTTTTGTGATTTTTTTCATTTTTTATAAATTTTTTATTTTTGTAATTTTTTTTGTAATTTTTAAATTTTTTTTTTTTTTTTGATTTTTTGTGATTTTGTGATTTTTTATGATTTTTTTGTTATTTTTTTATTTTCTTTGTGATTTTTTTTATTTTTTTTTCATTTTTTGTGATTTTTTTTTATAAAAATACATTTTTTTTAAATTTTTATAATTTTTTGTGATTTTTTTTCATTTTTTTTGAGATTTTTTGCATTTTATATAATTTTATGTGTTTTTTTCCCATTTTTTGTGAAATATGTGTATGACATTTTGATAAATAAAGTAAATAATTAAAAAATGATACCTATAAAGAATATGAACTTAGTAGCTATGAGTAATATAAGTTCAAAAGTTATAACTATTCTCTATAAAAAGGCATTATTTGTTAAATTTATCTACGTCTATTGATTTAGATCTAATGATTTGTAAAGAAAAGCAACTACATGCTCCAAAACATCAAAAGACTCACCAAACATCAAAAATCTCACTCTAAATTTTTTCTTTTATTTTTCATGGCTACTTTAAATCAATATATAAAAAAACAAAATTTCAGTTACACAATTTAGAATTTAAAATGCAAGATTTCAACTTACTAATTAAACCTCAAGATAAGAAAAAAATGAAATTCCCCTCCTCATAAAATCCCAACAGTATCGGTAAAACTAACTAAGTTATAGATTTTTACTTCAATTGTTTTCTAATCTTTTCTTTGGATCGAAAATTATATATAGGCTAAAGCCATGATTGAATATTAAAAGGGGAAGGAGAAAAATATGATGGGGAATGGGGTTTTAAAGGTATGATTATGTGTTTGAGTGTATATAAATTATGTTTATTGTAAACAGTTGAATCAATAGGAATAAAGTTAACGCATGTGCATTAAAATTCCTAACGCAGCAGAAATGCATCCGAGTTGAGTTAAAGGCTTCAAATGTCATGATCGATGAGTAGGGATGACAATTGGATCTGTTCATTGAAAACCCGACTCGATCCGATCTATGTACAAAGTTGCACTTTTCATCTATTTGACCAGATCCGACCTATTTGATCCGCTTTTTATAACACTTTTTTTTTTCCTTTGAAAAACAAAGCTCATATATGTTAAGATTTGAAGGAGAATTTGTTAAAAACTCATATGGTAAAGTAAAAAATCATTTGATTTAGAAAAATAATATATAAATACCGATATTGCATTAAATAACCTTTCATAATAATTTAATGATTTAAATTTTACAATCTTGTTTTTGACATTTGCATGTTTATTGAATTAATTTGTACTCATTAAGTTCGCCAATTAAAACATTTTTATATGTAAAAATAATTATGATAATATATTAGTTATTAATTAACACGTTAACATTTAGCATAAATATCATTAATTATTGTATACGATATTTATTTAAGAAACAACTGAAATGTATGTGTATGTATTAGTATACCAATAGAAGAAAAAGAGAAATTAATGTATAAGAGAGGGAATGGAGATAGTATTAAATTATGTAAATTTGTTATTTTATCCAATTTGACCCGATACGATCCAAATAATGTTGCATTTTTACCCGACTCGTGACAGATCGGGTCGGATCAAAACCCGAAAAATTAACATGACCTGCTCACGAGTCTTAATAACTCACTACTGCAATCTGCATCGTTAGTTTCATACGTCAGAATAATTGTCCACATTGCATTAATCACTCTGATATTTAGTACTGTTGTGGTTGAATAAATTAAGTGTACTTTTGTATAGTTTTTACTTAAAAACACTAAAATACAGAAAAATCTAGTACATACTAGCTATTACTAAATTTATGTTCTAACGGAGTAGTACTATTTAACAATATTATTAACAAGTACTACCAACTGTATGTTTTTCGTTAATAGATTTCCCTCCGATACTTGTTTATAACTTGACCAAACAATTAAACCTAAAAACCTAGCTATGACAATAAATAAGTATATTTTTATACTACCCTCAGATGAAGTCAATATTTTTAAAATAAAAAGAAAATGGTTAAATTAACGAGAAAGTACATACCTGCAAGAACACTAATGGTGAGAACCCTAACTCAGGCCCAAGCACTTGTTCCTTCATAAGCTGGTCATCAACCGTACGGTCATTTAACCCAAGCCACTCATCAACACTCTTATTACATTTAGCCTCGATAATCCTCACCCCTCCATCGTTACACTTAATAAAAGGGAGCCCGTTTTCTGACCGTCTGATTCTTCCCGAGACAGGGTAATACAGATCAAGCCACTCGAACATGGGCACCTTGAGCGCATATATATCCAATCCTTGTGCCGCGTCGCAATTAAAAAAATACAAGGCTTTAATGTAGTGCAGCTTCATGGCAAGGTCTATGTTTGTGAGGTCACGGACCTCGGCCTCACTTCTGGCTCTAGAAGTGGTGACGGACGAGAACTTGTGGTCGAACACGAGGTTTTCAAGGCATGATGACACCATTTTTTAGAGAGAGATGAGAGGGATGGTATGTTTGTGAGAGTGAGGTTATATGAAAGGGTGCAGTTCCTATATATATGTGGCCAACTCCTTAATTAGGAGTTTAGGAGTAAGTATGAGATTGAATGTTTTTAAAAAAAGTTATGTTAGAAAACATGATTAGTGTATCATTTCAAGTAGTTGCAAGTCCCAATCTGTCTTCGTTTCATCAAATTTATTTCTGGTTGCATTGTTTTAATCGACACTATGATAGTCACCATCAGGAACGAAGTAGGTAGGCAGTAGCGATAGTTCTGCAGCACCATTTTGGAATTTGTTTTTGAAAAAATAAAAATTTCCTTAAGAGTATTGATATAATCACTAAAAACATTAACCAAAAACTTTACCGGTTAACGTGTCGTAGTGAACCAATTCTACATTAAATAAAAATATGATTTCAATATCAAAACAAAAATTATTGATACACTTAATCCGCCATATTAACGGGTAAAGTTTTTGGATAAGTTTTTTGGGTAGTTATATCATTTCTCTTTTTTCTATGTGTTTTGATCAAAACATTTAAATTTTAGTATTTAAACTCTCATTTCGTAAAAAAAAACTTCATATAAGTTTTTTTTTATATATATAAAATCTGTCCCATTTCACAATTCTAGTCAAGTCACAACCGTCAACGTACTTAAAAAACCTCAAAAGAGGTTGGCCTAATAGACAAATGATTAAATCCACATGCTAGTTTATATGAAGGGGGATTGTAAACTCAAGAATAAACATGTGACTCTAATCAGTTTTATCTGCCAATGGGATTGATTGTGAACTCACGAATATACTACGTTAAGGGATTGATTTGGTCTATATATATAGGAGTATGTTCTTGAGTTCACACTCGTTATTACGGTCATTTTAGAAATGTTAGAAGGAAGACAACACTATGATATTGAATTTTTCACTAATTCAAAATTCATCTGTGAACTTACTTTCCAGAATTATTAAAAGGTACTACTAAGAAGACCTAATGTATTGTACATATTTAAATTTATAGGATAGTGGGACTTCTTTCACCTGTAGAGAGTTTTCGTAAACGCCGACCCTGCTCGGAGGGGTAACACACTATTTTGTTGTATATATTTTTTTAATATGCGATGGTCGTAGTAGGGGCGACCTACTGGTCAAATTAATCTTACGTACCTCTCGACACAAACCAATTGAGACGTAAAAAAATTTATTTTTATAACACAAAACGACTCGTTTTTATCGAAAATATAAAAAATAAAATTATATCAGTTAAACAACGGCGCGACGCCACTTTGTAAGTAGATATCATTTTTGTTGATTGTTTTGCATTGTAGTATGTTACAAATGAGTATGTTTTGTTGTTTCCTTTTTTTTTTTTGTATGTTTTTTTTTTATTGCTATAAATGAAAAAAAATAAAGTTCCAAAAAAAAAATCGCAATTGAGATGCTAATTACTCTAGAGCCTCCCATCAGAGCATTCTCAACTGTCTGTCTTATGTCCTATGTAGCTAGATCAGGACAATTGAGAAAAAAAAAAACAATGCCCAACAGTTGACTAATATAGACGTGTGTTATTTTTCTTAACTATTTTTGATAGGTTTATTGGCCATGTATTCAATTATTTTAATATTTCTTTATAAAAGCAAAAGCTGGGTCCGCTGTATTTCATCCTTCATTGAAATTTAAT
This sequence comes from Primula veris, assembly GCA_963682055.1. Classification (NCBI taxonomy): domain Eukaryota; kingdom Viridiplantae; phylum Streptophyta; class Magnoliopsida; order Ericales; family Primulaceae; genus Primula; species Primula veris. The sequence continues at coordinate 20,591,036 of OY821743.1, read as the reverse complement.
AACTAAAAAGAGTAATAAATATTTAAATAATATTATTTTACTTTGTTGTATAGAGAGTTGGTATAAACTATTGGGAAATTTTTTTACATACAACTTAATGAGATATAAAGTTAAGTTTGTATAGAATTTATAGACCAACAGTTGGGAATTCTATTAAGGGATTGATTAGGTCTAGTATAGAGGAGCATGTTCTTGAGTTCACAATCGTTATCAAGACACACTATGATGATTGAATTTTCACTAATTCAAAATTTTATCTGCGAACTTAATAATTTTCTAGTATTATTTTTTTGGTCATTTAACTTTCTAGTATCAAAAACTATTAATAGTAGAACTAATGTATCACATGAAACTATTACTGGTTGATATACTGTATCACATGTTTAGATTTATGGGACCAAGCCCAATACTTGGGGGATTATGGGTTTTTTTTTAGTGATGATATTTTAGGTCTGACGATCCGGATAAAACAAAAACAATCATAATATATATTGAAGGACTTATGAATATATGTATAATTTGACTAAAATGTCCGATGTAGACATATACCGTCCAATGTCCTTGGGTCCGCCCCAATTGATATAAGATATGTATAATTTGACTAAAATGTCACCGGATAAAATAATGTCTTGTTTATATTGAATAAAACAACCAAAATAAAATAAAATTGCTTGTAGTTTTAAATAATGTATTGAATCAGAACTAGCTTATCAAAAATTACATTTGTATTGAAAGTAACTAACACGGAATCTCGCATACTAACCCTAAACCAACAAAAGGTTGAAGCTTTAAATAAAAATTAAACACTTAAAAGAATAATCAAAAGTGAATTTCCAATTATACAACAAGTCAGACCATGAGTTAATTGAACCTGGAGAGAGAGTCAAGTAGGCTGGATAAATACTACAAAATAATGTTTGATTTAGTGAGAGTCAAAATCCGTCACAAGTCTGTCACTAATTTACAATTCTGTCACAAATTGACTAAACTGTCACAAAACCGTTGCTAATAAGCTCGTAACAAAAAATATCGTCACTTATACCGTCGCTATTTGAGTATTTTTTTTATAGTGAAATGAGGTGCCAAAAAAGAAAGTGAAAATAAAAAAAGTTGTATTATTATTTTAATTATAAGGAAAGTTTATTCCCTCCTTGTAGGTAGAAGTGATCAAACTTCCATAAAACAGAGAAAATATACCATTCATATAAATTGATACATTGATACGGATGCTCTAATAATTTAGTGCAACTGACTAACTTGTATTGACAATTTTTACTGTTAAACCTTTAAGTTTCAGGTTATATATCTACATCAGCATAATAGGGGAGACATTTTGGTGATTGTGAGGCTGTAGAAGAAGTAATGGTGGGTTTAGTTTTAAACGATGAAAATGAGATGAATGATATATATATAGTAGGAACTTATTTAATGCATGTATGTCAAAACAAAACCAAAATTACGGGGCAATGATAATTTCATAACTTGTACATTTCCAACCATACTACACACGTCATTTTTTATCATCAAATTTTTAATCTCAAAACCTTACCCACCGATGTGGCGGATTTGATGAATAATCATTTTTATTGTGATTTTAAAAATTAATTTTCACTTAATACATGATTGTTACACACAATCCGTCACATCAACATGTAAAAACTTAGTGCTAGCAATACTCTTAGTTTTACGTGAAGGCCGTATGGATCAAAACAAAGTTACACTAAACATATCAAATGTTAATGACTTCGTTTTAATTTCATCCCAACCCCTATTAGTGTGGTCATGAGTGACTCAATTGTAAACGTATCAGTATTCTCAAAACACTTACGATTTATAAGGATGCTCTCGGTTGAATAATTAATGCCATTCAGTAGGCAATTTTATGGAGTTTAATAAGGTTTAATGTAATTAAATTTGTTCCTAATTCCGATTTACTGTACTCAACTTTAAGTTTTTCTGATTAATGTAATTAAATTTGCTGCAAATCTGATTTAATGTGCTGATTTTCAAGTTTTCCTAATTAATGTTATTAAATTTGTTTCAATTCCGATTGAGTGTGCTAAACTTTAAGTTTTCCTAATATTGGTTATTGGTTATTATACATTTAAATTGAAACGAAATGGTATTAAATTGGGAATAAAGAAAAATCCAATACATTAATTAGGAAAATTTAGAGATAAGTACACTAAATCAGAATTAGAACAAATTTAATTACATTAATTAATAAAACATAGAGTTCAATAAACTAAATAAGAATTGGAACAAAATTAATTATATTAAATCTTGTTAAACTCCAATTTTGTGTAATGAACTAAGCATGTTTTCTGGGTTTGGCATAAAAATTTATGTCGTTTTGATACACAACTTAGTAGAAAAATGTGATAATATCACATTGTATATACATATATCGTTACTATATATATATATATATATATATATATATACTAGTAAAAATTATATACGCATTACGTGTGAAACGCGTAATGACATAAATCTCGTGATATATTTGATTTTGAACATAATATTCAGATTTGGTATCATTTATTGTAGTTATGTAGATTAAAACGAATTGTTAATTAATATACGCTACATTTGTAATTAGAAAAATATAATGAGAATAAATTGTTAATTAATTAGATTAGCTATATTAGTAATTATTAAAACATAATGAGAGTATTTTTTGAAAAATTGGACAGACTAATTTTTCATGGGTTGGTTTATTATAATAGAATGATATATATTTTGCGTATTGATCTGCATCTAGGAAAATATAATGAGAACAAATTGTTAATTAATTAGATTAAGTATATTAGTAATTATTAAAACATATTGAGAGTATTTTTAGAAAAATTAGACAAAAATTGGGCAGACTCATTTTTTCTGGATTGATTTATTATAATAGAATGATATATATTTTACGTATTGATATGCATGTATATATATACTCATTTTGCGGATTGATCTGCATGTAGATCATTCCAAAATATTGCGGCATTGAGCGAAAACTTGAAGATTTCTGTATCTTTTATATCATTGACCACTTATCTAAGATAGGAAATTAAAGTTGCAACTTTCACTTTCAAGGAAAAAAAAACCTTTACGAACTTGATTCATCTTTGTTTTTTTACATCAGCCAATTAATTCAAAGGCAAGTGTGTAAAATCTAACATTCACAGGGCATAGAATCATTTTTCTGGCTTATGCTCTACCTAATTACCTCTAAATAATAAACTTCCGCATTCATTCCTAATGTAAGTTCAAAATCAGTTTTATCCATATATACAGAAGTACATTTATACATACTTTGCCGATTAGTGGGGCTAAAGATATGATCAAGACTAATAACAAGAAAAATTAAATATAATGTTAGGTAGAAGTTAGGCCTGTATTTAAAGCCCGTCGTAACTTATTGGCTGTTGGGGTACAGGTATAACAGAAAATTGACATATAGCTTGTTAAATAATTATATCTGCATTTTTTTAAGCCCAACCGGTTACGAATTCATTCACTTTAAATTTATATTATTCTCAGGAAGGCTTATAGCAAAAGCTTTTTTAGCTGACTGAAATTTTGAAAAAGAAAAAAGAACTCTTAGTGAAGTGTGGGACGAAACAACTAATAAGCCGGTACACTGCAAGTGAACTAGTTTGTCGAAAACAAACTCGTGCTTGAATCCTAAAGAGCTTGATTCATGTTCATTTATTTGTAAACTAAACAAGCTTAAACAAAAAGATGGTGCTCCTTTAACAGACGAGCCGATCTTGAGTAAGACTTGTTCGTCTCGCTAAGGTCTCAACTCGTGTTTGTGTGTATATAAATAGTAATATGTTTGTACTTTATAATGATGTAAGCAACAAACTATACATGTGATATTAATATATTTATTTAGTGACAAATTGCAAACGAAGTGTTTATTTTTGTCGAAAGTTTTGATTTGAGCAAACTGAAACGAGCTCTAAAGCTCGAACTTGACTTTTAAAGAGTTCACGAGCTCAACAACCCCGACTCTTGACAAATTTGTATTTTTATAAACTGAGCACGTACATGAATCACAGGACTCGTCACGACCACCAGCTGAGTCCGAGCAAGCCTACAGGAAATACTTGCTCCTTCAGCTTACCAAAACTGGTTTAAAAATAATATGGTGCTAACATGAAGATCAATAGAGAATTAAGATAGTAACAATATGGTGTTACAGCACCTCTCATGATCCTAAAAAAATCGTTTGTCGCAGTGAATTTTCAGATGATATGCTCAAATCGGTAATTCGGCACCTTACAAAAAAAAAAATGATTGGCCATTTAAAAATATCCACAACACCCCTGTTTACTATTCCCGATTCTGCTAAAATCAACATGTTCATCACATCTTCGTAGTCCCTACCTCTTTCTACTGCCAGGGACTATCAACAATATTTTCGATTTGAGCTTTCCGATAAGTATAACTGAATCTAAATAAAATATGTTGCCTAAGTCGAAGTGCAGACTGTGAAAGCTATCATAATAGTATAATACTGATTACTGATGGATTCAATAGTTCAGAGTATGCAATCCACGAACTTTTGAATAACTGCAGAAACTATGGAGCACCACCTAGAAATCTTTTAGAAAAATTGTATAAAAAACGAACATTTAAAATTATAAGTAGAAGACACCAACAAATGAAGTTTTGCAAACACTGCAAGGAAGCTCGAAAGCAAAACCCGACTGTATTAAGAACTTTCAGAAAAAATAGAAAGCATATGCAGAGATAAAGAAAAATATTTTGTATCGTTAACATTTTCCGAAATCATGCTAAACAGCTATATATATAATATAAAGGCTAAACTATAATAAAATTACTCCACAAAGCGAATGTCTAGTAGGTAAAATAATTTCACCTTGAATTAGATGGAGTCCTCTTTTATGAAAATCCACATCAATTTACGAAATATCAAAAGAGTCACGCCAAACACCTCCAACCCAGCCACAAACTCAATAATTTTTGAAAAACTGCAGAACAATCTAAAATTTTGAGCAATATTATTCTGTTCGGTTCGTTAACGGCTGGTGCCCGTTTGATTAAATATATATAAATGTGTGTGCATATAAATTCCACAAAATATTCTCCATATATATGGAAACTTATTTTTTACGAGCCTCTGGCCGAATTAAACGAGCCTGGCTCAGATCACTAGAGTTTAACGAGCCAAATGATGATGAGCTCGGGCTTTTCAAATAAGTCACAAGCCGAGTTCAAGCTTGTTTCTTTAGGCTTGTGACGAGCCCGAGCTCAGCGTGATTAAGCACCTTTGAGCAAACGAGCCCAACAGAGCTCGGCTCGGCTCATTCGCAGCCTTTACCAAATATAGAAAATCAAGATTATTAAAAGTATGGTTACATACTGTCAACATTTTCCAAGTCTATAACCATTTGTTTAAAAGATATCGAGAAAGAAATGAAGCAAACTAATGATACATAACTCCACAAGGCGAAGTTCCAAAAGTAAAAAGTTATTTCCGCTTCAATTGGATGAAGTTAGTAATATGGAATACCTCGATCACAGTACAGAAAATTATAACTTTGCATCACATTATGATGAAGAAAAAGAGTCTCTCCAAACGACTACAAACTCAACCGTTGGATCCCCTCTTGAGCCACGACAGATTTTGGGTCGACACGACCCGCTTCCTCGAATGCCTTCTTAGCTTTTTCAGCCAACCCTTTCTTCTCATAGCACCCACCGAGAACACAATAGGCTCTCGCGTTATCCCCCCTTAGCTTCACCGACTCGATCAGATCATCTATGGCTGAGTCGATCCGCTCAGGCTGTGTCTGACTCAGCCCGATTTTCACTTCGGCTCGTTTTAGTAACGCGTCTCCTCTCTCTTCCTCGGAGAGTGATTTGACTGCCATTGGGCTTAATGCAGCTTCAAGTGAGGTGAGTGCAGATGCACGGAATCCCTGCAGTAGTATACTAATTAAAAAATAAAACTGAAATGAAACGGGTACAAATGTGCTGATGTATGATCACTCAATCAGTAAAGAAAGACAAAAATGAGCAAGTAAGCAACAGAATTGAAAGCAAAATCAGAAAATAAGAACTTGTACACAGAACAAAACCAAGCCCAGAAAACTGAACTCCTCAGTATATTTATTTATCAATCAAAGTCTGGTAAACAACATCATACTCCTATACATATGCTACGAAGAAACTTAGTGTATCTCCTTTTACACGAAGAAACTTAGAGTATCTCCTTTTACACGAAGAAACTTAGTGTATCTCCTTTTACTGAACTTTTTGTTTTCCAATAAACTGTTCCAAACCCAATTCATGCATCCAAATCCCAATTCATTTTTCTAGAAGAATAATATAAAGACTATACAGTAAATTTTAAATAACTAAATAAAAAAGCTCTTAAAATCCTTCGGTCTTATCTGCATCATGATCTGTGACCGGTTTGATTGAGTTTCTGTTTGAGCTGAAATTACTCCCATTATCGAATGGATAAAAAACTAACTGAACAGACCCTTACTAACTGAACGTTGAAAACTCGAGTGAGTTGTGGACTTTTGATTCAAACTAAAACTATACCTACTACAGAATTGAAAAACAAAACTAACTGAACTTGCTGCGTTTTTAAGTTTAAATATTGAAATAAGAAAATTTGTAAAATTCCCTGCAGCTTCAGGTAGGACTAGATGATAATAACTTAAAAACGTACATAAAGCTTATACGAAACTGAAGGTGACTAGTTTGATTCAGGTCCAAGCTAGAATTACACCGAGTACCAAACCATATAGATCTAATTGAACAGAACCTCAAATTGAAATGACAAATGAGCATCATTTACACTTAGAACTAATGAAGAACAGATAAATAGAACTAACAAGGGAACAAAACATAAAAAGAAGCGAACCAAAGATGTATGGTTTGATTAGTTTAGTATTTTTCGAGTACCAGAGACACAAAAGCTGAATAGAAAACTTAACAAGACACAAAATGAATCCAACAAAACAACAACCATATCACTAGTTGCAAAACTAAAAAAAGAAAAGGTCCACATTTCATGTTTCCGTTTCGATTCCCGCTTCTGTTTTCCTTCCATACAACTATGGCATGTCTCCACCTAGTTACCTACACCTTTCTAATAAAACCAAATTTCCATTTCCACAGTTCAACTAATATCTCCCATCTATAACAAATTCGTCACATATAAACAAGGTATTCAACCTTTGTAAGGTTGCAATATAAACAAGCAATTCAACCTATTCATTTTTTCCTGTTTACTTACCTTCCAATTTTCCACAGTAAACTCAACTAATACCTCCCACCAACAACAAACCGGTCACATGTAACCCCGACTTGCTCCGATTCCGACAGTCTCTTCCTGGTTACTTAAACCTTTCTAATAAAATCAAGTTTCCACAATAAATTCAACTAATATCTCCCATCTACAACAAACCGGTCACATGTAACCCCGACTTGCTCCGATTACTACAGTCTCTACCTAGTTACCTAAAACTTTCTAATGAAATCAAGTTTCCACAATAAATTCAACTAATATCTCCCATCTACAACAAACCGGTCACATGTAACCCTGACTTGCTCCGATTCCGACAGTCTCTACCTAGTTACCTAAACCTTTCTAATAAAATCAAGTTTCCACAATAAATTCAACTAATATCTCCCATCTACAACAAACCGGTCACATGTAGCCCGACTTGCTCCGATTCCGACTGTCTCCACCTAGTTACCTAAACCTTTCTAATAAAATCAAGTTTCCACAATAAATTCAACTAATATCTCCCATCTACAACAAACCGGTCACATGTAACCCCACCTTGCTCCGATTCCGACAATCTCTACCTAGTTACCTAAACCTTTCTAATAAAATCAAGTTCCCACAATAAATTCAACTAATATCTCCCATCTACAACAAACCGGTCACATGTAACCCCGACTTGCTCCGATTCCGACTGTCTCCACCTAGTTACCTAAACCTTTCTAATAAAATCAAGTTTCCACAATAAATTCAACTAATATCTCCCATCTACAACAAACCGGTCACATGTAACCCCGACTTACTCCGATTCCGACGGTCTCTGCTTAGTTACTTAAACCTTTCTAATAAAATCAAGTTTCCACAATAAATTCAACTAATTTCTCCCATCTACAACAAACCGGTCACATGTAATCCCGACTTGCTCCGATTCCGACAGTCTCTACCTAGTTACCTAAAACTTTCTAATGAAATCAAGTTTCCACAATAAATTCAACTAATATCTCCCATCTACAACAAATCGGTCACATGTAACCCCGCCTTGCTCCGATTCCGACAGTCTCTACCTAGTTACTTAAACCTTTCTAATAAAATCAAGTTTCCACAATAAATTCAACTAATTTCTCCCATCTACAACAAACCGGTCACATGTAATCCCGACTTGCTCCGATTCCGACAGTCTCTACCTGGGTTTATGAGATTAGTAAAAGGGGGCGACCCTGGGACTGTTTCTTCCCTCTTTATCTCTAATATATTTATCTGTTTCTCATCTAAATTCCCCTAAACCCTACAGGTTTTATCACTAACATCTCCCCTCTACGACAAAATGGTCACACACGAAACAAGCAACTCAGCCAGTGTACCTGCAAGTCAAGTGCGAGTGCTTTCAAGATATGCCCAGCAGCATCCGACGGAACCAACCCAACAGCCTTATCCGCCTCCTCCGCAGCCAAACCCGCCAGCTTCTTAGCTTCATCCACCTCCTTCGCAGTTCGAGCCTGGGCAAGAAGCTGGGCCCCGCGCACGAAGTGGCGCTTGGCTTGAGTCGAGTTACGGTTTTTGTAAGCCAATAGCTTGGTGTATGTGTTCTGAGGGATATTGTGCATCCATAGGTACATGAAACCGGATATCAAGAAGAAAGTTACTTGGAGAAGTATGTCTTTCCACATTTTTTGGGGATTTTTTGTATTGGGTTTTGGTTTTGGAAATTTGTGTGTTTGGGAGATGGGTTTTATTTATTTTCGATGTGATTAAGGGGAGTTAGATATGTGTAGGCGATGGATGATAATTGATGATGTTGCTGTACATATTTGATATTTATGTACTGTGTATGTATGTGAGGAGTGGCACCATACTTCCCATTTGGGGGAGTTACTCTCCCGCCGTTTTCACGGTTAGTAGTGATTTTCGTTACGTTTTGTTTTATTTCAAAACAGTCTGTTCAGAAAAATCATAAACAGTTAAAGATACATTTTTTTTTTTTGGCATTATTGCCAAATAAACATTTAAAAAAAATATATATATACATGTTAGAATTTTACAATTTTTTTTGAACAAACAATTTCGAAATAAAACAATAATAAAAAAAAACGTAACTGAAAAATCATTCTGAATTGTGAGAACGGAGGGGGTTGTGATAGCTCCCTCAAATGGGGAGTCTTGTGCCACTCCTTCGAATATAATATAATTGTATGGACTCTCGGCCGCCTTGGTTTTAGTGGTCCCACTACATCTGTGGAAAGAGTGAGTATCTTTATTATTTTGGGATTTACGATTTATCTAAATAATTGTTCATTTTTACAAAATAGTAAATAGAATTATAATTAATTAACTTTTGTAATAGAAAATTATGAAAGTTAACTTTTCAGTTAATTTGATACAAAGTGGGGTTAGCTTCCTAATAAATTAGGGACGGATGAAGTATCTAACTATTGAAACACTAATTTAGATATTAATCAACATACTTATTTATTTATTTTTATCAAAGTATGGAGGTTGTAGCTGTCAACGGTTCCACCGAGTTTTTTTATATGGTTATGGGCGTTTCATTGTAAAGAATTTGTTGTTTTATTAAAATAAAATTAGTTAAATTATTCATTATGTCCGAACTAGATACTCCATTTGTCCTAAATTAATTAAAATATTGGGGGTATGTGCAATTTTAGAAATAAAAGCTTCAATTTGTCCTAAATTAATGTTGAAATTTAAAATTAATGATGAAAGCTTCAACTAGATACTCCATTTGTCCTAAATTAATAATAAAATTTTAAATTTTATAAGTTATTCACATATTAATTAATTTGTGAATAACATTTCAATTTTGTAATTTTAATATATTAAGTGTATCAAATTTACATTCTAAAACTGTGTGTATCCTAAAACATCATATTACATTGAGAAATACCAGGTAGTAAATGGTAGTCTCAAAAAGTTTGAAGCAATTGAGATTTGTTTATAAATGGATGCAATTGCTAAATCAGGATATCTTGTGTATTAAAATAAATTATGTTATGGTTATATATAAAATTATAAAATTAAAAAGAATTTCATTTGCTTACTTAACGGAAGTTTTATCTTCTCACGGTATACGGTTCTAGTGTGAGCACAATAAGCCATTGAGTTTAAGTGTCATCATAATAATATGCATAAAAAAATCGTAGTTTTAATTACTATATAGAAATTTTCGGTAAATGTGTAAATAAATAAATATGATCATTTAATTACATAAATCAAAACGTCGTCTAATGGTAAAGTTTTGTGTCTATCATAGTTTCTTTTTTTTTTTGTAAGGTATGAAAATTTTAAATTAAAAGATGAATAAGATTCAAACTCCCTTTTAACTTTTAATTTTTTTATTTCTATTATCTTGACAATATAAATTTATTGTTATATTTGCTATTTTTTCATTAATCATTTCCCCCCTTAATTAACTAAGAAAAAGGTGCCGATTTTTTTTCTAAACTTAGGTGCCAAACTGATAGAGCCGACCCTGACAATATATACTAAGATTTGGCCTAATTCTCTTCGGTTGTCGAATTTGTCTCTGATAATATTAATGTACTAGTAATCGTGTCTCACGCGTTACGTGTGTGACACGTAGTGCAATTAAAATATAAAAAATAAGTGTAGTTATAATACAAATACGTAGATAATAAAAAAAAAATAGTATAAGATGATAAGAATTAAAATAATGTTTTGTTGTTAAAGAGGGATAAATAGTGTTAATAGTTATTACTTAGGGTAAATTTTGGATCGATACCTTATCTACAACTTAATTAAGGACTAGTCCATGAAATAATGGACCAATCATTAATTAGTTTCAGAAATAATGGACTAATTCTTAATTAGTTTCAGAATTAATGTATCAATCCTTAATTAAATTTTATAGCCGGACCAATCCTTAATTAAATTTTATAGCCGGACCAATCCTTAAATACTGTTGTTTTCATGGTTCAATCATTAATTTTTCTTATTTATATTTTTTTATATGAGTATGATATTATTGTAATTAATAAAAAAATATAGGGTTATTTTTGTAAAAAAAAAAGGCTAAATTGAACTGACTCATTTGACTTGAATTAACTTATTATAATATAATATATGTTGATCATGTTTCATGGATTACCTTAATCTACTTTATAGACCAAGTTATGGATCTCTGTCTCATTTAGCCTTAGGTATGTAGTTATAACTAAACAAAGTATGATGGTCACTGATTTGAATTTTTATTAATCTTTTAAATTATTTTAGATATGTTAATTTTGCTTCTAGCTCTGTTTGTTTTGATGTAAAATGGCCGTAAACAAACATTTACGGATAAAATAGATTTTTCGGGTGATTGGTTTACCGTAAAATATTTTTTTTTGGAAAACTTTTCTCACGTATCCACTAAAATTGGGGGAAACGATTACCTCGTAAATAAAGTTGTAAACGATTTACGGATACTCTCTCCATATTATTTCTAACACTAGCATTATAACTAATATTAATTATATGTCTACTCTTTCAAAATTATTTAATAATTAGTCTAATTCCATCTAATTAACCAATAAAAAAAGAGAAAATTGGAAATCTTCTAAAAAATAACAAAAACTGAAAAATAAAATAAAATAAAAAAATTCTAAAAAATCTAAAAAGTTCCAAGAAAATTTGAAAAGGCTAAATTTTTTATAATTATTATAAGTGACGTATACGAAAGAAAATATGTGTTTAGCTAATGTTTCATAAACATGTTGAGATAGTTACCAATTATTTGTTAAAAAAACAATTTGTAAAAAAAAACTTGAGTTTATATAAAATTTTCGATGAAAAACTTTTTATGCACTAACCACACGTAAATGAAAGACAAACAAAAATTTTCAATGTAAAACTTTTCCATATAAATATTTTTCTTATGTAAAACTTTTACCGTAAAATAAACGGAGCTAAAAAATAGTTGATTTGTAAACCACATTGGTTAATAATTTAGACGAATGAGTATTACATGTAAATCCACGAATACATTCCTAGAACTTGTGCACTAAAATATACTATACCCTCCGCTGCCGATCCGATATATCAGAATGTCTAATATTTGAATTTTTTTTCTCGATAAATGCAAATAAATAAAAAATGAAAATGTAACTAAAAGTTTTAAGAATCTTATGTATCATTTGAGCTACAACAACATAATGTTAACAATAGTTGTTTAAATATTATATTTAACTGACAAGTATATAAGAAAGTATTCCGAGATTGTGTGTAATTTTTTTTCCAAACAAATTGTCCAATACAAAAACCTTACTCAATTTGAGTATGGGTCGTCACCGACCAAACAATAATATGTCTAATCGTGGCACAACATTGTTGAGCCACTCTAAAATTAAATTAAAAAATTATAAAAAAATTTTGCACACTTTTTTTATCGTGCTTTTTAAAAAAGTTTTTCATGATCTACGTAGTTTCAATTGAAACAATAATGCCGTTTTTAATTTTATTTGACGGTTTTAGCCCTCTTAACTTGATTAAGTAGATTAATAGTCACTGCATCTAATAGTACAATAAGTTTTTGCAAGTAATACTATAAAAAATGACCACCCCGGTACCTTATTAGTGGGGATTAGTACGACTACTAATGAAACTAATAAGATTTTGATGCAACTTAATTAAACTTCAACAACTAAAAATGTTGAAACTTACAATGGGTAAAATCGAATTTTTTTTTTATAGTGGTATCACGATGTTAAAGACTAGATTTGAACAGTTTACGGAATATGTTCGAACTTTTGGGTTTTTATTTAAATTGAATAAGTTGAGAACACAACTGATGAATTACTGAAGTATTATTGTCAAATTTTTGGAGAATATTTGAATCATGATGAGATTCTCATGTTGATGCGGATGAACTTTATTCGGAGTTACATAGAGAAAAATATGGCCAAAAGGATATCGAAAGCATTTGAAGTGTATATCAATGATAAACATGTTTTATATCCAAATGTATGACTTGCTTATATAGAATATTGTTAATCATATATACCGGTTATAATAGCTACTGCCTTGCCACAAGTTATCCAAGCTAAAATTGATAAAAAAAAAACTATATTCGGTCAACTATGTCACACGAAAGATTGAATGAGGTGACCATGGTATTAATTGCGAAAAATATATTGGTTAAACTTGATGTCGCAGATTTACTTACTATTTGTGTTCGTAAAAAAACGAGCAGAGTTATGATATGAACTTTTATTGTTATTCTTAACTTAATGTTATTTATTTTTATTACCTATGAATATGAATGACTCTTACAATATTGAACGTGAGCGGTAAGTACCTTTTTATATATAATCTTTTGAGAGTATTATAAATTGTTTAAATTAGAGTTAATATTGATAGCCTATTTTATTTGTTTCATTTGAGCTTTTAAAATGTTGAAGAGGACAGTGACTCTCAAAGACCTCTAGCTAGCTCGTCAAAATATTATCGGACCATCCCGATCTTTCTCAATGACCATGGTCCATTGAGTACGTACGACGGGAGTTAGGTTGTGAGTTGACTTTGGTTGTAAAAAATTGAGATATTGTGATCGATTTGCGTCAAATAGAGTTATAAAATAAAATTATGTTTATGTTGTAGGATATTATTGGACCTATCTTGGGCTTTTCTAGCATATCTAACCCTACCCTCTATTATATAGAGAGGGTCAGGGGTCTCTTGATGTATCTCTCTGTACAATCATATTAATGAATAAACACTTCGTCTGTTGTTTATCATACCTCTCTCTATATCTATACATATCTCTATATATATCTATAACGAGCTAATATGTCACACAACACGTTATCAGCACTTTGCTCACGGAGAATAAGATATACGTTCGCGAATATTGAAGATTTTGGGTAAACGAACGGATATTGGGTATTTATAAAGCTTAAGGTTTATCCGACTTTTATTGGGTTCGTTTCGACCTTATACAAAATACGCGGAGTACGGTACATAATATATTACTGTAGCCGTAGGAAACTGCATGCACACATTTATTTATTAGACAATAGTCGGTAAAAAAAAAAACGCTAAATTGCTAGTTAAACCGTACCCTTTATTTACAGTAGTGGTGTTGACTAATATCCCATACTACATGCGTGTGAAACTATTGAGTTACAAATACATTAAGTCCACAGTGAATAAGACAATCATGTTCAAATTATGGGTTGCTACTGTCATTGCATGTGATGTAAATTGCTAGTATATAAACATGCAAAACCATACATGTTAATTATATATATATATATAAAAAAAACTAGGGACTAAACTGAAACGCACCTAAATTTTAGGACTTGCCATGTAATATCTATTAAAACTGAAGAGTTTACTGTAATTACATTGTGAACCCCTAGTATATTAATGGTATGCGAATGAGTATATATGTTTGCTTCAGTGTAGTAATTACTTACATGTTAATTGAATTAGTTTATACTGTCATGTAATACTCACTGCCATGTATATATAAGACTGCATAATATGTCATGTAATACTTGTTAATATCACTACCATGTTTACAATATGGAAATTTGCGAAATCATATATTTTCACATTTAAGTTGGAAAAATTATGAACATTCCCTAAATAGGCTCACCTATTTGGATACGATGTCTAGGAAAGATATAGGCGGAAGTCGATATCCTAATGAGGACGGGTTTTAAGTGGCATTCGTGCCCTCCACCCTCACCGTCTTTCCTGATCGTTTTTCAAGTAGAGCTACCGAAAGGAGTTGACTAAATAATAATTTCCCCGAGTGTGTTTATATAGTGATGTATGTTTCGCCGAATTGGTGTCTCTGTATCGACCCGTCGATCGATCAATGAGAACTGATTCACATTAGAAGCAAAACTATTTTTCGAACCTGTCGTTTCGAAATAAAGTTTATGCTTATGCAAACCATAAACATATAAACCAGTCGTTTTATATGATAAATAATCCTGAACTCCCAACACATGTTGGATGCCATCTATGATGAGAAAAATCGTAAAACATACTTGCGAAATGACTGTTAAAACGTTGATTTTAATCCGTCACCACATATTACTCACCCTGATGTGTGAAAATGTGATGCCCAAATTTTTTTTTAGATGCCATCTTTGATGAGTAAAACAAGAGTTTGTTGTTACCCTCAGGATGAATGCTAAGGCGTTGATTTTATTCCGCCGCCACATTTGAGACGTGACGACGTCTATGGTGAACAAATGTCTGAAATTGACATATTGGAGCAATCCTTCACCAAAATACTAGCTTGGAAATTGCATTCCATAAGCAGTATCGTGAATTTATATTCACCATGTTCCTTTATCGCCCATCTGTTATTGGA
The DNA here is from genome assembly GCA_963682055.1 of Primula veris. Taxonomy (NCBI): domain Eukaryota; kingdom Viridiplantae; phylum Streptophyta; class Magnoliopsida; order Ericales; family Primulaceae; genus Primula; species Primula veris. Next base: position 20,575,431 of record OY821743.1, on the reverse strand, counting down.
TAAGAAAATTACCCCGGTGAGTAGTTTTAATCCTATTGGGTCAATGGCGAATTGTTTGCCTGATATTAATGCTCTTCGTGTACATTTTTTTTTCCACGAATCGAGAACCGAGACAAGTGTTATTTGTCTCGAACTGTCTCGATCCCGATGAATCGTTTAGCCAAGCGAGATTTTAGACAATCGTGAAAATCGAAAACCTGTGGCTACAAGACAGTAATTGAAAGGAACAATATGACTGGCTGTCACAAAGCAAGAGATAATGCTCAAGGAGGCAACTCTATGCTATAAAGACAAAGGTCATGCACGGTTACGCCTTAAATAGTTCAAAACTATTATAAAAGTGAAAAAACCGATGCTAATGTGGTTAAAAATAACTGAAAGAAAACTCTTGAGACCCCCGATTTTGTGGCTCAAATAAGTTTGGTACCTTTCTTTATTGATTTTGATAAATCATTGAGCCATTTTTTCGCTCATCTGGATTATGTTTTTTCATTTGGATTATGATTTTTCCATTTGGCAATACTTTTGGATCATAGTTTGCATGTTTACGAAATTTCTCGAAATAATTTAAAGTGTTTTGAGTAAATTTCTTTGACAAATGTGACCAAAATTTAAATTATGAAATTTTAGGCAATACTTGTGGGGTAGTTGATTTTTTTTGGAAATAGTGGGTAACAGTGTACCACATAATTTCATCAACTATTTGCCTAAAAGAGTCTCAGTGACAACGATTCTGGACCTGTCGTTCCAAATCGAAATCTTTGGTAAAGCCAAATTGATTTGTCAAATATGAGGCGTTATACTCTTGTAGGTCCTGTCGTACCTTGTTGAGTTATAAAATATTCGAGAAAACCAGTGTTATCTGGTAATAGCTCATGAAAGAATTAAAATTTCTTACATAGCCTCCATTCAATACGACCAAAAGCGTATTTTAGAGAAGTTGAAATATCTTTCAAGTGGTTGCTACCACATTCTTAAAAGCATTTAAAGTTACCTTATCATTTCGCCTGTCGTCGAAATGATAAATGATTTAGATGCTAAGACATGATTGTCTGTAATATCATTCGCCTATCGTCGATTGATAAGAGCATTTTGACATTGTGGCATTGACCGGATGAGATATTCCCGGGTCAAAAGAAGATGCTTGATTTATAATCGCATCGCATTTGGATTCTCTCTGAGAATATATTTCGTGATTAATCCGAAATTCATGCCATTAATGCTCACTTTGAAAGACTAGTATGTGTAAAGATCACGAAATGAACTCGTAGAATTCTTGTAAAGAATTGAAGGAGTTATTGTGGACTTATCCAAGCATAAGACGGACCATAAAGATAAATGGTTATGGTTGATGCATCGACAATATGGTCACATTTTAATGTTGTCCACATAAATGCAGCACTTTCCAAACTTTTAGCCCTATCATTAAGTTGATGGCTCATGATACGGATTATCCTGAAAAGTCTAGTCGACTTGATAATTCGAAGAGTAAAAATCGACATTTCGATTTGAATTACTTGAGTTTGGAAATTGAAATTGAACATCCTATCGATTATGTTCAGACCCAAATGGACTCACGGAAAGTTTGATGATGCGACTGCAAATGATTGCACGCATTTCTTGGTCTTGCGCACCAAGATTTATATTTCCGTGTGGGGTTATGTTATTTTGCTGCATTGGTCCGTCATGAGGCCCATAGACACTCAAACACCATATGCGTACCAGCTGGTTACTGGTTATGAGTCAGGAGTCTCATATTAACGCGTGTTTAGAGTGATTAATTAATATTTTGATTGAGCCGCTATAGCGTTCAAAATATGGACCTCTGAAGGGAACATAAGTCGATTATGAATCCCATGCCTATCATTTGATAGAGTAACCTTGGCAAGCGATCTCTTTACCGCATGATATTCGAAAGTGACATCGCTAAGACTGCTCTCCCCGTCGTTAGGGGGAGATTTGCACGTTATCGTTGATAAGGAACGACGTGAAATAACGTGGCATAACCCACTCAGTCTTAGCTTGATCCCCAAAACTGCACTTAGTGATAAGTAAGTGCATAGACTCCCTCAAGTCTAACTAAATGTCAGACGCATTTAATGACTTTATGAGATGTCACGAGATCATTTTATACCTGCTGCAAAATGCTTGCAAGGATAGACGTCCTTGTCGGATGCCGTGTTCCAGTCGTAACACGTTGCTTTGGCCGAACCCGCCAAGCAAAGGATGCTGCCATCGGCCGTCAGTCTGCCAGAGGTGGTGAACTGAAACTCGTTTGTCACACGAGATTATAAAGGATCAAGGAGATGTGTGATTTCCTCCTCATCCTAAGAATCTCAAAATATCTGTCGATTATGATATCTTAGACGATATTGAAGCGAAACGAGACTGTCATTGATTACTTGTTCATATATTCGGTGACGACTGATAATATGAGCAAATTATGATAGAGAACCATGTACCGTTGCCTGAAGTTAACGGAGAATAGACTGGACTAATGGAAACTTGCAATCCAAGTAGACTCCTTAGCAAAAGTGTGTTCGGACCTGTAGCTCCAACACCACCAATGTTAAACGAATTCGTTTATTTGGTTATTCGTAAGGAAAAGTGATGAGAATAATGAGATTGTAGAATGCTCGCCTAGTAGCGCAAGGCTTCTCTCACATCTTGGAATTGATTACGAGATGGTTGATTTACTCGTAATGGACGTTATAACGGTCCCCTACTTTATCAGTTTAGTAGTTTCCCAAAAAACTGATTATGCAGCATGTGATTGGGGTCACGGTTTTATCTCTATGGGAATTACAAAGAGATATAGATGAAGGTCCCTGTGTGGCTTCATACGCTTTAATCAAGTAGTTCCTGACCACGGAACACGATCTCAATTAAATGAGACGTTCACTATATGGATTAATATAATCCGAGTAGATGTGGTATACCCGCCTAAGTGAGTATTTGATTAGCATGGGATACTTGAATAAGTATTATGCCCTTGCGTGTTTTATTACGCGATCCATTTTTGGATTTGCCTTCGAGATGAAGGATCTTGGGAAGACACGGTAGTGACTCGGCCTGATGATCGAGTCCCGTAAAGATTGAATCTAAGTCCATGATTCAGACTACACCCAGAAGGTGTTATGACGTTTTAGTCATCATGACGCTAAGTCGTCAGATTCTCCCATGATCGTTCGATCACTAGACATTGATATAGACCCAGTCCGTCTCTGATGAGATGATGAAGATATATTGAACCATGATGTTCATATCTAAGTACAATAAGCGCATCATTGTACTTGGTCTAATATGCTAGGACGAACATCTCGTCTGCTGTGAATGGTATAGCTCGACACAGCATCGCGCTAACACGCTGCCATCGAAATGGCACTAAAGACACATTCCCTTACCTTATGGTAATTTTGGAAGTGGGCTAGTTTATCCCATTTGCGTCATCGAGTGTACCTACCCCCTTCGGTACTCGAATTAACGCAACCCTTTTTCGGTTATACCGATGCCGGTTACTTATCAGACCTGCATAAGTGATATTCCTAACATGGTCTGTCTTTACCATTAGGAATATGGCAATATCTTGGAGGTCTTGGAATGACTCCAAACGAATCACTCTGATCTACTCGTGCTCTATGAGACGACTAGAGAGTGTATATGGCTTCGATCTCGTATTAGCCATATTTGAATTACATATGCTCTGTCTCACAATCCAGATAAAACACTTGTCTTATTTGAGGACAACTTGTTGTTATCGATCAAGAGAGACATGACTAGATTATGCTATTTAGCATTTCTTGCCGAAATAAATCTTCACATATGAAGTTTAAGAGCATCTTGTCGAATGCTCGGTTTATTCCACGTTATATTTTCTTGCATACAGTCATGTGTAAGTAAATGAGGCATCCAGTCGAATGCTCGTACTCTTTTTTGGAATATGAAATCTTTGCACCCAGTCGTGTGCAAGTGAGGGGAACATCCAGGTGAATGCTTATTGCACTAATTACTACTTAGTCGAAATTCTTGCACCCTGTCGTGTGCAAGTGAGGGGGAGGATCCAGTCGCATGCTCGTGTACTCTTTTTGTCCTTAGACCAAGGTTTTTTCCCACTGGGTTTTCCTTGGCAAGGTTTTTAGCGAGACACGTTCCCATCTTATCTCACTTAAGATTGCCGAAATTAGGGGGAGTATCCTGTTGTATACTTCTTACCACTGTGTACTCTTTTGTCCTTCGACTAGAGATTTTTTTTCCACTGGGTTTACTCTAGCAAGGTTTTGATGAGGCACGTGTTTTGTGGTTGATCCCCTACTACTACCATTGTTGCACTATTTTTCCTTCGATCAGAGATTTTCCCATTGGGTTTGCTCTGGCAAGGTTTTGATGAGACACACTGTTTTGTGGTTAGTTACTTACATGATATTTCGGCCTATATCATTCGGCTACACAGTTTTTCCTAGGTACCGGTTTTGTCCCACACTGGGTTTTCCGTCCCTAAGGTTTTTATGTGTTTAGCACTGCGAATGAACTCGACTCACATCGACAGCATGAATACGAAGAAATCAAGACGTGCAAAGGGGGAGTGTTGTAGGATATTATTGGACCTATCTTGGGCTTTCCTAGCATATCTAACCCTACCCTCTATTATATAAAGAGGGTCAGGGGTCTCTTGATTTATCTCTTTGTACAATCATATTAATGAATAAACACTTCGTCTGTTGTTTATCATACCTCTCTTTATATCTATACATATCTCTATATATATCTATAACGAGCAAATATTTCACACAACAGTTTAGAAATAACACTTTTTCATTTTCTCTCACTATTTACTAATTGCCCCCCACTACTTATTAGTTTAACAATTTCATACTTGCAAAACCAGTTTTTTCTCTCTCTCTATAATATATATATATATATATACATCTCTATCTCTCTCTCGATCTACCATTCACGTCATCTGGATTTTGCTCTACAAACCCTAGAGGTATCTAACTTAGATTTAATAAGTAATCTCGATTTTCATCTTCTCTAATTTTCACGATCATTTATGTAGTATTCAGTTAATAAGCTGTGAACCAATTGTTTAAGTGGAAATTATTTTATTATTTATATACATCACTCGTTCCCCTATTTCCCCCCCTCATTAGTTGTTTTTATAAGGTACACTTGATTATAATCTTCTACGATGGTGCGGTTATTTTTGTAAATGTTAATTTTAAGACTTTTAAGTAGTCGTTGTTATTTGCGAATAATATCTGGAGCTGATAAAATTAAAATACACCTGATAACGTGTGAAATGTTAGTTTTAGACTTTTAAGTAGTTGTTATTTCTTTAAAAAAAACAACAACGCTTGTATGTTTCTTGATAAGTTTATATTAAAATTATCAATTATTCGATTTTGTTAGGATTTTAGGGTTGGGACGAAGCAATCCTTAGAACTTAGAAGGGTTAAAATCAATTTAATTGGTGATAAATAAGTTGGTTTTATTGGAATTATTTTATATTTGTGGAAGTTTTGGTATAGAACAAAGTGATGCATTACAAGCTAGTGGAATAAGTGCGCTCGATTATCATCTTCTACGATTGTGCGATTTGTTCTACTGTTGATAAATAGTATCTAGCTACTAAGCTAAGAAATGTTACTAATTTTATACAATATTAGCTTGATCCGCTTTTTGTGAGTTTTATATAAGAATTATTGCATTTCTTTAGTGCAAGGTGTTAAATGGAGCGGTCCTTAGAAGCAATCGAATTGATTTTGTAAACGATGAATATAGTGTTGAAGCTCTCAATTGTTGTTTTAAGTTGGTAGATTATTTGCTTGTTTTGTTAGAGTAATTCAATTTTATATTTCGTAGGTATTGCTTATTGAACTGGGCGATTTACTGGAGTCAGTCAAATTGGTAAACTAGAATTTGATCTTCTACGGCGATCCTATCTATAGATAATGAACATAGTTAGCATGCTGTAAAGTGTTGATTTAAGTTTCAATTATTTCTATAGTTCACTTGCTTGTTACCTTTCTGCTAAGTTAGTTTTTAGAATTATTTTATCTTTGTAGGACTCTAGATCTTGAACAGAGCGATCCATTAAAAAAATTCGAAAAGGTAAACTGACCCTGCACAAAAGGAAACCCTAAGAACATCCTGTCTATACCCAGAGAAAAATATACTTGTTTAGTTATAGCTTTTAAGTTCAGCTAAATTTAGTTTGGCTTATAAGCTGCAACCTGCAGTGCATCTGGTTCTACCTTTTTGGTTTGGCATGTAAAAGTTGGAATTTTTAAGCTAAATGAAACCAGTTTATTTTTTTCTAGTTTCAAGTAAGCCACATTCATTGCTTAAATAGATTTAGCCCTAAGAAGCCTACATGATTTGAGGTAAGGTAACATTCCCTCAACAGATTCTAAAATTGCATATACAAGTGGAACTTCTTATTCTGATTTTCCACAGTACTTTAAAGATACTGACCAAAACACTTCAACACTACGAATGTTTTGCTCTGAGTTTTTGAAGAATGTCAAATTCCGCGCCCTCTAAAATTACTGTAGCTATAGTTACCCATATACTGTATTTGTTAGTTTTCTTAAGCTGAGAAATACTAGCAGACACCTATACACTATCACAGAGTTTTAGGCTTGACTTGAGTAAAATATTTGGCTCGTTTGTGAAAACAGAATATTGGAGCTGCCCGAGTGATGGATTCACATAATAGTGATTTTTGGCTAATGAAGGATTAATCTCTTTATCAAGTTATAGAAGGGAAGCATGAATATCGTAAAGGGTGTTGCTGACCTTATTCGGAGATCGTCTGTGGGCCAAAATGCAGAGTTTGGTTCAGCCTCATTGTCTGAAAGGCTATCTTCTCCCAAACCTAAGATTCTTTTCAGGTTCTAGAGCTTGCTGGCTTTTTATATTTATTTTCTGAAATTCAGTAAGATTAATACTGCTGGTTTTTTTATATTTATTTTTTGAAATTCAGTAAGATTAAGACCTATGTATGTCCGAGTAGGGGATGATTCAATTTTGGGTACTTATATTTAGATTATAAAAAGAAAGAGAATCATGGCTGAAGTGAAGCTTTCACGATAGGCTTGTATGCGTCTGGGATCCAACTTAGTTTTTCTTATTTTGCATTGACCTTCATTTAGTAGGTACTTTGGTTGGTTAATCTCAAACTGTTATTTAATATATATTAAATCTGAAACATTAAAAGTCATTTTGTTGACAACCTGAACTACTCTCTATTGTTTTCGAGTCCACTCGGTATTATGACAACGCAAGCTTTACAACTATGTCTTGTTCAATTTATCATAAGCTTAAGAGAACTGCTTCTCAACTTAGTCAGTAGATGTCAGAGTAACTCTGCATCTCTACCTAAACTGTTTATGTAGTTGAATAGAAATTGTTTATTGGAAATTATTTCACCATGGTCAAACAAGTAAAGGACCAACATCACCTTGAGGAATCATAAAAGAGATTTAAAGTTAATTTATTCATGCCTCTTCTCGATTTTTTTTAAATATGGTATAAATATGATTTTGGTTTTATGTGTTTATTAAAGTCACAAGAACAGGGATTTCTTTTGTTTATTTGACTTCAGAATACTAGCGACATTGTAAATACGACCAACTAAAGTGTTGGAATTGTTCCACATCGTTTAAGCATTGATAAAGCCAAGGATTAATATATGCCCCTCTCCTTCCCTACTAATAGGCCTTTTAGTGGGGAATGGACGGGTTTCTACATGGTATCAGAGCCAAAGGCTAGCCGGTTTGTATGATGGGCCACCTCCACCCAATTTGTTGATTGCACTTGTTGGGCTTATCGGAAATTGACCAACCCACGAGTGAGGGGGAGTGTTGGAATTGTCCTACATCGTTTAGGCATTGATAAAGCCAAGGATTAATATATGCCACTCTCCTTTCTTACTAAAAGGCCTTTTAGTAGGGAATTGACGGGCTTCTACATAAAGTAAGCATGCAAAATTCCTTCTCTGGGTAGTTATAGTTTTGCGACCATATTCTATGAAAGGTCCGATAACAACATCAATTAAAACCCAAATGAGCAGAAGTGTTTACTCACAGTTTAGGTGCCAATTTAATTTAAAGTCACAAAGTTACCAAAACCCAAATAAAAAACACTTCTTAGTTGATTGATTCTTTCACTTCTAGGCTGACTCTTCATAGTTCACGGTAAGCTCTTCTCATTTTCTTTTAATTTAATTCCTCACATTTAATTCTTTCACTGCTATGGAATGTAACGTGTCCGACGAGAGTATGGACTTGATTGTTCAGAGAAGAGGGTGCAGCTGCTCACTTAACTAATTACAGGGATCATTATGCAATTTGTGGATAGTTTTACAAGGAGTCTAAATAGACAAATTAGAAAGAATTAGGGGAGGAATTAGAAAAAACTACTGTCGATTTCCTTTTGCTAAATTCATGTTCTATTTTCTCCCATAACTGAATCGAAAGAGACAGTAGGAATTTTCTTTTTCCTTCCCAATTTCTTCCTTATCAATTTATTTATATTCCTCTATAGAATTATTCATAAATTGCAGAATGGTCCCCTCAATAATTTAAGTGAGCAGCTCACCCTCTCCTCTTTTGCAGTAATTCTCCCATAACCTTTTATCTAAACAATCAAGTCCATACTCTCGTGCAAACCGACCCGACTTGTCTCCATCAGACCTAGTTTGCTTCGATTACCAAATTTTATTCTTGATTAGCTCTGATCGTGCACACCGACCAACCATAGTCTAGGACTGCGTACTGCCTAGGAGGCCACTTGGGGAAATGATTAGAGCTCTAGTTAAGTTTGAGGCAAGACTATAGTTTGTCTTTGCTTTTTGAAATTCCTTTTCAAAGGAAAAGAAATCCTTGATACGCATGTGTAACAATAAGAATATACTTGCAGAAGTTGTTTTTGCAGTTTGTGTGCGCTTGTTTTATCTCCAGTTTGACTTATTAAGGTTGCTTTCTCGACCCCATAACAAGAGTTTCTTTATCTTTGATTGATAATACTTATAGAGGCTGTGAGGTAGTATAATCCGTAGTGAAGCTATGCTGCTATAGTGCTCTACTATGACACTTAATGGTATGTATTAAGTCTATCTACCAACCGGTTCACAGTTGAGCTATATAAGACAGTACTCAAGTAGTACATTCCTTAGTCGCCGGTAACACCTCTACCTATGCCGTTCTAAGCTGAGAAACGCATTACGGCATTCCCGACACTGGAAACGCTCTCCCATTTGGAGGAAACGGAAAAACACGTTTCAGTAATGGACTGGGTAATTTTGGTAATTGTTTCCTAAAATGGAAGGTTGATAACATGAGCAAAGATGATTTCATATCATACCTTGATTTCGATTTTAATTGCACAAATTTTGATCCCCAATTTGTTTTCACTTTCAATTTGACACAGAGAGAGGCAGCGAGATATAGTTTCATTTAGCATGTGTAAAGGTATGAAGCTGTAATTGGGTATAATATGACATTTAAAAGATTGTCTCAACAATACTTTCTATTGTTGGTATATACACGTGACCTTAGGGCCTACACATGTACAAATAATAAAATAATCTCTCACATGTTTGGTAACAATGATACTAGATATTATTATATACTCCTATGCAGCATCAGTTATTAGAAGATAAAATTAAATCTTCTCACAGATTTTAAATAAAAATCACCCTACAACATATTATTAATAATAAATTTACATTATTATGGTGAAATAATGTTTTTCAGTATCTAACTACATATGAGGAAAAAAAATTCTTTTCTAGCCGCTCCTTACTGTGTCACACACTTTTATAAATGTCCGTTCTCCCGCTCCCATTTGCTCCCTGTTTCGTGCTAGTAAGGTATATTCCAGTAGAGACCAGATCCCCAAGGCTCATTTTGTGACATCTATTTACCTCTACTTTGCTGGTATTCTTACTTTTCAAACCCTGTCGCATTTACCATCAATTTCTCATTACCTTGTTTGGCTACATCACGATGTGAAATTCTGGTGTGTAGTTCCCCCAAAAATTTAATGTTGCATGACCCATCTCATTAGTTATTAGCAACAACAAGGTGGTTTCCATATGAATTTACTATCACAATTGTTAAGCACATTTCACGCATATGTTAGTGGTAACAGGACAGCGTCACATTCGTTTCTACCATTATAAACGCGTAACCCACAAATTTTAGAATTTGACTTGCCTGGAGCAATAGCAGCGGGTGAAGAAATTCAAATGTTTCTTAGAAGAATTGTCATGTGAATATTTGGATGTTTCTCTTTAAGAGGTGGCATATTTGCATAGATAATCTGTTTTTTTTTATGTAGCACGTCCTACTTTGGAAGGTCAATACCAACAAAAGAAAAACACTATCCTTACGTTTAAGCTTCACTTAGATACTATATTAGAACATAATCTCAAAGGTAATTGGTAGCACACCAAATTTATATTCTGGTATAAGTACTTACTAGTCAATATCAAATCAATTGATTATTTCTGTTCATACTGAAATTGCGTACCCAATGCATTCAGCTATTAGTTGCTTATTGGTTGTTCTGTTCATGTAATGCTAAGCATCTTCGTAGCGCTTTATTATTAAGGTTTGATGGCTGTTTTGTAACCTTGTCTTTAAACTGTAAGTTGTTCCTTTTCAGCGATTCGGGTGATGAGGCCATTCTGAGTACTCTATGGGGAAGATGTGAGAATGCTTTAGATAAGGTATGTACAAACTGTATTATCCTTTCGAATCAGAAAAAGAAAACTGCATTATCTTTGATTGGTTCTCATTTTGGGAATTTATTGCCAGTGTTTGAAAAACTGTATTATCTTTGCTTTATGTTGTATCATATAAATCGTTTTTGGTTGCATTTTCCTTGTTTAGTTTCCTAAGATTTTGCCTTCAAACATGTTTGTTGGGGCCATTGAACAGGTTTGGCTGCATCTCACATTTTTATGGTACTTACCATGGGACTTAATTTCTTCACCCCCTCCCCAAATTTTAGTTCAAACATTAAAAAGATCTCACGATGGATGCTCTTATACTTGATAAACTACACCTTTATATTTAGTCCCTTTTGTGTGTCTGTGTTGGGAAGAGAGAGGCCCTTTCTTTGTTTGTGTGTTGGCTGGGTATTTCCTGTGTGGTTAGCTCTTGGCATTGCAATATACCAAGAAAATTTTGAAGTTGTTTCCATTGTTTAGCACTATTCATAGTTCTCAAACATACCAGTGTTTGCTATTATTTCCAGGGATGTTTCATCCATTATTCCACCCAAAAAAGCTAGTAAAGGCTGAAATTGAAAAGGATGGGATGAGATAAAGCTTATTAATATCTGGTCGTGTTGTGGGTAATAATATGAGAAAAGCATCATCCAGACGAGTTTAGACTTTAGTTGTTTGGAGTGAAATTTATCTTTCACGGGTATGTGGAGGTTAATTGGTAGTAACCAAAGTTCTGAGGGGTTATTTTCAAGATTTTAGGAGGGTTATAAAATTGCCGAACATTAAGATTCCTTAATCAAATTGACTGGAAAGTGTCTGTTAACCACCATATGATGTTGCTCTGTTTCTGTTGGATAATTTTTGTCAGCTCTAGCTATATATTAACATTATTTTACTTACAATAAGATTCCTTAATGGAAGTTTATGGCATAATTTTTTAGACGAGTTTGCATTGCAACAAATTATGTCTTATGTGACTGAAAAGTGTCTGTCAACCACTATATAATGTTGCTTTGTTATTGTTGGATAATTTTTTCAGTTCCAGCTATATATTAACGTTATATTACTTGCATTAAGTTATTTCTGGTTTATTACGTCTTTAGTAAAATAGGAACTTTTAAGTTGAACTACGAGCTTGTCCTTCCATGGTGTGTTTTTAATTATTTCATTATTTGTGTGAATGCTTATTACAGTAATTATTGTTGTTTTGATGTTCAAGCATCAATAGTAAGTGACATCATCTTCTTATGATTCTGCTTGAATTTATGCTGTTATTGAATTATTTTGATCAACTTATTATTTGGATGTTCTGAATAGGGTGGGTAAATAATTAAATGTAGCTGCAAAGTTCTTGTTCACTTGTCTGCTGCTCACAAACCTGATATTTCGCCCTCTTAGTTTCTTGTGTATGAATAAGGAGTATTGAGGAGTATGTTTTAGTTTTTACTGGGATTCTTTGTTATAACAGTTGATATGCACTTTATTGCAGGTAGAAAAGAGGAAATCGTTTCATATTTTCCTCAAGCAGTTTTTAATTGTATACAAAAATTGGGACCCTGTATTCTCAGACCAGTCGGCGGAGGATAATATACATAATGAGGTGGTAGTTGGCTGTTCTGTTGGACATCCCGCTGAAGTTATTGCAGTTTTAATTGAAGAAGTTACACAGACAACTGGTTTGATAACTGAATGTAAGTTGAAAAGTTTCTGACAACTAGGTGTTTTAATAATGGGTTATGCCAATTTAACCACTCCTTTACACGTTTCAGAAGTACAATGCAGTAATATTAGTTATGAGATCTTACGAGCTTTTCACACCCTCCAGACCCCGTTGTCAATCTTCTAAACGATATATGTCGAAACCTTTTAAAGAAACAAATGAAGGGTTGTCATGTAAAAGGAGCCACTTTACCTTGATTATCCACACAGATAATAACTAAAAAGAAAAAGAAGTTAAAATATGCTATCGATTAAAGAATTATAATAAATCAACCCTGTAACCAATAACCAGGCAACCGAGATAACCTCTGCTCTTTTCTTTTGCTGTGTCCTTCTAGACTTGTATATTTTGAAAATTTTCTTTGTCAACAATTTGTGTATGTGGAAGGAAGATTGCTATGATTTCGTAATTTTTAATCTTATTGGCTGCTGAGATGCATATGATTTGTGTCCGACAGACAAAACTATTGTTCGAGTATGTGAAATATGTCACTGAAAGGAATATTTTGCATGTAATAGTTATGATTGATATTAAATGAAATGCTTATGAAATACCTGTAAGCAATGCGAGCTTTTGAAATTTACGTAGCTAAATGTTAGCTAGACATTTATGAAGTCTAATATTCAGATTGGAGGGATTTTGGCTAATATTGGTTCTTAGTCCATAGAATGGGACCAAATAAGTGCGATGACAAGGAAACATTCTTCTTCCCAATTTAGAAGCTTTTAGAACTCTGTTGTACTCCCGTTACTTAATTATTTGACAATTTGGTGGCTTCCTAGAATTACACAAACATTTGGGAATCATTTTACTAAGAAACTATTTGGCGTGGGGGATATTACATCCCTCTTTTTTTTCTTATCTTGTTCTACTTTCTGATGTAAAATTTATGCGGAAGTGAATATGGCTTTCACATTCATTGCAGTGTTCTTGTGCTTCCACATATTGTGAAGTTTGGAGATAACGTGTATTAGTGTGCAATAGTAATAGTTTGTTCTATATCCCATGGATTAAATATGGGTGTGAAAAGTTTCTTGTTCAAGCTTCCGTAATTCTTTTATTATAAATATTTTTCTTTCTGCTACTATTTTTATTCGTTGAGAATTTTGTCTGGCTATCTTAGAACGTTCTTACCTTATGTTGTTGGCTGAATCTAAAAAAACTACTGCATTAACTTATGTTTCCCCCCTTTTTTGTTGCAAATCAGTAAACACTGGCACAGTGCAAATCACAAGAGACCAAAAGGGAACTTCAACGAAATTGACTATAACTTCTGAGGGGTTGCCTGTTCTGAATGCATTGGGAATTATAACCCGCTCTATACTTAATTGCAGAGTTTTTGGATTTTATGGTGGGATTCAAAAACTTACGGCACTCATGAAAGGTAAAATAATTGGTGTGGTTTTTATCTTGTTCTTAGAATGGCACTCTATCATATATTCTTATTCTAAGCTCTGATATTTTGTATTTGGTCAGTATATACTATATACTATTTGTCTTTCAGTTTTAGCTATGGAAAAATTAATGAGTAAATCTGTGTCAGTTCTAGCTTTCATTATCCAATACATGACAACTTAGGATTAGAGAGCTGTGATATGGTTTTATATGTGGAGATTATTTTGTGCTGGGTCGACTCCGTTCTGTGAGAATATGTCCTGTTTTTGTTTGTTGTGCTTGTTGAAACAAGGGATATTAAACATGTCCCAAGTTCAATTAACCGGTACCTATTAATTAATTTTTATAGTGAAGATTATGTTGTGGCAGGCCGGCTTCGTTCTGGGGGGATGTCCTTTTCTTGTGCTTGTTGAAATAAGGGTTATTATACGTGCCCGGAATTCAATTAACCAATACATATTAATTAAACAGATCCATTGAGTTATTGTAGGATGCATGGACTCATCTACTTACAGAAAAAAAAAAACATAATGGTGGACGTGACACATTTGATTGGTAACATTATAAGTGAAGATAGTATTTCCTCAAATTTGTCCGTGTTTAAGTGGGGAAACATCCTGCTTCCTTGCCGCCCCTTTATTTTGTGCTCGAGTGCCTCTTATGCATGTTTTCCTTGTTTAGAACCCTTCATTTCTTCTTTTCCACTTGGGTAAAATTATTTTTTAATCTTTAAAAATGGTCATTCCAATAATTTTGATTAACTTTTTGTTTCAGCTGCTGTTATTCAACTTAAGACAATTACCGGAGCACTTTCTGCTGATGATAAGCTTTCAAGCTTGATGATGGAGAAGATTATCATTCTACAACAACTACTTCTATCTGTGCTATTAATTGTGTGTAGCTTCATCTTCTTACACCCAGATGTATGTGAAAAGGTCCACCTGTACAGTAATAACTTGGAATTTTCTGTTCCAAGAGGTGGTGCAACTTTAGTAAATCCATCTGTTAGTTGGAAGAATATTATTTCAGAGAGAACACTAGATTGGCATCAGAAGGCAGTTGTGTCATTAATGGAAGCTGGTGGACTTAACTGGTTAGTAGGTAAGGTAGGAAAATCTAATTTGTCAGCATTCTTCTGTCATTTTTTCAAGAGATGATATCACTATTGTGTACCAGCCTATCAATCTTTAACAATTAGTGCACTAGGATATCATTTTCAAAGTTCGACTCTTAAGTCTTTGAACTATACATAATCGAACTATTAGAACACTAGATTTTGAATGTCAACTCAATAGCACCAGTTATACTCAATAGCACCAGTTATGTACGAATTATTTAATCAAGCAGTGTACTAAGCACCAATTATGCAAATATCAAACAATTTGTACACCAACGCCAAAATTTCGATTTCTTAAGCACACAAGAATTTAGATGGTAAATGTACCGATTGTTCAATTTTGGGTTGATTGGGCCATAAATTGTGAATTAGTGTAGTAATTGTCCGACTTGTGGAGGTTGATGTCCGAACTTTTAAATGTAATAGTATGGTGTAGTAATTGTTAAAAGCTGGCATATTGGGGTACGACGGAGAATGTTCTCTTTATTTTTCGATGATTGCTTCTTTACAACAGAAACCACAGTGAAGGGGATTTTTAACCGGTTTGCATCCTGTAAATCTTTTTAGTAGAATTCTAGGGTCTCTTTGCCCTTGATAATTGTTTCTGAAATAATTAGTTCATTAAATTGTACTTCAGCAGCTTTTGTCTTGTATTTCATAGCTGAATGTGTGTTACCTTCTCTTAGTTAAGGACTCAGCTACATGCTTGCTTGATTTAATGAACTAAATCGATTGTTTAACTGATATCCTACTCTTGCTTGAAATTATTAAATGTGTAGATTCTTTAAATTTCGATATCTCTGGTTCCTTTTTTCTCATGTGTGCAAAAAAGTGATAGATGACTTATATTGTACCAGAGCTTTTGCGAGTGATGAGAAGATTAAGCATGAAAGAACAGTTGACGAATACATCAATGCAGTATTGGACATTGGAAGCTCTTCGATCAGCTTTAGCCGATAATACACGTGGTCAAAATCATTTCAGAAGTATAGGGGGACTTGAGGTTTTGTTGGATGGATTAGGGCTACAATCAAATAACGTTTTGCGATTGAAAGATTCATCTTCTTCTGATGGAGAAAGGTAGACTATTCTAAGTGATACTTTTCTTTGCGTATTTCCTTTGCTATTGCTTGTATTTTATTTCGATATCATGTAAATCACCAGTGCGGTATTGCCAAACATCTTTAGAAACAGATCCTCATTACTCGAGCTTATTGGTTTTATGGTATGCAGTTAATTATATCGACCAATACACTGACTTAGCTGCGGGTCTTCATTTGTGCATTTGTTGAATGATCCGTATGTTACAGAATTTTCTACTAAACTGTTACTGGATTCATATTTTCTTTAGTTTAGGGTACTATGTTTGGGTGATTCAGATTTTTGCGCAGTCGTTAGTTTGTCATTGTTGTAAAGTATTTGCTTTGGTGGTTTTTGCTCCGCATCCATTCTTTCATATCTTTACAATAATACACTGAACACATAATATTCCTTTTTCTATTTTTATTGATTTACATTGCAGAAATGATAGCACCTTAGTGGCCATTTTCCAGCTTCATGTTCTTTCTTTGAAGGTTCTTCGGGAGGCTGTGTATCCTTCTTGCTGGTTCACATAAATCTGTTTGTTTTTTAAACAATGAATATAGATGCCTGCCAGTGCCTTTTCTTTGCATATTTTGAGTGAGTTTTTGTCGTTGGTTCTGTTTTCTCCTTGTTCTTGCTAAACACGTGTCATCAATTTATATACTACTATATCTTTTAACGGTCTAAATAGTCAATATTGCTCTTAAGTTATCTTTTCTTCTCATAATTTGCATGTAAGATACCACTACTGGCTTAGCCCAGGTTCCGGCGGTAACTTCTTATAAATGTTAGTCTCCAGTTGCTAGTAATTTCCTTATAGCTCATCAAATTCCTGTTTATGTTGGGCTTTATTGACAACTGTTTCTTATGCGTTGATTATCGGTGATGCCCTTAATGACTATCCAGTTTTGGTAATTTGAGCAACTTACAGTTCCTATGCGAGGATGGAAGGGTACACAAATTTGCCAATTGCTTTTGCTCACTTGCATTTATTTTTCAAGAGCATGGTGATTTATCTGGCGACAAGAATATTCCAGTATCTGTTGTTAATAACTCCGAGAAAATTAGTGACTCAAGTCACAGTAACAGGCCTTACTCTCAATTTACTGCTCATTCGTCTATACAACAATGGAGTAATTATTCTATTAAGCTAAGCAGAGTTCTTGCTGCTTTCCTTATTGTACCAGACGAAGTTGAGTCTAACCATTTTCGAGTATCATCTGGTAGGAATTTCAGTTCCGTTTCTACAGTATATGGGGAACTTTCTATTAGGTGGTTTACAAGAGCCCTTCTTATGATATTTCCTTGCATAAGAGCTTGTTCCAATCATAATGAACTTTCAGATCGCTTGAGGTGAATTATACTACTTACAATCTTCTGCAAATTTCTTTCCTGTGATAATTGACTTTGCATCTTATGAGTACAAAAATATACTTTTTTGAGTGGAGGTGTTTTGACTATTACTTATACCTGTGTTTGGTAGAGAAAATTTAGCTTGCTTTCTATACTGGGTGTGGTGAAATGCAGTTGAAAGTTCATAGTAGTGTAAATTGGAGAGTGTACTTTGTGGAAAAGCGTCAGAATCAAAGCCTTTACAAAGTATACTATTACGAACATGAAAGTATACTTTACTGGCGCAAACAAACATCCTATTTCTCTTTTATACTCGAAAGTAAAAGAGTAAGAAAAGTGTAACCAACCAAACTAGCCCAATATTATAGTAATGACTCAGCCAGATTGTTTTAAATTTCTCTATTAACATTTGCATTTCCCTTTTTCAGGATTTTTGTCTGTATACTGCAGCATTATGCCCTCTTTGCGTTTAGGAAAGTTCTAGTTCCATCACCAAATTTGTTAGATATATTTAGGGCAGAAGGGGTATGGGACCTTTTCTTCTCTGAGAATTTTTTCTATTCCAAGCCAACTACAGAGGAATGTGCAGAGCATTATAAATGTGACTGGATCCCTCCATGGTATAAGGAAATATGCTCCAGTTTTGAAAACTTTGACAGTCGAATAATAGGAGGTGAAAATGATATTCTTCAAATTGAAATAATCTCTTTTGTGGAATTTGCAGCAACTCTGAGTGGTACTTCACATAACCTGGTAAGGCCAAATTCCTAATCTCCTTTTGGTTAATGGTATCCCCTTGGTGTCACACATGCTATTTTTCATTTAGAAGTATACTCATTGATATTGGAAACCTCATTTTTTGGATGTTATGGGAATATATTCTTTGTAAAAAAAATATTGTTTACACCAAGTGGAAAATGGTGAATTATCTATATTGACACTATCGAGTAATTCGTGATGTTTGGAGCATCTTTTGTTGAAGATTGTTCTGGTATATGGAGTATGGACATCTTGTGTATGCCTGTAACAAAAAGAGGCAAAAAGGGCAAACTCGCTGCTAAAACTCCTATGCAGAGGTCCGGGGAGGGGTCGGCTACTTTGACCCTAATGTAGACAGCCTTCCATTGCATTTCTGCAAGAGGTTGCTTCCGTTACTCGAACTCGGGACCTCCATGTCACATGGCAGCAACTTTACCGCTGTATGGTCATCTGTGTATACTTATAATACAAATGAAAAGGTTCAGCTCATGAAACAAAAAGATTTGTAGATGTTGGACATCTGAAATTTCAATTCCTCTTTTCGCGACGTAGTTGTAAAGAGAAAAAAATAACATAGATTTTCAGGAATAGAGCTCTTCAATAATATAAGGGAGTTGTTTTTTCTAAATTATTTTTTGACTTCCTTCCACTCATTGCCCTTGTTTAATTTTATATTGGCTTTTTACTTTCCAGTGTTTAAGGAGTCTTTCTTCTGTAGAGTTCCACCCTTGGCTGCTACTTATATTTTATTTATAAGAAAAAATATTTTTGGTTCGAATGCGTTTGCATAAAATCTCCATATAAGAGCATAATATTCAGCACTGCATATGATCCAGTTTTGTTACGGTACTCAGCATAATATTATTGATTATTCTATGAAAAAATCTTCTAATTATATGGTTCTTAATTTCATTACTGCATGCCGAAACCCTCTTAATTTTACTTAATTAATAATAATGTTTTTGCAGCCAGAGTGTTCGGTTTTGTTAGATGCCCTGGAACAATCTGCTTGTCATCCTGTGATTGCTGGCTATATTGTGAAGAGTTTGCTTCAAATATTACAGCTCTCAACTGAGAAAACATATTCTTCCCTGAGAACACTTGATGGTATCGCACGAGTGCTCAAAGTTGCATGTATTTTGATTGAAGAATGTAAACAGTCTGAAAATTGGCTCACAAGCGTGGAATTATCAATAGAGTTGTTTGTGAAATATCTCTCAGCCACAGATGATGCAAAAATATTGGTTTTGCATTCTCCCTCTTGTATCAATTGTTTGTTTAAGTTATTCTGGGAAAAAGATTTGAGAAATAATGTGCTGGGTCGTATTCTTGACTTGATGAAGGTAACTCCTTTCTGTTTCTTCTTTGATTGATGCAGATATTTTTTTAGTCAGAGTTACCCTTTGTCTTTGTCTTTATATTTATAACACTTGCAGATCACTCCTAATTCTGAGGAAGACAAAAAGGCACAGTTGCATTTATGCTCCAAGTATTTAGAAACATTTACTAACGTGAAGGAAAGGGAGATGAAGTTTGCAGAACTGTCAATTAACCTGCTGGTTGGTATGAGAGAGATGATTTCCAGTGATCAATTGGTATACTTTTATGAATGTTTTTGTGTGGTCTCTCTCTTCCACTTTTCTGGGTGTGTTGTCTTATATTTGACTGTTTTAAATTCTTTTCAGTACTATCAAGCATTGTTTCGCGATGGTGAATGTTTTTTGCACATTGTGTCTTTGTTGAATGGGACTCTTGATGAGGAGGATGGTGAGAAGTTGGTTCTAAATGTTCTTCAAACTCTTACTTGCTTACTTAAAAATAATGACATTTCGAAGGTACTATTTATTCCATAACCTTTCCTTTACAACCAAACAGTTGAAACTTGTTAACTTATTTACTGTTCAAACATCTCATAAAATGCTTAAGCAATGAAATTTAACATGCTTCTCTGTAACACATGCATTGGCTTTCTCTTTTCGCGAGGAAAATTTGGAAAGTAAAATTTCTCCATATGTTTATTGAAGTGTTTGTTTGTGGGTTAGAAATTTTACTGCGGACTTGGAGTGTTATAGTATGTCCAGATGACATATTTAAATTGTAGGTGGACTTGTATGCAATTTTCAAAAAAAGAAGAAGAAATTGCATCTGGCTAATATTTGAATCCGAAGTATTTAATTGTCCTCTTGTGAAATTAGTACACTGCTGTCATAAACTACCATCTAATAGTAAACTGTTGGTAGACTACCTGTATCTATCTATTGCTTAGCCAACATTCAAGGTGTCGAGTTTTATCGTAGTCATTTTTAGGGTAAAAACTAATTTTTTTTTTCTGATTACACTTGAATTGTTTAAGTTTATGCTGCTTTTGGTTTCCATTTCGACCACAAATGATGAAAATTATTTTCAGGCTTCCTTTAGAGCTCTTGTCGGAAAGGGTTACAAAACTCTGCAAGGTTTGCTTTTGGACTTCTGCAAGTGGCACCCAAGTGAATATCTTATGAATGCTTTGCTTCATATGCTTGTTGACGAGAAGTTTGATATTAAAACAAGCCCTATAATCAAGGTAATGTGATAATGAACTGTTTTATTTTGTTTCTTTTATGATTAAATTCGGCCCACACAGTTACAATTCTGTATCTCATTATCTTTGTTGCTTCTCATCAATCTTCTGTTCTTGTTTGTTTCCAACTTAGAATGAAGATGTGATCCTACTTTATCTGAGTCTCCTCCGGAAGGTTGGTGTTCTTTGCTTGATAGATTTTCTTTTCGTTCCTTTTGCCTAATTTTTCCGACTATGGATGTGGAACTGCGTGTTTTAATATTAATTGTTTGTATTTTTTGCTATTTTCCTAACTGGGCAGAGCAGTGATTCCTTACAGCAATATGGACTTAATGTGTTCCTTCAGCTGCTCAGAGATTCAATATCCAATCGAGATTCATGTGTCAGAGCTGGAATGCTTGGGTATCTATTGGATTGGTTTTCTCATGAAGAAAATGATAGTATTATCTTGAAAATGGCACAGTTAATTCAGGTCACTGGTGGGCATAGTATTTCTGGGAAAGATATTCGTACTATGTTTGCTTTACTCAGGAGTGAGAAAGTTGGGACTCGGCAACAGTACTACTCATTATTGCTGACTAGCATGTTGTCAATGCTGAATGAAAAAGGACCAACTGCTTTTTTTGATCTTGACGGACGCAATTCTGTAAGTTAAAGTCACTTTATTAATTCAGTAAATACTAGTAGTGTTGTGAGTAAAACAAGAGGAATACTTCTTATTATAATGAATCAAAATCCAATGCAAATACAGACTAAAAGTCTCCTTTATATAGGCAGACAAGACTAACAAAATAACCTAACAACATTCCTAAAGGTTAGGGGAATATCTCTACAGATATTAACTTGACTAAAATAGAATGATATTGTCTAATCTAATCTAATCAAATAACAGCAGAATATTTGCTATATCGTGGGCATTTATTTCACGCCAACACTCCCCCTCAAGTTGGATCATAGATATTGATCATGTCCAACTTGCTAATAAAGAACTCAAATTTGTCGCTGAACAACCCTTTAGTGAAGATATCTACAGTTTGATGATCAGTTGGAACATAGATGATACACATTCTTCCAGAATCAACTTTTTCATTGATGAAGTGTCTGTCGATCTCTACATGCTTGGTTCGGTCATGATGGACTGGATTGTGTGCTATACTTATTGCAGCTTTGTTGTCACTGTACAACCGCATAGGTAGGGAGATATCCATCTTGAGTTCATCAAGAAGTCTTAAGAATCCAGAGCAGTTCGCACATGCCCTGAGCAAGAGCTCTAAATTCAGCTTCGGCGGAGCTTCTAGCAACATGTTGCTTTTTACTCTTCCACGTCACTAGATTTCCATACACAAATGTGCAGTACCCGGTGGTTGACCGTCTATCATTCGGACATCCGGCCCAATCAGCATCGGTGTAGATCTCTACTCGCCGATTATCTCCTCTCTTGTAGAACAGACCTCTTCCCGGAGTCTTTCAGATAACGCAAAATTCTGAAAACTGCTTGCATGTGATGACTCCTTGGAGCATGCATGAACTGACTTACAAGGCTCACTGCGAAAGCAATGTCCGGTCGGGTGTGAGACAAGTATATTAGCCTTCCAACAAGGCGTTGATCTCTCTCTTTTTCCACAAGCTCTCCATCGTGATCATTAAGCTTAATGTTAGGATCAAGAGGTGTTGAAACAGGTTTGCTACCGGTCATACCTGTTTCCTTGAGGAGATCGACAATGTATTTCTGTTGAGTGATAGAAATACCTTTTTTCGACCGATCAACTTCCATGCCTAGGAAGTACTTAAGGAGACCAAGATCTTTGAGCTCAAATGCTCGAGCCAACTCCTTTTTTAATTTCTCAATCTCAGCTGAATTGCTACCTATGACGATCATATCGTCTACATACACGATTAAGATTGTAATTTCCCCCTGATTCGAGTGTTTAAAGAACAATGTATGATCAGCCTGTCCTTGAATAAACCCAAGTTTCTTCATCGTTTCTCCAAACTTCTCAAACCACGCTCGAGGGGATTGCTTGAGACCATATAAAGACTTTTTGAGGCGGCACACGAGTCCCTTATTTTCATCACTGTGGAATCCTGGCGGAATATCCATGTACACTTATTCCTCGATGTTGCCGTTCAGGAATGCATTCTTGACATCGAGTTGGTATAGCGGCCAATTTTGGTTAGCAGCTAGAGACATGAGAACCCGAACAGTATTGAGTTTGGCTACTGGTGCAAATGTCTCCGAGTAGTCAACACCATATGTTTGGGTAAATCCTCGCGCAACTAACCTCGCTTTGAACCGTTCAATGCTCCCATCAGCATTAAACTTAATGTTGAAAAGCCATCGACACCCAACAGTCTTCTTGTCTCTCGGCAGCGGCACAAGAGACCAGGTTTCGTTCTTCTGCAGTGCTTTCATCTCTTCAAATACAGCTTCTTTCCACTCGGGTGACTTCAGTGCTTCATGGACATCTTTCGGAATCGCTGTAGATTGTAATTCGATGGTGAAATGCCTTGTATTGTTGAGACAATTTCCCATACGACAGTTGTTTTTGAAGAGGGTATTTGGTGCAGTTCTCACACCTTTCCGAAGAGCTATTGGAAGGTCATCAACTCTGTTTACATCATCTACATGTTCATCAATAATATTAAGTGGAACAACAAAATCCATACCTGTCTCATTTTGCACTTCTTGTTCAGATTCCCTCGGTTCAGATTCTGGTGTAGCTTGGAGCACTGGGGCAGCATGTACTACATGAGGGTTTTTTCGACGAAAGTAAACACGTACTACCATCGGGTTCCCAGCCTGTTCACTTGTTCCTGAATGTGCATTTTCGGGTTGACTTGGGACACTATTTTGGCTGATCGAGTGGGTCGTGTGGTCAATGACCAGGTTAGGAATTGTTGTTGTTTGCTCCCAAAAATGAGCTTCACCTATGTTCTCCCCCTGAAGCGATGATTTGGGATAAAAAGGAACTGATTCGACGAATGTGACATCCATGATAATAAACAATTTTTTTGGTAATTGGATCAAAACATTTGTAACCTTTTTTTTTGGACGAATACCCAAGGAAAACACATTTTATAGCTCGGGGATCAAACTTAGAGCGGTTCTGAGAAAGGATATGGACATAGGACACACACCCAAAGACTCGAGTTTGGAATTTCGTTGTGAAAAGATGAGTATCAGGGTACCTGTCTAGGAGCACTTGCAAAGATGTTCGGAACTTCAGGACTTTCGATGGCATACGATTAATTAGGTATGAGGCTGCAAGAACAACTTTCCCCCAATAGTATTTAGGAACATTTGTGGTGAACATTATACTCCTAGCAATTTCTAGAATGTGGCGGTTTTTTCTTTCCGCCACCACTATGCCATTTGCAGTGAAGTAAGGACCTAGGACATCATTTAAGTACTCTTTTCCATTATCACTTCTAAGGACTTTGATACATGCATTAAATTGAGTTTTAATCATGGTGTGAAAGTTCTTGAAAGTGTATGCAGTATCAGATTTTTTTTTCATTAAATAAATCCAAGTCATGCGAGAGTGATCGTCAATGAATGTGATAAACCACCGAGTCCTACTAATGTTGGACACTCTAAATGGACCCCACAAGTCAGTATGAATGAGTGAGAAAGGGGTTGAGGCAATATAGGGTCTTGATTTAAAAGGTACACGAGTATGCTTAGCTAATTGACAAATCTCACAATGAAACGAAGACAGATTTTTATTGATGAACAAATGAGGAAACAATTTATTCAGATATGGAAAACTAGGGTGACCCAATCTATTGTGCCACAACATTATTTCACTAGGTACGATTGACGTAGAAACAAACTTGCAAGCAGATGTGTGGGCTTGTTCACTCTTGAAAGTTCTTGTCTTCATGTAGTACAACCCTTCATGCTCCATCGCAGTCCCAACCATCGTCCCCGAGAGATCCTGAAAGACACAAGAATTTAGGATAAAGTGAGCCACACAGGGTTGAGACCGAATGAGTTGACTAATAGACAACAAGTTATAAGACAGTTTGGGAACATGTAACACGGAATGTAGTGTTAGACGATCAGAAAGTATAACCGATCCTTTGCCGGCTACTGAGGAGAGTGAGCCATCGGCAATGCGAACTTTGTGAATACCTGAGCACGGTGTGTAGTTTGAAAACAAGTGCGATGCTCCTGTCATATGATCGGATGCGCCCGAATCTACAATCCAATCATCAACATGGGTCACATGGGAGGTTAGGGCTGTGCTAGGATTACCTTTTTTCGCCACAGTGCATTGATGTTGCTTCATAGGCGCCGAGGAGGTTGAGGTGGCACTGAGAAGGAGCTTTAGTTGCTCGATTTGTTCCACTCAGAAAGGTAGTGGGCTGGACGTGCTGTCCGCGTGGAATCCTTTGGCATCAACAGATTTACGCAGGCGATGTTGGTTGGGGCTTCCATGAAGCTTCCAACATGTTTCTTTGACATGACCAGTACGCTTGCAATGCTCACAAAACGGGCGAGTAGACTTGGAGCTAGGCCGAGAATCCCCAAAGGAAGGAGTCTGATCACCACCCGGATTGTGACGAAAGTTGGAGAAGTTTGAAGCTGCAAGGGCTGTAGCCTCCATGACAGACTCCGTTTCGGGTACAAGCATGACTTTGCGCCGAGTCTCTTCTCTGCGTACCTCAACAAAGGCTTCACGCAGAGTAGGAAACGGATCATGACTTAGCACGCGGCCACGTGCATCATCAAGTTGCGGCGAAAGGCCATAGAGAAAATCAAACACACGCTCCTTCTCCATACGCTGGGCAGAAAGCTTAGCATCAGCAGCACATTTCCACTCATTGGAGTAGTATTGGTCGTGCTCCTGCCAGAGACTACAAAGAGCACTATAGTATTCGGTGACAGAGAGAGAGCCTTGACGTTGTTCGCAAAGCTTCGTCTTGATCTCGAACACCTGAGAAGCATTCCCCATATCCGAATAAGTCTCATGAATCGCAGTCCAGAGATCTGCAGCCGTCGGAAAAAACATGTAAGTTCTTCCGATGTGCAGATCCATGGAATTGATGAGCCATGTCAATTGAATTTTCGGCATCCCATCGTGCATAAGTGGGATCAGTTGACGCCGGAGCTGGTGTTGCACCAGTGATATAACCAATGCGTCCTTTGCCATGCAGGAAAAGAGAGAGACTGCGACCACTGCAAAAAGTTTTTTCCGTTCAGTTTATGAAGGGTTATTTGCAGTGATGAGTTGTCTGATGAGGCTGCGGGCAAAGGAGAGGCAGAATTGCAGTCATGAGTTGTTTGAGAGGTAGAATTGCGCTTAGCGCAAGCTGCAGACTCAGCCATATCCGAATTTGGCATGGCTGAAAACTATAGGATCGATCGGAATAGCCGTATCGGCTCTGATACCATGTGAGTAAAACAAGAGTAATACTTCTTATTATAATGAATCAAAATCCAATGCAAATACAGACTAAAAGTCTCCTTTATATAGGCAGACAAGACTAACAAAATAACCTAACAACATTCCTAAAGGTTAGGGGAATATCTCTATAGATATTAACTTGACTAAAATAGAATGATATTGTCTAATCTAATGTAATCAAATAACAGCAGAATATATCTAATTTACAGCAGAATATTTGCTATATCGTGGTCATTTATTTCACGCCAACAAGTGTTATAAAAACACGTCTCATCGCCAATTATTGCTGATAAAACGTAATTTGGAGCTTCACTGACTCGACTTTGTGGAAATCGGTCTAAAAGACCGGTTAGAAGAACTCAATTTGGGGTTGGCTCGATTGACTGGGTAAATGATGAATTCTAGGGCTAATTGAAGTGTGATGGAAATAATTGGTCAGTGGATAATTGAATTAGAAAACCTCAATTTGATTTAAAATTTTTAAAAAAAAATACAGTAGAGAGAGAGCAGAGGGGAGATGAGAAAGAAAAGAGAGGAGAGACAGTGACGGCTGACGAGGAATAAGTTATGTTTTGTTTTACTCAAACTTTAAGTTAATTTTAAAATAGTCCCTAAATATAAAAATAACCACTGATTTTCAAAACGTTACCGATAAATTTCCAGAAAATTACAAATTACATTCTTAAACTTATAAAAGTTACACTTTTGGTCCAACTGATTAATTGCCAACTTGCAATTTTTACAACCTTGAATACTAGTTTACTAGACAAAAATCAGAGCATGTACTTAAAAACAAAGGAAGGGTGAAGACATTATAATTCTTCTGGAAATGAGAATAATCTTTTTGTGGTTGAAACATTGTGAATAATTGTGCGTAAAACATTTAACTTCTTTAATTCTTCACTTTTTATCTTGGCAGGGAATTATGATAAAGACGCCAATTCAATGGCCTTTAAATAAGGGATTTTCTTTTTCTTGTTGGCTTAGAATAGAAAATTTTCCCAGAAGTGGAACAATGGGGCTATTCAGTTTTCTCTCTGAGAGCAGAAGAGGATGCTTAGCAGGCCTTGCAAAAGACAAGCTGGTTTATGAGGTAAATTCTTCGTAAATAATGTGAAGTTTATTTTTCTATGGTACGTGGGTTCATGAGTTGACTGGATTTCGATCGTTTGCTATGTTGATTTACGAGCTTGTGTTTAGTCGATAAGTTTAATATTAACAATCCTGGTTTTGCTCATTTATATTCTTTTTGCTGCGATATTTTGCATGTGAATTGTGGTTTTAGGCCTGAATGTTAGCATAAAATTCCTCCTCCTCTGCATGTTGAAACGGCCGCTTGATTGTGACTGTTTGATAAAATGGGTTTCTATTTCTCTCTTTTGATGTTGCAGTCAATAAATCAGAAGCGACAGTGTGTCTCAATGCAAGTTAACCTTGTAAGGAAGAAATGGCATTTTGTTTGCTTATCTCATAGCATTGGTAGGGCATTTTCGGGGGGAAGCTTATTGAAGTGCTACGTGGACGGTGTACTTGCATCATCTGAAAAATGCAGGTGCTGTTTTCCCTGCTTATTAACTCTTCTCTCATCCTTCTCATTGACGTGAATTTTCTTAATCTCAGTCATTTAATACACTGATTTAATGGAACAGATACGCTAAAGTTAACGAGGTATTAACCAGTTGCATGATCGGTTCGAAAATAGATTTACCTCCATTTGAAGAAGAAAATCCAATGTCATGTATTAAGGAGTCATCTCCTTTCCTAGGACAGATTGGTCCAATCTATATGTTCAATGATGCCATTACTCCCGAACAAGTGAAAGGCATATATTCGTTGGGACCAAGCTATATGTATGCATTTTTGAATAATGAAACTTCTATTTGTGTGGATATCCCATTGCCTGGTGGAGTTCTTGATCCCAGAGATGGTTTGTCATCTAAAATCCTGTTTGGACTTAATGCACAGGTTCTCGTTCTTTCGCTTTATCCCTAATTTTGGCTTAAGCTGTTCTTTTTTTTTTTTTTTTTTAATTTAGAAAGTTTTCCCCCCTCGTTTTCACAGGCCAGTAGTGGTAGAACTTTATACAACGTCTCACCATCAATGGACCATGTCTTAAACAAAGATTCATTTGCAGCAACTGTTATGGTCGGGACACAGTTATGCTCAAGGAGTTTGTTGCAACAGATTATATACTGTGTTGGAGGTGTATCTGTGTTTTTTCCTCTTTTTACTCAAACCGAGTTGTATGAAAATGAAGAGTCTGAGAAATATGGACAAGAACTGCTTACACCCATAACTAAAGAGCGTTTAACTGCTGAAGTGATCGAGCTTATTGCGTCTGTTTTGGATGAGAATTTAGCAAATCAACAGCAGATGCTTCTTCTATCTGGGTTTTCGATACTTGGTTTTTTGTTGCAGTCGGTTCCACAACAGCAACTGAATCTGGAAACTCTTTCATCTTTGAAACATCTGTTTAATGTTGTTGCAAATAGTGGTATGTTAGTTGAAAAGGGGAAACTATCATTTTGGTAATCAACCTTTAGGTTTTTATTTACTAGTGCATCATATATTGAATTTCATAATTTAGATACAATCTACACAAATTCTAATTAGTAATATAATGACATCAGATTAACAACTTATACGATTTTTTTTGTAGTAATTGTTTGATTACGCTTGTGTATTGAGCAACAATCTACAAACTGAACTTTTTAGTACGCCATATAAATCTTAGACGTTTAAGCGCTTGCGAATTCTTAAAGTTTGGCGTACCAGCTGTTTATTTCTCTGTATATTTGTTCCGATGTGTTCAATTTTGTGTAGATTGGTGCCTAATTTGTGAATTTTATAATAGGTTGTGTGTACATTGGTGCCTAAATTGTGAAAGTTCATAATAGTAGGCTGTAGCCACAACTAAAACCTAATAGGTTGGTGTACAAAAGTGATACTTTCCCTTTACTCTTGTCTCTGTAATTTGATATTGGATGTGTTATTTAAGACATTGAGAATTTCTTTTTTGGTTTTACCAGGTTTATCTGAGCTGCTTGTTAAAGATGCAATATCGCACATATTTCTTAATCCTCTTATTTGGGGTTACACAGTTTACAAGGTGCAACGTGAACTGTACATGTTTCTGATTCAGCAATTCGATAATGACCCAAGGCTTCTTAAAAGTCTGTGTCGTCTGCCTCGTGTTCTTGATATAATAATTAAATTTTATTGGGACAATGCAAAATGCCGGTATGTTGTGGGTGGAAAGCATCTTTTGCACCCAAACACGAAACAGATACTTGCAGAGAGACCTGATCATGAAGAGATACGTAAAATTCGACTTCTGCTATTGAGCCTTGGGGAGATGAGCCTTAGGTACGTTTTTCTTGGGGTTTATTAATGTTTTGTACACCATACATGATTTTCTGATTTAATACACCAACTTACAAACATCCTATTGGACAGTATGCAGCCTCACACGGATGTTTCCGGTTAGGATTGTTTCCAGTTCTGTACACCCAATTCGGCAAAAAACATGATGGGATTGTACTGAATGAGAATAAAATGAAAGTCGTGTACATTTATAAAAAGATTGTCAGATGGATTTACAAAATCAAAAAATTATTAGGCTGTATAAAACTATAACCAGCGCCTTCTTATTTGTGTGCATCACCTTCTTTTGGTGTCCTTGGAATTTCTTGTGCTTTCATGCCCCATCAATAATGCAGTTATAACTTATCAGACTTGTGCAATTCTTTGGATATATCCTTTATTCGACTACATATAAATGCAGGCAGCACATTTCCGTATCAGATATAAAGGCCCTTATTTCTTTCTTTGAGACTAGTGAGGACATGTCATGCGTTGAAGATGTATTACATATGGTTATTCGTGCTGTATCACAGAAACAATTATTAGCTTCATTCTTAGAACAAGTCAACTCACTCGGTGGCTGTCACATATTTGTGAATCTTCTTCAGAGGTTTGTTCTTTCCGTTTGATTAGAAGGCCATTTTTTTCCAACTCTTCACCGATTATATTTTGATTAATTATGGCCATTAACATCTCCTCTCCAGGTTTCATGAATGTTTTGCATATTGTCTTCTGACCAAATTTTACTTGAATGCTTCTCTACCAAAAAAGATAAACTTGATACTGTTGTTGTCAGATGTTATGCAATGCTTTAACTGACAAGAAAATACAAACTTGTTAGCTTATTATTAACTTTTCTGTGTGGAGCACTGAGCCTGTGATTGTTAGTTGATCAGTAGACATTTTCCTGAAGTTATTAAATTAAAAGCTGCACCTTGACAAAAATGACTGATAAGCTATATTTAGGCCAATTCTTTGGCATACATATTTAGGTTCTCTTATAATCCATGTTTCACTACCAGCTGATTAGTTTTCTTATAACAATTCTCAAAATTCTGTTGCAAGATGACAACGGATATATAGCATGACAGTTGACAAAAGAATTCGTTTAGGGAAAATTATTGTTTTGTACACCAACCTGTTAGTGGTTAAGAAACTGCATACCTACATACCAACATTAACAATTTGCATACCCAGCTAATAGACGTCCTCCGATCAGCATACCGGCGTTAAAAAAGATAACGAAAATAGGTAAATGACAGATTTACCCTTGCCTTTTCTTCTTATTTACAATGCCACATAGGATATATATATATAATATACAGAGAGAGCACCACCGCCCACTGCCAGCCTCGGCCGCTGTCGGTGGGGCCCATCATCACTGCCCACTGCCACCCTGGCCGCTGTCGGCTCTATGTATGTATGCATATGTATGTATGTGTCTATGTCTGTATATATCTATGTATGTATATATCAGTATATATATATATACAGAAAGAGAGAGCATCGCCGCCTACTGCCACCCTTGGCTGCCGTCGGTGCGCCTCACCATCACCGCCCACTGCCACCATGGCCGGCGTCGGCTCTATGTATGTATATATCTATGTATGTGTCTATGTCTGTATATATGTATATTCCAGTATGTATATGTATGTATATGTATATATCAGTATATTTATATATTTATGTATGCATGTATCTATCTATCTGTATGTATAAAGCTGTAAGTTATCTATGCATGTATCTATTCTGTATGTATATATCTACTGACATACAAAATGACCGTTTTACCCCTAAAAAGCGCACATGTTTTCGCCCATGACCAAACTTATGTTAAGTTAGTTAACAGAAGCGTGTTGATTGAACGAAATTATATAAGTGGGTATGCTGATTGTTAATGTTGATAGGTGGGTATGCAGTTCCTTAACCACCGATACGTTGGTGTACTAAACAATAATTTTCCCATTGGTTAAGATTCTTTTCGCAGTTGTATTATTTGAGCCTTTGCAACTGTGTTTCGTACTGCGCTGATCCTGTATTGGGCGCCACATGTTGACAAATCCTCTCGCTATAATGACCAGCTGAAATAGTTGCTTTATCCTGGTTTTTTTGTGTGGGTCGGCTGCTGATTTATAGTGTTTTGATGAATATTGTATTTAAGTACTCCTGGCCTGCTATTACTAGAATTGCATTAATTATGAAGATTTTGAGGACTCGCTGAATTTAGAGTGATGCTAATTGCTAAAAATTCTTATGTGGATATGTTAGGGATTTTGAGTCTATCAGATTGCTCAGCTTGCAATTCCTCGGAAGACTTCTGGTCGGTCTTCCATCTGAGAGAAAGGGTGCAAAATTCTTCAATATTTCAGTTGGAAGATCAAAATCTCTATCAGAGGGACATAGAAAAATCAGCTTGAAGATGCAACCAATATTCTCGGCCATTTCTGATCGGCTGTTCAGATTCCCCCAAACAGAGTCTCTATGTGCTAGTTTATTCGATGTTCTTCTAGGTGGAGCTAGCCCAAAACAGGTGACACAAACATAAGAAGAACAAGTGTCTTGTTTCTATGTTACAATAGTTTGAGAAAGGGATAATTTCATTTTTAGTTCCTAAGCTTATGGTTTTTGTCCCAATTGTAAATCTGCATTTTTATACTAACCGGCTTTGAAAGTTCGGTATTGTGCAGTCTTCATCACTAAAGCTACAACTGCCAGTTATTTTGTTAAATCTATTTATCTGAGAGTAACATATGTTTTCAATACAATGTTCTTGCCTTTTATCAACTTTAAATGAAATAGAAAATAATTGTTGATTAGTATAAGGATGAAAATAAAAACTTCTTTAAAAGTATTTATTACCTTTTATATTTAAAAATTAACTTTAGTAGATTTAGGGATGAAAATTGAACAATTTAGAAAGTATGGGGACTGTTGCTGCTTACTAAAAGGTATAAGGATAAAAGTAGGACAAAGATTACAGTTTAGTGACTACAAATGAAATAAACCCTTTATCTTTAAAAATTTACCTCCATACCGTTTAACAGTCTAGTTACTTTGAACTTCTACGACCTCTCCTTACCTTTTTTTGGTTCACAGGTTTTACAGAAACACAGTCAGCAGCTTGACATGCAAAGAAGCAAGGGAAACAACTCGCACTTTTTTCTTCCTCAGATATTGGTTCTGATTTTTAAATTCTTATCTCAATGTGATGAGGTAGCTACAAGAACAAAAATAATTGGGGATCTGCTGGAACTATTGGATTCAAATCCTTCTAACATTGAAGCATTGATGGTATAAACTGATCATGTTCTTGATCTTGTTGATCTCTATCTCGAATTTAACATTACGCTACTATTTTTTTCCAGGAGTATGGATGGAATGCATGGTTAATGGCCTGTATGAAGCTTGAGGTTCTTAAAATCTACAAGGTCGAGTCACGGGAGCAATGTGAGAGTGAGTTAAGTGAGATAAGCTTTGTCAGAAACTTGTTCTGTGTTGTTCTTTGTTACTATATGCACTCTG
This sequence comes from Primula veris, assembly GCA_963682055.1. Lineage (NCBI taxonomy): Eukaryota > Viridiplantae > Streptophyta > Magnoliopsida > Ericales > Primulaceae > Primula > Primula veris. Next base: position 20,542,410 of record OY821743.1, on the reverse strand, counting down.
TGAAGGGTGGTTGGCTACAACTTGAGGAGACGGTGAATTTTCTACTTTTGCAGCGAGAACAGGTATTTTATTTCTTTTAAGAGTGTCGTCTGTGCTTAACCATTTTTTTCTTTTCAGTAAGTTCTTTTGGTTTTGCAGGCTGGCATATCATCTCAGTATCTGCTTCGTGATATATTTAAAGATATAGTGCAGAAGCTTATAGATTTATCTTCCGAGGAAAATATCTTTGTTTCACAACCATGTCGGGATAACACTCTATTTCTTCTCAAACTTCTTGACGATAATCTGATGTCCGAAATCAACTTTAAACTTCCGGTAATTCAGACCTGACTATTTTACCTGTTTGCGTCATCTTTATCTGTTTCAGTAACCCTTCTCTTGTTGGGAGTTTCATTTGAATATGTGACTTGATTAATATGTCTACCCCCTTACTCTCCAAATTATATTGAAAGAGCAAAACTCAAGGGCAACAAGTGTCTTTGGAAGAAGGAAATTACTAAATTTTGTTATAGCAATATGGCAGATAAGTTTGTGTGTTCTCTTTACTAATTTACATAGTTTTTGACTTATATAGATTTAAGGCCTCTGTGAATTATTCTTAATTTAACTTATTGGAGTCAAGAACGAACTGGAACTTTATGTATTATGGTATAATTTCATGTCGGTTTGTTCCAAAAATAGATACTCTCTCCGTTCCCTTTTTATGGTCCATTATTCCATTTTGGGAAGTTCCCATTTAATTGTCCACTTTCTTAAATTAGCAAGTACTTTTTTGTGCATTTACATTTTTACCTTATTTAAGTAATTCTTCGAATTTTATATTAAATATAACAAGGATAGACTTTGGAAAAACATAGAAAAAGAGGTGTCATAATATTGTCCCCTTAATATGAGTGAGTCCCAATGCAGAACAATAAAATGGAACGGAGGGAGTAATTTTATTATCATTTGTAGCCTGGATGGTATGGTGAAGGTAGAGGTAAGTGTTTGTGGAAAGTGTTTTGGCAGTGTAGTCAAGCATATACGTTTAAACTTAAAGTAAGAACCATATTCTGATGTTTATTCATATGGATCCTATTCTGCTAGGGTTGTGTTAGGTTTCCATCAAGCTCTGGGAAGCCTAGAATGTTATTGTGGTGTACCAAAGTACTTGTAAGCGTAAACATGCTTGATAAATTTACGACGGGACATCAAAATTAATTGAAAAGCTATGCTTAGTTGAGGTGTGTGCCATTTTTTTTGTTTAGAAAGTCTATTAATGATTTGTGCCTTTCCACACTGGTATGACTTTGTATCATAAAATCCTTTTCACGAAGAGCCAATTTAATTATGTGTTGTGGTTTCTCCAGTTTCGTTCTCTTTATATATGGTTTCACAAGAACCAAGTATCAAACAGATCTTTTATACACTTCACCCCCGCTGCAAAAGTATTAGAAAGCAAAAGGATAATTATCTCATATTTACTTTCTAATTTTAGATTGGCTGTACTGGTAGTATTAAATTGATCTGTTCAAACTTCAAATGAATGAAATTTGATCTTACGCTGTTGACAAAAATAGTTTGGGTTTTAAATGCTTGTTGCATGTGGTTTGTGTACTGGTTTCTCTTTCGATCAGTTATATATCTTTTTGTATGCCTGTTACTCAGAAGAAAGAACAAAGAACTAATTCTCGTTTTTTTTATACTTGTGGGATCGTCGTAGTACCCCACAAGCAGCTTAGATATTTCTGCTGATTTTCTAGAGGCAGAAAGTAACAGAGACCTCAGAGCTGTCTTACATGAAGCCCTAGAAAAAGAATCCGATGAGAGCATATCCAGGTATGTCAAATTGTATATCCCAATAACACAGAATGTAATCCTAATGAGATTGATAGAACAAATAAAAAATTATAATTAAAATTAAAAAGCTCCCTTTTCTCTCGACAAGGGACACCATTAATGAGTTACTTATGTCTACATTGTTCAGTATGATAGTTAATAGTAAAATGCAAGGCTTGCATACTTTCCTAATAATTCTTTTCTATTTTTTGTTCATCAATTTTGGTGTCTAACTCATCACTTGTCAACTTGTATATCCCAATAACACATGGAATGTAACCCTAATGAGATTGATGGAACAAATAAAAAAATTAAAATTAAAAAAGCTCCCTTTTCTCTCGACCAAGGACACCATTAATGGAGACTTGACGTTACTTATGTCTACATTGTCTACTATGATAGTTAATAGTAAAATGCTAGGCTTGCATACTTACCCAAAAATCCATTTTTATTTTTTGTTCATCAATTTTGGTGTCTAACTCATAACGTAATCAATATAAGTTTTTTTTCCTACAGGGATCCTCTAAAAGAGTTGGCACCAACTAAAAATGACACAACAGAAGACGAGTGGTGGATTTTGTATGACAATTTATGGATAATTATATGTCAGATAAATGGGAAAGGGCCAAGTAAGATGCTACCTAAATCCTCATCTTCCACGGGACCATCTTTTGGCCAAAGAGCACGTGAGTTGGTAGAATCACTTAATATCCCAGCCACAGAAATGGCATCAGTTGTTTATGCGGGTGGTCTTACCATGGGTGGAAAAGCTAACAAAAGTGTCGACAAAGCTATGCTCTTGAGAGGGGAAAAGTGTCACAGAATCGTTTTTCGACTTGTTATATTATACCTTTGTAGAGCTTCTCTCTCTCGAGCTTCTAGGTGTATTCAGCTGGTCATTCCTCTTCTTCCATACATTCTGACCCCTGAGGATGATCAAACCAGGAGCAGATTGCAGCTTTTTATCGGGTATCAGTTTGCTTAGAGTTAATCTGAAATGTTCTTTTATATATGGGGAAAATGCAAATAACTCCCGTTTACTATGGCTGGTTTGTAAATAACCCCCATGAATACCAATTATTGCTATATCACCCTTGTACCATCTATGCTTTGCAATCATTCCACATGTTCGATTTTAAATGGCATAACCCCGTGTTCATCTCTCTGTTTTCAATATCTATGCATTAAAAAAAAGCAGTCAAGAAAAGAAAAAAGTTACTTAGTACAAATATTCGACAAAAAGTCAATTAAAAAGGGAATTTATGATTTTACAAGAATTGATGTAATATTGATTTTACTTATTGGACAGATTAATTGAACAATAAGGAAAATGTTTCAACCGACTAATCATAACAAAGTTATTTCATTTTAAAGTCAGACATGAGGGGTTTTCAAACTTAGATATACACCTGGGTTACTTGTAAAAACTGTAGTACATGAGGGTTATCTGCAAACCAGTAATAGAATGTGGAGGTTAATTGTATTTTAACCTCATGGTTATTTGCAAACCAGCCATTGTACATGGAGGTTATTTGCATTTTACCCTTTCTGTATTTTGTTGTATAAATATACATTCTCTTGTGCGTTCGTGATTGAATAATGAGTGATGGCGTTGATGTTGTCGCAGAGCCTTGCTTTCTGTTAGATCACAATTCGGAACGCTGGATGATGGTGCACGGTTCTATGTTATCTCTCATATGATTAGGGAAACCGTGAATAGTGGTAAATCAATGTTAGTGACTAGCATTATGGGAAGAGATGAATCATCAGATTCAGGAAGCTCAAAAGGACCTAGCACCCTCCAAAATATAATTCAAAAGGACCGAGTGCTTTCTGCGGTAGGCACGAAAATCTTAATTAATATTTATTAATTATTTTTACATGTCGTCTTCCAGCTGTGGTGTTACACGCCTTACTTGTAGCCCTCTCAATGGGCTTGTCTGGCTGTATTATATAAGTATTAGAACTATGCTTCTATAATGTACTAAGTGAAAAGGTGTACTCATAGGTAAAATTGTGCGTGTCTAGAAAAAAGAGAGTATGTTTTCTGTGTTAGAATTCATGGAAGTTAGTAGTAGTGCACAAATTTCATACCCTTAAAAAGTAAGTTAATATAAAAGTATGCTTATGTCTTATTGCCAAATGCCAACACATGCTTTTACTTCCATACTTAAAACTTTTTTTAAAAAAATGACCTATCCCACAAGGCAATTTTTTTTTACACATCTACCACATTCTTGTGATTACTTACATTTATCAGCTTGCGGTTGTGTCAAACCTATACCGTTGGTAATGGTGGAACTGAAAATTAAGGCAGTAAAGTAGATGGAATTCAACAGGTAAGAAAGTCATTTGTATGCAAAAGTTTGTCAGGCATTTTTGATAGACTCAGTAGTTGTTATTGCTTAAGTTTAAAAAACTTTTGTAGAGCAACTACTAACTAACAAGTAGCCATTTAGCCACAAAGTATTTTAGAAAATTTTGTTTAACTTGTTATTCTTTCTGTAGTGTAACGAAGTCCCATCATTTACCAACCGGTAAATTACAACGGAGGAAATGTATTGCCGACCCGGGAATGTCATTTCCCTTCCCTTCTTATAACCATTGTGATTTATTGTCCTAAAAGTTGAATATCTCTGCCTCTTAAACTTAAGTAACTTTATTTGGTGACTGCATTCACATTCGCATTCACTGATGTGTTTCTTACAGAAAGTTATTGTCATACGAAATAGAAAATGAGGAATAATGTTTTTCCCAACTTTTTCTAAAGGACGTACAGTGTGCTTGTACAAGCTTTATCAGTAAAGAGTATTTGTTCGAATATTCAAAGCCTTTATAAAAAGCTAATTGATGCTAGTCATGTTTACTTGTGTAAGTTCACTCTGTAATGGTCAGTGTATGATCTTCAGGTCGCTGACGAGGTGAATTATATTAAATTATCGAATACGGATCGCCAGAAACAGCTGTATGATCTCCGCGTTAGGATTGATGAAAATTCCTTTATAGATTCTAACCAAAACAAGGCTTTTGAAGACGAGGTACAGAGTAGCTTAAACACGATTCTTGATTGGGACGATAGCAGAAGAGTTTCCTTCAAACTTTCTAATGATGAGGAACAGCAAATCGTGGCTGTAAGCATATTTGGCCATTATTTTTTTCCGTCTTCTCCCACTCTAGAATGAGGCTAAGTAAGACTAAATATTTTGCTTTTATTAGGAAAAATGGTTGCACATGTTTCGCACTTTGATGGATGAGAGGGGTCCATGGTCGGCAAATTCTTTCCCAAATAATATTGCAACCCATTGGAAACTTGACAAGACAGAAGACTCATGGCGGCGTAGGCCGAAATTAAGGCGTAATTATCATTTCGATGAAAAGTTATGCCATCCTCCATCTTCATTAGGTACCAACGAAGCTGTTCTTCCTGCGAAGGAGAAAAAATCTGTGTTCGGTGGACATATTCCGGAGCAAATGAGACAGCTTTTATTGAAAGGAATTCGTAAAATTACTGACGAGGGATCCTTAGAACTCTCTGAAATTGATGGTGAGTCATTTGATGGTGAAAATATTTCTGAAAGAAAAGGCTCCAGCAGTAATCAAAATGATCATTTTCAGAACACTCGGGATACTACCACGACACTAACCGAGCAAGAAAATAGCGAGGTATGTAAAAATAATCTTCAGGTTCCAAACCAAACAAATTAAAATGCGTTCTTATATCGATTCTTCCCTACAGGTTCTTATGTCTGTTCCTTGTGTGCTTGTGACACCCAAGAGAAAATTAGCTGGGAGGTTTGCTGTGATGATGAATGTCTTGCATTTCTTTAGTGAGTTTTTAGTCGAAGGTACTTGTGGGTCAACTGTTTTTAATGATTTTCAAGTAGAATCGAGAGAGAAAAAGCTAGACATAGATTTTGAGAAAGACAATGCTTCCAACAAGTCAGAAACGGTTCGCGCAAATGTTCTGCAAAAACAGCCCAAAAATATTAAGTGCCACAGAAGATGGAAAATATTCAAGGTGTTAAACTTGAAATTTAATTTCTTTTACATGTTGGTCCGCCTATTGATTATACTTATTTTTGCATGGTTTTTGTATAGATAAAAGCTGTCCATTGGACTCGCTACTTGCTACGGTACACTGCAGTTGAGATTTTCTTCAATGACTCTACTGCTCCAATATTTTTGAATTTTGCATCGCTAAAAGTTGCAAAAGATATTGGAACATTAATAGTTGCTACCAGAAATGAATATATGTTTCCCAAGGGTAGCAGGGACAAGGCTGAAATTATTTCATTCATTGATAGACGTGTGGCCGCGGAGATGGCCGAAACTGCAAGAGAGAGCTGGAGAAGAAGAGAAATGACAAACTTTCAGTATTTAATGTTTTTAAATACACTTGCCGGAAGGTCTTATAATGATTTAACCCAGTATCCTGTTTTTCCTTGGGTCATAGCTGACTATTCATCTGAGACTCTTGATTTCAATACATCATCAACATTTAGGGATCTTTCAAAACCTGTTGGGGCGCTTGATCCCAAACGTTTGGAGGTAAGGTTTCTATTTTGCTAGTAAGAACTTGTTTGGGTTCAGCTTCTAAGCTCAGCTTTTTCGCCTTTTTACTTAAAATCTGTACTATGTTTTGTCGAGCTGCTTAAAAGGTCAGTATTTCTAGTTTCTTGTCCTGAATTAGCTAGAAATTAGAGGCTAGATGAATCCTAGTATTTGGAACCTTAAAATTCCAGTTTATTTGCTTAAAAGCTGCAATTAAACAAGCCCAAGTGAAGTAAGTTTCGCTGTTGGGTGTTTCTTTAATCATTCATGGCAATATTTTGCTTATGTAGGTTTTCGAGGATAGATACCGAAATTTCAGTGATCCCGATATTCCCAAGTAAGTTCCCGTAATTAAGAATTGGAGTATCGTGTACCCTTTATTCCCTTCCATTTGTGGCCTTAATATTTTTATCGTCTAAAACTAACTAAATGTCTATTTTTTTTTATATAGTTTTTATTATGGCTCTCATTACTCAAGCATGGGGATTGTGCTATTTTACCTGCTCAGGCTAGAACCCTTTACAGCGTTGCACCGTAGCCTGCAGGTATTTCCATAGACTGGCTTGTGGTCTTAAACTTTTTTTGGTGTGAACTCGTGTTCAAGTGATACAGTAGTTTCAAGTTTCGAGATGTTCAGTGCATTTTTTTCCTTGAATGTTGATTTCAATTTTGCTATTGGAAAATTACCATTACCATTACCATGGTCAGGTTGTTTCTGAGACCCAGTTGAACTTGTACCCATACTTTATAAATCTAGAATGCATTACCATGGCACAGCACTGACATTGACATCTTATTACAAGTTTGTAAATTTGACATGAATTGTCCCACATAAATTACATATACTTTTAGACGAACGTATGTATTACATGACTGTAAGCACCCATTTTGCATGTCTGCTTAATTTAAGCACCCCAATCGCATACTTTTGATGAATCACAGAAGGACAATGATGTTTGAGTTTATAATATTTTATTTTTAGTTCTACAAATGTTATTATATATTTAACACATCTGAACGGAACGTGTATTATATACTACATGAGAGGTCACGTCTAATACTATATAAACTTTTAAACGAACACATGTCGCAAGAGTTTAATCGTACTTGCATGCCTCAATCTGAACTCCAGTACCCTAACTGTGTATTTGGATAAAAAAATATTGATGCTTTTTTATATTGAACTTATGATCTCTAGTGGGACAACGAAGTCATTAACTACAATCAATTTTCTTTATAGTTTATATCTAGTTTTACAAATGTTATTTTTTGTTAGCACATTTGAACATTTGTGTGCAAAGCCTCACCTGGGCATTCAACGAGTATGATACCCCAAAGTGAGAGTAAAAGGCTTTGGGATAAAAATAATATCAATACCCAATGAGTAGTTGGTTGTCTGAGGTGGTGATAGTTATACATAATATGCTTATAATTTTTCTGTCGCTTGTTTCATGATGAATATTTTGTGACCAGGGTGGCAAGTTCGATCACGCAGATCGTCTATTCCAGAGCATAGAGGGAACGTATCGGAACTGTCTTTCAAATACAAGTGATGTGAAAGAGTTGACTCCTGAATTCTTTTACATGCCAGAGTTTCTTGTTAATTCAAATTCATATCATTTGGGAATTAAACAAGATGGTGAACCATTAACTGATGTCTGCCTTCCTCCTTGGGCGAAGGTATGTAATTAACTCCGTAAAGAGAATATGTTGTATTGCTATATTATTAGACCATACTTTCCGGCTTTTTAAATAAACAATATGTTTTTAAAAGTATAAGCCGGCGCCAATTTACTAGGCCAATCCGCTTTTATATAGAAGGCTTTTTGAAGTGTTTACTTACGACCACAATTTTACTAGGCCAATCCACTTTTATATGGAAGGCTTTTTGAAATGTTTACTTACGACCATAATGAAAAAGAAAAATCGAGAACATAAGAAGTCAGATACTGTTAATTTAAAAAAAAAAAAACTTACCAAGCTTGTTTCAGTTTGACTATGAATGTATGTAGAGATTATTCTTATTCCGTGTTTATAACAAGAGTGTTTATTAATTAACTAGAAGCAGCAATCGTTGTACCAGTAGGTGATTTACGTGAGCAAACCTCCGTTTCTTCTTCTACCAGCGGTCGTCATTCTAATGACATTTATGCTTCTCTGAAATTGCTGCTTTTTAAAAGGATTTGTCGAATTTTAATTTTTGACTTGAGCATAATAATTCATGGAAGTTAATTTCTATGCTAATTGTGTAGGGTTCCCCTGAAGAGTTCATAAACAAAAACCGGGAGGCTCTTGAAAGCGAATATGTTAGCTCTAATCTCCATCATTGGATTGATTTGGTTTTTGGGTACAAACAGCGTGGTAAACCAGCAGTGGAGGTACTTCTAAATTGTCTAATGCTTCCTTCCTTTGGAGATATTTTAACCTATGCGTATTACGTAGTTTCGGTCCCTAAACTTTTGGGATTGTGGATTTTTTCGTCCCTGGACCTTACATTCTTAGTTTCTTCGTTGAATAAAAGATAATTATATAGTATAATATAATATTACTTCTATTTAATCAACTTCAAATGGAAGTTAGACCTGAAGGTGTTGGGGAAGAAACTGTTATTAATATATGCAAAATCGTTTTCTAAGTACCTAATATCATTATTTTTATTGGAAAACAAGTGGCTGCTACGTTTACGTAAGAAAAATGCGCAATTTTAAAGTTCAGGGACGAAAATTGCTTAATGCAAAAGTGTTTGGGAAAAATGAGACGAGCGAAGTTTAGGGACTAAAGGTGAAATTAATTTGATTTTGTTTCAGTGTTCCTTTTTGATAAGTAAAAAGTTTATACAAAGAAAGGTACTGGGGAACTTCTGTTCTTATTTCATTTTACGATATTGCAGGCAGCAAATATTTTTTACTATTTGACTTATGAAGGTGCTGTTGATCTTGATGTTATGGAAGATGATTTGCAAAGATCTGCATTAGAGGATCAGATTGCGAACTTTGGACAAACACCTATACAAATATTCCGTAAAAAACACCCGAGAAGGGGCCCACCCATTCCAATTGCTCATCCTCTTCATTTTGCTCCTGGTTCTATTAGCCTAACTTCCGTAGTAAATGATACAAATAATCCACCGTCTGCTATTGTATACGTAAATGTTATCGACTCAAATGTTGTCCTCCTAAATCAGTGCTTGGCCTTATCTGTGAAGATGTGGATAACTACTCAACTTCAGTCTGGTGGGAACTTCACCTTCTCTGGCTGTCAGGTTGGATTTTTGATCTTGCATTGTATTCAGTGAATCACTTTTGTACGATCAACTACTAACAGTTGTTAGACCAGCGTTTCAAAATTTTATACTTAAAGACACCAATTACTCAAAAGCAAAGAATCAGTGCCACCATCGTATAAATAAATAAATTTAGACACGGGTTTTTACAAACTCGAATCACTATAGTACACTAAATATCAGAATTTTGGATTGTTTAAAAGCTTAAATTAATTGTTCGTTTTGTGTTGATTGTTGCTTTGTACGTCAGAGTAATCAAACAATTAATGCATACGTAGTGTTTTGAGTTGATATTACTAGGCCGGTGTACCAATGGTTTCATTTGTGTAGATTGGTTTAGGAATTGTTAATTTTAGATGTTGTACTAATTATTAACAGCGATAGAATGATGTAGAACAGTGATACTACTGTCCCTTAAATTCACAATTGGCGGTTTATCGTCATTAAATGTGTTTGATATAACTTTTTTAATTGTACAGGATCCTATCTTTGGCATTGGTTATGATATCCTAACTTCTCGTAAGATTGGTAGTCCATTATCTGAAAGCATTGAACCTGGACCCCAGTGCTTTGCAATCACTCAAACACCATCAGAGAATTTTTTGATCTCTTGTGGAAACTGGGAAAATAGCTTTCAGGTTATATCTCTAACTGATGGAAGATTGGTGCAAAGCGTCAGACAACATAAAGATGTTGTTAGTTGTGTTGCAGGTATTGTTTTTTTGTTTATTAATGGTCTATTAAGATAATTCTTGATGCCGATCTCATTTGAATCCAACAAAGTGGTTATCATATAATTTTCTTGGTTGAATCCAGTTAAAGAAAAGATACATTTTAAACTTGATACCTACTGACGACTGTTATGCTTAGTAATGCTACATTATCTTATAAACAAAGAAGCATACTGTTAATGAGATAGACAAATTTATGATTCTTTTATCTAGATTGTAACTTGCCGCCATGTCTTTGTGACCATCATTTCCCATGTATAGGGAGTCATTTATATTTAATACCGGAACATCCGCATATTTAGTTTGAAGGGTCTAGGGCAAAATAGAGTTTCTATTTTCTGAAATTTCACGCTCATTTGGCCTCATATCTGCATCTTATAGTCTTGTACTGCAACCTGGAATCATTTAAGATCAGGATTAAAAGTTATGGGTCCAAAATCTAGTTTCCTCGACTGTCTGATTAAAACAGTAGACACATTCATGCTACAACTTGATACGGTCCCTTAAAATTGAGCTAAGGTACATTACCATATATGCTATAAACAAATAAGCATACTGGTATTATCTTATTGACCCAAAAAAAGTTGCTTTTATCGAGAAAGATAAGTTAATGGTTTCTTTATCTATTCATGTAACTAGAATTTCTATTTGATATTTTTCCCCCTATCTGCTTCGAGTTAGCACCTTTTTCTGCAGCCTGTAAGATCAGGATAAAATTTAAGATAAGACGATGGAGTTAACTCGGCCATGAGTAATATACATACATTTTTTTTAGAGTTGTCATATTCTAATAAAATAAAAAATTGTTTCAGTGATATCCGATGGGACAATACTTGCTACTGGCAGCCACGACACAACAGTGATGGTGTGGGAGGTCTTACGCGTCAGAACCCATGAAAAACGAGTTCGAAATACCCCAACAGATATACATCGTAAAGACTATATCATCTCTGAAACTCCGTTCCACATCCTGTGTGGCCACGACGATGTAATTACATGCTTATTTGTAAGCGTTGAACTAGATATGGTTATTAGTGGTTCAAAAGATGGGACTTGTATTTTCCATTCCTTACGAGAAGGTAGATACATAAGATCTATTCGACACCCATCTGGTTTTGCATTATCAAAGCTCATTGCATCTCATCATGGGCGAATCGTCATATATTCAGATGAAGATATAAGCTTAAATCTATATTCCATAAATGGTAAACACATTGCTGCATGTGAATCTAATGGCCGACTCAATTGTGTTGAGCTAAGCAGTTGTGGTGAGTTCTTGGTTTGTGCTGGTGACCAAGGACAGATAATTGTGCGAACAATGAGCTCATTAGAGATAGTAAAAAGGTATGGTGGAGTTGGCAAAATAATAACCTCGTTAACTGTTACCAATGAGGAATGTTTCTTAGCCGGGACTAGAGATGGAAGCCTTCTCGTGTACTCGATTGAAAACCCTCAACTCCGTAAAACTAGCTTGCCGAGAAATATTAAATACAAAGGCTCTCCCGTAGGTTAAATACGTTGTTTTGGGAGAATGATACATGTCATCCGTGTATGGTTTGATCAATCAGAGGTATGCTCTGTCTTTATCAATATTGGATGTTCTTTGTATTGTTTCAGAGTTTCGGTTATTTTCATCTTCACACTTTCACTTTCACTTGCCGTGATAACTGATAAGTAGCTATTTAAGGACTGATGAAGCCAGGGTCTTTTTCGCAGTGCTGCTTTGGATAAAATGCAAGTAACCCCTATATTTGTATGGGTGCTTTGTGAAATAACCTATACCTCCTGTTTTTGTAATCAACCTCATGTATTTCTAAGTTATCCCTTTTAAAAATAGTATATCTTCGTCCGTGGTCCCTTTCTGGATTTTTTTTATTGTTTGATAGTGCATGTTTTGGGTAAATATCAATGTACGGATATCGGATGAAAAGAATCATCTAGAGCAGTTTTACGCTAAAAAGACTTTAGGATTATTTGCATTTAACCAACGCGAACCGTTGTACCATTTTAATATTGCAAAAACTGGAAACGGGAGTTTACTGCACTGGACCCACTATCTAAAGCACAATGCTGACACTTAAATTTAATTTTTTTTCCCGAAATTTCTTTTATGGATGTGATTGTACTGAATTTCTTCTTTTTAAACGGGTGTTTTTTTAAAATGCAGAATGTTAAGAGCATTGACCAGCACTTTTCGGGAATATTATTTGTTTAGGCATCGCCTCGTGGAGTCTCTTGTAAATATACGAGCAGTATCATCAGCAACCCTGCGGAGTTTTCAATTTTCACCCCTATTCCATTTGCAGTTTGTACAAATGAGAATTGCGCTGGTGCTGCCTGCTTCAAATGAAAAATGACCTAATCATGACAGATGCTATCCTTACAGATTCACTTTCTGTTTTAAATATTGCAGACAGGAATTAAGTGACACATTTCTCTACATTAGTAAATAGAATAGTAATTGTTGTGTATTGACCATAGTGATATCTCTAATCTGTTGCAATTATAGTATTACTAGTGTGGGTTAATAACCCCCTAAAGCATCTGTAAAGACGGGGTCTTTTCCTTTTCTCTTTCACCTTTATAGCAGAAGGCATTTTTTCATCAGTGAGCTATAATTATCTTATATCTCTTTGTTATGTGTTTTCTCTCATTTCTCAGTACTGTGAATGATCGAGTGTCCATCTCTTTGATAATTGATAAATAGGGACAGATGACCAGTTCTGATTTTGGTACAAATATAAACACAACATGAACCAATCTGTATGCATATTATTAGATGAAGGTGAAAGGTGACATAAAAATTGACTAGCTTGTGAACCCACCGAAAATTACTACCATTGGCAAACGATGGTGTGAGCCAACCGAGAGCTAGTAAGCTACTACAATTGGAAAATGACGGTTTGAGTACACACTGATGTTAAAATTTTCTGGCTCGGTTCTTTAAGGGTTTTAACACTTTTAACTCTGTTTGAGTACTAGCATTAAGGATGTTGTCTTACATAAATTATTAACTTTTAATAGTAATAAAATTTTGTAAGCTGCCCAAAACTCGGTCCCTCAATGACTGAATTCCAACCAAGATGGTACAAGCAACTGGGTGAGACCCAATATCTGTGTGTGTGTGTGTGTTGGTGGGGGGAACATATGACCCACCCAATCCTTGAACCGACTTGCAGACCCATCTGGTAACGTTTTAAATAGGCCGTGGAACAACCAGGGTGACTTCCTCGGTTCCGAAAATGATGTAGGTCGGCTTTAAATAGACCAATATTATATTTAGAATCTAGTAAAACCAAATTTAATAAATTCGAAAAGCTCTCAGAAATGAAATGCCATGGTTTTTTCCCCTCCTTGTCAAGGGTATGGGAGAACAATATATTTTGATTTCCAGACCGAATAATCAACTTTTTCCAAAGTTACTCAAAATGGACCCTTACTAATAAATTTAAATATGAATAATTCATTAAAAAAGGTTAATAGGTTATACATAACCAAGATAGAATAACAATCTAAACGATTACTAATGGATTCTTCAAACCCAACTGTGAACTCATTTAAGTTATGAAGCAGTTTTCTTCAGTCCTAAATTCAACATAACTCGCTTCTTATTGATACAAAATAATAAGTTGGAAGTGACTATTCTAAAAGGCGCGCTTAAACGCAAATTATGTGGCGTCTATGCGGTAGGCAGAGCTTAGAAATCTAACAGATTATGCGAGATTGATTAAGCGGAATTAGGTGTTAGGCGCCCAACTTCTGTCTAAATTCCGCCTTGCACCTTTTAGAATATTGTTTGAAACCATTTTCACTAATTTTAACTTCTTTAACGGATAAAATTAACCAAACCCCTTCGATTCGACAAGTAAAAACTTAGGCCACGTCTCTTTCATCAATACGTACCAAGTTAATTATAATCTGATAAGTCGGTACTTTGTGACCCAGTGACCACAATCCTTGTACTTTGCCACCTCATGTCTTAGATGACTCAAAAAGGATTAATTAGACATGGCTATTATGAGATTTCCGTCTGTGTTATATAGCATATCCTAATCTCGACAGATTGTATGGGACATAAAGACTAAATTGCATTGTTGAAGAGCTAGAACGCGAGTTAGAGGTATGAAAAATTAGCTGTAACAATGGGTAAGCATGATAGCAATAATCAGAGACTATCAAACTTCATTTATGAATTCGATAAGTTAGCAAATATGAGCTCGTCAGCACAAAACTGTGACTATAGTCGATGCAGAAACAAAACTCCGGAGCCTGCTGAAGATCGTCTAAGGTATCAAAATGGAACAAAGAAGATAATTTATTCATCTCAATTCAGCATATTATCAAATAATGTTATCAAATTTGAGCAGGAAACACAAACCCCATTCTCGATGATTTCATTTAAGTACGTGAAAGTGTCCTTGAACTTCCCATGAGAACATAAGCTTCTGATCATTATTTCATATAATTCCCTGTCCGCCACAATTTTCCACTCACACATTTCTTCGAATATTCTTCTGCCTCCACTACTCTTTATAACTTCCAATACCCGATTAGCATATAGTTGCATATATCTACACAATTTCCAGACCCTTCACTAGTTAAATTTTCCTTGAATATCTTCAAAGCATCATCAACTCTACCCTTTTCGATTAGCCCTATAATTATAAACTTTGCAATTTCACTGACCCGAACAATCCCTTTTTTCCTCTCAAGGTTAAAAAAACTTTATTGCATCTTCTTCGCGACCAGCCTCGAAAAGAGCCTCGATAAAAGATCCATAAACACAGATTTCACGAAGTATCGTTTTCTCATCATTTTTTTCAACAAAGGCTCTGCTTCGTCAAGCTTACCTACTCTACACAATGACTTAAAATAGGTTCCATAAACCGTTATCTCCGGAACCACATCCTCAAATTTCAGTTGGAAGATTACCCTCTTACCCTCTTTCAAGAACTCGTTTTTATACATCGTCGAACAATCATTCGCCACCATTTTACGAAACAGCTTATCAGCTTCCCTAACCTTACCCCTTTTACAAAGTGCATACAAAAAATCGCTATAAACAGAAACACCAATGTGGCATTTTCTTCTCACCAACTTCCTCAAAACCGAATCAGCTTCGCCTAAATCCCCATTCCTACAAAAACACCTAAACAAATCAAGATAAATAAAATCCTCCATCTCGACCCCCTTATCCTCCATTTCTTGAACAACCCTTTTCACCAAAACACCCTCGTTTACCCTCGAAAGCGCCCCAACTAAACTATCATAACCATCTTTCCTCAAAGCCAAACAACCCAACAAAAGCCTCTCACACACCCTCTTCACATCACATCCTCCACCATACTTACATGCATACACAACATAATCCGAAACATCGATTCTCAACCCATCCTTAAAAATATCATCCCAAATCATCTCACAATCATCAAAGGTCCCATCTTTGACCATAAAATCCACCAAAACACAGGCTTTACCTTTCTCTCTCATGGTTTTGAGAACCGTTTTCGCTCTGTCGAGTTTCTTCAGCTTTGATAACCGACAAATATCATTCCAAACAGCCTCACGATCATCAAAGGTTCCATATTTAACCACAAAATCCACCAAGACACTAAATAAAAAGCAATCCGAAGCTTTTCCTCTGTCTCTATCTCATGGCTTTGAGAACCGTTTTTGATCTGTCGAGTTTCTTCAGCTTTGATAACCGACAAATATCATCCCAAACAACCTCACAATCATCAAAGGTCCCATATTTAACCACAAAATCCACCAAAACACTAAATAATAAAAAGCAATCCGAAGCTTTTCGTCTCTCTCTATTTCATGGTTTTGAGAACCGTTTTTGCTATTTAGAGTTTATTGAGCATCGACAAGAGGTGAACTAGGAAGACCGAAGATGCGGAGTTGATGAGGTGGCAATGTTGCAGAATTGAGTCAAGGGTTTAGGTAGCTTAGAGGAGGAATATGTATGTATGTATGCATGTATGTGTGTGTAGAGAGAAAGAAAGGGAATTAGTTTTTATTTTTTATATTTTTATAAAAATATTATATTATTGTAATTAATATAAATATGTAGAGATATTTTTTAAAAAAAATGGCTAAACGGACAGACTCATTTTATACGTATCTTCTTTTTTGGTCTTGCTTTACAAGTATACAATTCTTGTGTAATCCTTTGTAAATTTACAATTTACTGCCCTACTTATAAAAATATTCAATTTAGTATACTAAGTTTGTCATTTAAATTGATTTAGTGTACCCAGGTTATAAGTCATGGAGACTAGTTTAATGATTTCTATGAAGGGATTGCTAGGTGTTCTCTAATTTTTTTTTTTTGTAATTACTTATAAAGTCCAAGTAGTTTAATATTCAAATACTTGTAATTTGTCAAGTTAACAACTTAAAAAAAAAAAAAGGGCTCAAAATTAGGCAACTGGCCATAACTTTTCTGTATTTCGTTGAAGTATTGCTCCAAATTTTTTGGGAAAAAAATACGTTTAGTGTAGTGTATTATCAATGGTTAATAATTTAGGTACTGAACTATCAAATTTATCAATTAAGGTACCAAACTATAAAATTTCGTCCAATTAAAGAACTAACAAAATAAATCGACGAAATTGCAGTCATTATATATCAGATTTAGGGATCTATTTTTAACAAATGCTAATAGAATTAAAGTCAACATGTGTAAAAAAATGTGAGTGCAATTTCATCATTTTGTTTAGAGTTAGGTCCTCAATCGTGATAAATTTCGTAATTTGATACATTAATTGTTAAAATTGATAGTTTATTACCTAAATCGTTAAACACTGCTAATAAAGTACACTAAATGTATTTTTTCCCAAATTTCTCGAATACTTTTAACTTTCGAGTAATAGCCTAATGAGCAAGTAAAAAAGAAGGTTATCATAAAGTTCTAGTGGCTTATTCTTTGGACTTATGAAACTTATAAAACTTACGAAACAATGGCTTATGAAACTTGTAACCATTTATAGTTTATAACGTAGGTTGGTATTGCACATGGATTTGCAACCTGGGAGGATTCTCAGACTACGTTTCCGAACTACAAGCTTCTTAATTTGATTTGCAACCATTTACCAAAACAAGTACACTATGTTTTTTTAATTATTTAGATCTTTTGAATTTTTCATAAGGTCGGGTCTGGTTTTGATAAATGCAATTTTTTCATTCAGACGGAATTGATTGTTACAGACCATTGAATCTAGTCTTGGATCGCTAAGCGTGTGTTTGGAAGCCGAAAAACTCATGGAAAAATGAAAATGATTTCTCGAGAAAACATTTTCTTGTGTTTAGTTGCATAGAAAAACCAATGAAAAAAAAACAAAATAAAGTGAGAAAATTTTATCTGTATAATGAGATAAAACATTTTCCTTTCAAAAGTGAAAGAAAAATGAAAACAAATAAGAAAAGTGAGACTCGCTCACTCTCTCTCCCCTTTTTTTCTTTTATTTTTTCTTGATTTCTCAACCTTTCAAACACGTGACCGGAAAATGATCCAAGCTCATTTTTCTTGGTTTTACTTTATTTTCCTTTTTCTTTTTTTTTTCGTGACATTTTCGGTTTCCAAACACACCCTAAGCGTCATGAGATAAATTTTTTTTTTAAGAAAACATAAATAAAAAACAAGAGCATGAAACCGAAGTGATAAGCTGCAATCAGACGAGGTCTTTGTCTCGGGAAAAAAAGGTATTTGCAAAGGTTTGGTGAGGAACTACTCACACTTTTCTTGGATGAGCTTAACACGAATTTATATGCTCTTTAGTCTCTATCCAATACAAGGATGCTTACGAATTAAGAAACCAGATGGATAATTTTTTGAAGTATTTTCCGGTCACAAAATTGAAATAAATAAGGAAATGACCATAAAATATATGAACTTTACACAAAAATTTGAAACTCCAGCCGTGTTAGAGCTTTAAGAATCCTTCTTTAGAGGCTGAGGGATGTTGTAAAATATTAGACCAATCACAAGAATCATACTACCCAAAATGAAAGACGAACCCAAAGTTGCACCTTGGGGAAGGTAAGGCAGCGGGAGGGAAAGAGTATATATCGAAATCGGCACTGTAAACAAGATGAAAGAAATTGTCAGCAAAAGCTAATCAACTACTTACGCATATCATATTTAAGCAGATTTAAAGCTCAAGCAAGTTTTTCTTTCAATATATTCGGTTGTCCACTTTGGAAACTAATTTTTCATTTTTTGGGGGTTTCTGAACTGGAAAAGCAAGATTCTTTTTAGTTACCAAGAAAACTAGCTAGACCTTTGTAAGTGGATGAATATTAATTTTTCTCTCGGACTCGAACACGCTAGCTTATTTGCCCAAAAAAGCATCCTAATATGCCATAAGGGCTAAGATACAAGTTCAAACAGATAAATACTTCTTGAGAGAGAAAGAACCTGTTGACATGACAACAAGAGAGGAAACAACTGCAGAAGAAATCTTCAGCAAATTGAGCACTGATATGTTGAACGCTATATTGGTAGCTATATACAGTAAGGGCAACAACGGAGCTCCCTCACAACCTTATAACCATGCAAGAGCCAATATCATAATGCTTTCAAGATACATGAAAACCGAGTCCACCACAGAAAGTTCAATTTATTAGGAGATTTCGTCTTTGTTTCAGTCCTCAAAATAAATGAAGAGAACGAAATTCATAAGGCTCACTTTATCTCGCAATTGCTAGATGCATGCCTTTATTTAAATTAATGCAAGTTAGTTCTATGTAAAATAAAATAACTTTTTCCATCGACATATTTATGCATATATTGATATATGGATATAATGAATTAGAGAGATTACCCGTAGTTAGAGATCCAACATTTAGAAAGCAACCAGCTCCATTCTTTAAGTACAAAGGGAGTTGAGAGAACGGTATACCCTTCAAGCTCGATAGAAAAGGAAGAAAGAGAAGCACAAACAGAGCCTAGAAAACGTAAGGCATGTTAGAATTCTTAGTCGAGAGAGTTAAAAGTACTAGATAGAAGATCCATAAAGCTGCAAGATCTCTCTAATCATTAGTTCAAAAAGGATAAACTAAAAGTTGTAAACTAAACGGAAGACTCAAACTAATACTGACAAATCTTGTAATTATCTAATATTTGTATCTATAATACATATATTTAAGTAAAAAAAAGTTCACGTTCCTAAGTATCCCACTCGTCCATATCCTAAGTTCTTAGTAGAAGATGAAACTGGAAGACTTGTTGGTGCATCTTGTAAGATAGATTTCTTAATTCCATATTTTTTTTACTATTAGCTTGGAGAAATGACAGATATAATGCTTGCAATGAGATGTATTGTGGTAAGGAGATAAAGCAAGTAACATATGACAGGTTACCTCTAGTGATCAGAGCAAGGGACATATGAGATTACCTGAAAACCAGATCCAAACGAATTTACAACAAATATGTCAAGCAATTTTCCCTGCATAATTTGACAAAAGATTAAATTCCGTAACGTGGAAAAGTGCAAGTAGTAGCACAATGATACGCTAAAGAAAAAAAAAAGGGCATATACCTTGAGCCGTTTTGCAGTGTCAACAAACACAGATTCCTGTTTAATGCAGCAAAATAATAAGTTAAGCATTGCTTCCATAGGCAGTAGTGAATACTTAAATGACAAATTAGAGAGATTAAAACCTTGATAATAGAAGCAGCAGCTTGAAAAGCAGTTGAAGCTATCATTAACGCTGGCCACACCAACTCGATGCCCGAGAACATTTGACCGCTATCTGATCCACTGTAATTAGTAAGTACAAAAAAAAAGTAAGAGAAAATTGAAATGTCAATAGACTCAGAATTCCTTATTCTGATACAATTGTTAGTTATCATTATGTAGAATTTATGGTAACTTCGTAACCAGTCTCGAAATACCTTACAACAGCTACGACTACTCCAGTGGCGACAAGTAAGCAGCCAAAGATTTTATTCCATGAGTACTTTCTTCCCATAAGAAGAAATGCAAAGGATAATTGCCACACCAGAAATGACTGAAAGAAAAGATCAAGGAAAGAAGTAACATTAAAATCAGTCCGATTGACGATGGTTTTACGCAAGTGGTCTTTCGAATAATATAATATGTAATTCTTAGTGAGGCTCCATTGAAGCATATGGTTATCACAATCTACAATATTTCCCAAAGAGTACTTTTTGTCTATAAAAAGACAGCTTGCGTTAAACAATAAGCATAATCCGGTGTATGCTATTATACACAGTGCCAGAAAACTAAACATGTAATTTTTTTTTATATATAAAAGAAAATAAAAACATAGGGAGGAAGTGGAAAATCATATTTTGTATCGGAATCCCTTTTACACAACTATGTCATCTCCTACCATAACTAGGTATTGACAATACCTAAAACATAAATAAAATAGGGAAGAAAATAAAATAAAAATACAATAGTCATTTCCTCACTAGAAAAACCCAAGCAATATTTTGCACAAGCATTATCTCATGGAAGAATGTATTGCTCGAGTAACTCCTAAAAAGACGGAAAGCTAGATTTTTGGGAGTAACTTTTGCACCGATTCATTTCCTAATCGATGATCATCTATTTACTCATATTTTTCTTGAAAGGCAATAATTAACTTCTTCATATTAGTACTTAGCAATATACTTGTTAAACCTTCTTATGTAAACTGTTTACCTGATTTAGAATGGGTATAGCTGGTCCAGGTAGCATGGCTGTAAAACATGTGTAACATTCAGTTTAAAATTTTGTGTTCAAACTCTTGCATAGACACATATTTTCTCGTTTCAGTTCCTGACATAGTCAATCAACAATGTTTCAGTTCCTGGCGTAGACACATTTTATATGTTTCAGTTCCTGACACATAATTTAAATGTTTTTTCTTTTCCAGCCGCATGCATATGCAATCAACAATTAAAAGAAAGCAATTGCATAGCTAAATACCAACACCAACCATATCTGATAGTATAAAATGTAATGGAAAAGTAGTCGCCATAAATGATTAGCTCTCTTCCAGAGTCCAATTGCACTTTAATTTGTTTACATCCGAAGGACGCTACTACCAAATATCAGGAAAATAATATGATCCGAACTTTATCCAGTTACTGATTATAATTGTATGATTTTGGTTTTGCATTCAGATTAAACATATAGTCCATAACTAAAACTATTAGTACATTACCTCCTGAAGACATTCCTGCAGCAACTCCTAGAGCTTCTAGAATTCCAATTATCAAAAAAGGTGACTTTGGAATGGCCATCATTTCATCAGTTACAATTTCCATACGATACCTTGCGAACAGTATTGAAAAATAAATAACCACATACCTGCACGCCCATCAAAGACAGTTACATGTTAAAGGCTTAAAATGCGGAACTTATCAATTATATATCTTGGGTCAAATTCAAAACAAGAAAAAGTTTTAGGGCTCAAAAAAAAAAAAAACAGCTGAGGAGCTAATACCTCTAGGGCATGCATACATACATACATACATACATACATAGTAACAAATATAAAGAAAGCTTGGTTAGTCTCAAAAGTTAAAATAGGTGGAGACAGTCGGGTAACGCCCCCATTTTGATAAATAAAAAAACTATGTATTTTGATCAGGATATTCAAAAATTAGCATTTGTTCCCTTTCCCCCACCCCTGATAAGAAATAAAACTCATGTAGGGTACGAAAAGAAAATATATAGAATATCGGCCCCTGCCGTTTAACATTAGATAAGGAAAGGTTGAAAGAACATTCAGCCTCTAGAGAATTTTGTATATAACTGTAATATATTATATCCTAAACATTATATATATATATATATATGTACATAAAAAAAATAAAGAAGGTTTGATTAGTCTTAAAAGTAAACAAAAACCGACCCGAAAGTGGTGACTTGTGCCAAAAAGAAAGGAAACTCTTTCATGGGCACAAGTGCAAGCTTATAGAGAACCCTGTTTGCTACCGCCAAAACCACGGTCAATGCCACAGAGCTTGCTACTACCACCCTTCTAGTTCTAAATGATGATGTGGCAACAACAGGTGTCGTTACGTCCTTCTCGTTCGAGGCTCGGACTGTGATCAGTCTACGGCTTCGTAAGGTACTCGAAGAGAGACGAAGAGGGTTAGAGATAGAGTTAAAGAGAGACATTGGAGAGCAGGTGGTGTTGATATACAGAGGAGTGGTGGTGAGTGATAGATACATATTGTTTTTTGTTTATTTATATAGAGAGAGTGAGAGGGAAACCCTCTGTTTTTCCGCTGCTATTTATATGTTTCCAACTAATTTAGATGTTTAGACGGTGAAACTGGAAAATTTTCAGAAGTCCCATGTATCCGCTCTCCACTCCGATCGATCGGACAAACAATCTGAAATTTTTTTACTATTTAACCCAACAAAACATTCACTTTCCAAAACTCTCGCTCTCTCCTCTCAAATTCTCTCAAATTACATCCACCTAGGTTTTATTCTCTCAAATTACATCCATTTAGGTTTTATTCTCTAAAATTACAACCATTTAGGTTTTTAACTCCGATTAACTACAAATCACATAGATCGGGTAAATGTATTTCTTTATTCACTTCTTAATTCTTGATTCTCTATATTATATAGTTTAAATCTCTAATTTATGAAAAAATCATAGAAACTACACAAATTTTACACATATTGTTCTCTTTTCATTAAAATTAGGGGGTTTATGCAAACTTATTGATTTAGATAATTATCACTAACTGTTTAGTTGTATTTGATTGTGTATATTGTTTATCTTGTTTTGACTATGATAAATTTGACTAAGTTATAGTTTTTCATATATTTTGTTGATTTATAATAATTGTTTAGTTCTCATTAATTGAGTTTCATTTGTTTTGTATGATAATATTAGTAACTATTTTTTTAAGTAGTCCCTGAATTCCTTTTTTTTGGTGGATGAGTCAAACCACATGCGTGTGTGTATACATACATATTATAATATGTAATCATTGTATAAAAAAATATACGGTATATTTTATCTATATATATTTAATTAGTTGACAAATTATTTAATTTGATATCCATTTTTCATATAGGTTCTCTATGGGTGATCCAGCTTGTCCAGGTCATATAGGTTCTCTATGGGTGATCCAGCTTGTCCAGGTCCACTTCTTAGAGAAAATCGGGGGATTTTACGGCAGTCTGATCATACATCATAAAATATCTGGACGCGTGGTAGAGATGCAGGGAGAGCGGATAAGAATAAGATGCAGTTGTACAATTATAGCTGGAAGATAGCTTTGCATCCAACAGTAATGCACAATATGATTAGAGCATACTTCTATGATGTCTATGTCATAAAGAGTTACAATGTAGATCGAGACTTACTTACATCATTACTAGACAGGTGGCGTGATGAGACCCACACGTTTTATTTTTCTGGTGGCGAGTGTTGGTCCGTAAGTGTCTAAACCTTAGAGGGGGTGAATAAGGTTTACGTACGATTTTTGCGGAATAAAAACAATGAGCTATTAACTAAGTCAATTAGTAGAATTTTATAGCTAAAAAATTGTGTTAACTATTTAATTCTATTTTAAGTTATTCAATCAAACAAAATAAGCAATAAATAAGTGCGGAAAGTAAAAGTTCAAGGGAAAAGAAATAACACAAGATTTATAGAGGTTCGGCAAAATGCGCCTACGTCCTCTCCTCGGTATTCACACTAACGAGTATTTCACTAGAATCTTCTTTTAAGGTTACACCCTAACGAGCTAATCGACCGATTAAGCTCCCCCTCACTCTATGAGTATACCGAATGAAAAGACCTAGAGCTTTTAAACTACACTTGCTTATAAAACCTCTACCCGATCACTCGCTCACAAAAATGAGTTTATAATTTACTCTTACAAGTTTGAATTTGAAATGAATCACTCACTACAAATAATATCTTGGTGTTTATAGGATTACAACAAAAATACACTCAAGAATATTTATGAATAAAAGTGAGAGAATTTGTAGTATAAGCTTGTGTATGATTGCTTGAATTTTTTTGTGAATGCTTGGTGTCTTCAACAATGAATAAGGGGGCTATTTGTAGAGCCAAAAAGTCCATTGGTACAGAAATGACCGTTTGTAGTGGTTGGGTTTATTATCCATTGGTTTTCAGCAGTTACCCAGTTTTCAGGAGAAGCAAAAAAGCTGCTTTTTGAATTTCTACAGAAACGATCGGTCGTTGTCTGTAAAACGATCGGTCGTTTTTCTAGTGGACTCTCTGGAAAAAATTTACTCTGAAACGATCGGTCGTTTATACCTTACGATCGGTCATTTTTGTTCTGTACTCACTGGAAGAAATTTACTCTGACACGATCGGTCGTTTATGCCTTACGATCGGTCGTTTTTGTTATGGCAATTTCTCGATTTTCTCGACATAGTTCGAAGGCTCGTAACTTGTTCGTTTTAGGTCCGATTAGGGTTCCGCTTGAACCGTTGGCTTCGTATTTGTGTAATCTATCATTTCAAACCTTTGACATGCTAGATAAATGATTAGTATGCAAAACGAGCTTTTATCATGTTTTATAAATTTTGTTATCATTAAAATAATCGATTTGAAGAACATCGTTCAACAATCTCTCCCTTTTTGATGATGATAAAATATTGACTTTAAACATACTATAAGATCTTTTTGCTTAAACAAGTATTACCGATATGTGTAGGTGACGTTTTACTTGGATAAAAGGTTTTAGTGAAAAACAAGTAAATGTCACAACATCCGATAGAACGAAGTTAATCAAAACTAAACGATATGAAATATAATGAACGAACAGTTTTAAGCGAGCAAAAAATTGGCCATAGTTTTGCCTAAAAACGTTCAATCGCCACAAAAGAAAAACAACACAAATATATCCCAATCAACAATATATAATGCGCACAATTTTCAATAACTTCACATAAGATAAAAACGCATATATCTCACAACGACATAGAATTTAACAAGAATGATAAATAGCAACATAAAAACGATTCATAACATAAATGCAAAACGTTTGCTACTTATTATATTAAAAACAACGTTGGAAGAAAATGAAACACAAAGAAAATACAACGCAAAATAAAAGAGAGGTATTTCTCCCCCTTTGACATCATAAAAAAAAAACAAAAAAATAACCGCCTAATTGCGGTGGGATGTTGCGTCGTCCTCTTCGTCTTCGTCGTCGTTGGGACCGGCAAGGTCGGGAAAATACCCGTTGAACTGCGCCCTTTGCTCGGCGCTTAAACGATCGAGTTCGTCGAGCTCTTCTTGTCCCGGGTTTAAGAAACGGAACATGCGCCGGGTCACTTGAGCATTCCGGTAGGTGTTGACGTATAAATCGTTGTAGAATTGCTCGGTGCGCGGGAGAGGGTTGGAGGATCCGACTTGGGATTTTCCTTTTCCTCGACCTCGAGAGGGACGAGAGGAGGTAGGGATATCGGTGGGGGGAATGGAATCGGAGGAGATAGCTACGTCCTCACGAGAAGCAACTCGCGGTGTGGCCTTGGGGACGACATACTTTTCCTCTTCGGGGGAAAGAGGGGTATAGTCGGGGCCGGACACCCATTTACCGGACCAAGTTATGGTCTTGGCGGTAGTGTTGAATTTGATGGACATTTGGGAGAGATATGCGGTATCCCAAATGTGTTTGTCCTTATTTTTAAACAGGGTTCCACCGGGAACGAGGTTGATGTATTTTAAGATGGCCGAAATCAAGGCACCGTAAGGTAACCCATTCTTGGATTTCGTTTTTAGCGAATCCATCTTAAAGAATATGAGCATCGCGAAGTCAATCTTGACTTGGCGATGGATGCACCCTAGAAGAAAGATGTACTCATTGGTAACATCCGTGAAGTTTGAGATATGAGGGAGGACAATATGGGAGAGGATATGGTAAGGTAATTTATTTTTGAAAAGAAGGCCATGAGCCTTGTTTGAGCGATTTTGATGGAGGGGATGAAAAATTTCGTCTTTGAGATCGTTAAAGTTATCGATCTCGAGAAACTCACAAAGGTCGTCACTTGACTCATGGACACCGTCGCTATCTAGGCGTAATAGATTTTGTAAACGGTCTATACCGTAAACGAACGGTTGGCCATTCATAGATGAACGCAAACGAAGTGCGTCATCATGACCCCTATCAACAACTAGGTTGTAATAGAATTCATAAACGTTTTCTTTGTAAAAAGGCTCTTTTAGAGTAAGAATAGTGCCGAGTTTGTGAAATTGGAGAGATTGCATGAGAATTGAAAAACGTTCAAGGAATAGAGGCATGTCTATGGTAAAGTTAGACAATATACCTCTTTGAGCGATTGTAGGTGGATAGAGAGGAGGAAGAGAGGCCGAAGAGGCACCGGGGCCCAATCGTGGAGCGGTGGAGGAGCCGGTGCGCGGAGCGTGAGGAACACGCGTTGGGCGAGGGGATGGAGGCACGTAGTCGTCCTCCCTCATGTTCATCGATGAGGGAGGGTTGCGTTTTCTTAGTGCGAACCATTGTTGGATTGAAGAAAAAAAAATTGGGTTTTTAAGAAATAATCAATGAATTTGATGATTATTAGGATAATAAGGGACTTGGTGTATATATATATAGATTTATGTGGGATTTTTAAGAGATTTTGATGAAGGGGGCGAATTTTGGAGAGAGGGGGGGTTGAAATTGTTTTGGAATGAATTGAAATTAGGGTTTGAAGGAAGTTTAAAAACTGAAAAACAGAAAAACGATCGGTCGTTTTTATGTTTCGATCGGTCGTTTTGGAACGAAAATGTTCCAATGAGCACACCTAAAAAACGAGCGGTCGTTTTTAAGAACGATTGGTCGTCTGTATAAAAACGATCGGTCATTTTTACAGACGATCGATCGACTGTAAATAGGTTACAGAACAAGAATTGTTTTTGCACTTTTCGACACTGATTTGGCAAAAAAATATAAAACAATCACATATATATAAAATCAATCAATATATATATATGTGTGTACAATTCACATATCAAACATGCCTAACTCTCGTCGAATAAAACAAAATTGTTCCTCGTTAAGGGGTTTTGTAAAAATATCAGCTAATTGCCTATCGGTACATATATATTCAAGTATAATATCCCCTTTTTGAACATGATCCCTTAGAAAATGATGTCGTAAATTAATATGTTTAGTACGAGAGTGTTGGATCGGATTTTTCGAAAGATTTATAGCACTAGTATTATCACATAAAATAGGCACACTATCAAAAGACAATTCAAAGTCATTTAATTGTTGACGCATCCAAAGGATTTGTGCGCAACAACTACCCGCGGCGACGTATTCCGCCTCCGCCGTAGAAAGCGCAACCGATTTTGTTTCTTGCTATGCCAAGAAACTAAGGCGTTTCCTAAAAAATGGCAAGTGCCACTAGTACTTTTTCTATCTAATCGACAACCGGCAAAGTCGGCGTCGGAATAGCCAAGCAATTCAAAAGAAGTATCATGTGGATAAAACAATCCTAAATTACATGTACCTACAAGATATCTAAATATGCGCTTAACGGCTATAACATGCGATTCTTTAGGGCAAGATTGATACCTAGCACACAAGCAAACACTAAACATGATATCGGGTCTACTTACGGTTAAATATAAGAGAGATCCAATCATACCTCTATATAGCTTTTGGTCCATGCTTTTACCCGATTCATCCTTGTCTAGTTTTGTTGCCGGACTCATTGGAGTTCCTAGCGGCTTTGCATCGCTCATGTTGAACCTTTTGAGCAAGTCCCTTGTGTATTTGGCTTGATTGATGAAAATTCCGTCCTTTGTTTGTTTGATTTGCAATCCAAGGAAGTAGGTGAGTTCACCCATCATGCTCATCTTGAATTCGCCTTGCATACACTTAGAAAACTCCTCGCACATGCGAGCATTAGTAGCACCAAAAATGATATCATCAACATAAATTTGAATTAAAAACATGTCTTTTCCATCCTTTTTTATAAAAAGAGTAGTATCTAAAGTACCACGAGAAAAGCCTTTTTCAATCAAAAACTTACTAAGTCTTTCATACCAAGCCCGGGGTGCTTGTTTTAAACCATAAAGTGCTTTTTGAAGTTTGTAAACATGATCGGGAAACTCGTGATTTTCAAAACCGGGTGGTTGTTTTACATAAACTTCCTCATTTATAAAACCATTTAAAAATCCACTTTTAACATTCATTTGAAACAATTTAAAACGTTTAAAAGAAGCATAAGCAAGCAATATTCTAATGGCTTCTAGTCTAGCTACGGGTGCGTAAGTTCCATCGAAATCGATGCCTTCTTCTTGGTTATACCCTTGAGCTACTAGTCTAGCCTTATTTCTAATGACTACCCCGGATTCATCCATCTTATTACGAAATATCCATTTCGTACCTATGATGGTTTTCTCACGCGGTCTAGGAACTAAAGTCCATACGTTACTATGCTCGAATTGATTTAATTCGTCATGCATAGCTAATACCCAACTCTCATCGAGTTCCGCTTCATGAATGTTCTTAGGCTCTAATTGAGACAAGAATGCAAAATGATTAACTAAATTTCTTAAAGAAGAACGTGTATGCACTCTTTCTCTCGGGTTACCCAAAATTTAATCTTGCGGATGGTGATTGGCAAACCTCCATTCTTGGGGCAAGTCCTCATGAATGTGTACACTAGATTCTAGGTCCGTTTGAAGTTTCTCTATAGTGACTTCTTCAACAACGGGTTCAACCTCTATACTAGGCGTAATCTCTAAGCTAGATGTACCATGATTAGAAGAAGATGCATTATGAAAAATATCATCATTAATACTATGAACAATTAATGGCTTATCAATCGTCGGTAAATTCTCATCAAAGGAAACATGTACCGATTCTTCCACCAATAAAGTTCTTTTATTAAAAATTCTATAAGCTTTACTCGATATAGCATATCCGATGAAAATTCCTTCATCGGACTTAGCATCGAATTTTCCTAGATTATCCTTACCATTATTATGAACATAACATTTACAACCAAATGCACGTAAATGAGAAATATTGGGCTTTCGCTCATTCCATAATTCGTAAGGTGTCTTTTTCAATATGGGCCTAATTAAGGCTCTATTTAAAATATAACAAGCGGAATTTACGGCTTCGGCCCAAAAATACTTTGGTAAATTATTTTCACAAAGCATGGTCCGTGCCATTTCCTCTAGGGTTCTATTCTTCCTCTCTACTACCCCATTTTGTTGGGGCGTACGAGGGGCCGAAAAATTATGATCAATACCATTTTCATCACAATAAGTTTGAAATGGAGTATTCTCAAATTCCTTACCATGATCGGTTCGGATACTTTTGATCATACAACCCTTTCGTGTTTGGAGCTTTTTGCAAATAATAGAGAATTCTCTAAATGCTTCATGCTTATGAGTTAAAAACAAGACCCAAGTAAAACGAATAAAATCGTCAACCATGACGAATGCATATGCACGCCCTCCAAGACTAAGTGTCCGGGAGGGGCCAACTACCTATTACCAAATCTTTTCTAGAAAGTTTAGCAAGTAAATCAAGACTTGCATGACCAAGTCGTCTATGCCACAACCAACCATTGTCGTTGATAGTAACAAGACACTTAACCTCATTATCCACCGAACTATTCAAATCAATCATATAGACATTATTTTGTCTTTGACCCATGAGAATAGTTTTATTTTCCGAAGTACAATGAATGATGCAATGCGATTTTTCAAAAATGACTTTGTGACCCAAGTCGCAAAGTTGACTTATACTAAGCAAGTTATGTTTAAGACCATCAACAAGCAATACATTATCAATAATAACATTTGATGGTTTAGAGATACTACCAATACCGATGATTTTGCCCTTGCTATTATCCCCGAAGGTCACAAAGCCTCCGTCTTTTGGTGCAAGAGTAGTAAATTTTGTTTTGTCTCCCGTCATATGTCTTGAGCATCCACTATCCAAGAACCACTTGTCCTCATTAATTTTTTACCTCAAGCATACCTACAAAACAAAACGATCATTGGTACCCTAATCCACTTTTGGGTCCTTGAGGGTTAGTGTCTCGACCCTTTGGAATCCAAAATAAGTCATTTCTATTCATTTTATATCTATAAGGGCAATATATATAATCCTCATAGTGATCACTACGGTTGCAAGTAATACATTTAACATGCATGCTAGGTTTAACAAAATGATTATAAACTAAGTTATTATTATACGAGTTGTTCTTACGAGAGTAACTTGGTTTTCTATTTTCATTTTTTGCCATTTGTTTGGTGAATAGATTTTTATGCTTTGCTGTTAAGAGTGGGTTGTACCCTACACCGGTTTTATCATACGCGCCTTGTTGAGAAGCTAATATAGTACTTAGCATTTTACTTCCCTTAGTGAATTTAGCGAGAGTAAGTTCGGCGCTATCCGCCTTAAGTTTACATGAACTAAGGTCATTAACTAACTTATCATTTTCTATGGTAAGTTCGGCATTTTTAGTCGTGAGTGAGTCATTTTTTATAGCTAAATTTTCAAGTTCGTCTTGTAGAGTAATTAGCATTTTTCTAAACGATTTGTTTTTACCTCTAGCTTTTTCTAAAGAAGCTAACACATCATTTATATCAAGACAATCATCACTAGAAAGAGAGGAGTTAGAGGAGTGAAAACTTACATCCTCGGTATCGTCGTCTCTAGCCATGAAACATAGGTTTGCGACTTCTTCATTGTCGTTATCGGAGCTATCATCATCGCTCCCCCATGCGGCCATTAATGCCTTCTTGTATTCCTTTTTCTTTTCGAACTTGTCCTTTTTCTTCAAGGGACATTCGTTTTGCATATGGCCGGGTTTGTGACATTTATAGCAAATGATTTCGTCCTTCTTGTTCGATTTGTCGGAAGGCTCTTCCTTATACTCCTTTTTCCGAAATCGTTGTCCGCCCTTCTTTTTCCAACTTAGGAACTTGTTGTAGCGTTTGGCGAAGAGTGCCATTTCATCATCCTTATTAGAGGAATCGTTGTCGCTATCATTATTTGTTATGCTTTTGAAGGCGATGCCTTTCTTCTTTTTCGAGTCATCCTCATGTTTTTGAGTCGTCATGTCGAGTTCATGAGTGCTTAAGGATCCAATGAGGTTGTCGAAAGAGAGAGTGTTCATGTCCTTGGCTTCTTGTATAGCCGTCACTTTTGATTCCCATTTTCTCGGGAGACTTCTTAGGATCTTCGTCACTATCTCCTTGCTAGAATACACTTTTTCCAATCTTTTAAGATCGTTAGTAATTTTAGTAAAACGAGTGTACATAGAAGCAATAGACTCGTCATCATCGACTTTAAAAAGTTCATAATCATGAATAAGCATGCTAATTTTAGAGTCCTTAACTTGACTAGTTCCTTCGTGCATAATAGCTAGCTTATCCCACATTTGCTTAGCGGTATCACAACCGGAAATCTTATCATACTCACTAGGCGAGAGCGCACAAGTTATAGAGGTCATAGCCCTATAATTTAAGGAAAAAGCAAGGCGTTCATCGGTGTCTAGTTCCTCTACAAGTTTATCTAAGCCATTTCTCCTAGGCGTTTTATAGCCTTTACTAATGCTAATCCATTGGTCTATTTCGAAACCACAAAGGAAATTTTTCATGAGATCTCTCCAATAGGGATAATTTGTACCGTCAAAGAACGGGTGCCTAGTTATGGATTTAGAGTCGGCGTACGAAGACATAGCGGATCTTTAAACTAAAAAATCATTAGATTTTGTAAATAGAAGAGCTAGGCTCTGATACCAATTGTTGGTCCGTAAGTGTCTAAACCTTAGAGGGGGTGAATAAGGTTTACGTACGATTTTTGCGGAATAAAAACAATGAGCTATTAACTAAGTCAATTAGTAGAATTTTATAGCTAAAAACTTGTGTTAACTATTTAATTCTATTTTAAGTTATTCAATCAAACAAAATAAGCAATAAATAAGTGCGGAAAGTAAAATTTCAAGGGAAAAGAAATAACACAAGATTTATAGAGGTTCGGCAAAACGCGCCTACGTCCTCTCCTCGGTATTCACACTAACGAGTATTTCACTAGAATCTTCTTTTAAGGTTACACCCTAACGAGCTAATCGACCGATTAAGTTCCCCCTCACTCTATGAGTATCCCGAATGAAAAGACCTAGAGCTTTTAAGCTACACTTGCTTATAAAGTCTCTACCCGATCACTCGCTCACAAAAATGAGTTTATAATTTACTGTTACAAGTTTGAATTTGAAATGAATCACTCACTACAAATAATATCTTGGTGTTTATAGGATTACAACAAAAATACACTCAAGAATATTTATGAATAAAAGTGAGAGAATTTGTAGTATAAGCTTGTGTATGATTGCTTGAATTTTTTTGTGAATGCTTGGTGTCTTCAACAATGAATAAGGGGGCTATTTGTAGAGCCAAAAAGTCCATTGGTACAGAAATGACCATTTGTAGTGGTTGGTTTATTATCCATTGGTTTTCAGCAGTTACCCAGTTTTCAGTAGAAGCAAAAAAGCTGCTTTTTGAATTTCTACAGAAACGATCGGTCGTTGTCTGTAAAACGATCGGTCGTTTTTCTAGTGGACTCTCTGGAAGAAATTTACTCTGAAACGATCGGTCGTTTATACCTTATGATCGGTCATTTTTGTTCTGTACTCACTAGAAGAAATTTACTCTGAAACGATCGGTCGTTTATGCCTTACGATCGGTCGTTTTTGTTCTGGCAATTTCTCGGTTTTCTCGACATAGTTCGAAGGCTCGTAACTTGTTCGTTTTAGGTCCGATTAGGGTTCCGCTTGAACCGTTGGCTTCGTATTTGTGTAATCTATCATTTCAAACCTTTGACATGCTAGATAAATGATTAGTATGCAAAACGAGCTTTTATCATGTTTTACAAATTTTGTTATCATTAAAATAATCGATTAGAAGAACATCGTTCAACAGCGAGTTAGGGATATCTTTACAAGATGTAGAGATTACGCTGAGATTGAGGGTGGACGGTCTTCCTGTAAGCCGGTCGGAGAGAGAAGATGATAGAACTAGCAGGTTGGATTTGGTGGAGAGCCTGTTGGAAAGTAGACACGACGACGATATGATTGATAAAAACTATTTAACAATTAAACTTAGATGGTTGCGACAAACGTTTGCGGAATTACCTACCAACCCTAGTGAGGAGAGGTTGTTATATCAGTCGAGAACTGCGTTGTTGTTGTTGCTAGCTACTCATGTTTTTTTTGATAAGAGCAGTGATCATATTGCACTTTGGCCTCTCTCGTTTCTTGAAGATTTTGATACGTATGGAGAGTATAGTTGGGGATCAGCTCTTCTCGCTTGGTTGAAGTCTAACATGTGCAAGTTTGTTAGGGGGAGTTGATGTTCTTTGAGATGTGGGCGATGACAAGGTTACGACCGGTTAGACCTTGTACATGATTGCCTCATGATGTTCCCCCTCCTCCGGGATTGCCTAGATTTCCCCTCGGCTACATGTATGCTATTATTTAATTTTTGTATTCGATTACTATTAAATTCCGAATATTTAGCAGCTATTTCTTTTGTTTATATTTATTGTTTATCTACTATACTTGTATTACTATAGATGGAAAAAATTGACGCACCCTGATCAACATGTGGTACGACATAATGTGGTTTTTATACGGGAACTGTTTGACCAGTTAACGCCTGAACAGGTAAAAGTCAGGTTTTAATTATAACCTATATGTTGCATATGGTTGCATACATAATGATTTTTTTTGAATTACAGATAAACTGGCAGTCATACGGGGACATCAATGCTCATCGTGAATATTGTACACATGGTCGTTATATGTGGCCTTCATCTGTTCCGCTCATATGCAACGAGAAGATTGAGTGTCATCCCGCGTGGAGAATTATAATGCAGTTTGGATTTGTTCAGGTTGTGCCTACGGAGATTTGGACTCCCGCACAAAGTCACGGCAAGGATAGGAGAGTTGGCAAACAAGAAAAATATGACTGGCCTCAAATATTCCACGGGTTTATAACCCAGTGGAATGATCGCCACCATCGACTTATTAACGGCGAATTTGGTATGGGTTTATAACCCAATGGAATTTCACCGGATTACTTACAATAGTACAGACCTCGGACACGCCTTCTCATAAACCCACCTCTTCTCGAAGTGTCGGAACACGGCGTTTGTGCGACTGCGGATTTGATTACTAAAATGGTAAAAAACTAATTTAGTAAACTAACACTATTTTTTATTTCAAAATTTTTTATTACTATATTTTATTTTTTTTGCAGAAACATTTGCTACGTTATAGTTACAAAACTTTTAAATAGCTCAAAGTTAAATAGAAGGTGCAATATTTAGCCACTGGTATGGCTGAATTGGGCATTGATCCAAAATGGTTGAGTGATGAACCGTTGGAGGAGGATGGCGATAATCAGGATGACGATGAGCCTGATTATGACGATTCCAATGATCGTGAGGATCGCGGTTACGAGGATATGCCGAGAAGTTACACATGTACTGGTACAATGCACGGTGAATCTAGTAGCGGAGGTCGTACTGGGGGTAGACTCACAGACAGAGGTAGAGGTGAATGTGAGTCTAGCAATGGTGGAGGACGTACGAATAGATACGAGGATAGTGGTACAGATACCGGTGGTCATCGTCGTGCTGATTCCGGGGGATTTGAGAATATTCAAATGGATATGGAGATCCCTTACCATACCCCATACGGTCATAGAAAGTCGGTGGGTCTTGTTGGCCCGTGCGGCTAAACCTTAGAGGGGGGGTGAATAAGGTTTTTAGCGTTTTTCGCGGAATTAAAATCTAAGTACAACTAACAACTCAACTTTCGCAATTCTAAGCTTAAGCATTAATAATCGTTTAAACAATCCAAACGCAAGTAAGAAAATAAACAAAATATAAGTTGCGGAAAGTAAAGTTAAGGAAGAAAATGACACTGTGATTTATAGAGGTTCGGCAAAACGGCCTACGTCATCTCCTCGTTACTACCGAGTATTTCACTAATAATCTTCTTCTCGATTTTACAAATCCTAACGAGCTAATCAACCGATTAAGCTCCCCCTCACTCTATGAGTATCCTGAATTAAAAGACCTAGAGCTTTTAAGCAACACTCGCTTACAAAGCCTCTACCCGATCACTCGCTCACAAATGAGTTTATACTTTACTCTTTTACAATTTTATCGAAATTGAAACAACACTCACAATTTAATTGCTTCTAAATAAGCTAAGTTGTGAAGTTTGATGATGTTGGATCTTTGTTTGAGCTCGAATCGCTTTCTCTTCAATATCCCTCTTTTTCGAATTATTTCACCAAAATGGTGATTTTTAGGCTTTTGATTTAGAGCGGTTGAAGGATGATAGATTGTTGTAATTGGTTATGTTTGGAAGAGGGATTGAGCTGTTTTTATAGACCAAAGGGTCTGTTTTGACAGTGGTTGAGGCTTTTATCCAGAGGTTTAAGCTGTTTTCTAGAATAAACTGAAAAGCTGTTTTTGAAATCTGCAGAAAACGATCGGTCGTTTTCTGCATTTCGATCGGTCGTTTTCTGTAGTCAATCGATCGTTTTTATAACGATCTCTCTAGAAGAATTTGGACCAAAAATGATCGGTCGTTTTTGTCCAGACGATCGGTCGTTTCTTCAGTATTCCCGGTTTTCTCGTTAAACTTCGAAAGCCCGTAACTTCTTCGTTTTAGCTCCGATTCTGGTTCCGCTTGAACATGTGGCTTCGTTTTTCTGTGCTCTATCTTTCTGGCATCTGAAATTTACAAATTCTTGTTTTTGGAAAAGACCAAACATTATATCATCGAAAAGAGAAATCGTAAAATCATTAAAATATAATCAAACTTATAATCAAAATCAATTATTGAACCCCATGGTTTAACAATCTCCCCCATTTTGATTATAACAAAATAATGATGATTTTACAATAAAATATCTCCTCCATTTTAACAAATCGCATTTCTCTAAATATCATTTTTCTCCCCCTTTGGCATTATCAAAATGCAATAAATGAAAATAATTTGGGGTTATGTGGAGGGTTTTCCAAGAAAAACCAAAACAAGAAAAATGTTATTAAGATGCATATAACCCAACTTATCACATATATGTAAATATTATTGGATAGAGTGTACCAAATATGTGATGTCGAGTCCGCTCTCTAATGACATTTGCATTGAGCGTTTCCAAGTCCAAATAAGTGGTATCATTTGTTGGTATGCCTTCCACCTTTGTCGATCAATGGTACTTCATTTTTGATGGTGGAGTCGATTTTCTTGACTTCCTCGACTTTTGCCGATGTTGTAAACCACTTGTTGATTTTCTCCTTTTGGATGGAGATACCTACAACACAAGTTTTGTCCTTTGGTCCCCAATTTCTTTTGGGTCCGACATTGTTAGTGACACGGGTCTTTACTACCCATTTCAAATCGCTTCTACTAACACGAAAGCGATAAGGGCATCTAGAGGAAATATGCTCATTTCTACTACAATGTACACAATACATAGACTTTTTAGTATAACGCGAATTATACGACGTTTTGGAAAGGTTTTTCGAAGTATCCAATTTGATTTGAAAACCTAAACCTTTTCTATCATTAAACGATTTTTGAAAAGTCTTGGAAGTACTCCCTTTGGTAAAAACAACCTCTTGTTTAGGCGGGGTAGGAGTTTTAGAAATGTTAGAGGCTTTGACGAAGTGGGTTTGTTTGAATTAGAACTAATGCAATCATAACCTAAACCACTTTTGTCATTGAAATCTTTTTGACAACTCAAAATGTTATCTAAAACGGTTTTACCTTTAGAAAACTTTGAAATTGTTAAATCAAGTTTTTCAATGGAAACGACAAGCTCGTTGTTTTTAGTTTTCAAAGTGTCATTCTCGGTTTCTAAAAGCTTGACCTTGTCATTTAAGTTAAAAGCATGAGAACTCAAAACCTTGTTTTTGCTTTTAACTTTATCGAAAGCATCCTTTAACTCTTCAAAATTTTCTAATAAGTCGCAATCTAAAGAAGATGGTTTTGAAAGAGTTTTAGCAAGTCTAGACATCTCATTTTTAAGAAAGTTGATCTCGGTTTGTAAAGACTCGTTTTGAATAATGAGATCATTGTTTTTGTCTTTCAAGTCTTCCTTTTCGTCATCTACATTATGTAAAGAAAATGACGATTTCGGACTAGACTCGTGTTCAATGTCATCTCTTTTCAAGGATCTTATTTCTTCATTGAGAGAAGAATTTATCTTTTTAAGAGATTTAACCTTTTCCGAAAGTTTAGGAAACTTTTTGGAGTAAATATCGCACATATGAAGTAATTCATCATAGGATAGATCATTTACCTCATCCATTTCGCTTTCACTTGAAGACGATTGGTTTGGCTCATTGTTGTCTTCCAAGGCCACATAGCAAGCAACATGATCGACTTCATCTTGGTCGGAGCTATCGCTGGAGCTTGAAGCGGATATCTTCTTCTTGCCTTTGCTCTTGCGATTCTTGATGCAATCTATCGCTATGTGTCCTTCCTTACCACAAGTATAGCAAACAAAATCGTTAGAATAAATTGAATTATTTGACGATTTACCTTTATGTTTGCGTTGGTCTTTTAGCTTGAGTATTTCCTTGACGATTCGAATGATTTGCATTGAATTTTTGTCGTCATTGGATAGATCATTGCTTTCGTCACAAGTTGTTCCTTTGAAAGCTATCTCCTTCTTTTTCGAGATTGACTTGTGACTATTTAGGGTGATCTCGTGAGTAATGAGTGAACCCGTCAATGCATCAAGAATGTATGTGTTCATGTCATGTGCCTCTTGAATTGCGGTGACCTTTGGTTTCCATTCCTTCGGTAAGCTCCGAATCACCTTTGAAACCATTTCCTTATAAGACAAACACTTACCATGAGATGTTAATCCATTAGTAATAGTTGTAAATCTAGCAAGCATATCGGAAATAGTTTCTCCCTCGCTCATTTTAAAAAGCTCGTAGTCATGAACTAAAAGTTGGAGTTTGCAATCCTTAACTTGGTTAGTTCCCTCGTGCATAACTACTAACTTATCCCACATACCCTTAGCCGTTTTACAAGAGGAAATTTTGTTGTACTCGTTAGGGGAAACGGCACAAATAATAGCGTACATCGCTTTAGCGTTAGTAGAGTAGGCTTCTAATTGGGCGTCATTTAATTCCTCTATGGAGATTGGGTTTTCCCTATTTTCGGATGTAGGTGCGGAATATCCTACTTTTATGCTCATCCAAAGTTTAACATTATAGCTTTGCAAAAACATACTCATCCTATCTTTCCAATATGAATAATTTACCCCATCAAAAAATGGTGGAGTATTGGGCGATGAAGCAATACCGGAAGCGAAATTAAGTATGTTAGCCATCGGGATCTTAACTCTTAAATCGCTAGATTCCTATATGCAAGAGCCTCGGCTCTGATACCAATTGTTGGCCCGTGCGGCTAAACCTTAGAGGGGGGGTGAATAAGGTTTTTAGCGTTTTTTGCGGAATTAAAATCTAAGTGCAACTAACAACTCAACTTTCGCAATTCTAAGCTTAAGCATTAATAATCATTTAGACAATCCAAACGCAAGCAAGAAAATAAACAAAATATAAGTTGCGGAAAGTAAATTTAAGGAAGAAAATGACACCATGATTTATAGAGGTTCGGCAAAACGGCCTACGTCTTCTCCTCGGTACTACCGAGTATTTCACTAATAATCTTCTTCTCGATTTTACAAATCCTAACGAGCTAATCAACTGATTAAGCTCCCCCTCACTCTATGAGTATCCCGAATGAAAAGACCTAGAGCTTTTAAGCAACACTCGCTTACAAAGCATCTACCCGATCACTCGCTCACAAATGAGTTTATACTTTACTCTTTTACAATTTTATCGAAATTGAAACAACACTCACAATTTAATTGCTTTTAAATAAGCTAATTTGTTAAGTTTGATGATGTTGGATCTTTGTTTGAGCTCGAATCGCTTTCTCTTCAATATCCCTCTTTTTCGAATTATTTCACAAAAATAGTGATTTTTAGGGTTTTGATTTAGAGAAGTTGAAGGATGATAGATTGTTGTAATTGGTTATGTTTGGAAGAGGGATTGAGCTGTTTTTATAGACCAAAGGGTCTGTTTTGTGTTTTGTGACCGTTGGCAGTGTTTGAGGCTTTTATCCAGAGGTTTAAGCTGTTTCCCAGAATAAGCTGAAAAGCTGTTTTTGAAATCTGCAGAAAACGATCGGTCGTTTTCTGCATTTCGATCGGTCGTTTTCAGAAAACGATCGGTCGTTTTCTGTAGTCGATCGATCGTTTTTATAATGATCTCTCTGGAAGAATTTGGATAAAAAACGATCGGTCGTTTTGTCCAGACGATCGGTCGTTTCTTCAGTATTCCCGGTTTTTTCGTTAAATTTCGAAAGCCCGTAACTTCTTCGTTTTAGCTCCGATTCTGGTTCCGCTTGAACCTGTGGCTTCGTTTTTCTATGCTCTATCTTTCTGGTGTTCTGAAATTTACAAATTCTCGTTTTTAGAAAAGACCAAACATTATATCATCGAAAAGAGAAATCGTAAAATCATTAAAATATAATCAAACTTATAATCAAAATCAATTATTGAACCCCATGGTTCAACAGGTCTTATGAGCATCTGTTTAGTCCGACTTTCACAAACATCACTTGGTTACGATGAGTGCCACCCCTTTCATATGAGCATGCTCCGCCACCAGAATCGCATGTTAGAGATAGACGTCGGCGGGAGTTTAATGATATAGATGAGTCAACTGAGCCGTCATCTGACAGATTGACATCGGCGGGAAAGTAGCTTCCTATGTCGTAGTGGACTTTAGTCGTTCGAAAAGAAGAAAATGAGTTGGTGTAAATTTATGTGATTTTTTTTTTTTCGAGGTTGAATATTGTGTAGATATAATTTATTTGCTTTATTTTTCATTATCGTTTTTATATGTCGTATTACTAGCTGAGTAAAAATACTATAAATCAGTTATTTTTGTAAATGTTGCAATGCTCGTAAAACTCTCTTTATGTAAATAAAAAATTATCATTTTCAAGTATTATTTAAACGCCATACTTGTAAATGAAAATTTTGCCATAATTTTGCTTAAAATTGAATCATCGCCACAAATAAAATTAATAAAATGATCAACCCAAAATAGAATATTAAAAAATGAGAAAGATAAACCACCAACAATAATTTATATGTAATACCAACAAACAACACAAACAGCTCAATAATAACACTTAATACTAACAACATAACCAATCGCATAAATTCTATATTCCCGGTATTGTTGACGCTGCATACGATGAAATTCATAATCCATCGTCATTTTGTCCGCATGAAAATTTCCGATGGCGGGTGCCCAATGAGGGTTACGAGGAAAGGAGAAGCCAACATCTTGAGTAGTAGGAGGAGGAGAAGTTTGAATAAGCGGAATAGAGGAGGATGTCGATATTCCTTTGCCCTTTTCTTGACGCGAGGATGAGCTAATGGGGTTGGTATGACGAATAGGATCGGAAGAAGCAACAGGATCGAAAAGACCCTCGGGTTTCGAACCCGGAATAAAAACCTCGGCTTTAATGCCTACATATGGCTCTAAATGAACAGGTAACAGTTTATACCATTTTCCTATAATTTGGCGTCCATACCAAGTTAGAATACCATTATCTTTATCATAAATTCTCATTTGAGAAAGATTACTAAAGAAAATCTCAACCGTAGACTCGAGAATTTTGCGTTTTGTGGGAATTTTGAAATATTGAAGAATACCGCTAATAAGAGAGCCATACGAAAGAGAGTGTTTTGTTTTATTTTTCACATACATCATTTTCTTAAAAAATAGTGTGCCAGTATATAATTTAATTTGTCTTTGCATACAAGCAAGAGCGACAATGTTTTCTTCCGAAACATCACTAAAATTTGAGCTATGGGGAAAATTACTTTTGCGAGAACAAAGAAATCAAATTTGTTTTGAAAATAGAGACCATTAGCTTTTGGTTATCCAACATGTTTGGGGTGAAAAATGGGTTGACTAAACTCAATAAGGTTAACTACATTATAGATATTCGTAACCTATTCGGTTTTTGAAACGCCACCTTGGTCTAATCCTAAAGGTCACAAAGTTGAGCGACGGTTAACACAATAGGTTTTTTGTTAAATTTAGATTTAAGTTCAAGGACACCATGCTTATTTGTGTCAACTACGAAATTTTCATAAAATTGATACGTTTGCTCGACATATATATCATAATCTAATTAAATAAAAAAATCCCATTTTTGAAATGTCATATTCTCTTTAAGGAGAGAAAATTTATCGAGAAATGACTTATTAATAGAAACACGCTTTACGATATTCCTATTAGTGATAGAATTTTCGGATCTAGATTTAGAAATATTACCCGAACAAGGAGCGGATGAGCCGATATCTTTAGAAGTCGCCTTCGAAGAGCTTATGTTACGAACCATTTGGATTGAATTTGAGAAATTAGGGTTTTGAGAAATTATGATTTTGAAAATTTTAAAAAAAATCCGAATTGATTTGGAAAAAATCAATGGATTTGGGATTGAATTGATGTGAAAGGTATGTCTTAGAGTGATGAAATAAAAAAAATCCGAATTGATTTGGGGAAAATAAATGGATTTGTGGTTAAATTGATGCGAAAGGTATGTATTAGAGTGATGGAAATGGAGAATTTTAACAAAAAATAGTGATTTTGTTGAAGATTTGAGTGTTTTTGATGAAAATGGACGAATTTAGAGTAATATATAGAGAGAGATATGTATATATGAATGTATGTATGTACGCACATGTCTGGAAAATTATCCAGAGAGCTTGGGCGATCCATCGGCTGTGAAGTCCGATCGATCGGCTAAGCTCTCTGGAAAAAATTTCAGATTGCTTGGCCGATCGATCGGACTTCACAACCGATCGATCGGCCAAGCTCTCTGGATAATTTTCCAGACATATAAACGCATGGACAATTTGGTAATTTCACGGTCTAAACTGTAATTTTTTTTTACAAACCGTAAGTCAAAATTACGGTTTGACCAAAAATCAAACCGGTCAAACTGTAATTTTGACTTACGGTTCGTAAAAAAAAATTACGGTTCGTAAAAAATAAATTAAGGTTTGTAAAAAAAAAATTTTGTCGTATAAACAGATAAATTGCATTGGAAAAATTTAGTGATAGGGAAATGGGGTTATAAGTTACTATAACTAATGGAAAATGATTTTTTATTACTAAATTTTCAACCCAAAAACTTACTTGCCGACTGATGTGATGGATTAATTGTACTAATCGTTTTGTTTATAATTTTGAAAAATATTTTTTCGCTAAAATATAATTGGTACACCTAATCTGCCATATCAGTGGGTAAGGTTTTTGGTTAATTTATTTATTGGTTATAGCAATACTTATTAAATGATACGAACAAAGTTGTTGTTTTAAATATAAAAAAATATATATTTTCAAAAAAAAAAATGTATTTTAGTACCATGTATTTTTTTGTATTTTCGGTTAATATATTTATTGGTTATAGCAACACTTTCGTATTATTTTTTTTGAACAAAGTTGTTTAGTACGATGTACTATTGTATTTTATTAAATTAGTATTCAACTTTAAATTTTATTAATTTGGATCCCAACCTATTAAATTAATTAGTATCTTAGTGTTTAACGAAATGATAAAATTATAGTCACGTTCTCTCACCTATTATATAGTGAAAACAATTGCGTTAACATTCATAGTAAA
This sequence comes from Primula veris, assembly GCA_963682055.1. Taxonomy (NCBI): domain Eukaryota; kingdom Viridiplantae; phylum Streptophyta; class Magnoliopsida; order Ericales; family Primulaceae; genus Primula; species Primula veris. The sequence goes on along the minus strand of OY821743.1, from coordinate 20,499,274 downwards.
TAGATCTCGAGATATAGTAAATGCAATTTTATCAATTTACGTTGTTAGATATTTAATTGGACGAAAATTGATAGAATAGGGTCCAAATTGATAAAATTGAATAGTTGTATACCAAATTGGTAAAAGCAAATAATACCTGGTAATGTTAGCTTTTTGCCCATTAAATTTTTTTCCATTCTGTGCTTGAATTCAAGAAAAAAATATATGAAGGGCTAAGTTATTATTTTTATAAATTTATATGTAAAATATACTCACCATTGGTAGGATTTTCAAAATAAGCTCTCTCCCAGCTCTTCACCTACATAGACGAGTAATGAACTTTGCCATGAAAAAAAATATATGAAGGGCTAAGTTATTATTTTTATAAATTTATATGTAAAATATACTCACCATTGGTAGGATTTTCAAAATAAGCTCTCTCCCAGCTCTTCACCTACATAGACGAGTAATGAACTTTGCCATGAAGATAAAAAGTTAACATACCTTTTAATATTATCTTTCAGTAAATACAATAGTAATATGTACTTATTTAGCTTACTGAAGTAGAACTTCTATAAATTGACTACATTCTCTAATTTTTATATATTTTGTATGTTGTTGTGACTTGAGCTTATAATCTGTCGTTCACTCGTTTGTTAATACAACTTTGTGGTCCTATCTATATTAGTAGTTTATAAAAGTTTTGCTGTATTAAGGTTAGTGATCAATCTATAATGGCTCCAAAATGATAAGGACCGAAATGAAACATTTGGAATTGTATTGCGGGCCAGAACTTTGGACTTTTGTGTTCTTTCATCGTTCTTTTTTACTTGTGTCAAATATTTTACTTGAGAAAGATAAAATGAATATTTTAGACAGACAATAAGCTTCATTAAAGTATGTACTTCTAAAAAAATCTTGCAGTAGATAGCGAAAAGTAAAAACAGAACAAAAATACAACTTAAACTAATGTATTTATGGTTCGGTTATGTTAATTGTATAGTATAGTACCAAACAATTCCTCCAAATAGGCCTAAAAGGCTAAAATATTACTAATATGAATGAAGTTGGTCTGTGCGTTTCATACCCCCAAGTTGTAATGATAACATAAATTGGTTTTATACCCCAATTTGTAATAATAGCATAAAGGTTATACCCCAATTTGTAATAATAGCATAAATTGGTTTTATATGGTTACCCCAATTTGTAATGATACCATAAATTTGGGTTTAAACGTACTTCATTTCACAATTGACCTGGCTACCAAATTCTCTCTGTTCAGTGTTAAGCACAAGAACCAGTGAAATCTAAGGGATAAAATCTGAATCTTCAATCAAAATACTAGTATACATCGCCTAAATTCACCTTCATTAAATGTTGCACTCCCAAAATTGCTCTTAGATCCAAATTTTACCAAAAAACTTTAGCCTCAAATGGTGTCAATTGTACATGTAAATCATAAAAGTTGACCAGAATTTTTTCCAACTTAATCACATACACATCATGATAATACCAAAAGGCCAGAATGATTAAACTAGCCAACTATGGATTGGATAAATAAATAAGCATTGGAAAAACCGGCATTAGCATTGGCCATCAATATACAATGTATATAAACATGTTTACAGCTAAAACAGTCAAATTGCGACCTTTACTGTATCTTACTATCAATAAAAACTTTCCAACCTCATATATACAAGAGTACAATATGCAGAATCTCTCAAAATCTTAACCGAATCCAAACCCTTCATTGGCTTCATGAATGGCAAGCAGCAATCTTTCCTCTAGATGTTCTTTCGAAGGGTACTCGGGCAAATCTAGCTGGTTGAAACTGCATTATTTGGAAAGCAAAAGAATCTCGTTAAGCTGATAAAAAAATGAATCAATAATTGAATGAAACATAACAAGATATAAAAACTAAAAAGGAACCCAAACCTAGGCCTTGTTCAGTTGAAAAATTATAACCAAAGTATTTTTTGCACTTCAAATTGACAACACTACTCATTGTATAACATGCTCTTTCAAAGTCAACTGAGTGTTTGCAGTCACAATACATAATGAGCTATTAGGTTTTCTTTTGTATAGAAAACCCTCGGTTTAGATTTAAAGAAAAACTAACAGTGAAGCGAGCATATGGTGGGACAAACAAAGTAAAATACTAAAACCCAAATGACCGAATTGATATAATTGATAACATACCAAGTATGAGCAGAAGGCAAGTGATCAATGCTACCGTAGGCCTTGTGGATCTGAAACTTCTGTGACCCTGAAATTCCTTGCAAGGCGCTGAATCCTTCTAAAGGCACCTGCATAAGAAATACATTCTTGCTTAAAGGACTTTAATCTCAAATAGCAGTTTCAAAAGCCAAATACCGATTCTCTTTTCTCCTATGCTAGAGAAGAAAAGGGAACCACTAATGAATTGAAAAGAAGCCGTGAAATGGGAAGGCATAGAAAAGCAAGACAAAAAGGTTTGCAGATATCTGGTTGAAGTGGGGGCATACAAAACATGAGCCTTTACGATATCCCTAATTAAATTTGGTTTTTAAAAATAAACTGATTTTCAAATTCACAGAAGTACCAGATTCAGAAAGAATATGGCTATACTACTAATTAAACTTTCAGAGAAGGACTCAAGATGTCCAATATTAAGCTATGATTCTAACGAACTCCATTGGAGTTTTATGCAGACTGTCTCAAATGAAACAAATTATTGATAAGGCATAATACCTTAGAGGTCCCAGTAACAAATTGCAAAAGTCGGGCCTTATCTTCTTTGCTTAGACATTGAACCACCTCCCAAAACCATTGAATGACGGGGGATCCAGCGCTATACCCAGAGTATTCAGTATTTGCCCTCATGTCGTCCACTGATAGACATCAGAGAAAACATAGTAAACTCACATTATAATCGACATCAGAGAAAACATAATAAAGTCACATTTTATCAGGAAATTAAAAAAAAAAAACAGTGATTCATCGTTAATTATTAGGTGGGAAAACTCACAGTCGATGTCTGGAAGTCCACTAATTAAGAGTTCGAGTTCCTTGTCATGGAAGATTGATATTAAATCACGAGATATTAGTTCACCAAATCCTTCCATAAACGCATTGATCTGAGGACGAATAGCAGTGGTTAACCGGTGCTCAGCAATCAAATCAACATATTCATGCTTGTTTTCTTCAGTTACTCGGATGTTTCTTCCACCAGGGATAAGCTCATAATCAGTCACCTTCAGATAAAAGTAAAGCTTTCAGCAACTTAAAAAGATCTATCAGCCAAACAACATAATTTGAACAGTTGGTTGAATTTCTTACCTCTGTCTTCTCATACAATATGAGCTTTTCCTCATCAGCATCGATGCTAAAAGTTAAATCCAATACATCAGAGATATCGTTCTGTAAAAGAAAGCAAGACAATATTCAAATATACTTTCTTCGTAATCTCAATAAAGGTAAATGATATAAGATTTTATTTCTTTTTGATACATGATACAAAAGAAAGAGAAAGATACAGAAAAAAAGGCATATTTTATGTAGCAACATACCTCAAGCATCCACTTCAAATTTTTAAAGTAATCAGGATCAATAGCTTCGATGTCGTGATAAGTCACTTTAACACCAAGAATATGTTTATAAAAGGACCGAGTAAAATGAACATCAAGAAGTTGTCCATCAAAGAGTGCTTTTCCAACCTAAGAACAAAGGAAAAAGATAAGCGCAATAAAAATAAAAAGGAAATTACAGTTTTTTATCAACTTATTATCTAGTTTTCACTTCTTGCACCTTGCAATTTAGTAAAACTCTAATGAATTTAGCTTTGGGTACTGATAAATTATATAAAAACCAAATACTTTTTAACATTAGTCTATCACATTTTATTTTGCTTCTGTAGAATAATTTTCTGTCATTTTTTTCCTTTATGGTTTCCCCAACTACTCCTATGTGTTTCTTTTATGCAGTGTTCAAAAGTTTTAAATAAAATCAATTCGTTAGGGTAGTAATTGCTAACTTTTATAGGAGGTTGGTCTACAAACAAGAAAATATTATGATATGCTGGTGTATGTAAAGTAACAATGAAAAGAAAGTACTCACCACTCGCCCAACAAACTTAAAGTACGAGAGATGTTCCGTTTGATAAACAGAATTGGGATTCGGCTGAAACGTCGATTCATTACCAACAGTTGTGAATAATAGTGCACCCTTATCAAATATAACTCTGGATAATAGCTGATACCATTCTCTTGTAAGTCCACCCGCATCAATCCCTTCCTCCCCTTGGAAATGGACTGTTAACCTCCCTTTTAAGTCTTCTTTCGATCGCATTCGAAGTTGATTATAAGAATCTTCAAGTATATAAGCTCTTCTCACCGAAATTCTTAAAGGACCGTGATGATGATCATGTTGATGTTTTATTTTAGATCTGAAGTGTGATCTTTTGTTGTCGAAATCTATGAAGCGAGGAACCTTCAACATAAGACAGAAAGATTTTTCTAGCAACCCAGGGTTTTGACGAATAAAGGCATTCAAGAGCTTTCTATGCCTATCTGAGAACTTAACAAAAACTTGTTGTCTCTCTTCTGTTTTTACTACAGGCTCTTGATTAGCAGTTGACTGCTCAGGTTGCAACTTTTCACAGATCACAAAAAATGATTCAATATATGGCAATATATTATGTGTCCCAGCAGGGAGTGGAGAAGTTGCACCAGAGAGCTTGAAAGGAGAATTACCCTTGGATTCACTTGATGACTCGACTGGAGATTCCGAGAAACTTTCTATTTTTGTTATACATGAACTCAATTCTAGCCATAAAGGCTCTAAAATTGCACCAATATGATGTACCAGAGACATAACATCACTGTATTCCTTTTCAGAGAGTATCTTCAGATCCTTCTCTTTGTCATTAATGGAGGTAATAAGTGAGCTTAATGCTTGTAAGACCCTTAAAATTGCAGCACCATCAGATGATGTTCTAGTGAGAAGCGCATTTTCGGTTTCTCCCAGTATGCGTAGCTCGTCTTTGGCAGATATGGTCAGGTTTTGCACCGCTTCAGCTAACTCAGAAATAAGGAGGTGACAGTGAGTTGGAGCAATTGCCACTAATTTCCTCAATACCTCTGCAGCCTGTGTATATGCAATATCTGAAAGGCTGTAAAAGAAAGGAAGTATTAGATAAAATAGACGACATGAATAGCCGGGAGATTATATATATAGTCAAGAGTCTGGAAAAAGAAATCGATAATTATATGATAAGGGCGCAGATGAAATAAGAGCGCAGATAACAATGCAAAGACACCAATGATGGTGAAGAGTTGGTAGACATGGAAAAGATGATAGTAAATTGGCACGAGATTAAATTCAAATTAGAGCATCTTAAGAACAAATTTCATCCAGTATCATGTTCGTGTCTTCTAAGTCAACTCTTTTATTCGAGTGTCACGTGCACAGAAATAAATTAATAAAGCTAATAATATTGATTAGGAAATAGAATCTTTATATTTGAATCGACTTTGTTACAAGGGAGACAATACCAGTACTTCATTCGTTAGACACAGAATTTTGATCAAACACAGAGCCACTAAGCTATGCAAGAAAAAGAAACTAAAAATGCCTGAACTTTTAATAATGATTATGCTGATCACCTAATAATTGCTATTTATTCTGAAGCTTTAATGTTAAAACATTAGCAAGATATGCATTTTTTACTGGAGAATATAGACTTATGTCCCGGTTCACTAAGGGAATGACATGCCTTTAGCTGACAACTAAAGGTTCATCACAACAATTTAACCGAGAACTATCCAGTGAGTGTGAAACTAAATCAGATTTGAGAAACGAAAACAGAAGCCTACTTATGTAGTCCTGTCAAACTGGTGCAGGATACCAAACTCTAATCACAAATCTGATACAGATTTTCAAAATTAACCCTAACCTGTTAGATAAACCAGAATATCAACCCCCCTATCAGAAAGGGATCTTTAGATATCAAACCCAAACAAAAAGAGTATCAAACTTTCAAATGATTTATCCCACTCCCAATTCTGAAATATTATTAATCGAAATGACACAATTTTTCAACCCTAAAACGCAATGTTTCCTAAAGACAAAAAGTCAGAAAATGGCAAAGTTTCTACTAAGAAAATAATAACAAAAAGCAACTAATAAAAAATCTGCATCACATACCCTTCTCTAGCCAGCAGTGAGCAGAGAACCCGAAGTTCTGGTTTTGGCAGGTTGCTAAGTACAGTTTGAGAATCACACTCCTCACTTTCCTTGGAAGTAGACGGTTTTGATGACTCATCAACCTTTAAAGATGTGCTATCAGGGCCAGTGGGTATGACAACAGAGCCTGTAGCTATATCAGCACCAGACGAGGATGTTTGAGGACCAGGCGCTTGTTCGGCAGCAGAAGTCCCAGGTTCGGCAGCAGAAGCCCCAGGTTCGGCAGCAGAAGCGCCAGGTTCATTACATGAAGTTGGTTTGCTTTCAGCATTATCAATGATTACCTCTAGTAAGTTTAGTAGCTGAAAAAAAAAAAGGAATATATAGAGAGAAACAAACAAATCACACACCATTGTGTTCAAATAATTAATTTAATGAACTGAATGAAAAAGGAAAAATATACTTTGGACATCAACATATAGCCTTTTAAAAATTAGTACATACCGGGTTTCATAATTTCGATACCCATCTAATCAAAATATAACAATTCATACACAACCTATAAAAGTTTACAATCTCGTCACCAATTTATACAAAACAAAGCAATTGGTAACACCAACTTATCAAAGTCCACAACTGCTAAACGTTTAATGTTTAACGCCGCTATACTTATTGTCCAATTTGCACATATTGGTGGTCAGAACTCAAAAGTTTTCATTCGACGTTTCCAGTATAAACGAAAAAAGAAAAAGGGAATGACATTGTAATGAAATCCTAATCTAAAATAAAAAAGGGGGATATGGCGAAATTGGTAGACGCTACAGACTTAATTGGATTGAGCCTTAGTATGGAAACCTACTAAGTGGGAACTTTCAAATTCAGAGAAACTCTGGAATTAAAAAAAATGGTAATCCTGAGCCAAATCCTCTTTTTAAAAAACAAAGGTTAAAGGAAAAGATGGAGGAGTTGGTCGCATTGTTAAAGGAATCCTTTTCATGAAAATTTCAGATCGAGCAATTGATATATAAAAAGTGGTTTTAAAATACAGTTTTAATGACTGATATTTTCCATTTTTTATAGATTGATATCTAGATTGTGAGATTTAAATTAAAAACCTTAAAAAGTTGGTGTAAAAAAGTAATATTTCCCGTACAAAAATTATTTTTCTTTACCTGTTCAAGATGAGCTACACTTCTAGAATACAAGGGCTGACTCAACAAGCTCAGAAGCAACACAACGGAAAAATTCCCTTCTTGATTATGCTTTCCTTCATCCTCCTCTCCAATCATCATCACAGCTTTACCATTATCTTTATCAATGTTTTCTGGTTGCTGCAGAAGCGGCTGAGGCAGCTTATTCAAAAGCAATATCCTTGCGACATAAGGATGATTTCGACCCAAATAAGTCAAGGTCTCGAGAATACGCCGAGAAACCATGGGCGGGACACCTACAAAATAATAGGACATGAGTCAAACTGATGGATACCACGAAAAAGGAGCAACATCCTCGAATATAAATTTTCTCTAGACAACATTCCAACAACCTAAATAAAAGACTTGGAAGATCAAAAGAAAAGGAATAAAGGAAAAAAAACTACATGTAATTCTACAGTATGAAATTATGATTCTTTTTTTGGGCTCCAGGCACCATAAATAGTTGTCACCTTTTAGCTGATAAACAGATATAACTTCAAAATCCATGTCAAGAAAAGCAAGTTTATTTAAAAGGTTGATTCAAACTCGAATCTGCTCAGATTTAAAAACGACCTAGACAAATCAAGACACAAACTTAAAAAAGAGGGTCAACAACACTAAATTAGGGAAACAGCTGGTACATTACCGTCAAAAGACCGAGAATAGTTCACATGGCTTTGGCACGCATATATCCTATGAGGTGGTTCAGATGCAACCGGATATCTGGAAGACTTCCTTGTATCAAGCATCAACAAATCAACCAAGATATCTACCAAAGCTGTTCTAGTTTCATTGTGCGCACACAAATACAATAGAAGCCTCTGCAGGGAGCCTTTATAAAGTGGCTGCACGGATAATAATGGAATTCATATTCAGATCATACGACCATTTCATACAGAGAAAAGGGTTACCTTAAGTAAGTTTCTCCCATTTTAGTCCTATGACTTTGAACACGTAATTTTAGACTTTTAGGTCATACAGATCATTCTTTGTCTCTAAAGCAGACGGCCTTAGTTTTTTCGTCAATTATAAAAATATCGAAGTTGATACTTTTAAAATGCATTTATCTGTTTAATCAAGTATTTCCCAGATATTACATCTAATACCAAGTAAAGTCTGATTAAAAAAACCAATTACCTCCAGTACATCATGGGGAAAAAAAACTAATGTAGTTAAGTTTGAGAACGGAAATGGCATATCATAAGGTCAAGGGACCAAAACTGGATAAATCAAAAGTTTTGGGACAACATAGCACAAAGGTTGCAGACTAAATTTGAATTTAATTCCAGAAATAAAATCTAAACAGACCAAAAATATACCTGAGCAACACGAAACAGCCTCACCATGCCTTTTAAGGCTTCAATGCTAACTAATGGAGCTCCCTCGGCTTCAACTGGCTTACCTCCAACGGACCTACGAGAAATAATCCCACCAGATCTATCCAAACCTTCACCTCTTCTAGAAGACTCGCCTCTGCGAATTCTAGGATGCATTCCAAATAGCGTACGATTATAACGATTAGCAAATCTTTCTCGCAACATGTTTGCCTCCGCAACTAGAGCAGGTGTGAGATTGGAAAGAATATCATGAGAGGAAGTCAACAAAACCTGCAAATCAAAAACAAGAAATCAATTCAAGATCACTATACCCAATAGATAAGATAAGACAACTGTCGTACAGGAATTACATACCAAGGGCTTCTTTGGTAGAACCCCATAAGTATACTTTTGAAAACTTTATACTTACAAGTTACCAGTAAGATGTGTGTTTGTTTGATTAAGAAAGAGGATACTAAATTCTAGTTTCGAGCTAAATAATAATTTTCTTTTAAGTATCGCAATTTCTTAATTACACTACCTTCTACTGTTCTTCATTAAACCTGGTACGGAAAGATTACTTTTAATCATTTTACCTTACAATGATATTTAAAAGTATACTTCACTTCAACTAAAAAATCTCATAATTTATAATGATACAAGCAAGGAAACGAAAATAAGAATTATATCGAAAATAATTCGCATACCTCCTCTCTTAATTCCGAAGGAAACGTGGCAATTATCGAGACTGTGTCCATCTCCACAGGTTGACCGTCCAGTTCTTGTGATTGATTTAGCCTTTGTGCCGCTTGCTGTGCAAGGACTTCTTCACGAATATCAGGTGGAAGGGCCGCAAGAAATTCCGGATCTATTTCATTACTGTTCTGAGGTTCTGGATTCGGAGGAGCCGCCGCCTGTCCCTGTTGTGCAGAAAGAACTTCGGCTCGTAGCTCTTCAGGGAGGGCATCAAGGAATGCAGGGTCAATGGATCCTCCGGTCTCACCCTCGCCGTTATTACGTTGCTCCACCTCCCGAACATTTTCCTCCTGGGTCGCATTTTCTGAGACTTCCGTTACACTATGAAGGGAAGCGTCTCTAATGTTTGTCCTCCTCATTCTCTCCCCTCCGTCTTCGTGGCCGTCAGCACTTCCGATCTCTACATCCAGACTTCGGAGGCTCTCTCCCAAGGTCGCTCCGCTACCACCGCTCTCTTGACTAACAGCTTCAATATCACGCCCAGCAGAATCGTTTTGCTCAAACTGCATTTCAACAGAGTTGGAATGTGTATCAGGTTCATTTGCTGCAGGCCTTATATCAGCATCAGTAGAACTGTCCATTGGTACAGAAGACTCTGGATTAACAATGTTGGCTTCGCTGTTAATATTACTTTCTCTAGGGTTTTCTGGTAATTGACCAGCCTCGTCTTTAGGCTGGTTTTCTGATGGTAGGTTATTTTGATCTGAGGGTTTTTCAGGAGAAGGTCTTCTCAGTGTAGTGACAAGCAAATCTTCAAGACCTTCAGGGACAGTAGAGGAATTTGACCTACTAGCTTGTTGGTCCTCTGTCCACAAGTTGGAACGGTGTCCTTGGCGCCCATTCCTCAGTGACCTGAAAACAGCATCTAGAGGGGCCAACGCGTTCTCTAAATTTCCATCAGAGGAACTATCACGAGCAACATCTGTATAAGTAAAAGAACACAAGACAGAAAAGTAGAGAAACGCGTCAGATCTCACTTTTGCATAAATTAATAAATTATACTTCAAAACAGCATGAAAAAAATTACAAAATAAATTCCAAAACGATAGTTCAAACTTGTAAAATGAAATCTAAACATTTCAAAGGAGAAATCAAGTATCTTATTTTGTTTTTAAGCAGTTAATCTGGAAGTTTTGTAGTTCGGAAAACAGATATTTTAAGCAATTATATCTTCTAGCTCTGTAGGCAAAAAAAAAACAGAGTCTCAACTTTAGACTGGGCAACATGATGCAGTCTCGGTCCACATTTAAAGCGGAAAAAAAAAAACGAAAAACTGAGCTTTAAGCTCAACAAAACAAGACCTTGAGAACCTCTACGGAGACGCGAATTGTGGAATAGTATTATAGGGAACAAACCTTAAGGAATGATGGGAGTGTAAAATACCTCATAGCAAGGAGAGAATTTACAACAGAAAATCCAAAATGACAGTTCAAAGTTACAGAAAGAATTAAAAAACTATTAAAGAGTGTAGCAATTAACAATCTGTAAATGTAATGATAAGAGTAAACAGAAATAAGGGGGGGTTTAGGAGTGACTACCTGTTTGCCTAGGAGGGATGGAACGAGAGGAAGACAGCAAAAGTGGATGTTGCAATGGGGCAGTAGTACCAGAACCACTTCTACCCAGTAAATTGTAAATGGAAGTAGTACGGCCTTGTCGCCTAGACCCAAAAATTTCAACAGGCATCACCTGCAGAGTTTCGTTGGTGAAGTTGTGATCTCGGCCTAAGACCTCAATATGGTCAAAAACGTTTATGCCATTGAGTCCCTCCTCTAATCTAAGAATAACTCCACCATCATCTTCGTCCTCGTCATCCTCGTCCTCCTCTTCCTCCATCACATCATCATCATAGTCGTCTTCGTCATATTCATTTTCATCTTGGTCAACACCAGGGTGTCCGAGGTGATGTTCTTCTTCCTCTTCCAGACCATCATTATGTTCTTCATTATCTATATACGTTGTTTCCATAATTGGACCATGATAAGAACCAAATTAGATTTTAAGAGAAAGAAATAACAAATGGTTTTCAAAGACAGCTTGATAAAAAAAATTAGCCACTTGAGAGTTATCAAGCTTAAGTCACTGAGTGCAATTGAATTATGTTAAGGATGAAAAGGTGATGTAAACCATTATTTACTAGATTTAACCATTTTGTTTACCCATTTGTGATTGTACATAATTCTATCACTGAATTATATTTGACAAGTCATACCTTCCTCATCGTCTTCATCTCCCTCGTCCCCCGACATCTCCTCATCATCATCTTCATCTCCCACATTTTCCTGATCATCTGTCTGTAACTCAAATCGAATCCCTATCGTTGCATGACCATCTTCATTTGCATCCCCACCAATTTCATGCATGTAATCATCTTCTTCATTGTCCGGAGCAAATCCTCCATCCAAATCCTGGTCATGTTCCATATCATCAATAGCAGATTCTGATCTATCATATGCCTGAACCGAATCATGGTGATCAGCGGCTGCAGAGTCGTGATTATTCGCAGATTCAGAGTTATTATCACCGCTAAAATTTGCACGTTCAGGTTCGTTCTGACCCGAGGGTTTAGTCGAGTTTTCAGCTTTTCCGCTATAACCAGTAGCGTGATTGTGTTCCTTTGTCACGACTTCCAAAATTTTCACAAGCCCCGTCACCACCTTCTGAGATTCAGCATGATCCAGATCCAACACTTCAAGGGTACGAGTCAATGATTTAACAAGACCGACATCTATAAAGGTAGCAGAAGCTTCAGCTGCAATGTATGCGCCAGTTGGCGAACGAGCAGATAATATGTCTGTAAGTAATTCAATTAAAGGCGGGATTTCACTTCCAGGTGATCTAAATCCACTAACTGGACCGGCAAATTCATTAAAAACATTGTTAACCTCTACGAACACTCTCTTCCTGGCCTCTGTGGAGCGAACACAAGACGCCACCAAAAACTGGCTAGCCCTGCTTGCTAATTTTTGCTTCCAATCATTATCAATCCCCTTCTCCTTCTTCAAACTCTTAATACATGGAATAAATCTATTTAGAACATGATGGAAAATTCCACCACTGAGTTGACCCACAAAAGGTCGTTGATGTGGGCCTCTGAAACTATTAACCTCCGAATCTCTACGAAGCAAAACATGAATGGAAGAAGAATACATCAATAAAATCTCCGTCAAAAGCTTCAGAACAAAAACAATTTTCGCTAATGATGCAGAAGCTTCTTGTGTAGTTGACTCTCCTTCTTCAGATAAAGACACCACTGCCTTTCCTTTGCCCTTGTTGTCAATCGTATCAATATCCATATCAGCAGGTAAAGACGAGTCTTTTGTTGAAGTATCATCCCCAAAGGGAGGATCAAAAGTTATGACCATGTCCAACAAAAGCTCGACCACATTTACAAAACTATGAGGGGGTTTCCGGTGAACCTTTTTCAAATTTGTATCAGGAAGTTTGCCAGAGCTTGGTGAGTCGATGTTACCTAAAACCAATTTACCATCAGAAACCTGTACTTTTTCTCTCTCTTTTTCCAAGGATTTATCTTTTTCTTTCTCTTTCCCTTTATCCTTCTCACGATCTTTTACCAGAACAATATATGGCCTTTCTCCTACCATCTCTACTTGACACACAGCACGAGCAGCCTGCATAAATATTTTCGGATCCCGTGAAATAACAGATGACACATTCGCAAGAAAACTACGTGGCGTAATTCTACCATTGGACTGTCTATTAGCAGAAGTTGCAACACTGTGCCTTATTTCCGACTCCATAGCTGCTTGTAGAGTTTGAGGATCTTCCAAAATGTGACGAATTATAGTAGCAGCAATACTATCAAACCCAACAAACAAGCTACTAGTTGGTAACGACAGAAGCCATGTCAAACCCCCATTCTCAAGAAAGGTAACAGCCAGAGAGTGTGTTCTGGTAAGCGTGGAACAAAGCAGCAAAACAGCATGCATTGTTTCCGACGAAAGTTGGTTCTTCAAACAACCACAAGCTATCTCGATAAGCCTTTTTTGTTCCTCAATACTTGTATTTTTTTGGGGCTGGTTTTGCTTATCTTCATCGAGTACAATAGCTTTCTCATCTTCCGTCTTTAAGAAATTTGCTATATCAGCAGACAACCTTTGATCCTCTTGTAACAACCGATCGATAGAAACAAATGCTGCGGTGACCCATTTAGGAACTTGGGGCTTGTCTCCAACACCAAGAGTAGAAACCCATTGAGAAAGAAGATCTGAAGCAACGTCAACCAGACCACCCTTTGAAGCAGATTCTCGTGAACTTGGATCTTCTTGGAAAATTAAAGCGAGAACATGGAAAAGGCCGTATAGAATGTTGCTCTTTCCGATGTCTGAACCACAAAGCTTCACTTGCTCTACAACATGAGATATAACTTCTAGCCGATGTTGACCATCATTTCGAGAGCTTATCATCACAAGAAGGTCCCGGACTGGAAAAGCTAATGACTCTCTCGTTTGCAAGAGCTTCATACTAGTTGATAACAACTCATCTACCGGAGGAGGTTGGACCATTTCGTCTTCTTCTATTTGTTGAATATTTTCGTTTTCAACATCTTCCTTTTTATCTTCGGAGACAGAATTACCCATTGACATAGCTAGTGCACGAGCAAGTTCATCATCTTCCAGTACTTCCTCGGGATGTGAGAATAGCCATTCCATAGCAAGTTCGACACTATTAGATCCCACCTGCCTTAGAGCTTCTTCTGCTCTAGACCTAGAAAACCCCATATCGGCAATAGTTGAAATAGTCGTCTCACTAGGGGGAGGACCAGGTGGCCGGGCCCCACCAGCACCAGAGACGTTCTTGACTTCCACTCCAGAATAAACGTGGCGGATAATAGAAATAATTGTTTCCACGAAGTCATAGCTGCAATTTGTAAAATGTGGATGAGTCCAAAGAGGAAGGATTCCCTTGAGGACCATGGACTGGAGAGACTTCACAAATGCCTCAGCATCACGCGGAAACTGAACATTATTCACATTTACCAGAGGTTGTGCAAGCAAAGGCTTCGTAAATGGCGATAATATAAAAGATGATGTCACCAGGTGGTCCATCAGTTTACCATAACTGGCGAGGGGACCATATATCCATGCACTTTCTGTTTCTTCTTTCTCATCTTGCTTTAACGCTCTATCATCTGTCTCCATGGGAGAAGCAGGGGACCTGTTGAGAGAGAACAACATTATGGAGTGACTCTAGCCATATTCATGTACACAAAGTGGAAAAGGGGTAACATTGTAATTAGTTTAGCTACAAATTTATACTGGCTATTATTCACATAATAATTTTGTTTTATTTTAATAGATGTATAAGTGGGATCGACAGTTGTTTACAGAAAATATGTAATATTTTGGATATACTTATGAATTTGAAAAGTTAAAATTAAAGAGCCTGTAAAGATACAACCTTCGAAATCTGTTGCCTAGTAATAGAGATGAGTATTATTGTAAAAACTTAAACTTCGATTTATGAAATGAGAATAAATTTCCTCTAATTTAAAATTTTCCAAAATAAATATATAGAATTTTATATTCCTCTTCTCCTTGTTTCTTTTTCATATTCTCTTACTTTCTTACTTTTCTTTCTGGTTTCGAGATTACCTGTTTACGGTAAAAAGCAACTGACTGGTAGCTTCAAATGTGGTCAAGACCAACTGAATAACCCCAGAGCTAAATAAGCAATTTAAAATAACAGGATTGCATGAATCTGGCTTCTCCAGCAAAATGGCATCGATAAAATCGACAACCTTGCCGAAAAAACGGCACTTGGTAGATATGGAAGCTTCTGACCCATCAGAATTTACAGGACCTCCAAAATTCAAGTGTTCAAGAGAAATAGATGCAAAAGTGGAAGCCACTGTTTTAGCAGAAGAAGATACATTTGCTGTATCATCACGTCGACGAGATGGGATCAACATCACCTTTCCCAACTCTTGAAACAAATATGTCACGTGAAAAGATAGCGATTTGACCATATCATGGCAAGAGGAATAATATGATTTCTTTTTATCGTCGTCTTTTCCACCAGAGGGCCCAACTTCGTCAGAAGAGCCAAGCCTTAAACCTGAACCAATATCGTTTCCCTGTCTTTGTGAAATCCCAGAAGCACGAGTAAGATCCCGGTACAGGTTAATAAGGTCATAAAACTGAGAATCAAAACTCATTCCTGACATTCTTCTTCGCATCATCGGATCAAGGTGTTGCCTGAAGGAACTTAATCTATTTTCTTCATTTTCATTCGAATTTACTTCCAATTGCCCGGACTCAGAAGAACTGGCACCAGCATCGTTAATCTCGGGCTTAATATCTTCAAGTAGAGCAATCTGCCACATAACTTGACGGTGAAGACGCCCAATATCTTCCAAAACATCCTTTCCCCCATTTCCAAATTCCGTAAGTAATGCAGCTACCCAACGGTTATCTTTCGAGGCAGCAAGGAACAGAAGAAATTCGACCAGAAAGAGGTGAGAGAAAATTTTACTATCTGGAGTCACTTTCGCGTCCAACAAAAAAGATCCATCAAAAGCAGCCAAAGCCTTCTTTAGATGATCTCTAAGAGCAGAGCAAAAAGCTTTAGCCAAAGGAGAAGAATGATGTTGTGTAAACCCCTTGAATACCAGAGTACTATGTAAAGCAATAGACATTCCTTGAGAAGACTGCACGATACTTGGCCGTAATAAAAGTTTCAATAAAGCTTCAATCCCAGATTTCTCCACAAAAAGCCGACATGTTTCGGCATTTTCCATCATCCTGTGAACCAAAATCATAACATGGTAAATGCAAAGCTGGATAAACCGATCATCAGACATTTTGCTAGGAACTTCATTTTCCTTGTCTTCAGCATCCACATCCATTGAAGTACTCCCACAGTTATCTCCGATAGACGAAATTTTGTTAACTATTTCAATAATTAAATCAACACCAGTGCTTCTCAGTGACGAGACGTGGCGTACGAGCTCCTCCATTGCATTTGCCAGAGGGACAATACCATCATTCATAGCTACAACGTATTTCCTCATTGTGAAAACATCAAAAAGAAAACGTAATGCTTTATTCTCTTTGACGGCTTCCAAACCTTTAGCATTAAGACAAATGGCACCAATACCGTTAGGAATACAGGTAATAGCCTTCGAGGATGGGAGTATTCCAGCTAAAATAGAAGCTAAAAATGCATCCGGAAGTCCTATCTCATTTAGTGCTGGAAATGAAGTTGGATCTTTGTGTATAATCTCACTCATAACAGTCACGGCTGAGGAATATATATCACCACCGAATCTATCCACATTTTTGAAGATGAGAGAGAGGGTGGCAGGCAACGAAGCATCCCTCGAATTCTGTGACCTGGCAGTGTTTGTGGGGGCATAAGTAGCAGAACCAAGGGCCTTTAGTATAACCCTAATGAGCCTTTTCTGCGTAGTAACAGTATCATCGTTTGTTTTCGAGGATTCTCCAACTACCATAGAGTCTTCATGTTTGATAACCCGGTTAACTTCTAGCTGTAGCCTATGAATTAAAAGCTCAACTCCCCCCAAATCTTTGAATAGATTAACAGCAGTATTACTATAATCCATGAGCTTTTGTAGGGTTTTCACAGCAAGAGATACGAGGTGCATGTGAACAGGTTCGGTATCTTCTAAAAGGGGTAAAAATGTGGGTACCATTCCTGAACCCCTACTCACAGTACCAGACGTTGAAGATGTTATAACATGGAGGAGATAGAACTGAAGAAGAGCCTCGACAAAGGAAATATTAGTCGGATCATTAGAGTTAGAGAGAGAGAAAATTGCCCTCTGTAACACATTCAGGAGAATCATGCGGTTTCCGCCACTAAAACTGACGCTAGATCCGCTCAAAATTCTTGCACGCTCATGAGATGATGAATATGCACCTAGATGCGCGACCAATGCATGCATTGCGAGTGTTCTAACAGTGCCATGAATGGAATCTTCGGATTTTACAATCCTGATTAGCTCGTTTGTGTATTCCGGTTCGTTCGCAAAAAAAGAAACTAATTCATCATGAGCATCACTAGACTGCACAAGCACAATAAACGCCAACATGCATATACGACTGTATAGCCTGCTTACTCCGGGAGAACGGGAAGCACGGGCATATCTGATCCTGGTGAGCAAAGAAAATCTGTGCTCGGGAGGAACATTATACTCAACAACTAACTGCTTCATAAGTGATAAATCATCAGATGTACGCAAATGGATATTCGGGATATGAATAAGACAACTAGCTGAAGGCCGTGAACCGTCATTTTCTTCCGAAGTATTTTTAGAATTAGAACCATGATATTCATAATAAAGGGTCGTCTGGGACTTATCGCTAGAATCATGTAACACAGACGGAAACAGAGAGAACTGTTCTTCCTTGGTCTGTTCATTTAGCATAACACATGAATACAAACCCAAACCCTCTTCTTTGCTTCCCCATCCCTGGGCTAGAGAGAGAAGAGAACTGTTTACCGAGCCACATCCAATTAATTTCCCGCTGGAATGTAGTTTTGATGGATTTATTTTCACTAATGCAGAAAGGGTCTCCAGGGTCGCAATTAGAATCTCAGGGTCTGTCGATGCAAGTAGGAGCTTGAAATGCTGTTAAATAACAATACAAAACATCAAATTAGAAACTTTATCATCGTCGTAAAAGCAATATTGTATCAAAACCTAGTATATATACTAATCAATATTTTTTAATCACATCCGCAATTACCTCTAAACCACTAAATGTGCTCTTATTATGGCAGTTCTCTAGAATTACTTGCATTACACGTAAAATTTGTAAAACCGCTTCTCTTGGAAAAGATTTATCATCTTCCAGAGTATCAGTCAACAGTAGATCGCTCCTACACGACAAGTATGCCTTAAAATATGTTTCAAAATGCAGAAAGAGCGGCCTCCAGTGATGAAAATTTCCCTGAAATGGAAGAAACAAATTACAAAGAATCCATAGTGGCAATGTTTATGTTGATAATAGAAATCACAATATATTACCTTGCCATACTCCCAACTAAAGTCAGAAAGTGGTAATGCTATGTCTTGTAAGGGACTCTGAATCACCTTGTCAATAATTGCTTTCACCTTTGGTGGCTAAAAAATGAGTACAAAGTCAAAGAACACAATGTAAGGGGCTAGCTAATGTATCGAAAGGAACTCATCCACGAGTTTGATAAAGAGAAATCTAACATTTCAATCCTATCTTCTATCGGTAGGATCGACAGAGGGGCTTCCTGAGATTTCTTAAGAGCTCACCAACGAATCACAAAATCAAATGGAAACAGTAATTGCCAGTTGCCACAATATAATACAAAATCTACAATAAAAACAATTTTTTTGTATTTTGCATCAAATTGCAAGAACCCATACACCTTGCAAATAAAATATATGACTATTCACAAACTTCTTATCATTTCATGAGAAGTTTACTTCATTTCCCGTGACTGAACCATACAGAGAAAGGATACCATAAAATATTTAAACACGTAAGTAACAGCCTTGGATTAAGCGAGTAACTGGTGACGAAAGTAACAAGGCATCTAGAATTGCTATTTGCACACAGTGCTACTTTGAAGAGGAAAAAAATAGTGTACCACAATGAGACCCTAGATTTTCCGCGGCACTTACAAGAAGTATCCTAAGAATCTTAAGAGAACGGAAGAAATAACAGAAACTTAAAGGAGACTATGGACCGCTGTAAACTAGATACAATAGTAATATAACTAGTAACACCTTCTCAGATACCATAAATTAGAACAAGCTAAATCAAGCCAAATTAGAAAATATATGTATTAAGGTTTCCTTTTGGGGCTTTACAGGCATATACTTTACTGGGTAATAGTTTAGTCTCTCGCTGACAAATTGTGCCTCTTTTATTTGTGAGCCTTTATGTTTCTACATTCTACTTACTTATCAGCACAAACAAAAACAAATCTTTTTTCTCTTTTTTTCCGGAAACATAACATTCACACACATGACAGCATTTTGAACTACCGTTAATTCAAAATTCCCTATAACTAATGTGTAGCAGGCAATCTGGCCAACCAGGGATTCAGCAATGCGGGAAACATAATAGCATGATGTTAGATTAATATTTTAATTATATAAAGTAATATATATGTGTAGAAGGAACTTGATGAAAACTTCATAAAATTAGCCATTTAGTCTGGTAATGCTACATATATACTGGTAAGGAATAAAATATACAGGAAATCAACAAAAGCCAAAGAAGCAAAGTCATAGCAGACAAATAAAAAACAAACATATATTGAGATTTCACACTACCATGCTTATTAAAGTTTGTGAAATTGATAACTGCAATCCCACGGAAAAAAATAAATCCAACCCTAACAAAAGAAAAAAAATCAGAAATACAACGAAAAAATAGTTACACCGGAACAAGAAAATATGAAGGAAAAAAAAAGGCTTAATCATTCCTGGGGGGACAGATACACTTTGCACATGCCACCTCATCCTCAAAATGTAACTACACTCGGACAGAAACCCAAATCACAGCTCATACCAACAAATTTGAAATTCCCATTTTGACATGTACATACAAAACTTGTGACGGGGATATACTCCTTACACATGCCAAAACACTTTCTATTGCTGTTTCAAGTATCAACCAAGACATAAGGACACTTACTTCTTCTTAATATGAGAAGAACCAGTTCGGTACACACATTTAGCACATGACAGTACTAATATCACAGCATCTATTTCGATTCAGATCAAAACAAGAACTTCAATTAAAACCCTAACCACGACTCATATTTCAGGACCCGAAAAAGTTCAAAACTTAACTTGTGAAGGACTGAAAGAAGTACTTTGTTTAAAAATGAAAAGCAATATAGGCATAATATCCAGAAATAGAACACAGATTCATACTTAATGTTTAGATCCAATAATTTAAATGAGGCCAAAATCTATCTATGTAATGTATACAGAAGTATCAGTTCAAATTCATTTTGTTAAATAAAAAAAAAAACATCTAGATTCAAAAAAGTTCATAAAAACAACTAAATCTTTTCAAAAGACAAGGGGAAATTCTTTGAGAATAAGCGAGAGTTGTGTTGTTTTGTCAATGGGAATTGGCAAAGTTATTATAGAGAAACGAAGGAAACCCAATTACCGCTACAATAATATTGCGACTTATTATAAGTCGGTACTTAATCAGATATATTAATTTTGTTTTGATGGACGTGACAAAATATTAGCCGTACAAATGATGCACTGTCGGAATAGCAGTGCATTGATAGACTGCTGACCATCCTAATCACAGAAAAATAACAAATTATCAATTAAAAGCTAACCACAGCTCATACCAAAAACTAAAGACACTCATTTTACAATAAATGTAGGAGAACTCAAAAAAGTTCAAGGCTTGATCAAAATCTATTTAAATTAAAAACAACAAATTCTCAATTAAAATCCTAACCACAGCTAATACCAAAGCTAGCGTGAGGAGACTCAAGAATGTTATCAGCCCTATCAGTATCTATCATACATTTAGACACGAAAAAAACTCTTAATTTAAACCTTAACACACCCCAATAGCTCATAACACAAAACCAATTCAAAACATCAACCATGAGCAATACTTCCAATATATATACATAAATACATAACTGATTATAAAAAACATACACAAATTTATAACAGAGTTTAATGGAAGGTTGGACAGATTTAGACTAAAAACCAACTGTTTCTCAATTTAAAACCCTAAAAGAAATATTGGTGACGACACATTTTCCAAAAAGCACTATCAATGTCAATAATCCACGTATTTAAGACGGGAAAAAATCCCACTTAAATCGCTAAACACACACCAGTATCTCATAACAACAAACCAATTGAAAACAACAACAATTAGCAATAAAAATCAACAGTTTCTCAGCTTAAAACCCTAAAATCACTATTGGCAAAGACACTTGTTTTCCAAAAAGCACTATCAAAATCAATAATTTACATATATAAGACAGAAAAAATACAAATTCTCACTTAAAACACTAAGCAATACTTAGAAAACATACACATACATATGAAAAATAACGATACTTTGAAGCCCAATATCTCATAATAACAAACCAATTGAAAACAACAACAATAATCAATACTTACAAAACATATACATGCATACGAAAAAGATATATATATACTTACAGTTACTGATTTAGACAATTTAAAACCCTAAACGCACTATTGGTAAAGACGCTTATTTTTCAAAAAGCACTATCAATATCAAATTACATATTTAGGACAGGAAAAAAAATCTCACTTAAAACACTAGGCAAACCCAAAAAGCACATAACAGCAAACCAATTGAATACAATAACAATAAGCAATACTTTGAAAACATTGACAATAAGCAATACTTTGAAAACATTGACAATAAGCAATACTTTGAAAACATTACAATAAGCAATACTTTGAAAACATTAACAATAAGCAATACTTTGAAATCATATATATACTTCCAGATTCAGAGTTGAGTGTAACGGTGGGTCCAACAGATTTAGACTAAAAACGAACAGTTTCTCAATTTAAAACCCTAAAAACACTATTGGCAAAGACACTTATTTTCCAAAACGCACCATCAACAAGCAAATTCTCAGTTAAAACACTAAACAAAGCCTAATATCTCATAACACCAAACCAATTTAAAACAACAATAGCAATACCTTATAAAACATAAAGTATAATAGCTCATAAAAAAACAAACTTTCACTCAGAACACTAAACACACAAATATTTCATAACAAATCAATTGAAACAACAACATTTAGCAATACTTTATACAACATAAAGTATAATAGCTCATAAAAAAAACAAATTACCACTCAAAACACTAAACAAAGACAAACACCACATTAACAGTAAACCAAATTGAAAACATGAAAAATAATCAATACTTTAAAAAACATATACATACATATGAGAAACATATATATAAACTTACAGGTCCAGGTTGAGTTAAATGGAAGGTCCAACAGATTTAGACTAAAAACCAACAGATTCTCAATTTATAGCCCTAAAATCACTATTCACGCACCAATATCTCATAACAACAATAAGCAATACTTTATAGTAAAACATAATATACATACATATGAGAAACAAATATATATACTTACAGGTTCGAAGTTGAGTTTAATGAAAGGTCCAACATATTTAGACTAAAAACCAACAGTTTCTCAATTTATAACCCTAAAGGCACAATCATCGATAGTCTTTCGATAACGACACTTATTTTCCAAAAAATACTATCAAAATCAATAATTTTAGACTAAAAACCAACAGATTCTCAATCTAAAACCCTAAAAGCACTATCAATAAAGACACTTATTTTAAAAAAAAGCACTATCAAACTCAATTTACATATTTAAGACACTAAACACACACCAATATCTCATAACAACAACAATAAGCAATACTTTATAAAAAAACATATTCATGCATATGAGAAACAAATAATTAAATACTTACAGGTTCGGAGTTGAGTTTAACGGTGGGTCCGACAGCTCCATCGGTGGATAAAAGCTGTCTTAGCCTCGATGGCAAGCTCGATCTTAGGGTTGCCATTTATTATATTCGCCTCCTATTTATCTATCTACTTTTCTGTAACACTAAAATCACCTTAAATAATCAGTAACAGATTAAAAAAGAAAAAACAATCGAAACTTAAAAACAGATTAATAAAAAGTCCCTAATAGAGAACGAGAGTAAAGCACCTGAAGTGGATTGTCTATACATATATGTAATATCATTTTTATTATATTTATTTATCTACTTTTCTGTAACATTAATTCACCTATTTAATTAGTAACAGATTTAAAAAAAAAAAAAAAAACTTAATAACAGATTAATAAAAAAGCCCTAATAGAGAACGAGAGTAAAGCACATGAGGTGGATTTGTGTATATATATATGTGTGTGTGTGTTTGTGTTATATTTATTTATCTACTTTTCTGTAACACTAAATTATCAGTAACATATTAAATAAAAAACAATCCAAATTAAAAAAAAAAGCCCTAGAAAAGGGAGATGAGTAAAGCACCTGACGTGGATTTGTACGGACATCCGAATAATGAATAGATATATATATATATACACAGAGAGATGTATATATATATATATATAGAGAGAGAGAGAGGGTAACCCTTGACGAAGAGGAGAGGGTGTGTAATTTATATATATATATATATATTGATATGTGTATATATGTGTGTGTGTATATTTTATAAGAGAGAGAGAGAGAGATTATAGAAATAGTGAGGCGGTTCTGTAACTGGGCCTAAATTTTCTAGGTCTACGGTGGTAATTAATTTCTTGATTAAATTCGTATGAATATACCAAAGTTTATATATCTACTTTCCGTCAAAATCCTTGAAACACTTATTTCTTCTCTCTCCTTTTTTTTTACCATTTGAGTTACGAAAACTTCGTTTTTTTTTTTTTCTAATAATATTATTGTTATTAATTTATATGATTTTAATTTTATAATTATCAAGTTTATATTCAATTTAATTAGTATCTATGAATATAGGTTACCGTCGTACCAACGCATTGCGTGGACAGGTTCGCTGGTGTATTATATTCCCTTTGTCTTTTCTTTTTTTTTTCACGGTTACTTTTATTGCGTTGTTCCAAAATAAGTGTTTACTTTCTTAATTTGATAAATTAAAAATAATAAAATTACTATTTTACCATTTAAATAATATTAAAATAAAATAAAAAACATAAAAGGAAATAAACATAATAATGTGACAGATTTACCATTAATGATATATTCAATCACCGTAAATAAATTTAATTATGCTTTTAATAAGGTTGTAGTTTATGTATCAAATTTTTAACTCTTACAAATTATCAATTTTCAAGGGACACACTTAAAAAGGGACGAATAAAGTATATGATTATGAATAAAAATTTAGTTACAATATGTGTGTGTATATATAATATAGGAGTGTAGCGGGTTTTTGTTTTATGCAATCACGAGTCTATCTGTTTTGATAAAAAAAAAATATTGTACTATTTTTTTTAATAAAAAATATTGTACTACTTTTTTAAGATCAGGATAGACTCAATTAGATTTATATTTTTTATTTGAGTTTTTATTATGTTAGAAGTTAGGTTTTAATTTACAAAATCATAACTTGGTTTTAATTAATTACAAACGAAAATGAAAAAGGAAATTAACTAGAGAACAAGCTTCAATTAATAACAAAAAAACTCCGACTTCATAACTTGAGAAAATACTCACTTGTAAATTTCAAAAAAGTTAGAAGATGATATGCAACTGTTTTATGCTCTATATAAGTATGACTTTGATTAAAAAAAAACATATAAAAAAATTAAATATATATCGAGATATATGACTGGATTGTGCAAGATTGTGGGTGAGAGATTAACCGAAATAAATAATTAAATAGGAAAGAGAGATATATATGTGATTAAAACTTAACCAGGTATACATAGTATGTGATATAAATGGGACACGTGTAGCTCTTCTATTTGGCCACATACTACGGCACAGAAACAGCATGTTTATAACTTTATTAAATGTGAACCCCATTTATCTATACTATTATAATAAATCAATTCAAGATTTTTTTAGACTGCCAAATTTTACCACTTTTTTTCAAAAATACCCTTACATTTTTTTATTAATTACCACAATACCATATTCTCATAAAAAATAGATAAAAAGTAATAACTAATAACACTTTTTATCCCTATTTAAGATCTCAAAATTCTTTGGAGTCTTCTCATCTTATACTCTTTATCTTTTTTTTATTCTCCAAATATTTGTATTATAACTACACTTATTTTCTAAATTTTATCGCATTACGCGTCTCATACGTAAAGCATGGAGCACGATTACTAGTGTTATTTATAAGATAATAGTTTGTTTCATACACTCTTGTTTGAAATATATGACGTATAATTGCTTGTTTAAATAACAGGGATTTACTTAAATATATTAATATGATTTTGATATATTCCCCCCACTATACTATGTTACAATGTGTTCAACAAGGAACTATTCCTTTTCAATTTGGAAATGAGGCTTACACAAAAATCTAACATGTATGTACTTATTTAGTTATTTTCAAAAAAGAATAAAAATATGTATGCAAATTAGTCGAGCAGGAAGTAGCTATGTTCAAGCTGAGCTCGTAGGCCCAAAATATTGTTGAGACTCACCTCATTTATAAACAAGTCCGAACGTGTTCACGAGTCAAGTTTAAAGAGGTTTTCAAGATTGTTCAGTATCGTGTCGCTTGCAAAAAATAAATTTTATATAACTAAAATATATACTAAGATAATCAATAATATAAAAAGTTTGGAGTTTATAGTATAAACTCATATAGTTAAAAAGATATAAATTTATAAAATAAAATGAAGAGCGTTTTTCAATCGTATGCATTATATATAATTAGGTACATATATAGGCATGAATCGTGATATATATATGATAAAAAGTATTAAAATAATCAAACGAGCCCGACCCTAAACATGAGCTCTATTATATTGTGGACGCTTGGTTCATTAGTAAATTAGTAAATGAATGAATACGAGTCGAACTTTTAACCAGCCGAACAAGTTTGTTCATGGCTCGGCACACTTACAGGGTTGCAGCCCTATATGTACTTAGATTAGCAAAGGGCCTACACACAGTAAGGGGATTGCTTGTTGGACAATTGAATTATGACATCGGTTTTCGAACATCTTAGGAGTGAAACTTTTCTTCAGGCTTTTAGCCATTTTGAGCGCATTTACAGTAAAAATAAGAGTCAGTTTAATTAATTTGATCAGGCATACACTGATTATGCGAGCAATTAATGGATTGCTCAGACTTAATTGAATGCTTATTAAATTGACTCCACACCATATTCATGCAGTATTGAGTCCATATTTGCAAGTTAAGTTTAGTTCGGTTGTCACAAGAAGTAGTAATATTGCAACGGAAAAAAATTTAATAATAATATTGCAACGGAAGTCAATCGATCATTTGTTTATGTACATTGATCGGTTGATCTTATTCAGGACCATATATTTTGGCAGCACAGATGAGTTGATGTTCGGAGTTAAGCTCGGCAGATGAAATTATTTAGATGAGGGGTATCTTTGGTTTGGTCAAGCTGTGAATGATGAATCACGCAACATTTGATTATCAACTTCGGGCTGGTGGTTCATTTTAATACTAAAGACCGGAGAGTATGCAATTATCTTACTTGTTAGTGGAGTGCGGCTGAGCTAACAACCTCGCACCTAATCTGAGGTATGAGTCGCATAATACTAAAAAGCCAACTGTTAATATTGGTCACCCACAATTTTAGATTGCGAACAAATCTTTTGAAGTGGAACCTTCAAATATATACTCATACAAACACGAATTCACGATCAGCATTTTCCGTTGCTTCATGTTTGTAAACATGACACTACGTTTCAAGTTTCTTCATCTTCGTAAACGTGACATTACTTTTTAAGGTTTCACCAAGCAAAGGCCTTGTTAATTGATAAGTAGGTTGCACTCCATGATTTAGGTAATATTTAGCTGCATTTTGGAAATAATTAGTAGTACAAAATTTATACTTAAACAAAAATATACAAAAGAATTGATTGGAATTTGGGATATTACTTTTAAAGTTTAATTAACGAAATATATTCTTTCAACATACAACTGTTGACGCTAGTTTGAAAAGTATATTTTCTATAAATTCCAATATTATCAAGTATCTATGTATAGTCCGATACTTACTAAACACAACACTTGTTGCACTGAAAAATTCATCGGAAAAGACTCGAGGGACTAACACAGTTCCTTAAACTGAACTTATGTCCCTCCGTATGCACGTATAATTCCATTTAGTCAAATCATAAACATTATGTTGCTCAAGCGAATTGGCGTATATACTTGGCTTATGCCAAAGCCGGTCCTCAAAACACCATTTTAATGGCTATAACATTAGTTTAGGTATCTTTTGTACATATTGATTTGTAATAGTGTTTCCTACTTTTGCACGACCAGAGGAAAGAGTATAATATTTGGTTTTCAACCTTTGCAACATTCCTCACTCAATTACTTGCTTGCGGATATATGATGACAGTAACTGAACCGAATTTGGTCAAAACACCGGTTGGGATTTAGTGAACACAAACACCCCGCCACCACTATCAGCACGACCCAAAAGCATGTCTCGGTCAAGATATGAGAGGTAGTATAGTCCCCCTGCGGACCGCCTAAAATTATTTTAAATTCAAAAATAAATAAGCAAGTAAAACAAATAGAAATTATTATAAGTATTGATTGTGAATGGTAGTATACCTCCCTGATTGTCCAACGAGAATCTGGGCTCTGAAAGATCGAATAAATTGCAAAATCTGAAAAGGCGGACAAAATTAATTCAAATGTTTTAAGACAACTCTTCCTGTTACTACACAACCTACTATCTTTTTTGCGCAAAACTCGTTAAAATAAGAAAATAAGAGTTGAGATCTACCAAAGCTAACATCCCAGCTTTGCTATAAAGAGGTCTTAGATAGTTAGGTAAAAATCTCAAGAGAAATGCCTCATGCAATTATTGTAGAAATGTTATCATGGCTTTCAGACGAAATTCATCATCAAATGAGGAGTTATTCAAAAATTGGAGCAATTACCCTAGTTGCAATGCAACTAAAAGGGCGGATTATATCGTAATAAACCAAACATGGACCGCCACGATAGTCAAACTAGGAAAGTAAACATTGGAGAGTATAGCAAAACATTACCTGTAAACTCAAAAACGAGCGTGGCAATAATGCTGGAGCTACCAGTGCTTGAAGTTGCTCAGAGATGTTTATGTTTTGAATGGCTATCTGCAAAAGTAACGACGTGTGATTAAAGAAAGAGCTAGAACCCCACAGTTATTTGTCAATTTGAATTGCTAAGGAAACATTAGAAGAATAAAATCCTTAGCATAGAGAAGAAATATTTGAAGAAGCTGATCTCGGAGGACACAACAAAATTGGTTTTACCTTTGTGTAGAAACAAAAGAGAAAATTATAAATTGATATAGATAAGATGAAAAGCATACTGAAAAGCAATGGATTAGAATGTTTGTCAATAGGGTAGAATAGTTATATGTTTTGCACTTGTATCATGCTCTAACACAGTAGTAACCAGTGGTCCAGTAATGTTGCAGAAAAAGTTTTTTAAGTGTAAAACAGACTTGCAAGCCTAAATGGAACACATCATTTTTAAAACTTGACACCTAGAACTAGCCAGTTTTTTCAGGACTAGCAAAATAAAAAGGAACAACCGGTTGGCGTATATAATAGAACTCTGAAACTTTTCTGAAAAGAAAGAATAAACTAACCTCGTCGAATTGAAGATAAATATGTCTTTTAGAAACAACAGAGAATGTAGCAGAAACAAGGAGGGTGGCACCTTCCTGTTCCTGCAAAACGCAAGGCCACACAAATTGAGTAGACGTTTAAGAACAAGAAGAATAAGAAATACGATAGATGAAGAAGAAAAGACATTTTATCGCCACAAACTGGAAGTAACCCCGAAGCAGACCCTTATCATTGCTGTCAAATTGATCTCAAGGGAGAAACCGATGGATGGTTAATCTTTAGTACACTAAGCCAAAATAGATTTAATATCATCAACCTCTATTTCTTTTAGTGTACTGCCCTGCAATTTTTTGGTCGGGTTTATGTACAGCTTTTAATATTGTATC
The DNA here is from genome assembly GCA_963682055.1 of Primula veris. Lineage (NCBI taxonomy): Eukaryota > Viridiplantae > Streptophyta > Magnoliopsida > Ericales > Primulaceae > Primula > Primula veris. The sequence goes on along the minus strand of OY821743.1, from coordinate 20,470,123 downwards.
TTGAACATACGAATTCCCAAAAATTGTATCCTCAAACTTACACGTTCGTTTTAATTTCTATTGGTTTTCATGTCAAATTCTGACTAAAATGGCAGAAGTTTTGAGCAAAAAGTTCAAAAAACCATGTTAGTTGAGGAAACAAAAATGATAACAAATTGTTTGCAACTCACAAAATCGAGATTTTAATTGTTAGTGTATGAACTGAAGTGTTGTTATAGTTTTAAGTGTACTAAACCTTGCTCAACCCGAGATATCGACGGGAAGAGGTGTAAAATTGGGGTAAGGAGACGTAGTAAAGAAATCAAAAAGGGAAGGGGGATTGGCACACAGGTCACTTGAGTGTCCCCAGTACTTTGGTTCGGTATTAGACATATAGCTACTGTTTGAAACAAGGAGATAAGTTTTCGCAAATAGATAATGTGACAATGGCAAGAGTCATTACAAAATAAGTTCATAACAGCGCCTCTTTTGGACTCTATGATTACTGAGCCAACAGTTCTCCAGAAATATAGTAAAAGATAATACTCCTAACTGGTACTAAAGATCAAGTAATAAAGCTTGCCAGCTTACCAGAGTCGCATCTCTTTTTTTCCTGATTGCAAAAATTGAAACACTTAAGATCACAAAAATGATACGCACCTCTAATAAATCTGGGACACTCCAGCGAACAACATTTCGGACAATCCCTCCATTAGACTGATCAAGGCATTCAAATTTTTGATAGATAGGTCCAACCTATAAAACGCATTCAGGAGTTGCAAAAGTAAATAAATTGATAAATGATAAATAATGAAAATATTGTAGAGGTAGAGAAACAAATATAGAATAGAATAAGTATATTAATATAGTAGTTGTGGTGTTATTTTACATAACTCGATGACTCTTTATATAGAGTAGAGCCCGATACAAATCAATTACATAATATAATAGTAATAAACTAAAATTTACTCTATTTAGTAACAACATTATTCTCCAAATCAGATCAAATCTTTATTGATTGATGTAATATTCTAATATAAATCATGTCATCATAATTCAATAAGAACAAGGGGATATTAAAAAAAGAGCCACCTGTAAGAAAGGGAGGGTTGATGAAGATTGTAGCAAAATTAAGACATCAGAAGCAGATGTATACTGCAAACGCCATGTTCCGTCTAATTTTCGTAAGTCCAATTCCGAGCCCCCTCCTACGGCATCACAACTCTCCACATTGATCTGTCCATAGCTCAATTATCATAAAGGATAAAAGAAAAAAAAATTGTCTGTGAAAACGATGAAATTGATTATGTTGAGTTCAGACGAGAGCTAATGAATGAAATACCAAAATAGACTAACAAATGTGTCTTTTCATCACTTGGGACTTTTATATTTATTAAGTTTTTTTACAATTTGTTTGTGAAATCATGTATATGGTCATTTTCATTCAAGTCAAAACTTTCTGTTAAATTACGCTGGCACAACTACAATTTATAAACTTCACAAGCATTACTTTAGCTTTTCAATCATACTCATGACATGTTCTCTTGTCATGCATTAATTATATAACTAATCATCACTTTGCTTTACCTGATATTTCAGTATTTATTTTTAGCAGGCTCCAGTTACATACTAAAGTATTAAAAATATACTTTTAGTTTTGTAGTTCCATTTTGATCTTAAACTAGGATTGCAATAAAGTGTAAAACATATATAGGTAAAACTAATGAACAAAAACGTTACCAGGGCCTCTTGAATCGATGAGCGTTGAAGGGGGGTTGTTATGAGACCCCTTTGAGTGTCCTGTATAGCTTCTAACAACCTGTGCTTTCTTTTCTCAACATCTCCACCCAAGGCATTCTTGAATAGAACCAAAAATGAAATAGATCAATAAATCACTAACAAATGCCACCACAGATCAATCTAGATTATATGCAGTGAGTGCATGAATATTATAAATAACATTTTTATGTGTATGTCGAAATGCATATATACCTGAGTAGTATGAGTAGCTAGTTTTACCAAGGAGCTGAGGTGCTTTTTGTAAGGAGTAACACTGGGAATTATTGGTCTTGAGATAAATGAGCTTGATTTTTTTATTGTGGGTGGGGAAATAATTCTGTTATGGTTCATCATTATATTTTAGAAAGTGAAAGAAAGGGAAAAACAAGCAGTGTGTGTGCTGCTATATGGAGTGGATGGAGAAGGTAGAAGATAGGCCACGTTACTTTTAAATTTTAATACTTTTATTTCATTTTTAGTAGCTAAACAATAGCGTGGGTCTCACTAGTGCTACCATACATAGATATTCTGTATGTCTAGCCCCTAAATTGACATAGTATTATAAAATAATTTCGCTATCCAGAATGCAAAAATAGAAACGATATTACAGAGTAACTATGCTCTTCGTCTAGAATGGAAGCTAGCCTCACAGAGAGATTTATCCAATAAGAGTAACATTATTTAGACGTTTGATCGTAAATACTATATTTTTTCTCACTTCACATTCCGATCTGAATCCATAACTTTCCACGCTGCACCCTTTTCACACACAAAAAGACCTAAAAGAAGGTGGTTATCCCTGAAATTAGTGCTCAATATTTATAATTTCATATCCACCTATAAGCCACCTTGCAAATTACACTTGGAATTCTCACCGTTTTTATTCCAAAACTGAGATATCAACATGGTATCAAATTTTTTGCAGGTGTGCCAGTAATGGGTTTTCAACTCTTATTACATCTGATAATCAAGAAAGAGAATAACACACAGACCTTCTTCACATAACATCAGCAAATTTTCCGCATTACACATACTATTTACTGCTATCTTGGTAATACACTGTCTGATTTCATCTCCAGCAAGTTCAAAACCTACATTAATTTACAACTTTTCAAATTTATAATTATATACAATCACTTGACGTTGGCGGGGCTTCAAAACGAATATAATCATACATGACATTCTGACAAGGGCTTTGATTCCGTGGCTGTTTGAGAAATATTTTATTTTCTCCTTCTACCAAAAGAACACTTGGTATATCTACACGGAATAACCAATAAATCCCATGAATTCCATGCCTAGCAACTGCATTGTCTCTCCCAATTAGTCCACTTGTGAATAGAGGACGCCATGTATTTGGATCATTAACGCGGACCTAAGGTGAAAAATATACTGATTTCACTTTATTTTAATAATGGAAAAAAAAACTATAAAAGATAATTCTGGAATTAAGTTTACCTGTAATTCAGCGAGACTAGCAGATGCTAGCGCCACTCATAATTTGTAGCATCTTTCTTGTTGACATTTTCCAGATTATGCTTAAGAATTTGTTGACACGCTATACAGATGCCCATCAATGTCTGGAACAAAACCTCTTTCCATCATTTCCTCTTTAACAACCTCATATGTTATCCGATTAGGAACCAAGCCCTTCTCTACCATCTCGTTAAGTAGCTTATTTGCTTCTTCCAATTTGCCCTTCTTGCAAAACCCTTTTATCAAGACATTATATGTGACAATATTCGCCCTTTTTCTTTCTTTCTCCATACGCATCTTTACATTCAAAGCTGCCCTGAGGTTCCCCTCTTCGCAATAACCATCTATTAAAGTATTATACGTGACGTGGCTAGGTGCTAAATTGCAATTAATCATCTCATCAAGAAGCTTCGACGCTTTTTTCGACTCGCCTCTCTTGCAAAATGCTGCTATACGTATGTTATACGTAACTATATCAACCATTAAATCCTTTCTCTCCATTTCGCTTAGGATCTCCCTAGCAGATTTAATGTTCTCATCCCTAAGATACCCACCTAGTAAGCAATTGTAAGTGGAAACATTAGGAAATACCTTTTTGTCTAACATCATATCACGCAAACCAATCGCTTCGTCCATTTTTGCACATTTACAATAAGCGTCGATTAAAGTATTAAACGTCACAACATTAGGAACCAAACCCTCATTCGAAATGTCATCCAACAATCCCCTCGCTTCCTTCAACATCTTCTTCTTGCAAAACCCGTTAATTAATATATTATACGTAACTATACTCGACTTGAGACCTAACTCCAACATTTCACCGCGTAGAATAAGGGCTTCGTCGATCTTTCCTTCGCTACATAGACCATTTATCAATGAATTATAAGCAGACACACTCAGAAAACTTTGCTCTTTCATTTCCTTTAATACCCTCATAGCTGCGGGAATATTTTCGTCCTTAACAAACCCATTGATTAAAATGCCGAAAGTAATCTCATTAGGCAACACTTTTGCCGAAACCATTTCTTTTAAATAGCTATCAGCTTTATACATTCTTCCAGCCCCTCCTTTCTTGCAATACCCATCGATAATTACATTATAAGAAACAACTGTCGGCGAAATCCCCCTAGCCTTCATATCCTCGAAAACATCCTCTGTTTTTTGCAATTTCCCAGCCTTACAAAATCCATCCATTACAGTATTAAAAGTGACACAATTAAGCTCAAACCTCCTCCTAATCATCTCCTTATACACACCTTCAATAACCCCAAACTTATTTTCCTTAACCAAACGACTCAACAACGAATTACACGACCATAACGACAACTTAAAGCCATAATCACCGGCTCTCTCAAAAGCCTGGAGAGCCATATCTGTTTTCCCGTTATATACATATGCGAGAACCAACATATCAACTATAATCAAATTATCACAAAAACGAGTACCGTTCACCAAAATCCCATGAAAGACCGAGGAATTCGAATGCACCCCCCTATCATTATTAACAAAAGAATGCAATAAAGATCGAATATTTCGATACTTTTTCTCGTTCGCAAGTAAATGAAGAACCCTGCAATGTAAATCAATGCTGTGAAAAACCCTGAATTCTTTTTCAATCCACTTGAAGAAACCGAGGACTGTATCGGAATTTACACGAGAATTGATTAGCTGGTGAAGGATGGTGTTTGGGTTTGTACCTGAGATTAAGGTTTTGAGCTGTGACCAGTGTTGGTTAGTGATAAGATGGGATAGGTTGGAGATGTTAAGTGTTTGTGGTGATGATTGAGAGTGGAAATGGTGGCTTAGGATGGAGATGGCAATGAAGTTGACACGTGTCATTTTGTCATGTATGTATGTATGTATAGAGAGAGAGAGGGAGCGGCGGCCACACGGGCGGTAGACGGTGGAGGCTTGACAGCCTGTTTTGATGTGAAACATAAAAACAAATAAATAACCAAACTAAACTAAATTAAATTGGGCTTGTTTGTTTAATATTTGCAGTTTAACAAAAACTTAATAAGTTTTATGGACCATTTTTCCACATTATGAGATACTACTTGCAAAGTTGCAATTCTATTAACTTTGTTATATAGGTGACATAGACAAATGGATTTTGTTTAATATTTTTGAAAATAAAAGACGGAAACAACCATTTATTAATTTTTATCCTGACATAAGCTAATTTTATCATCTACAAATAAGCAAACTAATAGGCTTAAAAGCTGCAACTAAACAATCCCAAGAACCAACTTGAACTCTGTACAAAATTAACATATTAAAAGACAAGCTTTTAAGCCCAGATTTTGCACACAGGTTTTGGTAGGGGATTTTAAGCTCGGCCTGTGCTAATAAAGTGTACTTGCATTTGTTATCCTAACTAAAACACACAAGCTTTTTAGTCTAACATAGCAGTAGTCTCAAATAAAAAGAAGTATAACAAACAAAAAATATCTTAATATCGGGCATTACATCAAGTTTAATTTTGATTGCAGCTTTTGAGCTCGGGTTAATTGCTTATTAGTGGTACTGGGTTCGGTTTTGTAACCAAAAGACTTATTATTAATTATTGTTTGTTTAACACTGGATAAAAAAGAACAGTAGTCACAAACAAAGAATAAGTTTATTGATTCTATTCATTCAATAGCAACAAGCATTTTGTCAAACATGTTATGTGCATCAATATATAAAAGGGAAATAAAAATCAAGATACATTATTATCTCAATGAAATTGGCAAATCATGGAAGTAATGATTATATAACAAAACCATATTCTCTCTCTCTCTCTCTCTCTCTCTCTCTCTATACATATCTCTAAGAGTATGAATGAATACACAGTTTAATAGAGATTAAAACCTAAGAGCATCTCTCTTTTTCTGACTAAAACTAAAATGGGTCTAAAATTTTAGTACCTGCGATTTTCAACGGAAGAGATGGATCTGTATCTTCAATCTCTGCGATTTACAAATTTTAAGTTTTACACGTAAAATAATGTGAAACGGAAAACGAGAAACGAGACGCGGAAAGCGAGAACGAGAATTTTTAAAAAAGAAACAAGTTTTCCGGTAAGTCCGTAACTATGAGATAGACCATTACTTTTAATACTTTTATTTCATTTTCAGTAGCTAAACTATAGCCTGGTTCTCACTAGTGCTACCATACTTAGATATTATGTATGTCTAGCTCCTAAATTGACATAGTATTATAAAACAATTTCGCTTCCTATACTTTTCTATATGCAGAAATGCAGAAAAGCAGAAATGCAAAAAATAAAAACGACACTTTTATGGAATCTACACCTTCGCCTAGAATGGAAGCTAGCCTCACATACACATTTATCCGATAAGAGTAACGGTATTTAGACATTTGATCGTAATTCGTAAATACTATATTTTTCTCACTTCACATTCCGATCTGAATCCATAACATTTCTCGCTGCACCTTTTTCACATCAAAAAAAGAAGCCCTACAAGATTGTGGTTATTCTAGAAATTAGTGCTTCAAATTTACGGTGTCATTGCGCCCAAGTCACCTAGCAAAGTTCCCTTAAAATTCTCACCGGTTTTATTCCAAAACACTAAATATCAACATTGTATATATTTTTCCGCACGTGCACCAGTAATTGGTCTTCCACTCTTATTACATCTGATAATCAAGAAATAGAATAACACAGCTTTTCACAAAGCATCAACAATGTTTTTGCATTACACACAGTATTTACTGCTTCTTGGTAATACACCGCTTGATTTCAACTCCACCAAGTACAACACCTACACTGAATTACAATTTTTAAATTTATATACAATCACTTGACGTTGGCGGAGCTTCAAGACGAATATAATCATACATGAGATTCTGCCAAGGGCTTTGATTCCGTGGTTGTTTGAGAAATACCGTATTTTCTCCTACTACCAAAAGAGCACTTGGTATATCTACACAAAATAACCAATAAACCCCATGAACTCCGTGCCTGGCAACTGCATTGTCTCTTCCAATTAGCCCACTTGTGAACAGAGGGCGCTGTGTATTTGGATCATTAACGCGGACCTAAGGTGAAAATGATACTGATTTCACTTTATTTTAATAATGAAAAAGAACTCAAAAAAATAAAAATTCTGGAATTTAGTTTACCTGCAATTCAGCAAGAGTAGCAGATGCTAGCGCCACTCGTAATTTGTAAGTACCTTTCTTGTTGACATTTTCCAGTTTGAACTTAATCTGCCAGGTGGTTCCTTGATATGTGTTGTCATTCATTTTCCTAACATATAAAAGTAGTTAGTGTAACAATAAATATTATGCTGATCTCTTATCAAGACGTTCACAAACCAACCTTTTTGTTACAGTTCAATTTGGATAAGTTTTCTTTATTTAAGTTGAACATCTTATTGGAAGGAGGGTTCATTGATTTTGAGTTCAAAATTTTAAGTAATAAACAGGTAATAAAAGTTGGCAAGCTTGAAGTTCTAGTTCAGCGTTTTTACACGTGTGTTCATAAAATAATGGTTTATTTTAGCCGTCTGTGTATATAAGGTAACTATGTAAGTCACACCTGGTGACCTGAGCAAAGAACCAGTCTCTCCTATAATCACTAACCCCAACCGTGTATGCTAAATCGTCAACGGGATATAGCTCTGAATATCTTTCCCACAATCCATACTGTCTAAACCTGCAAAAAAAGATTGAAGGCAAAATTCAATGTTAATACCCACAAAACAAGAAAAATAACGGAATAATGCACCGTTACTGAAAATTATATTTCTAAGAACATTCAACATTACAAAATGGGATAAAGAAAAGAGAGCACAGTTTTAAACTCTTTTCTGATTCATTCTTTTCCTTTCACCTTCTTAACTAAAATAAAATAAAATAAAATAAAACTGACCTGTCGGGATGATTTACGAAGAGTCTGTTGATATATTTTGGATCAGGTTCAGGCATGTAAAATTCTGCAGCAGATCGGTCGGCAATGCCAATTTCCCATAATGTAGGTCCATTTCTAGGAGGCTCAAACACAAGATCACCCATATTCATGTCACAACCTGTTTTCAATATATGCCAAGATGCAATTGATACAAACATTTTACTACACCGGAGATTTTATAAAAAGAACGAGGGATAAGAAAAACCTTGAGTAATGGTAATAACATCATTATTACGAAAATCTCCAATAATTCCAGGTGCCCAAGCATATACGTTATAATCACCAGAACGAACGTTTTTAATGAGAAAATTTCCACTTTCATCTGTCCTCGTCCAGAATTGATAGTCCTGATGCAAACAACAGAAGAAACTCAAATCTACACCTAAGATAATGATTCCTTAGGTATTTCTCGTTTATAAATCAAGATATATTTTGACAGTGTTACATAGCTTCATAAAATTGAAGTGTCCAAGCATTTAACTAATATTTCCAAGATTGAGATAGTCCGACAAACTAAACATATAGTATACCAGACTACCAGAGCAGATAATTTCTTAATTTCTTTTCCAGAAAAAGGAACATACACTGCTTACGTATTAAGCATCTTACCAATTCCAAATTTTTTTCTTCAATTACTCAACTTTCTAGAGTTGTCAAATGGAATGAAAAAGTAACTGGCAAAACAATGTCACCTTACATTCCCTCTGCCATGATCCAACATTTCCAGGGGGGGCCAATCCAACATAGGCAAAATAAGCTGGCATTAAATCATTGCTTATATATCTGGAGATATTTGAATGAAAGTATGAAACTTAGTGTCACTTTGAGATCACAAACGATGCCTAGTTAAATGATGGAAATCTTACCTGTCCTTCACTAGTAATCTTGCACGAACACTACCCCGTTGTTCCGATGATGGAAAATCATCTGATGCTGGAAAACTATAAGGCCAGTTTTGGACTTCAACCGCCATCTAAAAGTACAAAATCTAATTAAATCTGCTTGCATCTTGCGCAATTATGGTAGATTGTAAGTTCGCAAATAAGTATTTAACCTGTCTCTTGGCATCCTCCCAAAGCATAAGCGGGTCATATCCAGGCATTGCATAATTAAGATAGATAAATACTGGGCCAAAAACTTTTTTCCATGCCTCGCCTTGCCCAATTTTCGGCTCAAGATCACCCCCAGCATAATGACCACTAAGAAACATCTGGTAATAGCATCAAATTATAATGATTGACAAGGAGAAGATTCACAACAAAAAGTTGCTATTGTAGCTTCTCATGTAAAGGGACAAACAAAGAGGTTGTTATCATATTTTGAACTCTTTAGACTTGAGCTATTTAATCTTAGCGATTCCAATTAAGAGGCATATATTAAACTTATTTCACGGTAAGTATTAGTTGAAACTATTCAAATTTCATATCTAAAATCAGTTAATTGAAATGAAGGCACATCAAGAGTGAAATCACTTTACTGAACAACATGCCAATCAAAATAAAGTGAACAAATCATTGAAGTGTATGCTTGTCAGAAATGAAATCAGTTTATTGAACAACATGCCAATCGAAAGTATCACTAACTGGGACACAATTTTTTTTCTGACTAAATACTAAATAGGATAATCCAACATATGTCACCTAATGGTATTTTCCCCTTTAATGTTTAACTGATAGAACGGAGTGCTTAAAGAGGATTTTTTTTGTATTCACCATATTTCAAAAACAATTAACTACAACACCAAAACGAAAGAAGTAATGACTCAACCAAATATCGATAATTGGTTTTGTACTTACAGCTAGACACGTGGGACCCACATGAGAGGATAGATTTTGTTTAAGGGGGCCACCAGAACGGAACTCATCACTAGGCGTAATTTGCCAAAATCCCACTGGAGGATCCATGCTTATCCAACCATGAACACGAAGATCTTTGTTGGTGCACGAGTATTGGTACTTGTCATCCACCTATTAACATTGGACCAACCAACCAAATGAACCAATATCAAATAAGATTTAGCTCGACCCTCCTCATGTAACTGAGAGGGTATTATCTGAAGTAATTTCAGGAAAAAAGAGAATGCTTATGCCTTATCCTGCGATTTTGTTAGAGATTTATGATAAACATATTTATTTAAAGAAACATGACGATTACTTTTGTCTATTGTATTAAATTCCTTGTTTTCCCTTGCTTACTTTTCAGGTTCAAGATTTATGTATTGCAAATGGGTAAATTAAATTCCTTGTTTTCCACTTGCTTAAATGAAAAGTAAAAAATACCGTTAACTATTCTGGAGAAGAGCCCAAACAAGTCGAGAAATCCCTAAAATGAACTACTAACTGACCCAACAAGATGGGAGGGAAGGAGTGATCAGTTGACACTCCACAAAACTAAATCACTAGTTTAAGCAATGCATGATAAAAAAAAATGATGATAGGATACCTCCTCATAAGCCAAAAAGACAAGTTGTAATCAAGCGCAAAGGAAAAACCTTTGAGTTACTTAAACTGGTAGCAGAATAATAAATAGATTCGGTTTTGTTAACATCCAATTTGACTAACAAATTCCAACGGAATCGGGGAAGCTACCTCGCCTCTGAAATTGGGATTTGAAGGATTAGTAAGTAAAACTGCTTCTGCGTATGCCAGGGCTTGGCTTCGTCCTGCCATTCGGTCATCTGGCAACGGCATAAATCTTTTCCTATCATCTGCCACCGCCATGTACTGAAACCTAAAAAGTTAAAGAACAGCTTCTTTTTAACGAAATTTGAATCAAAATGGCAAAAATTTGAAAAAAGCATAGACTTATTTTGCTAGAAATATTTTAAAATTTCACACCGCATTATAATGGCAGAACAGCATAGTAAACCGCAAATCCTATTACTTTATTATGTAAGAGTTAGTTTTCTGTTTAATCAAGGTTATGTTTCAAAATCTGTATCAGATTTGTTTTTTTGGGTTTACTATCATATATCAGGGAATATTCATGAGTGCAAATGTTTTAACCTGGCTACTTATTATATCATACCTTTAAATCATTATACATCATTCACCACTACCTGTTTTTAGACCACTTAAATTGGCTTTTGTGAACTTCCAAAAAAAAAAGGCTTTTGTGGCTTAATCGTGCCAAACAACAAGCTCACCCTAAATAACAAAATAAGTCAGAGAGGATAATATTTACTTGTCTTTTCTCAGCTTAAAAGCAATCCTGGTTTCACCTATACTAAAAGCAGGCCACTCTGGTAAACCTAAATGCTCGTAAATGGCATAGGAATAGAATCCCGAGGAACCACGTAGCAGTATAAACCTGAAAATCATGGAAATGGGGAGTATTTGACAAATTTGAATTCAGTGAATTTCATTCAACTGATATAATAGATTAAGAAAAATCTCACCTTTTATCAATATTAAGGGGCGCCAGCTTGTCCTTGAGGGATAGATCCCATGGTCTTGAGAACGAAACCTCTACTTGTTCCTCCGTTTCCACTATCACTTTGAAATTAATACCGTGAATCCTGCACATTAGAAAATATCATCTTCTTCTCTTATTTTTTTTATAAAAGCAGTAAGTACTGAAATCACAGGTTCAAAGTCTAAAATTGTTTTGTGTGAGTGTATGAGTCAGTCAGTATTGTAAGTGCTTATGTGTGTGAGAGGGAAATACATACACTTCAAAAACTCCCTTCCTTCCTCCATCCAATGAGTTCCAGACAAGGTCCCAATAACTGTGTGAATAACGAGAAAAGAAAGTCAAACCTGAAATGATAAGTTGCTTAAAAATCTAAAGGTAGATAAAATTTTAAATAATAATTCGTCAATCATAACAGCGTCAATACGTCTTGCAACACTTTCTAGCTACAATCAATCATAATTTACTTCCCCAAACTAATAAAGCATAAAATATATAATGTTGAAACTTCCGATAAATCAAATGAAGAAATAAAAGAGGCAGTGACTGGCTGTTTACCCTCTGTTGTCTTCCTTATTTCGAAACTCGAGCAAATTGTCGATGCCACTGTAACGAATTCCAGTGACAATTCCTTGAGGATTTGACAATGTAACTTGTACAATGCCATTGTCGATTATCACCTGAAACCCAATCAGTTTAAACAAAATTGTCACAGACCAAACAAATTGGCAAGCTCTACATTATATATTGAACAAAATAAAAAACAGGCACCATCAAAATAAGACAAGCAATTAGTTTACTCTCAAATAAAATAATGACTTAGAAGATAAGGAAAATAAGAAAAAGCAGAGATTTAGGTTGTGAGGTTGATTCCAAAGAAAGCATTAGGTGAAACTACATGTATTTCTCTATAGACATTAATCTATCCCTCCAGGTTCCACATAGGTAAGTATACTCTGAACTAAATACTATCATGGTATACATGTAAAAAGCAATTTAAACCACAATCTTACATGGCGTTGCTGAATTTGCAGTTGCACCCCAGGCGCAGACATTGATACCAGAGGACTGGAATAGGAGGTTCCTGTGCAGGATAAATTTTCAGTAAAAAGACCTATCTTTTAATTTCCCACAATATATATGAGTTGAAATATGATAGCTTTAAAGATAATCTTTAAGCTGCATAATAGCTTCAAAAAGACAATACTTGCTCATAAACATTTAAAGGTGTATCCAAAATTTGTAAGGGCGTGTTAAGGTGGTACAAAGACTGTCCAAAATTTGCTGCTAGTTAAACTTACATACAGCTACAACACGCGTACTCCAAAGCAGCTAACACTAAAAAATCGCCGCATACATAGTAAGATGCTAAGAGCAATAATTATTAATCCATATTACAATAAGTTGCCAGTTTTTATTTACTTGATTGATTTATCTTGTATAAAGTTACACATGCTAATTTAATTAATACTTTGATATTATCATCGAAGAAATTTCATTTTTAGACCACAAATTTATGCTGTTTTCATCTTATGTGATATTTCATAGATATGTAGACCGCCTAAGAAGCCGAAAACAAAGCCTGTTTTTTTTCGACTCTCAAAGCACTGAATTATACAAAATATAGTATTTTTTTTTATCATTCCAAAGAACGAAAACATATAAATCAATCAAAAGTAGTTCAGTGGTCTCTCAGGATAAAGAGTACAAAAAATCAGTGAGGATCAGAAATTCACACATTCATAGTTGAAGAGATGGAACCTAAGCTGTATATTAATAAAATGGTAGGCATAAACAATCAGGATGAATCTGAATATTACTCTGGCTTGATAAAGTCTCAATGACATTGGTTATATTCTACTCTGCCCGCTAGTATTTTTTTGATCGATTAAAGAACTTTGATAATACTATTAGTTTAAAATAAATTGATTATCCATTTATACCACGAGGCTTGAACCAGGGCTGCTCTTGTGTGAGTCATGACAACCCAATAGGTTAGTGTCGTCGGACAAAAAACGCCAACAAAGAAAGCTCATTTTTTGTTTTTGTTAAAGTTTGATGTCTCAATTTGGTGGTAAATTGATTTGAGTTCAGTCTTGTACAATGTTCTAAAACGCCAAGTCGGATTCTAGACGGAAATAGGCCGCCTAGCGCCTAATCCCACCAAATTCCGCTTAATTGCTGCCTAATCCACTTACTCCGGCCTAATCTGCTAGGCTGCTAGGCTCCGTCTAAAATCCGCATAGGCTCGTTTTTACAATATTGGTCTACTACAAAGTTTAAACATATATTTTCGTTGTATTATGACCGGTATTACATTTTTCTAATTTGCTATGCAATTTTCCCACAACCCCTTCCCCCTTTATATATATTTTCATTTCATTCTGCATAAAGTTTAACATGCGCTCGTGATCACAGTTTAATTCCTGCTACCTCCAACATGAGGGCAATAATTATCAAAAAAAAAAATTTAATTAACACGCGCTTAAACCCGCCTTACATATAAATGTATAATCTAATTATATACAAATGTTTTTTTTTAATTAATGGTGGGGAAAACCCACTTCTTTTATTTATTATTAATAATGAGAATTAAAAAAGTGGGGGAAAAACACCACAAAACAGATATACATACACATGCTTAATCCCATAATTAATAGAACAACTAGTTATTACAAAACTGCCACTAACTCACTAAGTTTAAGATATCATTTAAGTTAACATAATAACAAATACTATTATTAATTATTATTACAATTACTATCAGTCATAATGAAATATAAAACACAATTAAACAGATAAAAAAAAACGAAAGAATAAAAAGTATAGTACCTAGTTGTGAATCTCCGCAACTGAATATGTTATCGATTAAGGTTTTCAATTTACTCCCACCTCCCATTTAACAATGGATCTATTAATAAATAAAACACGTACTAGTATTTATTTAATTTAATTACTATCTTTATATATCTGACTCACTGTAATTCTGTTTTAACTGGTGTTTGATATCGCAAATGATGGGACGATGGACGGTGCAGATTGAGTCTGTCTCTCTGAGAGAGAGAGAGATAGTCGGTTACGTGGCTCTCTTTTGGCGCCTTTAAAGCCACGAATTAGTAATAAAATATAGACTTGTTCTTTTTTCCCCTTTCGAAACTAATTAAGCGTCTATTTTTTGTTTTTTTTTATTAAAAATTACTTCACATGTGATAGGTTGTGCGAAAAATCGGAAAAACCGAACCGGACTTATAACTGAACAAAAAAAGACCGAAATCGAAAAACCGAAAAAAAATCAGGTCGGTTTCGGTTTTCAATAAAACCGAACCGAAAAAGACCGAAACCGAAAAAAACCGAAAAAGACTTAAAAAGAAAAAAACCGAAAAAGACCTAAAAAGAAAAAACTCGAAAAAACCGAAAAAAACAGAAACTGGACCGAAAAAAACCAGTCCAGTTCGGTCCAAAAAAAAAAAACCGAAACAAAAAAAAAAAACCGAACCGAAAAATATGTTCGGTTTCGGTTTCGATTTTGCTAAAAACCGAACCGAACCCAGCCCTATGTGCGTATTTAACCGACTAGTTTAATCGGAAATTACTTAGAGAACTCTTGACTTTCACAACCCGTTTACATAAAAAAATGTTAAATGAATTAAAAATATTAAATTTTGATTAATATTTAAGAAGCTTGCTCTTTCAAGAAAATAAAAATAAAAATTTAGACTAGGCCCCATAAAGTTATATATTTTTATTTGAATTTTTAGTGTGTTGTACAATTTGTTTTTAATTTATCAAATTCTAATTAGTTGAAAATAGAAAAACTAAATTAGTTATTGAAAAACATTATTTAACAATCCATTTTCTAATCTAACGGTGGTTAAGATAAATGTACCATAAACAATCAAATAAGTTGATTGTTCCAAATAGGCACCCGTTTAATTGATTTGGTGAAGTTGTCGGGTTTATATATCATCATGCATTTGTCGTTATAACATTAATTGTTTCCGAACATTAACAATTTATATACTCAAATATAATAAATCAAACAATCAAATATAATAAATCAAACAATAAACACACTACAAA
This sequence comes from Primula veris, assembly GCA_963682055.1. Lineage (NCBI taxonomy): Eukaryota > Viridiplantae > Streptophyta > Magnoliopsida > Ericales > Primulaceae > Primula > Primula veris. Next base: position 20,454,480 of record OY821743.1, on the reverse strand, counting down.
TAACTTAGGATGACTTTTATACAAAATTTTGGTCAAGTGCGATTACGTGACTACTTTAAATGAGAATTGACTGTTTTGCACGTGGTCGGATATGACCAAACCTCAATTAAAAAAATCAATAAATTTTAACCGGATTGTAAGCTGATTATTTGATTTGTAATAACTGAGTTTATAAATTGTTAATATTCGTAAATAAGTATGCAGTTTTTTAACCATCAATAAATTAATATAATAAACAATAATTTTACTTTCTTACAATAGTGCTTAGAAGTTAAAAAATCATAGCATCAAACTAGCACTAACTAATTAAGACTCGTAAAAATATGAAATTGAACATAAATCTGTTTATAATTGGGAATTGAACATAAGATAACAACAAGTCGTTAGTTAAAGATGCATGACATATCGCAATGCATAAATTCACTTCATTTAATCTTGGAAAAAAATTATATTGAGTGTATTGTACTATCTGTTTTTAACGATTTAGATACTAGACTAACAAAGTTAACAATTGACGTATTGAACTATCATAATATTCATAATTCAGATACTGCCGTTAATTTATTTGGATGAAACTTAGTTTCACTTTTTATTTTGATCATATTCTTTGTAATTTGTATAAATTTAATCTTGTTTTTTCGAAACATTATAATTTACAATGTTTCTACTAAAACATATATATAATAAGTATTTCAGTTTAAAAAAATATATTGTTTGAGTAGATTTTCTTTGATTTTTTTTTTTCAAATAAAAAAATTATAATTTATTTTACACTTTCTGTAAAACGAAAATAAAGTAAGTTTTAGATTTATGACATTCGAGCAAAAATTATTTGAGGCCACATCACCATTAGAATACTTTCATGAAAAAACATAAAAAAAATTGTTATTTTTTTCGAAAAATTATTCATTTTTTGTAAATATAATATATTTGTTAAGTATTTATAATTTTTTTTTATGCACAAACATCACCTAGAATTTATATTATTTGTAATAATATGTATACATGCATTATATTATATATATTTTTATACATACATCAATATAACATATATATATGCATGTGTATATTATATACATATATATATATATATATATGATATAATTATATAATTTTGAATTTATATTAAAATGAGACATTTCAGAAAAATAAGGGTTACATTTATACAAGTTACAAATAATATGACCAAAATAAAAAATGAAACTAACTTTCATCCAACTAATTTAACGGCGGTACCTGAATTGTGAATATTATGATAATTTAGTATGTCAATTATTAACTTTGATAGTTTGTTAACTAAATTATTAACAAAATGTACTAAAATACATTAAATGTATTTTTTTCCCTTAATCCTGTGATGGTGAGTGTGTATATCTGGCCCCGTGGAAGATGATTTATTTCCATGATATCCCTAATTCTGCTCCAAGATCTTTTAAATGATTCAAACACATCTTATAATTCTCTTAGACGGTGGATATGTGCTTTAGTTATTGATAAAAGGATTCTTTGTGTTTGTGCTTGGGGTTAATAATTTCATTTCGGTTGAATATTATATCGTTAATACAAATGATTTACTCAAACCAAGCCCATTTTTAGGAAAAGAAAATTGGTAGAGTAGATGTTGTATCGACATATCGGTACATCAAATTTTTAGGGAAAAATACGTTTTGTGTACTGTACTAACAGTTGTTAACGATTTAGGTACTGTAATACCAATTTTAACAATTGAGTTACCAAAGTATGAAATTTCGTCCAATTAAATGACTAACAACATAAATCAACGAAATTACAGTCAATATATAACACATTTGGGAATCTATTTTTAACAGATGATGATAGATCGAATTAAACTCACTATGTGATAAACAAGACAATGTGAGTGCAATTTCATTATTTTTTTAACGGCATGTCCTCAATTATGATAAATTTCGTAGTTTTGTATCTCAATGGTTAAAATTGATAATACAGTACCTAAATCGTTAAAATACTGATAGTAGAATACACTAAACATATTTTTTGCCAAATTTTTGGTAATGATTTCTTTGATTCATTTTGAAAATCGGTCGGTTCAAATCGTATAAAAATCCGACCTTACACATGTGGCGAGCGGATAACATGGTTCCATGTAGGGATGGCAATTGGGCCGGGTTTCTCGAAACCCGACCCGACCCGACCCGCACATAACCCGACCCGACCCGTTTATATCCGACCCGACCCGCTTGACCCGCAATTTTTTTGATAAGCCAAATAAGTGCAAACCATTATTAAGCATCTAACAATAACCATTTAATTAAATTAGAAAAGCCTAAAAATCTTATTTTTTCTAAATTTTTCATATTTACCTGGTAAAAATTTATAATAATCTAAATTATTCTTTACAACAATACCCAAAAAAATAAAAGGAAAAAAACTGACAAAAAAAAAGAAGCTAAAATAAAATAAGGATATATATATATATATATAGAGAGAGAAAGCTAGTACACAAGAGAGATGACTAATTAATTTGGTGAATGAGTCTCTTTTAATATTTTATCGTTGATAATTAGCTTTCTATCATCTTTTCATCACTAGGCACATGTTTTATACTGTGTATCTATGTATGTATATGTGTATATGTTAGAGAGAGAGGATGTGTCATGTGTGTGTTGGGTTGTGTTTTATTACGGGGTAATTTACTCCTAGATATCTTGATAAGTTCACATTCCTCATATGTACCACTTTTTAATTATTTAGTTTATTTATTAAATTGTCATACAAACCAAAATATAATATATATTTTATCTTTCTACAAACCCAAAAAAATAGTTTTTTTTTTTATTTTTTTTGTATTTTTTTTAAAATTTTGTGATTTTGTGATTTTTTGTGATTTTTTGTGATTTTTTTCATTTTTTATAATTTTTTGTGAATTTTTTCATTTTTTGTGATTTTTTTCATTTTATATAATTTTATGTGTTTTTTTTCCATTTTTTATGAAATATGTGTATGTCGTTTTGGTAAATAAAATAAATAATTAAAAAGTGGTACCTATAGGAAATATGAACTTATTTCTAATTTGCACAAAAGTTGCACAAAAGTGCAAATTAACCCAATCCAACCCGACCCAAATAATCCTGCACTTTTATCCAACCCGTATCGGGTCGGGTCGACTCAAAACCCAGAATTCTACCATCACTAGTTCCATGACTACACAAGAAGGTCTCATTTGCATATCTTGCTCCCATTTTTACATCAAACTTTTGGAACCAAAAGGCCTAATTCTTTCTAAAAAAGTTGATCGGGCTTAGGTAACCTAAACAATAGGGCCGGTCCTTGTCAAGCCCCAAGAAAGATGATAAAGATTTCAAGAACTATTAGATAATTATTCGTTAATGCGTGACCGAATAGCTTAATCATAAAAGTATGTGTTAAAGAGTTACTGTACCACATATAACCATGTTATGATCATGTTGTATATACGATATTGAAACTACAAATAATGCCCAATAGGTACCACTTTTGAACTTATATTACTCCTACCTACCTCCATAAGTTCATATTCCTTATAGGTACCATTTTTTAATTATTTACTTTATTTACCAAAACGCCATACACATATTTCATAAAAAATGAAAAAAAAAACACATAAAATTATATAAAATGCAAAAAATCTCAAAATAAATGAAATAAATGAAAAAAATCACAAAAAATCACAAAAAATGAAAAATAAATAAAAAAAATCACAAAGAAAATAAAAAAATCACAAAAAATTATAAAAATGAAAAAATCACAAAAAATCACAAAAAATGAAAAAAATCACAAAAAAAATTTAAAAAAATGAAAAAAAATCACAAAAAAATCACTTTTATTGAACTTTATGCACTTTCGACTGTAATAGATGCACTTTCGACTGAACCAGATGCACTTTTAGTTGAACTATATGCACTTTCAGCTGAACCAGATGCACTTTTAGTTGAACCAGATGCAGGTTTTACAGAACGATATCCACTTTTATTGAACTAGATGCACTTTTGTCTGAACCATATGCACTTTCAGCTGAACCAGATACACTTTTAGCTGAACCATATGCACTTTCAGTTGTACCAGATGCACTTTTAGTTGAATCAGATGCATTTTTAACAGAACTATATGCACTTTCGACTGTACTATATTCATTTTCGACTACACTATATGCATTTTTGACTTAACTATATGTATTTTTCACTAAATTAAATGCACTTTAAGCTAAACCAGATGTACTTTTAGTTGAACCAGATGCACTTTTAGCTGAACTATATGCATACTCACTTTTATTGAACTATATTTACTTTCGACTGAATTGTATGCATTTTTAACGGAACTAGATGTATTTTCAGCTGAATTAAATGCAATTTCGACTCAAATTTATGCATTTTTACTAACTATATACACTTTCGACTGAACTATATGCACTTTTATTGAACTATATACGATTTTGACTGAATTATATGTATTTTTGACTGAACTAGATGCACTTTCAGCTCATTTAGATTAAAAAAAAGCACATTTATCATGAAAAAACCATTTTTTTGTATAAAAAAAAATCACATTTCGGTATAAAAAGTGTTATATTGACAAAAAAAAATTATATATTTTTTATAATTTTTCAAAAAGTTTATGATATTTTTATTTTTATATAATTCTTTTTTTTTGTGATTTTTGTGATTTTTTATAATTTTTATATTTTTTGTGATTTTTTGTGATTTTTTATATAATTTTTTAGTTTTTTTCATTTTTTTGATTTTTAAATTTTTTTAATAATTTTTTATAATTTTTTGTGATTTTTTATAAGTTTTTGTGATTTTTTATATTTTTTTTGATTTTTCGGTATAAAAAGTGTTATATTGACAAAAAAAAAATTATATATTTTTTTTGTAATTTTTTGAAAAGTTTGTGATTTTTTTTTCATTTTTTGTGATTTTTTGTAATTTTTTTTTGTGATTTTTGTATTTTTTAATAATTTTTTGTGATTTTTTGGTGATTTATTATAATTTTTTTGATTTTTTGTGATTTTTTGTGATTTTTTTCATTTTTATAATTTTTTTGTGTTTTTTTTTTATTTTTTTTTAATTTAAAACTATTTTTTTGGGTTTGCAGAAAGATAAAAAATATATATTATATTTTGGTTTGTATGACAATTTAGTAAATAAACTAAATAATTAAAAAGTGATATTTATAAAGAATGTGAACTTATCAAGATATTTAGGAATAATATAAATTGCTATGAGTTACTTATAAGTAATTACCCCTTGAAACTATTCTTATTATGCTTATTGGTCGATTAATTATATCCATTGAAAAAAACGAATGATTTAACATAAACTAGGGGATGTATTTTGTTTTTTAGAAATTTAAGCTTGATTTAACCAAGCAACCCAACAAGATCCAAATCAGTACAAGCATAGATTTTGTAATAAGAAGAAAAATTATTTAGAATTATTACATCACTTAAATAAGAATGAACCAGCCAGAATATAGATTTAATCAACAATACTTTCTTGAATATCAAAGTAGCAAAAACTCTCCTCATTGGCAAAATAAGAGCTAGCATATAGAGCTTCAGTTGACACACTTTCACAACTTAGTAATTAAGTGTGAGGAAATATTACACCAGTTCCGATCAAAATTCTGATAACACAAAGCTATTATGCACCGGAACAAACTAAAATAAGAATTGCAGTACAAACATCATTCTTAGCTCTAGGAATCAAGCAGCTGAGAGGCCTTGCAGTCACCACATTTGCTACACCTTCAAAGTATTTGAGCCAAAATGTGAGAGAAAAGAACCCATAATATATAGTTGTATCTTGTTAGCTTCTTCAATAGTACTCATCTTAATTTCAATTATTAGTTATTCTCTTGATTGCGATTAAATTCTGAGCATCTCTTCATTGCTTCTTGTTTCTCCTCTCATGGATTCTATGTCCTATCTGGATTGAACACCAAACAGGAATCCTATAAGGCAAAGCCAAGAGACAGCAGCATCCATAGTCCAAAATTAATTTGCAAAGTAGTAGAAAACATTTTTTTTTAAAAAAAATGATTACTTGAAGAGAAGAGAATATCAAACTTGTAGCTTTCATTGGAAAAACTCCATAGCACCAACTTAAAGACCAAGAACAAACTAATTTTCAATTTGGCAGTCATTTTTGAAAATATATACTGTCCTTTGAGTTTCGAGCAATTAGCAATATAATTACTCATGAGGTTCTTAAGTACGGCCAATTTGATTAACAACTCAGGCAATACCAATACAAGCATTTCCATGCTTTCTATTAATGTTTCTTTATCTAATTATCTCCATATCATATAGACACGGGAGAAAAATTTATAATCTTTCCAAGTCTAGAAGCCAAACACTAATTTCCTTTAGACATATTGGTAGCCTATTCTCATTTCAATAATAAAAATAAAAACCTATTCAATTCACCACGTAGGAAGTGAAACTCATTAAGTTTGGATATATATTTGTAAGAAACTAAGGCTATTTCACAATTAGCAATAATAAAATTACCAGAAAATAATTGTCTCTTACCAATAAAATAAGTATTTTTGACTATATGGCTTTGCACATATGGTAATCGCAATATATTATTATAAATAAAAATTGTACACATGACTTCATTTCAAGCTTTGTGATTTCGAAGGATTCTATATTTCTATATAGGATGTGGAATCTTTTCATTCGCCCGAAATCTTTTTCAGGTGGGGTTGTCCTTACCAGTTCTCCATCAAACCTTAAAGATAGCATACATACAATATACATATATATATATATATATAAGCATTAGTTTTAGGTACATTTTTTTATTCTCCACATGAAGTTTCGTAGTTGGTAAGTTTGATTAAACTGCTATATTTTCTACCGACTGTTTTGGACGTCAGAACTTTACAAATGACCAAAAAAGACAATAAATACAACTCTTGGTAGCACATTTTAGAAAATAATGTAGCCCTGTTAAATAATTTTTAAAAAATATGTAGCCTTGTTAAAGTAAGTAGCCTTAATTTCTATATGGAATAAATACTTATAAATTATAATTTATTAGAATAAAATGGAGTTTTAGATTTTTCTTCTTCTTGTTCTACAAATCAATTAGAATTTCCTATAAACCAATTAGGTGGACATACGAAGTAGTTCACGTAATAGAGTAGACAAGCTTGTTTAAAAGAAAAGGAAAGGTCTTTGATATTATATATTTGTATCACGATTTGATATATATAGAATTTGTATTTTCAAGCTAGCTGCAAAAATTGTTTTCGAAAATTATATACATTCATGAACAAACTTTGATTGGCATTGAAACCAGACGGAGAATTCAAAAACTTTGATTGGCACTTTCTAATAAGAATAGTCATGGTACCATGGATCATGAATAAAATTTTGAGATTTTAAATAATTGATATATGATTCAATATATTGAGTTATAACGTATCAAAATGTCATTTTTGACATGGTTTTAGATTAGTTAATTCTCGAAAATAGCACTTTGACACGTAGCAACTATAAAACAGGAGACTTTATCAATAGAAAATGAGACGTATCTGTCACCGGCTGTTCCCATTATATCTATCTTATCATGTAACAGACTTTGTCAGAAAGCATCTCTTATCATAAATAATGCACAAAGATTAATGAATATAATATAATAAGTTTAGGGGTTGATAAAAAGATCAGTACTAATCCATCGATCGATGACACTACCAAAGAGGAAAGAGAATAATACCACCAAACTATAATTATCATTATCATATATTTTAAACAAACAGCCTAGCAATGGGAATTGGGAAGTAATGATTCTTAAATGTGCAAACGAGAATGCACGAGGAATCTCCAAAACTCCTATGAATTTGTTCAACAATATTATCTTAATTATATAAGTAAAGCCGTTTAATTTAAGAAAAAAAATCCATTTATATGATCAAGAAGCTGTTATAAATTTGAGTTTCAAAATATAAGAGAAAGGATAACACGAACAAGACTCTTACACCACAAGAGAAAAAGAATAGATGCAACTTACTTCTAAAAAGGGCTAACAAATAGTGCTTTTGTATGCCTAGTATTTTCTTTGCTTATGAATGCTTTCATATCAGAATTCTAAGCAGAAGTTCTACACATCTCTACTAGGTCAAAAAATATCAGCATACGATTTAGAAAATACTGTTGGTTTCCGTGTACGAAATAACAATTAAACAATAATAAATGACAAAAAAAATAAACAAAACCAGTGTAATCTTTATTAATTCAGAATTGAAAACTGAAATTACAGATTACAACATGTAGGTACTGAATAGTAATTAAAGCAAACGTTATTCAGATTATTATCAATTAATAATCTGATGTACTGAATTGCAATAAATAGAAATTGTCAGACTGGAAAGTATAAACTTAACAGCCGGATTGTTCTGATTGAAATGTAAATTACAGGACTAAATTGAAACTATTCTAATTACAGAATTAAATTACAGAATTGAATTACAGAATATAAACAATACTTTAAAGAAATTACAGAAAGTTAAAAACAGAATAGAAAATTACAGCTAACTACAACAAATTAAAATACTGAAATAAAATTACAGAATTGTAAATTGCAGAATTTAAAATACTGAAATGAAAAAAAAAACAGAAAAATTAAAAGACAATGCGACTGTAAACAGTCTGCCCTTAACCGATATTCGCCCAATCACCTTAAGGTTTCTGGTTGCGTTGACGCTTCGATCCCAAGGTACAAATTCTCGGATGACTCGCCGGAAACTGACGATGAGTCAAGATCGAGCTGTTGGTGGGTGGTTCTCTCTCTTTCTAGGATGCTATGAGAAAAAATGTATGCTGGTTTTCAGAATGGAAAAGTATGTTTAGAGAGTGGGGGAGAGCTGCCTATATATAAGCTAACCTGTAATCTCAGTCATAAATGGTCACTTAATTCAGTATTCGAAACTGCTGAATTAATGATGAAATTATTCTCATTTAATTGCATCAGTTACAAGCTTGCTGGAATTTTTGGGACTGTTTTGTTATTTCAAAACTCTCAGACTTTCTTGGAACCGGAACCGGAACATTTTCCAAGTCCCAAGTCCCATGCCCACGACCCGTGCCCGAGACCGAGCTAGCGCGCGCGTGGTATAATTGCATACACACACACCTATGAGCCTATACACTATTACCACTCTCTAGTGGTGAATATGTATATAAACTATTCAAAATAGTTTTTTCTTGATTTCCCACTTCCTCTCCCTAAATTATAGATTTCGTCTCTCCATGGTGCAATTTCGGAGTCAATTTCCATTCACACTCATTCACCGAATAGGTCATGCGATATACCGTTTCGAAACTTGTTACATAAGCTACTCAAACCAATTGAGTACGGAGTCTAAACTTTAGATTATTCAAATGGAATTTGACCAAACTTTTGGACTCGTGACCAATTCGAAAAACATCATATTTCATGGTTTTTCCCAACAAATACTACATTTACATTTATTGATTCATACGTGTCATCGATCGTGTGCACTAAATTAGGCTAGCTAGCCATGATTTATAGTTTGACAGTTTGAGTTATTGATAAAACCATAACTTTGGTCGGTCGCGTTAGGCTTTTCAACAATAATATAATAGTAAATCAACTATAAATAATGGACACTTCCTGATCTTTATTATTGCTCGGATTGTTATCCTTATTCGGACTATTACATTTGCTCGGATTAGTATCTCTTTTTACAATTGTGCTCGATTTGACTATTTAATCTCTCTTCTTGGTCTTTTTCCCCTTTTATTCGGTGCTCGGCTTTATCTCTGCTCGGTTTAGACAACTATGCCTTCTAGGATGTTGACAAATGTCTTCATCCCAGGGGTTTCTCAGACGTGAGTCCCCGTTTGAGTGGGCTTGGGCTTTTGATAATAATACCTTATTTCCCATAAAAAGCATAAGATGACCCATTTAAGTGTTGGATACCCATTTATAAAGTGGGTTGATTATTAACCGAATAGAATATTCGGGTCTAATTTTTATGTTCTATCAAGTGCTCCCTGACTTCCTCGGCGTGGTTTCCATGTCGGGAGAGTCATGTTCGGTCTGTCGAGGATATTACTTCGGTCTTGTCGTTCCCAATATTTCATCGAGAAACGCAATAGACTCATGACGGTTCCCTTGGGGGGCCCATTTAATGTTTCCTATCCTAATATCTTTCTTCGAGGAAAACTCCTATAAAGGGGTGTGCCCCCTCCATAATTAGGCATTTTACTACTACTTTGCTAGTGACGTAATGGCTTCCTCTGGTTCTACTGGTGAGAGCTCCTTTAATTATATTTCTTATTTAGAAATGAAGATCAAGAAATCTCGTACCGCGAATGAGAAACTCGTGGACAAGGTTTCAAATTACAAGAAAAGGTTGTCTGACATGGATTCTGATCATCATGTGACGATGGCCGATCGGGATTGGGCTTACGAGCATATAAAGAGGCTCGAGGCTAATCTAGCCAAGCAGAAGGCAGCAAAAAGGGCCTATAAGCTTGCCTTCAAGGAGTTGCATGCTCGGTCTAAACTGAGTTCGGATGACGATGAAGAAGGCTCTTCCTCGAAATAATTAGTCTTTTGTGATTTTTGTTGTAATTTCTTTTGAATGGGGAGTCTTCTCCTCAGTTGTAATCGAAGTTTTTGAAATTAATAAAATATTTCCCTATCCTTGCTCTTGTCTGTTCATCTTCTTGATATCTTTTTGGATGACTTTAATTGGACTTGAAACTGTGGTTAATTTGCCGTAAATGCTATTGGGAAGTTCAAGAGGTTGTATTTCTTCGAGATGACCTTTGATCTACTCCTTGTTTCTTCCTATAAAAGGGGACTGTCCCTGTATTCTTTATGCAATTCATTCTTTATTAACGAACAAATGGCTTTTCCTCTTGAAAACTATGGTGACAACCTTCCTGAATATGTTGCTCGTCTTGAAGAGGAAGTTCAGAAGGTGCGTTATCTCGAGAAGAGGATTGCCCGGCTGTCGGTGGAAGCTCGTCGGGCCGCCGAACTAGACGAGCGATTGGATGCCCTGGAGAAGGAGCACCAGAGGTCTTTGCTCGACAGTATTCACGCTCGTGCTCGGATCAAAGAGCTCGAGGCCTCCAGAGATAAGCAACTTGCTTCCAAGAGGGCTTACAAACTGGCCCTTAAGGAAGTGTATGGTCGGTCGAAGGGGAAGCCAAATGACGAAGCGGGCCCTTCCACGAAATGATTTTATTGTTTTTCCTTTTATTGCTTCTTCTGTAACGAAGAATCAATCAATCAATAAAGACTTCTTTCTCTTGTTTATATCTGAATTACTTTCCCAATGCAATTTCTTTTGACTGCGCACGCTTGTGGCCTCATTAATGCTTTTTCTTGGGCCTTGCGTTTGACCTTATCCATTGGACCTTCTTATTCTTTATATCTGGGTACCAATAGGATTTCTTGAGCCTTGTGCAAAAGATCTTAGATATTTATTTGAACTGCTGCCTTTCCCCAAAAATGACGCGTGTTTCGATGCCATTATTACTTACCCCCTTTAAATATTGATAAGAATCCAAGCGTTTTGTGAACAAGAGTGGCTTTTAATTACTCACGCTTTTTTAGAACCTTTTGGGAATCCAAACGTTTTTTCTTGAACAGACACATCTTTTAATTGCCGTCGCTTCTTAGTACCCATTGGCGAACGGTTGCGACTCTCAATACCAGCCCTCATCTAATTGATCTATAAATACCTGCTTACAGCATGGTTACATCCACAATCCTCATCATATTATTTTCCCCCATATACAGACCCTCATCTTATAATTTCCCTAAGATGTCTGGTCCTTTCACCCAATCAGCATTAGCTTTGCAAGTGGAGGCCTTTGAAGCCTCCTATAGCCATGTACGAAGGCTGTTGAGGGATGCCGAGGAAGAACTGAAGGTGATGCGTTATCAGCATACCGAGATGGTTCGGGAATTAACTTGGCTAAGATCCGAACTGGCTTATTGCCGACGTGCTCGTCAGGCTCTAGTCGAAGAGAATGAGATGCTAAGGGGAAACCCGACACTGAGGGACATGGATGTTTCTGCCAGGCCATCTCACCGATACCGATCGACTTCCCCCTAACCTTCCCCCTTCTTTTTTTATTTTTCTCTGCTTTTCCCCATCTTTTCCCATCTCTTTCTTTTTCTTCTTTTTATTTCTCAGTTTCCCTCATTTCTTCCTCTTGCTCTTTTGTTTCTTTTTTTTTTTATACTCTGTTCTCTCTACTTTTCATTCTTTTCTTTTTCCCTTTCTTTTTTGTTTCTTATGTTTTTCTTTTGGCGCCTCCTGCTCACTCGGCCTGCTGATATAGTTGATCCTCTTTGCCTGATCTTCTGTACTAGCCCTTCTCGGATGTAATAGGTCTTTATCTCGGATGTAACAGATTTTCTTTTCGGATGTAATAGATTTCTTTTTCGGATGTAATAGATTTCTTTTTCGAATGTAATAGATTTTCTTTTCGGATGTACTCTGATGTAATGAACAATGATATATCCCATCTTTATTAATGAAAAGTATTTTTGCCCCTTTATTTTTGCACTTCTTTTTATATTGCACCTGTGGTTTGTTATTTGTCTAGAAGCTAGATCTTTGAATATCTCGTCTTTATTTCCTTCTGTACTGTTGTATCAGATGTCAGTAGATGTCCCCATCACTGTCGAATATAGGTGCATGCTCCCTAGTAGGTCAGGAATATGCATGCTCCCAAGCATGTCCGGAAATATCGTGCTATCTTCGTTCTATAAGTACTTCTCTTCTTTAGTAGTTTATCATCTCTCATTTTTCTTTTATTGGTTATTTCTCCCTCAGCCCCTTATTTTCTTCCGTACTATAACAATTTCCCAGAATGTCTGGACCTGTGGTGAGATATCATGCTCAGATGAAGGGCTTGGACACTGAGGTATCTCGGGTCCGCAGTCGGATGGCAAGGCTTGAGAAAGAGTATGGCGTTTTGGCCTTGAGCTTGTTCGGCTCTCATCCCGAAGAGACGGTGAAATGGACCGAGATTTCGGCACTGAGTCGTCAGCTTGATCACTTGTTGTCACAGAGAAATCATCTGGCCAACTCCTGGTATGATGCCGAGGAGATTTGGGACCATGCTCAAGATGAGTTTGATAACTCTCCTCAAGGCCTTGCTAGCATAATGGTAAAGAATGCTCGGCTCGTGGAATGCGTCAGGGTTCTTACCATGGAGAACAACGAGCTCTCCTTGGAGAATGACAATTTGGTCGCCATGAATGATTCCTACCAAGCTCGGTTGAGTTGTTCTGCTCGTTTTGCTTTCTCTCGGTCTGACAGTTCGGTTTTTCCACCCATTGATCCTTAAATTGGGCTGGTTTTCTTATGTATTTCCCTTTTTGCAATTTGTGTTTTCTTTTCTGTATTTGATGAATCAGTTGTATCTTTTCGTATCTCGTGCCTGTCTTGTGAACCATTGTAACGCTTCGTACTTTGTGCCTTTTGATTCTCTATAAATGCTCCCTATTGCCTGTATCTCATTACCAATTCTTCCTCTCTCTCTTGTTTTATAATTTGTTTCTTCTAACTTGCTTTTGTTTGAGATGACTCCCATCACTAGGTCTGCCTCCAAAAAGAAAGCCCTTAAGGAAGAGGAGCCTACTTTTTTGCTACCTCGGCCCCCTGGTTTTGGGGAGGAGGATTTGACTCCTCTTCAACTAAAAGAAATTGAGATGTCATGGCTGAAACATGATCTCATGTGTGCTCGGACTGAAGCGAGGAGGTTTAAACAATATTGGGACGAGGAGGGCACTGCTCGTTTCAAGGCCGAGCAAAAATGCGAGTCTCAGTCTTACGCCTTGAAATAGGCTGAGATGGCGATTTCTCGGTTGATTAGGGAAAAAGAGCGTCTGGAGGAACTTTTGTCGAAGAAGGATGTTGATATGGGGGATAGTTCGAAAAAGTAGGATGGGTGTATTTTCTTGTAAAATTTTTCTTTTTCTGTTGTATTGTTTGTGTTTTCCCCCTTTGTGGAAGAATAAAACTTGTCTTACACTTGATTCTGTCTATTCTATTTTATTTGATGTTTCTCAGTATACACTGAACAATGTGCCCGGTTATCCCCCCGGAGAGCGTTGTTAGACTTGATGCTTCATGCCGTCAAGCTAGGAACGGTCTTCGTCCACCTTGTTCGGTAGGCCCTTTGGGTAAGAAATGGTTGGGAGTCGAGGAACTTTATCGGGGGACATTCTCGGTGTGATAATATTGGTAGCGTATGTGGGAAGCTTTTTGTGGTAGGGTCCACTGACCGTTTATTTAGGTGTAATGATGTGAACTGCCTTGGGTAGTGGGATATGCTCTGACGTGGCAAAATCTGGAGCGTTTATATGTCACAAATAGCAGTGGTTGTTGACTTTTGTATGGTTGGAAAAAAGGTAAACCTCTGTCACACGAAAGGACGGTTATTATTTTATTCTTTTTGTGACTCCACTCCTTTTTACTGTGCCAAGTAATCCCTTTTGTTTTTATCACAAAATTCGCTGAAGAAAATATCTGTCTCTCTCTCTAAAGTATATTCTTCCCGCCAAAAAGGAAAAGCGTTCGGCTGCTTGATCTAGGGTTTCGTGGTATTGTTTGAAAGACTTGCTGCTGTTCTCGCTTGCTTGCTCATAATGATTACTGTAAGTGATTTTTCGTTCTCCCCCCCTTGTTTTTTTTTTTTTTTTTGTGTCAGGGGTTGTATTTGATTTTGTCGTTGTGGTCATAGATGTGGCGTTGGTATATGGTTCAGGTTGTCTATATATGTTTGATGAGTCTTATGTATCTGGTTAATGTGAGTGGGGTGGTGGCGCTCGTTATATTGATGTGGTTCTTGTTTGTGTATTTGGTTAGTATATTGATGGACTTTTGATGATGTTTGGATAGGAAATTCTGACCCAAAGTGTGGCCCAAGTTGGCACATTCGTAGAAAAGGATTTTAAGGAGCTTGCCGGAATACCCGACAACATACACATTCGGCTTCCTATTTCTGACGAGGAGGTGCTGGGATTTGTTCCTGCCGGCGAGGTAGCTGTGGGCTCTTCGGCATTCTTTACTGGGGGTCTTCGACTTCCTTTTACAAACTGGGTGGCTTCGTTCTTTGAGGCCGTCCAGATTGCTCCGGCCCAACTGGCCCTAAATGGTTACCGTACTCTGAATGGTATCCAAAGGTTATCGGAGTTGTCCGGAATACCTATTGAACTGAAGGACGTCTTCAGAGTCTATAGTTTGAGCTTTGAGCGTCGCAGCTCGTATCTGAAGACCTTGCGTTCCTTTTGCCGGCTCGTTATCGGTTTGCCGGACACCAACAAGGAGCGCAATCTTGGTATTGTTATAGCTTCCGGTGAATGGGGTTGTCCGGGACACCAGATTCCTGGACCGGCTACCAATGCTCTCACTATGCCAGACCTCGCCGCTCCCAATGTAGAGGCTCTGTTAGCTCTTTGGAAATGGTGGGGGCCTGGACCGACGCCGGATCCTGCGAGTCGTACTGCTCCCATTCTGCTTGGGTACCCTATGGGGTCGGTGACCAAGGGGAATCCCGCACCCGAGATCCCCAAAGAGCCTGAGGAGGAATTCTTGAAAGTGGTCCGGGCTCGAAGTGCTGCTCGGCTAGGGAAAAAGATCGTTCATTCTAAGCGTCGTGCATCTGACCCTGTCGTTGGAACAATGAAGAGGGCTAGGGGAACCGATACATCGGTTACCGAGGAGGATGCTAACGTTGGCTCGGGCGAGGGGGTGTTTGCTGCTTCCCAAGGGGATACCACCGAGGATGCCTCTACGCCGGGCGATGTATGTGTATATGTATTTTGATTTTCTTGTCTTTTGATTGTTGTCGTTTTGTTCTCTAGTGCTTTGCTTTATTAGTCATATGGTTTCAGCTACTGACTTCTCCATTGGTTACCCTCGCTCTTGCCCGGTCTATGGGCATTATTGTGTTTCAGGGGTCGATCGACGATGTATTCGGACATATGAACCTCTTGACTAACATGGGAGAGGGTACGATGACCTTGCCTGTCATCTCGCCTATCCCTAGCGAGGATCCGATAGATCTGCCCGTTTGCTCGCCCATCTGTACTGAGGAAGAGATCGAGCATAGGGCCCCTGAGATTGATCATTTGGAGGAGGACGTGGGGGTGGAAATGGAGGTCGGCAAGGAGAGTGCCGTGGATGTTGTGACGGGTGTCGAGGATGAGGCTCTCGACGGACCTGAGAAGGTGTTGGTGGACGAGGTCGCGATGACCCGTTACATTGGTCGGTGTAAGGGGAAATTGTTGGAGCAGCCCCAAGCTTTAAGGATGGGGTATACGGCTCTGAAGCCCCTAGTCTTCAAGGATGCCGAGGAAATTGCTGCTCGTCCGCTATCGTCATTAATTGAGCAAGCCGGCAGTGATGCGCTCCGGGTAATTTTTTTTTTTTTTTTTTTGGTGTCTAATGTTGCATGTCTATTTTTGTTTTTGATGACAGCCTTTCTTGGGTTCCATTGTTCTGAGGGGATCAGTGGAAGGCGCTCGAGGCTGAGAAAGAGGAGCTGCTGGCCGAAAAGAAAGCCATAGTCGAGGAGAACGATCAGAAGATAAAGGATCTGCTTGCGGCTTTTGAGGTCGAGAAAGAGAAACTGGTCGCCGAGAATAAAACCCTGGGCGATAATTATGACAAGCTGTCTGCGAACTTTCTGCACGTGACCGAGGATGTTGGTAAATTGATGGCTGAAAAAGAGAGCCTGGTCGTTAAGTATGACCAACTAGAGGAGGAGAACTTGCTGCTGGTGGAGGATGTGGAAGCCGAAAAGGCTAAGGTGGCCGCTCTGAAAACGGCACAGGCGGAGGAGCGGACAAGGTTAGCAATGATGGCTAATTTCTCCGTCTATTGCGCTCATGTGCGGGCGCTCAATTTCGCGAATGTTCCTGTGTCGGATAGGGCGTGGTCGGAGTTGGTGTATCCCTGTCCGCAGGGTGCACCGCCGAAACCCTTAGAATGGGCGAATCTTCGTGAAGAGGAGCTTCCCCGGCTACCGGGGCAGACAGTTTCAACAGCGCTCCATCCTCATTTTACGTCGGCCACGTCCACTCCTCGACCTGATGCTACTGTTACTCCCCCACCCGCATCTCCTCAGGTGGAACCTTGACCATTTTTCTGACAGTATATATATATTTTTGTTGTTTTTGTGTAGTCTTTTGGTAGTAGAATTGTGGGTCTCTTTTGTATCTAGAAACATATTCTTTTGGGGAGGTGATAATATAAGTGCTGTTTTTTCTTTCTGTTGGGCCTTATCGGATTACTTTCTTTTGAGGTTCGTCATATTTTGAAGGATGTGAAAACAAAATATTGTCAGGTACCAAATAACCCCCTTGCTGTGGTGGTCTGGACCTCGCCTAGTCGTAGTGTAGGTGACGTTATAGATAATCTGGAAAGATCTAAAGCTGCCCTAACTGCTGAACTGAATTCTGCTCATCATAAAGTCGAGGATCTGAATATTCACATTTCAAACATGTCGACTCGGTTACGTGATCTGGAAGAGAAATTCAGCAAAAAGACTGCCCACTATACGGCGAATAAGGGTAAAGCGAAGAAACTTCTCGGTGTCTTACGACGTTCTCGTGATGAAGCCCGAGGTCGTGTGACGAGCTTGAACTTGGTCCTATGGGCCGTTTTCGAGGACGCGGACCTGCTGCTATCCTTTGCCAAAGCGTATTGGGCCCGAGTTCGCACTTTAGAGGTGTTGGAGCATGTAAAAGGGATGAGTGGTGTGTCCCGGGCAGAGCGCATGGTTGATGCGACGGCCGGGGTAACCGAGACCACTACTGCCTTGAACTGAGTCGACGCGGTCGTTCGTGAGCGTTTGGGGACGCAAATTGCTTCATTGCGAGATATTCATTTCGCCGATGTAGTAGAGACCTCGGCATCCGTTGAGGGGTTATCGGATTGATAATCGAGTAGCTTGTTTTGTCATTTTATTTGTAGCTTGTATGGAAATATTCGTTTTTTCTATTTTCGTCTTTTCGTTTCTTGCGGTTGTATATTCATCTCGTCTCGTTCTTCCCCATTTTTTTGTTTTGTTTTTATAGGCACGCGCAACTACGTCGCACCAGGCTGGTTCTCCATGCCTAGTTAGCCCGGGGTTAGGGCCTACTGGTGCTGCCCGGGACGAGGTCTCATCTGGTGCGGCTAGCGAGGTGCCTGACAAGTGGCCTTACATCGTTTTGATGGGCAAAAATGTCAAGTTGACCGACCAATGTGCTCGACTTCGGACCAAGCTGAAAACTCAGGCAGCCTCTTTTCGTGAATACGTTCGTCGTGCCGAGCATGTTGTTGAGGTTCAGGAGCATCGTTTGGATCGATATTGGCGTGCAAAGGACAAATACTTCGGCAAATTAAAGCTGTTGGTAACCAAAGCCAACGTGTTGGTGAAGTATTTCCGTTTGTCCCGAACCAGATACGATGCTTCCGCGGCTATGATCGAAGCTCGCCGTAATCTCCCCTTCGACGATGATCGTCGTAAAGCGGCCTCGGATGCTCACGAGCTCGCTAAAGAAGCCGAGTTCAACGCACGGCTTAAGACGCTGACTTGCGTTGGAGCTCATACGACCAATTTTGATGCCCTTATTTCTGAGGAGCGTTTTGATGGTGATGAGTCCGATGGGGATACGACGACGGATGACGAAGAGATTGAGCTCGGTCAATTACCGTCGTGCTCCTCCTGTAGTAGCTCTTCTTAAATGAGTTTCTTTAGTGTCGATGATCTTCTTGTTGCCTCCGTAATGCGGGCGAGGACTATTTGTGTTATTTCCTTATTCCTGTTTTGTACCTTTCCATTGTCGTATTGCTATTTGATTGATTGGATTGATTTTTCCTTGCTGATTCATTTGTCATTTCGTTATTCCTGTTTTGGATATGCTTCTTGTTGATATTTCACTGTTTAGTTTGATTCTCCTTCACTGTGTCAACTATTTTGTATTGTATCGCCGCCGTAATGTGGACCTGAATTATTTCTTGCATTGTACCTGCATATGAATTTCATAGTATTCCTAGGCGTTCCTTTGAAAACACGCCATTTAGGGAATTTCATAACATTCCTAGGCACTTCGGCCATGTTGGGAATTTTCATAGTATTCCTAGATGTTTCTTCGAAAACACGCCATTTACGGAATTTCATAGCATTTCTAGGCACTTCGGCCATGTTGGGAATTTTCATAGTATTCCTAGACATTTCTTCGAAAACACGCCATTTACGGAATTTCATAGCATTTCTAGGCACTTCGGCCATGTTGGGAATTTTCATAGTATTCCTAGACGTTTCTTCGAAAACACGCCATTTACGGAATTTCATAGCATTCCTAGGCACTTCGGCCATGTTGGGAACTTCATAGTATTCCTAGACGTTCCTTTGAAAACACGCCAATTACGGAATTTCATAGCATTCCTAGGCACTTCGGCCATGTTGGGAATTTCATAGTATTCCTATACGTTCCTTTGAAAACACGCTATTTACGGAATTTCATAGCATTCGCTAGACAGCATGACAATATATTTTACTCATTCAAAAATACGCAAGATAATGCCATTAAATAGAAGGGGTAAGGTGGCACCTGTACTCGGAAGATTGCCTAGACGTAGTACTTCTTTAGGTTAGCCACATTCCAGGAATTCTTTTCCCCTCGGCTATTGGTGAACAGTACGCTTTTGATTTTGTAAGAGACTGGAATCGTTTGCTTGACGATTTCGTATGGGCCTTCCCAGGTAGGGCTTAGTTTGCCATGTATTTCATTGCGGGTATAGACCGTCACTCGTCGCAGCACCAGTTCTCCTACCACGAATTCTTTGGATCCTTTTACTCTCTTGTCATAAATTTGCTTCACGCTTTGTTGGTATTTGGCTAGGGTAAGGGCTGCTATCTCTCGTTTCTCGTCTATCATGTCTAGCTCTTCTCTCATTCTTTGTTCATTGTTTCCTTGCTCGACTAAAGTCGTTCGGAGCGTGGGTAGCCCGATTTCTGTCGGTATGATGGCCTCGACTCCATATGCTAAGCTAAACGGGGTTTCCTTGGTGCCCGTCTTTGGTGTAGTTCGGCACGACCATAAAACGTTGAGTAGCCGCTCGGGCCACCTCCCCTTTGCTTGTTCAAGGGTGGTCTTGATGCCGTCTAATATTGTTCGGTTAGACACTTCGGCTTGCCTGTTTCCTTGTGGGTATGTCGGCGTCGAATATAATTTTCGGATACCTAGTTCCTCGTACCACAGCTGTAAATTGGCATCTTTGAACTGGGTTCCGTTGTCGGCGACGATAGCGTGCGGTATACCGAACCTAGTGATGATGTATTCCCAAATGAATTGTTTGACGTTGCTGCTTTGATTTCTCGGAGGGGTTTAGCTTCGACCCATTTGGTGAAATAATCTGTCGCGACGATCAGATATTCCACACTCCCAGGTGCCCTTGGGAGTTTACCGACTAAATCAATTGCCCATTGAGCGAACGGCCATGGTGCCGATACCGGGGTCATCATAGATGATGGGAGCCGTGGTATCTTGGCGAATCATTGGCACTTGTCGCAACATTGGACGTATGCATCGGCGTCTCGCTTGATATAGGGCCACCAATATTCTTGGGTCACTGCCTTGTTTGCAAGGGATCGCCCTTTAATGTGTGCTCCGCAAGATTCTTCGTGGATTTCCTCCAAGACCGGCAGTTGTAGCTCGGTCGGGACGCACAGTAGATGGGGTCCCCGGTAACTGGATTTGTATAGTTTATCGTCCTCGGATAGCCAGAAGCGAGGAGCTTTTCTTGTAATTTTCAGCGTTTTTATCTTGTTGGCCGGAAGCGTTCCATTTCGCAGATAACGAGTCATGTCCTCCATCCAACCTAGTTCGTACTGTATTGATGTCACCCGGTCTACCCTTTTAATTATGCTCGGGGTCGGCAGTAGTTCCACTGTGATCGTCCGGGTGTCGGTCAATGTTAATGTCGAGGCTAGGGTGGCCAA
This sequence comes from Primula veris, assembly GCA_963682055.1. Classification (NCBI taxonomy): domain Eukaryota; kingdom Viridiplantae; phylum Streptophyta; class Magnoliopsida; order Ericales; family Primulaceae; genus Primula; species Primula veris. The sequence continues at coordinate 20,433,464 of OY821743.1, read as the reverse complement.
GGCATCGGCATGTGCATTTTCGGTGCGATTGATTCTTATTAACTCGCACTGTTCAAAGGTTGCCATCAAGCTTTGGACTTTCTCTTGGTAGAGGATCATTCTGTCATCTTTAGCTTGGTACTCGCCGATGGCTTGATTGACGATGAGCATGGAGTCTGAGCTTGCAATTAAGTGGGAGCATCCGAGGGACCGGGCAATGAGCATGCCGTTTATCATGGCCTCGTATTCTGCCTCATTGTTGGTAGCTCGGAAGCCCAGTTTTATGCTTTTTTCGATGATTGCTCTCTCTCTAGACTTTAGGACGATCCCTGCTCCTGATCCGTCCTTGGTGGCTGATCCGTCGACATGTATCTGCCAGTGTGATTGTGGAGAGAGTGCCAAAGGCTCATCATAGCCTTCGGTGAACTCTGCGACGAAATCGGCCAGGACTTGTCCCTTTATGGCATGATGGGGTGCGAACTCGATATGAAATTGGGATAGTTCGACCCCCTAGGCGGCAACTCGGCCGCTAATGTCCGTCCGTCGAAGTGACTCTTTGATATGAAATTTTGTGTATACCCGGACCTGATGAGCTATGAAATAGCGTGGCAACTTTCTGGTTGCGACGACCAATGCCAGACACAGCTTTTCCAAGGGTAGATAACGTGTTTCGGCTTCGACCAGAGTCTTGCTGACGAAGTAGATCGGAAATTGTTCGCGACCTTCTTCTCTTAGGATAACTGCGCTCACAGCTGTAGCGGAAACTGCTAGGTAGCATGCCAGAACGTCTCCTTTGTTCGGCCTTACCAGCAGTGGCAGTGTCCTCAAGTACTCTTTGAGATTGTTGAATGAAGCTTCACATTCCGGGTCCCAGACGAATTTTTTATCCTTCTTGAGTGATTCAAAAAATGGTCGTCCCTTGTCTGCGGATCGGCTAATGAACCTGCTCAACGCGGCCATCATTCCCGTGAGCTCTTGTACCTGTTTCTTATTCTTAGGCGCTGCTAGGTTCCGTAAAGCCGTTATTTGATCGGGATTAGCCTCTATTTCTCGTCGGCTAACCATATGCCCTAAGAATTTCCCTTTGCTAATGCCAAATGCACACTTGCTTGCATTGAGCTTTAGTTTGTGCTCGCCCAACGTTTGGAAGACGTCTTTAATGTCTTGGAGGTGGGATGTGGCCTTTTCACTCTTGACGACCATGTCGTCAATGTATACCTCCATTGTTTTCCCTATATGATCTCGACATACCCTTGTTATCATCCTTTGGTATGTTGCCCCCGCATTGCGTAGACCAAACGGCATTACCGTATAGCAATAATTTCCCAAAGGCGATATAAACGAAGTCTTTTCTTGATCTTCGCGGGCGAGGGGAATTTGATGGTATCCTGAGTACGCGTCAAGGAAGGTCATCCGTTCTGCTCCCGCAGTTGCGTCCACCAGTTGATCAATCCTTGGAAGGGGAAAGTGGTCCCTCGGGCAGGCTTTGTTGAGATTGGTAAAGTCTATACAGACTCTCTCCTTCCCGTTCTTCTTAGGGACGACGACCGGGTTGGACCACCATTTTGGATAGTAAACCTCCCTTATGGCTCCAGCCTCCAATAGCTTTTGTACTTCAGCGATTATAGCTGCTCTGTGCTGTACAGAGACTTTCCTGCTCCTCTGTGCTATTGGCTTGTACTCGGCATTTACACTTAGGTGGTGGCATGCTGTATTGGGGTTTAGGCCCGGCATGTCTTTAGGACTCCAGGCGAATTTATCAATGTTGTTGAGAAGGAATGCTTTCAACTCCTCGGATTCCTGTTTTAGAAGGTTATCTCCGAGGAGGAAGTAGTGCTCCTCGTCCATATCAGGAATATACACCTTCCTAAGTGTCTCTCCTACTTGTTCTTCGACCACCCTTTCGGTTTTGGATATTTGGTTGATCAGCTTCTTTGTGCTAGTGGGTTGTTCCACAATGCTTCGTTGTTTTTGGAGAGTCGCGGTGATGTCCTCGCAGTGTCTTGAATCTTCTTGACATCCTCTGGCTGTCTCGATCTCTCCCGTATCATTTGGGTATTTGACCTTTTGGTGATAGGTCGAGGGTATGGCCTTCATGGCATGTAACCAAGGTCGGCCTAATATTGCGTTGTGACCGGAGTGGTCGTTGACCACTAAGAATTCTACGGGAACCGACACGGACCCGGCTGTGACACTGAGGACGATCTTACCCAACGGTTTAGTCGGTTCGGAGATGAATCCGATCAGTGTGACATCGGTAGGCTGTAGATCTTGCAGCTTGAGTTCCATCTTGTCGAAGAGCTCCCTGTACATGATATCACAAGAGGCTCCTTGGTCGACAAGTACCCTGCTGACCGTGTCTAGGCCGATTTGAACACGGAGGTTAATAGCGTCTCCGTGGGGGTAAATCACCCCTTCTTCGTCAAGATCCGAGAAAGAAATGGGCGGATGTCGTCGTGGTGTGCATTGTCGTTTAGAGGTTGACGCCTGTGATGCTTTGGTTACTTGGCCAAAGTGGGCCAGCTGCCGTTGTCGTGATCGTTCCCCGCCTGGGCCCTTGGGTCATGACATATGAACGACGTTGATCGTTTTGCCTTGCCGATTGTCGGATCCCTCGATGGCCAATTGTTTGCCTTTATTCCCAGTTCCTTTAATGTACTTGGCTAGGTATCCTGCATCGCCCCACTGGTTTATTCTCCATCGCAGGTTACGTCAATGCTCAGTGAGATGGCCGTGATCCTCGTGATATGCGTAGAAGAGCTTGGAATCTCTCTGATTGGGGGGAGAAATGATCGGTTGTGGTCGGGAATACCAACTTTCCCTGCATATATCCTTGAGGATATCTTCAGCAGATAGGTTGAAAGTGTATCGCAGCTCGACCGGTCCGGAAGTGTTTCTGTGTTCCCTCTCTTGGGGCCGACCTTGTTGAAACGGCTTGGGTGGCATCGGGTAGGTGAGCTGGAGCGGTTTATGTTCGTTGGTCGGTGTTGGGTACGCGATCTGGAGCGGTTTGGGCTCTAGTGCTCGTGGTCGCTCTACCCTGCTATGGACCTCGGGATCTTTGCCTTTTCTGGTCGGTTGGAATGCTTCTCCCTGGTTATTCCTAACTCTTTTGCGACCCACCTGTGCCTCGCGGACCGACTCTCTTCTTGGTAGAGTTCGGTTGAGAAAACGCAGTTCGTCGTTTTTATCGGTGAGGTGGGTACAATAGGCTAGCAGGGAATCAGTGGTCGGGAAGTTTTTGCCTATGAACTTCCTTCTCGCCCAATAGCCATTAGGGATGGAGTTGATAAAGTTCTGGATGGCTATATTATTGGCATATCGTGGAATCTGGTTTGCTATGTCGATAAAACGTATGCAGTAATCGTTGAGCCTTTCATTTGGCATCATCGTCATTTTAAGAAGGGTTTCGATGCTAACCTTCTTTTTCCGATGAGCAGCGTATCGGGTGGAGTACGCTCTTAGCAGTTCTGCCCAGTCTCTAATGGAGCCTCGTGGTAAGTTGTGATACCATGACGAAGCCTCTTGTCCCAAGCTGTTTTTGAAAAATTTGTACATCAGTGCATGGTCATCACTCCACAGTTCCATCTTCGTCTTGTAGTGCCTCAGATGGTCGATAGGGCAACTCTTTCCATCATAGAGTCTGAATTCGGGGATGACGAACCCCATAGGATTGCGGTACCGCGTGATCTGTTCGGTACATGGGGTTTCTTGGCATACGTTCCAAGCCTGTTGGAACGCGTCATCCGTGACTTGGTAGGGGGGAGGGTATCCTCCCTGATGTGGTGGTGGGCCATATCCTTCCCCGATCCTGTTTTCGGGATATCTGCCGTCCTTCGTGTTTGTGTGGACACGTTCCATATGAGTGTTCGGATGGACGATAGTTATTGGGACATTGCCCCCTTGGTGGGGCACTCTTGTATCGGGTCGTCGACCCGCTGCCTCCAGGGCGGCCCTGTAGGCAGAATCTTCCACTTCATGGCGTGGGTCTTTGTCGGGTTGGATAACTGGCAATACGATGCCGGCCGCTGTCATGGCCGTCATGCATGCCGCCAGCTGAGCTTGTAGCTGGGCGTAGTTCCTTTCATCGGCTAACGGAACGTGTTGTACCTCCACCGTGGGTGGTGTAATCATCCTCGGAGGATTAGTTGGTAGTCGGGGCAACTGTCCAAGCACATGATCCTCGGGCATGCCAAACTGATAAGCTTCGTCCGTTTGTAAACGAGCACCGGAGTTGACCGAGGCTGTAGGCAAAAGAACTCTTGAACTCGGCCCTGCCTGGGACCCGGGTAAGCGTCTTCGTGCACGCCTTAATACGGGCACGTCTTGTTCTTCCTCCGAGGACGAAGGGTGTTCGTCGACAATCCCTTCAATGAAATGTTGGGGTGGTTCGACCGGTTGTTCTTGGTTGACGTATGAGGTTGTTGGTTGGTTTCCGGATTGGATAGCTTCGTATCTGTCGCGGATGGCGAGCAGATCGTCGAGGTCTTGTTGGCTAATTTGCGTGTTTTGGTTATTGGTTTCTATTATCTCGGGATGGGTTTCCTCTACATTGGTCACCATTGTCGCTCGTCTGGCAGAGTATTGGTATTCGAATTCTAAACTAGTTGGGAACTAGATGATTCCCGGAGACGGCGCCATTTGATAAAACCATAACTTTGGTCGGTCGCGTTAGGCTTTTCAACAATAATATAATAGTAAATCAACTATAAATAATGGACACTTCCTGATCTTTATTATTGCTCGGATTGTTATCCTTATTCGGACTATTACATTTGCTCGGATTAGTATCTCTTTTTACAATTGTGCTCGATTTGACTATTTAATCTCTCTTCTTGGTCTTTTTCCCCTTTTATTCGGTGCTCGGCTTTATCTCTGCTCGGTTTATTTCTTGACGTGATGTGCCTTGATTAGTTTCTTTCTTTTCTCAACTTCTCTCTATATTTTTTGGATAGATTTTCTGGTCCATTTCTAGGAGGGGTAGTTGGCTATTTATAGACAACTATGCCTTCTAGGATGTTGACAAATGTCTTCATCCCAGGGGTTTCTCAGACGTGGGTCCCCGTTTGAGTGGGCTTGGGCTTTTGATAGTAATACCTTATTTCCCATAAAAAGCATTAGATGACCCATTTAAGTGTTGGATACCCATTTATAAAGTGGGTTGATTATTACCCGAATAGAATATTCAGGTCTAATTTTTATGTTCTATCAGTTATAATTTGGGGATCATATAAATGTTGCCAAATTCAAGTAGACATGAACATCATGTTAGTGGATTTCAAGATATTGAATTTATGAAGAAAGTAATTACAATTTGGATTCCAAAGTGCTTTTAGGTTTATAAAGTTGTATCATTAGTTTGGTAACTGACACTTGGCCACTGTGGTCAGTTAGACGAGGTAAAAGTGCTTCATTTAATCCCATGCCCTTGATTTTTGGTCATTTTTATCCCCTATCAATTCCATTGGTTGAATATTTCTGTGCCGTGGAATCTTATCTGTCCACCAAAATATTTTTAGCAAATGCACAAAACATATCGCACTTAAAAATTTATTCTCAAAACATACAAATATACGATTACACATTTTTATAAGTGTTTTATGTTTTGAGAATAAAATTTTGATTTGTACTTTTTAATAATTATATTTGAAAAACATGTATGTTTTAGTAAATTTTCCAATATTATTTTTCAAGCTCGGCACACTTCTAGGAAATATGTTTACACAAAGGAGCTATTTACCCATGACGGGTGGAAATGTATACTGAGTTCTTAAAATTCACCGGGTGATTTAATTAATGTTTAGTAAATTTTTGGCCGCTTTGGCAAAATCTTAAGGGGAGTTAATTAAGATCGTAAGCGGTTTCGTCTAGTTGAAACTTAAATGCAATCAACTAATTCCATTTCTGCTAATGAAAATTGAGCGATGATTATAAATAGATAAATAAAAGCATGTAAACAATCACAAATATAAATAATGAAACGTTAAGAGTGCGGAACAGGAGTGCATGCCAACTATACATGACAACTACGTACAATCATTGGAAATCAATTAGTGCATGACCCCAGTGAAAAATATTTTGACGTAGAGAATCTCTAATAGTGTTGTTATCTCTATTATTAACTAAAATAGTTAGTTAATAATACATTTTTTTTATCTGCATTAGTTGTGTTAAAATATCTGTTATCTTTATAGATGTTAAAAAACTTGTTAAAGTTAACAATGTTTTTAAATGTTTGTAACTGATGACATGACAAACACAAACCACAATTAATATTATTATCTCTTATAAAATATTTCCATAAAAATAGTAACCATTAAAATAAAAGAGAAATGTTTAATTAAAAATTGATAACATTGTTGATGTGAAACTAATGTGCTTATTAAATTTAAGATGCCGTCATTTAACACATTTTTAAACGATAATATGTCAGTAATTAAAATTAAAAAGTTAACAAAAGTATTGTGCATACTTTTAGTACCGAACCTTAATATTTGTCGTGGCTACCTTGTTTAGTGGGATGTGATTTCATAGAGTTCCTATATAATTCAATCTGTATGCTTTATTATGAACAAGACATAAAATTATTTGTGATTTTTGTACACTATTTACTTTAATAATAATATTCAACCCAAGGATTGAAAACTAACTAACCGTAATTAATCAATAGATTTACTCGCACTCAACATGAGGTTCCATCTCTTGTTACACATGTAAGCATACACGTCTACAACTTAATTAACAAAACCCCCAATCTATGAGTTACCATGTATTTAATCTCTCTTGTTACACATGTAAGCATACACGTCTACAACTTAATTAACAAAACCCCCAATCTATGAGTTACCATGTATTTGACCTAGCAATTTAACCAGAGTCGCTTAGAAGTTTCTATTCAATCACTCGTTTACTCACAAATGAGATTATAACTCTGCTTTTACAAATACGTATGAATTGAAATAAAATTTCTACAATACTTCTAATTAACTTGAGCTATATGAATACAATATAATAATTAGAGCCACTCAATTATATGCAAATAGTAATGTATGTGGTACGATAGCGTTTGTCCATGGCTTGATCTCTTCTATTGTTAGTTTATTGTCTTTTGACCTTTGATTACTCTTCAGTAGAGTTTTAGGGTTTGTGAGCTGTAAGGAGGTAAGAGATAGAGGGTAAAACATGTACAATTAGTTGAGAAAGTGATGCTTTTATAGTTTCTATCTCCTTAAAACCGTTGAAATGATTTGATAAAAAAATCTATTGGATAATGTGCGTCTTTTCGGGACAAATAAATTGTATTTTGAATTTTCTGGTAGGCTGACCGGTCAATCCTTATGGGAACCAATTAGTCTGTCTGTTCCTCTTGAAAGTCCATTTTGCATCAGCCACGACCTCTAATGACTAATCCGTCTATCAAGCGCTCTCCAATCTTCATTTTCGGTTATGCTGGTAACTCGCTCACTTGGACGAATTGACTCCGTTTGAACCATATTGGATATGTTATCATATCCTTTATCATTTGAAGACCTGGTATATATATATTTTTTGGAGAAATCGAATACTATATATCATTGAATAAGTAATATCATTAAAACATATATAAACGAAATCAATTAGTAAACCCATGATTAAACATAAAAAAAAAAAAAAACAAGTACATTGAGCACACCAAAAAAATACTCAACAATCCAAAAACAAATCCTCATACTCAAGAAAAAAATAGAAAAAATTCAAAAGAAAATTAAAAAACCACTAAAAAATGAAGAAAACTCAAAGTAAATTAGAGAAAGATTGAAAACACTAAAATGGTCGAACAAAACGAATATTTTATTCAGGCGTTGGTCAGAGTTGAGTTCCCCTAGAACATGTTTCAAGAGGATAAGTAAAATAAAAATAATACAAAGTCACAAATGGGAACAAGAAGACCTACAACTCAAAGAAACTCCTTATTAAATCTATCTTGCAGTTCTAAATACACCCAAAGACATAATATATATAACGACATAAAAAGTCTCAAATATCGAAAAAAAGCACATGAATATTGCCAAGCATGCTAATGGAACATCACCGAGGTCTAATAGTACCGGGATCAACAAAAGGTCCATGAGAATGTTAACACACAAATAAACCTGATCTAAACGGACCTATCGTGACATTGAGTTCAAAGACAACAAGTCAATGCTTAAATAATTCGAACTAACCAAGCCATTAATTAAAGCTTACATGCAATATTGACACAAACCCATTTCATATAAAACATCGTAATGGTATTATAAACTAAATGCACGAATTTGATACACATACAAAACGGTCTTGCTCGGTATAAACAAAGTTTACAAACTTATACCAAGGTTTAAGACACAAAGGACATACTAGATCCCGAGTCAGAAGGGAAGAGGGAGCTCGAACTTATGAACGTATATATGGATACTTGTGACGAACTTTACCAAGTGTACTACAACAGCTATATTTGTAAAAGAAAATTGGTTGGCTTAGGTGTCCGAAACCATTGGTCTGGCCCTAGTGAAACAAAATATAAGTAGACAAGTAGTTTGTGTTGGAAAAACCTTTTGTTTTGTTTTGAATGCAATTAAGTTGTGAAAGTTTCAAAACATTTATATCCCTATATTGATGGCTTTCATGAATTACAAAATTTGCATAAATATGACGGTCTTTCATCATTTTTAGAGGAATTTTCCATGACAAAGAAAATATATGACATATACACACATTCACACACATACACATATGCATACATATAGAGAGAGAGAGTACCGCACCACCAACGATCCGACCGCGGCTCGGTACTGTTTCCATTGAGTCACACGCGATAGACGTTGTATCTTGGAAACGAAGTGTCCTATTTAGCCAGAAGCAGAGGTGGCGGGGCAAATATTGTTTAAGGGAAACTGCTTGCAGTTACCTCGTCTCGGACTTTAGTCTATTTCAGTATCATTTATATTATTTTATGTTAAATCTTTTATTTGATATTTATATATTTGAGGAAACCATTTTTTGTTTATTTGTCCATTTCTTTTATGTAGAAATTATTGTGTTTATTTACAATGTACCCAACAATTTTAAACGATATTTTTTATGTTTCGTACGTTTATACAATAATTTCGGTGCATGCATTTACAGAAAATTATTTTCGTTGCTAACACATTTCTTTGGAAAATCCTTTTTTGGATAAACTTTCGTTTTAAGAAATTGGTGTTTCTGGTTGAATTGTGGAATACGTTTTTCGTGTGTTTACCTTATTTGGGTTTTGTGAATATCCTTTTCCTGGTGTTAATTGTCTCTTATGATCCGTAGTGCATTATTTTAGTAGCATTATTGTTTTACATTTTTTTTATTCTCTGTATATATACATGAATTGATACGTACATATGTAGGGACATACGAGCTGCTTTATTTGTGTAGTTACTTGACTTTGACGAGTTTACAAAGGTATACAAAGATGTAGAAAAACATGTATGATCTGTGATGTGGTTTACACTATAATTTTGTTTATGTACATGCATGATTAAGTATGGTTTGTCACTTTTATATGCTAGCTTGTACCTTACTGGTATGTGTTGGAGTATTATTTTGGTATAAACTTGAGTTTTGTTTGTCTCAAATTCCATTCATGATGTTATCTGTAGACTGTACACCTAATGGATTTTGTGTTTTACAGTAACTAATTTCTTGAGTGAAATGCAACCGTCCCATTTATATGTAAAGTCGTGTGGTTAGTTCTGAGTAATTCCTTACGTATAAGTATTACTGATTGTGTAGTTTAAGTACACGACTTGTATGGACATGCTTCATTTTGTCTGGTGGGTTTTTGATCAACATTTGTTGAAATAAATTTTACGGTTGTGTTATTGTAGTAGAATAAGAGTTATATGTAACTGCTTTATTTTATGATATTCAAAACCATACTAATTGTGTTTATTGGCATGTTTAATGTTGAAACGTTTGACATACTGATTGCTTATATAGTTTATGAGTATACTGACGAATTGGTTTGGACACTAAATAAGGTTTTATATTTAGTTTCAAACACACTGACGTGGCACTAAATAATTTATCATGTAATTTGTTTGTGAAAAGTTACTTTGGGTCATTAGTATATATTATGTGATATGTATCTTGATGTCACTTCATTGGTTGCATAAACTGAGATTTATTGGCAATTAATTTTGAAACCGTTTTGAGTTATTCTATTTGTTACCGATTGTATGGCATTTAAAATGTTATTTTAGTAACGTTTGTCCAGGAGAATCGATTATTTATTTTAGTAGCTGTGCGTTGCTAATTATATGTTCTAGAGTTCTAGAATTCTTATTTATGAGAAATAATTTGGTTAGAGAGTATATTAATTATATTGTTAGTTGATTTATACATGTTTATTGTTTTCATGTTAATAAAGTACTAACAATTTCCAATGAGTATTTGTGTAGATATGTATCTCTACCATGGAATTGGAGGATTAGTGATTATTCGAAACAGTTCTATTAAAAATCATTAAATTGGGGATTACGACAGAAATGGTTTCGAAATAGTTCTTGTAAAACCATTTTCTGATATTCAGAATTTGGGGCTTACGACAGAACTGGTTGAATTATGAGATTGTTCTGTGTAAAATCAGATTTATTTAGTGTTTATGGCTGAATAAATCTTTCAGAATTTGATAAATTTTTTTCGGAAATGAACTAGAATACTCTTGCAAAATCAGTTTCTTGAAACCATGCGTGGTTATAGAAATTTGGTGTTTGCGAATGAGGAGTTTTAGTTTCATTTTTCGAAATTAGATTGTGCGTGTTTATTATTTGAGATAACAAACAGTTTCATGCGGGAAATGTTCGGAACACAGTGGTTGCTGGAACTGACCAGAACATTGTGGATGCCGGTGTAACTCCTATTAATTTTGCATGAGTGCATATTAATGACGGGGGTTCAAATTTGAAACCACCATTATTAAAGACACTAATGTGGTGATATAATGGCTGGTGTCCTTATTAATTATGATTTATTGCAATTTAATTTGAAGGGTTACAAAATTTGTAACGGTAATCATTAATGAGATTAATGACGAGTATTTATAACTTCTTATTAATCATGATTAATCGCAATTTAATTTGAAGAATTATAAAGCATTGTAACGACAGTTATTGTTGACATTTATGGAGAGTTTTATTAGCTACCTATGAATTGCAATGACTAATCGGTTACATATTTGGATGAAATGTTATTTAATAACCAATTTGATTCATCCAAGAGCAAATAATTTGATGATTAACAAATTATAAATGGTCGTTGAGTTTATTTTAATAATAAACAAATATTGGCTAATTTATTATTTGTTGAAATAATATCATATTAATTTGCTAAAAGAACATTTAATAATTTGTTGAAATTAACATCTTATTTATTTGTTGAAAAAACATTTAATAATTTGTTGAAATAACATATTATTAATTTGTTAGTAAAACATATTGTGAATATATTGAGTTTGCTATTATTGAGAATAGTAATTTAGTAATATTATATTATTATTATTGGGGGAGAACCCCAAGAGTCTCACAAATGTGGGGGTAAACCGTCGATCATGTAGATCGAGAATCTAAACGTAACCCAAAGCGTCTACGGGAGAGTGAGAGAATACGTAACGGTTCCGTAGAAATTATTGTGTTTTTTTACAACGTATCCAACAGTTTGTACTATGTTTATGTCTTTCATTGCACTGCCTATGATTGATTACAGAGGTAATAACAAAAAAAAAAAAAACAATTTCTCGTTCATTTGATTATATTACATATATACTTAAAAGACATAACCAAACACGACTGTATAGATGGTCATATATTGTATAAAATGTTGAGATTTTATAACCATGTTCACAGAAGATAATTGAATAAGAGGAATGCGGTGTACTTGTAACAACCTGAAGAAAGAATAACAACTGGGAATAAAGAAATAATATTTTGACAAGGGAAACAAAAGTGGAAAAAGGGAAAGACTAATAAACGCGGTAAAGTAAAATTTGTAACACCAAATTCCCAAAGTGGAAAATTCCACACTCAACCCTAAAGAAAAGACACATGTCAGTCATCTATATTGTTGGCCCACGTGGCACGTGAGGTAAGTGTTTTCTTGTTCAGTTTTTACAATGGTTGACCATTACTATTTGATATTTTTAATGAAACAATATTAGTACTTTTTCTTATAAAACTCTGCTCAATTATAACAACCTAGTACTATCATAAATCGAGAAATAGACATGTATACTTCTTTTATCTTACATGGTTTTCTAAGAATTATTGTTCATGTAAACTTATTTCCACATCTAGCTAGGAAACATGGATGAAGAATTCATTAAAACAACTTGTGTTTATAGTACTAATTACATAAATAAAAAAGAAAAGAAAATAATACTGGAATTGTTGTTTTTTTTTAATAGTGGTGGGGAACCCTTCCATTTTATTAATGATCAAATCTTGGTATTGTTCACAAAAACCATAGCGGTATTAAAATTTAGACAGTTGGATTGTAAAAGCGGTATTTGTTTCCTGGGTTGAGTTGGCTCTTTTCAAATCTAAATACTCTTTCCTTATATAGATCAGAGCTTATGTTCTTTAGTTTCCTGATAAAACACTAAACACCCTAAAAAACAACAATTGCTTTTGTCTCCATCATAAACCTACTCTAACTCCACTGTAAGTTAGGGTTTTTCCCATTTCTCTCTTATCTTCTTTCTTTCTCTAACCTTGTCCTCTTCATTTTTTTAAAACTTCTAGCGTCGATCGCCGACGACTTTTTATATTTTTACCTCTCTCAGTGATGTAATTTTTTTTATATATTTCCTTGTACTTTCCCTTAATTTACTTTCAAAATATTCTTATTTAGTTTTTCAATTGTTTTATATTTTCTCTCTCCCTGGATTTGATATATTGTGCTTTTAAAAAGAATAAGATAGGCATAAACTAGATATATATGTACATAGTGATTTGACAAATATGTTAAACTAGCAGAGCGAAATGTTTGTAAATTGAGATGTTTTTTGTTGGTTTACTGTTGTAAAACAATTTTGTCAAATAGATTATATGCAAATTTTCTCTTGTTCTACATGACAGACTATACTTGTTATCCCTACACTAACAAACGGCTATTTGTTCGTATTGCCCGTATTGAATTTAATTGTGGGTAATTATATATAGTTTTTCCATATTTCATGCATCTATTTAGTCCTCTTTCTTCTTGCTCTTCCTAGCTAGTTTCAATTACAAATAGTAAGGAGAAACACTAAATACCAAGTCTAGACCCCAAGTAATGACATCATGAAAATGATAACTTCATATACCGGCAGTACTTTTGTTAATTAGACGTAATTTTATGTTTAGTTATTTTTGTAAGTTAATGGATGAGTATTTTTTACATGAATTGCAACCCATTTTATTCCGTATCCATAAAAAAAACTTCTTTTCAGGTTGTATCTCTTTTCGATGTGTAACTTAATTCAGTTTTTTCTGAAAATAACTGTAGTGATTAGCCAAGCAGAATGGGAAGGGGGAAGATAGTGATAAGGAGGATTGACAACTCGACCTCGAGGCAAGTGACCTTCTCCAAAAGAAGAAATGGGCTGCTTAAGAAGGCCAAGGAACTAGCTATCTTGTGTGATGCCGAGGTCGGTGTAACCGTCTTTTCCAGCACTGGAAGACTATATGATTATGCCAGCACAAGGTCCGTTAATCCTTTTTCTCTTGGACAAATGTTGTGTTTTTCCATTTCCAAACTAATCCTTTCTTTTTGGAAGGTAAGAATTATACTAAAACAGAAATGGAAAGCAAAACCTTGCTTAGCACAAGCTGCTAGTTAAGGAAAGAAACAAAGCTTCAAATACAACAAAGGTTCATCATGAGCTTAGTAATTCAAATCATTTATACACCAAAATAAATCAAACAACAAACTCATAGTATCAATTTTCAAATTCATAGCAAGGTTAAAGAACTTCAAGTAAATTCTAATAATTCATTCTCCAGAATGAGAGCTTTTGAGAATACTATTGTAGAATTGGGATATTTGGCGGTCAAAAGACTCAAAACATTGCGAAAACAGATTTCCTGATCACGAAGCTTGTTGCTCCCCTTTACAAGTGCTTCTAACTTCCTTCTTAATCATTTTGCTCCTTAATAGATTTATCCTCATTATCAACATCTTCTTCCATACATGGTTTAAAAACCAGATACAAATCCTAATAAGAAAAAAATTCCTCACAAAACAGCTAGATCATCAAGAAAACAATTTGACTTTAAACAAAATTTGCTGAACATAGTATTTGAGTTAACTACAGCATGAATTATTCTATGGAAATTTTTGGGAAATTAGCCATAAATAGAACAAAATAAGCCTCTTTTATGCCAGAATCAAACAAAAAGCCATTGAATAACATCCATAAGTTATTCAAAGATGGTGTTATCAATTCCCCAAGCTTTAGCAATGAAGGAATTCCTACGATTAAAAGGAACTCCTATTAATTTTTAATTATGATTCTAATTATAAAATCAATCTGTAGCAAAATGGTAGCTATCTCACACTTCGCATTTTCATGCTTCCTATTATTTCTTTTCCTCTAATAAATTTAGTAAACAGAGGTAGGAAAATAATATTTCCTACAATAGTAGTAAAATTATTTCCTTTGAAAATTTTACCATCCCACAAAATTCTTTCTTTCCAAAATTTACAAATCCCATAAAACCCAACCTCGTAAAGTAAGGTGTGAAAGACTAGTGGAAACTGTGAATTTGAAAAACAAATGATTTAAATCCTCCACATGAGGTGGCATAAATAATAGCACGTACTAACATTAGGATACCAATTACTCACAATGTCATGATCACATTTAAACTAGGGACGGATTAGGGTCGGGACCCGATCCGTGAATCTCAATATATGTCCCGACCCAATTATTTTTTGGAGGGAAAAAAAAAAATCCCGACCCGACAAAAGTCGGGACCTGATTTTTCGGGTTCACATAGGGTCGGGATAGGTTTATTGCGAGTTCCCGACATATTTTTTTATTTACCGACAAGATCATTTTTATTAAAAATTTCCATTCGAGAAGTAATAAATTTTTTTAATGGTGTCTAAACATGCTACTAACTAACAAGAAGCATAATCATATTTTTGATAACAACACGACTAAAAAATTGCAAAAAGAGATTACTATTTATAGTAAAAATAGAATGGTGAAACTAACAAATAATTTAGTGAAATGATAAAATAACTAAAATTGAATAGATTTTTCTATTAGATTATTTTAGTGTTTAATTTTATTCACACAAGCAACAAGTATAATATTAAATGAGATACATTATCAATATAACTTTTATAGTCGGTACATATTCATTATCTATCTTTTTTAACATTTGTTAAAATAACAAAGTTGTTTTTAAATTTAAGTATATTTTTAATTTTACCAGTCTCTTGTATTCAAAACCACATCTTATAAATTATGATAGTTACGTAACATACATGATCCTTATGGACAAATTAATCTAGTAAATAATAAATATTGATTATTATTTATTAAATTCATCTATTGAAATAACAATTTTAGTATATTGTCAATTGCATAATCTTTTTTTAAAAAGTTTATATATTATCATTGTAAAACTAAAGTTACCAAAGAGAACATTTAATATAACTATTGGCATCTTTAATTTATTTAACTTATAAATAAAGTTCCAACATAATATTATTGTGGTATTTAAAAAAATCATTTTTTTTTTTTTTTGAAAATCGGATCGGGTCGGGTCGGGACTCCCGTCGGGATTCATCCCTACACCCGATCCCTATCCCGAAAGTAATCGGGTCGGGACAAATCTCGACTTTTTCGGGACGGGACAAGTTCGGGTTGGGAAAAATCGGATCGGGTGTTGGGTGTCGGGACGGGTCGGGATTTATGGATTTTTTCCCCACCCCTAGTTTAAACCACACAAGCTTGTGTCAAAAACCAAGGTTTTCTTTTTTCTCAAGTGGTTCTACATAGCACTAATATTGAACCCTTCATTATTGAGAGTTCAAGCTAATCTATCCCCACTATTGCAGATAGTAGGATGATTTGAGCTTTTAATTTTCATAATATCAAGGCTATTAGTAATAGGGCCAAACCCATCCATCATTGCAAAAAAAAGTATTATGAGCTAGATGGATCTTCTCTGCCAAATATTCCTTATGATGATTGGTGTACATCAATAAGCGTATATGTACATCAGGAGGAAACTTAAATAACAAAGAGAATGGTACAGATGCGGCTTTGGGTTGCGCAAGCTGCTATCTAATGCTATCTAAAGTCGATCATTCTAGCCATGATTAGTTCAAACGTTTGAAAACAAACCATTACAACTTGAAACTATGGGTCCCCAACATAAAATAACATAGAAATAAATCTGTCCACTTAAGATCAAGTTAGAAGCTCTAAAAAAAACTGTAAGTATCACTCTCAATTTCAGCTGACCATGTCTTTCCGAAAACCATGCCAAAATCTACTCGTTTCAACAACACAATTGAATTCTGAGTAAAATTCGAGAGATAAGGCTTCAAAGATAGCTTCTAGGATCAATTCTAGCTACACAAACCAGGTTGAATGAACTTTTTTAGGCACCGGAACAGCTACCCAATCCATCTTCGTAAACAAAAAAGTTACAAAATCTATGAAATAAAATTAACCAAAGCAAGACACCTAACACCAGAAGAAAACATCAAAGCACAAAGCTCGGCCATTATTTGAAAATATAGTTTACCAATATTCCATAGTATAGAAATGAGTTAATTTTATTTGTCCCCATAATTTGGGAAAATTACAATCTAGTTTACTGTGTATTTGTGTCTGTGTTTACATAAATTAATATCCGATTTAGTGTACCGAGGTTACATAATCTTGATTTATTGTACTAAGTTTATCAAATAACTTGAGTAGTGTATTGAGGTTTCAAATTCTTGATTTTTTTGAGTGAGGTTAGGGACCCCTACGCGTATATAAACATAAAAAAGTATCACCGACATAATAGATGATGATGTAAGTCAAAGCTCTCATGAAAATAACCGAGGACATGAAATCTAAGGAAACGAAATGAAATTTAAGCAACTTAAAAAAGTGTACCCAGTTTACTAATTAAACTTGATTCAATATACCGAGTTTACCAATTAAATTTGATTTAATGTACCAATTAAACTTGACGATACTACATAAAATAAAATTTATTTGCTAAACTCAGTACACTAAATTAAGAATTTGAAACCTTGGTACCCTAAATCAAGAATTTTTGTATGTTGAATGTGCTAAATCATTTTTTTGGAACACGTGTGCATAAAATCGAAATATTTTATAAACTCTGTGTGTACACAAATGAAATTAACCCCAACAGTATGATACTTTCTTTGGCCTAGTCAGTGGTTTGTTATGTGAAGTCCGTTTCCGGTTTTATTCAAGAATAATTCTTACAAAAAAAATAATCCACTTTCCGGTTGCAATGAAAGAGCTTCTATTGTCCATAGGCATATTTTTCAAATTAGAGTCTTTCGTTTTTATAGTATTAAATATAATGGATGAAGTATTAATATTTTTTTTTTCGAAGTTAAGAATAATCGTATATTGATATGGAGAAAAAGGATTCATAGCCGAGCAAACCAAAACTAACTTGTCACCGATTACAAAGTAAGAAAAAATCCATGTCCTATTCGAAGGCTAATTAGCAAAACTATAAGCTAAATATAAAATTATCTATACTTAAAAATTTACATGAACGGTTAACCACACTCATGGGTGGCTCTGACTAAAGTCTAAGTAAGGCTAGGACTCGGGCAATTATTCATGTTTTTTTTTTTACCGGTAACACTGATCTATTTTATTAATATATTTTAAACAGTATAAGAATAATGTGATATGAACCGTTTACTACCCTGTACTTTATCAAAAATCTAATTTTCTTCCTTCTACTCTAATTTGTTCATTTTAAGGCTCCGTACAATATCAATCCATTCAATTTTATACATTATCCGTCAATTTTTTCACAAAATGGACGACACGTGCCTACACGTGCCTAACTTTTACTGGTTTTATGAGTTATGTTTATGTTTGGTAAGAATTGGGATGAACCGAAAATAGAAAAATGTATTATTTTGTCTCTTATATTTATTTTATTTTATTTTTATTTTTTATTTTTTTATTGGACCTATGTTACAAATGACCAAAATACTTTTGTCGTTAAAAGAGCTTAATAGAATTTAGTCACGTGCCGTCCATTTTGTGAAGTAATTGACGTATGATGTACAAAACTGAATTAATTGATATTGTACATGATGCTAAAATGAACAAATTAGAGTAAATGAGAGAAAATTAATTTTTTGGTAAAGTACAGGTTAATAAACGGTTCATAACCCTAAGAATAATTAAATAACTACTTTTTAGTATTGTGTTACATTAGGCTAATGGTTATGTAGTTTTGATTTTGGTTATGAGTTCAATACTCTTTAACTATAATTTTATTTTATTATTACTTTGATTTGTATTTTATGGACAATCAAAATTATTTGATATTTGGACATTATTTGCCGAGCCGGCACTGATCACACTTAATAATATGTAAGGCCTTCTAATAATTGCTCCATCATTTGACGGAGAACAAGTCAAGACAGTAAACTGATAGTAGCTAGGCTCACATCTTAATCCCCATCCCAACTCAACCAAAAGGTCAATCGACTCTTGCCATATCAAATCGAACCACAACTATTCTGTCGCCTATAAATGATAAGCCAAACTCCTAATACTAACCTTTTCTATGTGAGAGTAAAAAATATAACACCATAGAACTAGTGGCAACACCTAAGAACTCAAACAAATTGTAAGATGCACCATAACATATTGTTAGTCACACTCAACAATAGAAAAGACCCTCAAAGTACTGATTCGTCATATGAGTGAGAACATGTCTTCATCCATCAATTCGGTCTTTTTTTTTTTGGAAGTTAAGAGTAACCGTATATTGATAAGGCTGAGCAAACCAGCACCAACTACTCATCGATTACAATCCGACAACAAGAAAAAAAAAAGCATGTCGCAGTAGTATTTAAAAGCTAAATATCCTCAATAAAACATCCATAATAAAAAGTTAAGCTCAGGTTATGAGAGTAAAGACGTTTAACCGATAGCAATTGGCACGCATTTTAACCCCTCCCCAACCCAACCAATAGTCCAATCGACTGTTGTTATACCAATTGAACCCCAATGTCATCATCTCATATTAATGATAAGCCAAACTCCTAACAGCAATCTTAACTTGACGGGAGTTAAAAAAAAAAAAAAAACATAAAGATACAAACAAATCATCAAATAAACCATAACCATACTTGTGCAATCTACAAATGAAAACTTCAAAACACGAAGGTACATCAAAAATATAAGTCGCAACATACAAATAAGCAAATATAGTCAAGTTTCTATATAGAGCTAAAAGAGTATCATACCTTGGAGTAGCAATACCAATATATTGAAATCTCGATTCATATTGCCATTCCCTTGTTCAAGGATAGCAAAACTCGCGGTCTCATCAAAAACCCAAATGATCAAATCATCGTGAACTTGAATTGAACTCAAAATTTTAAGAGAAACTACGAGGCTTGACCAAATTAGAGACCTAAAAAAAGTAACCAATTAAATTAATGTATCAATTTTAGGATTGCCTGAAGAGTGGGCTCGATCAAAACCAGTAAAAAGATGAAAAGACATGAGAAGAGAATTAAGGAAAATGATGAGAAATAAGAAGGGAGAGAGAGAGAGAGGAGGGAGGGGGGGGGGGGGGGGAGGGGGGGGGGGAGGGGTTGGAATCACGCCGGGCGAGGCAAAGGGAGGTCAACCCCACCCGAAGTGATTTAGGGTTTGGCGGTAGAGAAAATATAGAGGATTTTTACTCCTATCAACACATGTTTTACCATCGCTAACCTCATTTTCCCCCCAATTTCCAAATAGAATAGACAACAACTAAACAAATGATTTCCCCCCTCCTTAAAGAAAAATAATAATTTTTAAACATATGAATGTCTTTCTTGATCCAATCATCTCATCTATTACTCAAGGCAGAGGAACCACTTTTATTAATAAGGATCATCAGAGATTCTATTAGAGAAATGGAATTTTAAAAAATAAACGATCCATGTCCTTTTCAAAGCTATTGCAAAGACAACACTTCGTTTCCAAATTTTGATACCGATTATTCATTTATCTAGAGAGGAATTAAAGTCATACACAAATTGTCAAATAATGACACTACGTTTAGAAAAAAGTAGCTTTTTAAACCACACGATATAAGAGCATATGTCTACTATTGATAAATATCGTAATTTTTCATAGTGTTAAACTAGCCCCAAAGAGATGCATACTTTGGGGATTTCTTTTAGGCACCAGTGAATATATTTATAAAACTATATAACTTTATCCAATAGTTAGCTTGAATTCCAAACCCTAGCCTTGATAATTTACGCTTTCTATTTGTTTTAACTTTTAAGCATGACTAGTTGAGATATAAAGATAATTATTAAATTACTCCCCCAAAAGATGAATAAACAGTTGAAAAGAGCTTCAAGTTTAAATTACTACTGAACCATTTGCTACAAAGGCTAGGGCTTTGGCCTGTACAAATTTGTCTGAGGCTTTTTGTCCAGGACTTT
Organism: Primula veris; assembly: GCA_963682055.1. NCBI lineage: Eukaryota > Viridiplantae > Streptophyta > Magnoliopsida > Ericales > Primulaceae > Primula > Primula veris. The sequence goes on along the minus strand of OY821743.1, from coordinate 20,412,770 downwards.
ATATATGTGATACTAGTAAATACATGCACACCTGCCTAGTGATTGAGTGGTTTTGTTTGTTTTAAAAATTAAATAGTTAATTCTTAGCAGTTTTTTCGAAATTTCACGTATGAGTGCTTAATTATTAAAAGTTTTGGTTTTTTTTCCTAAAAAAGTGGAGCACTTTGGCAGCCTCAAAAGTAAATATTTTTTGTATGGATTGACTTATTATAATAGAATAGATTAAGATTTATGGACCTTGCAAAATAGATCTTGGAAAGATTTATAATAGAATAGATTAGGATTTATGGACCTTGCAAAATACATCTTGGAAAGATTTGTTATAACAGAAAGTTTATTATAACAGCATACACGGTTGTCAATCCGTGTTGGTGAGTTTATTACCAGTGTTAAATTAACAAGCAATTATTAACAGCAATAAATTAGATAGTATGGAAAAAAGAAACTTATGAATAGAGCACAAGAGAGAGAGACTCGTGCATGAATGAACAAAGGCATTGGAAAATATTAGCAATGGTTGAGGAAACTAAAAGAGAAGATGAAAAGAAGAGAAAACGTGAGAGAGAAAAAGAAAATAATTCATAAATAAAATAAAATTATGTATTAAGAGAGGGTGTGCCAAAAATTTGTAAAATGCAACATATTTGTAGTGTTAATTTCAGAAAAAAAATCATAATTTAAAACTTTAAAAATGCTTATCCAGATGAGCCTTATCCTGATGAGCAAATTGTTTATCCAGATCAGTAGCGGTGATTTGCTAATTTGGCGTTTCCTTCTTACCTTTTTGGTCTTCACTTATGTTGATCGAATATAAACTTATTTAGTCAAATTTTGTGGTTATTGAAGTCCTTCAATCTTTCATCTTGGCCATATCATTTAATATCTTCACAATATTTACCAGAAAGACCAAAATGACACAAAAATAAGTTATCAGAGACAAAACGGTAAAATACACGAATTAATTATAGAAATACATGAATATGCACTTTAAGATGGTAAAACCATACTAAATGCTACTTAAATATAACAAGATTCGGGTCGAATCATAACATAAAAAAATATGGATTATATATATATATTCAAAACAACAAAGGCATATGAGGAAAACAAAGGTGCTTCTTATCTGGTCTCTGTGTATTAATCAGCATACTTGTTTGAGTTACTGTTTCAAGAACCATTGAATTATCGGTGTGTAAAAGGGTTGAAAGTAAATCGCACATAATACTAAGTTGGAATTAATTTGATGTTTTCAATGAATCGAGTGGTCAAGGATGGATATGCATCCCATACTGTACGTACCAACCCGACTCTCAGTGTTCAACATGCTTGGAAAATGTGTATTACGTTAAATATGAAACCCACTTTCCTTATTACCAAATAGATTGACATAAGTTAATTTTGTGCTCTTAGCACTAATCAATCCCTGAACTGAAATTATGTTTTCTTGTGAAAGCTGAAACGTATGACTCGTGGGAGAACTATTTGTTCTACTTGTTTGTATCTTTTGGTGCATCAGGTTTGAGGGTCAGGAGGCTACTAATCCTCGGGGATATTCTATCAAAAATCTGTTTTGAGACATTCATTGTTTATATTTTATCCTGATTTTTATGAACCAAGTCTGCCTAAGAGTTGTTGGTGAAAACAAAAGTAATTCTCCTACAAGGAAAGTATATAGTTCTTATTAATGAGATCCTCTCCAACCTTTCAAAATCTCCCTTTGTACTCACCTATAACAAAGTTAGGCATCACACAATCACAAAATTGAAATACCTGCATCGTTTTAGAACGATTATTATGGGCTCTAGAAGAAAGTAAACTGAAGGCATTATAAGCCAGTGAATGCACTTCACAGTAGAGGTGTTTACTTACACACTTGAAAGATGTAAAGTTTATGGTTGGAGTGTTTATAAACTGTCACGGTCCATCCCTAAATCAAAAAGGAGATTACAATATAGTTGCTTTCCTTTTTTCACTATGACATGAGAGAAAACAGAAAAGATCCTGAATAAAATTTAATTATTTGATCGTTAATCATCTTCTATCAAAACAGTAATTCTAAAGAGATAAAGTGCCAGTCTAGTCATTGGTGTGGTTTTCACTTTTAACCTCTTTAGTTGAGTGAAAGTGACATCCTTCTGGTAATCGACACATGTTCCTGATAATAGGAGAGAGAGCAATATCAACATTGTCTAGGCAGATAGAGGAGATAGACTCTTCGTATCTAGGTAATAGTGAAATTCCTATCCGCTGTTCAAATTGCTGTTATGCAGTTAGGTTCCAAGTATAGTTGAAACCAGAGTTGAAACCTAAGTATAATGATGGACAGAACAGTAAAGTTAAATGTACTTGAATTAAATCACACGCACATTTAACAACGGAGTTCACCCAACTGGGCTACATCTCCGGGACACTCACCCAGATTATGATATTATAAAAGCTTACAATATAGGATTTAAGTATTAATGAAAAACTTTCATACTCCCTTTAGGTTTTTCTGCCTATCTCTATATTACTCATAGCTTATAACTATCACTCAAAATATCAATGGCATCCCACCATTGTATTTTTCATTTAAAAGCTCACGGTGTATTCTCTCAAAAATGAGTCATTTATAATTTAGAACACACTTTTTACAAGCAAAATTATCAACTATTTATAAGAGTAAAAACAATCTTCTTTCTTCAACATCTTGTTGATTGTATTTGACTCTTTTGATTGACTTCAATCTTTCCATATTGCACGAGATACTTCAGCATTGGATTGACCTCAATCTTCATAAGTTAATATCTCTTAATAACTAGTTTGGAAATATAAGTTAGTATTTTCCTAAAACAAGGAACATATAAGATAGTATCTTTTAGAGATAAAATCTTTCTGAATATATTTTGAAACTTTAACTCCATATATTATTCAATCTAAAATAGATCATATTGATTTTGATAGGAAATATAGATTGAATTAAGTGGTAAACACTTGCATGAAAATAGAGATCTAGTTTGACTAATTAACAGAAACATATTTTTATAATCTTCTTATATCATTTAGGCAACATCTTTTCTTATCATTTTAATATTCTCAATATACACAAACTAAATCTTTAAGAACATATGAGAATATATCCTGCATAATTTAAAACAAATAAACGTCATTAAAGATTAGTAATGCAGAATTACAGAACTGGACAGAATACTGCATAACAGCAGGTTGGAACTATATAGAACATATATAGAACATATATAGAACCCAAAGTGGGTTTTATTACAATTCCAAGCGATGTGGGATAATTAAAAAATATGGCCAAAACTCATTTAGCTCCACAACTCAACAATCTCCCACTTGGAGTCAAATGTCAAGTGTTTCAAGAGAATTCTGATTATCCCCGACCACCGAACTCACTGTGCTCCACCGAGCAGAATGCTCCCATCGGTATCCTTGTATAATAATTATTACTCTTCAAAGTTGCTCATTTTTCATATAGCGGCGACCCTGAGACTCAAGCTCGGAGTTCTACTGAGTTTGCACACAGCCTCAGTTTGTCGATTGTAACAGTCTTCATTAGCATATCGGCGGGATTCTTAGCGCCCTCAATCTTTTCTAGCGTGAAGATTGCATCTTCTAGAACGTCCCGGATAAAATTGTAATGAATCTGTATGTGCTTGGTGCGTGAATGGAATACAGGATTTTTAGCTAGCTGAACTGCACTTTGACTATCACAGTGCAGAACTCCCTTGTCGGTTTTCTGACCGAGCTCCTTTAAGAAACCTTGCAACCAAATCATCTTTTTGCTTGCTTCCGTCACCGCGACGTACTCAGCCTCTCTGGTCGACAATGCAATAATCTTTTGTAACTTAGATGTCCAACTTACAGCAGTACCACCGTAGGTACAGACACATCCCGTTGTGCTCTTTTGGCTGTCCAGATCACCGGCCATGTCAGCATCCACATAGCCGTGCATGCCTTCCGAGATCTTTCGGAAACATAATGCCAAATTCACTGTACCCAAGAGATATCTCATTATCCACTTCACAGCTTTCCAATGGTGCTTTTCTGGGTTACTCATGTAACGACTGACAACTCCCACTGCATGGGCAATGTCCGGTCTTGTACACACCATAGCGTACATCAAGCTACCAATTGCTGAAGCGAATGGTATGTTTGACATACGATCTTTTCCTTCCTCGTCTGAGGGTGATTGTTTCTTTGACAAGCTAAAGTGTGCGGCTAGCGGTGAGCCTACAGCCTTGACATCACTCATGCTAAACCGTGCCAACACTTTCTTCACATATTCGGCTTGTGACAGAAACAAAGACCAATCCCTTTCTCGGGAAATCCTCATACCGATGATCTGATTTGCGGCTCCCAAATCTTTCATCTCAAACTATTTCGCCAACTGTTGCTTCACCTTGTTAATCTCCACAAGGCTCGACCCGACAAGCAACATGTCATCTACGTACAAAAGTAGTATGACGTACGAAGAGTTCTCGAATCTCTTCACGAAACAGCAGTGATCACTATCACTTCTTTCGAACCCGGTATCCACCATGAAACTGTCAAACTTCTTATACCACTGTCGTGGTGCTTGTTTTAGCCCGTGCAAGCTCTTCCTCAGTTTGCAGACCAGTTTCTCTTTTTCCTTTTCGGTAAACCCTTCAGGTTGGAGCATGTAAATTTCTTCTTCATGATCTCCATGGAGAAAGGCAGTTTTCACATCTAACTGCTCAAGATGAAGATTCACATTTACAACAATGCTCAACAATAGCCGAATAGTCGTCAATTTTACGACTGGTGAAAAGATCTCGGTGTAGTCAATTCCTGCATTTTGCTGGAACCCTTTGACTACTAATCGTGCCTTATACCGTTTCGAGTCATCTTGTTCCTCCTTTAGTCGGAACACCCATTTGTTGCTCAGTGCCCTTTTTCCCTTGGGCAGTTCGGCTAACTGCCAAGTCACATTATTCTCAAGTGACTTCATCGTGAGCTCCAACTTGCTCGAGTCTTTCTGCTCCAGAGCTTCTTCTCTACTTTTGGGCTCGCCTGCATCATTGAGTAATATGTAATGCAGGGAAGGAAAGTATCGTGCAGGAGGTCTCCTCTCGCGATGACCTCGGCCCAATTCAGGTCGAGGAGTTTGGGGCAGCTCCTTGTCCTTTTCAGTATGTGTTGGTAGATTGTCGAGCACCACTGGCTCATCTTCAGTGCCATTTTCCAACTCCAACCTTGGAAACACATTCATCTCGACTATACCACTTTCCTCGGACGGGAGCGGGTGTTCTTCCACCACCACATTTTGTCGATCTTTGTACAAAATGCTTTCGTTGAAGATGACATCCTTACTGAAAATGATCTTCTTTGTTTGACCATCCCAAAAGCGATATCCAAACTCAGCTCCACCGTACCCCACAAAGTAACACACTTTGGATTTCGAGTCAAGCTTGGTACGATCATTTATATCGACAATGGATATATGACAGACAACCGAACACTCGGAAGTGTTCATAAGAGATAGGCTTTCCTATCCAATCTTCTTTGGGAATTCTCCTTTCTAATGTCACTGAGAGTCCGCGGTTAATGAGGTAAACCACCGTGCTTACTGCATGTGCCCACAAGGCTTTGGCCAACCCACTTTGCAGTCTCATACTCCTAGCACGCTCATTGATTGTTCGGTTCATTCTTTCGGCCACGCCATTCTGCTGTGGCGTTCTTCGGATGGTCTTCTTCATTCGAATGCCTCTCTGTACACAGAACCCTACGAACTTCACATCAATGTACTCTCCGCCGTTATCGGACCTCAAACATTTGAGTTTATTCCCGGTCTCTAGTTCGACCATGACCTTCCATTCTTGAAATTTCTTAAACACCTCAGACTTGTGTTTCAAGAAATAGACCAATACGTCTGAGATGCTCCCAGTGAGGTTACTGGAGATGGTCCCCATACGTCTGAGTAGACCAGTGCTAGCTTCTCCTCCTTGGGAGCTTTTCCACCTTTCCGGAATCTCACTTTCTTCTGCTTCCCGAAGATGCAACCTTCGCACATGTCGAGGTTGACTGACTTCAAGCCCGGTAGCTTCCCGTCTTTTGCTAACACTCTCATCCCCTTCTCACTTATGTGACCCAACCGTCGATGCCACAGTTCTGAGCACTTTTGCGACACAGCTGCCGCAATTGTATGCTCCTCATCAGTCGTCATGTACAATGTACCGACCTTACTCACTCGGGCTATCACCATAGCTCCTCGTGAAACTTTCCAAGCTCCATAGCTGAACGAAATGGAGTGTCTTTCGGCATCGAGTTGACCTACTGAGAACAGATTCTTGGTCAACCTCGGAACATGCCTTACTTTCGTCAGCTTCCATACCGACCCGTTTAGAATGCGAATCTTCACATTGCCCATTCCAACAACATCCAACGCTTCTCCGTTTTCTAGATACACTTTACCGAAATTACTCGCAGTGTAATTTTCGAATAAATCCTTCTGAGGGGTTGTGTGAAATGATGCCCCAGAGTCTAGAATCTACGATTCTATATTTCTCTGTTCGGCAAGTAATAAACAGTCATCCGAATCCTCGTCGGTCGCAACATTAGCCACGTGATCACGGTCGGTACCCTTCTTCGGCTGTTTGCACTCATGACTGAAGTGCCCCATACCCTGTCAGTTATAGCATCGAAGATTGTGAACGTCCTCTAACGTCCCATACCCTGGCCTTACCCCGGTCTCTTGAACCCACGTTCAAGACTGCTCCATCATTTGAGCATTCACCCATGTCTAATCTCCTGAGTTCCTCAGCGAGTATTTGATCTCGGATGCCGTTGTAAGTCAGTTTCTCCTTTCAAATTGAGTTGCTAACAGCAGCTCGCATGAATTCCCAACTGTTCAGTAAAAATGCTAGCAGTATAAGGGCTCTCACTTCGTCTTCAAAAGTTATCTCCACCGCATCCAACTGATTTACGGTGTCGATGAACTTGTTCACGTGATTTGCGACATGTGTGTCCTCAGCCATGCGTAGGTTGAACAACTTACGCATGAGATGTAACTTTTTGTTCGCGGATGGTTTCTCATACATGTCGGTGAGGACTTTCATCATCCCCATCGTCGTCGTCTCTCTTGCGACGTTATGTGCTACACTCTTAGATAGTGTTAGGCGGATCACTCCCAACACTTGTCGGTCTAAGAGTTTCCACGCCTCCTCGGTGGTCGTGGTCGGCCTTTCCTCAAGGAGAAGTGGCTGATGCATCTTCCTCCCGTAAAGATAGTCCTCTATTTGCATTCTTCAGAATGCAAATTTCTTCCCGTCGAACTTCTCGATCCCATGTGCTGTTCTGTCTTCTTTCGCCATCGATCTTCTGAGCTCTGATACCACTTGTAGGGTCGATCAGACGAACAATGAGAAACACAGAAAGTTATAACCGAGCACACACTCTTTGATAACGGAGTTCATCCAAATCGGCTACGTCTCCGGGCCGCTACACATGACGTTTAATATTATTATACAGATAATTACAATCGTAATCTAACTCAATCATAAGTTATGATTCTCTCACAAATAGAACTCTATCTTTTCAATATTTTCTCTTTAATATGTGATTGTGTAAAATTGGTGTGATTAAATATACAAGATAGTATGACATATATAGAACCCAAAGTGGGTTTTATTACCCAAAGTGTGTTTTATTACAATTTCAAGCGATGTGTGATAATTAGAAAATATGACCAAAACTTATTTGGCTCTACAACTTAACATTACAGCCTCAAGAAGCAATTTTCTCAATAACCCTTGATTATGATTTCTCGTTAAGAGTTGTGATTTTTACTTCTTCTTTTTTTAATTAAAGAAGGTTGTCCCATCATGTGATGACTCAGATAAATAGAAATTAGAGGATGCTTTTATATAAATGTACAAGATATTTATTTTCCCAAAATTATTCTGAATCCTCCTACGGACATATTATCCAAATTGGTCCTAGTAATTAGAACTTTCAATTCGGCCACCATGTTATACTATTTGAATAGTAAATAACATGGGAAGCATGTTCCTTTTAAGAAATTTTACGATGCGACTGCCTATCATGAGTTTATGCACATTCTGTGATTGTATCATGTGATGCAAAGCTGTTGTTTTCAATATTCATTTTGAACTATTAAGTTAATCCGGAAAAGTATTACGTACTGCCTATCATGAGTTTATGCACATTCTGTGATTGTATCATGTGATGCAAAGCTGTTGTTTTCAATATTCATTTTGAACTATTAAGTTAATCCGGAAAAGTATTACGTACCTGCGGGGAGAGAGAGAATGATTTGCGAGTGTGATGCACTATAAGGTATAGGCATAAGTATATTGTAAGGATAAGTTGACTGAGTTTAAGGTCTATCAGACCAACTACTGAGAATAGGCCTGTAAGTTTAAGGTAGTTTAAGTGTGAGGATAAGTTTACTGGACATGGTAGTACAGTGCATATGGTTTTGGAATCTGGTAATAGGCCATTTTTCAATTGAAAAAAGAAATGATATAAGATGACATACAGTTAAGGTGAAAAAACTGACCAGCGTATAATATTTGGTCTTGAATTGTGACAGTTGACAAGTGTCTCAAATCTGAGGTTCAGTAAGGTCTCACGCAACGAGACAGGAAAATAAGGACATTTTAAGATTCACCTTAATTTTAGTTAACGTAAAGTGATAGTGTCCATTGATATTTATGTATGGGTACATTCCCTAGGGGTGTATGTCAACCACGGGACTGGAATGTGTAGCATGTAACTTTGTTTAAATTACGTAAAACCATACCGAATAGAAAATATATCCACTGTACTACCATGAACAGTAACAAACTTTAACAAGAATTTGCTGTTTACTTCAACTAATAATGACAACACAAATGACCATCTACAACATTACATTTACAAAAGAAGCAATATAAGATCGCAGTATCTTTGGAACATGCTGCGGCTGACAGGCTCCACTTGCTTTAAAAGATTATAAATTGGATCCTATCTCTGCACTGTAAATCTTAGTTGCCATTTAAACCATCATATCTATTTATACCTTTTCACATCTTTGGGGTTCTAAGGATAATTACCAACAAGGAGGAGAAAAAATATGATTCAGTAAATATGTATATCCTAATAACCGCAGATAAGGGGAACTAGCCGCATTACTATTATTTTTCCCGTTAATACTATGAGGTGTGCCAATAAATCTACTTTTTACATTTATTCATCCTGCAACAGAGCAAACAGGATAACATTTTCTTTTGCAGCAGAAAAAATAATCTGACTAATTTTGCATCCTTTTAGCAGCATGAAGTCGGTAATTGAGCGATACAACGATGCAAAAGAAGAACATCATCAACCAGTTAACCCGAATTCAGACGTCAAGGTAATGCCTGTGAAACATCCAACTAATATGCATTATTTACTATCAAACCATTAGCAATTTCCAAACAAATCTAAAAACTTCCAACGTGAATAAAGCGCTTACAAAAAATGAATGAACTATACACATGTTGTCTGCAGTCTTTTACTGTTTCTCCATTTCCTGTCAAGATTGTGTTTAGCAGTACTGTCTGGAATCTAGTAGGCTAACCTAGCAGATAAGAATCTACCTTATATGTTCAAGTAGCCGTTTCACCATAACAAACTATTTCAGGGATGTAAATTTCGATAACTGGATTACTTATTTCCCAGTGCCTGAACGTAACAAAGCTAAGACAGTGTTCACCTTAGTTCCAAACCTCGCAACCAAGCTAAGACAATGTTGACCTTAGTTCCAAACCTCTTAATACCGTTTGAATTAATTTTATCGGATTCCATGAATGACGCCCCAAACCAACTTTGTACAATGAATCTAAACTGGAAGTATTAAAAAAACATCAAAAACCACTCAGAGAACGATAATCGAATATCCAATCATGTTACTTTTAGACAAATAACATTTGACTAAAAGTGAAGGCAAACTTCAATAAATTATTGCTTTATTAAATCTAAGTTGCTCCAATTTTACCAATATGTGGGGTTACATCCATCAGATTTACTTTAGGTAATGTCATATCGCATGCAGGCTTCTAAAAAAGATATTATGCATGCTCTTTAGTGTCTACTCTAATTCAATTAATTAGAAAACCGATTTTCCTATGCTCATGAATGCCATGTGCATGGTCTCCATACGTAGCTAAAGATCAAGACGTAGGAGTGGAAAGATCTAATTACCTTCTGTTGAATGAAACTACAGCCAGTGTAGTCTCTCATGAACTATGAATAATTGAATCTCAGTTCAAGTGAAGTTTCCTACGAGAATGGTGACAATAAAACATACCAGATGATTATGGAAGCCTTCACCGCTATTAGAGTGCTACAATAAACAATACAACTCATAACCAGCACATAATCGTGACTATCATCATCGAAATTAAATTTCTTACTACTCACCTCACAGTGGTGTGACGTGACAATGATGTTGACCGAGTTTGATTGTCAATCCAATTTGGTCATTCTAATATAATGGACTTAATTGCTCCACATAATCTCCTTGGTCAAGGTCAAATCACATGTTCATGGAAAATCGAATGAAGAGACCAAAGGAGAATTACGGGCTTTGTCTCAGTGGTGCATAATAAAAAACATATGAGCATACGGCGGGAATTGCTTATTCCAGGTCTGAACCATTTTAACTCAAACTAGATCCTTCTATCAAGAAATCCTTCATATTCATTTTACTGACTGTGGAAGAGTCTTTCAGGAAGAAGGAGGAAGCTCTGAAGCTTAGTCTCGCAAAGAAAGAAATGGCTTTGCAACCTTGCTTGAAGCTTACCAACAAGAATCAACTAAGCATAACTTCCCAATAGAGAAGGATCAGTTGAGCAAATGGAAAATAGAGCAACAGGAAGAAATCAAGCAACGAAAGCCAATCAAGCAAAAATCCATTAAAAGAAAGTTCGTTTTGAAATTTGACAGATCACTAGGAGTTATCTTAAAGGTGCAGCACAAATGTATTCATTCGAAGAAACTTCATTTTAAATTATCACCAGGAGAGGTATAACAGAAATAAATCCATCAAAAGAAACTTCGTATGAAATATCACGAGGAGAAAACTGAAAGGTGCAGCAGAATAATCCATTAAAAGAAAGTTCGTTTTGAATTTGACAGATCACCAGGAGCTAGAATATGGAAAGCTGCAGAAGAAACAAATCCATTAAAAGAAAGTTCGTTTTGTATTTGACGTCACCAGGACGACTTCAAGTTAATAGAAGTATAGAACAGGAAGACCTCTTTTTAATAGGTATGCCTCGTTTCATAGCCATCTAAATAGGAATATCCTCCATGATACTCTTAGAGGCATTTTATTTTATCAATCATGCTTGTTCAGGGTTACATAACAGTAAGTGGCAAGAAACTTAGTTTCAGGACTATAAGGATACTCATAATGACCGAGTAAGGAAAGGATAAGGGATGCTGGATGATGATGTATGGGGTCTAGAGAAGAGGAAAATCATGATGAACATTTCTAGGAGATGGATTTTATTAAAAAAATGGTAGATTAAGGTAAGGAATCAGCAAGAAAGATTCAAGGCAACTCATAGTTTATGGTGAATGGAATAACAATTTTAAGGCCTCATAACCTGATGGGGACGTTGTTATCACTATGAACTTGTTTAGAAAGAACACATCAGTTGAAGATGGATTGTGATAAAGCATACTACCAAAGAATAGCAAATATAAGGGTTTTCATGACCTAATAGCCCGTTGGTTCATCATTATCAACTCTATAATCATGGAGACACTAGTTCAATCCAGATAGAATCGCAAAATAGTGGAAAGGCTGCTCAATCCTGGGATTCATATAAGAAATCCTAATAGTGGTTTATTTGTTTCAAGCTCAGATATTTTAAGTCAAGCTAAGAAGGTTTCACCCGAAGTGGAAGGAGATTAATTGACAGGAGAGGGAAGAGAGCGAGAGACATGAAAACCAACTTTAAATTAGCTAAAGTTAAAAAGAGAAGTATATGGAAGAATTACCATTGCATTTTTCAACATGCTAATACCATATTACTCTTATTAAAAGCATGTTGGTCAATTATGGCTTACTCTATAAGTTCCTTAGTAGTATTACGCTATAAGGGGAATCTTGAGCTACTTACCCCATGTATGTGCCGTTGGAATGCACACATTACATAATGGAGTGGTCCCGTAAAGTACGAGAAATACCTGGAGATTGATTCGAGCGTTTCTAGAAAAAAACATCAATCCTTTATCTAGTAACAGCTTAACCTGATAAACTTGACTAGAATAATTACCCTACTCCGTCTTGATTGAAAGATGCCCTCAAACGGATAAAACCATGTAGATCATATATGAAACCCTTTCCCCCACAATAGGAAGAACCATATAAAGAGAGTTTAAGTACTAGTTTCTTTAATGTTTTGGTTATGAGATTCCAAAATAAGTAACTGAATTGAAAATAATACTTTCGAGAATCAAAAGCCCCGCCCAACAAAGAATTTGACTCCAAGTGACTTGCTAATAAGACTTGCCTTTCTAATATCGAAAGCTCTACCTTATACAACAAATAACTCATAGCTACGACTACTAAAACTTTTTAGAACTTGTTACTATCCAGTACAATGCTACTCTTAGTAATTGCTTTTTAATCTTGCACAAGTATCTTGCTAAACACATGCACTCAATTTTAAGGCGTAAACCCTGATAGAGGCTTTGAGCCCATACTTCAATCATTGGATCATCAAATAGAATTAAACAACACATAAAATGCATATTGAAATTGGACCAGAATAACCTCCGACCATTCGTATTTCGATTAGAAATCTTCAAATCAACACGTAAAATGCATATTGAAATTGGACCAGAATAACCTCGGACCATCAAATTTCAATTTTAGAATGCATGCTTTCAATTTTTTAAGGCAAAAAAAACACAAAAGAGCTTAGGGATCTGGCTGAACTTTAAGAAAATGGAAGAAGAGTACAAGTTTTATATAATTAATCAATTGAAAATTGATTCAATTTTTTCTCTAACGAGTTGCATATAGAGATAAATCTAGTTTACTTTAAGAAACCCAGTGTAATACCTGCCACTTGTTGGAAAAGGAAAATTATAATTTTGCCATGTTATGTGAACATTAGACTTGTATCTTTCAATTCCGTATCATTATGTTGATTGATATCTACTTTTACTTTACAGTTCTGGCAAGGGGAGGCAGCAATGCTAAGACAACAACTTCAGAACCTGCAAGAAAATCATAGGTAATTATTAATTTACTATCCCTCTATCTGCATTAGCTATCACGTCAATGAAAGTCATAAATGTAAAAAAAATATTTTTCTAGAAATTTGATAACTAGGGTAAAATGGTGCATTTCCACAATAAACATAAACATTAGGATCCTAAAAACAAATATAATTAAGTCTTTACTTTCAAGACTAGCTAGAGTAAATTTGATAGTTTTCTTGTAATACATATTCCAATTTATAAAGAGATCCCACAATTTCAAAGTCCAATTGTTATAAAACGAGAACACACGCAAAGTCTTATAACAATTGAAATGAACAAAATACAGAAACTACAAACAGTGAAACTACTATGCTATAAAATTTCCATACATTTCCTTAACTTTAGATCATTTTGTTTTTAAAATTTCGTGAAAGGTACGTTGTCAGCACTAAAACCTGAAGCAAGACCTAGAAGATAATAGATTACATGAAAAGGAAAAACAACAATTGAACTAGGCAGTTGAAAATCCCTCCTCACTAGAAATTGTGTTAGTTTTTTAAAGTAATTAGAACATGAGCAATTATCTAATGCCTGCCCGTGAAAGTTTGCCCAATTTTTCAAGGTAGCAGGAGAAGATATGTTTGTATCTTCTTGAAGCAGAATCATTGTACTAGCATGTGTCAAGTGCTAAATTACATCAGCAACAAACGAGACAAATGTAAACGGCTAAACTTATTTCTTTAGACTGGACACAAAATTCCATATGGACAGAATTCATGTTGCTAACTGAATACAGATAATATAGTTCGGGTAATAATGCAACTCCTTCGTACAAAAGGAGTGAAAACTGTTTTTAACAATTTGTAAAGATTCCATCAAGTCCTTTAGCCATTCTAAACTCGAGGCACCATTTCCTTGTCAATTAACTGATTATGATAGGTTTACAGACAGATGAGATGCTTTGGATTGAAGGTTACTATGTGCTTAACGGGACTGATTCTATTTCTCTGTTTGTTTTGGGGTAAAACGGGTGCAAACAAATATTTACGGGTAAAATTGAAATTGCGGTTGTTTGGTTGTATGTAAAGTAAAAAATTTAGGAAAACCGCCATATCATGGAAAAGTGGTGCAAACAAATTACCCACAAAAAACAACGGAAATAGTTTACAGGGAATGTTAATTTGTCACAATTTAAATAGAAAGTTATAAAATTTATGAACTTTCATTTTTAGTTAGCGTCATATATGTAGATAATACCAATTATATCATATTATACTTCAATTTTCTCTATGTGCATATAATTTTCATTTGTCCTTTTTGACTTTTCTTTTAACTTTTTGATGCTGTTTTTTTTATTATACTATCTTATTTGTTACATACTATTAATTTTTTTTAACACTTTATTGTCGTTCCTATAATTATTTTCTAGAACATGTTTTTCAAATCAATAGTAACAAAAAACCAATTTAAAAGCATATGAACGGATAGGTTTATAAAAAGAATTTGTTTTCCATACTATTTGTTTGTTGCAATCATTATTTGTAATTTTTTTATGTTCTAGATTTATATTCTCTCTCTCCTTTTTTTTAATCTTTTCTGAAAGTCGATTTTGTCCTATAAGTTTATTGTAGAAGGATGAAGGAAATAGAGGGGTTCCAAATAAAATGAAAAATTTCCAAAAATTTCCATGGAAAAAGTATGTATGCTCCAAACATCCGAAAATAGATCGTAAACAAAAGAATTCATTTCAAAACATTACCACGTAAAAGTTTTCCCCTTGTAAATATTTTACTAGCAAACAAACAGAGCAATAATTTCATAACTTTGCCTCATTATGCGAGTTTACCGGAAATTACAGAGGTGCAAGGAAATCGCAAGGCAAAACTAGATTTTAAGGAAAGTAATAGAACAAGATGCTAATTTGTAGTTACTTATTAGGCAGTTAAGTATTACACAAGAAGACCACACTTGATCATATGATAAATCTAAATTTCAAACAAGACTAGTGCCATTACAGAGATTATACAATCACCTGAAAATATGTTACTTGTAGTACATCAATAGAGTCCCATAGCAAAAATATGACAGCCAGCTTAATGCTTAATAATATCCCATACTTGATGTGCTACAGATGTATTACTAAAAAAATTAGGCAATTTCAGGTCATCTTATTTTGGCATTTCGTATTATAAAATCTAATTCGAGAATTGCAGGCAATTTATGGGAGAAGAACTCTCGGGTTTGAGTGTGAAAGAACTAGAAAATTTGGAGAACCAGCTGGAAATGAGCCTTAGAGGGGTTCGCACGAAAAAGGTTGATAAATTAAAACTGCATGTACCTATATATATATTGTAGTCCAAGACAAATGACCCTTGACATACTATGCATATAGGAACAAAGTTTGATGGACGAAATTCAAGAGCTAAACCAAAAGGTAAAATTTCAACATTTGGGGTGTTATTTTAATTCTTCATCAACAATCTCGCATCAACTGGTGATCTGTATGTGCTTGTTACAGGGTAACCTCCTCCACCAAGAGAATGTTGAACTATATAAAAAGATAAACCTGATTCGTGAAGAAAACATGGAACTCTGTAAAAAGGTACATTTACAATGAAATGAGAATGCTTCACAGATCATACAAATCCATTTCATAAAATTATTAAACCATGTCCAAATGCATGTAGGTTATTGTAAACCTCAACTATTCTTTATATTTTTTGCAATTCCAGGTATATGGGACAAAGGAGCCAAATGGAGCAAACAGAAATGGCTTAACATTAAATAATCTGAGTCTGGTAGATGACTCAAATGCACCTGTGCAACTTGAGCTTTGCCAGCCCCAGCAACAAAACTATGAAGCACAACCAGCAACGGGGACACATTTGGGGTAATAACTAAAGCAAATAAATGATGCTGTTAAAACTTATATAGCCTTTGATATGACATTGATCCCTATCTTGCACCAAATCTGCAGATTACAGCTGAACTAGAGAAAAAAGACTATTTCAGTGCTGATCAATATAATGGTTTCTTCTTGAGCGAAAGGCCTTATGTTATCCAACATAACGCCTCTTTTAGTGAAATATAGTGTATGTACCAGATATCATTTATCTAAAAGACCTGTGATTCTTGATTTCCTATTAATATGCCAGTACCGGAATGTGTGAGATGACAAAAAAAAGTATATATTTGATTAAAGCATGAAATATACGGTAGCTTTTACCTTTTTCAGTACCTTCAGCTTATTCAAGAAAATAGATCAAATGAGAGTTTGTGCACTTGTACATATCAAATAAATCTGTAAGGATGTTATTGTTGATTGAACATAGCATCCTCATCAGTAAGAAAAAACTACAAAAATACCAAATTATAAGAAATTTAATGGGATCTAGCTGCAAAAAGGAAACAGTACATGCCCACGAAGAAAGAAAGGCTAGTGTATATCTTATAAGGTGTTTCCAGATCGAAATTCTTGTTCACGATTATCTTTGATTCTTTCTCTTCTTATAAGATTCGTGGCAAAAGAATAGAAGAACATTTACGAAAGCTATAGTTTAACATATCAAGGTTGTACAAGAGCAGTAGACCTGGGAGGAATAAGATGGTGATGATAAGGAGGTTGTCAAAGTGCAAGAGATATATAGATAACGACAATAGTATATGCAATCACTACATACTACATACTACTATTTAATATTTATATATTGATCAAAAAGTGAGCAAAACTATCATAAATCAATGATAAGCTAACAGTTATAGTATTCTTTTCTAATACTAACTACACAGAATACAAAAAATACTTATATACTGAGAAAGAAACTTAGACATGTTTATGACAAGCATCGGGAACTTCGATAAGTAAATATCGGCAAGTTTTATTTTATGTTTTTCTAAACAGAGAAGGTCTTAAGGAATGGAAGAATCCACAGCCAGAACAGTCAGATATTAGCTGTAAATATTATTCCACTCTGAGCAGGAAACTCTCGAAAGCAAAATTAATCGATGGGATTAAAACATCTTGGCTAGCAAACGCAACATAAGCATCACGAAACCAATAAAAATATATTTCTGTCACTTAAAACCAAGCATAAATCCATATCACAATTATTAATATCAATGTTTTAAATAGCGTTATCGTTAGCGTAACGTTGTTTTTTTAATAGTACGTTAAAAGCGCAAATAGCGTTGCAACATAGCGCTTTACGGTGTATTTTTTTTACCTAGAAATATAACAATATAACGTTAGATAGTCATAGGATTTATGTTAATTATTATTTTTTACCTAGAAATATAACAATATAACGTTAGACAGTCATAGGATTTATGTTAATTATGTTAACACACTTCAAAAGTTAAAAACAACACAATAGCGCGTTCTATTGATATTTTTGTATCATAAACGAAAATAATAATTCTATTGATCATTTATTACGTTCTCAAAGGGACCAAAATATGCATAAATATCTTAGCAAATATTTCGGTCTAAACCAAAAATCGTTAGCGAATAATGAAATTATGAAATAATATAAAAAATTATTAATTGATTCATCATTATATATATTAATTAAAGAAACAAACTGAGATTATATTTTATCGACACATTACTAGTAACTTTGATTTAAAAAAATAACACAACTTTTGAATACATCATGGGAGGGAGGATAGTATCATAACTAGACTAGGGATGGGCAGAAAAACCGAAAAACCAGACCGAACCGGAATTGAACCGATCGGTTCGGTTTTAAATTTACAATGTAGTGAACCGAACCGGAACCGGTACCATAATTCGGTTCGGTTTTGGTTCTCTGAAAATAAACCGAAAACCGAACCGAAACCGGAAGTTAAAATCGATCTTATATGAGTATGTATACACTAGATAATTACTTTAGTTATATTGTATAATATTACTATAGTGTATACACTGTGCAAACTCGAATGTTACTACTTATATAAATATGATTTTGAAAAATGTTATAAAGTTTTTATCCTGTTTAAATGGACAAAAAAAATAAAAGTATCAAACATAAACTGAAACCATTGAATCGAATCAGAGCTTTGAACCGAAACACAAGTCTGAACAGAACCGGAACCGTTAATCGGACCGAACGGTTTCGGTCCAGTTCGGTTTTTATTTCCAAAATATGAAAACCGAACCGAAATCGAACCGACTAAAATTTTGGTTTTGTTTCGGTTTACCCCAAAACCGAACCGAACTGTGCCCACCACTAATCAGTAATCACAACCATCCGGACTAAACATTAAGTTGTGAAAACTTTACAACATATAGTAATTCATTTCAAATAGCGGTTTTTTACGCTACCGGTCCTTAATTACATGTTTTTTTTAAATACTCGCTATTTACGCTACCATTTTGATATTTCATGATTTTTACGCTTTTGGTCCCAATAACGCGAATTTAGCGTTTTTCCATCCAAATAGCGGTTTATCGTTGCATTTTTTTTAACCAAAAACTGCTATTTTGCGAAACGTACAACGTAGCGCGTTTTTTAACACATTGATCGGTGTTTTAAAAAGCACAAAGTTGATCAAAGCGTTTTCATGAGAGATAAGCAAAAAACGTTAATAGCGTTGCTTTGAAGCGTAAATCGTAAACTTTTTATAGTAGAAAAATATACATGTTAGAAATATCTAAAAAAATATACATGTTAGAAATATATAAAAAAAATATACATGTTTAATATATTTTTGAAAACATCATAATTGAAATATTTCATAAATAGCAAAAAACAAACGAATTTTAAGTCTTCTAGTTCTTAAATTTTTCTGATGTTATAGTTCGTCAAAATGAGTGATTTAGTATCACTAAATCAGGTGGTAGAATTTGTTTAGAATTAAGTTTTTCATAAAATTGTTAACCCTAAATCAGCGTCGTTTTCGTAGTTTTTTGGACAAATAAAAAAGAAAAAAAAAACTACAAGTCTTCAAAAAGCGGTTTTTAACGTAAAAAAGCGCAAAAAAACGTGATAAAAGCGCTTTACCCGTAAAAAAACGAAAAAATGTAGGCATTTTCATTTCGCAAAACGTTTTATCACGCTTTTAGCGTTTTAAAGCAGGATTTTTAAATCAATGATAATAGCAAGTAGCTGCGTGTTGAATAAATTTGTTCTAAGCAGCTGAACGAAACTTAAGAGAGAAAAAAACAGGCAGGCAAACTGCCTCTTTTTTATATAAGGTAGACTCTATCAATGTTTCTTTGAATTGTCATACTGTCAAGTTATTACACAGAGACGGAGAGTAAGTAAACCATTATGCATAAGGTCATCTAACTAAGCATAATTGATATAATTAGAAAATTTATTATAAACAATATAAAGAGATGGCCATTTGTAGCTGCTACCACATATTATCAAAAAGGAAATGTGAGTAAATTCAAAAAGTGTATAGATAAGACTATTTGATGACAATAAAACTCCAAATAGCAGGCCATATATAACTATTGTTCTATCATCCACAATGTTACTGCAAAGGCTTACTTAAATCTAGCTTAGAGGCATAAAATTTTAGTTTCATGAAAACCCTCCATACAGGTGATCTTGTGTTTACTAATTAAATTCTTGACAACATTATTTGTTTTTACCTTAATGAAACCCCTAATGTTAGAACATCCTAATTAACATTCATCATCAAACAAGGTACTTATTAGGACCCTCAACATTCTCGGAGACACCAAGCTATTCCAGTTTTTTCGTTTTAATTTTCTTGTTCAATTTTTTTCTCTCCAAGTCTCTTTTATTAATCGAATTCTTGAATAAAGTCTGTTCTTGCAAACTCAAGAGAAAACAAACAGGATAAGTGACTTTTTCAGTATCATCATCTTGAGGATCGAGAGTGGTGTCTACATTGTTAGCTTCTCCACTTCACTTGTCAACACAAGTATCCCCTCAAAAATTCACACCACTGTTAGAGTATATAATACTTTATTGACTAGATAATGATCGAGCATGTATTTTATAAAAATTTAGCCATCTTTATCATTACGAAGCCTTTTAATGGTAAGTTATACGTGGTTTAACATGGTATCAGAGCAGGCCTGACGATGTTGGGTTCAGCTCCACCCGTTTAACATGTCCGCTCGTAGGAATTTTGAAATGTTGGGCCATGAGCGAGTGGCAGTGTTAGAAAATATAATCTCACACCGACTAGATAATGATCGAGCCTGTGATTTATAAAGAGATACACATCCATACCATTACGAGACCTTTTAATAGTAAGATATATGTGGTTTAACAAAAGAACACCGAAAGTCTTATTGTAATGTTGATACAGTGTATCTGTGTTTACATTCTATCGGTTTTGTTTATTCATTTAATTTTGATGTAACTATTATTTTATTATAGGCAAGGTAGGTTCGAACTACATGTCAAATTAGGATATCCAACAGAGAAACAACGCTACCAGATATTGGATATGTTGATATGGAAACTACGAGACAATTATATGCTAGAGGATGATGTGGATATTAGTGAACTTGATTAGTTACCTTGCATTATTCTTGAATTTTTGTTACGTGAAAATATGTAACTCTGATCGAACATTGGTTTCCGGATGCAAGTTTTTTTTTATAATAAATAATGTGAGACCTTGAATTTGTGCAGCAATGCTGACCAAGAATTGTGTTTCGTCCTCCATACATGAGCTCGTATCTAGGGCTCATTTATTTGCTTTTCAGAGAAATGAGTTTAGTCATGTAGACCTTAAAATTAGAATGGAGGATTTTGTTACGGCTGCAGATGCAGCTGTAAGGTAACTCTTTGTTTGTTACATAGATTAAAGTTAAATTAGTCTCGATATTTGCTAATGAATTATTTGACAAAATAACTTCTTGTATTATTTTCGAAATACATTGTATTATTAGACTGTTCTTGCCTTTTTAATTGTATCCCTCTTTTACTTCTATGCAAATTGATTTTCCTATTATACGGTCTTGCAAATTTACATAAGAATTGAAGAAGTTAAGATGATGAATTGAGATCTGCCAGAGGCTAAGATAAGATTGGATGGGCGGAGAGACAGAAACTCGTTTGGGTCGTAATCACGGGGGAGCTAGCTAATTAAGATGGCAAGTCTTTAACTAAATATACCATAAAAGACTAATTAGCTGAATGTCCTCTCCAATTTTTTTTAGTTTGCAGATTTTATTGAAATCTATTTTTAAGTTGCTTTAATGCACTCATGAAATCTCAAACATTCTTGAGGTGATGTTAGTGTTTAAGGTTTAAATAGAATTCTATTCTATATATAAATGGAACATAAGTTACTCAATTTTGTTCTTTCAAAGGAATTCTGGTTAAATTTATTCATCGGTCCATGATAATTGATAAGCATTACCGGGTCCTTAAGAGTAGAAAAAAGAGGCAAATACAGTAAAAACACACTATAAATTAATATTGCTCATATCATGATTTTTTATTAATTTAAAATATTATTAATTAATCGATAAATTAATAATTTATTATTTTAAATATATTTTTACCGATTCAATAAATATACTCTTTGATACTCAATCCGTTACTATTTAATTATCCATTACGAAACTACGTGTAATTTTGATTGACTTATAACTTATATCAAAATTATCGAAATGATCTAATCATAAAATTTAACATTTGAACTATATGATCAACTTTTAAAAAATTTTATTCCGACAATTTTGATACAAGTTCTTGACCAGTCAAAATTGCACGTAATTTCGTAATGGACAATTAAATAGGAACAGAGAGAGTAGCATAAAACTCATTAAGTATATTACTAAGAATACTCGTTAATAAAGTCAAAGACACTAATTATGTTACTAATATATATATAAATTTTGTTTCATATTAAATTCTGTAGCAAAGTAATAATATACATTATATACATTAAACTAAATAAATTTAAGGGAGAATCATTAATTAATACACAAAAACATACTTAATTTTTAAAAACTTACATTCTCAACTCTTATTTAATATTTAGTGCATATCAACATATATAGCATCAATGAGTATCAAAATTAATAATAAAAAATAAAAATAAGTAGCATCATGTAGCGTATATACATAAGTTTAAAATAGATTTTAAACAATAGTTTTTATAATTAAGTCTCGAATTAGGTAGTAAGCTATCCTTTTCCCTGAATAAATTTTAATAAGAAGCAAACGAGTACAGAGTCATATTTCACTAAATCATCGGGAAAACATACATTTACTACACCAAACTATAGTGCTGTTAACGATTTGGGTATCTACCTTTTAAATTTTCCAATTTAGGTGTCACACTATAATAATTTTTTAATTTAGGTACCACCGTCTAAATAAATAACGGAATCATGTCACGTGACATTTGACAAACATTAATTTGAGAGACTAATTTGATAATTTTGCACAAAAATATGTCATCCTAGAAAAAAATTTCCCCCAATTTCACATATAAAAAAATTTAGCATATAATCCAAATTTATGTTATGTGTGAAATTGTGGGAAAAATTTTTATACGATAACATATTTTTGTGCAAAATTATCAAATTAACCTCTCAAATTAATGTTTGTCAAATGTCGCGTGACATGATTTCGTGATTTATTTATACGGTGGTACCTAAATTAGAAAATTATTATAGTGTGGTACCGAAATTGGAAAATTTGAAAAGTGGGTATCCAAATCGTTAAAAACAGATAGTTTGGTGTATTAAACTTATAAAACCTCCTAAATCATCCTAGTAATGTTTGTTATTTTGAACAATTATTAATGTATGATTTTGTTGCTACCAAATATTCATATAAGAATCTTTCGAAAATTTATTATCTTATTAATTTATCGAAATTAGTGATTTTTTACACTGATCCAAATTGGAGAAAAATATTATTTTAAGAGTTTATTAATTTACCGAGTATTAATTTATAGAGGTTGTACTATACACTAAAACTATAAATCCTGGTGTACATATTATTTATATACTTTAACTTGCAAACTGCAATCATTCGGAGTCCCGTAAAATTTCTTCGACAATTCCCTCCAAAAAAAACCCGACCGAAGGTAACCAAACCTTTTACAAACCCATTAACAACCGAAACACACCCATCTGAATCCGAAAGTTACATTTTTGAACGAGTGGTTGGTCATATTTATCCGTCTACTTAAAGTTAGATTTTAACCAAACTAGCTAAAAAGTTAGATTTTAAGTTTATTTGCCTACAGGTAAATTGGTTATCAGTTAAGATAGCATGCATGTTTAGTAACCATGTTTTTAGGCTAATTTGGAGCAAGTTTAATCCCGTATTTTGCCAATTGTGGCTTAGTTATTAGTTGTAGTCTCGGATCAGAAGGTTTATTTTGTATTTTGGTAACTACTATATATATTTTGTAATCTGGGTAACTTCCCATTTGTTTATTAATGAAAGTTTGTGCTTTGATTAAAATAAATAAAATTATCTGTCTACTTAACATCACCTAATAAACTTCATCGGTCATTCTTCAAACAACACGGATTTTTTCTACATTTTAATCATTGCACGCATGCAAACATCGTCCAATAAACATGCTCTTAAGATTACAAAATGGGAAACTCAAGAAAACGTAAAAGAAAAGGAAATAAAAGTGGCATAAAGTACACTCTCTTAGAAACATCATGGGTAATGTCTATATAGAATTTAGATCAATGTTTTAAAAATCCCGCTATATTGCGCGAAATAGCGTTTTTTAAGAAAAAACGTATCGAAAAACCGCTTTTTGGATGAAAAAGGGCTAAATTCGTGCTATTGGGACTAAAAGCGCAAAAAAACATGAAATTATTGGACCGATAGCGTAAATAGCGAGTTTTAAAAAAAAATAAAAGATTGGACCGGTAGGGTTATTATTAGACTGGTCCGGTAAATAACATGTCACAATTCATCCATATAGTTAATAACATGTCACATATTCGTCCATATAGTAAATAACATGTCACAAATTCTCTCATATAGTAATTAATATATCAAAAAAAATACATTTATCTCCAAATAATTAAAAAAAACATCAGATTCTTTTAACCAAACATATCGGAAGCAGAGTGCCTGACTCTGAGTCAGGGTGACTCAGAGTCAGAAATTGCTTTTAAAACGCTCAATTTTATTTTAATTGTCTTTGATTTTTAAAGTCAAAATTATGTAAAACTTACAAATATGAAAATAAACAACAAGCAACACTTTGTATCTATATATTATTATATTTACATATACATATTTATATGTATACTACATATATAATATTCAAAATTTTCAAATAATAGTTATAACTTGATTTCATTGAATTGGAAAAAAAAAAAAAAAAAAACTCATATAATTTTGATTTTTAAAAATTAAAGGCAATTAAATTATAAAATTGGCTATTTTTTAGCGCAATTTCTGACTCTGAGTCACCCTGACTCAGAGTCAAGCACCCTGCTTCCAAACATATCTCTCCCTTTCTTACACAAAAACCATCACTAATTCAAAGTTTTTTTCAATCCCCCATGTATGCAAGATTTATACGGCTCACATGATTAATTATATACTCCCTCTGTTTTCATTTAATTGTCCATTACGAAACTACGTGCAATTTTAACCGGTTTATAACTTATATCGAAATTGTCGAAATGATTTTTTTTAAAATCTATTCATAAAATTTAACATTTGAACTAAATGATCAACTTTTAAAAAATTTCATTCCGATAATTTTGATACAAGTTATTGACCGATCAGAATTGCACGTAGTTTCGTAGTAATAATTAAATAGGAACGGAGAAAGTACAAAATTGGGGTAGCAAACAAAAATATGTTATATTGGATAATTTCGAACTATAAATATGACTCGTCTTACTATTAGTTTCCACTTGAATACTTATATTGGATAATATAATTGCGAGATTATAATTTTGTTGTTTTGCTTTATGTATTTGCTTAATTAAGCTGGTGTTGTTTTTAACTTTTAATTTTGTTAACATAATTAGTATTAATTGTATGACTATAGTTATATATTATTATATATTTAGGCAAAAAAAATTACACCGCAAAACGCTACGTAACTATGCTATTTGCGCTTTTAGCGTTTTTTTCAAAAAAAATAATATGTTAACGATAAAGCTATTTAAAACAGTGATTCAGATAGAGACATAGATAATGTAATATTAACTATTTAATATTTAAATTGGAAAATGGGTTTTGAAGTACTCACACAAAGAACCCAAACCCACCAAGGGTTTTGCACAATTCATAGCCAGAAAACAAAAAACCATTTATTTAGTCAGAATTAGTGCTAGGGGTTTTTCCAATTTAAATTCAATGAATCTCTTAACTAGTAGTACTGATAATTTAAGTAATAAAGAGGGTTTTGAAAAGCCAAGGCCGATTAGGGTTTATGCTGTTTCTAAGGTTGACGGACGTTAACAAAATCTGAAAAAAAACGCCATTTGTGTCACCTAATATTGAGAGTTTTGAGGAATTGGAAAGTAAGAAAAAATATTTGTTTCATCCTCATTTCAGTAATTAATAGGGGGCTGGTTTCCGGACTTTTCTTTTGTGCCGTTCACGGTTGAACGACACATTGTACCGTTAAATAGAGTATCGTTGGATCATTTACTTTACATTTAGATCGTTGGATTTAAGGATAGAATAGTAATTTAAATGTTATTTTTTTTAATAGGGTTTTAGATCGTACGGTTCAGATTTAATATAAATTGATCAAACGGTCCATAAATTAACGGTAGAATGTGCAGTCAAACACATTGACTGCACCACATGGGGACCCGGGGGTTTCCCACCAATTTTCTTTTTAAAAAAAGAAAGTAACAAAGATCTCTGCCGGTTAGTTAGGAAGGGTGAACTAGAGGAAGGATTTAAACACCTCGAAAACATGGTTTATCGTGGGGATATTCCCGATATTAAACCTTGTATTATTTTGATTCATGGGTTTTTTCGGCTAGGAAAAGCGAAAAAGGCCACTAGGGTTCTGGAAATCCTTGAGGAGTCGGGAGCGGTCCCCGATGTTATTACTTAGTGGGTATCGTAAATCGGGGGAGATACTAAATGCTTTGATGGTGTTGGATCGTATGAGTGTAGCTGCGGATGCTGTTACATATAAAACAATATTGCCTAGTTTGTGTGATGGTAAATTGAAATAAGCGATGCAAGGTGCACAATCGAATGTTGAGGAGAGAGTGTTATCCAGATGTTATGACGTATACGATTCTGATTGAAGCTACTTGTAAGGAACTGTGAAGCTTTTGGATGAGATGAGGAACAAACGGTGTAAACCGGATGTTGTTACTTATAATGTTTTGATAAATGGGATTTGCAAAGAAGGGAGAATGAACGAAGCGATTAAATTTATGAACAACGTGTCTTCTAATATAAAACTGTTATCCCAATGTTATCACGCATAACATATTTTGTGTAACATGTGTAGTACCGGAAGGTGGATGGATACCGTAAAACTCTTGGCCGAGATGCTTCGGAAAGGATATTCTCGTAGTAACAACTTTCAATATTTTGATTAATTTTTATGTCGAAAGGGGTTATTGGGTCGAGCTATTGATATATTGGAGAATAGGCCTATTTATGGGTGTACTCCTACTTCTTTGAGTTACAACCCTTTGCTTCATGGGTTTTGCAAGGAAAAAAAGATTGATGGAGCCATTGAGTATTTGGAGATTATGGTATCTAGGGTGTGTTATCCCAATATAGTTACGTAAAACACTCTGCTTACAGCTTACGACTTTATGCAGAGATGGAAAGGTTGATTTGGCTGTTGATATTCTAAATCAGTTGAGTACTAAAGAGTGCTCTCCTGTTTTGATTACATATAATACGGTGATTGATCGAGCTTTTTAAGTAAAATGAGAGAAAAGAATCTTCAACCGGATATAATTACATATTTGTCCTTCTTGGGTGGGCTAAGTAGAAAAGGGAAAGTTGACGAAGGGCTTATGGTTTTTCATGACCTTGAGAGGTTAGGTGCAAGGCTCGAGAAACAGATCATGCTATTGATTTTCTGGCTTATATGGTGTCCAAGGGTAGTAAGCCTACAGAAGCTACTTATACAATAATTGTCGAGGGAATAGCTTATGAAGGTTATGCAAAGGAGGCCTTGGAGTTGCTGAATGAATTGCGCTATGGAGGAGATGTCAAGAGAAGTTCAGCCGAAAAGGTGGCAGTAAGGATGTAATTTCGTGTGTATGTGATCATTTCCATGCAAAACAATTTATCTTAACGGATTAGCTGGTCAGTTTTGTTAGTGAATTTAGAAAAAAAATATAATTTTTTATTTATTTCAATATTTTTCTCTTGAATCTCAAGCTATCAGTTCTTGTTCAGGAGAATCAGGGCCTGAAGATCACTTTTCTGTCTCCATATTGTAATGCTTCATATGCTATTTGACTCTCGATAAAGGTACTTAATGAGATTCTGCTGTATCCAATTTCTTTTCCTGTCATTGTATTACGACACTATTAAAAGAAATGCTAGTTTACGTAGTTAATAACTTAATTTTTAAGTATTTGAACCTTGCAGGCCTGGGAGACTTGCCTTATCTATAAGTCATAGGATGGTCGTGAGTTGGTCACGAGCATTTTATTAAACGTTTTGATTTGACTATAAGGCCAAAAAGGGTTGTTCTGCAGATAAACCGATTCTGAGCCTATCAAAGGCTCAATTTGAAATTATTTCGGTTGTTCTATCAATTTTCTAGTTTTGGTGGATCCCGGGCCCTTTTCATATTAATTTTGTTTCAATGAAATTGATTCATTATTTTTTTTCTTCGCCTGTTCATTTGACCATAACTGTCATGAATGTTTCCAAGGTAAAGAAAGAAATGAAACTTCTCAGAGGATCATTACTTTCTCTGTGGGTCATAGTTTCGAGATTTAGAGTCTAACACAAAAAAGACCTCTGGAATAAACCAAAAGTACATTATCCTCGTACTGAAATAATATCAAAGATCACGACTATAGTTGCAAAGATTTTATAGCATCACATCACGCACGTAACAGAAATTGCATGTACATAATATTTCGTCCTTCTCGTTTTTCTTCCAAAAGTGAAGATAGGAACTTTCAACCACTAGAAGATAGGGCAACCTTCCGCTGCTATACCTTTTGCTGTAGGACAAGTAGCTAGGTCACAATGTTCCGGGTTATTATTACCCCACCATGATATGCTTTTATCTTCCATTCCCACCGAAAAGTATAGCAAAACAGTCATAAAAGCCACCCCTGCGTCTAGAGCCGCTGATAGTACGTAGTTATATCTTCGCCACCAGTTCTTTCGGTACCTGATGCAACCAAGAAATTAAGGTACCAAAAAATATCGTACTTTTGAATTAAATAATTCGAATTTAGAATTAAGTTGAGTTGTGTATTGGGATATCTGATAGGTCTTAAGATTTTTTCTCGAGTGACTGAGTTTGAATATAGTCAGAAAGATGTGTAACTTTGCAGTAGCCTATATACTATCAAGTCTATTTTCTAATTTTATCTTATCAAACTTGTTTCTTTTGTGTTTCTTTGTATTGTTTTCTGGTATTAAACCGGCATGACTGAACTGGCTTCGCTAACATATTTTTGGTTGAAAAACTCATGTATGAAAAACCACATATTTTTATATTTTTAGTGTTGCGGATTTTCTGTTTTGGGAAAAACATGCTTCTTAAAAATTGGTTCAGTGGTAAAAGATACATCAGACGTCTGATGTATAACTATTAAATGTGATCTGGATTTGGGACATACTTTTGAATTTCTAACAATGTTTTAAAACGTCACTGAATCGTTTTCAGGAGAGTTTTACTAAAGCGTAAGCTCCGACGTTAAAAACGTAAGCTTTACTAAAAAAAACACAAATACTTATGCATGCTCAATAACTATTTAAGAACATAGGTCTAAAACATTAAAAATAATTATTATTCACGTAATTTAGTAACAGACTCTGTTAAATATAACAAATTACCTTTGATAACGTACTTTAAGATTCATTTTATTTAGCACATAAATGTAGTTGTAGACATTGTGTCTATAAAACAACGGTCTATTGAGTTGATCTTATGTTTGTACAAATTTGTGAGCCTATATTAAGTTTTTTTTTTCTTAACTAAAGGTTAAGATTTTTGAGCTTTGAGACGTGTTTTTTGAGTATTGACGCGTTTTAAGCGCTGTTTTTTTAGCTTTTCGAGTTTTAGGCTAAGGCTGGACAATTTTGTTTTGAGCTTAAAGTAAAAGCGAGAAGGCGCCCTTTTAATACACTGCTTTTTAATGAGAAGAACCTTAGCCTTAAAGGACCACGTAATGGTTTGTTTGTTTGCTTGCAGCTTAATTAGAGTTCATTTCTTTTTTGCTTAAAAACTGGACTGCATTTGTTTGACAGCTTTTTGCTTCGGATTTCTCACTTCTTTGTCTGAAAAAGCTAGAAGCTGTTAGCTGGATGAATCTACCTTTCCTCTGAACCCTAAAAATCGTCCTTATTTTTCTAAAAAGTGCAGCACAATGCTGCTCATTAATTTTTTCATGTAGTTTCGCAAATCTTCTTTGTTTGGAAACCAAAAACAAAGTTAGAAGAAAAAGTACTTCTGAAAAGTTCCTCTTTCTGTGAGCTGAAAATTGTTTTCTGGTGATAAACCAGCACCACTGAACTGGTATTGGTGACAAGTTTTGAGATTTTGTGGAAACAATATTTACCCTTGAAGAACTAAATATTGTTTCTTAACCTTCTGTTTAAAATCAAAACCAAGATATGGCATAATATCTCCCAGCGCTTTCCCTTTTTGTGATCTACATATAGATTTTACATAAATACCTGAAGACAAAGAAGTTGAAGATCGTCCCAACCAACAACCAAGCATTGTAGTTCACTGAAGACGCTGGTGGCATATTTGCAGTTGCTCCCAAAAGAATTGGGAGATTAATCAGTTGAATCCATGATTGCTTTGGAAACGACTTATGCAATAGAAATACGATAACAGGTCCCAAAAGCCCGCCAAGGAAGAGCCAATTAAGGGCACTGTAATTTCCGTCTCTTCCAAATATCCTCTGTGGGCCCACAAGTCCCCAGATGACAGAGGCGTCGAAAAAGACACGGTCATTGGGACATGTCCAAGGGCTGTTTGATCGTGGATCTTGGTGGCAAATGTTGTCCACGTTGGTTAGGGCCCACCATGCAACAGTTAAGTTGACTGTTCCTGCTATCATGGTTCCCATGAACTGCGAATTTTGATATTTGGGGACACAGGTGAGGTTCTTTACAAAAAAAGAAATAATTAATTTGTTCATCTTTAACTATTATGTTGGTACTTGTAAGTTTTAATGAACACGATGTGGCGATAAAAGAGAGATAAAAAGATGGGCAAGTGAAGTTCATGGATAAAAATATACGATAGGTGAGCTATATCTTAGGGTTTAAATGTCTGCAATTGAGAATCGGGGGACACTAGTTCGTTCAACTTCTGGAAATTTAAGGGCTGTTTGCAAATTCCAGAATTACTGATTTATTAGGCGACAGTATAAAAAGGGAAGATTTGGGAGATAAGGGGATGTTGAATGAAGCGCATCTTTTAGTTTTCTTGGTATTAGAAATAGTCAATTACTTGATCTAGAATCGTTCTTTCCATTCTTTTAGTAAAATTCTGTTTAGGATCCCTTTCCTTTTACTGTAATTTCAACTTCATTGTATTAAGTTATTAACCATTTAGAAATATAAACAGAATCCTAGACAGCTTTGGGTTTCTAATTAGTAATTACCATGTTGGGTTTATATGAGAGGGGACCTAGAATCGTTATAATAGTAAACTTTGTTCTGGGTTTTGTTTTGCATGAGTATGTTGAACTGGACTAGTCCCCTGTTTGTTTTGGATTGTCGCTTGTAGCTGAGATATGATTAATAGTCTATCCAAACATTCGAACCATACATAAAGAACTAAGAACTCATGAAGAAGATCCTGAAACTATCTGCGGACTAAAAGATTAATCCTAAGAATTCAGTCTGGCGAAACAAACGCCTGGATAACTTAGATGAGGTTCTTAATATGACTCTGAGAACTGTTCTGAAACTAGCTAGTAAGCATTATGTGGAGTAGGTTTGCTCTGAAAAAATTCTCAAAAGAAGGCAGAAATTCCTTATAAAATTCTCTCTGAAGTTGGTAATAATTTAGTTTTCTCAATCAGTCTTAGACTCTTAAATGGACATAGAAATGACATGAAAAACAAGTATTTGCGAATAAAATGGAAACTAGTAGTTTGTGTAATGCAAGTTAGCTTTATGTCTGAGACTCTGAGAGATTCCTAATCTCGAGGTTTTGAAATTGGTTTCCTTAGACGTCAGTTCTTTGAATCCATATTCAGTTTACCAACTTTTATGATATATTTGTAAACACATTACCTGAACCAGGAACATAGATCTTGGAGGAATTTTCATATAATGTCCAAGCTTGAAATCACCAAGGAATGCTACTGCCTGAGTCATACTCATATATCCGTAAGTTTTGAAACAGACGTTTGCTATAGGCTCTCCTGGTAGCATTACTCCCATTAGATACTCTGTAATGATATTGAGCCCGGGTGTCTGCAGAAAATAAAAAATAGAATCATTACAAAGATGATTTATGAGATAAACTTTATTGAAAATGTTCAGAATCGTTTTCCAAGCTACTACAACAATAGTGGGCTCGTTTGGTATTGTATATGGGCTCTTGATAAGTTGCTTAGATAATAAGGTTGGTGCTTGATACGAAAATACTCACTCAGTATACGAGTAATTTCTCATCCCGTATCCCCACTTCCTATAATCCTACTGGTTAGTAGTTGTGATTCAGGCAGAAAATAGAAGAATTTCCATTTATTACAAAAACAATAAATAAGAGTAGAAAACAAATATAGGAATTGTTGTTTACTTGATTTGTGGTGGCAGTGATGATGCTGATGGGAAGTGTAAAGATAAAGGAAATGAAGGCTCCAAGTAGAAGTCCCCAAAAAGGCATTTGGACCTCGTTTTTCAGAATTATGCACATTAGAAGCGAAACCGATAGTGAAAGAGCCAAAAGCACGTAAAACCACCATGAAGGTATGTCCTTATACTTCTTCATTAGTCTCGTATGAACATCCATCTTTCCCTTTGAAGATTCTCGATACCGTGTGTATATTTCTCTGTGAAAAGGAATCATATATACACACCATAAGTATTGAAATATCACCTATAAAGCTTCTGTTGTGTGGCGGCACAAGGGGGTTATACCGCCCCTATCTGGACAAAATCTATCCAAAATACTATAGTACTTTTCAGCTTGTAATTTTGTTAGGACCAGATTTCTGGTCTAAATATTGTTAATTGTCTATTGGTTTTTACTAAATAAATCCTAACTGTTATTAATAACTAAGACAGGATTGACAGGTTCCAAGTACCAGTTGCAACCTCAGTTACAACCTACTAAGTTAGTAGTATTAGGTTTCAAGTACTGGTTGCAACCTAAGTTACAACCTGTGGTGACAGGTTTCAAGTACCAGTTGCAACCTCAGTTGCAACCACAGTTCAACCTGCTGTTAAAACAGAATTCTGTCTTGTTTCATTATTCTACATTACTACTTGTTTAATGTTAATCATTTGTTTTAAAGTATGTAGGATATATTCTCATAAGGTCTTAAACGTGTATATGTGTTTATTGAGAATATCAAAGTGTTAAGGAAAGATGTTTTATAAAGGATATAAAGAGAATAGTTTATAAGGTTATGTTTCCTTTTAATATATATATCTTTATTCTTATGCTTGTCCTTATCACTTGTTTCAATCTTTTGATCCTTATAATATTCAGTAAAGATATGTTTAAAGATTGATTGATATGTGGAGTTAAATGTTTCATATGTTTATGAAAAGATATTATCTTTAAGAAATCATATCTTTATATGTTTCCTTTCAAAGGAAAAGATTAACTCCTACTTTCAAATGTGTTACTAAACAGGTATTAATCAAAGATGATTAGAGTCAATCCATGCTGAAGAATCTCGTGATACTTGGAGAGATTGAAGCTAATCAACCAAGTCAAAAGCAATCAAAAGATATTGAAGATAGAAGATTGTTTTTACTTGTTTATATACTTAGTAACTTAAGCTTGTAAAGGTGTGTGTTCTAAATTATAAAGAACTTATTTTCTAGAGAGAATACACGTGAGCTTTAAAAAGAAAAACAATGGTGGGATGCCATTGATTTATAAGTGATAGTTATAGAGTAGGAGCAATATAGTGATAGGCAGAAAAACATAGAGGGAGTCTAAGTTTTTCATTAAGACTTGAGTCATATATTGTAAGCTTTTTATAATATCATAATCTGGGTAAGTGCCCCGGAGACGTAGCCTAGTTAGGTGAACTCCGTTGTTAAATGTGCGTGTGAATTATTTCCAAGTACATTTAATTTTAAAACAGTTCTGTCCATTAATACACTTGGTTCCAACTGCAGTTCCAACCTCACTTGGAACCTTATACACTTGGTTCCAACTGCAGTTCCAACCCCACTTGGAACCTTACTGCAAAACTGCATCTAGAACAACGGATAGGAATTTCAATTGGTATCAGAGCTTCACACTAGATCTTACTTAGTGTGGATCCTGTGTTCTAGTAACAATGGACTTAATGAGGGAAGGAAACGCCTTCAACAAACCTCCATTGCTTGAAGGAGGAGTAAACTATGGAGTATGGAAAATTAGAATGAGGTCCTTCATCAAACAGCAGAATGAACATGCATGGAAGACTGTTATGTATGGATGGGAGGCTCCAACTACCATGGATAATGAAGGAGAACTGATTCTCTTACCTGAAGACAGATGGTCTGCTGAAGAAGACAGAAAATCAAGTGCCAACTCAACAGCCATAAACTTGATTTTTGCTGGTGTAACTCTCAGCGTATTCAGGTATATCTCTCATTGTGAAACAGCTAAAGAAGCATGGGATATTTTGCAAGTTACTTTTGAAGGAACAACTAAAGTAAAAGCTTTCAAACTTCAACAGTTAACTACCCAATTTGAGAACTTAAGAATGGAGGAAGATGAAAACATTGAACAATTTAATGGTAGAATCTGCCACATTGCTCACCAAGCTGGAACATTAGGTGAAAAATACAGTGATGCTAAGCTTGTTAAGAAAACTCTTAGGTCACTCCCAGAAAGGTTTGAAATTAAGGTCACAGCTATTGAAGAATCAACTGACTTAGATAATCTTAAACTTGAAGAACTCATAGGAAATCTTAGTACACATGAACTGAAATTCTTCAAACATAAAAGACCAGAAAAGGGAATAGCATTTCAAGCTAAGAAATCTGAATCTAATACCTGTGATAAAATGAGTGATGAAGAACAACTAGCTTTCTTTGCAAAAAAGGTGTACAAGAAGTTTTATAAGAAAAAGGAGGATGATACTGGTTCATCTAAAAACTTTCAGAAAAAGGATAACCAGTTTAAGACAGAGTCTAGATTCAATAATAACTCTACAGGAAAGTGGAATTCCAAAGAAAAGGATAACAAAGAATACAAATCTAAAGAGATTCAGTGTAGAGAATGTAGAGGTTTTGGTCATATTCAGGCTGAGTGTGCAAACACTTTAAAAAGAAACAAAAATGCTTATATAACCACTCATAGTGATAGTGATTCTGAGAGTAACAGTGATGAAGAGGATGGTTCAAATTTTGTTAATTTCATGGGAATAATCACTGAAAAAGAACCTACTTATGAAAGTGACTGTGAGCATGTTTCAACCCCAGTTACAACTGCCTGTGAAACATATAGCAGTGATGAGGAAGAGCCTTCTGATGAAAACATTACTAAGCAATATCTTGTTCTGTATGAAAAGTATAAATGTCTGAGTAAACAATGTTTGATCATAAGCAAGCTGAATGTTGATCTAAAGGATGAGGTTAAAAATCTTACTGAGAAGCTTAAATTACAACTGGCTGAACTTACTGAAACTAAAAAGATAATAAAATTGCTGAATGTCTCTGCTTCAGATAAATTAGATGACATGCTGTCATATTCTAGAGGATCCAAAGATATCAGTGGTCTAGGTTACTATGGTGGTAAGAGTACAGGAAAAACTACTTTTATTGAAGCTGTTGCTAAAGCTAAAACTCATGATTTTGATCACAAGGTTAGAAGCTCAGTTGCAACCAGAGTTGCAACCAGGAATAAAACTCAGGTTTATGTAAAGAAGGTTGGAAGCTCAGTTACAACCAAAGTTGCAACCATGAACAAACTGAATAACTTTAGGTTGAAATTGTGCAATTTCTGTAAAAAACCTGGTCATTCTGAAATCCAGTGTTATTTAAAAAGAAACAGAAAGTATATTTCCCAGAAAACCTGGTTGGCTTCTGTCAATAAAAATTTGAAATGGGTTTGGAAAGTTAAAGAAAAAGCAACCTTAGTTGCTAACAACAAAGCTGTTATCAACTCTTTGAATGCTGTTACTTCTAATGATTGGTATTTTGACAGTGGATGCTCTAAGCATATGACAGGTACTGCAAGCCTCCTAAAAAATGTCACCATTCTTACAGGTAACACTGTTGTGTTTGGAGGAGGAGATACAGGTAAAATTATTGGTAAAGGTACCTTAAACAAACCTGGAATGCCTGATATTGAGGATGTTTTTCTTGTAGATGGTCTAAAAGCTAATCTTATTAGTATCAGTCAACTCTGTGATAATGAAATGACTGTTAAATTTGACAAAGAAAGGTGTCTAATTACTAATCTTAACAATGATTTAATCATGACTGGAGTTAGATCAACCAACAGTTGCTATGTGTTTGAAAAAACTGAAAAAGAATTGCCTCAAAGTAGGTGTAATCAAGCTATTACTAATAATGCAGATATTTGGCATAAAAGGCTTGGGCATGTGAATTACAAAACTTTAGATAAGCTTGTTAAAAA
Source organism: Primula veris (assembly GCA_963682055.1). NCBI lineage: Eukaryota > Viridiplantae > Streptophyta > Magnoliopsida > Ericales > Primulaceae > Primula > Primula veris. Next base: position 20,376,650 of record OY821743.1, on the reverse strand, counting down.
GGAATTGATAAGAGGAATTCCTAAACTTAGTGCTAAAACTCAAAGTGTCTGTGGTGATTGTGCTATAGGCAAACAAACCAAAAGTATACACAAAAGTACTAGTCTAATCTACACTAAAAGAGTCTTAGAACTTCTTCACATTGACTTGATGGGTCCTATGCAAACTGCTAGTATAGGTGGTAAGAAGTACATTCTAGTAGTTGTAGATGATTTCTCTAGATACTCTTGGGTAGTGTTCTTAAAGGATAAGTCTGAAACTTTTGAACTATTCAGAACTCTGTGCTTAAAACTGCAAGTTGAAAAAGGTTCCACTAGTGGTAATATTGCTAGGATTAGAAGTGATCATGGAACTGAATTTGAAAATATCAGGTTTAAAGAATTCTGCAACTCCTTAGGAATATGTCATGAGTTCTCTGCTCCTAAGACTCCACAGCAAAATGGCATAGTTGAAAGGAAAAATAGAACCATTCAGGAAATGGCTAGAGTAATGCTTAACTCTAAGAAACTTGCCAATAGATTTTGGGCTGAAGCTGTTAATACTGCCTGTCATATAGTTAATAGAGTTTATATTACTAAAGGTACTTCCATGACAGCTTATGAAATATGGAAAGGTAGAAAACCCAATGTAAAGTATTTTCAAGTTTTTGGATGTGTTTGTTACATTCTCAGAGATAGAGAGCATCTTGGTAAATTTGACTCTAAAAGTGATAAAGGGATTTTTCTTGGTTATGCTCAGAATAGTAGAGCATTTAGAGTCTTCAATCAAAGAACAAACTGTGTTATGGAATCTTATAATGTGTTATTTGATGACCTAAAAACTATTGATGAGATTACAGGTGATGATGAACAGGCTGAGACTACAGAAAAAGAGAAAGAAGAAACTCAACAAACTGGAAGTTCCAGAGTGGTTGGAAGTCCAGTTGCAACTGAGGTTACAACTGAGGTTGGAACTGAGGTTGGAACCACAGTTGAAACCCAGAATGCTGCTGAATCTGAAGAAGAAGAAGAAGAAAGTTCTCATGCTCAGTCAAGTAGCAGGCCTCGATATGTAAGGACTCAGAAAAATCATTCTCTTGACAATGTCATAGGAGAAGTTACATCAGGTATGAAAACCAGAGGTAAAAGAAATAATGTTGTTCACTTTGCTTGTTATATCTCTCAGTTAGAACCTAAGAATATAAAAGAAGCTCTAGAAGATAGTGAATGGATTTTAGCTATGCAGGATGAATTGGCCCAATTTGAGAGAAATGATGTATGGACTTTAGTACCCAGACCTTCTAATAAAAATGTTATAGGGACTAAATGGATTTTTAGAAATAAAAGTGATGAGGATGGAGTGATTATCAGGAATAAAGTTAGGTTGGTAGCTCAGGGTTATACACAAATTGAGGGAATTGACTTTGATGAAACCTTTGCTCCTGTAGCTAGAATTGAATCCATTAGAATGCTATTATCTCTTGCATGTCTGTATGATTTTAAACTGTTTCAACTTGACATAAAGAGTGCTTTTCTTAATGGTGTGATTAATGAAGAGGTTTATGTCTGTCAACCTAAGGGATTTGAAGATCCTAACTTTCCTGAACATGTTTATTTGCTGAAAAAGGCCTTGTATGGTCTTAAGCAAGCCCCTAGAGCTTGGTATGATAGATTGACCAAGTTTTTGATTGAAAAAGGTTTTAAAAGAGGGGGAGTGGATAAAACTCTGTTTACAAAGAAAACTACAAAGGATATAATTGTTGCTCAAATATATGTTGATGACATTGTGTTTGGCTCATCTTCTAATAAGAGGATTGAAGAATTCATTTCTGATATGAAAAATGAATTTGAAATGAGTGGGGGAGGTGAATTGACTTACTTTCTAGGATTGCAAGTTAAACAGAATGAGAAAGGGATTTTTCTATGTCAAAGCAAGTATGCAGACAATCTTGTTAAGAAGTTTGGTCTAAGTGAGAGTAAAGAAAAGAGAACTCCTATGAGTACTACCCTTAAACTGTCTAAAAATGATAGAGGAAAAAGTGTTTGTCCCAGTCTTTATAGATCCATGATTGGAAGTTTGCTGTATTTAACTGCTAGTAGACCAGACCTTTGCTTAAGTGTAGGAGTTTGTGCCAGATATCAAGCAAATCCTTTAGAACCTCATCTTCTAGCTGTCAAAAGAATTCTAAGGTATGTAAAAGGAACACCTCATCTAGGCCTATGGTACTCTAAAGATACAAACCATTTTCTTAGTGGCTACTGTGATGCAGATTGGGCAGGAAACATAGATGATAGAAAGAGTACTTCTGGTGGTTGTTTTTATTTTGGAAACAATCTTGTTTCTTGGTTCAGTAAAAAGCAAAATTGCATATCTTTATCTACTGCTGAGGCAGAATATGTTGCAGCTGGAAGTGGATGCACTCAACTTATTTGGATGAAACAAATGTTAACTGATTATAATGTTAAACAAGAGATATTAACTCTGTTTTGTGACAACAAAAGTGCTATAGATTTAGCTAAAAATCTAGTTCAACATTCCAGAACCAAACATATTGATCTAAGGCATCATTTTATTAGGGAACTAGTTGAAGAAAAGAGCTTAATTTTAGAACATGTTTCAACTGAAAGACAATTAGCAGATATTTTCACAAAGCCCCTTGATACAAACAAGTTTGAATCATTAAGAAGTGACATAGGGGTATGTCATTATCAATCTAATTGAATACTTTTGCTAAATATGTCTGTGTTGAGTACCTTTAATAAGTTTTATCTCTAAGGTTAAAGTCTTATTTTGAGCTATGATGTTTTTTGTCTTGAAAAAGCCGCTTTTTGGTGTCTCAAAAACAGATGTGAGGTAACTTGTCGTTAAAAACCTCTCTGGTAATAGAGTTGCAAGCACAAAGTGCAAATTTTTATGATGGTTGCAAGTTCAGTTGCAACATCAGTTGAAACCTCACACTCTCAATAGTTGGTTGGAAGTACAGTTGCAACATCAGTTGAAACCTTGTGTTAAAAATACTGGTTGCAAGCTCAGTTGAAACATCAGTTGAAACCTCAGTCTGTATTATAACTGTCAAGACTAAGTCTTGTATAATTTTGACATCACTTATACTCTTTCCTTAATGAGGTCATCAAACTAGTTTTTGTGTAGAGATAAAAACGGATATGCTCAATTTAAGCTCCCCAGATTTAATCTTTATTAGAGTTATTCTTTGATAAACATCTTTTCTTGAGTAAATAGCTAGATTTTGTTTTGTTCTCCTAAAAGTTAGATATCTGTTTAAGTGTTCTTTATCTTGAATCAAGTCAAATTTCCTTAAAGCTTCAATTTTTGATTTTTCAAATTTTGGATGAATCTGTTTTGAAAAAGGAATGTTTATCTGTTTAATTGGCTGAATTTATCTTAATGCCAACTGTTTCTTTCGTGATCATAGTATGATTTATTTTTCAAAATTCTGTTGATAAAATACTTCCTATTTTTAAGCCAAAATCTGTCCCTTAATTGATTTGCATGTATCTATTTCCAATTTCAAAAAGATATGGTCTTTATTGCTATTTATACAAACTTCTTTTACTATCCAAAATCAACTCCAATTTACAGAATATCTCTCTCTCTCTAAACTGTCAAAAACCCTAGGCTCACTGTCAAAAACCCAGTGCTAGGTTCAAAGCTCACTTCCAACCCTTAGTTGCAACCATGTCCAAAAACCCCAATTCTGATGATGATTGCACCCTCAGAGATTTTCTGAATAAATCTCCATCACGTCAAGGTTCCAAATCAAAGGTAAGTGAGTCTTCCTCACCCAAAATTAAGCGCACTAAGAAGCGTGCTAGAAGGAATTTTGATAATGACCCTGTTATTGCTAAGTTTGAGTATGTTCCAACAATCAATAATGTTGATCCTCGTTTCTGGAGTAGGACAACATATAGGAGGTTTAGGGGAATGGCTAGTAAAGAAATTCTGTGTGAAAGAAGGCTTAATTTAGTTAGCTATCCTCACATACAGGTGTATGTTGAGAAATTACTCTCTGCTGTTGGATTAGCCAAAACTGTTTGTTATGCAGACTCCTATTACCCTGCTGTTGTAAAAGAATTCTATTCCAATTTAAGCAGTGGTGTCTTTGAAGAGGGTAATCCTAAGTATGGAAGAGTGTTTTTGAGAGGTGTAACTTTGGATTTCACCCCTAAGTTGATTAATGACTATCTGTGTTGTCCCAGTCCTACTGTAGACAACAATGCTGAACCAGATTTAGAAATTCTAGCTTTAATTCTAACTGGGAAGAACAATAGGTTTGATGGTCATTCCATCAAAACATCCTCTCTCACATTAAGTGCTGCTGTGTTGCACAAAATTGCTAGGTTTAACTGGACACCCACCAAACAATCTTCCAAAGTCAACAAAGATATGGCTATTTTTCTATACAGGATTATGTCTTCACTACCCATCAACTTTGGCCATCATATCTTTAATCTTATAAAAGAATTTAGTGATGATAATTCACCATCCATTCTGCTTCCTTTCCCTTGCCTCATATCTAGTATTCTTCTGGGCCAAGTCTCTTCTATGCATAGAGATTCTCCCATTAGTATCACTAATGAACCAATCACAGACTGTCCCTCTGCTCTCTATATTTCTGCCAAACTACTAAAAGAAGGACATGTCAATGACATTTCTGGGGACAAAGGGAAAGAAAAGGAAGAAGAACCTTCATCTGCTCCTTCAGCAAAGAAGAAAGGAGTAAAGTGGTACTTACTCCAGAAGCTGGCTTATAATCAAGAAAGGAGAGCTGAATTGGATGCTGATGATTATCAAATCAATAAGCTGCTGGTGGATATTATTGAGAGTGAGGATGATGATGATAGTGATGGTGTTTCAATCAGCAGTGAGGATGACAATGCAGAAGATGAAGAAGTAGTCAGGCAGAATCCTCTAAGAGAAAGACCCCCACAGTGTGATATTCCAAGTGACTAATTCCAATGGTTGCTGACAAATAGGGGGAGTGAAGTTTATGTTGAAGTTTATGTTTTGTTTATTTCAATTTCAAGACTCAATGCTGCTGGTTATTTCAATTTCAAGACTCAATGCTGCTGGTTTATTTGTTTTAAATTGTTGTACTAAGACATTGCTGTGCCATGTTTTTGGCCTTTAAATTTCTGCAATTTCCATTTTGATGTCTTTTAAATTGAATTTATGAATGGATAAAGTCTGTGCATATGAAGTGCCTGCAATTCTAACATACATGGGGAGCTTAAACAGATGACTCTTTAGTATTGTTAATATACTATTTAAAGACTGTGCTGATATTGAATTTGCAGGTGGTTGGGATGATTTATAAACTTAATTGATTTGTCAAAACCAATGACAAAGGGGGAGATTGTTAGGACCAGATTTCTGGTCTAAATATTGTTAATTGTCTATTGGTTTTTACTAAATAAATCCTAACTGTTATTAATAACTAAGACAGGATTGACAGGTTCCAAGTACCAGTTGCAACCTCAGTTACAACCTACTAAGTTAGTAGTATTAGGTTTCAAGTACTGGTTGCAACCTAAGTTACAACCTGTGGTGACAGGTTTCAAGTACCAGTTGCAACCTCAGTTGCAACCACAGTTCAACCTGCTGTTAAAACAGAATTCTGTCTTGTTTCATTATTCTACATTACTACTTGTTTAATGTTAATCATTTGTTTTAAAGTATGTAGGATATATTCTCATAAGGTCTTAAACGTGTATATGTGTTTATTGAGAATATCAAAGTGTTAAGGAAAGATGTTTTATAAAGGATATAAAGAGAATAGTTTATAAGGTTATGTTTCCTTTTAATATATATATCTTTATTCTTATGCTTGTCCTTATCACTTGTTTCAATCTTTTGATCCTTATAATATTCAGTAAAGATATGTTTAAAGATTGATTGATATGTGGAGTTAAATGTTTCATATGTTTATGAAAAGATATTATCTTTAAGAGATCATATCTTTATATGTTTCCTTTCAAAGGAAAAGATTAACTCCTACTTTCAAGTGTGTTACTAAACAGGTATTAATCAAAGATGATTAGAGTCAATCCATGCTGAAGAATCTCGTGATACTTGGAGAGATTGAAGCTAATCAACCAAGTCAAAAGCAATCAAAAGATATTGAAGATAGAAGATTGTTTTTACTTGTTTATATACTTAGTAACTTAAGCTTGTAAAGGTGTGTGTTCTAAATTATAAAGAACTTATTTTCTAGAGAGAATACACGTGAGCTTTAAAAAGAAAAACAATGGTGGGATGCCATTGATTTATAAGTGATAGTTATAGAGTAGGAGCAATATAGTGATAGGCAGAAAAACATAGAGGGAGTCTAAGTTTTTCATTAAGACTTGAGTCATATATTGTAAGCTTTTTATAATATCATAATCTGGGTAAGTGCGCCGGAGACGTAGCCTAGTTAGGTGAACTCCGTTGTTAAATGTGCGTGTGAATTATTTCCAAGTACATTTAATTTTAAAACAGTTCTGTCCATTAATACACTTGGTTCCAACTGCAGTTCCAACCTCACTTGGAACCTTATACACTTGGTTCCAACTGCACTTCCAACCCCACTTGGAACCTTACTGCAAAACTGCATCTAGAACAACGGATAGGAATTTCAAATTTAATCATTATCTTTCCGATTATATCCCTGTTACCTTCAGAATAATAGAAAAAGATTCAAAGATGAATCTCAATCGTGTTTTTACCACTGTTTGTGACTCGCTATTATGTTACTGTGATTACAAGGCATAGTAAAAAGACTGCAATGGGTACATTATTTTATCAAAAAGGTTTTGAGCTTTTTTGAGTTTCCAATGGAGGTTTTACAGCTTCAGTAGTTTGAAATAGTGGCAATAATAGAATCATCTCATGTTAGATTGTGCTAGCGTTTTTTAACTAGGGGTGCCAATAGGATTGAAAATTATAGATTATTTTGGTAAAGCTCAAACGGTAAAAAGCTACTTATTGTTTTCTAAGTAGGATAAGACTGAATTATAAGCTCATACAATAAGGTGAATTGAATTTGGATTTTCTTGCATTACTACTTTCAATTTGTTTGATATATTAGAAACAGAGCTCAGAAGGTAAAAGAATGACATATAAGCTCTCAAGGCTAAGATGAATGTGGTTTCAATTTATCTTTTAACTTCTTTTTTTCGGTTTAATACACCAAACTATCTGTTTTTAACGATTTGGATATCCATTTTTCAAATTTTTCAATTTAGCTACAACACTATAATAATTTTCCAATTTAGGTATCACCGTCTAAATAAATCACGGAATCATGTCACGTAACATTTGACAAACATTAATTTGAGAGCCTAATTTGACAATTTTGCACAAAAATATATCATTCTATAAAAAACGTTTTTCCCAATTTCACACATAACAAAAATTTGGATTATATGCTAATTTTTTTTATGTATGAAATTGGGGGGAAATTTTTTCTAATATGGCATATTTTTATACAAAATTGTCAAATTAGGCTCTCAAATTAATATTTGTCAAATGTTACGTGATTTGATTCCGTGATTTATTTAGACGGTGGTACCTAAATTGGAAAGTTATTACAGTGTGGTACCCAAATTGTAAAATTTGAAAGGTGTGTACCCAAATCGTTAACAACACTATAGTTTGATGCAGTAAATGCATTTTTTTCACCTTCGTTTTATGGATAATTGTGTCATATTCAAAAAATAACATTTCAACTTTCTATTAGCATATTTGTGATGGAAAAAAAAAAGGCATTACCTTCCGTGAAACAAGGCGACATGAGAGATCGTAGAAGCAATGGTCGCGAACCCAATGCCGTATGTAACAGCAAAGTAAGTACTCAAGTTTATTCTCCCTTGCTTCGCATATTCCGCCTTATCTAGCTCAAATTTACTATTCACAATCAACGTCGTGTTATACTCCTGCCCATTTGCTGCAAACAAATGTGATGAAATTATCGGATATCTTTTCGCATTATACAGATCAAGACCCCAGTACGATATAGGTGTCACTACGTATACAACCATTGCGTATCCAATGAAAACATTGATAATAGCAAAAAATGGTGTCACTAAGGGGCTCGACAAGAAGGAAGCTATAGTGGTCCAATCTAGGGTAAATGCTCCAAGTCCAAGCCCGTTTAAGCCTGATCCGAGCTGGTGACCTGTGACTGAATGGGGGAAAGCCCAACAAACCCATGAGATGCATTGCAAGGTTTGGAAGAAAAATCCCGGGACAAGGTACCATAAGAAACTACAAGTTAAAGCTATCACGAAAAATTTTCCCCTTGACGTGGGCTTTTTCGGATTTGCTTCGTCGTCCTCGTCTTCTTTCTCATGAAGTGCCCTGATAAATTCAATTCATATTTCCAATTGAATTTTCATTTACGAGAGAAACATGGTTTTAACAAGTGATGCTATAGTACAAAGATAACGATTGTTAAAAGCGAAACATTGTTCATTAGAGTACTGTTTGTGGGTTCACATTTGATTTTTGTTTTATTTCGTGTATAAATCATATATTTGAAGTTGACATTTGATTATTTAAACAAGCATTGGAGTACTGTTTTAGTGTAGAAAAGGCCTTGATTTTCAAGTATAACTAGCTTGATGGCAGGGTTACATTTTGGTATAAGAAAGGGCATTTGGTTATTCCCAAAAGGTGAACAAAAAACAAAACAAAAAATTGTCACAAGTATTATCCGGTTTTAAGTACAAATATGTTGTATGCTTCACTGTTTATGCCGTCTCATCTATATGTAAGTTTAATTATTTTCAAGATATTCTTAAATTCAGATTTCAGGCTACTGTTTTACAAAAAGGAGAAGCAAAAGGCGATTCTTTTGGATAACAATGAGCAAATATAATCCAAAATAGCCGAATAGTGGACGATGTGACTCCTTGTCATTACATTATTACAATTGGATCCAAGAAAAGTTAGTTTTCTTGAGTCTTGCTGAATTGTACACATATTTTTTCAAGAATACCTCTATCAATTTTTTGAAATTTCAAAAATACTATTTAATTTATTTTAAAAAAACTACCCCAACACTGGGCATAGCACACAATATAGTGTGTCTGTATTTACTAACATATGGAGCACGCTGATTTTGGCATAAGACAAGTGAACCAGATAGCTTAAGCGACGGTCCTTCAGTATGCGCGGAAATTTAAAAGAAAAGGTTTTGTTATAGTTTTTTCTTTTTGCAGAACGAAATCGTTTTGACACCGCTAACAATAAACGAACAACCTACATTATTTTATGGTCTATTTTGTGTAATATAAATGGCAATACTTTGTTTTTATTACAAAATAGTTCAGATTTTATAATTTTTATGTTTTTTTTAAAATCGTAATATAAATTTTTTCGGACAAAGTTTAAAGAAACACTTAAAAAGTTCTACGAATTAAGCGTAAAAAGACGTCGGATCGACCTAATATAGAGCAAGCTCAGTTTTCATTCCTTCTTTAAAGTTTTTTCACAAGAAATGAAAGGACGTCAAGAGCCGATAGACACTATCTACATACAGTTCAGTAGAATATTAACAACGAGGAGCATAAATCTCCTTGCCGTAATTGTACCATGGTGATTAAAACAATTGCAACATTTTATAACGAGAGAGGGTGATATTGGTATTGCACTTTTTATATAACCGAATAATATTCAAACTTTAATGTTTTTATTAATGTTCATATCTATGTATGATGGAATATGAATCACTGTTCAAATACCAGCTAATAAATTTGACTCATGCTAGATTTGATACCCTTTCCAACTCGAACTGAGATCCTCTCGATTTTATTTTGCTTTTGAAAGTGTGCGTGTACTGTTCTCGACTAAGGTTTTACAAGCGTTATCATACTTTCAAGCACTCGGACATGAGTAAATGAGAATGCCGAGTAAGTCTCATTTTATTAGTGGGGGTGTAAGACCGTAAGTAAAGGTTGTGAGCAGTTTGTTTTGTTAGACTTATTTAGCTTTGCAATTATGGCTTTTTGCATCAACCAAGCCTTTATTTTTATTTTTCTATTGTTGTAAATTTGGATTAGGTCTCATCTTTGTTTCTATAAAAAAAAATGCTTACTTACCGGGAAAAAAAAAAAAAAAACTCTTTGACGTATGCATAGTTTAATGTTTTTGTTTTGAATATATCGGAAAATATGTTTTATTGTTCATTCCAAGATTTTGCATCTTTTTTGGTAATAGGTTTCTGATTTCAAATTTACCTACCAAACCAATACATTTTCTTATTTTCACACTACACCAGTAGGTTTAGTAGTACTTATACTTGGTATTTGCTACAAAAGGGTACTAAATCACAACATAAATAATTAGTCAATTTAAGTTTCGACAAAATAAGTTGAATAGTATAATTTACCTAAATAAGGAGATTTGCACAAGGGTACCTGGCCACCACATGTGTGCGGGTTCCACTACGTACTTCCTTAATAGCCCTGCCCAACCATATCCTAACACCTGTCCAATCCACACATATATTACCACGTCAACATATTTAAAGTCATACCAGACAAAAAAATATATGTTCATTTTATAAAACTTAACATATATTACCACTATGTAATTTGAAATTAGACATTTATGTAACTAATGATATGATAAAAAGGAAACTTATTGGAGTAAGTTTTGGTTGTCCAAGTGGTTAGGCCTTTTGTATACCCTCTTCGTGATCAATGTTCAATACCTGATACCTCAAATTAATGTGATCAATGTATTTATTACTCCTATATTATAAGAATATACAATAATACTTATTGCTCGTTTGGATAGAATATCCATTTCATGTTTGATACTTTTATTAGCCCAATTCCAATTGATGGAAAAGAATATATTGCAATTGATTTCATAAATATTTGTGAAAAAATTCATCGAAAGTTCGCAACAAATGGAGCCACATTTACTGTAAGGTCTCGTTTGGTTGCAGTATTAGTAGTACTGAGACTATCAATATTTTCGGACTATGACCGGATTAGAAAAAAATGCAGTACTAATACCAATGAAGTGTTTGATTGATTTTTATTGGAGTTGTACCATTTTACAAATTTACTTTTTTGTCCAAGTAATAAATCTAGCAAAATACAATCAATGACACAAAGTATTTTCATTGTATATCCCATTATAATTGAAACTTTTGTTTTAAATTTTAAAAATACATCTTATCGTTAAGTAGGATATGCAATATCAATATGCTCTTTTAACATTGGGTCAAAATTGGATTTTTTTTTTTTTTAAGTAGTTCTTCTTTAAAATGTAATATATTTGGTTGTCTTTTATTTTGATTGTTTTTACCGTACCCGCTCAACAAGAATCACTATAATCTTTTTTATTTCTCAAAATCATGTATAATAGACAAACATACCTCATTTTCTTAAAATCACAGTAAACCGTACTAACCTAACCTGTCACACCAAACACATTATAAGTGGACCATATGTTATTATTAATGCAACCCTACTACTACAATACAGCAAACAAACGATCTCTAAGAATCAGTGGAAGAAACAAAAAAATAAGATATTGAGATATCAAGCTACCCAACAAAATGATGGATAAATATCATTGTTAATAATATATAAAGTTCAAAAATTTAGAGCTTGCTAAACGTCTCTATAACTTATTGTTCAATCGTTAGTTTATGTGTCAATGTCATTAAATCGATATCCGGTTGGTAAATCCAATGAACATATCAATCGATATCGTCAGGAAGTATAGGTAAATTGTTATTCTCTTACAAGACAAAAGAATGACCACATAATTTCGATATGATTTTTATTTTTTAGCCGTTTCTAAGTTAATTTTATTAGTAAGATTGTAACTTTATAACATATATATTAATTATGTATACAAACTATTTTAGATTCATCCGTTTACAACATTATTGGGAAACCAGATTATTAACTTATGTGTCCATAATATTTGACAATACCGAAGTTCGAGATTTGTCTGTAGTGAATGGTGATCTGCACGTGTTTATCTTTTACTAATTTCAGCATTACTGTAAAATGTGACTGATAATGTTAAAGCCCATTTTATTTCGTTTCTCATGCTGTCTTCTTGAATTGCTGTCATGCAAAGTGATTAATATTCTAATTTATAAGGATATCTTAAATTCTTAATGCACAAGTGGTAATTTTTGTGGAACTGCATTCTAGCTACTCAAATTAGTAGTTAGCTTATTGGTACTATTATTTACAAAACATATGATCATGATTCATGACTCCCTAACTAGTCCTTAAAATCATGTAAACTAGTTATATTTCTTTTCCTTAAAGTGCATATATAGAACAGTATAAACTTGAAGTCATCACTGGATAAAAGGATAATCAGGCTAGTCATGACTTCTTGTAAGAAAAGTACGTACGAATATTTCATCTTTTTGAAATGACCATAAATAATAAACTACAAATAAAGCATGCAAACTATGATCCGTAGTTTTCACCTGAGTAGTAATAATAAGTAGCCAGCTCGTGAAAAATGAAATGTTCCTTCCATAAAACGCCTTAATAATATTCACTATCCCAACCGCATAAGCCGACCCATTCCCAAACGCGCTCCCCGCATTTGCAAATATAGAAATTAAAACGTGCTCTTTCACGTTAAAAGGTCCGGGATTCAGGGAAAACTCCTTGGCTCCAAACCCAGGCAGACGAAACTTGGCGGTCGGCAGCACGGCCGCCATGAATTGTCCGATGGGCAGTGTCGCCACCTGGACGGTGATCTGAGAGATCACGAGAGGCTCTTTCCGATAAGAAAAGAATTGGTTTAAGAACGAGAGAAGGACACATGATACTAGGCCTAGGACCCACATACGAAAGGTCCATACGGGAAGAGACTCATCGTCGGTGGTGAGGACGGTTAGTCGGACTTGTTCAATAGGCGATTGTTCGTTTTCGTCAAGGTTTTCGTAGAGTTCTTTGGGACCTAATGGGGCTTCTATTTCCATGGTTCCCATGTTTATGTTTTGGTTCTATGTTGGAACTATCAACAAACATTTGTGACTTATATAGGAATGGAAAAATGAATGATGTAAATAAAGTTAGTTTACAGGCTACTTAATGTTAAATCTAAGGCCTTGTTCCAAAAGAGGGGCCATATATATGGTACTCTAAAGAATTATTCGAATTTTTGAAGAAAGGGATACTAAAAAGTGTAAATATTATCTTCCCGCTTTGTTTGTTTAATAGTCCCAATTACCAACGGTATTTATAAAATTTTCCTCTTTAGGTATCGGTTTATTTTATTATTCTAACCTTAGGTGGCATGTAAATTTTACCGTTAGGTCTTCTACTTTATGGTATCGGCAACTACACTCTTAATCCGAAACTATCTTCAAATTTAGTTTTTTTTTTTTATAAGCAATCTTGATTTTTGTTTTGTTTTTGTAATCAGCAATCTTGAAATTTAGTTAACCAAAACGTTTTTATTGGCCATGTGTGAGCCTTGGTCGTTGACCTTATTCCAATGGCCTCCTTATTGATCTTATATATCCATACACTATAAAACGTATCTTTATTGAAGTTTTTAGTACAAATCAGTGGGATAAGAGTCCCTTCTTCGAAAATGGTGTAAATTTGTGGAAGATGACTTTTTTTTTTAATCAAGATTTTTAGTGAAAAGATACCGTACTTGTTAATTAGGGGTGTACACGGTTCGGTTTTTGAGTAAAATGCGAACCAAATCAATCAAAAACAATCGGTTCGATTCGGTTTTGACAAAAAAAATCCCCAGAACCGAACCAATCATAATCGGTTCGGTTTGATTTGGTTCGATTTGAACTTTAACAAATAAAAAACACAGTATTCAAAATTACACTAATTTCGTAAAGTTTTTGTTTATATTTCATTTGCAACTTTAAATCAAAAGTCGAATAACAAGTAAATTTACAAATGATTTAACAAAATATACTATTAATAAGTACAAATAGCAAGTAAAACATCATATCTTAACTTATTGATGTATATATATATAAATAATTATATTATTTTATAATCGGTTCGGTTCGGTTCGGTTTGATTCGGTTTAAAAATTACTGAAACCACAAATCGAACCGATTAAATCGGTTTATCAAATTTCAAATCAAACCAAACCCATTACTAATGGTTTGGTTCGGTTTGGATAGGTCGGTTTGATCGGTTTGGTTCGATTTATGTACACCCCTACTTGAAGCAGAAATTTTTTCAAAACTGTGATCATCCGAGACTCATGTAGAGGTAAGTTTATAAAAATGAAAATATTTCAGAAAAGGCTCAATATATAGCTTCCACCATGTTTTTATTCAAGAGTAAGTACTCACTTAGGGATGGCGGGTTAATCATCCAAACGCCCATCCGATCGGAATACTCGTCACACTCTGACCCAAATTTTTTGACCTGTTTTTTCTCTAAATACGTTTTGAATATCCTAGGCATATGAGTTCAAAGGCATTAAAGTTAGCTACTATTAAAAAAAAATTCAATTTTTGTCGCTCCCATTAAATTCAACATTTATCATCGGTAATAACTAATTTCTAAAATTTATGTTTGGCCTACTATGATATCATTCATCACACATTAATGCCACAACTAAACTTTACCTATAGTATCATTCATCACCCTTTTGCATATTATGATTACATTGCTTAAAAGAAGTCATTTTCATTTTACGATTTAAAACACCACCCGACCCTACTCTGGCTTTTTTTTGAACTTTTACGGTTTTGCCTGACACGATTTGAGTCGAGTCAAAACCCGTGAAATTGTCATCCATACTCCGACTTGTATTCCCCCGTGATCTAGCCTAATGTTTGTTGGTTAATATTCCCCTCTAAAATATTCTCAATTTTAGTCAACTTCATTCTTCACAATCTCAATCAAGCATACAAACAACTTGTTGGCTGCTAAAGCTTAGAGGAGTGTGAATAAATTTTTAGACGTTTTTCACGAAATTAAAATTTACACACAACTAATCAACCCAACTAACGAGATTAAGCTACGCAATTAATAAACTTGTACAATAATAATCAATATTAAAGTTAAATCATTCATACAAACAATAATATAGATGCGGAAAGTAACGAGTAAGAGAAGAGAGATTGACACCGCGATATATAGAGGTTCGGCAAACCCGTCTAGTCATCTACTCGGTATTCATGCTACCGAGTATTTCACTATAATTTTATCCCAATATTCCCAAGATTACAAATCCTACTGAGCTAATCAATCGATTTACTCATCCTCTATCTATCTAAATTTGCTACTCTTGATACAAGTGCAAGCTTACACGTGTACGAGTCAACGACTCGCCCTCAATCTATGAGTATCCAAGTGTTTAATTTAGAAATTTTAACCAACACTTTGGCTTAAAATGTTCTATCCAAACACTCACTCACAAATGAGCTTATAATTTGCTATTTACAAATTTATTGAAAGTAAAACAACACTCACAATTTGATTGCTTCTAAATAAGCTAATTTATGAGATTTGACTATGTTTGATCTTGATTTGAGCTTGAGTCGTTTTCTCCTCAATTCTCATCTTTTCAAGCATTTTTCTCAACAATGATGATTTTAAGTGTTTAAAATAGAAAGAGTTTGAGTGATGGTGATTGGTGTGTTTATAAGAGCTATTTGGATGTATTTGAAGACCCAAATTGTCTATTAGATCTCTCATGACCGTTTGAAGTGGTTAAGAGTTTTATCCACCGACTAAGCCACTTTTTGAAAATGCTAAAAAACTGTTTTTTGTGATATGCACTTTGATACACCGGTTGATGTATTCTGACCCATTGGTGGGTGAAATCTTACTTGGTTCTGGAACTTTGATCCATTGGTGGGTTCTGTATAACCCACTGGTGGGTGGTACCTGGGAAAAATTCTCTTTGTTATGTCCACTTGACCCACGGTGTGTCTGTAAAACCCATGAGTGGGTTAGCATTAATTTACTCGTTCGGACTCTGAATCGATTTCCGTTCGAACCGTTGACTTCGTTATTAATTGTTCTGTTATTTTAAGTCCTGAAATATAAATTCTCTCTTTTTAGAAAAGATCAAATATTAAATTATCGAATAGAGAAATCATAAAATCATTAATATATAATGAAACGTATAATCAAAATAAATTATTGAACGCATGGTTGCCCACAACTTTTTTTCTTTAAGTTGAGACTTTGAATAATTAGACTACTTGAGCAATAACCCAATGGTGACTAATCTTTTCCCTCTTGTATACTTTCAAATTAATGGCTCTCCAAATAAAGTAAACGATAATATTGAAAATGTGTTTTTCACAAATTGCCCAAGCTGAGTCTTCTTCACATCTATCTGTTAACCATTCTATCATATATCACTAGTAAAGTGCTTGGGTTTGCACCCTCTACCCCTTCATAAATTGATGAAAACACCAGCAGAAGAACCACAATTGATAGAAAAATGATTCACACATTCATTTCTTGTGCCACAAACAAGGCCACTCAACGTCGACCAGAAAACCTCAAAACTTTCTCTTTTAAGAAAACCACCAATTAAACTCAATCGTCACCATCTCCGGCGAGGAGAGGTCGATGAAGGCGGTGAATTACTCGGAAAACAAGCGCCACACTTGGGGTCCATTTGGTATCAGATTTTTTGACAAAAAATCTGATTTTTAAAATCCAAAAATTTAAAAATCTAAAAATCAAAAATTCCAGTAAAAAGATAGATTCTGTATTTTTGGATTTTTGGATTATTTTAACTAATCTGGATTTTAAGAATAAAAAAATCTTAGTAACCAAACATCTATTAAAAAATTTGGATTTTCAAAATCCAAAAATCCAAAAATCCAAAAAATACCAGACACACCCTTGACCATATTGCAAGTAAACAAGCACCACGCTTGGGCAAAGTTGTTTGCGTCACATACATTTGTGAATGAACATTTTTATTGCTTGAATATCAAGCAACAATATCTCGGTTTGTTGATAAAGAAAATTTAGAAAAAAATCAGTTTAATTCAAATTACAAATAAAGATTAACAATTTAGATCACTTTTGAACAGAATATCCCAACATCATTACCAAAACAACAATATACCCACTAAAAAAGCGAGGTGCTTCTTCAACTGTGTAATAAATTTGGTGATATTATATATTTTCGAAAATAAAATAAAATAAACAGTATAAATATTAACTTTTCTGTAATCCATGGTATCTGGTAGAGTGAGATATCTCTCTGCCTGCTGAGTAGAAATATGTTTCATTGGCATATAAAAAATTATGCTTCAAAAAAAAAAAAAAAAATATCAGAGCAGAGGATTGCTTGTCCATCGATGCCAAACAAATCTACTAAACAGCATCACTAGGAAGATCTGCCCCACTAGGAATTTTTCCAGGATAATCAGTAGTTGAAGTATCGGATCCAATCATGCTGCGGAAATTTAAAAACAATTATAAGACATTATTAGCAACATAAGAAGCATATTTTTATTTTCGTAGACATGTTTTCGAAGTTTACAAGTTTGAAAGGATTACCTTCTATCCACAATGACGACAGATCGAAGCTCGCAATTGTTAAAACTGAAAATTTGAGAATTTACAACCATTATATGTTACAATCACATATAAGTTTATAACATATACTAGTAGTAGAAAACAAGAGAAGCAAAATTGTCACCAATAAATCCATCCTTTCATCTCATTTGACCTTTTCCAGTTTAGCCGTTTTTTTCCAGTTTGTTTTTGCATCTCATAAAAGAGACTAATGCATGAACATTTGTACAAGGTGAAAGCATGCACACCTTTTTGTAATACTTTATACTCAATTAGCTGAGCATCTTAAGGCTTTGATTTAACTTCAATTAAAAGATGTCCATTAGTAGACTTCCGGAAAAGCCAGAATAAACTTACTTTTTGCATATCTCACTCTTCACGGATGTATGACAATCACTGCCAAAGGCGCTGAGGGTATGAATTAACCATCCACTATGAGTAACAACAGCAATTTCCTTTTCCTTTCTTGTCCATAACCTGTACATCGTGAATGAAATAAAAATGAAGGAAAATTAAAGCCCAAATAAGGGTAAAATGAGTTTCAATGGCTATGGACCTTACGAATAAAACGAACTTTTAATGGCTATGGACTTTAGGAAATTTTGTTGGGCAGTAAGTTTAGGAATCTTTGGTCAACTTTGTGGTGTTTTCTGAGTTTTGATGTAAAAGGACCTCTTCATTGGAAGCTAACAGTATATCTTCCCAATGTATATATGCAATACCTTTAAAAACAAAAGTTAAAATGATTTAAGTTTACATTCGGATACCTGTTTTAATGAAAAATACAATTGTTGGGACGGGTGACTGTGACTTTCTAGGTTCTAGGGATGGATACTGATCCATCAGAGGGGTCCAGGAGAAAAAACGTAAGGGTGTGTATAAGTGATCCCCCATCTTTTTTATACGAGAAGGTCTTTTCAGCATTGTCATTTTGGAGAAATTTTCAGAAAAACAAGATTACATATATAAGAAGATGCCCAGATGTTAGACTAAAGGTGCACAAGAAATTAGTCAAATTACCAGTTCAAAAACTTCATTCCCCTAGCAGCAACCTCTTCATTCTTTTCTCTTACGTCAGAAACCCACAAAATGTCAGCATCACTTTCTATCTGTAAGAAGACCAAATTACAAACCAACCATGAACTGTCCACTTAAGTAGCAAGAAAAAGTTTTGTACACAGTTAAAATGCTAGTGAGCAGAAAGCACCTACCAGTGAAAAGTCAATAGCTGGAAATAGTGGCCTATACTCGCTAATGCTTCTCCTCCTATCACATGGATGAACTCCCTGCAGTATTACGCCATTATCGAATTAATTTTGCAAATCAAAATTCATATGAAAGTAGGAAAAAAATCATTAAAGAGAAACATCATCATGATCGCCAACAACTACAAACCGGATGACCGTAAAAATTAACAATGAAGTGATATACAACTGCATGTGGAAGAACCACATGTGATTATATGGACTCAGTGTGACAATCTGGAATAACATAATGAAATTTGCAACTAATTTTGCTAGAATAAGAGGCAACAGATATATGGATCATGCATTGCCTATTTGTCGTATAGTTAAACTTTGTACGAGGACAAATTATATAAACTGTAACTATCAAGACTAATTGTTACAGAGTCATTAAGAATTTCCTGGTATGATTTTTAAAACAACAGAAACTGGATGTAACATACCAGATGTTCACGACAAAGTTCTACTGCAACGAATGGAGGGCAATTTAAACTTGAAATTGCAGAATGTGTGCTATTTCCAGCATTTTCCACCATCAAAGGGGGGGCATCAATTCCATCACTGTAACTTTCACCACCAAAAACTCCAACAGCTGTTTGCATGGTCCTATAAAAAATCCATACTATTATGAATCTATGATGAAATGTTCAGCCAAGTAACAAAAACAAATTCTATTTTGATTTTAAAATATGCATATACATTTTTTTTCAAAAATGTTTGGCATTTCCACATTGTCTGTCAAGTTTCAACCACCAACTTGCGATCTCCATTAAGTTAATGTATCTTATAAGTTTGTAGCTTCAAAAATAACAACCAAAACACAAGTTACTTAAAATGTATTTAAAGCATGAAAGATGCAGGGGACTTCAAAATTTAGTCCTCGAATTGTTCTTATTGTGGCAATACATGGGGACCACCTTTTTTTATAAGTTTCGGGCTACTTAGAGCCATTTGGGATGGAAAATCTGGCATCTTAATCGTCTTTCCCTTAAGACATTCCTTCTCTAAAAGTTTTTTTCCAGCATACGGTATACCTCAATTAGCTTTTGAGTTTTAAGTGCTTACCACAGAAAAAAAAAGTGTGTAACACAAGCTTGCTTAGAAAAAAGAATTAAATGAGCTTCAGCAGGGCTAGAACGGACAAATAGTACCTTAACAAAGGAGAAAGGATAACTAGTTCAATCTTCTTAGAGAGCCCAACTGATTGAACATGTTTCCTTAGGTTATCTACCTGTCACAGACACAACTCTTAACACGGCTTTTATTTTAAAATAACCAACATGATTATAACTAATGACCAGTGATGCCAATGATCTTCTAAATGGAGCGTAATTTCTTGTTAGCCAAACTACTTCAACTGTATTTAAAGCAATTGAACATGTCAAACCATATAACAACAGTCTTTCTTCAATGAATAGCAATAGAAAGGCTTACTAGAGTACAACTGGGACATTTATACTAATCTGAGACTAATGCAATCGAAATTTATATAATTACTACCTGCTGCCAGCCAAGAGGGGTCAGATGGGCATCAAAGTAATCTTCTGACATGTACAAATCATGGTCCTTTTCACCTGCTACATTGTGGATGCCTTGAGCATGTCTGACCTATACAAAGAATTTATCGACAACAGCTAGGGTTAGCGTGTTACGGGATTTTTTTTTTACTTTTAATAAGATTTTAAAAGTAAAAAGAGAGAGAGCGTGTTACTGGAAAATAATTAAAAAATAACTATCAAGGTTGAGCAAAGTGTAAGAATTTTTTCATATAAAAATTTGATGGAAAAGAACCTCCCAGAAGTTCATATAACATAACATTTGGTTTTCTTTCCATCTCATCTTTCAAAGATTATCTGTCACCATTTTAGACTGGAAAAAAAACACCATAAAGCCGAACAAGATTAAAGTAACAAACCAGATGAATTGTTTTACAACGGTGCAATGGGTACAAACTCTGGCTCGCACTTGCATCCATGTCTGCGGGTCAGTAATGAACAAAATGAGATGTTATTAATGCTCGGTCAAGCAACTCCAAGTACTACTCATGACAGAACATGTGTTAGATTAAAGTAAAATAAACATCCTCTAAACAGGACTCTTTGCTTATCTCTACTCCAATAACTGTACTTTATTCTGGTACAATGTCAAATGTTTATTTCAAATCTTAAATAACAACAGAAAGCCTATGAACCATACGTCTATAAATAGGACAAGCTAAGAACACCGATTCTGACTATAATATAGCAAAAGTTCAAAGATCACATACATGAAATTTTCTCGGCGAAATTTGAACTATTTCTAAATAATGTAGGTTTAAATATCCACGGGAACAAAGAGTTGGTCACCTTGTGGCCCTCACGGAGGTAAAGGGTATTTATTCGGGTTCTAGTGCAAAGAAAAAACTAGCTTTAATTTTCTAAAATTTAACTACGCGAAGCTGTCATATCACTTTTGTTAAGTTATTTAGTCATTCCTCTTGGCTAATCTTGTTCTAACCAATCTCAATATATTTTTAAAGGATTACTATTTCAAGTATTGCTCCTAGGAATGGCAATTTCGTGGGTTTCAACCCAACCCGCCACGGGTCGGGTAAAAGTGCAATTCTATTCGGATTGGGTTTAAATGGGTAAAAGTGCAAGTTAACACTCTCCCCCTTCTATCTATCTCATATACATTAAACTCTACGTCTGGTATCAAAACATCTATACGTATGACTCGTTAAAACATAAACTTTATCTTATTCCATTTTTCATTTTTAGTAAAAAAAAAGATTAAATGAATTGAATCAATTCTAACTTTTTCTTTATTCATCAGTTAAGTTAATGAACAAGCTCAAACTCATTTTGTGACATATTTAAAAAGCTCGGGTTCGTGATCATTAGGCTCATTAACATCTAATAATCCAAGCCAATCTCATTTAAATTCAACTCAGCTGGTTATAACTACATTCATATATATTATTTGGAAATTAAATATACATATAATTTGATGTCTAAAACCTGCACCTAAATCAAACTGAGACTAAACCAAGTGAACATGAACAAGATCTAACAGATCTATAAATAAAACTAAAAAAAAAACGTATTACTATCAACACATTGCATATAACAGAAATTACAATCCAAGTTATTAAAAATTGAAATAAAAAAACATTTAAACATATATAAAGATAATTAATAAATGGATACGTACTTGAGACGGTTGATGAGGTGGAACAGCGAGTTGAGAGGCGATTGGGGATTAATATGAATGGAAATGAAGAATTATTATTATTTAGATGATGATATTTTCTGTTATAGTTATACTTATAGTATGTGTTGTATCTATATATGGTATTATTATTATTATTATTGTTTGCTACCATAACAGACATTGGGTTATTATTGAACAATTGCTACTTGCTAGAATATCTGAATATGCCGTGTGTGACTTGTTTTTCTTTCTAACTGCCTTTCCCCATACAACTGTTTGATACTCGTGAAGTGCTACAATAATTTTAAGCTAATTTTTATTAAGTACCCATAGGCTTAGTTTGGTTGCGGAATTATTAATCATGTGATTATAAGTCAGGCCGGACTATGTACAAGATTTGAAAGGTAGTTTGGTCCAATAATCCTTATGGGATTGAACTATTTTCAATGTCACCAGCATATGGTATCGGAAGTACCCTCCTTTGGCATCAATTTGATATTCGGACCGGACATGTAGTTTGTAGTTCAATTGTATTGTTAAACATTATTTTTTCTGGATAAACTGGACTCCTAGTCTGATCCCAAATTACAAATGATGCAACCAAACAAGGTCTTCATGTTTATCATTTTTTTTGTCACGCAACACCGAAATATTTACTTATAATTTCGATCAGCTGGATACTCGAACTTTCGATAAATCAACACCCTTCTCTTAATATTTTGTTTGCGGAAAGAAAAACTAAACCTTATTATGAATTATGTTTCTGTTTTAAATGTTTCTCTTGCATCGTATGTGGTGCTTATTAACCATTTAATAAAATGACAATTGGATGGGTTTTTTGTTTTTAATTGTCATACAATATGTTTTATTTTTTATTTTTTTGTGTGCTTATTTTTATGTATATTATGAAATGGATTGAGAAGGAAAAAATAATTGTACTTCTTGATATTTTTCTGAAATTTTGGTACCTAATTAATAAAATTTGAAATGGATGGGTGTTGGATGAAAATGAACCAAACCCTAAGTACTTAACGATAATTACCCTAAAATTGCGAACATGTGATCCTGCCATTGGCTTAATAAAACAAAAAGTCATCTGTCAATCGGATAACCGAAAAGTACTGTACATTCTTTTCATAGAAACTGTTTTTTTTTTTTTTTTCCATTCCATTGATTCCCACAGTTAGATTGTTGAGTTCCTAATTTTTTTTGGGTTTTATAGGTTTATTATACTAAATTATTTGATTTTAAAAATTTGGGTATTCATCTTTTAATTTTTTAATTTAGGTACCACATTATAATAAATTTTCAATTTAGGTATCACCGTCTAAATAAATCACGGAATCATCTCGCGTGACATTTGACAAACATTAATTTGAGAGGTTAATTTGACAATTTTACATAAAAATATGTGATCCTATAAAAACGTTTTCCCCAATTTCACACGTAACAAAAATTTGGATTATATGCTAAAAAAATTTATATGTGAAATTGGGAAAAAAAAATTTCTATGATGACATATTTTTATGCAAAATTGTCAAATTAGACTCTCAAATTAATGTTTGTCAAATGTCACGTGACATAATTCCGTGATTTATTTAGACGGTGGTACCTAAATTCAAAAGTTATTATAGTGTGATATCTAAATTGAAAATTTTAAAATATTTATACCAAAATCGTTA
This sequence comes from Primula veris, assembly GCA_963682055.1. Taxonomy (NCBI): domain Eukaryota; kingdom Viridiplantae; phylum Streptophyta; class Magnoliopsida; order Ericales; family Primulaceae; genus Primula; species Primula veris. The sequence goes on along the minus strand of OY821743.1, from coordinate 20,353,027 downwards.
ACACCCTTGATGTATGATGTAAATATTTTTTTTTCTTTTTTTAATACCATGTATCAAAGGGATCCGAAAAGTGAGCCATGTGACTAGTTCACTTATATAAATATTCAATGAAATGGAGATGTTTATTTGGGGTTCGGACCAGTTCAGTTTGCTTTTTGGTAAAACCGAAATCCAGCAGATTTTTCGGTTTCGATATTTTTATTTTTTGAACCGAACCGAACCGGTTTGTTTCGGTTATTTTTCAGTTTTATTTTCAGTTTTTTTCGGTTTTTCCGGATTTTCGGTTTTTTCCAGTTCGGTTTTATTGTAAACCGAAACCGACCCGAAAAAGTTTTGTTTTTTCAGTTATCGGTTCGGTTTTTCCGGGTTTTAACCTTACCCTAATTTGAACAATAAGAGAACATGGGGAGATTTTTCAATACATGGTTTTTTTACCATGGATTTTAAGAATGTTTGACCTATTTTTAAGTGGTGAGAAATTAATAATAAATCGCACTGCTCATAGATGGTACACGTATACTCGAGGGGGCAGTTCCTTTTTACATAGTATAATTGCTAAAAAAAAAAAAAAAATATAAGGGATGTGGGATTTCAGATTCCACGTCTACGTGGCTGAAAAAAATATTTTTTTTTCTTCTTTTCTTTTGTCTTATCTGAGGAGTGGCTGCGAAATTAATTTTTTTCTTTTTTTTTTGCTCAGTTCGTTTGTTATGTTATTTCATTTTAATATATAAAAAAATTGTCCAATTTTACTCAAAAACTTTTCCAATTTTATCAAAAAAAAAAAACTCTAACCATTAACCATCAAATTTCTTCGTATATCAAATTAATATATTTTTTTATCAAATCAACATCACTCTACCACTACAATTATCCATAATTTTAACAACAAAAAAAAACATCTCCCAATTTAAAAAAAAAAAACTTTCCCAATTTTACCAAAAAAACCTCTAATCATCAACCATCAAACTATTTCATATATCAAATTAATATATTTTTTTCTCAAATAAACATCACTCTACCACTACATTTATCCCCAATTTTACCAAAAAAAAAAACCTATCCCAATTTACCAAAATAAAACCTCATCCAATTTTATAAAAAAATAAACTCTAACCATCAACCACCAAACTACTTCCTATATCAAATTAATATTATTTTTTTTCTGAAGTATGAATAACAATTATAATATTTGGGTAATGGATCTTAATTTATCACCTCCGGATAATAGTTCCGAAAACACCCAATCGATCGTGTGTTTTGGGGAGTATTATCCGGAGGAGATAAATTAAGATCCATTCCCCAAATATTATAATTGTTATCAATACTTCAGAAAAAAAATGATATTAATTTGATATAAGAAGTAGTTTGGTGGTTGATGGTTGATGGTTAGAGTTTATTTTTTTGTAAAATTGGGAAAGATTTTATTTTGGTAAATTGGGATAGGTTTTTTTTTTGGATAAAATTGGGGATAAATGTAGTGGTAGAGTGATGTTTATTTGAGAAAAAAATATATTAATTTGATATATGAAAGAGTTTGATAGCTGATGGTTAGAGTTTTTTTTTGGTAAAATTGGAAAAGTTTTTTTTTTTGTTAAATTGGGAGAGGTTTTTTTTTTGGTTAAAATTAGGAATAATTGTAGTGGTATAGTGATGCTGATTTGATAAAACAATATATTAATTTGATATATGAAGTAATTTGATGGTTAATGGTTAGAGTTTTTTTTGGATAAAATTGGAAAAAATTTTGAGTAAAATTGGACAATTTTTTTGATATATTAAAATGAAATAACATAACAAACGAACTGAGCGAAAAAAAAAAGAAAAAAATTAATTTCGCAGCCACTCCTCATATAAGACAAAAGAAAAGAAGAAAAAGAAAAAGAAAAAAAAAACATTTTTTTCAGCCACATAGACGTGGGATCTGAAATCTCACGTCCCTTACATTTTTCAGCAATTACACTATGTAAAAAAGAACTCCCCATACTCGAGGTCCAAAGAGTCATCTGACCTGCATATGAGGTGTGTTACATTTTCTACATTGAAAATGCAACTCCTTTGGGAAGTTAAAAAATGGTTGCTTTTCTAGCCTTTCTAATAAATTTTTTGAACTTATTATTATTACTAATGTGTTGTTGGCATTATGTTTGCAGAATTATCTAACATCTTTTCTTGAATAGTTGTTGCTAAGTAAACAGATCTTACCTAATTAATATAACCATATATACAGTTAAAGAGGCTGTCCATTGGAATTAAGTACCATTGCGCGTGACCAACTTTGTGCTGTTCCTGTTCAATTATCGACATTGTTATTACATTTCAGGATCAATTGTAACTTATTCTACATGTATCATTACTACTCTACATCTCATTCCGGATTGAAGGATCGACTGTTCTGTAGACACTTACGGTATACAATATGAATGGATTCTTATTTGTGTCTATTTGAAGGATCTTCGATTCTCTCGTCTATATTTTGCGTTTTTCTTCTATATATATGGGTCTTCAGATAAAACGCGAATTGAAAATTCAATTTATGATGGCTTTACCCTATAAATATGGTTAATGAGTTGATGAAATTACAAGAATGTCAACGTGTACACGGTCGATCAGGTTCGAGTTATAAGGAGAGCTCTACAAGTTATAGTCTATACTATCTGAACAGGATACTGAGCTAAGGCTTGGGCTATGAAAAACCACACAGAAAGAAGTCCTTAATGTCCCCAGCCCATGAATTGCTTAAGATAAGTTGCTTTGGAGACAAGAATTTTGGTTTCAAAATGAGAAACTGGTTTCCTTACTGGTAGGACAAAGGCTTGTTTGCATCTTTAAAGAAAATAGGAATTCAAGATTTATCCAGCCTAAAGTTTCTAGCTTATCCAGACCAGGAACCGGACAAGCTTAGCAATTTAGTAAAACAATTGCAGTCCTGTTTTAAAGTGATATAAAAATAAAAATCCAAACTGCATCCAATGTCCAAACAAGTCCTGAACAATAAGTGAATAATTTGTATTTAGTATACATTAAGCAGTTGCTTTTATGGTGTGTTGTTCAGTTAGTAAGCAGTCTTACTAAGGTTTTTTAATTTCAGTTTGTAAACGAAGAGAAAATTCAAAGTTACCAATTCTACATTCATTTTGTAACCAAAAATAAGTGTTCAAAGTTAACTGTTTAACTTGCCTTACTTGCAGTACTGCTTACATAAAATAAGTTAATCTGGTAGGTTTTAAAACGTACGAACTAAAATGCATAAATGATTTCTGCAGAGAAAATACTATGTAAATTATGCTACTTGTTCAAACAAAGAAAGATGTGGAACTATAACAAGTAACTGCAGATATTAGTAACTTCAAAATTAAGATAACAACAAAGCATATTTAATCCTTAGCATGTAGCTGAAAACACAAATTAATCAAGGATATAATGTTTTTGAGACGACGAATAGCTGATGCAACTTTTTATCATGTCAAGGTCCAGTAGCTGATCACATTCCACAAGAATAACGTAACGAGAAAATCAAAAAATAATCATGAAGAAGGAGAAAATGCCAAAAAATATCAGTACTTATATATTTAAAATTCAGAATGGATGGTGCTCCTTACCTCAGAAAGATGGACTTGAGATTCTATTTAGCACACTGTTGTAAAAAACGCGCTTTGTGATAAATAAAAAAACTCGATTTAAAGCTTAGAAAGCTCGCTTTTCCGCTTTTTAGGCTGCTAAAAGCTTACTCTCTTTACGCTTCAAGGGTAGCTCTAGCAAGAACGTTTTAGCTAAGATTTTGCTTTTTAAAACACATTTTAGCATATGTGCATTTACAGTTGGACTTAAGAACATGTTCATTTTTTTTTATTATTATGGGAAGATATATAGAATATTCAAGTCTGAGTTCTTCATCCTGCTTGGTCTACATGTTCCTATGGGCTTATTTTGCTGCAACTGTAAAGGTCATATCTGAGGCTGAAGGTATCATTGATCTTTCTTTCCAACCTATAATAACCACACAACAAAATCAGTTATCAAGCTAGCCAGACAGATACGGTAAAACTTAGAAGCAAAGAATAAGATTAAAAGCTGTAACGAAACAAACCCTTGAAGGATCTTGTTTTCTCACTTCAAAGCTAAAATCTGAGCATGAAAACAGGGTATGATGGATGTATACACGTTTTTAATTACGGGAACAAAAATGGCGATTAAATGTTTTTTAACACTATCTTTTCGAGTAAATAAACCAGTTGCGGTCAATCTATAGGTCCCTTTTATGCGATAGTTAACGCTTAAATTTTATTTACCTATGGGAGGATGTTTGTTGACACTTGCAAGAGGCTGAGAATCATGAAGGGTCATGAATCATGATGCTGTGCGTTTTTTGTTTATAACTTTTTGAAGCTTTTTCAAATTTTCTACACAATTTTAGGTAACTTGGCTTTGCATTCTTTTGGTTAGTTACAAAGATCAGATAGAAAGTACTCAAAAAAGTACTTAAAAGAGCAGTTGCGACTTGCGAATCAAATAATTTGCAAAATTGAGGGGGTATGCCTCTCATAAATAAATATAACTACATGTATACACACTTGATATTGTTATATATGTTTTCTTAGTTAAATGATATATTTTCATCCAAATAAAAAAGTTTTGATATGATTGCTTCTACTTGGTTCCTTATTTATAGAGAAACTTGTCAAATATTTGCTCCTGGTTTCTCTTTGCTTAAGATTACGGGTGAGTGGTGACGGCTTCTCTCTATATATATATGCAGCTCGTAGCCATAGAAGAGAGCTGAAACATGGGTACGTACACGAAATTTGGTATTGAAGTATTTATCAATACTTTTCCCTTTCTTCTAAAATTAAATAGAACTGGTTTGGGTGTTAATGATAAAAATGTGATGAATCAGTTAACAAAACATCATTGTTAAACATTTTCTCCATTTTATGAATCTCTACTGATCGTGAAAATGACCACACATTGATGGTTTGTATAAATCGGAGACTTTGAATGCGATACAAAAGAGGGACTGGAAAATTTATTCTTAATTAGTGGTCAATAATGTAGGTATAATAAGAGTTTTGTTGCAACTATAGTCTATATGCAATGCCCACATTAAAGTATCCCTTCTTGGAAAATTACTCAACAAATTTTGACATTAACTCTATAACAAAGACCAAGAATGAGTTGAACTATAGAGTTTTGCTTCGCCAGTCCTATTGTCTATAAAGCTCTCCTTTTTTTTCCTTGAATAACTTTTTAGGGAGTAGGAGATGGCTGAAAAGTGACAACGATTTTGTTCGAAATTTGACAAACCCTTATTTTGACCATAAAATGTTTTGACCAGTAGATTTTATTTCATTAAATTAATGACTAAATCTTATTAGAATGGACAGTCAGTCTATAAGAAGATTAGGAAAAAAGAACAGTTAAGTAGCAGTATCTTCCTGATACTATAAAAAATTATCATTACAAATCAACTCATTCCAGACATAAATTATGCCAGTGCGGTCATATATAGTGCATGATTTGTAACGTTGGACCAAGTATATTATCGTAGCGTGATGTACAATTTATGGGTTGTGATTGCGTAAATCACGATTGGCCATCCTGTTATATATAGTGTTCACATAGGGAAAGCTAGTTGTAACCAGCAGAGGGCACGGCATACCTCACATGTCCCCTATACTGCTAATCGTGCGCGTAATGCAATAAAAATATAGAAAATATGTATAATTATGATATAAATACGTGAATAATAAAAAAACATATTTTAAAATTTAAAATAATGTTTGTTTGTTAAAAAGGGATAAATAGTTTTTATTAGTTTTTATTTTTTATATTTTTATATGAGTATGCTATTATTATAATTAATATAAAGGTACAGTATATTTTTGAAAAAAAGTACCTAAATTAGGCCGACTCATTTGATTTGAGTTGAATTATTATAATAGAATGATATAATTGTAAAACTTTACTTTTTACCATGTACTTTTACTATTTTTTTTAATTAATTGTGGAAAAAACCCATTTTTTTTTTTTACTATGTACTTTTACTATAACTAGTTGAAAATGATGATATATATGGCACTTCTCGTGGGGTTTTTTTTCACTTAATATAATTTTGTTGCATAAATTAGGCACGCCCCATTCACTGGTCATGGCTAGTGTTACCTACATTGACTACATACTGCAAAATCAAATTTTACATTGAAGTTTATGTGTAATGTAAATTTGGTATTACCATTACCAATTACTAATGCCATATGACACACTCAATCTTAAGAGGAAAAAAAAAGGGTAAATGCTAGGTTCACTCGTGTTACGCTTCAGGTGTTAAATTGTGTAACAAATAAATCATTTGTGGTACACGTTAATTCTAATCCAATCTCACCAATACCATACCACCAACCAAACAACGTCATGCTCTATCAATTAACAGTTTTTTTTTTTTACCATATACTACAAAATTTTAAACCATTTAGATTCGGTGATTGGACAAAAAAGTCAAAATTTGCTACCTAAAATTAAAATAAGTTTCATGTGGAGTAAATTTATCTCCCCAAATTTGTGTGGCGTGTACACCATTTAATAATAGTATTATTTATTTGTGTAGTCCGCTTCCATATCATCATGTAGAAGATAACATTTGATATTGAAAGTCGTGCCACGGGATCAGAAATTACTTCTTTGAACATGGTAAAGTCTATCGGTTTACTTATATAATTTATTTATCTTAAATTATACACGTATCAGTTTTTCTATCTATTAGGTTAAATTTACATGAACTCAAATATCACTCAAATATAATGGATCAAAATGTTCACTTATAATTAAAATAATAATTTCTCTCTATTACTTTTTTCTTATTCTCTCTTATTTATTTATACTTTTCACATATAAATTAATAAAATAACAAAAAGATGAGTTGTATAATTTTGATAGAGAAATTGATAAAAAAAGATGATAATTTGTATAAAACAAAACGTTTACTTATAAGTTGTAAAAGTGTACTTTTTACTTTAAATACGAGAAAACTTGAAAGTTATTTAACGTGATTGTTCTAGTAAATTAATTTGGGTTGAAAAAAATTGATAGAAGTATGTTAAAATATAGTAATATTTAGTTATAATAATAAATTTGATACGAAAGCCGAAAAATGTATAAAGTTAAACTGTTATGCTAAAAATATAAAAGCAATGTTAATTAAGTTAAATATGAAGAAAAATATAAGTTAACTGATACACACGATCTCTTCCAAGTAATTAGTACTGTATTTGTATTGTATATTTGTATTTGTAGCTTATGGAAAGACGTTCATTAAATTACTTTGAGAATGAAATTTGTTGTGATTTCAGGCAGGTTAATTGAAAAAAAAACGAGGAATTCTTTTTTTGCAAAATTTGGTTGATCTATATTTTTTTTTATAGATTTCCTCGTTTGGTTGCATCTTTTAAGTATAAAAGTATAATTTTTTCATGAGAATAGAAAAATATAATTTTTATAATGTTTTTCAGTAAGTAAATGTTGTTTGGTAAACACGGTAAAAATATACTTTTTAATAAAAGCGTGGTTTGGTAAAATTTGGTTATTTTTACTTTTTGAGTTGTAAAATACATATTTTATTCCAATTAATATAATTATTATTCTTAACTCATTCAAGCATTCAATTTTGGAAAAAAGCAGGGTATCAAAATCAAATAAATAAGACGAAGATTATAAACCCAAATGTATTACTTTCTTTCAAAGTTAGATTCAAGGAAAAAAAATTATTTGATTATAAAGATGGAATTTGATTTTGAAGTCTCGGAATGAATTTTCCAATCCAGATTGAGCAGATGTCTCTTATACCTTTTACATATTAGACAAGGATCTGCAATGTTTTTTTTTTTAGCTAGTTCAGTTTCATTTTAAATTTTTTACATATTTTATGCGATCATTGTTTGTATATATATATATCTCATATTAGAGCAGTAATAGAGTATAATGATCGCTGGGTTGGTTTTTAAAAAAAAAATGGTTTGGTCGGGTGAGCTACAGTGCCCATATAGTACTTTTCTTGAATAAGTAAGATGCAAAATACTTTTGAAAAGTAAGTTTAAATTGATTTTACTTTGATAAAAGTAAGACTTTTGCACAACCACCAAACAGTAGTTTTACTTTTACTTATAGTACTTATAAGTAAAAAAAAGTAAAAGTACATAGTTTCCAAACAAGACCAATAACTAGTCCTAACCGGTATCCTTACTTTAGAGACATTTTGGATCGAACCTGATGGCCGTGACCGATGTTTGCTTTAGTTCTAACCATGCTGGACAACTAATTTTGCTCTGATGATCATCTACAATATTAACTGAGATCTTTTGCAGTTAAAATATAAAAGTTTCAAAATCATGTGGGACTAGCTGCAAAATTTAAGCAAATAGGATGGTCATTTTAATTTCTTTCAAATACTTATTTCATTCATGTTAAATCTTCTAACTTTTTAAGAACACTTAAATAATCTTGTCTTTAATTTCATCAATCAGGTGATGTCAATGAACAAATATAACAAGTGAATTGAGCTTGGACGAACAAGACCACAGTCGCATTTTTAATTGTTCTGAAAACAAAAGTTAAACATTCTTAACCAATTGGTTTGCTTTTCCCATTATCGAATTAACAATCTACAAGTACAACTTAAAAAACTAAAAGCCCATTGAATCATAAAATTGGACAAATAACAGTGTACACTGACCTAACTAATCAAATAGAGAAGAACAATAGGCGGAAATTAAGAACCGTGAAGAGTGTTGAAGGCTCAAAATAAGATATATTTAGCATTGTGTTGCTTGCAGTGTATTTATTTATCGCCTACGATATTTCTTTCTATATCGCATGTTGAATGATTTGCATAGGACCGATTGCATGAGCTGACATAGGTATTAGAAGTTAGAACGATGAATGGCCATCAACTTTTTTATAAACAAATTAATGTATAATTGTAATTTGTAAATAAGCTTGTAAATTTGTTATGCTTTCAAATTTATGGTTAAAGATTAGAAGTTGAGACGAGATATTCCCCATATCGCGACAACTTGTCCATTCTTGGGTTGAGACCCTTTCCACGTAAAGCTAGATTATGATAGCCCACAGTTGCATTTTATGCCAGTTATGAATTACATGCTCCCCTTACAGTTCATTTGTGGATGGGAACTCGTTTCGTCTTCGTTATAATGATAGTTGAACAATAAAGGCCAACTAGATAAACTACATACATAGCTCGAATGGATGTTGTCTTCTATTGAAGCTCACGCGGGAGCTCGTTCGTTAGAGTTTAGAAATCGAATTCTGTTGAGTATATTGTTGCCCGTTCTCATTGTTCTCTTTTGTGGACCTATTTGTAATAACTTTCCTATTGGTAGAGTAGAACATAAATAGGTGAAAGTTTAGTTTGTGACTATATTTAGTCCCTTGTATATCTAACTCTATCTAGCTTCTGTAATAAAGTTGAGAACGTCCTTGTTCAGTTAAATCATCTTTGTCTTTTTTGTTTTATAATCCGTTTTTGAATTCAACAATACTAATCATCCTCTTGCTGAAAGTGTCTTGTATTAAATAAGCATTTGACAGAAAAACCAAAGTGTAAGGATTGGATTGTGTTATGATATAAGAATTACAGTAAAATAAGGAGCAAACAAAACATTAAGAAGAATTAAATCGGTATGTAATTTGATATCTCCCATGTGTCACAGGCACGATCTGTCCATTTGGAAGAGATACGGTAGTATTCATTAAACTGAGATTAGAAGTGAAAGCGTCGATTGAATGAACTATATGATCAGTAGCCCCAAAGTCTAATATCCAAACATAAGATGCAACACGTACGCATATGTATGAAGTTATAGGCAGCGGAAGGAGAGCAAGTACCTGATATATGTGAATGTGAAGAAGGAACGGAAACACCATGAGTTCTAATCTAAAGTTGTTCAAAAATGATTATCCCTCCCTATTTAACCCTACTGTTTATCGGAATTTAGTGGAAAAACGTTTATATCTAACAATTACAAGGCCGTATATCTCATACGCAGTTCATATCTTATCACAACTTATGGATGCGCCTACTGAAAATCAAATGGCAGCAGCTTACAGAGTATTATAATATTTGAAAGCAGCTTCTGGCCAAGTGATTTTTTTTCCTAGACAGTACTCTTTCCAATTAACAGCTTATTCGGACTCCGACGGGGGCTCTTGTCTGGATAATAGTAGATCTGTTACCGGTTTTTGTGTGTTTTTAGCCATGGCTCTTATTTCGTGGAAAAGTAAAAAGCAAACAGTTGTGACCAGAAGTTCAGCGAAAGCGGAATATGGGGCCATCGCTTCGATGGGCTGCGAAATATTATGGTTATTGAACCTATTGCGTGATCTTGGCGTTAATCATCGCAAACCTGCCTTGGTTTTTTCTGACAGGAAGTCTGCCATATCTTTAGCAGCTAACCCCATTCACCATGAACGCACAAAACACATTGATATTGATTCTCATTTCATACGTAAAAATATTCAAGCAAATTTGATGCACACTATGCATGTTTGTACATCTGAACATGTTGCAGATATACTTACAAAACTTCTGTGATCTCGACAGTTTCACTACTTGTTGGCCAAGATGGTAACTCTGAACTTTTATCTTCCTCCATCTTGAGGGGGCGTGTTAAGTATATTGTTGTCTATTCTAAGTGTTTTCTCTTTTGTGAATATATTTGTAATAATTTTCCTATATATTGATAGAGTAGAACGAACATAAATAGCTAAAAGTTTAGTCCGTGACTATATTTAGTTCCCTATATATAACTCTATCTAACCTTCTGTAATAAAGTTAAGAACATCTCTATTCAGTTAAATCATCTTTGTCTTCTTTATTTTACACTAATTATGTTTATTTGAGAATCATAAATTTAACAAATTCTTACCGTGAAAATATAGGTTCTCAAATGTCAATAATACATGTTCAACTTGAATAACATTTATGGGAAAACTTGCTCTCTCCACAACGCAACACATATCGGTAGTCGGCTTCGGTCAGATGTATCTAGGTAAAAACATTCACATCAGACTCATTATAAATTTAGTTATATGATGAGTGAAAATGTTATTTTTTTATATTTAAGGAGTCATTTATACTTTGCATGATTTTCTACTCTCACCAAAATATACTCTCTATAAATATTTAATTGTTGTTAGTATTATTTTTTAATAATAATTTTTTTTTTATAGTTAGAATAAACAAAATGGTAATATGAGGTCCAAACAATATTGATTTTTAATATTTGACGAGACCAATTTTATCTCTACTTATGAAGAGAGATAGTTACACTTTTCAAAAATAAAGAGTCAATTATGAGGTTGATATGATAAGTTTTTTCAAGTTAATCTCATTAAATATAGAAAGTGAATTTTGATGAGACAAATATAGATGCTCTAAAAGAACTAAATTTTTTAATGTCATTAAGAGAACAATTTGGGTGTTTATCGGGTTGCAGCCAAGTTGTTCTCTAATAGTAATTAGCAGTTTAGCAGGTACCTTTCTCAACTTTTTAATTATGAACGTTCGTAGAAAAACAGTGCACCACCACGTGCATCAAATATTAATTAGTATATTCTTTGTTAAAAAAGTTTCAACTATACTGTATATAGGTCGTCATTTCCAGGTCGCAATTTCCAAATTTTATAGCACTGCCATCAGTAATTGACTTTTTATTTTATTTCCAATCTTATCTTAACAAAAATCATTTTCTCACCCTCTTTATTATTTAAGCGGACATAGTAAGCGCTTAATTGGGCAACCCTAGCAACTAATGTACTTTTCAAATTTATTTGTTGGTGTCAATTGTGAACAATACGTACGAATAGCTATCAAAAAGTTAATACATTTAATTCAACTCTGGCTGGCATGTTGCTTCCGAATAGAGATAAATATCAGAATCTAAGATCATATATATTTTATTTTATAAACAGTTTGTTTTTATTTTACATAAAAGTTAACGTGGCAAAGTAATGTAATTAATCAACAAAGCTAAATAACCTCTTATATATCTTCCCATGCACAGTACCCACGTAATTTCATTTACTCGATGGTTGAAGTGTTTTGTTAGTTCTCGTACCCGAAGGAAAGTTATTAATGTTAGAATAGGCTTAAATTTTGTTAGTTTCTTCGTTTGTTTTTTAGTGTATATATATATATATATATATATATATATATATATATATATATATTTTGTTTGGTTGGAATAAAAAATTAGTACACTTAGACTGAATTTATATTTTATTTATTTCGTATTTATTTATTGGCTCTTGCCTTCAAGAGTACTTATCTTAACTCTTGAGGTACGAAATCAGAATCGTGTTGGGTAATCCTTTTTTAAAGTTGTACAGTAGAAAGAATAATCCTAACGAACCTAAGAATTGTAAAAACAGTAGCTCCGAACGATTTAAAAGGTTTCATACCTAGAACCGGCCCTAACTCCGTCTTTATCGGATACCGTGTACATATGAAGCATGGTCATGTAAACGTTATACATTGATTAAAAAAAAATCTCTAAGGTAGCTTGATAATGAATAACACCTCAAATTAAACAATGGAAATGGGATTGAATTTCGCGTTCCCATGAAAGAAAAAGGGGTGGAAAAATGAATGAGGGCCAGAGATATAAGATTCAAACCCATGACCTTCCGATTAGAATTAGAATAATTTCCGCTAGGACACACTGTCAGTAATTAATTATTAATAATACATGGGGACATATGTATAATTTTCTTTTCCATTCACGACTCGAAATTGACAAAGGGGTGGCATCAGACCACCCCCTTGTCTCTACAACGATCCTCTAGTTATCGATTGTCTTTCTTAAGAGATATATGCACTACTCATTTATACATTCTTTTTATACGTTGTACAAATGGAGCTGGTTTCTCTTGGCTCACCCGGCCGGGTTGGGAGATTTTGGAGGCACCAAGCGTACGTATAGCGGCTTTCTTAATTTTATACTAGTGCGTTAACTCGTTTATAATTTTGTCGTTATACATTGTACAATGGAAGGTTTCACTCGGCTCACCCCGGCCGGGGTGTGAGATTTCAAAGGCGCCGATCATGCAGCTGGCCACTTCTTTATATCGATGCACATTGTTATATAATATTTCTTTGTTTGTTTCCGTATTTTTGAAGCTTAAAATATGTACACATATGACATATGTACTCATGTTACAATTGATAAACAAATATTTATGTTGGAAAAAGAATCGGAGTGTTCATTTTTTTTCCTTAAATTGTCAACGCACCAATTTGTTGAAAATTGTGATACCGAACCTATATAATATAGGAGTTTTTATTTCGTACAGTCAATCAATTGAACAGTACAAAATACCGTTTTCAAAAATAAATATTTAAATACTGTTTTTTTTTAATTTTGATTAATAATTAAATTCAGAGTACTATCCACTAGAGTTCTATATTTTTATTTGAGTTTTTATTGGGTTGTAAAATTTGTTTTTAATTTATCTCATATGAATTTGTTTAATATATGATAAAAATAAAAAATTAAATTAGTTATTGAAAATATATCATATAACATTTTATTTTTTTAATCTAATTACTGTAAATATGACCGGACATTATACAATATAAATCAATAACTTCAAAACGGAACCCATAGAATAGGAGGTATCGGGTATCTTTATGAAGTTAGAATTTGGGGATTTGGCTATGGTTGACACGCCTTTGTGACGGACATCACCAAATTTGGACCTGAAGAAAGTGTTTATATTGATTTGACTGCGTTATCCTATCAAATATGAACATATATTATAATATTAATTAATCGTGTGTTAAAAACTGATAAATAATTTTATTAGTTTTTAGTTTTTATATTTTTATGAGAGTATAATATTATTATAATTAATATAAAAATATATGAGTATTTTTAGAAAAAAAAAACTAAATTTGACAGACTTATTTGACTTAAGTTGACTTATTATAACATAATGATATATATATACCATGTAGGAATAAATCTATATATAATAATCATAAAAAATTTCGGTTAACCTGGTTATAAGAATGAACTCTAATTTATCATATTAATTCATATACTTTTAAAGTCACGTCTTAATAAATCTGTCTACTTATCGTAATGGATGACATTTCATTACAATAATTATATATATCGTTACATTAAGTTTAATAAGATAAAAAATATTTATGTAGGACTGTTTAGTATTCATGTTGGATTGACTGATGGTTTTATATATTTTTTATCGTGATAAAGTAAAATCATGTTTAATCTCCAACAACGTCGTCCCATAATTTTTTGAACACTTGGTGAAAAGTAGGTGTTAAAATGTACTACTTAATGCATAATAAAAAATTAAGACTTTTGATATTTTAGGTGGGGAAATAAAATTTGCTTGTTTATTGGCAAAGCCCGTATATAAGAGTTAAATGTAAGAACAAGTGACACAGAAACATGAACCATCCAGTGGGTAACAGCATAATAAACAGTCATAGAAAACTGAGCCCAATCTTATGCGTGCTCATCTCACAACTCCTTTTCAGTTTCGCAATTAATTCCATCCCTCTGAATTTAGCCATATCTACCAATAATAAATTCAAATAATCTCATTCGTAACTCATAAAGTATGTAATGTCTGTACATTAATTGTTTTGTTTGTGAGTTGCATTTCATAATTTATTACAACTTTCGTTTTGAATTGAAAATACTTAGATAATTTATTAGCTAAATTGACAATTACGTGTACTTTGAGATGGAAATTAATAGTTAGACTCTAAAATTAACAAATTTGGATAGACTTTTGTAAAGTCAAATTTAGTAACTGGGCAATTTCTTTCTTTCACTACTCCCTTGTTTGTTCATTTTCACATATTCCAAAATGTTTGTCACGATTGAAATTCAACTTTAAAAATGAATATGTGAGAAACTGACAATTCAATTCACAGGGAAAATATTATTGCACTTGGATATAATTTATGTTTGCTATCACACAAAAGAGAATAAAGGAATATTTTCAGTTTCACTCGCTACTATAATTTATTATGAAAAATTAACTTTAATGGTATTAGAGTATGTATATCTTGTAACTAGAGGTATAAATATGTGTGGAAATATGGTTGGTTCAAGTGGTGAAATAAGTCAACTAATATTATATTTAATAAATTTTTTATTTTTAATTAATATTTAAATTTAGGTTAGATTCAACTAGGGTTTTATTATATTTTTATTTGATTTTTTAGTTGGTTGTATTTTTATATTGAACAAATTTTTTTATTTTTAATTATTATTTAAATTTAGGGTAGATTCAACTAGAGTTCTAGTATATTTTTTTTTGGTTTTTAGTAGCTTGAGTTTTTATTAAATAGCGTGACTTTTATTGCCATATTCTAATTTTTTTTAATTTAAAGGTTAATATCAAAATTTGACCACAAATTTTTTAATAGGAATACAAACGATGTATATAAATGAATAATTAAAAGAATTAATATACTAATTAGTGTTGAGAATGACATGAATATTTTTTATTACTAGTAGTAGTATCATTTTTTTGACACGTGTTAAAAAAAATTGTTCCATATCATCGGATAGACTTTTTAAATAAGTTTTATGGGTTGGAGCGAATAAAATATTTTTATTGTATGATATGAATTACTTGATTATCCATATTTACATTAAATGAGTTTGTTTTAGCAAATATTTATGGTATACAGAAAAATTCCAAGATACACTGCTCCTATATTATAATAGTAATAAATATGAATTTGGACTATTATGCCTACCCACACCGTTGCTTCGCCATCAAAAGCCTTATCTGAGGACAATTTCATCTGTGACACCTAACCATAGTTAGTCTTAACTATAGTTAAGTTAGCTGCGTGGGCCTATATAAGGAAAATACTTTTCCTAGTGATGACATACATATATCTAAACCTCTTAAACATATAACGTTACATGTTGTGTTTTGCATGATTCAATATTTGCGTGTTTAAGCAGTTTACATATTTGTTTCCATTTGGTTCTCTCCTTCAGCTTTCCTTTCTGGTTTGTCCTCTCTTCTTTTATTGCACTATTCATGATCATTTTTTTTTCATTTTTTTATAGTAGTAAAAAAATAAAAATATGGTTAACAATTATAACAAACTTGGCGTCTTGACCTAATAGTAATGCTCATCGAATGTGACTACTTATTATTGCTTGAACTGGACGGACATCGGGACAAGTGTATAGTCGGTCCGTTGCAGAGCCACTCGGACCGGACATCCCACCCAAGGACAAATAATTTTCGGAAAAAAATAAAATTTATAGTACAATTTTTCTAAGTTTTTTCCGAATGGGCTAAACAAAATAAATTTAATTTTTCATTTAGCAACCCACAAAAAATATTTTTTGGGGGCCGTTGTACTCATGTCGGGACTCCTGGGATGTACATGATCAGGGCGGTCGACTACATTAGTTCTTGACATCTTGTTAGATTTATATGATGTAAAACAGATTAATATTAGAAAGGTTGGTGAAAAAAATGGTTGGATGGAAATTGAATAATATTTCGCCATCAAATGGCTTAATTGTCGCGATTGATATTACCAGTCCCTAATTTTGTTGTCATTATTTTCTTTGACAAAACGGTATGTATTGATACGAGTCGTGGACGGACTAGGTGCGGTGACATGGATTGATATAACCCGGTATAAAGTTTATTGTAGCTAAAATATTTTATGGAAAAGAAAAGAAAAAGTTCATGAGTTTTTTAGGCTCTCTTGAAGAAACTCATCCTGGTTTCCCTCACCTTATTGTTATGGAAAACCGATGCTTGCAATTATAATTTTTGTTATTCTGGTGCCTATTTGATGTATTGATTATAAGTATCTTCTTATGTTTTTGGTACATCCGGTTAGCTTTTGATTATATCTTTTACCATCAGCTTATTTGCGGTTTTTATTGTAGTTTGATTTTTTAATTTGGTTGGTGAGTCAAAATATGATCCCCAAACAAGCCACTTTCAGTGATCTTTAGAATTTTTAGTTCTTGGGATTTGATCCCCAAAGTTAGGGGTTTTAGCTTACAAAATTAATGTGGATTTGAAAATATGTCCAGATTGTTAATATTTTCGCATTAATATACTCCATAGTCTAAATTTCTGATCAGATTTGGAAGGCTAAGATGCTCTGCAACCTACAGAGAACTCACAAATTTAATTTTTATAATACGACAAATCGAAGTTTCAGTAGCTGCAATTATTAATCCGTCTAAAATATTTTCCAAATTTCGTTTAGTATACTCTCAAAGTCTCAATTAGAAGCAATAATTTTTGAACTTGTGGAGCATTTTGACAGTGTATAATCATGTAATATTGTTTTGTAATTCATGAACTGCAGAGAAAATGTCGTCAAACAGTACCCAGAACGGAGACTTCAGCTTCACCGCCGCTAGCAAAGGGCGTAACGGGCTGCCAAAGATACATACAGCAAATAGTAAGAAAGAGGATTCCATATGCCATGACGACAGCGTTCCGACTGTAAACGCTCAGACGATCGACGAGCTTCACTCTCTACAAAGGAAGAAATCGGCCCCCACAACCCCTATCAAGAGCCCACGTGCCGACGCCTTTATGGCTGCAGTTTCTGAAGAAGAGCGCCAGAAACAACAAATGCAGTCTATCAGGTATAAACACAATGATTTTTTTTTCTTTTATAGGAGGGTAATTCAACTTATCATATATTAATATCAAACGGAGGCAAGTGCCTTTAAAGAAGGTTACAAAAACAAAGTAGATGAGCTGACTAGTCGGCAACAAACTTGGGACTTAGCCTTTCAGTGTTGCTTAATAAACCTACTCCGAGAATTGTTTTTTACGTTGCTTAGTTTGTTTATCCTATTCGTCACATAAAATTCAACAAGCTTAAACACTTGAATTATGCTTATTGTACACAGATCTTACACTGATGATAGATTTTTAGGTGATAGTAAGTTTCTACACAGTATTATCCGGTCAATGTTTATAATTATTGTCGGACCTATGGCAACATTTGGGCAACTTTAAACAGTTTTTTTCCTTCTTTTGATTTTTTACCGGAGCCTAAATTTTTCTCTGTTGGCTATTTACTGATAAAAATGTATCCGAATAAGCTATATGCAAATGTGGTGTAATCCATTACATTTTGGAAAATGCTTTTGTTCACACATTTTTCCTACTAAAAAATTCAACCCACATTACATGACATATTCACTTCATCAAAACTTTTGATTTTTATTAATATTAGATTTAACAATTTTTTTATTTTTAATTAATATTTAAATTTAGGTTAGATTCAACTAGGATTCTATTATATTTTTATTTGTGTTTTTAGTGGGCTGTATTTTTAGATTGAACAGTTTTTTTTATTTTTAATTATTATTTAAATTTATTGTATGCTCAAATAGGGTTCTATTATATTTTTATTTGAGTTTTTAGTAGGTTGAGTTTTTATTACGTTACGTGACTTGTACTGCCATCTTCTAATTTTTTTTATTCAAACGTTAATGTCAAAATTTGACCACAAGTTTTTTTAATAGGAATACAAATAAACGATATGTATAAATGAATAACTAGAAAAATTAATATAGTAATTAGTGTTGAGAATGACATGTCACTTTTTTTTTTAGTAGTATTATCACTTTTTTAACACGTGTTAAAAAAAAGTGACTAGAATTGTTCCATATCATCGGGTAGACTTTTCGGGTGAGTTTTATGGGTTGCTATACTTACATTTTTGTTGTTTTAATACTTAATTCACCTAACCAGATTACATTATAGCGTCAGTTTTCTGCTGCTAGGCATAAACCAGGACTTAGTATTTGGTTAGATTGAATTACTTTCAGTCAGGAGCCTATTTAAATCTGAGTATTCAAAGCTACTAATCTAGTGTTTTTTGTCAAACAACTGTTATTCTATTGTAGTACATTAGTGTTTGAATGACCTTTTTTTGTTGTTGTTGTTGGGGATTCAAATTTAGAACAAGTTGGACCAGGCCGAAATCCTTTTTTGGCTTTAACTAACCGTGTTTAGACTCTTAAGAGTGTAGATAGTGTGTATATTTTCAAGTCTGTTGGTGCTAAGTTTTTCTAGATTCCGCAAGTTTTTTGCTATTTTGCATGTTAAAAAACGTTCCGGCTAATATAGTTTATAGGTTCATAGCTTGCAATGAAAACGATATTGAACGGTTGACATAAAATTTCGCCAAAGTCTGCTAATGCTATCTTTTGTAGACCTCTTGTAGTGCTATGAAGTAGGTTATTTTAAACTAGACATTAATCGATTCCGATAGTCTCTAGGGTCAGAACTTGTAATGAAAAATTTAAACTATCTATCTATTCGTTTATCAATTGTGTTTTCGTTCTTGGACTATCGGTGATATAATATTGGACCTTCAATAGTTAAGCATTATTTTTTTTGGTAAACAGTGCCTCCTTGGCATCATTGACGAGGGAGACTGGACCAAAGGTTGTGAGAGGAGACCCGTCGAGAAGTGCAGAGACGCCAAAGGCACATGTGGCACACACTCATCACTATGTTCACACTCCGAAACTTAGCCAAAGTGACAGTGCCCTCAAATTCACCCACATCCTCTACAATCTCTCCCCTGCTGGTATATACACTAACCCGAAATAATATTGTTTTCAGACCCTGTTTGGTTTTGCATTTTTGCTTAAAAGCTATATGTATCTAGTTGACCATTTAAAAAAGACAGAAGCTGAACCCAACATTTTTCTGAACCTTTAAAACTCTAGCTTATTGGCTTAAAAGCAGCAGTCGAGCAAGCCTAAATTGTATATTGTCAAATGGTCACGTTTGTTCTGCAACTTCCGTTTGGCCTCAAAAGTCGCTTAGTATAGCGTATTTAAGGGAGCAATTTGCTAGGTCTAGAAAGATCTTTCTTTGTTTAGGACTAGACTTTTGACACTAACACAATGGTGTTTTCTAACAAATGGAATCCATAACTAATAGAATCCATATTATGTTAAATTTCAATATCAAACAACTCAGTGAGACTTCAATCCATTTTCAACTCTTTTTATTTACCGTTTTTTATTTTATTATAATCATGTAGAACTATATGAGCAATCCATAAAGTACGAAAAGGGGTCGTTCATAACATCTGGGGGTGCTTTAGCCACATTGTCGGGTGCAAAAACAGGACGATCGCCTAGGGACAAACGTGTAGTTAAGGATGCGACCACTACTGATGAGCTTTGGTGGGGAAAGTAAGTGCTTAAAAATAGCTATTACTATTAAATACTTGATCTGTAAACTTTTTTATTCTTAGTGAGTAATTTTGTGTTGTATTCACTTTCTCAGAGGCTCACCTAATATTGAGATGGATGAGCACACTTTCTTGGTGAATAGAGAAAGAGCTGTTGATTACTTGTGCTCCTTGGAAAAGGTAAGTTTGTTGATAAATTCATATTATTTTATTTCGTTTAAGGTAACATTAATTCCAAAAACAGAATAGTGGCATACTGCTTAGATGACAATTGGTACTAATTAACTTAATCTCTATATATTAAGTAATATAGAACTAGTACTAAAGTTGGATTAAGATGTACAAATTTGACATTTCTATATTAAAGTCCTTATTATCCTACATTTGCTTCCACCTTGTACTGTCCCTCATCATGTTCTGCGAAAGCACCGTGATTTGGTGAATTGAACATTGCTTCACACGCTTTAGATTATAAATTATTTCCCTTATATTGCTCCACAAATAGATGAGGTTGAGTTGACTATGTTGGCCTAATCCTAATCTTGTGTAATAGTTTATCATTTATTGATTTCCTCATTCAAGGTAAATCTGTTTATTTTCACATAATTAACTAATATGGGCTCTCTAATTCATTCGACGACATAACTAGGGTAAATGATAAGTTCACAACTCGCCCACTCCTCAGCACACTATCCACGTCATCAATTTTACATGGTAGATACCAAAACAAAATTACATAAACATATTTAAGTGTTACTAATTTTGATTTATTTTGTTTCAACAACTAAATGTGGCTAGGAGTGACACTGTTGTGAACTTATCATATTACCCATACCATAATAGTATATTGCAATTAACAAATAAAAAAATTGCTTTTTTAGATAGGTAAGAGTTTTGGTGTTTAATAAATGAAAACAAATACATAGTCACCGGATGATGGTTATCCCTTTCAAGATCTATACCAGACTACTAGTTACCCTTTATTTATTTTCTCATCAAGTTATGAAAAATTTAGTACTAAATACTCCATCCGTCTTGAAATAACTATCATGTATTTCTTTTTAAAGCGTTCTAAAATAAGTGTCCGTTTTTATTTTTTTTAGTAAATTTTCTCTTTTTTATTTTTTAAAAATCAACTTTTTGTTAGTTTAAACATAACAAAATTATACTAAAAACCTCACATTTTAATTAAAAGTAGTTTTTGTTTAAATTTTTTGATTTTTTAATTTTTTTTTTTTGAGTTTTTATTGAAATTATTTCATATATTTAAATAACACTGTTTTTAAAACATGACACTTATTTTGAAATGGATGTAATACCGGATAGTGAATTTTCTTCTTTTATAAAATAATTAGTTTCATGGATGTTCTTTCACATCCATACCTAAATTATGGAGCTGACCCATACCATACTGGCATATTGCTAAAGCTTTTATTATCAAGATGTGCTCTGCATACCAACTTTATTTACTATGATTTATGGCATGGTATGTCACAATATTATGGGACCTTAACTGAACATGAGATTGACAGTGAGTGACGCATAGAATATAACAAAACAACATTTAGTACTCCCATTTTTAGCTGGAGGGCATAAACATTTAAATTTAATTTTCATTTTCATTTGCAAATGTGACATTTCCATTAAAGCTTAAAATATGTATCCTGAAAACAATTTCGTTGTGGCCTTCGTTTATTGGGACATGCTGTGCTAAATTATACCTTTTTATAGTTTGGTAACTATAAAAAAGTATATAATTATTTATTGGGACATGCTGTGCTAATCATTTATTGGGACATGCTGTGCTAAACTGTACTTTTTTATAGTTAGGTTAACTATAAAAAAGCACAAATTTTTATTAATAAATGATTGTATTTTTTATCCATTTTTTTAATAATCTATAGATATAATTATTTATAACTTGAACGCAAAAAATAAAAGAAAAAAAAAAGAGTAAACAATTAAATTGCCAAAAGGTTATAAAAAACATGAAAATTAGTTTTTTTTTACAAAGTAACTATTAAGAAAATGATGAAATCATTTACTTTACAAAAAAATTTCAAGCTTTCGTAACATTTATAAGTGAAAACAAGGTATAATTAGAAAAACTATACAAAAAATTATAGTTAAGTTCTCCCTCTTGCATTTTTTATATATTTTTTTTTTATCTGAGGCCGAGTCTATTGTTTTTTTTTTAGGTTTTTTTCTTCTTCTAATTTTATAGTAAAATTGCTTAAAAGTTAAAATTATAAATTTAATGTCACTGTCTAGTTATTTTTCTTTTTTGAGCGACTAATCAAGAATCCAGGGATGGGTCCATAACGAAATACTACCAAATTGGTGACATCCCAATAGTATCAATTCCAGAAGAAATCAATACTAGGATTTGAATACTTTAAATAAATAAAATTCCTTTTATGGACCCATTAAGATACCCACAGTGGAAGCCACTATCAATTACTGCCAAAAACATTTTACTATCATGAATTTGCAGAAGTTTGTGCGCTTGCATTGGATTCTATAGGGGGTGACATAGCGATGTGAAATCAATAAAATTATGATTAAAGTTGAACTATGCTATATTTTCATTTAAAAGTTAAAATTATAATAGAGAAGCTATTTATGTTAATTTTAATTTTCAACCGTCTCGATACTTTTAGCACGTTATTTTAATTACATAAGTTTGCCCAGATACCATGTTTAAAATATATACGTGGTTACTGTTTATTCATCAAGTGGCATGATGTGACATAATCATTTAACAGTTGTTCTTTTCAACAGTCTCAATTTTCTGTCTATTGCATTTGAGAGGGCTTAAGATCAATTAAACTGTAATTTAGTGTGGTTTATATAACACTGTTAATTACGGAGTAATTTATTTTTTGAGTGTAGGACACACTTTAATCCAAATTTCATTTTAGGTGTATGTCAATGACCAATTTCTGAACTGGGACCCGGAACACCGCATCAAGGTCCGAATTGTATCAGCCAGAGCTTACCATTCCTTGTTCATGCACAATATGTAAGTAACTACTAAATACATTAGTACACTAAAAGGGATGTATTTATTCTAAAAAGGAAATTTTTGTACGAAATTAAAAAAATTATTTCGCTTTTTAGGTGCATTCGACCGACTCCAGAAGAACTAGAGGACTTTGGTACCCCAGATTTTACTATCTATAATGCAGGGCAATTCCCTTGTAACCGTTACACGCATTACATGACTTCATCAACTAGTATTGACATGAACCTCGGTAGGAGAGAAATGGTTATCCTGGGGACACAATATGCTGGTGAGATGAAAAAGGGGTTATTTAGCGTAATGCACTATCTCATGCCCAAGCGCCAGATTCTTTCTCTTCACTCTGGTTGTAACATGGGAAAGGATGGCGATGTTGCCCTTTTCTTTGGATTATCAGGTAATGCTAGAGGAGATTGTAACATATTGGGACTAATTTGGACAGAAAATACTGGACTAAAATGTAAAAAAATTGATGTGACAAAAATGGTGTTAATATGGATTTGTCGAGCTGAAACGAAAATGGCCTATCGCTGCTAGCCTGCTACATATTCATGTATAATGTATTTATAATTTTAAAATGAGTATTAAACAACTTTAAAACTGTGGGAAAACTGGTACTTTGTTATTGTAACTCACCCTGTTTGAACCAATTTGGTTAATACCCATTCTTGATAAGGCTGATGGACAAGCAACGCTCATTTTGTACGATCAGTTATTTGCCAACTTATTTGTAATTTTTTTGTCTAGGTACTGGAAAAACTACATTGTCTACGGATCATAATAGGTTCTTGATTGGTGATGATGAGCATTGTTGGAGTGAGAATGGTGTGTCGAACATAGAGGGAGGTTGCTATGCCAAGTGCATTGATCTGTCAAGAGAGAAAGAGCCTGATATTTGGAATGCAATCAAGTTTGGGACTGGTAACAATTTCTTGTCATTGTTCAAGCATTACAAATTTAAGAATTGTCAAACTAAAATTTCAATTCATAATTTTTTGGTTTGGCAGTGTTGGAAAATGTTGTGTTCGATGAGCATTATAGAGAAGTGGATTACACCGACAAGTCCGTCACAGGTACATAGTGTAACTTAAATGTAGTTATGTGATTGTGCATATTGACAGACAAATAACATGGAGCAGGCCAAGCTTGTTTGGTTGCACTTTTAAGAAAATTTAAGCTTGTCATCGGAAAGCTTATAGGTTTTTAATTTTTTAAGCCAGATCACCCAAAAGAAGATAACCCAGATTTCTAGTTGATCAACCAAATATAATATGTACAAAAAAATTACTTCATGGTACCCGTGTCATAAAAAAATAGCCTATTGGCCTCGTAAATATAATTTAGTATTTTGTTTTCCACAGAAAATACACGGGCTGCGTATCCAATTGAGTACATTCCAAATGCTAAGATCCCATGTGTGGGCCCACATCCCAAAAACGTCATCCTTTTAGCGTGCGATGCTTTTGGTGTTCTTCCACCAGTGAGCAAGCTGAACTTAGCCCAGACCATGTACCATTTCATCAGCGGCTATACTGCTCTTGTATGTACTTGCCTCCCGTTTCTCTTGGATTTCCCAAATGTGTATGTTCTTTTTGGTCTAATTAAATGGGCACTCGGGTAGTTGACTTCTAAGTTAACAGTGAAAATGAAAGGGTGACAATTATTTTTTTCTATACCGAATTCGAGTCTGTTTTTTGAAAACTATGGGCTTGTTATAACTTTTAGTCTTGTCTTTCTTCTACCCCCAAATATGAGTTTTGTTCTTCGAATCTTGGGTTTCCTTTTTAGTTTATCTAAATCAAATTCCATATCTAATTATGAATCTTGGGTTTCTTATACAACTATGACATTTTTTTTTAAATCTTGGGTTTCTTATAAACCGGTTTTTTTCTTTTGTTTTTGGTAACTAAATAGGTGGCTGGAACAGAAGATGGGATAAAGGAGCCACAGGCAACTTTTTCTGCCTGCTTCGGTGCTGCATTTATTATGCTTCATCCAACTAAATATGCGGCTATGTTAGCCGAGAAAATGAAGAAACATGGCGCTACTGGGTGGCTTGTTAACACTGGTTGGTCGGGGGGAAGGTATGAAATCCAGCTATGACTAAAATATAAAATTCTTTTCCAAAATCAGGTTTACAGGGGAGAAAACTTAGATGCATACTAAGGCTTTGTTTGGTTGCATTTTAAGTAAAAGGTTCTCTTTTTGTGTTTTTGCTTAAGAAATTCATTGCATTTGGTTGGCCAATTTAATTTTTTTAGCTTCTCTAGATCTTTGGCCTGAAAAAACAAGATGGCTTAAACTGGATGCACCGCTTTTGTCTGAAACTCAAAATTCCAGCTTTTGAGTTCTAACAATGACTAAAATTTCAGTTTTGTAGCTTTCTAAGCTAAATTCCATATTTTCCAAAGACAAACAAAATAAAGCCATTCTAAGGAGTTGTTGCAGTTTTTTTTTTAAACCTAAAAGCTAAATTGTCATTGGTTGACAAGCTAATCTAAGCTATTTGTGGTTTTTGTCTGAAACTTGATGTCTTAAGCTCTCTATACTAATGATACTTGTTGAACTTGGGTATTTTTATACAGCTATGGGTCTGGTAACCGTATCAAGCTAGCTTACACTCGGAAAATTATTGATGCGATTCACTCGGGGAGTCTATTGAATGCAGATTATAAAAAGACTGAAATATTTGGGCTTGAGATCCCAACTCAAATTGAAGGCGTGCCCTCGCATATCCTCGATCCAGTCAATGCGGTAAGGGTTTGTTTGGTCGTACGATCAATTTATATTGTTTTAATTATATGTGACAAATAAAATAGTAGTAAGCTGCACTCGTTATGCTATGCTGCTTCTGCCTTTTTTCTTGATATTTTCAAACTAAATCGGTTATTTAAAATCTGAAAAATGGTTGTTGCAGTGGTCTGATAAGAAGGCTCACAAGGACACTCTTTTGAAGCTAGGAGGTTTGTTCAAGAAGAATTTTGAGGTGTTTGCGAATTACCAGATTGGAGCGGATAATAAGCTCACGGAGGAAATATTAGCCGCTGGTCCCAATTTTTAATGCTAGTGATGATGATGAAAAAAGCAGGATTGTGAAAGAAATAAAGATGTTTTATGTGCAATATTGTGTGTCGCATTTATTTGTTTTGTTTGGCTTGAGCAACTTTATTTATCTATAAAGAACGGGTTCCTTTGTTGTCTAAGCTTTTGGTGACCAGTTACCTTGAATTATGAAAGGCATTGTGACTGAATATGGATTTGTATGCATATTGTAATTGGATTTCCAAAATAAATTGAAATATTTTGTGGAAGTCGATATTCATGAACGTATTTCCCCCCTCTTCTCTGTATAAACTGTTGACCATTTTTTTTTCTTCCTCAAAATAATAAAAACTTCAACTCCAAAGAGTAACAATGAAGTTCATAAGCAAGGAGGAAATTGCTATAGAGTATAGTTTAACAGTTTTTCTTAAGAACACTAATGAAGTTGCTCTGCGCAAGGCGTGGGTTTTGGGAGTGTTCAAAATTGTGCCCGTGGAACAAAATTGTACCCGTGAAGAAAAGATTTCATGTTACGGTTTTCGGAGAAAGACCTTGGCTCAAACTATTTTAGAACTCAAAATGTATCTAAATGTAGGTGATGGTTTGATTAACAATAAGTAAATAGCTAAGGAACAGAACATTATAATATCAGCAACTATTCGTTTATAACCCGGTTAAGAAATCCAGATAAAATGACCAGCGTCATAAAACTTATCGTCTAACAAGCAGCACCACATTGACTTTATAGAGAGCAAAAAAAAAGTTGAAGGGGGCACAGACTTATTGTGTCAAGTTCACAAAGTTTACAAAACTTTTTATCGAATAGCTATTTAAGTTTTTATGCATCAATACTTAAATAATCCTTTTTCGGTACTGAGTCCAATACAACTATCAAAAAGATTCGGGCCCGCGTCTTGAGTGCACAAGTGTCTTTGTGCATCTTGTCCCATTACTAGATATGCAATTGCCAATCAAACCGTATCCTTATACGAAATTTGGGAAAAACTAAATATTGAATAACATAGCTATTATTAATTTACTAATAATCATTGACAATAAGAAATTATCAATTAATAGCATTGAAAAAAAGCACTTAGATTGGATTTCTTTGTAAAATGAACCATGTACACACACATACAGTGATCAGAAATGACTCCACGTCATTCTTAAGCCAATATTTTTTTTCTTTATCAACAGTCTATCGTGAATTTCGAAAAGAGAAATAAAATCATCGCGGACACATATTATTTTGACAAAAACTGACACAACAACACAACCCTTTGCCAACGTCTAATGCCATGATGCGTTTAATAGTAACATGTATCATGTCTTAATTATTAGCAGTATCGAAGCGTCCCGTATTCGGTTTGTTTCCTCTCCAGTTGTATGTGCAGTCAATGCTATGATAGGAATGTGAACACCTTCGTAATGCCCTTTCTTCTGCTCTTATCATTCACGTTGCTTCAAATCCATCCATTACTGGTATCTCACAGCCCATGAAGATATATTCATAAGGGAACAATGTGGTAGAAGCCCTATGTTGTCTTCTATTACTTAAACATCTGTTCACTAGTTGTACATCTTCTTCACCATTTCCATGTAGTTCTATAGTTGCATCGAGCATAAAACTAGCCATACTAGCAAATTTTCTCTGCCATGCATTATCATCGACTAATATAATCTTTTTACAAGTCAAAACTTCATAATTAATCGGCATTTTGGGACTCAAAATTTATTTCCCCTTGGACTTGGAAACAAGAAGATCCTCATCATTTCTTTCAAATCTTGACTCAAAACGTAATTCTGACACATCTTGTGTTTTGATTTTACTTCTTTTGGTTCCCCTAAGCTATGGGTAGCCCAATCACACCAAATATTCAAGAACCATGAAAAGGCTTGGATATTATCGAGTCACTTAAAGGTAAATTATCTTCATCAAGCCCTTTTCAGTTCATCACATTTTGAGCTCCCACTTTATCTACCCAAACAATTCGACAACAAGTGTTCCGAAGACCTTTTCTAAACTCAGCCACTGCCTTGCTAAATTCCATAAACGGACCATCGTTTGTTTCAATTATAATTAATACAAAATTTGAAACATTTTTCATGTTATCCCTTCGATACAAATAATGGGACATCTCATCGGCGCCATCCATGCTACTCAGAAGGATGCTTTTGTCACGAGTCCAAATCTTCTACCCCTATTCTCTACCTCCTTCCGTGCCCCTTGCTTATTTTCACTCAAATTTTAAATTTTCACAACTTATACCGCAACTTTATAAACTTTTATATTATATTGTATTCAAATTTTAAAATATTTGAACATAATATTATTTTAAACAATTTTTTTAATATTCAATGTTTAATTTACACTAATTTATACATTTATTCCAAAATAAATATTGTGTGGATTTTCTTTTAAAAATAATTATTGGAATGTATTGATACATGTATTATAGTAATTGTACAATTTTTTTCAAGCTTTTTAGAATTTTTTTTAGGATAAAATAAGCAAGGGGGCACGGAAGGGGGTAGAGAAATGGGGTAGAAGATTTGGACTCTTTTGTCACTGCTTGGTAGCATTTGGTAAGACCGTTTTTGGTAAGATTGTTTAGGAAAGATTGTTCTTGGTAATACCGTGCTATCAACCAGATCTAATGAGGTTACTGCTTATTGTTTCTGACCATTTGGTAGCATAGACGACACTGATAAGATGTCACATTATTTGTATCGAAGGGATAAAGTGAAAAATGTTTCAAATTTTGTATTAATTATAATTGACACAGGCGGTGGTCCATTTATGGAATTTACCAAGGCAGTGGTTGAGTTTAGAAAAGGTCTTCGGAACACTTGTTGTCGAATTGTTTGGGTAGATAAACTGGGAGATCAAAATGTGATGAACTGAAAAGGACTTGATGAAGATAAACTACCTTTTAGTGACTCGATAATATCTAAGCCTTTTCACGGTTCTTGATTATTTGGTGTGATTGGGCTTTTTTTACCAGAGTTTGGGGGCTCCAAAAGAAAAAAAATCAAAACACAAGACGTGTCAGAATTATCGAGTCAAGAATTGCAAAAAATGATAGAGGATCTTCTTGTGTCGAAGTCCAGAAAGAAATTTGAGTCCCAAAATCTCGATCAATGATGACATTTTGAGTGGTAAGAAGACTATGTAAGTCGATGATAATGCATTTGTAACATCCCGTATTTTTATAAATGGTTTTATTTATGATTTAATTTATCCAAAAACGTTTTATACAAATTTTACCAAAAACCGGTCACTCGACTAATTTTTAGCCAAAAACCGAAACTCTTCCGAAATACTTTATTCTAAAAACCTGGTACTAATTTTATAAACAAAAAGGACCCAATAGATTTGTTTCTATAGTTTTGTTATTTTTGAGTAGTAAAACAATATTTTTGGATTAAAAGTTAACTTTTAGAACTTTGGGGGACCAAATAGTTCGTTACCACAAACTATCTCAAAACAGTTTTTCTAAACACTTTTCAGCCACTTTCAAAACCTAAAAACAGTAAAAACAAGTAAGAAGAGAGATACCGAGAGAAAAAGAAAGAGGAAGAAGAAGAAGAGGAAGCCACCATTAGCGGGTTCTTACCGGAAGCATCTCCTCTACGCTCTAAGGTAACGGGGGTTATCCATTGCGCCTAGACGAGAGTGTATGTTAGGTTTTGGTTTTGTGTTTATTATAAATTGGGGGGTTTTTTCCTTTTATCTTAATTATGTTCTTAAATTGTTAATTGAGTGTATTTGTTGTACGTTTAATTCACTTATTTGATTTTGGAGTAGTTGAGGATTTAGTCTTTTAATTTCGGATTAATGAGAATATTAATGGGTTGCGTGTTTTATGCGTTGATTATGTGTTATTATGGTTGTTGATAGAATTGGGTAAATTCTTATTGAATAAAGATAAGTTTTATATTGCGTATACAAGGTGTTTGTTAAAATGCCTGAATGAAATTTTATATTGATAGAGTTGGTTGGCTAGTTGTGAATCCAGTACCTATGCTTATTTGCTTTGTTGAATTGCGTCAAAGTGACATATGAGAATGTGTTATTGGCGTGAATTTATATTATTGGCCGAGGCCTTGTGATTTAGCTGTAGTGGCAATGGTCTCTGTCTCTCCCTAATTCCGGGGACAGAAGACGACCGAGGGGATAGGGAATGACCCGTCTTACGGACTGGGACGAGTGGCGTGAGAGGTCCAATTGCGCACTATAAATCTACTTTTATGTTAGCAATGGTCTATGTCTCTCCCTAATTCCGGGGACATAAGACGGCCGAAGGGATAGGGAATGACCTACCTTACGGACCGGGGTAGGTGGCGTGAGAGGTCCATGTATGCTATAAATGTGTGTTGAAGTTATTTAATTTATCTTGTTGTAGGATGTTTAATATTTCTTTTTATATGTTGATTATCATAGTTGTCGTTTGTGAGTTCTTGCATTTATGGGATGGAGTGACGGTATTTTGTGGTGCTGTTCCGTCTATGTATGTGCGTGGGACTCACCGTTATAGTTTTGTCTTTCAGGTACAACTTAGGTTGGCACATTTGGATAAGAGCTATTGCAATACGTCACATGGGTTCGGGGCTTTCGTTTTATTTTTACTTAGAGCACTTTTGAGGTTGTAGCCTACGGGTAATTTTCATTTATTTATTTTCTTTTATAAATTTATCAAAACTATCTCGTCTTGTAGCCGCGTTTGGCAAACACTTTTATTTACTGATTAATTGTTTCTTTAGCTCGCAAGTGTTTTCTTTTAAAATTTCAATTTTGTACCAACAGGTTTCATTTTCCTTTTTATTTAAAAAGGTCACGCCTTGATGTCCATTTTTAGGAACTCGGGGCGTGACCAAATCCGCACACTTCATTGCGATTAAGATGACGAATTCGGTGGAAATCTTGGGACGAAAGTATATCAAGGAAATTGTTAGACTTCATGGGGTACCAATTTCGATAGTATCGGATCGAGATGCGAGGTTTGTGTCGAGGTTCTGGGGCGCATTGCAAAATGTCTTAGGGACCAAGTTGAAAATGAGTACGACATTTCATCCCCAAACGGGTGGACAATCGGAGCGGACTATCCAAGTGCTAGAGGATATGTTGCGCGCATGTGTGAATGACTTCAAGGGAGGCTGGGAGAGCTATCTACCCTTAGTGGAGTTTGCGTATAATAATAGCTTTCAAGCCAGTATTGGCATGGCACCTTTCGAGGCTTTATACGGGCGGCCGTGTAGGTCTCCGGTGTGTTGGACCGAGGTGGGAGAAGCGGAAATGTTAGGACCGCAATTGGTTCAAGAAACGACAGAAAAGATTAAGTTAATTCGACAAAGACTTGAGACGGCCGAAGTAGGCAAAAGAGTTATGCGGATAAGAGGAGGAGACCTTTGGAGTTCGAAAAAGGGGATCAAGTATTTTTGCGAGTTTCGCCAAGGAAGGGGGTTATGAGGTTTGGCTCAAAAGGGACGTTGAGCCCAAGATTTATCGGACCATTTGAGATCGTGGACCGAGTTGGAGAAGTTGCATACCGGTTGGACTTGCCACCAAAGTTGGCGGGGGTTCACCCGGTGTTCCATGTGTCAATGTTGAAAAAGTATCATCACGACCCTTCACACGTGGTGGACTTTGAGGACATTGAGGTTAGTGCGGATGTGACCTACGAAGTGGGACCTATGAGGATTATCGATGTGCAAGAGAAAGAACTTCGAGGAAAAACGATTAGATTGGTAAATGTGGTTTGGAAACACCATGGGGCTGAGGAGGCAACTTGGGAACGTGAGGATGAGATGAAGAGGAAGTATCCTGACCTCGTGCTTTCTTTAGGTACTTTTCATTAGATGTTTTCTAATTTCGGGATGAAATTTCTTTATCGGGGAAGGGTTGTAATGCCTAGGGTCTGGAGTTTATTTTGTTGTAACGCCTAGAGTTTATGGAGTTGTTGAGTTGTCTTTTACTATGTTTGATATTGCAAATAAGTGTTTACTTTGTTTGAGATTCTTACATGTAGTTCATGTATTTTGAGTTTTATAGACGTTGTGGAGTTGTTGAGGTAGAAGCATGTCATCTTAGTTGTTGAGCTAGAAACATGTTACCTTTGTTACATTATTGTCTTTTATTTTATTAGTCATTGTTTTACATTATCGAGATACTTACCTACATTTCGTTTACTTGAGTTATGGATGGAAGAGTGGTATGAGTTGTGTACCCTGAGTATTTTATTTCTTAGATGATGACACGTATTATACGTTTAAATTTTATGGCCTTATTTATAAAAGTGTATAATTTCTGGGTATAGTTGTTTAGAGAGGAAATTTCGGGACGAAATTCTTTTAAGGAGGGTTAGTTGTAACATCCCGTATTTTTATAAATGGTTTTATTTATGATTTAATTTATCCAAAAACGTTTTATACAAATTTACCAAAAACCGGTCACTCGACTAATTTTTAGCCAAAAACCGAAACTCTTCCGAGAAACTTTATTCTAAAAACCTGGTACTAATTTTATAAACAAAAAGGACCCAATAGATTTGTTTCTATAGTTTTGTTATTTTTGAGTAGTAAAACAATATTTTTGGATTAAGAGTTAACTTTTAGAACTTTGGGGGACCAAATAGTTCGTTACCACAAACTATCTCAAAACAGTTTTTCTAAACACTTTTCAGCCACCTTCAAAACCTAAAAACAGTAAAAACAAGTAAGAAGAGACATACCGAGAGAAAAAGAAAGAGGAAGAAGAAGAAGAAGAAGCCACCATTAGCGGGTTCTTACCAGAAGCATCTCCTCTACGCTCTAAGGTAACGGGGGTTATCCATTGCGCCTAGACGAGAGTGTATGTTAGGTTTTGGTTTTGTGTTTATTATAAATTGGGGGTTTTTTTCCTTTTATCTTAATTATGTTCTTAAATTGTTAATTGAGTGTATTTGTTGTACGTTTAATTCACTTATTTGATTTTGGAGTAGTTGAGGATTTAGTCTTTTAATTTCGGATTAATGAGAATATTAATGGGTTGCGTGTTTTATGCGTTGATTATGTGTTATTATGGTTGTTGATAAAATTGGGTAAATTCTTATTGAATAAAGATAAGTTTTATATTGCGTATACAAGGTGTTTGTTAAAATGCCTGAATGGAATTTTATATTGATAGAGTTGGTTGGCTAGTTGTGAATCTAGTACCTATGCTTATTTGCTTTGTTGAATTGCGTCAAAGTGACATATGAGAATGTGTTATTTGCGTGGATTTATATTATTGGCCGAGGCCTTGTGATTTAGCTGTAGTGGCAATGATCTATGTCTCTTCCTAATTCCAGGGACAGAAGACGGCCGAGGGGATAGGGAATGACTCGTCTTACGGACTGGGATGAGTGGCGTGAGAGGTCCAAGTGCGCACTATAAATCTACTTTTATGTTAGCAATGGTCTATGTCTCTCCCTAATTCCGGGGACATAAGACGGCCGAAGGGATATGGAATGACCTACCTTACGGACTCGGGTAGGTGGCGTGAGAGGTCCATGTATGCTATAGATGTGTGTTGAAATTATTTAATTTATCTTGTTGTAGGATGTTTAATATTTCTTTTTATATGTTGATTATCGTAGTTGTCGTTTGTGAGTTCTTGCATATATGGGATGTAGTGACGGTATTTTGTGGTGCTGTCTCGTCTATGTATGTGCGTGGGACTTACCGTTATAGTTTTGTCTTTCAGGTACAACTTAGGTTAGCACATTTGGATAAGAGCTATTGCAATGCGTCACATGGGTTCGGGGCTTTCGTTTTATTTTTACTTAGAGCACTTTTGAGGTTGTAGCCTACGGGCAATTTTCATTCGTTTATTTTCTTTTATAAATTTGTCAAAACTATCTCGTCTTGTAGCCGCGTTTGGCAAACACTTTTATTTACTGATTAATTGTTTCTTTAGCTCGCCAGTGTTTTCTTTTAAAATTTCAATTTTGTACCAACATGTTTCATTTTCCTTTTTATTTAAAAAGGTCACGCATTGATGTCCGTTTTTAGGAACTCGGGGCGTGACAGCATTGCAGAGCGTTGCTAGTACGAATACTTTGAAGCTCGGTGCGACTGTAGAACTATGTGAAAATGGTGAAGAAGCTGTACAACTAGTGAGCAGATGTTTAAGTGATAGAAGACAACATAGGGCTTCTACCACCTCGGTCCCTTATGACTATATCTTCATGGACTGGGAGATGCCGGTGATGGATGGATTCGAAGCGAATAGAATGATAAGGGCAGAAGAAAGGTATTACGAGGGTGTTCACATACCTATCATAGCATTAACGGAAGGACATCATTGCTAACTAGATTAGTTAGGATGTGTCTGTCTTTAGTTTGATCTTATTACCATCGAAGATTTCTTGAAAACCGAGCCATCACAAGGATACAATATAAGGTCTACTTTTTTTTACCCTATAGGTGATACAAATCAACCACATCTTCTACTGGTTGAGCCACATCAAATTCGACTTCTTATAGTGGCATTTTCTCAGCTTTTATCTTGGTATTGTCAAGAATTGTATTCAGAATACCCAATAGATATTTTGTGCAATCTTATCTTATCAATGGAACTTTGAAGCAGATCTTTTGGATTCTTTTAAGCCCTCTCTCATTCGGATCCGACTTATTTTTCGGATTCTTTTAACCCCTTTCTCATTTTTCTCCACCATTCACATATGAACTACTCTTGTTTAGATAGTAGTAGATCTAGTCCTATTGAATTCCCAAGTTAGATTGTATAGATCGGATTTTTATGCATTGTGCCTCTCTACAGAGCCCTGTGGGTTTTTCAAACCAAATATACTGATTCGGTGCATATCGGTTGGAGAAGCAAAGCTTCCATTCAGACTAAAAGCAAAATGAGACCAAAGTTTTGCTTCCAAACAAAGAGACGTTGATGTGATCAACAGCCAAAAAATTATCAAAAACAACCCTCTCACCTAACTAAGGAGAAGACAAAAGATTCAACTATAGAACATACTTTTTTGAAATAAAATCAAAGTAGGTTACGTTTACACGAAAAACAAGATCGATTATAATTTTTTGAGAGGCATGATGTCATGGAGCACCAAAGTAGGTTAGGCATGTGGTGTGAAACCAGGGTATTCTTACAAAAAAAATAAAACAATGTACCCGATGCCTCTTAGTTTTTCCAAATACGAGAGAGGTGAATAATTCATATAAGGAATAATGCGAGTCTGACTTTGATGATTGAAGATATTTTTGTTTAAGAATACATTCCGTAGTTGGTGGATAAGTGAAAGTGTCCTAAACTAGGGAATCTTAGGATTATGAAGAAAACAAACGGATGTGAATGTTATGTTCAATGAAAAATGTTGTCCACGAGTTTATGTCATATATATGATATGCGCCACGAAACATTTGTTTTGTTATCTTTGGGTTTGCTTTAATCTAGGTTGTTAGTTCTGATGTACAAAGTTATTATAACCTATTTGTTTGTCACCATTATGTCAAAAATAGATTGATTAAAGTTATATTGAACTTTAATTATGTAAACAGTTAATGCGTAAAGGTTTTGTCAAGATTTGATTAAGTGCAGGTGTGAGTTGCAAGCTCAGCTGCAACTGAAGGCAACAACTGAGGCTGGCCGAAAGATTCTTTCAAGATTCGGTCAAAGATATTTGATGATGCAAAAATATGGAGACCAAGTAAAAAGTGACTTGAAGCAATCTCTACAAAATAGGAAGAATGAGAAAGGAGATCTTTTACTAATTGGATTGAAGGCTAGAATATATTAAAAAAGAATACTTGTAAATTACGGAAATATCAAGAAAGAAAGGAAACATTTCCTATTTAGTCATTAATTAGGGTTTCTTTGCAAAACTATAAATAATGCCAATTAAACTCATTATTTCGTGCTTCTCATACCATAATATACACAACGAAGAGAGAAAAAGAGCCACAAAATATTTAAAAGAAAAAAATATTTTTGAGAGAAATCATGACGGGATGTCATTGATAGTTGATGAGTAGCAGCGATACTTTGATAGACATATACTAGTGAGAGAGTCGTTTGATATTGTAATACTCTAGTCGACCATTGAAGGATTTTTCAATATCAATATATATTAGGTGAGTGACTCGGAGACGTAGACGTGATTAGCACGTCGAACTTTGTAACAAACGTACTGTGGAATTTACTTTTCTCTCAGTTCTTACTCATCAGTTGCAACCGACCCAACAATTGGTTGCAACTGAAACATCTAATTGCATTCGGAACTTAGAAAAGTGAAATTTCATAGGTTTCCCATCATTACGAAGGGTTCAGAAGTTTAATACATTACCCAACTGGTCATTGAAAAAGTTCTAACTAAAGTCATCTTAGGTATAAATAGCTATCGCAAAATTTACCAAATGGGTACTTTTTATATATTGAATATCCACATATTGGGATTATCTTATGACCTAGTCGGAAACATCGAGTTCGTTTTTTCTTTTTTATATCGTTATAAATCAAAACAAAAGCTACAAAAGGAAAGTATTTTGATCATGAGAAATGCACACAATACTGCCTCTTAACTTAAACACCAAGAAGTAAGCCATTTTCTAACAATCGGTAACACTAAAGTGTGCATTTGAAACAATATTAAGGACAATAAAATATGTCAAATTGATATTTTTATCAAGACTCTACCAATAGAATATGGAATTACAAGCTCATGAGATTTGATGTTGATGAAATTAATTTCCGTTAACCGGTGTACTTCGCAGCCCGTATTATAATTTTTTACACCAACGGGTCTAGGTCTGTCTCAAATAGTTCTTAATCTGTTTTATTATGTACTACAAAAAAATATTAATAAGTTTTCATCTCTGTGCCATGGATAAGACACTAGTATTCGACAAAACTAAGACACCGTATGCTATGGGCTAATTTTGACACTATGATGTGAAAGGTTACATTGGGGCCATACCATATTTTGTTAATGATTTTTTGACTTCAATTTTGCAGGAAAACAAGCTCTACGCTACATTTTATTCCTTTGGACCAGGTCATTATAGTTGGCATATGTGAGGGAGAGAAAATGTACCTGTTATATATCTGGTAAATCTTGTTCCCTTTTATCCAAGCTGGAAACTTGTTGAAATTATGTGTTCCTTGTCTTTATCTTCTTTCGCTTCTTCCTCCCCACCAACCTCTATCATGTTCGTTGAAGCTTGCCCTGTTGTTGACTGAGTTCTATGCGATTTAGTGCAACACTAGAAAAGAAACGACAGGCCTTTGTCAATACACATGTCATTGTCAAATGATTTTTAATTAAGATTGAGTGTTAGATCTACGAATGGAAAAAGTTAGAGAAGTATGGAAATGGAATTAAGAAATGGGTATAACATGATATTAAAAAAAAAACATAGAAACGAAAAACGCTGACAGTATAGATAGTCGATAAAGTAGCTCTACATAAAATAAGTAAACTAAGGTAAGAACGTTCTTTAACGATTCGTAAATTCAACTAACAAGGTCAAATGGCAGGAGAATGTGAAGTAGCAAAATTTATTAGTATACATTGAGTAGATTCAAGGGCTAACTTTTAAATCACTGTATCTTTGTACTATGTCCTCTAACAGGTCAACAATAAATTGGAAAACACTGAAACATCATGTAATGTAACAAATAGCAGCACATCATGATTCGCTGGATATAGTTTAACAAATGTTCCATTCCAACTTCAAATATAACTAACACGCAAAGTTAAAAACAATGATATTACGATATGTACATAAAATAATAATGCAACCATGGTACCAAAAAACGATTGTAAAGCTACTTATTTGCATTGTGAATGCAAATATGTATGGAATCTCAAAAAGCTAGGGGAGTTATAATGACATTGTGAATTTATGAATACATTTTAAACTCTCTCTAGATGAGTTTAGAAAGAGGATATTGTTGTGAACTAGTTTTCAACATATCAGCAATAAAAATCAATTCTTTAATAAATAAAACATTATGCAGTTCAACAACTAAGATAATAGCACATCATTTCTGAACCCATACTGGAATTAAAATCCAATAAAATGCCACAGTGAATTCTCTTGAAAATTTACAAACAATAATTCATTAATATTTGATACAGACTAAAGGGTAGATTTATAAAAATTCTTTACCATAATAAACATTCAATGTATGTCGCCATGAATTATCTTGAAAAGGTCCAAACAATGATATAGACTACATGGTAGATTTTCTACAATTCATTACCCTTATAAAAATCCAATGAATGTCACTCTCGAAAAAGTCCAAACTATAATTTCATTAATAAAGAATAAAATAATTTATGCATGCATAAAAGTTGAAAGCTAAAAAAAACATACCAAAATGGACAGATAAATCAAAACTTAAGCAATCAACAAATCATAATTTATGGAATGAGTAAAGGGGTAAAACGTTAATAAGAGGTCATAACCTGTAGATTATGATTTTCTTAAATAAAAGTGATAGAGCTTATATTGTGTTTGAGCTGATTAGAGATGATGTGATTGAGGCTGTTTCATATGGCGTGACAAGGAAATCGTTGTCTTGTTAAAAAATATTCAGAGATGTAAAGAGAGAGATATCAGGTCTTTTAGGTAGGTCATTTGGAGACATGATTATAGTATTGATAATAAGTATTCAGTGTCTTGGTAGGTCATTTGGAGACATGGTTATAGTATTGATAATAAGTATTTAGTGTCTTGGTAGGTCATTTGGAGACATGATTATAGTATTCATAATAAGTATTCAGTATCAAGACATGATTCCTTATAGAAATCAAAGTCTTCCATTTATGGTGAATTTAAATTTGTTATTATATTTATTGTTTTTGCTAACGCAAGTGCATCCTATGATCATTAAATTAATTTTCTAATTCAAGTTATATTTAATGCAAATATCATTGTATTTATACCAGGACTTTATTGCATTTATATTATTACATTATTTCATTTCCAAATTAATGCATTTTTATAAATGAATTAATATATGAGACCAAGTGCAGCAAATACCATACATGATTAACTAATGTCTAGGGGGCATTGATTAGCTTTACTCTATATTTATTTATTAGGGGATATTGTTCATTATATAAGAGAAATTAGCGACGGAGCCTTAGTCGTGGGCTATGTAGCATGGACACGAATTCATGAGTCCGACGCGACATGACACGTACATGCCAAAATAACAAATTATAAAAATTAGGACATGCCATGGCTAGGACACGATAATTAAATAATAATAAATATATTATTTATATGGGTTTATAAATATATGGTTTAAAAAATTATAAATATATGGTTTAAAAAATTATAAATATATTAATCGTAATAAACTTATCTTAGTAATCATTACATTTTTATCTGAATATTAGTTCATTTTTAAGAAAGAATTGTAAATTTTGAATGTTAAAATAACTTTTAAATTAGTATAGTTTGCGTTTCTCGTTTCCTTAAAAGATACACGACGTTTTAGAAAGTGTCTAAAACGTGTCTGTGGAAGTGTCCGCACAATAATGAACATGCCAATAGGTCAAGGACACGGGAGTTGAAACGTCTGTCACGTGAAATTTGAGTGTCGGACGGTGTCTGTGTCTCCGACACGACACTTTTGCCTTATTTGGAGGGGGTGTGCATCATAGGTCATGAGTGGTTGTTTGATGTGTTTCACTTTGTCAAGTTTTATAATTTGAAATTCAAACTGGGTATGATGTTTATTTTTATATATATATGAAATGAGTATTTCATTCAATAAAAATTGGAATGGAAAATAATCAAATATAAACATACAAAAATGTAATAAGAAATATAACATTTAGAATTTAAAGTAGATTCAACATACACACTAATATATAGAACTTAAAGTATGTTCCAACACCAGCTTAACAAAGTTGTTATCTTGGGAAGGCGAACTTCATGTTAGGATACATTCGAATTCTTGTTGTTCCTGTAAGTTCCATAACTTAGAAACTTCATCTTTAATCTCAGCGAATTTCCACTTCCAAAAGGCGGGGCCCAACTCATATTGAAGTGTTAATTTTTTGTGGATGATGTGGAGATTAACACATTCAACAGATCCAGGGGAAGCATATGAGCAGAAATCAGGCCTCCCCCTTCCGATTCTTTCCACTTTAGTTTTCGAATTTATGTCTTTGTTTGGCCACACTCGGATGCCTAACCGTTTAGTTGAACTAAAATCTCTGTAATACTCACTACGAGGTGGGCCAGTCCAATCCGGGATTTCGGCTTGAAATCGAGGTCCAAAAAGGAATCACTGGTTTGCAACTTTCATTGTTGATGACCTGAAAACGGTTTGTCAGAGGAAATTATAAGTACAAAAAAAAAGGGGGTCTCACTTCCTCATGTTTTGTTTGCTTCGGTCTCTTCATAGTTGATGAGTTCAACTCCAACTATGAATTTTAGACTTGGCAAGAAAGTTACTTACAAACCCAAAGTAAACTACTCTGGTAAGTAGTTAGGATGGGGAAATGTGGTACCAAATAGAAAAGAAAGGCATGAACTAGCTTAAGGAATGACTCATTTATCAAGGATCTTCTCCCTCAAAGTTCCAACTTTGGCTATAGTATCAACTTATCAATAGTAACACCATATCAAGGTCACTATTAAGCCACTCAGTGATAATTGAACAAAAGAATGCAAAGATAACTTTGCAAAACATGATAAGCATTACTCCTTTTATCTGGTAAAGCACTTGCCCAATACATATTTGAATTGATCTAAGAAGATTTGTATCACCAATTTTATCTTTTTCACCGTCACAGTCATCAGACAGTTCTTGATTGTGGTTCATATCAAGAGACTTAGATTTGTGAGCGGCGATAAGGGTAAAAGCATTGAAGAAAAGACTTTAAATCGGGATCCTTCGTAAAAGTAGAATCAATTGTAAAAATATAGGGGAACAAAAAATAATTTCATGTGTACTTTTAAGCCAAAAATCGTATCATTGGATCTTTAAAGCGGATCAAAATAAATGAACTTGCACATAACGATCCATGCAAAAATGTCGGATAGAAGGAGTAACGTGGTTAAATCTGTTGGATATCAATTTCTTACCAAAAACAAGCTTCTACTGAATAACGCTTTAAACAAAATGCAAATGAACAAAATTCCATTATATTTGGAAATCTAGATATATCACCATTTGACAAATTAGGTAGGGAATCTTGGGAATATGGAGAAAACAAACTGGTGTGGCGGCAAAGGAATGTTATATGTCTAATGCAAAAAAGTTGTCCACGGGAATATGGAGAAAACAAACTGGTGTGACGGCAAACAAACTGGTTTTCATTAATCTAGGTTTTCCCATAATTGTGAAAGGTTCAAAACTTCAACTCTTTACCTAGCTGGTCATCCAAAAAGTCCTAACTAAAGTCATCCAAGGTATAGTTAGCTACTAGTCATCGCAAAACTTACCAAATGGGTACATTTAATATATAAAATATCCACATATTGGGATTATCTTATGACCTAATCAGAAACATAGTGTACTTGTTATATCGTTATATTGGTTCCAGAACTTAATCAACCACAATAGAAAGTAAATCCTCCATAAAACATACAAAAATCAAAGCTAAAGCTACCAAAGGAAAGTCTTCGATCATGAGAAATATACACTTTAATTAACTTAAACATCAAGAAGTAAGACATTTTCTAACAATAGGTAACACTAAAGCGTGCATTTGAAACAATACTAAGGACACTTAAGTATGTGAAAGTGATATTTTTTATCAAGACTCTACCAACAGAAAATGGCATTACACCAACAGAATATGGCATTACAAGCTGAGATTTGGTGTTGATGAAATTAATGTCCATTAACCGGAGTAATTCAGAGTCCGTATTGTTATTTTTTACACTAATGGGTCTAGGTCTGTCTCAAATAGTTCTTAATCCATTTTATTTCGTACTACAGATAAAATTATTAATAAGTTTCCATCTATGTGTCATAGATAAGATATCGGTAATCGACAAAACTAAGACGTGGTATGCTCTGGGCTAATTTTGATTCTCTAAATCATCGATGT
Organism: Primula veris; assembly: GCA_963682055.1. NCBI lineage: Eukaryota > Viridiplantae > Streptophyta > Magnoliopsida > Ericales > Primulaceae > Primula > Primula veris. Next base: position 20,310,627 of record OY821743.1, on the reverse strand, counting down.
AAAAGTTTACATCAGCGCAATAACATATTATGTTTATCATTTCTCTACTTAAATTTTACAGCACAACAAGCTCTAAACTACATTTTAGTACTTTGGAGCAGGTCATTATGGTTGACATAAGTGAGGAAGAGAAAATGTACCTATTGTATGTCTGGTAAATCACTTATTCGCTTTTAGGCCAACTGAAAAATTGTTGAAATTATGCGTTTCTTGTCTTTCGCTTCTTCCTCCCCATCAGCCTCTATTATGTTTGTTGAAACTTTCCCTTATGTTGACCAAGTTCTATGCGATTTAGAGCAACACTAGAAAAGAAACGACAAGCCTGTGTGAATACATATGTTATATCCAGGGTCAAATAAAAAAAAAAGGCTTCAGAGTCATTGTCAAATGATTTCTAGTTAAGGTTGCTACTTCAAAAGGTTCGAGAAGTATGCGAAAGGAACTAAGAAATTGGTAACATGATATTAAAATATATATGGAAACGAAAAACGTTGACATTATAGATAATAGGGGTGTTTACGGTCTGAGTTATAACGGTTTTTGCCAAACCATAGCTCAGACCATATTGGACGGGTTGGAAAAAATGAACCTGGAACAGACCAATATAATTTTTAAGCCAAACCCACAGTTCAGTTTCGGGCCGGCTTATGGGTTGAACGTTTCTTTTCGGTTATGGGTTGAGTTTCAAATTGTTGCTGTTTCACAATAAATACAATATGGTAAATGGTATCCGAAAATGGAAGAGTAAATACAAATTCAAATAAAACTCAAACAAATATTATAATTACAAATGAGAAAACAAATAATTTTAATAAAAATTGTATACAATTAATCTAATAGTTGTGGTTAGGGATGACAATTGGTTCGAGTCATTCAAAACCCGACCTGACCCATGTGCAAAGTTGCAATTTTACCCATTTGACCCGACCCGACCTATTTAACCCGTTTTTTATAACACTGTTTTTTACCTTTGAAAAATAAATCTTATAAATGTCAAGATTTGAAAGACATGCAATTTGTTAAAAACTCATACGGTAAAGTAAAAAATTATTTGATTCAGAAAGATAATATATAAATACTAATTTAACATTAAATAACTTTCATATTAATTTTATTTTGCAAATTTCTTTTTGACATTTCCATGTTTATTGAATTAATTTGGGCTCATTAACTTTGTCAACTAAAACATTACTATATGTAAAAATATAATTTAAATGTATATGATTGATATGGTGATTTGTTTTTCGTAAATTCTTCTAAAAATAATGACGATAATGTATCACTAAATTCATTAATTAACAGATTAATATTTACCATAAATATCATTAATTAATATATACAAAATTTATTTAGTAAACCACCAAAATATATGTACACTACCAGAAAACGTAGCATTACCGACTATAAAAAACAGTCGTCAACCTGTAAAAACAGTCGACAAAATATACCGACGATTGAACACAGTTGGTAGCAAAAAAATAGTCGGTGAATTGCTTGTCGGTAAAAATAACGACAAAACTATGTAGTCGGCGATAAATAACGACTAAAAATCAGTCGGTGAAATTAACGACTGAATATAGTAGTCGCTACAAAGTAACGACTGAAAAGCAGTCGAGAAGTGCAGTTTCTGAGAATGATTTAAAAATATCATTATTTAATCAGCGACCATATATTCAGTCGAAAAAAACCATTAAAAAAACCCATTCAACGCCTATACATAGCAGTCGGTAAAATTTCTAAGGAAAAATTATTATTTTATTCAACGACCATTTATAACAGTCGGTAATTATTAATAAATATATGTTTGTTTAATCAACGACCAACATTTAACAATCAGTATGTGTTTTACACAATAATATTATTGTTTTAATTTAAATCATTTGAACGTAAATTGTACTGGATATTGTTCATTTCCACTTCTACAACATTTTCATATATCAACAATCAGTCTTTACAAACAATAAAAATAGATTAGAACACGGATCATATATTCATATCATCGAAATAATTAAAAGTTGAACATATCTAGTATTCGAGAATACTAATATTACATAGTACTACACAAACAATATACATCATAAAAGAGATAGAACCGATAGTCAGACAAAAGGGGCAGAACCGAAAGCCAAAGTAAAACAGACAGAACCACTAGTCAAAACAGATCTGTTAGTCAAAATAGATTCAACCTGTTAATGCTGCACAAAAATAGATCCGTTAGTCAATATAGATAAAACCGCTAAGTCAGAACCTGGACTTAACTGGTCCTCGGGGAGCGAATGATCATCACTAAGATGTAGCCCGCGCATGACTTTTGATTATAATGACCCTAACATGAATTGAATCAAAAAATAAAGCAAGTAAGCAAAATAGCAAGCAAGTAATAACAACTGTAAAGAAGCTGTAAAGAACCCAAACTCTCCTTTTAGGCCAACATACTATGGCAATTGGTACAACCAGGGGAAGGGGTGGAAAAAGAAAAATTCTAGAGAAAGTGTAAATACTGTTAATGAGCTTATAAAGTTGGCTATTGACAGTGGAGGAAGTCATGGGACAGTTGAGGAAAACAAGAGCATAAATATTGAAAAACGAGCTGGTTCTCCAAAAACTCCTAAAAAAGCATTGCAAGAGCTCAGATTGTGATGCAAACTGGGTCTAGCTCCAAAGGAAAGGAGGAAACTGTCATTTCTAGCACACTAAATAAGAAAATTACCACCACAGGATAAGAAAATTACAATTTGAAAGACTTGACAGAGCTTTGATAAATGCTTGACAGAGCTTTTGAAATATATACATGCAAGCGGATTGTTTTTAAGTTGTTGTATCAAGGATTGCTTTATTCCAATCCTAAATAGATCGAATATCAGATAGTTTCTATAAAAAATACAAAACTAATTGACGTACCTCTGGGATTTGTAGACCAAAATCCAGCGGCGTGCGGTGGTAGCTAAGAGAGGGAGGGAGAGAGAGAGATAGTGAAATAAGTGGTTCTGTGAAAAGGTTTTGATCCAAAAATATTTAAAATTTTTCACTTCCACCACCAAGAATTACCGATTCCCGCCCAAAATTTTCACTTTTTTATGCATTAAAATAAATAAAAAAGAAAATGTATATTTTAGAAGTACAATACGTTTAATACGATGAAAGGAATAAAATACGCGTTTCAATTAGTTATATGGTACCATTAACATAAACATACACTACACACATTATATTAACAAAAACATACGCTTAAAAGTTACATTATCAAAAATATACCTTAAATTAATAATTATTAAAAAAAAAATCTGATTCATACCTCGTAATATCTTTCCCATCTCTCTCCTCCTCTCACCATCTATTTAATATCTCTCTCCTCATTCTCTCTCCTCCTCCTTTCCACTCTCTCCGATCTCACATACTTTCTCTCCATTTTCGATCTCTCTCCTCATCTTTCCTCTATTTTTCCGATCTTTTTATTCTTCTCCCCCTCTCTCCGATCTCTCTCTTCCGTGGAGATTGAGACGGACACATTTATAAGAATGGGCGACGAATGTATAGAGCGAGATTGATATCGACGTATATGTGATCGTTTAAAGAGAGTTGCACGACGACGACGTGATAGTTCGAGATCGGATGACGGGTAAGAGTTGAATTTGTTGAAAAATAAGTGTATAAATTACGTGAATTAAGAAAGGGTATGAAGTTGAAAATTATGTATATGAATTATGTAAGTAAATATATGAATTATGTAAGTAAATATATGAATTATGTAAGTTGGAGTATGGAATTTGAAAATAAGGGTGAACTCTACGAATTAGGATATGAACTTTTGAAATAAAAGTATGAAATTTTGGAATAAGGGTATGAAAAATACAAATTAAGGTATGAACTTTTGGAATAAGGGTATGAACTTTTGGAATAACGGTATGAAAAATACAAATTAGGGTATAAATTTTTGAAATAAGGGTATGAACTTTTGGGAGAAGGGTACGAAAAATACAAATTAGGGTATGAACTTTTAAAATAAGGGTATGAACGTTTGAAATAAGGGTATGAAATATACAAATTAGGGTATGAACTTTCAAATGAGAGTATCAACTTTTGGAATAAGAGTATGAAATATACAAATTAGGATATGAACTTTTGGGTATGTTTTTGTTAATTAAAAATTTTTAGATATGTTTTTGTTAATTTAGTTTCAAAAGTGATATGTTTTGTTAATTTATCCTTGTATTAATTCAGCTCCCACACCATAACAAAAATAATAATATAAAGCATATATAGCTTTTCCCATTTGGGTTTTTACTGGATCCTTCCTTTAAATTGCTATTTTTCTTACCAGCCTCCAGAGTTGACTTACCCTAACATTCTCCTCAATGAAACAAAGAAAAGAACAACACATTTTTTTTCTGTTTTATAACTTTAACAAAAAAATCTCAACATCTACCACTATCTAAAACTAAAAATCTCAACGATGTTAATATGTCAACACTAATGTAAATTATAGTATACCCTAGAAATAATATCAAGCTAATATTAGGAGTATTAGAGACAAAGGGTAAATAAATACTAACAAAACTAAGGGTGACCTTTAAAAAAAAAAAAAAACTAAGGATGTCCCTTGAAAGGGCAAGAGGTGCAACCGTCTTGGGCTTCACGACTCTGAAGAATCGCTTATGGACTCACGATGCCGACAGATAAAAAAAGGTTGTATATATGTGTTAAAAAAACACTTTTTGAATTGTGTATATCTACAAGTATGCACATTTTTTAAAGTGTGCACACCTACAATTACGCGCACTTTTTGAAGTGCGCATACCTGCAGGTATACACGCACTTTTTGAAATTTTTATAATTTTTTTTAATAAAAAAGGTAATTTTTAAAAATAATAATTTTTTTTTAAAAAATAACACTTCTTGAAGTGTGCATACCTACAACTATGTGCACTTTTTGAAGTTTTTATAAAAGAAATAATTAAATTTTTTTAAAATAAAAAATAAAATAACACTTTGAAGTGTGCATACCTATAAGTATGCGTAATTTTTTAAGGATACCAATTTTTAAGTTTTTATGCTAATTAAACATAATATAGGAGTCAATACACATTAAAAATAAAACACATTTTAGGTAAAAAGAACCCAATGGAAAACAACAAAATGAGATGTACAAATTAAATTCTCTTAAAATTAAAAAAACATATATATATATATATATATATATATATATAACATTTATAAATTTACATATATAATTATAACAAGGGGAAATTAACAAAAAACATAGCATACCCCTATTATATTAACAAAAACATACCCTAATAATTTAAATTATCAAAAACATACCTGTATATACTTATTATTTCTCTAATTCTAATCAGACCATAATCTAACCTCTTTCTCTAATCTAACCTCTCTCTCTAACCGCAACTCTCTCCCTCTCTCTAATCGCACATCTCTCTCTCTAACACACGATAATCGCATATATTTATAACACGTGCTAATCACCCATCTTTCTCTAAAAATGACTAAAAACTCACAAAATATTCATATGCTAATTATAAAACGTCATATTGTAATTTTAAAATTTCATACCCTAAATGTTCTAGATCACAAAAAAATATCTAAAAAAGAGTTCATACCATAATTTTAAAAATTAATACCCTAATTTTAAAACTTCATACCTTAATTTTAAAACTTCATACCCTAATTTTAAAAGTTCATACCTTTAATTTAAAACTTCATACCCTAATTTCAAAACTCCATACCCTAATTTCAAAATTTCATACCCTAATTTTAAAACTTCATACCCTATATATGGATTTCTCTCAATACTGTACATATGGATTCTCCTCTTTCAACTTGAAACCCACAAGGTTTACAATAATCTCAAACATCAATAAATAGAAAATAATCTCACCAATTTCATATATTTTTCATATATTACATGGTATCAACCAGTGTAATATTTGTGTATCACGTATGTATATATCTGTATTTATATGTATATGAATGTTTATATAATCTAGATGGTGTTCGGTAGTCAGTGGTGGGTTTTCGTGGTGAAGGAGTGGAGAGAGATAAAGTGGGATATGAAAGAAAGATACAGAGAACAATGGAGGTGAGAGAGAGTAAGATCAGAGAGAGAGATACAGAGAAGAATTAGTGGGAGATAGAAGAATGGATGAGAGAGAGAAAGAATAGAATAAACATCATTAAATTTGTTTAGTATGCTTTTTATAATAAAAAGTTTTTGGGTATGTTTTTGTTAATTTAGTTTAAAAAGTATTATGTTTTGTTAATTTATTCTTTTTTATAACTATTAGATTAAAAATAGAGGGTTGGATGATACATTTTCAATAACTAATTTAATTTTTCAATTTTTATTATATATTAGACAAATTAGGATTTAATAAATTAAAAAAAAAATTTACAACACAATAAAAACTCAAATAAAAATATAGAATCTTAGTGGATACTACACTAAATTAATTATTAATCAAAACTTTAAAAAAAATAACAATTGAATATTTATTTTTAAAAACGGGACTTTGTGCCGTTCAATTGATTGACTGCACACACAAAAAAACTCCAAAATACCACTAAAGAAATGACACTTAAATAATTTCAAAAAAGAAAACTAAACTCTTAAAAGCATAAAAAAGGTCATTATTATGATAAAATAAAATATGTTATTCAACGAAAATTTAACAGTATGATGAATTTTTAGTCGGGATCATCGTAACGGTCCTCATTATTTTTACGATTTATTTTTCTACAGAATGATGTAATAAAGAGATAGAAAAAATAAAATATGAAGATGGGATGTGTTTCACAAAAATTTTCACCAAGTGTTGAAGATAGGAAAAATGAATGTGAAGCAAAGTAAATTTTATTTATAAATTAATTTGCGGGTATAATCTCTGATAATTTCTAAAAAATATATATAAATGAAAGTCATTTAATTCTCCTCTTCGAACAATTTGTGATGCCTCGAAATGTTGTTGTAGACTTTTTGATGAATTTTGTTGACTTTGCTCAAGTTGAGTAAAATTCTTCGGGTTTGATGAAGAACTTTACAGTTTTGTTGATTTCGTTGATGATCTTGACGTTCTTTGGATTTGGTGAAAAACTTGGAGATTTTGATCTAGAGAAACGTGGTTTTGCCTTTGTGTTATCGTTCCTGAATATCGAATGCCGGTTTGTTGTAGATTTCTTAGGTGGAGTTCTTCAGATTTGGTGAACAAATGTGAAGACTTTGATTTGCATAAACGCCTTGCTTATTGCTTGTAGTCGTTCCTGAAGAGCGAATGCCGGCTTGTTGTAGAAGTTCTTCAGATTTGGTGAAGAAGTTTGAAGACTTTGATTTGCTGAAACGTCTTGCTCATTACTTGTAGTCGTTCCTGAAGATCGAATGTCGATTTGTTGTAGAAGTTTTTCAGATTTGGTGAAGAAGTTTGAAGACTTTGATTTGTAAAAACGTCTTGCTTATTGCTTGTAGTCGTTCCTGAAGATCGAAAGGCGGTTTGTTGTAGAAGTTCTTCAGATTTAGTGAAGAGCCTGAAGATTTTGATCCGTAGAAACGTCTTTCTTAGTGCTTTTAGACGTTCTTGAAGATCGAATACCAAGTTTATTACAGATTTGTTGCAGAATTTGAAGGCGTTCGTTGGGGCCAGAGTGTGCAGAGCTTCTCCTAGGAGTTGATCCCCTGACGTTTGTGGAGGAGCGGAGCTGATTCCCTGGCGGCCATGGAGGAGCGGTGCTGATTCCCTGGCGTCTGTGGAGGAGCTTCTCTCTCTAGTCTTCAAGACTTTTTGATTGTCAAAATAATGGTACCACCACCACTCTATTTATAGCTTTTGGGATATGCTTTTATTTGCAAAGCCACCTCCTTAAGTTTAGGCCCATTATCTTAAAGATCTCATGACTTATGTAAATGAATCAAACTTGTATTTATGTTTGAAAACATCACTAATGAGTACTATAATTTTAGTATGTCATTGTTTATACCATATTTAATGGTTTTTAGAAAAAGAAATACATTTATTTTATATAAATTATCATAATAGATTTTATAAGATGATAAAATATAATTTCTTTTTCGATTTTAAATTACTAATAACAAGTCTATTCTCAAACTGAGAAATTAGTAATTAATTGATATTTGATTTGAATGACACGTGTCACATTTTTAGTGGACATAGAATTTACATGTCAACAGGATGAAAAAACTATATGAGGTTTGTAAAGTATATATAGACAGAGGAAAGTTAGCTAAAAGCTAATATATATTGCCCCGTTCCAATTTACTTGTCCACAATGTCAGTCCGTGCATTTTGAGATGAAAAAAAAAACGTAACTAAATTGTTGTTGACATACAAATTTTAGGTCCATTAAAAATATAACACGTGTCATTTAAATCAAATATCAATTAATTACTAATTTCTCAGTCTGAGAATAGACTTGTTATTAGTAATTTAAAATCGAAAAAGAAAATATATTTTATCATCTCATAAAATCTATGATGATAATTTATATAAAATAAATGTATTTTTTTTCTAAAAAAAACATAACTATAGTACAAACAATGAGTTAGTTAAATTACAATACTCATTTGTAATGTATTCAAACATAAAAGCAAGTTTGATTCATTTGCTAAATTCATGGGTCATTAAAATAATGGGCCCAAACTTGAGGAGAGGACTTTTAAACTAAAAGCCCACCTCAAAAGCTATAAATAGAGGTGTGTGGGTGCCATATTTGTAACAATAAAAAAAGCCTTGAAGACTAGAGAGAGAAGCTCCTCCACAGCCGCTAGGAAATCAGCTCCGCTCCTCCACGGGCATCAGGAAATCAGTTCTGCTACCCCACAAACGTCAGGGGGTCAACTCTTCGGGGAAGCTCTGCACACTCCGGCCTCAACGAACGCCTTCAAAGTCTGAAAAAAATCTACAATAAACTTGGCATTCGATCTTCAAGAACGTCTAAAAGCAGCAAGCAAAACGTTTCTACGGATCAAAATCTTCAAGTTCTTCCCTAAATCTGAAAAACTTCTACAACAAATATGTCTTCGATCTTCAGGAACGACTACAAGCAATAAGCAAGGCGTTTCTGCAAATCAAAGTTTTCAAAGTTCTTCACCAAATCTGAAGAAGTTCTGCTACAAATCGGCATTCGATCTTCAAGAACGACTACACAGAAGCAAAAACACGTTTCTCTAGATAAAAATCTTCAAGTTCTTCCCCAAATCTGAGGAGCATCAAGATCATCAACGAAATCAACAAAACTACAAAGTTCTTCATCGAAGCCGAAATTTTTTACTCAACTTCAGCAAACTCAACAAAATTCATCAGAGAGTCTACAATAGCATTTCGAGCCATCACAAATTGTTCGAAGAGGAGATTCAAATGACTTTTATTTCTATATTTTATTTTAGAAATTATCAGAGATTGTATCCGTAAATTAATTGATAAATAAATTTATTTTGCTTCGCATTCATTTTTCCTGTCTTCAGCACTTGGTGAAAATTTGTGTGAAACAATTGCTAAAATGATAAATTTTAAAAAACTTCTATATACTCAAATTAAATTTTATTTTGTAAAAGTTTTTTCAAAATTTTTATTTCGGCATTATAGATACAAACTTTTCATTTTTATCATATTTTTATTTGAGATAACCTGTGATTTTTTTACGACTGAATCTTATGATTAGTGATTGTTTCAGTTAGTTGTTAATTTCACCGACAACTACTAGTCTCCAAATACAGTCGCTAAATAATATGCCGACTGAAATATTTTCACTCACTATATTCCCTAGTATTAGCGACTATTTTGGTTAGTTGTTGTATTACCGACAAGTAGTAGTCGCTAACTTTGGTCGGTAAATCTTTTTGCCGACTGAACAAATTTCAGTCGATATATTGGCGACCAACCTCTATTCAGTCGCTGAAGTTGGTCGGTAACGCTGCACTTTCTGGTAGTGGTATATGTATTACTATACCATAATTAGAAGAGAAATAGAGAAATTAATGTATAGAAGAGAGAGAGAAAAGAGAGAGTATTAATTTGTGTAAAATTACACTTTTTAAGTTAAACTTTTACCTAATTTGACTCGATCCGACTCAAATAAAGTTGCACTTTTACTCGACCCGCGGCGGGTCGAGTCGGTTCAAAATCCGAAAAATTGTCATCCCTAGTTGTGGTTATTTCTTAATTAGGATTAAATCAATGGCTGGGATAATTTCATATTTATTATACTTAATTTATTATATACTTTAGTGGTTTTAGTGGGTTTTCACGGTTTGGTTTTAACGGGGGAACACGGTTTGGCCTGATTTGGTCCGGTCTGGTTTTTGATTAGATAGACGTAGCCCAATCTTTTAAGAACAGTTTTGAATTTTTTGAAGTCTAATCAAGACCAAGTATGTTAAAAATCCAGACCAGACCAGACCAGACCATACGAAAACACCTGATCGGTCTGGGTTCACGGTTTTTAAACACCCCAAATAAATAGTCGATAAAGTTGCTTTACATAAACTAGGGTAAAATCGTTCTTTAACAATTCAGAAAATGAAACAACAAGGTCAATGATACTGAGAAGGGCCGGAGAATGTCAACTAGCAAAAATCACGTAGTCAGTAGTATGAAAAACATTGAGTAGATTCAAGGTTTTTTGACTTTTAATCACTGGATTTCTGTACTAAGTCCTCTAACAGATCAATAATAAATTAGAAGACCTGAAACATCATGTAATGTAACAAATAGCACATCATGTCCTTGCTGGATATAGTTTAGCAAATTTTCATTCCAACTTCAAAAATTAACAACCAGGCATGGTTAAAAAACAATGAAATTGTGTTATATAAACAACAAAATTAATGCAACTATGGTACCGGAAAACAATTGTAAAGCTACTTGGTATAGAATCTCGAAAAAGATAGGGGGTGGTGACATCTAGATGGGTTCAGAAAGAGGATAGTGTAGTTAACTTGCTCAACCACATAAGAATTCTAATACCCGGATCATCTAGTGGGAAGAATAATCATCAATTTTCCGCACCACGTGATATACTGATATTAAAGATAGTACAATATTAAAGAGAGAAAATTTCACAAATCTTGTCTGCATGGAACTTATAGCATTCAATAACACCACGAAGCATGACATTAACATATAACATATTCAATCTTTTATAAAATACGAAGGTCAGGGTTAGATCTTATCAAAAAGTCAAATTTCTTGAAGCAAAACTTTAATAATCTACTAATAGTTTTCAACAGATCAGAGCAATAAAAATCAAATCATTAAAAACCTAAGAGAATTAATACCACATCATTTCTGAATCCATACTGGAAATAAAAATCCAATGAATGTCACAGTGCATGATTTCGAAAACGTCCAAATTAACAATAATTTCATTAATACAGACTAACAGGTAGATTTTCAATTACCCTAATGAAAATGCGATGAATGTAACTTTCGAAAAGGTCTAAACAACAATTCATTAATGCAGACTAAAAGGTAGATTTTAAAAAATTTCATAACCCTAATATCTAATTCCACACCTACAACCTGATCATACCAAAAATTTTAAACCTAAGGGTTAATTAACAAAGCAACTATGAAACTGAAAGTCCACACACACACACACACACACACACACACACACACACACACACACACACACACACACACAAATATATATATATATTATATATATATCAGAGATATATAGAGAGAGATGAATATTAGGTCGGTCACTGAAGACTGGTGAGTGTATTAATAATTTAATATATAGTATTGATATGATTTTGAAAATCAAAGTCATCTATCGTGAATCTAAATTAATTATACGTATATATCATTTATGATTATATATACTATTTATTGGTGATATTGTTCATTTTTTAAGAGAATTAGAGAGTGAGTTTTGGTCGTGAGGTATGTAGCACGGACACACATTCATGTGTCCGACACGATATGTATATGCCAATACAATAAATTTTAAAATTTAAGACACGGTACAAATAGGACACGCCAATTAATTAATAATAATACATTATTTGTATGGGTTTATAAATATCTGGTTTAGAGAATTATCAATATACTAATTGTAATAAACTTGTCTTAATAATCATTACATTTTTTTTTAACATTAGTTAATTTTTAAGATAAAATTGTAAATTTTGAGTGTTTAAATAACTTTTAAATTAGCATAGTTTGTGTTTCTCGTGTATTTAAAGTGTTCATCACGTTTTCGAAAATGTTAAAGCCGTATCTGTATGGACACGAGAGTTGAAGCGTCCGACATGTGAAATGGAGTGTCATGCTGGTGTTCGTATGTGAGACAGGATACGTTTGTCATCTTTTGGAGGGTTCACGCATCATAGGCCGTGGGCCGTTGTTTAACGTGTTCACGGGTCAAATTTTTGGAGAGGGGGGGCCAGACTATACATTTAGTATAGTCTGGAAAACTCTCCTCTGTGATACCATTGGATCAACAGTAGGGCCCACAGACTGTTTGATCCAATGGTGTCACAGAGATAGTTTTTCAGACTATACTAAATGTATAGTCTGGGGCAGCTCCTCCCAAATTTTTATGGGTTGAAATTCAAATAGGGAATGATGTGTAATTTTTTTTTTATATAACATGTACTCATATATACGACATATAGAAACTAATATTGAACTTTATTTCGTCATCATTACCATTACAATCATTTATCCCCTCTACAGGTGCACCGTCACTTATACCCAGTTCACCCTACTCCTGACACTCGTTACTATTGTAGAAAATTTTAAGATATGGAAAAATGAAAAATCATTAAATTAAACGAAAATAAATTGTGTAAAACAAAACCGAAGTCAAGGCGTTTCCAGAAAACTTTCTTAACATTAATAATTTCCCCACTTCGTTAAGGAATGACTACATAGAAATATTAATCCCGGAATACAATAACTCCTAGATTAAGAAATACCCGTAATGTAATCTCGTTCTCAACTAGAACCAACAACCAATATAATATAACAAAAGTATATATATGTTAATATACAAAAAGTAGAACACGAATTTGGGGAATAAATTAGTAATATTTCACCCAAGTCTCTGTTTATATATTTTGTTACTTTCTCTGTTTTGTCCTCACGGTAATTTTATTACCATCACTAGACATATATTTATACAGACGAATTAATACACCTACTTGCTAAACGGCAAGGTTAATTCAAAAGTCAACCGTTACTTTTAACCGTTTCTAGTGAAAACTGTTTCCAACCGTTTGTAACTTTGGTTTCTATTTAATTAATAATAATTATATAACACATATAAATAGCAAATATATAATAATTAAAATAAAATATATATTAGAGATAATATACAGTGCCGACCCAAATTGTTTTGTTTTGTTTACTTAAAGAAACTTCGAAAAAATATAGTATAAATTTTATTTTTTTTGAAAAGTTATTTGCCATTGTGGTAGGATGCTTTGTCCACTCGTACTATCTGCATTCCCTACAACCGGCCCTGATATTATATTACAACAGTTACTCCCTCAATAAAATTCAAAACACTAGTTTAATATTCATTTAATTTACTATAAGGAAAAATACAGGTTTCGTGCATCCTTCATCATTAAATGGACAAAACAGTGCCTCCCACACCCTCAAATACGCGCCTTCCCTTCTTTTATAAACACTAGTGATCGTGTCCATGCCCTACGTGTGCGACACGTAGTGCGATAAAAATATGAAAAAAATAAGTATGGTGATGGTACAAATATGGGGTCTTCAATATGTGAAAATCAAAGAAAAAAATAGAATTTAAGATGGTAATACTTAAAAGAGTTTCAGGTGGTTAAAGATAGAGAAAAAGTACTATTTTCTATTATTTATCAAACTATGGTTATATGATAATTAGTAAAAGACTGTAATAGTATTTTTTGAAAAATTGACAAAAAATTGGCAGGTTCAAAAATCTTGACTTATTTATTATAATAATATATGATGCTTTTACCAATAATCATAGATATAATATTATGATAAACTTAAAGTTATATGGGTTACTCGTACGTTGATAAACCAAAGTCCATTTCATTAAAATTTTGTTTTTACTTTTTTTAACAAGTTAGTTACTTCATTTAAAAAAAAAAACGAGTTAGTTACTAGTGTAGAGTAACAATAAAATATAGAAGCATACTTTCTTGAAATAAAATCAAAGTATGTGACGTTTACACGAAAAATAATTTTGGTTATAATTTTATAATTATTTGAGATATAGGATGTCATGGAGCACCAGAGTAGGTAAGCCATGTAGTGTTAACATGAGCGGCGAGAGGCCCAATTCAAGTAAGGTTTGACTCTTGAGCAATTGATCCGGAAAAAAAAAATTACGGGCAACACTCGACTATATTTTTAATATATTGGATAGTTAAAATAGAAATATTAAACACTAATTGATTTACAATGTGCTGCAATATATAACTCAAATGGTGCAATAGTTTGATATTCCACATATGAGATCATGAGTTTGAAATTCGTAAATTACAATTTAATTTAATTTTTATTTTGATTTGTCTTTATTGAGGAAAAAAAAACGAGCATTATATAATCCGATATACCGGGCCGACACTGAGTTTAAAATAAGGGTATTCTTATATCAAAATTAAAATAAAATATCCCATGCTTCTTAGTTTTTCCGAATATGGGAGAGCGGTGGAAAATTCATGAGAATGGTGGAAAATTCATGTAAAGAATAATGAAAGACCCACTTCAATCGATGATACTTTTATTCAAGAATACATTCCATAGTCGGTGGATAAATGAAAGTGCCCAAAACTAGGAAATCCCAAAACTAGTGGAGCTATCTTTACCAATCATTCAATGCTTCTCTTATTTCGCCATCAAATATAATTTTAGTATGGGTTTCGAATTTATTATACACCTCGAATCCATTCAATTTTAATGTCAAAGGCAAACCCATAATAACAAGATGCACACTTGATGCATTTTCCTTTAAGAGATAACGAATACCTCACAAATAAAAAATTGTTAAATCTTATAAGGGAAAGATAGAGATTGACTCAGACAACCGGTAAGCAAGTTGATTGCTCTTGGTCACCAGCAATTTACCACGAGTAAATTATTGCAAAGTTGCATTTTTAGACTCACGACAAGACGTAATTAATGACGAAGAAACATAATAGAGCATTTTAAAGTCAAAGGCAAACCCATAATAACAAGATGCACACTTCTATTGGGTATCAATATTGTAAAATGCATCTGATTAAAAAACTTGGGTTAAGCATGCCTCTATCCATCGATCCATGCTCTCGAAAACAGACACTTATAAAAGAAGTACTACTCTGCATTTTGTACAGTTAATAGAAATGTAAGAAAAGAAAAACAAAAACGTGTCTGGGTAACAGTTTAATCTACAAATACCATGCTGACAAAAGAGTCACTTGGCTTGCCATTTCTACAATATAAATGAAGATTACAAGTCTTCATGTTTTGGAATTTTATCCGATTGACTCCGTTCGTAACTAGCAACAATATCTCACTTTAGTCACTCGTTCTTGTTATTCGAGTTTCCTTTGCAGAAATATATTTCAAGTATTATGGAGCTGTGAACTTCAGATTATCTTTCTAACACACTTGACGCAATTGCTTTTGAGTGCTGCCTCTGGTCATTTCTATTCTAACTGCACAATGATTTACATATTTTAATCCGTCATTATTAATCATTCCGTCTTAAAATGAATAAACATACATCATTTGTATGATGAATACAATCAAAGGAGTTCTAGAACAGTATTATTCCACATATAACCTACTGGAAACATAGGCTACAATCAAACAAGCGTGTGTAGTTGTGTCACTTGTGTGGATCATAGGCTACAATCAAACAATTTCACATTCTGCAAAAATAATAAGTTACACATTATTGTACAACACAACAAGAGAACTATATTTTTTTCACCTATTAAACCTGAAGCAAAATTCAATTCCTTGCACTTGATACCTCACCTCGACAACCCTCATAAGTACATATAATCAAGCATATCTAATTATATGACAGACATGTTGCAAAAATTTACAACAAATCTCAACCCTTAAGGTATAGGGTACTTTCTAGGCCTACCCCTCTTCTTCCTAGATGAAGTTGGCGTAACATACGACTGAGTCACCGCCCCATTTACAAAACCTGTACCGCTAACACCACTATTGGGGATCACCACTCTAGGAGACGTGTCGGATTTTCCTAAGATAACAGCGGACTTTAACGGAAACCGATTATAATTACAGTAATAAGCCTCCCTGCCAGGAACAAAAGGGGGAAGAGATGGGAGGGTAACACCGGAAAATGCCTTTTGACAATTCTGACAGCGCAAACAACAATCTTCCTATATGCGTAAATATTCATATAAACGATAGCAGTATGGACACGCTGTCTAGAAACTGTCAACAATCTCCTCCTCAACTGGCCTTCTAACCGGTAGCTTTTGTTGAGCCCCTCTTAGATCAACCTTCGAGTACACTGTTGGTTTTGGTACTATTTCGAATACAATAATGAAAGGACAATAAATAAAAGAGACAGGAACGCAAAGGAAATAAACAAATTTATTTCTCACAATTGGAATATGAATTACAATTCCTGACTCGTACAGAATTAAATTAAACTGCTGGACTGGTTTCAACAAATAAAAACTGCCGGACTGTTTTGTAAATAAAACAAACTGCCGGACTGTTTTAACAAGAAAAAGAAACTGCCGGACTGTTTTAAACAAACTGCCGGACTGTTTTAACAAATAAAAAACTGCCGGACTGGTTTTAAACAAACTGCCGGACTGGTTTTAACAAATAAAAAACTGCCGGACTGGTTTAACAAATAAAAAACTGCCGGACTGGTTTTAAACAAACTGCCGGACTGGTTTTAACAAATAAAAAACTGCCGGACTGGTTTTGTAAATAAAACAAACTGGACTGGTTTTAACGAATAAAAAACTGCCCGGACTGTTATTAAATAAACTGCCCGGACTGTTATGAAAATACTGGAAATTAAATTACAGGAAAGTAAATTACAGAATAGGAAAGACTGAAATGTAAATTACAGAAACTAAAGGTACTGGAAAGTAAATACAAAAAGGAAACAGTACTGAAATTAAATGGACAGAATAATAAAGGACTGAAAAGTAAATAACAGAAATTAAAAGAAGAGGCAACTGCTGAGCAGTTTCCCTTAAACAATATTTCCCGAACCACCTTTAAAGGTTTCTGGTTTCGGGACTTTGTTCCCAAGGTACAACTTCTATCTCAGAGTGGCTCGTATGGAAACCGGCACCGAACCACAGGTCGAGCTGTTGGTGGTGCGGTTCTCTCTCACTAAGTGTATGCTTATGCTGTGAGTTGTGTGTATGAAGGTGTACTGAAATGAGAGGGGGATGGCTGCCTTTTATAGGCTCTACAGAAACCGCAACCATAAATGTTGGTCTTTAATTCTGGGAGTTACACCCCCAGAATCCGCTCAATCAATTCTGAAACCGCAGCATTTACTCTCATTCATTGCTGACGTTTCTCTTGCTGGAAACTCTAGGGACTCCTTTTGTATTTTATACAAAACTCCCTATTCGGGTTTGGACCCAAGACCCAAGACCCAAGACCCAAGACCCAAGACCCAAGACCCGAGACCCGAGACCCGAGACCCGAGACCCGAGACCCGAGACCCGAGACCCGAGACCCGAGACATTCCCCAAATCCCAAATCCCAAATCCCAAATCCCAAATCCCAAATCCCAAGCCCAAGCCCAAGCCCAAGCCCAAGCCCAAGCCCAAGCCCACGCCCACGCCCACGCCCGTGCCCGTGCCCGTGCCCGTGCCCGAGCCCGAGACCCGAGACCCGAGACCCGAGACCCGAGACACGAGACACGAGACACGAGCGAGCGCGCGTGTGTGGTACACACTAATACTCTTAGGTGTATGTGGACATGTTAGTTTAATAACTACATGGGTTGGTATGGTATATATATTGTAAGATTAACTCTTAATCTTCCAATATGGGATTATACTAAATGGTTTTTCTCATTAACCATTTCGTTTTTCCAGATTTGAGCTTCCGAGGTACCAACTTTGAAGCCAATTTGTATTCACACCCATTCTCCGAATAGGTCATGTGATATACCGTTACGAAGCTCGTCACACGGGCTACTCAACCACGTTGATTACGGTATAAACAACTCAGCGCTGTTACACGAAATAATGACTCGAAGTTGGTCCAGTGACCATTCGGAAACACCCATGTTTTCACATGTTTTTCCAACAATCCCCCACATGAATGCAATTGGCTGAAAATAAAATGCTCCTAAATGCATACGAGAGAAAACCGCAAGAGTTCACTGCATAAGGACAGGTAGCGCGCGCCTTGAACCTGCCGTAGTGACGTAAAATCTGATATGCTACTATTGGGTAGCCTTTAAGCCTTGAACCCTTTAGCGTTTGTGCATACCAGGGTAATGCGCACACAGTGTCCCCTCTACACCACTTACTAAGCCCTTTGGTTGTTGTCCATATTTGGCCGTGGACTGCCTTGGCAAAGTTCAACCGAGTGCTCTAGTGATTTAGCCCATGGCTCATCACATAGTATCGGCCATACACACTCGTCATAGGTGATTTCAAGTCAAGGGTGTCCTGACTCACCCCTCTCGATCTTCGAGATACTTGTTTTCATTAAGAGCCTCATGCTCACCCTTAAGATGGTCTAGGTCTATCACTCTTTCATCCTAGAAATGGGCTGGGAACTTAAGTTCCCGAGTGCTTTGTTCGGTCACCCCCACAGTTCGGTTTTCCCGTTGAACCCGACGCTGGAGAATCCAGTTCGGGTTGGGTTGCCTCTGAGGAGGTTTCCAGTTTAATGGGCTTCAACCCCATTCCCCTCGATGAAACTTCAACTCCTACCTGAGTCAAGCCTTTTGTAAATGGATCCGCTATATTGTCTTTAGATCTCACAAAATCTAAGGACACCACACCGTTAGCTAACAATTCTCTTACGGATTTATGTCTCCGACGAATATGTCGGGACTTTCCATTATACATATGATCCTGCGCCCGTCCAATAGCCGACTGACTATCGCAGTGCATGCTTATTGCTGGGACAGGTTTCGGCCACATTGGAATTCCTTCCAGAAAGCTTCTCAGCCAATCAGCCTCTTCTGTTGCTAGATCCAACGCTATGAACTCAGATTCCATAGTTGATCTAGCTATGCACGTCTGCTTGGATGATCTCCATGAGACAGCTGCTCCTCCCATCACGAACACATATCCGCTAGTGGATCGTGTACTGTTGGAATCCGAGATCCAGTTTGCATCAGAATACCCTTCCAGTACAGCTGGATATCTGGTATAATGCAACCCTCGGTCTGCTGTGTATCTCATGTATCTGAGAAGTCTCATGATGGCCTTCCAGTGTTCCTCATTGGGATTACTGGTGTACCTACTCAGTCTACTCACTGAGTTGGCTATGTCTGGTCTAGTACAGTTCATGACGTACATCAGACTGCCTATTATTCGAGAATATTCCAATTGTCTCACACTCTCCCCAAAGTTCTTTTTCAGGGTGGTTGAGATCTCTATCGGAGTTCTGGATGTAGCTCTACTATCTTTATCAAATTTGTCAAGCATCTGTCTGACATAGTGAGTTTGAGATAGCGCATATCCGTCTGATGTCTTGGTAATTTTCATACCAAGTATAACATCAGCGACACCCAAGTCTTTCATCTCGAATTTTTGTGACAACATTTTCTTAGTGGAGTTGATGTTATCAATACTCCCTATTATAATCATGTCATCTACGTAGAGGCAGACTACCACGTAGTCCTTTTCATTTCCTTTTACGTAGACGCATTTGTCACATTCGTTTATCCGAAAACCGTTTGATAGCATCACTCTATCAAATTTTTCGTGCCATTGTTTAGGTGCTTGTTTAAGTCCATACAAGGACTTCACAAGTTTACACACCTTGTGAGCTTTACCTGGAACCACAAACCCTTCCGGTTGTTCCATGTAAATTTCCTCTTCCAACTCACCATTCAAGAACGCCGTTTTAACATCCATTTGATGTATTTCCAGATCGAACAGTGCTGCGAGAGCAATGACTATCCGGATTGACGTCTTCCTGGAGACAGGAGCATAGGTGTCGAAATAGTCGACACCTTCGGTTTGTCTAAAACCTTTCACTACAAGCCTAGCCTTGTATTTCTCGATTGTTCCATCGAGCTTTCTCTTCCTCTTGAAGATCCACTTGTGTCCTAGTGGCTTACACCCGGGTGGTAGATCCACTAGTTCCCAAGTGTGATTTTGTAATATCGATTCAACCTCATTGTTGATCGCTTCCTCCCAATATTGGGCTTCCGGGGATGACATTGCTTGTTTGAATGTCGCCGGTTCGCCTTCTATCATGAAGGTTACAAAATCTGGACCGAAAGTCGTTTCCTTTCTAGCCCTTTTACTACGTCGAGGCTCTTCTTCTTCTTCCTCCAACGGTTCACTTGCCCCCACATTTTCCTCACTGTTTGACTCCTCAGTCTCTACAGTTACGGAAGACTTGCGGGGAAAGATCTCCTCGAAGAAAGAAGCTTCTCGAGCTTCGATGATAGTATCTGCATGCACATCGGGATTATCCGACTTGTGCACGAGAAAACGATAAGCACTACTGTTTTGTGCATATCCTATGAACACACAGTCTACCGTCTTTGGCCCTATTCTCGTTCTTTTAGGAAGCGAGACAAGGACCTTCGCGAGACAACCCCAAACCCTTAAGAATTTATAGCTCGGCCTATGGCCTTTCCATAGTTCATAAGGTGGTTTATCACGTTTCTTATGTGGTAGCTTGTTCAATACATAGTTGGCGGAAAGCAGCGCTTCCCCCCACATGTTCTGGGGTAACCCAGAACTTATTAACATAGCATTCATCATTTCCTTGAGCGTCCTATTCTTACGCTCGGCAACCCCATTCTGCTCCGGAGAGTATGGGGCTGTCGTTTGATGTATAATGCCATTTTCTGCGCATATCTGCGCAAACGGTGCTTCGTATTCACCGCCTCTATCACTCCTCAATATTTTAATCTTTTTATTGAGTTGATTCTCTACTTCGGTCTTATAAAGAGCGAATTTCTCTACCGCTTCGTCTTTACTTCTCATTAAGTAGACATAGCAGTATCTAGTACAATCATCTATAAACGTGATGAAATACTTTTTCCCTCCTCGCGTTTGTATAAACTTTAAGTCGCATACATCCGTGTGTATTAGACCGAGAGGTTCAGTACTTCGTTCAATATGTTGATACGAAGACTTGGTTAATTTTGCTTCAACACAAACCTCACATTTATGTTGTTTATCAAATACAAAATTAGGTAGTAGATTCAGTGATATTAATTTCTTCATAGAATTAGCATTCACATGACCTAATCTACCATGCCATAAATTAAATGAATCGCAAGAATAAGCAAACGAAGTTTTATTGGCCACTTGGGCAACATTCACGATTACATTATTCTTGGTACTGGCCTCAGCCTTAGTACCCTCAATAGCTAACTCGGCTTTAGGAGCCGGAGTACCAACATTTAATTTAAACATGCCGTTGGTCATATAGCCACGGCCTACATACATTCCGTTTAAAGTGATTACAATTTTTGCAGATTCAAATACAAGTTTAAATCCTTTGTTCACCATCACGGACCCGGAAACCAGATTCTTGCGAATTTCTGGCACATGGAGCACGCCATTCAGTGTGAGCTCCTTTCCCGATGTCATCTTCAGCAGCACGGTTCCTTTTCCTTCCACCCTGGAAGTAGCCGAGTTCCCCATGAAGCAGCTCTCATTGTCCACGGCCGTATAGGTCTTGAACATCCATTTGCTGGCACAGATGTGACTAGTGGCGCCTGTGTCCAGCCACCATTCCTTTGGGTTGCTCCCCACCAGGTTCACTTCCGAGACCACAGCACTCAGGTGCATATAGTCCTGTCCAGCATCATCTCCTCCCTCAGCCACATTAGCTTGAGCAGGTGCCCTCTTCCTCCCTTTCCCTTGGAACTTCCTCTTTGGGGGGGGTTTGGGCTTGTCGGTGCGCATCTTACAATCCGCGGCACGATGGCCCGGTTTGTTGCACACAAAGCAGTCTCCCATGAATTTCTTCTTGAGAGAGGCACCGACTCCGCTGTCAAAGCGTTTCCGCTTAGACACAGCGTCCTCAACCACATGGGCCTTGGCAACCGCGTTGCCTGCTCCGCCACCGCCTTTCCTTCCGGATCGGCGGTTGCTTTGCTCAACATTGAGCCTCTCAATGAGTCCCTCCAAGGTCATAGCCTTTCGCTTGTGTTTCAGGTAGTTTTGAAACTCTTTCCAAGAAGGTGGCAGTTTCTCAATCATTAATGCCACTTGGAAAGGTTCGTTGATAACTAGCCCTTCAACCTCAAGCCTATGGTATATGAGTTGGAGTTCCTCAACCTGCTCGATAACACTCTTCCCATCAGTCATCATGTACTCGTGAAAGTCCGTGACGACAAATTTCTTTGCGCCAGCGTTATTCACTTTGTACTTTCGTTCGAGAGACTCCCAAAGCTCCTTTGCAGAAGCCTTGGGCTCGAATACACTGAAGAGAGTGTCATCCAGAGCACACAGGATGTAGTTCCGGCATAGGTAGTCGCCGTGTTTCCACGCTTCCACCGCCGAAACCGTCTGCACGTCCTCATCGTCCTCGCTTAGGACGGGTGCAGACTCCTTAAGAAACCGGGTCAGATTAAGGGCAGTTAAATAAAACAGCATCTTTTGCTGCCAACGTTTGAAGTTGTTGCCCCTAAACTTTTCCGGTCTCTCCAGTTGAGAGGTTGGCAACATTGGCATCGCCGGTGTTGCCGGAGCCTTGCCCTTTGCCCTGGCCGCAGCCACAAGCGCTGCCTTGGCCGCAGCCTTAGCAGTAGCCTGTGCTGCGGCCGCAGCCGCAGCCATAGCATCAGCCTCTGCCGCAGCAGCGTCGGCCGCAGCCTTTGCCGCAGCAGCTTCGGCCTCAGCCTGAGCCTGAGCCCCCCCACTCGCAGCGCTCGCATTGTTATGGCTACTGCCAATCACAAGTGCGCCCTGCACGTTTTCCGAAGAAACGGTGGGTATTTGATCCTCATTAGTCATCTGAAATGACAATATAAAACCGTTTAGTTTCTCGCAAGAAAACTAAATTCTTTATCGCAAATACTAATTATAACTTAATTAGATTGCTTCAAAAGAATAAAAACCAGAGAAAGAGATTCTAGCGTGAAAATCAAATCACTTTTGATTTCACTAAGAATTCTTTATAGTATTCTAGAATAAAAAGATTAAAACCAATTCGGATTTATTCTATGTGCAAATTTCAATTTCTAGTAAACTAGCAATGATTTTGCGAGAATAAAAACCGAGACGTCAACAACAATAAAATAAAAAAAAAAGAAAAGTCCTTTCTTATTTCGAAAATAGAAAAACCAAAAAAAGATATTGTTTAAGATTGTTGGTTTTGGTACTATTTCGAATACAATAATGAAAGGACAATAAATAAAAGAGACAGGAACGCAAAGGAAATAAACAAATTTATTTCTCACAATTGGAATATGAATTACAATTTCTGACTCGTACAGAATTAAATTAAACTGCTGGACTGGTTTCAACAAATAAAAACTGCCGGACTGTTTTGTAAATAAAACAAACTGCCGGACTGTTTTAACAAGAAAAAGAAACTGCCGGACTGTTTTAAACAAACTGCCGGACTGTTTTAACAAATAAAAAACTGCCGGACTGGTTTTAAACAAACTGCCGGACTGGTTTTAACAAATAAAAAACTGCCGGACTGGTTTAACAAATAAAAAACTGCCGGACTGGTTTTAAACAAACTGCCGGACTGGTTTTAACAAATAAAAAACTGCCGGACTGGTTTTGTAAATAAAACAAACTGGACTGGTTTTAACGAATAAAAAACTGCCCGGACTGTTATTAAATAAACTGCCCGGACTGTTATGAAAATACTGGAAATTAAATTACAGGAAAGTAAATTACAGAATAGGAAAGACTGAAATGTAAATTACAGAAACTAAAGGTACTGGAAAGTAAATACAAAAAGGAAACAGTACTGAAATTAAATGGACAGAATAATAAAGGACTGAAAAGTAAATAACAGAAATTAAAAGAAGAGGCAACTGCTGAGCAGTTTCCCTTAAACAATATTTCCCGAACCACCTTTAAAGGTTTCTGGTTTCGGGACTTTGTTCCCAAGGTACAACTTCTATCTCAGAGTGGCTCGTATGGAAACCGGCACCGAACCACAGGTCGAGCTGTTGGTGGTGCGGTTCTCTCTCACTAAGTGTATGCTTATGCTGTGAGTTGTGTGTATGAAGGTGTACTGAAATGAGAGGGGGATGGCTGCCTTTTATAGGCTCTACAGAAACCGCAACCATAAATGTTGGTCTTTAATTCTGGGAGTTACACCCCCAGAATCCGCTCAATCAATTCTGAAACCGCAGCATTTACTCTCATTCATTGCTGACGTTTCTCTTGCTGGAAACTCTAGGGACTCCTTTTGTATTTTATACAAAACTCCCTATTCGGGTTTGGACCCAAGACCCAAGACCCAAGACCCAAGACCCGAGACCCGAGACCCGAGACATTCCCCAAATCCCAAATCCCAAATCCCAAAGCCCAAGCCCAAGCCCAAGCCCAAGCCCACGCCCACGCCCACGCCCGTGCCCGTGCCCGTGCCCGTGCCCGAGACCCGAGACCCGAGACACGAGCGAGCGCGCGTGTGTGGTACACACTAATACTCTTAGGTGTATGTGGACATGTTAGTTTAATAACTACATGGGTTGGTATGGTATATATATTGTAAGATTAACTCTTAATCTTCCAATATGGGATTATACTAAATGGTTTTTCTCATTAACCATTTCGTTTTTCCAGATTTGGTCTTTAATTCTGGGAGTTACACCCCCAGAATCCGCTCAATCAATTCTGAAACCGCAGCATTTACTCTCATTCATTGCTGACGTTTCTCTTGCTGGAAACTCTAGGGACTCCTTTTGTATTTTATACAAAACTCCCTATTCGGGTTTGGACCCAAGACCCAAGACCCGAAACATTCCCCAAATCCCAAATCCCAAAGCCCAAGCCCAAGCCCAAGCCCACGCCCACGCCCGTGCCCGTGCCCGTGCCCGTGCCCGAGCCCGAGACCCGAGACCCGAGACCCGAGACCCGAGACCCGAGACACGAGACACGAGCGAGCGCGCGTGTGTGGTACACACTAATACTCTTAGGTGTATGTGGACATGTTAGTTTAATAACTACATGGGTTGGTATGGTATATATATTGTAAGATTAACTCTTAATCTTCCAATATGGGATTATACTAAATGGTTTTTCTCATTAACCATTTCGTTTTTCCAGATTTGAGCTTCCGAGGTACCAACTTTGAAGCCAATTTGTATTCACACCCATTCTCCGAATAGGTCATGTGATATACCGTTACGAAGCTCGTCACACGGGCTACTCAACCACGTTGATTACGGTATAAACAACTCAGCGCTGTTACACGAAATAATGACTCGAAGTTGGTCCAGTGACCATTCGGAAACACCCATGTTTTCACATGTTTTTCCAACATACACCACACCTGTCGACCCCAAACCTGAAGCCCTGTTGTTTAATCAAATAAATCAGGATATATCAAGTCTTATTCATGTTACCAATCACTCAAATCAAGTCTTTTCATATAGGCATTAATCATAATTCATAAAATATCAAATATATTAATTCATGTAGACAAAACAACCTATCCTGGAAATTAAACAAAAAATAAACCAAGGAAAATGTAATTAATGGAAAATAAGGACAAGGGAAAACCTAATAGCGTTATCACCGATCCATTAACATGTTCAATTACTCCTCCCATTATATGGATCGATGATAACGTCATTAAGTTTTTCCATTGTATAATTTAGTCACTTCAAACCCCAATCTTTTAGCTACATTTGATTTACTGTACAGTGCTAAGATAGTAAGATGTTCAGCTTAATGTGCTGTTTGATGTATTGTGTGTGAGCTCCTATGGATCATCCTTCATTTTTATCTCTGACTTTGATAGTATTGCAAAGAAATACCCCCAGGTATTCATTCTTATCTCGTGACTAATATCACTATTGTACTCCATTATTCTGAACAATTTTCGAGTGCTTTGTCTAAATTGATTTTTAATAATCAGCGTATAGATTTCCAATCATTGTGAAGGGTTCAGAAGTTCAACACTTTACCCAACTGGTCATCGAAAATGTTCTAACTAAAGTCATCCTAGGTATAGTTAGTCATCGCAAAACTTACCAAATAGGTACATTTTATATATAAAATAGCCACATATTGGGATCCTGTTATAACCTAGTCGGAAACATAGTGTACATGTTTTCCTTTTATATCGTTATATTGATTTCAGAACTTAATCAACCACTATAGAAAGTAAATCCTCCGTAAGACATACAAAAATCAAAGCAAAATCTACCAAGGCAAAGTCTTTGATCGTGAGAAATGTAAACAGTACTGCCACTTAACTTTAACACCAAGAAGTAAGCCATTTTCTAACAATAGGTAACAGTAAAGCATGCATTTGAAACAATCTCAAGGACGCTTAAGTATGGCAAAGTGATACTTCTTATCAAGAATCTACCAACAGAATATGACATTACAAGCTGAGATTTGGTGTTGATGAAATTAATGTCCATTAACCGGTCTACTTCACAGTTTCTATTATAATTTTTTACACGAACGGGTCTAGGTCTGTGTCAAATAATTCTCAAGGCATTTTAGCACGTGCAACAAATAAAATTATTAATATATTTTCATCAATGTGGCATGGATAAGATGTCGGTAATCGACAAAACTAAAACGTGGTATGCTCTGGGCTGATTTTGATACTCTAAATCATTGATGTAAAAGCTTACATCAGCACAATACCATATTCTGTTAATCATTTAAGCAGCAGAACAAGCATTAGACTACATTTTTGTACTTTGGAAGAGAAAAGTACCTATTATAAATCTGGTACATCACTTATTCGCTTTTACGCAAACTGGAAATTTGTTGAAAGTTTGCGCTCCTTGTCTTTATCTTCTTTTGCTTCTTCCTCCCCATTTGCCTCTATCATGTTTGTTTAAGGTTGTCTTGTTGTTGACCGAGTTCTATGCGATTTAGAGCAACACTAGAGAAGAACCGACAAGTCTCTGTTAATACACATGTTATATTCAGGGTCAAAGAAAACGTCTACATTTATCATCAAAAAACCTTCAGAGTCGTTGCCAAATGATTTTTAATTAAGGTTGTGTGATATATTTTCTACTTGAAAAAGTTCTGAGAAGTATGCAAAAGGAACTAAGAAATGGGTAACATGATATTAAAGAAAATATAGAAACGAGAAATGCCGACATTGTATATGGTCTATAAAGTAGCTCTACATAAAATAAGTAAAGTACGTTAAGAACATTTTTTAACAATTCGTAAAATCAACCAACATGGTTAATGATGCGGAGAATGGCAGAAGAATATCAACTAGACATAATTATTTAGTTAGTAGTATGAAAAACATTGAGAAGATTTAAGGTTTCCTCTAACTTTTAATTACTATAGTTCTTTACTAAGTCCTCTAACTAATGTTACTGATCAACAATAAATTAGAAAACACTAAAACATCACGTAATGTAACAAATATCATATGATGTCCTTGCTGGATAAAGTTTAGCAAATTTCCATTCCAACTTAAAAAATAACTAACAGGCAATGGTTTAAAACAATGAGTTATGTTATATAAACAACAAAATTACTCAACTATCTTACGGGAAAACAATTGTAAAGCTTCTTGGTATGGAATCTGAATATCAAAAAGATAGTAATAACATTATGAATTCATGAATAATACTTTTTAACTATCTCTAGATGGGTTTATAAAGAGGATAATGTAGTTAAGTTAATCAATCACATAATAATTCTAACACTCAAACCATCTAGTGGAAAGAATAATTATCAATTTTCCGCACTACGTGATATACTGATATTATAGAGGTACAATACTAAAGAGAAAATAATAACAAATCTTGTCTGCATGAAACTTATAGCATTCAATGACACCACGAAAAAATGACCTTAACATATAACAAATTCAGTCGATTGCGTATAGAAGGCGAAGTCCAGGCTACATCTTATCAAAAAGTCAATTTTTTAAGGCCGTACTTTAATAATCTATTAATAGTTTTCAACAGATCAGCAACGCAAGGTGTAACGGTCACATTTAATGAGAATGATTGTAACATTAGTGTTGCGGTTATGAAATTAAACGGGGTTGATATTAAGGGGACGTTATGGTGTAACTCCCGGAATTAAATCACCTCTTTAAGTTGTTCCGACCATTAATTATTATTAATAAAATAGTGGGTATTCTGCCAACTTATATAAAAAACAGATCAGCAAAAAAAATCAAATCTTTAAAAACGCTAAGAGAATAGCACATCATCTCTGAACCCATACTGGAAATAAAAAAATCCAATGAATGTCACAGTGAATTTTCTGCGAAAAGTCCAAACAATAATTTCATTAATAAAGACTAAAGGGTAGATTTTCAACAATTTCATTACCCTAATAAAAATTCAATGAATGTCACAGTGAATTACCATGAAAAAGTTCAAACAATAATTTCATTAATCCAGACTAAAGGGTAGATTTTCAACAATTCATTAACCTAATAAAAATCCAATGAATGTTGTAGTGAATTATCTATGAATTTCAAACAATAATTTCTAAATACAGACTAAGGGTAGATTTTCAACAATTCCATTACACTGAATAAAGGGGTAAAAAAGTTAATAAGAGTTGTAATACCTGTAGATTAGCAGCTAAGAGTCATGAAGTTTTCTCGAAAAAGTCCAAACTATTATTTCATTAATACATACTAAAAGGTAAATTTCAACAATTCATTACCCTATTAAAAATCCAATGAATGTTGCAGTAAATTATCTCTAAGAAGCTCAAACAATAATTTCTTAATACAGATTAAAGGGAAGATTTCCATCTATCTCATAACCCTAGCTAATATATCTAATTCAACACTTACAACCTGGTACCAAAAGATTTAAACCTAGGATTCTACTTAATTATGATTTATGCATGCATAAAAGTTAAAAGCTAGAAAATATCAACATTCCAAACTGGATAAATAAATCAAAACTTAAGCAATACAAATCCGAAATTATGGAATGAAGAAAGGGGTAGAAAAGTTAATAAGAGTTGCAATACCTGTAGATTAGCAGATAACTGAGACTCTAATAATCATGATTATTAAAATTTGCTTATTTAAAAATGTAAGAGTTGATAAAAGTGTTTAAGCTGGTTAAAAGGCTGTGTGATTTAAGGCTGTTTGGGACGGATATGGATAAAGGAATTTGTTGTTTGTGTGAAATATGATCTGACAATAAGTAATAATTAGCACTATATATAAGTAATAATAAGTACTCCGTATCTAGATATGTTTAAAAAACCAAAGTCACTGAATCTAAATTTATTACTCCTATAGGTGTTATGTATATATCCTTTATGATTATTTATTTATTGGAGGTATTATTTCATATTTCAATTCACTTTTCATATGGATTCCAGGATAAGAATACTTCATGTGGATATTATTCCATAGTTCATTTTTTTTTTAAATCGTGGGTTGGTGTTTAAGGTCAAGTTTAATGGTTTAGAATTCAATTGGGAGTTGGTGTTTATTTTTTTTTTTTAAATATGAGATGAGTATTTTAATAATATAAAATTGATATGAAAAATAAATAAATACCATATAGACGTGTAAAATATATTAACAAATATCATTTTTTTAATTTTAAGTATATTGAACATATACACAAATATATATACATCATATACACTTATATACAACACAGTTCTCCCCTTCGTACATTGTATCACTGTCTATAGCTAATCCAGTCTGCTTACTTTTATTACTCCTCGAATTAAACATTAAATTGTTGGTTTAATACTTACTGATATTATTTTAAGAAAAAAAAATGTAGGATTCTCAGTGAGAATTGTGTTTCTCTTACTCACTCGTCCGAGCGAGGAGGTGTAAAACAGAAACAAGGCCGCGGGGCACTTTCATATTTTTTAAGAGTAAACACATCAATTAGATTAAATATTTTTTCTTTAATTTATGTTGATTTACAATTTGCAAGGTAGTACATTATCGAAATTTTTCAGCTATCATTTTTTTTTTCATAACAGGCCTTCTATTAATCGTAAATAAAAAGTTTGGTCACTGTGAAACACAGTTATCACTCCCCTATATCATATCTCTATTATAATTAACTATTTTTTTTTTTATCTCATCACATCTATTTTCAATTTTTAAGTGATGGACCCATTGGTGGAATATGAATTTTAGTATTATTTTACTTCTAGTGGATGTTTTGCTCAAATGTTAGTTTAAGGATATGTTAAGGTAATTGATGTGGAACAATTTTTTCGATAAAATACTTCAAATAAGGAATACTGTTGATATACATATGCTATAAAGGGGACAAAGTCACGCCTCCACCATCTTCAAATACGCCCTTTCCTTCATTTGTAAACATCATATAACCAATAATGAATCGATATGATCATATCATGATAAACTAAAAGTTATATGTGGCTAAATATTGTAGAAGGAAAAGAGCAGAAGATATTCCTATTAAAAAAGGTACTACTACTTGGTGCAGAATGCTTCAAGCTAGAGAATTAACTGAGAATAATACTATCAGAATTGCTAATGGGTTAATACTTATTTGGAAACATACTATTCTAGGGAATTTTACTATAAATTCAGCTTCGAATATTGTCAGGAAAATATGTCCTATAAACTGGAGAAGCTCATTTATATGGAATAGGATGATACCTTTAAAAGTATCTTGCTTTATGTGGAAGCTTTTTAACCAGGCTATTTCCTTGGATTGCAACCTGCATAAATTTGGTATTAATATAGCTTCTATGTGTGGGTGTTGTAAAAATTCAGAAGAAAACTTTGATCATCTTTTTAGTAATGGCACAATTGCAAAAGAGGTATGGAATTTCTTTGAAGGTAAATGGGGTATTACTACTCAGAATAACTCTTTGTTGGGAAGAATTAACAGTTGGTGGTCTTCTATTAGTAAGAAAAAATCATTTTCTGAAAGGAAAATTTGTCAGGTTCTACCTTCTATTATCTGGGTTATTTGGAAATCTAGATGTTCAAGCAAATTTGAGGATATCAAAATGAGCACTAGTAATATTATTCGAAATTCTGAAGACTTGATTATTCAGTCTGGCTATAAGGAGAAAAATTTTTCTTACTCCAATTACAATGGTAAGATGAATATTAAAAAAGCCATTATTATTAAGTGGTTACATCCACCACCAGGTTATCTGAAACTAAATATAGATGGCTGTTTTATCCAATCTGAAGTTCTAAATGGTATTGGTGGACTAATTAGAGATGAAAATGGGAATTTTATCAAGGGGTTCTCTATGGCTGTCACAGGCTATTCAGCTCTCTATTCTGAGTTCAGAGCACTATATTATGGCTTACAAATCTCTCCAAAAAGGCTTCTAATAATTGAAAGTGACTCTTTACAGTTAATTAATATTATCAAAGGTAGACAAAAATTGTAACGACTCGGAAATTTTGGGTATTTATTATTTATTTGTATTATTTTTCTAAAATGATATTAATGTATTGTGTAATTGTATATATGTGAAATAAATAATGTAGTAATGTCTTATGTAACAATAATATTGGGTTATATTTGTAATTAGTATAACTATATGGGCTAGACTAGTAATTAAATAAGCTAATAACTAAATATATATATATATATATATATATATATATATATATATATATGTACATACATACATACACAGCCACACATATATACATATACACACACACACATATATATATATATATATATATATATATATATATATATATATATATATATATATATATACATATATACATACATAGAACGGAGAGATAGAGAGAGAAGACACGACGGAGGGAGACTGACCGAAGTCAGCGACCTGGCAGCCGACTCCGATGACCGGCCAGGCTGCGGCGGTAGGTGGCGGTTTAGGGTTTTAGGGCAGCGACTTCGGGAGCCGATTACGAGGTTATCGGGTGTCCGTTTTCGACAATCAAATATGTTTTCTTAGCCTATTTTTCGAGAGCTATCTATCCGTGTAAGCCGTTTCATCTGATTTTAACTTTTATAAAAACCCATTTTTGGGAATATTGGCTATAATCCGAATTAGGTGTTTTTATATTAATCCGTAGCTCGTTTTAATTACGTTTAGGGACTGTTTAAGGACCGTTATTGGGCTGTCCAGATCTGCTTCTAACTGTTCGTTGGGCTTTCGACTTGAGTTTGGAGTTTTTTGACAAACGAGCTCTCGTTTGTGTAGGTAAGGGGGAAGAATATGGTTTCGCTTTAAAAGCGGTTTTTATGTGTTGTTTGTTGTATGCTAGGCTATGTAAATGGTTGGTTGGTTAGTATGTATTGCATCATGTTATTGTATTGTGTATGTGTAACATGCTTCCATGGTTTTATTTATGCTAATCATATTGTTTATGGTGATTATGTTATGTATGGCGATTTTACCATTTTTTATTTGAAAAAGAATTGTGAACAAAAATGTGACGGTGGTGATATAGTGCGTGATATTTATTTTATTTTCGTTTGGTGGACTTTACCATTTATGTTTTTGGGAGTCTTTTATATTTATTTTAGGGATTGCAGTACCAAGTGTTAAGGCGGAGCTGTGTCAGCTTACGGTGAGATCCCGGAAACTTGCGCAAGGATTAGGTATATCGGTACCATAGGGTTAATCCCCTTAAAGCCGGCCCCATATCTTTTGGTCACATGTTAGTGTCAGAATATGGGTGAGGGAACCATTGCACTTTGGGTCCTAGAGCAGAGTGGCTCTAAAAGTGGGTACATGTGAGGCAATCCCGACTTTGTGTTTCGTTGAGTCTTGTTTTATTTTGTTTTGTTTTGTTTTATTTTATTTTGTTTTATTATTAATTCAGTTGATCTTGATTATATGTTCATTTACTTGTGTTGCGAGTTATATTTGTTGATGTGTTTTTCGTGCAATTGCCTTTGTCATTATTTGCCAAGATATCATATTTGCCATGTTAGGATTGTGTGTGCGTGCTTAGTAGCACGCGCCGTTTTTAAAGTGAGATTGTTTTCTTACCTCCTTTCTTTGTTTTCTGTACATTTTGTTCATGATCGATGTACAGGTGTTGATGTAGACTGTGGCGAAGTTTAGAATGCTTGCATGGGGCTCATTATCATATTACACGTGATCGTGCGCACGTTAGACTTGTTTTTATTCATTTTGGTATTACCTTATTTTGAGCCTTGTGGACCTAATAGGCGTTTAATGCAAGTTTATTTTAGATTACGCTATTTTATAGAATGTCAGCTGGGTTGGATTTGATTTTGGATTATTTGGTAATCGCGTTGCGATTTTGTTATATGTTGTTTCAGACAGGTCTAATTTATTGGAAACAAGTAGATACGCGAAGCTCATGCCGAAATTTTCTAAAAACGTATTGTCTTGTTTGTGTTGTCACATTTGAACACCGTTGGCTACCCTTAGGCCAATTTAGTGAATCAAATGTGATTATCGGCATGGCCTGAAGTATTTATTTGGTTCTATTGATTAGCATATTATCGAATGACTTTCTGCATGTTTCGTTATTTTAACTTTTTCCTTTTTATTTTAATTTACATTCACGACCCGGGTTTATCCAAAATCCGGGGCGTGACAAAAATGCCCATGGAAATTAGTAGATCTATTTAACTGTATTCAAGATCAAATAAAAGAAGGAGACTACCAGTTTACATATGTGGCGCGTGAAGGGAACAGTGCTTCTGATCTCCTTGCGAATTGGGAGGGAGTTTCCATCTCTTCTAATATGGATGATTTTCCACAGGTTTTAAAGGGGATCATAATTACTGAAGCCACAGGTTTTTCTAATTTAAGAATCAGATGAAGATGATGATGAAGATGAAGGTATTTATTACTGTTTAAAAAGTGATGAAAATGAAGATGGAGCGTAGGAGAGAGAGAGTCTATTTTTTAGGGTTTCACAGTGAGAAATGAAGAGGTGCTGGGGACAGGTGTTGATACAGTGTTATTACATCTAGTTCAATCCTGTCCCTCAAGTTTAATCGCCAATCTATTGAGTCCAATTAGTATTGGTAAATTAATTTGATGTAATAAGTTTGCTTTTATTTCTTTTAGATCTCTTATTTAGAGATTCTATCTGTAATTACTTATGAATTTTTTTTGTGAGGTTCTCCTCAGCAACTCTTTTAATAAATTGTGGGAATTCCCACTAACTATTAAAAAAAAATATGTAGCTACCCCCACATTGATAAAGGAAAGTCCCTTTCATTAAAATTTGATTTTTACTTTTTTACATTATTGAATGATTTAGTTACTAATGGAATGGGAGTTTTATACGTTTGATACACCAAACTATTTAGGTATATAGCTTTCAATTTTCTCAATTTGGATACCATAGTATAATAATTTTTCAATTTAGTTACTACCATCTAAATTAATCACGGAATCATGTCACGTGACAGCATGTGCTTAACAAACGTTAACGTGAGAGCCTAATTTTATTATTTTACACCAAAATATATCATCATAGAAAAATGTTTCCCCCCAATTTCACAAAAAACAAAAATAAGCACATAGTTCAAATTTGGGGGAAAATGTTGTTCTAAAATGATATATTTTGGTGCAGAATGACGAAATTACCCTCTCACGTTTAAGTTTATCAAGTACGTGTTATCATCTGACATGATTTCGTGATTAATTTAGATAATGTTTATTTTTGTTATAGTGTGGTAACCAAATTGACCAAGTTTTGAAAGGTGTGTAACCAAATCATTAACAGAAACATAGTTTGATCTACTAAACGTCTTTTTTTCCTAATGGAATGTAACAACCTATAGAAGCACATTTTTTAAAATAAAATCAAAGTGTGTGACATTTACATGAAAATCAAGCTTGGTTATAAATTATTTAGAGGTACGATGTAATGGAGCATCAAAATAGGTAAATGTAGTGTGAAATAAATGTATTTTTGTACCAGAAATAAAACCAAGTAATCAAAGGTAAGCCTAGAAGAAGATGTACAATTGACAAAATAGAAATTTCGCTTGCATTTTCCTTCAAGTGATAAGGAAGACTTCACAAATAACAAATTGTTAAATCGAAAGGAAAGATAGGCATATCACTCAGACCAACGGTAAGTAATTTGATTGCTCTTGGTTATCAGCACAAGTAAAATATAGTGAAGTTGCATTTATAGACTCGTGACAAGATGTAATGACTGAAAAATATAATACAATATTGGAAAAGTCGTGTGACCTAAACTGTAGTACCACGCTTCTACTTGGTATCCAACATCTACCAGTACATGAAAAATTAGTTTGATACTCAAAAGATATTTATAATACCTTTGATCAACAATGATTAATCATTTCTCTGCATAAACTTTTTAATACAGCAAGACCTTGGCTAATTTTGAGTACTTTGGAACATTAATCACTGTGAGATACATGAGAGAGAATAAATATACCTATCAATAATGAATAAACAAAGAATCAAACAGGAAACACAGATCAATAACAACATGCAATAACGCAATCTTATATATATATATATATATATATATATATATATATATATCTCAGACATTTAAATATACAAAGATAAAACAAAAATAAAAATGCAGAAATGAAATGAAATGGAAATTAAGGACAAAAGTAAAGCTAAATTAAAGATTCTATCTTTTTTTTTATATGCCTAAGCCTACTTTTGAGAACTTTTATGTAATTACACAATGATCCACAACATTGTCTTACTGAGTAATAAACACCACTGATTTTTCAAAAATTGCATTCAAGCCCATGAGTTCACGATCAATCATTTGAAACCAGCTCTTCCTTCCTATTAACTTCCTTCGTCACTTATCTTTTCTCTATTTTTCGTTCATGGGAGGTTCATTACACCATCGTATAACTGGTGAATCTCGTATTCGTTTTATATTATCCGTAATGATAGGCACAAATTAAACGGCTTCGAGGAGCCTTTAATACCACCTCCTTATCTGCTTTATTAAATTTACCCGTCTTCTGGCTTTCTACTAGCCAGTAAATTGCTATTGTTCTTATTCTCTTCTTCAGAATTATAACCCATACGGCATGTTTCATGGTTGTAAAATTGACTAGATATTATACAGTCTAACTCAATGACTGCACAAAATGGAGACCACTTTTGGTATGAGATATGTATGATAAATTGATAATAGGTATGTTCTAGGAAAAAGGGAAAAAGAGAAGCAAACTCAATGTGTCTTTCTAATGATAATTTATAGAGTTATGTTTATGTACAACTTATAATGTGTACTGCTAAAGATGCTCATTTGTCTAATTATACACTCCAAAATACATTTACAATTGAGGTATCAGACTACTATTTGTTAACGATTTAGTTACAAAATTACGAGAATTAACAATTGAGCTACTCATCTATCAAAACATTCACAATTTAGGTACTGCCGTTAATTGAAATGGATGGAAGTTAGTTTGAAATTTTATTTTGGTCATATTGTTTATAATATGCCTAAATTTAACCCCTTATTTTTTGAAATGTCTCATTTTATTATAAATTCATTATATATATATTCATTATATATATATATATATTAATAGTACACAGACATACACATGTGTATGTATGTATATATGTGTATACATGTACAAGTAAGATCCATGCAAAAAAGCAAGATCCAAAATGAATGAACTCGCACAAAAAAATCCATCCAAAGGAGTAACGTGGTTAAATCTGTCGAATAACAATTTCTTACCAAAAATAAGCTTTTCTTAAATAATACTTTAAACAAAATGTGAATGAACAAAATTCCATTATATTTGGAAATCTAGATATATTGCCATTTGACAAATTAGATAGGGAATCTTGGGAATATGGAGAAAACAAACTGGTGCGGAGAAAACAAACTGGTGCGGCGGCAAACGTATATTATGTGCAATAATAAAAAAAATGGTCCACGAGTTTATTTCATATATAGGAACTGTGCCATGACACATGTTTGTTTTTTATTTTTAGTTTTGCTTTAATCTAATCTAGGTTTTCCCATCATTGTGAAGGGTTGAGAAGTTCAACACTTAACACAACATCCAATACTTGATGTTGATAATGAAAAATTTCATTTATCATACGCGTTTATATAATAAAGGTATATAACTACAATTCTCAATTCCTTTCCTTCGCATGACAGAAATAATTACATAAACGATTATGTTAACCAATGCCCCCGACACTCTTTAAGTCTTAAATATACCATTGACTTTGTATAAAGTTATTAAATGGATAGTTATTATGTCATATGCTAGATATCAATGGTTAAATTTATAATTAAATATCATGTAAAAATTAGCTTTATAACACAATAAAAACTCAATAAAAATTATAGAACCCAAGTTATAATTAGCCTAAAATTAAATATTAATAAAAATAAAAATGTAAATTCATAATAAAAACTCAAATAACAATATAGAACACTTGTTGGGATTATCCTAAACTTAAATATTAATTAATAAAATAAAAACCTAAATAAAAAATATAAAACCTTAATTTATACTACCCTAAAATTAGATATTAATTAAATTTAGAATATATATATATATATATTCTTAATTTTTCTACTACCAAATTCATGCATTAATGATATTTTTATTCCCCATAAACAATAATAATGGTTTTGATGAGTAGTGGGCAAAGATATGATAAATTAATAGTTATAAACATTAAATAATGGATCATAGTAAATGCTTAACTAGTGCTCCGGGCACAAGTTATCAATATCCTTACATAAAACAATAACAATGTGATCCGTTGTTATGATAAAATCATTCTGAGACGCAAATTTAGCATAAAAAGCCTCATATGTACATGATGTCCAATTATAAATGTTAGAAAAACTAAGTTTGAATATTTTTCGGTTGACATTTTTAATACCGAGTATTATAAGTAATCTACAAAGTCATTAAAAATGCATTCATATTTTATGTATTCACCCTAGACATTGATTACAAATCTAGTCAAGAGATAGAAAGTTTTCAACACTTGTTGAAAGAAAACAACACCTAATACTATAAACCAAAAGCAGCAAATTAATTTTCACAATAATGATAGCTTTTATATCACCTTGACTTTGATATACGATCTTTAAAAATTTTAATTTTTCTACCAAATGCAGATTAAGATTAAGAAAAATTTATAACACGAAGACCAAAGTAAATAAAGTTACCAAGATCGAACCGCTGAAAAGGATTGTCCACCTCTGCAAATGAAAATTAAAGTAATTTTTAAGAGAACAAAAAGGATTGCTTTTGTGACGACCCAGATTTCCAGGAAGGAAATTCTGGGGTTCGGTGTTATGCGTCAGTCCCACATCGCCCAGATATGAGAGTACCCGTGTGGTATATGAGCTTAAAGATCCATTTCCTATTAACAAGGCCTTTTAAAGCCGTGCGGCACAACAGCGAGGACGAAACTCCACAGTTAAGCGTGCTTACCTTGGAGTAGTACCAGGATGGGTGATCCCCTGGGAAGTTGTGCCAAAGCGGACAATATTGTTGATACGGGAGTGGCAGTTCGGTCCGTAGGGCCGGGTCGTTACAGAAAAAAATGTAATATCCCTGACCTAATTTGGGAGTCACACGGCCGAATAACACGTGTGGCGACACGTGCTAGACAAATCCTAATTTACAAACATTCAGAAATAGTAGAATAACGAAATATAACCAAAATTCTGTACCTTCATTAATAACAATTTTAACTACAGTCCTTACCAAGTAATTAAACATCATATAAGCTAAAGAAAAATTACATCGCAGCGGAAAATCTAACTTAAACTTCTATAAGGTCTGTCTGGTCCCAACTAATCGACTTCAAATCTA
Source organism: Primula veris (assembly GCA_963682055.1). Classification (NCBI taxonomy): domain Eukaryota; kingdom Viridiplantae; phylum Streptophyta; class Magnoliopsida; order Ericales; family Primulaceae; genus Primula; species Primula veris. Next base: position 20,271,528 of record OY821743.1, on the reverse strand, counting down.
AATGGCCGATCGCTTACCTGAAAAACATTTTAAAAGGGAAGGGTGAGCTAAATGAGCTCAATGAGAGAGAATGTTTTACAATATAATATAATGGACATAAATAAGATTTTTCCTTATCTTTTATTTCAAATTAAAAGAATTATTTTAAGTAAAATTCCCAATGCAATTATTTAGAAATCACTTGAACAAATTGAATGAAATATAAATAATCTCTTTCTTCTTTCTTATTATGATGTTCGCAAATATGAAAGTATTATGATACGGTAACAAGCTCGATTGACTTACTCAATCTCTTTATTGTCGATCTTTTTCTCAGGTGTATAAACCATATGTGCACTACGTAATTAAGGTCACCACATCATGACGGCTGAGTCTATTCCTTAAATCGTTCCGGTTGACGAAGCTATGTACAATCGCTAAGTCAACCGTTGAGAACTAAACTCATTTGTTTAGTTGTCAACGTCACCCCACTGATGGGCTTGGAGGAATCTCCGTTGGACTTCTCTCTCATGATACCAATACAAAATCATAAGCGCACCAAAATAAATCTGTCTTTAATATAAACTTCACTTCATAAAATTACATTTCATTCTTTTTTTCTTTCAACATTTAATATAAATATAATTATATAATAATACTGTTTTGTGAATAATCACTGAAAATCTACTAATACTTTGTCGTAAAAATGCAATGGGATGCTTGTAGTAGAAAGACAAAACCCACTCACCTGATTCAGACCCGGAATAACCAAAAAACTTTACTACTACGGATACGCTACTGGAAAACTGTTAACAAGACTTACAACCCGACTTCTCATTAAATCCTTCCTTGGCGTCCCTCGTTTGAGTAGGCATCTCCTAACGTTTTATATATATATTCCAATATAGTCTCATTAGGTTTCTATCTCTGTATACGTGAATGTATCATATGTATGAATTAACATAAAAAAAAAATGGGGCTGGAAGTGACTTAGCAGAGACTTAAATATGACTAGCAATTCACATTTATACTATGGATTATTTCCGTTTCAAACTCTCTGTTATCTAATATGTATGTGACTATTTGTAGTAAAGCAATAAAACTCTTCCATATAAATGTAATAAAAACATAACTCCTAGTTAAACCAACATTCATAATTATTACCAATTATATGCTTATGTTACAAAACCAACTATCTGCTTAGTAAAATATTCATAACTGATACAATTAACTATTCATATAAAACTTAACAGTACTAATTCATTAACAAGTATTAATTCATATGAAACATACGGATAGTATTGTTTTCACAATTTATTGACAATGACATAGAATTCACATTTAAACAAAATCAAGGCCACTTATTAATCATAACTTAAAATTCCGTAACTTACATCATAAATATTACAACGAATATTAAATTTCAAAACTCCTAAAACTGATTAATACTAATAACCTATTCCTTCGGGAATTAAATTACATAATCATATATTTCTGACTAATACATATAACATGGAGGGAGAAATAAATGAAAACGTGACTACATACAAATCAATGTGTATATCCAAGTTAATTAAGAGTGTTCTTATGTCATTACTAGCACTTAGTAAACAACCTTCTCGGTCCTCTATTTTTTACAAAAACTAATCCTGATCCATAAGTTTATAAAATTAACACGTCCTGCCAGAATAAAATAAATGTAAAATACGGGATTTTACAGCTTTGCTCACATAAATTTGATTGGCAAGAGTTGAATATGTTTAGCTTACTGAACATACATATATTTTCTTCATTCTGGAGTTTTACCATAAATCTAACCGATTTGTTCTTTTTATTTATTAACAGAACCACAAATATCTACAAAACATGCTACAATTTTTTTTTGCCCAAGGAATTTAAAACAACAATACATCAGATCCACTAGTAGATGTTCAGATTATAAATCAGATCCATTTTTTCATATAGTGGTATCAAAGTGTGAATGGTTTTGTGACATGCTAGAAAAATTGGAGCTTGATCGCATATTGGAAATCTGATATATCCAAATACTAACGTGTTTGAAGTTTATTTCCGACTTCTAAACTTTTCACGTTTTGCGACAAAGGGCAACTGTCCATGAATCGATCCGGAAGAAAAAAAATATAATATCTATTGTGAATGCTTGAGAATCAAATCAAATAATTGAAGATACAAAGCTTGAACCTCATCAAGATAATCAAAAGTATAACAAGTTTGTGTAGTACAAATAAAAGTCATGACAGTACAGGAAGGAATCACACTAATTTGATATTCTAAGGGAATTATGTAAAGCCTTACATCAAACACAATATCATTTATTTTTTATCATTTCTCTACTTAAAGTCTTAGCACAACAAGCCCTTGAGTACTTTGGAACAATTAGTTATTGCTAAGATACATGAGGAGGGAGAGAAGATGTACCTATTATATATCTGGTAACTCTCTTGTTCGTTTTTATGAGAACCGGTAGCTTGTTGATGCTATGTTTGTATTTGTATTTGTATTTATCTTCTTCGTATTCTTTCTCCTCATCAGGCGCTATCATTTTGAATTAAGCTTGTATTGAGTGATATCTTTCTAATTTTAGGCAAGGGTATATGAGAAACTGTAAGCCTATGTAAATGCACATATGGATCCAGGGTCAAGAAAAAAAAGTAAAATTTAATAAAACGTACTATCTTCAAACTAACGACTCCAGTGACAAGTTGTTATTACTTGCGTTTAGTGGAAGAACTTGCTAATAAGAAAATTAAACTACAAACATAACTTAGAAAAGGGAAATATTTTTGAAAAAGGGTAAGTTGTGACATCATAAAAGATAATTACTTTGCTCTACTTAAAAGAAGTAAACTAAGGTAGAAATGATTTCATAGATGCAATCAACAAGGTCCATGATGTGGAAAACAATACGCGGAGTGGACAACAATTTTGAGTAGAATTTTAAAGAAAATCAAAGATAGATTCTCACTAATAATATAACCTAAGTAAGTAAGCCAACCCTTTAATTAGTTCAATATCTAATTCGAAGACTTTAACCTACCGTGTAGGTGCTTTGGAATGCAAATACAATACTCAAATACAATTAAGGCTACTCATTTGTAACAACATACAGACCTGGAAAAGATAGGGGAATTGGAAGCAATGAATTGTGAATAATTATTAACACAGATCCACTTAAAACTTGGGAAACAATAGTACAAAAAAATGTATGCATTTACGAAGATGATAATGTATTTAAAGAAAGGTTCTTAAAGTGATATTATAAATATTATTAGCATTGTGAGTAAGTGTGAATAACAATGTTCCAGAGTTCTCAAATGATATGAATTTTAAAGTATATAGTTTAAGAATTTTAATGTATTGTGAGCAAGTTGGGAAACGACACTAACAATACTAAAGGTTTCCTCATATAAACGTATTAATATTGAGTGGCGAGACTTACTTAACAGAAGTCTTCTACATATAAAGTTACAAAGATGGGAAGAAAGCAGCAGTGAGAGAGAATAAAACCAAGCTGAAGATAGCTATGAAAAAGAAATATAAGAAGTTTGAAGACAAGCTCAAATGTTGTAGCAAAATCAAGCCATATTCAGCAACAATTTTTTTGCAGTTTCACTCAAGGAGGGTTCATATCACCCTTTTAATCTGTAATCCAAGGCTTTTTGTTATGTTTATGTCTTTAGTTTTACTTTTGTATGACTCTATTAGAAATTTTGGTAAGGGTTGTTGTCCGGTCAAGAAGCTAAAATGCTTTTTGTCGGAATCAGCTTTTTAAGGCCTATTCCAACTTGTGGAATAGGTCAATGTTACGTTCTGGTTTAATCATATGCTTACTTTTCAAAAAAAAGAAAAAGATCAACCACATAATAGATCTAACACTTACAAGTATCTAGAGTGAAATTAATTCTCGTATTTTTTGAATTATAGGAAATTAAAGAGGTAAAATACCAAAGAGGAGATTATCATATAGCTAATTTGCATGTAACTTATAACATCCAATAACACCACAAAATAGGAAAACATGGCGGTAAGATCCTCGTTTACAAATACATGCAGATAACAACACTTCTCCGGTCTTGTATTAAACATGGTGGATCTGCTTATAATTTCAAAATCAATCACTGGGTTCTATATTTTTATGCTAAATTTTAATATGTTACTGAAAAAATCCAACAGATCAGCAATTAATAGATACAAAATCTCCCAAACATCAACTAGTATAACAACTAACAGAATAGCACATCATTTCTGAAACTAAACTGGAAATAAAATAAATGTGCCATCACTGGGAACAAACAAGAAACAAAAGTTAATTCCAATAGTTGAGTGTCAGACGGGTGTCCGACACGACCTTGTCTTTTTTTGGAGAAATATCCGTGCATCAAAGGTTGTGGACGGTTGTCTGATGTGTTTCACTGTCAAGTTTTATAGTTTGGAATACAAATAGGGAATGGTACTGTTTAACTTTTTTTTATTTATAAATGAAATGGGTATTTTAATCAATAAATATTGGAATGAAAAAAATTAAAAAAATATAAACATATAAAAATATATTAAGAAATATGACATTTAGAATTTAAAGTATATTCAATTACATATGCACATATACAATATCCACGCTAATATAGAACTTTATTTCTTCACCATTATCATTATCATCACCAATATCCACACTAATCCGCTTTACCCATTACAACACCACCTATACCTAATTCACAAATTAATTGGAGGCCGCTACCAATTTAAAATAATTATTATATTTTAAAATAATATAGAATTTAGTTTTGTTTTTATGCATCAATACTTAAATAATCCTTTTCGGTACTGAGTCCAATACAACTATCAAAAAGATTCGGGCCCGCGTCTTGAGTGCACAAGTGTCTTTGTGCATCTTGTCCCATTACTAGATATGCAACCGCCAATCAAACAGTATTCTTATACGAAATTTGCGAAAAACTAAATATTGAATAACATAGCTATTGAAATTCCTATCCGCTGTTCTAGTTGCAGTTATGCAGTTAGTTTCCAAGTACAGTTGCAACTGAGGTTGGAACCTAAGTATAATGATGGACAGAACTGAGATTATTAAATGTACTTGAATTAAATCACACGCACATTTAACAATGGAGTTCACCCAACTAGGTTACGTCTCAGGGGCACTTACCCAGATTAATGATATTATAATGGCTTACAATATAGGATTCAAGTCTTAATGAAAAACTCTCACACTCCCTCTAGGTTTTTCTGCCTATCTCTATATTGCTTATACCTTATAACTATCACTTATAAATTCAATGGCATCCCACTATTGTTTTCGTTTTTAAAGCTTATTGTGTATTCTCTCAAATTTGAGTTTTTTTATAATTTGGAACACACACTTTTTACAAGCAAAGCTATTAACTATTTAAAGAGTATAAACAATTTTATTTCTTCAAGAGCTTGTTGATTGATTTGGACTCTACTGATTGATCAACCTTCCCATATCTTGAATGAGATAATGCTGCAATTGATTGACCTCAATCTTCTTGTTGATACATGTTAATAGACTAGCTTGACAATAAGAGTTACTATTTTCTTAAACAAGTAACATATAAAACAATATCTTTTTAGAGATACAATCTTAATAAAAAGTGAAACCATAACTCCATATATTCAATCTAATTAGATCATTGCTGATTTGTAAACACATAGATTGAATGAAGAGATAAAGACCTTGTATAATAAAAGAGATCTAGTTTTAACAATTAAAAAAACACCATCTTCTTAAACTAATCTAAATATATCTTTTAAACAATTTGTATTCTTTATCACTTTAATATTCTCAATATAAGATTAAACTGAATCTTGTTTAAACAAATGAGAATATATCTTGCATACTTTTATTCACATAAAAGATTTTAAAGATTAAGTAATGCAGTTAGACAGAATAAAACAGAATCCTGCGTATTGGCAGGTTGGAACTGTAGTTGCAACTGACCTTGCAACCTCATCTGTAAACATTAAACTGTTTTAATTCTTAAAAGACAACTTGAGTTATTTTGTTCAAACCAATTGACAACAAGAGTTAATATGTCAGAAATATGGTCCTAACAACTATTATTAATTTACTAATAGTCATTGACAATAAATACAAGAATATAGAAATTATCAATTAATAGCATTGAAGAAAAGCGCTTAGATTGGGGTTCTTTGTAAAATGAACCATGTACACATACATACAGTGATCAGAAATGATTCCACTTCATTCTCAAGCCAATTTTTTTTTCTTTACCAACAGTAGATCTTGAATTTCGAAAAAAGAAATAAAACCATCGCCGACACATATTATTTTGACAAAAACTGACACAACAACACAACCCTTTACCAACATCTAATGTCATGATGCGTTTAATAGTAACATGTATCATGTCTTAATTACTAGCAGTATCGAAGCATAAGTTAACATGTATTAGTTTATCATTATTCAATGGTTTAGTCAAGAAAAAATCTATCCTATTTTCCCGTATTCGGTTTGTTTCCTCTCCTGTTGTATGTGCAGTCAATGCTATGATAGAAATGTGAACACCCTCCTAATGCCCTTTCTTCTGCTCTTATCATTCACGTTGCTTCAAATCTATCCATTACTGGTATCTCACAGCCCATGAAGAAATATTCATAAGGGATCAATGTGGTAGAAGCCTTATGTTGTCTTCTATTACTTAAGCATCCGTTCACTAGTTGTACATCTTCTTCGCCATTTTCACGTAGTTCTATAGTTGCATCGAGCATAAAATTAGCCGTACTAGCGATTTTTCTCTGCCATTATCATCGACTAATATAATCTTCTTACAAGTCAAAACTTCATAATTAATCGGCATTTTGGGAATCAAAATTTATTTCCCCTTGGATTGGAAACAGGAAGATCCTGATCATTTCTTTCAAATCTTGACTCAAAACGTAATTCTAACACATCTTGTGTTTTGATTTTACTTCTTTTGGTTCCCCCAAGCTATGGGTAGCCCAATCACACCAAATATTCAAGAACCATGAAAAGGCTTGGATATTATCGAGTCACTTAAAGGTAGATTATCTTCATCAAGCCCTTTTCAGTTCATCACATTTTGAGCTCCCACTTTATCTACCCAAACAATTCGACAACAAGTGTTCCGTAGACCTTTTCTAAATTCAGCCACTGCCTTGCTAAACGGACCATCGTTTGTTTCAATTATAATTAATACAAAATTTGAAACATTTTTCACGTTAGAAATAATGTGACATCTCATCGGCGCCATCTATGATACTCAGAAGAATGCTTTTGCCACTGGTTGGTAGCATTTGGTAAGACCGTTTTTGGTAAGATTGTTTAGGAAAGATTGTTCTTGGTAATACCGTGCTATCAACCAGATCTAATGAGGTTATTGCTTATTGTTTCTGACCATTTGGTAGCATAGACGACACCGATAAGATGTCACATTATTTGTATCGAAGGGATAAAGTGAAAAATGATTCAAATTTTGTATTAATTATAGTTAACATAGGCGGTGGTCCATTTATGGAATTTAGCAAGGCAGTGGTTGAGTTTAGAAAAGGTCTTCGGAACACTTGTTGTCGAATTGTTTGGGTAGATAAACTGGGAGCTCAAAATGTGATGAACTCAAAAGGGCTTGATGAAGATAAACTACCTTTTACTGACTCGATATTATCTAAGACTTTTCACGGTTCTCGATTATTTGGTGTGATTGGGCTTTTACCAGAGTTTGGGCGCTTCAAAAGAAATAAAATCAAAAGACACAAGACGTGTAGGAATTATCTTATGAGTCAAGAATTGCAAAAAATGATAGAGGATTTTCTTGTGTCCAAGTCCAGAAAGAAAGAAATTTTGAGTCCCAAAATCTCGATCAATGATGAAATTTTGAATGGTAAGAAGACTATGTTAGTAGATGATAATGCATTGCAGAGCATTGCTAGTACGGATACTTTGAAGCTCGGTGCGACTGTAGAACTATGTGAAAATGGTGAAGAAGCTGTACAACTAGTGAGCAGATGTTTAAGTGATATAAGACAACATAGGGCTTCTACCACCTCGATCTCTTATGACTATATCTTCATGGACTGGGAGATGCCGGTGATGGATGGATTTGAAGCGAAGAGAATGATAAGGGCAGAAGAAGGGAATTACGAGGGTGTTCACATACCTATCATAGCATTAACGGAAGGACATCATTGCTAACTAGATTAGTTAGTATGTGTCTGTGTTTAGATTGATCTCATTACCATCAGAGGTTTCTTGAAAACTGAGTCATCACAAGGATCCAATATAAGGTCTACCTTTTTCGACCCTATAGGTGATACAAATCAACCACATCTTCTACTGGTTGAGCCACATCAAAGTCGACTTCTTCTAGGGGCATTTCTCAGCTTTTATCTTGGTATTGTCAAGAATTGTATTCAGAATACCCAATAGATATTTTGTGCAATCTTATCTTATCAATGGAACTTTGAAGCAGATCTTTTGGATTCTTTTAAGCCCTCTCTCATTCGGATTCTTTTAAGCCCTCTCTCATTTTTCTCCACCATTCACCTATGAACTACTCTTGTTTAGAAAGTAGTAGATCTAATCCTATTGAATTCCTAAGTTAGATCGTATAGATCGGACTTTGGTGCGTTGTGACTCTCCACAGAGCTCTGTGGGTTTTTCAAACCAAATATACTGATTCGGTGCATATCGGGTGGAGAAGCAAAGCTTCCATTCAGACTAAAGTCAAATTGAGACCAAACTTTTTCTTCCAAACAAAGAGACGTTGATGTGATCAACGGTCAGAAAATTATCAAAAACAACCCTCTCACCTAACTATGGAGAAGACAAAAGATTCAACTATAGAACATACTTTTTTGAAATAAAATCAAAGCAGGTTACGTTTACATGAAAAACAAGATCGATTATAATTTTTTGCGAGGCACGATGTCATGGAGGACCAAAGTAGGTAAGGCATGTGGTGTGAAACAAGGGTATTCTTGCACAAAAATAAAACAAAGTACTCGATGCTTCTTATTTTTTCCAAATACATATAAGGAATAATGCGAGTCCGACTTTGATGATTGAAGATATTTTTGTTCAAGAATACATTCCGTAGTTGGTGGATAAGTGAAAGTGTCCTTCTTGGGAATATGAAGAAAACAAACGGGTGTGAATGTTATGTTCAATGAAAAATGTTGTCCACGGGTTTATGTCATATATATGATATGCGCCACGAAACATTTGTTTTGTTATCTTTAGGTTTGCTTTAATCTAGGTTGTTAGGTCCGATGTAGAACGTTATTATAATCTATTTGTTTGCCACCATTATGTCAAAAATAGATTGATTAAAATTATAATGAACTCTAATAATGTAAACAGATAATGCGTAAATATTTTATCAAGATTAGATTAAGTGCAGGTGTGAGTTGCAAGCTTAGCTGCAACTGAAGGCAACAACTGACGCTGGTTGGAAGATTCTGTCAAGATTCGGTCAAAGATATTTGATGATGCAAAAATGTGGAGACCAAGTAAAAAGTGACTTGAAGCAATCTCTGCAAAATAGGAAGAATGAGAAAGGAGATCTTTTAGTAATTGGATTGAAGGCTAGAATATATTAAAAATGAATACTTGTAAATTAAGGAAATATCAAGAAAGAAAGGAAATATTCACTATTTAGTCATTAATTAGGGTTTCTTTGCAAAACTATAAATAAAGCCAATTAAACTCATTATTTTGTGCTTCTCATACCATAATATACACAGCAAAGAGAGAAAAAGAGCCACAAATTTTTTAAGAGAAAAAATTTATTTTTGAGAGAATTCATGATGGGATGTCATTGATAATTGATGAGTAGCAGCGATAGTTTGATAGACATATACTTGTGAGAGAGTCGTTAGATATTGTAATACTCTAGTCGACCATCGAAGGATTTTTCAATATCAATAAATATTAGATGAGTGCCTTGGAGACGTATACGTGATTAGCATGTCAAACTTTGTAAACAAACGTATTGTGGAATTTATTTTTCTCTCAGTTCTTACTCGTCAGTTGCAACCGACCCAACAATTGGTTGCAGCTGAAACGTGTAATTGCATTCCGAACTTAGAAAAAAGAAATTTCATAGGTTTCCCATCATTATGAAGGGTTCAGAAGTTTTAACACTTTACCCAACTGGTCATAAAAAAAGTTCTAACTAAAACCATCCTAGGTATAAATAGCTATCGCAAAACTTACCAAATGGGTACTTTTTATATATAGAATATCCACATATTGGGATTATCTTATGACCTACTCGGAAACATCGAGTTCGTTTTTTCTTTTTTATATCGTTGTAAATCAAAGAAAAAGCTACAAAAGGAAAGTATTTGATCACGAGAAATGCACACAATATTAAGGACAATAAAATATTAAGGACAATAAAATATGTCAAAGTGATATTTTTATCAAGACTACCAATAGAATATGGAATTACAAGCTCATGAGATTTGATGTTGATGGAATTAATGTCCGTTAAACGGTGTACTTTACATCCCGTATTGTAATTTTTTACACCAACGGGTCTAGGTCTGTCTCAAATAGTTCTTAATCTGTTTTATTATGTACTACAAAAAAATATATAAGTCAGTTTCCATCTCTGTGTCATGGATAAGACACTAGTATTCGACAAAACTAAGAAACGGTATGCTATGGGCTAATTTTGACACTATGATGTGAAAGCTTACATTAGGGCAATACCATATTTTGTTAATGATTTTTCTACTTCAATTTTGCAGCAAAACAAGCTCTACACTACATTTTAGTACTTTGGACCAGGTCATCATAGTTGGCATATGTGAGGGGGAGAAAATGTACCTATTATATATCTGCTAAATCTTGTTCCTTTTTATCCAGGCTGGAAACTTGTTGAAATTATGTGTTCCTTGTCTTTATCTTATTTCGCTTCTTCCTCCCCACCAACCTCTATCATGTTCGTTGAAGCTTGCCCTGTTGTTGACCGAGTTCTATGCGATTTAGAGCAACACTAGAAAAGAAACGACAGGCCTTTGTCAATACACATGTCATATCCAGGGTCAAAGAAAACGTCTACATTTATCATCAAAAAACACCTTCACAGTCGTTGTCAAATGATTTTTAATTAAGATTGGGTGTTAGATCTACGAATTGAAAAAGTTAGAGAAGTAGGGAAAAGGAACTAAGAAATGGGTAACATGATATGAAAAAAAAAAAACATAGAAACGAAAAACGCTGACATTATAGATAGTCGATAAAGTAGCTCTACATAAAATAAGTAAACTAAGGTAAGAACGTTCGTTAACAATTCGTAAATTCAACTAACAAGGTCAAATGGCAGGAGAAGGTGAAGTAGCAAAATTTATTAGTATACATTGAGTAGATTCAAGGGCTAACTTTTAAATCACTGTATCTTTGTACTATGTCCTCTAACAGGTCAACAATAAATTGGAAAACACTGAAACATCATGTAATGTAACAAATAGCAGCACATCATGATTCGCTGGATATAGTTTAACAAAAGTTCCATTCCAACTTCAAATATAACTAACACGCATAGTTAAAAACAATGATATTACGATATGTACATACAATAATAATGCAACCATGGTACCAAAAAACTATTGTAAAGCTACTTATTTGCACCAACGTATGGAATCTCAAAAAGCTAGGGGAGTTATAATGACATTGTGAATTCATGAATACATTTTAAACTCTCTCTAGATGAGTTTAGAAAGAGGATATTGTTGTGAACTTACTCAACCACATAACAATTCTAATACTCGAACCATCTAGTGTGAAGAATAATTTTCAGTTTTCCGCACTACATGATATATATATACTAATATGAAAGAGGTACAATACTTGAGAGGAATAAATTGCAAAATCAAGTTTGCATGAAACTTTTAGCATCAGTAAAACGAAAACAAAAACAAAAACAAAAGCAAAAACATATTATGTCTTCTATAGAAGGCGAATTTCAAGCTTGATCTTCTCAAAGAGTCGATCTTTTTATAGGCAAAACGTCAATAATCTACTAATAGCTAGTTTTCAACATATCAGCAATAAAAATCAATTCTTTAATAAATAAAACATTATGCAGTTCAACAACTAAGATAATCGCACATCATTTCTGAACCCATACCGGAATTAAAATCCAATAAAATGCCACAGTGAATTCTCTTGAAAATTTACAAACAATATATCATTAATATTTCATACAGACTAAAGGGTAGATTTATAACAATTCATTACCTTCAATGTATGTCACCATGAATTATCTTGAAAAAGTCCAAACAATGATATAGACTACATGGTAGATTTTCAACAATTCATTACCCTTATAAAAATCCAATGAATGTCACTCTCGAAAAAGTCCAAACTATAATTTCATTAATAAAAAATAAAATAATTTATGCATGCATAAAAGTTGAAAGCTAAAAAAAACATACCAAAATGGACAGATAAATCAAAACTTAAGCAATCAACAAATCATAATTTACGGAATGAGTAAAGGGGTAAAACGTTAATAAGAGGTCATAACCTGTAGATTATGATTTTCTTAAATAAAAGTGATAGAGCTTATATTGTGTTTGAGCTGATTAGAGACGATGTGATTGAGGCTGTTTCATATGGCGTGACAAGGAAATCGTTGTCTTGTTAAAAAATATTCAGAGATGTAGAGAGAGAGATATCAGGTCTTTTAGGTAGGTCATTTGGAGACATGATTATAGTATTGATAATAAGTATTCAGTGTCTTGGTAGGTCATTTGGAGACATGATTATAGTATTCATAATAAGTATTCAGTATCAAGACATGATTCCTTACAGAAATCAAAGTCTTCCATTTATAGTGAATTTAAATTTGTTATTATATTTATTGTTTTTGCTAACGAATTCGCAAGTGCATCCTATGACCATTAAATTAATTTTCTAATTCAAGTTATATTTAATGCAAATATCATTGCATTTATACCATGACTTTATTGCATTTATATTATTACATTATTTAATTTCCAAATTAATGCATTTAAATTTATGGAAATTTTATAAATGAATTAATATATGTGACTAAGTGCAACAAATACCATACATGATTAACTAATGTCTAGGGGGTATTGATTAGCTTTACTCTATATTCATTTATTAGGGGATATTGTTCATTATATAAGAGAAATTAGCGACGGAGCCTTAGTCGTGGGCTATGTAGTATGGACACGAATTCATGAGTCCGACGCGACATGACACGTACATGCCAAAACAACAAATTATAAAAATTAGGACATGCCATGGCTAGGACACGATAATTAAATAATAATTAATATATTATTTATATGGGTTTATAAATATATGGTTTAAAAAATTATAAATATATTAATTGTAATAAACTTATCTTAGTAATCATTACATTTTTATCTGAATATTAGTTCATTTTTAAGAAAGAATTGTAAATTTTGAATGTTAAAATAACTATTAAATTAGTATAGTTTGTGTTTCTCGTTTCCTTAAAAGATACACGACGTTTTAGAAAGTGTCTAAAACATGTCTGTGGAAGTGTCCGCACATTAATGAACATTCCAATAAGTCAAGGACACGGGAGTTGAAACGCCCGTCACGTGAAATTTGAGTGTCGGACGGTGTTTGTGTGTCCGACACGACACTTTTGCCTTATTTGGAGGGTGTGTGCATCATAGGTCATGAGTGGTTGTTTGATGTGTTTCACTTGTCAAGTTTTATAATTTAGAATTCAAATAGGGTATGATGTTTATTTTTTTATATATATGAAATGAGTATTTCATTCAATAAAAATTGGAAAGGAAAATAATCAAAATATAAACATACAAAAATGTATTAAGAAATATAACATTTAGAATTTAAAGTAGATTCAACATACACACTAACATAGAACTTAAAGTATGTTCCAACACCAGCTTAACAAAGTTGTTATCTTGGGAAGGCGAACTTCATGTTACGATACATTCGAATTCTTGTTGTTCCTGTAAGTTCCATAACTTAGAAACTTCATCTCCAATCTCGGTGAATTTCCACTTCCAAAAGGCGGGGCCCAACTCATATTCAGGCCTCTTCCTTCCGATTGTTTCCACTTTGGTTTTCGAATTTATGTCTTTGTTTGGCCACACTCGGATGCCTAACCGTTTAGTTGAACTAAAATCTCTGTAATACTCACTACGAGATGGGCCAGTCCATTCCGGGATTTCGGCTTGAAATCGAGGTCCAAACAGGAATCACTGGTTTGCAACTTTCATTGTTGATGACCTGAAAACGGTTTGTCAGAGGAAATTATAAGTATAAAAAAAAATTGTGGTCTCACTTCCTCATGTTTTGTTTGCTTCGGCCTCTTCATAGTTGATGAGTTCAACTCCAACTATGAATTTTAGACTTGGCAAGAAAGTTACTTACAAACCCAAAGTAAACTACTCAGGTAAGTAATTAGGATGGGGAAATGTGGTACCAAATAGAAAAGCAAGGCATGAACTAGCTTAAGGAATCACTCATTTATCAAGGATCTTCTCCCTCAAAGTTCCAACTTTGGCTATAGTATCAACTTATCAATAGTAACACCATATGAAGGTCACTATTAAGCCACTCAGTGATAATTGAACAAGAGAATGCAAAGATAACTTTGCAAAACATGATAAGCATATTACTCCTTTTATCTGGTAAAGCACTTGCTCAATACATATTTGAATTGATCTAAGAAGATTTGCATCACCAATTTTAGTACTTCAGAGTCCGTATTGTGATTTTTTACACTAATGGGTCTAGGTCTGTATCAAATAGTCCTTAATCCATTTTATTTCGTACTACAGATAAAATTATTAATAAGTTTCCATCTATGTGCCATAGATAAGATACCGGTAATCGACAAAACTAAGACGTGGTATGCTCTGGGCTAATTTTGATTCTCTAAATCATTGATGTAAAAGTTTACATCAGCGTAATAACATATTCTGCTTATTATTTCTCTACTTAAATTCTACAGCAGAACAAGCTCTAAACTACATTTTAGTACTTTGGAGCAGGTCATTATAGTTGGCATACGTGAGGAAGAGAAAATATACCTATTGTATGTCTGGTACATCACTTATTTGTTTTTAGGCAAACTGAAAAATTGTTAAAATTATGCGTTCCTTGTCTTTTGCTTCTTCCTCCCCATCAGCCTCTATCAGGTTTGTTGATACTTTCCCTTATGTTGACCAAGTTCTATGCGAGGTAGAGCAACACTAGAAAGAAACGACAAGCCTGTGTGAATACATATGTTATATCCAGGGTCAAATAAAAAAAAGGCTTCAGAGTTATTGTCAAATGATTTCTAGTCAAGGTTGCTACTCGAAAAGGTTCGAGAAGTATGCCAAAGGAACGAAGAAATTGGTAACATGATATTAAAATATATATGGAAACGAAAAACTTTGACATTATAGATAGTAGGGGTGTTTACGGTCTAAGTTATAACGGTTTTTGCCAAACCTTAGCTCAAACCATATTGGAACGGGTTGGAAAAAATGAACCTGGACCAAACCAATATAATTTTTAAACCAAACCAACGGTCTGGTCCGGTTTCGGACCGGCTTACGAGTTGAACGTTTCTTTTCGGTTATGGGTTGAGTTTCGAATTGTCGTTGTTTCACAATAAATACAATATGGTAAATGGTATCCGAAAATGGAAGAGTAAATACAAATTCAAATAAAACTCAAACAAATATTATAATTACAAATGAGAAAACAAATAAACTTAATAAAAATTGTATACAATTAATCTAATGGTTGTGGTTAGGGATGACAATTGGGTCGGGTCATTCAAAACCCGACCCGACCCAACTCGACCCATGCGCAAAGTTGTAATTTTACCCATTTGATCCGACTCGATCCATTTGACCCGTTTTTTATAACACTTTTTTTCCCTTTGAAAGACAATTTGTTAAAAACTTATACGGTAAAGTAAAAAATTATTTGATTTAGAAAGATAATATATAAATACTTATTTAACATTAAATAACTTTCATATCAATTTAGGAATTTAAATTTTGCAATCTTCTTTTTAACATTTTCATGTTTATTGAATTAATTTGGGCACATTAACTTCGTCA
This sequence comes from Primula veris, assembly GCA_963682055.1. Classification (NCBI taxonomy): domain Eukaryota; kingdom Viridiplantae; phylum Streptophyta; class Magnoliopsida; order Ericales; family Primulaceae; genus Primula; species Primula veris. Next base: position 20,255,415 of record OY821743.1, on the reverse strand, counting down.
ACTAAAACATTACTATATATAAAAATATAATAAAAAATGTATATGATTGATATGGTGATTTATTTTTCGTAAATTTTTCTAAAAATAATGACGATAATGTATCACTAAATTCATTAATTAACACATTAATATTTATCATAAATATCATTAATTAATATATACAAGATTTATTTAGTAAACCACCGAAATATATGCATATGTATTACTATACCATTATTATAAGAGAAATAGAGAAATTAATGTATAGAAGAGAGAGAAATGAGAGAGTATTAATTTGTGTAAATTTGCACTTTTCAAGTTACATTTTTTAAGTTGTAATTTTACCCAATTTGACTCGACCCGACCCAAATAAAGTTGCGGTTTTACTCGATCCGCGACGGGTCGGGTCGGTTCAAACCCGGAAAATTGTCATCCTTAGTTGTGGTTATTTCTTAATTAGGATTAAAAATCAATGGCTGGGATAATTTCATATTTATTATATACTCTAGTGGTTTTAATGGATTTTCACGGTTTGGTTTTAACGGGGGCAACACGGTTTGGTTAGATAGACGTAGCTCAATCTTTTAAGAACAGTTTTGAATTTTTTGAAGCCTAACCCAGACCAACTATGTTAAAAACCCAGACCAGACCAGACCAGACCAAAACACCGGATCGGTCTGGGTTCACGGTTTTTTGAATACCCCTAATAGATAGTCGATAAAGTTGCTTTACATAAACTACGGTAAAATCGTTCTTTAACAATTCAGAAAATGAAACAGCAAGGTCAATGATACTGAGAATGGCTGGAAAATGTCAACTAGCAAAAATCATGTAGTCAGTAGTATGAAAAACATTGAGTAGATTCAAGGTTTTCTGACTTTTAATCGCTGGATTTCTGTACTAAGTCCTCTAACTAACAGATCAATAATAAATTAGAAGACACTGAAACATCATGTAATGTAACAAATAGCACATCATGTCCTTGCTGGATATAGTTTAGCAAATTTTCATTCCAACTTCAAAAATTAACTACCAGGCATGGTTAAAAAACAATGAAATTGTTTAAACAACAAAATTAATGCAACTATGGTACCGGAAAACAATTGTAAAGCTACTTGGTATAGAATTTCGAAAAAGATAGGGGGTGGTGACATCTAGATGGGTTCAGAAAGAGGATGGTGTAGTTAACTTACTAAACCACATAAGAATTCTAATGCCTGGACCATCTAGTGGGAAGAATAATCATCAATTTTCCGCACCACGTGATATACTGATATTAAAGATAGTACAATACTAAAGAGAGAAAATTTCACAAATCTTGTCTGCATGGAACTTATAGCATTCAATAACACCACGAAGACATGACGTTAACATATATCATATTCATTCTTTTATAAAATACGATGGTCAGGCTTAGATCTTATCAAAAAGTCAAATTTCTTTAAGCAAAACTTTAATAATCTACTAATAGTTTTCAACAGATCAGAGCAATAAAAATCAAATCTTTAAAAACCTAAGAGAATAGCACATCATTTCTGAACCCATACTGGAAATAAAAATCCAATGAATGTCACAGTGCATTATCTCGAAAATGTCCAAATTAACAATAATTTCATTAATACAGACTAACAGGTAGATTTTCAATTACCCTAATGAAAATGCGATGAATGTAACTCGAAAAGGTCTAAACAACACTTTCATTAATGCAGACTAAAAGGTAGATTTTAAAAAAAATCATAACCCTAATATGTAATTCCACACCTACAACCTGACCATACCAAAAGTTTTAAACCTAAGGGTTAATTAACATAGCAACTATGAAACTGAAAGTCCATTCTAATTAATTATAATTTACGCATGCATAAAAGTTGAAAGCTAGAAAAGACCAGCATACCAAAATGGATAGATAAATAAAAACGTAAGCAATACAAATCATATTTATGGAATGAATAAAGGGGTAAAAAAAAAAAGTTAACCTGTAGATTTGAGGATGCTTGATCGGCGTGATTAGGAAATTGTTTTGTTAAAATAATGTTAGATACATATATATATATATATATATATCAGATACACACACATATGTATATATCAGAGATATATAGAGAGAGATGAATATTAGGTCGGTCACTGGAGACTGGTGAGTGTATTAATAATTTAATATATAGTATTGATATGATTTTGGAAATCAAAGTCATCTACAGCGAATCTAAATTAATTATACGTATATATCATTTATGATAATATATACTATTTATTGGTGATATTGTTCATTTTTTAAGAGAATTAGAGAGTGAGTTTTGGTCGTGAGGTATGTAGAATGTGTGTCCGACACGATATGTATATGCCAATACAACAAATTTTAAAATTTAAGACACGGTACAAATAGGACACGCCAATTAATTAATAATAATACATTATTTGTATGGGTTTATAAATATCTGGTTTAGAGAATTATCAATATACTAATTGTAATAAACTTGTCTTAATAATCATTACATTTTTTTTTAACATTAGTTAATTTTTAAGATAAAATTGTAAATTTTGAGTGTTTAAATAACTTTTAAATTAGTATAGTTTGTGTTTCTCGTGTATTTAAAGTGTTCATCACGTTTTCGAAAATGTTAAAGCCGTATCTGTATGGACACGAGAGTTGAAGCATCCAACATGTGAAATGGAGTGTCAGGCTGGTGTCCGTACGTGAGACACGACACGTTTGTCATCTTTTGGAGGGTTCACGCATCATAGGCCGTGGGCCGTTGTTTAACGTGTTCACGGGTCAAATTTTTATGGTTTGAAATTCAAATAGGGAATGATATGTAATTTTTTTTTTATATAACATGTACTCATATATACGACATATAGAAACTAATATTGAACTTTATTTCGCCATCATTACCATTACAATCATTTATCCCCTCTACGGGTGCACCGCCACTTATACCCGGTTCACCCTACTCCTGACACTCGTTACTATTGTAGAAAATTTTAAGATATGGAAAAACGAAAAATCATTAAATTAAACGAAAATAAATTGTGTAAAACAAAACCGAAGTCAAGGCGTTTCCAGAAAACTTTCTTAACATTAATAATTTCCCCACTTCGTTAAGGAATGACTACATAGAAATATTAATCCCGGAATACAATAACTCCTAGATTAAGAAATATCCGTAATGTAATATCGTTCTCAACTAGAACCAACAACCAATATAATATAACAAAAGTATATATATGTAAATATACAAAAAGTAGAACACGAATTTGGGGAATAAATTAGTAAATATTTCACCCAAGTCTCTGTTTATATATTTTGTTACTCTCTGTTTTATCCTCACGGTAATTTTATACCATCACTAGGCATATATTTATACAGACGAATTAATACACCTCTTGCTAAACGGCAAGGTTAATTCAAAATTCAACCGTTACCTTTTTCTTTTAACCGTTTCTAGTGAAAACTGTTTCCAACCGTTTGTAACTTTGGTTTCTATTTAATTAATAATAATTATATAACACATATAAATAGCAAATATATAATAATTAAAATAAAATATATATTAGAGATAATATACGGTGCCGGCCCAAATTGTTTTGTTTTGCATACTTAAAGAAACTTTGAAAAAATATAGTATAAATTTTATTTTTTTCGAAAAGTTATTTGCCATTACGGTAGGATGCTTTGTCCACTCGTACTATCTGCATTCCCTACAACCGGCCCTGACAATATATTACAACAGTTACTCCCTCAATAAAAGTCAAAATACTAGTTTAATATTCATTTAATTTACTATAAGGAAAAATAAAGGTCTCGCGCATCCTTCATCGTTAAATGGACAAAACAACGCCTCCCACACCCTCAAATACATGCCTTCCCTTCTTTTATAAACACTAGTGATCGTGTCCATGCCCTACGTGTGCGACACGTAGTGCGATAAAAATATGAAAAAAATAAGTATGGTGATGGTACCAATATGGGGTCTTAAATACGTGAAAATAAAAGAAAAAGATAGAATTTAAGATGGTAATACTTAAAAGAGTTTCAGGTGGTTAAAGATAGAGAAAAAGTATTATTTTCTATTATTTATCAAACTATGGTTATATGATAATTAGTAAAAGACTGTAATAGTATTTTTTGAAAAATTGACAAATAATTGGCAGGTTCAAAATTTTTGACTTACTTATTATAATAATATATAATGCTTTTACCAATAATCATAGATATAATATTATGATAAACTTAAAGTTATACGGGTTACTCGTACGTTGATAAACAAAAGTCCATTTCATTAAAATTTTGTTTTTACTTTTTAACACGAGTTAGTTACTTCATTTAAAAAAAAAACGAGTTAGTTACTAGTGTAGAGTAACAATAAAATATAGAAGCATACTTTCTTGAAATAAAATCAAAGTATGTGACGTTTACATGAAAAACAATTTTGGTTATAATTTTATAATTATTTGAGATATAGGATGTCATGGAGCACCAGAGTAGGTAAGCCATGTAGTGTCAACATGGGCGGCGAGAGGCCCAATTCAAGTAAGGTTTGACTCTTGAGCAATTGATTCGGAAAAAAAAAATTACGGGCAACACTCGACTATATTTTTAATATATTGGATAGTTAAAATAGAAATATTAAACACTATTTGGTTTACAATGTGTTGCAATATATAACTCAAATGGTGCAGTAGTTTGATATTCAACATATGAGATCATGGGTTTGAAATTTGTAAATTACAATTTTATTTTATTTTTATTTTTATTTGTCTTTATTAAGAAAAAAAAGCGAGCATTATATATTCCGATATATCGGGCCGACACTGAGTTTAAAATAAGGGTATTCTTATATCAAAATTAAAATAAAGTATCCCATACTTCTTAGTTTTTCCGAACATGGGAGAGTGGTGGAAAATTCATGTAAAGAATAATGAAAGACCCACTTCAATCGATGATACTTTTATTCAAGAATACATTCCATAGTCGGTGGATAAATGAAAGCGCCCAAAACTAGGAAAATCCCAAAACTAGTGGAGCTATCTTTACCAATCATTCAATGCTTCTCTTATTTCGCCATCAAATATAATTTTAGCATGGGTTTCGAATTTATTAAACACCTCGAATCCATTTAATTTTAATGTCAAAGGCAAACCCATAATAACAAGATGCACACTTGATGCATTTTCCTTTAAGAGATAACGAATACCTCACAAATAAAAATGTAACATCCCGTATTTTTATAAGTGTTTTTAATTAGGAATTCATTTATCCAAAAACGTTTTATTCAAATTTTACCAAAAACCGGTCACTCGACTAATTTTTAGCCAAAAACCGAAACTCTTCCGAAAAGCTTTATTTTTAAAACTTGTTACTAATTTTATAAATAAAAAGGACCCAATAGTTTTGTTTCTAAAGATTTGTTATTATTGAGTAGTATATTAATAATTTTGATTAAAAGTTAGCTTTTAGAACTTTGGGGACCAAATAGTTCGCTTCCACAAACTTGCTAAAAACAGTTTTTTCTAAACCTAAAATCAGCCCACTTTTCATTCTAAAAACCAAAAATCCAGCAAAATAGAAGAGAGAAAAGAGAGAAAAAGGGTGATTCCAAAGCCTAGGAAGAAGAAGAAGAAACCACGCTAACGGGTTCTTATCAGAAGCATCTCCTCTACGCGCTAAGGTAACGGGGGTTATCCATTGCGACTAGACGAGGGTGTATGTTAGGATTTTATTTTGCGTTTATTAGAAATTGGGGTTTTTTATCCTTTATATTAATCATGTTCTTAAATTGCTAATTGGGGTTATTTGTTGTAGCTAATATTGCTAGATACTAGTTGTGTTGTATTATCATAAATAGTATTATGTTTAGCTAGCTAACAGTAATGCTAAAGAGTTGTGATTTTTGCATCGTTGTGACTTTTAGTTTAACTTGAATTAAAATTCTTGGCAGCATATATAATTTTAGCAAATTTAGCAGTTTCATATTTAAATGTAAAAGATTTTGTAATATTTTCCAGCTAATATTGCTAGTTACTGTTGTGTCCTACTATAACGTGTAAGTAGTCTAGTTTTTTTTGCCATGCTAAGGAAATTCAAGGTTTTATTATTTTAAAAGCTAGTGGGCTGTTAGTTTGTAGATGGGTTCGGACTGGCTTGATACAGAGGATATCTCATTGTATTGATATTGAAATCCAAACTAGAGTTAGTATCCAATACACAGTTTGTTTTCGATTGTTTGTTGATTGAACTCATGGTATGGTGTGAATTTATTTTCTTCAGTCCTATGTGTTGTTATGCGTTGATTATGTGTTATCATAGTTGTTAGTGAAATTGGGTAATTTATTGTTGATTAAAGATGAATTGTAGTTTATGCATACAAGGTGTTTGTTAAAATGCCTGAAAGAGGTTTATGTTGTTAGACTTGTTTGGCTAGTCGTGAATCTAGCACCTAAGCTTATGGGTTATGTTGAATTACGTTAGAGTGACGTATGAGATTGTGTTATTTGAATAGTATAATATTATTGGCCGAGGCCTTAATATTTAAACGTATGAGATTGTGTTAATTGGATGATTTTATATTATTGGCCGAGGCCTTGTGATTTAGCTGTAGTGGCAATGGTCTCTGTCTCTCCCTAATTCCGGGGACAGAAGACGGCCGAGGGGATAGGGAATGACTCGTCTTACGGACCGGGGCGAGTGGCGTTAGAGGTCCCAGTGTGCACTATATTTACTTTTATGTTAGCAATGGTCTATGTCTCTCCCTAATTCCGGGGGCATAAGACGGCCGAAGGGATAGGGAATGACTCGTCTTACGGACTGGGACGAGTGGCGTGAGAGGTCCAAGTGCGCACTATAAATCTACTTTTATGTTGCAATGGTCTATGTCTCTCCCTAATTCCGGGGACATAAGACGGCCGAAGGGATAGGGAATGACCTACCTTACGGACTGGGGTAGGTGGCGTGAGAGGTCCATGTATGCTATAGATGTGTGTAGATGTTATTTAATTTATCGTAGTTGTAGAATGTAATTATATTTCTTTTTATACGTCGATTATCGTAGTTGTAGAATTTGTGGGCTCTTGCATTTATGGGATGGAGTGACGGTGTTTGTGGTGCCGTCCCGTCTAGTTATGTGCGTGGGACTCACCGTTACAATTTTGTATTTCAGGTACCACATAGGTTGGCATGTTTGGATAAGAGCGGTTGCTTTGCAACATCATGGGTTTGGGGCTTTCGCTTTCTTTTTATTTAGAACAGTTTTGAGGTTGTAGCCTACGGGCAAATTACATTTGTTTAGTTCTTCTTATTTAATTTCGTTAAAACCTTTTGGTCGTGTAGCCGCGTTTGGCAAGCATTTATTTATTGTTTAATTGTTCCTTTAGCTCGCAAGTCTTTTCTTTTAAAAATTTTAATTTTGTACCAACAGGTTTCAGTTTTCTTTTATTTAAAAAGGTCATGCCTCGATGTCCTTTACGGATTTTGGGGTTTGACAAGTTGGTATCAGAGCTAACTAGGTTCTTGTATACTTTGGGACGACGGGAAGATGGGCAACTATTGGACCAAGATCCATCGTATCATTTTTACAAAACTTTTTCCAAAGATTCAAATTTTTTTTCTAAAACGGGGGGTTGCATTTAGCTTAAGACATTTAGCTAGAATTTAGTAGTAGTTGATGGAAGGAAAGTCCACATGTGAGGCAAGTTGGGGACAATGAGGACGCTTGTTGATCCCGGCTCACCAAACTAGTGAATAGACCTTTCGTCGGTATCTGTGAAGGAATACCTTAGCGATGTGGAATTCTAGAGTATGCGAGGACGCTCGGATGCTTTAGTTTAACATATCGTGATGGGTTATCCCTCGCACTTTTGTGTTGTTTGTATTGCGTGCGTAGATTGATATAGTGTGTATGAGGTATAAGTTTGCATGTCTGGTAGTAGCGAACTATTAGAGTGCGAGAATTGTGAAGTTGATGATTTTACGTAGTGCGTTTTCATATTATTAACTTGTGTGATAATGAACATTTTATGCGAATGGATGTTGATATGTTGTGAACTAAAATGATGTAGTTGGGTGATATGTTTCATGTAAGGAATTTACAAATGTTGAGGAATTTTTTGTTTTTGTATTGTTAATGATGTAGTCGTGGACTAAAGTGTCTGTTTAACCTGTTATAGTAATGGCTATTACCACAAGGACTAGTGGAAGGGGACCAGCTACACGCGGGGGCGCACCACCATCAAGCGGTGCGGCTACCCGAGGTAGGGCAGATGGAAGAGGAAGAAGAGCTCCAAGGGGGCGTGGAGCAACTAGAGGAAGAAGGACAGCAAGAAATCGTGGGGGGAGAGGTAACACTAATGCCCCGCCACTTGAGCAACCCGAGGCTGAGAATGTGTATGAGGAAGTGAATGTGGAAGAAGAAGAGACATTTGCACCGGAACCGGAAACGGTCAATGCTAACCAAGTGATGACCGATCTTCAGAAGGTGGTACAAATGATGGTGCAGAATGCACAAGCTGGGAGTTCAAGCAACAATGGATTGCTTAACTTCACTCGATTGGGGGCTCCGACCTTCGATGGGTTAGGTGAACCATCCATAGCTGAGGGATGGGTGGACGAAATGGAGAAATATTTATCGGCAGCGGGAATAGTTAACGGGGAGCAACGAATGAATATGGCTCAGTTTCACCTAAAGGGTGAAGCACGGAAATGGTGGTTGGGAATTGTGGATACGTACGACGTAAGCAACTTCGAATGGAACGAGTTCATCGAATTGTTTAATCGACAGTTTCTTCCAGATTCTTATAAGGACGAAATGAGAAGACGTTTCGAGGAGCTGTATCAAGGGGGTATGACTGTTCAAGCATACCAACTGAAGTTTACCTCACTCTCGAGGTATGCTCCAGAATCGGTTATAGGGGGCGCAGAAAGATGTAGGAGATTCATGAAGGGGTTGAATCCGACCATCTCGTTACAATTGGCATCGGCTCGACATGTCAACTATAACGAATTGGTAAAATCAGCCCAAGCTGTGGAAGGAGCTCTCCTCCATAACAAGCGAATATCGGAGAAGTCGAAAACCGGAAATGCTCCGAGGGAAGATAAAAAGCGGACTTGGGATATGGCGAATAATTCGCGATTTCAACAACCGGGAAGAGGAGAGAGGAGTTTTAATCTACCACCGACAAACGTCATGATAAGGGGAGCGTGTTTCCACTGTGGAGACGTGAGTCATCGACAATTCGAGTGCCCTAGGGTCCAATGTAGGACATGCAACCGAATGGGACATACGGCAAGGGTTTGTCCCAGGGGACAAGGAAGAATCGACACCAACCGACCGTTTAACCAACCTAGGTTGCCACCACCACCACCAAGAGGACCAGTATTCGTACCACCACACCAATTACCTGGGAACCAAGGGGGAGGGTTTCGAGGTAACCACCAAGGAGGGGGAAACCGTGGGAACTACCGAGGAGGCTATCAGGGCCCGGGAAACCGAGGGAATCATGGGGGAAATCGAGGACCGCAAGGAAACCCACCAATTCAAGCACGTCTATTTGCCTTGCCACAATTGCCAAACCAAGGAGATCCGGCAAATGTACAAGGTATGGTTCTTGTGTGCTCATCTTGGGCACATGTTCTTTTCGATACGGGGGCTTCACGTTCTTTTATATCTAGAAGTCTAGTTGAGTCTTTGTCGTTAGAAATTGGGGTTCTTGAGAACCCGATAGTTGTAGAGACTCCTGTTGGGGGTCGAGTTGTGTTGGACCGAGTGTGTCGGTCTTGTGAGATGGTGGTCGCGGACCACGTATTTATATTTGACTTAGTCGTTATAGAGATGTCGGGATTCGACGTGATACTTGGAATGGACTGGTTGGTTCATTTCAATTCTTTCATCGATTGTGTTCGACGAAAGGTTTTCCTTACGACTTCATCCGGAGATGAGGTGTTCTTTCATGGGGAAAGGGATGCTACCCTTTCTTCTATTCCTTATTATTCCAAGCGGGTTGCGGGCAACCTGTCTTGTCTTTTGGCTAGTCTCTCGATAGTGGATAACGACGAGGAAGTGGAAATATGGCCACATGTAGTGGACGATTTTAGAGATGTGTTTCCGAAGGATCTACCGGGGTTACCACCGACAAGAGGGTTAGATTTTTCTATCGACTTGGTACCGGGAACGGCACCCATAGCCATTTCCCCGTACCGTTTGGCACCGGCAGAGTTGAAGGAGTTAAGTAAGCAGTTAGAAGAACTGCTAGAAAAGGGGTTTATTAGGCGGAGTACGTCACCATGGGCGGCACCGGCCTTGTTCGTGCAAAAGAAGGATGGATCGATGAGGATGTGCATCGACTATCGAAAGCTAAATAGGGTGACTATTAAGAATAAATACCCACTACCTCGGATTGACGATTTGTTTGACCAACTGAAGGGAGCAACGTTCTTTTCAAAAATCGACTTGCGATCAGGCTATCACCAATTAAGGGTGAAGGATGATGATATTTCGAAAACGGCCTTTAGGACCCGGTATGGTCACTATGAGTTTGTGGTCATGCCATTCGGGTTAACTAATGCGCCGGAGGCATTTATGGAGTTAATGAATCGAATCTTTAAGGAGTATCTCGACAAATTTGTGGTAGTCTTCGTCGACGATATCTTGATCTACTCGAGTTCAAGAGAGGAACACGAGGAACATCTCCGTTTAGCGTTGCTCACGTTGAGGGAGCACCAACTTTACGGGAAATTTAGCAAATGTGAGTTTTGGCTAAATGAGGTGAAATTTCTTGGACATGTGATCTCGGAAGCAGGGGTAAAGGTGGACACAACGAAAATTGAGGCGGTTTCGAAATGGGCACAACCGAAAAACGTGTTCGAGATTCGAAGTTTCTTGGGTTTAGCTGGATACTATCGACGGTTCGTCAAGGATTTCTCGAAGTTAGCGACTCCAATGACTTACCTTACTAAGAAGGGGGTGAAGTTCGTGTGGAGTGAGGCTTGCGAAAAAGCTTTCTTAGAGCTCAAGAAGCGGTTGACTAGTTCTCCCATACTAGTTATTCCCGAGCAAGGGAAGGGTTATCAAGTGTATTGCGATGCTTCGAAGGAAGGCTTGGGTTGCGTCTTGATGCAAGACGAAAAGGTTATCGCATATGCTTCGCGACAACTAAAGGTTCACGAAAAGAACTATCCGACTCATGACCTAGAGCTAGCGGCAATAGTTCATGCGTTGAAGATATGGAGACATTATCTGTTCGGGGAAAAGTTCGAAGTGTTTTCGGATCACAAGAGCTTAGGGCATATCTTTACCCAACGTGATCTAAATATGCGACAACGACGATGGATGGAATATCTGGAACAGTATGACTACGACTTGCACTATCACCCGGGAAAGGCCAATGTAGTGGCGGATGCTTTGAGTCGAAAGTCTCATGCGACCTTAGCGCATATGGCGATCGAGGAATGGATGATGATGGGAAAAGTGAACGAGTTCGACTTGGAGTTGGGACCTGTTAATGGGGGGACTTTGTACACAATAGTGGTACGACCGGAACTTGTGAGTAGGGTTCTGGAAGCACAAGATGGGGACGAGAAAGTGGAGAGTTATGAGAAACAGATGAGTTCTAGCGAAGGATTAGATGGTTGGACGAAAGGAACCGATGGAGAACTATGCTTTAAAGGAAGGACTTATGTGACGGAAAATATGAGGAACGAAGTATTAAAGGAGTTTCACCACTCCCGATTAGCCGTTCATCCCGGCGGGACGAAAATGTATCATGATGCGAAAAGACAGTTTTGGTGGCCCGGAATGAAACGAGATGTAGCTTCATATGTTAGCAGGTGTCTAACTTGCCAGCAAGTGAAAGCGGAACACCAAAGGCCGGCGGGTATGCTCCAACCCTTACCGGTAGCGGAATGGAAGTGGGAAAGGATAGCAATGGATTTTGTGACCAACTTACCTAGATCGGTAAGTGGGAATGACGCTGTGTGGGTTGTGGTCGACCGTTTGACCAAATCCGCACACTTCATTGCGATTAAGATGACGAATTCGGTGGAAATCTTGGGACGGAAGTATATTAAGGAAATTGTTAGACTTCATGGGGTGCCTATTTCGATAGTATCGGATCGAGACGCGAGGTTTGTGTCGAGGTTCTGGGGCGCATTACAAAATGCCTTAGGGACCAAGTTGACAATGAGTACGGCGTTCCATCCCCAAACGGATGGACAATCGGAGCGGACTATCCAAGTGCTAGAGGATATGTTGCGTGCGTGTGTGAACGACTTTAAGGGAGGTTGGGAGAGCCATCTACCCTTAGTGGAGTTTGCGTATAATAATAGCTTTCAGGCTAGTATTGGCATGGCACCTTTTGAGGCTTTATACGGGCGGCCGTGTAGGTCTCCGGTGTGTTGGACCGAGGTGGGAGAAGCGGAAATGTTAGGACCGCAATTGGTTCAAGAAACGACAGAAAAGATCAAGATAATTCGGCAAAGGCTTGAGACAGCCCGAAGTAGACAAAAGAGTTATGCGGATAAGAGGAGGAGACCTTTGGAGTTCAAAAAGGGGGATCAAGTATTTTTGCGAGTTTCGCCAAGGAAGGGGATTATGAGGTTTGGCTCTAAAGGGAAGTTGAGCCCGAGATTTATCGGACCATTTGAGATCGTGGACCGAGTTGGAGAAGTTGCATACCGGTTGGACTTGCCACCAAAGTTGGCGGGGGTTCACCCGGTTTTCCATGTGTCAATGTTGAAAAAGTATCACCACGACCCTTCACACGTGGTGGACTTTGAGGACATTGAGGTCAGTGCGGATGTGACCTACGAAGTAGGACCTATGAGGATTATCGATGTGCAAGAGAAGGAACTTCGAGGAAATACGATTAGATTGGTAAAGGTGGTTTGGAAACACCATGGAGCCGAGGAGGCGACTTGGGAACGCGAGGATGAGATGAAGAGGAAATATCCTAATCTCGACTTTTCTTTAGGTACTTTTCTTTAGATGCATTTTAATTTCGGGACGAAATTTCTTTATCGGGGAAGGGTTGTAACACCTAGAGTTTGGAATTTATTTTTGTTATAACGCCTAGAGTTTACAGAGTTGTTGAGTTGTCTTTTATTATGTTTGATATTGCATATAGGTGTTTACCTTATTTGGGCTTTGTAGATGTATTTAGTTGTTGAGGTAGAAGCATGTTAGCTTAGTTTACTTTATTGACTTTTATGTTGCAGCCGCTTGATTTACGTTGTTGTCTGTTATTCTGTTAGATATTGTATACATGCGGTTATTCTTACATGGTGTATTATCTGGAGTTTATTTTATTTGAGATATGGAGTTGTTACAGGTTGCGAACCCCGCGTATGTTATTTCTTGAATTATGTCACGAGTTGTACGTTTAAAATTTTTATGGCCTTGTTTATAGAAGTTTATCATTTCTGGGTATAGTTGTTTAGATAGGAAATTTCGGGACGAAATTCTTTTAAGGAGGGTTAGTTGTAACATCCCGTATTTTTATAAGGGTATTCTTATATCAAAATTAAAATAAAGTATCCCATACTTCTTAGTTTTTCCGAACATGGGAGAGTGGTGGAAAATTCATGTAAAGAATAATGAAAGACCCACTTCAATCGATGATACTTTTATTCAAGAATACATTCCATAGTCGGTGGATAAATGAAAGCGCCCAAAACTAGGAAAATCCCAAAACTAGTGGAGCTATCTTTACCAATCATTCAATGCTTCTCTTATTTCGCCATCAAATATAATTTTAGCATGGGTTTCGAATTTATTAAACACCTCGAATCCATTTAATTTTAATGTCAAAGGCAAACCCATAATAACAAGATGCACACTTGATGCATTTTCCTTTAAGAGATAACGAATACCTCACAAATAAAAATGTAACATCCCGTATTTTTATAAGTGTTTTTAATTAGGAATTCATTTATCCAAAAACGTTTTATTCAAATTTTACCAAAAACCGGTCACTCGACTAATTTTTAGCCAAAAACCGAAACTCTTCCGAAAAGCTTTATTTTTAAAACTTGTTACTAATTTTATAAATAAAAAGGACCCAATAGTTTTGTTTCTAAAGATTTGTTATTATTGAGTAGTATATTAATAATTTTGATTAAAAGTTAGCTTTTAGAACTTTGGGGACCAAATAGTTCGCTTCCACAAACTTGCTAAAAACAGTTTTTTCTAAACCTAAAATCAGCCCACTTTTCATTCTAAAAACCAAAAATCCAGCAAAATAGAAGAGAGAAAAGAGAGAAAAAGGGTGATTCCAAAGCCTAGGAAGAAGAAGAAGAAACCACGCTAACGGGTTCTTATCAGAAGCATCTCCTCTACGCGCTAAGGTAACGGGGGTTATCCATTGCGACTAGACGAGGGTGTATGTTAGGATTTTATTTTGCGTTTATTAGAAATTGGGGTTTTTTATCCTTTATATTAATCATGTTCTTAAATTGCTAATTGGGGTTATTTGTTGTAGCTAATATTGCTAGATACTAGTTGTGTTGTATTATCATAAATAGTATTATGTTTAGCTAGCTAACAGTAATGCTAAAGAGTTGTGATTTTTGCATCGTTGTGACTTTTAGTTTAACTTGAATTAAAATTCTTGGCAGCATATATAATTTTAGCAAATTTAGCAGTTTCATATTTAAATGTAAAAGATTTTGTAATATTTTCCAGCTAATATTGCTAGTTACTGTTGTGTCCTACTATAACGTGTAAGTAGTCTAGTTTTTTTTGCCATGCTAAGGAAATTCAAGGTTTTATTATTTTAAAAGCTAGTGGGCTGTTAGTTTGTAGATGGGTTCGGACTGGCTTGATACAGAGGATATCTCATTGTATTGATATTGAAATCCAAACTAGAGTTAGTATCCAATACACAGTTTGTTTTCGATTGTTTGTTGATTGAACTCATGGTATGGTGTGAATTTATTTTCTTCAGTCCTATGTGTTGTTATGCGTTGATTATGTGTTATCATAGTTGTTAGTGAAATTGGGTAATTTATTGTTGATTAAAGATGAATTGTAGTTTATGCATACAAGGTGTTTGTTAAAATGCCTGAAAGAGGTTTATGTTGTTAGACTTGTTTGGCTAGTCGTGAATCTAGCACCTAAGCTTATGGGTTATGTTGAATTACGTTAGAGTGACGTATGAGATTGTGTTATTTGAATAGTATAATATTATTGGCCGAGGCCTTAATATTTAAACGTATGAGATTGTGTTAATTGGATGATTTTATATTATTGGCCGAGGCCTTGTGATTTAGCTGTAGTGGCAATGGTCTCTGTCTCTCCCTAATTCCGGGGACAGAAGACGGCCGAGGGGATAGGGAATGACTCGTCTTACGGACCGGGGCGAGTGGCGTTAGAGGTCCCAGTGTGCACTATATTTACTTTTATGTTAGCAATGGTCTATGTCTCTCCCTAATTCCGGGGGCATAAGACGGCCGAAGGGATAGGGAATGACTCGTCTTACGGACTGGGACGAGTGGCGTGAGAGGTCCAAGTGCGCACTATAAATCTATTTTTATGTTGCAATGGTCTATGTCTCTCCCTAATTCCGGGGACATAAGACGGCCGAAGGGATAGGGAATGACCTACCTTACGGACTGGGGTAGGTGGCGTGAGAGGTCCATGTATGCTATAGATGTGTGTAGATGTTATTTAATTTATTTAATTTATCGTAGTTGTAGAATGTAATTATATTTCTTTTTATACGTCGATTATCGTAGTTGTAGAATTTGTGGGCTCTTGCATTTATGAGATGGAGTGACGGTGTTTGTGGTGCCGTCCCGTCTAGTTATGTGCGTGGGACTCACCGTTACAATTTTGTATTTCAGGTACCACATAGGTTGGCATGTTTGGATAAGAGCGGTTGCTTTGCAACATCATGGGTTTGGGGCTTTCGCTTTCTTTTTATTTAGAACAGTTTTGAGGTTGTAGCCTACGGGCAAATTACATTTGTTTAGTTCTTCTTATTTAATTTCGTTAAAACCTTTTGGTCGTGTAGCCGCGTTTGGCAATCATTTATTTATTGTTTAATTGTTCCTTTAGCTCGCAAGTCTTTTCTTTTAAAAATTTTAATTTTGTACCAACAGGTTTCAGTTTTCTTTTATTTAAAAAGGTCATGCCTCGATGTCCTTTACGGATTTTGGGGTTTGACAAAAAAATTGTTAAATCTTATAAGGGAAAGATAGAGATTGACTCAGACAACCGGTAAGCAAGTTGATTGCTCTTGGTCACCAGCAATTTACCACGAGTAAATTATTTTAAAGTTGCATTTTTAGACTCACGACAAGACGTAATTAATGACGAAGAAACATAATAGAGCATTTTAAAGTCAAAGGCAAACATAATAGTCACTCGTTCTTGTTATTCGAGTTTCCTTTGCTGAAATATATTTCAAGTATTATGGAGCTGTGAACTTCAGATTATCTTTCTATCACATTTGACGCAATTGCTTTTGAGTGCTGCCTCTGGTCATTTCTATTCTAACTGCACAATGATTTACATATTTTAATCCGTCATTATTAATCATTCCGTCTTAAAATGAATAAACATATATCCTTTCTATGATGAATACAATCAAAGGAGTTCTAGAATAGTATTATTCCACATATAATCTACTGGAAACATAGGCTACAATCAAACAAGCGTGTGTAGTTGTGTCACTTGTGTGGATCATAGGCTACAATCAAACAATTTCACATTCTGCAAAAATAATAAGTTACACATTATTGTACAACACAAGAAGAGAACTATATTTTTTTCACCTATTAAACCTGCTTCATTCCCCTAAACCTGAAGCAAAATTCAATTCCTTGCACTTGATACCTCACCTCGACAACCCTCATAAGTACATATAATCAAGCATATCTAATTATATGACAGACATATTGCAAAAATTTACAACAAATCTCAACCCTTAAGGTGTATAGGGTACTTTCTAGGCCTATCCCTCTTCTTCCTAGATGAAGTTGGCGTAACATACGACTGAGTCACCGCCCCATTTACAAAACCTGTACCGCTAACACCACTATTGGGGGTCACCACTCTAGGAGATGTGTCGGATTTTCCTAAGATAACAGCGGACTTTAACGGAAACAGATTATAATTACAGTAATAAGCCTCCCTGTCAGGAACAAAAGGGGGAAGAGATTGGAGGGTAACACCGGAAAATGCCTTTTGACAAATCTGACAGCGCAAACAACAATCTTCCTATATGCGTAAATATTCGTATAAACGATAGCAGTATGGACACGCTGTCTAGAAACTGTCAACAATCTCCTCCTCAACTGGCCTTCTAACCGGTAGCTTTTGTTGAGCCCCTCTTAGATCAACCTTCGAGTACACCACACCTGTCGATCCCAAACCTGAAGCCCTGTTGTTTAATCAAATAAATCAGGATATATCATGTCTTATTCATGTTACCAATCACACAAATCAAGTCTTTTCATATAGGCATTAATCATAATTCATAAAATATCAAATATATTAATTCATGTAGACAAAACAACCTATCCTGGAAATTAAACAAAAAATAAACCAAGGAAAATGTAATTAATGGAAAATACGGAAAAGGGAAAACCTAATAGCGTTATCACCGATCCATTAACAAGTTCAATTACTCCTCCCATTATATGGATCGATGATAACGTCATGAAGTTTTTCCATTGTATAATTTAGTCACTTCAAACCCCAATCTTTTAGCTACATTTGATTTACTGTACAGTGCTAAGATAGTAAGATGTTCAGCTTAATGTGCTGTTTGATGTATTGTGTGTGAGCTCCTATGAATCATCCTTCATCTTTATCTCTGACTTTGATAGTATTGCAAAGAAATACCGCTTAATGTTTCTAGAAATACCCCCAGGTATTCATTCTTATCTCGTGACTAATATCACTATTGTACTCCATTATTCTGAACAATTTTCGAGTGCTTTGTCTAAATTGATTTTTAACAATCAGCATATAGATTTCCAATCATTGTGAAGGGTTCAGAAGTTCAACACTTTACCCAACTGGTCATCGAAAAAGTTCTAACTAAAGTCATCCTAGGTATAGTTAGTCATCGCAAAACTTACCAAATAGGTACATTTTATATATAAAATAGCCACGTATTGGGATCCTGTTATAACCTAGTCGGAAACATAGTGTACATGTTTTCCTTTTATATCGTTATATTGATTTCAGAACTTAATCAACCACTACAGAGAGTAAATCCTCCGTAAGACATACAAAAATCAAAGCAAAAGCTACCAAGGCAAAGTCATTGATCGTGAGAAATGTAAACAGTACTGCCACTTAACTTTAACACCAAGAAGTAAGCCATTTTCTAACAATAGGCAACACTAAAGCATGCATTTGAAACAATCTCAAGGACGCTTAAGTATGGCAAAGTGATACTTCTTATCAAGAATCTACCAACAGAATATGACATTACAAGCTGAGATTTGGTGTTGACGAAATTAATGTCCATTAACCGGTGTACTTCACAGTTTCTATTATAATTTTTTACACGAACGGGTCTAGGTCTGTGTCAAATAATTCTCAAGGAATTTTAGCACGTGCAACAAATAAAATTATTAATATATTTTCATCAATGTGGCATGGATAAGATGCCGGTAATCGACAAAACTAAAACGTGGTATGCTCTGGGCTGATTTTGATACTCTAAATCATTGATGTAAAAGCTTACATCAGCACAATACCATATTCTGTTAATCATTTAAGCAGCAGAACAAGCATTAGACTACATTTTAGTACTTTGGAAGAGAAAAGTACCTATTATAAATCTGGTACATCACTTATTCGCTTTTACGCAAACTGGAAATTTGTTGAAAGTTTGCGCTCCTTGTCTTTATCTTCTTTTGCTTCTTCCTCCCCATTTGCCTCTATCATGTTTGTTTAAGGTTGTCTTGTTGTTGACCGAGTTCTATGCGATTTAGAGCAACACTAGAGAAGAACCGACAAGTCTCTGTTAATACACATGTTGTATTCAGGTCAAAGAAAACGTATACTGTAAAGGAATCAAAGTGAAATCACATTAAACGAGAAAACAAACTGATTTCTAGAGAAATCAAAGTTAAATTATAATATTTTTCTGATAAATTCTTACAAGTACACCAATACATATATATAGGCCTATTTGGCTTAAACTTAAAACTGCTGGTGGTTATTAGCAGTTACTTAAACTGCTCCATTTTGAAACATAGATGCTAAACACGTGGCATCATCTCATCCCACCCCTTCTATTTGATCAAACGGCTAATAACAGACTTAATTAAACTAATCCTATGGCTACTGATACTACATCGTTCACATATACATACACATAAATATTACTAGTATATATAAAAACAAACAGGCTTCTTTCATCTCTTCAATTAGAACCCTAGATTATCCCACGTTGTCGTAACGTTGATGATGATTGCAGCTCTTCGATTAGCAAAGTATTATCACAAATTCCCTCCTCCTTTGCTATGATCTTGTCCTCAAGATTAGGATAAATATTAAGAATTTTCTTAAAGTTCTCCCAAGTCGAGTCTTCTACTGATTGGCCTCCCCATTGAACTAATATTTCCTCCCAAACTCTAAGCCCTCTATTTTTTTGTCTGATTTGTAGGATTTTGACTGGAATTGGTTTGAGCCTTCCATTTAGATCCGATAGTGGCAACTGAGGTAAAACTCTTGATTCATCCTTAATGCTTAATTTAAGTTGGGAAATATGAAATACCGGGTGTATCCCACTAGTTGGTGGTAATTCTAATTTGTAGGCTACAGCTCCCACTTTTTCTGTGATTTTATAAGGACCAAAAAACCTAGGTGCTAATTTTTGATTTCTTCTTCTTATTACACTTTGTTGTCGGTAGGGTTGTAATTTGAGATAGACATAATCACCCACTTTGTAACATTTATCCACTCTGTTTAGATCTGCATTTTGTTTCATCCTGTTCTGGGCCTCCAAATAATTGGTCTTCAAAGATTGCATAATTTCCTCTTTTGTTTGCAACAACTCTTGTATATCTGCTTTATGCTCTTTCGAGAGAAGATAATGACTTAATTTAGGAGGCTCATAGCCATACAGTGCCTTAAAAGGAGGCATTTTGATTGAAGTATGAGTAGTGGAATTATACCAAAACTCAGCCAAATAAATCCACTTTGCCCAATTTTTAGGATACTGAGATGTATAACATCTTAAATATGTCTCCAAAGACTTATTTACAATCTCAGTTTGTCCATCAGTTTGTGGATGAAAAGCTGTACTTAAAAGTAGCTTAGTTCCTAGCAAATGAAAGAGTTCTTTCCAGAAATCACTTGTGAAAATAGTGTCTCTGTCTGAAATAATTTTCTTTGGTAATCCATGGAGTTTAAAAATATTTTGTAAAAACTCGTTTGCTAACTCTTTTGCTCCAAAAGGATGTTTCAGTGGAATAAAATGAGCATATTTAGTTAGTCTATCCACAACTACCCATATGCAATTGTAATTTTTTGAAGTGGGCAAACCATTAATAAAATCCATGCTTATTTCAGACCAAGTCTGTTCTGGCATTGGTAGAGGTTGTAAAAGGCCATAAGCATTTGTTTTTCCATATTTACAGGTTTGACACACCACACAAGAATCCACAAACTTTTTTAAATCTTTTTTTAATCCTTGCCAATAAACTTCTTTGTAAGCCAACAACAAAGATTTTTGAAAACCAGTATGTCCATTGACAGGATCCTCATGCAAAAATTGCATAAGTTTTAATTTGAGATCATTATTATTTGGAACATACAACCTCTCTTTGTAAAATAATAGACCATTAATCCATTTAAAATTTGTAGCTGCTAATACTTCATTGGCTATTTGAAAACTTATTTCAGCTACTTTTTGATCTTTTTCATAACAGTCCATGATCTCTTTTTTAATTTCCCAAATTGGGGTAGAAACAACAACTGACATTAATTGACCCTCATTAACCCTAGATAAGGCATCAGCAGCCTTATTCAAAGCACCTTGTTTATAGTAAATTTTAAAGTTATAACCTAGTAATTTAGATAACCATTTTTGTTGACTAGGTGTGCTTATTTTTTGCTCTAACAAGTATTTTAGGCTCTGATGATCCGTATTAACTATAAACTCTTGACAACAAATATATGGTCTCCATTTTTGTATTGCCTGGACAAGAGCATATAATTCCTTTTCATAAGTAGATAAGGTTAATAGTCTACCTTTTAAAGCTTTACTAAAAAAAGCAATAGGCATTTTTTCTTGTTGTAATACAGCTCCTACTCCTTGCCCAGAAGCATCACATTCTATTGTGAATGTCTTATTGAAATCCGGCAAAGCTAAAACTGGTGGAGAAGTGACAGCTTTTTTTAAGTTATTAAAAGCAATTTCAGCTTCCCTGCTCCACAAAAAAGCATCTTTTTTTAAAAGCTCAGTAAGTGCTCTTGCTATTCCACCATAATTTCTGATAAACCTTCTATAATACCCTGTTAACCCTAGAAATCCTCTTAATCCCTTTAAATTTTTTGGAACAGGCCATTCTAACATGGCTTTTATTTTGTTTGGATCTGCTTTGACACCTTGATCAGAAATTAAGTGGCCTAAGTAGTCAATTTCTTTCTGAAAAAATTTGCACTTAGAGCTCTTTGCAAAAAAATTGTGCTCACTCATTTTTTTAAGTACAGCTTCTAAATGACATATGTGGTCATCATTAGTTTTACTATACACTAAAATGTCATCAAAAAAAACTAGCACAAATTTTCTTAAAAAAGGTTTAAAAACTGAGTTCATTGCACTTTGAAAAGTTGCTGGCGCATTAGTTAAACCAAAAGGCATAACCAAGAACTCATATTGTCCTTCATGAGTTCTAAAGGCAGTCTTGGACACATCATTTGCATGCATTTTGATCTGGTGATAACCACTTCTTAAGTCCAATTTAGAGAACAATTTTGCTCCATTTAATTCATCAAGCAGTTCATCCACCACCGGAATAGGGAATTTGTCTTTGATAGTGACTTTATTAAGAGCCCTATAGTCCACACACATCCTCCAAGAACCATCAGATTTTTTTACTAAAATGACAGGTGAAGAAAAAGGAGATTGACTGGGTCTTATAAAGCCTGACTCAATTAATTCCTTAACAATCTTTTCTATCTCATTTTTCTAGAAATAAGGATACCTGTATGGTCTAACAGAAATAGGATTTGTTCCTTGAATTAATTCAATTTTGTGCACATGTTCCCTCTCAGGTGGTAACCCTTTCGGCTCAGAAAATACTTCTGGAAAACCTCTCAAAAGGGGTGAAATTTTGGAATCTTCAAGAGAGGAATCATTTTGCACATTGGTTGAATATAATTGTAAGATAAATCCTTGTTCCTTAACCATTTTTCCTTCTAGAAATTGTATTTCTGTTATTTTAGTGTCGTTATTTAGGCCTTTCAAACACACTTTTTTATTACCATGAGTGAATGTCATGGTTAAGTTTTTAAAGTCACAATTTATCACTCCTAACTGGCTTAGCCAATGCACACCTAAAACCAAGTCATAACCCACCAATGGTAATAGCAAAAAGTCAACAGTTTGATTTTCTTGTATTAGTACTTTAACTTTTTCACAAGTCCCACTACTCTTAATTTTATCACCATTAGCAATTTTAACTTCCATAATGTCACTTTGTACATTAGATAATTTTAATAGTGACACCCATTTTGGGTCAATAAAGTTGTGTGTACTCCCTGAGTTTACCAAAATACTGACTTTTTGCCCTTTTAATTTGCCCACAAATCTAATAGAAGTTGAGTTTGTAACCCCAGTAATGGCTTGTAATGTGATTTCAGCGTTTTCACCAACTATATTTTCATCAATTTCTTCAACACTTTCTTCATTAATTTCATTTTCAAATTCTTCAACATTTTGTAAAAGGAATATTTTTGGTTTTACACAAACATGCCCTCTAAACCACTTCTCATCACAGTTGTAACATAAATTTTTTTGTCTCCTATCAGTTAATTCATCTTGAGTGAGCCTCTTAATAGGCGGTAATTTAGTTATAGCAGTAGTGTTGTTGGTCTTAGAAAAAGTGGCTTGATT
Source organism: Primula veris (assembly GCA_963682055.1). Lineage (NCBI taxonomy): Eukaryota > Viridiplantae > Streptophyta > Magnoliopsida > Ericales > Primulaceae > Primula > Primula veris. Next base: position 20,232,363 of record OY821743.1, on the reverse strand, counting down.
ATTAGGGGCTTGGCTTTGAAATGTTCTAAAGTTGGGCTTTTTTTGTAAGTGTAATTTTTCTTCTTGGTACTTTGCAATAGAAAAAGCTGTTTCAATAGATTTTGGAAAAAGCATTTTTACTGTTAAACCTATTTCCTCCTTTAATCCACAAATAAAATAAGTCAATTTGTGTTCTTCACTTAAATCCTTAACTCTGTTAGAAATAATTTCAAAATCACTTTTGTATTCTTTAACAGAATTTCTTTGTTTAAGTTTGATCAGTTGGTCTAGTGGATTTTCATTCAAGTTTTCACCAAATCTCTTAGTCATTTGATCATATAAATTATCCCATGAACTGATTAAATCAGATTTCTCTAAATTCTGATACCAAACAAGTGGTTGTCCCTCAAAGTGTAAGTTAGCAATTTTTATTCTTTGAGTTTCTGGTGTTTGGTAAAGACTGAAAAATTGATTGGCTTTATATACCCATTCAACTACATTCTCTCCATAAAATTTGGGAAAATCTAACCTGATTGTTCTTAGGTTGATGTGATTGTGATCTGAATCTAGGTTGTTGGATCCGTCTCCCATAGTTGGCTTGCCAGAATTAGAGTTTTCAGAATTTGATGAAACATTCCCCTTGTTCTTCTCGTTAGAGAGAGAAATTTGATGTAACTGCTGGTTAATTTGTTGTAGTTGGTGTTCGAAAAATTTGGATTTTTCTTCATTGATTAATCTCTGTTCTTCGAGGGAATTTTGCAATTGTGATTGTAACAGAACAAACTTTTGATCTGCAGTAAGGTTAGGTTCAAATTCTGGTATTGTATGACCTGAATTTGACGCGCTTGTAGTGTTTTTGGATCGTTTTCCTCTCATTTAGGAACCGCTCTGATACCAATTTGTAAAGGAATCAAAGTGAAATCACATTAAACGAGAAAACAAACTGATTTCTAGAGAAATCAAAGTTAAATTATAATATTTTTCTGATAAATTCTTACAAGTACACCAATACATATATATAGGCCTATTTGGCTTAAACTTAAAACTGCTGGTGGTTATTAGCAGTTACTTAAACTGCTCCATTTTGAAACATAGATGCTAAACACGTGGCATCATCTCATCCCACCCCTTCTATTTGATCAAACGGCTAATAACAGACTTAATTAAACTAATCCTATGGCTACTGATACTACATCGTTCACATATACATACACATAAATATTACTAGTATATATAAAAACAAAAAGGCTTCTTTCATCTCTTCAATTAGAACCCTAGATTATCCCACGTTGTCGTAACGTTGATGATGACTGCAGCTCTTTGATTAGCAAAGTATTATCACATATACATTTATCATCAAAAAACCTTCAGAGTCGTTGCCAAATGATTTTTAATTAAGGTTGGGTGATAGATTTTCTACTTGAAAAAGTTCTGAGAAGTATGCAAAAGGAACTAAGAAATGGGTAACATGATATTAAAGAAAATATAGAAACGAGAAATGCCGACATTATATATGGTCTATAAAGTAGCTCTACATAAAATAAGTAAAGTACGTTAAGAACATTTTTTAACAATTCGTAAAATCAACCAACATGGTCAATGATGCGGAGAATGGCAGGAGAATATCAACTAGACATAATTATTTAGTTAGTAGTATGAAAAACATTGAGTAGATTTAAGGTTTTCTCTAACTTTTAATTACTATAGTTCTTTACTAAGTCCTCTAACTAATGTTACTGATCAACAATAAATTAGAAAACACTAAAACATCACGTAATGTAACAAATATCATATGATGCCCTTGCTGGATAAAGTTTAGCAAATTTCCATTCCAACTTAAAAAATAACTAACAGGCAATGATTTAAATTTTAAAACAATGAGTTATGTTATATAAACAACAAAATTACTCAACTATGCTACGGGAAAACAATTGTAAAGCTTCTTGGTATGGAATCTGAATATAAAAAAGATAGTAATAACATTATGAATTCATGAATAATACTTTTTAACTATCTCTAGATGGGTTTATAAAGAGGATAATGTAGTTAAGTTTCTCAATCACATAAGAATTCTAACACTCGTACCATCTAGTGGAAAGAATAATTATCAATTTTCCGCACTACGTCATATACTGATATTATAGAGGTACAATACTAAAGAGAAAATAATAACAAATCTTGTCTGCATGAAACTTATAGCATTCAATGACACCACGAAAAAATGACCTTAACATATAACAAATTCAGTCGATTGCGTATAGAAGGCGAAGTCCAGGCTACATCTTATCAAAAAGTCAATTTTTTAAGGCCGCACTTTAATAATCTATTAATAGTTTTCAACAGATCAGCAACGCAAGGTGTAACAGTCACATTTAATGAGAATGATTGTAACATTAGTGTTGCGGTTACGAAATTAAACGGGGCTGATATCAAGGGGACGTTATGGTGTAACTCTCGGAATTAAATGACCTCTTTAAGTTGTTCCGACCATTAATTATTATTAATAAAATAGTGGGTATTCTGCCAACTTATATAAAAAACAGATCAGCAAAAAAAATCAAATCTTTAAAAACGCTAAGAGAATAGCACATCATCTGTGAACCCATACTGGAAATAAAAAAATCCAATGAATGTCACCTTGAATTTTCTCCGAAAAGTCCAAACAATAATTTCATTATAAAGGGTAGATTTTCAACAATTTCATTACCCTAATAAAAATTCAATGAATGTCACAGTGAATTACCATGAAAAAGTTCAAACAATAATTTCATTAATACAGACTAAAGGGTAGATTTTCAACAATTCATTAACCTAATAAAAATCCAATGAATGTTGTAGTGAATTATCTCGATGAATTTCAAACAATAATTTCTAAATACAGACTAAGGGTAGATTTTCAACAATTCCATTACACTGAATAAAGGGGTAAAAAAGTTAATAAGAGTTGTAATACCTGTAGATTAGCAGCTAAGAGTTATGAAATTTTCTCGAAAAAGTCCAAACTATTATTTCATTAATACATACTAAAAGGTAAATTTCAACAATTCAATACCCTAATAAAAATCCAATGAATGTTGCAGTAAATTATCTCGAAGAAGCTCAAACAATAATTTCTTAATACAGATTAAAGGGAAGATTTCCATCTATCTCATAACCCTAGCTAATATATCTAATTCAACACTTGCAACCTGACACCAAAAGATTTAAACCTAGGATTCTACTTAATTATGATTTATGCATGCATAAAAGTTAAAAGCTAGAAAATATCAACATTCCAAACTGGATAAATAAATCAAAACTTAAGCAATACAAATCCGAATTTATGGAATGAACAAAGGGATACAAAAGTTAATAAGAGTTGCAATACCTGTAGATTAGCAGATAACTGTGACTCTAATAATCATGATTATTAAAATTTGCTTATTTAAAAATGTAAGAGTTGATAAAAGTGTTTAAGCTGGTTAAAAGGCTGTGTGATTTAAGGCTGTTTGGGACGGAGATGGATAAAGGAATTTGTTGTTTGTCTGAAATATGATCTGACAATAAGTAATAATTAGTACTATAAGTAATAATAAGTACTCCGTATCAAGATATGTTTAAAAAACCAAAGTCACTGAATCTAAATTTATTACTCCTATAGGTCTTATGTATATATCCTTTATGATTATTTATTTATTGGAGGTATTATTCCATATTTCAATTCACTTTTCATATGGATTCCAGGATAAGAATACTTCATATGGATATTATTCCATAGTTCATTTTTTTTTAAAATCGTGGGTTGGTGTTTAACGTCAAGTTTAATGGTTTAGAATTCAATTGAGAGTTGGTGTTTATTTTTTTTTTTAATATGAGATGAGTATTTTAATAATATAAAATTGATATGAAAAATAAATAAATATCATATAGACGTGTAAAGTATATTAACAAATATAGTTTTTTTAATTTTAAGTATATTGAACATATACACACATATATATACATCATATACACTTATATACAACACAGTTCTCCCATTCCTCCATTGCATCACTGTCTATAGCTAATCCAGTCTCCTTACTTTTATTACTCCTCGAATTAAACAATAAATTGTTCGTTTAATACTTACTGATATTATTTTAAGAAACAAAAAATGTAGGATTCAGAGTGAGAATTGTGTTTCTCTTACTCACTCGTCCGAGCGAGGAGGTGTAAAACAGAAACACGGCCGCAGGGCACTTTCATATTTTTTAAGAGTAACCACATCAATTAGATTAAATATCTTTTCTCTAATTTATGTTGATTTACAATTTGCAAGGTAGTACATTATCGAAATTTTCCAGCTATCACACTTTTTTTTTCCATAACAGGCCTTCTATTAATCGTAAATAAAAAGTTTGGTCATTGTGAAACAATGTTATCACTCCCCTATATCATATCTCTTTTATAATTAACTACAATTTTTTTTATCTCATCACATCTATTTTCAATTTTTAAGTGATGGACCCATTGGTGGAATATGAATTTTAGTATTATTTTACTTCTAGTGGATGTTTTGCTCAAATGTTAGTTTAAGGATATGTTAAGGTAATTGATGTGAAACAATTTTTTCGATAAAATACTTCAAATAAGGAATACTGTTGATATACATATGCTATAAAGGAGACAAAGTCACGCCTCCACCATCTTCAAATACGCCCCTTCCCATCATTTGTAAACATCATATAACTAATAATGAATCGATATGATCATATCATGATAAACTAAAAGTTATATGTGGCTACTGTTGGAAAAACATGTGAAAACATGGGTGTTTCCGAATGGTCACTGTACCAACTTCGAGTCATTATTTCGTATAACTACGCTGAGTTGTTTATACCGTATTCAACGTGGTTGAGTAGCCCGTGTGACGAGCTTCGTAACGGTATATCACATGACCTATTCGGAGAATGGGTGTGAATACAAAGTGGCTTCAAAGTTGGTGCCTCGAAAGCTCAAATCTGGAAAAACCGAAATGGTAAAGGAAAACCATTAAGTATAATCCCATATTGGAAGATTAAGAGCTAATTTTACAATATATATACCATACCAACCTATGTAGTTATTAAACTAACATGTCCACATACATCTAAGAGTATTAGTGTGTACCACACACGCGCGCTCGCTCGTGTCTCGGGTCTCGGGATTGGGATTTGGGATTTGGGGAATGTCTCGGGTCTTGGGTCTTGGGTCCAAACCCGAATAGGGAGTTTTGTATAAAATACAAAAGTAGTCCCTAGAGTTTCCAGCAATAGAAACGCCAGCAATGAATGAGATTAAACGCTGCGGTTTCAGAATTGATTGACCGGATTCTGGGGGTGTAACTCCCAGAATTGATGACCAACATTTATGGCTGCGGTTTCATTAGAGCCTATAAAAGGCAGCCATCCCCCTCTCATTTCAACACACCAGAATACACACAACCTCACAGCATAAGCATCATATAGAGAGAGAGAACCGCACCACCAACAGCTCGACCTGTGGTTCGGTGCCGGTTTCCATACGAGCCACTCTGAGATAGAAGGTTGTACCTTGGGAACAAAGTCCCGAAACCAGAAACCTTTAAAGGTGGTTCGGGAAATATTGTTTAAGGGAAACTGCTCAGCAGTTGCCTCTTCTTTTATATTTTATGTTATTTATTTTTCAGTCATTTACATTCTGTCCATTTCATTTCAGTACCATTTCTTTTCTGTAATTTACTTTTCTGTACTGTTTCTTTTCTGTATTTACATTTCAGTACTGTTTACTTTCAGTCTTTCGATTCTGTAATTTACTTTTCAGTTCTGTAATTTCCAGCTTTTACAAAAAACCAGTCCGGCAGTTTTTTATTTGTTAAAAACCAGTCCGGCAGTTTTTTATTTGTTAAAAACCAGTCCGGCAGTTTGTTAAAAACCAGTCCGGCAGTTTGTTAAAAACCAGTCCGGCAGTTTCTTATATTACAAACCAGTCCGGCAGTTTCTTTTATTGAAAACCAGTCCGGCAGTTTTATTGAAAACCAGTCCGGCAGTTTTGTTAAAACCAGTCCGGCAGTTTATGTAAAACCAGTCCGGCAGTTTATGGGTTAAACCAGTCCGGCAGTTTCTTTATTACAGTCCAGCAGTTTTATTTATTTGTTGAGTCAGGAATTGTATTTTATATTCCAATTGTGAGAAATAAAATTGTTATTTCCATTGCGTTCCTGTCTTCTTTATTTTTATTGTCCTTTCATTTATTGTATTCGAAATAGTACCAAAACCAACAATCTTAAACAATATCATTTTTTGGTTTTTCTATTTTCGAAATAAGAAAGGACTTTTCTTTTTTATTTTATTTTGTTGACGTCTCGGTTTTATTCTCGCAAAATCATTGCTAGTTTACTAGAAATTGAAATTTGCACATAGAATAAATCCGAATTGGTTTTAATCTTTTATTCTAGAATACTATAAAGAATTCTTAGTGAAATCAAAAGTGATTTGATTTTCACGCTAGAATATCTTTTATTGTTTTATTCTTTTGAAGCAATCTAATTAAGTTATAATTAGTATTTGAGATTAAGAATTTTAGTTTTCTTGCGAGAAACTAAACGGTTTTAATTTGTCATTTCAGATGACTAATGAGGAACAAATACCCATCGTTTCTTCGGAAAACGTGCAGGGCGCACTTGTGATTGGCAGTAGCCATAACAATGCGAGCGCTGCGAGTGGGGGGGCTCAGGTTGAGGCCGAAGCTGTTGCGGCAAAGGCTGCGGCCGACGCCGCTGCGGCAGAGGCCGATGCTATGGCTGCGGCTGCGGCCGCAGCACAGGCTGCGGCCAAGGCAGCGCTTGTGGCTACGGCCAGGGCAAAGGGCAAGGCTCTGGCAACGCCGGCGATGCCAATGTTGCCAACCTCTCAACTGGAGAGACCGGAAAAGTTTAGGGGCAACAACTTCAAACGTTGGCAGCAAAAGATGCTGTTTTATTTAACTGCCCTTAATCTGACCCGGTTTCTTAAGGAGTCTGCACCCGTCCTAAGCGAGGACGATGAGGACGTGCAGACGGTTTCGGCGGTGGAAGCGTGGAAACACGACGACTACCTATGCCGGAACTACATCCTGTGTGCTCTGGATGATACTCTATTCAGTGTATTCGAGCCCAAGGCTTCTGCAAAGGAGCTTTGGGAGTCTCTTGAAAGAAAGTACAAAGTGAATAATGCTGGCGCAAAGAAATTTGTCGTCACGGACTTTCATGAGTACATGATGACTGATGGGAAGAGTGTCATCGAGCAGGTTGAGGAACTCCAACTCATATACCATAGGCTTGAGGTTGAGGGGCTAGTTATCAACGAACCTTTCCAAGTGGCATTAATGATTGAGAAACTGCCACCTTCTTGGAAAGAGTTTCAAACCTACCTGAAACACAAGCGAAAGGCTATGACCTTGGAGGGACTCATTGAGAGGCTCAATGTTGAGCAAAGCAACCGCCGATCCAGAAGGAAAGGCGGTGGCGGAGCAGGCAACGCGGTTGCCAAGGCCCATGTGGTTGAGAACGCTATGTCTAAGCGGAAACGCTTTGACGGCGTAGTCGGTGCTTCTCTCCAGAAGAAATTCATGGAAGATTGCTTTGTGTGCAACAAACCGGGCCATCATGCCGTGGATTGTAAGATGAGCATCGACAAGCCCAAACCCCCCCCCCCCCCCCCCCCCCCCCCCCCCCCAAAGAGGAAGTTCCAAGGGAAAGGGAGGAAGAGGGCAGCTGCTCAGGCTAATGTGGCTGAGGGAGGAGATGATGCTGGACAGGACTATATACACCTGAGTGCTGTGGTCTCGGAGGTGAACCTGGTGGGGAGCAACCCAAAGGAATGGTGGCTGGACACAGGCGCCACTAGTCACATCTGTGCCAGCAAATGGATGTTCAAGACCTATACGGCCGTGGACAATGAGAGCTGCTTCATGGGGAACTCGGCTACTTCCTGGGTGGAAGGAAAAGGAACCGTGCTGCTGAAGATGACATCGGGAAAGGAGCTCACACTGAATGGCGTGCTCCATGTGCCAGAAATTCGCAAGAATCTGGTTTCTGGGTCTGTTATGGTGAACAAAGGATTTAAACTTGTATTTGAATCTGCTAAAATTGTAATCACCTTAAATGGGATGTATGTAGGCCGTGGCTATATGACCAACGGCATGTTTAAATTAAATGTTGGTACTCCGGCTCCTAAAGCCGAGTCTGCTATTGTGGGTACTAAGGCTGAGGCCAGTACAAAGAATAATGTAACCGTTAATGTTGCCCAATAGGCTAATAAAACTTCTTTTGCTTATTCTTGCGATTCATTTAATTTATGGCATGGTAGATTAGGTCATGTGAATGCTAATTCTATGAAGAAATTAATATCACTGAATCTACTACCTAATTTTGTATTTGATAAACAACATAAATGTGAGGTTTGTGTTGAGGCAAAATTAACCAAGTCTTCGTATCAACATATTGAACGAAGTACTGAACCTCTCGGTCTAATACACACGGATGTATGCGACTTAAAGTTTATACAAACGCGAGGAGGAAAAAAGTATTTCATCACGTTTATAGATGACTGTACTAGATACTGCTATGTCTACTTAATGAGAAGTAAAGACGAAGCGGTAGAGAAATTCGCTCTTTATAAGACCGAAGTAGAAAATCAACTCAATAAAAAGATTAAAATGTTGAGGAGTGATAAAGGCGGTGAATACGAGGCACCGTTTGCGCAAATATGCGCAGAAAGTGGCATTGTACATCAAACCACAGCCCCCTACTCTCCGGAGCAGAATGGGGTTGCCGAGCGTAAGAATAGAACGCTCAAGGAAATGATGAATGCTATGCTAATAAGTTATGGGTTACCCCAGAACATGTGGGGAGAAGCCCTGCTTTCCGCCAACTATGTGTTGAACAAGCTACCGCATAAGAAGGGTGATAAACCACCTTATGAACTATGGAAAGGCCATCGGCCGAGCTATAAATTCTTAAGGGTTTGGGGTTGTCTTGCGAAGGTCCTTGTCTCGCTTCCTAAAAGGACGAGAATAGGGCCAAAGACGGTAGACTGTGTGTTCATAGGATATGCACAAAACAGTAGTGCTTATTGCTTTCTCGTGCACAAGTCGGATAATCCCGATGTGCATGTAGATACCATCATCGAAGCTCGAGAAGCTTCTTTCTTTGAGGAGATCTTTTCCCGCAAGTCTTCCATAACTGTAGAGACTGAGGAGTCAAACAGTGAGGAAAATGTGGGGGCAAGTGAACCGTTGGAGGAAGAAGAAGAAGAGCCTCGACGTAGCAAACGGGCTAGAAAGGAAACGACTTTCGGTCCAGATTTTGTAACCTTCATGATAGAAGGCGAACCGGCGACATTCAAACAAGCAATGTCATCCCCGGAAACCCAATATTGGGAGGAGGCGATCAACAATGAGGTTGAATCAATATTACAAAATCACACTTGGGAACTAGTGGATTTACCACCCGGGTGTAAGCCACTAGGACACAAGTGGATCTTCAAAAGGAAGAGAAAGCTCGATGGAACGATTGAGAAATACAAGGCCAGGCTTGTAGTAAACGGTTTTAGACAAACCGAATGTGTCGACTATTTCGACACCTATGCTCCTGTCTCCAGGAAGACGTCAATCCGGATAGTCATTGCTCTCGCAACATTGTTCAATCTGGAAATACATCAAATGGATGTTAAAACGGCGTTCTTGAATGGTGAGCTGGAAGAAGAAATTTACATGGAACAACCGGAAGGGTTTGTGGTTCCAGGTAAAGCTCACAAGGTGTGTAAACTTGTGAAGTCCTTGTATGGACTTAAACAAGCACCTAAACAATGGCACGAAAAATTTGATAGAGTGATGCTATCAAACGGTTTTCGAATAAACGAATGTGACAAATGCGTCTACGTGAAAGGTAATGAAAAGGACTACGTGGTAGTCTGCCTCTACGTAGATGACATGATAATAATAGGGAGCATTGATAACATCAACTCCACTAAGAAAATGTTGTCACAAAAATTCGAGATGAAAGACTTGGGTGTCGCTGATGTTATACTTGGTATGAAAATTACCAAGACATCAGACGGATATGCGCTATCTCAAACTCACTATGTCAGGCAGATGCTTGACAAATTTGATAAAGATAGTAGAGCTACATCCAGAACTCCGATAGAGATCTCAACCACCCTGAAAAAGAATTTTGGGGAGAGTGTGAGACAATTGGAATATTCTAGAATAATAGGCAGTCTGATGTACGTCATGAACTGTACTAGACCAGACATAGCCAACTCAGTGAGTAGACTGAGTAGGTACACCAGTAATCTCAATGAGGAACACTGGAAGGCCATCATGAGACTTCTCAGATACATGAGATACACATCAGACCGAGGGTTGCATTATACCAGATATCCAGCTGTACTGGAAGGGTATTCTGATGCAAACTGGATCTCGGATTCCAACAGTACACGATCCACTAGCGGATATGTGTTCGTGATGGGAGGAGCAGCTGTCTCATGGAGATCATCCAAGCAGACGTGCATAGCTAGATCAACTATGGAATCCGAGTTCATAGCGTTGGATCTAGCAACAGAAGAGGCTGATTGGCTGAGAAGCTTTCTGGAAGGAATTCCAATGTGGCCGAAACCTGTCCCAGCAATAAGCATGCACTGCGATAGTCAGTCGGCTATTGGACGGGCGCAGGATCATATGTATAATGGAAAGTCCCGACATATTCGTCGGAGACATAAATCCGTAAGAGAATTGTTAGCTAACGGTGTGGTGTCATTAGATTTTGTGAGATCTAAAGACAATATAGCGGATCCATTTACAAAAGGCTTGACTCAGGTAGGAGTTGAAGTTTCATCGAGGGGAATGGGGTTGAAGCCCATCAAACTGGAAACCTCCTCAGAGGCAACCCAACCCGAACTAGATTCTCCAGCCTCGGGTTCAACGGGAAAACCGAACTGTGGGGGTGACCGAACAAAGCACTCGGGAACTTAAGTTCCCAGCCCATTTCTAGGATGAAAGAGTGATAGACCTAGACCATCTTAAGGGTGAGCATGAAGCTCTTAATGAAAACAAGTATCTCGAAGGTCGAGAGAGGTGAGTCAGGACACCCTTGACTTGAAATCACCTATGACGAGTGTGTATGGCCGATACTATATGATGAGCCATGGGCTAAATCGCTAGAGCACTCGGTTGAATTTTTCCAAGGCAGTCCACGGCCAAATATGGACAACAACCAAAGGGCTAAGTAAGTGGTGTAGAGAGGACACTGTGTGCGCATTACCCTGGTATGCACAAACGCTAAAGGGTTCAAGGCTTAAAGGCTACCCAATAGTAGCATATCAGATTTTACGTCACTACGGCAGGTTGAAGGCGCGCGCTACCTGTCCTTATGCAGTGAACTCTTGCGGTTCTCTCGTATGCATTTAGGAGCATTTTTATTTTCAGCCAATTGCATTCATGTGGGGGATTGTTGGAAAAACATGTGAAAACATGGGTGTTTCCGAATGGTCACTGGACCAACTTCGAGTCATTATTTCGTGTAACAGCGCTGAGTTGTTTATACCGTACTCAACATGGTTGAGTAGCCCGTGTGACGAGCTTCGTAACGGTATATCACATGACCTATTCGGAGAATGGGTGTGAATACAAAGTGGCTTCAAAGTTGGTGCCTCGAAAGCTCAAATCTGGAAAAACCGAAATGGTAAAGGAAAACCATTTAGTATAATCCCATATTGGAAGATTAAGAGCTAATTTTACAATATATATACCATACCAACACATGTAGTTATTAAACTAACATGTCCACATACACCTAACAGTATTAGTGTGTACCACACACGCCCGCTCGCTCGTGTCTCGTGTCTCGGGTCTCGGGTCACGGGCGCGGGCTTGGGATTGGGATTGGGATTGGGATTTGAGATTTGGGATTTGGGGAATGTCTCGGGTCTCGGGTCTTGGGTCTTGGGTCTTGGGTCCAAACCCGAATAGGGAGTTTTATATAAAATACAAAAGTAGTCCCTAGAGTTTCCATCAATAGAAATGCCAGCAATGAATGAGATTAAATGCTGTGGTTTCAGAATTGATTGAGCGGATTCTGGGGATGTAACTCCCAGAATTGATGACCAACATTTATGGCTGCGGTTTCATTAGAGCCTATAAAAGGCAGTCATCCCCCTCTCATTTCAACACACCAGAATACACACAACCTCACAGCATAAGCATCATATAGAGAGAGAGAACCGCACCACCAACAGCTCGACCTGTGGTTCGGTACCGGTTTCCATACGAGCCACTCTGAGATAGAAGGTTGTACCTTGGGAACAAAGTCCCGAAACCAGAAACTTTTAAAGGTGGTTCGGGAAATATTGTTTAAAGGAAACTGCTCAGCAGTTGCCTCTTCTTTTATATTTTCTGTTATTTATTTTTCAGTCATTTACATTCTGTCCATTTCATTTCAGTACCATTTCTTTTTTGTAATTTACTTTTCTGTACTGTTTCTTTTCTGTATTTACATTTCAGTACTGTTTACTTTCAGTCTTTCGATTCTGTAATTTACTTTTCAGTTCTGTAATTTCCAGTTTTTACAAAAAACCAGTCCGGCAGTTTTTTATTTGTTAAAAACCAGTCCGGCAGTTTGTTAAAAACCAGTCCGGCAGTTTCTTATATTACAAACCAGTCCGGCAGTTTCTTTTATTCAAAACCAGTCCGACAGTTTTATTGAAAACCAGTCCGGCAGTTTTGTTAAAACCAGTCCGGCAGTTTATGTAAAACCAGTCCGGCAGTTTATGGGTTAAACCAGTCCGGCAGTTTCTTTATTACAGTCCAGCAGTTTTATTTATTTGTTGAGTCAGGAATTGTATTTTATATTCCAATTGTGAGAAATAAAATTGTTATTTCCATTGCGTTCCTGTCTTCTTTATTTTTATTGTCCTTTCATTTATTGTATTCGAAATAATACCAAAACCAACAGCTACTCCCACATTGATAAAAGAAAGTCCCTTTCATTAAAATTTGATTTTTACTTTTTTACATTATTGAATGATTTAGTTACTAATGGAATGAGAGTTTTATACGTTTGATACACCAAATTATTTGATTTTAATGATTTAGGTATATAGCTTTCAATTTTCTTAATTTGGATACCACACTATAATAATTTTTCAATTTATTTAATACCGTCTAAATTAATCACGGAATCATGTCACGTGACAGCATGTGTTTGACAAACGTTAACGTGAGAGGCTAATTTTGTTATTTTACACAAAAATATATCATCATAGAAAAATGTTTCCCCCCAATTTTACACATAACAAAAATAAGCACATAGTCCAGATTTGGGGGAAAACGTTGTTCTAAAATGATATATTTTGGTGCAGAATGACGAAATTACCCTCTCACGTTTAAGTTTATCAAGTATGTGTTATCATCTGACATGATTTCGTGATAAATTTAGATAGTGTTTATTTTTGTTATAGTGTGGTAACCAAATTGACCAAGTTGAAAGGTGTGTAACCAAATCATTAACAGAAACATAGTTTGATGTACTAAATGTCTTTTTTTCCTAATGGAATGTAACAACTTATAGAAGCACAATTTTTGAAATAAAATCAAAGTGTGTGACATTTACATGAAAATCAAGCTTGGTTCTAAATTATTTAGAGGTACGATGTAATGGAGCATCAAAATAGGTAAATGTAGTGTGAAATAAATGTATTCTTGGACCAGAAATAAAACCAAGTAATCAAAGGTAAGCCTATAAGAAGATGTACAATTGATAAAATAGAAATTTCGCTTGCATTTTCCTTCAAGTGATAAGGAAGACTTCACAAATAACAAATTGTTAAATCGAAAGGAAAGATAGGCATATCAGTCAGACCAACGGTAAGTAATTTGATTGCTCTTGGTCATCAGCACAAGTAAAATATAGTGAAGTTGCATTTATAGACTCGTGACAAGACGTAATGACTGAAAAATATAATACAATATTGGAAAAGTCGTGTGACCTAAACTGTAGTACCACGCTTCTACTTGGTATCCAACATCTACCAGTACATGAAAAATTAGTTTGATACTCAAAAGATATTTATAATACCTTTGATCAACAATGATTAATCATTTCTCTGCATAAACTTTTTAATACAACAAGACCTTGGCTAATTTTGAGTACTTTGGAATATTAATCACTGTGAGATACATGAGAGAGAATAAATATACCTATCAATAATGAATAAACAAAGAATCAAACAGCAAACACAAACCAATAACAACAAGCAATAACGCAATCTTATATATATATATATATATATATATATATATATCAGACATTTAAATATACAAAGATAAAACAAAAATAAAAATGCAGAAATGAAATGGAAATTAAGGACAAAAGTAAAGCTAAATTAAAGATTCTATCTTCTTTTTTATATGCTTAAGCCTACTTTTGAGAACTATTATGTAATTACGCAATGATCCACAACATTGTCTTACTGAGTAATAAACACCACTGATTTTCAAAAAATTGCATTCAAGCCCATGAGTTCACGATCAATCATTTGAAACCAGCTCTTCCTTCCTGTTAACTTCCTTCGTCACTTATCTTTTCTCTATTTTGCGTTCATGGGAGGTTCATTACACCATCGTATAACTGGTGAATCTCGTATTCGTTTTATATTATCAGTAATGATAGGCACAAATTAAACGGCTTCGAGGAGCCTTTAATACCACCTCCTTATCTGCTTTATTAAATTTACCCGTCTTCTGGCTTTATACTAGCCAGTAAATTGCTACTGTTCTCATTCTCTCTTTCAGAATTATAACCCATACGGCATGTTTCATGGTTGTAAAATTGACTAGATATTATACAGTCTAACTCAATGACTGCATAAAATGGAGACCACTTTTGGTATGAGATATGTATGATAAATTGATAATAGGTATGTTCTAGGGAAAAGGGAAAAAGAGAAGCAAACTCAATGTGTCTTTCTAATGATAATTTATAGAGTTATGTTTATGTACAACTTATAATGTGTACTGCTAAAGATGCTCATTTGTCTAATTATACACTCCAAAATACATTTACAATTGAGGTATCAGACTACTATTTTTTAACGATTTAGTTACCAAATTACGAGAATTAACAATTGAGCTACTCATCTATCAAAACATTCACAATTTAGGTACTACCGTTAATTGAAATGGATGGAAGTTAGTTTGAAATTTTATTTTAGTCATATTGTTTATAATATGTCTAAATTTAACCCCTTATTTTTTGAAATGTCTCATTTTATTATAAATTCATAAATATATATTCATTATATATATATATATATATATATATATATATATATATATATATTAATAGTACACAGACATACACATGTGTATGTATGTATATATGTGTATACATGTACAAGTAAGATCCATGCAAAAAAGTAAGATCCAAAATGAATGAACTCGCACAAAAAAATCCATCCAAAGGAGTAACGTGGTTAAATTTCTTGAATAACAATTTCTTACCAAAAATAAGCTTTTCTTAAATAATACTTTAAACAAAATGTGAATGAACAAAATTCCATTATATTTGAAAATCTAGATATATTGCCATTTGACAAATTAGATAGGGAATCTTGGGAATATGGAGAAAACAAACTGGTGCGGCGGCAAACGTATATTATGTGCAATAATAAAAAATGGTCCACGAGTTTATTTCATATATAGGAACTGTGCCATGACACATGTTTGTTTTTTTATCTTTAGGTTTGCTTTAATCTAATCTAGGTTTTCCCATCATTGTGAAGGGTTGAGAAGTTCAACACTTAACACAACATCCAATACTTGATGTTGATAATGAAAAATTTCATTTATCATACGTGTTTATATAATAAAGGTAATTAACTACAATTCTCAATTCCTTTCCTTCGCATGACAGAAATAATTACATAAACGGTTATGTTAACCAATGCCCCCGGGCACTCTTTAAGCCTTAAATATACCATTGACTTTGTATAAAGTTATTAAATGGATAGTTATTATGTCATATGCTAGATATCAATGGTTAAATTTATAATTAATATCATGTAAAAATTAGCTTTATAACACAATAAAAACTCTATAAAAATTATAGAACCCAATATATATTTTATTAGCCTAAAATTAAATATTAATAAAAATAAAAATGTAAATTCATAATAAAAATTCAAATAACAATATAGAACACTAGTTGGGATTATCCTAAACTTAAATATTAATTATAATAAAATAAAAACCCAAATAAAAAATATAAAACCTTAATTTATATTACCCTAAAATTAGATATTAATTAAATTTAGAATATATATATATTTTTAATTTTTCTACTACAAAATTCATGCATTAATGATATTTGTATTCCCCATAAACAATAATAATAGTTTTGATGAGTAGTGGGTAAAGATATGATAAATTAATAGTTATAAACATTAAATAATGGATCATAGTAAATGCTTAACTAGTGCCCCGTGCACAAGTTATCAATATCCTTACCTAAAACAATAACAATGTGATCCGCTGTTATGATAAAATCTTTCTGAGACGCAAATTTAGCATAAGAAGCCTCATATGTACATGATGTCCAATTATAAATGTTAAAAAAACTAAGTTTGAATATTTTTCGGTTGACATTTTTAATACCGAGTATTATAAGTAATCTACAAAGTCATTAAAAATGCATTCATATTTTATGTATTCACCCTAGACATTGATTACAAATCTAGCCAAGATATAGAAAGTTTTCAACACTTGTTGAAAGAAAACAACACCTAATACTATAAACGGAAAGCAGCAAATTTTGACAATACTATCATGTCCACATACCCATGAGTGTGTTAGTGTGTACCACACACGCACGCTCTCGCTTGGGTCTCGGGACTCGAGACTCGGGCCTCGGGCCTTGGGTCACTGGCCTTGGGCCTTGGGATTTGGGATTTGGGATTTAGGGAATGTCTCGGGTCTTGGGTATTGGGTCTTGTACTAAACTGAAATAGGGACTTTTGTATATTTACAAGAGCAGTACCTAAAGTTTCAGTAAGGTTGTAACTCCTGTAATAATGGAGGCGGATTCTGGGGATATAACTCCCATAATTGAATGACCATATTAAAGGCTGCGGTTTCAGAATCCTCTATAAGCAGCAGCCTCCCCCTCTCATTCAAAAAAGACAATTTCAATCTCTCTAAAACCAGCATATATTTTTTATTCATAGCATATTAGAAACAGAGAGAACCACCCACAAACAGCTCGACCTTGACTCGTCGCCAGTTTCCGGCGAGTCATCCGAGACGTTGTACCTTGGGATCGAAGCGCCAACGTAACCAGAAACATCAAAGTGGTTAGGCGAATATCGGTTAAGGGCAGACTGTTTACATTCGCCTCGTCTTTTTCAATTCTGTCTTTTAATTAACATTTTTCAATTCTGTAATTTATATTTTTGTCTTTTCAATTCTGTCATTTTATTTCAGTATTTTAATTAGTTGTACTTAGCTATAGCTTTTCAATTCTGTATTTACCTTTCTGTAATTTCCTTAAAGTTCTATTTTATTCTGTAATTTAAGTTCTGTAGTTTAATTATGTAATTAGAATAGTTTCAATTCAGTCATGTTATTTCAATTTCAATCAGAACAGTCCAGCTGTTAAATTTATATTTTTCAGTCCGGCAGTGTCTATTTATTGCAATTCAGTATATCAGATTATTAATTAATAATAATCTAAATAACGTTTGCTTTAATTACTATTCAGTACCTACATGTTGTAATCGTTAATATCCTTTCCAATTCGAAATTAATAAAGATACACTGGTTTTGTTTATTTTCTTTAGTCATTTATTATTGTTTAATTGTTATTTCGTACACGGAAACCAACAGTTATTGAGTGCCCAACATATCATCCTTGCGCTATGCAATGCTATGTTTGGGGGGAAGCAGTGTCTACCCTTCGGTATATGGATTAGTAAGGCCAACGTTCCCGCTATGAGGGACTGGGACACCCTATGCCTCATGAGTACACGAAAGGAGATATTTTGGAGAAGGAGTAATGGTTTTTTTGTCGGGATAAGCCGAGTTTTAGCTCACTATTACAAAAAAAGGAAAAAAAAGAAGATGATATGAAAAAAGTGAGTTGTAAAAAAATGAGCGCTGAGAGTGTAGCATGGTGAGATGCAATATAAACATTTACTTTCTATGTTTTAAACTTGGTGCTAATAGTTAAGTTTAATAAAAGTGATGTATTGCAATATGTTTTTCTCTTTAAACTGTCGAACTTCGGTATAACGAGTATACACTTGAATTGAACTTAGTAATAATGGTTGTGTAGATTGTAAGCGGACGGAGTGGGGAGAGTAGCAAGATATAGTTACAAATTTTGCTTATCGCTGTAGGTCTTATCTTGTCTTTACTTAGTTAGAAGTATTTTTCGTAAACTCTTAATTACATGTGTGCTCGTAAGAGATGGGGGAAATAACTAATATAATGAGAACATTAGAATTTGTGGGCAGATTTTAGTAAACCCTCACTCGACTATAACTAATAACTTAACGTTTGTTCGAATTTTATTTTAGTATTAAAAATTTATTAAAGACCAATAATTTAGTTTGCCCGAGGACGTGCAAGAGCTAAGTGTAGGGGAATTTGATAAGACTATGAATATCGTAATTAACTCCGTTTATATTCAATGTATTACACTTATTTTTCATCCTAAATGTACTCATTAGTTTTAGATTTTGATTTAGGAGACAAACGGAGGAGTTACAATAAAACAATGCTAATTCGACAATTATAAGTAATTACGACGCTGTCCGGTAAAATGATCATAATTAATTCATCCGAGCTTCGGAACACTACAGGCGAAGATCTACAAGTTTTGTGTTTTGAGTTTCAAGAGAAAACGAAAATATATATGAAGGCCAAAATCAAGATTTAAGTTGCTGCAGTTACTTATTTTCGAATGGAAAGTGACAAATTAATGAATTAAAGGGGCTATAAATTCTTGAAGAATAAATGGATATTCGGCATCAATCTCCTAGAGGGAATTGTGGCAATAGTATATTGGTCAACTCACAAAATATTATGTAAAAGGATACATATACTACTGTTCGGCAATCAAGGAAGTAAGGGAATAGGAGATTTGGTCAACATATTGGAAAATATTTCACCAATAGGAAATCAAGCAAGAATTTGGGGAAAATTTGTATGGAAAATACCTATGACATGTAATGTCCAAAAATAGATGAAGTGTCGGCCAAGAATACCTTTGTGGTATAAATACTAGAGACATACTCCCACATATTACAGTAGAAACTCTATAAAATAATACACTTGTGACCACCAAAATTTATTAATTAAAAGAGTTATTAATTAATCGATAAATTAATAATTATTAATTTATTTATTAATTAATATTTTATTAATTTATAGTAAAATACTTAGTTTACAAACACCTTTCAAGCTTCCACTTAATTATTGAAAGCGTTATTGGAATTAATAAAGATGATATCGATGAACAAGATGATGAAAGTTCTACAATGGAGCCCCCTTCGCGAAACGAAGCTATTAAAGCGGCAATCACATTGAACAATTTCTTGTTGAGCTAGAAAACAACACCAGAAGTTCTTACCATGCTAAGGAAAATTAGAGACGAGATTCAAGGAGAAATTGATTTCAACAAAAAACAAAAGACAATTGAGTCATTTTTCAAGAAATCTTCGTAAATCATTCATGTAATATGCTATATATAAGGAATTATTAATTTATATTTTATATGGGGTCTAAAGAAATTATCAAAAATGTATTATCTTATAATTTTAGTGAATTATTAATTTAGCACCCTATCCCCGAGTCGGGACCGGCCAAAAATATTATCTTAGAGAGTTTATTAAATAATCGAGTATTAATTTATCGAGTTTCTACTGTACCTCTGAACCAAAACCACAGCAGAGTCTCCCTCTCTATATTTTATATTTTATTTTATTATTGCCCTGCGTGGCTAAAATTTCATTATTGATCTGGGCAAACTGAAGCCTCAGAATATTTATAACTGTGAGATCTAACTTATTTTAATAGTTCAATTATTATTTTTGAGTATTGATTATTCTTTCGTGCTTATTTTAATTATCAATTCGTTTGGTTAATAGGATGCATACTAGTTTATTATTCGTTGCGATATACTCTTAAGTTAGATATCAAATCCGGAATTGTTTGATCACTCTAGTTTGCGAAACAAATAAAGTTTAATAATTTTCTGCTTTGAGGTTATTAGATATTAGGAAGAACAATCAACTAAATTAAATCAACAAATACTTTTTTATTGGCCAACTAAATCAACTAAATGAGTCTATCCAATTTAGATTTTTTTTTTTAAAAAGATCTCTACACTTTTATATTAATTACAATAATACCATACTCTAATTAGAGCAACTACAACAGTGTTGTTATCTCTATTGTTAACTAAAATAGTTAGCTAACAGTGCATTTTTTTGTCTCAATTAATTATGTTAAATCATGTGTTATTAAAAAAGTTGTTAAATATAACAATGTTTTTAATATTGTTAATTGATGATGTGGCAAAATACAATTAATTAAAATGTGAACTATATTTCAACTAGTGCTATTTTAGTTTCAATGTTAGTGGAGTTTACAAAATCACTAATTAATGAGATTTAAATTAATAATTAATCTTAATTAAAATTAGATAAGTTTGTTAAGTTAATACACTAATGTGAAGATTAAATTTAAGTTACATATGTGTCATTTAACATGCAATTAAATGATGATGTGTCAAAATTAATATTGTTAAAATAAACACAATTATTGTGGATGCTCTAAAAATATAAAAAGTAAAAAGTAATAAAACTATTTATCACTCTTTAATAACCAAATATTATTTTAAATCTTAACTCATTTTTTTTTATTATCTACATATTTGTATCATAATTATACATATTTTCTATATTTTTATTGTATTACGTATTGCACATGCAACAGGTGGGTAACTATTACTAGTATATATATATATATCAGGTATTTTAGGTAGGTTATTGGAGACTAGAGAGTGTATTAATTATAGCATTGATAATAAGTACTCCATATCAAGGCATGATTTTTAAAGAAATCAAAGTCATCCATTTAGATGAATCTAAATTTATTATTATTCTCTTTCGGTCCCAAATTATAAGTTTATGTTTCCATTTTGAATTGTTGTATCCTATAAGTCCATTTTCGATAAATTGAAACAATTTGTTATGTAAAATTACATGTGTCAATGCCCACTAATATTTATGAAAACGTAAAGGTCAAATTGGGAAAGTATGCGGAAAAATAGGGTAATCACGATGTCCTCTTAAATTGGATGGACTCCCGTAGTGAACATATAATTTGAATCGGATGGAATTCTTATTTAATATTTATGATTACTTATTTGGGGGATATTGTTCATTTTATAAGAGAATTATAAAATTTAGGACACAACACAAATATGATGCGAAAGTTAAATAATAATTAATTTCTTATTTATATGGGTTATAAAATAACTGGTTTAAAAATTGTAAATATTAATTGTAATGAACTTATCTTAGTAATCCTAATATCGTTATCTGCATATTAGTTCATTTTAAGATAAAATTGTAAATTTTGAATGTTTAAATAACTTTTAAACTAATATGGTTTGTGTTTCTCGTTTCCTTAAAGTGTCCAAAACGTGTCCGCAGAAGTGTCTGCATGGTCAACATGTCAATAGGTCAAGGACATGGGAGTTGAAACGTCCGACACGCGAAATTGAGCGTCGGACTGGTGTCCGTGTGTCCGACACGACACTTTTGTCTTCTTTTGGAGGAATATCTGTGCATCAAAGGTTGTGGGCGGTTGTTTGATGTGTTTCATGGGTCAAGTTTTATAGTTTGGAATACAAATTGGGAATGGTACTGTTTAATTTTTTTTTTATAAATGAAATGAGTATTTTAATAAATAAATATTGGAATGAAAATATAAATTTTTTTAAAAACATATAAAAATATATTAAGAAATATAACATTTAGAATTTAAACTATATTCAACATATACACATCTATACAACATCCACACTAATATACAACTTTATCTCGTCACCATCCTTTAATCCGCTTTACCCATTACACCACCACATATACCCAATTCAGCCGACTCCTGATTCTCGTTACTCCCTCAATCAAAAGTCAAAATACTAGTTTAATATTGTATAATTTATTATTATAAGGAAAAAATAGAGGCCTCGCTCATCCGGGGTGGAGGTTAAAACAAATGTACGCCCGCAAGGCCCTTTCATCGTTAAAGGTACAAAACCTCCAACACCCTCTAATATGCACCTTCCCTCCATCTGTAAAGATGTGTTTACCAATTATAATATAGTATAACCTCTCTACATGAATAAACTCGGGACCGAAAGAAAATATTGTTATAAGGAGGTTATTTCTAAGTATATGTTGATATATAAAAAAATATAAAAAATACTTAAATAAATGTTTCGCATAATAAAAGCTATATGGTTACCTAATTTAACTAATTAGCACAATATTCAAGAGACAAATACATGTATATATGTAATAAGTCAAACACTTAAATCCAAAAGAGTTGAAAAGTCACGAAACTAGCATATTCATTAATTTAAGAAAATTTAAGTAAGTACATATGTATTTGAAAAATTAAATACATATATTTAGAAAAGTAGAAAGTCATCTAAAAGTTTATCTAAAACTTTTTTTACATGTATAAATAGTAGGTATAATATAACATAGATTTTCATTCACTTTTTCTATCTAAAATAAGTTTATACAATGACACCCAAAATAAATATTTTAAATCGTCTTAAGTTTAATGTAAAGACATATATATAATTTTACGCATTTATGTAATTTATTCCTATATAGAGGCAACTTTATTAAGGCAAAACCATAAAAAATCATGAAATATTACAATATGGAGGTTATCCTTATTTTGAACTGAGTGGAGTTGGGATCGATTATTTTTATTTCTATAATGAATTTATTTTTATATAGAGTATTACTATACAAAGGTAGATATTAGATAAACTAAAAGTTATACTTGGTTACTCACATGTTGATAAACAAAATCCCTTTCTTTATAATTTGGTTTTCACTTTATAGAACGAGTGAGTTAGTGGAATGTAACAATAAACTATAGAAACATACTAAAATCAATGTCTGTTTCATTTACACGAAAATCAAGCTCGGTTATAATTTGTTGAGAAGCACGATGTCATGGAGCACCAAAGTAGGTAAGGCATGTGGTGTGAAACAAGGGTAATTTTGTACCAAAAATAAAACAATATACCCGATGCTTCTTAGTTTTTCCAAATATGAGAGAGGGAAGTGACATAACTAAAATTGTAAAATTGGGGTCTGATTTTTTATAATAAAAAAACTATACCTTGAGGTTATTTTACAGAACTAGGGGTTGAAACACTAAAATTTAAAGGTTTTGATCAAATACATCGAAAAAATCTATTTTTTCAAAAATAGGGGGCTGCAGCCCCCGACTGTCCCTAACTAGTTCATTTGCTAGAGAGAGGTGGACAAATCAGGTAAGGAATAAAGTGAGTCCGATTTCAATGAATGACGGAGAAACATAATAGAACATTGGAAAACCCGAGTGATCTAAGTCGCAATAATACTACACTTTTATTGGGGATCAATATCGTAGAATGCATCTAATTAAAAATCTTGGGTCAAGAATGCATCTAGCCATCATTCCATTCTCTCAAAAACACTTGTAAAAAAAGTACTGGGGGTAAATTTTAGATTGATACCTTATCTATAACTTAATTAAGTATTAATCAATTTCTCTTAACTAACCAATAAAAATAGAAAAAAAAATCAAAAAAAAAAAGGAAAAATCCAAAAATCAAAGAAATAAAATAAAATTCCAAAAAAGATTAAAATAGGTAAAACCCCGAAAAAATACGAATAAAATTTTAAAAATCCCAAAAAGTCTAAATTAAACAAAAATAGTCTGAGTCATTTTAAGTCATTTTAAAAATAGTCTGAGTAATTTTAAAAATAGTCTGAGTCGTTTTAAGTCATTTTAAAAATAGTCTGAGTAATTTTAAAAATAGTCTGAATTGTTTTAAGTCATTTTAAAAACAGTGTGAGTCGTTATAAGTCATTTTAAAAACACTCTGAGTCGTTTTAAGTTATTTTAAAAACAGTCTGATTCGTTTTAATTTATTTTAAAAACAGCTTGATTCATTTTTCGACATTTTAAAAATAGTCTGAGTCATTTCAATCATTTTAAAAAATAGGGTGAGTAATCTAGAAACAATGTGAGTAATTATAAAAATAGTTTGAGTTATTTTGAGTCATTTTAAAAATACTAAGTCATTTTAAAAATAGTATGAGTCATTTTATAAACAGTCTGAGCTATTTTAAGTCATTTTAAAAACAATATGAGTCATTTTAAGTAATTTTAAAAATAGTCGGAGTCACTTCAAAAACAATCAGAGTCATATTTAAGTCATTTGAAAAACAGTTCAAGTCATTTTTATTAAGTTTAAAAACAGTCTAAGTCATTTTAGAAAACAACTTGAATAATTTTAAAAACAGTCTGAGTCATTTTTAAGTCATTTGAAGTCATTTGAAAACAATATAAGTTATTTTAAAGTTTTTAACATTTTTTGGACTTTCCGGTTTTTCTTACTTTTTTTTAATTTTTTTTAGGATTTAGGATTTTTCTTTAATTTTTTACCATTTTTCGGGTGTTTTTCGGGTTCCTGACTTTTTTGAACATTTTTTCATTGTTTTGTGATTTTAAAAACATTTTTTGGTTTTTTCGGTTCCCGATTTTTTTGAACTTTTTTTCATATTTTTTGTGATTTTGGGTTTTTTTACCATTTTTTCGGGTTTTTATAATGGTTTTTTCAGCTATTTTTTTTTGGTATTTTTTTTTGGTATTTTTTTTTTTTTTCTGAATTTTCTGATTTTCTGATTTTTTCCCTTTTTATTTTTTATTTTTTTGAGTTTTCCTTATTTTTTTTTTCATTTTTTTTTTATTTTTATTAGGTAAGTAGGTGAGTGACCAATGTTTAATTAATTTTAATAATAATTGACCAATCATTAAATGAACTTTATAGGATAACAAATTATTAATTAGTTTTGTTTTTATGCATCAATACTTAAATAATCCTTTTCGGTACCGAGTCCAATACAACTATCAAAAAGATTCGGGCCCGCGTCTTGAGTGCACAAGTGTTTGTGTGCATCTTGTCCCATTACTAGATATGCAACTGCCAATCAAACGGTATCCTTATACGAAATTTGGGAAAAACTAAATATTGAATAACATAGCTATTATTAATTTACTAATAGTCATTGACAATAAATACATGAATATAGAAATTATCAATTAATAGCATTGAAAAAAAGCGCTTAGATTGGATTTCTTTGTAAAATGAACCATGTACACACACATACAATGATCAGAAATGACTCCACGTCATTCTTAACCCAATATTTTTTTTCTTTACCAACAGTCTATCTTGAATTTCGAAAAAAGAAATAAATGTTGGAAAAATTGTAGGAAAACATGTTTTTAAACATGGTTGTTCCAAGTGGTCAGGGACCATCTTTGAGTCAATTTTCGATGCGATTACTCAGTTTTCTGAGGCCATACTCAAAGCGTTTGAGTAGCTCGTACGACGAGTTTCGCAACGGTATATCGCATGACCTATTCGGAGGAAGCGTGTGAATGATAATTGGACTCGAAGGTTGGTACTCGAAATAGGAAATAAAGTTAATGCTGGAAAATGAGAAAAAGAAATGGGATTTAACCCATGAGGGTTATCCCACATTGGAAAATCATGAGTGATTTTTACAATATATATACTAAGGTATCCCATGTGGATATTAAGTAGTGTGTCCACATACACATGTGTGTATTGTGTACCACACGCGGGCTTGCTCGTCGGGCGGACTTGCTCGTCGGGCGGGATTTCAGCTCGACAGGAAAAAGCGCGCCTATTCCTGTTCGGGAAAAACGTGCCTGTTCGGAAAACGCATGCCTGTTCGGGAAAAGCGTGCCTGTTCGGGAAAAGCTTCCAGCAAAGCTGTAACTGTTGCAATAAATATGAATTCATTGCAAAGTTAATACTGCATTTTCGAATTTTGAAAACTGACAGTAGTAAAGTGACTTTAATGGCTGAGATACTCAGCAAGCCTATAAATAGGCAGACCCCCACATGTCAAATATATAACATTCTGAAATAAAACACAGCAGCATATATCATCTCTAAAAAATCAGCATTACATTTTAGAACCAGAGAGAACCACCTACCAACAGCTCGACCTTGACTCGTCGCCAGTTTCCGGCGAGTCATCCGAGACGTCGTACCTTGGGATCGAAGCGCCAACGCAACCAGAAACATCAAGGTGGTTGGGCGAATATCGGTTAAGGACATACTGTTAACAGTAGCCTCGTTTAATTTTATTTACATTCTGTCTATTTATTTTCCGCACTTAAATTCAGTTTTTTTTTTTTTCCTTCTGTTTTTTTTTTCCAATTCAGTATTTTAATTTGCTGTACTTAGCTGTAGCTTTTATATTCTGTTTGTACCTTTCTGTAATTAGTTTAAATTTCTGTTTTGCTGTAATTACTATTCTGTAATTAGAATAGTTTCAATTCAGTCATGTACTTTCATTTTAAAACAGAATAGTCCGGCTGTTAAGTTTATACTTTCCAGTCCGGCAGTTTCTTTTAATTGCAAATCAGTACATCAGATTATTAATTAATAATAATCTGAATAACGTTTGTTTTTTATTTATATTCAGTACCTACATGTTGTAATCAGTTTATTCTATTCCAATTGGAAATTAATAAAGATTACACTGGTTTTTGTTTATTCTTGTTTAGTCCTTTAATTATTGTCAATTGTTATTTCGTACACGGAAACCAACAATAAAATCATCGGGGACACATATTATTTTGACAAAAACTGACACAACAACACAACCCTTTGCCAGCGTCTAATGTCATGATGCCTTTAATAGTAACATGTATCATGTCTTAATTATTAGCAGTATCGAAGCGTCCCGTATTCGGTTTGTTTCCTCTCCAGTTGTATGTGCAGTCAATGCTATGATAGGAATGTGAACACCCTTGTAATGCCCTTTCTTCTGCTCTTATCATTCACGTTGCTTCAAATCCATCCATCACTGGTATCTGACAGCCCATGAAGATATATTCATAAGGGAACAATGTGGTAGAAGCCCTATGTTGTCTTCTATTACTTAAACATCTGTTCACTAGTTGTACATCTTCTTCACCATTTCCACGTAGTTCTATAGTTGCATCGAGCATAAAACTAGCCGTACTAGCAATTTTTCTCTACCATGCATTATCATCGACTAATATAATCTTTTAACAAGTCAAAACTTCATAATTAATCGGCATTTTGGGACTCAAAATTTATTTCCCCTTGGACTTGGAAACAAGAAGATCCTCATCATTTCTTTCAAATCTTGACTCAAAACGTAATTCTGACACATCTTGTGTTTTGATTTTACTTCTTTTGGTTCCCCCAAGCTATGGATAGCCCAATCACACCAAATATTCAAGAATTATGAAAAGGCTTGGATATTATCGAGTCACTTAAAGGTAGATTATCTTCATCAAGCCCTTTTCAGTTCATCACATTTTGAGCTCCCACTTTATCTACCCAAACAATTCGACAACAAGTGTTCCGAAAACCTTTTCTAAACTCAGCCACTGCCTTGCTAAATTCCATAAACGGACCATCGTTTGTTTCAATAATAATTAATACAAAATTTGAAACATTTTTCATGTTGTCCCTTCGATACAAATAATGTGACATCTCATCGGCGCCATCCATGCTACTCAGAAGAATGCTTTTGTCACTGTTTGGTAGCATTTGGTAAGACCGTTTTTGGTAAGATTGTTTAGGAAAGATTGTTGTTGGTAATACCGTGCTATCAACCTGATCTAATGAGGTTATTGCTTATTGTTTCTGACCATTTGGTAACATAGACGACACTGATAAGATGTCACATTATTTGTATCGAAGGGATAAAGTGAAAAATGTTTCAAATTTTGTATTAATTATAATTGACACAGGCAGTGGTCCATTTATGGAATTTAGCAAGGCAGTGGTTGAGTTTAGAAAAGGTCTTCGGAACACTTGTTGTCGAATTGTTTGGGTAGATAAACTGGGAGATCAAAATGTGATGAACTGAAAAGGACTTGATGAAGATAAACTACCTTTTAGTGACTCGATAATATTTAAGACTTTTCACGGTTCTTGATTATTTGGTGTGATTGGATTTTTTACCAGAGTTTGGGGGCTCCAAAAGAAAAAAAATCAAAACACAAGACGTGCCAGAATTATCGAGTCAAGAATTGCAAAAAATGATAGAGGATCTTCTTGTGTCGAAGTCCAGAAAGAAATTTGAGTCCCAAAATCTCGATCAATGATGAAATTTTGAGTGGTAAGAAGACTATGTCAGTCGATGATAATGCATTGCAGAGCGTTGCTAGTACGGATACTTTGAAGCTCGGTGCGACTATAGAACTATGTGAAGAAGTTGTACAACTAGTGAGCAGATGTTTAAGTGATAGAAGACAACATAGGGCTTCTACCACCTCGATCACTTATGACTATATCTTCATGGACTGGGAGATGCCGGTGATGGATGGATTTGAAGCGAAGAGAATAATAAGGGCAGAAGAAGGGTATTACGAGGGTGCTCACATACCTATCATAGCATTAATGGAAGGACATCATTGCTAACTATATTAGTTAGGATGTATCTGTCTTTAGTTTGATCTCATTACCATCAAAGATTTCTTGAAAACTGAGCCCACAAGGATCCAATATAAGGTCTACTTTTTTCGACCATATAGGTGATACAAATCAACCACATCTTCTACTGGTTGAGCCACATCAAATTCGACTTCTTATAGTGGCATTTTCTCAGCTTTTATCTTGGTATTGTCAAGAATTGTATTCAGAATACCCAATAGATAATTTGTGCAATCTTATCTTATCAATGGAACTTTGAAGCAGATCTTTTGGATTCTTTTAAGCCCTCTCTCATTCGGATCCGACTTATTTTTTGGATTCTTCTAACCCCTTTCTCATGTTTCTCCACCATTCACATATGAACTACTGTTGTTTAGAAAGTAGTAGATCTAATCCTATTGAATTCCCAAGTTAGATCGTATAGATCGGATTTTTATGCGTTGTTCCTCTCTACAGAGCCCTGTGGGTTTTTCAAACCAAATATACTGATTCGGTGCATATCCGGTGGAGAAGCAAAGCTTCCATTCAGACTAAAAGCAAAATGAGACCAAAGTTTTGCTTCCAAACAAAGAGCCGTTGATGTGATTAACGGTCAGAAAATTATCAAAAACAACCCTCTCACCTAACTAAGGAGAAGACAAAAGATTCAACTATAGAACATACTTTTTTGAAATAAAATGAAAGTAGGTTACGTTTACACGAAAAACAAGATCGATTATGATTATAATTTTTTGAGAGGCACGATGTCATGGAGCACCAAAGTAGGTTAGGCATGTGGTGTGAAACCAGGGTATTCTTGCACAAAAAATAAAACAATGTACATGATGCTTCTTAGTTTTTCCAAATATGAGAGAGGTGAATAATTCATATAAGGAATAATGAGAGTCTGACTTTGATGATTGAAGATATTTTTGTTTAAGAATACATTCCGTAGTTGGTGGATAAGTGAAAGTGTCCTAAACTAGGGAATCTTGGGATTATGAAGAAACCAAACGGATGTGAATGTTATGTTTAATGAAAAATGTTGTCCACGGGTTTATGTCATATATATGATATGTGCCACGAAACATTTGTTTTGTTATCTTTGGGTTTGCTTTAATCTAGGTTGTTAGTTCTGATGTACAAAGTTATTATAACCTATTTGTTTGTCACCATTATGTCAAAAATAGATTGATTAAAGTTATATTGAACTCTAGTTATGTAAACAGTTAATGCGTAAAGATTTTGTCAAGATTTGATTAAGTGCAGGTGTGAGTTGCAAGCTCAACTGCAACTACAGGCAACAACTGATGCTGGCTGAAAGATTCTGTCAAGATTCGATCAAAGATATTTGATGATGCAAAAATATGGAGACCAAGTAAAAAGTGACTTGAAGCAATCTCTGCAAAATAGGAAGAATGAGAAAGGAGATCTTTTACTAATTGGATTGAAGGCTAGAATATATTAAAAAAGAATACTTGTAAATTACGGAAATATCAAGAAAGAAAGGAAACATTTCCTATTTAGTCATTAATTCGGGTTTCTTTGCAAAATTATAAATAATGCCAATTAAACTCATTATTTCGTGCTTCTCATACCATAATATACACAGCGAAGAGAGAAAAAGAGCCACAAAATATTTAAAAGAACAAATTATTTTTGAGAGAAATCATGACGGGATGTCATTGATAGTTGATGAGTAGCAGCGATACTTTGATACACATATAGTGAGAGAGTCGTTAGATATTGTAATACTCTAGTCGACCATCGAAGGATTTTTCAATATCAATATATATTAGGTGAGTGACTCGGAGACATAGACGTGATTAGCACGTCGAACTTTGTAACAAACATACTGTGGAATTTACTTTTCTCTCAGTTCTTACTCATCAGTTGCAACCGACCCAACAATTGGTTACAGCTGAAACATCTAATTGCATTCGGAACTTAGAAAAATGAAATTTCATAGGTTTCCCATCATTATGAAGGGTTCAGAAGTTTAATACATTACCCAACTGGTCATTGAAAAAGTTCTAATTAAAGTCATCCTAAGTATAAATAGCTATCGCAAAACTTACCAAATGGGTACTTTTTATATATTGAATATCCACATATTGGGATTATCTTATGACCTAGTCGGAAACATCGAGTTCGTTTTTTCTTTTTTATATCGTTATAAATCAAAACAAAAGCTACAAAAGGAAAGTATTTTTGATCATGAGAAATGCGCACAATACTGCCTCTTAACTTAAACACCAAGAAGTAAGCCATTTTCTAACAATAGGTAACACTAAAGAGTGTATTTGAAACAATATTAAGGACAATGAAATATGTCAAAGTGATATTTTTATCAAGACTACCAATAGAATATGGAATTACAAGCTCATGAGATTTGATGTTGATGAAATTAATTTCCGTTAACCGGTGTACTTCGCAGCCCGT
The DNA here is from genome assembly GCA_963682055.1 of Primula veris. Classification (NCBI taxonomy): domain Eukaryota; kingdom Viridiplantae; phylum Streptophyta; class Magnoliopsida; order Ericales; family Primulaceae; genus Primula; species Primula veris. Next base: position 20,201,141 of record OY821743.1, on the reverse strand, counting down.
ATTGTAATTTTTTACACCAACGGGTCTAGGTCTGTCTCAAATAGTTCTTAATCTGTTTTATTATATATTACAAAAAAAAATATTAATAAGTTTTCATCTCTGTGCCATGGATAAGACACTAGTATTCGACAAAACTAAGACACCGTATGCTATGGGTTAATTTTGACACTATGATGTGAAAGCTTACATTGGGGCCATACCATATTTTGTTAATGATTTTTTGACTTCAATTTTGCAGGAAAACAAGCTCTACGCTACATTTTAGTCCTTTTGACCAGGTCATTATAGTTGGCATATGTGAGGGAGAGAAAATGTACCTGTTATATATCTGCTAAATCTTGTTCCCTTTTATCCAAGCTGGAAACTTGTTTAAATTATGTGTTCCTTGTCTTTATCTTCTTTCGCTTCTTCCTCCCCACCAACCTCTATCATGTTCGTTGAAGTTTGCCCTGTTGTTGACCGAGTTCTATGCGATTTAGTGCAACACTAGAAAAGAAACGACAGGCCTTTGTCAATACACATGTCATATCCAGGGTCAAAGAAAACGTCTACATTTATCATCAAAAAACACCTTCATAGTCCTTGTCAAATGATTTTTAATTAAGATTGGGTGTTAGATCTACGAATGGAAAAAGTTAGAGAAGTATGGAAATGGAATTAAGAAATGGGTATAACATGATATTAAAAAAAAAACATAGAAACGAAAAACGCTGACAGTATAGATAGTCGATAAAGTAGCTCTACATAAAATAAGTAAACTAAGGTAAGAACGTTCTTTAACGATTCGTAAATTCAACTAACAAGGTCAAATGGCAGGAGAATGTGAAGTAGCAAAATTTATTAGTATGCATTGAGTAGATTCAAGGGCTAACTTTTAAATCACTGTATCTTTGTACTATGTCCTCTAACAGGTCAACAATAAATTGGAAAACACTGAAACATCATGTAATGTAACAAATAGCAGCACATCATGATTCGCTGGATATAGTTTAACAAATGTTTCATTCCAACTTCAAATATAACTAACACGCATAGTTAAAAACAATGATATTACGATATGTACATAAAATAATAATGCAACCATGGTACCAAAAAACGATTGTAAAGCTACTTATTTGCACCAACGTATGGAATCTCAAAAAGCTAGGGGAGTTATAATGACATTGTGAATTTATGAATACATTTTGAACTCTCTCTAGATGAGTTTAGAAAGAGGATATTGTTGTGAACTAGTTTTCAACATATCAGCAATCAAAATCAATTCTTTAATAAATAAAACATTATGCAGTTCAACAACTAAGATAATAGCACATCATTTCTGAACCCATACTGGAATTAAAATCCAATAAAATGCCACAGTGAATTCTCTTGAAAATTTACAAACAATATTTCATTAATATTGATACAGACTAAAGGGTAGATTTATAAAAATTTATTACCATAATAAACATTCAATGTATTTCGCCATGAATTATCTTGAAAAAGTCCAAACAATGATATAGACTACATGGTAGATTTTCTACAATTCATTACCCTTATAAAAATCCAATGAATGTCACTCTCGAAAAAGTCCAAACTATAATTTCATTAATAAAGAATAAAATAATTTATGCATGCATAAAAGTTGAAAGCTAAAAAAAACATACCAAAATGAACAGATAAATCAAAACTTAAGCAATCAACAAATCATAATTTACGGAATGAGTAAAGGGGTAAAACGTTAATAAGAGGTCATAACCTGTAGATTATGATTTTCTTAAATAAAAGTGATAGAGCTTATATTGTGTTTGAGCTGATTAGAGACGATGTGATTGAGGCTGTTTCATATGGCGTGACAAGGAAATCGTTGTCTTGTTAAAAAATATTCAGAGATGTAGAGAGAGAGATATCAGGTCTTTTAGGTAGGTCATTTGGAGACATGATTATAATATTGATAATAAGTATTCAGTGTCTTGGTAGGTCATTTGGAGACATGATTATAGTATTCATAATAAGTATTCAGTATCAAGACATGATTCCTTACAGAAATCAAAGTCTTCCATTTATGGTGAATTTAAATTTGTTATTATATTTATTGTTTTTGCTAACGAATGCGCAAGTGCATCCTATGACCATTAAATTAATTTTCTAAATCAAGTTATATTTAATGCAAATACCATACATGATTAACTAATGTCTAGGGGGCATTGATTAGCTTTACTCTATATTTATTTATTAGGGGATATTGTTCATTATATAAGAGAAATTAGTGACGGAGCCTTAGTCATGGGCTATGTAGTATGGACACGAATTCATGAGTCTGACGCAACATGACGGTACATGCCAAAACAACAAATTATAAAAATTAGGACATGCCACGGCTAGGACACGATAATTAAATAATACTTAATATATTATTTATATGGGTTTATAAATATATGGTTTAAAAAATTATAAATATATTAATCGTAATAAACTTATCTTAGTAATCATTACATTTTTATCTGAATATTAGTTCATTTTTAAGAAAGAATTGTAAATTTTGAATGTTAAAATAACTTTTAAATTAGTATAGTTTGTGTTTCTCGTTTCCTTAAAAGATACACGACGTTTTAGAAAGTGTCTAAAACGTGTCTGTGGAAGTGTCCGCACAATAATGAACATGCCAATAGGTCAAGGACACGGGAGTTGAAACGCCCGTCACGTGAAATTTGAGTGTCGGACGGTGTCTGTGTCTCCGACACGACACTTTTGCCTTATTTGGAGGGTGTGTGCATCATAGGTCATGAGTGGTTGTTTGATGTGTTTCACTTTATATATGATGTTTATTTTTATATATATATGAAATGAGTATTTCATTCAATAAAAATTGGAATGGAAAATAATCAAATATAAACATACAAAAATGTAATAAGAAATATAACATTTAGAATTTAAAGTAGATTCAACATACACACTAATATATAGAACTTAAAGTATGTTCCAACACCAGCTTAACAAAGTTGTTATCTTGGGAAGGCGAACTTCATGTTACGATACATTCGAATTCTTGTTGTTCCTTTAAGCTCCATAACTTAGAAACTTCATCTTTAATCTCAGCGAATTTCCCAACTCATATTGAACTGTTAATTTTTTGTGGATGATGTGGAGATTAACACATTCAACAGATCCAGGGGAAGCATATGAGCAGAAATCAGGCCTCCCCCTTCCGATTCTTTCCACTTTGGTTTTCGAATTTATGTCTTTGTTTGGCCACACTCGGATGCCTAACCGTTTAGTTGAACTAAAATCTCTGTAATACTCACTACGAGGTGGGCCAGTCCAATCCGGGATTTCGGCTTGAAATCGAGGTCCAAACAGGAATCACTGGTTTGCAACTTTCATTGTTGATGACCTGAAAACGGTTTGTCAGAGGAAATTATAAGTACAAAAAAAAGGGGGTCTCACTTCTTCATGTTTTGTTTGCTTCGGCCTCTTCATAGTTGATGAGTTCAACTCCAACTATGAATTTTAGACTTGGCAAGAAAGTTACTTACAAACCCAAAGTAAACTACTCTGGTAAGTAATTAGGATGGGGAAATGTGGTACCAAATAGACAAGAAAGGCATGAACTAGCTTAAGGAATCACTCATTTATCAAGGATCTTCTCCCTCAAAGTTCCAACTTTGGCTATAGTATCAACTTATCTATAGTAACACCATATCAAGGTCACTATTAAGCCACTCAGTGATAATTGAACAAGAGAATGTAAAGATAACTTTGCAAAACATGATAAGCATATTACTCCTTTTATCTGGTAAAGCACTTGCCCAATACATATTTGAATTGATCTAAGAAGATTTGCATCACCAATTTTATCTTTTTCACCGTCACAGTCATCAGACAGTCCTTGATTGTGGTTCATATCAAGAGACTTAGATTTGTGTGCGGCGATAAGGGTAAAAGCATTGAAGAAAAGTCTTCAAATCGGGATCCTTCGTAAAAGTAGAATCAATTGTAAAAATATACGGGAACAAAAAATTATTTCATGTGTACTTTTAAGGCAAAAATCGTATCATTGGATCTTTAAAGCGGATCCAAATAAATGAACTTGCACATAACAATCCATGCAAAAATGTCGGATAGAAGGAGTAATGTGATTAAATCTGTTGGATATCATTTTTTTACCAAAAACAAGCTTCTACTGAATAACGCTTTAAACAAAATGCAAATGAACAAAATTCCATTATATTTGGAAATCTAGATATATCACCATTTGACAAATTAGGTAGGGAATCTTGGGAATATGGAGAAAACAAACTGGTGTGGCGGCAAAGGAATGTTATATGTCCAATGCAAAAAAGTTATCCACGGGAATATGGAGAAAACAAACTGGTGTGGCGGCAAACAAACTGGTTTTCATTAATCTAAGTTTTCCCATAATTGTGAAAGGTTCAAAATTTCAACTCTTTACCTAGCTGGTCATCCAAAAAGTCCTAACTAAAGTCATCCAAGGTATAGTTAGCTAGTCATCGCAAAACTTACCAAATGGGTACATTTAATATATAAAATATCCACATATTGGGATTATCTTATGACCTAATCGGAAATTACATAGTGTACTTGTTTCCTTTTTATATCGTTATATTGGTTCCAGAACTTAATCAACCACAATAGAAAGTAAATCCTCCATAAAACATACAAAAATCAAAGCTAAAGCTACCAAAGGACAGTCTTCGATCATGAGAAATATACACTTTAATTAACTTAAACATCAAGAAGTAAGACATTTTCTAACAATAGGTAACACTAAAGCGTGCATTTGAAACAATACTAAGGACACTTAAGTATGTGAAAGTGATATTTTTTATCAAGACTCTACCAACAGAATATGGCATTACAAGCTGAGATTTGGTGTTGATGAAATTAATGTCCATTAACCGGTGTAATTCAGAGTCCATATTGTGATTTTTTACACTAATGGGTCTAGGTCTGTCTCAAATAGTTCTTAATCCATTTTATTTCGTACTACAGATAAAATTATTAATAAGTTTCCATCTATGTGCCATAGATAAGATATCGGTAATCGACAAAACTAAGGCGTGGTATGTTCTGGGCTAATTTTGATTCTCTAAATCATCGAAGTAAAAGTTTACATCAGCGCAATAACATATTATGTTTATCATTTCTCTACTTAAATTTTACAGCAGAACAAGCTCTGAACTACATTTTAGTACTTTGGAGCAGGTCATTATGGTTGGCATACGCGAGGAAGAGAAAATGTACCTATTGTATGTATGGTAAATCACTTATTCGCTTTTAGGCAAACTGAAAAATTGTTGAAATTATGCGTTTCTTGTCTTTCGCTTCTTCCTCCCCATCAGCCTCTATTATGTTTGTTGAAACTTTCCCTTATGTTGACCAAGTTCTATGCGATTTAGAGCAACACTAGAAAAGAAACGACAAGCCTGTGTGAATACATATGTCATATCCAGGGTCAAATAAAAAAAAAAGGCTTCAGAGTCATTGTCAAATGATTTCTATTTAAGGTTGCTACTTCAAAAGGTTGGAAAAGTATGCAAAAGGAACTAAGAAATTGGTAACATGATATTAAAATATATATGGAAACGAAAAACGTTGACATTATAGATAGTAGGGGTGTTTACGGTCTGAGTTATAACGGTTTTTGCCAAACCATAGCTCAGACCATATGTTATTCAACGAAAATTTAATAGTATGATGAATTTTTAGTCGGGATCATCGTAACGGTCCTCATTATTTTTACGATCTATTTTTCTACAGAATGATGTAATAAAGAGATAGAAAAAATAAAATATGAAGATGGGATGTGTTTCACACAAATTTTCACAAAGTGCTGAAGACAAGAAAAATGAATGTGAAGCAAAGTAAATTTTATTTATCAATTAATTTGCGGGTACAATCTTTGATAATTTCTAAAAAAAAATATAGAAATGAAAGTCCTTTGATTCTCATCTTCGAACAATTTGTGATGGCTCGAAATGTTATTATAGACTCTTTGATGAATTTTGTTGACTTTGCTCAAGTTGAGTAAAATCCTTCAGGTTTGATGAAGAACTTTGCAGTTTTGTTGATTTCGTTGATGATCTTGACGTTCTTTGGATTTGGTGAAAAACTTGGAGATTTTGATCTAGAGAAACGTGTTTTTGCCTTTGTGTAGTCGTTCCTGAAGATCGAATGTCGGTTTGTTGTAGATTTCTTAGGTGGAGTTCTTCAGATTTGGTGAACAAATGTGAAGACTTTGATTTGCATAAACGTCTTGCTTATTATTTATAGTCATTCCTGAAGAGCGAATGCCGGTTTGTTGTTGAAGTTCTTCAGATTTGGTGAAGAATTTTGAAGACTTTGATTTGCAGAAACGTCTTGCTTATTGCTTGTAGTCGTTCCTGAAGATCGAATGTCGATTTGTTGTAGAAGTTCTTCAGATTTGGTGAAGAAGTTTGAAGACTTTGATTTCCAGAAACGTCTTGCTTATTGCTTGTAGTTGTTCCTGAAGATCGAATGGCGGTTTGTTGTAGAAGTTCTTCAGATTTTGTGAAGAGCTTGAAGATGTTTATCCGTAGAAACGTCTTTCTTGGTGCTTTTAGACGTTCTTAAAGATCGAATGCCAAGTTTATTGTAGATTTGTTGCAGACTTTGAAGGCGTTCGTTGAGGCCGGAGTGTGCAGAGCTTCTCTTAGGAGTTGATCCCCTGGCGTCTGTGGAGGAGCTTCTCTCTCTAGTCTTCAAGACTTTTTGATTATCAAAATAATGGTACCATCACCCCTCTATTTATAACTTTTGGGATGAGCTTTTATTTGGAAGACCAGCTCCTTAAGTTTAGGCCCATTATTTTAAAGATCTCATGACTTATGTAAATAAATTAAACTTGTATTTATGTTTGAAAACATCACTAATGAGTACTATAATTTTAGTATCTCATTGTTTATACCACATTTAATGGTTTTAGAAAAAGAAATACATTTATTTTATATAAATTATCATCATAGATTTTATAAGATGATAATATATAATTTCTTTTTCGATTTTAAATTACTAATAACAAGTCAATACTCAAACTGAGAAATTAGTAATTAATTGATATTTGATTTGAATGGCACGTGTCACATTTTTAGTGGACGTAAAATTTACATGTCAACAGGATGAAAAAACTATATGGGGTTTGTAAAGTATATATAGACAGAGGAAAGTTAGCTAAAAGTTAATATATATTGCCCCGTTCCAATTTATTTGTCCATAATGTCAGTCCGTGCATTTTGAGATGAAAAAAAAAACGTAACTAAATTGTTGTTGAAATACAAATTTTAGGTCCATTAAAAATATAACACGTGTCATATAAATCAAATAGACTTGTTATTAGTAATTTAAAATCGAAAAAGAAAATATATTTTATCGTCTCATAAAATCTATGAAGATAATTTATATAAAATAAATGTATTTTTTTTCTAAAAAAAACATAACTATAGTACAAACAATGAGTTAGTTAAATTACAATACTCATTTGTAATGTATTCAAACATAAAAACAAGTTTGATTCATTTGCTAAATTCATGGATCATTAATATAATGAGCCCAAACTTGAGGAGAAGACCTTTCAAATAAAAGCCCATCCCAAAAGGTATAAATAGAGGTGTGGGGGTGCCATATTTGTAATAATAAAAAAAAGCCTTGAAAACTAGAGATAGAAGCTCCTCCACAACCGCTAGGAAATCTGCTCCGCTCCTCCATGGGCGCCAGGAAATCAGCTCTGCTACTCCACAAACGTCAGGGGATCAACTCTTAGGGGAAGCTCTGCACACTCTGGCCTCAACGAACGCCTTCAAAGTCTGTAAAAAATCTACAATAAATTTGGCATTCGATTTTCAAGAACGTCTAAAAGCAGCAAGCAAGGCGTTTATACGGATCAAAATCTTCAAGTTCTTCCCCAAATCTGAAGAACTTCTACAACAAATCTGCCTTCGATCTTCAGGAACGACTACAAGCAATAAGCAAGACGTTTCTACAAATAAAAGTTTTCAAAGTTCTTCACCAAATCTAAAGAAGTTCTGCAACAAATCGGCATTCGATATTAAAGAACGACTACACAGAAGCAAAAACAGGTTTCTCTAGATCAAATTCTTCAAGTTCTTTCCCAAATCTAAGGAGCGTCAAGATTATCAACGAAATCAACGAAACTACAAAGTTCTTCATCAAAGCTGAAATTTTTTACTCAACTTCAGCAAGCTCAACAAAATTCATCACAGAGTCTACAATAGCATTTCGAGCCATCACAAATTGTTCGAAGAGGAGAATCAAATGACTTTTATTTCTATATTTTATTTTAGAAATTATCAGAGATTGTATCCGCAAATTAATTGATAAATAAATTTATTTTGCTTCGCATTCATTTTTCATGTCTTCAGCACTTGGTGAAAATTTGTGTGAAACAATTGCTAAAATGATAAATTTTAAAAAACTTCTATATACTCAAATTAAAATTTATTTTGTAAAAGTTTTTTCAAAATTTTTATTTCGGCATTATAGATACAAACTTTTTATTTTTATCATATTTTATTTGAGATAACCTGTGATTTTTTTACGACTGAATCTTATGATTAGAGACTGTTTCAGTTAGTTGTTAATTTCACTGACAACTATTAGTCACCAAATACAGTCGCTAAATAATATGCCGACTGAAATATTTTCACTCGCTATATTCCCTAGTATTAGCGACTATTTTGGTTAGTCGTTGTATTACCGACAAGTAGTAGTCGCTAACTTTGGTCGCTAAATTTCAGTCGATATATTGGCGACCAACCTCTATTCAGTCGCTGAAGTTGGTCGGTAACGCTGCACTTTCTGATAGTGGTATATGTATTACTATAACATAATTATAAGAGAAATAGAAAAATTAATGTATAGAAGAGAGAGAGAAAAGAGAGAGTATTAATTTGTGTAAAATTACACTTTTCAAGTTGCACTTTTACCCAATTTGACCCGATCCGACACAAATAAAGTTGCACTTTTACTCGATCCGCGGCGGGTCGAGTCGGTTCAAAACCCGAAAAATTGTCATCCCTAGTTGTGGTTACTTCTTAATTAGGATTAAATCAATGGCTGAGATAATTTCATATTTATTATACTTAATTTATTATATACTTTAGTGGTTTTAGTGGGTTTTCACGGTTTGGTTTTAACGGGGCAACACGGTTTGGTCTGATTTGGTCCGGTCTGGTTTTTGATTAGATAGACGTAGCCCAATCTTTTAAGAACGGTTTTGAATTTTTCAAAGCCTAATTCAGACCAAGTATGTTAAAAATCCAGACCAGACCAGACCAGACCAGACCAGACCATACCAAAACACCTGATCGGTCTGGGTTCACGGTTTTTTAAACACCCCTAATAAATAGTCGATAAAGTTGCTTTACATAAACTACGGTAAAATCGTTCTTTAACAATTCAGAAAATGAAACAACAAGGTCAATGATACTGAGAATGGCTGGAGAATGTCAACTAGCAAAAATCACGTAGTCAGTAGTATGAAAAACATTGAGTAGATTCAAGGTTTTCTGACTTTTAATCACTGGATTTCTGTACTAAGTCATCTAACAGATCAATAATAAATTAGAAGACACTGAAATATCATGTAATGTAACAAATAGCACATCATGTCCTTGCTGGATATAGTTTAGCAAATTTTCATTCCAACTTCAAAAATTAACTACCAGGCATGGTTAAAAAACAATGAAATTGTGTTATATAAACAACAAAATTAATGCAACTATGGTACCGGAAAACAATTGTAAAGCTACTTGGTATAGAATCTCGAAAAAGATAGGGGGTGGTGACATCTAGATGGGTTCAGAAAGAGGATAGTGTAGTTAACTTACTCAACCACATAAGAATTCTAATACCTGGACCATCTAGTGGGAAGAATAATCATCAATTTTCCGCACCACGTGATATACTGATATTAAAGATAGTACAATACTAAAGAGATAAAATTTCACAAATCTTGTCTGCATGGAACTTATAGCATTCAATAACACCACGAAGACATGACGTTAACATATATCATATTCAATCTTTTATAAAATACGAAGGTCAGGCTTAGATCTTATCAAAAAGTCAAATTTCTTTAAGCAAAACTTTAATAATCTACTAATAGTTTTCAACAGATCAGAGCAATAAAAATCAAATCTTTAAAAACCTAAGAGAATAGCACATCATTTCTGAACCCATACTGGAAATAAAAATCCAATGAATGTCACAGTGCATTATCTCGAAAACGTCCAAATTAACAATAATTTCATTAATACAGACTAACAGGTAGATTTTCAATTACCCTAATGAAAATGCAATGAATGTAACTCTCAAAAAGTTCTAAACAACAATTTCATTAATACAGACTAAAAGTTAGATTTTAAAAATTTTCATAACATATGTAATTCCACACCTACAACCTGATCATACCAAAAGTTTTAAACCTAAGGGTTAATTAACACAGCAACTATGAAACTGAAAGTCCATTCTAATTAATTATAATTTACGCATGCATAAAAGTTGAAAGCTAGAAAAGATCATAATACCAAAATGGATAGATAAATAAAAACATAAACAATACAAATCATATTTATGGAATGAATAAAGGGGTAAAAAAAAAGTTAAGCTGTAGATTTGAGGATGCTTGATCGGGGTGATTAGAAAATTGTTTTGTTAAAATAATGTTAGATATATATATATATATATATGTATATATCATATACATACATACATACATACACACACACACACACACACATATATATATATATATATCAAAGATATATAGAGAGAGATGAATATTAGGTCGGTCACTGGAGACTGGTGAGTGTATTAATAATTATTATTATATATACTATTTATTGGTGATATTGTTTATTTTTTAAGAGAATTAGAGAGTGAGTTTTGGTCGTGAGGTATGTAGCACGGACACACATTCGTGTGTCCGACACGATATGTATATGCCAATACAACAAATTTTAAAATTTAAGCCACGGTACAAATAGGACACGCCAATTAATTAATAATAATACATTATTTGTATGGGTTTATAAATATCTGTTTTAGAGAATTATCAATATACTAATTGTAATAAACTTGTCTTAATAATCATTACATTTTTTTTAACATTAGTTAATTTTTAAGATAAAATTGTAAATTTTGAGTGTTTAAATAACTTTTAAATTAGTATAGTTTATGTTTCTCGTGTATTTGTAGTGTTCATCACGTTTTTGAAAATGTTAAACCCGTATCTGTATGGACACGAGAGTTGAAGCGTCCGACATGTGAAATGGAGTGTCAGGCTGGTGTCCATATGTGAGACACGACACGTTTGTTATCTTTTGGAGGGTTCACGCATCATAGGCCGTGGGCCGTTGTTTAACGTGTTCACGGGTCAAATTTTTATGGTTTGAAATTCAAATAGGGAATGATGTGTAATTTTTTTTATATAACATGTACTCATATATACGACACATAGAAACTAATATTGAACTTTATTTCGTCATCATTACCCTTACAATCATTTATCCCCTCTACAGGTGCACCGCCACTTATACCCGGTTCACCATACTCCTGACACTCGCTACTATTGTAGAAAATTTTAAGATATGGAAAAACGAAAAATCATTAAATTAAACGAAAATAAATTGTGTAAAACAAAACCGAAGTCAAGGCGTTTTCAGAAAACTTTCTTAACATTAATAATTTTCCCACTTCGTTAAGGAATGACTACATAGAAATATTAACCCTGGAATACAATAACTCCTAAATCAAGAAATACCCGTAATGTAATCTCGTTCTCAACTAGAACCAACAACCAATATAATATAACAAAAGTATATATGTTAATATACAAAAAGTAGAACACGAATTTGGGGAATAAATTAGTAATATTTCACCCAAGTCTCTGTTTATATATTTTATTACTTTCTCTGTTTTGTCCTCACGGTAATTTTATTACCATCACTAGGCATATATTTATACAGACGAATTAATACACTTCTTGCTAAACGGCAAGGTTAATTCAAAAGTCAACCGTTACCTTTTTCTTTTAACCGTTTCTAGTGAAAACTGTTTCCAACCGTTTGTAACTTTGGTTTCTATTTAATTAATAATAATTATATAACACATATAAATAGCAAATATATAATAATTAAAATAAAATATATATTAGAGATAATATACAGTTCCGGCCCAAATTGTTTTGTTTTGTATACTTAAAGAAACTTCGAAAAAATATAGTATAAATTTTATTTTATTTGAAAAGTTATTTGCCATTGCGGTAGGATGCTTTATCCACTCGTACTATCTGCATTCCCTACAACCGGCTCTGACAATATATTACAACAGTTACTCCCTCAATAAAAGTCAAAATACTAGTTTAATATTCATTTAATTTACTATAAGGAAAATACAGGTCTCGCGCATCCTTCATCGTTAAATGGACAAAACAGCGCCTCCCACACCCTCAAATACATGCCTTCCCTTCTTTTATAAACACTAGTGATCGTGTGCACACCCTACGTGTGTGACACGTAGTGCGATAAAAATATGAAAAAAATAAGTATGGTGATGGTATAAACATGGGGTGGTCTTAAACGGCAAGGTTAATTCAAAAGTCAACCGTTACTTTTAACCGTTTCTAGTGAAAACTGTTTCCAACCGTTTGTAACTTTGGTTTCTATTTAATTAATAATAATTATATAACACATATACATAGCAAATATATAATAATTAAAATAAAATATATATTAGAGATAATATAAGTGTCGGCCCAAATTGTTTTGCTTTGTATACTTAAATAAACTTCAAAAAAATATAGTATAAATTTTATTTTATTTGAAAAGTTATTTGCCATTGCGGTAGGATGCTTTGTCCACTCGTACTATCTGCATTCCCTACAACCGGCCCTGACAATATATTACAACAGTTACTCCCTCGATAAAAGTCAAAATACTAGTTTAATATTCATTTAATTTAATATAAGGAAAAATACAGGTCTCGCGCATCCTTCATCGTTAAATGGACAAAACAGCGCCTCCCACACCCTCAAATACGTACATGCCTTCCCTTTTTTTATAAACACTAGTGATCGTGTCCACGCCCTATATGTGCGACACGTAGTGCGATAAAAATATGAAAAAAATAAGTATGATGATGGTACAAATATGAGGTCTTAAATATGTGAAAATAAAAGAAAAAGATAGAATTTAAGATGGTAATACTTAAAAGAGTTTGAGGTGGTTAAAGATAGAGAAAAAGTATTATTTTCTATTATTTATCAAACTAGGGTTATATGATAATCAGTAAAAGACTGTAATAGTATTTTTTGAAAAATTGACAAAAATTGGCAGGTTCAAATTTTTTGACTTACTTATTATAATAATATATGATGCTTTTACCAATAATCATAGATATAATATTATGATAAACTTAAAGTTATACGGGTTACTCGTACGTTGATAAACAAAAGTCCATTTCATTAAAATTTTGTTTTTACTTTTTAACACGAGTTAGTTACTTCATTTAAAAAAAAAACGAGTGAGTTACTAGTGTAGAGTAACAATAAAATATAGAAGCATACTTTCTTGAAATAAAATCAAAGTATGTGACGTTTACACGAAAAACAATTTTGGTTATAATTTTATAATTATTTGAGATATAGGATGTCATGGAGCAACAGAGTAGGTAAGCCATGTAGTGTTAACATGGGCGGCGAGAGGCCCAATTCAAATAAGTTTTGACTCTTGAGAAATTGATTCGGAAAAAAAAAATTACGGGCAACACTCGACTATATTTTTAATATATTGGATAGTTAAAATAGAAATATTAAAAACTAATTGGTTTACAATGTGTTGCAATATATAACTCAAATGGTGCAGTAGTTTGATATTCAACATATGAGATCATGGGTTTGAAATTCGTAAATAACAATTTTATTTTTATTTTTATTTGTCTTTATTAAGAAAAAAAAAAAGAGCATTATATATTCCGATATACTAGGCCGACACTGAGTTTAAAATAAGGGTATTCTTATATTAAAATTAAAATAAAGTATCCCATACTTCATAGTTTTTCCGAATATGGGAGAGTGGTGGAAAATTCATGTAAAGAATAATGAAAGACCCACTTCAATCGATGATACTTTTATTCAAGAATACATTCCATAGTCGGTGGATAAATGAAAGCGCCCAAAACTAGGAAAATCCCAAAACTAGTGGAGCTATTTTTACCAATCATTCAATGCTTCTCTTATTTCGCCATTAAATATAATTTTAGCATGGGTTTCGAATTTATTAAACACCTCGAATCCATTTAATTTTAATGTCAAAGGCAAACCCATAATAACAAGATGCACACTTGACTCAGACAACCGGTAAGCAAGTTGATTGCTCTTGGTCACCAGCAATTTACCACGAGTAAATTATTGCAAATTAAGTTGCATTTTTAGACTCACGACAAGACGTAATTAATGACGAAGAAACATAATAGAGCATTTTAAAGTCAAAGGCAAACCCATAATAACAAGATGCACACTTCTATTGGGTATCAATATCGTAAAATGCATCTGATTAAAAAACTTGGGTTAAGCATGCCTCTATCCATCGATCCATGCTCTCGAAAACACACACTTATAAAAGAAGTACTACACTGCATTTTGTAAAGTTAATAGAAATGTAAGAAAAAAAAACAAAAACGTGTCTGGGTAACAGTTTAATCTACAAATACCATGCTGACAAAAGAGTCACTTGGCTTGCCATTTCTACAATATAAATGAAGATTACAAGTCTTCATGTTTTGGAATTTTATCCGATTGACCCCGTTCGTAACTAGCAACAATATCTCACTTTAGTCACTCGTTCTTGTTATTCGAGTTTCCTTTGCTGAAATATATTTCAAGTATTATGGAGCTGTGAACTTCAGATTATCTTTCTATCACATTTGACGCAATTGCTTTTGAGTGCTGCCTCTGGTCATTTCTATTCTAACTGCACAATGATTTACATATTTTAATCCGTCATTATTAATCATTCCGTCTTAAAATGAATAAACATATATCCTTTGTATGATGAATACAATCAAAGGAGTTCTAGAATAGTATTATTCCACATATAATCTACTGGAAACATAGGCTACAATCAAACAAGCGTGTGTAGTTGTGTCACTTGTGTGGATCATAGGCTACAATCAAACAATTTCACATTCTGCAAAAATAATAAGTTACACATTATTGTACAACACAACAAGAGAACTATATTTTTTTCACCTACTAAACCTGCTTCATTCCTCTAAACCTGAAGCAAAATTCAATTCCTTGCACTTGATACCTCACCTCGACAACCCTCATAAGTACAGTAATAAGCCTCCCTGCCAGGAACAAAAGGGGGAAGAGATTGGAGGGTAACACCGGAAAATGCCTTTTGACAATTCTGACAGCGCAAACAACAATCTTCCTATATGCGTAAATATTCGTATAAATGATAGCAGTATGGACACGCTGTCTAGAAACTGTCAACAATCTCCTCCTCAACTGGCCTTCTAACCGGTAGCTTTTGTTGAGCCCCTCTTAGATCAACCTTCGAGTACACCACACCTGTCGACCCCAAACCTGAAGCCCTGTTGTTTAATCAAATAAATCAGGATATATCATGTCTTATTCATGTTACCAATCACACAAATCAAGTTTTTTCATATAGGCATTAATCATAATTCATAAAATATCAAATATATTAATTGATGTAGACAAAACAACCTATCCTGGAAACTAAACAAAAAATAAACCAAGGAAAATGTAATTAATGAAAAATACGGAAAAGGGAAAACCTAATAGCGTTAGCACCGATCCATTAACAGGTTCAATTACTCCTCCCATTATATGGATCGATGATAACGTCATTAAGTTTTTCCATTGTATAATTTAGTCACTTCAAACCCCAATCTTTTAGCTACATTTGATTTACTGTACAGTGCTAAGATAGTAAGATGTTCAGCTTAATGTGCTGTTTGATGTATTGTGTGTGAGCTCCTATGAATCATCCTTCATTTTTATCTCTGACTTTGATAGTATTGCAAAGAAATACCGCTTAATGTTTCTAGAAATACCCCCAGGTATTCCTTCTTATCTCGTGACTAATATCACTATTGTACTCCATTATTCTAAACAATTTTCGAGTGCTTTGTCTGAATTGATTTTTAACAATCAGCGTATAGATTTCCAATCATTGTGAATGGTTCAGAAGTTCAACACTTTACCCAACTGGTCATCGAAAAAGTTCTAACTAAAGTCATCCTAGGTATAGTTAGTCATCGCAAAACTTACCAAATAGGTACATTTTATATATAAAATAGCCACATATTGGGATCCTGTTATAACCTAGTCGGAAACATAGTGTACATGTTTTCCTTTTATATCGTTATATTGATTTCAGAACTTAATCAACCACTATAGAAAGTAAATCCTCCGTAAGACATACAAAAATCAAAGCAAAAGCTACCAAGGCAAAGTCTTTGATCGTGAGAAATGTAAACAGTACTGCCACTTAACTTTAACACCAAGAAGTAAGCCATTTTCTAACAATAGGTAACACTAAAGCATGCATTTGAAACAATCTCAAGGACGCTTAAGTATGGCAAAGTGATACTTCTTATCAAGAATCTACCAACAGAATATGACATTACAAGCTAAGATTTGGTGTTGATGAAATTAATGTCCATTAACCGGTGTACTTCACAGTCTCTATTATAATTTTTTACACGAACGGGTCTAGGTCTGTGTCAAATAATTCTCAAGGCATTTTTGCACGTGCAACAAATAAAATTATTAATATATTTTCATCAATGTGGCATGGATAAGATGCCGGTAATCGACAAAACTAAAACGTGGTATGCTCTGGGCTGATTTTGATACTCTAAATCATTGATGTAAAAGCTTACATCAGCACAATACCATATTCTGTTAATCATTTAAGCAGCAGAACAAGCATTAGACTACATTTTAGTACTTTGGAAGAGAAAAGTACCTATTATAAATCTGGTACATCACTTATTCGCTTTTACGCAAACTGGAAATTTGTTGAAAGTTTGCGCTCCTTGTCTTTATCTTCTTTTGCTTCTTCCTCCCCATTTGCCTCTATCATGTTTGTTTAAGGTTGTCTTGTTGTTGACCGAGTTCTATGCGATTTAGAGCAACACTAGAGAAGAACCGACAAGTCTCTGTTAATACACATGTTATATTCAGGGTCAAAGAAAACATCTACATTTATCATCAAAAAACCTTCAGAGTCGTTGCCAAATGATTTTTAATTAAGGTTGGGTGATAGATTTTCTACTTGAAAAAGTTCTGAGAAGTATGCAAAAGGAACTAAGAAATGGGTAACATGATATTAAAGAAAATATAGAAACCAGAAATGCCGACATTATATATGGTCTATGTTAGGACCAGATTTCTGGTCTAAATACTGTTAATTGTCTATTGGTTTTTACTAAATAAATCCTAACTGTTATTAAGAACTAAGACAGGATTGACAGGTTCCAAGTACCAGTTGCAACCTCAGTTGCAACCTCTGATGACAGGTTCCAAGTACCAGTTGCAACCTATGCTGACAGGTTTCAAGTACCAGTTGCAACCTCAGTTGCAACCTCAGTTCAAACCTGTTGTTCAGCAGAATTCTGTTTAGTTCCATTTATCTGCATAACCATTCTTTAATATTATTACTTGTTTTAAAGTATGCAGGATATATTCTCATAAGGTCTTAAACGTTTTATGTGTGTTTATTGAGAATATCAAAGTGTTAAGGAAAGATGTCTTATTAAAGATATAAAGAGATTGGTTTATAAGGTTGTTTCCTTTTGAATATGATCTCTTCTCTTATGATTATCCTTATCACTTGTTTCAATCTTTGTTCCCTATCAAATCAGTATGATATGTTTAAGATTGAATAAAATTAGGAGTTAATGTCTTACATGAATACCTAAAAGATATTATCTTGCCAAGATATGATCTTTTTATATGTTTCCTTGTTATAGGAAAATACTAACTCCTACAATCAAGCTTGTTATTTAACAGGTATCAACCAATCATGATTGAAGTCTATTCACGCTGAAGAATCACGTATTACATGGAAAGACTAAAGCCAATCATTAAAGTCAAAAGCAATCACAAAAGACCTTCAAAGATAGAAGATTGTTTTTGCTTATATATAGTTGATAACTAAGCTTGTAAATGTGTGTGTTCTAAATTATAAAGAACTTATTTTCTAGAGAGAATACACGTGAGCTTTAAAAAGAAAACAATGGTGGGATGCCATTGATTTATAAGTGATAGTTATAGAGTAGGAGCAATATAGTGATAGGCAGAAAAACCTAGAGGGAGTCTAAGTTTTTCATTAAGACTTGAGTCATATATTGTAAGCTTTTTATAATATCATAATCTGGGTAAGTGCCCCGGAGACGTAGCCTAGTTAGGTGAACTCCGTTGTTAAATGTGCGTGTGAATTATTT
Organism: Primula veris; assembly: GCA_963682055.1. Taxonomy (NCBI): domain Eukaryota; kingdom Viridiplantae; phylum Streptophyta; class Magnoliopsida; order Ericales; family Primulaceae; genus Primula; species Primula veris. Next base: position 20,182,622 of record OY821743.1, on the reverse strand, counting down.
TCAAGTACATTTAATTTTAAAACAGTTCTGTCCATTAATACATTTGGTTCCAACTGCAGTTCCAACATTACTTGGAACCTTATACACTTGGTTCCAACTGCAGTTCCAACCCCACTTGGAACCTTACTGCAAAACTGCATCTAGAACAGCGGATAGGAATTTCAATTGGTATCAGAGCTTCACACTAGATCTTACTTAGTGTGGATCCTGTGTTCTAGTAACAATGGACTTAATGAGGGAAGGAAACGCCTTCAACAAACCTCCATTGCTTGAAGGAGGAGTAAACTATGGAGTATGGAAAATTAGAATGAGGTCTTTCATCAAACAGCAGAATGAACATGCATGGAAGACTGTTATGTATGGATGGGAGGCTCCAACTACCATGGATAATGAAGGAGAACTGATTCTCTTACCTGAAGACAGATGGTCTGCTGAAGAAGACAGAAAATCAAGTGCCAACTCAACAGCCATAAACTTGATTTTTGCTGGTGTAACTCTCAGCGTATTCAGGTATATCTCTCATTGTGAAACAGCTAAAGAAGCATGGGATATTTTGCAAGTTACTTTTGAAGGAACCACTAAAGTAAAAGCTTTCAAACTTCAACAGTTAACTACCCAATTTGAGAACTTAAGAATGGAGGAAGATGAAAACATTGAACAATTTAATGGTAGAATCTGCCACATTGCTCATCAAGCTGGAACCTTAGGTGAAAAATATAGTGATGCTAAACTTGTTAAGAAAACTCTTAGGTCACTCCCAGAAAGGTTTGAAATTAAGGTCACAGCTATTGAAGAATCAACTGACTTAGATAATCTTAAACTTGAAGAACTCATAGGAAATCTAAGTACTCATGAACTGAAATTCTTCAAACATAAAAGACCAGAAAAGGGAATAGCATTTCAAGCTAAGAAATCTGAATCTAATGCCTGTGATAAAATGAGTGATGAAGAACAACTAGCTTTCTTTGCAAAAAAGGTGTACAAGAAGTTTTATAAGAAAAAGGAGGATGATACTGGTTCATCTAAAAACTTTCAGAAAAAGGATAACTAGTTTAAGACAGAGTCTAGGTTCAATAATAACTCTACAGGAAAGTGGAATTCCAAAGAAAAGGATAACAAAGAATACAAACCTAAAGAGATTCAGTGTAGAGAATGTAGAGGTTTTGGTCATATTCAGGTTGAGTGTGCAAACACTTTAAAAAGAAACAAAAATGCTTATATAACCACTCATAGTGATAGTGAATCTGAGAGTAACAGTGATGAAGAGGATGGTTCCAATTTTGTTAATTTCATGGGAATAATCACTGAAAAAGAACCTACTTATGAAAGTGGCTGTGAGCAGGTTTCAACCCCAGTTACAACTGCCTGTGAAACATATAGCAGTGATGAGGAAGAGCCTTCTGATGAAAATATTACTAAGCAATACCTTGTTCTGTATGAAAAGTATAAATGTCTGAGTAAACAATCCTTGATCATAAGCAAACTGAATGTTGATCTAAAGGATGAGGTTAAAAGTCTTACTGAGAAGCTTAAATTACAACTGGCTGAACTTACTGAAACTAAAAAGATAATAAAATTGCTGAATGTTTCTGCTTCAGATAAATTAGATGACATGCTGTCATATTCTAGAGGCTCAAAAGATATCAGTGGTCTAGGTTACTATGGTGGTAAGAGTACAGGAAAAACTACTTTTATTGAAGCTGTTGCTAAAGCTAAAACTCATGATTTTGACCACAAGGTTAGAAGCTCAGTTGCAACCAGAGTTGCAACCAGGAATAAAACTCAGGTTTATGTAAAGAAGGTTGGAAGCTCAGTTACAACCAAAGTTGCAACCATGAATAAACTGAATAGCTTTAGGGATAAAAATAACTTTAGGTTGAAGTTGTGTAATTTCTGTAAAAAACCTGGTCATTCTGAAATCCAATGTTATTTAAAAAGAAACAGAAAGTATATTTCCCAGAAAACCTGGTTGGCTTCTGTCAATAAAAATTTGAAATGGGTCTGGAAAGTTAAAGAAAAAGCAACTTTAGTTGCTAACAACAAAGCTGTTATTAACTCCTTGAATGCTGTTACTTCTAATGATTGGTATTTTGACAGTGGATGCTCTAAGCATATGACAGGTACTGCAAGTCTCCTAAAAAATGTCACCATTCTTACAGGTAACACTGTTGTGTTTGGAGGTGGAGACACAGGTAAAATTATTGGTAAAGGTACCTTAAACAAACCTGGAATGCCTAATATTGAGGATGTTTTTCTTGTAGATGGTCTAAAAGCTAATCTTATTAGTATCAGTCAACTCTGTGATAATGAAATGACTGTTAAATTTGACAAAGAAAGGTGTCTAATTACTAATCTTAACAATGATTTAATCATGACTGGAGTTAGATCAACCAACAGTTGCTATATGTTTGAAAAAGCTGAAAAAGAATTGCCTCAAAGTAGGTGTAATCAAGCCATTACTAATAATGTAGATATTTGGCATAAAAGGCTTGGGCATGTGAATTACAAAACTTTAGATAAGCTTGTTAAAAAGGAATTGATAAGAGGAATTCCTAAACTTAGTGCTAAAACTCAAAGTGTCTGTGGTGATTGTGCTATAGGCAAACAAACCAAAAGTATTCACAAAAGTACTAGTCTAATCTACACTAAGAGAGTCTTAGAACTTCTTCACATTGACTTGATGGGTCCTATGCAAACTGCTAGTATAGGTGGTAAGAAGTACATTCTAGTAGTTGTAGATGATTTCTCTAGATACTCTTGGGTAGTGTTCTTAAAGGATAAGTCTGAAACTTTTGAACTATTCAAAACTCTGTGCTTAAAACTGCAACTTGAAAAAGGTTCCACTAGTGGTAATATTGCTAGAATTAGAAGTGATCATGGAACTGAATTTGAAAATATCAGGTTTAAAGAATTCTGCAACTCCTTAGGAATATGTCATGAGTTCTCTGCTCCTAAGACTCCACAGCAAAATGGCATAGTTGAAAGGAAAAATAGAACCATTCAGGAAATGGCTAGAGTAATGCTTAACTCTAAGAAACTTGCCAATAGATTTTGGGCTGAAGCTGTTAATACTGCCTGTCATATAGTTAATAGAGTTTATATTACTAAAGGTACTTCCATGACAGCTTATGAAATATGGAAAGGTAGAAAACCCAATGTAAAGTATTTTCAAGTTTTTGGATGTGTTTGCTACATTCTCAGAGATAGAGAGCATCTTGGTAAATTTGACTCTAAAAGTGATAAAGGGATTTTTCTTGGTTATGTTCAGAATAGTAGAGCATTTAGAGTCTTCAATCAAAGAACAAACTGTGTTATGGAATCTTATAATGTGTTATTTGATGACCTAAAAACTGTTGATGAGATTACAGGTGATGATGAACAGGCTGAGACTACAGAAAAAGAGAAAGAAGAAACTCAACAAACTGGAAGTCCCAGAGTGGTTGGAAGTCCAGTTGCAACTGAGGTTACAACTGAGGTTGGAACCACAGTTGAAACCCAGAATGCTGCTGAATCTGAAGAAGAAGAAGAAAGTTCTCATGCTCAGTCAACTAGCAGGCCTCGCTATGTAAGGACTCCGAAAAATCATTCTCTTGACAATGTCATAGGAGAAGTTACATCAGGTATGAAAACCAGAGGTAAAAGAAATAATGTTGTTCACTTTGCTTGTTATATCTCTCAGTTAGAACCTAAGAATATAAAAGAAGCTCTAGAAGATAGTGAATGGATTTTAGCTATGCAGGATGAATTGGCTCAATTTGAGAGAAATGATGTATGGACTTTAGTACCCAGACCTTCTAATAAAAATGTTATAGGGACTAAATGGATTTTTAGAAATAAAAGTGATGAGGATGGAGTGATTATCAGGAATAAAGCTAGGTTGGTAGCTCAGGGTTATACACAAATTGAGGGAATTGACTTTGATGAAACCTTTGCTCCTGTAGCTAGAATTGAATCCATTAGAATGCTATTATCTCTTGCATGTCTGTATGATTTTAAATTGTTTCAACTTGACATAAAGAGTGCTTTTCTTAATGGTGTGATTAATGAAGAGGTTTATGTCAGTCAACCTAAGGGATTTGAAGATCCTAACTTTCCTGAACATGTTTATTTGCTGAAAAAGGCCTTGTATGGTCTTAAGCAAGCCCCTAGAGCTTGGTATGATAGATTAACCAAGTTTTTGCTTGAAAAAGGTTTTAAAAGAGGGGGAGTTGATAAAACTCTGTTTACAAAGAAAACTACAAAGGATATAATTGTTGCTCAAATATATGTTGATGACATTGTGTTTGGCTCATCTTCTAATAATAGGATAGAAGAATTCATTTCTGATATGAAAAATGAATTTGAAATGAGTGGTGGAGGTGAATTGACTTACTTTCTAGGATTGCAAGTTAAACAGAATGAGAATGGGATTTTTCTATGTCAAAGCAAGTATGCAGACAATCTTGTTAAGAAGTTTGGTCTAAGTGAGAGTAAAGAAAAGAGAACTCCTATGAGTACTACCCTTAAACTGTCTAAAAATGATAAAGGAAAAAGTGTTTGTCCCAGTCTTTATAGATCCATGATTGGAAGTTTGCTGTATTTAACTGCTAGTAGACCAGACCTTTGCTTAAGTGTAGGAGTTTGTGCCAGATATCAAGCAAATCCTTTAGAACCTCATCTTCTATCTGTCAAAAGAATTCTAAGGTATGTAAAAGGAACACCTCATCTAGGCCTATGGTACTCTAAAGATACAAACCATTTTCTTAGTGGCTACTGTGATGCAGATTGGGCAGGAAACATAGATGATAGAAAGAGTACTTCTGGTGGTTGTTTTTATTTTGGAAACAATCTTGTTTCTTGGTTCAGTAAAAAGCAAAATTGCATATCTTTATCTACTGCTGAGGCAGAATATGTTGCAGCTGGAAGTGGATGCACTCAACTAATTTGGATGAAACAAATGTTAACTGATTATAATGTTAAGCAAGAGATATTAACTCTGTTTTGTGATAACAAAAGTGCTATAGATTTGGCTAAAAATCCAGTTCAACATTCCAGAACCAAACATATTGATCTAAGGCATCATTTTATTAGAGAACTAGTTGAAGAAAAGAGCTTAATTTTAGAACATGTTTCAACTGAAAGACAATTAGCAGATATTTTCACAAAGCCCCTTGATACAAACAAGTTTGAATCATTAAGAAGTGACATAGGGGTATGTCATTATCAATCTAATTGAATACTTTTGCTAAATATGTCTGTGTTGAGTACCTTTAATAAGTTTTATTTCTAAGGTTAAAGTCTTATTTTGAGCTATGATGTTTTTGTCTTGAAAAAGCCGCTTTTTGGTGTCTCAAAAACAGATGTGAGGTAACTTGTCCTTAAAAACCTCTCTGGTAATAGAGTTGCAAGCACAAAGTGCAAATTTTTTATGATGGTTGCAAGTTCAGTTGCAACATCAGTTGAAACCTCACACTCTCAATAGTTGGTTGGAAGTTCAGTTGCAACATCAGTTGAAACCTCGTGTTAAAAATACTGGTTGCAAGCTCAGTTGAAACATCAGTTGCAACCTCAGTCTACTTTATAACTGTCAAGACATAGTCTTATTTTTTTTGACATCACTTATACTCTTTCCTTGCTGAGGTCATCAAACAAGTTTTTGTGTAGGGATAAAAACGGATTTGCTCAATATAAGCTCCTAAAATCTAATCTTTATTAAGGCTATTCAATGATAAACATATTTTCTTAGGTAAATTGCTAGATTTTTGTTTTTTTTTAAAAGCTTAAATATCTTTCTAATTGCTATCTTTATCTTGAATCTATTCAAATTTCCTTCAAAGCTTCAACTCTTGTATTTTCAAATTTTGGATAAATCTGTTTGTGCAAAAAGGAATGTTTATCTGTATAATTGGTTGGATGTATTTTTTCCCGTGATCTTGCTGTGATTTCCTTAAATTGTTGATAAGATATTTCCTATTTTTTAGCCTAAATCTGTTTTAAAATTTATTTGCATGTATCTCCTTCCTATTTCAAAAAGATATGGACTTAATTGCTCTTTATATAAACTTCTTTTTACTATCCAAAATCAACCACAATTTACAGAATCTCTCTCTCTCTAAACTGTTAAAACCTAGGTCTCTGTAAAATCCTCTTCAAGGTTCTAAGTAAGGTTCCAACCCCAGTTGCAACCATGTCTACGAACCCCAATTCTGATGATGACTGCACTCTAAGGGACTTCATAAACAAATCTCCAACCAGTCCTAGCTCTAAGGCAAAGGTAAATGAGTCCTCCTCTTCTAAGAAACATAAGACTAAAAAACGTGCTAGGAGGAATCCTGAGAATGAGCCTATTAAAGATAAGTTTGAGTTTGTTCCTAGATTCAATGAAGTTGATCCTCGATTCTGGAGTAGAAAATCTTATAGGAGATTTAGGGCTTACTCTAGTAAAGAAATCCACTGTGAAAGAAGGCTCAATTTGGTTAGTTATCCACACATACAAGTGTATGTTGAAAAAATGCTCTTTGCTGTTGGATTAGGAGAAACTATTTCTTATGCTAGTTCCTACTATCCTGCTGTAGTTAAAGAATTTTATGCCAACTTGACTAGTGGTGTCTTTGATAAAAGTAATCCTATGTTTGGAAGGGTCTTTCTGAGGGGAATAACTTTAGACTTTACACCTGAGTTAATTAATAACTGTCTGAATACACCCAATCCTTCTGTGGATAATGCTGAGTATGATATGGAAGTTATTGCTCTGGTTCTAACTGGAAAGAACACTAGCTTTGATGGTACTTCCATCAAAACATCCTCTCTCACACTTTGTGCTGCTGTATTGCACAAAATTGCTAGGTTCAACTGGACCCCTACCAAACAACCCTCCAGAGTTAACAAAGACATGGCCATCTTTCTGTATAAGATAATGTCTTCTCTACCCATAAACTTTGGCCATCATATCTTTAACCTTATAAGGGATTTCAGTGATGATAATTCATCATCCATTCTGCTTCCATTCCCCTGCCTAATCTCCAGTATTATTCTGGGTCAAGTTGCTTCTATGAATAGAGATTCTCCTATTAGTATCACTAATGAACCAATCACAGATTGTCCCTCTGCTCTCTATATTTCTGCCAAACTGCTAAAAGAAGGGCATGTCAATGACATTTCTGGTGACAAAGGGAAAGAAAAAGAAGAAGAAACTTCAACTGCTCCTTCAGCAAAGAAGAAAGGTGTAAGGTGGTACTTACAACAGAAGTTGGCCTACAATCAAGAAAGGAGAGCTGAACTGGATGCTGATGACTATCAGATAAATAAGCTGCTGGTGAATCTCATAGAAAGTGAGGATGATGACAGTAATGACACTCAAAGTCATGATGGTTTTTCAATCAGCAGTGAGGATGACAATGCAGAAGATGAAGAAGTAGTCAGGCAGAATCCTCTAAGAGAAAGACCCCCACAGTGTGATATTCCTAGTGACTAATTCCAATGGTTGCTGACAAATAGGGGGAGTGAAGTTTATGTTTTGTTGTTTAGTTTCATTTTGATGTTTTCAAGACTTTATTCTGCTTTTCAATTATGCTGTATTAAGACAATTTTATGCCTGTTTGGCTTTAGCCTGTTTGGCTTTAATCTGTTTGGCTTTAATAATTCTGCAGTTTCCTTCTGAAAATATCTTGATATCTTGTTGAAGTATGAATGCCTTTAAACTTGAAACAGGTCTGAAAACTTACTGTGTGCACATACATTGTTCTTATATAATATGCCTGCAATTCTAACATACAGGGGGAGCTTACTGATATTGAATTTGCAGGTGGTTGAGATGATTTATAAACTTTATTGATTTGTCAAAACCAAGGACAAAGGGGGAGATTGTTAGGACCAGATTTCTGGTCTAAATACTGTTAATTGTCTATTGATTTTTACTAAATAAATCCTAACTGTTATTAAGAACTAAGATAGGATTGACAGGTTCCAAGTACCAGTTGCAACCTCAGTTGCAACCTCTGCTGACAGGTTCCAAGTACCAGTTGCAACCTAAGTTGCAACCTATGCTGACAGGTTTCAAGTACCAGTTGCAACCTCAGTTCAAACCTGTTGTTCAGCAGAATTCTGTTTAGTTCCATTTATCTGCATAACCATTCTTTAATATTATTACTTGTTTTAAAGTATGCAGGATATATTCTCATAAGGTCTTAAACGTTTTATGTGTGTTTATTGAGAATATCAAAGTGTTAAGGAAAGATGTCTTATTAAAGATATAAAGAGATTGGTTTATAAGGTTGTTTCCTTTTGAATATGATCTCTTCTCTTATGATTATCCTTATCACTTGTTTCAATATTTGTTCCCTATCAAATCAGTATGATATGTTTAAGATTGAATAAAATTAGGAGTTAATGTCTTACATGAATATCTAAAAGATATTATCTTGCCAAAATATGATCTTTTTATATGTTTCCTTGTTATAGGAAAATACTAACTCCTACAATCAAGCTTGTTATTTAACAGGTATCAACCAATCATGATTGAAGTCTATTCACGCTGAAGAATCACGTATTACATGGAAAGACTAAAGCCAATCATTAAAGTCAAAAGCAATCACAAAAGACCTTCAAAGATAGAAGATTGTTTTTGCTTATATATAGTTGATAACTAAGCTTGTAAATGTGTGTGTTCTAAATTATAAAGAACTTATTTTCTAGAGAGAATACACGTGAGCTTTAAAAAGAAAACAATGGTGGGATGCCATTGATTTATAATGGATAGTTATAGAGTAGGAGCAATATAGTGATAGGCAGAAAAACCTAGAGGGAGTCTAAGTTTTTCATTAAGACTTGAGTCATATATTGTAAGCTTTTTATAATATCATAATCTGAGTAAGTGCCCCGGAGACGTAGCCTAATTAGGTGAACTCCGTTGTTAAATGTGCGTGTGAATTATTTTCAAGTACATTTAATTTTAAAACAGTTCTGTCCATTAATACATTTGGTTCCAACTGCAGTTCCAACATTACTTGGAACCTTATACACTTGGTTCCAACTGCAGTTCCAACCCCACTTGGAACCTTACTGCAAAACTGCATCTAGAACAGCGGATAGGAATTTCAGTCTATAAAGTAGCTCTACATAAAATAAGTAAAGTACGTTAAGAACATTTTTTAACAATTCGTAAAATCAACCAACATGGTCAATGATGCGGAGAATGGCAGGAGAATATCAACTAGACATAATTATTTAGTTAGTAGTATGAAAAACATTGAGTAGATTTAAGGTTTTCTCTAACTTTTAATTACTATAGTTCTTTACTAAGTCCTCTAACTAATGTTACTGATCAACAATAAATTAGAAAACACTAAAACATCACGTAATGTAACAAATATCATATGATGTCCTTGCTGGATAAAGTTTAGCAAATTTCCATTCCAACTTAAAAAATAACTAACAGGCAATGGTTTAAAACAATGAGTTATGTTATATAAACAACAAAATTACTCAACTATCTTACGGGAAAACAATTGTAAAGCTTCTTGGTATGGAATCTGAATATCAAAAAGATAGTAATAACATTATGAATTCATGAATAATACTTTTTAACTATCTCTAGATGGGTTTATAAAGAGGATAATGTAGTTAAGTTAATCAATCACATAATAATTCTAACACTCAAACCATCTAGTGGAAAGAATAATTATCAATTTTCCGCACTACGTGATATACTGATATTATAGAGGTACAATACTAAAGAGAAAATAATAACAAATCTTGTCTGCATGAAACTTATAGCATTCAATGACACCACGAAAAAATGACCTTAACATATAACAAATTCAGTCGATTGCGTATAGAAGGCGAAGTCCAGGCTACATCTTATCAAAAAGTCAATTTTTTAAGGCCGCACTTTAATAATCTATTAATAGTTTTCAACAGATCAGCAACGCAAGGTGTAGCGGTCACATTTATGAGAATGATTGTAACATTAGTGGTGCGGTTACGAAATTAAACGGGGCTGATATTAAGGGGACGTTATGGTGTAACTCCCGGAATTAAATGACCTCTTTATGTTGTTCCGACCATTAATTATTATTAATAAAATAGTTGGTATTCTGCCAACTTATATAAAAAACAGATTAGCAAAAAAAATCAAATCTTTAAAAATGCTAAGAGAATAGCACATCATCTCTGAACCCATACTGGAAATAAAAAAATCCAATGAATGTCACCTTGAATTTTCTCCGAAAAGTCCAAACAATAATTTCATTATAAAGGGTAGATTTTCAACAATTTCATTACCCTAATAAAAATTCAATGAATGTCACAGTGAATTACCATGAAAAAGTTCAAACAATAATTTCATTAATACAGACTAAAGGGTAGATTTTCAACAATTCATTAACCTAATAAAAATCCAATGAATGTTGTAGTGAATTATCTCGATGAATTTCAAACAATAATTTCTAAATACAGACTAGGGGTAGATTTTCAACAATTCCATTACACTGAATAAAGGGGTAAAAAAGTTAATAAGAGTTGTAATACCTGTAGATTAGCAGCTAAGAGTTATGAAATTTTCTCGAAAAAGTTCAAACTATTATTTCATTAATACATACTAAAAGGTAAATTTCAACAATTCATTACCCTAATAAAAATCCAATGAATGTTGCAGTAAATTATCTCGAAGAAGCTCAAACAATAATTTCTTAATACAGATTAAAGGGAAGATTTCCATCTATCTCATAACCCTAGCTAATATATCTAATTCAACACTTACAACCTGATACCAAAAGATTTAAACCTAGGATTCTACTTAATTATGATTTATGCATGCATAAAAGTTAAAAGCTAGAAAATATCAACATTCCAAACTGGATAAATAAATCAAAACTTAAGCAATACAAATCCGAATTTATGGAATGAGACTCTAATAATCAATCAGAGTTGCAATACCTGTAGATTAGCAGATAACTGAGACTCTAATAATCATGATTATTAAAATTTGCTTATTTAAAGATGTAAGAGATGATAAAAGTGTTTAAGCTGGTTAAAAGGCTGTGTGATTTAAGGCTGTTTGGGACGGAGATGGATAAAGGAATTTGTTGTTTGTCTGAAATATGATCTGACAATAAGTAATAATTAGTACTATAAGTAATAATAAGTACTCCGTATCAAGATATGTTTAAAAAACCAAAGTCACTGAATCTAAATTTATTACTCCTATAGGTGTTATGTATATATTCTTTATGATTATTTATTTATTGGAGGTATTATTCCATATTGCAATTCACTTTTCATATGGATTCCAGGATAAGAATACTTCATATGGATATTATTCCATAGTTCATTTTTTTTAAATCGTGGGTTGGTGTTTAACGTCAAGTTTAATGGTTTAGAATTCAATTGGGAGTTGGTGTTTATTTTTTTTTTGAACATGAGATGAGTATTTTAATAATATAAAATTGATTTGAAAAATAAATAAATACCATATAGACGTGTAAAATATATTAACAAATATAATTTTTTTTAATTTTAAGTATATTGAACATACACACATATATATACATCATATACACTTATATACAACACAGTTCTCCCCTTCGTCCATTGCATCACTGTCTATAGCTAATCCAGTCTGCTTACTTTTATTACTCCTCGAATTAAACATTAAATTGTTGGTTTAATACTTACTGATATTATTTTAAGAAAAAAAAATGTAGGATTCAGAGTGAGAATTGTGTTTCTCTTACTCACCCGTCCGAGCGAGGAGGTGTAAAACAGAAACACGGCCACAGGACACTTTCATATTTTTTAAGAGTAACCATATCAATTAGATTTGAAATTCCTATCCGTTGTTCTAGTTGCAGTTTTGCAGTTGGGTTCCAAGTGATGTTGCAACCACAGTTGGAACCAAGTGTATTAATGGACAGAACAGTTTGTTTAAATGTACTTGAAGTAAATCACACGTACATTTAACAACGGAGTTCACCCAACTGGGCTACGTCTCCGGGGCACTTACCCAGATTATGATATTATAAAAAGCTTACAATATAGGATTCAAGTCTTAATGAAAAACTCTTAGACTCCCTCTAGGTTTTTCTGCATATCTCTATATTGCTCCTACTCTATAACTATCACTTATAAATCAATGGCATCCCACCATTGTTTTCTTTTAAAAGCTTACTGTGTATTCTCTCAAGAATGGGTTCTTTATAATTTAGAACACACAAACTTTTACAAGCTAAGTTATCAACTATATAAGCAAGTCAAAACAATCTTCTATCTTCAATGTCTTTTGTGATTGCTTTTGACTTTATTGATTGGCTTCAATCTTTCCAAGCATTACGTGATTCTTCAGCGTGGATTGACTCCAATCATCATTGGTTGATACCTGTTTAATAACAAGCTTGATAGTAGGAGTTAGTCTTTTCCTATAATAAGGAAACATATAAAAAGATAATATCTTTTAAAGATACTATCTTTAAATATACATATGAAACATTAACTCCATATTTCATTCAATCTTAAACATATCATACTGAATTGATAAGGAACAAAGATTGAAACAAGTGATAAAGATTTGCATAAGAGTAGAGATATAGATTTATCTATGTAAAGAAAACATAACTAATCTCTTTATATCTTTTAGGAAATCTTTCCTTACCACTTTGATATTCTCAATAAACGCATACTAAACCTTTAGGATCATATGAGAATATATCCTGCATACTTTAAAACAAATAATTATCATTAAAGAATAGTTATGCAGATTTACAGAACAAGACAGAGTCCTGCAGAACAGCAGGTTGGAACTGTGGTTGCAACTGAGGTTGCAACATTACTTGAAACCATCAACGCTGTCTTAGCAGGTTGCAACTGAGGTTGCAACATTACTTGAAACCTATCAACACTTGTCTTAATAGGTTGTAACTGAGGTTGCAACATTGCTTGAAAGGTATCAACACTTTCTTAGTAGGTTGTAACTGAGGTTGCAACATTGCTTGAAACCTAACAACTCTGTCTTAGTTCATAATAAACAGATAGGATTATTTAGTGAAAACCATTAGACAACAAATAGAATTTAGACCAGAAATCTGATCCTAACAAGATTAAATATCTTTTCTCTAATTTATGTTGATTTACAATTTGCAAGGTAGTACATTATCGAAATTTTCCAGCTATCACACTTTTTTTTTTCCATAACAGGCCTTCTATTAATCGTAAATAAAAAGTTTGGTCACTGTGAAACACAGTTATCACTCCCCGATATCATATCTCTATTATAATTAACTACAATTTTTTTATCTCATCACATCTATTTTCAATTTTTAAGTGATGGACCCATTGGTGGAAAATGAATTTTAGTATTATTTTACTTCTAGTGGATGTTTTGCTCAAATGTTAGTTTAAGGATATGTTAAGGTAATTGATGTGGAACAATTTTTTCGATAAAATACTTCAAATAAGGAATACTGTTGATATACATATGCTATAAAGGGGACAAAGTCACGCCTCCACCATCTTCAAATACGCCCTTTCCCTTCATTTGTAAACATCATAATAATGAATCGATATGATCATATCATGATAAACTAAAAGTTATATGTGGCTACTCCCACATTGATAAAGGAAAGTCCCTTTCATTAAAATTTGATTTTTACTTTTTTACATTATTGAATGATTTAGTTACTAATGGAATGGGAGTTTTATACGTTTGATACACCAAACTATTTGATTTTAACGATTTAGGTATATAGCTTTCAATTTTCTTAATTTGGATACCACAGTATAATAATTTTCCAATTTAGTTACTACCGTCTAAATTAATCACGGAATCATGTCACGTGATAGCATGTGCTTGACAAACGTTAACGTGAGAGGCTAATTTTGTTATTTTACACCAAAATATATCATCATAGAAAAATGTTTCCCCCCAATTTCACACATAACAAAAATAAGCACATAGTCCAGATTTGGGGGAAAACGTTGTTCTAAAATGATATATTTTGGTACAGAATGACGAAATTACCCTCTCACGTTTAAGTTTATCAAGTACGTGTTATCATCTGACATGATTTCGTTATTAATTTAGATAGTGTTTATTTTTGTTATAGTGTGGTAACCAAATTGACTAAGTTGAAAGGTGTGTAAACAAATCATTAACAGAAACATAGTTTGATGTACTAAACGTCTTTTTTTCCTAATGGAATGTAACAACCTATAGAAGCATAATTTTTGAAATAAAATCAAAGTGTTTGACATTTACATGAAAATCAAGCTTGGTTCTAAATTATTTAGAGGTACGATGTAATGGAGCATCAAAATAGGTAAATGTAGTGTGAAATAAATGTATCCTTGTACCAGAAATAAAACCAAGTAATCAAAGGTAAGCCTATAAGAAGATGTACAATTGATAAAATAGAAATTTCGCTTGCATTTTCCTTCAAGTGATAAGGAAGACTTCACAAATAACAAATTGTTAAATCGAAAGGAAAGATAGTCATATAACTCAGACCAACGGTAAGTAATTTGATTGCTCTTGGTCATCAGCACAAGTAAAATATAGTGAAGTTGCATTTATAGACTCGTGACAAGACGTAATGACTGAAAAATATAATACAATATTGGAAAAGTCGTGTGACCTAAACTGTAGTACCACGCTTCTACTTGGTATCCAACATCTACCAGTACATGAAAAATTAGTTTGATACTCAAAAGATATTTATAATAAATACCTTTGATCAACAATGATTAATCATTTCTCTGCATAAACTTTTTAATACAGCAAGATCTTGGCTAATTTTGAGTACTTTGGAACATTAATCATTGTGAGATACATGAGAGAGAATAAATATATCTATCAATAATGAATAAACAAAGAATCAAACAGCAAACACAGATCAATAACAACAAGCAATAACGCAATCTTATATATATATATATATATATATATATATATATATATATATATATATATATCAGACATTTAAATATACAAAGATAAAACAAAAATAAAAATGCAGAAATGAAATGAAATGGAAATTAAGGACAAAAGTAAAGCTAAATTAAAGATTCTATCTTCTTTTTTATATGCCTAAGCCTACTTTTGAGAACTATTATGTAATTATGCAATGATCCACAACATTGTCTTACTGAGTAATAAACACCACTGATTTTCCAAAAATTGCATTCAAGCCCATGAGTTCACGATCAATCATTTGAAACCAGCTCTTCCTTCCTGTTAACTTCCTTCGTCACTTATCTTTTCTCTATTTTTCGTTCATGGGAGGTTCATTACACCATCGTATAACTGGTGAATCTCGTATTCGTTTTATATTATCCGTAATGATAGGCACAAATTAAACGGCTTCGAGGAGCCTTTAATACCACCTCCTTATCTGCTTTATTAAATTTACCCGTCTTCTGGCTTTCTACTAGCCAGTAAATTGCTATTGTTCTCATTCTCTTCTTCAAAATTATAACCCATACGGCATGTTTCATGGTTGTAAAATTGACTAGATATTATACAGTCTAACTCAATGACTGTACAAAATGGAGACCACTTTTGGTATGAGATATGTATGATAAATTGATAATAGGTATGTTCTAGGGAAAAGGGAAAAAGAGAAGCAAACTCAATGTGTCTTTCTAATGATAATTTATAGAGTTATGTTTATGTACAACTTATAATGTGTACTGCTAAAGATGCTCATTTGTCTAACTATACACTCCAAAATACATTTACAATTGAGGTATCAGACTACTATTTGTTAACGAATTAGTTACCAAATTACGAGAATTAACAATTGAGCTACTCATCTATCAAAACTTTCACAATTTAGGTACTACCGTTAATTGAAATGGATGGAAGTTAGTTTAAAATTTTATTTTGGTCATATTGTTTATAATATGTCTAAATTTAACCCCTTATTTTTTGAAATGTCTCATTTTATTATAAATTCATAAATATAAATTCATTATATATATATATATATATATATATATAGTACACAGACATACACATGTGTATGTATGTATATATGTGTATACATGTACAAGTAAGATCCATGCAAAAAAGTAAGATCCAAAATGAATGAACTCGCACAAAAAAAATCCATCCAAAGGAGTAACGTGGTTAAATTTCTTGAATAACAATTTCTTACCAAAAATAAGCTTTTCTTAAATAATACTTTAAACAAAATGTGAATGAACAAAATTCCATTATATTTGAAAATCTAGATATATTGCCATTTGACATATTAGATAGGGAATCTTGGGAATATGGAGAAAACAAACTGGTGCGGAGGCAAACGTATATTATGTGCAATAATAAAAAATGGTCCACGAGTTTATTTCATATATAGGAACTGTGCCATGACACATGTTTGTTTTTTTATCTTTAGGTTTGCTTTAATCTAATCTAGGTTTTCCCATCATTGTGAAGGGTTGAGAAGTTCAACACTTAACTCAACATCCAATACTTTATGTTGATAATGAAAAACTTCATTTATGATACGCGTTTATATAATAAAGGTATATAACTACAATTCTCAATTCCTTTCCTTCGCATGACAGAAATATTTACATAAACGGTTATGTTAACCAATGCCCCCGGGCACTCTTTAAGCCTTAAATATACCATTGACTTTGTATAAAGTTATTAAATGGATAGTTATTATGTCATATCCTAGATATCAATGGTTAAATTTATAACTAATATCATGTAAAAATTAGCTTTATAACTCAATAAAAATTATAGAACCCAAGATATTATTAGCCTAAAATTAAATATTAATAAAAATAAAAATGTAAATTCATAATAAAAACTCAAATAACAATATAGAACACTAGTTGGGATTATCCTAAACTTAAATATTAATTATAATAAAATAAAAACCCAAATAAAAAATATAAAACCTTAATTTATACTACCCTAAAATTAGATATTAATTAAATTAGAAAATATATATATTCTAAATTTTTCTACTACAAAATTCATGCATTAATTATATTTGTATTCCCCATAAAAAATAATAATAGTTTTAATGAGTAGTGGGTAAAGATATGATAAATTAATAGTTATAAACATTAAATAATGGATCATAGTAAATGCTTAACTAGTGCCCCGGGCACAAGTTATCAATATCCTTACCTAAAACAATAACAATGTGATCCGCTGTTACGATAAAATCTTTCTGAGATGCAAATTTAGCATAAGAAGCCTCATATGTACATGATGTCCAATTATAAATGTTAGAAAAACTAAGTTTGAATATTTTTCGATTGACATTTTTAATACCGAGTATTATAAGTAATCTACAAAGTCATTAAAAATGCATTCATATTTTATGTATTCACCCTAGACATTGATTACAAATCTAGCCAAGAGATAGAAAGTTTTCAACACTTGTTGAAAGAAAACAACACCTAATACTATAAACCAAAAGTAGCAAATTTTCACAAAACTATCATGTCCACATACCCATGAGTGTGTTAGTGTTTACCATACACGCGCACGCTCGCTTGGGTCTCGAGACTCGGGCCTCGGGTCACGGGCCTTGGGCCTTGGGATTTGGGATTTTGGATTTGGGATTTGGGGAATGTCTCGGGTCTCGGGTCTTGGGTCTTGGGTCTTATACTAAACTGAAATAGGGACTTTTGTATATTTACAAAAGTTGTACCTAAAGTTCCAGCAAGATTGTAACTTCTGCAATAATGGAGGCGGATTCTGGGGATGTAACTCACATAATTGAATGACCACATTAAAGGCTGCGGTTTCATAATTCTCTATAAGCAGCAGCCTCCCCCTCTCATTCAAAAAGACAATTTCACTCTCTCTAAAACCAGCATACATTTTTTATTCATAGCATATTAGAAACAGAGAGAACCACCCACCAACAGCTCGACCTTGACTCGTCGCCAGTTTTCGGTGAGTCATCCGAGACGTTGTACATTGGGATCGAAGCGTCAACGCAACCAGAAACATCAAGGTGGTTGGGCGAATATCGGTTAAGGGCAGACTGTTTACAGTCGCCTCGTCTTTTTCAATTCTGTCTTTTAATTAACGTTTTTCAATTCTGTAATTTATATTTTTGTCTTTTCAATTCTATCATTTTATTTCAGTATTTTAATTTGTTGTACTTAGCTGTAGTTTTTCAATTCTGTATTTACCTTTCTGTAATTTCCTTAAAGTTCTGTTTTATTATGTAATTTCAATTCTGTAGTTTAATTATGTAATTAGAATAGTTTTAATTCAGTCATGTTATTTCAATTTCAATCAAAACAGTCCGGCTGTTAAGTTTATACTTTCCAGTCCGGCAGTGTCTATTTATTACAATTCAGTACATCAGATTATTAATTAATAATCATCTGAATAAGGTTTGCTTTAATTACTATTCTGAATAACGTTTCCAGTCCGGCTGTTAAGATCGAACCGCTGAAAAGGATTGTCCACCTCTGCAAATGAAAATTAAAGTAATTTTTAAGAGAACAAATACGGATTGCTTTGCTTACATAAATTTGATTGGCAAGAGTTGAATATGTTTAGCTTACTGAACAACATACATATATTTTCTTCATTCTGGAGTTTTACCATAAATCAAACCGATTTGTTCGTTCTATTTATTTATTAACAGAACCACAAATATCTACAAAACATGCTACAATTTTATTTTGCCCAAGGAATTAAAAACAACAATACATCAGATCCACTAGTAGATGTTCAGATTAAAAATCAGATCCAATTTTTCATATAGTGGTATCAGAGTGTGAATGGTTTTGTGACATGCTATAAAAATTGGAGCTTGATCGCATATGGGAAATCTGATATATCCAAATACTAACGTGTTTGAAGTTTATCTCCGACCTCTAAACTTTTCACGTTTTGCGACAAAGGGCAACTGTCCAATGAATCGATCCGGAAGAAAAAAAATATAATGTCTATTGTGAATGCTTGAGAATCAAATCAAATAATTGAAGATACAAAGCTTGAACCTCATCAAGATAATCAAAAGTATAACAAGTTTGTGTAGCACAAATAAAAGTCATGACAGTACAGGAAGGAATCACACTAATTTGATATTCTAAGGGAATTATGTAAAGCCTTACATCAAACACAATATCATTTATTTTTTATGATTTCTCTACTTAAATTCTTAGCACAACAAGCCCTTGGGTACTTTGGAACAATTAGTTATTGCTAAGATACATGAGGAGGGAGAGAAGATGTACCTATTATAAATCTGGTAACTCTCTTATTCGTTTTTATGCCAACCTGTAGCTTGTTGATGCTATGTTTGTATTTGTATTTATCTTCTTCGTATTCTTTCTCCGCATCAGGCGCTATCATTTTGAATTAAGCTTGTATTGAGTGATATCTTTCTAATTTTAGGCAAGGGTATAGGAGAAACTGTAAGCCTATGTAAATGCACATATGGATCCAGGGTCAAGAAAAAAAAGTAAAATTTAATAAAACGTACTATCTTCAAACTAACGACTCCAGTGACAAGTTGTTATTACTTGCGTTTAGTGGAAGAACTTGCTAATAAGAAAATTAAACTACAAACATAACTTAGAAAAGGGAAATATTTTTGAAAAAGGGTAAGTTGTGACATCATAAAAGATAATTACTTTGCTCTACTTAAAAGAAGTAAACTAAGGTAGAAATGATTTCATAAATGCAATCAACAAGGTCCATGATGTGGAAAACAATACGCGGAGTGGACGACAATTTTGAGTAGAATTTTAAAGAAAATCAAAGATAGATTCTCACTAATAATATAACCTAAGTAAGTAATCCAACCCTTTAGTTCAATATCTAATTCGAAGACTTTAACCTACCGTGTAGGTGCTTTGGAATGCAAATACAATACTCAAATACAATTAAGGCTACTCATTTGTACCAACATACATACCTGGAAAAGATACGGGAATTGGAAGCAATGAATTGTGAATAATTAATAACACAAATCCACTTAAAACTTGAAAAACAATAGTAAAAAAAAAATGTATGCATTTACAAAGATGATAATGTATTTAAAGAAAGGTTCTTAAAGTGATATTATAAATATTATTAGCATTGTGAGTAAGTGTGAATAACAATGTTCCAGAGTTCTCAAATGATATGAATTTTAAAGTATATAGTTTAAGAATTTTAATGTATTGTGAGCAAGTTGGGAAACGACACTAACAATACTAAAGGTTTCCTCATATAAACGTATTAATATTGAGTGGCGAGACTTACTTAACAGAAGTCTTCTACATATAAAGTTACAAAGATGGGAAGAAAGCAGCAGTGAGAGAGAATAAAACCAAGCTGAAGATAGCTATGAAAAAGAAATATAAGAAGTTTGAAGACAAGCTCAAATGTTGTAACAAAATCAAGCCATATTCAGCAACAATTTTTTTTGCAGTTTCACTCAAGGAGGGTTCATATCACCCTTTTAATCTGTAATCCAAGGCTTTTTATTATGTTTATGCCTTTAGTTTTACTTTTGTATGACTCTATTAGAAATTTTGGTAAGGGTTGTTGTCTGGTCAAGAAGCTAAAATGCTTTTTGTCAGAATCAGCTTTTTAAGGCCTATTCCCACTTGTGGAATAGGTCAATGTTACGTTCTCGTTTAATCATATGCTTACTTTTCAAAAAAAAAAGAAAAGATCAACCACATAATAGATCTAACACTTATAAGTATCTAGAGTGAAATTAATTATGGTATTTTTTGAATTATTGGAAATTAAAGAGGTAAAATACCAAAGAGGAGATTATCATATAGCTAATTTGCATGTGACTTATAACATCCAATAACACCACAAAATAGGAAAACATGGCGGTAAGATCCTCGTTTACAAATACATGCAGATAACAACACTTCTCCGGTCTTGTATTAAACATGGTGGATCTGCTTATAATTTCAAAATCAATCACTGGGTTCTATATTTTTATGCTAAATTTTAATATGTTACTGAAAAAATCCAACAGATCAGCAATTAATAGATACAAAATCTCCCAAACATCAACTAGTATAACAACTAACAGAATAGCACATCATTTCTGAAACTAAACAGGAAATAAAATAAATGTGCCATCACTGGGAACAAACAAGAATTCCAATAGTTGAGTGTCAGACGGGTGTCCGACACGACCCTTTTGTCTTTTTTTTGGAGAAATATCTGTGCATCAAAGGTTGTGGGCGGTTGTTTGATGTGTTTCACTGTCAAGTTTTATAGTTTGGAATACAAATAGGGAATGATACTGTTTAACTTTTTTTTTATAAATGAAATGGGTATTTTAATCAATAAATATTGGAATGAAAAAAATTAAAAAAATATAAACATATAAAAATATATTAAGAAATGTGACATTTAGAATTTAAAGTATATTCAATTACATATGCACATATACAATATCCACGCTAATATAGAACTTTATCTCTTCACCATTATCATTATTATCACCAATATCCACACTAATCCGCTTTACCCATTACAGCACCACCTATACCTAATTCACAAATTAATTGGAGGCCGCTACCAATTTAAAATAATTATTATGTTTTACTACCACTTGTATTTTTTATTAGCATAAGTTACCCTTTTAAAACATTTTAATTTGGTTTTGTTACTCTCTATTCTAAATATAAAAAAAGAGCAAATTTTGTTTTTCTCCATTAACACAAAACACTTTCTCTCTCTACAATAATACACATCACCGTCACCACGACTTGACCGAAGCTCTGTCAGTGCTCCGGCGACGGAGCTTCGATGACCATCTCTTCTCTCTCTCCTGCCATCTTATTCTCTATCTCTGTGAACTTATTCTGCAACCCCCAGCTATATATATACATATCTATTCAACACACACACACACACATATATATACATATATACATATCATCAAACGATGATGAAGGTACGCAATGGCGGCCCTATGGATAGTCAAATTAGACAATTCACATAAAAATTTAATAACAAAACTAAATATATGTATTTATGGTTCACATACTATTAGGAAACCATGAGAAGCCGAGTGGTTAGCTAAGAGAGAAAAAGTTTCTCTTATGGCCATTGGTGCGGGTTTGAATCTTGCCAAATACTATTTTTTGTGTTTAAAACATATTTATTACACAATATCCTCATATTTTGAAATAAAGTATTTTCTGGTATAATATATTACATCTTTTAGAAGAAAAAAACATGTAGTTTGAAAAGATAACAAATTTGATCCTTTATTTCAAACAAAAAAATTGGAAAGAAAAAAGGCCCATATTTTTAGTGGTCTAAAGCCCCCTAAAGTCTGAAACCGGCCCTAAATGAATAACGGTAAAAAAATAATAAGAGTTCTAACCTATAGATACGAAATTTGCTTAAATAAAAGTGATAAGAGTTTTTAAAAGTGTTTGAGCTGATGATTAAAAGGTAGTGTGATTGACGCTGTTTCATACGGCGTGACAAGGAAATTGTTGTCTTGTAAAATAATGATCTACATATATATATATATATATATAGAGAGAGAGAGAGAGAGAGAGATCAGGTATTTTAGGTAGGTCATTGGAGACTAGAGAGCGTATTAATTATAGTATTGATAATAAGTACTCTATATCAAGTCATGATTCTTTAAAGGAATGAAAGTCATCCATTTAGATGAATCTAAATTTATTATTATTCTCTTTCGGTCCTAAATTATAAGTGTATGTTTCCATTTTGAACTGTTGTATCCTATAAATCCATTTTCGATAAATTGAAACAATTTGTTATGTAAAATTTCATGTGTCAATGCCACTAACATTTATGAAAATGTAAAGGTCAAATTGGTAAAGTATGTGGTAAAATAGGGTAATCACGATGTCTCCTTAAATTGGATGGACATATAATTTGAATCGCGTGGAGTATTTATTTATTATTTATGATTACTTATTTGGGGGATATTGTTCATTTTATAAGAGAATTATGGAGTGAGCCTTATTGTTGGGTATGTAGGATGGACACGGATGTGTCCAACACGACACGACACGACACGTACACGTCAAAACGATAAATTTTAAAATTTAGGACACAACACAAATATGATACGAAAGTTAAATAATAATTAATTTCTTATTTATATGGGTTATAAAATAACTGGTTTAAAAATTGTAAATATTAATTGTAATGAACTTATTTTAGTAATCCTTATATCGTTATCTGCATATTAATTAGTTCATTTTAAGATAAAATTTTAAAATTTGAATGTTTAAATAACTTTTAAACTGATATGGTTTGTGTTTTTCGTTTACTTAAAGTGTACACGACATTTTAAAAAGTGTTCAAAACGTGTTATCAGAAGTGTCTGCATGGTCAACATGTCAATAGGTCAAGGACACGGAAGTTGAAACGTCGGACACGTGAAATTGAGCGTCAGACGGGTGTCCGTGTGTCCGACATGACACTTTTGTCTTCTTTTGGAGGAATATCCGTGCATCAAAGGTTGTGGGCGGTTGTTTGGTTCAAGTTTTATAGTTTGGAATACAAATAGGTAATGATACTGTTTAACTTTTTCTTATAAATGAAATGGGTAATTTAATAAATAAATATTGGAATTAAAAAAAATAAAATTATAAACATATAAAAATATATTAAGAAATATAACATTTAGAATTTAAATTATATTCGACATATACATATATACAACATCCACACTAATATAGAACTTTATCTCGTCACCATCCATTAATCCGCTTTACCCATTACACCCCACATATACCCAATTCAGCCGACTCCTGATTCTCGTTACTCCCTCAATCAGAAGTCAAAAGACTAGTTTAATATTTATATAATTTATTATTATAAGGAAAAAATAGAGGGCTCGCTCATCCAGGCCGGAGGTTAAAACAAATGCACGCCCGCAAGGTCCTTTCATCGTTAAAGGTACAAAGCCGCGCCTCCAACACCCTCAAATATGCACCTTCCCTCCATCTGTGAACATGTGTTTACCAATTATAATATAGTATAACCTCTCTACATGAATAAACTCGTGAATGGGAGAAAATATTGTTATAAAGAGGTTATTTCTAAGTACATGTTGATATATAAAAAAATATAAAAAAATAATTAAATAAATGTTCCACATAATAAAAGGTATATGTGTACCTAATTTAACTAATTAGCACAAATATTCGATAGACAAATACATGTATCTATGTAATAAGTCAAACACATAAATCCAAAAGAGTTAGAAAGTCACGAAACTAGCATATTCATAAATTTAATAAAATTTAACTAAGTACATATGTATTTGAAAAATTAAATACATGTATTTAGAAAAGTAGAAACTCATCTAAAAGTTTATCTAAAACTTTTTTTTACATGTATAAATATTATGTATAATTTAACATAGATTTTCATTCACTTTTTTTTACCTAAAGCAAGTTTATACAATGATATCCAAGATAAATATTTTAAATCGTTTTAAGTTTAATATAAACACATATATATAATTTTACGTCTTTATGTAATTTATTCCTATATGGAAGAAAATTTATTAAGGCGGTGATATAAAAAATCATGAAATATTACAATATGGAGGTTATTCTTATTTTGAACTGATCCGAGTTAGGATCAATCATTTTTATTTCTATAATGAGTTTATTCTATTACTATACAAAGGTTCTACTGTAGATATTAGATAAACTAAAAGTTATACTTGGTTACTCACATGTTAATAAACAAAAATCCATTTCTTTATAATTTGGTTTTCACTTTATTGAACGAGTTAGTTAGCGGAGTGTAACAATAAACTATAGAAACATGCTAAAATCAATGTCTGTTACATTTACATGAAAATCAAGCTCGCTTATAATTTGTTGAGAGACACGATGTCATGGAGTACCAAAGTAGGCAAGGCATGTGGTGTCAAACAAGGGTATTTTTGTACCAAAAATAGAACAAAGTATCCGATGCTTCTTTGTTTTTCCAAATATGAGAGAGGCAGTGACGGAACTAAAATTGTGAAATTGGAGGCTGATTTTTTATAATAAAAAAACTATACCTTGAGGTTATTTTACGGAATTGGGGGTGAAACACTAAAATTTAAAGGTTTTAATCAAAATACATAAGAAAAATCTAGTTTTTCAAAAATGGGGGACTGCAGCCCCGACTGTCCCTACCTAGTTCATTCGCTGGAGAGAGGTGGACAATTCAGGTAAGGAATAATGTGAGTCCGACTTCAATGAATGACGGAGAAACATAATAAAACATTGGGAAACCCGAGTGATCTAAGTCGCAATAATACTACACTTCTATTGGGGATCAATATCGTAGAATGCATCTAATTAAAAATCTTGGGTCAAGAATGCATGTATCCATCATTCCATGCTCTAATAAACACTTGTAAAAAAAGTACTAGGGGTAAATTTTAGATTGATACCTTATATATAACTTAATTAAGTATTATTTCATAAAAGTAAAACTACTTAATGATTAATCAATTTCCCTTAACTAACTAATAAAAATAGGAAAATCAAAAAAAAAATCCATAAAATAAAAATGGAAAAATCAAAAAAATCAAAAAAATCTGAAAAAATAAAATAAAATTCCAAAAAATATTAAAAAGGCAAAACCCCGAAAAAACACGGATAAAATTTTAAAATTCCCAAAAAATCTAAAAAAACAAAAATACAAAAACGAAAAAAAAAAAACATTCCGAGTCGTCTTAATTCATTTTAAAAGCAATTTTAGTCATTTTAAAAACAGTTTGAGTCATTTTAAGTCATTTTAAAAACAGTCTGAGTTGTTTTAAATAATTTTAAAAATAGTCTAAGTCGTTCTAAGTCATTTTAAAAATATTCTGATTCGTTTTAAAAATAGTCCGAGTAATTTTAAATCATTTTAAAAATAGTCTGAGTCATTTTAAGTTATTTTAAAAATAGTCTGAGTAATTTTAAAAATAGTCTGAATTGTTTTAAGTCATTTTAAAAATAGTATGAGTCGTTTTAAGTCATTTTAAAAATAGTCTATATCGTTTTAAGTCATTTAAAAATAATCTTAGTCATTTTAAGTCTTTTTAAAAAAAGATTGAGTCATTTTTCGTTATTTTAAAAAACAATGTGAGTAATTTAGAAACAATGTGAGTAATTATAAAAATAGCCTGAGTTATTTTAAAACATTTTAAAAATAGTCTAAGTTATTTTAAAAACAGTCTGGGTCATTTTAAGTAATTTTAAAAACAGTCTGAGTCACTTTAAAAACAATCAGAGTCATATTTAAATCATTTGGAAAACAGTCTGAGTCATTTTTAGTAAGTTTAAAAACAGTCTGAGTCATTTTGAAAAACAGGTCGAATAATTTTAAAAACAGTCTGAGTTATTTTTAAGTCATTTGAAGTCATTTGAAAATAATTGCAAGTTATTTTAAAGTATTTAACATTTTTTGGACTTTCCGGCTTTTTGTGATTTTTTTTCATTGTTTTGTATTTTGATTTTTTTAAACATTTTTTTGTTTTTTCAGATTCCCAATTTTTTTGAACTTTTTTTCATTTTTTTGGTGATTTTGGTTTTTTGGATTTTTTACCAAATTTTCGGGTTTTTTAATGGTTTTTTCAGGTTTTTTTTGGTTTTTTTTTTTTTGACTTTTCCTTTTTTTTTATTAGGTAATTAGTTGGGTGACCAATGCTTAATTAGTTTTAGGAATCATTAATTAAATTTTATAGGATAACAAATTCTTAAATAGTTTTATTTTTATGCATCAATACTTAATTAACCCTTTTCGGAATCCAATACAACTATCAAAAAGATTCGGGTCTGTGTCTTGAGTGCTCAAGTGTCTTTGTGCATCTTGTCCCATTACTAGATATGCAACCGCCAATCAATCAGTATCCTTATACGAAATTTGCGAAAAACTAAATATTGAATAACATAGCTATTGAAATTCTTATCCGCTGTTCTAAATGCAGTTATGCAGTTAGGTTGCAAGTACAGTTGCAACTGATGTTGGAACCTAAGTATAATGATGGACAGAACTGGGATTATTAAATATACTTAAATTAAATCACACGCACATTTAACAATGGAGTTCACCCAACTAGGTTACTTCTCCGGGTCACTTACCCAGATTAATGATATTATAATGGCTTACAACATAGGATTCAAGTCTTAATGAAAAACTCTTAGACTCCCTCTAGGTTTTTCTGCCTATCTCTATATTGCTCCTACCTTATAACTATCACTTATAAATTCAATGGCATCCCACAATTGTTTTCGTTTTTAAAGCTTATTGTGTATTCTCTCAAATTTGAGTTCTTTATAATTTAGAACACACACTTTTTATAAGCAAAGCTATTAACTATTTAAAGAGTATAAACAATTTTATTTCTTCAAGAGCTTGTTGATTGATTTGGACTCTACTGATTGATCAACCTTCCCATATCTTGAATGAGATAATGCTGCAATTCATTGACCTCAATCTTCTTGTTAATACCTGTTAATAGACTAGCTTGACAATAAGAGTTACTATTTTCTTAAACAATGAACATATAAAACAATATCTTTTTAGAGATACAATCTTAATAAAATGTGAAACCATAACTCTATATATTCAATCTGATTAGATCATTGCTGATTTGTAAACACATAGATTGAATGAAGAGATAAAGACCTTGTATAATAAAAGAGATCTAGTTTTCACAATTAAAGAAACACTATCTTCTTAAACTACTCTCCATATATCTTTTAAACAATTTATATTCTTTACCACTTTAATATTCTCAATAAGATTAAATTGAAGCTTGTTTAAACAAATGAGAACATATTATGCATACTTTTATTCACATAAAATACTTTAAAGATTAAGTAATGCAGTTAGACAGAATAAAACAGAATCCTTCGTATTGGCATGTTGGATCTGTAGTTGCAACCTCATTTGCAAACATTAAACTGTTTTAATTCTTAAAAGACAACTTGAGTTATTTTGTTCAAACCAATTGACAACAAGAGTTAATATGCCAGAAATATGGTCCTAACAACTATTATTAATTTACTAATTATCATTGACAATAAATACAAGAATATAGAAATTATCAATTAATAGCATTGAAGAAAAGCGCTTAGATTGGGGTTCTTTGTAAAATGAACGATGTACACACACATACAGTGATCGGAAATGACTCCACATCTTTCTTAAGCCAAATTTTTTTTTCTTTACCAACAGTCGATCTTGAATTTCGAAAAAAGAAATAAAACCATCGCCGACACATTATTTTGACAAAAACTGACACAACAACACAACCTTTTACCAGCGTCTAATGTCATGATGCATTTAATAGTAACATGTATCATGTCTTAATTACTAGCAGTATCGAAGCGTAAGTTAACATGTATTAGCTTATCATTATTCAATGGTTTAGTCAAGAAAAAATCTATCCTATTTTCCCGTATTCGGTTTGTTTCCTCTCCAGTTGTATGTGCAGTCAATGCTATGATAAGAATGTGAACACCCTCATAATGCCCTTTCTTCTGCTCTTATCATTCACGTTGCTTCAAATCCATCCATTACTGGTATCTCACAGCCCATGAAGATATATTCATAAGGGAACAATGTGGTAGAAGCCCTATGTTGTCTTCTATTACTTAAACATCCGTTCACTAGTTGTACATCTTCTTCGCCATTTTCACGTAGTTCTACAGTTGCATCGAGCATAAAATAAGCCGTACTAGCGATTTTTCTCTGCCATGCATTATCATCGACTAATATAATCTTCTTACAAGTCAAAACTTCATAATTAATCGGCATTTTGGGAATCAAAATTTATTTCCCCTTGGATTGGAAACAGGAAGATCCTCATCATTTCTTTCAAATCTTGACTCAAAACGTAATTCTGACACATCTTGTGTTTTGATTTTACTTCTTTTGGTTCCCCCAAGCTATGGGTAGCCCAATCACACCAAATATTCAAAAACCATGAAAAGACTTGGATATTATCGAGTAACTTAAAGGTAGAATATCTTCATCAAGCCCTTTTCAGTTCATCACATTTTGAGCTCCCACTTTATCTACCCAAACAATTCGACAACAAGTGTTCCGAAGACCTTTTCTAAATTCAGCCACTGCCTTGCTAAACGGACCATCGTTTGTTTCAATTATAATTAATACAAAATTTGAAACATTTTTCACGTTAGAAATAATGTGACATCTCATCGGCGCCATCTATGATACTCAGAAGAATGCTTTTGTCACTGCTTGGTAGCATTTGGTAAGACCGTGCTATCAACCAGATCTAATGAGGTTATTGCTTATTGTTTCTGACCATTTGGTAGCATAGACGACACCGATAAGATGTCACATTATTTGTATCGAAGGGATAAAGTGAATTTTTTTTCAAATTTTGTATTAATTATAATTAACATAGGCGGTGGTCCATTTATGGAATTTAGCAAGGCAGTGGTTGAGTTTAGAAAAGGTCTTCGGAACACTTGTTGTCGAATTGTTTGGGTAGATAAACTGGGAACTCAAAATGTGATGAACTCAAAAGGGCTTGATGACGATAAACTACCTTTTACTGACTCGATATTATCTAAGACTTTTCACGGTTCTCGATTATTTGGTGTGATTGGGATTTTACCAGAGTTTGGGCGCTCCAAAAGAAATAAATCAAAACACACAAGACGTGTAAGAATTATCTTATGAGTCAAGATTGCAAAAAAATGATAGAGGATTTTCTTGTGTCCAAGTCCAGAAAGAAAGAAATTTTGAGTCCCAAAATCTTGATCAATTATGAAATTTTGAATGGTAAGAAGATTATGTTAGTAGATGATAATGCATTGCAGAGCGCTGCTAGTACGGATACTTTGAAGCTTGGTGCGACTGTAGTCTGTAGAACTATGTGAAAATGGTGAAGAAGCTGTACAACTAGTGAGCAGATGTTTAAGTGATAGAAGACAACATAGGGCTTCTACCACCTCGATCCCTTATGACTATATCTTCATGGACTGGGAGATGCTGGTGATGGATGAATTTGAAGCGAAGAGAATGATAAGGGAAGAAGAAGGGAATTACGAGGGTGTTCACATACTTATCATAGCATTAACGGAAGGACATCATTGCTAACTAGATTAGTTAGTATGTGTCTGTGTTTAGATTGATCTCATTACCATCGGAGATTTCTTGAAAACTGAGTCATCACAAGGATCCAATATAAGGTCTACTTTTTTCGACCCTATAGGTGATACAAATCAACCACATCTTCTACTGGTTGAGCCACATCAAAGTCGACTTCTTCGATTGTATTCGACATCAATGTGGCATTTTCTCAGCTTTTATCTTGGTATTGTCAAGAATTGTATTCAGAATACCCAATAGATATTTTGTGCAATCTTATCTTATCAATGGAACTTTGAAGCAGATCTTTTGGATTCTTTTAAGCCCTCTCTCATTCGGATCCGACTTATTTTTCGGATTCTTTTAAGCCCTTTCTCATTTTTCTCCACCATTCACCTATGAACTACTCTTGTTTAGAAAGTAGTAGATCTAATCCTATTGAATACCCAAGTTAGATTGTATAGATCGGATTTTGGTGGGTTGTGACTCTCCACAGAGCCTTGTGGGTTTTTCAAACCAAAGATACTGATTCGGTGCATATCGGTGGAGAAGCAAAGCTTCCATTCTGACTAAAGGCAAATTGAGACCCAACTTTTTCTTCCAAACAAAGAGACGTTGATGTGATCAATGGTCAGAAAAATTTCAAAAACAACCCTCTCACCTAACTATGGAGAAGACAAAAGATTCAACTATAGAACATACTTTTTTGAAATAAAATCAAAGTAGGTTACGTTTACACGAAAAACAAGATCGATTATAATTTTTTGCGAGGCATGATGTCATGGAGGACCAAAGTAGGTAGGGCATGTGGTGTGAAACAAGGGTATTCTTGCACAAAAATAAAACAAAGTACCCGATGCTTCTTATTTTTTCCAAATACATATAAGGAATAATGCGAGTCCGACTTTGATGATTGAAGATATTTTTGTTCAAGAATACATTCCGTAGTTGGTGGATAAGTGAAAGTGTCCTTCTTGGGAATATGAAGAAAACAAACGGGTGTGAATGTTATGTTCAATGAAAAATGTTGTCCACGGGTTTATGTCATATATATGATATGCGCCACGAAACATTTGTTTTGTTATCTTTAGGTTTGTTTTAATCTAGGTTGTTAGGTTCGATGTAGAAAGTTATTATAATCTATTTGTTTTTCACCATTATGTCAAAAATAGATTGATTAAAATTATAATGAACTCTAATTATGTAAATAGATAATGCGTAAAGATTTTATCAAGATTAGATTAAGTGCAGGTGTGAGTTGCAAGCTTAGCTGCAACTGAAGGCAACAACTGACGCTGGTTGGAAGATTCTGTCAAGATTCGGTCAAAGATATTTGATGATGCAAAAATGTGGAGACCAAGTTAAAAGTGACTTGAAGCAATCTCTGCAAAATAGGAAGAATAAGAAAGGAGATCTTTTACTAATTGGATTGAAGGCTAGAATATATTAAAAATGAATACTTGTAAATTAAGAAAATATCAAGAAAGAAAGAAAATATTCCCTATTTAGTCATTAATTAGGGTTTCTTTGCAAAACTATAAATAAAGCCAATTAAACTCATTATTTCGTGCTTCTCATACCATAATATACACGGCAAAGAGAGAAAAAGAGCCAAGAAATTTTTAAGAGAAAAAATTTATTTTTGAGAGAAATCATGACGGGATGTCATTGATAGTTGATGAGTAGCAGCGATAGTTTGATAGACATATACTTGTGAGAGAGTCGTTAGATATTGTAATACTCTAGTCGACCATCAAAGGATTTTTCAATATAAATAAATATTAGATGAGTGCCTTGCAGACGTAGACGTGATTAGATGTCGAACTTTGTAAACAAACGTATTGTGGAATTTATTTTTCTCTCAGTTCTTACTCGTCAGTTGCAACCGACCCAACAATTGGTTGCAGCTGAAACGTGTAATTACATTCGGAACTTAGAAAAACGAATTTTCATAGGTTTCCCATCATTATGAAGGGTTCAGAAGTTTAACACTTTACCCAACTGGTCATCAAAAAAGTTCTAACTAAAATCATCCTAGGTATAAATAGCTATCGCAAAACTTACCAAATGGGTACTTTTTATATATAGAATATCCACATTTTGGGATTATCTTATGACCTAGTCGGAAACATCGAGTTCGTTTTTTCTTTTTTATATCGTTATAAATCAAACAAAAAACTACAAAAGGAAAGTATTTGATCATGAGAAATGCACACAATACTGCCTCTTAACTTAAACACCAAGAAGTAAGCCATTTTCTAACAATAGGTAACACTAACACGTGCATTTGAAACAATATTAAGGACAATAAAATATGTCAAAGTGATATTTTTATCAAGACTACCAATAGAATATGGAACTACAAGTTCATGAGATTTGATGTTGATGGAATTAATGTCCGTTAACCGGTGTACTTTACAGCCCGTATTGTAATTTTTTCACCAATGGGTTTAGGTCTGTCTCAAATAGTTCTTAATCCGTTTTATTATGTACTACAAAAAAATATATAAATAAGTTTCCATCTCTGTGTCATGGATAAGACACTAGTATTCGACAAAACTAAGAAACGGTATGCTATGGGCTAATTTTGACACTATGATGTGAAAGCTTACATTAGGGCAATACCATATTTTGTTAATGATTTTTCTACTTCAATTTTGCAGCAAAACAAGCTCTACGCTACATTTTAGTACTTTGGACCAGGTCATTATAGTTGGCATATGTGAGGGAGAGAAAATGTACCTATTATATATCTGCTAAATCTTGTTCCCTTTTATCCAGGCTGGAAACTTGTTGAAATTATGTGTTTCTTGTCTTTATCTTCTTTCGCTTCTTCCTCCCCACCAACCTCTATCATGTTCGTTGAAGCTTGCCCTGTTGTTGACTGAGTTCTATGCGATTTAGAGCAACACTAGAAAAGAAACGACAGGCCTTTGTCAATACACATGTCATATCCAGAGTCAAAGAAAACGTCTACATTTATCATCAAAAAACACCTTCATAGTCATTGTCAAATGATTTTTAATTAAGATTGGGTGTTAGATCTATGAATTGAAAAAGTTAGAGAAGTAGGGAAAAGGAACTAAGAAATGGGTAACATGATATTACAAAAAAAAAACATAGAAACGAAAAACGCTGACATTATAGATAGTCGATAAAGTAGCTCTACATAAAATAAGTAAACTAAGGTAAGAACGTTCGTTAACAATTCGTAAATTCAACTAACAAGGTCAAATGGCAGGAGAAGGTGAAGTAGCAAAATTTATTAGTATACATTGAGTAGATTCAAGGGCTAACTTTTAAATCACTGTGTCTTTGTACTATGTCCTCTAACAGGTCAACAATAAATTGGAAAACACTGAAACATCATGTAATGTAACAAATAACAGCACATCATGATTCGCTGGATATAGTTTAACAAAAGTTTCATTCCAACTTCAAATATAACCAACACGCATAGTTAAAAACAATGATATTACGATATGTACATAAAATAATAATGCAACCATGGTACCAAAAAACGATTGTAAATCTACTTATTTGCACCAACGTATGGAATCTCAAAAAGCAAGGGGAGTTATAATGACATTGTTAATTCATGAATACATTTTAAACTCTCTCTAGATGAGTTTAGAAAGAGGATATTGTTGTGAACTTACTCAACCACATAACAATTCTAATACTCGAACCATCTAGTGTGAAGAATAATTTTCAGTTTTCCGCACTACATGATATATATATACTAATATGAAAGAGGTACAATAATTGAGAGGAATAAATTGCACAATCAAGTTTGCATGAAACTTTTAGCATCAGTAAAACGAAAACAAAAACAAAAACAAAAACATATTATGTCTTCTATAGAAGGCGAATTTCAGGCTTGATCTTCTCAAAGAGTCGATCTTTTTATAGGCAAAACGTCAATAATCTATTAATAGCTAGTTTTCAACATATCAGCAATAAAAATCAATTCTTTAATAAATAAAACATTATGCAGTTCAACAACTAAGATAATAGCACATCATTTCTGAACCCATACTGGAATTAAAATCCAATAAAATGCCTCAGTGAATTCTCTTGAAAATTTACAAACAATATTTCATTAATATTTGATACAGACTAAAGGGTAGATTTATAACAATTCATTACCATAATAAACATTCAATGTATGTCGCATGAATTATCTTGAAAAAGTCCAAACAATGATATAGACTACATGGTAGATTTTCAACAATTCATTACCCTTGTAAAAATCCAATGAATGTCACTCTCGAAAAAGTCCAAACTATAATTTCATTAATAAAGAATAAAATAATTTATGCATGCATAAAAGTTGAAAGCTAAAAAAAACATACCAAAATGGACAGATAAATCAAAACTTAAGCAATCAACAAATCATAATTTACGGAATGAGTAAAGGGGTAAAACGTTAATAAGAGGTCATAACCTGTAGATTATGATTTTCTTAAATAAAAGTGATAGAGCTTATATTGTGTTTGAGCTTATTAGAGACGATGTGATTGAGGCTGTTTCATATGGCGTGACAAGGAAATCGTTGTCTTGTTAAAAAATATTCAGAGATGTAGAGAGAGAGATATCAGGTCTTTTAGGTAGGTCATTTGGAGACATGATTATAGTATTGATAATAAGTATTCAGTGTCTTGGTAGGTCATTTGGAGACATGATTATAGTATTCATAATAAGTATTCAGTATCAAGACATGATTCCTTACAGAAATCAAAGTCTTCCATTTATGGTGAATTTAAATTTGTTATTATATTTATTGTTTTTGGTAACGAATGCGCAAGTGCATCCTATGACCATTAAGTTAATTTTCTAATTCAAGTTATATTTAATGCAAATATCATTGCATTTATACCGGGACTTTATTGCATTTATATTATTATATTATTTCATTTCCAAATTAATGCGTTTAAATTTATGGAAATTTTATAAATGAATTAATATACTAGACTAAGTGCAACAGATACCATACATGATTAACTAATGTCTAGGGGGCATTGATTAGCTTTACTCTATATTTATTTATTAGGGAATATTGTTCATTATATAAGAGAAATTAGCGACGGAGCCTTAGTCGTGGGCTATGTAGTATGGACACGAATTCATGAGTCCGACGCAACATGACGCGTACATGCCAAAACAACAAATTATAAAAATTAGGACATGCCACGGCTAGGACACGATAATTAAATAATAATTAATATATTATTTATATGGGTTTATAAATTTATGGTTTAAAAAATTATAAATATATTAATCGTAATAAACTTATCTTAGTAATCATTACATTTTTATCTGAATATTAGTTCATTTTTAAGAAAGAATTGTAAATTTTGAATGTTAAAATAACTTTTAAATTAGTATAGTTTGTGTTTCTCGTTTCCTTAAAAGATACACGACGTTTTAGAAAGTGTCTAAAACGTGTCTGTGGAAGTGTCCGCACAATAATGAATATGCCAATAGGTCAAGGACACGGGAGTTGAAACGCCCGTCACGTGAAATTTGAGTGTCGGACGGTGTCTGTGTCTCCGATACGACACTTTTGCCTTATTTGGAGCGTGTGTGCATCATAGGTCATGAGTGGTTGTTTGATGTGTTTCACTTTGTCAAGTTTTATAATTTGAAATTCAAACAGGGTATGATGTTTATTTTTATATATATATGAAATGAGTATTTCATTCAATAAAAATTGGAATGGAAAATAATCAAATATAAACATACAAAAATGTAATAAGAAATATAACATTTAGAATTTAAAGTAGATTCAACATACACACTAATATATAGAACTTAAAATATGTTCCAACACCAGCTTAACAAAGTTGTTATCTTGGGAAGGCGAACTTCATGTTACGATACATTCGAATTCTTGTTGTTCCTGTAAGTTCCATAACTTAGAAACTTCATCTTTAATCTCAGCGAATTTCCACTTCCAAAAGGCGGGGCCCAACTCATATTGAAGTGTTAATTTTTTGTGGATGATGTGGAGATTAACACATTCAACAGATCCAGGGGAAGCATATGAGCAGAAATCAGGCCTCCCCCTTCCGATTCTTTCCACTTTGGTTTTCGAATTTATGTCTTTGTTTGGCCACACTCGGATGCCTAACCGTTTAGTTGAACTAAAATCTCTGTAATACTCACTACGAGGTGAGCCAGTCCAATCCGGGATTTCGGCTTGAAATCGAGGTCCAAACAGGAATCACTGGTTTGCAACTTTCATTGTTGATG
Source organism: Primula veris (assembly GCA_963682055.1). Taxonomy (NCBI): domain Eukaryota; kingdom Viridiplantae; phylum Streptophyta; class Magnoliopsida; order Ericales; family Primulaceae; genus Primula; species Primula veris. The sequence continues at coordinate 20,146,342 of OY821743.1, read as the reverse complement.
ACCTGAAAACGGTTTGTCAGAGGAAATTATAAGTACAAAAAAATGGGGGTCTCACTTCTTCATGTTTTGTTTTCTTCGGCCTCTTCATAGTTGATGAGTTCAACTCCAACTATGAATTTTAGACTTGGCAAGAAAGTTACTTACAAACCCAAAGTAAACTACATTGGTAAGTAATTAGGATGGGGAAATGTGGTACCAAATAGACAAGAAAGGCATGAACTAGCTTAAGGAATCACTCATTTATCAAGGATCTTCTCCCTCAAAGTTCCAACTTTGGCTATAGTATCAACTTATCTATAGTAACACCATATCAAGGTCACTATTAAGCCACTCAGTGATAATTGAACAAGAGAATGCAAAGATAACTTTGCAAAACATGATAAGCATATTACTCCTTTTATCTGGTAAAGCACTTGCCTAATACATATTTGAATTGATCTAAGAAGATTAGCATCACCAATTTTATCTTTTTCACCGTCACAGTCATCAGACAGTCCTTGATTGTGGTTCATATCAAGAGACTTAGATTTGTGTGTGGCGATAAGGGTAAAAGCATTGAAGAAAAGTCTTTAAATCGGGATCCTTCGTAAAAGTAGAATCAATTGTAAAAATATACGGGAACAAAAAATAATTTCATGTGTACTTTTAAGCCAAAAATCGTATAATTGGATCTTTAAAACGGATCCAAATAAATGAACTTGCACATAACAATCCATGCAAAAATGTCGGATAGAAGGAGTAACGTGGTTAAATCCGTTGGATATCAATTTCTTACCAAAAACAAGCTTCTACTGAATAACGCTTTAAACAAAATGCAAATGAACAAAATTCTATTATATTTGAAAATCTAGATATATCACCATTTGACAAATTAGGTAGGGAATCTTGGGAATATGGAGAAAACAAACTGGTGTGGCGGCAAAGGAATGTTATATGTCCAATGCAAAAAAGTTGTCCACGGGAATATGGAGAAAACAAACTGGTGTGGCGGCAAACAAACTGGTTTTCATTAATCTAGGTTTTCCCATAATTGTGAAAGGTTCAAAACTTCAACTCTCTACCTAGCTGGTCATCCAAAAAGTCCTAACTAAAGTCATCCAAGGTATAGTTAGCTAGTCATCGCAAAACTTACTAAATGGGTACATTTAATATATAAAATATCCACATATTGGGATTATCTTATGACCTAATCGGAAACATAGTGTACTTGTTTCCTTTTTATATCGTTATATTGGTTCCAGAACTTAATCAACCACAATAGAAAGTAAATCCTCCATAAAACATACAAAAATCAAAGCTAAAGCTACCAAAGGGAAGTCTTCGATCATGAGAAATATACACTTTTATTAACTTAAACATCAAGAAGTAAGACATTTTCTAACAATAGGTAACACTAAAGCGTGCATTTGAAACAATACTAAGGAAACTTAAGTATGTGAAAGTGATATTTTTTATCAAGACTCTACCAACAGAATATGGCATTACAAGCTGAGATTTGGTGTTGATGAAATTAATGTCCATTAACCGGTGTAATTCAGAGTCCGTATTGTGATTTTTTACACTAATGGGTCTAGGTCTGTCTCAAATAGTTCTTAATCCATTTTTTCGTACTACAGATAAAATTATTAATAAGTTTCCATCTATGTGCCATAGATAAGATATCGGTAATCGACAAAACTAAGACGTGGTATGCTCTGGGCTAATTTTGATGCTCTAAATCATCGATGTAAAAGTTTACATCAGCGCAATAACATATTATGTTTATCATTTCTCTACTTAAATTTTACAGCAGAACAAGCTCTAAACTACATTTTAGTACTTTGGAGCAGGTCATTATGGTTGGCATACGCGAGGAAGAGAAAATGTACCTATTGTATGTATGGTAAATCACTTATTCGCTTTTAGGCAAACTGAAAAATTGTTGAAATTATGCGTTTCTTGTCTTTCGCTTCTTCCTCCCCATCATCCTCTATTATGTTTGTTGAAACTTTCCCTTATGTTGACCAAGTTCTATGCAATTTAGAGCAACACTAGAAAGAAACGACAAGCCTGTGTGAATACATATGTTATATCCAGGGTCAGATAAAAAAAAAAAGGCTTCAGAGTCATTGTCAAATGATTTATAGTTAAGGTTGCTACTTCAAAAGGTTTGAGAAGTATGCGAAAGGAACTAAGAAATTGGTAACATGGTATTAAAATATATATGGAAACGAAAAATGTTGACATTATAGATAGTAGGGGTGTTTATGGTCTGAGTTATAACGGTTTTTGCCAAACCATAGCTCAGACCATATTGGAACGGGTTGGAAAAAATGAACCTGGACCAGACCAATATAATTTTTAAGCCAAACCCACAGTCCAGTTTTGGGCCGGCTTACGGGTAGAACGTTTCTTTTCGGATATGGGTTGAGTTTCGAATTGTCGCTGTTTCACAATAAATACAATATGGTAAATGGTATCCGAAAATGGAAGAGTAAATACAAATTCAAATAAAACTCAAACAAATATTATAATTACAAATGAGAAAACAAATAATCTTAATAAAAATTGTATACAATTAATCTAATGGTTGTGGTTAGGGATGACATTTGGTTCGAGTCATTCAAAACCCGACCCGACCCGACCAATGTGCAAAGTTGCAATTTTACCCATTTGACCCGACCCGACCCATTTAACCCGTTTTTTATAACACTTTTTTTTCCCTTTGAAAAATAAATCTTACAAATGTCAAGATTTGAAAGACATGCAATTTGTTAAAAACTCATACGATAAAGTAAAAAATTATTTGATTCAGAAAGATAATATATAAATACTAATTTAGCATTAAATAATTTTCATATTAATTTAGAAATTTAAATTTTGCAATTTTCTTTTTGACATTTTCATGTTTATTGAATTAATTTGGGCTCATTAACTTCGTCAACTAAAACATTACTATGTGTAAAAATATAATATAAATGTATATGATTGATATGGTGATTTATTTTTCGTAAATTCTTCTAAAAATAATGACGATAATGTATCACTAAATTCATTAATTAACACATTAATATTTACCATAAATACCATTAATTAATATATACAAAATTTATTTAGTAAACCACCGAAATATATATACACTACCAGAAAATGCAGCATTACCGACTATCAAAAACAGTCGCCAACCTGTAAACACAGTCGGCAAAATATACCGACGACTGAACACAGTTGGTAGCAAAAAATAGTCGGTGAATTGCTTGTCGGTAAAAATAACGACAAAATTATGTAGTCGGCGATAAATAACGACTAAAAATCAGTCGATGAAATTAACGACTGAATATAGTAGTCGTTACAAAGTAACGACTGAAAAACAGTCGAGAAGTGCAGTTCCTGAGAATGATTTAAAAATATCATTATTTAATCAGCGGCCATATATTCAATCGAAAAAAACCATTAAAAAAACCGATTCAACGACTATACATAGCAGTCGGTAAAATTTCTAAGGAAAAATTATTATTTTATTCAACGACCATTTATAACAGTCAGTAATTATTAATAAATATATGTTTGTTTAATCAACGACCAACATTTAACAGTCGGTATGTGTTTTACACAATAATATTATTGTTTTAATTTAAATCATTTGAACGTAAATTGTACTGGATATTGTTCTATTTCCACTTCTACAACATTTTCATATATCAACAATCAGTCTTTACAAACAATAAAAGTAGATTAGAATACGGATCATATATTCATATCATCGAAATAATTAAAAGTTGAACATATCTAGTATTCGAGAATACTAATATTACATAGTACTACACAAACATTATACATCCTAAAAGATACAGAACCGATAGTCAGACAAAAGGGGCAGAACCGAAAGCCAAAGTAAAACAGACAGAACCACTAGTCAAAATAGATCTGTTAGTCAAAATAGATTCAACCTGTTAATGCTGCACAAAAATAGATCCGTTAGTCAAAATATATAAAACCGCTAAGTCAGAACTTGGACTTAACTGGTCCTCGGGGAGCAAATGATCATCACTAAGATGTAGCCCGTGCATGACTTTTGATTATAATGACCCTAACATGAATTGAATCAAACAAGAAAGCAAGTAAGCAAAATAGCAAGCAAGTAATAACAACTGTAAAGAAGCTGTAAAGAACCCAAACTCTCCTTTTAGGCCAACATACTATGGCAATTGGTACAACCAGGGGAAGGGGTGGAAAAAGAAAAATTCTATAGAAAGTGTAAATACTGTTAATGAGCTTATAAAGTTGGCTATTGACAGTGGAGGAAGTCATGGGACAGTTGAGGAAAACAAGAGCATAAATATTGAAAAACGAGCTGGTTCTCCAAAAACTCCTAAAAAAGCATTGCAAGAGCTCAGATTGTGTGCAAACTGGGTCTAGCTCCAATGGAAAGGAGGAAACTGTCATTTCTAGCACACTAAATAAGAAAATTACCACTACAGGATAAGAAAATTACAATTTGGAAGACTTGACAGAGCTTTGATAAATGCTTGACAGAGCTTTTGAAATATATACATGCAAGCGGATTGTTTTTAAGTTGTTGTATTAAGGATTGCTTTATTCCAATCCTAAATAGATCGAATATCAGATAGTTTCTATCAAAAATAACAAAACTAATTGACGTACCTCTGGGATTTGTAGACCAAAATCCAGACGGCGTGCGGTGGTAGCTAAGAGAGGGAGGGGGAGAGAGAGATAGTGAAATAAGTGGTTCTGTGAAAAGGTTTTGATCCAAAAATATTTAGAATTTTTCACTTCCACCACCAAGAATTACCGATTCCCGCCCAAAATTTTCACTTTTTTATGCATTAAAATAAATAAAAAAGAAAATGTATATTTTAGAAGTACAATACGTTTAATACGATGAAAGGAATAAAATACGCGTTTCAGTTAGTTATATGGTACCATTAACATAAACATACACTACACACATTATATTAACAAAAACATATACTCAAAAGTTACATTATCAAAAACATACCTTAAATTAATAATTATTAAAAAAGAAAAAATCCGATTCATACCTCGCAATCTCTTTCCCATCTCTCTCCCCCTTTCACTCTCCCCTCCTCTCACCATCTATCCAATATCTCTCTCCTCATTCTCTCTCCTCCTCCTTCCCACTCTCTTCGATCTCTCATACTTGCTCTCCATTTCCGATCTCTCTCCTCATCCTTCCTCTATTTTTCCGATCTTTTTATCCTCCTCCTCTCTCCGATCTCTCTCTTCCGTGGAGATTGAGACGGACACATTTGTCAGAATGGGAGGCGAGTGTATAGAGCGAGATTGATATCGACGTATATGTGATCGTTTAAAGAGAGTTCCACGACGGCGACGTGATAGTTCGAGATCGGATGACGGGTAAGAGTTGAATTTGTTGAAAAATAAGTGTATAAATTACGTGAATTAAGGAAGGTTATGAAGTTGAAAATTATGTATATGAATTATGTAAGTAAGTATATGAATTATGTAAGTTGGGGTATGTAATTTGAAAATAAGGATGAAGTCTACGAATTAGGATATGAACTTTTGAAATAAGAGTATGAAATTTTGGAATAAGGGTATGAAAAATAAAAATTAGGATATGAACTTTTGGAATAACGGTATGAAAAATACAAATTAGGGTATGAAATTTTGTTATAAGGGTATGAACTTTTGGAATAACGGTATGAAAAATACAAATTATGGTATGAACTTTTAAAATAAGGGTATAAACGTTTGGAATAAGGGTATGAAATACATAAATTATGGTATGAACATTTGAAATAAGGGTATGAACTTTTAGAATAAGGGTATGAAATATACAAATTAGGGTATGAACTTTTGAAATAAGGGTATGGACTTTTGGAACAAGGGTATAAAATATACAAATTAGGTTATGAACTTTTGAGTATGTTTTTGTTAATTAAAATTTTTTGGATATGTTTTTGTTAATTTAGTTTCAAAAGTGATATGTTTTGTTAATTTATCCTTGTATTAATTCAGCTCCCACACCATGACAAAAATAATAATATAAAGCATATATAGCTTTTCCCATTTGTGTTTTTACTGGATCCTTCCTTTAAATTGCTATTTTTCTTAGCAGCCTCCAGAGTTGACTTACCCTAACATTCTCCTCAATGAAACAAAGAAAAGAACATCACATTTTTATTTTTTTTCTGTTTTATAACTTTAACAAAAAAATCTCAACATCTACCACTATCTAAAACTAAAAATCTCAACGATGTTAATATGTCAACACTAATGTAAATTATAGTATACCCTAGAAATAATATCAAACTAATATTAGGAGTATTAGAGACAAAGGTAAATAAATACTAACAAAACTAAGGGTGACCTTTCAAAAAAAATAAAATCTAAGGATGACCCTTGAGAGGGCAAGAGGTGCAATCGTCTTGGGCTTCGCGACTCTGAAGAATCGCTTGTGGACTCATGACGTCGACAGATAAAAAAAAGTTGTATATGTGTGTTAAAAAAACACTTTTTGAATTGTGTATATCTACAAGTATGCACATTTTTCAAAGTGTGCATACCTACAATAACGCGCACTTTTTGAAGTGCGCATACCTACAGGTATACACGCACTTTTTGTATTTTTTTTTAATAAAAAAGGTAATTTTTAAAAACAATATTTTTTTTAAAAAAATAACTCTTTTTGAAGTGTGCATACCTACAACTATGTGCACTTTTTGAAGTTTTTATAAAAAAAATAATTAAAAATTTTTAAAATAAAAAATAAAATAACACTTTGGAGTGTGCATACCTATAAGTATGCACAATTTTTTAAGGATACCAATTTTTAAAGTTTTTATGCTAATTAAACATAATATAGGAGTCAATACACATTAAAAATAAAACACATTTTAGGTAAAAAGAACCCAACGGAAAACAACAAAATGAGATGTACAAATTAAATTCTCTTAAAATTAAAAAAACATATATATATATATATATATATATATATATATATATAACATTTATAAATTTACATATATAATTATAACAAGGGGAAATTAACAAAAAACATACCATACCCCTATTATATTAACAAAAACATACCCTAATAATTTAAATTATCAAAAACATACCTGTATATACTTATTATTTCTCTAATTCTAATCAGACCATAATCTAACCTCTTTCTCTAATCTAACCTCTCTCTCTAACCGCAACTCTCTCCCTCTCTCTAATCGCACATCTCTCTCTCTAACACACGATAATCGCACATATTTATAACACGTGCTAATCACCCATCTCTCTCTCTAAAAATGACTAAAAACTCACAAAATATTCATATGCTAATTATAAAACGTCATATCCTAATTTTAAAATTGCATACCCTAAATGTTCTAGATCACAATAAAATATCTAAAAAATTGTTCATACCATAATTTTAAAACTTCATACCCTAATTTTAAAACTTCATACCCTAATTTTAAAAGTTCATACCTTAAATTTAAAACTTCATACCCTAATTTCAAAACTCCATACCCTAATTTCAAAACTTCATACCCTAATTTTAAAACTTCATACCCTACATATGGATTTCTCTCAATACTGTACATATGGATTCTCCTCTTTCAACTTGAAACCCACAAGGTTTACAATAATCTCAAACATCAATAAATAGAAAATAATCTCACCAATTTCATATATTTTTCATATATTACAGGGTATCAACCAGTGTAATATTTGTGTATCATGTATGTATATATATGTATTTATATGTATATGAATGTTTATATAATCTAGATGGTGTTCGGTAGTCAGTGGCGGGTTTTCGTGGTGAAGGAGTGGAGAGAGATAAAGTGGGATATGAAAGAAAGATACAGAGAACAATGGAGGTGAGAGAGAGTAAGATCAGAGAGAGAGATACAGAGAAGAATTAGTGAGAGATAAAAGAATGGATGAGAGAGAGAAAGAATAGAATAAACATCATTAAATTTGTTTAGTATGTTTTTTATAATAAAAAGTTTTTGGGTATATTTTTGTTAATTTAGTTTAAAAAGTATTATGTTTTGTTAATTTATTCTTTTTTATAACTATTAGATTAAAAATAGAGGGTTGGATGATACATTTTCAATAACTAATTTAATTTTTCAATTTTTATTATATATTAGACAAATTAGGATTTAATAAATTAAAAAAAATTTTACAACACAATAAAAACTCAAATAAAAATATAGAATCTTAGTGGATACTACACTAAATTTAATTATTAATCAAAACTTTAAAAAAAATAACAATTGAATATTTATTTTTAAAAACGGGACTTTGTGCCGTTCAATTGATTGACTGCACACACAAAAAAACTCCAAAATACCACTAAAGAAATGACACTTAAATAATTTCAAAAAAGAAAACTAAACTCTTAAAAGCATAAAAAAGTTCATTATTATGATAAAATAAAATATGTTATTCAACGAAAATTTAACAGTATGATGAATTTTTAGTCGGGATCATCGTAACGGTCCTCATTATTTTTACGATTTATTTTTCTACAGAATGATGTAATAAAGAGATAGAAAAAATAAAATATGAAGATGGGATGTGTTTCACAAAAATTTTCACCAAGTGTTGAAGATAGGAAAAATGAATGTGAAGCAAAGTAAATTTTATTTATAAATTAATTTGCGGGTACAATCTCTGATAATTTCTAAAAAATATATATAAATGAAAGTCATTTAATTCTCCTCTTCGAACAATTTGTGATGCCTCGAAATGTTGTTGTAGACTCTTTGATGAATTTTGTTGACTTTGCTCAAGTTGAGTAAAATTCTTCGGGTTTGATGAAGAACTTTACAGTTTTGTTGATTTCGTTGATGATCTTGACGTTCTTTGGATTTGGTGAAAAACTTGGAGATTTTGATCTAGAGAAACGTTGTTTTGCCTTTGTGTTATCGTTCCTGAATATCGAATGCCGGTTTGTTGTAGATTTCTTAGGTGGAGTTCTTCAGATTTGGTGAACAAATGTGAAGACTTTGATTTGCATAAACGCCTTGCTTATTGCTTGTAGTCGTTCCTGAAGAGCGAATGCCGGCTTGTTGTAGAAGTTCTTCAGATTTGGTGAAGAAGTTTGAAGACTTTGATTTGCTGAAACGTCTTGCTCATTACTTGTAGTCGTTTTTGAAGATCGAATGTCGATTTGTTGTAGAAGTTTTTCAGATTTGGTGAAGAAATTTGAAAACTTTGATTTGCAAAAACGTCTTGCTTATTGCTTGTAGTCGTTCCTGAAGATCGAAAGGCGGTTTGTTGTAGAAGTTCTTCAGATTTAGTGAAGAGCCTGAAGATTTTGATCCGTAGAAACGTCTTTCTTGGTGCTTTTAGACGTTCTTGAAGATCGAATACCAAGTTTATTGCAGATTTGTTGCAGACTTTGAAGGCGTTCGTTGGGGCCGGAGTGTGCAGAGCTTCTCCTAGGAGTTGATCCCCTGACGTTTGTGGAGAAGCGGAGCTGATTCCCTGGCGGCCGTGGAGGAGCGGTGCTGATTCCCTGGCGTCTGTGGAGGAGCTTCTCTCTCTAGTATTCAAGACTTTTTGATTGTCAAAATAATGGTACCACCACCCCTCTATTTATAGCTTTTGGGATGGGCTTTTATTTGCAAGACCAGCTCCTTAAGTTTAGGCCCATTACCTTAAAGATCTCATGACTTATGTAAATAAATTAAACTTGTATTTATGTTTGAAAACATCACTAATGAGTGCTATAATTTTAGTATCTCATTGTTTATACCACATTTAACGGTTTTTAGAAAAAGAAATACATTTATTTTATATAAATTATCATCATAGATTTTATAAGATGTTAAATATAATTTCTTTTTCGATTTTAAATTACTAATAACAAGTTTATTCTCAAACTAAGAAATTAGTAATTAATTGATATTTGATTTGAATGACACGTGTCACATTTTTAGTGGACGTAAAATTTACATGTGAACATGATGAAAAAACTATATGGGGTTTGTAAAGTATATATAGACAGAGGAAAGTTAGCTAAAAATTAATATATATTGCCCCGTTCCAATTTACTTGTCCACAATGTCTGTCCGTGCATTTTGAGATGGAAAAAAAAAACGTAACTAAATTGTTGTTGACATACAAATATTAGGTCCATTAAAAATATAACACGTGTCATTTAAATCAAATATTAATTAATTACTAATTTCTTAGTTTGAGAATAGACTTGTTATTAGTAATTTAAAATCGAAAAAGAAAATATATTTTATCATTTCATAAAATCTATGATGATAATTTATATAAAATAAATGTATTTTTTTTTCTAAAAAAAACATAACTATAGTACAAACAATGAGTTAGTTAAATTACAATACTCATTTGTAATGTATTCAAACATAAAAGCAAGTTTGATTCATTTGCTAAATTCATAGGTCATTAAGATAATGAGCCCAAACTTGAGGAAAGAACCTTTCAAATAAAAGTCCACCCCAAAAGCAATAAATAGAGATGTGGGGGTGTCATATTTGTAACAATAAAAAAAGCCTTGAAGACTAGAGAGAGAAGCTCCTCCCCAGCCGTTAGGAAATCAGCTCCGCTCCTCCACGGGCGCCAGGAAATCAGCTCTGCTACTCCACAAACGTCAGGGGATCAACTCTTAGGGGAAGCTCTGCACAATCCGGCCTCAACGAACGCCTTCAAAGTCTCTAAAAAATCTACAATAAATTTGGCATTAGATTTTCAAGAACGTCTAAAAGCATCAAACAAGGCGTTTATACGGATCAAAATCTTCAAGTTCTTCCCCAAATCTGAAGAACTTCTATAAAAAATCTGCCTTCGATCTTCAGGAACGACTACAAGCAATAAGCAAAACGTTTCTGCAAATCAAAGTTTTCAAAGTTCTTCACCAAATCTAAAGAAGTTCTGCAATAAATCGGTATTCGATCTTCAAGAACGACTACACAGAAGCAAAAACACGTTTCTCTAGATCAAATTCTTCAAGTTCTTCCCCAAATCTAAGGAGCGTCAAGATCATCAACGAAATCAACAAAACTACAAAGTTCTTCATCAAAGCCGAAATTTTTTACTCAACTTCAGCAAGCTCAACAAAATTCATCAGAGAGTCGACAATAGTATTTCGAGCCATCACAAATTGTTCGAAGAGGAGAATCAAATGACTTTTATTTCTATATTTTATTTTAGAAATTATCAGAGATTGTATCCGCAAATTAATTGATAAATAAATTTACTTTGCTTCGCATTCATTTTTCCTGTCTTCAGCACTTGGTGAAAATTTGTGTGAAACAATTGCTAAAATGATAAATTTTAAAAAACTTCTATATACTCAAATTAAATTTTATTTTTTAAAAGTTTTTTCAAAATTTTTATTTCGGCATTATAGATACAAACTTTTTATTTTTATCATATTTTTATTTGAGATAACCTGTGATTTTTTTACGACTGAATCTTATGATTAGAGATTGTTTCAGTTAGTTGTTAATTTCACCGACAACTATTAGTCGCCAAATACAGTCGCTAAATAATATGCTGACTGAAATATTTTCACTCGCTTTATTCCCTAGTATTAGCGACTATTTTGGTTAGTCGTTGAATTACCGACAAGTAGTAGTCCCTAACTTTGGTCGGTAAATCTTTTTTCCGACTGAACAAATTTCAGTCGATATATTGGCGACCAACCTCTATTCAGTCGCTGAAGTTGGTCGGTAACATTGCGCTTTCTGGTAGTGGTATATGTATTACTATACCATAATTATAAGAGAAATAGAGAAATTAATGTATAGAAGAGAGAGAGAAAAGAGAGAGTATTAATTTGTGTAAAATTACACTTTTCAAGTTACACTTTTACCCAATTTGACCCGATCCGACACAAATAAAGTTGCACTTTTACTCGACCCGCGGGGGGTCGAGTTGGTTCAAACCCCGAAAAATTGTCATCCCTAGTTGTGGTTACTTCTTAATTAGGATTAAATCAATGGCTGAGATAATTTCATATTTATTATACTTAATTTATTATATACTTTAGTGGTTTTAGTGGGTTTTCATGGTTTGGTTTTAACGGTGCAACACGGTTTGGTCTGATTTGGTCTGGTCTAGTTTTTGATTAGATAGACGTAGCCCAATCTTTTAAGAACGGTTTTTAATTTTTTGAAGCCTAATTCAGACCAAGTATGTTAAAAATCCAGACCAGACCATACCAAAACACCTAATCGGTCTGGGTTCACGGTTTTTTAAACACCCCTAATAAATAGTCGATAAAGTTGGTTTACATAAACTACGGTAAAATCGTTCTTTGACAATTCAGAAAATGAAACAACAAGGTCAATGATACTGAGAATGGCTGGAGAATGTCAACTAGCAAAAATCACGTAGTCAGTAGTATGAAAAACATTGAGTAGATTCAAGGTTTTCTGACTTTTAATCACTGGATTTCTGTACTAAGTCCTCTAACAGATCAATAATAAATTAGAAGACACTGAAACATCATGTAATGTAACAAATAGCACATCATGTCCTTGCTGGATATAGTTTAGCAAATTTTCATTCCAACTTCAAAAATTAACTACCAGGCATGGTTAAAAAACAATGAAATTGTGTTATATAAACAACAAAATTAATGCAACTATGGTACCGGAAAACAATTGTAAAGCTACTTGGTATAGAATCTCGAAAAAGATAGGGGGTGGTGACATCTAGATGGGTTCAGAAAGAGGATAGTGTAGTTAACTTACTCAACCACATAAGAATTCTAATACCTGGACCATCTAGTGGGAAGAATAATCATCAATTTTCCGCACCACGTGATATACTGATATTAAAGATAGTACAATACTAAAGAGAGAAAATTTCACAAATCTTGTCTGCATGGAACTTATAGCATTCAATAACACCACGAAGACATGACGTTAACATATATCATATTCAATCTTTTATAAAATACGAAGGTCAGGCTTAGATCTTATCAAAAAGTCAAATTTCTTTAAGCAAAACTTTAATAATCTGCTAATAGTTTTCAACAGATCAGAGCAATAAAAATCAAATCTTTAAAAACCTAAGAGAATAGCACATCATTTCTGAACCCATACTGGAAATAAAAATCCAATGAATGTCACAGTGCATTATCTCGAAAACGTCCAAATTAACAATAATTTCATTAATACAGACTAACAGGTAGATTTTCAATTACCCTAATGAAATTGCAATGAATGTAACTCTCGAAAAGGTCTAAACAACAATTTCATTAATACAGACTAAAAGTTAGATTTTAAAAAATTTCATAACATATGTAATTCCACACCTACAACCTGATCATACCAAAAGTTTTAAACCTAAGGGTTAATTAACATAGCAACTATGAAACTGAAAGTTCATTCTAATTAATTATAATTTACGCATGCATAAAAGTTGAAAGCTAGAAAAGATCAACATACCAAAATGGATAGATAAATAAAAACGTAAACAATACAAATCATATTTATGGAATGAATAAAGGGGTAAAAAAAAAAGAAGTTAACCTGTAGATTTGAGGATGCTTGATCGGCGTGATTAGGAAATTGTTTTGTTAAAATAATGTTAGATATATATATATATATATATGTATATATATATATATATATGTATGTATATATCAGATACATACATACATACACACACACATACATACATATATATATATATATATATATCAGAGATATATAGAGAGAGATGAATATTAGGTCGGTCACTGGAGACTGGTGAGTGTATGAATAATTTAATATATAGTATTGATATGATTTTGGAAATCAAAGTCATCTACAGTGAATCTAAATTAATTATACGTATATATCATTTATGATTATATATACTATTTATTGGTGATATTGTTTATTTTTTAAGAGAATTAGAGAGTGAGTTTTGGTCGTGAAGTATGTAGCACGGACACACATTCGTGTGTCCGACACGATATGTATATGCCAATACAACAAATTTTAAAATTTCAGACACGGTACAAATAGGACACGCCAATTAATTAATAATAATACATTATTTGTATGGGTTTATAAATATCTGGTTTAGAGAATTATCAATATACTAATTGTAATAAACTTCTCTTAATAATCATTACATTTTTTTTTAACATTAGTTAATTTTTAAGATAAAATTGTAAATTTTGAGTGTTTAAATAACTTTTAAATTAGTATAGTTTGTGTTTCTTGTGTATTTAAAGTGTTCATCACGTTTTCGAAAATGTTAAAGCTGTATCTGTATGGACACGAGAGTTGAAGCGTCCGACATGTGAAATGGAGTGTCAGACTGGTGTCCGTATGTGAGACACGACACGTTTGTCATCTTTTGAAGGGTTCACACATCATAGGCCATAGGCCGTTGTTTACCGTGTTCACGGGTCAAATTTTTATGGTTTAAAATTCAAATAGGGAATGATGTGTAATTTTTTTATATATAACATGTACTCATATATACGACATATAGAAACTAATATTGAACTTTTATTTCGTCATCATTACCATTACAATCATTTATCTTGAGCAATTGATTCGAAAAAAAAAAATTACGGGCAACACTCGACTATATTTTTAATATATTGGATAGTTAAAATAGAAATATTAAACACTATTTGGTTTACAATGTGTTGCAATATATAACTCAAATGGTGCAGTAGTTTGATATTCAACATATGAGATCATGGGTTTGAAATTTGTAAATTACAATTTTATTTTATTTTTATTTTTATTTGTCTTTATTAAGAAAAAAAAACGAGCATTATATATTCCGATATATCGGGCCGACACTGAGTTTAAAATAAGGGTATTCTTATATCAAAATTAAAATAAAGTATCCCATATTTCTTAGTTTTTCCGAACATGGGAGAGTGGTGGAAAATTCATGTAAAGAATAATGAAAGACCCACTTCAATCGATGATACTTTTATTCAAGAATACATTCCATAGTCGGTGGATAAATGAAAGCGCCCAAAACTAGGAAAATCCCAAAACTAGTGGAGCTATCTTTACCAATCATTCAATGCTTCTCTTATTTCGCCATCAAATATAATTTTAGCATGGGTTTCGAATTTATTAAACACCTCGAATCCATTTAATTTTAATGTCAAAGGCAAACCCATAATAACAAGATGCACGATGCATTTTCCTTTAAGAGATAACGAATACCTCACAAATAAAAAATTGTTAAATCTTATAAGAGAAAGATAGAGATTGACTCAGACAACCGGTAAGCAAGTTGATTGCTCTTGGTCACCAGCAATTTACCACGAGTAAATTATTGCAAAGTTGCATTTTTAGACTCACGACAAGACGTAATTAATGACGAAGAAACATAATAGAGCATTTTAAAGTCAAAGCCAAACCCATAATAACAAGATGCACACTTCTATTGGGTATTAATATCGTAAAATGCATCTGATTAAAAAACTTGGGTTAAGCATGCCTCTATCCATCGATCCATGCTCTCGAAAACAGACACCTATAAAAGAAGTACTACACTGCATTTTGTATAGTTAATAGAAATGTAAGAAAAGAAAAAGAAAAACGTGTCTGGGTAACAGTTTAATCTACAAATACCATGCTGACAAAAGAGTCACTTGGCTTGCCATTTCTACAATATAAATTAAGATTACAAGTCTTCATGTTTTGGAATTTTATCCGATTGACCCCGTTCGTAACTAGCAACAATATCTCACTTTAGTCACTTGTTCTTGTTATTCAAGTTTCCTTTGCTGAAATATATTTCAAGTATTATGGAGCTGTGAACTTCAGATTATCTTTCTAACACATTTGACGCAATTGCTTTTGAGTGCTGCCTCTGGTCATTTCTATTCTAACTGCACAATGATTTACGTATTTTAATCTGTCATTATTAATCATTCCGTCTTAAAATGAATAAACATATATCCTTTGTATGATGAATACAATCAAAGGAGTTCTAGAATAGTATTATTCCACATATAATCTACTGGAAACATAGGCTACAATCAAACAAGCGTGTGTAGTTGTGTCACTTGTGTGGATCATAGGCTACAATCAAACAATTTCACATTCTGCAAAAATAATAAGTTACACATTATTGTACAACACAACAAGAGAACTATATTTTTTTCACCTATTAAACCTGCTTCATTCCCCTAAACCTGAAGCAAAATTCAATTCCTTGCACTTGATACCTCACCTCGACAACCCTCATAAGCACATATAATCAAGCATATCTAATTATATGACAGACATATTGCAAAAATTTACAACAAATCTCAACCCTTAAGGTATAGGGTACTTTCTAGGCCTACCCCTCTTCTTCCCAGATGAAGTTGGCGTAACATACGACTGAGTCACCGCCCCATTTACAAAACCTGTACCGCTAACACCACTATTGGGGGTCACCACTCTAGGAGATGTGTCGGATTTTCCTAAGATAACAGCGGACTTTAACGGAAACAGATTATAATTACGGTAATAAGCCTCCCTGCCAGGAACAAAAGGGGGAAGAGATTGGAGGGTAACACCGGAAAATGCCTTTTGACAATTCTGACAGCACAAACAACAATCTTCCTATATGCGTAAATATTCGTATAAACGATAGCAGTATGGACACGCTGTCTAGAAACTGTCAACAATCTCCTCCTCAACTGGCCTTCTAACCGGTAGCTTTTGTTGAGCCCCTCTTAGATCAACTTTCGAGTACACCACACCTGTCGACCCCAAACCTGAAGCCCTGTTGTTTAGTCAAATAAATCAGGATATATCATGTCTTATTCATGTTACCAATCACACAAATCAAGTCTTTTCATATAGGCATTAATCATAATTCATAAAATATCAAATATATTAATTCATGTAGAGAAAACAACCTATCCTGGAAATTAAACAAAAAATAAACCAAGGAAAATGTAATTAATGGAAAATACGGAAAAGGGAAAACCTAATAGCGTTATCACCGATCCATTAACAAGTTCAATTACTCCCATTAAATGGATCGATGATAACGTCATGAAGTTTTTCCATTGTATAATTTAGTCACTTCAAACCCCAATCTTTTAGCTACATTTGATTTACTGTACAGTGCTAAGATAGTAAGATGTTCAGCTTAATGTGCTGTTTGATGTATTGTGTGTGAGCTCCTATGAATCATCCTTCATTTTTATCTCTGACTTTGATAGTATTGCAAAGAAATACCGCTTAATGTTTCTAGAAATACCCCCAGGTATTCATTCTTATCTCGTGACTAATATCACTATTGTACTCCATTATTCTGAACAATTTTCGAGTGCTTTGTCTAAATTGATTTTTAACAATCAGCGTATAGATTTCCAATCATTGTGAAGGGTTCAGAAGTTCAACACTTTACCCAACTGGTCATCGAAAAAGTTCTAACTAAAGTCATCCTAGGTATAGTTAGTCATCGCAAAACTTACCAAATAGGTACATTTTATATATAAAATAGCCACATATTGGGATGCTGTTATAACCTAGTCGGAAACATAGTGTACATGTTTTCCTTTTATATCGTTATATTGATTTCAGAACTTAATCAACCACTATAGAAAGTAAATCCTCCGTAAGACATACAAAAATCAAAGCAAAAGCTACCAAGGCAAAGTCTTTGATCGTGAGAAATGTAAACAGTACTGCCACTTAACTTTAACACCAAGAAGTAAGCCATTTTCAAACAATAGGTAACACTAAAGCATGCATTTGAAACAATCTCAAGGACGCTTAAGTATGGCAAAGTGATACTTCTTATCAAGAATCTACCAACAGAATATGACATTACAACCTGAGATTTGGTGTTGATGAAATTAATGTCCATTAACCGGTGTACTTTACATTTTCTATTATAATTTTTTACACGAACGGGTCTAGGTCTGTGTCAAATAATTCTCAAGGCATTTTAGCACGTGCAACAAATAAAATTATTAATATATTTTCATCAATGTGGCATGGATAAGATGCCGGTAATCGACAAAACTAAAACGTGGTATGCTCTGGGCTGATTTTGATACTCTAAATCATTGATGTAAAAGCTTACATCAGCGCAATACCATATTATGTTAATCATTTAAGCAGCAGAACAAGCATTAGACTATATTTTAGTACTTTGGAAGAGAAAAGTACCTATTATAAATCTGGTACATCACTTATTCGCTTTTACGCAAACTGGAAATTTGTTGAAAGTTTGCACTCCTTGTCTTTATCTTCTTTTGCTTCTTCCTCCCCATTTGCCTCTATCATGTTTGTTTAAGGTTGTCTTGTTGTTGACCGAGTTCTATGCGATTTAGAGCAACACTAGAGAAGAACCGACAAGTCTCTGTTAATACACATGTTATATTCAGGGTCAAAGAAAACGTCTACATTTATCATCAAAAAACCTTCAGAGTCGTTGCCAAATGATTTTTAATTAAGGTTGGGTGTAGATTTTCTACTTGAAAAAGTTCTGAGAAGTATGCAAAAGGAACTAAGAAATGGGTAACATGATATTAAAGAAAATATAGAAATGAGAAATGCCGACATTATATATGGTCTATAAAGTAGCTCTACATAAAATAAATAAAGTACGTTAAGAACATTTTTTAACAATTCGTAAAATCAACCAACATGGTCAATGATGCGAAGAATGGCAGGAGAATATCAACTAGACATAATTATTTAGTTAGTAGTATGAAAAGCATTGAGTAGATTTAAGGTTTTCTCTAACTTTTAATTACTATTGTTCTTTACTAAGTCCTCTAACTAATGTTACTGATCAACAATAAATTAGAAAACACTGAAACATCACGTAATGTAACAAATATCATATGATGTCCTTGCTGGATAAAGTTTAGCAAATTTCCATTCCAACTTAAAAAATAACTAACAGGCAATGATTTAAAACAATGAGTTATGTTATATAAACAACAAAATTACTCAACTATGCTACGGGAAAACAATTGTAAAGCTTCTTGGTGTGGAATCTGAATATAAAAAAGATAGTAATAACATTATGAATTCATGAATAATACTTTTTAACTATCTCTAGATTGGTTTATAAAGAGGATAATGTAGTGGAAAGAATAATTATCAATTTTCCGCACTACGTGATATACTGATATTATAGAGGTACAATACTAAAGATAAAATAATAACAAATCTTGTCTGCATGAAACTTATAGCATTCAATGACACCACGAAAAAATGACCTTAACATATAACAAATTCAGTCGATTGCGTATAGAAGGCGAAGTCCAGGCTACATCTTATCAAAAAATATATTTTTTAAGGACGCACTTTAATAATCTATTAATAGTTTTCAACAGATAGCAACGCAAGGTGTAACGGTCACATTTAATGAGAATGATTGTAACATTAGTGTTGCGGTTACGAAATTAAACGGGGCTGATATTAAGGGGATGTTATGGTGTAACTCCCGGAATTAAATGACCTCTTTAAGTTGTTCTGACCATTAATTATTATTAATAAAATAGTGGGTATTCTGCCAACTTATATAAAAAACAGATCAGCAAAAAAAATCAAATCTTTAAAAACGCTAAGAGAATAGCACATCATCTCTGAACCCATACTGGAAATAAAAAAATCCATTGAATGTCACCGTGAATTTTCTCCGAAAAGTCCAAACAATAATTTCATTATGAAGGGTAGATTTTCAACAATTTCATTACCCTAATAAAAATTCAATGAATGTCACGGTGAATTACCATGAAAAAGTTAAAACAATGATTTCATTAATACAGACTAAAGGGTAGATTTTCAACAATTAACCTAATAAAAATCCAATGAATGTTGTAGTGAATTATCTCGATGAATTTCAAACAATAATTTCTAAATACAGACTAAGGGTAGATTTTCAACAATTCCATTACACTGAATAAAGGGGTAAAAAAGTTAATAAGAGTTGTAATACCTGTAGATTAGCAGCTAAGAGTTATGAAATTTTCTCGAAAATGTCCAAACTATTATTTCATTAATACATACTAAAAGGTAAATTTCAACAATTCATTACCCTAATAAAAATCCAATGAATGTTGCAGTAAATTATCTCGAAGAAGCTCAAACAATAATTTCTTAATACAGATTAAAGGGAAGATTTCCATCTATCTCATAACCCTAGCTAATATATCTAATTCAACACTTACAACCTGATACCAAAATATTTAAACCTAGGATTCTACTTAATTATGATTTATGCATGCAGAAAAGTTAAAAGCTAGAAAATATCAACATTCCAAACTGGATAAATAAATCAAAACTTAAGCAATACAAATCCGAATTTATGGAATGAACAAAGGGATACAAAAGTTAATAAGAGTTGCAATACCTGTAGATTAGCAGATAACTGTGACTCTAATAATCATGATTATTAAAATTTGCTTATTTAAAAATGTAAGAGTTGATAAAAGTGTTTAAGCTGGTTAAAAGGCTGTGTGATTTAAGGCTGTTTGGGACGGAGATGAATAAAGGAATTTGTTGTTTGTCTGAAATATGATCAGACAATAAGTAATAATTAGTACTATAAGTAATAATAAGTACTCCGTATCAAGATATGTTTAAAAAACCAAAGTCACTGAATCTAAATTTATTACTCCTATAGGTGTTATGTATATATCCTTTATGATTATTTATTTATTGGAGGTATTATTCCATATTTCAATTCACTTTTCATATGGATACCAGGATAAGAATACTTCATATGGATATTATTCCATAGTTCATTTTTTTTAAATCGTGGGTTGGTGTTTAACGTCAAGTTTAATGGTTTAGAATTCAATTGGGAGTTGGTGTTTATTTTTTTTTAATATGAGATGAGTATTTTAATAATATAAAATTGATATGAAAAATAAATAAATACCATATAGACGTGTAAAATATATTAACAAATAATTTTTTTTTTTAATTTTAAGTATATTGAACATATACACACATATATATACATCATATACACTTATATACAACACAGTTCTCCCCTTCGTCCATTGCATCACTGTCTATAGCTAATCCAGTCTGCTTACTTTTATTACTCCTCGAATTAAACATTAAATTGTTGGTTTAATACTTACTGATATTATTTTAAGAAAAAAAAAATGTAGGATTCAGAGTGAGAATTGTGTTTCTCTTACTCACCCGTCCGAGCGAGGAGGTGTAAAACAGAAACACGGCCGCAGGGCACTTTCATATTTTTTAAGAGTAACCACATCAATTAGATTAAATATCTTTTCTCTAATTTATGTTGATTTACAATTTGCAAGGTAGTACATTATCGAAATTTTTCAGCTGTCACACTTTTTTTTTCCATAACAGACTTTCTATTAATCGTAAATAAAAAGTTTGGTCATTGTGAAACAATGTTATCACTCCCCTATATCATATCTCTATTATAATTAACTACAATTTTTTTATCTCATCACATCTATTTTCAATTTTTAAGTGATGGACCCATTGGTGGAATATGAATTTTAGTAGTATTTTACTTCTAGTGGATGTTTTGCTCAAATGTTAGTTTAAGGATATGTTAAGGTAATTGATGTGGAGCAATTTTTTCGATAAAATACTTCAAATAAGGAATACTATTGATATACATATGCTATAAAGGGGACAAAGTCACGCCTCCACCATCTTCAAATACGCTCCTTCCCTTCATTTGTAAACATCATATAACTAATAATGAATCTGTCACGCCCCAAAATCCACTTGTCATGCCCCAAAATCCATGAGACACGGATATCGAGGCATGACCTTTTTAAAACGAAAGGAAATAGAACCTGTTGGTACAAAATTGAAATTTTTTTTAAAAGAAAACACTTGCGAGCTAAAGGAACAATATATCAATTTAATAAAAGTGTTTGCCAAACGCGGCTACAAGATGAGATAAAATAAACGAATGAAATTGTCCGTAGGCTACAACCTCAAAAGATAATATAAATGAAAAGAAAGCGGAATCCCCGAGCCCATGTGATGCCTTGTTAAAGCTCCTAACCAAAAGCCTCAGCCTATAATGTACCTGAACAACAAAATTATAACGGTGAGTCCCACGCACATAACTAGACGGGACGGCACCACAAATACCGTCACTCCATCCCATAAATGCAAGAGCTCACAAATTCTACAACTATGATAATCGATGTATAAAAGGAAATATAATAACATTCTACAACGGGATAAATTAAATAAATTAAATAACGTCTACACAAATCTAAAGCAAACATGGACCTCTCATGCCACCTACCCCAGTCCGTAAGGTAGGTCATTCCCTATCCCCTCGGCCGTCTTCTGTCCCCGGAATTAGGAAGAGACAGATACCATTGCTAACATAAAAGTAGATTTAAAGTGCGCACTTGGACCTCTCATGCCACTCGTCCCAGTCCGTAAGACGAGTCATTCCCTATCCCCACGGCCGTCTTCTGTCCCCGGAATTAGGAAGAGACAGAGACCATTGTAACAGAAAAATAAATAGAGTGCACACTAGGACCTCTCATGCCACTCGCCCCAGTCCGTAAGACGAGTCATTCCCTATCACCACGGCCGTCTTCTGTTCCCGGAATTAGGAAGAGACAGAGACCATTGCTAATGTATCAATATTAAGGTCTCGCCCAATAATATTATACTATTCATATAACACAATCTCATACGTATAAATATTAAGGCCTCGGCCAATAATATTATACTATTCAAATAACACCATCTCATACGTATAAATATTAAGGCCTCGGCCAATAATATTATACTATTCAAATAACACCATCTCATACGTCACTTAACATAATACAACATAATCCAAAAGCATAGGTGCTAGATTCACAACTAGCCAAACAAGTCTAATCAACATAAAAACTCATTCAGGCATTTTAACAAACACCTTGTATGCGCAACATAAAACTCATCTTTATTCAACAATAATTTACCCAATTCTATCAACAACCATAATAATACATAATCAACGCATATAACACGCAACCCAATAATATTATCATTAATCCGAAATCAAAAGACTAAATCCACAACTAATCCAAAATCAAATAACTGAATTAAAAATATAACAACTAAACCCCAATTAACAAATTAAGAACATAATTAATATAAAAGGCAAAAACCCCCAATTTATACTAAACGTAAAACCTAATCCTAACATACACCCTCTTCTAGTCGCAATGGATAACCCCCGTTACCTTAGAGCGTAGTGGTGATGCTTCCGGTGAGAACCCGCTAATGGTGGCTTCCTCTTCTTCTTCTTCTTCTCTCTTCTCTCTCTTCTCTCTCTTCTTTCTTGTTGGTTTTTAGGTTTAAAGAATGAAAAGTGGGCTGATTTTTGGTTTAGAAAAACTGTTTTTTGAAAGATTGTGGAAGCGAACTATTTGGTCCTCAAAGTTCTAAAAGCTAACTTTTAATCAAAATTATTAATAAACTACTCAATAATACAAATCTTTAGAAACAAACCTATTGGGTCCTTTTTATTAATAAAAATAGTAACAGGTTTTTAAAATAAAGTTTTTCGGAAGAGTTTCGATTTTTGGCTAAAAATTAGTCGAGTGACCGGTTTTTAGTAAAATTTTGAATAAAACGTTTTTGGATAAATTAAATCATAATTAAAATTACTTATAAAAATACGAGATGTTACAGAATCGATATGATCATATCATGATAAACTAAAAGTTATATGTGGCTACTCCCACATTGATAAAGGAAAGTCCCTTTCATTAAAATTTGTTTTTTACTTTTTTACATTATTGAATGATTTAGTTACTAATGGAATGGGAGTTTTATACGTTTGATACACCAAAGTATTTGATTTTAACTATTTAGGTATATAGCTTTCAATTTTCTCAATTTGGATACCACAGTATAATAATTTTTCAATTTAGTTACTACCGTCTAAATTAATCACGGAATCATGTCACGTGACAGCATGTGCTTGACAAACGTTAACATGAGAGGCTAATTTTGTTATTTTACACCAAAATATATCATCATAGAAAAATGTTTCCCCTCCAATTTCACACATAATAAAAATAAGCACATAGTCCAGATTTGGGAAAAAACGTTGTTCTAAAATGATATATTTTGGTACAGAATGACGAAATTACCCTCTCACGTTTAAGTTTATCAAGTACGTGTTATCATCTGACATGATTTCGTGATTAATTTAGATAGTGTTTATTTTTGTCATAGTGTGGTAACCAAATTGACGAAGTTGAAAGGTGTGTAACCAAATCATTAACAGAAACATAGTTTGATGTACTAAACGTCTTTTTTCCTAATGGAATGTAACAACCTATAGAAGCACAATTTTTGAAATAAAATCAAAGTGTGTGACATTTACATGAAAATCAAGCTTGTTTCTAAATTATTTAGAGGTACGATGTAATGGAGCATCAAAATAGGTAAATGTACTGTGAAATAAATGTATTCTTGTACCAGAAATAAAACCAAGTAATCAAAGGTAAGCCTATAAGAAGATATACAAATGATAAAATAGAAATTTCGCTTGCATTTTCCTTCAACTGATAAGAAAGACTTCACAAATAACAAATTGTTAAATCGAAAGGAAAGATAGGCATATCACTCAGACCAACGGTAAGTAATTTGATTGCTCTTGGTCATCAGCACAAGTAAAATATAGTGAAGTTGCATTTATAGACTTGTGACAAGACGTAATGACTGAAAAATATAATACAATATTGGAAAAGTCGTGTAACCTAAACTGTAGTACCACGCTTCTACTTGGTATCCAACATCTACCAGTACATGAAAAATTAGTTTGATACTCAAAAAATATTTATAATACCTTTGATCAACAATGATTAATCATTTCTCTGCATAAACTTTTTAATACAACAAGACCTTGGCTAATTTTGAGTACTTTGGAACATTAATCACTGTGAGATACATGAGAGAGAATAAATATACCTATCAATAATGAATAAACAAAGAATCAAACAGCAAACACAGATCAATAACAACAAGCAATAACGCAATCTTATATATATATATATATATATATATATATATATATATATATATATATATATCAGACATTTAAATATACAAAGATAAAACAAAAATAAAAATGCAGAAATGGAATGGAAATTAAGGACAAAAGTAAAGCTAAATTAAAGATTCTATCTTCTTTTTTATATGCCTAAGCCTACTTTTGAGAACTATTATGTAATTACGCAATGATCCACAACATTGTCTTACTGAGTAATAAACACCACTGATTTTCCAAAAATTGCATTCAAGCCCATGAGTTCACGATCAATCATTTGAAACCAACTCTTCCTTCCTGTTAACTTCCTTCGTCACTTATCTTTTCTCTATTTTTCGTTCATGGGAGGTTCATTACACCATCGTATAACTGGTGAATCTCGTATTCGTTTTATATTATCCGTAATGATAGGCACAAATTAAACGGCTTCGAGGAGCCTTTAATACCACCTCCTTATCTGCTTTATTAAATTTACCCGTCTTCTGGCTTTCTACTAGCCAGTAAATTGCTATTGTTCTCATTCTCTTCTTCAGAATTATAACCCATACGGCATGTTTCATGGTTGTAAAATTGACTAGATATTATACAGTCTAACTCAATGACTGCACAAAAATGGAGACCACTTTTGGTATGAGATATGTATGATAAATTGATAATAGGTATGTTCTAGGGAAAAGGGAAAAAGAGAAGAAAACTCAATGTGTCTTTCTAATGATAATTTATAGAGTTTTGTTTATGTACAACTTATAATGTGTACTACTAAAGATGCTCATTTGTCTAATTATACACTCCAAAATACATTTACAATTGAGGTATCAGACTACTATTTGTTAACGATTTAGTTACCAAATTACGATAATTAACAATTGAGCTACTCATCTATCAAAACATTCACAATTTAGGTACTACCATTAATTGAAATGGATGGAAGTTAGTTTGAAATTTTATTTTGGTCATATTGTTTATAATATGTCTAAATTTAACCTCTTACTTTTTTAAATGTCTCATTTTATTATAAATTCATAAATATATATTCATTATATATATATATATATATATATATATATATATAGTACACAGACACACACATGTGTATGTATGTATATATGTGTATACATGTACAAGTAAGATCCATGCAAAAAAGTAAGATCCATGCAAAAAAGTAAGATCCAAAATGAATGAACTCAAACGTGGTTAAATTTGTTGAATAACAATTTCTTACCAAAAATAAGCTTTTCTTAAATAATACTTTAAACAAAATGTGAATGAACAAAAATCCATTATATTTGGAAATCTAGATATATTGCCATTTGACAAATTAGATAGGGAATCTTGGGAATATGGAGAAAACAAACTGGTGTGATGGCAAACGTATATTATGTGCAATAATAAAAAATGGCCCACGAGTTTATTTCATATATAGGAATTGTGCCATGACACATGCTTGTTTTTTTATCTTTAGGTTTGCTTTAATCTAATCTAGGTTTTCCCATCATTGTGAAGGGTTGAGAAGTTCAACACTTAACACAACATCCACTACTTGATGTTGATAATGAAAATTTTCATTTATCATACGCGTTTATATAATAAAGGTATATAACTACAATTCTCAATTCCTTTCCTTCGTATGACAGAAATAATTACATAAACGGTTATGTTAACCAATGCCCCCGGGCACTCTTTAAGCCTTAAATATACCATTGACTTTGTATAAAGTTATTAAATGGATAGTTATTATGTCATATCCTAGATATCAATGGTTAAATTTATAATTAATATCATGTAAAAATTAGCTTTATAACTCAATAAAAATTATAGAACCCAAGATATTATTAGCCTAAAATTAAATATTAATAAAAATAAAAATGTAAATGTAAATTCATAATAAAAACTAAAATAACAATATAGAACACTAGTTGGGATTATCCTAAACTTAAATATTAATTATAATAAAATAAAAACCCAAATAAAAAATATAAAACCTTAATTTATACTACCCTAAAATTAGATATTAATTAAATTTAGAAAATATATATATTCTTAATTTTTCTACTACAAAATTCATGCATTAATTATATTTGTATTCTCCATAAACAATAATAATAGTTTTGATGAGTAGTGGGTAAAGATATGATAAATTAATAGTTATAAACATTAAATAATGGATCATAGTAAATGCTTAACTAGTGACCCGGGACAAGTTATCAATATCCTTACCTAAAACAATAACAATGTGATCCGCTGTTATGATAAAATCTTTCTGAGACGCAAATTTAGCATAAGAAGCCTCATATGTACATGATGTCCAATTATAAATGTTAGAAAAACTAAGTTTGAATATTTTTCGGTTGACATTTTTAATACCGAGTATTATAAGTAATCTACGAAGTCATTAAAAATGCGTTCATATTTTATGTATTCACCCTAGACATTGATTACAAATCTAGCCAAGAGATAGAAAGTTTTCAACACTTGTTGAAAGAAAACAACACCTAATACTATAAACCAAAAGCAGCAAATTTTCACAATACTATCATGTCCACATACCCATAAGTGTGTTAGTGTTTACCACACACGCGCGTGCTTGCTTGGGTCTCGGGACTCGAGACTCGGGCCTCAGGTCACGGGTCTTGGGCCTTGGGCCTTGCGATGTGGGATTTGGGGAATGTCTCGGGTCTTGGGTCTTGGGTCTTGGGTCTTGGGTCTTGGGTCTTGGGTCTTGGGTCTTGTACTAAACTGAAATAGGGACTTTTGTATATTTACAAGAGAATATACAAGAGGAAGGTTGTAACTCCTGCAATAATGGAGGCGGATTCTGGAGATGTAACTCTCAGAATTGAATGACCATATTAAAGGATGCGGTTTCAGAATCCTCTATAAGCAGCAGCCTCCCTCTCTCATTCAAACCAGCATCCATTTTTTATTCATAGCATATTAGAAACAGAGAGAACCACTCACCAACAGCTCGACCTTGACTCGTCGCCAGTTTCCGGCGAGTCATCCGAGACGTTGTACCTTGGGATCGAAGCACCAACGCAACCAGAAACATCAAAGTGGTTGGGCGAATATCGGTTAAGGGTAGACTGTTTACCTTCGCTTCGTCTTTTTCAATTCTGTCTTTTAATTAACGTTTTTCAATTTTGTAATTTATATTTTTGTCTTTTCAATTCTGTCATTTTATTTCAGTATTTTAATTTGTTGTACTTAGCTGTAGCTTTTCAATTCTGTATTTTACCTTTCTGTAATTTCCTTAAAGTTCTGTTTTATTCTGTAATTTCAATTCTATAGTTTAATTCTGTAATTAGAATAGTTTCAATTCAGTCATGTTATTTCAATTTCAATCAGAACAGTCCAGCTGTTAAGTTTATACTTTCCAGTCCGGCAGTGTCTATTTATTGCAATTCAGTACATCAGATTATTAATTAATAATAATCTGAATAACGTTTGCTTTAATTACTATTCAGTACCTACATCTTGTAATCGTTAATTTCCTTTCCAATTCGAAATTAATAAAGATACACTGGTTTTGTTTATTTTGTTTAGTCATTTATTATTGTTTAATTGTTATTTCATACACGGAAACCAACAATTATTGAGTGTCCTACATATCATCGTTGCGCTATGCAATGCTATGTTTGGGGGGAAGCAGTGTCTACCCTTCGGTATATGGATTAGTAAGGCCAACGTTCCCGCTATGAGGGACTGGGACACCCTATGCCTCATGAGTACACGAAAGGAGATATTTTGGAGAAGGAGTAATGGTTTTTTTGTCGGGATAAGCCGAGTTTTAGCTCACTATTAAAAAAAAAAGGAAAAAAAAGAAGATGATATGAAAAAAGTGAGTTGTAAAAAAATGAGCGCTGAGAGTGTAGCATGGTGAGATGCAATATAAACATTTACTTTCTATGTTTTAAACTTGGTGCTAATAGTTAAGTTTAATAAAAGTGATGTATTGTAATATGTTTTTCTCTTTAAACTATCGAACTTCGGTATAACGAGTATACACTTGAATTGAACTTAGTAATAATGGTTGTGTAGATTGTAAGCGGACGGAGTGGGGAGAGTAGCAAGATACAGTTACAAATTTTGCTTACCGCTGTAGGTCTTATCTTGTCTTTGCTTAGTTAGAAGTATTTTTCGTAAACTCTTAATTACATGTGTGCTCGTAAGAGATGGGGGAAATAACTAATATAATGAGAACATTAGAATTTGTGGGCAGATTTTAGTAAACCCTCACTCGACTATAACTAGTAACTTAACGTTTGTTCAAATTTTATTTTAGTATTAAAAATTTATTAAAGACCAATAATTTAGTTTGCCCGAGGACGTGCAAGAGGTAAGTGTAGGGGAATTTGATAAGACTATGAATATCGTAATTAACTCCGTTTATATTCAATGTATTACACTTATTTTTCATCCTAAATGTACTCATTAGTTTTAGATTTTGATTTAGGAGACAAACGGAGGAGTTACAATAAAACAATGCTAATTTGACAATTATAAGTAATTACGACACTGTCCGGTAAAATGATCATAATTAATTCATCCGAGCTTCGGAACACTACAGGCGAAGATCTACAAGTTTTGTGTTTTGAGTTTCAAGAGAAAACGAAAATATATATGAAGGCCAAAATCAAGATTTAAGTTGTTGCAGTTACTTATTTTCGAATGGAAAGTGACAAATTAATGAATTAAAGGGGCTATAAATTCTTGAAGAATAAATGGATATTCGGCATCAATCTCCTAGAGGGAATTGTGGCAATAGTATATTGGTCAACTCACAAAATATTATGTAAAAGGAAACATATACTACTGTTCGGCAATCAAGGAAGTAAGGGAATAGGAGATTTGGTCAACATATTGGACAAATATTTAACCAAGAGGAAATCAAGCAAGAATTTGGGGAAAATTTGTATGGAAAATACCTATGACATGTAATGTCCAAAAATAGATGAAGTGTCGGCCAAGAATACCTTTGTGGTATAAATACTAGACATACTCCCTCTCTATATTTTATATTTTATTTTATTATTGCCCTGCGTGGCTAAAATTTTATTATTGATCTAGGCAAACTGAAGCCTCAGAATATTTATTACTGTGAGATCTAACTTATTTTAATAGTTCAATTATTATTTTTGAGTATTGATTATTCTTTCGTGCTTATTTTAATTATCAATTCGTTTGGTTAATAGGATGCATACTAATTTATTATTCGTTGCGATATACTGTTAAGTTAGATATCAAATCCGGAATTGTTTGATCACTCTAGTTTGCGAAACAAATAAAGTTTAATAATTTTCTGCTTTGAGGTTATTAGATATTAGGAAGAACAATCAATTAAATTAAATACAACTGCTTTGCTTGTGTTGTTTAGCTTTATCGATCCCTCTAATTATCAAGGCTATTGTTAAATTAAATTTTAAACGCTTGTGTTAGGGTTGTTTAATAGTAAGGGTCTATTAGATCGCTTGTTTCTAATAAACTATAAATAAGGAGAGATAGAAACATTATTCCAACGGTAAATATTCAAAACGTTAATTGATTTATATTTACATCGATGATCAGTATTAAATTCCGAGGTGGATGTTATAGTAATAGCGAAAAACTGATATAAACTGAAAAACCGAAACTGAACCGTTTTGAACCAATAAAACCGTTTTCGGTTTGGTTCGGTTTTATCTTTAAAAAAGCAAACCGAACCGAAACCTGAATTATTTTCAGGTTGGTTTCGGTTTTCATGAAAACCGATAAATACCGAACCGATCCCACTCCTAGTAAGTAATACAAGAAATCATAATTTATGGAATGAATACAGGGCCGGTTTTTGGGCTAGGCCCACGGGCCTAGAGCCCCCAAAAACCGGTTATTTTTAGGCCTCCAAATGTAATAGCAAAACTAAATATATGTATTTACAGTTCACATATACTATTAGGAAACCATCAGAAGCCGAGTGGTTAGCTAAGAGAGAAACAATTTCTCTCTGTTGGCCATGGATGCGGGTTTGAATTTTGCTAAATACTATTTTTTGTGTTTAAAACATATTTATTACACAATATCCTCATATTTTGAAG
This sequence comes from Primula veris, assembly GCA_963682055.1. Lineage (NCBI taxonomy): Eukaryota > Viridiplantae > Streptophyta > Magnoliopsida > Ericales > Primulaceae > Primula > Primula veris. The sequence goes on along the minus strand of OY821743.1, from coordinate 20,115,296 downwards.
TAAAGTATTTTCTAGTATAATATATTACGTCTTTCAGAAAAAAAAAACCCTGTAGTTTGAAAAGATAACAAATTTGATCCTTTATTTAAAAAAAAAAAATTGGAAAGAAAAAGGCCCATATTTTTAGTGTTATAAAGCCTCCTAAATTCTAGAACTGGCCCTGAATGAATAGCGGTAAAAAGTTAATAAGAGTTCTAACCTGTAGATATGATATTTGCTTAAATAAAAGTGATAAGAGTTTTTAAAAGTGTTTGAGCCGATGGTTAAAAGGTAGTGTGATTGACGCTGTTTCATACGGCGTGACAAGAAAATTGATTTCTTGTTAAAATAATGATCTACGTGTGTGTATATATATATATATATATCATTCTATTATAATAAGACAAGACAAGTCAAATGAGTCTATCCAATTTAAACATTTTTTTTAAAAAGACATCTACACCTTTATATTAATTACAATAATACCATACTCTAATTAGAGCAACTACAACAATATTGTTATCTCTATTGTTAACTAAAATAGTTAGCTAACAATACATTTTTTTGTCTCCATTAATTATGTTAAATCATGTGTTATATTTATAAATGTTAAAAAAGTTGTTAAATATAACAATGTTTTTAATATTGTTAATTGATGATGTGGCAAAATACAATTAATTAAAATGTGAACTATATTTCAACTAGTGCTATTTTAGTTTCAATGTTAGTGGAGTTTACAAAATCACTAATTAATGAGATTTAAATTAATAATTAATTTTAATTAAAATTAGATAACTTTGTTAAGTTAATACACCAATGTGAAGATTAAATTTAAGTTACATATGTGTCTGCAATTAAATGATGATGTGTCAAAATTAATATTGTTAAAATAAACACAACTATTGTGGATGCTCTAAAAATATAAAAAGTAAAAACTAATAAAAATATTTATCCCTCTTTAATAACCAAATATTATTTTAAATCTTAATCCATGTTTTTTTTATTATCCACATATTTGTATCATAATTATACATATTTTCTATTTTTTTATTGTATTACGCGTTGCACATGCAACGTGTGGGTAACTATTACTAGTATATATATATATATATATATATATATATATATATATATACACACAGAGAGAGACGGATAGATATATTTTAGGTAGGTCATTGGAGACTAGAGAGTGTATTAATTATAGCATTGATAATAAGTACTCCATATCAAGGCATGATTTTTAAAGAAATCAAAGTCATCCATTTAGATGAATCTAAATTTATTATTATTCTATTTCGGTCCAAATTATAAGTTTATGTTTCCATTTTGAATTGTTGTATCCTATAAGTCCATTTTCGATAAATTGAAACAATTTGTTATGTAAAATTACATGTGTCAATGCCCACTAATATTTATGAAAACGTAATGGTCAAATTGGGAAAGTATGCGGAAAAATAGGGTAATCACGATGTCCTCTTAAATTGGATGGACTCCCGTAGTGAACATATAATTTGAATCGGATGGAATATTTATTTAATATTTATGATTACTTATTTGGGGGATATTGTTCATTTTATAAGAGAATTATAAAATTTAGGACACAAAACAAATATGATACGAAAGTTAAATAATAATTAATTTCTTATTTATATGGGTTATAAAATAACTGGTTTAAAAATTGTAAATATTAATTGTAATGAACTTATCTTAGTAATCCTTATATCGTTATCTGCATATTAGTTCATTTTAAGATAAAATTGTAAATTTTGAATGTTTAAATAACTTTTAAACTAATATGGTTTGTGTTTCTCGTTTTCTTAAAGTGTCCAAAACGTGTCCGCAGAAGTGTCTGCATGGTCAACATGTCAATAGGTCAAGGACATGGGAGTTGAAACGTCCGACACGCGAAATTGAGCGTCGGACTGGTGTCCGTGTGTCCGACACGACACTTTTGTCTTCTTTTGGAGGAATATCTGTGCATCAAAGGTTGTGGGCGGTTGTTTGATGTGTTTCACGGGTCAAGTTTTATAGTTTGGAATACAAATTGGGAATGGTACTGTTTAATTTTTTTTTTTATAAATGAAATGAGTATTTTAATAAATAAATATTGGAATGAAAATATAAATTTTTTTAAAAACATATAAAAATATATTAAGAAATATAACATTTAGAATTTAAACTATATTCAACATATACACATCTATACAACATCCACACTAATATACAACTTTATCTCGTCACCATCATTTAATCCACTTTACCCATTACACCACCACATATACCCAGTTCAGCCGACTCCTGATTCTCGTTACGCCCTCAATTAAAAGTCAAAATACTAGTTTAATATTGTATAATTTATTATTATAAGGAAAAAATAGAGGCCTCGCTCATCCAGAGCGGAGGTTAAAACAAATGTACGCCCGCAAGGCCCTTTCATCGTTAAAGGTACAAAACCTCCAACACCCTGAGTCATTTTAAAAACATTCTAAGTCGTTATAAGTCATTTTAAAAACACTCTGAGTCGTTTTAAGTTATTTTAAAAACAGTCTGATTCGTTTTAATTTATTTTAAAAATAGCTTGATTCATTTTTCGTAATTTTAAAAATAGTTTGAGTCATTTTCAATCATTTTAAAAAATAGTGTGAGTAATCTAGAAACAATGTGAGTAATTATAAAAATAGTTTGAGTTATTTTAAGTTATTTTGAGTCATTTTAAAAATAGTATGAGTCATTTTATAAACAGTCTGAGCCATTTTAAGTCATTTTAAAAATAATATGAGTCATTTTAAATAATTTTAAAAATAGTCGGAGTCACTTCAAAAACAATAAGAGTCATATTTAAGTCATTTAAAAAACAGTTCCAGTCATTTTTATTAAGTTTAAAAATAGTCTAAGTCATTTTAAAAAACAACTTGAATAATTTTAAAAACAGTCTGAGTCATTTTTAAGTTATTTGAAGTCATTTGAAAACAATATAAGTTATTTTAAAGTTTTTAATATTTTTTGGACTTTCCGGTTTTTCTTACTTTTTTTTTTATTTTTTTTTAGGATTTTGGATTTTTCTTTAATTTTTTACCATTTTTCGGGGTTTTTTCGGGTTCACGACTCTTTTGAACATTTTTTCATTATTTTGTGATTTTGAATTTTTTTAAACATTTTTTGTTTTTTTCGGTTACCGATTTTTTTGAACTTTTTTTTCATATTTTTTTGTGATTTTGGGTTTTTTTACCATTTTTTCGGGTTTTTTAATGGTTTTTTCAGTTTTTTTTTTTTTGGTAATTTCGTTTTTTTTTTTTTTTTAATTTTCAGATTTTTTTTCCTTTTTTTTTTTTTTTTTGAGTTTTCCTTTTTTTTTTATTTTTTTTTATTAGGTAATTAAGTGAGTGACCAATGTTTAATTAATTTTAAGAATAATTGACCAATCATTAAATGAATTTTATAGGATAACAAATTATTAATTAGTTTTGTTTTTATGCATCAATACTTAAATAATCATTTTCGGTACCGAGTCCAATACAACTATCAAAAAGATTCGGGCCCGCGTCTTGAGTGCACAAGTGTCTTTGTGCATCTTGTCCCATTACTAGATATGCAGCTGCCAATCAAACCGTATCCTTATACGAAATTTGGGAAAAACTAAATATTGAATAACATAGCTATTATTAATTTACTAATAGCCATTGAGAATAAATACATGAATATAGAAATTATCAATTAATAGTATTGAAAAAAAGCGCTTAGATTGGATTTCTTTGTAAAATGAACCATGTACACACACATACAGTGATCAGAAATGACTCCATGTCATTCTTAAGCCAATATTTTTTTTTTTTACCAACAGTCTATCTTTAATTTCAAAAAAAGAAATAAAATCATCGCGGACACATTATTTTGACAAAAACTGACACAACAACACAACCATTTGCCAACGTCTAATGTCATGATGCGTTTAATAGTAACATGTATCATGTCTTAATTATTAGCAGTATCGAAGCGTCCCGTATTCGGTTTGTTTCCTCTCCAGTTGTATGTGCAGTCAATGCTATGATAGGAATGTGAACACCCTCGTAATGCCCTTTCTTCTGCTCTTATCATTCACGTTGCTTCAAATCCATCCATCACTGGTATCTCACAGCCCATGAAGATATATTCATAAGGGAACAATGTGGTAGAAGCCCTATGTTGTCTTCTATTACTTAAACATCTGTTCACTAGTTGTACATCTTCTTCACCATTTCCACGTAGTTCTATAATTGCATCGAGCATAAAACTAGCCGTACTAGCAAATTTTCTCTGCCATGCATTATCATCGACTAATATAATCTTTTTACAAGTCAAAACTTCATAATTAATCGGCATTTTGGGACTCAAAATTTATTTCCCCTTGACTTGGAAACAAGAAGATCCTCATCATTTCTTTCAAATCTTGACTCAAAACGTAATTCTGACACATCTTGTGTTTTGATTTTACTTCTTTTGGTTCCCCCAAGCTATGGGTAGCCCAATCACAGCAAATATTCAAGAACCATGAAAAGGCTTGGATATTATCGAGTCACTTAAAGGTAGATTATCTTCATCAAGCCCTTTTCATTCATCAGATTTTTAGCTCCTACTTTATCTACCCAAACAATTCGACAACAAGTGTTCCGAAGACCTTTTCTAAACCCAGCCACTGCCTTGCTAAATTCCATAAATGAACCATCGTTTGTTTAAATTATAATTAATACAAAATTTGAAATATTTTTCATGTTATCCCTTCGATACAAATAATGTGACATCTCATCGGCGCCATCCATGCTACTCAGAAGAATGCTTTTGTCACTACTTGGTAGCATTTGGTAAGACCGTTTTTGGTAAGATTTTTTAGGAAAGATTGTTCTTGGTTATTCCGTGCTATCAACCAGATCTAATGAGGTTATTGCTTATTGTTTCTGACCATTTGGTAGCATAGACGACACTGATAAGATGTCACATTATTTGTATCGAAGGGATAAAGTGAAAAATGTTTCAAATTTTGTATTAATTATAATTGACACAGGCGGTGGTCCATTTATGGAATTTAGCAAGGCAGTGGTTGAGTTTAGAAAAGGTATTCGGAACACTTGTTGTCGAATTGTTTAAGTAGATAAACTGGGAGATCAAAATGTGATGAACTGAAAAGGACTTGATGAAGATAAACTACCTTTTAGTGATTCGATAATATCTAACCCTTTTCACGGTTCTCGATTATTTGGTGTGATTGGGCTTTTTTACCAGAGTTCGGGGGCTCCAAAAGAAAAAAAATCAAAACACAAGACGTGCCAGAATTATCGAGTCAAGAATTGCAAAAAATGATAGAGGATCTTCTTGTGTCGAAGTCCAGAAAGAAATTTGAGTCCCAAAATCTCGATCAATGATGAAATTTTGAGTGGTAAGAAGACTATGTCAGTCGATGATAATGCATTGCAGAGCGTTGCTAGTACGGATACTTTGAAGCTCGGTGCGACTGTAGAACTATGTGAAAATGGTGAAGAAGCTGTACAACTAGTGAGCAGATGTTTAAGTGATAGAGGACAACATAGGGCTTCTACCACCTCGATCACTTATGACTATATCTTCATGGACCGGGAGATGCCGGTGATGGATGGATTTGAAGCGAAGAGAATGATAAGGGCAGAAGAAGGGTCTTACGAGGGTGTTCACATACCTATCATAGCATTAACGGAAGGACATCCTTGCTAACTAGATTAGTTCGGATGTATCTGTCTTTAGTTTGATCTCATTACCATCGAAGATTTCTTGAAAACTGAGCCATCACAAGGATCCAATATAAGGTCTACTTTTTTCGACCCTATAGGTGATACAAATCAACCACATCTTCTACTGGTTGAGCCACATCAAATTCGACTTCTTATAGTGGCATTTTCTCAGCTTTTATCTTGGTATTGTCAAGAATTGTATTCAGAATACCCAATAGATATTTTGTGCAATCTTAACTTATCAATGGAACTTTGAAGCAGATCTTTTGGATTCTTTTAAGCCCTCTCTCATTCGGATCCGACTTATTTTTTGGATTCTTTTAACCCCTTTCTCATGTTTCTCCACCATTCACATATGAACTACTCTTGTTTAGAAAATAGCAGATCTAATCCTATTGAATTCCCAAGTTAGATCGTATAGATCGAATTTTTATGCATTGTTCCTCTCTATAGAGCCCTGTGGGTTTTTCAAACCAGATATACTGATTCGGTGCATAACGGGTGGAGAAGCAAAGCTTCCATTCAGACTAAAAGCAAAATGAGAACAAAGTTTTGCTTCCAAACAAAGAGACGTTGATGTGATCAACGGTCAGAAAATTATCAAAAACAACCCTCTCACCTAACTAAGGAGAAGACAAAAGATTCAACTATAGAACATACTTTTTTGAAATAAAATGAAAGTAGGTTACGTTTACACGAAAAACAAGATCGATTATGATTATAATTTTTTGAGAGGCACGGTGTCATGGAGCACCAAAGTAGCTTAGGCATGTGGTGTGAAACCAGGGTATTCTTGCACAAAAAATAAAACAATGTACCCGATGCTTCTTAGTTTTTCCAAATATGAGAGAGGTGAATAATTCATATAAGGAATAATGAGAGTCTGACTTTGATGATTGAAGATATTTTTGTTTAAGAATACAATCCGTAGTTGGTGGATAAGTGAAAGTGTCCTAAACTAGGGAATCTTGGGATTATGAAGAAAACAAACGGATGTGAATGTTATGTTCAATGAAAAATGTTGTCCACGGGTTTATGTCATATATATGATATGCGCCACGAAACATTTGTTTTATTGTCTTTGGGTTTGCTTTAATCTAGGTTGTTAGTTCTGATGTACAAAGTTATTATAACCTATTTGTTTGTCACCATTATGTCAAAAATAGATTGATTAAAGTTTTATTGAACTCTAATTATGTAAACAGTTAATGCGTAAAGATTTTGTCAAGATTTGATTAAGTGCAGGTGTGAGTTGCAAGCTCAACTGCAACTGAAGCCAACAACTGATGCTGGCTGAAAGATTCTGTCAAGATTCGGTCAAAGATATTTGATGATGAAAAAATATGGAAACCAAGTAAAAAGTGACTTGAAGAAATCTCTGCAAAATAGGAAGAATGAGAAAGGAGATCTTTTACTAATTGGATTGAAGGCTAGAATATATTAAAAAAGAATACTTGTAAATTACGGAAATATCAAGAAAGAAAGGAAACATTTCCTATTTAGTCATTAATTAGGGTTTCTTTGCAAAACTATAAATAATGCCAATTAACCTCATTATTTCGTGCTTCTCATACCATAATATACACAGTGAAGAGAGAAAAAGAGCCACAAAATATTTAAAAGAAAAAAATATTTTTGAGAGAAATCATGACGGGATGTCATTGATAGTTGATGAGTAGCAGCGATACTTTGATACACATATAGTGAGAGAGTCGTTAGATATTGTAATACTCTAGTCGACCATCGAAGGATTTTTCAATATCAATATATATTAGGTGAGTGACTCGGAGACGTAGACGTGATTAGCATGTCGAACTTTGTAACGAACGTATTGTGGAATTTACTTTTCTCTCAGTTCTTACTCATCAGTTGCAACCGACCCAACAATTGGTTGCAGCTGAAACATCTAATTGCATTCGGAACTTAAAAAAATGAAATTTCATAGGTTTCCCATCATTATGAAGGGTTCAGAAGTTTAATACATTACCCAACTGGTCATTGAAAAAGTTCTAACTAAAGTCATCCTAAGTATAAATAGCTATCGCAAAACTTACCAAATGGGTACTTTTTATATATTGAATATCCACATATTGGGATTATCTTATGACCTAGTCGGAAACATCGAGTTCGTTTTTTCTTTTTTATATCGTTATAAATCAAAACAAAAGCTACAAAAGGAAAGTATTTTGATCATGAGAAATGCACACAATACTGCCTCTTAACTTAAACACCAAGAAGTAAGCCATTTTCTAACAATAGGTAACACTAAAGCGTGCATTTGAAACAATATTAAGGACAATGAAATATGTCAAAGTGGTATTTTTATCAAGACTCTACCAATAGAATATGGAATTACAAGCTCATGAGATTTGATGTTGATGAAATTAATTTCCGTTAACCGGTGTACTTCGCAGCCCGTATTGTAATTTTTTACACCAACGGGTCTAGGTCTGTCTCAAATAGTTCTTAATCTGTTTTATTATGTATTACAAAAAAAATATTAATAAGTTTTCATCTCTGTGCCATGGATAAGACACTAGTATTCGACAAAACTAAGACACCCTATGCTATGGGCTAATTTTGACACTATGATGTGAAAGCTTACATTGGGGCCATACCATATTTTGTTAATGATTTTTTGACTTCAATTTTGCAGGAAAACAAGCTCTACGCTACATTTTAGTCCTTTGGACCAGGTCATTATAGTTGGCATATGTGAGGGAGAGAAAATGTACCTGTTATATATCTGCTAAATCTTGTTCCCTTTTATCCAAGCTGGAAACTTGTTGAAATTATGTGTTCCTTGTCTTTATCTTCTTTCGCTTCTTCCTCCCCACCAACCTCTATCATGTTCATTGAAGCTTGCCCTGTTGTTGACTGAGTTCTATGCGATTTAGTGCAACACTAGAAAAAAAACGACAGACCTTTGTCAATACATATGTCATATCCAGGGTCAAAGAAAACGTCTACATTTATCATCAAAAAACACCTTCATAGTCATTGTCAAATGATTTTAATTAAGATTGGGTGTTAGATCTACGAAGGGAAAAAGTTAGAGAAGTATGGAAATGGAATTAAGAAATGGGTATAACATGATATTAAAAAAAAAACATAGAAACGAAAAACGCTGACAGTATAGATAGTCGATAAAGTAGCTCTACATAAAATAAGTAAACTAAGGTAAGAACGTTCTTTAACGATTCGTAAATTCAACTAACAAGGCCAAATGGCAGGAGAATGTGAAGTAGCAAAATTTATTAGTATACATTGAGTAGATTCAAGGGCTAACTTTTAAATCACTGTATCTTTGTACTATGTCCTCTAACAGGTCAACAATAAATTGGAAAACACTGAAACATCATGTAATGTAACAAATAGCAACACATCATGATTCGCTGGATATAGTTTAACAAATGTTCCATTCCAACTTAAAATATAACTAACATGCATAGTTAAAAACAATGATATTACGATATGTACATAAAATAATAATGCAACCATGGTACCAAAAAACGATTGTAAAGCTACTTATTTGCACCAACGTATGGAATCTCAAAAAGATAGGGGAGTTATAATGACATTGTGAATTCATGAATACATTTTAAACTCTCTCTAGATGAGTTTAGAAAGAGGATATTGTTGTGAACTTACTCAACCACATAACAATTCTAATACTCGAACCATCTAGTGTGAAGAATAATTTTCAGTTTTCGCACTACATGATATATATATACTAATATGAAAGAGGTACAATACTTGAGAGGAATAAATTGCAAAATCAAGTTTGCATGAAACTTTTAGCATCAGTAAAACGAAAACAAAAACAAAAACATATTATGTCTTCTATAGAAGGCGAATTTCAGGCTTGATCTTCTCAAAGAGTCGATCTTTTTATAGGCAAAACGTCAATAATCTACTAATAGCTAGTTTTCAACATATCAGCAATAAAAATCAATTCTTTAATAAATAAAACATTATGCAGTTCAACAACTAAGATAATAGCACATCATTTCTGAACCCATACTGGAATTAAAATCCAATAAAATGCCACAGTGAATTCTCTTGAAAATTTACAAACAATATTTCATTAATATTTGATACAGACTAAAGGGTAGATTTATAACAATTCATTACCATAATAAACATTCAATGTATGTCGCCATGAATTATCTTGAAAAAGTCCAAACAATGATATAGACTACATGGTAGATTTTCAACAACTCATTACCCTTATAAAAATCCAATGAATGTCACTCTCGAAAAAGTCCAAACTATAATTTCATTAATAAAGAATAAAATAATTTATGCATGCATAAAAGTTGAAAGCTAAAAAAAACATACCAAAATGGACAGATAAATCAAAACTTAAGCAATCAACAAATCATAATTTACGGAATGAGTAAAGGGGTAAAACGTTAATAAGAGGTCATAATTATGATTTTCTTAAATAAAAGTGATAGTGCTTATATTGTGTTTGAGCTGATTAGAGACGATGTGATTGAGGCTGTTTCATATGGTGTGACAAGGAAATCGTTGTCTTGTTAAAAAATATTCAGAGATGTAGAGAGAGAGATATCAGGTCTTTTAGGTAGGTCATTTGGAGACATGATTATAGTATTGATAATAAGTATTTAGTGTCTTGGTAGGTCATTTGGAGACATGATTATAGTATTCATAATAAGTATTCAGTATCAAGACATGATTCCTTACAGAAATCAAAGTCTTCCATTTATGGTGAATTTAAATTTGTTATTATATTTATTGTTTTTGCTAACGAATGCGCAAGTGCATCCTATGACCATTAAATTAATTTTCTAATTCAAGTTATATTTAATGCAAATATCATTGCATTTATACAGGGACTTTATTGCATTTATATTATTACATTATTTCATTTCCAAATTAATGCGTTTAAATTTATGGAAATTTTATAAATGAATTAATATACTAGACTAAGTGCAACAAATACCATACATGATTAACTAATGTCTAGGGGGCATTGATTAGCTTTACTCTATATTTATTTATTAGGGGATATTGTTCATAATATAAGAGAAATTAGCGACGGAGCCTTAGTCGTGGGCTATGTAGTATGGACACGAATTCATGAGTCCGACGCAACATGACGCGTACATGCCAAAACAACAAATTATAAAAATTAGGACTTGCCACGGCTAGGACACGATAATTAAATAATAATTAATATATTATTTATATGGGTTTATAAATATATGGTTTAAAAAATTATAAATATATTAATCGTAATAAACTTATCTTAGTAATCATTACATTTTTATCTGAATATTAGTTCATTTTTAAGAAAGAATTGTAATTTTGAATGTTAAAATAACTTTTAAATTAGTATAGTTTGCGTTTCTCGCTTCCTTAAAAGATACACGACGTTTTTGAAAGTGTCTAAAACGTGTCTGTGGAAGTGTCCGCACAATAACGAACATGCCCATAGGTCAAGGACACGGGAGTTGAAACGACCGTCACGTGAAATTTGAGTGTCGGACGGTGTCTGTGTCTCCGACACGACACTTTTTCCTTATTTGGAGGGTGTGTGCATCATAGGTCATGAGTGGTTGTTTGATGTGTTTCACTTTGTCAAGTTTTATAATTTGAAATTCAAACAGGGTATGATGTTTATTTTTATATATATATGAAATGAGTATTTCATTCAATAAAAATTGGAATGGAAAATAATCAAATATAAACATACAAAAATGTAATAAGAAATATAACATTTAGAATTTAAAGTAGATTCAACATACACACTAATATATAGAACTTAAAATATGTTCCAACACCAGCTTAACAAAGTTGTTATCTTGGGAAGGCGAACTTCATGTTACGTTACATTCGAATTCTTGTTGTTCCTGTAAGTTCCATAACTTAGAAACTTCATCTTTAATCTCAGCGAATTTCCACTTCCAAAAGGCGGGGCCCAACTCATATTGAAGTGTTAATTTTTTGTGGATGATGTGGAGATTAACACATTCAACAGATCCAGGGGAAGCATATGAGCAGAAATCAGGCCTCCCCCTTCCGATTCTTTCCACTTTGGTTTTCGAATTTATGTCTTTGTTTGGCCACACTCGGATGCCTAACCGTTTAGTTGAACTAAAATCTCTGTAATACTCACTACGAGATGGGCCAGTCCATTCCGGGATTTCGGCTTGAAATCGAGGTCCAAACAGGAATCACTGGTTTGCAACTTTCATTGTTGATGACCTGAAAACGGTTTGTCAGAGGAAATTATAAGTACAAAAAAAAAGGGGGTCTCACTTCTTCATGTTTTGTTTGCTTCGGCCTCTTCATAGTTGATGAGTTCAACTCCAACTATGAATTTTAGACTTGGCAAGAAAGTTACTTACAAACCCAAAGTAAACTACTCTGGTAAGTAATTAGGATGGGGAAATGTGGTACCAAATAGACAAGAAAGGCATGAACTAGCTTAAGGAATCACTCATTTATCAAGGATCTTCTCCCTCAAAGTTCCAACTTTGGCTATAGTATCAACTTATCTATAGTAACACCATATCAAGGTCACTATTAAGCCACTCAGTGATAATTGAACAAGAGAATGCAAAGATAACTTTGCAAAACATGATAAGCATATTACTCCTTTTATCTGGTAAAGCACTTGCCCAATACATATTTGAACTGATCTAAGAAGATTTGCATCACCAATTTTATCTTTTTCACCGTCACAGTCATCAGACAGTCCTTGATTGTGGTTCATATCAAGAGACTTAGATTTGTGTGCGGCGATAAGGGTAAAAGCATTGAAGAAAAGTCTTTAAATCGGGATCCTTCGTAAAAGTATAATCAATTGTAAAAATATACGGGAACAAAAAATAATTTCATGTGTACTTTTAAGCCAAAAATCGTATCATTGGATCTTTAAAGCGGATCCAAATAAATGAACTTGCACGTAACAATCCATGCAAAAATGTCGGATAGAAGGAGTAACGTGGTTAAATCTGTTGGATATCAATTTCTTACCAAAAACAAGCTTATACTGAATAACGCTTTAAACAAAATGCAAATGAACAAAATTCCATTATATTTGGAAATCTAGATATATCACCATTTGACAAATTAGGTAGGGAATCTTGGGAATATGGAGAAAACAAACTGGTGTGGCGGTAAAGGAATGTTATATGTCCAATGCAAAAAAGTTGTCCACGGGAATATGGAGAAAACAAACTGGTGTGGCGGCAAACAAACTGGTTTTCATTAATCTAGGTTTTCCCATAATTGTGAAAGGTTCAAAATTTCAACTCTTTACCTAGCTGGTCATCCAAAAAGTCCTAACTAAAGTCATCCAAGGTATAGTTAGCTAGTCATCGCAAAACTTACCAAATGGGTACATTTAATATATAAAATATCCACATATTGGGATTATCTTATGACCTAATCGGAAACATAGTGTACTTGTTTCCTTTTTATATCGTTATATTGGTTCCAGAACTTAATCAACCACAATAGAAAGTAAATCCTCCATAAAACATACAAAAATCAAAGCTAAAGCTACCAAAGGAAAGTCTTCGATCATGAGAAATATACACTTTAATTAACTTAAACATCAAGAAGTAAGACATTTTCTAACAATAGGTAACACTAAAGCGTGCATTTGAAACAATACTAAGGACACTTAAGTATGTGAAAGTGATATTTTTTATCAAGACTCTACCAACAGAATATGGCATTACAAGCTGAGATTTCGTGTTGATGAAATTAATGTCCATTAACCGGTGTAATTCAGAGTCCGTATTGTGATTTTTTACACTAATGGGTCTAGGTCTGTCTCAAATAGTTCTTAATCCATTTTATTTCGTACTACAGATAAAATTATTAATAAGTTTCCATCTATGTGCCATAGATAAGATATCGGTAATCGACAAAACTAAGACGTGGTATGCTCTGGGCTAATTTTGATTCTCTAAATCATCGATGTAAAAGTTTACATCAACGCAATAACATATTATGTTTATCATTTCTCTACTTAAATTTTACAGCAGAACATGCTCTAAACTACATTTTAGTACTTTGCAGCAGGTCATTATGGTTGGCATACGAGAGGAAGAGAAAATGTACCTATTGTATGTATGGTAAATCACTTATTCGCTTTTAGGCAAACTGAAAAATTGTTGAAATTATGCGTTTCTTGTCTTTCGCTTCTTCCTCCCCATCATCCTCTATTATGTTTGTTGAAACTTTCCTTTATGTTGACCAAGTTCTATGCGATTTAGAGCAACACTAGAAAAGAAACGACAAGCCTGTGTGAATACATATGTTATATCCAGGGTCAAATAAATAAAAAAAGGCTTCAGAGTCATTGTCAAATGATTTATAGTTAAGGTTGCTACTTCAAAAGGTTCGAGAAGTATGCGAAAGGAACTAAGAAATTGGTAACATGATATTAAAATATATATGGAAACGAAAAACGTTGACATTATAGATAGTAGGGGTGTTTACGGTCTGAGTTATAACGGTTTTGCCAAACCATAGCTCAGACCATATTGGAACGGGTTGGAAAAAATGAACCTGGACCAAACCAATATAATTTTAAGCCAAACCCACAGTCCAGTTTCGGGCCGGCTTACGGGTTGAATGTTTCTTTTCGGATATGGGTTGAGTTTCGAATTGTCGTTGTTTCACAATAAATACAATAGGGTAAATGGTATCCGAAAATGGAAGAGTAAATACAAATTCAAATAAAACTCAAACAAATATTATAATTACAAATGAGAAAACAAATAATCTTAATAAAAATTGTATACAATTAATCTAATGGTTGTGGTTAGGGATGACAATTGGTTCGAGTCATTCAAAACCCGACCCGACCCGACCAATGTGCAAAGTTGCAATTTTACCCATTTGACCCGACCCGACCCATTTAACCCGTTTTTTATAACACTTTTTTTCCCTTTGAAAAATAAATCTTATAAATGTCAAGATTTGAAATACATGCAATTTGTTAAAAACTCATACGGTAAAGTAAAAAATTATTTGATTCAGAAAGATAATATATAAATACTAATTTAACATTAAATAACTTTCATATTAATTTAGAAATTTAAATTTTGCAATTTTCTTTTTGACATTTCCATGTTTATTGAATTAATTTGGGCTCATTAACTTCGTCAACTAAAACATTACTATATGTAAAAATATAATATAAATGTATATGATGGATATGGTGATTTGTTTTTCGTAAATTCTTCTAAAAATAATGACGATAATGTATCACTAAATTCATTAATTAACACATTAATATTTACCATAAATATCATTAATTAATATATACAAAATTTATTTAGTAAACCACCAAAATATATGTACACTACCAGAAAACGCAGCATTACCGACTATCAAAAACAGTCGCCCACCTGTAAAAACAGTCGGCAAAATATACCGACGACTGAACACAGTTGGTAGCAAAAAATAGTCGGTGAATTGCTTGTCGGTAAAAATAACGACTAAAAATCAGTCGGTGAAATTAACGACTGAATATAGTAGTCGCTACAAAGTAACGACTGAAAAACAGTCGATAAGTGCAGTTCCTGAGAATGATTTAAAAATATCATTATTTAATCAGCGACCATATATTCAGTCGAGAAAAACCATTAAAAAAACCGATTCAACGACTATACATAGCAGTCGGAAAATTTTCTAAGGAAAAATTATTATTTTATTCAACGACCATTTATAACAGTCGGTAATTATTAATAAATATATGTTTGTTTAATCAACGACCAACATTTAACAGTCGGTATGTATTTTACACAATAATATTATTGTTTTAATTTAAATCATTTGAACGTAAATTGTACTGAATATTGTTCTATTTCCACTTCTACAACATTTTCATATATCAACAATCAGTCTTTACAAACAATAAAAGTAGATTAGAATACGGATCATATATTCATATCATCGAAATAATTAAAAGTTGAACATATCTAGTATTCGAGAATACTAATATTACATAGTACTACACAAACAATATACAACCTAAAAGAGACAAAACCGATAGTCAGACAAAAGGGGCAGAACCGAAAGCCAAAGTAAAACAGACAGAACCACTAGTCAAAATAGATCTGTTAGTCAAAATAGATTCAACCTGTTAATGCTGCACAAAAATAGATCCGTTAGTCAAAATATATAAAACCGCTAAGTCAGAACTTGGACTTAACTGGTCCTCGGGGAGCAAATGATCATCACTAAGATGTAGCCCGCGCATGACTTTTGATTATAATGACCCTAACATGAATTGAATCAAAAAAGAAAGCAAGTAAGCAAAATAGCAAGCAAGTAATAACAACTGTAAAGAAGCTGTAAAGAACCCAAACTCTCCTTTTAGGCCAACATACTATGGCAATTGGTACAACCAGGGGAAGGGGTGGAAAAAGAAAAATTCTATAGAAAGTGTAAATACTGTTAATGAGCTTATAAAGTTGGCTATTGACAGTGGAGGAAGTCATGGGACAGTTGAGGAAAACAAGAGCATAAATATTGAAAAACGAGCTGGTTCTCCAAAAACTCCTAAAAAAGCATTGCAAGAGCTCAGATTGTGTGCAAACTGGGTCTAGCTCCAATGGAAAGGAGGAAACTGTCATTTCTAGCACACTAAATAAGAAAATTACCACTACAGGATAAGAAAATTACAATTTGGAAGACTTGACAGAGCTTTGATAAATGCTTGACAGAGCTTTTGAAATATATACATGCAAGCGGATTGTTTTTAAGTTGTTGTATTAAGGATTGCTTTATTCCAATCCTAAATAGATCGAATATCAGATAGTTTCTATCAAAAATACTTTGCCATAGGCAGGATCACCCTCAGCAAAGACATTGCTACTTAAACTAGCATAGAATTCTTTAACCACACCAGGATAATAAGAGTTAGGATAGCAAATAGTTCTATCTAAGCCAACAGTAGACAACAATTTTTCAACATGCACCTGTATATGTGGATAACTGACCAAATTAAGCTTCATTTCACAGTGAATTTCCCTGCTAGCAAAGGCCCTAAACCTCCTATACATTTTCCTACTCCAGAACCTAGGATCAACCTCATTAAACTTAGGAGTATAAGTAAAACCAACAGAAACATGATCATCCGCTAGATTTCTCCTAGCACGCTTTTTAGTCCTATGTTTCTTAGAAGAAGAGGATTCACTTACCTTTGCTTTAGAGCTAGGACTTGTTTGGGATTTAGACATGAAATCCCTAAGAGTACAATCATCATCAATGTTGAGGTTTGGGTTTGTAGACATGGTTTCAACTAGGGTTGCAACTGGACTTAGAACTTCGCAGTGGGTTTTACAGAGAACTTAGGGTTTTTGTTTAATAGAAAGAGAGAGAGAGTAATTGTGATTATTGTGATTGATTTGGGATATTAAAAGAGTTTAGTATAAATAACAATTAAGCCCAAATCTTTTTGTAATAGGAAAAAGATACACTCAAATCAAATATGAAACAGATTTTGCTAAAAATATGGAAATTTCTTATCAACAGAAATTTGAAAAATTAACCACACTGAAATTACGAAGGAAACAGTTTTCAACAAGATAAATCCAGCAAAAAATAAAGATAAACATTCCTTGTAAACAGATTTATCCACAATTTGAATATTTAGAAGTTGAAGTTCTTAAGGAAATTTGACTTGTTTCAAGAAAAATATAGCAGTTATATAAAATATAGGACGTTAGAAAATAAGAATCTAGCCATTTACTCAATAAGATACATTTATCTTTGAATAACTTTAATAGAAATTAGATTTTAAGAGCTTAAGTTGAGCAAATTCATTTTCATCTCTACACAAAAACTAGTTTGATGATGTCAGCAAGGAAAGAGTATAAGTGATGTCAAAAATAACAAGACTTTGTCTTGGATTTTTCATTTTAGTAGATCACTATAATGTGAGGTATAGATGGTACATCAACCTGTGGACAATCAGTGAATTTTTCAGTATTATGAGTATGAGGTTTCAACTGATGTTGCAACTGAGCTTGCAACCAGTATTACAAGCATGTGGTTTCAACTTAGGTTGCAACTTAACTTGCAACCACTATGTAAAAGGTGCACTTTGTGCTTGCAACTCTATTACCCAAGAGGTTTTAAGACAAGTTCCCTCACATCTGTTTTTGAGACACCAAAAAGCGGCTTTTTCAAGATAAAAACTTCAAAGCTCAATTAAGACTTACCTCTAGAAATAAAAAATATTAAAGGTACTCAAAATAGACATACATAGCAAGAGTATTCAATTAGATCCATAGTGACATACCCCCTATATCACTTCTTAAAAATTCAAATTTATTAGTATCAAGGGGCTTTGTGAAAATATCAGCTAATTGTTTTTCAGTTGAAACATGTTCTAAAATTAAGCTTTTTCCTTCAACCAGTTCTCTAATAAAATGATGCCTAAGATCAATATGTTTAGTTCTGGAATGTTGAACTGGATTCTTTGCTAAATCTATAGCACTTTTGTTATCACAAAACAAAGTTAATATTTCTTGCTTAACATTATAATCATTTAGCATCTGTTTCATCCAAATAAGTTGAGTACATCCACTTCCAGCTGCAATATATTCTGCTTCAGCAGTAGATAAAGAGATGCAATTTTGCTTTTTACTAAACCATGAAACAAGGTTGTTTCCAAAATAAAAACAACCACCAGAAGTACTCTTTCTATCATCTATGTTTCCTGCCCAATCTGCATCACAGTAGCCAACAAGAAAATGGTTTGTGTATTTAGAATACCATAATCCTAGGTGAATTGTTCCTTTTACATACCTTAAAATCCTTTTGACAACTAGAAGATGAGGTTCTAAAGGGTTTGCCTGATACTTGGCACAAACTCCTACACTTAAGAAAAGGTCTGGTCTACTAGCAGTTAAAAAAAGCAGACTTCCAATCATGGAACTATAAAGACTAGGACAAACACTTTTACCTTTGTCATTTTTGGACAGTTTAAGGGTGGTACTCATAGGGGTTCTCTTCTCTTTACTCTCACTCAGACCAAACTTTTTAACAAGACTATCTGCATACTTACTCTGACATAGAAAAATGCCTTTTTCATTCTGTTTAACTTGCAATCCTAGAAAGTAAGTTAATTCACCTCCACCACTCATTTCAAATTCATTCTTCATATCAGAAATGAATTCATCTATTCTTTTATTAGAAGTGGAGCCAAACACAATGTCATCAACATAGATTTGAGCAATGATTATATCCTTTGTAGTTTTCTTAGTAAACAGAGTTTTATCAACTCCCCCTATGTTAAAATATTTTTCAATCAAGAACTTGGTTAATCTATGATACCAAGATCTAGGAGCTTGCTTTAGACCATATAGGGCCTTTTTCAACAAATAAACATGTTCAGGAAATTTAGGATCTTCAAATCCCTTAGGTTGACAAACATAAACTTCTTCATTAATCACACCATTCAGAAAAGCACTCTTAATGTCAAGTTGAAACAGTTTAAAATCATACAGACATGCAAGAGAGAGTAGCATTCTAATGGATTCAATTCTAGCTACAGGAGCAAATGTTTCATCAAAATCAATTCCCTCAATTTGTGTATAACCCTGAGCTACCAACCTGGCTTTATTCCTGATAATCACTCCATCTTCATTACTTTTATTTCTAAAAATCCATTTAGTCCCTATAATATTTTTATTAGAAGGTCTGGGTACTAAAGTCCATACATCATTTCTCTCAAATTGAGACAGTTCATCTTGCATAGCTAAAATCCATTCACTATCTTCTAAAGCTTCTTTTATATTCTTAGGTTCTAACTGAGAAATATAACAAGAAAAGTGAACAACATTATTTCTTTTACCTCTGGTTTTCATACCTGAAGCTACTTCTCCTATGACATTGTCAAGAGAATGATTTTTCTGAGTCCTTACATAGCGAGGCTTGCTAGTTGACTGAACATGAGAGCTTTCTTCTTCTTCTTCAGACTCAGCAGTATTCTGGGTTTCAACCTCGGTTTCAACCTTAGTTGCAACTGGACTTCCAACCACTATTGGACTGCTTGTTTGCTGACTTTCTTCAGTTTCATTTCTTGTCATTTATGACCCTTCATTATCACATGTAGTCTCATCCACATCTTTTAAGTCATCAAATATAACATTATAAGACTCCATAACACAGTTTGTTCTTAGATTAAAAACTCTAAAGGCTCTACTATTCTGAGCATAACCAAGAAAGATCCCTTTATCACTCTTAGAATCAAATTTTCCAAGATGTTCTCTATCTCTAAGTATGTAGCAAACACACCCAAAAACTTGAAAATAGTTAACATTGGGTTTTCCACCTTTCCATATTTCATGAGCAGTCATGGAAGTACCTTTAGTAATGTAAACTCTATTAACTATATGACAGGCAGTATTAACAGCTTCAGCCCAAAACCTGTTGGCAAGTTTCTTAGAATTAAGCATGACTCTAGCCATTTCCTGAATGGTTCTATTCTTTCTTTCAACTATGCCATTTTGCTGTAGAGTTTTAGGATCATAGAACTCATGACTAATACCTAAGGAGTTGCAAAATTCTCTAAACTTACTGTTTTCAAATTCTGTTCCATGATCACTGCTGACCCTAACAATATTACCACTGGTTGAACCTTTTTCAAGTTGGAGTTTTAAACACAGAGTTTTAAAGAGATCAAAAGTTTTAGACTTGTCTTTTAAGAAAACTACCCAAGAGTATCTAGAAAAATCATCTACAACTACCAAAATGTACTTCTTGCCACCTATACTGGCAGTTTGCATAGGACCCATTAAGTCAATATGAAGATGTTCTAGGACTCTCTTAGTGTAGATTTGACTAGTACTTTTGTGAATACTCTTTGTTTGTTTGCCAACAGCACAATCACCACAGATACTTTGAGTTTTAGCACTAAGTTTAGGAATACCTCTTATCAATTCTTCCTTAACCAGCTTATCTAAGGTTTTGTAATTCACATGACCAAGCCTTTTATGCCAAATATCAACATTATTAGTAATATCTTGATTACACCTATTTTGAGGCAATTCTTTTTCAGCTTTTTCAAAAACATAGCAGCTGTTTGTTGATCTAACTCCAGTCATGACCAAATCATTGTTAAGATCAGTAATTAGACACCTATCTTTGTTAAATTTAACAATCATCTTGTTGTCACATAGTTGACTAATACTAATAAGATTAGCTTTTAGACCATCTACAAGAAAAACATCATCAATATTAGGCATTCCAGGTTTGTTTAAGGTACCTTTACCAACAATTTTACCTGTATCTCCACCTCCAAACACAACAGTGTTTCCTGTAAGATTAGTGACATTTTTTAGGAAACCTGCAATACCTGTCATGTGCTTAGAGCAACCACTGTCAAAATACCAATCATTAGAAGTAACAGCATTTGGAGAAGTAATAACAGCTTTGTTATTAGCAATTAAGGTAGATTTTTCTTTAACTTTCCAGACCCAGTTCAATTTTTTATTGACAGAAGCCAACCAGTTTTTCTGAGAAATATACTTTATGTTCCTCTTTAAATAACACTGGATTTCTAAATGACCAGATCTTTTACGGAAGTTACACAGTTTAGTTCTAAAAGTAGATTTAACCTCAAGGCCATTCAGTTTTTTCTTGGTTGCAACTGTGGTTGCATCTCTGGTTGCAACTGTACTTCTAACATCTCTGGTTGCAACTGTACTTCTAACCTTATTGTTAATAACATGAGTTTCAGCTTTAACAAGAGCTTTAACAAATGTGGTTTTTCCAGTGTTTTCATAGCCATGATAACCTAAGCCACTGTTATCTTTAGAGGCTCTAGAATAGGCCAGCATGTCATCTAATTTTTCTGAGGCAGAGACATTCAGTAGTTTTATTTTCTTTTTAGTTTCAGTAAGTTCAACTAGCTGTTTGTTGAGTTTCTCAGTAAGACTTTTAACTTCATCCTTTCGATTAACATTAAGTTTGTTCAAGATCAAGGATTGCTTAGTCAGGCATTGATACTTTTCATAAAGGACAAGATATTGCTGAGTAATGTTTTCATCTGAAGGTTCTTCCTCATCACTGCTATAGGTTTTAAGAGCAGTTGTAACTATGGTTGAAACAGACTCACAGTCACTTTCATAAGTAGGTTCTTTTTCAGTGATTATTCCCATAAAATTAACAAAATTAGAATCATCCTATTCATCACTGTTGCTCTCAGAATCACTATCACTGTGAGTGGTTATATAAGTATTTTTGTTCCTTTTTAAAGTATTTGCACATTCAGACTGAATGTGACCAAAACCTCTACATTCTCTGCATTGAATTTCTCTAGGTTTGTAATCTTTGTTATCTTTCTCTTTAGGGTTCCACTTCCCTATAGAATTATTGTTAAACCTAGATTCTGACTTAAATTGATTATCCCTTCTCTGAAAGTTTTTTGATGTTCCAGTATCATCCTGTTTTTTTTTTATAAAACTTTTTGTAAACCTTTTTAGCAAAGAAGGCTAGCTGTTCTTCATCACTCACTTTTTCACAGACCTTAGATTCAGATTTCTTATCTTGAAAGGCTATTCCTTTTTCTGGTCTTTTCTGTTTGAAGAATTTAAGTTCATGAGTACTCAGATTTCCTATAGGTTCTTCAAGTTTAAGATTGTCTAAGTCTGTTGATTCTTCAATAGCAGTAACCTTAATCTCAAACCTTTTTGGAAGAGACCTTAGAGTTTTCTTAACAAGTTTTGTATCACTGTATTTTTCACCTAAGGTTCCAGCTTGATGAGCTATATGACAAATTCTGCCATTGAATTGTTCAATGGTTTCATCTTCCTCCATTCTTAAGTTTTCAAATTGAGTGGTTAACTATTGGAGTTTAAAAGCTTTTACTTTAACAGTTCCTTCAAAAGTAACTTGTAAAATTTTCCATGCCTCTTTGGCAGTTTCACAATGAGAGATATACCTGAACACACTGAGAGTTACACCAGCAAAGATCAAGTTTATTGCTGTGGAGTTGGCACTTGATTCTCTGTCCTCATCAGCAGACCACCTGTCTTCAGGTACATAAACCAGTTCACCTTCACCATCAATGGCAGTTGGAAGCTCCCAACTATACAACACTGTTTTCCATGCTTGTTCATTTTGTTGTTTGATGAAATATCTCATCCTAATTTTCCACACTCAATAGTTAACTCCTCCTTCAAGCATGCAGGTTTGTTGAACGTGTTTCCTTTCCTCATTAAGTCCATCTTTACTAGAACACAGGATCCACACTAAGTAAGGTCTAGTGTGAAGCTCTGATACCAATTGAAATTCCTATCCGTTGTTCTAGTTGCAGTTTTGCAGTTGGGTTCCAAGTGATGTTGCAACCACAGTTGGAACCAAGTGTATTAATGGACAAAACAGTTTGTTTAAATGTACTTGAAGTAAATCACACGTACATTTAACAACGGAGTTCACCCAACTGGGCTACGTCTCCGGGGCACTTACCCAGATTATGATATTATAAAAAGCTTACAATATAGGATTCAAGTCTTAATGAAAAACTCTTAGACTCCCTCTAGGTTTTTCTGCCTATCTCTATATTTCTCCTACTCTATAACTATCACTTATAAATCAATGGCATCCCACCATTGTTTTCTTTTAAAAGCTTACTGTGTATTCTCTCAAGAATGGGTTCTTTATAATTTAGAACACACAAACTTTTACAAGCTAAGTTATCAACTATATAAGCAAGTCAAAACAATCTTCTATCTTCAATGTCTTTTGTGATTGCTTTTGACTTTATTGATTGGCTTCAATCTTTCCAAGCATTACGTGATTCTTCAGCGTGGATTGACTCCAATCATCATTGGTTGATACCTGTTTAATAACAAGCTTGATAGTAGGAGTTAGTCTTTTCCTATAACAAGGAAACATATAAAAAGATAATATCTTTTAAAGATACTATCTTTAAATATACATATGAAACATTAACTCCATATTTCATTCAATCTTAAACATATCATACTGAATTGATAAGGAGCAAAGATTGAAACAAGTGATAAAGATTTGCATAAGAGTAGAGATATAGATTTATCTATGTAAAGGAAACATAACTAATCTCTTTATATCTTTTAGGAAATCTTTCCTTACCACTTTGATATTCTCAATAAACGCATACTAAACCTTTAGGATCATATGAGAATATATCATGCATACTTTAAAACAAATAATTATCATTAAAGAATAGTTATGCAGATTTACAGAACAAGACAGAGTTCTGCAGAACAGCAGGTTGGAACTGTGGTTGCAACTGATGTTGCAACATTACTTGAAACCATCAACGCTGTCTTAGTAGGTTGCAACTGAGGTTGCAACATTACTTGAAACCTATCAACACTTGTCTTAATAGGTTGTAACTGAGGTTGCAACATTGCTTGAAAGCTATCAACACTTTCTTAGTAGGTTGTAACTGAGGTTGCAACATTCCTTGAAACCTAACAACTCTGTCTTAGTTCATAATACACAGATAGGATTATTTAGTGAAAACCATTAGACAACAAATAGAATTTAGACCAGAAATCTGATCCTAACAAGATTAAATATCTTTTCTCTAATTTATGTTGATTTACAATTTGCAAGGTAGTACATTATCGAAATTTTCCAGCTATCACACTTTTTTTTTCCATAACAGGCCTTCTATTAATCGTAAATAAAAAGTTTGGTCACTGTGAAACACAGTTATCACTCCCCGATATCATATCTCTATTATAATTAAGTACAATTTTTTTATCTCATCACATCTATTTTCAATTTTTAAGTGATGGACCCATTGGTGGAAAATGAATTTTAGTATTATTTTACTTCTAGTGGATGTTTTGCTCAAATGTTAGTTTAAGGATATGTTAAGGTAATTGATGTGGAACAATTTTTTCGATAAAATACTTCAAATAAGGAATACTGTTGATATACATATGCTATAAAGGGGACAAAGTCACGCCTCCACTATCTTCAAATACGCCCCTTCCCTTCATTTGTAAACATCATAATAATGAATCGATATGATCATATCATGATAAACTAAAAGTTATATGTGGCTACTCCCACATTGATAAAGGAAAGTCCCTTTCATTAAAATTTAATTATTACTTTTTTACATTATTGAATGATTTAGTTACTAATGGAATGGGAGTTTTATACGTTTGATACACCAAACTATTTGATTTTAACGATTTAGGTATATAGCTTTCAATTTTCTTAATTTGGATACCACAGTATAATAATTTTCCAATTTAGTTACTACCGTCTAAATTAATCACGGAATCATGTCACGTGATAGCATGTGCTTGACAAACGTTAACGTGAGAGGCTAATTTTGTTATTTTACACCAAAATATATCATCATAGAAAAATGTTTCCCCCCAATTTCACACATAACAAAAATAAGCACATAGTCCAGATTTGGGGGAAAACGTTGTTCTAAAATGATATATTTTGGTGCAGAATGACGAAATTACCCTCTCACGTTTAAGTTTATCAAGTACGTGTTATCATCTGACATGATTTCGTTATTAATTTAGATAGTGTTTATTTTTGTTATAGTGTGCTAACCAAATTGACCAAGTTGAAAGGTGTGTAAACAAATCATTAACAGAAACATAGTTTGATGTACTAAACGTCTTTTTTTCCTAATGGAATGTAACAACCTATAGAAGCATAATTTTTGAAATAAAATCAAAGTGTGTGACATTTACATGAAAATCAAGCTTGGTTCTAAATTATTTAGAGGTACGATGTAATGGAGCATCAAAATAGGTAAATGTAGTGTGAAATAAATGTATCCTTGTACCAGAAATAAAACCAAGTAATCAAAGGTAAGCCTATAAGAAGATGTACAATTGATAAAATAGAAATTTCGCTTGCATTTTCCTTCAAGTGATAAGGAAGACTTCACAAATAATAAATTGTTAAATCGAAAGGAAAGATAGTCATATAACTCAGACCAACGGTAAGTAATTTGATTGCTCTTGGTCATCAGCACAAGTAAAATATAGTGAAGTTGCATTTATAGACTCGTGACAAGACGTAATAACTGAAAAATATAATAAAATATTGGAAAAGTCGTGTGACCTAAACTGTAGTACCACGCTTCTACTTGGTATCCAACATCTACCAGTACATGAAAAATTAGTTTGATACTCAAAAGATATTTATAATAAATACCTTTGATCAACAATGATTAATCATTTCTCTGCATAAACTTTTTAATACAGCAAGATCTTGGCTAATTTTGAGTACTTTGGAACATTAATAATTGTGAGATACATGAGAGAGAATAAATATACCTATCAATAATGAATAAACAAAGAATCAAACAGCAAACACAGATCAATAACAACAAGCAATAACGCAATCTTATATATATATATATATATATATATATATATATATATATATATATATATATATATATATATATATCAGACATTTAAATATACAAAGATAAAACAAAAATAAAAATGCAGAAATGAAATGAAATGGAAATTAAGGACAAAAGTAAAGCTAAATTAAAGATTCTATCTTCTTTTTTATATGCCTAAGCCTACTTTTGAGAACTATTATGTAATTACGCAATGATCCACAACATTGTCTTACTGAGTAATAAACACCACTAATTTTCCAAAAATTGCATTCAAGCCCATGAGTTCACGATCAATCATTTGAAACCAGCTCTTCCTTCCTGTTAACTTCCTTCGTCACTTATGTTTTCTCTATTTTTCGTTCATGGGAGGTTCATTACACCATCGTATAACTGGTGAATCTCGTATTCGTTTTATATTATCCGTAATGATAGGCACAAATTAAACGGCTTCGAGGAGCCTTTAATACCACCTCCTTATCTGCTTTATTAAATTTACCCGTCTTCTGGCTTTCTACTAGCCAGTAAATTGCTATTGTTCTCATTCTCTTCTTCAGAATTATAACTCATACGGCATGTTTCATGGTTGTAAAATTGACTAGATATTATACAGTCTAACTCAATGACTGTACAAAATGGAGACCACTTTTGGTATGAGATATGTATGATAAATTGATAATAGGTATGTTCTAGGGAAAAGGGAAAAAGAGAAGAAAACTCAATGTGTCTTTCTAATGATAATTTATAGAGTTATGTTTATGTACAACTTATAATGTGTACTGCTAAAGATGCTCATTTGTCTAACTATACACTCCAAAATACATTTACAATTGAGGTATCAGACTACTATTTGTTAACGAATTAGTTACCAAATTACGAGAATTAACAATTGAGCTACTCATCTATCAAAACATTCACAATTTAGGTACTACCGTAAATTGAAATGGATGGAAGTTAGTTTAAAATTTTATTTTGGTCATATTGTTTATAATATGTCTAAATTTAACCCCTTATTTTTTGAAATGTCTCATTTTATTATAAATTCATAAATATATATTCATTATATATATATATATATATATATATATATATATATAGTACACACACATACACATGTGTATGTATGTATATATGTGTATACATGTACAAGTAAGATCCATGCAAAAAAGTAAGATCCAAAATGAATGAACTCGCACAAAAAAATCCATCCAAAGGAGTAACGTGGTTAAATTTCTTGAATAACAATTTCTTACCAAAAATAAGCTTTTCTTAAATAATACTTTAAACAAAATGTGAATGAACAAAATTCCATTATATTTGAAAATCTAGATATATTGCCATTTGACAAATTAGATAGGAAATCTTGGGAATATGGAGAAAACAAACTGGTGCGGAGGCAAACGTATATTATGTGCAATAATAAAAAATGGTCCACGAGTTTATTTCATATATAGGAACTGTGCCATGACACATGTTTGTTTTTTTATCTTTAGGTTTGCTTTAATCTAATCTAGGTTTTCCCATCATTGTGAAGGGTTGAGAAGTTCAACACTTAACTCAACATCCAATGCTTTATGTTGATAATGAAAAACTTCATTTATGATACGCGTTTATATAATAAAGGTATATAACTACAATTCTCAATTCCTTTCCTTCGCATGACAGAAATATTTACATAAACGGTTATGTTAACCAATGCCCCCGGGCACTCTTTAAGCCTTAAATATACCATTGACTTTGTATAAAGTTATTAAATGGATAGTTATTATGTCATATGCTAGATATCAATGGTTAAATTTATAATTAATATCATGTAAAAATTAGCTTTATAACACAATAAAAACTCAATAAAAATTATAGAACCCAAGATATTATTAGCCTAAAATTAAATATTAATAAAAATAAAAATGTAAATTCATAATAAAAACTCAAATAACAATATAGAACACTAGTTGGGATTATCCTAAACTTAAATATTAATTATAATAAAATAAAAACCCAAATAAAAAATATAAAACCTTAATTTATACTACCCTAAAATTAGATATTAATTAAATTAGAAAATATATATATTCTAAATTTTTCTACTACAAAATTCATGCATTAATTATATTTGTATTCCCCATAAAAAATAATAATAGTTTTAATGAGTAGTGGGTAAAGATATGATAAATTAATAGTTATAAACATTAAATAATGGATCATAGTAAATGCTTAACTAGTGCCCCGGGCACAAGTTATCAATATCCTTACCTAAAACAATAACAATGTGATCCGCTGTTACGATAAAATCTTTCTCAGATGCAAATTTAGCATAAGAAGCCTCATATGTACATGATGTCCAATTATAAATGTTAGAAAAACTAAGTTTGAATATTTTTCGGTTGACATTTTTAATACCGAGTATTATAAGTAATCTACAAAGTCATTAAAAATGCATTCATATTTTATGTATTCACCCTAGACATTGATTACAAATCTAGCCAAGAGATAGAAAGTTTTCAACACTTGTTGAAAGAAAACAACACCTAATACTATAAACCAAAAGCAGCAAATTTTCACAATACTATCATGTCCACATACCCATAAGTGTGTTAGTATTTACCACACACGCGCGTGCTTGCTTGGGTCTCGGGACTCGAGACTCGGGCCTCAGGTCACGGGTCTTGGGCCTTGGGCCTTGCGATGTGGGATTTGGGGAATGTCTCGGGTCTTGGGTCTTGGGTCTTGGGTCTTGTACTAAACTGAAATAGGGACTTTTGTATATTTACAAAAGCAGTACCTAAAGTTCCAGCAAGATTGTAACTCCTGCAATAATGGAGGCGGATTCTGGGGATGTAACTCACATAATTGAATGACCACATTAAAGGCTGCGGTTTCATAATTCTCTATAAGCAGCAGCCTCCCCCTCTCATTTAAAAAGACAATTTCACTCTCTCTAAAACCAGCATACATTTTTTATTCATAGCATATTAGAAACAGAGAGAACCACTCACCAACAGCTCGACCTTGACTCGTCGCCAGTTTCCGGCGAGTCATCCGAGACGTTGTACCTTGGGATCGAAGCGTCAACGCAACCAGAAACATCAAGGTGGTTGGGCGAATATCGGTTAAGGGCAGACTGTTTACAGTCGCCTCGTCTTTTTCAATTCTGTCTTTTAATTAACGTTTTTCAATTCTGTAATTTATATTTTTGTCTTTTCAATTCTGTCATTTTATTTCAGTATTTTAATTTATTGTACTTAGCTGTAGTTTTTCAATTCTGTATTTACCTTTCTGTAATTTCCTTAAAGTTCTGTTTTATTCTGTAATTTCAATTCTGTAGTTTAATTATGTAATTAGAATAGTTTTAATTCAGTCATGTTATTTCAATTTCAATCAAAACAGTCCGGCTGTTAAGTTTATACTTTCCAGTCCGACAGTGTCTATTTATTGCAATTCAGTACATCAGATTATTAATTAATAATAATCTGAATAAGGTTTGCTTTAATTACTATTCTGAATAACGTTTCCAGTCCGGCTGTTAAGATCGAACCGCTGAAAAGGATTGTCCACCTCTGCAAATGAAAATTAAAGTAATTTTTAAGAGAACAAATACGGATTGCTTTGCTTACATAAATTTGATTGGCAAGAGTTGAATATGTTTAGCTTACTGAACAACATACATATATTTTCTTCATTCTGGAGTTTTACCATAAATCAAACCGATTTGTTCGTTCTATTTATTTATTAACAGAACCACAAATATCTACAAAACATGCTACAATTTTATTTTGCCCAAGGAATTAAAAACAACAATACATCAGATCCACTAGTAGATGTTCAGATTAAAAATCAGATCCATTTTTTCATATAGTGGTATCAGAGTGTGAATGGTTTTGTGACATGCTATAAAAATTGGAGCTTGATCGCATATTGGAAATCTGATATATCCAAATACTAACGTGTTTGAAGTTTATCTCCGACCTCTAAACTTTTCACGTTTTGCGACAAAGGGCAACTGTCCAATGAATCGATCCGGAAGAAAAAAAATATAATTTCTATTGTGAATGCTTGAGAATCAAATCAAATAATTGAAGATACAAAGCTTGAACCTCATCAAGATAATCAAAAGTATAACAAGTTTGTGTAGCACAAATAAAAGTCATGA
Source organism: Primula veris (assembly GCA_963682055.1). Classification (NCBI taxonomy): domain Eukaryota; kingdom Viridiplantae; phylum Streptophyta; class Magnoliopsida; order Ericales; family Primulaceae; genus Primula; species Primula veris. Next base: position 20,085,046 of record OY821743.1, on the reverse strand, counting down.
CAGTACAGGAAGGAATCACACTAATTTGATATTCTAAGGGAATTATGTAAAGCCTTACATCAAACACAATATCATTTATTTTTTATGATTTCTCTACTTAAATTCTTAGCACAACAAGCCCTTGGGTACTTTGGAACAATTAGTTATTGCTAAGATACATGAGGAGGGAGAGAAGATGTACCTATTATAAATCTGGTAACTCTCTTATTCGTTTTTATGCCAACCTGTAGCTTGTTGATGCTATGTTTGTATTTGTATTTATCTTCTTCGTATTCTTTCTCCGCATCAGGCGCTATCATTTTGAATTAAGCTTGTATTGAGTGATATCTTTCTAATTTTAGGCAAGGGTATAGGAGAAACTGTAAGCCTATGTAAATGCACATATGGATCCAGGGTCAAGAAAAAAAAGTAAAATTTAATAAAACGTACTATCTTCAAACTAACGACTCCAGTGACAAGTTGTTATTACTTGCGTTTAGTGGAAGAACTTGCTAATAAGAAAATTAAACTACAAACATAACTTAGAAAAGGGAAATATTTTTGAAAAAGGGTAAGTTGTGACATCATAAAAGATAATTACTTTGCTCTACTTAAAAGAAGTAAACTAAGGTAGAAATGATTTCATAAATGCAATCAACAAGGTCCATGATGTGGAAAACAATATGCGGAGTGGACGACAATTTTGAGTAGAATTTTAAAGAAAATCAAAGATAGATTCTCACTAATAATATAACCTAAGTAAGTAATCCAACCCTTTAGTTCAATATCTAATTCGAAGACTTTAACCTACCGTGTAGGTGCTTTGGAATGCAAATACAATACTCAAATACAATTAAGGCTACTCATTTGTACCAACATACATACCTGGAAAAGATACGGGAATTGGAAGCAATGAATTGTGAATAATTAATAACACAAATCCACTTAAAACTTGGAAAACAATAGTAAAAAAAAAATGTATGCATTTACAAAGATGATAATGTATTTAAAGAAAGGTTCTTAAAGTGATATTATAAATATTATTAGCATTGTGAGTAAGTGTGAATAACAATGTTCCAGAGTTCTCAAATGATATGAATTTTAAAGTATATAGTTTAAGAATTTTAATGTATTGTGAGCAAGTTGGGAAACGACACTAACAATACTAAAGGTTTCCTCATATAAACGTATTAATATTGAGTGGCGAGACTTACTTAACAGAAGTCTTCTACATATAAAGTTACAAAGATGGGAAGAAAGCAGCAGTGAGAGAGAATAAAACCAAGCTGAAGATAGCTATGAAAAAGAAATATAAGAAGTTTGAAGACAAGCTCAAATGTTGTAACAAAATCAAGCCATATTCAGCAACAATTTTTTTTGCAGTTTCACTCAAGGAGGGTTCATATCACCCTTTTAATCTGTAATCCAAGGCTTTTTATTATGTTTATGCCTTTAGTTTTACTTTTGTATGACTCTATTAGAAATTTTGGTAAGGGTTGTTGTCTGGTCAAGAAGCTAAAATGCTTTTTGTCAGAATCAGCTTTTTAAGGCCTATTCCAACTTGTGGAATAGGTCAATGTTACGTTCTGGTTTAATCATATGCTCACTTTTCAAAAAAAAAAGAAAAGATCAACCACATAATAGATCTAACACTTATAAGTATCTAGAGTGAAATTAATTATCGTATTTTTTGAATTATTGGAAATTAAAGAGGTAAAATACCAAAGAGGAGATTATCATATAGCTAATTTGCATGTGACTTATAACATCCAATAACACCACAAAATAGGAAAACATGGCGGTAAGATCCTCGTTTACAAATACATGCAGATAACAACACTTCTCCGGTCTTGTATTAAACATGGTGGATCTGCTTATAATTTCAAAATCAATCACTGGGTTCTATATTTTTATGCTAAATTTTAATATGTTACTGAAAAAATCCAACAGATCAGCAATTAATAGATACAAAATCTCCCAAACATCAACTAGTATAACAACTAACAGAATAGCACATCATTTCTGAAACTAAACAGGAAATAAAATAAATGTGCCATCACTGGGAACAAACAAGAATTCCAATAGTTGAGTGTCAGACGGGTGTCCGACACGACCCTTTTGTCTTTTTTTTGGAGAAATATCTGTGCATCAAAGGTTGTGGGCGGTTGTTTGATGTGTTTCACTGTCAAGTTTTATAGTTTGGAATACAAATAGGGAATGGTACTGTTTAACTTTTTTTTTATAAATGAAATGGTATTTTAATCAATAAATATTGGAATGAAAAAAATTTAAAAAATATAAACATATAAAAATATATTAAGAAATGTGACATTTAGAATTTAAAGTATATTCAATTACATATGCACATATACAATATCCACGCTAATATAGAACTTTATCTCTTCACCATTATCATTATTATCACCAATATCCACACTAATCCGCTTTACCCATTACAGCACCACCTATACCTAATTCACAAATTAATTGGAGGCCGCTACCAATTTAAAATAATTATTATGTTTTACCACCACTTGTATTTTTTATTAGCATAAGTTACCCTTTTAAAACATTTTAATTTGGTTTTGTTACTCTCTATTCTAAATATAAAAAAAAGCAAATTTTGTTTTTCTCCATTAACACAAAACACTTTCTCTTTCTACAATAATACACATCACCGTCACCACGACTTGACCGAAGCTCTGTCAGTGCTCCGGCGACGGAGCTTCGATGACCATCTCTTCTCTCTCTCCTGCCATCTTATTCTCTATCTCTGTGAACTTATTCTGCAACCCCCAGCTATATATATACATATCTATGCAACACACACACACACACACACACACATATATATACATATATACATATCATCAAACGATGATGAAGGTACGCAATGGCGGCCCTATGGATAGTCAAATTAGACAATTCACATAAAAATTTAATAACAAAACTAAATATATGTATTTATGGTTCACATACTATTAGGAAACCATGAGAAGCCGAGTGGTTAGCTAAGAGAGAAAAAGTTTCTCTTATGGCCATTGGTGCGGGTTTGAATCTTGCCAAATACTATTTTTTGTGTTTAAAACATATTTATTACACAATATCCTCATATTTTGAAATAAAGTATTTTCTGGTATAATATATTACATCTTTTAGAATAAAAAAACATGTAGTTTGAAAAGATAACAAATTTGATCCTTTATTTCAAACAAAAAAATTGGAAAGAAAAAAGGCCCATATTTTTAGTGGTCTAAAGCCCCCTAAAGTCTGAAACCGGCCCTAAATGAATAACGGTAAAAAAATAATAAGAGTTCTAACCTATAGATACGAAATTTGCTTAAATAAAAGTGATAAGAGTTTTTAAAAGTGTTTGAGCTGATGATTAAAAGGTAGTGTGATTGACGCTGTTTCATACGGCGTGACAAGGAAATTGTTGTCTTGTAAAAAATAATGATCTACATATATATATATATATATATATATATATATATATAGAGAGAGAGAGAGAGAGAGAGAGAGATCATGTATTTTAGGTAGGTCATTGGAGACTAGAGAGCGTATTAATTATAGTATTGATAATAAGTACTCTATATCAAGTCATGATTCTTTAAAGGAATCAAAGTCATCCATTTAGATGAATCTAAATTTATTATTATTCTCTTTCTGTCCTAAATTATAAGTGTATGTTTCCATTTTGAACTGTTGTATCCTATAAGTCCATTTTCGATAAATTGAAACAATTTGTTATGTAAAATTTCATGTGTCAATGCCACTAACATTTATGAAAATGTAAAGGTCAAATTGGTAAAGTATGTGGTAAAATAGGGTAATCACGATGTCTCCTTAAATTGGATGGACTCCCGTAGTGGACATATAATTTGAATCGCATGGAGTATTTATTTATTATTTATGATTACTTATTTGGGGGATATTGTTCATTTTATAAGAGAATTATGGAGTGAGCCTTATTGTTGGGTATGTAGGATGGACACGGATGTGTCCAACACGACACGACACGACACGTACACGTCAAAACGATAAATTTTAAAATTTAGGACACAACACAAATATGATACGAAAGTTAAATGATAATTAATTTCTTATTTATATGGGTTATAAAATAACTGGTTTAAAAATTGTAAATATTAATTGTAATGAACCTATTTTAGTAATCCTTATATCGTTATCTGCATATTAGTTCATTTTAAGATAAAATTTTAAAATTTGAATGTTTAAATAACTTTTAAACTGATATGGTTTGTGTTTTTCGTTTACTTAAAGTGTCCACGACATTTTAAAAAGTGTTCAAAACGTGTTAGCAGAAGTGTCTGCATGGTCAACATGTCAATAGGTCAAGGACACGGAAGTTGAAACGTCCGACATGTGAAATTGAGCGTCAGACGGGTGTCCGTGTGTCCGACATGACACTTTTGTCTTCTTTTGGAGGAATATCCGTGCATCAAAGGTTGTGGGCGGTTGTTTGGTTCAAGTTTTATAGTTTGGAATACAAATAGGTAATGATACTGTTTAACTTTTTCTTATAAATGAAATGGGTAATTTAATAAATAAATATTGGAATTAAAAAAAATAAAATTATAAACATATAAAAATATATTAAGAAATATAACATTTAGAATTTAAATTATATTCGACATATACACATATATACAACATCCACACTAATATAGAACTTTATCTCGTCACCATCCATTAATCCGCTTTACCCATTACACCCCACATATACCCAATTCAGCCGACTCCTGATTCTCGTTACTCCCTCAATCAGAAGTCAAAAGACTAGTTTAATATTTATATAATTTATTATTATAAGGAAAAAATAGAGGCCTCGCTCATCCAGGCCGGAGGTTAAAACAAATGCACGCCCGCAAGGTCCTTTCATCGTTAAAGGTACAAAGCCGCGCCTCCAACACCCTCAAATATGCACCTTCCCTCCATCTGTGAACATGTGTTTACCAATTATAATATAGTATAACCTCTCTACAGGAATAAACTCGTGAACAGGAGAAAATATTGTTATAAAGAGGTTATTTCTAAGTACATGTTGATATATAAAAAAATATAAAAAAATAATTAAATAAATGTTCCACATAATAAAAGGTATATGTGTACCTAATTTAACTAATTAGCACAAATATTCGATAGACAAATACATGTATCTATGTAATAAGTCAAACACATAAATCCAAAAGAGTTAGAAAGTCACGAAACTAGCATATTCATAAATTTAAGAAAATTTAACTAAGTACATATGTATTTGAAAAATTAAATACATGTATTTAGAAAAGTAGAAACTCATCTAAAAGTTTATCTAAAACTTTTTTTTACATGTATAAATATTAGGTATAATTTAACATAGATTTTCATTCACTTTTTTTTACCTAAAGCAAGTTTATACAATGATATCCAAGATAAATATTTTAAATCGTTTTAAGTTTAATATAAAGACATATATATAATTTTACGTCTTTATGTAATTTATTCCTATATGGAAGAAAATTTATTAAGGCGGTGATATAAAAAATCATGAAATATTACAATATGGAGGTTATTCTTATTTTGAACTGATCCGAGTTAGGATCAATCATTTTTATTTCTATAATGAGTTTATTCTATTACTATACAAAGGTTCTACTGTAGATATTAGATAAACTAAAAGTTATACTTGGTTACTCACATGTTAATAAACAAATATCCATTTCTTTATAATTTGGTTTTCACTTTATTGAACGAGTTAGTTAGCGGAGTGTAACAATAAACTATAGAAACATGCTAAAATCAATGTCTGTTATATTTACATGAAAATCAAGCTCGCTTATAATTTGTTGAGAGACACGATGTCATGGAGTACCAAAGTAGGCAAGGCATGTGGTGTCAAACAAGGGTATTTTTGTACCAAAAATAGAACAAAGTATCCGATGCTTCTTTGTTTTTCCAAATATGAGAGAGGCAGTGACGGAACTAAAATTGTGAAATTGGAGGCTGATTTTTTATAATAAAAAAACTATACCTTGAGGTTATTTTACGGAATTGGGGTTGAAACACTAAAATTTAAAGGTTTTAATCAAAATACATAAGAAAAATCTAGTTTTTCAAAAATGGGGGACTGCAGCCCCGACTGTCCCTACCTAGTTCATTCGCTGGAGAGAGGTGGACAATTCAGGTAAGGAATAATGTGAGTCCGACTTCAATGAATGACGGAGAAACATAATAAAACATTGGGAAACCCGAGTGATCTAAGTCGCAATAATACTACACTTCTATTGGGGATCAATATCGTAGAATGCATCTAATTAAAAATCTTGGGTCAAGAATGCATGTATCCATCATTCCATGCTCTAATAAACACTTGTAAAAAAAGTACTAGGGGTAAATTTTAGATTGATACCTTATATATAACTTAATTAAGTATTATTTCATAAAAGTAAAACTAATTAATGATTAATCAATTTCCCTTAACTAACTAATAAAAATAGGAAAAAAAAAAATCCAGAAAATAAAAATGAAAAATCAAAAAAATCAAAAAAATCTGAAAAAATAAAATAAAATTCCAAAAAATATTAAAAAGTCAAAACCCCGAAAAAACACGGATAAAATTTTAAAATTCCCAAAAAATCTAAAAAAGCAAAAATACAAAAACGAAAAAATAAACATTCCGAGTCGTCTTAATTCATTTTAAAAGCAATTTTGGTCATTTTAAAAACAGTTTGAGTCATTTTAAGTCATTTTAAAAACAGTCTGAGTTGTTTTAAATAATTTTAAAAATAGTCTAAGTCGTTCTAAGTCATTTTAAAAATATTCTGATTCGTTTTAAAAATAGTCCGAGTAATTTTAAATCATTTTAAAAATAGTCTGAGTCGTTTTAAGTTATTTTAAAAATAGTCTGAGTAATTTTAAAAATAGTCTGAATTGTTTTAAGTCATTTTAAAAATAGTATGAGTCGTTTTAAGTCATTTTAAAAATAGTCTATATCGTTTTAAGTCATTTAAAAATAGTCTTAGTCATTTTAAGTCTTTTTAAAAAAAGATTGAGTCATTTTTCGTTATTTTAAAAAACAGTGTGAGTAATTTAGAAACAATGTGAGTAATTATAAAAATAGCCTGAGTTATTTTAAAACATTTTAAAATAGTCTAAGTTATTTTAAAAATAGTCTGGGTCATTTTAAGTAATTTTAAAAACAGTCTGAGTCACTTTAAAAACAATCAGAGTCATATTTCAATCATTTGGAAAACAGTCTGAGTCATTTTTAGTAAGTTTAAAAACAGTCTGAGTCATTTTGAAAAACATGTCGAATAATTTTAAAAACAGTCTGAGTTATTTTTAAGTCATTTGAAGTCATTTGAAAATAATTGCAAGTTATTTTAAAGTATTTAACATTTTTTGGACTTTCCGGCTTTTTGTGATTTTTTTTCATTGTTTTGTATTTTGATTTTTTTAAACATTTTTTTGTTTTTTCAGATTCCCAATTTTTTTGAACTTTTTTTCATTTTTTTGGTGATTTTGGTTTTTTGGATTTTTTTTGGTTTTTTTTACCAAATTTTCGGGTTTTTTAATGGTTTTTTCAGCTTTTTTTTTTGTTTTTTTTTTTTGACTTTTCCTTTTTTTTTATTAGGTAATTAGTTGGGTGACCAATGCTTAATTAGTTTTAGGAATCATTAATTAAATTTTATAGGATAACAAATTCTTAAATAGTTTTGTTTTTATGCATCAATACTTAATTAACCCTTTTCGGAACGAGTCCAATACAACTATCAAAAAGATTCGGGTCTGTGTCTTGAGGGCTCAAGTGTCTTTGTGCATCTTGTCCCATTACTATATATGCAACCGCCAATCAATCAGTATCCTTATACGAAATTTGCGAAAAACTAAATATTGAATAACATAGCTATTGAAATTCTTATCCGCTGTTCTAAATGCAGTTATGCAGTTAGGTTGCAAGTACAGTTGCAACTGATGTTGGAACCTAAGTATAATGATGGACAGAACTGGGATTATTAAATGTACTTAAATTAAATCACACGCACATTTAACAATGGAGTTCACCCAACTAGGTTACGTCTCCGGGTCACTTACCCAGATTAATGATATTATAATGGCTTACAACATAGGATTCAAGTCTTAATAAAAAACTCTTAGACTCCCTCTAGGTTTTTCTGCCTATCTCTATATTGCTCCTACCTTATAACTATCACTTATAAATTCAATGGCATCCCACAATTGTTTTCGTTTTTAAAGCTTAATGTGTATTCTCTCAAATTTGAGTTCTTTATAATTTAGAACACACACTTTTTATAAGCAAAGCTATTAACTATTTAAAGAGTATAAACAATTTTATTTCTTCAAGAGCTTGTTGATTGATTTGGACTCTACTGATTGATCGACCTTCCCATATCTTGAATGAGATAATGTTGCAATTCATTGACCTCAATCTTCTTGTTAATACCTGTTAATAGACTAGCTTGACAATAAGAGTTACTATTTTCTTAAACAATGAACATATAAAACAATATCTTTTTAGAGATACAATCTTAATAAAATGTGAAACCATAACTCTATATATTCAATCTAATTAGATCATTGCTGATTTGTAAACACATAGATTGAATGAAAGATAAAGACCTTGTATAATAAAAGAGATCTAGTTTTCACAATTAAAGAAACACTATCTTCTTAAACTACTCTCCATATATCTTTTAAACAATTTATATTCTTTACCACTTTAATATTCTCAATAAGATTAAATTGAATCTTGTTTAAACAAATGAGAACATATTCTGCATACTTTTATTCACATAAAATACTTTAAAGATTAAGTAATGCAGTTAGACAGAATAAAATAGAATCCTTCGTATTGGCATGTTGGATCTGTAGTTGCAACTGAGGTTGCAACCTCATTTGCAAACATTAAACTGTTTTAATTCTTAAAAGACAACTTGAGTTATTTTGTTCAAACCAATTGACAACAAGAGTTAATATGCCAGAAATATGGTCCTAACAGCTATTATTAATTTACTAATTATCATTGACAATAAATACAAGAATATAGAAATTATCAATTAATAGCATTGAAGAAAAGCGCTTAGATTGGGGTTCTTTGTAAAATGAACGATGTACACACACATACAGTGATCGGAAATGACTCCACATCATTCTTAAGCCAAATTTTTTTTTCTTTACCAACAGTCGATCTTGAATTTCGAAAAAAGAAATAAAACCATCGCCGACACATTATTTTGACAAAAACTGACACAACAACACAACCCTTTACCAGCGTCTAATGTCATGATGCATTTAATAGTAACATGTATCATGTCTTAATTACTAGCAGTATCGAAGCGTAAGTTAACATGTATTAGCTTATCATTATTCAATGGTTTAGTCAAGAAAAAATCTATCCTATTTTCCCGTATTCGGTTTGTTTCCTCTCCAGTTGTATGTGCAGTCAATGCTATGATAAGAATGTGAACACCCTCGTAATGCCCTTTCTTCTGCTCTTATCATTCACGTTGCTTCAAATCCATCCATTACTGGTATCTCTCAGCCCATGAAGATATATTCATAAGGGAACAATGTGGTAGAAGCCCTATGTTGTCTTCTATTACTTAAACATCCGTTCACTAGTTGTACATCTTCTTCGCCATTTTCACGTAGTTCTACAGTTGCATCGAGCATAAAATAAGCCGTACTAGCGATTTTTCTCTGCCATGCATTATCATCGACTAATATAATCTTCTTACAAGTCAAAACTTCATAATTAATCGGCATTTTGGGAATCAAAATTTATTTCCCCTTGGATTGGAAACAGGAAGATCCTCATCATTTCTTTCAAATCTTGACTCAAAACGTAATTCTGACACATCTTGTGTTTTGATTTTACTTCTTTTGGTTCCCCCAAGCTATGGGTAGCCCAATCACACCAAATATTCAAAAACCATGAAAAGACTTGGATATTATCGAGTAACTTAAAGGTAGAATATCTTCATCAAGCCCTTTTCAGTTCATCACATTTTGAGCTCCCACTTTATCTACCCAAACAATTCGACAACAAGTGTTCCGAAGACCTTTTCTAAATTCAGCCACTGCCTTGCTAAACGGACCATCGTTTGTTTCAATTATAATTAATACAAAATTTGAAACATTTTTCACGTTAGAAATAATGTGACATCTCATCGGCGCCATCTATGATACTCAGAAGAATGCTTTTGTCACTGCTTGGTAGCATTTGGTAAGACCGTGCTATCAACCAGATCTAATGAGGTTATTGCTTATTGTTTCTGACCATTTGGTAGCATAGACGACACCGATAAGATGTCACATTATTTGTATCGAAGGGATAAAGTGAAATTTTTTTCAAATTTTGTATTAATTATAATTAACATAGGCGGTGGTCCATTTATGGAATTTAGCAAGGCAGTGGTTGAGTTTAGAAAAGGTCTTCGGAACACTTGTTGTCGAATTGTTTGGGTAGATAAACTGGGAACTCAAAATGTGATGAACTCAAAAGGGCTTGATGACGATAAACTACCTTTTACTGACTCGATATTATCTAAGACTTTTCACGGTTCTCGATTATTTGGTGTGATTGGGATTTTACCAGAGTTTGGGCGCTCCAAAAGAAATAAATTAAAACACACAAGACGTGTAAGAATTATCTTATGAGTCAAGATTGCAAAAAAATGATAGAGGATTTTCTTGTGTCCAAGTCCAGAAAGAAAGAAATTTTGAATCCCAAAATCTTGATCAATGATGAAATTTTGAATGGTAAGAAGATTATGTTAGTAGATGATAATGCATTGCGGAGCGCTGCTAGTACGGATACTTTGAAGCTTGGTGCGACTGTAGACAGGGGCGAAGCCAGGATATGTAAATGGGGGGTGCCAAAATATATGTACAAGTAACATATTTTTATTGGGGGTGCCAAATCTACACCTAAAAAGAAATTGTACTAAAAAAAAATTGCGTCACTTGGGATTTTTAAAATTATGGGGGGTGCCGTGGCACCCGATCGTCCCCACTTAGCTTCCCCCTGACTGTAGAACTATGTGAAAATGGTGAAGAAGCTGTACAACTAGTGAGCAGATGTTTAAGTGATAGAAGACAACATAGGGCTTCTACCACCTCGATCCCTTATGACTATATCTTCATGGACTGGGAGATGCTGGTGATGGATGAATTTGAAGCGAAGAGAATGATAAGGGAAGAAGAAGGGAATTACGAGGGTGTTCACATACGTATCATAGCATTAACGGAAGGACATCATTGCTAACTAGATTAGTTAGTATGTGTCTGTGTTTAGATTGATCTCATTACCATCGGAGATTTCTTGAAAACTGAGCCATCACAAGGATCCAATATAAGGTCTACTTTTTTCGACCCTATAGGTGATACAAATCAACCACATCTTCTACTGGTTGAGCCACATCAAAGTCGACTTCTTCTAGTGGCATTTTCTCAGCTTTTATCTTGGTATTGTCAAGAATTGTATTCAGAATACCCAATAGATATTTTGTGCAATCTTATCTTATCAATGGAACTTTGAAGCAGATCTTTTGGATTCTTTTAAGCCCTCTCTCATTCGGATCCGACTTATTTTTCGGATTCTTTTAAGCCCTTTCTCATTTTTCTCCACCATTCACCTATGAACTACTCTTGTTTAGAAAGTAGTAGATCTAATCCTATTGAATACCCAAGTTAGATTGTATAGATCGGATTTTGGTGGGTTGTGACTCTCCACAGAGCCTTGTGGGTTTTTCAAACCAAAGATACTGATTCGGTGCATATCGGTGGAGAAGCAAAGCTTCCATTCAGACTAAAGGCAAATTGAGACCCAACTTTTTCTTCCAAACAAAGAGACGTTGATGTGATCAATGGTCAGAAAATTTTCAAAAACAACCCTCTCACCTAACTATGGAGAAGACAAAAGATTCAACTATAGAACATACTTTTTTGAAATAAAATCAAAGCAGGTTACGTTTACACGAAAAACAAGATCGATTATAATTTTTTGCGAGGCATGATGTCATGGAGGACCAAAGTAGGTAGGGCATGTGGTGTGAAACAAGGGTATTCTTGCACAAAAATAAAACAAAGTACCCGATGCTTTTTATTTTTTCCAAATACATATAAGGAATAATGCGAGTCCGACTTTGATGATTGAAGATATTTTTGTTCAAGAATACATTCCGTAGTTGGTGGATAAGTGAAATTGTCCTTCTTGGGAATATGAGGAAAACAAACGGGTGTGAATGTTATGTTCAATGAAAAATGTTGTCCACGGGTTTATGTCATATATATGATATGCGCCACGAAACATTTGTTTTGTTATCTTTAGGTTTGTTTTAATCTAGGTTGTTAGGTTCGATGTAGAAAGTTATTATAATCTATTTGTTTTTCACCATTATGTCAAAAATAGATTGATTAAAATTATAATGAACTCTAATTATGTAAATAGATAATGCGTAAAGATTTTATCAAGATTAGATTAAGTGCAGGTGTGAGTTGCAAGCTTAGCTGCAACTGAAGGCAACAACTGACGCTGGTTGGAAGATTCTGTCAAGATTCGGTCAAAGATATTTGATGATGCAAAAATGTGGAGACCAAGTTAAAAGTGACTTGAAGAAATCTCTGCAAAATAGGAAGAATAAGAAAGGAGATCTTTTACTAATTGGATTGAAGGCTAGAATATATTAAAAATGAATACTTCTAAATTAAGAAAATATCAAGAAAGAAAGAAAATATTCCCTATTTAGTCATTAATTAGGGTTTCTTTGCAAAACTATAAATAAAGCCAATTAAACTCATTATTTCGTGCTTCTCATACCATAATATACACGGCAAAGAGAGAAAAAGAGCCAAGAAATTTTTAAGAGAAAAAATTTATTTTTGAGAGAAATCATGACGGGATGTCATTGATAGTTGATGAGTAGCAGCGATAGTTTGATAGACATATACTTGTGAGAGAGTCGTTAGATATTGTAATACTCTAGTCGACCATCGAAGGATTTTTCAATATAAATAAATATTAGATGAGTGCCTTGCAGACGTAGACGTGATTAGATGTCGAACTTTGTAAACAAACGTATTGTGGAATTTATTTTTCTCTCAGTTCTTACTCGTCAGTTGCAACCGACCCAACAATTGGTTGCAGCTGAAACGTGTAATTACATTCGGAACTTAGAAAAACGAATTTTCATAGGTTTCCCATCATTATGAAGGGTTCAGAAGTTTAACACTTTACCCAACTGGTCATCAAAAAAGTTCTAACTAAAATCATCCTAGGTATAAATAGCTATCGCAAAACTTACCAAATGGGTACTTTTTATATATAGAATATCCACATTTTGGGATTATCTTATGACCTAGTCGGAAACATCGAGTTCGTTTTTTCTTTTTTATATCGTTATAAATCAAACAAAAAACTACAAAAGGAAAGTATTTGATCATGAGAAATGCACACAATACTGCCTCTTAACTTAAACACCAAGAAGTAAGCCATTTTCTAACAATAGGTAACACTAACACGTGCATTTGAAACAATATTAAGGACAATAAAATATGTCAAAGTGATATTTTTATCAAGACTACCAATAGAATATGCAACTACAAGTTCATGAGATTTGATGTTGATGGAATTAATGTCCGTTAACCGGTGTACTTTACAGCCCGTATTGTAATTTTTTACACCAATGGGTTTAGGTCTGTCTCAAATAGTTCTTAATCCGTTTTATTATGTACTACAAAAAAATATATAAATAAGTTTCCATCTCTGTGTCATGGATAAGACACTAGTATTCGACAAAACTAAGAAACGGTATGCTATGGGCTAATTTTGACACTATGATGTCAAAGCTTACATTAGGGCAATACCATATTTTGTTAATTATTTTTCTACTTCAATTTTGCAGCAAAACAAGCTCTACGCTACATTTTAGTACTTTGGACCAGGTCATTATAGTTGGCATATGTGAGGGAGAGAAAATGTACCTATTATATATCTGCTAAATCTTGTTCCCTTTTATCCAGGCTGGAAACTTGTTGAAATTATGTGTTCCTTGTCTTTATCCTCTTTCGCTTCTTCCTCCCCACCAACCTCTATCATGTTCGTTGAAGCTTGCCCTGTTGTTGAGTGAGTTCTATGCGATTTAGAGCAACACTAGAAAAGAAACGACAGGCCTTTGTCAATACACATGTCATATCCAGAGTCAAAGAAAACGTCTACATTTATCATCAAAAAACACCTTCATAGTCATTGTCGAATGATTTTTAATTAAGATTGGGTGTTAGATCTACGAATTGAAAAAGTTAGAGAAGTAGGGAAAAGGAACTAAGAAATGGGTAACATGATATTACAAAAAAAAAAACATAGAAACGAAAAACGCTGACATTATAGATAGTCGATAAAGTAGCTCTACATAAAATAAGTAAACTAAGGTAAGAACGTTCGTTAACAATTCGTAAATTCAACTAACAAGGTCAAATGGCAGGAGAAGGTGAAGTAGCAAAATTTATTAGTATACATTGAGTAGATTCAAGGGCTAACTTTTAAATCACTGTGTCTTTGTACTATGTCCTCTAACAGGTCAACAATAAATTGGAAAACACTGAAACATCATGTAATGTAACAAATAACAGCACATCATGATTCGCTGGATATAGTTTAACAAAAGTTTCATTCCAACTTCAAATATAACCAACACGCATAGTTAAAAACAATGATATTACGATATGTACATAAAATAATAATGCAACCATGGTACCAAAAAACGATTGTAAATCTACTTATTTGCACCAACGTATGGAATCTCAAAAAGCTAGGGGAGTTATAATGACATTGTTAATTCATGAATACATTTTAAACTCTCTCTAGATGAGTTTAGAAAGAGGATATTGTTGTGAACTTACTCAACCACATAACAATTCTAATACTCGAACCATCTAGTGTGAAGAATAATTTTCAGTTTTCCGCACTACATGATATATATATACTAATATGAAAGAGGTACAATAATTGAGAGGAATAAATTGCACAATCAAGTTTGCATGAAACTTTTAGCATCAGTAAAACGAAAACAAAAACAAAAACAAAAACATATTATGTCTTCTATAGAAGGCGAATTTCAGGCTTGATCTTCTCAAAGAGTCGATCTTTTTATAGGCAAAACGTCAATAATCTACTAATAGCTAGTTTTCAACATATCAGCAATAAAAATCAATTCTTTAATAAATAAAACATTATGCAGTTCAACAACTAAGATAATAGTACATCATTTCTGAACCCATACTGGAATTAAAATCCAATAAAATGCCACAGTGAATTCTCTTGAAAATTTACAAACAATATTTCATTAATATTTGATACAGACTAAAGGGTAGATTTATAAAAATTCATTACCCTAATAAACATTCAATGTATGTCGCCATGAATTATCTTGAAAAAGTCCAAACAATGATATAGACTACATGGTAGATTTTCAACAATTCATTACCCTTATAAAAATCCAATGAATGTCACTCTCGAAAAAGTCCAAACTATAATTTCATTAATAAAGAATAAAATAATTTATGCATGCATAAAAGTTGAAAGCTAAAAAAAACATACCAAAATGGACAGATAAATCAAAACTTAAGCAATCAACAAATCATAATTTACGGAATGAGTAAAGGGGTAAAACGTTAATAAGAGGTCATAACCTGTAGATTATGATTTTCTTAAATAAAAGTGATAGAGCTTATATTGTGTTTGAGCTGATTAGAGACGATGTGATTGAGGCTGTTTCATATGGCGTGACAAGGAAATCGTTGTCTTGTTAAAAAATATTCAGAGATGTAGAGAGAGAGATATCAGGTCTTTTAGGTAGGTCATTTGGAGACATGATTATAGTATTGATAATAAGTATTCAGTGTCTTGGTAGGTCATTTGGAGACATGATTATAGTATTCATAATAAGTATTCAGTATCAAGACATGATTCCTTACAGAAATCAAAGTCTTCCATTTATGGTGAATTTAAATTTGTTATTATATTTATTGTTTTTGGTAACGAATGCGCAAGTGCATCCTATGACCATTAAGTTAATTTTCTAATTCAAGTTATATTTAATGCAAATATCATTGCATTTATACCGGGACTTTATTGCATTTATATTATTATATTATTTCATTTCCAAATTAATGCGTTTAAATTTATGGAAATTTTATAAATGAATTAATATACTAGACTAAGTGCAACAGATACCATACATGATTAACTAATGTCTAGGGGGCATTGATTAGCTTTACTCTATATTTATTTATTAGGGAATATTGTTCATTATATAAGAGAAATTAGCGACGGAGCCTTAGTCGTGGGCTATGTAGTATGGACACGAATTCATGAGTCCGACGCAACATGACGCGTACATGCCAAAACAACAAATTATAAAAATTAGGTCATGCCACGGCTAGGACACGATAATTAAACAATAATTAATATATTATTTATATGGGTTTATAAATTTATGGTTTAAAAAATTATAAATATATTAATCGTAATAAACTTATCTTAGTAATCATTACATTTTTATCTGAATATTAGTTCATTTTTAAGAAAGAATTGTAAATTTTGAATGTTAAAATAACTTTTAAATTAGTATAGTTTGTGTTTCTCGTTTCCTTAAAAGATACACGACGTTTTAGAAAGTGTCTAAAACGTGTCTGTGGAAGTGTCCGCACAATAATGAATATGCCAATAGGTCAAGGACACGGGAGTTGAAACGCCCGTCACGTGAAATTTGAGTGTCGGACGGTGTCTGTGTCTCCGACACGACACTTTTTCCTTATTTGGAGGGTGTGTGCATCATAGGTCATGAGTGGTTGTTTGATGTGTTTCACTTTGTCAAGTTTTATAAATTTGAAATTCAAACAGGGTATGATGTTTATTTTTATATATATATGAAATGAGTATTTCATTCAATAAAAATTGGAATGGAAAATAATCAAATATAAACATACAAAAATGTAATAAGAAATATAACATTTAGAATTTAAAGTAGATTCAACATACACACTAATATATAGAACTTAAAATATGTTCCAACACCAGCTTAACAAAGTTGTTATCTTGGGAAGGCGAACTTCATGTTACGATACATTCGAATTCTTGTTGTTCCTGTAAGTTCCATAACTTAGAAACTTCATCTTTAATCTCAGCGAATTTCCACTTCCAAAAGGCAGGGCCCAACTCATACTGAAGTGTTAATTTTTTGTGGATGATGTGGAGATTAACACATTCAACAGATCCAGGGGAAGCATATGAGCAGAAATCAGGCCTCCCCCTTCCGATTCTTTCCACTTTGGTTTTCGAATTTATGTCTTTGTTTGGCCACACTCGGATGCCTAACCGTTTAGTTGAACTAAAATCTCTGTAATACTCACTACGAGGTGAGCCAGTCCAATCCGGGATTTCGGCTTGAAATCGAGGTCCAAACAGGAATCACTGGTTTGCAACTTTCATTGTTGATGACCTGAAAACGGTTTGTCAGAGGAAATTATAAGTACAAAAAAAAGGGGGTCTCACTTCTTCATGTTTTGTTTGCTTCGGCCTCTTCATAGTTGATGAGTTCAACTCCAACTATGAATTTTAGACTTGGCAAGAAAGTTACTTACAAACCCAAAGTAAACTACATTGGTAAGTAATTAGGATGGGGAAATGTGGTACCAAATAGACAAGAAAGGCATGAACTAGCTTAAGGAATCACTCATTTATCAAGGATCTTCTCCCTCAAAGTTCCAACTTTGGCTATAGTATCAACTTATCTATAGTAACACCATATCAAGGTCACTATTAAGCCACTCAGTGATAATTGAACAAGAGAATGCAAAGATAACTTTGCAAAACATGATAAGCATATTACTCCTTTTATCTGGTAAAGCACTTGCCTAATACATATTTGAATTGATCTAAGAAGATTTGCATCACCAATTTTATCTTTTTCACCGTCACAGTCATCAGACAGTCCTTGATTGTGGTTCATATCAAGAGACTTAGATTTGTGTGTGGCGATAAGGGTAAAAGCATTGAAGAAAAGTCTTTAAATCGGGATCCTTCGTAAAAGTAGAATCAATTGTAAAAATATACGGGAACAAAAAACAATTTCATGTGTACTTTTAAGCCAAAAATCGTATCATTGGATCTTTAAAACGGATCCAAATAAATGAACTTGCACATAACAATCCATGCAAAAATGTCGGATAGAAGGAGTAACGTGGTTAAATTCGTTGGATATCAATTTCTTACCAAAAACAAGCTTCTACTGAATAACGCTTTAAACAAAATGCAAATGAACAAAATTCTATTATATTTGAAAATCTAGATATATCACCACTTGACAAATTAGGTAGGGAATCTTAGGAATATGGAGAAAACAAACTGGTGTGGCGGCAAAGGAATGTTATATGTCCAATGCAAAAAAGTTGTCCACGGGAATATGGAGAAAACAAACTGGTGTGGCGGCAAACAAACTGGTTTTCATTAATCTAGGTTTTCCCATAATTGTGAAAGGTTCAAAACTTCAACTCTCTACCTAGCTGGTCATCCAAAAAGTCCTAACTAAAGTCATCCAAGGTATAGTTAGCTAGTCATCGCAAAACTTACTAAATGGGTACATTTAATATATAAAATATCCACATATTGGGATTATCTTATGACCTAATCGGAAACATAGTGTACTTGTTTCCTTTTTATATCGTTATATTGGTTCCAGAACTTAATCAACCACAATAGAAAGTAAATCCTCCATAAAACATACAAAAATCAAAGCTAAAGCTACCAAAGGGAAGTCTTCGATCATGAGAAATATACACTTTTATTAACTTAAACATCAAGAAGTAAGACATTTTCTAACAATAGGTAACACTAAAGCGTGCATTTGAAACAATACTAAGGACACTTAAGTATGTGAAAGTGATATTTTTTATCAAGACTCTACCAACAGAATATGGCATTACAAGCTGAGATTTGGTGTTGATGAAATTAATGTCCATTAACCGGTGTAATTCAGAGTCCGTATTGTGATTTTTTACACTAATGGGTCTAGGTCTGTCTCAAATAGTTCTTAATCCATTTTTTCGTACTACAGATAAAATTATTAATAAGTTTCCATCTATGTGCCATAGATAAGATATCGGTAATCGACAAAACTAAGACGTGGTATGCTCTGGGCTAATTTTGATGCTCTAAATCATCGATGTAAAAGTTTACATCAGCGCAATAACATATTATGTTTATCATTTCCCTACTTAAATTTTACAGCAGAACAAGCTCTAAACTACATTTTAGTACTTAAAATGTAGTTTAGAGCAGGTCATTATGGTTGGCATACGCGAGGAAGAGAAAATGTACCTATTGTATGTATGGTAAATCACTTATTCGCTTTTAGGCAAACTGAAAAATTGTTGAAATTATGCGTTTCTTGTCTTTCGCTTCTTCCTCCCCATCATCCTCTATTATGTTTGTTGAAACTTTCCCTTATGTTGACCAAGTTCTATGCAATTTAGAGCAACACTAGAAAGAAACGACAAGCCTGTGTGAATACATATGTTATATCCAGGGTCAGATAAAAAAAAAAGGCTTCAGAGTCATTGTCAAATGATTTCTAGTTAAGGTTGCTACTTCAAAAGGTTCGAGAAGTATGCGAAAGGAACTAAGAAATTGGTAACATGGTATTAAAATATATATGGAAACGAAAAATGTTGACATTATAGATAGTAGGGGTGTTTACGGTCTGAGTTATAACGGTTTTTGCCAAACCATAGCTCAGACCATATTGGAACGGGTTGGAAAAAATGAACCTGGACCAGACCAATATAATTTTTAAGCCAAACCCACAGTCCAGTTTTGGGCCGGCTTACGGGTAGAACGTTTCTTTTCGGATATGGGTTGAGTTTCGAATTGTCGCTGTTTCACAATAAATACAATATGGTAAATGGTATCCGAAAATGGAAGAGTAAATACAAATTCAAATAAAACTCAAACAAATATTATAATTACAAATGAGAAAACAAATAATCTTAATAAAAATTGTATACAATTAATCTAATGGTTGTCGTTAGGGATGACATTTGGTTCGAGTCATTCAAAACCCGACCCGACCCGACCAATGTGCAAAGTTGCAATTTTACCCATTTGACCCGACCCGACCCATTTAACCCGTTTTTTATAACACTTTTTTTTTCCCTTTGAAAAATAAATCTTACAAATGTCAAGATTTGAAAGACATGCAATTTGTTAAAAACTCATACGATAAAGTAAAAAATTATTTGATTCAGAAAGATAATATATAAATACTAATTTAGCATTAAATAATTTTCATATTAATTTAGAAATTAAATTTTGCAATTTTCTTTTTGACATTTTCATGTTTATTGAATTAATTTGGGCTCATTAACTTCGTCAACTAAAGCATTACTATGTGTAAAAATATAATATAAATGTATATGATTGATATGGTGATTTATTTTTCGTAAATTCTTCTAAAAATAATGACGATAATGTATCACTAAATTCATTAATTAACACATTAATATTTACCATAAATACCATTAATTAATATATACAAAATTTATTTAGTAAACCACCGAAATATATATACACTACCAGAAAATGCAGCATTACTGACTATCAAAAACAGTCGCCAACCTGTAAAAACAGTCGGCAAAATATACCGACGACTGAACACAGTTGGTAGCAAAAAATAGTCGGTGAATTGCTTGTCGGTAAAAATAACGACAAAATTATGTAGTCGGCGATAAATAACGACTAAAAATCAGTCGATGAAATTAACGACTGAATATAGTAGTCGTTACAAAGTAACGACTGAAAAACAGTCGAGAAGTGCAGTTCCTGAGAATGATTTAAAAATATCATTATTTAATCAGCGGCCATATATTCAATCGAAAAAAACCATTAAAAAAACCGATTCAACGACTATACATAGCAGTCGGTAAAATTTCTAAGGAAAAATTATTATTTTATTCAACGACCATTTATAACAGTCAGTAATTATTAATAAATATATGTTTGTTTAATCAACGACCAACATTTAACAGTCGGTATGTGTTTTACACAATAATATTATTGTTTTAATTTAAATTATTTGAACGTAAATTGTACTGGATATTGTTCTATTTCCACTTCTACAACATTTTCATATATCAACAATCAGTCTTTACAAACAATAAAAGTAGATTAGAATACGGATCATATATTCATATCATCGAAATAATTAAAAGTTGAACATATCTAGTATTCGAGAATACTAATATTACATAGTACTACACAAACATTATACATCCTAAAAGATACAGAACCGATAGTCAGAACCGAAAGCCAAAGTAAAACAGACAGAACCACTAGTCAAAATAGATCTGTTAGTCAAAATAGATTCAACCTGTTAATGCTGCACAAAAATAGATCCGTTAGTCAAAATATATAAAACCGCTAAGTCAGAACTTGGACTTAACTGGTCCTCGGGGAGCAAATGATCATCACTAAGATGTAGCCCGCGCATGACTTTTGATTATAATGACCCTAACATGAATTGAATCAAAAAAGAAAGCAAGTAAGCAAAATAGCAAGCAAGTAATAACAACTGTAAAGAAGCTGTAAAGAACCCAAACTCACCTTTTAGGCCAACATACTATGGCAATTGGTACAACCAGGGGAAGGGGTGGAAAAAGAAAAATTCTATAGAAAGTGTAAATACTGTTAATGAGCTTATAAAGTTGGCTATTGACAGTGGAGGAAGTCATGGGACAGTTGAGGAAAACAAGAGCATAAATATTGAAAAACGAGCTGGTTCTCCAAAAACTCCTAAAAAAGCATTGCAAGAGCTCAGATTGTGTGCAAACTGGGTCTAGCTCCAATGGAAAGGAGGAAACTGTCATTTCTAGCACACTAAATAAGAAAATTACCACTACAGGATAAGAAAATTACAATTTGGAAGACTTGACAGAGCTTTGATAAATGCTTGACAGAGCTTTTGAAATATATACATGCAAGCGGATTGTTTTTAAGTTGTTGTATTAAGGATTGCTTTATTCCAATCCTAAATAGATCGAATATCAGATAGTTTCTATCAAAAATAACAAAACTAATTGACGTACCTCTGGGATTTGTAGACCAAAATCCAGACGGCGTGCGGTGGTAGCTAAGAGAGGGAGGGGGAGAGAGAGATAGTGAAATAAGTGGTTCTGTGAAAAGGTTTTGATCCAAAAATATTTAGAATTTTTCACTTCCACCACCAAGAATTACCGATTCCCCCCCAAAATTTTCACTTTTTTATGCATTAAAATAAATAAAAAAGAAAATGTATATTTTAGAAGTACAATACGTTTAATACGATGAAAGGAATAAAATACGCGTTTCAGTTAGTTATATGGTACCATTAACATAAACATACACTACACACATTATATTAACAAAAACATATACTCAAAAGTTACATTATCAAAAACATACCTTAAATTAATAATTATTAAAAAAGAAAAAATCCGATTCATACCTCGCAATCTCTTTCCCATCTCTCTCCCCCTTTCACTCTCCTCTCCTCTCACCATCTATCCAATATCTCTCTCCTCATTCTCTCTCCTCCTCCTTCCCACTCTCTCCGATCTCTCATACTTGCTCTCCATTTCCGATCTCTCTCCTCATCATTCCTCTATTTTTCCGATCTTTTTATCCTCCTCCTCCTCTCTCCGATCTCTCTCTTCCGTGGAGATTGAGACGGACACATTTGTCAGAATGGGAGGCGAGTGTATAGAGCGAGATTGATATCGACGTATATGTGATCGTTTAAAGAGAGTTCCACGACGGCGACGTGATAGTTCGAGATCGGATGACGGGTAAGAGTTGAATTTGTTGAAAAATAAGTGTATAAATTACGTGAATTAAGGAAGGGTATGAAGTTGAAAATTATGTATATGAATTATGTAAGTAAATATATGAATTATGTAAGTTGGGGTATGCAATTTGAAAATAAGGATGAAGTCTACGAATTAGGATATGAACTTTTGAAATAAGAGTATGAAATTTTGGAATAAGGGTATGAAAAATAAAAATTAGGATATGAACTTTTGGAATAACGGTATGAAAAATACAAATTAGGGTATGAAATTTTGTTATAAGGGTATGAACTTTTGGAATAACGGTATGAAAAATACAAATTATGGTATGAACTTTTAAAATAAGGGTATAAACGTTTGGAATAAGGGTATGAAATACATAAATTATGGTATGAACATTTGAAATAAGGGTATGAACTTTTAGAATAAGGGTATGAAATATACAAATTAGGGTATGAACTTTTGAAATAAGGGTATGGACTTTTAGAACAAGGGTATAAAATATACAAATTAGGTTAGGAACTTTTGAGTATGTTTTTGTTAATTAAAATTTTTTGGATATGTTTTTGTTAATTTAGTTTCAAAAGTGATATGTTTTGTTAATTTATCCTTGTATTAATTCAGCTCCCACACCATGACAAAAATAATAATATGAAGCATATATAGCTTTTCCCATTTGTGTTTTTACTGGATCCTTCCTTTAAATTGCTATTTTTCTTACCAGCCTCCAGAGTTGACTTACCCTAACATTCTCCTCAATGAAACAAAGAAAAGAACATCACATTTTTTTTTTTTTCTGTTTTATAACTTTAACAAAAAAATCTCAACATCTACCACTATCTAAAACTAAAAATCTCAACGATGTTAATATGTCAACACTAATGTAAATTATAGTATACCCTAGAAATAATATCAAACTAATATTAGGAGTATTAGAGACAAAGGTAAATAAATACTAACAAAACTAAGGGTGACCTTTCAAAAAAAAAAAAATCTAAGGATGACCCTTGAGAGGGCAAGAGGTGCAACCGTCTTGGGCTTCGCGACTCTGAAGAATCGCTTGTGGACTCATGACGTCGACAGATAAAAAAAAGTTGTATATGTGTGTTAAAAAAACACTTTTTGAATTGTGTATATCTACAAGTATGCACATTTTTCAAAGTGTGCATACCTACAATAACGCGCACTTTTTGAAGTGCGCATACCTACAGGTATACACGCACTTTTTGAATTTTTTTTTTAATAAAAAAGGTAATTTTTAAAAACAATATTTTTTTAAAAAAAAATAACACTTTTTGAAGTGTGCATACCTACAACTATGTGCACTTTTTGAAGTTTTTATAAAAAAAATAATTAAAAATTTTTAAAATAAAAAATAAAATAACACTTTGGAGTGTGCATACCTATAAGTATGCACAATTTTTTAAGGATACCAATTTTTAAAGTTTTTATGCTAATTAAACATAATATAGGAGTCAATACACATTAAAAATAAAACACATTTTAGGTAAAAAGAACCCAACGGAAAACAACAAAATGAGATGTACAAATTAAATTCTCTTCAAATTAAAAAAACATATATATATATATATATATATATATATATATAACATTTATAAATTTACATATATAATTATAACAAGGGGAATTAACAAAAAAACATATCATACCCCTATTATATTAACAAAAACATACCATAATAATTTAAATTATCAAAAACATACCTCTATATACTTATTATTTCTCTAATTCTAATCAGACCATAATCTAACCTCTTTCTCTAATCTAACCTCTCTCTCTAACCGCAACTCTCTCCCTCTCTCTAATCGCACATCTCTCTCTCTAACACACGATAATCGCACATATTTATAACACGTGCTAATCACCCATCTCTCTCTCTAAAAATGACTAAAAACTCACAAAATATTCATATGCTAATTATAAAACGTCATATCCTAATTTTAAAATTTCATACCCTAAATGTTGTAGATCACATTAAAATATCTAAAAAAGAGTTCATACCATAATTTTAAAAATTAATACCCTAATTTTAAAACTTCATACCTTAATTTTAAAACTTCATACCCTAATTTTAAAAGTTCATACCTTAAATTTAAAACTTCATACCCTAATTTCAAAACTCCATACCCTAATTTCAAAACTTCATACCCTAATTTTAAAACTTCATACCCTACATATGGATTTCTCTCAATACTGTACATATGGATTCTCCTCTTTCAACTTGAAACCCACAAGGTTTACAATAATCTCAAACATCAATAAATAGAAAATAATCTCACCAATTTCATGTATTTTTCATATATTACAGGGTATCAACCAGTGTAATATTTGTGTAGCACGTATGTATATATCTGTATTTATATGTATATGAATGTTTATATAATCTAGATGGTGTTCGGTAGTCAGTGGCGGATTTTCGTGGTGAAGGAGTGGAGAAAGATAAAGTGGGATATGAAAGAAAGATACAGAGAACAATGGAGGTGAGAGAGAGTAAGATCAGAGAGAGAGATACAGAGAAGAATTAGTGGGAGATAGAAGAATGGATGAGAGAGAGAAAGAATAGAATAAACATCATTAAATTTGTTTAGTATGTTTTTTATAATAACAAGTTTTTGGGTATGTTTTTGTTAATTTAGTTTAAAAAGTATTATGTTTTGTTAATTTATTCTTTTTTATAACTATTAGATTAAAAATAGAGGGTTGGATGATATATTTTCAATAACTAATTTAATTTTTCAATTTTTATTATATATTAGACAAATTAGGATTTAATAAATTAAAAAAAAAATTTACAACACAATAAAAACTCAAATAAAAATATAGAATCTTAGTGGATACTACACTAAATTTAATTATTAATCAAAACTTTAAAAAAAATAACAATTGAATATTTATTTTTAAAAACGGGACTTTGTGCCGTTCAATTGATTGACTGCACACACAAAAAAACTCCAAAATACCACTAAAGAAATGACACTTAAATAATTTCAAAAAAGAAAACTAAACTCTTAAAAGCATAAAAAAGGTCATTATTATGATAAAATAAAATATGTTATTCAACGAAAATTTAACAGTATGATGAATTTTTAGTCGGGATCATCGTAACGGTCCTCATTATTTTTACGATTTATTTTTCTACAGAATGATGTAATAAAGAGATAGAAAAAAATAAAATATGAAGATGGGATGTGTTTCACAAAAAATTTCACCAAGTGTTGAAGATAGGAAAAATGAATGTGAAGCAAAGTAAATTTTATTTATAAATTAATTTGCGGGTACAATCTCTGATAATTTCTAAAAAATATATATAAATGAAAGTCATTTAATTCTCCTCTTCGAACAATTTGTGATGCCTCGAAATGTTGTTGTAGACTCTTTGATAAATTTTGTTGACTTTGCTCAAGTTGAGTAAAATTCTTCGGGTTTGATGAATAACTTTACAGTTTTGTTGATTTCGTTGATGATCTTGACGTTCTTTGGATTTGGTGAAAAACTTGGAGATTTTGATCTAGAGAAACGTGGTTTTGCCTTTGTGTTATCGTTCCTGAATATCGAATGCCGGTTTGTTGTAGATTTCTTAGGTGGAGTTCTTCAGATTTGGTGAACAAATGTGAAGACTTTGATTTGCATAAACGCCTTGCTTATTGCTTGTAGTCGTTCCTGAAGAGCGAATGCCGGCTTGTTGTAGAAGTTCTTCAGATTTGGTGAAGAAGTTTGAAGACTTTGATTTGCTGAAACGTCTTGCTCATTACTTGTAGTCGTTCCTGAAGATCGAATGTCGATTTGTTGTAGAAGTTTTTCAGATTTGGTGAAGAAGTTTGAAGACTTTGATTTGCAAAAACGTCTTGCTTATTGCTTGTAGTCGTTCCTGAAGATCGAAAGGCGGTTTGTTGTAGAAGTTCTTCAGATTTAGTGAAGAGCCTGAAGATTTTGATCCGTAGAAACGTCTTTCTTGGTGCTTTTAGACGTTCTTGAAGATCGAATACCAAGTTTATTGCAGATTTGTTGCAGACTTTGAAGGCGTTCGTTGGGGCCGGAGTGTGCAGAGCTTCTCCTAGGAGTTGATCCCCTGACGTTTGTGGAGGAGCGGAGCTGATTCCCTGGCGGCCGTGGAGGAGCGGTGCTGATTCCCTGGCGTCTGTGGAGGAGCTTCTCTCTCTAGTCTTCAAGACTTTTTGATTGTCAAAATAATGGTACCACCATCCCTCTATTTATAGCTTTTGGGATGGGCTTTTATTTGCAAGACCAGCTCCTTAAGTTTAGGCCCATTACCTTAAAGATCTCATGACTTATGTAAATGAATCAAACTTGTATTTATGTTTGAAAACATCACTAATGAGTGCTATAATTTTAGTATCTCATTGTTTATACCACATTTAACGGTTTTTAGAAAAAGAAATACATTTATTTTATATAAATTATCATCATAGATTTTATAAGATGATAAATATAATTTCTTTTTCGATTTTAAATTACTAATAACAAGTCTATTCTCAAACTGAGAAATTAGTAATTAATTGATATTTGATTTGAATGACACGTGTCACATTTTTAGTGGACGTAAAATTTACATGTGAACATGATGAAAAAACTATATGGGGTTTGTAAATTATATATAGACAGAGGAAAGTTAGCTAAAAATTAATATATATTGTCCCGTTCCAATTTACTTGTCCACAATGTCTGTCCGTGCATTTTGAGATGGAAAAAAAAAACGTAACTAAATTGTTGTTGACATACAAATATTAGGTCCATTAAAAATATAACACGTGTCATTTAAATCAAATATTAATTAATTACTAATTTCTTAGTTTGAGAATAGACTTGTTATTAGTAATTTAAAATCGAAAAAGAAAATATATTTTATCATTTCATAAAATCTATGATGATAATTTATATAAAATAAATGTATTTTTTTTTCTAAAAAAAACATATCTATAGTACAAACAATGAGTTAGTTAAATTACAATACTCATTTGTAATGTATTCAAACATAAAAGCAAGTTTGATTCATTTGCTAAATTCATAGGTCATTAAGATAATGAGCCCAAACTTGAGGAAAGAACCTTTCAAATAAAAGTCCACCCCAAAAGCAATAAATAGAGATGTGGGGGTGTCATATTTGTAACAATAAAAAAAGCCTTGAAGACTAGAGAGAGAAGCTCCTCCCCAGCCGTTAGGAAATCAGCTCCGCTCCTCCACGGGCTCCAGGAAATCAGCTCTGCTACTCCACAAACGTCAGGGGATCAACTCTTAGGGGAAGCTCTGCACACTCCGGCCTCAACGAACGCCTTCAAAGTCTGTAAAAAATCTACAATAAATTTGGCATTAGATTTTCAAGAACGTCTAAAAGCAGCAAACAAGGCGTTTATACGGATCAAAATCTTCAAGTTCTTCCCCAAATCTGAAGAACTTCTATAAAAAATCTGCCTTCGATCTTCAGGAACGACTACAAGCAATAAGCAAAACGTTTCTGCAAATCAAAGTTTTCAAAGTTCTTCACCAAATCTAAAGAAGTTTTGCAACAAATCGGTATTCGATCTTCAAGAACGACTACATAGAAGCAAAAACACGTTTCTCTAGATCAAATTCTTCAAGTTCTTCCCCAAATCTAAGGAGCGTCAAGATCATCAATGAAATCAACAAAACTACAAAGTTCTTCATCAAAGCCGAAATTTTTTACTCAACTTCAGCAAGCTCAACAAAATTCATCAGAGAGTCGACAATAGTATTTCGAGCCATCACAAATTGTTCGAAGAGGAGAATCAAATGACTTTTATTTCTATATTTTATTTTAGAAATTATCAGAGATTGTATCCGCAAATTAATTGATAAATAAATTTACTTTGCTTCGCATTCATTTTTCCTGTCTTCAGCACTTGGTGAAAATTTGTGTGAAACAATTGCTAAAATGATAAATTTTAAAAAACTTCTATATACTCAAATTAAATTTTATTTTTTAAAAGTTTTTTCAAAATTTTTATTTCGGCATTATAGATACAAACTTTTTATTTTTATCATATTTTTATTTGAGATAACCTGTGATTTTTTTACGACTGAATCTTATGATTAGAGATTGTTTCAGTTAGTTGTTAATTTCACCGACAACTATTAGTCGCCAAATACAGTCGCTAAATAATATGCTGACTGAAATATTTTCACTCGCTTTATTCCCTAGTATTAGCGACTATTTTGGTTAGTCGTTGAATTACCGACAAGTAGTAGTCCCTAACTTTGGTCGGTAAATCTTTTTTCCGACTGAACAAATTTCAGTCGATATATTGGCGACCAACCTCTATTCAGTCGCTGAAGTTGGTCGGTAACGCTGCACTTTCTGGTAGTGGTATATGTATTACTATACCATAATTATAAGAGAAATAGAGAAATTAATGTATAGAAGAGAGAGAGAAAAGAGAGAGTATTAATTTGTGTAAAATTACACTTTTCAAGTTACACTTTTACCCAATTTGACCCGATCCGACACAAATAAAGTTGCACTTTTACTCGACCCGCGGGGGGTCGAGTTGGTTCAAACCCCGAAAAATTGTCATCCCTAGTTGTGGTTACTTCTTAATTAGGATTAAATCAATGGCTGAGATAATTTCATATTTATTATACTTAATTTATTATATACTTTAGTGGTTTTAGTGGGTTTTCATGGTTTGGTTTTAACGGGGCAACACGGTTTGGTCTGATTTGGTCTGGTCTAGTTTTTGATTAGATAGACGTAGCCCAATCTTTTAAGAACGGTTTTTAATTTTTTGAAGCCTAATTCAGACCAAGTACGTTAAAAATCCAGACCAGACCATACCAAAACACCTAATCGGTCTGGGTTCACGGTTTTTTAAACACCCCTAATAAATAGTCGATAAAGTTGGTTTACATAAACTACGGTAAAATCGTTCTTTAACAATTCAGAAAATGAAACAACAAGGTCAATGATACTGAGAATGGCTGGAGAATGTCAACTAGCAAAAATCACGTAGTCAGTAGTATGAAAAACATTGAGTAGATTCAAGGTTTTCTGTCTTTTAATCACTGGATTTCTGTACTAAGTCCTCTAACAGATCAATAATAAATTAGAAGACACCGAAACATCATGTAATGTAACAAATAGCACATCATGTCCTTGCTGGATATAGTTTAGCAAATTTTCATTCCAACTTCAAAAATTAACTACCAGGCATGGTTAAAAAACAATGAAATTGTGTTATATAAACAACAAAATTAATGCAACTATGGTACCGGAAAACAATTGTAAAGCTACTTGGTATAGAATCTCGAAAAAGATAGGGGGTGGTGACATCTAGATGGGTTCAGAAAGAGGATAGTGTAGTTAACTTACTCGACCACATAAGAATTCTAATACCTGGACCATCTAGTGGGAAGAATAATCATCAATTTTCCGCACCACGTGATATACTGATATTAAAGATAGTACAATACTAAAGAGAGAAAATTTCACAAATCTTGTCTGCATGGAACTTATAGCATTCAATAACACCACGAAGACATGACGTTAACATATATCATATTCAATCTTTTATAAAATACGAAGGTCAGGCTTAGATCTTATCAAAAAGTCAAATTTCTTTAAGAAAAACTTTAATAATCTGCTAATAGTTTTCAACAGATCAGAGCAATAAAAATCAAATCTTTAAAAACCTAAGAGAATAGCACATCATTTCTGAACCCATACTGGAAATAAAAATCCAATGAATGTCACAGTGCATTATCTCGAAAACGTCCAAATTAACAATAATTTCATTAATACAGACTAACAGGTAGATTTTCAATTACCCTAATGAAAATGCAATGAATGTAACTCTCGAAAAGGTCTAAACAACAATTTCATTAATACAGACTAAAAGTTAGATTTTAAAAAATTTCATAACATATGTAATTCCACACCTACAACCTGATCATACCAAAAGTTTTAAACCTAAGGGTTAATTAACATAGCAACTATGAAACTGAAAGTTCATTCTAATTAATTATAATTTACGCATGCATAAAAGTTGAAAGCTAGAAAAGATCAACATACCAAAATGGATAGATAAATAAAAACGTAAACAATACAAATCATATTTATGGAATGAATAAAGGGGTAAAAAAAAGAAGAAGTTAACCTGTAGATTTGAGGATGCTTGATCGGCGTGATTAGGAAATTGTTTTGTTAAAATAATGTTAGATATATATATATATATATGTATGTATATATATATATGTATGTATATATCAGATACATACATACATACACACACACACATACATATATATATATATATCAGAGATATATAGAGAGAGATGAATATTAGGTCGGTCACTGGAGACTGGTGAGTGTATTAATAATTTAATATATAGTATTGATATGATTTTGGAAATCAAAGTCATCTACAGTGAATCTAAATTAATTATAGGTATATATCATTTATGATTATATATACTATTTATTGGTGATATTGTTTATTTTTTAAGAGAATTAGAGAGTGAGTTTTGGTCGTGAAGTATGTAGCACGGACACACATTCGTGTGTCCGACACGATATGTATATGCCAATACAACAAATTTTAAAATTTCAGACACGGTACAAATAGGACACGCCAATTAATTAATAATAATACATTGTTTGTATGGGTTTATAAATATCTGGTTTAGAGAATTATCAATATACTAATTGTAATAAACTTCTCTTAATAATCATTACATTTTTTTTTAACATTAGTTAATTTTTAAGATAAAATTGTAAATTTTGAGTGTTTAAATAACTTTTAAATTAGTATAGTTTGTGTTTCTTGTGTATTTAAAGTGTTCATCACGTTTTCGAAAATGTTAAAGCTGTATCTGTATGGACACGAGAGTTGAAGCGTCCGACATGTGAAATGGAGTGTCAGACTGGTGTCCGTATGTGAGACACGACACGTTTGTCATCTTTTGAAGGGTTCACACATCATAGGCCATAGGCCGTTGTTTACCGTGTTCACGGGTCAAATTTTTATGGTTTGAAATTCAAATAGGGAATGATGTGTAATTTTTTTATATATAACATGTACTCATATATACGACATATAGAAACTAATATTGAACTTTTATTTCGTCATCATTACCATTACAATCATTTATCCCCGTGCACCGCCACTTATGGGTCCTTTGGAATATGAGTAGGGCTCCTAGGTGGCGCGTTCGTGGAGCAAACCGAAGGAAGAGCAAAAAAAAGGAGGGTTGGGTGCTTGTGGGGCGAGGCCACCCGGCCTCGAATAGGAGGGAGCTTAGCTATGCATCCCTCCTGCTTACAGAAATTAATGGATCAGAAGGGGGCTGGGTTCTATTTCCGGGCCGGACAGGAGGTAAAGACCATAAGAGAAGATTGCCCTCCTGGTAAGGAAGAGGGGAAAAAGGTGCTGTCATCTATCGCGACCAGTTTCCCGAGGTCTTGGAAATCCAGGCCGGCTCAGAGAATCACTGGCGCTATTTAGCTCTTTGTTTCGCCAAATAGTTATCTCTACAGGTGCACCGCCACTTATACCCAGTTCACCCTACTCCTGACACTCGTTACTATTGTAGAAAATTTTAAAATATGGAAAAACGAAAAATCATTAAATTAAATGAAAATAAATTGTGTAAAACAAAACCGAAGTCAAGACGTTTCCAGAAAACTTTCTTAACATTAATAATTTCCTCACTTCGTTAAGGAATGACTACATAAAAATATTAATCTTGGAATACAATAACTCCTAGATCAAGAAATACCCGTAATGTAATCTTGTTCTCAACTAGAACCAACAACCAATATAATATAACAAAAGTATATATTTTAATATACAAAAAGTAGAACACGAATATGGGGAATAAATTAGTAATATTTCACCCAAGTCTCTGTTTATATATTTTGTTACTTTCTCTGTTTTGTCCTCACGGTAATTTTATTACCATCACTAGGCATATATTTATACAGACGAATTAATACACCTCTTGCTAAACGGCAAGGTTAATTCAAAAGTCAACCGTTACTTTTAACCGTTTCTAGTGAAAACTGTTTCCAACCGTTTGTAACTTTGGTTTCTATTTAATTAATAATAATTATATAACACATATACATAGCAAATATATAATAATTAAAATAAAATATATATTAGAGATAATATAAGTGCCGGCCCAAATTGTTTTGCTTTGTATACTTAAATAAACTTCAAAAAAATATAGTATAAATTTTATTTTATTTGAAAAGTTATTTGCCATTGCGGTAGGATGCTTTGTCCACTCGTACTATCTGCATTCCCTACAACCGGCCCTGACAATATATTACAACAGTTACTCCCTCGATAAAAGTCAAAATACTAGTTTAATATTCATTTAATTTAATATAAGGAAAAATACAGGTCTCGCGCATCCTTCATCGTTAAATGGACAAAACAGCGCCTCCCACACCCTCAAATACGTACATGCCTTCCCTTTTTTTATAAACACTAGTGATCGTGTCCACGCCCTACATGTGCGACACGTAGTGCGATAAAAATATGAAAAAAATAAGTATGATGATGGTACAAATATGGGGTCTTAAATATGTGAAAATAAAAGAAAAAGATAGAATTTAAGATGGTAATACTTAAAAGAGTTTCAGGTGGTTAAAGATAGAGAAAAAGTATCATTTTCTATTATTTATCAAACTATGGTTATATGATAATTAGTAAAAGACTGTAATAGTGTTTTTTGAAAAATTGACAAATAATTGGCAGGTTCAAAAATTTTGACTTACTTATTATAATAATATATAATGCTTTTACCAATAATCATAGATATAATATTATGATAAACTTAAAGTTATACGGGTTACTCGTACGTTGATAAACAAAAGTCCATTTCATTAAAATTTTGTTTTTACTTTTTAACACGAGTTAGTTACTTCATTTAAAAAAAAAACGAGTTAGTTACTAGTGTAGAGTAACAATAAAATATAGAAGCATACTTTCTTGAAATAAAATCAAAGTATGTGACGTTTACATGAAAAACAATTTTGGTTATAATTTTATAATTATTTGAGATATAGGATGTCATGGAGCACCAGAGTAGGTAAGCCATGTAGTGTCAACATGGGCGGCGAGAGGCCCAATTCAAGTAAGGTTTGACTCTTGAGTAATTGATTCGGAAAAAAAAAATTACGGGCAACACTCGACTATATTTTTAATATATTGGATAGTTAAAATAGAAATATTAAACACTATTTGGTTTACAATGTGTTGCAATATATAACTCAAATGGTGCAGTAGTTTGATATTCAACATATGAGATCATGGGTTTGAAATTTGTAAATTACAATTTTATTTTATTTTTATTTTTATTTGTCTTTATTAAGAAAAAAAAACGAGCATTATATATTCCGATATATCGGGCCGACACTGAGTTTAAAATAAGGGTATTCTTATATCAAAATTAAAATAAAGTATCCCATACTTCTTAGTTTTTCCGAACATGGGAGAGTGGTGGAAAATTCATGTAAAGAATAATGAAAGACCCACTTCAATCGATGATACTTTTATTCAAGAATACATTCCATAGTCGGTGGATAAATGAAAGCGCCCAAAACTAGGAAAATCCCAAAACTAGTGGAGCTATCTTTACCAATCATTCAATGCTTCTCTTATTTCGCCATCAAATATAATTTTAGCATGGGTTTCGAATTTATTAAACACCTCGAATCCATTTAATTTTAATGTCAAAGGCAAACCCATAATAACAAGATGCACACTTGATGCATTTTCCTTTAAGAGATAACGAATACCTCACAAATAAAAAATTGTTAAATCTTATAAGAGAAAGATAGAGATTGACTCAGACAACCGGTAAGCAAGTTGATTGCTCTTGGTCACCAGCAATTTACCACGAGTAAATTATTGCAAAGTTGCATTTTTAGACTCACGAAAAGACGTAATTAATGACGAAGAAACATAATAGAGCATTTTAAAGTCAAAGCCAACCCCATAATAACAAGATGCACACTTCTATTGGGTATTAATATCGTTAAATGCATCTGATTAAAAAACTTGGGTTAAGCATGCCTCTATCCATCGATTCATGCTCTCGAAAACAGACACCTATAAAAGAAGTACTACACTGCATTTTGTACAGTTAATAGAAATGTAAGAAAAGAAAAAGAAAAACGTGTCTGGGTAACAGTTTAATCTACAAATACCATGCTGACAAAAGAGTCACTTGGCTTGCCATTTCTACAATATAAATTAAGATTACAAGTCTTCATGTTTTGGAATTTTATCCGATTGACCCCGTTCGTAACTAGCAACAATATCTCACTTTAGTCACTTGTTCTTGTTATTCAAGTTTCCTTTGCTGAAATATATTTCAAGTATTATGGAGCTGTGAACTTCAGATTATCTTTCTAACACATTTGACGCAATTGCTTTTGAGTGCTGCCTCTGGTCATTTCTATTCTAACTGCACAATGATTTACGTATTTTAATCTGTCATTATTAATCATTCCGTCTTAAAATGAATAAACATATATCCTTTGTATGATGAATACAATCAAAGGAGTTCTAGAATAGTATTATTCCACATATAATCTACTGGAAACATAGGCTACAATCAAACAAGCGTGTGTAGTTGTGTCACTTGTGTGGATCATAGGCTACAATCAAACAATTTCACATTCTGCAAAAATAATAAGTTACACATTATTGTACAACACAACAAGAGAACTATATTTTTTTCACCTATTAAACCTGCTTCATTCCCCTAAACCTGAAGCAAAATTCAATTCCTTGCACTTGATACCTCACCTCGACAACCCTCATAAGCACATATAATCAAGCATATCTAATTATATGACAGACATATTGCAAAAATTTACAACAAATCTCAACCCTTAAGGTATAGGGTACTTTCTAGGCCTACCCCTCTTCTTCCCAGATGAAGTTGGCGTAACATACGACTGAGTCACCGCCCCATTTACAAAACCTGTACCGCTAACACCACTATTGGGGGTCACCACTCTAGGAGATGTGTCGGATTTTCCTAAGATAACAGCGGACTTTAACGGAAACAGATTATAATTACGGTAATAAGCCTCCCTGCCAGGAACAAAAGGGGGAAGAGATTGGAGGGTAACACCGGAAAATGCCTTTTGACAATTCTGACAGCACAAACAACAATCTTCCTATATGCGTAAATATTCGTATAAACGATAGCAGTTTGGACACGCTGTCTAGAAACTGTCAACAATCTCCTCCTCAACTGGCCTTCTAACCGGTAGCTTTTGTTGAGCCCCTCTTAGATCAACTTTCGAGTACACCACACCTGTCGACCCCAAACCTGAAGCCCTGTTGTTTAGTCAAATAAATCAGGATATATCATGTCTTATTCATGTTACCAATCACACAAATCAAGTCTTTTCATATAGGCATTAATCATAATTCATAAAATATCAAATATATTAATTCATGTAGAGAAAACAACCTATCCTGGAAATTAAACAAAAAATAAACCAAGGAAAATGTAATTAATGGAAAATACGGAAAAGGGAAAACCTAATAGCGTTATCACCGATCCATTAACAAGTTCAATTACTCCCATTAAATGGATCGATGATAACGTCATGAAGTTTTTCCATTGTATAATTTAGTCACTTCAAACCCCAATCTTTTAGCTACATTTGATTTACTGTACAGTGCTAAGATAGTAAGATGTTCAGCTTAATGTGCTGTTTGATGTATTGTGTGTGAGCTCCTATGAATCATCCTTCATTTTTATCTCTGACTTTGATAGTATTGCAAAGAAATACCGCTTAATGTTTCTAGAAATACCCCCAGGTATTCATTCTTATCTCGTGACTAATATCACTATTGTACTCCATTATTCTGAACAATTTTCGAGTGCTTTGTCTAAATTGATTTTTAACAATCAGCGTATAGATTTCCAATCATTGTGAAGGGTTCAGAAGTTCAACACTTTACCCAACTGGTCATCGAAAAAGTTCTAACTAAAGTCATCCTAGGTATAGTTAGTCATCGCAAAACTTACCAAATAGGTACATTTTATATATAAAATAGCCACATATTGGGATGCTGTTATAACCTAGTCGGAAACATAGTGTACATGTTTTCCTTTTATATCGTTATATTGATTTCAGAACTTAATCAACCACTATAGAAAGTAAATCCTCCGTAAGACATACAAAAATCAAAGCAAAAGCTACCAAGGCAAAGTCTTTGATCGTGAGAAATGTAAACAGTACTGCCACTTAACTTTAACACCAAGAAGTAAGCCATTTTCAAACAATAGGTAACACTAAAGCATGCATTTGAAACAATCTCAAGGACGCTTAAGTATGGCAAAGTGATACTTCTCATCAAGAATCTACCAACAGAATATGACATTACAACCTGAGATTTGGTGTTGATGAAATTAATGTCCATTAACCGGTGTACTTTACATTTTCTATTATAATTTTTTACACGAACGGGTCTAGGTCTGTGTCAAATAATTCTCAAGGCATTTTAGCACGTGCAACAAATAAAATTATTAATATATTTTCATCAATGTGGCATGGATAAGATGCCGGTAATCGACAAAACTAAAACGTGGTATGCTCTGGGCTGATTTTGATACTCTAAATCATTGATGTAAAAGCTTACATCAGCGCAATACCATATTATGTTAATCATTTAAGCAGCAGAACAAGCATTAGACTATATTTTAGTACTTTGGAAGAGAAAAGTACCTATTATAAATCTGGTACATCACTTATTCGCTTTTACGCAAACTGGAAATTTGTTGAAAGTTTGCACTCCTTGTCTTTATCTTCTTTTGCTTCTTCCTCCCCATTTGCCTCTATCATGTTTGTTTAAGGTTGTCTTGTTGTTGACCGAGTTCTATGCGATTTAGAGCAACACTAGAGAAGAACCGACAAGTCTCTGTTAATACACATGTTATATTCAGGGTCAAAGAAAACGTCTACATTTATCATCAAAAAACCTTCAGAGTCGTTGCCAAATGATTTTTAATTAAGGTTGGGTGTAGATTTTCTACTTGAAAAAGTTCTGAGAAGTATGCAAAAGGAACTAAGAAATGGGTAACATGATATTAAAGAAAATATAGAAATGAGAAATGCCGACATTATATATGGTCTATAAAGTAGCTCTACATAAAATAAATAAAGTACGTTAAGAACATTTTTTAACAATTCGTAAAATCAACCAACATGGTCAATGATGCGAAGAATGGCAGGAGAATATCAACTAGACATAATTATTTAGTTAGTAGTATGAAAAGCATTGAGTAGATTTAAGGTTTTCTCTAACTTTTAATTACTATTGTTCTTTACTAAGTCCTCTAACTAATGTTACTGATCAACAATAAATTAGAAAACACTGAAACATCACGTAATGTAACAAATATCATATGATGTCCTTGCTGGATAAAGTTTAGCAAATTTCCATTCCAACTTAAAAAATAACTAACAGGCAATGATTTAAAACTATGAGTTATGTTATATAAACAACAAAATTACTCAACTATGCTACGGGAAAACAATTGTAAAGCTTCTTGGTGTGGAATCTGAATATAAAAAAGATAGTAATAACATTATGAATTCATGAATAATACTTTTTAACTATCTCTAGATGTGTTTATAAAGAGGATAATGTAGTGGAAAGAATAATTATCAATTTTCCGCACTACGTGATATACTGATATTATAGAGGTACAATACTAAAGATAAAATAATAACAAATCTTGTCTGCATGAAACTTATAGCATTCAATGACACCACGAAAAAATGACCTTAACATATAACAAATTCAGTCGATTGCGTATAGAAGGCGAAGTCCAGGCTACATCTTATCAAAAAATATATTTTTTAAGGACGCACTTTAATAATCTATTAATAGTTTTCAACAGATCAGCAACGCAAGGTGTAGCGGTCACATTTATGAGAATGATTGTAACATTAGTGGTGCGGTTACGAAATTAAACGGGGCTGATATTAAGGGGACGTTATGGTGTAACTCCCGGAATTAAATGACCTCTTTATGTTGTTCCAACCATTAATTATTATTAATAAAATAGTGGGTATTCTGCCAACTTATATAAAAAACAGATCAGCAAAAAAAATCAAATCTTTAAAAACGCTAAGAGAATAGCACATCATCTCTGAACCCATACTGGAAATAAAAAAATCCATTGAAT
Organism: Primula veris; assembly: GCA_963682055.1. Lineage (NCBI taxonomy): Eukaryota > Viridiplantae > Streptophyta > Magnoliopsida > Ericales > Primulaceae > Primula > Primula veris. The sequence continues at coordinate 20,045,947 of OY821743.1, read as the reverse complement.
GTCACCTTGAATTTTCTCCGAAAAGTCCAAACAATAATTTCATTATAAAGGGTAGATTTTCAACAATTTCATTACCCTAATAAAAATTCAATGAATGTCACAGTGAATTACTATGAAAAAGTTAAAACAATGATTTCATTAATACAGACTAAAGGGTAGATTTTCAACAATTCATTAACCTAATAAAAATCCAATGAATGTTGTAGTGAATTATCTCGATGAATTTCAAACAATAATTTCTAAATACAGACTAGGGGTAGATTTTCAACAATTCCATTACACTGAATAAAGGGGTAAAAAAGTTAATAAGAGTTGTAATACCTGTAGATTAGCAGCTAAGAGTTATGAAATTTTCTCGAAAATGTCCAAACTATTATTTCATTAATACATACTAAAAGGTAAATTTCAACAATTCATTACCCTAATAAAAATCCAATGAATGTTGCAGTAAATTATCTCAAAGAAGCTCAAACAATAATTTCTTAATACAGATTAAAGGGAAGATTTCCATCTATCTCATAACCCTAGCTAATATATCTAATTCAACACTTACAACCTGATACCAAAAGATTTAAACCTAGGATTCTACTTAATTATGATTTATGCATGCAGAAAAGTTAAAAGCTAGAAAATATCAACATTCCAAACTGGATAAATAAATCAAAACTTAAGCAATACAAATCCGAATTTATGGAATGAACAAAGGGATACAAAAGTTAATAAGAGTTGCAATACCTGTAGATTAGCAGATAACTGTGACTCTAATAATCATGATTATTAAAATTTGCTTATTTAAAAATGTAAGAGTTGATAAAAGTGTTTAAGCTGGTTAAAAGGCTGTGTGATTTAAGGCTGTTTGGGACGGAGATGAATAAAGGAATTTGTTGTTTGTCTGAAATATGATCTGACAATAAGTAATAATTAGTACTATTAAGTAATAATAAGTACTCCGTATCAAGATATGTTTAAAAAACCAAAGTCACTGAATCTAAATTTATTACTCCTATAGGTGTTATGTATATATCCTTTATGATTATTTATTTATTGGAGGTATTATTCCATATTTCAATTCACTTTTCATATGGATACCAGGATAAGCATACTTCATATGGATATTATTCCATAGTTCATTTTTTTTTAAATCGTGGGTTGGTGTTTAATGTCAAGTTTAATGGTTTAGAATTCAATTGGGAGTTGGTGTTTATTTTTTTTTAATATGAGATGAGTATTTTAATAATATAAAATTGATATGAAAAATAAATAAATACCATATAGACGTGTAAAATATATTAACAAATATTTTTTTTTTAATTTTAAGTATATTGAACATATACACACATATATATACATCATATACACTTATATACAACACAGTTCTCCCCTTCGTCCATTGCATCACTGTCTATAGCTAATCCAGTCTGCTTACTTTTATTACTCCTCGAATTAAACATTAAATTGTTGGTTTAATACTTACTGATATTATTTTAAGAAAAAAAAATGTAGGATTCAGAGTGAGAATTGTGTTTCTCTTACTCACCCGTCCGAGCGAGGAGGTGTAAAACAGAAACACGGCCGCAGGGCACTTTCATATTTTTTAAGAGTAACCACATCAGTTAGATTAAATATCTTTTCTCTAATTTATGTTGATTTACAATTTGCAAGGTAGTACATTATCGAAATTTTTCAGCTGTCACACTTTTTTTTTCCATAACAGACTTTCTATTAATCGTAAATAAAAAGTTTGGTCATTGTGAAACAATATTATCACTCCCCTATATCATATCTCTATTATAATTAACTACAATTTTTTTATCTCATCACATCTATTTTCAATTTTTAAGTGATGGACCCATTGGTTGAATATGAATTTTAGTATTATTTTACTTCTACTGGATATTTTGCTCAAATGTTAGTTTAAGGATATGTTAAGGTAATTGATGTGGAACAATTTTTTCGATAAAATACTTCAAATAAGGAATACTATTGATATAGATATGCTATAAAGGGGACAAAGTCACGCCTCCATCTTCAAATACGCTCCTTCCCTTCATTTGTAAACATCATATAACTAATAATGAATCTGTCACGCCCCAAAATCCACTTGTCACGCCCCAAAATCCATGAGACACGGATATCGAGGCATGACCTTTTTAAAACGAAAGGAAATAGAACCTGTTGGTACAAAATTGAAATTTTTTTTAAAAGAAAACACTTGCGAGCTAAAGGAACAATATATCAATTTAATAAAAGTGTTTGCCAAACGCGGTTACAAGATGAGATAAAATAAACGAATGAAATTGTCCGTAGGCTACAACCTCAAAAGATAATATAAATGAAAAGAAAGCGGAATCCCCGAGCCCATGTGATGCCTTGTTAAAGCTCCTAACCAAAAGCCTCAGCCTATAATGTACCTGAACAACAAAATTATAACGGTGAGTCCCACGCACATAACTAGACGGGACGGCACCACAAATACCGTCACTCCATCCCATAAATGCAAGAGCTCACAAATTCTACAACTATGATAATCGATGTATAAAAGAAAATATAATAACATTCTACAACGGGATAAATTAAATAAATTAAATAACGTCTACACAAATCTAAAGCAAACATGGACCTCTCATGCCACCTACCCCAGTCCGTAAGGTAGGTCATTCCCTATCCCCTCGGCCGTCTTCTGTCCCCGGAATTAGGAAGAGACAGAGACAATTGCTAACATAAAAGTAGATTTAAAGTGCGCACTTGGACCTCTCATGCCACTCGTCCCAGTCCGTAAGACGAGTCATTTCCTATCCCCACGGCCGTCTTCTGTCCCCGGAATTAGGAAGAGACAGAGACCATTGCTAACAGAAAAATAAATAGAGTGCACACTAGGACCTCTCATGCCACTCGCCCCAGTCCGTAAGACGAGTCATTCCCTATCACCACGGCCGTCTTCTGTTCCCGGAATTAGGAAGAGACAGAGACCATTGCTAATGTATCAATATTAAGGCCTCGCCCAATAATATTATACTATTCATAACACAATCTCATACGTATAAATATTAAGGCCTCGGCCAATAATATTATACTATTCAAATAACACCATCTCATACGTATAAATATTAAGGCCTCGGCCAATAATATTATACTATTCAAATAACACCATCTCATACGTCACTTAACGTAATACAACATAATCCAAAAGCATAGGTGCTAGATTCACAACTAGCCAAACAAGTCTAATCAACATAAAAACTCATTCAGGCATTTTAACAAACACCTTGTATGCGCAACATAAAACTCATCTTTATTCAACAATAATTTACCCAATTCTATCAACAACCATAATTATACATAATCAACGCATATAACACGCAACCCAATAATATTATCATTAATCCGAAATCAAAAGACTAAATCCACAACTAATCCAAAATCAAATAACTGAATTAAAAATATAACAACTAAACCCCAATTAACAAATTAAGAACATAATTAATATAAAAGGCAAAAACCCCCAATTTATACTAAACGTAAAACCTAATCCTAACATACACCCTCGTCTAGTCGCAATGGATAACCCCCGTTACCTTAGAGCGTAGTGGTGATGCTTCCGGTGAGAACCCGCTAATGGTGGCTTCCTCTTCTTCTTCTTCTTCTCTCTCTTCTTTCTTGTTGGTTTTTAGGTTTAAAGAATGAAAAGTGGGCTGATTTTTGGTTTAGAAAAACTGTTTTTTGAAAGATTGTGGAAGCGAACTATTTGGTCCTCAAAGTTCTAAAAGCTAACTTTTAATCAAAATTATTAATAAACTACTCAATAATACAAATCTTTAGAAACAAACCTATTGGGTCCTTTTTATTAATAAAAATAGTAACAGGTTTTTAAAATAAAGTTTTTCGGAAGAGTTTCGGTTTTTGGCTAAAAATTAGTTGAGTGACCGGTTTTTAGTAAAATTTTGAATAAAACGTTTTTGGATAAATTAAATCATAATTAAAATTACTTATAAAAATACGAGATGTTACAGAATCGATATGATCATATCATGATAAACTAAAAGTTATATGTGGCTACTCCCACATTGATAAAGGAAAGTCCCTTTCATTAAAATTTGTTTTTTACTTTTTTACATTATTGAATGATTTAGTTACTAATGGAATGGGAGTTTTATACGTTTGATACACCAAAGTATTTGATTTTAACTATTTAGGTATATAGCTTTCAATTTTCTCAATTTGGATACCACAGTATAATAATTTTCCAATTTAGTTACTACCGTCTAAATTAATCACGGAATCATGTCACGTGACAGCATGTGCTTGACAAACGTTAACATGAGAGGCTAATTTTGTTATTTTACACCAAAATATATCATCATAGAAAAATGTTTCCCCTCCAATTTCACACATAATAAAAATAAGCACATAGTCCAGATTTGGGGAAAAACGTTGTTCTAAAATGATATATTTTGGTACAGAATGACGAAATTACCCTCTCACGTTTAAGTTTATCAAGTACGTGTTATCATCTGACATGATTTCGTGATTAATTTAGATAGTGTTTATTTTTGTCATAGTGTGGTAACCAAATTGACGAAGTTGAAAGGTGTGTAACCAAATCATTAACAGAAACATAGTTTGATGTACTAAACGTCTTTTTTCCTAATGGAATGTAACAACCTATAGAAGCACAATTTTTGAAATAAAATCAAAGTGTGTGACATTTACATGAAAATCAAGCTTGGTTCTAAATTATTTAGAGGTACGATGTAATGGAGCATCAAAATAGGTAAATGTACTGTGAAATAAATGTATTCTTATACCAGAAATAAAACCAAGTAATCAAAGGTAAGCCTATAAGAAGATATACAAATGATAAAATAGAAATTTCGCTTGCATTTTCCTTCAACTGATAAGAAAGACTTCACAAATAACAAATTGTTAAATCGAAAGGAAAGATAGGCATATCACTCAGACCAACGGTAAGTAATTTGATTGCTCTTGGTCATCAGCACAAGTAAAATATAGTGAAGTTGCATTTATAGACTTGTGACAAGACGTAATGACTGAAAAATATAATACAATATTGGAAAAGTCGTGTAACCTAAACTGTAGTACCACGCTTCTACTTGGTATCCAACATCTACCAGTACATGAAAAATTAGTTTGATACTCAAAAAATATTTATAATACCTTTGATCAACAATGATTAATCATTTCTCTGCATAAACTTTTTAATACAACAAGATCTTGGCTAATTTTGAGTACTTTGGAACATTAATCACTGTGAGATACATGAGAGAGAATAAATATACCTATCAATAATGAATAAGCAAAGAATCAAACAGCAAACACAGATCAATAACAACAAGCAATAACGCAATCTTATATATATATATATATATATATATATATATATATATATATATATATATATATATATATATATATCAGACATTTAAATATACAAAGATAAAACAAAAATAAAAATGCAGAAATGGAATGGAAATTAAGGACAAAAGTAAAGCTAAATTAAAGATTCTATCTTCTTTTTTATATGCCTAAGCCTACTTTTGAGAACTATTATGTAATTACGCAATGATCCACAACATTGTCTTACTGAGTAATAAACACCACTGATTTTCCAAAAATTGCATTCAAGCCCATGAGTTCACGATCAATCATTTGAAACCAACTCTTCCTTCCTGTTAACTTCCTTCGTCACTTATCTTTTCTCTATTTTTCGTTCATGGGAGGTTCATTACACCATCGTATAACTGGTGAATCTCGTATTCGTTTTATATTATCTGTAATGATAGGCACAAATTAAACGGCTTCGAGGAGCCTTTAATACCACCTCCTTATCTGCTTTATTAAATTTACCCGTCTTCTGGTTTTCTACTAGCTAGTAAATTGCTATTGTTCTCATTCTCTTCTTCAGAATTATAACCCATACGGCATGTTTCATGGTTGTAAAATTGACTAGATATTATACAGTCTAACTCAATGACTGCACAAAATGGAGACCACTTTTGGTATGAGATATGTATGATAAATTGATAATAGGTATGTTCTAGGGAAAAGGGAAAAAGAGAAGAAAACTCAACGTGTCTTTCTAATGATAATTTATAGAGTTATGTTTATGTACAACTTATAATGTGTACTGCTAAAGATGCTCATTTGTCTAATTATACACTCCAAAATACATTTACAATTGAGGTATCAGACTACTATTTGTTAACGATTTAGTTAGCAAATTACGATAATTAACAATTGAGCTACTCATCTATCAAAACATTCACAATTTAGGTACTACCGTTAATTGAAATGGATGGAAGTTAGTTTGAAATTTTATTTTGGTCATATTGTTTATAATATGTCTAAATTTAACCTCTTACTTTTTTAAATGTCTCATTTTATTATAAATTCATAAATATATATTCATTATATATATATATTCATTATATATATATATATATATATATATATATATATATATATATATATATATATATATATATAGTACACAGACACACACATGTGTATGTATGTATATATGTGTATACATGTACAAGTAAGATCCATGCAAAAAAGTAAGATCCATGCAAAAAAGTAAGATCCAAAATGAATGAACTCCCACAAAAAAATCCATCCAAAGGAGTAACGTGGTTAAATTTGTTGAATAACAATTTCTTACCAAAAATAAGCTTTTCTTAAATAATACTTTAAACAAAATGTGAATGAACAAAAATCCATTATATTTGGAAATCTAGATATATTGCCATTTGACAAATTAGATAGGGAATCTTGGGAATATGGAGAAAACAAACTGGTGTGATGGCAAACGTATATTATGTGCAATAATAAAAAATGGCCCACGAGTTTATTTCATATATAGGAATTGTGCCATGACACATGTTTGTTTTTTTATCTTTAGGTTTGCTTTAATCTAATCTAGGTTTTCCCATCATTGTGAAGGGTTCAAAAGTTCAACACTTAACACAACATCCACTACTTGATATTGATAATGAAAATTTTCATTTATCATACGCGTTTATATAATAAAGGTATATAACTACAATTCTCAATTCCTTTCCTTCGTATGACAGAAATAATTACATAAACGTTTATGTTAACCAATGCCCCCGTGCACTCTTTAAGCCTTAAATATACCATTGACTTTGTATAAAGTTATTAAATGGATAGTTATTATGTCATATCCTAGATATCAATGGTTAAATTTATAATTAATATCATGTAAAAATTAGCTTTATAGCTCAATAAAAATTATAGAACCCAAGATATTATTAGCCTAAAATTAAATATTAATAAAAATAAAAATGTAAATGTAAATGTAAATTCATAATAAAAACTAAAATAACAATATAGAACACTAGTTGGGATTATCCTAAACTTAAATATTAATTATAATAAAATAAAAACCCAAATAAAAAATATAAAACCTTAATTTATACTACCCTAAAATTAGATATTAATTAAATTTAGAAAATATATATATTCTTAATTTTTCTACTACAAAATTCATGCATTAATGATATTTGTATTCTCCATAAACAATAATAATAGTTTTGATGAGTAGTGGGTAAAGATATGATAAATTAATAGTTATAAACATTAAATAATGGATCATAGTAAATGCTTAACTAGTGACCCGGGACAAGTTATCAATATCCTTACCTAAAACAATAACAATGTGATCCGCTGTTATGATAAAATCTTTCTGAGACGCAAATTTAGCATAAGAAGCCTCATATGTACATGATGTCCAATTATAAATGTTAGAAAAACTAAGTTTGAATATTTTTCGGTTGACATTTTTAATACCGAGTATTATAAGTAATCTACAAAGTCATTAAAAATGCATTCATATTTTATGTATTCACCCTAGACATTGATTACAAATCTAGCCAAGAGATAGAAAGTTTTCAACACTTGTTGAAAGAAAACAACACCTAATACTATAAACCAAAAGCAGCAAATTTTCACAATACTATCATGTCCACATACCCATAAGTGTGTTAGTGTTTACCACACACGCGCGTGCTTGCTTGGGTCTCGGGACTCGAGACTCGGGCCTCGGGTCACGGGTCTTGGGTCTTGGGCCTTGGGATGTGGGATTTGGGGAATGTCTCGGGTCTTGGGTCTTGGGTCTTGGGTCTTGGGTCTTGTACTAAACTGAAATAGGGACTTTTGTATATTTACAAGAGAATATACAAGAGGAAGGTTGTAACTCCTGCAATAATGGAGGCGGATTCTGGAGATGTAACTCTCAGAATTGAATGACCATATTAAAGGCTGCGGTTTCAGAATCCTCTATAAGCAGCAGCCTCCCTCTTTCATTCAAACCAGCATCCATTTTTTATTCATAGCATATTAGAAACAGAGAGAACCACTCACCAACAGCTCGACCTTGACTCGTCGCCAGTTTCCGGCGAGTCATCCGAGACGTTGTACCTTGGGATCGAAGCGCCAACGCAACCAGAAACATCAAAGTGGTTGGGCGAATATCGGTTAAGGGTAGACTGTTTACCTTCTCTTCGTCTTTTTCAATTCTGTCTTTTAATTAACGTTTTTCAATTCTGTAATTTATATTTTTGTCTTTTCAATTTTGTCATTTTATTTCAGTATTTTAATTTGTTGTACTTAGCTGTACCTTTTCAATTCTGTATTTACCTTTCTGTAATTTCCTTAAAGTTCTGTTTTATTCTGTAATTTCAATTCTATAGTTTAATTCTGTAATTAGAATAGTTTCAATTCAGTCATGTTATTTCAATTTCAATCAGAACAGTCCAGCTGTTAAGTTTATACTTTCCAGTCCGGCAGTGTCTATTTATTGCAATTCAGTACATCAGATTATTAATTAATAATAATCTGAATAACGTTTGCTTTAATTACTATTCAGTACCTACATCTTGTAATCGTTAATTTCCTTTCCAATTCGAAATTAATAAAGATACATTGGTTTTGTTTATTTTGTTTAGTCATTTATTATTGTTTAATTGTTATTTCATACACGGAAACCAACAATTATTGAGTGCCCTACATATCATCCTTGCGCTATGCAATGCTATGTTTGGGGGGAAGCAGTGTCTACCCTTCGGTATATGGATTAGTAAGGCCAACGTTCCCGCTATGAGGGACTGGGACACCCTATGCCTCATGAGTACACGAAAGGAGATATTTTGGAGAAGGAGTAATGGTTTTTTTGTTGGGATAAGCCGAGTTTTAGCTCAATATTAAAAAAAAAAAGGAAAAAAAAGAAGATGATATGAAAAAAGTGAGTTGTAAAAAAATGAGCGCTGAGAGTGTAGCATGGTGAGATGCAATATAAACATTTACTTTCTATGTTTTAAACTTGGTGCTAATAGTTAAGTTTAATAAAAGTGATGTATTGTAATATGTTTTTCTCTTTAAACTATCGAACTTCGGTATAACGAGTATACACTTGAATTGAACTTAGTAATAATGGTTGTGTAGATTGTAAGCGGACGGAGTGGGGAGAGTAGCAAGATATAGTTACAAATTTTGCTTACCGCGGTAGGTCTTATCTTGTCTTTGCTTAGTTAGAAGTATTTTTCGTAAACTCTTAATTACATGTGTGCTCGTAAGAGATGGGGGAAATAACTAATATAATGAGAACATTAGAATTTGTGGGCAGATTTTAGTAAACCCTCACTCGACTATAACTAGTAACTTAACGTTTGTTCGAATTTTATTTTAGTATTAAAAATTTATTAAAGACCAATAATTTAGTTTGCCCGAGGACGTGCAAGAGGTAAGTGTAGGGGAATTTGATAAGACTATGAATATCGTAATTAACTCCGTTTATATTCAATGTATTACACTTATTTTTCATCCTAAATGTACTCATTAGTTTTAGATTTTGATTTAGGAGACAAACGGAGGAGTTACAATAAAACAATGCTAATTTGACAATTATAAGTAATTACGACGCTGTCCGGTAAAATGATCATAATTAATTCATCCGAGCTTCGGAACACTACAGGCGAAGATCTACAAGTTTTGTGTTTTGAGTTTCAAGAGAAAACGAAAATATATATGAAGGCCAAAATCAAGATTTAAGTTGTTGCAGTTACTTATTTTCTAATGGAAAGTGACAAATTAATGAATTAAAGGGGCTATAAATTCTTGAAGAATAAATGGATATTCGGCATCAATCTCCTAGAGGGAATTGTGGCAATAGTATATTGGTCAACTCACAAAATATTATGTAAAAGGAAACATATACTACTGTTCGGCAATCAAGGAAGTAAGGGAATAGGAGATTTGGTCAACATATTGGACAAATATTTAACCAAGAGGAAATCAAGCAAGAATTTGGGGAAAATTTGTATGGAAAATACCTATGACATGTAATGTCCAAAAATAGATGAAGTGTCGGCCAAGAATACCTTTGTGGTATAAATACTAGACATACTCCCTCTCTAAATTTTATATTTTATTTTATTATTGCCCTGCGTGGCTAAAATTTTATTATTGATCTAGGCAAACTGAAGCCTCAGAATATTTATTACTGTGAGATCTAACTTATTTTAATAGTTCAATTATTATTTTTGAGTATTGATTATTCTTTCGTGCTTATTTTAATTATCAATTCGTTTGGTTAATAGGATGCATACTAATTTATTATTGGTTGCGATATACTGTTAAGTTAGATATCAAATCCGGAATTGTTTGATCACTCTAGTTTGCGAAACAAATAAATTTTAATAATTTTCTGCTTTGAGGTTATTAGATATTAGGAAGAACAATCAATTAAATTAAATACAACTGCTTTGCTTGTGTTGTTTAGCTTTATCGATCCCTCTAATTATCAAGGCTATTGTTAAATTAAATTTTAAACGCTTGTGTTAGGGTTGTTTAATAGTAAGGGTCTATTAGATCGCTTGTTTCTAATAAACTATAAATAAGGAGAGATAGAAACATTATTCCAACGGTAAATATTCAAAACGTTAATTGATTTATATTTACATCGATGATCAGTATTAAATTCCGAGGTGGATGTTATAGTAATAGCGAAAAACTGATATAAACTGAAAAACCGAAACTGAACCGTTTTGAACCAATCAAACCGTTTTCGGTTTGGTTCGGTTTTATCTTTGAAAAAAGCAAACCGAACCGAAACCGGAATTATTTTCAGGTTGGTTTCGGTTTTCATGAAAACCGATAAATACGGAACCGATCCCACTCCTACTAAGTAATACAAGAAATCATAATTTATGGAATGAATACAGGGCCGGTTTTTGGGCTAGGCCCACGGGCCTAGAGCCCCCAAAAACCGGTTATTTTTAGGCCTCCAAATGTAATAGCAAAACTAAATATATGTATTTACAGTTCACATATACTATTAGGAAACCTTCAGAAGCCGAGTGGTTAGCTAAGAGAGAAACAATTTCTCTCTGTTGGCCATTGATGCGGGTTTGAATTTTGCTAAATACTATTTTTTGTGTTTAAAACATATTTATTACACAATATCCTCATATTTTGAAGTAAAGTATTTTCTAGTATAATATATTACGTCTTTCAGAAAAAAAAAAACCCTGTAGTTTGAAAAGATAACAAATTTGATCCTTTATTTAAAAAAAAAAAATTGGAAAGAAAAAGGCCCATATTTTTAGTGTTATAAAGCCTCCTAAATTCTAGAACTGGCCCTGAATGAATAGCGGTAAAAAGTTAATAAGAGTTCTAACCTGTAGATATGATATTTGCTTAAATAAAAGTGATAAGAGTTTTTAAAAGTGTTTGAGCCGATGGTTAAAAGGTAGTGTGATTGACGCTGTTTCATACGGCGTGACAAGAAAATTGATTTCTTGTTAAAATAATGATCTACGTGTATATATATATATATATATATATCATTCTATTATAATAAGACAAGACAAGTCAAATGAGTCTATCCAATTTAAATATTTTTTTTAAAAAGACATCTACACATTTATATTAATTACAATAATAGCATACTCTAATTAGAGCAACTACAACAGTGTTGTTATCTCTATTGTTAACTAAAATAGTTAGCTAACAATGCATTTTTTTGTCTCCATTAATTATGTTAAATCATGTGTTATATTTATAAATGTTAAAAAAGTTGTTAAATATAACAATGTTTTTAATATTGTTAATTGATGATGTGGCAAAATACAATTAATTAAAATGTGAACTATATTTCAACTAGTGCTATTTTAGTTTCAATGTTAGTGGAGTTTACAAAATCACTAATTAATGAGATTTAAATTAATAATTAATTTTAATTAAAATTAGATAACTTTGTTAAGTTAATACACCAATGTGAATATTAAATTTAAGTTACATATGTGTCTGCAATTAAATGATGATGTGTCAAAATTAATATTGTTAAAATAAACACAACTATTGTGGATGCTCTAAACATATAAAAAGTAAAAACTAATAAAACTATTTATCCCTCTTTAATAACCAAATATTATTTTAAATCTTAATCCATGTTTTTTTTATTATCCACATATTTGTATCATAATTATACATATTTTCTATTTTTTTATTGTATTACGCGTTGCACATGCAACGTGTGGGTAACTATTACTAGTATATATATATATATATATATATATATATATATATATATATGGCAGGAGAATGTGAAGTAGCAAAATTTATTAGTATACATTGAGTAGATTCAAGGGCTAACTTTTAAATCACTGTATCTTTGTACTATGTCCTCTAACAGGTCAACAATAAATTGGAAAACACTGAAACATCATGTAATGTAACAAATAGCAACACATCATGATTCGCTGGATATAGTTTAACAAATGTTCCATTCCAACTTCAAATATAACTAACACGCATAGTTAAAAACAATGATATTATGATATGTACATAAAATAATAATGCAACCATGGTACCAAAAAACGATTGTAAAGCTACTTATTTGCACCAACGTATGGAATCTCAAAAAGATAGGGGAGTTATAATGACATTGTGAATTCATGAATACATTTTAAACTCTCTCTAGATGAGTTTAGAAAGAGGATATTGTTGTGAACTTACTCAACCACAAAACAATTCTAATACTCGAACCATCTAGTGTGAAGAATAATTTTCAGTTTTCGCACTACATGATATATATATACTAATATGAAAGAGGTACAATACTTGAGAGGAATAAATTGCAAAATCAAGTTTGCATGAAACTTTTAGCATCAGTAAAACGAAAACAAAAACAAAAACAAAAACATATTATGTCTTCTATAGAAGGCGAATTTCAGGCTTGATCTTCTCAAAGAGTCGATCTTTTTATAGGCAAAACGTCAATAATCTACTAATAGCTAGTTTTCAACATATCAGCAATAAAAATCAATTCTTTAATAAATAAAACATTATGCAGTTCAACAACTAAGATAATAGCACATCATTTCTGAACCCATACTGGAATTAAAATCCAATAAAATGCCACAGTGAATTCTCTTGAAAATTTACAAACAATATTTCATTAATATTTGATACAGACTAAAGGGTAGATTTATAACAATTCATTACCATAATAAACATTCAATGTATGTCGCCATGAATTATCTTGAAAAAGTCCAAACAATGATATAGACTACATGGTAGATTTTCAACAACTCATTACCCTTATAAAAATCCAATGAATGTCACTCTCGAAAAAGTCCAAACTATAATTTCATTAATAAAGAATAAAATAATTTATGCATGCATAAAAGTTGAAAGCTAAAAAAAACATACCAAAATGGACAGATAAATCAAAACTTAAGCAATCAACAAATCATAATTTACGGAATGAGTAAAGGGGTAAAACGTTAATAAGAGGTCATAATTATGATTTTCTTAAATAAAAGTGATAGAGCTTATATTGTGTTTGAGCTGATTAGAGACGATGTGATTGAGGCTGTTTCATATGGCGTGACAAGGAAATCGTTGTCTTGTTAAAAAATATTCAGAGATGTAGAGAGAGAGATATCAGGTCTTTTAGGTAGGTCATTTGGAGACATGATTATAGTATTGATAATAAGTATTCAGTGTCTTGGTAGGTCATTTGGAGACATGATTATAGTATTCATAATAAGTATTCAGTATCAAGACATGATTCCTTACAGAAATCAAAGTCTTCCATTTATGGTGAATTTAAATTTGTTATTATATTTATTGTTTTTGCTAACGAATGCGCAAGTGCATCCTATGACCATTAAATTAATTTTCTAATTCAAGTTATATTTAATGCAAATATCATTGCATTTATACAGGGACTTTATTGCATTTATATTATTACATTATTTCATTTCCAAATTAATGCGTTTAAATTTATGGAAATTTTATAAATGAATTAATATACTAGACTAAGTGCAACAAATACCATACATGATTAACTAATGTCTAGGGGGCATTGATTAGCTTTACTCTATATTTATTTATTAGGGGATATTGTTCATAATATAAGAGAAATTAGCGACGGAGCCTTAGTCGTGGGCTATGTAGTATGGACACGAATTCATGAGTCCGACGCAACATGACGCGTACATGCCAAAACAACAAATTATAAAAATTAGGACTTGCCACTGCTAGGACACGATAATTAAATAATAATTAATATATTATTTATATGGGTTTATAAATATATGGTTTAAAAAATTATAAATATATTAATCGTAATAAACTTATCTTAGTAATCATTACATTTTTATCTGAATATTAGTTCATTTTTAAGAAAGAATTGTAATTTTGAATGTTAAAATAACTTTTAAATTAGTATAGTTTGCGTTTCTCGCTTCTTTAAAAGATACACGACATTTTTGAAAGTGTCTAAAACGTGTCTGTGGAAGTGTCCGCACAATAACGAACATGCCAATAGGTCAAGGACACGGGAGTTGAAACGACCGTCACGTGAAATTTGAGTGTCGGACGGTGTCTGTGTCTCCGACACGACACTTTTTCCTTATTTGGAGGGTGTGTGCATCATAGGTCATGAGTGGTTGTTTGATGTGTTTCACTTTGTCAAGTTTTATAATTTGAAATTCAAACAGGGTATGATGTTTATTTTTATATATATATGAAATGAGTATTTCATTCAATAAAAATTGGAATGGAAAATAATCAAATATAAACATACAAAAATGTAATAAGAAATATAACATTTAGAATTTATAGTAGATTCAACATACACACTAATATATAGAACTTAAAATATGTTCCAACACCAGCTTAACAAAGTTGTTATCTTGGGAAGGCGAACTTCATGTTACGATACATTCGAATTCTTGTTGTTCCTGTAAGTTCCATAACTTAGAAACTTCATCTTTAATCTCAGCGAATTTCCACTTCCAAAAGGCAGGGCCCAACTCATATTGAAGTGTTAATTTTTTGTGGATGATGTGGAGATTAACACATTCAACAGATCCAGGGGAAGCATATGAGCAGAAATCAGGCCTCCCCCTTCTGATTCTTTCCACTTTGGTTTTCGAATTTATGTCTTTGTTTGGCCACACTTGGATGCCTAACCGTTTAGTTGAACTAAAATCTCTGTAATACTCACTACGAGATGGGCCAGTCCATTCCGGGATTTCGGCTTGAAATCGAGGTCCAAACAGGAATCACTGGTTTGCAACTTTCATTGTTGATGACCTGAAAACGGTTTGTCAGAGGAAATTATAAGTACAAAAAAAAAGGGGGTCTCACTTCTTCATGTTTTGTTTGCTTCGGCCTCTTCATAGTTGATGAGTTCAACTCCAACTATGAATTTTAGACTTGGCAAGAAAGTTACTTACAAACCCAAAGTAAACTACTCTGGTAAGTAATTAGGATGGGGAAATGTGGTACCAAATAGACAAGAAAGGCATGAACTAGCTTAAGGAATCACTCATTTATCAAGGATCTTCTCCCTCAAAGTTCCAACTTTGGCTATAGTATCAACTTATCTATAGTAACACCATATCAAGGTCACTATTAAGCCACTCAGTGATAATTGAACAAGAGAATGCAAAGATAACTTTGCAAAACATGATAAGCATATTACTCCTTTTATCTGGTAAAGCACTTGCCCAATACATATTTGAACTGATCTAAGAAGATTTGCATCACCAATTTTATCTTTTTCACCGTCACAGTCATCAGACAGTCCTTGATTGTGGTTCATATCAAGAGACTTAGATTTGTGTGCGGCGATAAGGGTAAAAGCATTGAAGAAAAGTCTTTAAATCGGGATCCTTCGTAAAAGTATAATCAATTGTAAAAATATACGGGAACAAAAAATAATTTCATGTGTACTTTTAAGCCAAAAATCGTATCATTGGATCTTTAAAGCGGATCCAAATAAATGAACTTGCACGTAACAATCCATGCAAAAATGTCGGATAGAAGGAGTAACGTGGTTAAATCTGTTGGATATCAATTTCTTACCAAAAACAAGCTTATACTGAATAACGCTTTAAACAAAATGCAAATGAACAAAATTCCATTATATTTGGAAATCTAGATATATCACCATTTGACAAATTAGGTATGGAATCTTGGGAATATGGAGAAAACAAACTGGTGTGGCGGTAAAGGAATGTTATATGTCCAATGCAAAAAAGTTGTCCACGGGAATATGGAGAAAACAAACTGGTGTGGCGGCAAACAAACTGGTTTTCATTAATCTAGGTTTTCCCATAATTGTGAAAGGTTCAAAATTTCAACTCTTTACCTAGCTGGTCATCCAAAAAGTCCTAACTAAAGTCATCCAAGGTATAGTTAGCTAGTCATCGCAAAACTTACCAAATGGGTACATTTAATATATAAAATATCCACATATTGGGATTATCTTATGACCTAATCGGAAACATAGTGTACTTGTTTCCTTTTTATATCGTTATATTGGTTCCAGAACTTAATCAACCACAATAGAAAGTAAATCCTCCATAAAACATACAAAAATCAAAGCTAAAGCTACCAAAGGAAAGTCTTCGATCATGAGAAATATACACTTTAATTAACTTAAACATCAAGAAGTAAGACATTTTCTAACAATAGGTAACACTAAAGCGTGCATTTGAAACAATACTAAGGACACTTAAGTATGTGAAAGTGATATTTTTTATCAAGACTCTACCAACAGAATATGGCATTACAAGCTGAGATTTCGTGTTGATGAAATTAATGTCCATTAACCGGTGTAATTCAGAGTCCGTATTGTGATTTTTTACACTAATGGGTCTAGGTCTGTCTCAAATAGTTCTTAATCCATTTTATTTCGTACTACAGATAAAATTATTAATAAGTTTCCATCTATGCGCCATAGATAAGATATCGGTAATCGACAAAACTAAGACGTGGTATGCTCTGGGCTAATTTTGATTCTCTAAATCATCGATGTAAAAGTTTACATCAGCGCAATAACATATTATGTTTATCATTTCTCTACTTAAATTTTACAGCAGAACATGCTCTAAACTACATTTTAGTACTTTGCAGCAGGTCATTATGGTTGGCATACGCGAGGAAGAGAAAATGTACCTATTGTATGTATGGTAAATCACTTATTCGCTTTTAGGCAAACTGAAAAATTGTTGAAATTATGCGTTTCTTGTCTTTCGCTTCTTCCTCCCCATCATCCTCTATTATGTTTGTTGAAACTTTCCTTTATGTTGACCAAGTTCTATGCGATTTAGAGCAACACTAGAAAAGAAACGACAAGCCTGTGTGAATACATATGTTATATTCAGGGTCAAATAAATAAAAAAAGGCTTCAGAGTCATTGTCAAATGATTTATAGTTAAGGTTGCTACTTCAAAAGGTTCGAGAAGTATGCGAAAGGAACTAAGAAATTGGTAACATGATATTAAAATATATATGGAAACGAAAAACGTTGACATTATAGATAGTAGGGGTGTTTACGGTCTGAGTTATAACGGTTTTGCCAAACCATAGCTCAGACCATATTGGAACGGGTTGGAAAAAATGAACCTGGACCAAACCAATATAATTTTAAGCCAAACCCACAGTCCAGTTTCGGGCCGGCTTACGGGTTGAATGTTTCTTTTCGGATATGGGTTGAGTTTCGAATTGTCGTTGTTTCACAATAAATACAATATGGTAAATGGTATCCGAAAATGGAAGAGTAAATACAAATTCAAATAAAACTCAAACAAATATTATAATTACAAATGAGAAAACAAATAATCTTAATAAAAATTGTATACAATTAATCTAATGGTTGTGGTTAGGGATGACAATTGGTTCGAGTCATTCAAAACCCGACCCGACCCGACCAATGTGCAAAGTTGCAATTTTACCCATTTGACCCGACCCGACCCATTTAACCCGTTTTTTATAACACTTTTTTTCCCTTTGAAAAATAAATCTTATAAATGTCAAGATTTGAAATACATGCAATTTGTTAAAAACTCATACGGTAAAGTAAAAAATTATTTGATTCAGAAAGATAATATATAAATACTAATTTAACATTAAATAACTTTCATATTAATTTAGAAATTTAAATTTTGCAATTTTCTTTTTGACATTTCCATGTTTATTGAATTAATTTGGGCTCATTAACTTCGTCAACTAAAACATTACTATATGTAAAAATATAATATAAATGTATATGATGGATATGGTGATTTGTTTTTCGTAAATTCTTCTAAAAATAATGACGATAATGTATCACTAAATTCATTAATTAACACATTAATATTTACCATAAATATCATTAATTAATATATACAAAATTTATTTAGTAAACCACCAAAATATATGTACACTACCAGAAAACGCAGCATTACCGACTATCAAAAACAGTCGCCCACCTGTAAAAACAGTCGGCAAAATATACCGACGACTGAACACAGTTGGTAGCAAAAAATAGTCGGTGAATTGCTTGTCGGTAAAAATAACGACAAAATTATGTAGTCGGCGATAAATAACGACTAAAAATCAGTCGGTGAAATTAACGACTGAATATAGTAGTCGCTACAAAGTAACGACTGAAAAACAGTCGATAAGTGCAGTTCCTGAGAATGATTTAAAAATATCATTATTTAATCAGCGACCATATATTCAGTCGAAAAAAACCATTAAAAAAACCGATTCAACGACTATACATAGCAGTCGGAAAATTTTCTAAGGAAAAATTATTATTTTATTCAACGACCATTTATAACAGTCGGTAATTATTAATAAATATATGTTTGTTTAATCAACGACCAACATTTAACAGTCGGTATGTATTTTACACAATAATATTATTGTTTTAATTTAAATCATTTGAACGTAAATTGTACTGAATATTGTTCTATTTCCACTTCTACAACATTTTCATATATCAAGAATCAGTCTTTACAAACAATAAAAGTAGATTAGAATACGGATCATATATTCATATCATCGAAATAATTAAAAGTTGAACATATCTAGTATTCGAGAATACTAATATTACATAGTACTACACAAACAATATACAACCTAAAAGAGACAAAACCGATAGTCAGACAAAAGGGGCAGAACCGAAAGCCAAAGTAAAACAGACAGAACCACTAGTCAAAATAGATCTGTTAGTCAAAATAGATTCAACCTGTTAATGCTGCACAAAAATAGATCCGTTAGTCAAAATAGATAAAACCGCTAAGTCAGAACTTGGACTTAACTGGTCCTCGGGGAGCGAATGATCATCACTAAGATGTAGCCCGTGCATGACTTTTGATTATAATGACCCTAACATGAATTGAATCAAAAAAGAAAGCAAGTAAGCAAAATAGCAAGCAAGTAATAACAACTGTAAAGAAGCTGTAAAGAACCCAAACTCTCCTTTTAGGCCAACATACTATGGCAATTGGTACAACCAGGGGAAGGGGTGGAAAAAGAAAAATTCTAGAGAAAGTGTAAATACTGTTAATGAGCTTATAAAGTTGGCTATTGACAGTTGAGGAAGTCATGGGACAGTGTTCTCCAAAAACTCCTAAAAAAGCATTGCAAGAGCTCAGATTGTGATGCAAACTGGTTCTAGCTCCAAAGGAAAGGAGGAAACTGTCATTTCTAGCACACTAAATAAGAAAATTACCACTACAGGATAAGAAAATTACAATTTGAAAGACTTGACAGAGCTTTGATAAATGCTTGACAGAGCTTTTGAAATATATACATGCAAGCGGATTGTTTTTAAGTTGTTGTATCAAGGATTGCTTTATTCCAATCCTAAATAGATCGAATATCAGATAGTTTCTATCAAAAATAACAAAACTAATTGACGTACCCCTGGGATTTGTAGACCAAAATCCAGACGGCGTGCGGTGGTAGCTAAGAGAGGGAGGGGGAGAGAGAGATAGTGAAATAAGTGGTTCTGTGAAAAGGTTTTGATCCAAAAATATTTAGAATTTTTCACTTCCACCACCAAGAATTACCGATTCCCGCCCAAAATTTTCACTTTTTTATGCATTAAAATAAATAAAAAAGAAAATGTATATTTTAGAAGTACAATACGTTTAATACGATGAAAGGAATAAAATACGCATTTCAGTTAGTTATATGGTACCATTAACATACACTACACACATTATATTAACAAAAACATACACTCAAAAGTTACATTATCAAAAACATACCTTAAATTAATAATTATTAAAAAATAAAAAATCCGATTCATGCCTTGCAATCTCTTTCCCATCTCTCTCCTCCTTTCACTCTCCCCTCCTCTCACCATCTATCCAATATCTCTCTCCTCATTCTCTCTCCTCAACCTTCCCACTCTCTCCGATCTCTCATACTTCCTCTCCATTTCCGATCTCTCTTCTCATCCTTCCTCTATTTTTCCGATCTTTTTATCCTCCTTCTCCTCTCTCCTATCTCTCTCTTTCGTGGAGATTGAGACGGACACATTTGTCAGAATGGGCGGCGAGTGTATAGAGAGAGATTGATATCGATGTATATGTGATCGTTTAAAGAGAGGTCCACGACGGCGACGTGATAGTTCGAGATCGGATGACGGGTAAGAGTTGAATTTGTTGAAAAATAAGTGTATAAATTACGTGAATTAAGGAAGGGTATGAAGTTGAAAATTATGTATATTAATTATGTAAGTAAGTATATGAATTATGTAAGTTGGGGTATGCAATTTGAAAATAAGGATGAACTCTACGAATTATGATATGAACTTTTGAAATAAGAGTATGAAATTTTGGAATAAGGGTATGAAAAATACAAATTAGGGTATGAACTTTTGGAATAACGGTATGAAAAATACAAATTAGGGTATGAAATTTTGTAATAAGGGTATGAACTTTTGGAATAACGGTATAAAAAATACAAATTATGGTATGAACTTTTAAAATAAGGGTATGAACGTTTGAAATAAGGGTATGAAATATATAAATTATGGTATGAACATTTGAAATAAGGGTATGAACGTTTAGAATAAGGGTATGAAATATACAAATTAGGGTATTGACTTTTGAAATAAGGGTATGGACTTTTGGAACAAGAGTATAAAATATACAAATTATGGTATGAACTTTTGGGTATGTTTTTGTTAATTAAAATTTTTTGGATATGTTTTTGTTAATTTAGTTTCAAAAGTGATGTGTTTTGTTAATTTATCCTAAATAAAATGATTTATGGAATAATATCCATATGAAGAGTGAATTGAAATATGGAATAATATCTCCAATAAATAAATAATCATAAATGAGATATACTTTAACACCTGTAGGACAAATTTAGATTCACTGACTTTGGTTTTTTAAACATATCTTGATAAATCTCTCCAGTGACAGCCCTAATTATATATTGCATGTATCCTAGGTTTAAACACTTTTATCAACTCTTACATTTTTAAATAATCACGATTATTAGAGTCTCAGTTATCTGCTAATCTACAGGTATTATAACTCTTATTAACTTTTGTACCCCTTTGTTCATTCCATAAATTCTGATTTGTATTGCTTAAGTTTTGATTTAATATTTATCCAGTTTGGAATGTTGATATTAACTAGCTTTCAACTTTTATGCATGCATGAATCATAATTAAGCAGAATCCTAGGTTTAAATCTTTTGGTACCAGGTTGTAAGTGTTGAATTAGATATATTAGCTAGGGTTATGAAATAGTTGGAAATCTTCCCTTTAGTCTGAATTAAGAAATTATTGTTTGAGCTTCTTCGAGATAATTTACTGCAACATTCATTGGATTTTTATTAGGGTAATGAATTGTTGAAATTTACCTTTTAGTATGTATTAATGAAGCTATAGTTTGGACTTTTTCGAGAAAATTTCATAACTCTTAGCTGCTAATCTACAGGTATTACAACTCTTATTAACTTTTTTACCCCTTTATTCAGTGTATGGAATTGTTGAAAATCTACCCTTTAGTCTGTATTTAGAAATCATTTTTTGAAATTCATCGAGATAATTCACTGCAACATTCATTGGATTTTTATTAGGTTAATGAATTGTTGAAAATCTACCCTTTAGTCTGTATTAATGAAATTATTGTTTGTATGTCTTACGGAGGATTTACTTTCTATAGTGGTTGATTAAGTTCTGAAATCAATATAACGATATAAAAGGAAAACATGTACACTATGTTTCCGACTAGGTTATAACAGCATCCCAATATGTGGCTATTTTATATATAAAATGTACCTATTTGGTAAGTTTTGCGATGACTAACTATACCTAGGATGACTTTAGTTAGAACTTTTTCGATGACCAGTTGGGTAAAGTGTTGAACTTCTGAACCCTTCACAATGATTGGAAATCTATACGCTGATTGTTAAAAATCAACTTAGACAAAGCACTCGAAAATTGTTCAGAATAATGGAGTACAATAGTGATATTAGTCACGAGATAAGAATGAATACCTGGGGGTATTTCTAGAAACATTAAAAGTATCATCGATTGAAGTCAGAGATAAAAATGAAGGATGGTTCATAGGAGCTCACACACAATACATCCGCCAAATTTTCTCTTATATTTTTGTTGAGAATATACCGACCAATTTGGTATTAGTTTCAGTATTTTATTTTGTGTCAAATTTTTTTTACGGAAACCAAGTTTTCTATACTTGGTGTTTTGTTCAAAAATATTTAATATACATGTATCTTATAATTTTTTGGTTATTTTATACTAAAATTATATTTGATGGCGAAATAAGAGAAGCATTGAAAGATTGGTAAAGATAGCTCCACTAGTTTTGGGATTTTCTTAGTTTTGGATGCTTTCATTTATCCACCGACTATGGAATGTTAAAAGTATCATCGATTGAAGTCGGTCTTTCATTATTCTTTACATGAATTTTCCACCACTCTCCCGCATTCGGAAAAACTAAGAAGTATGGGGTACTTTGTTTTAATTTTGGTATAAGAATACCCTTATTTTAAACCCAGTGTCGGCCCAGTATATCGGAATATATAAGGCTCGTTTTTTTTCCTCGATAAATACAAATCAAAATAAAACAAAATTAAATTGTAATTTACGAATTTCAAACCCCTGATCTCATATGTTGAATGCAAAACTACTGCATCATTTGAACTATATATTGCAACACATTGTAAAGCAATTATTGTTTAATATTTCTATTTTAAATACCCAATATATTAAAAATATAGTCGAGTGTTACCCGTAGTTTTTTTGTTCTGATCAATTGCTCAAAAGTCAAACCTTACTCGAATTAGGCCTCTGGCCGCCCATGTTAACACTACATGGCTTACCTACTCTGGTGCTCCATGACATCCTATATCTCAAATAATTATTAAATTATAACCAAAATTATTTTTCTTGTAAATATCATCGCATACTTTGATTTTATTTCAAGAAAGTATACTTCTATATTTTATTGTTACTCTACACTAGTAACTAACTCGTTTTTTATTTGAAATGAAGTAACTCACTCCTTAAAAAAAGTAAAAACCAAATTTTAATGAAATGGACTTTTGTTTATCAACGTACGAGTAAACTGTATAACTTTAAGTTTATGATAATATTATATCTATGATTATTGGTAAAAGCATCATATACTATTATAATAAGTAAGTCAAGATTTTTGAGCCTGTCAATTTTTGCCAAATTTTCAAAAAATACCATTACAGTCTTTTACTAATTACCATATAACCATACTTTGATAAATAATAAATAACACTTTTCTCTATCTTTAACCACCCGAAATTATTTTAATTATTACCATCTTAAATTCTATATTTTTTCTTTTATTTTCACATATTTGGGACCTCATATTTGTATCATCACCACACTTCGGATGAGCGAAACCTGTATTTTTCCTTATAGTAAATTAAATGAATATTAAACTAGTATTTTGACTTTTATTGAGGGAGTAACGGTTGTAATATATTGTCAGGTCCGGTGGTAGGAAATGCAGATAATCCGAGTGGACTAGGCATCCTACCGCAATGGCAAATAATTTTTTGAAAAAAATAAAATTTATACTATGTTGTTTCGAAGTTTCTTTAAGTATGCAAAACAAAACAATTTGGGCCGGCACTGTATATTATCTATAATATATATTTTATTTTAATTATTATATATTTGCTATTTATATGTGTTATATAATTATTATTAATTAAATAAAAACCAAAGTTACAAACGGTTGGAAACTGTTTTCACTTGAAACGGTTAAAAGAAAAAGGTAACGGTTGACTTTTGAATTAACCTTGCCGTTTGGCAAAAGGTGTATTAATTAGTCTGTATAAATATATACAGTAATATTATGGATATCACGATAAAATATTATTATACGAAAATTATTATATAAAATTTACATATTAAAAAAATAAAAAATATATGTATTTACATAATATTAGATACATATACATGGTTCATTATATGTTAAACAAACAAATAAATCTATCAAAAGTTTAGTTAAACAAATACATGTATGTAGAAAATTGCTTCATGGACAATAGATGTGAAACCACGCACAATTGAGAATTGATTTAAACATTGTAAAATTCGTACTTCTGATATCATTAAAATACAAGCTACAAATGAAATTGATGAAGAAAATTAAACAGTAACTAATTGAGTAATCAAATCACACAATTTCACTATAATGATCAAATGGATAGGGATGTTTTTCTCAATCATTCAAATGAACAACAAGTTGTGCATACTTTAACCGATGAAGAAATCGTTGTTGGAATTAGGCAAGATGCAGAAGAAGATAACCCGGAGGATGATAATATAGAAGTACAAAAGGTTTCATGTCAAGAAGCTTTTAAAATGCTTGACAAGTTAGAAATGTTTTGGTTTGAACAAGATGGTATCCATGTCGATGAGCTAGTACGGACGCTCAAGTTGAAAGATGTGGTAGCAACACAAAAAATTAAGTTATCATCGCAAACAAGCTTACATAAGTATTTTACATCATAATAAATTTATTGTAATTTGATATATATATTTTTGTAATGAAATCTATTTTATTCCTATAGAGAGGTGGATTTATAACTAACGGGACCATAAAAAACTACAAAATATGACAATTGAAAACTTATTCCTATAAATATATACCTAGTGATAGAAATAAAATTACCGTGAGGACAAAACAGAGAAAGTAACAAAATATATAAACAGAGACTTGGGTGAAATATTACAAATTTATTCCCCAATTTCGTGTTCTACTTTTTGTACATTAACATATATACTTTTGTTATATTATATTGGCTGTTGGTTCTATTTGAGAACGAGATTACATTACGGGTATTTCTTAATCTAAGGAGGTATTGTATTCCGGAATTAATATTTCTATGTAGTCATTCCTTAACGAAGTGGGGAAATTATTAATGTTAAGACAGTTTTCTGGAAACGTCTTGACTTCGGTTTTGTTTTAGACAATTTATTTTCGTTTAATTTAATGATCTTTCGTTTTTTCATATCCTATAATTTTCTACAACAGTAACGAGTGTCGGAAGTAAGGTGAATTGGGTATAGGTGGTGGTGCACCCGTAGAGGGGATAAATGATGGTAATGGTAATGATGACGAAATAAAGTTCAATATTAGTTTCTCTATGTCGTATATATGTGTACATGAAATATAAAAAATTAAAATTACACACCATTCCCTATTTGAATTTCAAACCATAAAAAATTGACCCGTGAAACACGTTAAACAACGGCCGGCCTATGATGCGTGAAACCTCCAAAAGAAGACAAACGTGTCATGTCTCACACACGGACACCAGCCTGATACTCCATTTCACATGTCGGACGCTTCAACTCTCGTGTTCATGTAGATACGGCTTTAACATTTTCGAAAACGTGATGAACACTTTAAATACACGAGAAATACAAACTATACTAATTTAAAAGTTATTTAAACACTCAAAATTTACAATTTTATCTTAAAAATTAACTAATGTTAAAAAAAATGTAACGATTATTAAGACAAGTTTATTACAATTAGTATATTGATAATTCTCTAAACCAGATATTTATAAACCCATACAAATAATGTATTATTATTAATTAATTGTCCTGTCCTATTTGTACTGTGTCTTAAATTTTAAAATTTGTTATATTGGCATATACATATCATGTCGGACACACTAATGTGTGTCCGTGCTACATACCTCATGACCAAAACTCACTCGCTAATTCTCTTAAAAAATGAACAATATCACCAATAAATAGTATATCTAATCATAAATGATACTAGCGGACCTGCCCACCTGATATGTGTGAATCCAAAAAAATATATGTAACCCGTTATGGTAGAATCTTTGATGAAGATAGTAACAATTATGGTTGAGAGAGAGGGAGGGAGAGGGGATGAATTTGATGATGAAGCTAATAATTAGATGGCGGTTATTTTTCTTTTAATTCTCCTGTAAAAATTGTCTACTACTATTTTGTAATTTTGTAAATTAATAGGACTCTTTTATAAATAACTGTTTCAAGACTTCATAAACTCTCTTCACATAAACAAAAAACTAATAGTATAAATGATATATACGTCTAATTAATTTAAATTCACTTTAGATGACTTTGATTTCCAAAATCATATCTTGACACCGAATACTTATTACTTTATTATTATCAAATATCAATACTCTATATTAAATTATTAATACACTCACCACTCTCCGGTGACCGACCTAATATTCCTCTCTCTCTATATATCTCTGATATATATGTATATATATATATATATATATATGCATATAACATTATTTTAACAAAACAATTTCCTTATCACGCCGATCAAGCATCCTCAAATCTACGGGTTAACTTTTTTTTTTACCCCTTTATTCATTCCATAAATATAATTTTTATTGCTTACGTTTTTATTTATCTATCCATTTTAGTATGTTTATCTTTTCTAGCTTTCAACTTTTATGCATGCGTACATTATAATTAATTAGAAATATGGACTTTCAGTTTCATAGTTGCTATGTTAATGAACCCTTAGGTTTAAAACTTTTGGTATGATCAGGTTGTAGGTGTGGAATTACATATTAGGGTTATGAAATTTTTTAAAATCTACCTTTTAGTTTGCATTAATGAAATTGTTGTTTAGACCTTTTCGAGAGTTACATTCATCGCATTTTCATTAGGGTAATTGAAAATCTACCTGTTAGTCTGTATTAATGAAATTATTGTTAATTTGGACGTTTTCGAGATAATGCACTGTGACATTCATTGGATTTTTATTTCCAGTATGGGTTCAGAAATGATGTGCTATTCTCTTAGGTTTTTAAAGATTTGATTTTTATTGCTGATCTGTTGAAAACTATTAGTAGATTATTAAAGTTTTGCTTAGAAATTTGACTTTTTGATAAGATCTAAGCCTGACCTTCGTATTTTATAAAAGATTGAATATGATATATGTTAACGTCATGTCTTCGTGGTGTTATTGAATGCTATAAGTTCCATGCAGACAAGATTTGTGAAATTTTTTCTCTTTAGTATTATACTCTCTTTAATATCATTATATCACGTAGTGCGGAAAATTGATGATCATTCTTCCCACTAGATAGTCCAGGTATTAGAATTGTTATGTGGTTTAGTAAGTTAACTACACTATCCTCTTTCTGAACCCATCTAGAGAGAGTTCAAAATATTATTCATGATTTCATGATGTCACCATCTTTTTCGAGATTCTATATCAAGTAGCTTTACAATTGTTTTCCGGTACCATAGTTGCATTAATTTTGTTGTTTATATAACACAATTTCATTGTTTTTTAACCATGCCTGGTAGTTAATTTTTGAAGTTGGAATGAAAATTTGCTAAACTATATCCAGCAAGGACATGATGTGCTATTTGTTACATTACATGATGTTTCATGTCTTCTAATTTATTATTGATCTGTTAGTTAGAGGACTTAGTACAGAAATCCAGCGATTACAAGTCAGAAAACCTTGAATCTACTCAATGTTTTTCATACTACTGACTACATGATTTTTGCTAGTTGACATTCTCCAGCTATTCCCAGTATCATTGACCTTGCTGTTTCATTTTCTGAATTGTTAAAGAACGATTTTACCGTAGTTTATGTAAAGCAACTTTATCCACTATCTATTAGGGGTGTTCAAAAAACCGTGAATCCAGACCGATCCGGTGTTTTGGTATGGTCTGGTCTGGTCTGGGTTTTTAACATAGTTGGTTTGGGTTAGGCTTCAAAAAATTCAAAACCGTTCTTAAAAGATTGGGCTACGTCTATCTGACCAAACCGTGTTGCCCCTGTTAAAACCAAACCGTGAAAACCCACTAAAACCACTAGAGTATATAATAAATTAAGTATAATAAATATGAAATTATCCCAGCCATTGATTTTTAATCCTAATTAAGAATTAACCACAACTAAGGATGACAATTTTTCGGGTTTTGAACCGACCCGACCCGCCGCGGGTCGAGTAAAAGAGCAACTTTATTTTGGTCGGGTCGAGTCAAATTGGGTAAAATTACAACTTAAAAAATGTAACTTGAAAAGTGCAAATTTACACAAATTAATACTCTCTCATTTCTCTCTCTTCTATACATTAATTTCTCTATTTCTCTTATAATAATGGTATAGTAATACATATGCATATATTTCGGTGGTTTACTAAATAAATCTTGTATATATTAATTAATGATATTTATGGTAAATATTAATGTGTTAATTAATGAATTTAGTGATACATTATCGTCATTATTTTTAGAAGAATTTACGAAAAATAAATCACCATATCAATCATATACATTTTTCTTATTATATTTTTATATATGGTAATGTTTTAGTTGACGAAGTTAATGAGCCCAAATTAATTCAATAAACATGGAAATGTCAAAAA
Organism: Primula veris; assembly: GCA_963682055.1. NCBI lineage: Eukaryota > Viridiplantae > Streptophyta > Magnoliopsida > Ericales > Primulaceae > Primula > Primula veris. Next base: position 20,016,673 of record OY821743.1, on the reverse strand, counting down.
GAAGATTGCAAAATTTAAATTCCTAAATTAATATGAAAGTTATTTAATGTTAAATTAGTATTTATATATTATCTTTCTAAATCAAATAATTTTTTACTTTACCGTATGAGTTTTTGACAAATTGTCTTTCAAAGGGAAACAAAGTGTTATAAAAAACGGGTCAAATGGGTCGAATCGGATCAAATGGATAAAATTACAACTTTGCACATGTGTCGAGTTGGGTCAGGTCGGGTTTTGAATGACCCGACCCAATTGTCATCCCTAACCACAACCAATAGATTAATTGTATACAATTTTTATTAAGTTTATTTCTTTTCTCATTTGTAATTATAATATTTGTTTGAGTTTTATTTGAATTTGTATTTACTCTTCCATTTTTGGATACCATTTACCATATTGTATTTATTGTGAAACAACGACAATTCGAAACTCAACCCATAACTGAAAAGAAATGTTCAACCCGTAAGCCGGCTCGAAACCGGATCAGACCGTTGGTGTGGTTTAAAAATTATATTGGTTTGGTCCAGGTTCATTTTTTCCAACCCGTTCCAATATGGTCTGAGCTAGGGTTTGGCAAAAATCGTTATAACTCAGACCGTAAACACCCCTACTATCTATAATGTCAAAGTTTTTCATTTCCATATATATTTTAATATCATGTTACCAATTTCTTAGTTCCTTTCGCATACTTCTCGAACCTTTTCAAGTAGCAACCTTAACTAGAAATCAATTGACAATGACTCTGAAGCCTTTTTTTTATTTGACCCTGGATATAACATATGTATTCACACAGGCTTGTCGTTTCTTTCTAGTGTTGTTCTACATCGCATAGAACTTGGTCAACATAAGGGAAAGTATCAACAAACCTGATAGAGGCTGATGGGGAAGAAGAAGCAAAAGACAAGGAACGCATAATTTTAACAATTTTTCAGTACATTTTCTCTTCCTCACGTATGCCAACTATAATGACCTGCTCCAAAGTACTAAAATGTAGTTTAGAGCTTGTTCTGCTGTAAAATTTAAGTAGAGAAATGATAAGCAGAATATGTTATTACGCTGATGTAAACTTTTACATCAATGATTTAGAGAATCAAAATTAGCCCAGAGCATACCACGTCTTAGTTTTGTCGATTACCGGTATCTTATCTATGGCACATAGATGGAAACTTATTAATAATTTTATATGTAGTACGAAATAAAATGGATTAAGGACTATTTGATACAGACCTAGACCCATTAGTGTAAAAAATCACAATACGGACTCTGAAGTACACCGGTTAAGGGACATTAATTTCATCAACACCAAATCTCAGCTTGATAAAAAATATCACTTTCAAATATCACTTTGCCGCCACACCAGTTTGTTTTCTCCATATTCCCGTGGAAAACTTTTTTGCATTGGACATATAACATTCCTTTGCAACCACACCAGTTTGTTTTCACTATATTCCCAAGATTCCCTACCTAATTTGTCAAATGGCGATCTATCTAGATTTCCAAATATAATGGAATTTTGTTCATTCACATTTTGTTTAAAGCGTTATTCAGTAGAAGCTTTTTTTGGGTAAGAAATTGGTATCCAACAGATTTAACCACGCTACTCCTTCTATCCGACATTTTTGCATGGATTGTTATGTGCAAGTTCATTTATTTGGATCCGCTTTAAAGATCCAATGATACGATTTTTGGCTTAAAAGTACACATGAAATTATTTTTTGCTCCTGTATATTTGTACAATTGATTCTACTTTTACGAAGGATCCCGATTTAAAGACTTTTCTTCAATGCTTTTACCCTTATCGCCGCACACTAATCTAAGTCTCTTGATATGAACCACAATCAAGGACTGTCTAATGACTGTGACGGTGAAAAAGATAAAATTGGTGATGCAAATCTTCTTAGATCAATTCAAATATGTATTGAGCAAGTGCTTTACCAGATAAAAGGAGTAATATGTTTATCATGTTTTGCAAAGTTATCATTGCATTCTCTTGTTCAATTATCACTGAGTGGCTTAACAGTGACCTTCATATGGTGTTACTATTGATAAGTTGATACTATAGCCAAAGTTGGAACTTTGAGGGAGAAGATCCTTGATAAATGAGTGATTCCTTAAGCTAGTTCATGCCTTGCTTTTCTATTTGGTACCACATTTCCCCATCCTAATTACTTACCTGAGTAGTTTACTTTGGGTTTGTAAGTAACTTTCTTGCCAAGTCTAAAATTCATAGTTGGAGTTGAACTCATCAACTAGGAAGAGGCAGAAGCAAACAAAACATGAGGAAGTGAGATCACATTTTTTTTATACTTATAATTTCCTCTGACAAACCATTTTCAGGTCATCAACAATGAAAGTTGCAAACCAGTGATTCCTGTTTGGACCTCGATTTCAAGCCGAAATCCCGGATTGGACCGGCCCACCTCGTAGTGAGTATTAGTGAAATATTGTTTGTAAATTTTCAAGAGAATTTACTGTGGCATTTTATTGGATTTTAATTCCAATATGGGTTCAGAAATGATGTGCTATTATCTTAGTTGTTGAACTGCATAATGTTTTATTTATTAAAGAATTGATTTTTATTGCTGATATGTTGAAAACTAGCTATTAGTAGATTATTGACTTTTTGCCTATAAAAAGATCGACTCTTTGAGAAGATCAAGCCTGAAATTCGCCTTCTATAGAAGACATAATATGTTTTTGTTTTTGTTTTTGTTTTCGTTTTACTGATGCTAAAAGTTTCATGCAAACTTGATTTTGCAATTTATTCCTCTCAATTATTGTACCTCTTTCATATTAGTATATATATATATCATGTAGTGCGGAAAACTGAAAATTATTCTTCACACTAGATGGTTCGAGTATTAAAATTGTTATGTGGTTGAGTAAGTTCACAACAATATCCTCTTTCTAAACTCATCTAGAGAGAGTTTAAAATGTATTCATGAATTCACAATGTCATTATAAATCCCCTAGCTTTTTGAGATTCCGTATGTTGGTGCAAATAAGTAGCTTTACAATCGTTTTTTGGTACCATGGTTGCATTATTATTTTATGTACATATCGTAATATCATTGTTTTTAACTATGCGTGTTGGTTATATTTGAAGTTGGAATGGAACTTTTGTTAAACTATATCCAGCGAATCATGATGTGCTGTTATTTGTTACATTACATGATGTTTCAGTGTTTTCCAATTTATTGTTGACCTGTTAGAGGACATAGTACAAAGATACAGTGATTTAAAAGTTAGCCCTTGAATCTACTCAATGTATACTAATAAATTTTGCTACTTCACCTTCTCCTGCCATTTGACCTTGTTAGTTGAATTTACGAATTGTTAACGAACGTTCTTACCTTAGTTTACTTATTTTATGTAGAGCTACTTTATCGACTATCTATAATGTCAGCGTTTTTCGTTTCTATGTTTTTTTTTTAATATCATGTTACCCATTTCTTAGTTCCTTTTCCCTACTTCTCTAACTTTTTCAATTCGTAGATCTAACACCCAATCTTAATTAAAAATCATTTGACAACGACTATGAAGGTGTTTTTTGATGATAAATGTAGACGTTTTCTTTGACCCTGGATATGACATGTGTATTGACAAAGGTCTGTCGTTTCTTTTCTAGTGTTGCTCTAAATCGCATAGAACTCAGTCAACAACAGGGCAAGCTTCAACGAACATGATAGAGGTTGGTGGGGAGGAAGAAGCGAAAGAAGATAAAGACAAAGAACACATAATTTCAACAAGTTTCCAGCCTGGATAAAAGGGAACAAGATTTAGCAGATATATAATAGGTACATTTTCTCTCCCTCACATATGCCAACTATAATGACCTGGTCCAAAGTACTAAAATGTAGCGTAGAGCTTGTTTTGCTGCAAAATTGAAGTAGAAAAATCATTAACAAAATATGGTATTGCCCTAATGTAAGCTTTCACATCAGTGTCAAAATTAGCCCATAGCATACCGTTTCTTAGTTTTGTCGAATACTAGTGTCTTATCCATGACACAGATGGAAACTTATTTATATATTTTTTTGTAGTACATAATAAAACGGATTAAGAACTATTTTAGACAGACCTAGACCCGTTGGTGTAAAAAATTACAATACGGGCTGTAAAGTACACCGGTTAACGGACATTAATTCCATCAACATCAAATCTCATGAGCTTGTAGTTCCATATTCTATTGGTAGTCTTGATAAAAATATCACTTTGACATATTTTATTGTCCTTAATATTATTTCAAATGCACGTGTTAGTGTTACCTATTGTTATAAAATGGCTTACTTCTTGGTGTTTAAGTTAAGAGGCAGTATTGTGTGCATTTCTCGTGATCAAATACTTTCCTTTTGTAGTTTTTTGTTTGATTTATAACAATATAAAAAAGAAAAAACGAACTCGATGTTTCCGACTAGGTCATAAGATAATCCAAATATGTGGATATTCTATATATAAAAAGTACCCATTTGATGACCAGTTTTGCGATAGCTATTTATACCTAGGATGATTTTAGTTAGAACTTTTTTGATGACCAGTTGGGTAAAGTGTTAAACTTCTGAACCCTTCATAATGATGGGAAACCTATGAAAATTTGTTTTTCTAAGTTCCGAATGTAATTACGCGTTTCAGCTGCAACCAATTGTTGGGTCGGTTACAACTGACGAGTAAGAACTGAGAGAAAAATAAATTCCACAATACGTTTGTTTACAAAGTTCTACATGCTAATCACGTCTACGTCTGCAAGGCACTCATCTAATATTTATTTATATTGAAAAATCCTTCGATGGTCGACTAGAGTATTACAATATCTAACGACTCTCTCACAAGTATATGTCTATCAAACTATCGCTGCTACTCATCAACTATCAATGACATCCCGTCATGATTTCTCTCAAAAATAATTTTTTTATCTGAAAAATTTCTTGGCTCTTTTTCTCTCTTTGCCGTGTATATTATGGTATGAGAAGCACGAAATAATGAGTTTAATTGGATTTATTTATAGTTTTGCAAAGAAACCCTAATTAATGACTAAATAGGGAATATTTTCTTTCTTTCTTGATATTTTCTTAATTTACAAGTATTCATTTTTAATATATTCTAGCCTTCAATCCAATTAGTAAAAGATCTCCTTTCTTATTCTTCCTATTTTGCAGAGATTGCTTCAAGTCACTTTTAACTTGGTCTTCACATTTTTGCATCATCAAATATCTTTGACCGAATCTTGACAGAATCTTCCAACCAGCGTCAGTTGTTGCCTTCAGTTGCAGCTAAGCTTGCAACTCACACCTGCACTTAATCTAATCTTGATAAAATCTTTACGCATTATCTATTTACATAATTAGAGTTCATTATAATTTTAATCAATCTATTTTTGACATAATGGTGAAAAACAAATAGATTATAATAACTTTCTACATCGAACCTAACAACCTAGATTAAAGCAAACCTAAAGATAACAAAACAAATGTTTCGTGGCGCATATCATATATATGACATAAACCCGTAGACAACATTTTTCATTGAACATAACATTCACACCCGTTTGTTTTCTTCATATTCCCAAGAAGGACACTTTCACTTATCCACCAACTACGGGATGTATTCTTGAACAAAAATATCTTCAATCATCAAAGTCGGACTCGCATTATTCCTTATATGTATTTGGAAAAAATAAGAAGCATCGGGTACTTTGTTTTATTTTTGTGCAAGAATACCCTTGATTCACACCACATGCCTTACCTACTTTGGTCCTCCATGACATCGTGCCTCGCAAAAAATTATAATCGATCTTGTTTTTCGTGTAAACGTAACCTGCTTTGATTTTATTTCAAAAACTTATGTTCTATAGTTGAATCTTTTGTCTTCTCCATAGTTAGGTGAGAGGGTTGTTTTTGAAAATTTTCTGACCGTTGATCACATCAACGTCTCTTTATTTGGAAGAAAAAGTTTGGTCTCAATTTGCCTTTAGTCTGAATGGAAGCTTTGCTTGTCCACCGATATGCACCGAATCAGTATCTTTGGTTTGAAAAACCCACAAGGCTATGTGGAGAGTCACAACGCACCAAAATCCGATCTATACAATCTAACTTGGGTATTCAATAGGATTTGATCTACTACTTTCTAAACAAGAGTAGTTCATAGGTGAATGGTGGAGAAAAATGAGAAAGGGCTTAAAAGAATCCGAAAAATAAGTCGGATCCGAATGAGAGAGGGCTTAAAAGAATCCAAAAGATCTGCTTCAAAGTTCCATTGATAAGATAAGATTGCACAAAATATCTATTGGGTATTCTAAATACAATTCTTGACAATACCAAGATAAAAGCTGAGAAAATGCCACTAGAAGAAGTCGACTTTGATGTGGCTCAACCAGTAGAAGATGGGGTTGATTTGTATCACCTATAGGGTCGAAAAAAGTAGACCTTATATTGGATCCTTGTGATGACTCAGTTTTCAAGAAATCTCCGATGGTAATGAGATCAATCTAAACACAGGCACATACTAATTAATCTAGTTAGCAATGATGTCCTTCCGTTAATGCTATGATAGGTATGTGAACACCCTCGTAATTCCCTTCTTCTGCCCTTATCATTCTCTTCGCTTCAAATTCATCCATCACCAGCATCTCCCAGTCCATGAAGATATAGTCATAAGGGATCGAGGTGGTAGAAGCCCTATGTTGTCTTCTATCACTTAAACATCTGCTCACTAGTTGTACAGCTTCTTCACCATTTTCACATAGTTCTACAGTCGCACCAAGCTTCAAAGTATCCGTACTAGCAACTCTCTGCAATGCATTATCATCTACTAACATAGTCTTCTTACCATTCAAATTTTCATCATTGATCGAGATTTTGGGACTCAAAATTTCTTTCTTTCTGGACTTGGACACAAGAAAATCCTCTATCATTTTTTGCAATTCTTGACTCATAAGATAATTCTTACACGTCTTGTGTGTTTTGATTTTATTTCTTTTGGAGCGCCCAAACTCTGGTAAAAGCCCAATCACACCAAATAATCGAGAATCGTGAAAAGTCTTAGTTAATATCGAGTCAATAAACGGTAGTTTATTGTCATCAAGCCCTTTTGAGTTCATCACATTTTGAGCTCCCAGTTTATCTACCCAAACAATTCGACAACAAGTGTTCTGAAGACCTTTTCTAAACTCAACCGCTGCCTTGCTAAATTCCATAAATGGACCACCGCCTATGTTAATTATAATTAATGCAAAATTTGAAACATTTTTCACTTTATCCCTTCGATACAAATAATGTGACATCTTATCGGTGTCGTCTATGCTACCAAATGGTCAGAAACAATAAGCAATAATCTCATTAGATCTGGTTGATAGCACGGTATTACCAAGAACAATCTTTCCTAAACAATTTTACCAAAAACGGTCTTACCAAATGCTACCAAGCAGTGACAAAAGCATTCTTCTGAGTATCATAGATGGCGCCGATGAGATGTCACATTATTTCTAACGTGAAAAATGTTTCAAATTTTGTATTAATTATAATTAAAACAAACGATGGTCCGTTTAGCAAGGCAGTGGCTGAATTTAGAAAAGGTCTTCGGAACACTTGTTGTCGAATTGTTTGGGTAGATAAAGTGGGAGCTCAAAATGTGATGAACTGAAAAGGGCTTGATGAAGATAATCTACCTTTAAGTTACTCGATAATATCCAAGCCTTTTCATGGTTCTTGAATATTTGGTGTGATTGGGCTACCCATAGCTTGGGGGAACCAAAAGAAGTAAAATCAAAACACAAGATGTGTCAGAATTACGTTTTGAGTCAAGATTTGAAAGAAATGATGAGGATCTTCCTGTTTCCAATCCAAGGGGAAATAAATTTTGATTCCCAAAATGCCGATTAATTATGAAGTTTTGACTTGTAAGAAGATTATATTAGTCGATGATAATGCATGGCAGAGAAAAATCGCTAGTACGACTTATTTTATGCTCGATGCAACTGTAGAACTACGTGAAAATGGCGAAGAAGATGTACAACTAGTGAACGGATGTTTAAGTAATAGAAGACAACATAGGGCTTCTACCACATTGTTCCCTTATGAATATATCTTCATGGGCTGTGAGATACCAGTAATGGATGGATTTGAAGCAACGTGAATGATAAGAGCAGAAGAAAGGGCATTACGAGGGTGTTCATTGTTTAAGAAAATAGTAACTCTTATTGTCAAGCTAGTCTATTAACATGTATTAACAAGAAGATTGAGGTCAATGAATTGCACCATTATCTCATTCAAGATATGGGAAGGTTGATCAATCAGTAGAGTCCAAATCAATCAACAAGCTCTTGAAGAAATAAAATTGTTTATACTCTTTAAATAGTTAATAGCTTTGCTTATAAAAAGTTTGTATTCTAAATTATAAAGAACTCAAATTTGAGAGAATACACAATAAGCTTTAAAAACAAAAACAATTGTGGGATGCCATTGAATTTATAAGTGATAGTTATAAGGTAGGAGCAATATAGAGATAGGCAGAAAAACCTAGAGGGAGTCTAAGAGTTTTTCATTAAGACTTGAATCATATATTGTAAGCCATTATAATATCATTAATCTGGGTAAGTGACCCGGAGACGTAACCTAGTTGGGTGAACTCCATTGTTAAATGTGCGTGTGATTTAATTCAAGTACATTTAATAATTCCAGTTTTGTTCATCATTATACTTAGGTTCCAACATCAGTTGCAACTGTACTTGCAATCTAACTGCATAACTGCAATTAGAACAGCGGATAAGAATTTCAATAGCTATGTTATTCAATATTTAGTTTTTCGCAAATTTCGTATAAGGATAATGTTTGATTGGCGGTTGCATATCTAGTAATGGGACAAGATGCACAAAGACACTTGAGCACTCAAGACACAGGCCCGAATCTTTTTGATAGTTGTATTGGACTCGTTCCGAAAAGGGTTAATTAAGTATTGATGCATAAAAACAAAACTATTTAAGAATTTGTTATCCTATAAAATTTAATTAATGATTTCTAAAACTAATTAAGCATTGGTCACCCAACTAATTACCTAATAAAAAAAAAGAAAAGTCAAAAAAAAAAACCAAAAAAAAAGCTGAAAAAACCATTAAAAAACCCGAAAAATTGGTAAAAAATCCAAAAAACCAAAATCACCAAAAAAATGAAAAAAAGTTCGAAAAAATTGGGAATCTAAAAAAAAAAAAAATGTTAAAAAAAAACCCAATAAAAAAAAAATCAAAATCGTAAAACAATGAAAAAAAATCACAAAAAGCCGGAAAGTCCAAAAAATGTTAAAAACTTTAAAATAACTTGCAATTATTTTCAAATGACTTCAAATGACTCAAAGTGACTTCAAATGACTTAAAAATGACTCATATTGTTTTTAAAATTATTCGACCTGTTTTTCAAAATGACTTAGACTATTTTTAAACTTACTAAAAATGACTCAGACTGTTTTCCAAATGATTTAAATATGACTCTGATTGTTTTTAAAGTGACTCAAACTGTTTTTAAAATTACTTAAAATGACCCAAACTATTTTTAAAATGACTTAGACTGTTTTTAAAATGTTTTCAAATAACTCAGGCTATTTTTATAATTACTCACATTGTTTCTAAATTACTCACACTGTTTTTAAATTGATTGAAAATGACTCAGACTGTTTTTTAAAATAACGAAAAATGACTCAATCTTTTTTTAAAAGGACTTAAAACGACTAAGACTATTTTTAAATGACTTAAAACGATATAGACTATTTTTAAAATGACTTAAAACGACTCATACTATTTTTAAAATGACTTAAAACAATTCAGACTATTTTTAAAATTACTCAGACTATTTTTAAAATAACTTAAAACGACTCAGACTATTTTTAAAATGATTTAAAATTACTTGGACTATTTTTAAAAAGAGTCAGAATATTTTTAAAATGACTTAAAATGACTTAGAATATTTTTAAAATGATTTAAAACAACTCAGACAGTTTTTAAAATGACTTAAAATGACTCAAACTGTTTTTAAAATGACTAAAACTGCTTTTCAAATGAATTAAGACGACTCGGAATATTTATTTTTTTTCATTTTTGTATTTTTGTTTTTTTAGATTTTTTGGGATTTTTAAAATTTTATCTGTGTTTTTTCGGGGTTTTGCCTTTTTAATCTTTTTTGGAATTTTATTTTATTTTTTCAGATTTTTTTTATTTTTCCATTTTTATTTTCTGGATTTTTTTTTTTTGATTTTCCTATTTTTATTAGTTAGTTAGGGGAAATTGATTAATCATTAATTAGTTTTACTTTTATGAAATAATACTTAATTAAGTTATATATAAGGTATCAATCTAAAATTTACCCCTAGTACTTTTTTTACAAGTGTTTATTAGAGCACGGAATGATGGATACATGCATTCTTGACCCAAGATTTTTAATTAGATGCATTCTACGATATTGATCCCCAATAGAAGTGTAGTATTATTGCGACTTAGATCACTCGGGTTTCCCAATGTTTTATTATGTTTCTTCGTCATTCATTGAAGTCGGACTCACATTATTCCTTACCTGAATTGTCCACCTCTCTCCAGCGAATGAACTAGGTAGGGACAGTCGGAGCTGCAGTCCCCCATTTTTGAAAAAATAGATTTTTCTTATGTATTTTGATTAAAACCTTTAAATTTTAGTGTTTCACCCCCAATTCCGTAAAATAACCTCACGGTATAGTTTTTTTATTATAAAAAATCAGCCTCCAATTTCACAATTTTAGTTCCGTCACTGCCTCTGTCATATTTGGAAAAACAAAGAAGCATCGGATACTTTGTTCTATTTTTGGTACAAAAATACCCTTGTTTGACACCACATGCCTTGCCTACTTTGGTACTCCATGACATCGTGTCTCTCAACAAATTATAAGCGAGCTTGATTTTCATGTAAATGTAACAGACATTGATTTTAGCATGTTTCTATAGTTTATTGTTACACTCCCCTAACTAACTCGTTCAATAAAGTGAAAACCAAATTATAAAGAAATGGATTTTTGTTTATTAACATGTGAGTAACCAAGTATAACTTTTAGTTTATCTAATATCTACAGTAGAACCTTTGTATAGTAATAGAATAAACTCATTATAGAAATAAAAATGATCGATCCCAACTCGGATCAGTTCAAAATAAGAATGACCTCCATATTGTAATATTTCATGATTTTTTATATCACCGCCTTAATAAATTTTCTTCCATATAGGAATAAATTACATAAAGGTGTAAAATTATATATATGTCTTTATATTAAACTTAAAACGATTTAAAATATTTATCTTGGATGTCATTGTATAAACTTGCTTTAGGTAAAAAAAAAAAGTGAATGAAAATCTATGTTATATTATACCTAATATTTATACATGTAAAAGAAAGTTTTAGATAAACTTTTAGATGAGTTTCTACTTTTCTAAATACATGTATTTAATTTTTCAAATACATATGTACTTAGTTAAATTTTCTTAAATTCATGAATATGCTAGTTTCGTGACTTTCTAACTCTTTTGGATTTATGTGTTTGACTTATTACATAGATACATGTATTTGTCTATTGAATATTTGTGCTAATTAGTTAAATTAGGTACACATATACCTTTTATTATGTGGAACATTTATTTAATTATTTATTTATATTTTTTTATATATCAACATGTACTTAGAAATAACCTCTTTATAACAATATTTTCTCCCGTTCACGAGTTTATTCCTGTAGAGAGGTTATACTATATTATAATTGGTAAACACATGTTCACAGATGGAGGGAAGGTGCGTATTTGAGGATGTTGGAGGCGCAGTTTTGTACCTTTAACGATGAAAGGGCCTTGCAGGCGTGCATTTGTTTTAACCTCCGGCCTGGATGAGCGAGGCCTCTATTTTTTCCTTATAATAATAAATTATATAAATATTAAACTAGTCTTTTGACTTCTGATTGAGGGAGTAACGAGAATCAGGAGTCGGCTGAATTGGGTATATGTGGGGTGTAATGGGTAAAGCGGATTAATGGATGGTGACGAGATAAAGTTCTATATTAGTGTGGATGTTGTATATATGTGTATATATCGAATAAAATTTAAATTCTAAATGTTATATTTCTTAATATATTTTTATATGTTTATAATTTTTTTTTTTAATTCCAATATTTATTTATTAAATTACCCATTTCATTTATAAGAAAAAGTTAAACAGTACCATTACCTATTGAGTAAATTAGTTTTTAGTGACCTGGGTTTTGACCTATTTTAGGATAAGTGACCTAAGTTTTTTTTAATTTCGGTTTTGTGACCTAAGTTTAACTTTGTTAGCATTTAGTGACCTGCCATCCTATTTTTCAAAAAAAAAAACATATTTCTTGCTAAAAGGACGAAAATACCCTCATTAAACTGAAATTTTCCTCCAAAATCTGAGGGTATTTTAGTCCTTTTAGCAAAAAATATGTTTTTTTTTTTGAAAAATAGGATGGCAGGTCACTAAATGCTAACAAAGTTAAACTTAGGTCACAAAACCGAAATTAAAAAAACTTAGGTCACTTATCCTAAAATAGGCCAAAACCCAGATCACTAAACACTAATTTACCCTTACCTATTTGTATTCCAAACTATAAAACTTGACCCGTGAAACACACCAAACAACCGCCCACAACCTTTGATGCACGGATATTCCTCCAAAAGAAGACAAAAGTGTCGTGTCGGACACACGGACACCCGTCTGACGCTCAATTTCACGTGTCGGACGTTTCAACTTCCGTGTCCTTGACCTATTGACATGTTGACCATGCAGACACTTCTGGTAACACGTTTTGGACACTTTTTAAAATGTCGTGGACACTTTAAGGAAACGAAAAACACAAACCATATCAGTTTAAAAGTTATTTAAACATTCAAAATTTAGAATTTTATCTTAAAATGAACTAATATGCAGATAACGATATAAGGATTACTAAGATAAGTTCATTACAATTAATATTTACAATTTTTAAACCAATTATTTTATAACCCATATAAATAAGAAATTAATTATTATTTAACTTTCGTATCATATTTGTGTTGTGTCCTAAATTTTAAAATTTATCGTTTTGACGTGTACGTGTCGTGTCGTGTCGTGTTGGACACATCCGTGTCCATCCTGCATACCCAACAATAAGGCTCACTGCATAATTCTTTTATAAAATGAACAATATCCCCCAAATAAGTAATCATAAATAATAAATAAATACTCCATGCGATTCAAATTATATGTCCACTACGGGAGTCCATCCAATTTAAAGAGACATCGTGATTACCCTATTTTACCACATACTTTACCAATTTGACCTTTACATTTTCATAAATGTTAGTGGCATTGACACATGAAATTTTACATAACAAATTGTTTCAATTTATCGAAAATGGACTTATAGGATACAACAGTTCAAAATGGAAACATACACTTATAATTTAGGACCGAAAGAGAATAATAATAAATTTAGATTCATCTAAATGGATGACTTAGATTCCTTTAAAGAATCATGACTTGATATAGAGTACTTATTATCAATACTATAATTAATACGCTCTCTAGTCTCCAATGACCTACCTAAAATACCTGATCTCTCTCTCTCTCTCTCTATATATATATATATATATACTAGCGGACCTGCCCACCCGATGAGTGTGAATCAAAGAAAAAATCTGTAATCCGTTACAGAATTTTTTATGAACGGAGGGGCAATTATGGTAGGGAGGGGGGTTTGATAATAGAGAGATAATAGTATATATATCTTTATATATATATATATAGAGAGAGAGAGAGAGAGATATAATAGAGAGAGAGAAAGGTAGAGAGATAATAAGGAAGAGAGATGGTAACGTGAAACAACAGTAATTTTTATTTTAGCAGTTACTTATCAGTTTTTTACCGTTATTCATTTAGGGCCGGTTTTAGACTTTAGGGGGCTTTAGACCACTAAAAATATGGGCCTTTTTTCTTTCCAATTTTTTTGTTTGAAATAAAGGATCAAATTTGTAATCTTTTCAAAGTACATGTTTTTTTCTTCTAAAAGATGTAATATATTATACCAGAAAATACTTTACTTCAAAATATGAGGATATTGTGTAATAAATATGTTTTAAACACAAAAAATAGTATTTGGCAAGATTCAAACCCGCACCAATGGCCATAAGAGAAACTTTTTCTCTCTTAGCTAACCACTCGGCTTCTCAAGATTTCCTAATAGTATGTGAACCATAAATACATATATTTAGTTTTGTTATTAAATTTTTATGTGAATTGTCTAATTTGACTATCCATAGGGCCGCCATTGCGCACCTTCGTCATCATTTGATGATATGTATATATGTATATATATGTGTGTGTGTGTGTTGCATAGATATGTATATATATAGCTGGGGGTTGCAGAATAAGTTCACAGAGATAGAGAATAAGATGACAAGAGAGAGAAGAGATGGTCATCGGAGCTCCGTCGCCGGAGCACCGACAGAGCTTCGGTCAAGTCGTGGTGACGGTGATGTGTATTATTATAGAGAGAGAAAGTGTTTTGTGTTAATGGAGAAAAACAAAATTTGCTCTTTTTTTATATTTAGAATAGAGAGTAACAAAACCAAATTAAAATGTTTTAAAAGGGTAACTTATGCTAATAAAAAATACAAGTGGTAGTAAAACATAATAATTATTTTAAATTGGTAGCGGCCTCCAATTAATTTGTGAATTAGGTATAGGTGGTGCTGTAATGGGTAAAGCGGATTAGTGTGGATATTGGTGATGATAATGATAATGGTGAAGAGATAAAGTTCTATATTAGCGTGGATATTGTATATGTGCATATGTAATTGAATATACTTTAAATTCTAAATGTCATATTTCTTAATATATTTTTATATGTTTATATTTTTTAAATTTTTTTCATTCCAATATTTATTGATTAAAATACCATTTCATTTATAAAAAAAAAGTTAAACAGTACCATTCCCTATTTGTATTCCAAACTATAAAACTTGACAGTGAAACACATCAAACAACCGCCCACAACCTTTGATGCACAGATATTTCTCCAAAAAAAAGACAAAAGGGTCGTGTCGGACACCCGTCTGACACTCAACTATTGGAATTAACTTTTGTTTTTTGTTTGTTCCCAGTGATGGCACATTTATTTTATTTCCAGTTTAGTTTCAGAAATGATGTGCTATTCTGTTAGTTGTTATACTAGTTGATGTTTGGGAGATTTTGTATCTATTAATTGCTGATCTGTTGGATTTTTTCAGTAACATATTAAAATTTAGCATAAAAATATAGAACCCAGTGATTGATTTTGAAATTATAAGCAGATCCACCATGTTTAATACAAGACCGGAGAAGTGTTGTTATCTGCATGTATTTGTAAACGAGGATCTTACCGCCATGTTTTCCTATTTTGTGGTGTTATTGGATGTTATAAGTCACATGCAAATTAGCTATATGATAATCTCCTCTTTGGTATTTTACCTCTTTAATTTCCAATAATTCAAAAAATACGAGAATTAATTTCACTCTAGATACTTATAAGTGTTAGATCTATTATGTGGTTGATCTTTCTTTTTTTTTTTTGAAAAGTAAGCATATGATTAAACTAGAACGTAACATTGACCTATTCCACAAGTTGAAATAGGCCTTAAAAAGCTGATTTCGACAAAAAGCATTTTAGCTTCTTGACCGGACAACAACCCTTACCAAAATTTCTAATAGAGTCATACAAAAGTAAAACTAAAGGCATATACATAACAAAAAGCCTTGGATTACAGATTAAAAGGGTGATATGAACCCTCCTTGAGTGAAACTGCAAAAAAATTGTTGCTGAATATGGCTTGATTTTGTTACAACATTTGAGCTTGTCTTCAAACTTCTTATATTTCTTTTTCATAGCTATCTTCAGCTTGGTTTTATTCTCTCTCACTGCTGCTTTCTTCCCATCTTTGTAACTTTATATGTAGAAGACTTCTGTTAAGTAAGTCTCGCCACTCAATATTAATACGTTTATATGAGGAAACCTTTAGTATTGTTAGTGTCGTTTCCCAACTTGCTCACAATACATAAAAATTCTTAAACTATATACTTTAAAATTCATATCATTTGAGAACTCTGGAACATTGTTATTCACACTTACTCACAATGCTAATAATATTTATAATATCACTTTAAGAACCTTTCTTGAAATACATTATCATCTTTGTAAATGCATACATTTTTTTTTACTATTGTTTTCCAAGTTTTAAGTGGATCTGTGTTATTAATTATTCACAATTCATTGCTTCCAATTCCTCTATCTTTTCCAGGTATGTATGTTGCTACAAATGAGTAGCCTTAATTGTATTTGAGTATTGTATTTGCATTCCAAAGCACCTACACGGTAGGTTAAAGTCTTCGAATTAGATATTGAACTAAAGGGTTGGATTACGTACTTAGGTTATATTATTAGTGAGAATCTATCTTTGATTTTCTTTAAAATTCTACTCAAAATTGTCGTCCACTCCGCGTATTGTTTTCCACATCATGGACCTTGTTGATTGCATTTATGAAATCATTTCTACCTTAGTTTACTTCTTTTAAGTAGAGCAAAGTAATTATCTTTTATGATGTCACAACTTACCCTTTTTCAAAAATATTTCCCTTTTCTAAGTTATGTTTGTAGTTTAATTTTCTTATTAGCAAGTTCTTCCACTAAACGCAAGTAATAACAACTTGTCACTGGAGTCGTTAGTTTGAAGATAGTACGTTTTATTAAATTTTACTTTTTTTTCTTGACCCTGGATCCATATGTGCATTTACATAGGCTTACAGTTTATCCTATACCCTTGCCTAAAATTAGAAAGATATCACTCAATACAAGCTTAATTCAAAATGATAGCGCCTGATGCGGAGAAAGAATACAAAGAAGATAAATACAAATACAAACATAGCATCAACAAGCTACAGGTTCGCATAAAAACGAACAAGAGAGTTACCAGATTTATAATAGGTACATCTTCTCTCCCTCCTCATGTATCTTAGCAATAACTAATTGTTCCAAAGTACTCAAGGGCTTGTTGTGCTAAGACTTTAAGTAGAGAAATGATAAAAAATAAATGATATTGTGTTTGATGTAAGGCTTTACATAATTCCCTTAGAATATCAAATTAGTGTGATTCCTTCCTGTACTGTCATGACTTTTATTTGTGCTACACAAACTTGTTATACTTTTGATTATATTGATGAGGTTCAAGCTTTGTATCTTCAATTATTTGATTTGATTCTCAAGCATTCACAATAGATATTATATTTTTTTTCTTCCGGATCGATTCATTGGACAGTTGCCCTTTGTCGCAAAACGTGAAAAGTTTAGAGGTCGGAGATAAACTTCAAACACGTTAGTATTTGGATATATCAGATTTCCAATATGCGATCAAGCTCCAATTTTTATAACATGTCACAAAACCATTCACACTTTGATACCACTATATGAAAAAATGGATCTGATTTATAATCTGAACATCTACTAGTGGATCTGATGTATTGTTGTTTTTAATTCCTTGGGCAAAATAAAATTGTAGCATGTTTTGTTGATATTTGTGGTTCTGTTAATAAATAAATAGAACGAACAAATCGGTTTGATTTATGGTAAAACTCCAGAATGAAGAAAATATATGTATGTTGTTCAGTAAGCTAAACATATTCAATCTTGCCAATCAAATTTATGTAAGCAAAGCAATCCTTTTTGTTCTCTTAAAAATTACTTTAATTTTCATTTGCAGAGGTGGACAATCCTTTTCAGCGGTTCGATCTTAACAGCCGGACTGGAAACGTTATTCAGAATAGTAATTAAAGAAAACGTTATTCATATTATTATTAATTAATAATCTGATGTACTGAATTGCAATAAATATACACTGCCGGACTGAAAAGTATAAACTTAACAGCCGGACTGTTCTGATTGAAATTGAAATAACATGACTGAATTAAAACTATTCTAATTACAAAATTGAAATTACAGAATAAAACAGAACTTTAAGGAAATTACAGAAAGGTAAATACATAATTGAAAAGCTACAGCTAAGTACAACAAATTAAAATACTTAAATAAAATGACAGAATTGAAAATACAAAAATATAAATTACAGAATTGAAAAACGTTAATTAAAAGACAGTCTGCCCTTAACCGATATTCGCCCAACCACCTTGATGTTTCTGGTTGCGTTGACGCTTCGATCCCAAGGTACAACGTCTCAGATGACTCACCGAAAACTGGCGCCGAGACAAGGTCGAGCTGTTGGTGGGTGGTTCTTTCTGTTTCTAATATGCTATGAATAAAAAATGTATGCTGGTTTTAGAGAGAGTGAAATTGTCTTTTTGAATGAGAGGGTGAGGCTGCTGCTTATAGATAATTATGAAACCGCAGCCTTTAATGTGGTCATTCAATTATAGGAGTTACATCCCCAGAATCCGCCTCCATTATTGCAGGAGTTACAACCTTGCTGGAACTTTAGATACTGCTCTTGTAAATATACAAAAGTCCCTATTTCAGTTTAGTACAAGACCCAAACCCAAAACCCGAGACATTCCCCAAATCCCAAATCCAAAATCCCAAATCCCAAATCCCAAGGCCCAAGGCCCGTGACCCGAGGCCCGAGTCTCGAGTCCCGAGACCCAAGCGAGCGCACGCGTGTGTGGTACACACTAACACACTCATGGGTATGTAGACATGATAGTATTGTGAAAATTTGCTGCTTTTGGTTTATAGTATTAGGTGTTGTTTTCTTTCAACAAGTGTTGAAAACTTTCTATCTCTTGGCTAGATTTGTAATCAATGTCTAGGGTGAATACATAAAATATGAATGCATTTTTAATGACTTTGTAGATTACTTATAATACTCGGTATTAAAAATGTCAACCGAAAAATATTCAAACTTAGTTTTTCTAACATTTATAATTGGACATCATGTACATATGAGGCTTCTTATGCTAAATTTGCATCTCAAAAAGATTTTATCATAACAGCGGATCACATTGTTATTGTTTTAGGTAAGGATATTGATAACTTGTGCCCGGGGCACTAGTTAAGCTTTTACTATGATCCATTATTTAATGTTTATAACTACTAATTTATCATATCTTTACCCACTACTCATCAAAACTATTATTATTGTTTATGGGGAATACAAATATCATTAATGCATGAATTTTGTTGTAGAAAAATTAAGAATATATATATTCTCTAAATTTAATTAATATCTAATTTTAGGGTAGTATAAATTAAGGTTTTATATTTTTTATTTGGGTTTTTATTTTATTATAATTAATATTTAAGTTTAGGATAATCCCAACTAGTGTTCTATATTGTTATTTGAGTTTTTATTATGAATTTACATTTTTATTTTTATTAATATTTAATTTTAGGCTAATAATATCTTGGTTTCTATAATTTTTATTGAGTTTTTATTGTGTTATAAAGCTAATTTTTACATGATATTAATTATAAATTTAACCATTGATATCTAGCATATGACATAATAACTATCCATTTAATAACTTTATACAAAGTCAATGGTATATTTAAGGCTTAAAGAGTGTCCGGGCGCATTGGTTAACATAACCGTTTATGTTATTATTTCTGTCATGCGAAGGAAAGGAATTGAGAATTGTAGTTATATACCTTTATTATATAAACGCGTATGATAAATGAAATTTTTCATTATCAACATCAAGTATTGGATGTTGTGTTAAGTGTTCAACTTCTCAACCCTTCACAATGATGGGAAAACCTAGATTAGATTAAAGCAAACCTAAAGATAAAAAAACAAACATGTGTCATGACACGGTTCCTATATATGAAATAAACTCGTGGACCATTTTTTATTATTGCACATAATATACGTTTGCCGCCGCACCAGTTTGTTTTCTCCATATTACCAAGATTCCCTATCTAATTTGTCAAATGGCAGTATATCTAGATTTCCAAATATAATGGAATTTTGTTCATTCACATTTTGTTTAAAGTATTATTTAAGAAAAGCTTATTTTTGGTAAGAAATTGCTTTTTGGATCTTGCTTTTTTGCATGGATCTTGCTTGTACATGTATACACATATATACATACATACACATGTGTATGTATGTGTACTATTAATATATATATATATATATAATGAATATATATTTATGAATTTATAAAAAAATGAGACATTTCAAAAAATAAGGGGTTAAATTTAGACATATTATAAACAATATGACCAAAATAAAATTTCAAACTAACTTCCATCCATTTCAATTAACGGTAGTACCTAAATTGTGAATGTTTTGATAGATGAGTAGCTCAATTGTTAATTCTCGTAATTTGGTAACTAAATCGTTAACAAATAGTAGTCTGATACCTCAATTGTAAATGTATTTTGGAGTGTATAGTTAGACAAATGAGCATCTTTAGCAGTACACATTATAAGTTGTACATAAACATAACTCTATAAATTATCATTAGAAAGACACATTGAGTTTGCTTCTCTTTTTCCCTTTTCCCTAGAACATACCTATTATCAATTTATCATACATATCTCATACCAAAAGTGGTCTCTATTTTATGCAGTCATTGAGTTAGACTGTATAATATCTAGTCAATTTTACAACCATGAAACATGCCGTATGGGTTATAATTCTGAAGAAGAGAATGAGAACAATAGCAATTTACTGGCTAGTAGAAAGCCAGAAGACGGGTAAATTTAATAAAGCAGATAAGGAGGTGGTATTAAAGGCTCCTCGAAGCCGTTTAATTTGTGCCTATCATTACGGATAATATAAAACGAATACGACATTCACCAGTTATACGATGGTGTAATGAACCTCCCATGAACGAAAACATAGAGAAAATATAAGTGACGAAGGAAGTTAACAGGAAGGAAGAGCTGGTTTCAAATGATTGATCGTGAACTCATGGGATTGAATGCAATTTTGGGAAAATCAGTGGTGTTTATTACTCAGTAAGACAATGTTGTGGATCATTGCGTAATTACATAATAGTTCTCAAAAGTAGGCTTAGGCATATAAAAAAAAAGATAGAATCTTTAATTTAGCTTTACTTTTGTCCTTAATTTCCATTTCATTTCATTTCTGCATTTTTATTTTTGTTTTATCTTTGTATATTTAAATGTCTGATATATATAAGATTGCGTTATTGATTGTTGTTATTGATCTGTGTTTGCTGTTTGATTCTTTGTTTATTCATTATTGATAGGTATATTTATTCTCTCTCATGTATCTCACAGTGATTAATGTTCCAAAGTACTCAAAATTAGCCAAGGTCTTGCTGTATTAAAAAGTTTATGCAGAGAAATGATTAATCATTGTTGATCAAAGGTATTATAAATATCTTTTGAGTATCAAACTAATTTTTCATGTACTGGTAGATGTTGGATACCAAGTAGAAGCGTGCTACTACAGTTTAGGTCACACGACTTTTCCAATATTGTATTATATTTTTCAGTCATTACGTCTTGTCACGAGTCTATAAATGCAACTTCGCTATATTTTACTTGTGCTGATGACCAAGAGCAATCAAATTACTTACCGTTGGTCTGAGTGATATGCCTATCTTTCCTTTCGATTTAACAATTTGTTATTTGTGAAGTCTTCCTTATCACTTGAAGGAAAATGCAAGCGAAATTTCTATTTTATCAATTGTACATCTTAACAGTATTCCTTATTTGAAGTATTTTATGGAAAAAATTGTTCCACATCAATTACCTTAACATATCCTTAAACTAACATTTGAGCAAAACATCCACTAGAAGTAAAATAATACTAAAATTTATATTCCACCAATGGGTCCATCACTTAAAAATTGAAAATACATGTGATGAGATAAAAAAATTGTAGTTAATTATAATAGAGATATCATATAGGGGAGTGATAACTGTGTTTCACAGTGACCAAACTTTTTATTTACGATTAATAGAAAGCCTGTTATGGAAAAAAAAAAGTGTGATAGCTGGAAAATTTCGATAATGTACTACCTTGCAAATTGCAAATCAACCTAAATTAGAAAAAAAGATATTTAATCTAATTGATGTGGTTACTCTTAAAAAATATGAAAGTGCCATGCGGCCGTGTTTCTGTTTTACACCTCCTCGCTCGGACGAGTGAGTAAGAGAAACACAATTCTCACTCTGAATCCTACCTTTTTTTTCTTAAAATAATATCAGTAAGTATTAAACCAACAATTTAATGTTTTAATTAAAGGAGTAATAAAAGTAAGCAGACTGGATTAGCTATAGACAGTGATGCAATGGACGAAAGGGAGAACTGTGTTGTATATAAGTGTATATGATGTATATATATGTGTGTATATGTTCAATATACTTAAAATTAAAAAAAAATTATATTTGTTAATATATTTTACGCGTCTATATGGTATTTATTTATTTTTCATATCAATTTTATATTATTAAAATACTCATCTCATATTAAAAAAAAAAAATAAACACCAACTCCCAATTGAATTCTAAACCATTAAACTTGACGTTAAACACCAACCCACGATTTACAAAAAATGAACTATGGAATAATATCCATATGGAGTATTCTTATCCTGGAATCCATATGAAAAGTGAATTGAAATATGGAATAATACCTCCAATAAATAAATAATCATAAAGGATATATACATAACACCTATAGGAGTAATAAATTTAGATTCAGTGACTTTGGTTTTTTAAACATATCTTGATACGGAGTACTTATTATTACTTATAGTACTAATTATTACTTATTGTCAGATCATATTTCAGACAAACAACAAATTCCTTTATCCATCTCCGTCCCAAACAGCCTTAAATCACA
Organism: Primula veris; assembly: GCA_963682055.1. NCBI lineage: Eukaryota > Viridiplantae > Streptophyta > Magnoliopsida > Ericales > Primulaceae > Primula > Primula veris. Next base: position 19,993,815 of record OY821743.1, on the reverse strand, counting down.
CAGCCTTTTAACCAGCTTAAACACTTTTATCATCTCTTACATTTTTAAATAAGCAAATTTTAATAATCATGATTATTAGAGTCTCAGTTATCTGCTAATCTACAGGTATTACAACTCTTATTAACTTTTGTATCCCTTTGTTCATTCCATAAATTCGGATTTGTATTGCTTAAGTTTTGATTTATTTATCCAGTTTGGAATGTTGATATTTTCTAGCTTTTAACTTTTATGCATGCATAAATCATAATTAAGTAGAATCCTAGGTTTAAATCTTTTGGTATCAGGTTGTAAGTGTTGAATTAGATATATTAGCAAGGGTTATGAGATAGATGGAAATCTTCCCTTTAATCTGTATTAAGAAATTATTGTTTGAGCTTCTTCGAGATAATTTACTGCAACATTCATTGGATTTTTATTAGGGTAATGAATTGTTGAAATTTACCTTTTAGTATGTATTAATGAAATAATAGTTTGGACTTTTTCGAGAAAATTTCATAACTCTTAGCTGCTAATCTACAGGTATTACAACTCTTATTAACTTTTTTACCCCTTTATTCAGTGTAATGGAATTGTTGAAAATCTACCCTTAGTTTGTATTTAGAAATTATTGTTTGAAATTCATCAAGATAATTCACTACAACATTCATTGGATTTTTATTAGGTTAATGAATTGTTGAAAATCTACCCTTTAGTCTGTATTAATGAAATTATTGTTTGAACTTTTTCATGGTAATTCACTGTGACATTCATTGAATTTTTATTAGGGTAATGAAATTGTTGAAAATCTACCCTTTATGATGAAATTATTGTTTGGACTTTTCGGAGAAAATTCAAGGTGAGATTCATTGGATTTTTTTATTTCCGGTATGGGTTCAGAGATGATGTGCTATTCTCTTATCGTTTTTAAAGATTTGATTTTTTTTGCTGATCTGTTTTTTATATAAGTTGGCAGAATACCCACTATTTTATTAATAATAATTAATGGTCGGAACAACTTAAAGAGGTCATTTAATTTCGTGAGTTACACCATAACGTCCCCTTAATATCAGCCCCGTTTAATTTCGTAACCGCAACACTAATGTTACAATCATTCTCATTAAATGTGACCGTTACACCTTGCGTTGCTGATCTGTTGAAAACTATTAATAGATTATTAAAGTGCGGCCTTAAAAAATTGACTTTTTGATAAGATGTAGCCTGGACTTCGCCTTCTATACGCAATCGACTGAATTTGTTATATGTTAAGGTCATTTTTTCGCGGTGTCATTGAATGCTATAAGTTTCATGCGGACAAGATTTGTTATTATTTTCTCTTTAGTATTGTACCTCTATAATATCAGTATATCACGTAGTGCGGAAAATTGATAATTATTCTTTCCACTAGATGGTTTGAGTGTTAGAATTCTTATGTGATTGAGTAACTTAACTACACTATCCTCTTTATAAACCCATCTAGAGATAGTTAAAAAGTATTATTCATGAATTCATAATGTTATTACTATCTTTTTTATATTCAGATTCCATACCAAGAAGCTTTACAATTGTTTTCCCGTAGCATAGTTGGTAATTTTGTTGTTTATATAACATAACTCATTGTTTTAAATCATTGCCTGTTAGTTATTTTTTAAGTTGGATTGGAAATTTGCTAAACTTTATCCAGCAAGGACATCATATGATATTTGTTACATTACGTGATGTTTTAGTGTTTTCTAATTTATTGTTGATCAGTAACATTAGTTAGAGGACTTAGTAAAGAACTATAGTAATTAAAAGTTAGAGAAAACCTTAAATCTACTCAATGTTTTTCATACTACTAACTAAATAATTATGTCTAGTTGATATTCTCCTGCCATTCTCCGCATCATTGACCATGTTGGTTGATTTTACGAATTGTTAAAAAATGTTCTTAACGTACTTTACTTATTTTATGTAGAGCTACTTTATAGACCATATATAATGTCGGCATTTCTGGTTTCTATATTTTCTTTAATATCATGTTACCCATTTCTTAGTTCCTTTTGCATACTTCTCAGAACTTTTTCAAGTAGAAAATCTATCACCCAACCTTAATTAAAAATCATTTGGCAACGACTCTGAAGGTTTTTTGATGATAAATGTAGACGTTTTCTTTGACCCTGAATATAACATGTGTATTAACAGAGACTTGTCGGTTCTTCTCTAGTGTTGCTCTAAATCGCATAGAACTCGGTCAACAACAAGACAACCTTAAACAAACATGATAGAGGCAAATGGGGAGGAAGAAGCAAAAGAAGATAAAGACAAGGAGCGCAAACTTTCAACAAATTTCCAGTTTGCGTAAAAGCGAATAAGTGATGTACCAGATTTATAATATGTACTTTTCTCTTCCAAGGTACTAAAATGTAGTCTAATGCTTGTTCTGCTGCTTAAATGATTAACAGAATATGGTATTGTGCTGATGTAAGCTTTTACATCAATGATTTAGAGTATCAAAATCAGCCCAGAGCATACCACATTTTAGTTTTGTCGATTACCGGTATCTTATCCATGCCACATTGATGAAAATATATTAATAATTTTATTTGTTGCACGTGCTAAAATGCCTTGAGAATTATTTGACACAGACCTAGACCCGTTCGTGTAAAAAATTATAATAGAGACTGTGAAGTACACCGGTTAATGGACATTAATTTCATCAACACCAAATCTCAGCTTGTAATGTCATATTCTGTTGGTAGATTCTTGATAAGAAATATCACTTTGCCATACTTAAGCGTCCTTGAGATTGTTTCAAATGCATGCTTTAGTGTTACCTATTGTTAGAAAATGGCTTACTTCTTGGTGTTAAAGTTAAGTGGTAGTACTGTTTACATTTCTCACGATCAAAGACTTTGCCTTGGTAGCTTTTTCTTTGATTTTTGTATGTCTTACGGAGGATTTACTTTCTATAGTGGTTGATTAAGTTCTGAAATCAATATAACGATATAAAAGGAAAACATGTACACTATGTTTCCGACTAGGTTATAACAGGATCCCAATATGTGGCTATTTTATATATAAAATGTACCTATTTGGTAAGTTTTGCGATGACTAACTATACCTAGGATGACTTTAGTTAGAACTTTTTCGATGACCAGTTGGGTAAAGTGTTGAACTTCTGAACCCTTCACAATGATTGGAAATCTATACGCTGATTGTTAAAAATCAATTTAGACAAAGCACTCAAAAATTGTTTAGAATAATGGAGTACAATAGTGATATTAGTCACGAGATAAGAATGAATACCTGGGGGTATTTCTAGAAACATTAAGCGGTATTTCTTTGCAATACTATCAAAGTCAGAGATAAAAATGAAGGATGATTCATAGGAGCTCACACACAATACATCAAACAGCACATTAAGCTGAACATCTTACTATCTTAGCACTGTACAGTAAATCAAATGTAGCTAAAAGATTGGGGTTTGAAGTGACTAAATTATACAATGGAAAAACTTAATGACGTTATCATCGATCCATATAATGGGAGGAGTAATTGAACCTGTTAATGGATCGGTGCTAACGCTATTAGGTTTTCCCTTTTCCGTATTTTTCATTAATTACATTTTCCTTGGTTTATTTTTTGTTTAATTTACAGGATAGGTTGTTTTGTCTACATGAATTAATATATTTGATATTTTATGAATTATGATTAATGCCTATATGAAAAGACTTGATTTGTGTGATTGGTAACATGAATAAGACATGATATATCCTGATTTATTTGATTAAACCACAGGGCTTCAGGTTTGGGGTCGACAGGTGTGGTGTACTCGAAGGTTGATCTAAGAGGGGCTCAACAAAAACTACCGGTTAGAAGGCCAGTTGAGGAGGAGATTGTTGACAGTTTCTAGACAGCGTGTCCATACTGCTATCGTTTATACGAATATTTACGCATATAGGAAGATTGTTGTTTGGGCTGTCAGAATTGTCAAAAGGCATTTTCCGGTGTTACCCTCCAATCTCTTCCCCCTTTTGTTCGTGGCAGGGAGGCTTATTACTGTAATTATAATCTGTTTCCGTTAAAGTCCGCTGTTATCTAAGGAAAATCCGACACATCTCCTAGAGTGGTGACCCCCAATAGTGGTGTTAGCGGTACAGGTTTTGTAAATGGGGCGGTGACTCAGTCGTATGTTACGCCAACTGAAATTCCTATCCGCTGTTATAGATGCAGTTTTGCAGTAAGGTTCCAAGTGGGGTTGGAACTGCAGTTGGAACCAGGTGTATATGGTTCCAAGTAATGTTGGAACTGCAGTTGGAACCAAGTGTATTAATGGACAGAACTGTTTTAAAATTAAATGTACTTGAAAATAATTCACACGCACATTTAACAACGGAGTTCACCTAACTAGGCTACGTCTCCGGGGCACTTACCCAGATTATGATATTATAAAAAGCTTACAATATATGACTCAAGTCTTAATGAAAAACTTAGACTCCCTCTAGGTTTTTCTGCCTATCACTATATTGCTCCTACTCTATAACTATCACTTATAAATCAATGGCATCCCACCATTGTTTTCTTTTTGAAGCTCACGTGTATTCTCTCTAGAAAATAAGTTCTTTATAATTTAGAACACACACCTTTACAAGCTTAAGTTACTAAGTATATAAACAAGTAAAAACAATCTTCTATCTTCAATATCTTTTGATTGCTTTTGACTTGGTTGATTAGCTTCAATCTCTCCAAGTAACACGAGATTCTTCAGCATGGATTGACTCTAATCATCTTTGATTAATACCTGTTTAGTAACACACTTGAAAGTAGGAGTTAATCTTTTCCTTTGAAAGGAAACATATAAAGATATGATCTCTTAAAGATAATATCTTTTCATAAACATATGAAACATTTAACTCCACATATCAATCAATCTTTAAACATATCTTTACTGAATATTATAAGGATCAAAAGATCGAAACAAGTGATAAGGACAAGCATAAGAATAGAGATATATATATTAAAAGGAAACATAACCTTATAAACTAATCTCTTTATATCTTTTATAAAACATCTTTCCTTAACACTTTGATATTCTCAATATACGCATATTAATCATGTTAAGACTATATGAGAATATATCCTACATACTTTAAAACAAATGATTTAACATTAAACAAGTAGTAATGTAGAATAATGAAACAAGACAGAATTCTGCTTCGCAGTAGGTTGGAGCTCGTGGTTGCAACTGAGGTTGCAACATTACTTGAAACCTGTCAACACAGGTTGTAACATAGGTTGCAACTAGTACTTGAAACCTAATACTACTAACTTAGTAGGTTGTAACTGAGGTTGCAACTGGTACTTGGAACCTGTCAATCCTGTCTTAGTTCTTAATAACAGTTAGGATTTATTTAGTAAAAACCAATAGACAATAAACAATATTTAGACCAGAAATCTAGTCCTAACAATCTCCCCCTTTGTCATTGGTTTTGACAAATCAATTAAGTTTATAAATCATCCCAACCACCTGCAAATTCAATATCAGCACAGTCTTTAAATAGTATATTATCAATACTAAAGAGTCATCTGTTTAAGCTCCCCCTGTATGTTAGAATTGCAGGCACTTCATACGCACAGAATTTGTCCATTCATAAATTCAATTTAAAAGACATCAAAATGGAAATTGCAGAAATTTAAAGGCCAAAAACATGGCACAACAATGTCTTAGTACAGCAATTTAAAAAAAGTAATTAAAACCAGCAGCATTGAGTCTTGAAATTGAAATAAACAAAACATAAACTTCAACATAAACTTCACTCCCCCTATTTGTCAGCAACCATTGTAATCAGTCACGAGGTATATCAGAATGTGGAGCTCTTTCTCTGAGAGGTTGGTCTCTAACCACCTCTTCATTTTTATCTTCACTGCTTATAGAGAAACAATCATCACTATCACCATCATCCTCACTCTCAATAATATCCACCAGCAGCTTATTGATTTGATAATCATCAGCATCCAATTCAGCTCTCCTCTCTTGATTATAAGCCAGCTTCTGGAGTAAGTACCACTTTACTCCTTTCTTCTTGTCTGAGGGAGCAGTGAATGTCTCTTCTTCTTTTTCTTTGCCCTTTTCTCCAGATATGTCATTGACATGCCCTTCTTTGAGCAGTTTGGCAGAAATATAGAGAGCAGAGGGACAGTCTGTGATTGGTTCATTAGTAATACTAATGGGAGAATCTCTATTCATAGAAGCAACTTGACCCAGAATTATACTAGAAATTAGGCAGGGGAATGGAAGCAGAATGGATGATGAATTATCATCACTGAAATCCCTTATAAGGTTAAAGATATGATGACCAAAGTTTATGGGTAGAGAAGACATTATCTTATACAGAAAGATGGCCATATCTTTGTTGACTCTAGAGGGTTGTTTGGTAGGGGTCCAGTTGAACCTAGCAATTTTGTGCAAGACAGCAGCACAAAGTGTGAGAGAGGATGTTTTGATGGAAGTACCATCAAAGCTAGTGTTCTTTCCAGTTAGAACCAGAGCAATAACTTCCATATCATACTCAGCATTATCCACAGCAGGATTGGGTGTATTCAAACAGTTATTGATCAACTCAGGTGTAAAGTCTAAAGTTATTCCCCTCAGAAAGACCCTTCCAAACATAGGATTACTTTTATCAAAGACACCACTAGTCAAGTTGGCATAAAATTCTTTAACTACAGCAGGATAGTAGGAATTAGCATAAGAAATAGTGTCTCCTAATCCAACAGCAGAGAGCATTTTTTCAACATACACTTGTATGTGTGGATAACTAACCAAATTGAGCCTTCTTTCACAATGGATTTCTTTACTAGAATAAGCCCTAAATCTCCTATAAGATTTTCTACTCCAGAATCTAGGATCAACTTCATTAAACCTAGGAACAAACTCAAACTTATCTTTTAGAGGCTCATTCTCAGGATTTCTCCTAGCACGTTTTTTAGTCCTATGTTTCTTAGAAGAAGAGGACTCATTTACCTTTGCCTTAGAGCTAGGACTGGTTGGAGTTTTGTTCATGAAGTCCCTTAGAGTGCAGTCATCATCAGAATTGGGGTTCGTAGACATGGTTGCAACTGGGGTTGGAACCTTACTTAGAACCTTGAAGAGGATTTTTCAGAGACCTAGGTTTTAACAGTTTAGAGAGAGAGAGAGATATTCTGTAAATTGTAGTTGATTTTGGATAGTAAAAGAAGTTTGTATAAATAGCAATAAAGACCATATCTTTTTGAAATTGGAAATAGATACATGCAAATCAATTAAGCAGCATATTTTGGCTTAAAAATAGGAAGTATTTTATCAACAGACTTTTGAAAAAAAATCATACTAAGATTACGCAAGAAACAGTTGGCATTAAGATAAATTCAGCCAATTAAACAGATAAACATTCCTTTTTCAAAACAGATTCATCCAAAATTTGAAAAATCAAACATTGAAGCTTTAAGGAAATTTGACTTGATTCAAGATAAAGAACACTTAAACAGATATCTAACTTTTAGGATAACAAAAGAAACCTAGCAATTTACTCACGAAAATATGTTTATCAAAGAATAACTCTAATAAAGATTAAATTTTAGGAGCTTAAATTGAGCAAATCCGTTTTTATTTCTACACAAAAACTAGTTTGATGACCTCAGCAAGGAAAGAGTATAAGTGATGTCAAAAATTTACAAGACTTTGTCTTGACAGCTATAACATAGACTGAGGTTTCAACTGATGTTTCAACTGAGCTTGCAACCAGTATTTTTAACACGAGGTTTCAACTGATGTCGCAACTGAACTTCCAACCAACTATAGAGAGTGTGAGGTTTCAACTGATGTTGCAACTGAACTTGCAACCATCATATAAAATTGCACTTTGTGCTTGCAACTCTATTACCAGAGAGGTTTTTTAAGGACAAGTTACCTCACATCTGTTTTTGAGACACCAAAAAAGCGGCTTTATCAAGACAAAAACATCATAGCTCAAAATAAGACTTTAACCTTAGAAATAAAACTTATTAAAGGTACTCATTACAGACATATTTAGCAAAAGTATTCAATTAGATTGATAATGACATACCCCTATGTCACTTCTTAATGATTCAAACTTGTTTGTATCAAGGGGCTTTGTGAAGATATCTGCTAATTGTCTTTCAGTTGAAACATGTTCTAAAATTAAGCTCTTTTCTTCAACTAGTTCCCTAATAAAATGATGCCTTAGATCAATATGTTTGGTTCTGGAATGTTGAACTGGATTTTTAGCTAAATCTATAGCACTTTTGTTATCACAAAACAGAGTTAATATCTCTTGTTTAACATTATAATCAGTTAACATTTGTTTCATCCAATTAAGTTGAGTGCATCCACTTCCAGCTGCAACATATTCTGCCTCAGCAGTAGATAAAGATATGCAATTTTGCTTTTTACTGAACCAAGAAACAAGATTGTTTCCAAAATAAAAACAACCACCAGAAGTACTCTTTCTATCATCTATGTTTCCTGCCCAATCTGCATCACAGTAGCCACTAAGAAAATGGTTTGTATCTTTAGAGTACCATAGGCCTAGATGAGGTGTTCCTTTTACATACCTTAGAATTCTTTTGACAGCTAGAAGATGAGGTTCTAAAGGATTTGCTTGATATCTGGCACAAACTCCTACACTTAAGCAAAGGTCTGGTCTACTAGCAGTTAAATACAGCAAACTTCCAATCATGGATCTATAAAGACTGGGACAAACACTTTTTCCTTTATCATTTTTAGACAGTTTAAGGGTAGTACTCATAGGGGTTCTCTTTTCTTTACTCTCACTTAGACCAAACTTCTTAACAAGATTGTCTGCATACTTGCTTTGACATAGAAAAATCCCTTTCTCATTCTGTTTAACTTGCAATCCTAGAAAGTAAGTCAATTCACCTCCACCACTCATTTCAAATTCATTTTTCATATCAGAAATGAATTCTTCTATCCTATTATTAGAAGATGAGCCAAACACAATGTCATCAACATATATTTGAGCAACAATTATATCCTTTGTAGTTTTCTTTGTAAACAGAGTTTTATCAACTCCTCCTCTTTTAAAACCTTTTTCAAGCAAAAACTTGGTTAATCTATCATACCAAGCTCTAGGAGCTTGCTTAAGACCATACAAGGCCTTTTTCAGCAAATAAACATGTTCAGGAAAGTTAGGATCTTCAAATCCCTTAGGTTGACTGACATAAACCTCTTCATTAATCACACCATTAAGAAAAGCACTCTTTATGTCAAGTTGAAACAATTTAAAATCATACAGACATGCAAGAGATAGTAGCATTCTAATGGATTCAATTCTAGCTACAGGAGCAAAGGTTTCATCAAAGTCAATTCCCTCAATTTGTGTATACCCTTGAGCTACCAACCTAGCTTTATTCCTGATAATCACTCCATCCTCATCACTTTTATTTCTAAAAATCCATTTAGTCCCTATAACATTTTTATTAGAAGGTCTGGGTACTAAATTCCATACATCATTTCTCTCAAATTGGGCCAATTCATCCTGCATAGCTAAAATCCATTCACTATCTTCTAGAGCTTCTTTTATATTCTTAGGTTCTAACTGAGAGATATAACAAGCAAAGTGAACAACATTATTTCTTTTACCTCTGGTTTTCATACCTGAAGTAACTTCTCCTATGACATTGTCCAGAGAATGATTTTTCTGAGTCCTTACATAGCGAGGCCTGCTAGTTGACTGAGCATGAGAACTTTCTTCTTCTTCTTCAGATTCAGCAGCATTTTGGGTTTCAACTGTGGTTCCAACCTCAGTTCCAACCTCAGTTGTAACCTCAGTTGCAACTGGACTTCCAACCACTCTGGGACTTCCAGTTTGTTGTGTTTCTTCTTTCTCTTTTTCTGTAGTCTCAGCCTGTTCATCATCACCTGTAATCTCATCAACAGTTTTTAGGTCATCAAATAACACATTATAAGATTCCATAACATAGTTTGTTCTTTGATTGAAGACTCTAAATGCTCTACTATTCTGAGCATAACCAAGAAAAATCCCTTTATCACTTTTAGAGTCAAATTTACCAAGATGCTCTCTATCTCTGAGAATATAGCAAACACATCCAAAAACTTGAAAATACTTTACATTGGGTTTTCTACCTTTCCAAATTTCATAAGCTGTCATGGAAGTACCTTTAGTAATATAAACTCTATTAACTATATGACAGGCAGTATTAACAGCTTCAGCCCAAAATCTATTGGCAAGTTTCTTAGAGTTAAGCATTACTCTAGCCATTTCCTGAATGGTTCTATTTTTCCTTTCAACTATGCCATTTTGCTGAAGAGTCTTAGGAGCAGAGAACTCATGACATATTCCTAAGGAGTTGCAGAATTCTTTAAACCTGATATTTTCAAATTCAGTTCCATGATCACTTCTAATCCTAGCAATATTACCACTAGTGGAACCTTTTTCAACTTGCAGTTTTAAGCACAGAGTTTTGAATAGTTCAAAAGTTTCAGACTTATCCTTTAAGAACACTACCCAAGAGTATCTAGAAAAATCATCTACAACTACTAGAATGTACTTCTTACCACCTATACTAGCAGTTTGCATAGGCCCCATCAAGTCAATGTGAAGAAGTTCTAAGACTCTCTTAGTGTAGATTAGGCTAGTACTTTTGTGAATACTTTTGGTTTGTTTGCCTATAGCACAATCACCACAGACACTTTGAGTTTTAGCACTAAGTTTAGGAATTCCTCTTATCAATTCCTTTTTAACAAGCTTATCTAAAGTTTTGTAATTCACATGCCCAAGCCTTTTATGCCAAATATCCACATTATTAGTAATGGCTTGATTACACCTACTTTGAGGCACTTCTTTTTCAGCTTTTTCAAACACATAGCAACTGTTGGTTGATCTAACTCCAGTCATGATTAAATCATTGTTAAGATTAGTAATTAGACACCTTTCTTTGTCAAATTTAACAGTCATTTCATTATCACAGAGTTGACTGATACTAATAAGATTAGCTTTTAGACCATCTACAAGAAAAACATCCTCAATATCAGGCATTCCAGGTTTGTTTAAGGTACCTTTACCAATAATTTTACCTGTATCTCCACCTCCAAACACAACAGTGTTACCTGTAAGAATGGTGACATTTTTTAGGAGGCTTGCAGTACCTGTCATATGCTTAGAGCATCCACTGTCAAAATACCAATCATTAGAAGTAACAGCATTCAAAGAGTTAATAACAGCTTTGTTGTTAGCAACTAAAGTTGCTTTTTCTTTAACTTTCCAAACCCATTTCAAATTTTTATTGACAGAAGCCAACCAGGTTTTCTGGGAAATATACTTTCTGTTTCTTTTTAAATAACACTGGATTTCAGAATGACCAGGTTTTTTACAGAAATTGCACAACTTCAACCTAAAGTTATTCAGTTTGTTCATGGTTGCAACTTTGGTTGTAACTGAGCTTCCAACCTTCTTTACATAAACCTGAGTTTTATTCCTGGTTGCAACTCTGGTTGCAACTGAGCTTCTAACCTTGTGATCAAAATCATGAGTTTTAGCTTTAGCCACAGCTTCAATAAAAGTAGTTTTTCCTGTACTCTTACCACCATAGTAACCTAGACCACTGATATCTTTGGATCCTCTAGAATATGACAGCATGTCATCTAATTTATCTGAAGCAGAAACATTCAGCAATTTTATTATCTTTTTAGTTTCAGTAAGTTCAGCCAGTTGTAATTTAAGCTTCTCAGTAAGATTTTTAACCTCATCCTTTAGATCAACATTTAGCTTGCTTATGATCAAGGATTGTTTACTCAGACATTTATACTTTTCATACAGAACAAGGTATTGCTTAGTAATGTTTTCATCAGAAGGTTCTTCCTCATCACTGCTATATGTTTCACAGGCAGTTGTAACTGGGGTTGAAACCTGCTCACAGTCACTTTCATAAGTAGGTTCTTTTTCAGTGATTATTCCCATGAAATTAACAAAATTTGAACCATCCTCTTCATCATTGTTACTCTCAGAATCACTATCACTATGAGTGGTTATATAAGCATTTTTGTTTCTTTTTAAAGTGTTTGCACACTCAGCCTGAATATGACCAAAACCTCTACATTCTCTACACTGAATCTCTTTAGATTTGTATTCTTTGTTATCCTTTTCTTTGGAATTCCACTTTCCTGTAGAGTTATTATTGAACCTAGACTCTGTCTTAAACTGGTTATCCTTTTTCTGAAAGTTTTTAGATGAACCAGTATCATCCTCCTTTTTCTTATAAAACTTCTTGTACACCTTTTTTGCAAAGAAAGCTAGTTGTTCTTCATCACTCATTTTATCACAGGCATTAGATTCAGATTTCTTAGCTTGAAATGCTATTCCCTTTTCTGGTCTTTTATGTTTGAAGAATTTCAGTTCATGTGTACTTAGATTTCCTATGAGTTCTTCAAGTTTAAGATTATCTAAGTCAGTTGATTCTTCAATAGCTGTGACCTTAATTTCAAACCTTTCTGGGAGTGACCTAAGAGTTTTCTTAACAAGTTTAGCATCACTGTATTTTTCACCTAATGTTCCAGCTTGATGAGCAATGTGGCAGATTCTACCATTAAATTGTTCAATGTTTTCATCTTCCTCCATTCTTAAGTTCTCAAATTGGGTAGTTAACTGTTGAAGTTTGAAAGCTTTTACTTTAGTGGTTCCTTCAAAAGTAACTTGCAAAATATCCCATGCTTCTTTAGCTGTTTCACAATGAGAGATATACCTGAATACGCTGAGAGTTACACCAGCAAAAATCAAGTTTATGGCTGTTGAGTTGGCACTTGATTTTCTATCTTCTTCAGCAGACCATCTGTCTTCAGGTAAGAGAATCAGTTCTCCTTCATTATCCATGGTAGTTGGAGCCTCCCATCCATACATAACAGTCTTCCATGCATGTTCATTCTGCTGTTTGATGAAAGACCTCATTCTAATTTTCCATACTCCATAGTTTACTCCTCCTTCAAGCAATGGAGGTTTGTTGAAGGCGTTTCCTTCCCTCATTAAGTCCATTGTTACTAGAACACAGGATCCACACTAAGTAAGATCTAGTGTGAAGCTCTGATACCAACTGAAATTCCTATCCGCTGTTCTAGATGCAGTTTTGCAGTAAGGTTCCAAGTGGGGTTGGAACTGCAGTTGGAACCAGGTGTATAAGGTTCCAAGTAATGTTGGAACTGCAGTTGGAACCAAGTGTATTAATGGACAGAACTGTTTTAAAATTAAATGTACTTGAAAATAATTCACACGCACATTTAACAACGGAGTTCACCTAACTAGGCTACGTCTCCGGGGCACTTACCCAGATTATGATATTATAAAAAGCTTACAATATATGACTCAAGTCTTAATGAAAAACTTAGACTCCCTCTAGGTTTTTCTGCCTATCACTATATTGCTCCTACTCTATAACTATCACTTATAAATCAATGGCATCCCACCATTGTTTTCTTTTTGAAGCTCACGTGTATTCTCTCTAGAAAATAAGTTCTTTATAATTTAGAACACACACCTTTACAAGCTTAAGTTACTAAGTATATAAACAAGTAAAAACAATCTTTTATCTTCAATATCTTTTGATTGCTTTTGACTTGGTTGATTAGCTTCAATCTCTCCAAGTATCACGAGATTCTTCAGCATGGATTGACTCTAATAATCTTTGATTAATACCTGTTTAGTAACACACTTGAAAGTAGGAGTTAATCTTTTCCTTTGAAAGGAAACATATAAAGATATGATCTCTTAAAGATAATATCTTTTCATAAACATATGAAACATTTAACTCCACATATCAATCAATCTTTAAACATATCTTTACTGAATATTATAAGGATCAAAAGATTGAAACAAGTGATAAGGACAAGCATAAGAATAGAGATATATATATTAAAAGGAAACATAACCTTATAAACTAATCTCTTTATATCTTTTATAAAACATCTTTCCTTAACACTTTGATATTCTCAATATACGCATATTAATCATGTTAAGACTATATGAGAATATATCCTACATACTTTAAAACAAATGATTTAACATTAAACAAGTAGTAATGTAGAATAATGAAACAAGACAGAATTCTGCTTCGCAGTAGGTTGGAACTCGTGGTTGCAACTGAGGTTGCAACATTACTTGAAACCTGTCAACACAGGTTGTAACATAGGTTGCAACTAGTACTTGAAACCTAATACTACTAACTTAGTAGGTTGTAACTGAGGTTGCAACTGGTACTTGGAACCTGTCAATCCTGTCTTAGTTCTTAATAACAGTTAGGATTTATTTAGTAAAAACCAATAGACAATAAACAATATTTAGACCAGAAATCTGGTCCTAACACCAACTTCATCTAGGAAGAAGAGGGGTAGGCCTAGAAAGTACCCTATACCTTAAGGGTTGAGATTTGTTGTAAATTTTTGCAATATGTCTGTCATATAATTAGATATGCTTGATTATATGTGCTTATGAGGGTTGTCGAGGTGAGGAATCAAGTGCAAGGAATTGAATTTTGCTTCAGGTTTAGGGGAATGAAGCAGGTTTAATAGGTGAAAAAAATATCGTTCTCTTGTTGTGTTGTACAATAATGTGTAACTTATTATTTTTGCAGAATGTGAAATTGTTTGATTGTAGCCTATGATCCACACAAGTGACACAACTACACACGCTTGTTTGATTGTAGCCTATGTTTCCAGTAGATTATATGTGGAATAATACTATTCTAGAACTCCTTTGATTGTATTCATCATACAAAGGATATATGTTTATTCATTTTAAGACGGAATGATTAATAATGACGGATTAAAATATGTAAATCATTGTGCAGTTAGATTAGAAATGACCAGAAGCAGCACTCAAAAGCAATTGCGTCAAATGTGATAGAAAGATAATCTGAAGTTCACAGCTCCATAATACTTGAAATATATTTCAGCAAAGGAAACTCGAATAACAAGAACGAGTGACTAAAGTGAGATATTGTTGCTAGTTACGAACGGGGTCAATCGGATAAAATTCCAAAACATGAAGACTTGTAATCTTCATTTATATTGTAGAAATGGCAAGCCAAGTGACTCTTTTGTCAGCATGGTATTTGTAGATTAAACTGTTACCCAGACACGTTTTTGTTTTTCTTTTCTTACATTTCTATTAACTGTACAAAATGCAGTGTAGTACTTCTTTTATAAGTGTCTGTTTTCGAGAGCATGGATCGATGTATAGAGGCATGCTTAACCCAAGTTTTTTAATCAGATGCATTTTACGATATTGATACCCAATAGAAGTGTGCATCTTGTTATTATGGGTTTGCCTTTGACTTTAAAATGCTCTATTATGTTTCTTCGTCATTAATTACGTCTTGTCGTGAGTCTAAAAATGCAACTTTGCAATAATTTACTCGTGGTAAATTGCTGGTGACCAAGAGCAATCAACTTGCTTACCGGTTGTCTGGGTCAATCTCTATCTTTCCCTTATAAGATTTAACAATTTTTTATTTGTGAGGTATTCGTTATCTCTTAAAGGAAAATGCATCAAGTGTGTATCTTGTTATTATGGGTTTGCCTTTGACATTAAAATTAAATGGATTCGAGGTGTTTAATAAATTCGAAACCCATGCTAAAATTATATTTGATGGCGAAATAAGAGAAGCTTTGAATGATTGGTAAAGATAGCTCCACTAGTTTTGGGATTTTCCTAGTTTTGGGCGCTTTAATTTATCCACCGACTATGGAATGTATTCTTGAATAAAAGTATCATCGATTGAAGTGGGTCTTTCATTATTCTTTACATGAATTTTCCACCACTCTCATGAATTTTCCACCACTCTCCCATATTCGGAAAAACTAAGAAGTATGGGATACTTTATTTTAATTTTGATATAAGAATACCCTTATTTTAAACTCAGTGTCGGCCCGGTATATCGGAATATATAATGCTTGTTTTTTTTTTTCTTAATAAAGACAAATAAAAATAAAAATAAAATAAAATTATTATTTACGAATTTCAAACTCATGATCTCATATGTTGAATATCAAACTACTGCACCATTTGAGTTATATATTGCAACACATTATAAACCAATTAGTGTTTAATATTTCTATTTTAACTATCAAATATATTAAAAATATAATCGAGTATTACCCGTAATATTTTTTTTTCCGAATCAATTTCTCAAGAGTCAAATCTTATTTGAATTGGGCCTCTCGCCGCCCATGTTAACACTACATGGCTTACATGTCACACACGTAGGGCGTGGACACGATCACTAGTGTTTATAAAAGAAGGGAAGGCATGTATTTGAGGGTGTGGGAGGTGCTGTTTTGTCCATTTAACGATGAAGGATGCGCGAGACCTGTATTTTTCCTTATAGTAAATTAAATGAATATTAAACTAGTATTTTGACTTTTATTGAGGGAGTAACTGTTGTAATATATTGTCTGGGCCGGTTGTAGGGAATGCAGATAGTACGAGTGGATAAAGCATCCTACCGCAATGGCAAATAACTTTTCAAAAAAAATAAAATTTATACTATATTTTTTGAAGTTTCTTTAAGTATACAAAACAAAACAATTTGGGCCGGAACTGTATATTATCTCTAATATATATTTTATTTTAATTATTATATATTTGCTATGTATATGTGTTATATAATTATTATTAATTAAATAGAAACCAAAGTGACAAACGGTTGGAAACAGTTTTCACTAGAAACGGTTAAAAATAACGGTTGACTTTTGAATTAACCTTGCCGTTTAGCAAGAGGTGTATTAATTCGTCTGTATAAATATATGCCTAGTGATGGTAATAAAATTACCGTGAGGACAAAACAGAGAAAGTAACAAAATATATAAACAGAGACTTGGGTGAAATATTACTATTATTGTGAAATCCCTTATAAAGCCTTCAAAAACTATTTGCAAAATAGTATTGATAGTTTGAAAAATTGCAAATAAAAAAACAGATAATTAACTGTTAAAATAAAAAAACTGATAAGTAACTGCTAAAATAAAAATAATTGTTACGTTACCATCTATTTTCCTTATTATCTCTCTATCTTTCTCTCTCTCTCTCTCTCTTTCTCTCTCTCTCTCTCTCTATATATATATATATATATATATAAATATATATATATTATTATCTCTCTATTATCAAACCCCCCTCCCTACCATAATTGCCCCTCCGTTCATCAAAAATTCTATAACGAATTACAGATTTTTTCTTTGATTCACACCCATCGGGTGGGCAGGTCCACTAGTATTACTAATTTATTCCCCAAATTCGTGTTCTACTTTTTCTATATTAACATATATACTTTTGTTATATTATATTGGTTGTTGGTTCTAGTTGAGAACGAGATTACATTACGGGTATTTCTTGATCTAGGAGTTATTGTATTCCAGGATTAATATTTCTATGTAGTCATTCCTTAACGAAGTGGGGAAATTATTAATGTTAAGAAATTTGACTTCGGTTTTGTTTTACATAATTTATTTTCGTTTAATTTAATGATTTTTCGTTTTTCCATATCTTAAAATTTTCTACGATAGTAACGAGTGTCAGGGGTATGGTGAACTGGGTATAAGTGGCGGTGCACCTATAGTGACAGTGCACATATATTAAATTATTAATACACTCACCAGTCTCCAGTGACCGACCTAATATTCATCTCTCTCTATATATCTCTGATATATATATATATATATATGTGTGTGTGTGTGTGTGTGTGTCTAACATTATTTTAACAAAACAATTTTCTAATCACGCCGATCAAGCATCCTCAAATCTGCAGGTTAACTTTTTTTTTTTACCCCTTTATTCATTCCATAAATATGATTTGTATTGTTTACGTTTTTATTTATCTATCCATTTTGGTATGTTGATCTTTTCTAGCTTTCAACTTTTATGCATGCGTAAATTATAATTAATTAGAATGGACATTCAGTTTCATAGTTGCTATGTTAATTAACCCTTAGGTTTAAAACTTTTGGTATGATCAGGTTGTAGGTGTGGAATTACATATGTTATGAAAATTTTTAAAATCTAACTTTTAGTCTGTATTAATGAAATTGTTGTTTAGACCTTTTTGAGAGTTACATTCATTGCATTTTCATTAGGGTAATTGAAAATCTACCTGTTAGTCTGTATTAATGAAATTATTGTTAATTTGGACGTTTTCGAGATAATGCACTGTGACATTCATTGGATTTTTATTTCCAGTATGGGTTCAGAAATGATGTGCTATTCTCTTAGGTTTTTAAAGATTTGATTTTTATTGCTCTGATCTGTTGAAAACCATTAGTAGATTATTAAAGTTTTGCTTAAACAAATTTGACTTTTTGATAAGATCTAAGCCTGACCTTCGTATTTTATAAAATATTGAATATTATATATGTTAACGTCATGTCTTCGTGTTGTTATTGAATGCTATAAGTTCCATGCAGACAAGATTTGTGAAATTTTCTCTCTTTAGTATTGTACTATCTTTAATATCAGTATATCACGTGGTGCAGAAAATTGATGATTATTCTTCCCACTAGATGGTCCAGGTATTGGAATTCTTATGTGGTTGAGTAAGTTAACTACACTATCCTCTTTCTGAACCCATCTAGATGTCACCACCCCCTATCTTTTTCGAGATTCTAGATCAAGTAGCTTTACAATTGTTTTCCGGTACCATAGTTGCATTAATTTTGTTGTTTATATAACACAATTTCATTGTTTTTTAACCATGCCTGGTAGTTAATTTTTGAAGTTGGAATGAAAATTTGCTAAACTATATCCAGCAAGGACATGATGTGCTATTTGTTACATTACATGATGTTTCAGTGTCTTCTAATTTATTATTGATCTGTTAGAGGACTTAGTACAGAAATCCAGTGATTAAAAGTCAGAAAACCTTGAATCTACTCAATGTTTTTCATACTACTGACTACGTGATTTTTGCTAGTTGACATTCTCCAGCCATTCTCAGTATCATTGACCTTGTTGTTTCATTTTCTGAATTGTTAAAGAACGATTTTACCGTAGTTTATGTAAAGCAACTTTATCGACTATTTATTAGGGCTGTTTAAAAAACCGTGAACCCAGACCGATCAGGTGTTTTGGTATGGTCTGGTCTGGTCTGGTCTGGATTTTTAACATACTTGGTCTGAATTAGGCTTTAAAAAATTCAAAACCGTTCTTAAAAGATTGGGCTACGTCTATCTAATCAAAAATCAGACCAAACCGTGTTTCCCCGTTGAAACCAAACCGTGAAAACCCACTAAAACCACTAAAGTATATAATAAATTAAGTATAATAAATATGAAATTATCTCAGCCATTGATTTAATCCTAATTAAGAAGTAACCACAACTAGGGATGACAATTTTTCGGGTTTTGAACCGACTCGACCCGCCGCGGATCGAGTAAAAGTGCAACTTTATTTGTGTCGGATCGGGTCAAATTGGGTAAAAGTGCAACTTGAAAAGTGTAATTTTACACAAATTAATACTCTCTCTTTTCTCTCTCTCTTCTATACATTAATTTCTCTATTTCTCTTATAATTATGGTATAGTAATACATATACCACTACCAGAAAGTGCAGCGTTACCGACCAACTTCAGCGACTGAATAGAGGTTGGTCGCCAATGTATCGACTGAAATTTGTTCAGTCAGCAAAAAGATTTACCGACCAAAATTAGCGACTACTACTTGTCGGTAATACAACGACTAACCAAAATAGTCGCTAATACTAGGGAATATAGCGAGTGAAAATATTTCAGTCAGCATATTATTTAGCGACTGTATTTGGCGACTAATAGTTGTCGGTGAAATTAACAACTAACTGAAACAGTCTCTAATCATAAGATTCAATCGTAAAAAAATCACAGGTTATCTCAAATAAAAATATGATAAAAATAAAAAGTTGTTTCTATAATGCCGAAATAAAAATTTTGAAAAAACTTTTACAAAATAAAATTTAATTTGAGTATATAGAAGTTTTTTAAAATTTATCATTTTAGCAATTGTTTCACACAAATTTTCACCAAGTGCTGAAGACAGGAAAAATGAATGCGAAGCAAAGTAAATTTATTTATCAATTAATTTGCGGATACAATCTCTGATAAATTCTAAAATAAAATATAGAAATAAAAGTCATTTGATTCTCCTCTTCGAACAATATGTGATGGCTCGAAATGTTATTGTAGACTCTCTGATGAATTTTGTTGAGCTTGATGAAGTTGAGTAAAAAATTTCGGGTTTGATGAAGAACTTTGTAGTTTTGTTGATTTCGTTGATAATCTTGACGCTCCTTAGATTTGGGAAAGAACTTGAAGAATTTGATCTAGAGAAACGTGTTTTTGCTTCTGTGTAGTCGTTCTTGAAGATCGAATGCCGATTTGTTGCAGAACTTCTTTAGATTTGGTGAAGAACTTTG
Source organism: Primula veris (assembly GCA_963682055.1). NCBI lineage: Eukaryota > Viridiplantae > Streptophyta > Magnoliopsida > Ericales > Primulaceae > Primula > Primula veris. The sequence continues at coordinate 19,973,395 of OY821743.1, read as the reverse complement.
AAAACTTTGATTTGCAGAAATGTTTTGCTTATTACTTGTAGTCGTTCCTGAAGATCGAAGGCAGATTTGTTGTAGAAATTCTTCAGATTTGGGGAAGAACTTGAAGATTTTGATCCGTATAAACGCCTTGCTTGCTGCTTTTAGACGTTCTTGAAAATCGAATGTCAAATTTATTGTAGATTTTTTACAGACTTTGAAGGCGTTCGTTGAGCCCGGAGTGTGTAGAGCTTCCCCTAAGAATTGATCCCCTGACGTTTGTGGAGTAGCAGAGCAGATTTCCTTGTGCCCGTGGAGGAGCGAAGCTGATTTCCTAGAGGTTGTGGAGGAGCTTCTCTCTCTAGTCTTCAAGGCTTTTTTTATTGTTACAAATATGGCACCCCCACACCTCTATTTATAGCTTTTGGTGTGGGCTTTTATTTGAAAGGTCCTCTCCTCAAGTTTGGGCTCATTATCTTAATGACCCATGAATTTAGCAAATGAATCAAACTTGCTTTTATGTTTGAATACATTACAAATGAGTATTGTAATTTAACTAACTCATTGTTTGTACTATAGTTATGTTTTTTTTAGGAAAAAAAATACATTTATTTTATATAAATTATCTTCATAGATTTTATGAGATGATAAAATATATTTTCTTTTTCGATTTTAAATTACTAATAACAAGTCTATTTGATTTATATGACACGTGTTATATTTTTAATGGACCTAAAATTTGTATATCAACAACAATTTAGTTACGTTTTTTTTTTTCATCTCAAAATGCACGGACTGACATTATGGACAAATAAATTGGAACGGGGCAATATATATTAACTTTTAACTAACTTTCCTCTGTCTATATATACTTTACAAACCCCATATAGTTTTTTCATCCTGTTGACATGTAAATTTTACGTCCACTAAAAATGTGACACGTGCCATTCAAATCAAATATCAATTAATTACTAATTTCTCAGTTTGAGTATTGACTTGTTATTAGTAATTTAAAATCGAAAAAGAAATTATATTTTATCATCTTATAAAATCTATGATGATAATTTATATAAAATAAATGTATTTTTTTTTCTAAAACCATTAAATGTGGTATAAACAATGAAATACTAAAATTATAGTACTCATTAGTGATGTTTTCAAACATAAATACAAGTTTAATTCATTTACATGAGTCATGAGATCTATAAGATAATGGGCCTAAACTTAAGGAGCTGGTCTTCCAAATAAAAGTCCATCCCAAAAGATATAAATAGAGGGATGGTGGTACCATTATTTTGATAATCAAAAAGTCTTGAAGACTAGAGAGAGAAGCTCCTCCACAGACGCCAGGAAATCAGCTCCGCTCCTCCACAAACGTCAGAAGATCAACTCCTAGGAGAAGCTCTGCACACTCCGGCATCAACGAACGCCTTCAAAGTCTGCAACAAATCTGCAATAAACTTGGCATTCGATCTTTAAGAACGTCTAAAAGCACCAAGAAAGACGTTTCTACGGATCAACATCTTCAAGCTCTTCACCAAATCTGAAGAACTTCAACAACAAACCGCCATTCGATCTTCAGGAACGACTACAAGCAATAAGCAAGACGTTTCTGGAAATCAAAGTCTTCAAACTTCTTCACCAAATCTGAAGAACTTCTACAACAAATCGACATTCGATCTTCAGGAACGACTACAAGCAATAAGCAAGACGTTTCTGCAAATCAAAGTCTTCAAACTTCTTCACCAAATCTGAAGAACTTCTACAACAAACCAGCATTCGCTCTTCAGGAACGACTACAAGCAATAAGCAAGACGTTTATGCAAATCAAAGTTTTCACATTTGTTCACCAAATCTGAAGAACTCCACCTAATAAATCTACAACAAACCGATATTCGATTTTTAGGAACGGCTACACAAAGGCAAAAACACGTTTCTCTAGATCAAAATCTCCAAGTTTTTCACCAAATCCAAATAACGTCAAGATCATCAACGAAATCAACAAAACTGCAAAGTTCTTCATCAAACCCAAAAAAATTTACTCAACTTGAGCAAAGTCAACAAAATTCATCAAAGAGTCTACAACAACATTTCGAGCCATCACAAATTGTTCGAAGATGAGAATCAAATGACTTTCATTTCTATATTTTTTTTAGAAATTATCAGAGATTGTACCCGTAAATTAATTGATAAATAAAATTTAATTTGATTCACATTCATTTTTCTAGTCTTCAGCACTTGGTGAAAATTTGTGTGAAACACATCCCATCTTCATATTTTATTTTTTCTATCTCTTTATTACATCATTCTGTAGAAAAATAGATCGTAAAAATAATGAGGACCGTTACGATGATCCCGACTAAAAATTCATCATACTGTTAAATTTCCGTTGAATAACATATTTTATTTTATCATAATAATGACCTTTTGTATACTTTTAAGAGTTTAAGTGCTGTTTGATTTTTTGAAATTATTTAAGTGTCGTTTCTTTAGTGGTATTTTATAGTTTTTTTTGTGTGTACAGTCAATCAATTGAACGGCACAAAGTCCCATTTTTAAAAATAAATATTCAATTGTTATTTTTTTAAAAGTTTTGATTAAAAATTAAATTTAGGATAGTATCCACTAAGATTATATATTTTTATTTGAGTTTTTATTGTGTTGTAAAATTTGTTTTTAATTTATTAAATCCTAATTTGTCTAATATATAATAAAAATTGAAATATTAAATTAGTTATTGAAAATATATCATGCAACCCTCTATTTTTTAATCTAATAGGTATAAAAAGAATAAATTAACAAAACATATTACTTTTTAAACTAAATTAACAAAAACATAACCAAAAATTTTTCATTATCAAAAACATACCAAACAAATTTAATGATGTTTATTCTCTTCTTTCTCTCTCTCATCCATTCTTTTATCTCTCACTAATTCTTCTATGTATCTCTCTCTCTGATCTTACTCTCTCTCTACTCCATTCTTCTATATATCTTTCTTTCATATCTCACTCTATCTTTCTTCACTCCTCCACCACGAAAACCTGCCACTGACTACCGAACACCATCTAGATTATATAAACATTCATATACATATAAATACAGATATATACATACGTAATACACAAATATTACACTGGTTGATACCCTGTAATATATGAAAAATATATGAAATTGGTGAGATTATTTTCTATTTATTGAGGTTTGAGATTATTGTAAACTTTGTGAGTTTCAAGTTGAAAGAGCAGAATCCATATGTACAGTATTGAGAGAAATCCATATGTAGGGTATGAAGTTTTAAAATTAGGGTATGAAATTTTGAAATTAGGGTATGAAGTTTTAAAATTAGGGTATAAAGTTTTAAAATTAAGGTATAAAGTTTTAAAATTAGAGTATGAAGTTTTAAAATTATGGTATGAACTCTTTTTTAGATATTTGATTGTGATCCAGAATATTTAGGGTATGAAATTTTAAAATTAGGATATGACGTTTTATCATTAGCATATGAATATTTTGTGAGTTTTTAGTCATTTTTAGAGAGAGAGATGAGTGATTAGCACGTGTTAGAAATATGTGCGATTATCGTGTATTAGATAGAGAGATGTGCGATTAGAGAGAGGGAGAGAGTTGCAGTTAGAGAGAGAGGTTAGATTAGAGAAAGAGTTTAGATTATGGTCTGATTAGAATTAGAGAAATAATAAATATATATAAGTATGTTTTTGATAATTTAAATTATTATTGTATGTTTTTGTTAATATAATAGGGGTATGGCATGTTTTTTGTTAATTGCCCCTTGTTATAATTATATATGTAAATTTATAAATATATATATATATATATATATATATATATATATATATATATATATATATATATATATGTTTTTTTAATTTTAAGAGAATTTAATTTGTGCATCTCATTTTGTTGTTTTCCCTTGGGTTCTTTTTCCCTAAAATGTGTTTTATTTTTAATGTGTATTGACTCCTATATTATGTTTAATTAGCATAAAATCTTTAAAAATTGGTATCCTTAAAAAATTGTGCATACTTATAGGTATGCACACTTCAAAGTGTTATTTTATTTTTTATTTTAAAAAATTTTAATTATTTTTTTTTAAAAAACTTCAAAAAGTGCACATAGTTGTAGGTAGCACACTTCAAAAAGTGTTATTTTTTTAAAAAAAATATTATTTTTAAAAATTACCTTTTTTATTAAAAAAAAAAATTAAAAAATTTTCAAAAAGTGCGTGTATACCTGCAGGTATGCGCACTTCAAAAAGTGCGCGTAATTGTAGGTATGCACACTTTTAAAAATGTGCATAATTATAGAAATACACAATTCAAAAAGTGTTTTTTTAACACATATATACAACTTTTTTTTATCTGTCGACGTCGTGAGTCCACAAGCGATTCTTCAGAGTCGCGAAGACCAAGACGGTTGCACCTCTTGCCCTCTCAAGGGTCATCCTTAGAATTTTTTTTTTGAAAGGTCACCCTTAGTTTTGTTAGTATTTATTTACCCTTTGTCTCTAATACTCCTAATATTAGCTTGATATTATTTATAGGGTATACTATAATTTACATTAGTGTTGACATATTAACATCGTTGAGATTTTTAGTTTTAGATAGTGGTAGATGTTGAGATTTTTTTGTTAAAGTTATAAAACAGAAAAAAAATATATATGTGTTGTTCTTTTCTTTGTTTCATTGAGGAGAATGTTAGGGTAAGTCAACTCTGGAGGCTGGTAAGAAAAATAGCAATTTAAAGGAAGGATCCAGTAAAAACCCAAATGGGAAAAGCTATATATGCTTTATATTATTATTTTTGTCATGGTGTAACAAAACATATCACTTTTAAAATTAAATTAACAAAAACATATCCAAAAAATTTTAATTAACAAAAACATAACCAAAAATTCATACCCTAATTTGTATATTTCATACCCTTGTTCCAAAAGTCCATACCCTTATTTCAAAAGTTCATACCCTAATTTGTATATTTCATACCTTTATTCTAAAAGTTCATATCCTTATTTCAAAAGTTCATACCCTAATTTATATATTTCATATCCTTATTCCAAACGTTCATACCCTTATTTTAAAATTATCACTGAGTGGCTTAATAGTGACCTTGATATGGTGTTACTATAGATAAGTTGATACTATAGCCAAAGTTGGAACTTTGAGGGAGAAGATCCTTGATAAATGAGTGATTCCTTAAGCTAGTTCATGCCTTTCTTGTCTATTTGGTACCACATTTCCCCATCCTAATTACTTACCAGAGTAGTTTACTTTGGGTTTGTAAGTAATTTTCTTGCCAAGTCTAAAATTCATAGTTGGAGTTGAACTCATCAACTATGAAGAGGCCGAAGCAAACAAAACATGAAGAAGTGAGACCCCCTTTTTTTTTGTACTTATAATTTCCTCTGACAAACCGTTTTCAGGTCATCAACAATGAAAGTTGCAAACCAGTGATTCCTGTTTGGACCTCGATTTCAAGCCGAAATCCCGGAATGGACTGGCCCATCTCGTAGTGAGTATTACAGAGATTTTAGTTCAACTAAACGGTTAGGCATCCGAGTGTGGCCAAACAAAGACATAAATTCGAAAACCAAAGTGGAAAGAATCGGAAGGGGGAGGCCTGATTTCTGCTCATATGCTTCCCCTGGATCTGTTGAATGTGTTAATCTCCACATCATCCACAAAAAATTAACACTTCAATATGAGTTGGGCCCTGCCTTTTGGAAGTGGAAATTCGCTGAGATTAAAGATGAAGTTTCTAAGTTATGGAACTTACAGGAACAACAAGAATTCGAATGTATTGTAACATGAAGTTCGCCTTCCCAAGATAACAACTTTGTTAAGCTGGTGTTGGAACATACTTTAAGTTCTATATATTAGTGTGTATGTTGAATCTACTTTAAATTCTAAATGTTATATTTCTTATTACATTTTTGTATGTTTATATTTGATTATTTTCCATTTCAATTTTTATTGAATGAAATACTCATTTCATATATATATAAAAATAAACATCATACCCTGTTTAAATTTCAAATTATAAAACTTGACAAAGTGAAACACATCAAACAACCACTCATGACCTATGATGCACACACCCTCCAAATAAGGCAAATTTCACGTGACGGGCACTCAAATTTCTCCGACACAGACACCGTCCGACACTCAAATTTCACGTGACGGGCGTTTCAACTCCCGTGTCCTTGACCTATTGGCATGTTCATTATTGTGCGGACACTTCCACATACATGTTTTAAACAATTTCTAAAATGTCGTGTATCTTTTAAGGAAACGAGAAACACAAACTATACTAACTTAAAAGTTATTTTAACATTCAAAATTTACAATTCTTTCTTAAAAATGAACTAATATTCAGATAAAAATGTAATGATTACTAAGATAAATTTATTACGATTAATATATTTATAATTTTTTAAACCATATATTTATAAACCCATATAAATAATATATTAATTATTATTTAATTATCGTGTCCTAGCCGTAGCATGTCCTAATTTTTATAATTTGTTGTTTTGGCATGTACGCGTCATGTTGCGTCGGACTCATGAATTCGTGTCCATACTACATAGTCCACGACTAAGGCTCCGTCGCTAATTTCTCTTATATAATGAACATATCCCCTAATAAATAAATATAGAGTAAAGCTAATCAATGCCCCCTAGACATTAGTTAATCATGTATGGTATTTGTTGCACTTAGTCTAGTATATTTTATAAAATTTCCATAAATTTAAACGCATTAATTTGGAAATGAAATAATATAATAATATAAATGCAATAAAGTCCCGGTATAAATGCAATGATATTTGCATTAAATATAACTTGAATTAGAAAATTAACTTAATGGTCATAGGATGCACTTGCGCATTCGTTAGCAAAAACAATAAATATAATAACAAATTTAAATTCACCATAAATGGAAGACTTTGATTTCTGTAAGGAATCATGTCTTGATACTGAATACTTATTATGAATACTATAATCATGTCTCCAAATGACCTACCAAGACACTGAATACTTATTATCAATACTATAATCATGTCTCCAAATGACCTACCTAAAAGACCCGATATCTCTCTCTCTACATCTCTGAATATTTTTTAACAAGACAACGATTTCCTTGTCACGCCATATGAAACAGCCTCAATCACATCGTCTCTAATCAGCTCAAACACAATATAAGCTCTATCACTTTTATTTAAGAAAATCATAATCTACAGGTTATGACCTCTTATTAACGTTTTACCCCTTTACTCATTCCGTAAATTATGATTTGTTGATTGCTTAAGTTTTGATTTATCTGTCCATTTTGGTATGTTTTTTTTAGCTTTCAACTTTTATGCATGCATAAATTATTTTATTCTTTATTAATGAAATTATAGTTTGGACTTTTTCGAGAGTGACATTCATTGGATTTTTATAAGGGTAATGAATTGTTGAAAATCTACCATGTAGTCTATATCATTGTTTGGACTTTTTCAAGATAATTCATGGCGACATACATTGAATGTTTATTATGGTAATGAATTTTTATAAATCTACCCTTTAGTCTGTATCAAATATTAATGAAATATTGTTTGTAAATTTTCAAGAGAATTCACTGTGGCATTTTATTGGATTTTAATTCCAGTATGGGTTCAGAAATGATGTACTATTATCTTAGTTGTTGAACTGCATAATGTTTTATTTATTAAAGAATTGATTTTTATTGCTGATATGTTGAAAACTAGCTATTAGTAGATTATTGACGTTTTGCCTATAAAAAGATCGACTCTTTGAGAAGATCAAGCCTGAAATTCGCCTTCTATAGAAGACATAATATGTTTTTGTTTTTGTTTTTGTTTTCGTTTTACTGATGCTAAAAGTTTCATGCAAACTTGATTTTGCAATTTATTCCTCTCAAGTATTGTACCTCTTTCATATTAGTATATATATATCATGTAGTGCGAAAACTGAAAATTATTCTTCACACTAGATGGTTCGAGTATTAGAATTGTTATGTGGTTGAGTAAGTTCACAACAATATCCTCTTTCTAAACTCATCTAGAGAGAGTTTAAAATGTATTCATGAATTCACAATGTCATTATAACTCCCCTAGCTTTTTGAGATTCCATACGTTGGTGCAAATAAGTAGCTTTACAATCGTTTTTTGGTACCATGGTTGCATTATTATTTTATGTACATATCGTAATATCATTGTTTTTAACTATGCGTGTTAGTTATATTTGAAGTTGGAATGGAACATTTGTTAAACTATATCCAGCGAATCATGATGTGCTGCTATTTGTTACATTACATGATGTTTCAGTGTTTTCCAATTTATTGTTGACCTGTTAGAGGACATAGTACAAAGATACAGTGATTTAAAAGTTAGCCCTTGAATCTACTCAATGTATACTAATAAATTTTGCTACTTCACATTCTCCTGCCATTTGACCTTGTTAGTTGAATTTACGAATCGTTAAAGAACGTTCTTACCTTAGTTTACTTATTTTATGTAGAGCTACTTTATCGACTATCTATACTGTCAGCGTTTTTCGTTTCTATGTTTTTTTTTTAATATCATGTTATACCCATTTCTTAATTCCATTTCCATACTTCTCTAACTTTTTCCATTCGTAGATCTAACACCCAATCTTAATTAAAAATCATTTGACAAGGACTATGAAGGTGTTTTTTGATGATAAATGTAGACGTTTTCTTTGACCCTGGATATGACATGTGTATTGACAAAGGCCTGTCGTTTCTTTTCTAGTGTTGCACTAAATCGCATAGAACTCAGTCAACAACAGGGCAAGCTTCAACGAACATGATAGAGGTTGGTGGGGAGGAAGAAGCGAAAGAAGATAAAGACAAGGAACACATAATTTAAACAAGTTTCCAGCTTGGATAAAAGGGAACAAGATTTAGCAGATATATAACAGGTACATTTTCTCTCCCTCACATATGCCAACTATAATGACCTGGTCCAAAGGACTAAAATGTAGCGTAGAGCTTGTTTTCCTGCAAAATTGAAGTCAAAAAATCATTAACAAAATATGGTATGGCCCCAATGTAAGCTTTCACATCATAGTGTCAAAATTAGCCCATAGCATACGGTGTATTAGTTTTGTCGAATACTAGTGTCTTATCCATGGCACAGAGATGAAAACTTATTAATATTTTTTTTTGTAATACATAATAAAACAGATTAAGAACTATTTGAGACAGACCAAGACCCGTTGGTGTAAAAAATTACAATGTTAGGACCAGATTTCTGGTCTAAATATTGTTTATTGTCTATTGGTTTTTACTAGATAAATCCTAACTGTTATTAAGAACTAAGACAGTATTGACAGGTTTCAAGTACCAGTTGCAACCTCAGTTACAACCTACTAAGACAGTAGTGTTAGGTTTCAAGTACCAGTTGCAACCTCAGTTACAACCTGATTAGACAGTGTTGGTGGTTTCAAGTAGCAGTTGCAACCTCAGTTGCAACCACAGTTCCAACTTGCTGTTCTGCAGAATTCTGTCTAGTTCTGTAAATCTGCATTACTATTCTTTAATTGTTAATCATTTGTTTTAAAGTATGCAGGATATATTCTCATATGTTTCTAAAGGTTTAGTATGCGTTTATTGAGAATATCAAAGTGGTAAGGAAAGATTTCCTAAAAGATATAAAGAGATTAGTTTATAAGGTTATGTTTCCTTTTAATATGTATCTCTATTCTTATGCTTGTCCTTATCACTTGTTTCAATCTTTTGTTCCTTATCTATATTCAGTATAATTCGTTTAAAGATTGAATGTAATATGGAGTTAGGTGTTTCATATATATATGGAAAGATATTATCTCTAAAAGATATTATCTTTATATGTTTCCTAGTTATAGGAAAAGACTAACTCCTACTTTCAAGCTAGTTATTAAACAGGTATTAACTTATGAAGATTGGAGTCAATCCTACGCTGAAGAGTCTCGTTATGCATGGAAAGATTGAAGCCAATCAAAAGGAGTCAAAGCAATCATAAAAGATCTTGAAGACAAGAAGATTGTTTTTACTTATATAAATAGTTGATAACCTAGCTTGTAAAAAGTGTGTGTTCTAAATTATAAAGAACTTATTTTCTAGAGAGAATACACGTGAGCTTTAAAAAGAAAACAATGGTGGGATGCCATTGATTTATAAGTGATAGTTATAGAGTAGGAGCAATATAGTGATAGGCAGAAAAACATAGAGGGAGTCTAAGTTTTTCATTAAGACTTGAGTCATATATTGTAAGCTTTTTATAATATCATAATCTGGGTAAGTGCCCCGGAGACGTAGCCTAGTTAGGTGAACTCCGTTGTTAAATGTGCGTGTGAATTATTTCCAAGTACATTTAATTTTAAAACAGTTATGTCCATTAATACACTTGGTTCCAACTGCAGTTCCAACCTCACTTGGAACCTTATACACTTGGTTCCAACTGCAGTTCCAACCCCACTTGGAACCTTACTGCATAACTGCATCTAGAACAACGGATAGGAATTTCAAATTGAAATTCCTATCCGTTGTTCTAGATGCAGTTATGCAGTAAGGTTCCAAGTGGGGTTGGAACTGCAGTTGGAACCAAGTGTATAACTGCATCTAGAACAACGGATAGGAATTTCAATTGGTATCAGAGCTGACTGATACTAATAAGATTAGCTTTTAGACCATCTACAAGAAAAACATCCTCAATATCAGGCATTCCAGGTTTGTTTAAGGTACCTTTACCAATAATTTTACCTGTATCTCCACCTCCAAACACAACAGTGTTACCTGTAAGAATGGTGACATTTTTTAGGAGGCTTGCAGTACCTGTCATATGCTTAGAGCATCCACTGTCAAAATACCAATCATTAGAAGTAACAGCATTCAAAGAGTTAATAACAGCTTTGTTGTTAGCAACTAAAGTTGCTTTTTCTTTAACTTTCCAAACCCATTTCAAATTTTTATTGACAGAAGCCAACCAGGTTTTCTGGGAAATATACTTTCTGTTTCTTTTTAAATAACACTGGATTTCAGAATGACCAGGTTTTTTACAGAAATTGCACAACTTCAACCTAAAGTTATTCAGTTTGTTCATGGTTGCAACTTTGGTTGTAACTGAGCTTCCAACCTTCTTTACATAAACCTGAGTTTTATTCCTGGTTGCAACTCTGGTTGCAACTGAGCTTCTAACCTTGTGATCAAAATCATGAGTTTTAGCTTTAGCAACAGCTTCAATAAAAGTAGTTTTTCCTGTACTCTTACCACCATAGTAACCTAGACCACTGATATCTTTGGATCCTCTAGAATATGACAGCATGTCATTTAATTTATCTGAAGCAGAAACATTCAGCAATTTTATTATCTTTTTAGTTTCAGTAAGTTCAGCCAGTTGTAATTTAAGCTTCTCAATAAGATTTTTAACCTCATCCTTTAGATCAACATTCAGCTTGCTTATGATCAAAGATTGTTTACTCAGACATTTATACTTTTCATACAGAACAAGGTATTGCTTAGTAATGTTTTCATCAGAAGGCTCTTCCTCATCACTGCTATATGTTTCACAGGCAGTTGTAACTGGGGTTGAAACCTGCTCACAGTCACTTTCATAAGTAGGTTCTTTTTCAGTGATTATTCCCATGAAATTAACAAAATTTGAACCATCCTCTTCATCACTGTTATTCTCAGAATCACTATCACTATGAGTGGTTATATAAGCATTTTTGTTTCTTTTTAAAGTGTTTGCACACTCAGCCTGAATATGACCAAAACCTCTACATTCTCTACACTGAATCTCTTTAGATTTGTATTCTTTGTTATCCTTTTCTTTGGAATTCCACTTTCCTGTAGAGTTATTATTGAACCTAGACTCTGTCTTAAACTGGTTATCCTTTTTCTGAAAGTTTTTAGATGAACCAGTATCATCCTCCTTTTTCTTATAAAACTTCTTGTACACCTTTTTTGCAAAGAAAGCTAGTTGTTCTTCATCACTCATTTTATCACAGGTATTAGATTCAGATTTCTTAGCTTGAAATGCTATTCCCTTTTCTGGTCTTTTATGTTTGAAGAATTTCAGTTCATGTCTACTCAGATTTCCTATGAGTTCTTCAAGTTTAAGATTATCTAAGTCAGTTGATTCTTCAATAGCTGTGACCTTAATTTCAAACCTTTCTGGGAGTGACCTAAGAGTTTTCTTAACAAGTTTAGCATCACTGTATTTTTCACCTAATGTTCCAGCTTGATGAGCAATGTGGCAGATTCTACCATTAAATTGTTCAATGTTTTCATCTTCCTCCATTCTTAAGTTCTCAAATTGGGTAGTTAACTGTTGAAGTTTGAAAGCTTTTACTTTAGTGGTTCCTTCAAAAGTAACTTGCAAAATATCCCATGCTTCTTTAGCTGTTTCACAATGAGAGATATACCTGAATACGCTGAGAGTTACACCAGCAAAAATCAAGTTTATGGCTGTTGAGTTGGCACTTGATTTTCTGTCTTCTTCAGCAGACCATCTGTCTTCAGGTAAGAGAATCAGTTCTCCTTCATTATCCATGGTAGTTGGAGCCTCTCATCCATACATAACAGTCTTCCATGCATGTTCATTCTGCTGTTTGATGAAGGACCTCATTCTAATTTTCCATACTCCATAGTTTACTCCTCCTTCAAGCAATGGAGGTTTGTTGAAGGCGTTTCCTTCCCTCATTAAGTCCATTGTTACTAGAACACAGGATCCACACTAAGTAAGATCTAGTGTGAAGCTCTGATACCAATTGAAATTCCTATCCGTTGTTCTAGATGCAGTTTTGCAGTAAGGTTCCAAGTGGGGTTGGAACTGCAGTTGGAACCAAGTGTATAAGGTTCCAAGTGAGGTTGGAACTGCAGTTGGAACCAAGTGTATTAATGGACAGAACTGTTTTAAAATTAAATGTACTTGGAAATAATTCACACGCACATTTAACAACGGAGTTCACCTAACTAGGCTACGTCTCCGGGGCACTTACCCAGATTATGATATTATAAAAAGCTTACAATATATGACTCAAGTCTTAATGAAAAACTTAGACTCCCTCTATGTTTTTCTGCCTATCACTATATTGCTCCTACTCTATAACTATCACTTGTAAATCAATGGCATCCCACCATTGTTTTCTTTTTAAAACTCACGTGTATTCTCTCTAGAAAATAAGTTCTTTATAATTTAGAACACACACCTTTACAAGCTTAAGTTACTAAGTATATAAACAAGTAAAAACAATCTTCTATCTTCAATATCTTTTGATTGCTTTTGACTTGGTTGATTAGCTTCAATCTCTCCAAGTATCACGAGATTCTTCAGCATGGATTGACTCTAATCATCTTTGATTAATAACTGTTTAGTAACACACTTGAAAGTAGGAGTTAATCTTTTCCTTTGAAAGGAAACATATAAAGATATGATCTCTTAAAGATAATATCTTTTCATAAACATATGAAACATTTAACTCCACATATCAATCAATCTTTATACATATCTTTACTGAATATTATAAGAATCAAAAGATTGAATCAAGTGATAAGGACAAGCATAAGAATAGAGATATATATATTAAAAGGAAACATAACCTTATAAACTAATCTCTTTATATCTTTTATAAAACATCTTTCCTTAACACATTAATATTCTCAATAAACACATATACACGTTTAAGACCTTATGAGAATATATCCTACATACTTTAAAACAAATGATTAACATTAAACAAGTAGTAATGTAGAATAATGAAACAAGACAGAATTCTGTTTTAACAGCAGGTTGAACTGTGGTTGCAACTGAGGTTGCAACTGGTACTTGAAACCTGTCACCACAGGTTGTAACTAAGGTTGCAACCAGTACTTGAAACCTAATACTACTAACTTAGTAGGTTGTAACTGAGGTTGCAACTGGTACTTGGAACCTGTCAAACCTGTCTTAGTTCTTAATAACAGTTAGGATTTATTTAGTAAAAACCAATAGACAATAAACAATATTTAGACCAGAAATCTGGTCCTAACAATCTCCCCCTTTGTCATTGGTTTTGACAAATCAATTAAGTTTATAAATCATCCCAACCACCTGCAAATTCAATATCAGCACAGTCTTTAAATAGTATATTAACAATACTAAAGAGTCATCTGTTTAAGCTCCCCCTGTATGTTAGAATTGCAGGCACTTCATACGCACAGAATTTATCCATTCATAAATTCAATTTAAAAGACATCAAAATGGAAATTGCAGAAATTTAAAGGCCAAAAACATGGCACAACAATGTCTTAGTACAGCAATTAAAAAAAATAATTAAAACCAGCAGCATTGAGTCTTGAAATTGAAATAAACAAAACATAAACTTCAACATAAACTTCACTCCCCCTATTTGTCAGCAACCATTGGAATTAGTCACTTGGAATATCACACTGTGGGGGTCTTTCTCTTAGAGGATTCTGCCTGACTACTTCTTCATCTTCTGCATTGTCATCCTCACTGCTGATTGAAACACCATCACTATCATCATCATCCTCACTCTCAATAATATCCACCAGCAGCTTATTGATTTGATAATCATCAGCATCCAATTCAGCTCTCCTTTCTTGATTATAAGCCAGCTTCTGGAGTAAGTACCACTTTACTCCTTTCTTCTTTGCTGAAGGAGCAGGTGAAGGTTCTTCTTCTTTTTCTTTCCCTTTGTCCCCAGAAATGTCATTGACATGTCCTTCTTTCAGTAGTTTGGCAGAAATATAAAGAGCAGAGGGACAATCTGTGATTGGTTCATTAGTGATACTAATGGGAGAATCTCTATTCATAGAAGCAACTTGACCCAGAATTATAATAGAAATTAGGCAGGGGAATGGAAGCAGAATGGATGATGAATTATCATCACTGAAATCCCTTATAAGGTTAAAGATATGATGGCCAAAGTTTATGGGTAGAGAAGACATAATCTTATACAGAAAGATGGCCATATCTTTGTTAACTCTAGAGGGTTGTTTGGTAGGAGTCCAGTTGAACCTAGCAATTTTGTGCAAGACAGCAGCACAAAGTGTGAGAGAGGATGTTTTGATGGAAGTACCATCAAAGCTAGTGTTCTTTCCAGTTAGAACCAGAGCAATAACTTCCATATCATATTCAGCATTGTCCACAGAAGAATTGGGTGTATTCAAACAGTTATTGATCAACTCAGGTGTAAAGTCTAAAGTTATTCCCCTCAGAAAGACCCTTCCAAACATAGGATTACTTTTATCAAATACACCACTAGTCAAGTTGGCATAAAATTCTTTAACAACAGCAGGATAGTAGGAATGAGCATAAGAAATAGTGTCTCCTAATCCAACAGCAGAGAGTATTTTTTCAACATACACTTGTATGTGTGGATAACTAACCAAATTGAGCCTTCTTTCACAATGTATTTCCTTACTAGAGTAAGCCCTAAATCTCCTATAAGATTTTCTACTCCAGAATCTAGGATCAACTTCATTAAACCTAGGAACAAACTCAAACTTATCTTTTAGAGACTCATTCTCAGGATTTCTCCTAGCACGTTTTTTAGTCCTATGTTTCTTAGAAGAAGAGGACTCATTTACCTTTGCCTTAGAGCTAGGACTGGTTGGAGTTTTGTTCATGAAGTCCCTTAGAGTGCAATCATCATCAATGTTCAGGCTGGGGTTTTTAGAAGGGTTTGATGACATGGTTGCAACTGGGGTTAGAACCTTACTTAGAACCTTGCAGTGGGTTTCTACAGCAGACCTAGGGTTTTACAGAGATGAGAGAGAGAGAGTTATTCTGTAAAAAGTAATTGATTTTGGATAGTAAAAGAAGTTTGTATAAATAGCAATAAGGACCATATCTTTTTGAAATTGGAAATAGATACATGCAAATCAATTAAGCAGCATATTTTGGCTTAAAAATAGGAAGTATTTTATCAACAGATTTTAAAAGAAAATCATACTAAGATTACGCAAGAAACAGTTGACAATAAGATAAATTCAGCCAATTAAACAGATAAACATTCCTTTTTCAAAACAGATTCATCCAAAATTTGAAAAATCAAACATTGAAGCTTTAAGGAAATTTGACTTGATTCAAGATAAAGAACACTTAAACAGATATCTAACTTTTAGGAGAACAAAACAAAATCTAGCTATTTACTCAAGAAAAGATGTTTATCAAAGAATAACTCTAATAAAGATTAAATCTGGGGAGCTTAAATTGAGCATATCCGTTTTTATCTCTACACAAAAACTAGTTTGATGACCTCATCAAGGAAAGAGTATGATGTCAAAAATATACAAGACTTAGTCTTGACAGTTATAATACAGACTGAGGTTTCAACTGATGTTTCAACTGAGCTTGCAACCAGTATTTTTAACACAAGGTTTCAACTGATGTTGCAACTGAACTTCCAACCAACTATTGAGAGTGTGAGGTTTCAACTGATGTTGCAACTGAACTTGCAACCATCATAAAAATTTGCACTTTGTGCTTGCAACTCTATTACCAGAGAGGTTTTTAACGACAAGTTACCTCACATCTGTTTTTGAGACACCAAAAAGCGGCTTTTTCAAGACAAAAACATCATAGCTCAAAATAAGACTTTAACCTTAGAAATAAAACTTATTAAAGGTACTCAATACAGACATATTTAGCAAAAGTATTCAATTAGATTGATAATGACATACCCCTATGTCACTTCTTAATGATTCAAACTTGTTTGTATCAAGGGGCTTTGTGAAAATATCTGCTAGTTGTCTTTCAGTTGAAACATGTTCTAAAATTAAGCTCTTTTCTTCAACTAGTTCTCTAATAAAATGATGCCTTAGATCAATATGTTTGGTTCTGGAATGTTGAACTGGATTTTTGGCTAAATCTATAGCACTTTTGTTATCACAAAACAGAGTTAATATCTCTTGTTTAACATTATAATCAGTTAACATTTGTTTCATCCAAATTAGTTGAGTGCATCCACTTCCAGCTGCAACATATTCTGCCTCAGCAGTAGATAAAGATATGCAATTTTGCTTTTTACTGAACCAAGAAACAAGATTGTTTCCAAAATAAAAACAACCACCAGAAGTACTCTTTCTATCATCTATGTTTCCTGCCCAATCTGCATCACAGTAGCCACTAAGAAAATGGTTTGTATCTTTAGAGTACCATAGGCCTAGATGAGGTGTTCCTTTTACATACCTTAGAATTCTTTTGACAGCTAGAAGATGAGGTTCTAAAGGATTTGCCTGATATCTGGCACAAACTCCTACACTTAAGCAAAGGTCTGGTCTACTAGCAGTTAAATACAGCAAACTTCCAATCATGGATCTATAAAGACTTGGACAGACATTTTTACCTTTATCATTTTTGGACAGTTTAAGGGTAGTACTCATAGGGGTTCTCTTCTCTTTACTCTCACTCAGACCAAACTTTTTAACAAGATTGTCTGCATACTTACTTTGGCACAGAAAAATGCCTTTCTCATTCTGTTTAACTTGCAATCCTAGAAAGTAAGTTAGTTCACCTCCACCACTCATTTCAAATTCATTCTTCATATCAGAAATGAATTCTTCTATCCTTTTATTAGAAGTAGAGCCAAAGACAATGTCATCAACATAGATTTGAGCAATTATTATGTCCTTTGTGGTTTTCTTAGTAAACAAAGTTTTATCAACTCCCCCTCTGTTAAAGCCTTTTTCAATCAAGTACTTGGTTAATCTATCATACCAAGCTCTAGGAGCTTGCTTAAGACCATACAAGGCCTTTTTCAGCAAATAAACATGTTCAGGAAAGTTAGGATCTTCAAATCCCTTAGGTTGACAGACATAAACCTCTTCATTAATCACACCATTAAGAAAAGCACTCTTTATGTCAAGTTGAAACAGTTTAAAATCATACAGACATGCAAGAGATAGTAGCATTCTAATGGATTCAATTCTAGCTACAGGAGCAAAGGTTTCATCAAAGTCAATTCCCTCAATTTGTGTATAACCCTGAGCTACCAACCTAGCTTTATTCCTGATAATCACTCCATCCTCATCACTTTTATTTCTAAAAATCCATTTAGTCCCTATAACATTTTTATTAGAAGGTCTGGGTACTAAAGTCCATACATCATTTCTCTCAAATTGGGCCAATTCATCCTGCATAGCTAAAATCCATTCACTATCTTCTAGAGCTTCTTTTATATTCTTAGGTTCTAACTGAGAGATATAACAAGCAAAGTGAACAACATTATTTCTTTTACCTCTGGTTTTCATACCTGATGTAACTTCTCCTATGACATTGTCAAGAGAATGATTTTTCTGAGTCCTTACATAGCGAGGCCTGCTAGTTGACTGAGCATGAGAACTTTCTTCTTCTTCTTCAGATTCAGCAGCATTCTGGGTTTCAACTGTGGTTCCAACCTCAGTTCCAACCTCAGTTGTAACCTCAGTTGCAACTGGACTTCCAACCACTCTGGAACTTCCAGTTTGTTGAGTTTCTTCTTTCTCTTTTTCTGTAGTCTCAGCCTGTTCATCATCACCTGTAATCTCATCAATAGTTTTTAGGTCATCAAATAACACATTATAAGATTCCATAACACAGTTTGTTCTTTGATTGAAGACTCTAAATGCTCTACTATTCTGAGCATAACCAAGAAAAATCCCTTTATCACTTTTAGAGTCAAATTTACCAAGATGCTCTCTATCTCTGAGAATGTAACAAACACATCCAAAAACTTGAAAATACTTTACATTGGGTTTTCTACCTTTCCATATTTCATAAGCTGTCATGGAAGTACCTTTAGTAATATAAACTCTATTAACTATATGACAGGCAGTATTAACAGCTTCAGCCCAAAATCTATTGGCAAGTTTCTTAGAGTTAAGCATTACTCTAGCCATTTCCTGAATGGTTCTATTTTTCCTTTCAACTATGCCATTTTGCTGTGGAGTCTTAGGAGCAGAGAACTCATGACATATTCCTAAGGAGTTGCAGAATTCTTTAAACCTGATATTTTCAAATTCAGTTCCATGATCACTTCTAATCCTAGCAATATTACCACTAGTGGAACCTTTTTCAAGTTGCAGTTTTAAGCACAAAGTTTTGAATAGTTCAAATGTTTCAGACTTATCCTTTAAGAACACTACCCAAGAGTATCTAGAGAAATCATCTACAACTACTAGAATGTACTTCTTACCACCTATACTGGCAGTTTGCATAGGACCCATCAAGTCAATGTGAAGAAGTTCTAAGACTCTCTTAGTGTAGATTAGACTAGTACTTTTGTGAATACTTTTGGTTTGTTTGCCTATAGCACAATCACCACAGACACTTTGAGTTTTAGCACTAAGTTTAGGAATTCCTCTTATCAATTCTTTTTTAACAAGCTTATCTAAAGTTTTGTAATTCACATGCCCAAGACAGACCAAGACCCGTTGGTGTAAAAAATTACAATACGGGCTGCGAAGTACACCGGTTAACGGAAATTAATTTCATCAACATCAAATCTCATGAGCTTGTAATTCCATATTCTATTGGTAGATTCTTGATAAAAATATCACTTTGACATATTTCATTGTCCTTAATATTGTTTCAAATGCACGCTTTAGTGTTACCTATTGCTAGAAAATGGCTTACTTCTTGGTGTTTAAGTTAAGAGGCAGTATTGTGTGCATTTCTCATGATCAAAATACTTTCCTTTTGTAGCTTTTGTTTTGATTTATAACGATATAAAAAAGAAAAAACGAACTCGATGTTTCCGACTAGGTCATAAGATAATCCCAATATGTGGATATTCAATATATAAAAAGTACCCATTTGGTAAGTTTTGCGATAGCTATTTATACTTAGGATGACTTTAGTTAGAACTTTTTCAATGACCAGTTGGGTAATGTATTAAACTTCTGAACCCTTCATAATGATGGGAAACCTATGAAATTTCATTTTTCTAAGTTCCGAATGCAATTAGATGTTTCAGCTGCAACCAATTGTTGGTTCGGTTGCAACTGATGAGCAAGAACTGAGAGAAAAGTAAATTCCACAGTACAATTATTACAAAGTTCGCCGTGCTAATCACGTCTACGTATCCGAGTCACTCACCTAATATATATTGATATTGAAAAATCCTTCGATGATCGACTAGAGTATTACAATATCTAACGACTCTCTCACTATATGTGTATCAAAGTATCGCTGCTACTCATCAACTATCAATGACATCCCGTCATGATTTCTCTCAAAAATAATTTTTTCTTTTAAATATTTTGTGGCTCTTTTTCTCTCTTCGCTGTGTATATTATGGTATGAGAAGCACGAAATAATGAGTTTAATTGGCATTATTTATAGTTTTGCAAAGAAACCCTAATTAATGACTAAATAGGAAATGTTTCCTTTCTTTCTTGATATTTCCGTAATTTACAAGTATTCTTTTTTAATATATTCTAGCCTTCAATCCAATTAGTAAAAGATCTCCTTTCTCATTCTTCCTATTTTGCAGAGATTGCTTCAAGTCACTTTTTACTTGGTCTCCATATTTTTGCATCATCAAATATCTTTGACCGAATCTTGACAGAATCTTTCAGCCAGCATCAGTTGTTGCCTTCAGTTGCAGTTGAGCTTGCAACTCACACCTGCACTTAATCAAATCTTGACAAAATCTTTACGCATTAACTGTTTACATAATTAGAGTTCAATATAACTTTAATCAATCTATTTCTGACATAATGGTGACAAACAAATAGGTTATAATAACTTTGTACATCAAACCTAACAATCTAGATTAAAGCAAACCCAAAGATAACAAAACAAATGTTTCGTGGCACATATCATATATATGACATAAACCCGTGGACAACATTTTTCATTAAACATAACATTCACATCCGTTTGTTTTCTTCATAATCCCAAGATTCCCTAGTTTAGGACACTTTCACTTATCCACCAACTACGGAATGTATTCTTAAACAAAAATATCTTCAATCATCAAAGTCAGACTCTCATTATTCCTTATATGAATTATTCACCTCTCTCATATTTGGAAAAACTAAGAAGCATCGGGTACATTGTTTTATTTTTTGTGCAAGAATACCCTGGTTTCACACCACATGCCTAACCTACTTTGGTGCTCCATGACATCGTGCCTCTCAAAAAATTATAATCATAATCAATCTTGTTTTTCGTGTAAACGTAACCTACTTTCATTTTATTTCAAAAAAGTATGTTCTATAGTTGAATCTTTTGTCTTCTCCTTAGTTAGGTGAGAGGGTTGTTTTTAATAATTTTCTGACCGTTGATCACATCAACGTCTCTTTGTTTGGAAGCAAAACTTTGGTCTCATTTTGCTTTTAGTCTGAATGGAAGCTTTGCTTCTCCACCCGATATGCACCGAATCAGTATATTTGGTTTGAAAAACCCACAAGGCTGTGTAGAGAGGAACAACGCATAAAAGTCCGATCTATACGATCTAACTTGGGAATTCAATAGGATTAGATCTACTACTTTCTAAACAAGAGTAGTTCATATGTGAATGGTGGAGAAACATAAGAAAGGGGTTAAAAGAATTCGAAAAATAAGTCGGACCCGAATGAGAGAGGGCTTAAAAGAATCCAAAAGATCTGCTTCAAAGTTCCATTGATAAGATAAGATTGCACAAAATATCTATTGGATATTCTGAATACAATTCTTGACAATACCAAGATAAAAGCTGAGAAAATGTCACTATAAGAAGTCGAATTTGATGTGGCTCAACCAGTAGAAGATGTGGTTGATTTGTATCACCTATATGGTCGAAAAAAGTAGACCTTATATTGGATCCTTGTGATGGCTCAGTTTTCAAGAAATCTTCGATGGTAATGAGATCAAACTAAAGACAGAAACATCCTAACTAATCTAGTTAGCAATGATGTCCTTCCCTTAATGCTATGATAGGTATGTGAACACCCTCGTAATACCCTTCTTCTGCCCTTATCATTCTCTTCGCTTCAAATCCATCCATCACCGGCATCTCCCAGTCCATGAAGATATAGTCATAAGTGATCGAGATGGTAGAAGCCCTATGTTGTCTTCACTTAAACATCTGCTCACTAGTTGTACAGCTTCTTCACCATTTTCACATAGTTCTACAGTCGCACCGAGCTTCAAAGTATCCGTACTAGCAACGCTCTGCAATGCATTATCATCGACTGACATAGTCTTCTTACCATTCAAATTTTCATCATTGATCGAGATTTTGGGACTCAAAATTTCTTTCTTTCTGGACTTGGACACAAGAAAATCCTCTATCATTTTTTGCAATTCTTGACTCATAAGATAATTCTTACACGTCTTGTGTGTTTTGATTTTATTTCTTTTGGAGCGCCCAAACTCTGGTAAAAGCCCAATCACACCAAATAATCGAGAATCGTGAAAAGTCTTAGTTAATATCGAGTCAATAAACGGTAGTTTATTGTCATCAAGCCCTTTTGAGTTCATCACATTTTGAGCTCCCAGTTTATCTACCCAAACAATTCGACAACAAGTGTTCCGAAGACCTTTTCTAAACTCAACCACTGCCTTGCTAAATTCCATAAATGGACCACCGCCTGTGTCAATTATAATTAATACAAAATTTAAAACATTTTTCACTTTATCCCTTCGATACAAATAATGTGACATCTTATCAGTGTCGTCTATGCTACCAAATGGTCAGAAACAATAAGCAATAACCTCATTAGATCTGGTTGATAGCACGGTATTACCAAGAACAATCTTTCCTAAATAATCTTACCAAAAACGGTCTTACCAAATGCTACCAAGCAGTGACAAAAGCATTCTTTTGAGTAGCATGGATGGCGCCGATGAGATGTCACATTATTTGTATCGAAGGGATAACATGAAAAATGTTTCAAATTTTGTATTAATTATAATTGAAACAAACGATGGTCCGTTTATGGAATTTAGCAAGGCAGTGGCTGAGTTTAGAAAAGGTCTTCGGAACACTTGTTGTCGAATTGTTTGGGTAGATAAAGTGGGAGCTCAAAATGTGATGAACTGAAAAGGGCTTGATGAAGATAATCTACCTTTAAGTGACTCGATAATATCCAAGCCTTTTCATAATTCTTGAATATTTGGTGTGATTGGGCTACCCATAGCTTGGGGGAACCAAAAGAAGTAAAATCAAAACACAAGATGTGTCAGAATTACGTTTTGAGTCAAGATTTGAAAGAAATGATGAGGATCTTCTTGTTTCCAAGTCCAAGGGGAAATAAATTTTGAGTCCCAAAATGCCGATTAATTATGAAGTTTTGACTTGTAAAAAGATTATATTAGTCGATGATAATGCATGGCAGAGAAAATTTGCTAGTACGGCTAGTTTTATGCTCGATGCAACTATAGAACTACGTGGAAATGGTGAATAAGATGTACAACTAGTGAACAGATGTTTAAGTAATAGAAGACAACATAGGGCTTCTACCACATTGTTCCCTTATGAATATATCTTCATAGGCTGTGAGATACCAGTAATGGATGGATTTGAAGCAACGTGAATGATAAGAGCAGAAGAAAGGGCATTACGAGGGTGTTCACATTCCTATCATAGCATTGACTGCACATACAACTGGAGAGGAAACAAACCGAATACGGGACGCTTCGATACTGCTAATAATTAAGACATGATACATGTTACTATTAAACGCATCATGGCATTAGACGTTGGCAAAGGGTTGTGTTGTTGTGTCAGTTTTTGTCAAAATAATATGTGTCCGCGATGATTTTATTTCTCTTTTCGAAATTCACGATAGACTGTTGATAAAGAAAAAAAATATTGGCTTAAGAATGACGTGGAGTCATTTCTGATCACTGTATGTGTGTGTGCATGGTTCATTTTACAAAGAAATCCAATCTAAGCGCTTTTTTTCAATGCTATTAATTGATAATTTCTATATTCATGTATTTATTGCCAATGACTATTAGTAAATTAATAATAGCTATGTTATTCAATATTTAGTTTTTGATGCACAAAGACACTTGTGCACTCAAGACGCGGGCTTGAATCTTTTTGATAGTTGTATTGGACTCGGTACCGAAAAGGATTATTTAAGTATTGATGCATAAAAACAAAACTAATTAATAATTTGTTATCCTATAAATTTCATTTAATGATTGCTCAATTATTCTTAAAATTAATTAAACATTGGTCACTCACCTAATTACCTAATAAAAAAAAAATTTGAAAAAAAAATAAGGAAAACTCAAAAAAAAAAAAAAAAAAAAAAGGAAAAAAAAATCAGAAAATTCAGAAAAAAAAAAAAAAAAAAAAAAACGAAAATACCAAAAAAAAAAAAAACAGCTGAAAAAACCATTAAAAAAACCCGAAAAATGGTATAAAAAAAACCCAAAATCACAAAAAATATGAAAAAAGTTCAAAAAAATCGGGAACCGAAAAAACCAAAAAATGTTATTAAAAAATTCAAAATCACAAAACAATGAAAAAATTCAAAAAAGTCAGGAACCCGAAAAACACCCGAAAAATGGTAAAAAATTAAAGAAAAATCCAAAATCCTAAAAAAAATAAAAAAAGTAAGAAAAACCGGAAAGTCCAAAAAATGTTAAAAACTTTAAAATAACTTATATTGTTTTCAAATGACTTAAAAATGACTCAGACTGTTTTTAAAATTATTCAAGTTGTTTTTTAAAATGACTTAGACTGTTTTTAAACTTAATAAAAATGACTGGAACTATTTTTCAAATGACTTAAATATGACTCTGATTGTTTTTGAAGTGACTCCGACTATTTTTAAAATTACTTAAAATGACTCATATTGTTTTTAAAATGACTTAAAATGGCTCAGACTGTTTATAAAATGACTCATACTATTTTTAAAATGACTTAGACTATTTTTAAAATGACTCAAAATAACTCAAAATAACTCAAACTATTTTTATAATTACTCACATTGTTTCTAGATTACTCACACTATTTTTTAAAATGATTGAAAATGACTCAAACTATTTTTAAAATTACGAAAAATGAATCAAGCTATTTTTAAAATAAATTAAAACGAATCAGACTGTTTTTAAAATAACTTAAAACGACTCAGAGTGTTTTTAAAATGACTTATAACGACTTAGAATGTTTTTAAAATGACTCAGGGTGTTGGAGGTTTTGTACCTTTAACGATGAAAGGGCCTTGCGGGCGTACATTTGTTTTAACCTCCGCTCTGGATGAGCGAGGCCTCTATTTTTTCCTTATAATAATAAATTATACAATATTAAACTAGTATTTTGACTTTTAATTGAGGGCGTAACGAGAATCAGGAGTCGGCTGAACTGGGTATATGTGGTGGTGTAATGGGTAAAGTGGATTAAATGATGGTGACGAGATAAAGTTGTATATTAGTGTGGATGTTGTATAGATGTGTATATGTTGAATATAGTTTAAATTCTAAATGTTATATTTCTTAATATATTTTTATATGTTTTTAAATTTTTTTATATTTTCATTCCAATATTTATTTATTAAAATACTCATTTCATTTATAAAAAAAGTTAAACAGTACCATTCCCAATTTGTATTCCAAACAATAAAACTTGACCCGTGAAACACATCAAACAACCGCCCACAACCTTTGATGAACATATATTCCTCCAAAAGAAGACAAAAGTGTCGTGTCGGACACACGGACACCAGTCCGACGCTCAATTTCACGTGTCGGACGTTTCAACTCCCGTGTCCTTGACCTATTGACATGTTGACCATGCAGACACTTCTGCGGACACGTTTTGGACACTTTAAGAAAACGAGAAACACAAACCATATTAGTTTAAAAGTTATTTAAACATTCAAAATTTACAATTTTATCTTAAAATGAACTAATATGCAGATAACGATATAAGGATTACTAAGATAAGTTCATTACAATTAATATTTACAATTTTTAAACCAGTTATTTTATAACCCATATAAATAAGAAATTAATTATTATTTAACTTTCGTATCATATTTGTTTTGTTTCCTAAATTTTATAATTCTCTTATAAAATGAACAATATCCCCCAAATAAGTAATCATAAATATTAAATAAATATTCCATCCGATTCAAATTATATGTTCACTACGGGAGTCCATCCAATTTAAGAGGACATCGTGATTACCCTATTTTTCCGCATACTTTCCCAATTTGACCATTACGTTTTCATAAATATTAGTGGGCATTGACACATGTAATTTTACATAACAAATTGTTTCAATTTATCGAAAATGGACTTATAGGATACAACAATTCAAAATGGAAACATAAACTTATAATTTGGACCGAAATAGAATAATAATAAATTTAGATTCATCTAAATGGATGACTTTGATTTCTTTAAAAATCATGCCTTGATATGGAGTACTTATTATCAATGCTATAATTAATACACTCTCTAGTCTCCAATGACCTACCTAAAATACCTGATATATATATCTATCCCTCTCTCTGTGTGTATATATATATATATATATATATATATATATATATATATATATATATATATATATATACTAGTAATAGTTACCCACACGTTGCATGTGCAACGCGTAATACAATAAAAAAATAGAAAATATGTATAATTATGATACAAATATGTGGATAATAAAAAAAACATGGATTAAGATTTAAAATAATATTTGGTTATTAAAGAGGGATAAATAGTTTTATTAGTTTTTACTTTTTATATTTTTAGAGCATCCACAATAGTTGTGTTTATTTTAACAATATTAATTTTGACACATCATCATTTAATTGCAGACACATATGTAACTTAAATTTAATATTCACATTGGTGTATTAACTTAACAAAGTTATCTAATTTTAATTAAAATTAATTATTAATTTAAATCTCATTAATTAGTGATTTTGTAAACTCCACTAACATTGAAACTAAAATAGCACTAGTTGAAATATAGTTCATATTTTAATTAATTGTATTTTGCCACATCATCAATTAACAATATTAAAAACATTGTTATATTTAACAACTTTTTTAACATTTATAAATATAACACATGATTTAACATAATTAATGGAGACAAAAAAATGCATTGTTAGCTAACTATTTTAGTTAACAATAGAGATAACAACACTGTTGTAGTTGCTCTAATTAGAGTATGCTATTATTGTAATTAATATAAATGTGTAGATGTCTTTTTAAAAAAAATGTTTAAATTGGATAGACTCATTTGACTTGTCTTGTCTTATTATAATATATATATATATATATATATACACACACGTAGATCATTATTTTAACAAGAAATCAATTTTCTTGTCACGCCGTATGAAACAGCGTCAATCACACTACCTTTTAACCATCGGCTCAAACACTTTTAAAAACTCTTATCACTTTTATTTAAGCAAATATCATATCTACAGGTTAGAACTCTTATTAACTTTTTACCGCTATTCATTCAGGGCCAGTTCTAGAATTTAGAGGCTTTATAACACTAAAAATATGGGCCTTTTTCTTTCCAATTTTTTTTTTTTAAATAAAGGATCAAATTTGTTATCTTTTCAAACTACAGGGTTTTTTTTTTTCTGAAAGACGTAATATATTATACTAGAAAATACTTTACTTCAAAATATGAGGATATTGTGTAATAAATATGTTTTAAACACAAAAAATAGTATTTAGCAAAATTCAAACCCGCATCAATGGCCAACAGAGAGAAATTGTTTCTCTCTTAGCTAACCACTCGGCTTCTGAAGGTTTCCTAATAGTATATGTGAACTGTAAATACATATATTTAGTTTTGCTATTACATTTGGAGGCCTAAAAATAACCGGTTTTTGGGGGCTCTAGGCCCGTGGGCCTAGCCCAAAAACCGGCCCTGTATTCATTCCATAAATTATGATTTCTTGTATTACTTAGTAGGAGTGGGATCGGTTCGGTATTTATCGGTTTTCATGAAAACCGAAACCAACCTGAAAATAATTCCGGTTTCGGTTCGGTTTGCTTTTTTCAAAGATAAAACCGAACCAAACCGAAAACGGTTTGATTGGTTCAAAACGGTTCAGTTTCGGTTTTTCAGTTTATATCAGTTTTTCGCTATTACTATAACATCCACCTCGGAATTTAATACTGATCATCGATGTAAATATAAATCAATTAACGTTTTGAATATTTACCGTTGGAATAATGTTTCTATCTCTCCTTATTTATAGTTTATTAGAAACAAGCGATCTAATAGACCCTTACTATTAAACAACCCTAACACAAGCGTTTAAAATTTAATTTAACAATAGCCTTGATAATTAGAGGGATCGATAAAGCTAAACAACACAAGCAAAGCAGTTGTATTTAATTTAATTGATTGTTCTTCCTAATATCTAATAACCTCAAAGCAGAAAATTATTAAAATTTATTTGTTTCGCAAACTAGAGTGATCAAACAATTCCGGATTTGATATCTAACTTAACAGTATATCGCAACCAATAATAAATTAGTATGCATCCTATTAACCAAACGAATTGATAATTAAAATAAGCACGAAAGAATAATCAATACTCAAAAATAATAATTGAACTATTAAAATAAGTTAGATCTCACAGTAATAAATATTCTGAGGCTTCAGTTTGCCTAGATCAATAATAAAATTTTAGCCACGCAGGGCAATAATAAAATAAAATATAAAATATAGAGAGGGAGTATGTCTAGTATTTATACCACAAAGGTATTCTTGGCCGACACTTCATCTATTTTTGGACATTACATGTCATAGGTATTTTCCATACAAATTTTCCCCAAATTCTTGCTTGATTTCCTCTTGGTTAAATATTTGTCCAATATGTTGACCAAATCTCCTATTCCCTTACTTCCTTGATTGTCGAACAGTAGTATATGTTTCCTTTTACATAATATTTTGTGAGTTGACCAATATACTATTGCCACAATTCCCTCTAGGAGATTGATGCCGAATATCCATTTATTCTTCAAGAATTTATAGCCCCTTTAATTCATTAATTTGTCACTTTCCATTCGAAAATAAGTAACTGCAACAACTTAAATCTTGATTTTGGCCTTCATATATATTTTCGTTTTCTCTTGAAACTCAAAACACAAAACTTGTAGATCTTCGCCTGTAGTGTTCCGAAGCTCGGATGAATTAATTATGATCATTTTACCGGACAGCGTCGTAATTACTTATAATTGTCGAATTAGCATTGTTTTATTGTAACTCCTCCGTTTGTCTCCTAAATCAAAATCTAAAACTAATGAGTACATTTAGGATGAAAAATAAGTGTAATACATTGAATATAAACGGAGTTAATTACGATATTCATAGTCTTATCAAATTCCCCTACACTTACCTCTTGCACGTCCTCGGGCAAACTAAATTATTGGTCTTTAATAAATTTTTAATACTAAAATAAAATTCGAACAAACGTTAAGTTACTAGTTATAGTCGAGTGAGGGTTTACTAAAATCTGCCCACAAATTCTAATGTTCTCATTATATTAGTTATTTCCCCCATCTCTTACGAGCACACATGTAATTAAGAGTTTACGAAAAATACTTCTAACTAAGCAAAGACAAGATAAGACCTACAGCGGTAAGCAAAATTTGTAACTATATCTTGCTACTCTCCCCACTCCGTCCGCTTACAATCTACACAACCATTATTACTAAGTTCAATTCAAGTGTATACTCGTTATACCGAAGTTCGATAGTTTAAAGAGAAAAACATATTACAATACATCACTTTTATTAAACTTAACTATTAGCACCAAGTTTAAAACATAGAAAGTAAATGTTTATATTGCATCTCACCATGCTACACTCTCAGCGCTCATTTTTTTACAACTCACTTTTTTCATATCATCTTCTTTTTTTTCCTTTTTTTTTTTAATATTGAGCTAAAACTCGGCTTATCCCAACAAAAAAACCATTACTCCTTCTCCAAAATATCTCCTTTCGTGTACTCATGAGGCATAGGGTGTCCCAGTCCCTCATAGCGGGAACGTTGGCCTTACTAATCCATATACCGAAGGGTAGACACTGCTTCCCCCCAAACATAGCATTGCATAGCGCAAGGATGATATGTAGGGCACTCAATAATTGTTGGTTTCCGTGTATGAAATAACAATTAAACAATAATAAATGACTAAACAAAATAAACAAAACCAGTGTATCTTTATTAATTTCGAATTGGAAAGGAAATTAACGATTACAAGATGTAGGTACTGAATAGTAATTAAAGCAAACGTTATTCAGATTATTATTAATTAATAATCTGATGTACTGAATTGCAATAAATAGACACTGCCGGACTGGAAAGTATAAACTTAACAGCTGGACTGTTCTGATTGAAATTGAAATAACATGACTGAATTGAAACTATTCTAATTACAGAATTAAACTATAGAATTGAAATTACAGAATAAAACAGAACTTTAAAGAAATTACAGAAAGGTAAATACAGAATTGAAAAGCTACAGCTAAGTACAACAAATTAAAATACTGAAATAAAATGACAGAATTGAAAAGACAAAAATATAAATTACAGAATTGAAAAACGTTAATTAAAAGACAGAATTGAAAAAGACGAAGCGAAGGTAAACAGTCTACCCTTAACCGATATTCGCCCAACCACTTTGATGTTTCTGGTTGCGTTGGCGCTTCGATCCCAAGGTACAACGTCTCGGATGACTCGCCGGAAACTGGCGACGAGTCAAGGTCGAGCTGTTGGTGAGTGGTTCTCTCTGTTTCTAATATGCTATGAATAAAAAATGGATGCTGGTTTGAATGAGAGAGGGAGGCTGCTGCTTATAGAGGATTCTGAAACCGCAGCCTTTAATATGGTCATTCAATTCTGAGAGTTACATCTCCAGAATCCGCCTCCATTATTGCAGGAGTTACAACCTTCCTCTTGTATATTCTCTTGTAAATATACAAAAGTCCCTATTTCAGTTTAGTACAAGACCCAAGACCCAAGACCCAAGACCCGAGACATTCCCCAAATCCCACATCCCAAGGCCCAAGACCCAAGACCCGTGACCCGAGGCCCGAGTCTCGAGTCCCGAGACCCAAGCAAGCACGCGCGTGTGTGGTAAACACTAACACACTTATGGGTATGTGGACATGATAGTATTGTGAAAATTTGCTGCTTTTGGTTTATAGTATTAGGTGTTGTTTTCTTTCAACAAGTGTTGAAAACTTTCTATCTCTTGGCTAGATTTGTAATCAATGTCTAGGGTGAATACATAAAATATGAATGCATTTTTAATGACTTTGTAGATTACTTATAATACTCGGTATTAAAAATGTCAACCGAAAAATATTCAAACTTAGTTTTTCTAACATTTATAATTGGACATCATGTACATATGAGGCTTCTTATGCTAAATTTGCATCTCAGAAAGATTTTATCATAACAGCGGATCACATTGTTATTGTTTTAGGTAAGGATATTGATAACTTGTCCCGGGTCACTAGTTAAGCATTTACTATGATCCATTATTTAATGTTTATAACTATTAATTTATCATATCTTTACCCACTACTCATCAAAACTATTATTATTGTTTATGGAGAATACAAATATCATTAATGCATGAATTTTGTAGTAGAAAAATTAAGAATATATTTATTTTCTAAATTTAATTAATATCTAATTTTAGGGTAGTATAAATTAAGGTTTTATATTTTTTATTTGGGTTTTTATTTTATTATAATTAATATTTAAGTTTAGGATAATCCCAACTAGTGTTCTATATTGTTATTTTAGTTTTTATTATGAATTTACATTTACATTTACATTTTTATTTTTATTAATATTTAATTTTAGGCTAATAATATCTTGGGTTCTATAATTTTTATTGAGTTATAAAGCTAATTTTTACATGATATTAATTATAAATTTAACCATTGATATCTAGGATATGACATAATAACTATCCATTTAATAACTTTATACAAAGTCAATGGTATATTTAAGGCTTAAAGAGTGCCCGGGGGCATTGGTTAACATAACCGTTTATGTAATTATTTCTGTCATACGAAGGAAAGGAATTGAGAATTGTAGTTATATACCTTTATTATATAAACGCGTATGATAAATGAAAATTTTCATTATCAACATCAAGTAGTGGATGTTGTGTTAAGTGTTGAACTTCTCAACCCTTCACAATGATGGGAAAACCTAGATTAGATTAAAGCAAACCTAAAGATAAAAAAACAAACATGTGTCATGGCACAATTCCTATATATGAAATAAACTCGTGGGCCATTTTTTATTATTGCACATAATATACGTTTGCCATCACACCAGTTTGTTTTCTCCATATTCCCAAGATTCCCTATCTAATTTGTCAAATGGCAATATATCTAGATTTCCAAATATAATGGATTTTTGTTCATTCACATTTTGTTTAAAGTATTATTTAAGAAAAGCTTATTTTTGGTAAGAAATTGTTATTCAACAAATTTAACCACGTTACTCCTTTGGATGGATTTTTTTGTGGGAGTTCATTCATTTTGGATCTTACTTTTTTGCATGGATCTTACTTTTTTGCATGGATCTTACTTGTACATGTATACACATATATACATACATACACATGTGTGTGTCTGTGTACTATATATATATATATATATATATATATATATATATATAATGAATATATATTTATGAATTTATAATAAAATGAGACATTTAAAAAAGTAAGAGGTTAAATTTAGACATATTATAAACAATATGACCAAAATAAAATTTCAAACTAACTTCCATCCATTTCAATTAACGGTAGTACCTAAATTGTGAATGTTTTGATAGATGAGTAGCTCAATTGTTAATTATCGTAATTTGGTAACTAAATCGTTAACAAATAGTAGTCTGATACCTCAATTGTAAATGTATTTTGGAGTGTATAATTAGACAAATGAGCATCTTTAGCAGTACACATTATAAGTTGTACATAAACATAACTCTATAAATTATCATTAGAAAGACACGTTGAGTTTTCTTCTCTTTTTCCCTTTTCCCTAGAACATACCTATTATCAATTTATCATACATATCTCATACCAAAAGTGGTCTCCATTTTGTGCAGTCATTGAGTTAGACTGTATAATATCTAGTCAATTTTACAACCATGAAACATGCCGTATGGGTTATAATTCTGAAGAAGAGAATGAGAACAATAGCAATTTACTGGCTAGTAGAAAGCCAGAAGACGGGTAAATTTAATAAAGCAGATAAGGAGGTGGTATTAAAGGCTCCTCGAAGCCGTTTAATTTGTGCCTATCATTACGGATAATATAAAACGAATACGAGATTCACCAGTTATACGATGGTGTAATGAACCTCCCATGAACGAAAAATAGAGAAAAGATAAGTGACGAAGGAAGTTATCAGGAAGGAAGAGCTGGTTTCAAATGATTGATCGTGAACTCATGGGCTTGAATGCAATTTTTGGAAAATCAGTGGTGTTTATTACTCAGTAAGACAATGTTGTGGATCATTGCGTAATTAAATAATAGTTCTCAAAAGTAGGCTTAGGCATATAAAAAAGAAGATAGAATCTTTAATTTAGCTTTACTTTTGTCCTTAATTTCCATTTCATTTCATTTCTGCATTTTTATTTTTGTTTTATCTTTGTATATTTAAATGTCTGATATATATAAGATTGCGTTATTGCTTGTTGTTATTGATCTGTGTTTGCTGTTTGATTCTTTGTTTATTCATTATTGATAGGTATATTTATTCTCTCTCATGTATCTCACAGTGATTAATGTTCCAAAGTACTCAAAATTAGCCAAGGTCTTGCTGTATTAAAAATTTTATGCAGAGAAATGATTAATCATTGTTGATCAAAGGTATTATAAATATCTTTTGGGTATCAAACTAATTTTTCATGTACTGGTAGATATTGGATACCAAGTAGAAGCATGGTACTACAGTTTAGGTCACACGACTTTTCCAATATTGTATTATATTTTTCAGTCATTACGTCTTGTCACGAGTCTATAAATGCAACTTCGCTATATTTTACTTGTACTGATGACCAAGAGCAATCAAATTACTTACCGTTGGTCTGAGTGATATGCCTATCTTTCCTTTCGATTTAGCAATTTGTTATTTGTGAAGTCTTCCTTATCACTTGAAGGAAAATGCAAGCGAAATTTCTATTTTATCAATTGTATATCTTCTTATAGGCTTACCTTTGATTACTTGGTTTTATTTCTGGTACAAGAATACATTTATTTCACACTACATTTACCTATTTTGATGCTCCATTACATCGTACCTCTAAATAATTTAGAACCAAGCTTGATTTTCATGTAAATGTCACACACTTTGATTTTATTTCAAAAATTGTGCTTCTATAGGTTGTTACATTCCATTAGGAAAAAAAGACGTTTAGTATATCAAACTATGTTTCTGTTAATGATTTGGTTACACACCTTTCAACTTGGTCAATTTGGTTACCACACTATAACAAAAATAAACACTATCTAAATTAATCACGAAATCATGTCAGATGATAACACGTACTTGATAAACTTAAACGTGAGAGGGTAATTTCGTCATTCTGCAGCAAAATATATCATTTTAGAACAACGTTTTTTCCCAAATCTGGACTATGTGCTTATTTTTCTTATGTGTGAAATTGGGAGGGAAATATTTTTCTATGAAGATATATTTTGGTGTAAAATAACAAAATTAGTCTCTTATGTTAACGTTTGTCAAGCACATGCTGTCACGTGACATGATTCCCTCATTAATTTAGACGGTAGTAACTAAATTGAAAAATTATTATACTGTAGTATCCAAATTGAGAAAATTGAAAGCTATATATCTAAATCGTTAAAATCAAATAGTTTGGTGTATCAAACGTATAAAACTCCCATTCCATTAGTAACTAAATCATTCAATAATGTAAAAAAGTAAAAATCAAATTTTAATGAAAGGGACTTTCCTTTATCAATGTGGGAGTAGCCACATATAACTTTTAGTTTATCATGATATGATCATATCGATTCATTATTAGTTATATGATGTTTACAAATGAAGGGAAGGGGCGTATTTGAAGATGGTGGAGGCGCGACTTTGTCCCCTTTATAGCATATGTATATCAACAGTATTCCTTATTTGAAGTATTTTATCGAAAAAATTGTTCCACATCAATTACCTTAGCATATCCTTAAACTAACATTTGAGCAAAACATCCACTAGAAGTAAAATAATACTAAAATTCATATTCCCCCAATGGGTCCATCACTTAAAAATTGAAAATAGATGTGATGAGATAAAAAAATTGTAGTTAATTATAATAGAGATATGATATAGGGGAGTGATAACTGTGTTTCACAGTGACCAAACTTTTTTATTTACGATTAATAGAAGGTCTGTTATGGAAAAAAAAAGTGTGATAGCTGGAAAATTTCGATAATATACTACCTTGCAAATTGTAAATCAACATAAATTAGAGAAAAGATATTTAATCTAATTGATGTGGTTACTCTTAAAAAATATGAAAGTGCCATGCGGCCGTGTTTCTGTTTTACACCTTCTCGCTCGGACGAGTGAGAAAGAGAAACACAATTCTCACTCTGAATCCTACATTTTTTTTTCTTAAAATAATATCAGTAAGTATTAAACCAACAATTTAATGTTTAATTCGAGGAGTAATAAAAGTAAGCAGACTGGATTAGCTATAGACAGTGATGCAATGGACGAAGGGGAGAACTGTGTTGTATATAAGTGTATATGATGTATATATATGTGTGTATATGTTCAATATACTTAAAATTAAAAAAAATATATTTGTTAATATATTTTACACGTCTATATGGTATTTATTTATTTTTCATATCAATTTTATATTATTAAAATACTCATCTCATATTAAAAAAAAATAAACACCAACTCCTAATTGAATTCTAAACCATTAAACTTGACGTTAAACACCAACCCACGATTTAAAAAAAATGAACTATGGAATAATATCCATATGAAGTATTCTTATCCTGGAATCCATATGAAAAGTGAATTCAAATATGGAATAATACCTCCAATAAATAAATAATCATAAAGGATATACACATAACACCTATAGGAGTAATAAATTTAGATTCAGTGACTTTGGTTTTTTAAACATATCTTGATACGGAGTACTTATTATTACTTATAGTACTAATTATTACTTATTGTCAGATCATATTTCAGACAAACAACAAATTCCTTTATCCATCTCCGTCCCAAACAGCCTTAAATCACACAGCCTTTTAACCAGCTTAAACACTTTTATCAACTCTTACATTTTTAAATAAGCAAATTTTAATAATCATGATTATTAGAGTCTCAGTTATCTGCTAATCTACAGGTATTGCAACTCTTATTAACTTTTGTATCCCTTTGTTCATTCCATAAATTCGGATTTGTATTGCTTAAGTTTTGATTTATTTATCCAGTTTGGAATGTTGATATTTTCTAGCTTTTAACTTTTATGCATGCATAAATCATAATTAAGTAGAATCCTAGGTTTAAATCTTTTGGTATCAAGTTGTAAGTGTTGAATTAGATATATTAGCTAGGGTTATGAGATAGATGGAAATCTTCCCTTTAATCTGTATTAAGAAATTATTGTTTGAGCTTCTTCGAGATAATTTACTGCAACATTCATTGGATTTTTATTAGGGTAATGAATTGTTGAAATTTACCTTTTAGTATGTATTAATGAAATAATAGTTTGGACTTTTTCGAGAAAATTCCGTAACTCTTAGCTGCTAATATACAGGTATTACAACTCTTATTAACTTTTTTACCCCTTTATTCAGTGTAATGGAATTGTTGAAAATCTACCCTTAGTCTGTATTTAGAAATTATTGTTTGAAATTCATCGAGATAATTCACTACAACATTCATTGGATTTTTATTAGGTTAATGAATTGTTGAAAATCTACCCTTTAGTCTGTATTAATGAAATTATTGTTTGAACTTTTTCATGGTAATTCACTGTGACATTCATTGAATTTTTATTAGGGTAATGAAATTGTTGAAAATCTACCCTTTATAATGAAATTATTGTTTGGACTTTTCGGAGAAAATTCACGGTGACATTCATTGGATTTTTTTATTTCCAGTATGGGTTCAGAGATGATGTGCTATTCTCTTAGCGTTTTTAAAGATTTGATTTTTTTGCTGATCTGTTTTTTATATAAGTTAGCAGAATACCCACTATTTTATTAATAATAATTAATGGTCGGAACAACTTAAAGAGTTCATTTAATTCCGGGAGTTACACCATAACATCCCCTTAATATCAGCCCCGTTTAATTTCGTAACCGCAACACTAATGTTACAATCATTCTCATTAAATGTGACCGTTACACCTTGCGTTGCTGATCTGTTGAAAACTATTAATAGATTATTAAAGTGCGGCCTTAAAAAATTGACTTTTTGATAAGATGTAGCCTGGACTTCGCCTTCTATACGCAATCGACTGAATTTGTTATATGTTAAGGTCATTTTTTCGTGGTGTCATTGAATGCTATAAGTTTCATGCAGACAAGATTTGTTATTATTTTCTCTTTAGTATTGTACCTCTATAATATCAGTATATCACGTAGTGCGCAAAATTGATAATTATTCTTTCCACTAGATGGTTTGAGTGTTAAAATTCTTATGTGATTGAGTAACTTAACTACATTATCCTCTTTATAAACCCATCTAGAGATAGTTAAAAAGTATTATTCATGAATTCATAATGTTATTACTATCTTTTTTATATTCAGATTCCATACCAAGAAGCTTTACAATTGTTTTCCCGTAGCATAGTTGAGTAATTTTGTTGTTTATATAACATAAGTCATTGTTTTAAATCATTGCCTGTTAGTTATTTTTTAAGTTGGAATGGAAATTTGCTAAACTTTATCCAGCAAGGACATCATATGATATTTGTTACATTACATGATGTTTTAGTGTTTTCTAATTTATTGTTGATCAGTAACATTAGTTAGAGGACTTAGTAAAGAACTATAGTAATTAAAAGTTAGAGAAAACCTTAAATCTACTCAATGTTTTTCATACTACTAACTAAATAATTATGTCTAGTTGATATTCTCCTGCCATTCTCCGCATCATTGACCATGTTGGTTGATTTTACGAATTGTTAAAAAATGTTCTTAACGTACTTTACTTATTTTATGTAGAGCTACTTTATAGACCATATATAATGTCGGCATTTCTCGTTTCTATATTTTCTTTAATATCATGTTACCCATTTCTTAGTTCCTTTTGCATACTTCTCAGAACTTTTTCAAGTAGAAAATCTATCACCCAACCTTAATTAAAAATCATTTGGCAACGACTCTGAAGGTTTTTTGATGATAAATGTAGACGTTTTCTTTGACCCTGAATATAACATGTGTATTAACAGAGACTTGTCGGTTCTTCTCTAGTGTTGCTCTAAATCGCATAGAACTCGGTCAACAACAAGACAACCTTAAACAAACATGATAGAGGCAAATGGGGAGGAAGAAGCAAAAGAAGATAAAGACAAGGAGCGCAAACTTTCAACAAATTTCCAGTTTGCGTAAAAGCGAATAAGTGATGTACCAGATTTATAATAGGTACTTTTCTCTTCCAAGGTACTAAAATGTAGTCTAATGCTTGTTCTGCTGCTTAAATGATTAACAGAATATGGTATTGTGCTGATGTAAGCTTTTACATCAATGATTTAGAGTATCAAAATCAGCCCAGAGCATACCACATTTTAGTTTTGTCGATTACCGGTATCTTATCCATGCCACATTGATGAAAATATATTAATAATTTTATTTGTTGCACGTGCTAAAATGCCTTGAGAATTATTTGACACAGACCTAGACCCGTTCGTGTAAAAAATTATAATAGAGACTGTGAAGTACACCGGTTAATGGACATTAATTTCATCAACACCAAATCTCAGCTTGTAATGTCATATTCTGTTGGTAGATTCTTGATAAGAAGTATCACTTTGCCATACTTAAGCGTCCTTGAGATTGTTTCAAATGCATGCTTTAGTGTTACCTATTGTTAGAAAATGGCTTACTTCTTGGTGTTAAAGTTAAGTGGCAGTACTGTTTACATTTCTCACGATCAAAGACTTTGCCTTGGTAGCTTTTGCTTTGATTTTTGTATGTCTTACGGAGGATTTACTTTCCATAGTGGTTGATTAAGTTCTGAAATCAATATAACGATATAAAAGGAAAACATGTACACTATGTTTCCGACTAGGTTATAACAGGATCCCAATATGTGGCTATTTTATATATAAAATGTACCTATTTGGTAAGTTTTGCGATGACTAACTATACCTAGGATGACTTTAGTTAGAACTTTTTCGATGACCAGTTGGGTAAAGTGTTGAACTTCTGAACCCTTCACAATGATTGGAAATCTATACGCTGATTGTTAAAAATCAATTTAGACAAAGCACTCAAAAATTGTTTAGAATAATGGAGTACAATAGTGATATTAGTCACGAGATAAGAATGAATACCTGGGGGTATTTCTAGAAACATTAAGCGGTATTTCTTTGCAATACTATCAAAGTCAGAGATAAAAATGAAGGATGATTCATAGGAGCTCACACACAATACATCAAACAGCACATTAAGCTGAACATCTTACTATCTTAGCACTGTACAGTAAATCAAATGTAGCTAAAAGATTGGGGTTTGAAGTGACTAAATTATACAATGGAAAAACTTAATGACGTTATCATCGATCCATATAATGGGAGGAGTAATTGAACTTGTTAATGGATCGGTGCTAACGCTATTAGGTTTTCCCTTTTCCGTATTTTTCATTAATTACATTTTCCTTGGTTTATTTTTTGTTTAATTTACAGGATAGGTTGTTTTGTCTACATGAATTAATATATTTGATATTTTATGAATTATGATTAATGCCTATATGAAAAGACTTGATTTGTGTGATTGGTAACATGAATAAGACATGATATATCCTGATTTATTTAATTAAACAACAGGGCTTCAGGTTTGGGGTCGACAGGTGTGGTGTACTCGAAAGTTGATCTAAGAGGGGCTCAACAAAAGCTACCGGTTAGAAGGCCAGTTGAGGAGGAGATTGTTGACAGTTTCTAGACAGCGTGTCCATACTGCTATCGTTTATACGAATATTTACGCATATAGGAAGATTGTTGTTTGTGCTGTCAGAATTGTCAAAAGGCATTTTCCGGTGTTACCCTCCAATCTCTTCCCCCTTTTGTTCCTGGCAGGGAGGCTTATTACCGTAATTATAATCTGTTTCCGTTAAAGTCCGCTGTTATCTTAGGAAAATCCGACACATCTCCTAGAGTGGTGACCCCCAATAGTGGTGTTAGCGGTACAGGTTTTGTAAATGGGGCGGTGACTCAGTCGTATGTTACGCCAACTTCATCTGGGAAGAAGAGGGGTAGGCCTAGAAAGTACCCTATACCTTAAGGGTTGAGATTTGTTGTAAATTTTTGCAATATGTCTGTCATATAATTAGATATGCTTGATTATATGTGCTTATGAGGGTTGTCGAGGTGAGGTATCAAGTGCAAGGAATTGAATTTTGCTTCAGGTTTAGGGGAATGAAGCAGGTTTAATAGGTGAAAAAAATATAGTTCTCTTGTTGTGTTGTACAATAATGTGTAACTTATTATTTTTGCAGAATGTGAAATTGTTTGATTGTAGCCTATGATCCACACAAGTGACACAACTACACACGCTTGTTTGATTGTAGCCTATGTTTCCAGTAGATTATATGTGGAATAATACTATTCTAGAACTCCTTTGATTGTATTCATCATACAAAGGATATATGTTTATTCATTTTAAGACGGAATGATTAATAATGACGGATTAAAATATGTAAATCATTGTGCAGTTAGATTAGAAATGACCAGAGGCAGCACTCAAAAGCAATTGCGTCAAATGTGATAGAAAGATAATCTGAAGTTCACAGCTCCATAATACTTGAAATATATTTCAGCAAAGGAAACTCGAATAACAAGAACGAGTGACTAAAGTGAGATATTGTTGCTAGTTACGAACGGGGTCAATCGGATAAAATTCCAAAACATGAAGACTTTTAATCTTCATTTATATTGTAGAAATGGCAAGCCAAGTGACTCTTTTGTCAGCATGGTATTTGTAGATTAAACTGTTACCCAGACACGTTTTTGTTTTTCTTTTCT
Source organism: Primula veris (assembly GCA_963682055.1). Taxonomy (NCBI): domain Eukaryota; kingdom Viridiplantae; phylum Streptophyta; class Magnoliopsida; order Ericales; family Primulaceae; genus Primula; species Primula veris. The sequence goes on along the minus strand of OY821743.1, from coordinate 19,932,219 downwards.
TACATTTCTATTAACTGTACAAAATGCAGTGTAGTACTTCTTTTATAAATGTCTGTTTTCGAGAGCATGGATCGATGGATAGAGGCATGCTTAACCCAAGTTTTTTAATCAGATGCATTTTACGATATTGATACCCAATAGAAGTGTGCATCTTGTTATTATGGGTTTGCCTTTGACTTTAAAATGCTCTATTATGTTTCTTCGTCGTTAATTACGTCTTGTCGTGAGACTAAAAATGCAACTTTGCAATAATTTACTCGTGGTAAATTGCTGGTGACCAAGAGCAATCAACTTGCTTACCGGTTGTCTGAGTCAATCTCTATCTTTCCCTTATAAGATTTAACAATTTTTTTATTTGTGAGGTATTCGTTATCTCTTAAAGGAAAATGCATCAAGTGTGCATCTTGTTATTATGGGTTTGCCTTTGACATTAAAATTAAATGGATTCGAGGTGTTTAATAAATTCGAAACCCATGCTAAAATTATATTTGATGGCGAAATAAGAGAAGCATTGAATGATTGGTAAAGATAGCTCCACTAGTTTTGGGATTTTCCTAGTTTTGGGCGCTTTAATTTATCCACCGACTATGGAATGCATTCTTGAATAAAAGTATCATCGAGTGAAGTGGGTCTTTCATTATTCTTTACATGAATTTTCCATCACTCTGATGAATTTTCCACCACCCTCCCATATTCGGAAAAACTAAGAAGTATGGGATACTTTATTATAATTTTGATATAAGAATACCCTTATTTTAAACTCAGTGTCGGTCCGGTATATCGGAATATATAATGCTCGTTTTTTTTTCTTAATAAAGACAAATCAAAATAAAATAAAATTGTAATTTACGAATTTCAAACTCATGATCTCATATGTTGAATATCAAACTACTGCACCATTTGAGTTATATATTGCAACACATTATAAACCAATTAGTGTTTAATATTTCTATTTTAACTATCTAATATATTAAAAATATAGTCGAGTGTTGCCTGTAATTTTTTTTTCCGAATCAATTGCTCAAGAGTCAAACCTTACTTGAATTGGGCCTCTCGCCGCCCATCTTGACACTACATGGCTTACCTACTCTGGTGCTCCTTGACATCCTATATCTCAAATAATTATAAAATTATAACCAAAATTGTTTTTCGTGTAAACGTCACATACTTTGATTTTATTTCAACAAAGTATGCTTTTATATTTTATTGTTATTCTACACTGCTAACTAACTCGTTTTTTTTTTTAAATGAAGTAACTAACTCGTGTTAAAAAGTAAAAACAAAATTTTAATGAAATGGACTTTTGTTTATCAACGTACGAGTAACCCGTATAACTTTAAGTTTATCATAATATTATATCTATGATTATTGGTAAAAGCATCATATATTATTATAATAAGTAAGTCAAAATTTTTGAACCTGCCAATTTTTTGTCAATTTTTCAAAAAATACTATTACAATCTTTTACTAATTATCATATAACCATAGTTTGATAAATAATAGAAAATAATATTTTTTTCTCTATCTTTAACCACCTGAAACTCTTTTAAGTATTACCATATTAAATTCTATCTTTTTCTTTTATTTTTACATATTTAAGACCCCATATTTGTACCATTACCATACTTATTTTTTCATATTTTTATCGCACTACGTGTCGCACACGTAGGGCGTGGACACGATCACTAGTGTTTATAAAAGAAGGGAAGGCATGTATTTGAGGGTGTGGGAGGTGGTGTTTTGTCCATTTAATGATCAAAGATGCGCGAGACCTGTATTTTTCCTTATAGTAAATTAAATGAATATTAAACTAGTATTTTGACTTTTATTGAGGGAGTAACTGTTGTAATATATTGTCAGGGCCGGTTATAGGGAATGCAGATAGTACGAGTAGACAAAACATCCTACCGCAATGGCAAATAACTTTTCGAAAAAAATAAAATTTATACTATATTTTTTCGAAGTTTCTTTAAGTAAACAAAACAAAACAATTTGGGTCAGCACTGTATATTATCTCTAATATATATTTTATTTTAATTATTATATATTTGCTATTTATATGTGTTATATAATTATTATTAATTAAATAGAAACCAAAGTTACAAACGGTTGGAAACAGTTTTCACTAGAAACGGTTAAAAGTAACGGTTGACTTTTGAATTAACCTTGCCGTTTAGCAAGAGGTGTATTAATTCGTCTGTATAAATATATGCCTAGTAATAAAATTACCGTGAGGATAAAATGTAAATCATATTCTATAAACCTTTGAATTAATTTAAAGGAACATGGATCGTTAACTTCATAATTTTCACAACGATATGAATAAAGATTGAATACTTACCTTGAGCCATTGTGTAGTTTACTGCTTAAGCTTTTATGAGATACGGTCTTCTCTCTCTTAGCCCTTCCTTAATAATGAATACTATTTTATATATTTTTCTGTATGTTATTGATGGTGAGAATATAGTACTGTTACTATTATTTTATAGGTAGAGAGAGGGAACGTATAACAGTGTCCCCCACTTCTCACGTTCCATCAACGTGATAAGTGGTAGTATTAGTTTAATATTAATCTTTAATCCTTATCTAATACTAACTACTTTTAATTTATCTTTAATTAATTATTTAACCAATAAGATTAATAAACTTGATAATTATCTAAACCATTATTCATTTAACATGTATGACACTAGGCCATATATTTTCTAACATTCTCCCACTTGGCCTTGTGGCAGCTTAATTTAGTCTTTATGGTTTGATAAAATAATTTACATATTGGTCATGTCATTAAAATCACTATTAAGTATAAACTAATATGAGTCCTGGCGATTTTGCATTATATAACAACACAATCTCTTCCAAGTACCACAATATTGGTCTGTACTTAACAAGATCTATAAAAGAAAACAAATCAAATCATGTTTAACATTATGTATATACAAAAGCAATAAAACATTATATTTATTATTTTCAGAAACAATCCATAAATAAGCTCAAAGTGTCAAACTTAAATCTTTTAAACTAAACATTAATATTTTTAGTGATGCCCATCCTCTCGACATGCTCGATAAAAGTCTTAGGTGGCAATCCTTTAGTCATCGGATCCGCGATCATGAGTTTAGTACTAATATGTACAATTGACACCTTTTGTTTCTGAACATCTTCTTTAACGGCAAGATATTTTAAATCCATATGTTTTGCACCCTTAGATAACTTGTCGTTCTTTGAAAAGAAGACTGCTGCCGAATTATCACAATAAATTTTCAGCGGCTTGGCAATACTGTCGACTACACCAAGTCCCAAAATAAAGTTTCGCAGCCAATTTCCTTGAATTGCGGCTTCATAACAAGCCACAAATTCAGCTTCCATAGTGGATGTAGCAATGGTAGATTGCTTCGCACTCTTCCATGAAATTGCTCCTTCAGCTAATAGGAACAAATAACCTGACGTTGATTTTCTTGAATCAACACAACCGGCAAAGTCTGAATCTGAATAACCAATCACTTCAAGATCCTCAGATCTTCGATAAGTGAGCATATGGTCCTTTGTGCCCTGCAAATATCTCAATACTTTCTTTGCAGCTTTCCAATGATCCATTCCCGGATTACTTTGATACCGGCCAAGCATTCCAACAGCAAAACTGATGTCTGGCCTAGTACAAGTTTGAGCATACATTAAACTCCCTACAACTGATGCATAAGGAATTCCTTCCATTTGTTTGCGTTCCATTTCATTTTTAGGAGATTGCATAAGACTAAACTTATCCCCTTTCTGAATTGGAGTAACACTTGATGAGCACTTTTCCATTCTGAATCTCTCCAAAACTCGATTGATATATGTCTTTTGAGACAGACCCAACATTCCTTGTGATCTATCCCGAGATATTTCTATCCCGATTACATAGGTTGCCTCACCCATATCTTTCATTTCAAAGTTTTTGGAGAGAAATTTCTTGGTCTCATATAGCAAGCCAAGATCGTTAGTAGCAAGTAAGATATCATCAACATACAGAATTAAAAACATAACTTTACTCCCACTGATCTTTACATAAATACACCGATCAACAGTGTTTTCTTTAAATCCAAAAGAAATAATAGTATCATTAAACTTAAAATACCATTGGCGGGAAGCTTGTTTAAGTCCGTATATCGACTTCTTAAGTTTACACACCATGTTTTCCTTTCCTTTAATGGAAAATCCTTCTGGTTGAGTCATATAGACTTCTTCTTCTAAATTGCCATTTAGAAAGGCGGTTTTCACATCCATTTGGTGTAACTCTAAATCGTAATGAGCAACCAATGCCATAATGATTCTTAACGAATCTTTTCTAGAGACGGGTGAAAAAGTCTCTGTGTAGTCAATTCCACTTTTTTGAGTAAAACCTTTAGCAACAAGTCTGGCTTTATGTCGTTCGATATTGCCAAGAGAGTCACGTTTGGTCTTAAAGACCCATTTACACCCGACCCTTTTACATCCTTTGGGCAATTCGACGAGATCCCAAACTTTATTTTGTTCCATTGATTTTAACTCATCTTCCATGGCATTTAACCATTTCGCAGAATTAACACTTTCGATGGCTTGTGATAATGAAACTGGATCTTCATCGATTCACATATCAAAATCTGCTTCATTTAGATAGACCACATAATCATCAGAAATAGCAGATTTTCTTGGTCTTTGAGACCTTCTTAATTCTACTTCTAGTGGTTCATCAACTATGGGTTCATTGACATTATGTTCATTCTGGATAGTTGGATCATTAATTTGTTCTTGTCCATTGTTCAACTGTCCAACAACAGAAGGAAAAATAGCCTTACAAGAAGTTAAAGGTAAATGTATTTCCACCCTAACTTCTTGAAGCTCCACTTTTCGTGGTTTCAAACTCCCACTAACTTCACCATTCTCAAGGAACCTAGCATTTCCAGTTTCAACAATTCTTGTACTATGGCTAGGACAATAAAATCTATACCCTTTAGACTTTTCTGGATAACCAATGAAAAAACCACTGATCGTTCTTGAATCCAATTTCTTTTCTTGTGGATTATAAATCCTTGCTTCTGCCGGGCAACCCCAAACATGCAGGTGCCGTAAACTAGGTTTCCTACCAGTCCATAACTCAAAAGGAGTTTTAGGAACTGCTTTACTAGGAACCCTATTTAACAAGTACATGGCAGTTTTTAAGGCATGCATCCACAATGAAATGGGTAAAGATGAGTTAGATAGCATACTTCTAACCATTTCCATCAAAGTACGATTACGCCTTTCAGCTACACCATTTTGTTGTGGTGTACCTGGCATTGTGTATTGCGCACAAATGCCACGCTTTTCAAGAAATTTAGCGAATGGACCTGGACATTGTCCACTTTCATTATATTTTCCATAATATTCACCACCTCTATCAGATCTTAAAATTTTCACTTTTAACTCTAATTGCCTTTCAACCTCATTAATAAATATTTCTAAGGCATCTACTGATTGAGATTTTTCATGCAATAAGTAAATATATCCATAACGTGAAAAATCATCGATAAAGGTAATAAAATACTTTTCTCCACCAAAAGATGGAACGTCAAAAGGTCCACAAATATCAGTGTGTATTATTTCAAGAAGTTGTGTGCTTCTTGTGGCTCCTTTTTTTGTGTGTTTTGTTTGTTTCCCTTTTATACATTCAACACAAATACCAAGATCGGTAAAATCCAAATTCGGTAAAATTTCATTCTTTACCAATCTTGACAGTCTTTCTTTGGAAATATGACCCAAACGTTTATGCCACAAATAAGCAGAACTTTCATCTACTAAACCACGTTTAGTTCCAACATTATCATGCAAGGTTAAAAGAGCTTCCGCAAAAATATTATCAAGTTTTAGTTTATATAAACCATCAAAAAGAATACCAGAACCAATAAAATGATTATTTTTAAACAAACTAAAACTTTTATTCTCAAATTTAAAAGAATATCCAACAGAATCCAAACAAGATAGTGAAATCAAATTACGAGAACAAGAAGGTACGTAAAAAGTTTGAAACAAATCCAAATGACTTCCAGTAGCTAAAATTAAACGATAAGTTCCAATAGCTTCAACTGGAGCCTTCACACGATTTCCCATGTAAATAAACCTCTCATTTAGACTTGTGGTTCGGGTCGTAAGAAATCCCTGCATAGTATTGGAAACATGGACAGTAGAACCAGAGTCAATCCACCAAGTATTAAAAGGAACTTCAGTTAAATTTGCTTCAAAACATACTAAAGCTTTAAAATTACCTTTCTTTTCAAACCATGCCTTACGTTTCAGGCAAACATTCTTGAAATGTCCGGGTTTTCCACAAAAGTGGCACTTTACATCCTTTTGCTCTTTCTTGCGGATTTGGAAAGAAGAACTATTCACTTTATGTAGTCCCTTCTTCCCATTTTCTGGCTTTTTACCAAACTTCTTTCTTGCTCCTTGGTTACTTACGAGATTAACTGAATGTTTTGCTTTATTCTTAAGCCTCCTTTCCTCGGAAACTAACATACTTTCGAGTTCATGCACATTCCATTTGTCTTTCATTGTGTTATAATTCATCTGGAATGTGCTATATTCAGGAGGTAGTGAGTTAATAATAAACTGCACTAGAAAGCTTTCATCCAAGTTCATCCCTAAGCCTTTAATTTTTGCTCCAACATCTTGCATTTCAGTGACATGATCATACATGCTACGAGAACCATCATATTTCATGTTGGTTAAGGTAGTCATTAATGTCCCTGCAACAGATTTATCTGCAGTTTGAGAACGCTCTTCAACATTTTTCATAAATTCCTTAGCAGTATCAGCTTTTGGAAGTGTTGACTTAATGTTGTTTGCTACACTCATTCGCATAAACATTAGGCTAAGTCTGTTTGACCTTTCCCAAGTTTCATGGAAAGTCCTTTCATCATCGGTGCTAGTATCAGTAATAGCATCCGGTTTCTCTGATTGAAGTGACAAATCAAGATCCAAAACACCTAACTGGAATTGAATTTGTTCACACCAATCAGAGAAATTAAGCCCATTGAACACGGGTACCGACGAAGCATGCGAATGTAGAGCAACGGGAACAGGTACTGCAAAATTTGATACAATAGTCGTTTATTAGTACTTTAATTTATAAATTTAAAATGCATAAAACAGATTCAAATAGATAAATATAAACTATATATCATTGTTCTCCTTTGGGTGATACAAACACATATAACGCTAATTTTAATGATTCTAATACATAAACTATATATCATTGTCCTCCTTTGGGTGATACAAAGACATATAACGCTAATTTTAATGATGCTAAAATAATCTATAATTTGGTAATCATATACACTAATTAGACATATTTAACATCTTTGGATGTAAATTTTGAATAGAATAGTATATTGGTTACCAACTAGTACGTCCATTAGTTATAAATTTGACAAATCCACCTTTGGGTGATTATAATTATCTTATATTATAACAACGAACTTTAATTTACCATTGTATAATTTATTAGCATCCTAATGGGTAAATTTACTTACACAACTTAAGATTTTAAAACTTTTGGAGTTTGGTGACTAACAATACAATTTTATTGATTATCTGTTTAGTAGGGGATTAATTTACAATACAATAACAATACAATACATCCTCTAAGTAATTCAATATATAAAAAAAAAAAAAAAAAACTGGTAAAATACCCCCAGACTGATGAAATTGCTCAGGATCTCAGTATTAAAGAATTGAATAAAAATTTCACTAAAATAAAGTCTGGAATGAATCTCTTTCAAACTATTCCCAAGTTCTTTTAGTAAAACGATAATCTATTTACCAAAACCAAACGATTATTAACTTACTGAAACTTTGTACATTACTTCTACTCAACTAACGTATGTAACATCAGTATATAACTAACATAAATTTCATATTGGCTGATTAGTCAATAAACATTTTCAGTTACAAAATTGAAAATACAGAACTTAAATTGAGCAAATCAAGACCCATTATAAATAATAAAGTACATTTTATTGAAAGAATTCAACTATCCAGAATATTCAAATCATTGACCAGTGAAACATGAAACAGTAGCATCTTAATTTTAATTGAATTAACCAATCACACATAGCACATTAATCACAGCAACGAAAAAGCAAATTTGCATATTATAGTTCTTGTCAATCACAATAATTAATGTCATAATTTATCAAATCAGATTTAACCAAAGAAAATAAATTAAGCACAGTCTATTCAGGAATTAAGGATTGACAGCAAAATCAAAAGAATAACACTAACAAACTGAATAATTAACAAAAACTAAATTCATTTCATTAATAAGACCAGATAAACAGCTTTACATCAAGCTCTCGTAACATCACATCACCAGACTAAAACCCAAACTGAAAACTACCAAACTAAGATTAAAAAACACAGATAGAAACTAAACAGATACCAATAACCCACGTGTATCTATGAGTTGATTATATTCCCTAGAATTAAACTATTAAAGTCATATTGTAATTTATTTTCTTCTCTTTTACAGAATCATAAATGGTCATAGCATGCAAATTAAACATGTAGACAAATCTAACCGAATAAATATATATACGGTTGTGTTAATATATCAGGTAACGTAAACAACAATAATTTAAACGTACATGCTTGAGCCATAATAAAGATTAGCAGCGGAATATAATTTGAATCTAAACTTTGACAGTTAAATTCTAGGGTTTATACAATTTATTGATTGGAAAATTATGAGTTTTAAAACCATGCTCTTGATACCACATGTAAATCATATTCTATAAACCTTTGAATTAATTTAAAGGAACATGGATCGTTAACTTCATAATTTTCACAACGATATGAATAAAGATTGAATACTTACCTTGAGCCATTGTGTAGTTTACTGCTTAAGCTTTTATGAGATACGGTCTTCTCTCTCTTAGCCCTTCCTTAATAATGAATACTATTTTATATATTTTTCTGTATGTTATTGATGGTGAGAATATAGTACTGTTACTATTATTTTATAGGTAGAGAGAGGGAACGTATAACAGTGTCCCCCACTTCTCACGTTCCATCAACGTGATAAGTGGTAGTATTAGTTTAATATTAATCTTTAATCCTTATCTAATACTAACTACTTTTAATTTATCTTTAATTAATTATTTAACCAATAAGATTAATAAACTTGATAATTATCTAAACCATTATTCATTTAACATGTATGACACTAGGCCATATATTTTCTAACATAAAACAGAGAAAGTAACAAAATATATAAACAGAGACTTGGGTGAAATATTACTAATTTATTCCCCAAATTCGTGTTCTACTTTTTGTATATTAACATATATATACTTTTGTTATATTATATTGGTTGTTGGTTCTAGTTGAGAACGATATTACATTACGGGTATTTCTTGATCTAGGAGTTATTGTATTCCAGGATTAATATTTTTATGTAGTCATTCCTTAACGAAATGGGGAAATTATTAATGTTAAGAAAGTTTTCTGGAAACGCCTTGACTTCGGTTTTGTTTTACACAATTTATTTTCGTTTAATTTAATGATTTTTTGTTTTTCCACATCTTAAAATTTTCTATAATAGTAACGAGTGTCAGGAGTATATAGGGTGAACTGGGTATAAGTGGCGGTGCACCTGTAGAGATAACTGTTTGGCGAAACGAAGGGCTAAATAGCGCCAGTGATTCTTTGAGCCGGTCTGGATTTCCAAGACCTCGGGAAACTGGTTGCGATAATTACAATTAGTATATTGATAATGTTAAAAAAAATAATGATTATTAAGACAAGTTTATTACAATTAGTATATTGATAATTCTCTAAACCAGATATTTATAAACCCATACAAATAATGTATTATTATTAATTAATTGGCGTGTCCTATTTGTACCGTGTCTTAAATTTTAAAATTTGTTGTATTGGCATATACATATCGTGTCGGACACACGAATGTGTGTCCGTGCTACATACTTCACGACCAAAACTCACTCTCTAATTCTCTTAAAAAATAAACAATATCACCAATAAATAGTATATATAATCATAAATGATATATACGTATAATTAATTTAGATTCACTGTAGATGACTTTGATTTCCAAAATCATATCAATACTATATATTAAATTATTAATACACTCACCGGTCTCCAGTGACCGACCTAATATTCATCTCTCTCTATATATCTCTGATATATATATATATATATGTGTGTGTGTGTGTGTGTGTGTATGTATGCATGTATCTGATATATACATATACATATATATATATATATATACATATATATATATATCTAACATTATTTTAACAAAACAATTTCCTAATCACGCCGATCAAGCATCCTCAAATCTACAGGTTAACTTTTTTTTTTTACCCCTTTATTCATTCCATAAATATGATTTGTATTGTTTACGTTTTTATTTATCTATCCATTTTGGTATGTTGATCTTTTCTAGCTTTCAACTTTTATGCATGCGTAAATTATAATTAATTAGAATGAACTTTCAGTTTCATAGTTGCTATGTTAATTAACCCTTATGCTTAAAACTTTTGATATGATTAGGTTGTAGGTGTGGAATTACATATGTTATGAAATTTTTTAAAATCTAACTTTTAGTCTGTATTAATGAAATTGTTGTTTAGACCTTTTCGAGAGTTACATTCATTGCATTTTCATTAGGGTAATTGAAAATCTACCTGTTAGTCTGTATTAATGAAATTATTGTTAATTTGGACGTTTTCGAGATAATGCACTGTGACATTCATTGGATTTTTATTTCCAGTATGGGTTCAGAAATGATGTGCTATTCTCTTAGGTTTTTAAAGATTTGATTTTTATTGCTCTGATCTGTTGAAAACTATTAGTAGATTATTAAAGTTTTGCTTAAAGAAATTTGACTTTTTGATAAGATCTAAGCCTGACCTTCGTATTTTATAAAAGATTGAATATGATATATGTTAACGTCATGTCTTCGTGGTGTTATTGAATGCTATAAGTTCCATGCAGACAAGATTTGTGAAATTTTCTCTCTTTAGTATTGTACTATCTTTAATATAAGTATATCACGTGGTGCGGAAAATTGATGATTATTCTTCCCACTAGATGGTCCAGGTATTAGAATTCTTATGTGGTTGAGTAAGTTAACTACACTATCCTCTTTCTGAACCAATCTAGATGTCACCACCCCCTATCTTTTTCGAGATTCTATACCAAGTAGCTTTACAATTGTTTTCCGGTACCATAGTTGCATTAATTTTGTTGTTTATATAACACAATTTCATTGTTTTTTAACCATGCCTGGTAGTTAATTTTTGAAGTTGGAATGAAAATTTGCTAAACTATATCCAGCAAGGACATGATGTGCTATTTGTTACATTACATGATGTTTCAGTGTCTTCTAATTTATTATTGATCTGTTAGAGGACTTAGTACAGAAATCCAGTGATTAAAAGTCAGAAAACCTTGAATCTACTCAATGTTTTTCATACTACTGACTACGTGATTTTTGCTAGTTGACATTCTCCAGCCATTCTCAGTATCATTGACCTTGTTGTTTCATTTTCTGAATTGTTAAAGAACGATTTTACCGTAGTTTATGTAAACCAACTTTATCGACCATTTATTAGGGGTGTTTAAAAAACCGTGAACCCAGACCGATCAAGTGTTTTGGTATGGTCTGGTTTGAATTTTTAAAATTAAGGTATAAAGTTTTAAAATTAGGGTATAAAGTTTTAAAATTATGGTATGAACTCTTTTTTAGATATTTGATTGTGATCCAAAACATTTAGGGTATGAAATTTTAAAATTAGGATATGACGTTTTATAATTAGCATATGAATATTTTGTAAGTTTTTAGTCATTTTTAGAGAGAGAGATGGGTGATTAGCACGTGTTAGAAATATGTGCGATTATCGTGTATTAGAGAAAGAGATGTGCGATTAGAGAGAGGGAGAGAGTTGCTGTTAGAGAGAGAGATTAGATTAGAAAAAGAGGTTAGATTATGGTCTGATTAGAATTAGAGAAATAATAAGTATATAGAGGTATGTTTTTGATGATTTAAATTATTAGGGTATGTTTTTGTTAATATAATAGTGGTATGGTATGTTTTTTGTTAATTGCCCTTTTTTTTTAAATCGTGGGTTGTTGTTTAACGTCAAGTTTAATGGTTTAGAATTCAATTCGGAGTTGGTGTTTATTTTTTTTAATATGAGATGAGTGTTTTAATCATATAAATTATTAATATGAAAAATAAATAAATACCATATAGACATGTAAAATATATTAACAAATATAATTTTTTAAAATTTAAGTAGGTTTAATTCCTAATAAGAGTAACATTTTTAAACTTATATTCCCACCAGATACCTCTATTATAATATCACATTACTCATATGTATCACTTTTGTATAGTATAAATACCACTTTATTTTCTATTTTTTTAACATGATCTATTTTTACATACTTTTCTCTCTCTCTCCTCTTTTCCCCAAAATCTTACCCGAAACCCTACATCATCACCTCCGATCACCGATCATCACCTCCGACCTTCGATCATCACCTTTTAATTCTACAAGTAAATCTTATGTTGATGTTGTGAAAAACTCTATTTTCATGGAGAAGATTAATATGAAAAATAATAAAGGTATGTTTATTTATTTTGCTGGTTTAGAGTAATTTTTTGCTTATGCTTTGGTTGAAACTATTGAATTGAGTTTTGTTGCTTGAAAAGTTGAACTTTGTGGTCGCTTTTGGTGGTTAATCGAACCCATTATAAGGCTGATTTGAGGATCCGTTTTGGGGCTGAAACAAGCCTGTTTTAGGACTGAATTGGAGTCTGTTTCGGGGCTGAATCGGACCTGGATCGAGGCTGAAACATGTTCCGGTTCGAGGCTAAAACATGATCGTTGTTCGGGAGTTATTTGCAGAACGTATACAACCATGTGTATGGTTATGGTTGCATCAAATTGTACCCTTAAAGTGTTTGATGAAATGTCCCAGTTCCGCACGATAGATTTTATAGTTTTGAATTCGCTTGAATTTGGCGTGTTTATGTGTAGATTATGTACAATACAAAACTTCATAAGTGTTTGGTTCGAATCGAAGCTCGTTTGAGGCTAACAAAGCCTGTTTTTTTGGAAGGTTTGTTTTGTAGAGTTTTTATACTTTGTAAATATCCATATCTTGAGAAAATCTTTAAGTAGCACGTCATGTGTTTGAAATTTTATAGTGTTTTGTATCGTTCATGTTTAGACGGAGACGGGATGGTTTTATGTGTACATATTTGTATGATTTTATTTAGTGACTATATACATACGTAAGCTCAAAATGATAAGAGCGCTTGTACCAATATTGATGTTCAAGAGTTTGGTGGTTCGAATCCATCCGGATTTATTTTTTTAATTTGAATTAAATTATATTTATGTCAAAAGTGTATCTGGTTCAGCTAATAGTGCATCTGTTTCAACTGAAAGTGCATCTGCTTCAGCTGATAGTACATCTAGTTCATCTCAAAATGCATCTAGTTCAGTCGATAGTGCATATAGTACAGTCAAAAGTGCATATAATTCAGTCGAAAGTGCATAATGTTTAATGTAAACCTAATACAATTCACAAAACAAATTGCATATACTTTACTTTGAATTTAAAAAAGCAAATTCGGATAGATTCGAACCACCAATCTCTTGAACATTATGCACTTTCGACTAAACTAGATGCATTTTGAGATGAACAATATGCACTTTCAGCTGAACCGGATGCACTTTTGACAGAACTATATACATTTTTATTGAACTATATGCACTTTTGACTTAACTATATATACTTTCGACTAAATTAGATGCACTTTCAGCTGAATCAAATGTACTTCCAGCTGAACCAGATGTAATTTCAGCTGAACCAGATGTATTTTCAGCTGAACAGATACATTTTTAGCTGAACTATATGTATACACACATTTATTGAACTATATTTACTTTCGACTGAATTGTATGCACTTTCGACGGAACTAGATATACTTTCAGCTGAATTGAATTCACTTTCGACTGGACTATATGCACTTTTATTGAACTATATGCACTTTCGACTAAACTATATGCACTTTCAGCTCATTTAGATTAAAAAAAAAACCATTTTTTCATGTAAAAATCCACTTTTTAGTGGAAAAACTTTTTTTTGATGAAAAAATAGCTTTTTCGGTGTAAAAAATAAGATCTTGACAAAAAAAAATTCTAATATTTTTGTAATTTTTTTTAAAAGTTTGTGATTTTTTTCCCTTTTTTGTGGTCCTTTTAGAAAAATATGTTTTTTTGTGTTTTTTCATAAAATACAATTTTTTGTTATTTTTTAAATTTTATGTGATTTTTTTATAAAAATAGAATTTTTGTGATTTTTTATGAATTTTTTGTGATTTTTTTCATTTTATGTAATTTTTTGTGCTTTTTTTTCATTTATTTTTATTTTTTCAGTTTAATAGAATTTTCTTATAATTTAAAACTATTTTTTTGGGTTTCTAGAGAGATAAAATTTGTTTATTATGTTTTGAGTTGTATGATGACGTATTAGTAAATAAAGTAAATAATTAAAAATGTGTTATATATGAGGAATTTGAACTTATGGATGTACCTAAAAATAATATAAGTTGTTATGAGTTGTCTATACAGAATTCACATTTGAAGTATAATGAACGTATACACATATATACATCATATACAATTATATACAGCAGAGTTCTCCCGTTCGTCCATTGCATCACTGTCTATAAACATTAAATTCTTGGATTAATACTTACTGATATTATTTTAAGAAAAAAATGTAGGATTCAGAGTAAGAATTGTGTTTCTCTTACTCACTCGTCCGAGCCAGGAGGCGTAAAACAGAAACACGGCCGTGAGGCTCTTTCATCTTTTTTAAGAGTAACCACATCAATTAGATTAAATGTATTTTCTCTAGTTTATGTTGATTTACAATTTGCAAGGTAGTACCTTATCGAATTTTTCCAACTATCACTTCATTTTTTTCCATAACAGGCCTTTTATTAATCGTAAATAAAAAGTGTTGTCACTTTGAAACACAGTTATCACTCCCCTATATCACATCTCTATTATAATTAACTACAAGTTTTTTCTCTCATCACATCTATTTTCAATTTTTAAGTGATGGACCCGTTGGTGGAATATGAATTTTAGTATTATTTTACTTCTAGTAGATGTTTTGCTCAGATGTTAGTTTAAGGAATGTTAGTTTAAGGATATGTTAAGGTAATATGTGGAACATTTTTTTTGATAAAATACTTCAAATAAGGAATATTGTTGATATACATATATTAATGCATATGTTATAAAGGGGACAAAGTCATGCCTCCATCATCTTCAAATACACCCCTTCCTTCCATTTGTAAACATCATATAACTGATAATGAATCGATATGATCATATTATGATAAACTAAAAGTTATATGTGGTTACTCCCACAGTGATAAAGGAAAGGCCCTTTCATTAAAATTGGAATTTTACTTTTTTACATTATTGAATGATTTAGTTACTAATGGAATGTAACAACCTATAGAAGCACACTTCTTGAAATAAAATCAAAGTGTGTGACATTTACATGAAAATCAAGCTTGGTTATAAATTTTTTAGAGGTACGATGTAATGGAGCATCAAAGTAGGTAAATGTAGTGTGAAATAAGTGTATTCTTGTACCTGAAATAAAACCAAGTAATCATTACTTGTTAGATTTTCCAAATATAGAGAGTGGTGGAAAATCAAAATAAGGAATAATGCAAGTTCGGCTTCAATCAATAACGATGTTTACGTTCAACAACACATTCCGTAGTTGGTGGATTAATGTTCTTTGAAATTCCTATCCGCTGTTCTAGTTGCAGTTTTGCAGTTAACTTCCAAGTGAAGTTGCAACCACAGTTGGAACCTAAGTATATTGATGGACAGAACTTGTAAAAATTAAATGTAATTGAAATAAATCACACGCACATTTAACAACGGAATTCACCTAACTAGGCTACGTCTCCGGGGCAGTCACCCAGATTATGATATTATAAAAGATTACAATATAGGATTCAAGTCTTAATGAAAAACTCTCAGACTCTCTCTAGTTTTTTCTGTCTATCTCTATATTGCTCCTACTTTATAACTATCACTAATCAATGTCATCCCATCATTGTTTTTCTTTTAAAACTCACTGTGTATTCTCTCAAGAATGAGTTCTTTATAATTTAGAACACACAATTTTTTACAATTTAAGTTATCAACTATTTATATAAGTAAAAACAATCTTCTTTCTTCAAGATCTTGATGATTGCTTTTGACTCTTTTGATTGGCTTCAATCTTTCCATATGTCACGATATACTTCAACGTAGGATTGACCTCAATCTTCATAAGATAGTACCTGTTAATAACTAGCTTGGAAATATGAGTTAGTCTTTTTCTAAAATAAGGAAACATATAAGATAGTATCTTTTAGAGATAAAATCTTTCCAAATATATATATGAAACATTAACTCCATAATTCATTCAATCTTTTAAACGTATTATACTTATTTTGATATTGAAACAAGTGATAAAGATTTGCATAAGAATAGAGATATAGATTTCCTAGTTTAAAGTAAACATATCTATAAAAACTAATCTGCTTATAACTTTTTAGGAAATATCTTTCTTATCACTTTAATATTCTCAATATATATAAACTAAATCTTTAAGAACATGTGAGAATATATCCTGCATACTTTAAAACAAATAATCATCATTTAAAGAATAGTAATGCAGAATAAAAAAACTAAACAGAATCTTGCAGAACAGCAGGTTGGAACTGTGGTTGCAACTGAGGTTGCAACCTTACTTGAAACCATGAGACTGTTTCAATTCTTAACAATCAATTAGACTTATTAAGTACAAACCAATAGACAACAAATAGTATAAGGTCCAGAAATCTGGTCCTAACACTCTTCCTGTAAAAGTTACCCAAAGTAGTGGAACAATCTTTGCCAAATCACTCAATGATACATTCATTTCGCTATCAAATAAGATTTGAATATTGTTTTCGAATTTAAAGTCAAAGGTAAAACTATAATAAGATGTACAATTGATAAAATAGAAATTTCGCTTGCATTTTCCTTCAAGTGATAAGGAAGACTTCACAAATAACAAATTGTTAAATCAAAAGGAAAGATAGGCATATCACTCAGACTAACGGTAAGTAATTTGATTGCTCTTGGTCATTAGTACAAGTAAAATATAGTGAAGTTGCATTTATAAACTCATGACAAGACGTAATGACTGAGAAACATAATACAACATTGGAAAAGTCGTGTGACCTAAACTGTAGTACCACGATTCTACTTGGTATCCAACATCGTAGAATGCATTTTATTAAGAAACTTGGGATTGACAAAAATTTGTAAAAGAAATACTACATTGCCTTTGTACGGTTAATTTAAGAAAAAGAAAACAAAATGTGCCGGGGTCACGGTTTATCTACAAATACCCTATTAAAAAATAGTCACTTGGCTTGCCATTTTTTACATCAGTTTCACTTCACAGCAACTCTTTCTCTCGGCTCTTTTACCTCTTTACCAATTACTATTTAATGGCTTCAGCAATGTAATACAATTATCAAAAAGACTTGGGCCGACGCCTTAGGTCCCATTACTAGACATGCAACCGCCAGCCAATAACACAATGGAATATTAAAGTAGCACGGACATTTTAATATAGCACGAATCAAATTTCTACCAATACATAAAAAATTAGTTTGATACTCAAAAGATATTTGTAATACATTTGATCAACAATGATACTCAAACAGTAGTATTATTATTTGTAATAATAACAGGTAAATTTAACCATAGTGGCTTTGCCCGTATAACCTTCCTTTGCAGTTAAATGCAATTTACTAAAAACATAACTCAAATATTTCAAAAGATAAGAAACAAGCAACCTTCAATTACATCCCTACGACCCCGGTGGAAATACCTCACGGGTTTTATAATCAACCAAATATACAGCCTAGATTCAATTATATCTCTCCAACAAATAATAAATTTTGAAAATATGGAAAATAAACATTAAAACTATAAAAGCAATGTCCAATCAATTGCTGTTGGATTCTAATTACTAACCTTAACGTAAATTTTAAATACCGTAAAAAAAATGCAATTGGACTACATATTTAAACCATGTAAAACATCATAAAAGCTCTTTATGATCAAACCATACAATCATATTCATTTGGTTCAGAAAAAAATTACAAATCTAAAGTAGAAAAAAAAAACTATACACAAACTATCAGTGAGACCTTTGATCATTGCAGTCCCTCGAAATCTTAGAGCAGAAAGGAGAAGAAAACAAAATGGTCAGAGGGTCTTTGTCTAGTATTTTTTTTCCTGAAAAGACTAGAAGCTTTTAGCTGGATGAACAAGGTGCATTTTTTAAGTGACAAATTCCAGTTTAATTGATTAAAAGCTGCAGAGCCACAAGCAAATTAAGGAGACAATCAAACACACATGCCGGGGAAAATGCAAACAAATAACTAAGATCCTCAAACAAGGAAGAGCGTCTACTTTACCACTCATTGTTCTGGAATCCAAACGGGCATCAAAATAAAAGGACAGAGAAATCAACCAAGAATAGCTATGGTTAGCGACGAGGAAAAACTACTCTTTACGTTCCATACCATCCCTCGCGAAATTGATTCCAACAGATGGCTCTGGAAGCTCATCCGGCACTTGCTCACTTGACATTTTTATTTGCCACGTCGCGTCAGGATATGCATACAAATAAAGGTCTTCTTTTTCTAAGAACCAAAGTAGTCACAGACTTACAATCAGACAATAAAACTGAAAATAACAATACCAGTTAATACTTAAGTAGATCCACAAACAGATTGTAAAGTGGCGGTGGATCTTAAATAATACTTAACCAGTCAATATTTTAAATTCGAAGACTCACTGCCAACCCACAAATTTTTGCGTGGATTTGTGTTAACACAGTAAAGTTCTCTTATCTATGGTCAGTTTGGTCAGGTTTTGAAGCATCTTTAAATAATAAATTAGTATCCAAACACAAAATTGTGGCTTAGATTTTTGGTTTCTCATTTAAGCTATGGAGTACTATCAAGCAAATAAAGCAATGAATATTATTCGCAATTTTTTTTCACATGCCAGTGACTCAAATTTGGAAATAAGATAGATATGTAAATCAAATTCATACTCTTGGTACGAGATATGTATGATAAATTGATAATAGGCCTGTTTCAGGGAAAAGAGAAAAAGAAAAGCAAACTGAGTATGTCTTTTTAATGATAATTAATAGAGTTGTGTTTATATGCAGCTTACAATGTGCACTGCTAAAGATGCACATTTGTCTAATAATACACTCCAAAAATTTTGGAGAAAAAATATATTCAGTGTGCTATACTAAGTACTTGTTAACGATTTATGTATCAGACTATGAGAATTAACAATTGAGCTACTCATCTATCAAAACATTCACAATTTAGGTATTACCCTTAATTGAAATGGATGTAAGTTAGTTTTAAGTTTTATTTTGGTCATATTGTTTATAATATGCCTAAATTTAACCCTGAATTTTCTGAATTTTCTCATTTTATTATAAATTTATAAATATATATTCATTATATATATATAGATATATTCATTATATATATATATATATATATACATACATTAATAGTACACACACATACACGTGTATATATGTATGTGTATACACGTACATGTATAATATATATATATATATATATATATATATATATATAATATTATGCATATATATATATATAATATTATGCATATATATATATATATATAAAAAGAATAATTTTTCTGCCATTTTTCCACCAAAGTATTCAAATAATTATATAACCTGAAATAGGTTTTGCCCAAATGTCACTCCTAAAACTTACCCTATCTTCGTTTTAAAGAAAGTGTTATATTTTTATTTAAAAAAATTGGATTTTAAGAAAAAAAATTCAAAAAAAATTTAATCAAATAATATGTTTTTTTATTAAATTGAGATATTTAATATGTATTCATATGTATGTGTTTTAGAATAAATATTGTAAATTGTAACTTTTTGAAAAAACATGACTAAATTTATACAATTTATAAGTAATATGACAAAAATGAAAATGAAAGTAACTTCCATCAAATTAAGTTAACGCCAGTACCAGAATTGTAAATATTTTGATAGATGAGTACTTAAATTTTTAATTCTCATTGTCTGATATATAAATCGTTAATAGCAGATAGTATAATACTAAATGTATTTTTTTCCCAAAATTTTTGCCATGAGATCCAACGAACAAAAACCAATGATGGAGAATAAATTTGGATTAAAAAAAAACGGTTCCGTTATCCAGTACCCCAAGGGCATTTTTTACTGGGGCACTTTTTAACCATTAGATGAGGGTAGTTGTCATAGAAAATAGTAGTAATCATTATATTATACAAGCATGTCATCAACAATAAATGATACATTCATTATTAAGAAGGGTTACACCACTATATATACAACGCTTGCTCTGAAAAAATATTTACACAATATTTACTTTAGTAATTATAATTTGGTAAAGTAAAACTAACTATGTTTTTCTTTTTTAAATTATTTAAAATACAAATTATAATATGATAAACTAAAAATTAACTATCCAACCAATAAAACCCCAAATAAAAATATAAAACTCTAGTTGGGGTCTACGCTAAACTTAAATATTAATTGAAATAAAATTTACTTATAATTTAATTTTTCTTTTTTACTTATTTAAAATACAAATTATAATATCATAAACTAAAAATTAACTATCCAACCCAATAAAAACCCAAATTCAAATATAAAATCCAAATTTACTTATATTTTTTTATTACATATAGTATTATTAATATATACCCCATATATATATATATATATATATATATATATATGTATGTATGTATGTATATATGTATATGTATGTATGTATATATGTATATATATATATATGTATGTATGTATTGTTGACATTACAAAGTCATTATGCCAATAATTATGTGTTGATTACAAATTTCAATACTATTGTAGAATTAATATGATTGTTAACATTTAAAATATTAATTGTAGAAATAATATGATTGTTAGCATTTAAAACATGTAATAACTACCACTTGACAAGTGCCCGAGCACCCGTTATTAATATCCAATAAAAAAGAAAACAATCATTTTACCTAGATAATCATTTTCATTAAAGTTACAGATAGACTTCATCTTTCCAGAGTTTATTGCGGCTCAGAAAAAAGGGAAAATGAAAAGCTGACACATTGGTCTCCGCCATTATAGTATATAGTATACAGTATATACCAAACCAACATTAGAGCAATCAATGAAATGCCTATAACAAAAACTATTTATGGGAAAATTCCAATTATTGAACACGTTAATTCAAATACTAAACTCTCCAAAACTTTCCACCGCTTGAGGCAAAAGATAAAAAACGACAAAAGATTATCGCAGCCATTTTGGTATTATCCAACCCACGTAAACCAATCACCGAACCATAACATTTCAATCACTGTTTTAAAAATCGCGATTTAAAGCTTTTTACTAAAAAAAATACTTACGCTTTTTTCATTTTTTGATCGATAACGCCCTATTAGTACGTTTTTTTTGCTTTTATCACGCTTTTTCAGGACTTGTAGATTTTTTTAATTATTATTTGTCCAAAAAACTACGAAAACGATGCTGATTTAGGGTTAACAATTTCACGAAAAACATAATTTGTAACAAATTCTACCACCTGTGCTAATGACATTTAATATTTAATCGCTCATTTTGACGAACTAAAACAATTGAAAATTTTAAGTACTAAAGACTTAAATCCGTATTTTTTGCTATTTATGAAATATTTCAATTTTTTTATATAGAAAATCGTTAAATGATATTTTCAAAATATATATTAAACATTTATATTTTTTATATATTTCTATGTATATTTTTATACTATAAAAAAGTTTACGCTTTACGCTAGGGGTGGGATCGGTTCGGTTCGATACGGTTCAGTTTTCATGAAAACCGAAACCAACCCGAAAATAATTCCGGTTTCGGTCCGGTTTTGCTTTTTTCATAGATAAAACCAAACCAAACCGAAACCGGTTTTATCAGTTTAAAACGGTTCGGTACCGGTTTCGGTTTATTTCGGTTTTTCGATTCGAAACGGTTTTCCACTTAAATACCTAAAATAAATTATAATACATTGTTATCATACTAATATTATTTGGTAACTTATTTTTTATTCTTATTTCGAGATATATTTACTAATCCGTTAATGTTCGACATGTAAAAATATTGTAAACTTATAAGTTTTTTTTTTATTTTCTCCAAAATTACTTCCATGTCCTATATTTTCCAACAAAACAAACAAAAGCTAAATGTTTACTATTATAAAATGTGAATGTTGTTTAGTAAACAATTAAAAGTATATTTATGAAGAAACACGTTGTTTGTTAGATAATTTGATACTTAATTTTTCATTTATAAAAATTTATTATGCTATTTTTTTTATAGCATTTACCGTTATTCCATAGTTCCATGTACTAACCAAAATATTTTTTTTATAACTCAATTCAAACTTACTTTCTTTCAAAGAATTATAAACAATGTATCTATTTAGGATGAAATTTTAAACAATAACACAACCTTTAAAATAATAACTTTTTATAGTGAATAATGAAAAAAGACAACAAAAAAAAAAAAGACGAATGACTCAATCATGTGAGACAATAGTTTTTTTTTTTTTTTTTTTTACTTTTTTCCATAATTAATATAATGCAGTAAGTAAAATTTTGATTGATTTACTTAGTATAAGGCTATACAATAAGCTTATATTTGAATTAAACAATTAAACACCATTATCTTAGTGTATATAATTATATATTTTTTTATTTTGGTTTTCGGTTATATTTCGGTTTACGGGTTTTTTCCGGTTTCGGTTTCGGTTTCGGGTGGCGGTTTCAGAACTATATACCGAAACCAAACCGAATTTATGTTCCGATTCCGGTTTATGTTTTTTATAAACAAAACCGAACCGAACAGTTTTTTTCAGTTCGGTTCGGTTTTCAGTTCGGTTCGGTTTTTCGGGAAAAAATCTCACTCCTACTTTACGCTTCAATCAACTTAGCGCTTTTTAAAACACTGATTCCAACAACAACAACAACAAAGCTAACTACAAAAAATTGCAGAAAAAGTGTACACGTAAATGTAGTAAACTACAATTCAATAAATTAAAATGACTGAAACTAGGGAAAATTTGTAGTTCATGGGCGGAATGGATTGTTTGGCCAATGATATGTTCAAAGGTAGCAAATTTGCTACTATATGTGGTAAACTAATCTTCTCAAGTGGTGTCTATCTTGTTTGGTCTGAACGGAATACTAGAAATCACGATAAGAGAAACTCTGATATGAGCACATTACTGACCCAAATGAATTTTCTTATTAACACCAAGGTGAGTACTTTGAAACAAATTCCTCATACTAGAAGGAACGTGGCCATTTTAAGACACTGGAATAACTCTGATTATCATAATAAATGAGTTTTGTAGTACAATTTTTGTATAGTATGCAGCTGGTGAATGTTATAGACAGGCAAAGGCAAGAAAATGAAAACGGCCACGATGCTCTCTTTCAAGATGATGAAAATTGGGTGTGAGCCCGATTGCTATACTTACAACACGTTGGTAAACGGGTATTTTAACAAAGGTTTGCATGAAAAAGGTTGGATCTTTTTGAAAAATATGGTTGGATTGGATTTAAAGCCCGATGTGATCACTTACGATACGATGATACGTATGTATTGTAAAGCGGGGGAAATGGATTTTACTTTGAGAGTGTTTGATGAAATGAGTGTTAGTGGTGTTCTACCTAATGTGTATTGCTATACGGATTTGATTTCTGGTTTATTTAAACATAGCATGTACGCAGAAGATGTTGATTATGCAATGCGCCAAACCGGTGAAGATTTAGAAAGAGAAATCGGACATCTATTGGAGCAGATCAGGACTAAGAAAGCAAGTTTAGCTGCTACGGCTTATGGGATCAAACCAAGTTTAGCTGCTACGACTTATGTTTTTGTAGGATATAAAACTTGGAGACACAAGAACGCCTGGTGTTTTGTGTTAGATTTTTTTTCAAGAATAAGTGGCTTAAGAGCCACTTAAAATGGAGAAGAAGTGGATGCTACAGGAAAAGAAATGGGCAGTTAGAAAATCACTTTTGAATTTTTCATTGTTATGTTATAATAAAGGTGTTATTTCCTTCTCTGTTAGAAAATGGCACTTTGAAGTGTTACCTTTAATTTTACTTGTGTATGACTGTAATAAAGTAGATTACACTGTTACAATTGTCTTGAAGTTAACTGCTTCAAGTCGTACTGAATATTTTTAAGGCCTAATCCGATTTGTGGAATAGGTCGGGTTACTGCAACTGGTGAATATAAGTTTATCTTTCAAAAAAAAAAAAACTACGGGAAATTTTCACGTAAAACTCAGTACAACCGCCAATACTAGATGCAATTACTTTGCTCTACATAAAAGAAGTAAACTAACAGCTTAACAAAGTTGTTATCTTGGGAAGGCGAACTCCTTTTTAATATACATTCAAATTCTTGTTGTTCCTGTAAGTTCCATAACTTGAAACTTCGTCTCCAATCTCATCGAATTTCCACCTCCAAAAGGCGGCACCCAAATCATATTGCAGTGTTAATTTTTTGTGGCAGATGTGGAGATTAACACATTCAACAGATCCAGGGGAAGCACATGAGCAGAAATCAGGCCTCCCGATTCTTTCCACTTTGGTTTTCGAATTTATGTCTTTGTTTGGCCACACTCGGATGCCTAACCGTTATGTTGAACTAAAATCTCTGTAATATTCACTACGAGGTGGGCCAGTCCAATCCCGGATTTCGGCTTGAAATCGAGGTTCAACAGGAATCACTGGTTTGCAACTTTCATTGTTGATGACATGAAGACGGTTTGTCTCAAATTCGGCCTCTTCATAGTTGAGGAGTTGGATTCTCAACTATGAATTTTAGACTTCGCAAGAAAATTGCCTACAAACCCAAAGTAAACTACTCAGGTAAGTAATTAGGATAGGGAAATGTGAGACCAAATAAAAAACAAGGCATGAACTAGCTTAAGGAATCACTCATTTATCAAGGATCTCCTCCCTCAAAATTTCAACTTTGGCTATAGTTTCAATTTATCTATATTAACACCATATATATCAAGGTCACTGTTAAGCCATTGACTGACAATTGAACAAGAGAATGCAAAGATAAGTTCGCAAAACAAGATAAGAATATTACTCCTTCTATCTGGTAAAGCTCTTGCTCAATACGAATTTGAATTGATCATCTATGAAGATTTGCAATTTTGCATCACCAATTTTATCCTTTTTATTGCCACAGTCATCAGTGAGTCTTTGGTTGTGGTTCATATCAAGAGACTTAGATTTGTGAGCGGCAATAAGGGTAAAAGCATTGAAGAAAAGTCCTTAACTCGGGTTTCTTCATAAAAGTAGAATCATGTGCACACATATACGCGAACAAACAATAAGTCCACGTATATTTTTAAGTCAAAAATATCCTTAAATCGGGTTTCTTTGTAAAAGTAGAAGCATGTGCACACACATACGAGAACAAAAAAAAAACCACATATATATTAAGCCAAATTTTTTATCTTTGGATCTTTGAAACGAATCCAAAATCAAGGAATTTGCACGCAACAATCCATGCAAAAAAGTAAGATCCAAAATGAATGAACTCGCACAAAGAAATCCATCCAAAGGAGTAACGTGGTTAAATCTGTTGAATAGCAATTTCTTACCAAAAATAAGCTTTTCTTAAATAATGCTTTAAACAAAATGTGAATGAACAAAATTCCATTATATTTGGAAATCTAGATATATAGCCATTTGACAAATTAGGTAGGGAATCTTGGGAATATGGAGAAAACAAACTGGTGCAGCGGCAAACGTATATTATGTGCAATAATAAAAAATTGTCCACGGGTTTATTTCATATATAGGAACTGTGCCCCGACACATGTCTGTTTTGTTATCTTTAGGTTTGCTTTAATCTAATCTAGGTTTTCCCATCATTGTGAAGGGTTCAAAAGTTGAACACTTAACACAACTGCCAATACTTGATGTTGATAATGAAAAAATTCATTTATCCTACACGTTTATATAATAAAGGTAAATAACTACAATTCTCAATTCCTTTCCTTCGCATGACAGAAATAATTACATAAAACAATAACAATGTGATCTGCTGTTATGATAAAATCTTTCTAAGATGCAACAGATCCTACAAATTTAGCATAAGAAGCCCCATATGTACATGATGTCCAATTATAAATGTCAGAAAAACTAAGTTTCAACATTTTTCGGGTGACATTTTTAATACCGAGTATAAGTAATCGACAAAGTCATTAAAAATGCATTCATATTTTATGTATTCACCCCAGACATTCATTACAAATCTAGCCAATAGATAGAAAGTATTCAACACTTATTGAAAGAAAACAACACCTAATACAATAAACCAAAAGCAGCAAACTTTCACAATAATGATAGCTTTTAATTATATCACCTTGACTTTGATATATGATCTTTAAAACTTTAATTTTTCTACCAAATGCAGATTAAGATTAAGAAAATTTTATAACACAAAGACCTAAGTAAATAAACTTACCAAGATCGAACCGCTGAAAAGGATTGTCCACCTCTGCAAATGAAAATTAAAGTAATTTTTAAGAGAACAAAAAGGATTGCTTTGCTCACATAAATTTGATTGGAAAGATAGAGTTGAATATGTTTAGATTACTGAACATACATATTTTTTCTTCATTCTGGAGTTTTACCATAAATCAAACTGATTTGTTCGTTCTTTTTATTTATTAACAGAACCACAAATATCTACAAAACATGCCACAATTTTTTTTTTGCCCAAGAAATCAAAAACATCAATACATCAGATCCACTAGTAAATGTTCAGATTATAAATCAAATCCATTTTTTCATATAGTGGTATCAAAGTGTGAATGGTTTTGTGACATGCTATAAAAATTGGAGCTTGATCGCATTGGAAATATGATATATCCAAATACTAACGTGTTTGAAGTTTATCTAGGAATCGAGTTTTAAATGGGTGTTAGTTAAGAAAAGATTTCACAATCTTGGACATTGCCGGCTAAGGGTTACATATGAGTTTCAGAGAAAATTTGAAATTGTTGTCTGATTATAAACACAGAAGAAATAAAATCTTACGAATTCACTGACCCATATCAGCCTCCGGCAATATCCCCGACCTCTAAACTTTTCACATTTTTCGACAAAGGGCAACTTTCCAATGAATCGATCCAGAAGAAAAAAATATAATATCTATTGTGAATGCTTGAGAATCAAATCCAATAATTGAAGATACAAAGCTTAAACCTCATCAAGATAATCAAAAGTATAACAAGTTTATGTAGCACAAATAAAAGTCATGACAGTACAGGAAGAAATCACACTAATTTGATATTTTAAGGGAATTATGTAAAGCCTTACATCAAACACAATATCATTTATTTTTTTATCATTTTTCTACTTAAAGTCTTAGCACAACAAGCCCTTGAGTACTTTGGAACAATTAGTTATTGCTAAGATACATGAGGAGGGAGAGAAGATGCACCTATTATATATCTGGTAACTCTCTTATTCGTTTTTATGAGAACCGGTAGCTTGTTGATGCTATGTTTGTATTTGTATTTATCTTCTTCAGATTCTTTCTCCCCATCAGGCGCTATCATTTTGAATTAAGCTTGCATTGAGTGATATCTTTCTAATTTTGGGCAACGGTATAGAAGAAACTGTAAGCTTCTGTAAATGCACATATGGGTCCAGAGTCAAGAAAAAAAAGTACAATTTAAAAAAACGTACTATCTTCAAACTAACGAGTCTAGTGACAAGTTGTTATTACTTGCGCTTAGTGGAAGAACTTGCTAATAAGAAAATTAAACTACAAACATAACTTAGAAAAGGGAAATATTTTTGAAAAAGGGTAAGTTGTGACATCATAAAAGATAATTACTTTGCTCTACATAAAAGAAGTAAACTAAGGTAGAAATGATTTCATAGATGCAATCAACAAGGTCCATGATGTGGAAAACAATACGCGGAGTGGACGACAATTTTGAGTAGAATTTTTAAGAAAATCAAAGATAGATTCTCACTAATAATATAACCTAAGTAAGTAATCCAACCCTTTAGTTCAATATCTAATTCGAAGATTTTAACCTACCGTGTAGGTGCTTTGGAATCCAAATACAATACTCAAATACAATTAAAGCTACTCATTTGCAGCAACATACAGACCTGGAAAAGATAGGGGAATTGGAAGCAATGAATTGTGAATAATTAATAACACAGATCCACTTAAAACTTGGAAAACAATAGTAAAAAAAAAAATGTATGCATTTACAAAGATGATAATGTATTTAAATAAAGGTTCTTAAAGTGATATTACAAATATTATTAGCATTGTGAGTAAGTGTGAATAACAATGTTCCAGAGGTCTCAAATGATATGAATTTTAAAGTATATAGTTTATGAATTTTAATGTATTGTGAGCAAGTTGGGAAACGACGCTGACAATACTATAAGGTTTCCTCATATAAACGTATTAATATTGAGTGGCGAGACTGACTTAACAGAAGTCTTATACATATAAAGTTAGAAACAAGATCAACCAAACACTAGGTAATGTGTTCTCTTGGCATTATATTGAATTAGTAGTTTATTTCTCTAGAACCGGTTATTGTGGTAAAGCTTTTTCTAGGTGCAAAAAGTTGCAAAAAGTGGTATGAAAACCACTTACAAAGATGGGAAGAAAGCAGCAGTGAGAGAGAATAAAACCAAGCTGAAGATAGCTATGAAAAAGAAATATAAGAAGTTTGAAGACAAGCTCAAATGTTGTAGCAAAATCAAGCCATATTCAGCAACAATTGTTTTTAAGTTTCACTCAAGGAGGGTTCCTATCACCCTTTTAATCTGTAATCCAAGGCTTTTTGTTATGTTTATGCCTTTAGTTTTACTTTTGTATGACTCTATTAGAAATTTTGGTTAAGGTTGTTGTCCAGTCAAGAAGCTAAAATGCTTCTTGTCGGAATCAGCTTTTTAAGGCATATTCCGACTTGTGGAAAGGTCAATGTTACGTTCTGGTTTAATCATAGACTTACTTTTCAAAAAAAATAAAAATATCAACCACATAATAGATCTAACACTAAAAGTATCTAGAGTTAAATTAATTCTCGTATTTTTCGAATTATTGGAAATTAAAGAGGTAAAATACCAAAGAGGAGATTATCATATGGCTAATTTGCATGCAACTTATAACATCCAATAGCACCACAAAATAGGAAAACATGGCGGTAACATCCTCGCTTAGAAATACATGCAGATAACAACACTTCTCCGGTCTTGTATTAAACTTGGTGGATCTGCTTATAATTTCAAAATCAATCACTGGGTTAAATATTTTTATGCTAAATTTTAATATGTTACTGAAAAATCCAACAGATCAGCAATAGAAACAAAATCTCCCAAACATCAACTAGTATAACAACTAACAGAATAGCACATCATTGGGAATCAAACAAGAAGCAAAAGTTAATTCCAATAGCATATTTTTTAGAAATAGTATGCCACCACAACCCGCACGAAAAAACTTTAAATAAGTACTTCATTAATACATCTTTTAAAGGAAAATGAAGGCATATTTCTTTTACCTTAATAAAATGTGGTTCAACACTAACATTATAAAACCTATTACTAAATGTTGTAACAACCTAGGTATACATAATACAATAATGTAACAATGACGCGGAAGAGCAATCTAAAATATGCATGCATGAAAGTGAAAAGCGGAAAAGATCAAATAAACAATAAACAAATGAATAGAAATAATATACAACTAATACTAAAACATAAGTTATGGAATGAATAAAAGGATAAAAAAGGATTTGTAACCTGTAGATTAGCAGCGAGCTGAAATACTATATATGTATATATATATATATATATGTATGGAGAGAGAAGGAGGCGATATATGAAAAAGCTGGTGTTTCTGAGAAATGATTAGAAAAGGTATATATATAGTCATTGGAGTAAGTATTCATTTAATAATTAATTAGTATCAAGATTTGGTTAAACCCATTTGAATGGATTCAGTGTTTCTTTTTTCCTTTAAAAGAAAGTGAATGAATGCAGCGTTTCATGATGGTTACAACTTACAACGTATTTGGGACATTATTCTTTGAATTCAACTTTAATTGATTGATTTGTATCAATAAATTACTTTATTAGTAAATAAGTTTCTCGAAAATGAACACGTCCTTATCAATTGCCAATTTCGTTGAATAACTGTGAAGTATAAAATAATGAAACTTGATGGTAAAATATTTCAAGTTACTTTGTTGATAATTATGTTCTATCTGGTTTCTCTAAAATGAATATACATTACTATTTAAGTGGCATGCTTATTGAAATCATTTCACGTGTAAATTTAAATACGAACCCTTAAATAGTAAACAAATCTATTTTTCCTTCATAATTTTATTTCACTCTTTTATCTAAACTATCGCAATGGCCGGGTCACCGGAGTAAACTTATAAACTGTAAAAGCACACTTTTAAAAAGAAAACTAATTAAGCTTGTGACATTTATACAATAATCAAACTCGATTAGAATGTTTTGAAAGGTGTGATGTTATGAAGCATCGAAGTAGGTGAGTAATCATTCCGTAGACCTTCCTAATACGAAAGAGGATAGGAGCATTCGAGAAATAATGCAAAAGCCGGAATTCGATGATTAGTTGACGTTTCGTTCAGCTACAGTTGTTTATTGTTGATTTAATGGATAAACACTCTTCGTGTGAAAGTGTTGCATACATTACTGCAACTCCATTTTGTTGGAAAATTAGTAATTTTCATGAAGTGAATGCTTTTAATTAGTGGTTACTAATAAGCTTTATTTCCCCTTTTAATTAGTGTATTTATTTGTAAAAGGAGTTACAAATTTGCATATTTAAAACTATGGTCTTTGTCCATTTGTTTTAAGGACTTTTCCATGACAAAGACATACATGGCATACACACATTCACACCAAAACACACATGCATACATATAGAGAGAGAGTATCGCACCACCAACGGCTCGACCGTGGCTCGGTGCCGTTTCCGCCGAGTCACATGCGATAGACGTTGTACCTTGGGAACGATGTGCCCCATTTAGGCAGAAGCAGAGGTGGCGGGGCAAATATCGTTTAAGGGAAACTGCTTGTAGTTAGCTCGTCTCGGACTTTAGTCCATTTCGGTATCATTTACATAATCTTAATTTTGAAGATTGTAATTGATATTTATATATTTGAGGAAACCATTTTCTGTTTATTTGTCCATTTCTTTTTTCTTAGAAATTATTGTGTTTATCTAAACGTACCCAACAATTTTAAACGATATTGTTTTATGGTTCGTACGTTAATACAATAATTTTGGTGTTTAGATAAACAGAAAATTATTTTCGTGGCTAAGTCAGTTATTCGGAAAATTATTTTCTAATAAACTTTGGTTTTTAAGAAATTGGTGTTCCCGCTTGCATTGTCGAATGCGTTTTACGTCTGGTTTACCTTCTTTGGGGTTTTTTGTGAAAATCTTTTTTCCGGGTTTAGACGATCTCATATGTGTTTTGATGCGTTTTTACGTGAATGTTTTTATTATGACTTTTGTCCAGGAGTTTATATGCATGATTTGTATATTCATGTGGACAATTTTATTTGCACGTTTGTATGCATGTTTGTATGTTGGCTTCACTGTTTATTTCACCTTATTGTGATAATATGCTATTGGTGAGGCATGTACGTGTAGTGTATCGTATGTATGTTTAATAATATGTTAGGTGTATATTAGTTGTTTACATGCGAGCATAAATTATTTGCGTTTTGAGAATATTTCTTTTCCATCGTTTAGATTTTGAGAAAATCTATATTTTTTGTTTGGTGATGATTCTGGGATTAAAGGGTTAATAATTGCTTGTTGTTAACTTATCATGACTTCGATTATGTTGTGAATATTATTACTGATGATTTATTGAATCGTTGTGTAGAGATCATTGTCTATGTACCCGAACTTTAGTTCTGTTTAATTTCCATTTCCCCAAAAATCTTTGCTTCTAAAAAGGAAAAATCTTGACTGCTTAAAATTTTTACTTTTAGATATTCCAAGTTCTCTTGTTGTTTTGCTTGTAAACAAAAAAAGAAGCTTGCATCAGTGAAACGAGAATTTTAGGACTAATACATACACATACAGGGGAAGAGCTTATAAAGATACAGAAACAGAAATTCCAAGGGTAGTATAGTTGGTTTCAACTTTCAAGTCTTCCCATAATTTCATTGTGAAACGGTTAATTGAGAATTGGAATTGAAAAGTATTGTTGCTGCTTTTAATGGGTGTTTTAATTTCACATGTAACTGTTGAAATTATGTACATGTTATTTAAGGGTTTGTATGATTTAAAACCATCCATGTTTGCCAAACGTTATGTTTGCATTATTTATTTATTTGAATATGATAAGTTGTAAAGGGTTATAACACAATTACATGGATTAAATTGTTTTCGGTTTGTTATTCCGGAGGATATAATACACAGATTGTGTAATCGTTTTAAAGTCAGGAAATAATAGAGTTTAATTTTGAACTTAAATGGTGATTAATTTCTTGTAGTAATGGGTATTGAGACACATTATGAAACCGTTTCTTTTGGAATATTACTATAATAAGTCATGTGAATAATTTAGTAATGAATGGATTTATTATCATTTCATATTATGAGTAATCTCGTTACATTATATTGTTAGTGAATTTTATCATGTTAATAAAATACTAACAATTTCCAATGAGTATTTGTGTAGACATGGATCTCTATCATGGAATTGGAGGATTGGTGATTATTCGAAACAGTTCTAGTAAAAGCCATTAAATTGGGGATTACGACAGAACTGGTTTCGAAATAGTTCTTGTAAAACCATTTTCTGATTTTCAGAATTTGGGGCTTACGACAGAACTGGTTGAATTCTGAGATTGTTCTGTGTAAAATCAGATTTATCTGGTGTTTACGGCTGAATAAATCTTTCAGAATTTGATAATCTTTTTCGGGAATGAACTAGAATACTCTTGCAAAATCAGTTTCTTGAAATCATGCCTGGTTATAGAAATTTGGTGTTTGCGAATGAGGAGTTTTAGTTTCATTTTTCGAAATTAGATTGTGCGTGTTTGTTATTTGAGATAACAAACAGTTTCCTGCGGGAAATGTCCGGAACACAGTGGGTGCTGGAACTGACCAGAATATTGTGGATGCCGGTGTAACTCCTATTAATTTTGCATGAGTGCATATTAATGACGGAGGTTACAAATTCGAAATCACCATTGTTAAAAACACTAATGTGGTGATATAATGGTTGGTATCCTTATTAATTGTGATTTATTGCAATTTAATTTGGAGGGTTACAAAATTTGTAACGGTAATCATTAATGAGATTAATGACGAGTATTTATAACTTCTTATTACTTGTGATTAATCGCAATTTAATTTGGAGAGTTATAAATTATTGTAACGACAGTTATTGTTGACATTTATGGAGAGCTTCATTAGCTAATTACGAATTGCAATGACGAGTCGTTTACTTATTTGGATGAAAGGTTATTTAATAACCAAATTTGTTCATCCAAAAGCAAATAATTTGATGATTAACAAATTATAGATGGCCGTCGAGTTTATTTTAAGAATAAACAAATATCGGTTAATTTATTATTTATTGAAATATTATCTTATTAATTTGCTAAAAGAACATTTAATAATTTGTTGAAATTAACATCTTATTTATTTGTTGGAAAAAACATTTAATAATTTTTTGAAATAATATATTATTAATTTGTTAGTAAAACATATTGTGAATATGTTGAGCTTGCTATTATTGAGAATAGTAATTTAGTAATATTATATTACTATTATTGGGGGAGAACTCTAAGGGTCCCACAAATGTGGGGGTAACCCGTTGATCCTGTAGATCGAGAATCTAAACGTAACCCATAACGTCTGCGGGCGAGTGGGAGAATATCTAACGGTTTATTGGTATGGATTTAAAACGTCTAAAATAAATGATATTGTTCATTTACCCTCTTGAAACCGATTAAGTTTCTCTATAACAGTGTGCATGTTCTGAGTGAGGACAAAGGAAATGCACGAACTGTGGGGCGTTAATGTGTGGAAACATTTGGAAATCCACTAACAAGTGCAAGCATACAAATCTGAATCATGACTAGTGGTTTTGAAACCTAAAGGGCAGTAGCCTTTCGGTAGCCAAAACACTAGGATCAAATTGTGATAAGTTTGCTTGTTTGTGGCAATACATGAGTGACTATTTGTTCAAAATGAGCATTTTAGTCGATACTCTTGTGGTCAATAATGACATGTTGAATTATTCAACCAAGTCACTAATTTGACATGATATAGTATGTGATGAAAATATAAAAGCTTAAATGTTTTATTTTTCTAAATCTATTATTTAAATTGAAACACAAATATGAGTTTGTGTTTGAAGCAATGTATTGCTAAGTCTTCAGTTCGAAGTTTCGAACGGAGTACATAACCAAATGGTTCGATGCATTTGAGATGAGTGCAAAACCAAGAAGGGTTTAAAAGATATTTCCTCAATTTATTGATGGATGTATTAAACACACTGATATGTCTACTTGATGAGAAGTAAAGATAAATCAGTCGAGATATTCATTCAAGTAAGAATGAATACGTGAATTCTATTGTTGAGGATTAAGGCTTATCAGAAAACATGTTTAATCATGGGTGTTCTGTTGTGTTAATCTACCAATTTTAATCCAATGATTAAGTGTTAATCATTAAATGATAGACTAATTTTGGAAGTGTTAGATATAGTCTAACTAGTTCCGAAATGGTATATTCACATGGATATGAATACATGATCAGTGTGATTGAAACGGTGAATATGAGACACCGTTCACATAATTGTGTTGATGGAATGACACCAATCGTTAAAGAACGACTTATTATGCTCTCGAGCAAAAATGTAGTTTTTAAACGATGAATAACATGTTGATAAGTTCAGGATTAGAAGTGAGCTTTCCGCAAGCTATGTGTTGAACAAACTATCACTTAGGAAGTTGGACCAAACAGTCAGAATTATAGAAGGCATGGTGCCTGACTATAAGTTCGTGAAAGTTTGGTGCTACCTAAGAAAGGTCTCAATCTTGTTCCTTGAAGGATTTGGATAGGATCGAAAATGGTAGATTGTGTGTTCATCGGATAAGCACAAAATATAGTGCTGATCGGTTTCTAGTGCATAAGGCACATGGCTTTAAAGTGCATATAGAACATTGTTCTATGCCCGAGAAGCATACTTTCTAAAAGAGAAGTTTTCCGCAAAACTCTAACGCCTGGCGAGTGTGACCAATACGTTGAGGATTCAAAGCATTACGCTACCCAAGACAAGTGAACACTCAAACGGTGCTGGAAAAATGTGGAAAGTGAATCTTTTAAGAAAGATGAAGTGCATCGGCATGGTAAAAGGGTAAGTAATGAAACTTTCTTTGTCCCTTGACCTTCATGAGTGAAGGTGAATCGACGACATTGAAATAATCAATGTTTTCCATATAATGTGTATATGGGAAGATGCCATCAACAATGAGGTTGATAGGCACGTGAGAAATAAAGTCAATTACTTTAAGTAAACTGACGGTTTTGATAATTTTAATGTCTATACTCTAATCTCTATAAAAAGGACGCATCATTAATTAATGAGAACATGTGTTTTATAAATGGAGATCTAGAGAATTAGGAACAACCCATTGGGTCGTGGTTCTGTGTAAAATAAGCCAAGGTGCGAAAACTTGTTAAGTCGTTATATGGACTAAAACAAACACCTAACTTATCATAGGTAGTCTCTTGTGCGTCAAGAACTGCACTAGACCAGTTATAGCCAACTCAGTGAGCAGACTCAGTAGGTTTGCCAATGAGGCTTCTCAAATACATGAGGTATACTACCAATCATGAACTGCATTATACGAGATGTCCAAAATGTTTGGAGGGTATTTAGATACCAAGTGTATCTCGAACTTTAACAGTACAAGGTCCATTAGTGGATAGTTTTGTACTTAAAAAGGTTGCAGTCTTATAGAGGTCTGTAAAATAGACCTGCATAGTTGGGGAAACTGTAGAGTTAGAATTCATAATGTTGAATCAAGCTACAAAAGAGGCAGATTGGCTGAGAAGTCTTGGGAGGTATTCCAAGTGGCCAAAATCTATTCCCGCAATAAACGTGTACTGCTGCAGTCAGTCAGATATTAAACGGGATCAGAATAATTTGTATAATGGAAAGTCCCGACAAAGTCATGACATATTCGTCGGAGACACAAATCCGTAAGAGGAATTGCTAGCAAAATTATGGTATCCATAGACTTTGCAAGGTCTAAGGATAATAATGCGGATCTATATACAAAATGCTTGACTCGTGGAGGAGTCGGAGCATCATCGAGGGAAATGGGGGTTGAAGCCCAATAAATTGGAAACCTTCACATAAGCTACCCAACCTGTACTGGAAATTTCAGTCTCAGGTTCAATGGGAAAACTGAACTGTGCGGGTTACCGAACAAAGCACTCGAGAACATAAGTTCTCAGCCCATTTTTACGATGAAAGAGTTATAGACCTGTACCATTTTAAGGGTGAGCATAAGGCTCTTAATGAATCAAGTATCTCGAAGGTCGAGTGGGGTGAGTCAAGACACCTTTGACTTGAAAATCACCTATAACGAGTGTGTATGGCCGATACTATGTGATGAGCTAGGGCTAAATCGCTAGAGCACTCAGTTGAATTTGTCAAGGCAGTCCAGGGCCAAATATGGACAACAACCAAAGGGCTTAGTAAGTGGTGTAGAGAGGACATTGTGTGAGTATTACCCTGGTATGCACAAACGCTAAAGGGTTCAAGGCTTTAAGGCTACCCAATAGTAGCATATCAGATTTTACATCACTATGGCAGGTTCAAGGCGTGCGCTACCTGTCCTTATGCAGTGAATTCTCGTGGTTCTCTCTATTGCATTTAGTTGCACATTGCATGTTTTAATCGCATTCATGTGGGGGATTGTTGGAAAATTAGTAATTTTCATGAAGTGAATGCTTTTAATTAGTGGTTACTAATAAGCTTTATTTCCCCTTTTAATTAGTGTATTTATTTGTAAAAGGAGTTACAAATTTGCATATTTAAAACTATGGTCTTTGTCCATTTGTTTTAAGGACTTTTCCATGACAAAGACATACATGGCATACACACATTCACACCAAAACACGCATGCATACATATAGAGAGAGAGTACCGCACCACCAACGGCTCGACCGTGGCTCGGTGCCATTTCCGCCGAGTCACATGCGATAGACGTTGTACCTTGGGAAGGAAGTGCCCCATTTAGCCAGAAGCAGAGGTGGCGGGGCAAATATCGTTTAAGGGAAACTACTTGCAGTTACCTCGTCTCGGACTTTAGTCCATCTCGGTATCATTTACATACTCTTAATTTTGAAGATTGTAATTGATATTTATATATTTGAGGAAACCATTTTCTGTTTATTTGTCAATTTCTTTTTTCGTAGAAATTATTGTGTTTATCTAAACGTACCCAACACATTTGCCATTACCCAACACATTTGCCATTAAATTTGACTGCGAATTTTCAAATTTGATTTCGTTAAAGAGTTATAGCTAAACCCAAATTAACTAGTATAAATATATAATGTATGTTGTGATACATTTAGTGATGGATGATCCATATACCAAACCTCCATGTTTATGGTGTTTTATAATAATCCTCTTGCCTTTCTATCTTTCTTCTCATTATGATGATATATGTAACTTAATACATCCCTAAACTATTTAAAGTGGTGAGAGATTTACATTTATATGACAACAACACACACAAATCTATACTTTGCTATCTTTCTATATTTCTTGTTTCGTCGATGATTGGCTAATAGTTGTCACACAACACGTTATCGGCACTTTGCTCAGAAAGATTGGAGTATAAGCTAGGAAATAGGTTATAAAGCTTGAGCTTTATTGAGTTCTAAAAGACCGATCGGGTTCTATTAATATTCTTCTATCGATCTTGCCAACATACTGTGAGAAAGGTATATTATTTTATACTTCTAAAATGTAGAAATTGCATAATTGATCAATAATTTAACCGGTAATCTCATTTTTAATATATAAATCACATGATAAAGGGTTTATTTTGATGAAAAATGCATATTAGAACTCACTTATGTCACTTATAAAACGAGTTAAAAACTTGTATAGTTGAACATATGAATATGTCGGACCAAATCTGTAATTTTTAGAACACTGGAAGACCAATCTGTAACTCGCTAAAACTAATGGACTGAGATGAAAATCTCTTGAAACTATAGGACCACATCTATAATTACCCTTCAAATGCATATAGTTTCCTGTATTTACACTAGTAGTCCCCGTAGTTCCTTCTTATACACAGAATAGTATATGTGTATGAGTTTACCTAGTGTTTAGTCCGAAAATAATTATTTAAATGCAAATGATCTAAAATTTAATTGCTACAACAAATAAAAATTGTATAAATCTTGTAGAAAATACCTTTTGCATGAAATAACTACTTGGGAATGTGACAATAATTAATCTAGGCTCTTAGCATGCCACCATTTATTTCCTATAAATTGATATAACCTATGTGATGTATTAATTACACATAGAAAATGTCAAAAGTCACACTTTAGTGTTGGATTAAATAATAACTCATATGGCTTAAACATTTAGATGTAGCTTTTGAGTTGAAAATTTGTGAAATCCGGTATATGTATTCACATTTAAGTTGGAATAATTATAAATATTCCCCAAATAGTCTCACCTATTTGGATACAATGTCTAGGAAAGATAAAGACGGAAGTCGCTCTCCTAATGAGGTCGATTTTTAAGTGGCATTCGTGCCCACTCCCCTCACCGTCTTTCCTGGTCGTGTTCAAGTAGATCTACCGAAAGGGGTCGAGTAAATAATAAGTTCCCCGAGTGTGTTTATATATGTGTATTTTTTGTCGAATTAGTGTCTCAGTATCTACATGTCGTTCGATCAATGAGAACCTATTCACAAAAGCAAAACTTGTGTTTTTCGAACCTGCCGTTTCGAAACAAAGTTTTTGCTTATGAAAACCATAATAGACATATAAACCTATCTTTTTATATGATAATTAATCTAGAATTCCCAACACATGTTGAATGCCATCTATGATGAGGAAAATTGCAAAATATACTTGCGAAATGATTGTTTAGACGATGATGTTATTTCGTCACTACAGTTAGTCAACCTGATGTGTGAAAATGTGATGCCCAAATTTTTTTGGATGCCATCTTTGATGATTAAAACACGAATTGTTTGTTACTTAATAGTTGAAGGTTAATGCGTTGATTTTGTTCCGCCGCCACATATTAGACGCGATGACATCTATGGTGAACTTTTTGTCTGAAATTGACAATTAGAGCAAACTTTCACCAAAATACTAGCTTGCAAAACTTATTCCATTAGCCGTATTGTGAATTTATATTCACTATGTTCATTTAGATCATCGCCCATCTATTATTCGATAAGAAAATTGCCCCGATGAGCATTTTTTTTAATCTTATTGGGTCAATGACGAATTGTTTGCATGATACTAATGCTCTTCGTGGACATTTTTTTCGAATCAAGAACCGAGACAAGGGTTATTTGTCTCGAACTATCGCGATTCTAATGCTCACCTAGCCAGGAGAGGTTTAGACATTTGTTAAAACCGAAGACATGTGGCTCTAAGACGGTCCTTGAAATGAACAATAAGGGCCCGTCGTCCCAAAGAAAGAGACAATGCTCAATTAGCCAATTCTCTGCTATAAATGACCAATATCATTCCCGTCTACTTTTTAAATAGTTCAAAACTATCATGATGGTAGAAAAGTCGAAGCTAATGTAGATAAAGCTAACTGAAAGGAAACTCTTGAGACCACCAGTTTTGTGGCTTAAATGAGTTTGGTACATTTCTTTATTAAATTTTGAGCCGATTTATCGCTCATCTGGATTATGTTTTTCCATTTAGATTATGATTATTCCATTTGGACCATACTTTTGAATTATGGTTTGCTTGTTTATGAAATTTTTTGAGCAAAATTCCTTTATAAATGTGACCAAACTTTAAATTATGAAACTTTAGGCAATACTTGTAGGGTAGTTGATTGTCTGGAAATAGTGGGTAACGGTGCACCACATAATTTCACCAACTGCTTGCCTAAACAATCATAACTGACAACGATTTTGGACATGTCGCTCCAAATCGGAATCTTTGGTAAAACCAAATTGATTTGTGTAAAATGAGGCCTTATACTCCAGTTCCTGTCGTACCTTGTTGAGTTATAAGATATTCGAGAAAAACAGTGTTATCTGGT
This sequence comes from Primula veris, assembly GCA_963682055.1. Lineage (NCBI taxonomy): Eukaryota > Viridiplantae > Streptophyta > Magnoliopsida > Ericales > Primulaceae > Primula > Primula veris. Next base: position 19,891,586 of record OY821743.1, on the reverse strand, counting down.
AATAGCTCATGAAAGAATTGAAATTCATAGCCTCCACTCAATACGACCAAAATCATGTTTTAGAGAAGTTGAAATGTCTTTCAAGTGGTTGTTACCATGTTTTTAAAAAGATTTGAAGTTAATTTATCATTTCGCCTAACGTCGATTGATAAGAGGTATTAGATACTAAGACATGTTTGTCTATACTATCATTCGCATGTGGTCGATTGATAAGAGTATTTTGACAATGTGGTATTGACCGGATGAGATATACCCGAGTCAAAAGACGAGGTTAGATTTATAATCGCATCGCGTTTGGATCCTCTTTGAGGAATAATTTTGTGATTGATCCGAAATTCATGTCAATAATACTCTATCTAAAAGACTAGTATGTGTAAAGGTCACAAAATAGACTCGTAGAGTTCTTGTAAAAAATTAAAGAAGTTATTATGGATTTATCCAACCATAAGACGGGCCATAAATATATATGATTATGGTTCATGCATCAACAATATGGTCACATTCTATTGTTGTCCACAGAAATATGGCACTTCCCAAACTCTAAGCCTAATCATTAAGTTTATGGCTTATTACCCGGATTATCCTGAAAAGTCTAGTCAACTTGATAATGTCAAAAATTTAAGATCAAAGTTTGATTTGTATTACTTGACTTGGGAATTTAAATTGAACATCATATTAATTATGTTCAGACCCAAAATGGAATCACAAAAAATTTAAGCGATTGCAAATGATTGCACGTGTTATTTGGTGATGTGCACCTATATATATTTCTGTGTAGGGTCACGATATATTGCACACTGCTGCATTGGTCCGTCTGAGGTTCATATTCACTCAAAACACTGAATGTGTACTAGTTGGTAGCTGTTTATGAGCTAAATACCTCATATGAACGCGCGTTTGAGTGTTTAATTAATATTTTGATTGGGCCGCAAAAGCGTTCAAAATATGGACCTCTGAAGAGGACATACGTCAATTATGTATGCCCTCCCTATCATTTAATATAGTTATCATGGCAATCGATCTCTTTATCGCATGACATACGAAAGTGACATTGATAAGACTGTACTCTCCATCGTTATGGGAAAATTTGCATGTTAACGTTGAGAAGTAACTACGTGAAGTAACGTGGCAATAACCCACTCAGTTTTAGCCTGATCCCCAAAATGCACTAAGTGATAAGTGCGTGCATAGACTCCCCAAAGTCTAAATAAGTGTCAGAGCACTTGGTAATTTATGAAATGTCATGAGATCATATATATAACAGCTGCAAATTGCTTGCAAGGATAGTCATCCTTGTTGGACGCCGTTTTCCTGTTGAAATACGTTTCTTTGGTGGAACCCGCCAAGCAAATAACACTGTCATCGGCCGTCAGTCTATAGTACTTCCCGTGTAACGGGAAAATTAACCGGTTCTGAATTCGTTCAACCCTAGAAGTGGTGAACTGAAACTCATTTGTCGCACGAGATTATAAAGTATCAAAGAGATGTATGCTTCCTTCTCATCTTGAGAATCTCAAAATATTTTAGATGATATTGAAGCGAAACGAAACTGTCATTGCTTACTTGTTCATATATTCGGTGACGACTGATAATATGAGCAAATAATGACAAGGAACCACATATTATTGCCTGAAGTCAACAAATAATAGACTGACCTTATGGAAACTCACAATCCAAGTAGAATTCCTTAGCGAATGAGTGTTCGGACCTGTAAATCCAACATCGCCCAATGTTAAACTAGTTCGTTTATTTGGGTATTCGTAAGGAAGCGTGATGAGAATAATGAGAATTTACATTGCTCGCTTTCTAGGGCAAGACTTCTCTCGCACCTTAGAATTGATTGAGAGATGTTCTATTTCCTCGTAACAAATGTTATAACGGTCTTCTACTTTACCAGTTTAGTAGTTTCCGCAAAACTGAGTATGCAACCTTTGACTGTGGTCATGTTATATCTATATGGTGATTTAGACAAAAAGATGTACATAAAAGTCCATGTGTGACTTCATGTGCTCGAATCAATTAGTTTCTGATCACGGAACATAATCTCAATTAAGTAAGACATTCACTTTACAGATTGAAATAATCCGAGCGGATGTGGTATACCTGCCTAAGTGAGTAATTGATCGGCTTGGGATACTTGACAAGTATTATGCCCTTGCGTGTTATAAAACAATTCACGTATTGGATTTGCCCTTCGAGATGAAAGATGTTAGGAAGACACGGTAGTCACACTACAAGAAAAAGTTCATTTAGCAGCATAAAACTTTTTGAGTTATGTTGTTAAAGTGTTACTCGCTAAATTTTAGTAACAAATAGCTACTAATTAATAATGTTTCGTCATCTTGTCAACACCTTGAGTTTTTTTTTTGTCATTTCATGCTTGTTAAAAAGTCAAGTAATGTTTAGACATTAACACCACAAACAGTACAAGAATACTTACAAATTTCAGAACGAGAAGGTGTTCTTCAGATTTAAGTGGCTTGCTCAATTGGGGGCTGTTGATCTGGGGGGATTAGTGAGGTCCAAATAAGTTCAAATTTCCAAATATGCTCAAATTGGATCAAAAACAGTTTGAATTTAAATAAATTAATTGTCAAACATAACAGATATAGTAAATGTAATATTGACAGCCTAAAAAAGGAACACGAACAATATTTTCCTCCTAAATAACAAGAAAATAACTTACAAAAAAGTGAAAATTTATTGAAAGTCATTCTTTAAGTGCTTTCCTGTTTGATCCTTAACACAAGTTTCTCAGGTTTTCCTTCTCGAAAGGCAAACTCGTGAGATCAAAGTCTTGCAAATGACATAATTTCAAGTGTGTCTATACTCCTACTTAGCCATTGGAACGCTGCAGGTATGTAGAACAAATTCAATAATTTCTACAAGTGGGTTTTCTAAGACACCATACTTCACTTAAGTTGCTGTTAATTAGAAAATAAATTGGAACAAGGATTTAGAAAATGATAAACAAAATGCCAAAAAAAAGTTTATTTCACAGTGAAGAAATACAAATTGACTATCCCGTTGAGAGGTTTATAAAAATTAAAGAAAGTTTTGGAAAGTTCTCTTTGAAGACATAATTAAAAATGGCACATTTCATGATGGAGATGTCTTAATCATTTATTTTTACTGGGGAAGATGGATTTAATCAAGCACCTCGTATGTGGGAGGACGGTTCTTTTCCTTTAGGCTTAGCCCACATGGGTTAAGTAATTTAATAACTCGGTTATCTTTTTGGTTTTTAATTTGTTGAGTAAAAAGTTGAGGGACTCAAATGTTTCTTACTTTGCTTAAATGTAAAGAAACGGTAGAGTGCAAAAAGTATGCACAGTTATAAGACGGCCGAAGGTAAGCAAACTACTTCTACCATGGGTGTTAAAAGAAAACACAAGCCAAACGTGATGGTCAAATTCAATATACTACCTTCTCTGTCTTCCCTGGCCTGGGAATGAGAAGGCTAAAATGTCATTATGTCTCTTGACACTAATTGATGAGCAGCCTTTTGGCATTACGTCCATGTCCGATGCATTTTAACACAGTGTAGAAGAGCCTGAAAAATGGAAAACTAAGTATTAGAAATACTCATACTATCTCTATATGTCCATTACATGCTCATCAGTACAAATTGGAAAAGGAGGCTGACCTAGTACTAGTTTTGTAAATTGATGAGGAAAAGAAGTAATTGTTATTATACAAGCCATGCCTTTATATAGGCTACAGAAAGATAATACTTAAAAGGAAACAAAATAAAAAGTCTAATCAAAAGTATATGGATACATAAGATAACTAAATCAAACCAACTATTTCCTATATAGAATATATGATTATTTCTAACACTCCCCCTCAAATTGGAGAGTAAACATCACGAACTCCCAACTTGCGTACCATATAATAAAATGGATCATTTCCTAATGCTTTCGTGAGAACGTCCGCCAATTGATTCGTTGAACTCACATATTTAGTGATAATTGATCCTTGTTGAATTTTATCTCTAATAAAGTGACAATCCATTTCGATATGTCTTGTTCTTTCATGAAAAACCGGATTTGCAGAAATATGTAATGCCGCCTTATAGTCACAATATAATAAAGCTGGTTGTGATTGTTTAACTCCTAAATCCTCAATAAGAAAATGTAACCAAGTTAATTCACAACATGCACCAGCCATAGCTCGGTACTCAGCTTCGGCTGAAGAAAGTGAAACCGTCTTTTGTCTTTTTGATCTCCATGAAACTAAAGAAGAGCCAAGAAAAACGCAATAACCTGTGGTAGACCTTCTAGTTATCGGACATCCTGCCCAATCAGAGTCACAATATGCCCGGAGCTTAAAATCGCTAAGTGATGAAAAGAAAAGGCCTTTCCCTGGTGCACTTTTAAGATAACGTATAACGCGATACGCAGCGTCCATATGAGGCTTTCTAGGGTCATGCATAAATCTACTCAACACATGTACTGAATATGTTATATCTGGTCTAGATATGGTCAAATAAATTAGTCTTCCAACCAACCTTCGATAACGTGAAGGGTCTTTGAGCAAGTCTCCTTTATCAGACAACTTGAGTCTAGTCTCCATAGGGTGATCAACGGGAGCTGCCCCATACAATCCTACATCATCGATGATTTCCAAGGCATATTTTCGTTGTGAAATAAAAATACCATTTTTAGATCGTAAAACTTCTATCCCAAGAAAGTATTTCAAATCCCCAAGATCTTTTATTCGTAAAGAATTATGAAGAAACCTTTTAAGTGTAGATATAGTAGCAAGATCATTACCAGTTATAAGAATATCATCGACATATATTAAGAGAGCAGTAAAAGATTCTCCTTGCTTCCGAGTAAATAAGGAATAGTCTGCCTTGGACTGTGTATATCCTGCGGAGCGAATAGCAGTAGAAAATTTTGCAAACCATTGACGAGAAGCTTGCTTTAAGCCGTAGAGAGATTTATGAAGGCGACACACAACATTCTCCCCCTGTCGCCGAAGACCAGGAGGAGGATTCATATATATTTCCTCCTCTAAATCACCGTGTAAAAACGCATTATTAACATCTAATTGGTGAATAGGCCACTGACTAGCTGCAGCTAAAGCTAACAAACATCGAACTGTAATTATTTTAGCAGTAGGAGAGAAAGTATCATGATAGTCAACACCTTCCATTTGTGTAAACCCTTTAGCCACTAATCTCGCTTTGTACCTCTCAATTTTACCATTCGAATGTCGTTTGATTTTATATACCCACCTACAATCAATTGGCCTTTTACCGGCAGGAAGTGGCGTGAGTGACCAAGTATTATTTTCCTCAAGTGCTTTTAGCTCTATATTCATAGCATTTTGCCACTCAGGTTTATTAATAGCTTCTGCATAACTTCGAGGCTCCATATCATGATAAAGTTTAACGGCAAACGATTTATGTAAAGGCAATAAACGATGATATGACATATAATTGGACATTGGATACCTTGTACCTTTGATGGAATCTGGAGACGGAGAAGACAAAATAGCCGAGGCTGACCGTGCGATTGGTCGCCAACTATAATCTTGGAGGTGAGCCGGTGGAATTGATGAACGTTGCGAGCGTCGAAGAGAGGGTTCAATTGATGTAGTGGTGTGTGGGTCTGGTGGATCGGACGTTGAATTATGATGAAAGTTGACATTTGGGCTCGTAACTGGCAGCGGTGAAGAAATTATAGGTAAAGGAGTTAAAGGGATAGTAACATGCTGATGGGAGGAGGAATTGGGCATACTTGATTGTTGAACATGTTGATCAGGTGAAGGCGGGTCGATTTGCGCTGGTAGTTCAGTTTGCACTTGTTGCTGTGAGCTTAGTGGGCTTACATAGCCGAAAGGGTCTCTAAGTTGATTACTAGAATTAATAGTGGTATTTTCTTGGTTCTGTTGATGGTCTAAAGAATATGGAAAATTGTCTTCATGGAAAATAACATCCCTACTTGTAAAAATTTTATGTGTCGTAAGATCATATAACTTATATGCCTTTTTACCAACCGGATATCCTAAGAAAACACACCCAATAGCACGAGGCGCAAATTTATGAGAAATATGAGCATTCTTAGCATATGCCAAACACCCGAAAACACGAAGGTGGGAGAAAGATGGCGGTTTTGAATAAAGTTGTTCAAAAGGAGTTTTGAAAGACAAAGTCGGTGTTGGTAATCGGTTAATCAAATGCGCAGCGGTTAAAATGCATTCTCCCCAAAATTTTATAGGAAGATGAGCACTAAATAATAATGACCTAGCAACATTTAAAAGATGACGATGTTTTCGTTCTACAACCCCATTTTGTTGAGGGGTGTCAACGCAAGAAGTCTGAAAAAGAATTCCGTTATCATCGAAAAACCTTTGTAGAGAAAGAAACTCACCACCGTTATCACTACGAATGATTTTAACAGGTAATCCAAATTGGTTAGAAGCATAGGCAAAAAATTGTTTTAGCAAGGATTGTGTTTCATGTTTGTGTCGCATCAAAAAAACCCATGTAAAACGAGAGTAATCATCAACTATAGTGAGAAAGTAATGGGAACCATAAATAGATGGATGTCGATAAGAACCCCAAATATCACAATGAATAAGCTCAAAACATTTAATAGATGAAATAGTGCTTGCATTAAAAGGTAAACGAGTCTGCTTTGCTAATGGACAAATTTCGCAATGCTTATTTAAAACAAAAGGAATTTTAAGAAAATTCTTGCCAATAAAACTTAAACGGGAAGGAGAAACGTGCCCTAATCTGCGGTGCCAAAGTTCGGTAGTAGTTGTCGTAAGGTTGCATTGGTAAGGGGAAACTTTGGTTGATTTCGTTGCCAGTCCATCCAAGAAATATAGACCATCATGCTGTCTACCCAAACCAATCGTCCTCCTCGTAGCCAGATCCTGTAAGACGCAGTAAGAAGGATAAAACGTTACTGAACAACCCAAATTACTCGTAATTTTGCTGACTGACATCAAGTCGACTTTGAATTTAGGTACACATAGAACATTATTCAAGCTGTAATTTGAATTTAAAAAAAGAGTGCCTATAGAATTAATTGGGGCCTTTTCCCCGTTTGGTAATAAAACTGGAGGCCGGGCCAAATATTTATCATACTGCACAAGTCCCTTTGGTGAGGATACTATATGATCTGTGGCACCACTATCAATTATCCAGCATCGAGAATGAGAATTATTAAAACCTGGGACACTAGCCACATTTGCTTGCGATGTATTTGCCTCATTGCCATTGTGCTTCAACATGTGTACAATCTGTTGAAGTTGAAAATCAGAAAAGGAAGAAACATGGGGAGGTGCTTCTCTGTCATCCACGACATTATTTGCTACAGAATTGCGACCACTGCCATAGCGAGATCGACGCTCCTTATTCCTGGGATGATTGGGAGGAAACCCATGTATTTGATAACATGTCTCAATATAGTGACCTGAAACATTACAGTGTGTACAATGCGGTCTGCCAGAACGCATGTTCCGCGATCGCGTTGGATAAAACGGTTAGATTGATCGCTTTTGTGCTTGAACTGATCATCGTAGCGCGAAGCATCTGCTCGAGCAGCTCGTTTTTCACTGTCGTTGCCTTGATCTCGATGTTTGGTATGGACTATCATAGCAGCTGCGACATCGGTGGATTGAATAGAGGTTTGGGACAATGCCCTTTGTCTTTCTTCTTGAGATATATACGAGTAGGCTTGTCGCACAGATGGAAGCGGATTCATGAGCAAAACTTGTCCACGTACAGCACTATAAGAATCATTTAAACCCATCAAAAATTGCATTAGTTTTTGTCGATCTTGTTGTACCCCACACTGACATGCCTCGTTATAAGATGAAAGTTCATCCCAAAATCCTTTAAGTTTTGTATAATATGCGGCGACCGACAATTGATCCTGTCGATAAGCAATATCTCGCTGAATTTCATAAATACGGGGAGCATTACTTTGTGAAAAACGCTCCTGAAGATCCTCCCATACTTCTCGAGCAGTTGCATAATAGACAACACTGTCTGCGATATCTGAAGCTAGTGAATTGACGATCCAAGAATGGATCATATCGTTGCAGCGTGACCACAATGCATAATCATCGGGACTATCGGTTTGAGACGGAGCTTTGATATTCCCGTTAACGAAACCAAGTTTATTCTTGGCGTTGAGTGATTTTGACATTGATCTCACCCACGAGGCGTAATTGTCTCCGGTAAGTATTTTCGTAACAAGAACGAGACCCGGATTATCCGAGTGATGGAGAAAAAACGGATTAGTTGAATCAATCGGACTTGAGTCAGCCATGATACTATTCTCCATGATATTGAGGTATGGAAGAATTGAAAAAATATAGAATAAGGAATAAAGGATGCAGCAAGGGTGAGGCTGCGTATACCAGAAGAAGAAAAAAAATATAAGGGAAGTAAAAATAATAATTTAGGATCGTAAGTGCTCTGGTACCATGTAAATTGATGAGGAAAAGAAGTAATTGTTATTATACAAACCATGCCTTTATATAGGCTACAGAAAGATAATACTTAAAAGGAAACAAAATAAAAAGTCTAATCAAAAGTATATGGATACATAAGGTAACTAAATCAAACCAACTATTTCCTATATAGAATATATGATTATTTCTAACAAGTTTAAGAATACCATTTCAACTGAATCGAAAAAGTAATACCCTAGTTGGCTAGTAGTATCTTCCAAACAGATATTTCAAACAGGGGTAATCTTCAAGAGGCATCGGCTAAGTTTCTTATTATAAATGGGATGATGGCACAACTAAGCATCTTAGTATCGAACCCAAGCACAATCCCAATTAAAACCAAGTATTAACTTACCCAAAAAAAATCCCTCAGGCAGATTCCGCATTGAAATCCCTCAACCAAATGATCAGGTTTACATTGTACTTGTACAAGGCCTGCAGACTCAAGGCCTTAGCTTCAACTGAGAACCAAGCGTTGTGAACATCTTCCTGGCTCCAGCGGTGGCGGTGGAGGAGAAGGTTGGCAGAGGATGGTGGCATGGAGAGTAAGGCGGAAATGGCTGCCATGTTATCTGCCAAGTGCAGGCGGATTTCTGTCGGCATCAGGACTTTGTAGTTCTTCCGGGAGGAGACTTCGTTATCGATCCATAGCTCGTTCTCGCTTTTGTCGTGATCATCATGATATTCATCATCATTTAACAAGTCTTCATCTGAGGATATGATCACCGACCCTTTGATGCTAGATAAATCAAAAAATGAAGAAAAAAAGGGTACGTTAATTTAGGGAGTGTGATCTTATGAGTATCTAAATTATATTTGTAGAGATAAAAAGTCCGCGGGAATAGATCTATGATCAACTAACCAAGAGATGGTGAATAATTTGATAAATAGTACTGTAGTATAAATTTGCGGGTAGACACAACTTCAACAACCTTAATTGTGCTAATATACCAAAAAAAAACTTGAAGATAATAGCAGTTGCAGGTATGTTGAACCATATAGACATTGTACATATATCATTACTTAGCCACTGGATGGGGATTAACTAAAACAGAAATTGTTTTCATCACCAATTTGTTCACCCCAAAATAACCCGCTTCCATGCCAACACGTATTCCAATCATCTACTTTGTATTTTAAAAACCAAAGGTTTTCACCACCAATTTGTTCACCCAAAAATCATCCCCTTCCGTGTCAACACATGTGTTCCAATCATCTATTTTGTGTTTTAAAAACCAATGTGCAGTTTATACTGATTGATCCTTCTAATACGCAACTTATATTGCGTAACATCTGCCGATGTATACAGCAATGCTCTGACTAGAAAGTTACCACAAATATTATGAAAACTTAGCTAATAAGCAATCATCAATTTAGACCCATTAATGCATCGGTGCAAAGTAAAGATGCCCCAGGCGTTTAATCAATCAAATACACCCTAGTTTTGAAGTGCACATTGTTACCCTAATAGTTGATTTATCTATTAGTTTAAAGGTCAAAAGGACATTTCTAACTCTTTTAAATAGAACAATTCTTCTCAAGATGTTTACTTACGTTTTCAGAAAGACATATATACATCACTATTCCCAATGGTAAAAACTTCTTCTAGTTTAGGGAATATCATAAGCCTTTCGTTCATATATATTAAATTTCTTTACATATATGTAGCATCTTCTTGCCTTAGATAAGGAGATTCTCAGACAAACTTCAGCTTTAAAGGTGCAAGGTTACGCATATTGCATAAACCACATACAACTCAGAATAACTAGCTTTAGTACACTGATCAAACACCATCATTTACATCAAAAATAAGACAAAGACACTCAAAATAAACTAACTCTAACATGAGACAAGAAGTATACACGTATATGTGGAAGGAACATGGATATTTCCAGCCAAAAAGATTTCATTTTTCCTCGTTTCCTCGGTGTTTCTCTTTGCAAATGTTTAAAAAGACAAAATTTAAATACTTTTACAAATAAAGTCGAAGCTTGACAATAACTGTAATACAACCATAGGCACTTACCACGGTCGCACAGCTAAAAAAGAACTTGTCCTCCTCTGCAATGAAAAATAAAGCAATATTTAATAGAACAAAAAGGATTGCTTTCTTCACATTGGCAGGTTTGAATATGTTTAATCTTACTGAACATGCATATATTTTCTTCAATCTCGGGTTTGACCATAAATCAAAGAGATTTTTGCGTTTTATTTATTTATTAACAGAACCACATATATCTGCAAAACATGTCACAATAATTTTTTGCCTAAGGAATCAAAAACATCAGTAAATCAGATCCACTCGTAGATGTTCAGATTATAAATCAGATCCATTTTGTCATAGAGTTGTATCAAAGTGTGAATGGTTTTGTGACATGCTATAAAATTTGGAGCTTGATTGCACTGGAAATTTCATATATCCAAATATTAATGTGTTTGAAGTTTATCTAGGAACCGAGTTTTAAAGGGGAACAGTTGAGAAAAGATTTCATAATCTTGGACATTGCCGGCTAAGGGTGTTACAATATGAGTTTCGGTGAAAATTTGAAATTGTTGTATGATTAAAAACACGGAAGAGATAAAATCTTACGGATTCAATGACCGACATCAGCCTCCGGCAATATCCCCGGCCTCTAAACTTTTCACAAGCTTCGACGAAGGCAACTTTCCAGTGAATCCTGGAGAAAAAAATATAATATCTATTGTGAACACATGAGCTTGAGAATCAAATCCAATAATAGAAGACACGTACGTAATTAACCAAAGGGTAGAAGCCTCCATCATTCTTCTATACGTAATTAAAATAATACATCAAAACTTTTTTCTAGAAGCATAAAAATAAAACATAGGTGTATACATTGACCTAAATGTCGTAAATTGTAATGTATTAAACTGAGAAGAGGGTAAGAAAGTTCAAATATGTATCCCATTACAAAGTGTAAACTAATCTAAAGAAACAACAAACAACATGGCAACTTTAATAAGTGTCATTTCTTGTAATAGATCCGAAGCCTCCAACTTTACTAAATTTCCAGAATAAGGAACTCCAAAAAACAACAGTTTTTAATGTTCAGAAAAAGCTTTAAAATAAAGTTTATCCAAAACCTCCATCATCAATAATACATCTTTACGTAATTAAAATAATTAATACATCAAAGTTAATTTTTTCTAAAAGTAAAAAAATAAAACATGGGTGTATATGCAAGATGGATGTTTAAAGTCTGGCATTTAATTACTTAATATATTGAAAAAATAGAACTATGATATACCTAAAAACTCCTGTAGTCAAATAATAAACTTGGGGCAACAAGTGAAGAAGAAGAAAAAGGTTTACCTCTATTTGCAACACTATAACCAGCATCATAATCCTCAGGACCATTAACCGTCCCATCTCCCGAATTTCCAAATCCATAACCAAAAGAACCGGTAATATCCACCTCAGATGACGTGGACCTTTAACAATTATACACTCTAAAAAAAAAAAGTTAGACTGTACGGAATTAGTGACAGATTTTTCTTCTCAACGCCCTAATCAGGGATGGCATGGCGACGAATTTCAATTTTACTGACAGAAATTATCATTTAATTAGTGATAGATTTCTGACAGATTTGTCCGTCCCGGGTTGGAACCTTTTTTTTGTAGGGATAATTATATATCAAAGCTATTTTTTAAAATTACAAAAAAAAAAACATGCGTGTAAACATTAACCTAGATGTTGTAATGTATTAAAATGAGAAGAGAGTAAGAAAGTTCAAATATTTATCCCATTACGAAGTGTAAACTAATCTAAAGAAGCAACAAACAACATGGCAACTTTAATAAATGTCATTTCTTGTAATAGATCCGAAGCCTCCAACTTTACTAAATTTCCAGAATAAGGAACTCCAAAAAACAACACAGTTTTTAATGTTCAGAAAAAGCTTTAGGATATCATCTGAACTATATTAACACCAATATCATGTTAACTATATCTAAAGCCAAAATGGTAAAATACCGTCTGTGAGTGAAGCTTGTTGAAGTGTAAGTTCATCCCAATAAAAAATTCAGTTCAAAAGTACTACTAAAATTGGAAATCATTTTATTCTTGAATTTAGCTAAAAATAATGTCCAATATATGTCACTAAATGGTAGGTGTGCCCGAAAAGTATTGTGAAAAGCAAAAATTAAATGAAAGTTAAGTTAATTCGTCTGATGGCCTTGCTTATAATGCTTCAACAATGTATTTTCTCCAGGGGGCATGATTTTTTTTTCCGCCAAGTAAGAAATATCATACCCAAAGAAAAGTGTTAGAACTTGATTGGCACAGGTTGTTAATTCAAGTATAAATTCAAAATACTTTTTTTTTTCAGTGGATACGAAATTTGTTTAAGTAAGATTATAATAGTATATCAAAGAAAAATTACCAACATCCGGAAGACCTTCTTTATCACAGACGTCATTCTCTTAAATTGAATGAGTCTAGCAATGGTTCAAGACCTTCTTCGTTCTGCTATATATAATTAAAATAATATATCAAAGCTGTTTTTTAAATTATAAAAATAAAACATGGGTGTATACATTAGACCTAGATGCTGTAATGTACTAAAACGAAAAGAGACTAAGAAAGTTCAAGTTTTTATCCAATTACCAAGTGTAAACTAATCTAAAGAAACAACAAACAACATGGCAACTTTAATAAATGTCATTTCTTGTAATAGAGATCCAAAGCCTCCATCTTTACTAAATTTCCAGAATAATGAACTCCAAAAAACAACACAATTGTTAATGTTCAGAAAAAACCTTTAGGATATCATGTATCTATATTAACGACATATCAAGGTCACTATAAAGCCATTGAGTGATAATTAAACAAGAGAATGCAAAGATAACTTTACAAAATATGATAAGCATATGACCCCTTTTATCTGGTAAAGCACTTACTCAATACGTATTTGAATTGATCTAAAAAGACTTGCATCGCCAATTTTATCTTTTCCATCGCCACAGTCATCAGTCAGTCCTTGAATGTGGTTCATATCAAGATACTTAGATTTGTGTGCTGCCATAAGGATAAAAGCACTTAATAAAAGTCCGTAAATCGGGTTTATTCGTAAAAGTAGAGTCATTTGCACACATATACGAGAACAAACAATAATTCCACATATATTTTTATGCCAAAAATCTTATCGTTTGATCTTTGAAGCGGATCCAAAATAAATGAACTTGCACACAACAATCTGTGCAAAATTGTACGATCCAAAATTAATGAACTCACAAAAAGAAATCCATGCAAAAATATCGGATAGAAGGAGTAACGTAGTTAAATATGTTGGATAGAAATTTCTTACCAAAAACAAGCTTCTCCTGAATCACTTTTTAACAATATGCAAATGAACAAAATTCCATTATATTTGGAAAATCTAGATATATCGCCATTTGACAAATTAGGTGGGGAATCTTGGGAATATTGAGAAAAAAAACTGGCATGGCGGCAAACGAACGTTATGTGCAATGAAAAAAGTTGTCCTCGAGTTTATTTCCTATATACCAAACGCGCCACAACACACGTTTGTTTTGTTTTCTTCGGGCTAAAATTGACGTCGGATTGGTGGATGAAGACATGTTTCTCCTCAAACAATGAATCGATACTTTCGGGACCTTACTTGTTGCCGAGTATAATCAACTATAGATTATGGTGCATATTACAATTTATTTGGACTTTTATGCATTGCCTCTCGTTTAATGGTGTTATGGTTTTTAGACTCCGATATGGCTACGGTTGCTGCTAGAAGTTTGGCCTATTTTTATATGTGACGGGAAGATTGGGGTTTGATTGGTATGGCAAGAGCCGGTTGGACTTTTGGTTGATTTGGGGTGAGGATTAAGATGTGCGTCTAGCTGCTAACGGTTTATTATCTTGACTCTTAGTATCCATGGCAACTATTTACTATGACCGTTTTCTTTAGGCTAAAATCAAGGCCGGATAGGTGAATGATGACATGTTCTCTGTTAAATGATGAAGCGATATTACGAGGACTTCTTTGTTGTTAAGTTTGATTAATCGTTTGAGTAATTTCTTTAGGATAGATCATTTTATAGTTAGCTTATTGTTTTGCTATTTAACTTTCAAACACTACTACGACATGATTTATTCTTGTTGTCAGTTTGTAATCGGTGAAGAGTTGGTTTTCGTTTGCTCAGCCTGTGAGCCCCCTTTTTACATATCAATATACGGTTACTCTTTAACTTTAAAAAAAAAACACAAATGTATCCATTTTTAACAATCAAACATTAATATAGAGTACCGTGTAGCATAAAAAAACACAGCATCGTAAATAGCATAAGACGGGTAAAACTTGATGCTTCTCAACAAAGATATTAAATACAAAAATAAACACCAACACTAAAACAACCACCTAAGCAAAACAAAAAAGTATAAATGGAGAACCACATACCGACACTTAATCCCATAATATATAGCATCACGGAGCATTAATCGGTGTAACCCCGAAAAAAAATAGAAATTGTTGAATGATAAACTGTAATAAATAAATAAAAAACTTAAACTCCACAATAACAATTGAAATAATCAAAATTTAACCCCAAAAAATTGACAACTAGAATCTGCATCTTCGAATTATTTTATTGAAAGGATGCCGAATCTTTAAGTTAGTCTCTGTCCCTTCGTATGTGTGTGTGTGTGTAAGTACGTATATTAACAGATTGATTTCTTATGGTTTATCATTGAGAGTTAATATAGAGATAAACATTAAAAAACATTTCCCAAGAAATTAGGAATTCAGTTGAGACTAACTTAGTGGGTGGATATAATTAAGGGTATAATTGGTATATTTAGCCGTATATTTACTAGAGATTAAAATAAGTTTTTGATCATGTTTTTCTCATAATTAAGTACATAGTTATGTATTAAGTGATAATTTTCCCTAAATTATAATTACTACTATCAAGATTTTGTTAAACCAGATTCAGTGATTCTCAACTAATATTGCTATATGATTTATTTGCGATATTAATTCAATTCAACTTTTCATTGATTAATTTGTATCAATAAGTTACACTAATTATAAAGGTCGATCTATATTGTTTCTATAAAATGGATATTTCATTCATCACTATTTTAAGTGTCATGTTTGTTGAATATGTATGAAATTAATATAAAACTAGTCAATTAGAGCTGGTCATTCGGTAAACAATGTAAATTAGATTATAAAATTTGTCAGACATTTCGCTCGACATCTATTTAATGCATGGTGAGGAAATGGATAAAAATCTTCGTGTGAAATGGTTTCATATATTAATGTAACTATACAATCAGTTAATATTCCTTTTTATTTTATCATTAAATTTGACATTGATAAGGTTTTCAAATTTTATTAAACACACCTCAAATGTTTTCAGTTTTTTAGAATTAAGAGTTAAACCCAAAATAACGAGTATAATGTGTAATAGGAAATAAAAAACCATTTGTCTTTTTTCAAGTGATTACGAAAACTTCACAAATCTAATATAGCTAGTAAAAAGGAAATATAGATATCGACTCATGCAACTAGTAAGCGAATTACTTGCTCTCTTGGTCAATGGCAAGAGTTGCTAAATGCTAATAATGAAGTTACATTTATAAACACGACAAGACATGTTGATGAGTAAACGTGGTAAAATTTAGTTAAGTCAGGTCACCTGAATGAGAAATACAGTACTGTCACGGATGAACCGTAGAATACTTACCATTGAGAAACGTGGATGCAAATGATTTAAGGGTGAGTACGAATGTTAAAAAAGCATTCAACTGTGCTTGTTTCACTAAAGTCTTCACGATAAGAATCGATGGCATGTGTACATTAGTCCATGCACTCGAAAACAGGATTTTTTTTAACAGTAATTGAAACTTACATCTTTTTTGTACAATTCATAGAATTGTAAGAAACGTAACTCTTTCCTGCATCAACTTGCTCCACAAACGCAACTCTTTTTCTCATCTCTTTTACCTTTTCACCAAGTAAGACCATTTTAAAGGCTTCAGTTTCAATACAATTATCAGAAAGACAGGCCACTGCCTTGATTACGCAGTTATTACTTATTAGTGTGTAACTTGTCACGTTACTAGTTTACCACACATGCAACCGTCAACCAAACACATGGGAAGAAAGACACAATACTGAAGTAGCATTCACATGTTTATACAACACAAATACAAGTTCGGCCAGTACATAAATAGTTTGATACAAAACGAACCTCTGTTAATTATTTATGTGCTCAAAAAATGCAGCACAACCGGCCCTTGACTAATTTTTCAGTACTTTGGAACGAGTAATCACAGTTGAGATACACGAGGAGGGAGAGAAAATGTACACATAATAGATCTGGTAGATCGCTTATTCGTTTTTTAAGAGAACCAGTAGCTTGTAGATGTTATGTTCTGTCTTTATCTTTTTCCGCTTCTTACTCCCCATCAGCCTCGATCAGTACAAGTGTTCTGTAGTACAACCGCCATGAGTGCGCAAGTCTGTGTGCGTATCTTTTCCCATCACTTGAGTGTTCATGTCAGTCTCGATACCGCAACCAAAGTTGTTTAGCTGTTGGCTTTAGAAGTTTTCTCTGTATTAAAAGAATTGGATACCTCCTTATTAGGGTTTCCATACGAAAATTGTTCCAACATCGAAATGGTAGATAAAGAGTAATTGCAAAAAATACCTAAGTGTAATTACGAAGGCTTTTCATAAAACTAATTACATAGCGCAAACGACTTTACATAATTCATTTTCCTTCTAACCAAAGTTTCAAAGCACTAAAACACATACTCAGATAAAGTTATGCAAACATAATATTGAATTGTATAATTAACCAGTTGGGTACAGAAAACTTTCTTGAAGCTGTATTAGTCTCACACGAGGATTTAGTCAAGGTTCGTGTAAGTTGGCCCGGGCACCAAAATTATAGATAATAACATAAAGAAAAAGTCCTGCACATGCTCAATTATAAAGACCATTTCATACCTCAAAAGGTGTTTTAACATCAAAATAATGCATCTCTTTTTTGAAAAGGAAAAGTAAACATGTTATATTTAATTAATATATCATTGCCCCCTTGGATCTGCATCCTTCTGCTTTTCATCAAGTAGCAGAAGTTTTAAACAGTTATTACTTGCTACAAAATCCTTTAGTCCATTTAACCTTTCCGAACTCAGGATTAACAATGCACCATACACAGCTATGGGACACTAATAACATTATAGTTGAACACTGTCATGACATTAGTTTTTAGTTTTTCATCATTATTCACGTATTTCAGTGCCGAAATATTAATTACACAAACACGAGAAGTTGTTGCTGTAATTATAACTAAATTAAGATTACTGGAAATACCAAAGAAAAGAGAAGGCAAAACAACCGATGAATCAATACACACTAAAGAAAACATAACACAAGACATGTGCATTCCAAAGCTGCTAAAAGAATGTTTCATCATCTTGTCAACACCTTGAGAAAATATTAATTTTTTTTGGTCAGTTCATGCTTATTGAAACTCAAATCAACATTACCACCACCAACAGTACAAGAATACTTACAAATTCGAAAATTGGGATGATTAAGTTTGCTAGGGTACCTCGTTTGCTAGGGATCCTAGACTCTAGTATCAGTGTTGACCCGAATTAAACTACAAAAGTACAAAGTCAAACGTCTACATAAAAGTGGGGCGGCCAGGTTCCGTCTAGCGCCTAGGCGTCGCCTGGACCACCTTTTGAAACACTGGTGTTGAATAAGATTTTTCAAATATTTAATACCCAGTACACATCAATAAAATAGATCTTGGATGCGCATCCTGAGCATTACTATAGGTTACCACTAATTAGAAATGAAAAGTTCCCACTAGCACTTAAACACAATGAGAAATAACCCATAATTTCAATTTAAATAATAAAAGCTCGCATGCTATGAAAGACGATAGGCATACATTGATATTCAAGAAAATCATGACATACCTGTAAAATGTCGCCAACAATTTCAGAAGGAACCTTTAGGCAGAATGGCTTTCCTATTCGAACATTACGACTCATCATCTTCATTACTCTTCATATGTTTTCCATCCTTTATTTTCACTAGAAAATGACAATTTCCAACTGTAATATATAATGAATAGCTACTTTTTTTCTTTATCGGAGTATGTTTACAGCAGGCACCAACACCAGGAAGAAATTCTAAAATTTCTTGAACAAACTCAACTTCTAATCCAAATCTATCCTATTTAACCCGTCGTGGTTTAATTTGAAGGAACCTGGCAATCCTGAAAATTTATCCAAAGATGTAAACTCTTCTCATTCTTATAATCCCCAACATGCTCACAATAGAAGCTAAAAGTTTTTTTTGCGTTTGCATCCCACGGAATAAGTCAACAAATTTCTTGACAACCATTTTCCATGCAAAAGCCAGCGATGACTCTTCAACAATAAAATCTCCAATAACTTCTTTCGGCAGGGAAGATATAACATTGGCGGATATTTCAGGGGGGTTTTCCAAACCACACCAGCTATCGTTTTCTGTGGGTGGATCTGATCTGCAAATTGCTTTTCTCCTCTTCATCAAAACAAAAGCCAGCTTTATTTTGGCTATTTTTCAAGGCAATGAATAATGTGGACCCACATGGAATAGGTAATGAATAGCATGACGACCTGCTAATTTTGAAAGCGAGCCCACAATCACCAGCGTCCAATACATCGCAAATAAAAATGGACCCAGTAATTTTATCATGCCAACAAGATCTATACCCAATTGGCTATATCTGGTTTATGGTACGATATGATGGCATTGTGTCAACTTGTCCGAGAGAAAGCATGAAAAAATCATCGTATTGAATTGGAAGTACATCCTGAAATGGAAAAACAAAAAACTATGGACCCAGTAATCATCAATGGATGAAAAACGTGAGTTTTGCATAAAAGAGTGTGTGTGTGTGTGTGTATACACATATATATATAAATACACAAATCTCAGTGTATAGCTCAAACGACATTGCATGATTCATAGTCATTTATCCAAACCCAAAAGCAAAACACATAACACAGTAAACTTATGATAAGATAAAATGAAATCCAAGGTTTATTAGTTTATAAGTAAAATTAAACAAGAATAACCATTCCTAATGATCACAAAAGAACTTTACGACATCATAGTTTCTTCATTAAAAAAAAAGTTTAACAGATTTACGCTTATAACTTTAAAAATAAAAACCTTGAGTTTTTTGTGCTTTCGAGGACAAAAAACGCCTCAAAAGCATAAGCGAAGACCTTTTTGAGCTTCCTCAAAACATAACACATTACTATTTTACTCTACAATAAATCACACTACCTTTTCTTTGAGGTAGAGATACATACACAAAACCCAATCTCACTTGCACTGAACTGCAGATACAAACTGTACATAGGCATAGCTATATCCTTCTCAACGTGACTTGCCCTCATATCTACCAAATCTTTATACAAAATGTATCTTCAAAACTTAACTCCGCTGAGTGACAAGAGGCTTTTTCCAATCTAGCATTTAAGGGGTTCAAATATGTCACTGAGGCACCAACAGGGCTAGATAGGGTGGGCTTACTCACTCAAACAACTACTGTAGTGAGTAGCACGAAAGCAAGACCTTGTTCACACAGCGAAGAAAGGCCGAATGAAAGTGTGCAGTGAGGGTGGTTGTAATTCAATAGGTAGCCAGTCAGTATTGGAAATCTCGACTATGCTGAAGCAGAAGGGAACAGGATGCTGATTTACATGTAGATGAGACTCTATAAGAGCCCAGCAAAAGAAGTATCAGATGGTGTATGCTTTCTAAATCACAAACAAAGTGTAGCTTGATAGAAATTAAATTAATATTCTTTAAAAAAAATGAATCTTGGGAAAACCACCAATCAGAGAAACATGGAGCGGCAAAAAAATAAGGAGCTAAAAATTCTTTTTACAAGGATAGACGAGTAAAATCATAAGGAATTTGGGCATAATGTTAGGCTTATCTGAGCCCTTCATAAGAAGCAATTTCAAAACGTGACAGCACTGGCTCACAAGCAAAAACAATGCTACTTTTCATTCAACTTCTTATTTTCAGGAGTTGGAAAGAAAATCCAAAATAACCCTCAGACCATTCTTACTAAAGAAAAATATTACCAATGGCTATATAAGTTGACGGGATTTAGCTATTATTGCCAAGAAATGGCCCAATCGGATTTCATGGGTCTGTAAGACATTCAGATTATAAGTTGTAGATTAGAGTTAAATAACAACATTTTAAAGACAATGGACAACGTAAAATACGAATAAACGGTAAGAAATAAAAACACATTTATAATAGTGCATGCTATGATATAGCATATCGATACTGTGGAAAAGAGATTCTATCGCCAAATCCATAATTCACAATCACTAACAAAGGATGACACCAAAGATTCATCTAGCTGTAAAAATATCTGGATCAGATATATTAAGATGAACGATATAAAGACCATGAAAAAATTCATGGACTTAAGGGTGCAATACCAAAGTGGTAATGTTTTTTTTAAAATAAAAAAGGGTAATGTAAAACCAAAAATCTGAACAGGAACTTCAAAGATAAATGATCTATAGACTACGAAAAAATTACAGATGGATTATGGACTAACAGTGAATTAACAATGGCGGCCTAATATAAAACCACGAATCTGGATTGCATACATCAAGATAAGTGATACGAGTCTACAAAAACTATATATGGACAAACATAAAGGTGCATAAACAAATTGTCAATGTAAATCTACAAATCTGGACTGGATATATCAAGATCAGGGTAAACAGACAATGAAACCAATGTAAATCGACAAATAACGTTAAACAAACTTTTCAATTGGGTTATTCCCGGTTAGACTTAAGCTTGTTTATGTATCACTGGATGCATAGTTGGCGTATCAAATGCATTAACACGTATCATATAAATGGTTGCGTTTGAAAATTGGCAACTTTTGGATTCCCTAATTGGTCTTTAAAGTACATGTGTCTTCTAAATTTTTTTAGGAATAAAAGTTATGATTATTAGTAGAAAATAGATGTCTTAGGGTTTTAAATTACTCATTTGCATCGTTTGTTCCGATAAGCCTCATTAGCCGCCGTTGTTTTCCTTTCCTCGCTTTCCTCATTGTTTTTGCCATTAAAGTTATGACCAGGTTTACGACTTTCTTTCTCTAAATAAAATCTATACATCGTAATTTCCCTTTTAAGGCTAACATTTCTCATTCCTTGTACCGTTACCGATTTATAGTCTACAAACACAATGGCGAAAACAAGGAAAGAAAAACAAGGGCGGCTAATGAGGCTTATCGGAACTAACGATACAAATGAGTAATATAAAACCCTAAGACATCTATTTATACTAATGATCATAACTTTTCTTCCTAAAAAATCGAGGAGACACGTGTACTTTAAAGGCCAATTAGGAAATCCAAAAATTGCATGTTTTCAAACACAACCATTTATATGACACGTATTAATGGATTTGAATCGCCAACTATGCATTCGGTAATGCATAAATAAGTTTAAGTCTAACCGGGAATAACCTAATTGAACGTAAAATTTATTGCAGAAAAAATATTCACAAATAAACAATAAAAATGTAATATTGATCACAATATAACGTAATATTGCCTTTAAACATAATACAAACCCAAACTTGTGGTCTATTTACCTTGTTGAAACAACTTATAGTTAGAAAAAATGTAAAAAAAAATATCTTCTTTTATGGCGCCTTTCGGTTCGTCTGGCAGGACTCAGGAGCTACAACCACCTCCATATTATTAAAAACAACCACCTCCGTATTATTAAAAACCTTACTAACTCGCATAAAATTTAAGTATTATTTTTTTTAAAATAGTGGACTAGCACCCCAAATTTTCACTTGGAATTCCAACATCCCCATTCTCGACTCTAGCTCCGCCACTTAAGTTCTTCGGTGCCTAAGAGAAAGGGTCGTTATAACTTATACAAATACCAGTTGTTAGCTGTATATTATTATTATGTTTTATATATATATATATGGGGAAGGATATATCGACACATAAAAAAGCACACTATGTTTACATTTTATATATATATAATGCTTTAAACTCTTGCAAAGAACAGTTCAATCAAGCTCCCCCTATTCCCATACATATAAAACAACCAATACTGGAGTTCTCAATGTTCATAAATCACAACATAAAATCCCAAAAATTGAAATAATAACGGAATTAAAAGAATTCCATATGTGGATTGTCCAACATCGAAACTATATGTATACAATTTTAAATTAAGCTTCCTCCCATACTTATACTATATACTAGTAATGGTAGCCCACGCGTTGCGTGTGTAACACGTAGTTGCATAAATATGATCCGACACAAATAAATTTAACATTTTCAAAAAGTTTACAAAAATAATTGGATGAATATCGTAAAAATATAATGTTTTATTGTTATAGTAATATAAAAATACATGTATGATGATTTGTTTGAGAGATGATTTGATATGTGAAAAAAAAAGAATATTTATTTATTTATTTAAATTGCATTAAGTTATTTTAGTAATTAGTAAATTAGAATAGGGGCATTTTTGGAAAAAATGAGTAAAATTGGGCAGCCTCAAGATTTCTTGAGTTCCCTTATATTAATAGTATGATTATTAATATTATTATTATTGTGTACAATGTATTAAACTCTTACAAAGAACACTTGAAGATAAAATAAATATTCATGGAGTTCTCAATGTTCATAACATAAAATCCTAAATATTCAATAATGAAAGAATTTATTGAACATGCGTAGCTGGATTTTTCAATATAGAAACTATATGTATACAAATTTTCAATTAAGCTTTCTTCCATGCTTATACCATATATTATTACTATTATTATCATTGTCATTATATATACAGTAATTTAAGTTCTTCGGCGCTTAAGCTAAAGGGTTGTTATAACTTATATAAAGACCAGTTGTGCATGCTTAAGCTGTATATTATAATTATGTTATATATATAAATATAATGCTTTAAACTCTTGCAAAGAAACACTTCAATCAAGCTTCCTCCCATTCCCATACATATAAAATAAGAAATATACCTTTATATATAAATATATATTGCTTTAAAAGTGTTAGCAAAGGAAGCCAATGTTTAATACCGGATTTTGAGTTCACATTAAAGACTCAATACACGTCAAAGGAAAGAACACACAAGGCATAGGCATCAGAAAGCATTAGGTACGCAGAAGTTACAGTAAATTTCCATAAATAAGGTAATTGGTTACGTAAAAGTTCTTAAGCAGGGTAGTTCAATTGTAACAATGAGATTGATGCCCATGATTTGATGAACATGCCACAGAAAATCAGGACATCTCCAACCACAAACACTAAAATAGTGTAACTTTCACACTATACATTATTTCATCTCCAACCCACCTACACCAAACATCACACTAAAAGGTATATTTTTTAGAATATTTTTCTTATTGATTTTAACAATAGTTATATAAATTATTTCATAATTTTCCTTAAACTTTTACTAACATATCAAGAATGATATAAATATTTACTTTTTACTTGCCAACATTTTTAAAAAGCTACTAATACTTTATTAAATAATCATTTTTTAAGAAAAATATCATTTTACTATATATTAACAATCGTTATAAAATGTAAAAATATGTGTATGTACATAGCTTTTAGTGTACAAGAATAACATTATATTAAAACAATAGAAACACTATTCATTTGAACCAAAATAGTGTTGAAACTGCACCATTTTAGTATTACGTTGGAGCACTATTTAGTGCAAAAATTGTAGTGTTTTGGTGTACCATATACAATGTTGATCATCAAAACACCATTGCACTATATTTGGTGCAAGTTCGGCACCAAATGATGCTCCAACCACTACTTTGGTGCAAAATTAACACATTTTGGTGCAAATGAATAGTGTTGCATTATGTTTAGTGTGACACTATTCATGCACACTAATACTATTCCCTTATATAATAATGTTTTAATATCATAATATAATATTTCTATTACACCTAACTTTATTTACTTACAAAACAATATTTCACATATTACAATGTTTGACAATAATAAAATAATATTTTTCTTACAAAACAACTAATCTTTTAAAAATATTGGCAAGTAAAAATTAAAATATAAGTATTATTTTTGAAATGTTAATACTCCATGTTTAAAAAAAAATATGGAATAATTTATTGAGTTTTTTTAGAAATTAACAAGAAGAATATTTTAAAGAATATATTCCGTAACTTATAGTGTGTTGTTCGGTGTATGTGGGTTAGAGATGAACTAATGTATAATGTAGAAGTAACACTACTTTAGTGTTAAAGTTGCATTATTATGGTGTTTTGTGGTTGAAATGGCCCCATAGACACAATATTGCGATGTGATAGCAATACAATTTTCTTTTCTTGGGAAAAGAGTAATATTTATAGCAAACACATGAGCTTAAGAATCAGATCTAATAATAAAAAATAGAAAGATTAACTTATCAAGATCATTAAAAGCGCAACATGTTCATTTCGCACAAATTTAAGTCCTGCCAGTATTAAGAAATTAATTTAATGTTCTTAAATTTAATGTAAAATCTTACGTTATCATATTTTATTTATCATTTTTCTACTTAAAATCTCAGCAGAACAAGCCCTCAAGTACTCCCGAATGATTAACTATTGCTAAGAACTTAAGATACACAAGGAAGGGAGAGAAAACTTAACCGTATCTGGTAAATCACTTATTCGTTTTTTTATGATAACCGGTAGCATGTTGATGTTATCTTTGAATTTATCTTCTTCCGATTCTTCGTCCCTATCAGCGGCTATCATTTTGAATGAAGCTTGCGTTGTACTTGTTGGTCTCTGAAAATCTTTCTATTTTTGAGCGAAAGTAAAGAAGAACCTGAGAGCATCTGTAATCCACATGTGGTATCCAGGGTCATGCAAACAAATTTAAATTCATCAAGAAAACGTACTCTCTTAATACTACCAACACGGTGACAAATTGTTTATATATAGACTAAGGTGTAAGAACTTGCTACCACAAAAGTTAAATAAGTATACAACGGAACTTAGATAACGGTAACATGATTTTGAAAAGATAGCGAAACAAGGAGCAGTAACATCATGCAAGAAAAAATAGTCCTACATAAAAGAAGTAAACTAAGGTAGAAACTATTTTGTAGATGCAATCAACAAGGTCCATGATGCAGAAAATAGTAAGGGAAGACAAGTAATAAATATCATGTAATGTAACACAAGTATTGTACAGCATTTTAAACGGAATCAAATACATATTTTCAATTATAAAATAACCTTTGGTAAGTATTCAAACCCTTTACTCTCAAAATTGAACACCAATAAATTGAAGCTACACTTAACTGCTTTAGAATGCAACTACGAAAACGAAAGGCAATTTTAAAGCTACTCGTTTGCATCAACATATGGGATTTATAACCAAGTAAACTATAGTAAGAAAAATGTATGCATATATAACCAATCGATAAAGTTTCCTCATAAGTCATAAGAATATACTAATATTAAGTGCCAAAACTTAGATACTTAATCAACCATAGTTTTCTAGTTTTGAAGCTGTCCATGCGTGAAGTTGGAATCAGGATAACGTTTTTAACCTATGCAACCAAATAATAGTTCTAATACTCGGAGTATCTAAGTATTGTTAATTTTTTGGATTACGTAATATTAAAGCAGTTATGTTCCAAAGAGGAAATAATCGTATAGCTAATTTGCACGTAACTTATAAAATTCAATAAAGTAGGAAAACACGACGGTAACATCCTCGTTTAATAGCTAGATCTGCTCTTACTCTCAAGATTAATTACTAGGCTTCATTTTTGCTGTATTATTAAAAAGTTACTAAAAAATTTAAACAGATCAGCGTAAATATTATTCAGTGTAACAACTAAGCACATTAATCTTAAAGCTAAATGGAAATTAAAAAATAAATGCGACATCAAAAAGCAAAAAGTAATCCCAAATGCAACAGAATTTGGAAAATGCATGCTATCGGAAACTCTTTCGAAAAAACCTAAATAAGTACTTCATTAATACATCTTAAAGGAAAATTAAGATAGTTTTTAAACAATCCCTTAACCTAATATAAGTAATTCTAAAAAATTTAAACCTAAGGTTAACAAAGCAATTACAGCACTAATTTGATCATAGCAAATAGAAAAGAAAGATCATATATAAGTGCTTCATTAATACATCTTAAAAGAAAATTGAGGTAGTTTCTAAACAATCACTTAACCTAAAATAAGTAATTTTTAATGTTTTAAACCTAAGGGTTAACAAACCAATTACAGCACTAAAAAAGATTCTATTAATAATTTGTGACCATAGCAAATTGAAAAGAAAGATCATATATAAGCAATAGTAAAAAGTATAATATGGAATGAATAAAAGGATAAAAAAGGGTAGTTGGAATTTTTAATTACCAGCCAACTGAAAACACAGTAATCGATAATGGTGATACGTTTTTAGAGAGAGAGAGAAAGATAGAGAGGCTCAGCTGGTAGAGATATGTAAAATATAAAATAATAAGCAGTTAATATTTGTAATCTGGTATAAAGTAAAGACATGATGGTATTCAAAATCCTAATTCAATGTTTTGTGATTGTTGTAATCAACGTATTACAATGTTTGATTTAATTTATTTTGAAGGTAAATTTCAATGTTTTATTTTAATTTAGGATTATTTCAATGTATTTAAGGTCAATTTCAAAGTATGGAATTTTTAAATGTTAAACTCGTCCCGATCTGGAACCGGTTGATTTCGGTCACGGTTTGTCTCGGTCTTTCGCTCAACTATAAGTGCTATCAGGAGTGTTAAAAAAAAAACCGTAAACCCGTGAACCAGCACTGATTTGGTGTTTTGATTTGGTCTAGTCTGGGTTTAACATATTTGGTCTGTGCTATGTTTTAAAAAATCCAAAACCGTTGTTAATTAATGGGTTGGGCTAGATCTAACTAATCAAAAATCAGACCGGAACAGATCAGACCAAACCGTGATGGCCCGTTGAAACAAAACCTTAAAACCATTTTAACCCACTAAAATTACTAGAATATGTATGTTAATTAACAAAGTATATAATAAATTAAGTATAATAAATTTGAAATTATATTGATCATTTATTTTTAACCTTAGTTAAGAAATAATCATAGTCATTAAATTAATTATATACAATTTTTATAAAGATTATTTATTTTCTCATTTGGAATTATAACATTTGTTTGAGTTTTATTTGAATTCATGTTTACTCTTGCATATTCAAATACAATTTATCATGATTATTATATTGGTCTGGTTCATTTTTTCCAATTCATTTCAACATGGTCTGGATTAGGATTTGACAAAAATGGTTAAAACACAAACCTGAACACCCCTAGGTGCTAGAATACACCGTGTTAGCCTAATTTGCGTTAGCAAGGTCATTAACGAAAAATACATTTGTCACTATATAATCGGGTTTATATCGGCTAATCACTGCAAAAAAAAAAAAATCAAAATAGTAACATCTTATTTTTGTTACGAGCTTATTAGCTACAATTTTTGTGTCCGTTTGTGATATATTTTTTAAATAATAACAGATTTGTGACACGTTTTGATAGTCACTAAATAAACATTGTTTTGTAGCGGAATAACGGGTTAAAACAAGAGCATTTCTAATTTATTGGAATGAATGTTTATTTGTAGTTCTTTTTTATAATCTTATTCTTAGCTTTCTATGCGGTTTAATATGTAACACGATTTTTACAATAGTAATTGAAATACTTATTTGACTTTACACACATTTCTTAGCAATATGTAATATTTTTTATTTTATTAACGATTATATTTAATAGAGGTTTTAAATCGTTAGTAATATATTAATATTTTTTATTTTATTAACAATTATATATTTATATATATGACACAAGTACTACTAACTGCAAATATCTCTCTCTCTCAAAACCCACAAAATCCAATTCAATTAATGCCAACAATAATATAGTAGTATAATCTATCACACCTCCGCCAATAACACGACGTCCAATCTTAATTCCATGTATGTATTTGTTTTCGCACTATTCAACTTTTCTAATTTTATACTACTTAACAATTTGACACTATATATTTCTTATTTGGGCTAAAATTATAGATTTTGCGTTTTTTTGATGAAATGCTGTGTAGATAATTTAATTTGACAGTATCTGTTTTTTAGTTTTACATGAATTCGACACTACTGCCTAATTGAAATAAAGATTGAGTGATTTGTGTTTTTACTAAATAAATTGCCCAAAGTGTATCTAATTGAAATTGCCCAAATTGTATCTAATTGAAATTGCCCCATTATTTTTTACTCATGGTTTGTGTGTATAACTTTTCCTATCTATGTATCTATCAAATTTTGCTTTTTTGATGAAATGCTGTGTACATAATTTGACAATATCTGTTTTTAATTTTGCTTGAATTTTACGATACCGACCTAGTTGAAATAAAGATTGAGTTCTTTGTGTTTTTGCTAAATAAGTTGACCAAAATTACATAAAATTTAGGTCGGTTTTCTTCAAATTGATTGATTAAAAATTACATTCTTTTTGTTTTTTCAACCTATTTAGATAATTCCCCCTTGAATTCTGGGTTGTATTTTATTTCAAATTGACCCTCTTGTTCAATTTAAATTCTTTTCAAAATTAGAACTTTGGTGTAAAGTAAATATAAAAAAAAAACTGTGCTAAATTTGAGCCTTTAGATTATATTCATGTGGCTTTGATCCCAGCTGAAACTGTTTTAATAAGTGATGATTTTATAGAATTTAATTTGTGATTTTCTTATCTTTTCTTTTACTCTCTCACAGTGGGTTATATACACATAGATACATACATATATGTCATTAATGGCTTCTGCTTCAGTGTTATTCACCTCAAAACCCTCTCTCTCAACACCCTCACTATCGAAATCCGTAAGCAAACCGTTATTCACTACCAAATTCCCAATTTCAAGGCCCAAATCTCTCTCCCAATCGACCTCAACACCCTATGTATCCGACCCTTTCGTCCTCCAAATCGCCGAGACCCTCGAAGACTCCCTCTCTCTAACCTCCCCCCTCCTCCGGGAGCTTCGCGACGCCTCCTCCGAGTCCCTCCTGTCCTCCCGCTGGCCAACCCGTAAAGACGAGCCCTTTCGCTTCACCGACACCTCCTTCATAAAGGTATCGAACATCCTACCCGCGTCGCAAAATGGTAACTCTGTCGATCTTTTTGACAAAACGAGCGATACCCAGTTGCCGAATTTGGTTTTTGTTGATGGGTTTGTCGCGAAGTCGCTTACCCAGTTGAAAGATCCGGTTTTTATTGATGGGTTTGTCGCGAATTCGCTTAAAAATTTGCCCGAACGGGTTTTTGTAGGTAGTTTATCTTCCCTGGATCCGAGTTCGGAGATCGCGAAGAGAATTAGTGGTTTGGTTTCGGGTTTCGAAGGGGATTTGTTTAGCTACCTAAATGGTGTTGGTGCAAACGACTTGGTAGTGGTTTACGTGCCCGAGGGATGTAAAGTTGAGGTTCCTTTGTGGTTGAGATACTATTCGATACAAGGGGGTGATAGTGGTTCGAAAGAGTTGCCAATTTCGAACCCTAGGGTGATGGTGGTGGTTGAAAAGGGGGGTGAGATTGGTTTAGTCGAGGAGTATGTTGGCGGTGATGGGGATAATAGAAGCTATTGGACTAATTCGGTTACGCAGTTTGTGTTAGGAGAAGACGCGAAGGTTAAGCATTCGTATGTGCAGAACCAGTCTTCGAATGCTGCACATTTCAAGTCGACTTCGGTCCAGCAGGTATTGCGTTTTTCGTAACCGTATGAGTTGAACTAAATTGTGCAATGACTCGAATTTATGCATGTTTGATGATTATCGTAGCCCTTGAACCCTACAGGTAGATTGGGACGAGAGACGACTATATGTACAGCTAATATTGAAAACTGTCTTGTTATACATAACTCGGAAATTTCCATGGATGTGTAGTTCCGTATAAGTTAAGAATATTAAGTCAAAGTCAGTTTTGGTTTTAATTTTAAATCGAAACACTACATTTGTTTACCCTTTTAATGTTTATGTAAATAAATGGGTGTACTAGTTTTTATTTTTGTTTATGTATTCCCTTTTGATTATTATTGATTTGTCCTATTTAGTTCCCCTTCGAGTGTAGTCGTGTGCTTATGAGTGCACCTCTTTTGAGTGATTTATAAACACAGTGTATGCTCTATGCCTCTTAAAAAAGATCATAGCTTTTTGCATAGACGAAGCTGTGTGTTTGGTTTCCTAGCTTTAGAAATCTAGCTTTTGGGGTGATGTAAGCTAAATAAGCTAGCAAGTGTTTATCCTTTTAATGTTTATGTAAATAAATGGGTATACTAGTTTTACTTTAGTTTAAGTAGTTGATTATTATTATTTTGTATAGTTGATTTAGCAGATTGATCTAGTGTTTGGTTTCCTAGCTTCAAAAGAGGTAACTTTGGGGTTGAAAAAAGGTAAAAAAAGACACTAGCTTTTAGGTGAAAAAAGCTATAAATGCCCAACTTTGTAGCCTTTTCACAAAAAAACTTAACCAAAATTAGAAGTACTCTCATAAAAGTTGTTTGTGTAGTTACAAGTACGCTATATGTTAAAATGAGTGAAAAATGACACTTGCCTAAATGTAAGTTATAAGAGTCAATCATAGGAAATATAGAGAAGCCTATTCTCTGCCCCTTTGAGCTTGAGGCGTGTGCTTATGAACGCACCCCATTGGAGTTATTTAAGGTCTAAACATAATGTTGTGGTAAAAGATGACGAGGTTCAAGTTGTTCGCGGTACCTACAAGGGCCGTGAGGGCAAAGTTGTTCATGTATTTACTCTTTTACCCTTTTCTTTTATTTATTAACTTTTTAATGAATGGTTAATTACTGCTTGTTTAAGTATTGGGTTTCTTGTTTCCTAGTAATTAGGCTTTTTGGTTTATATGGTTCCCTTTAGTTTGTTGTTTTCTTTGGATTTGGTTTGTGTTCTTGATTTAGCTGGTGGATATATTGTTTGTTTTTAGTTCAGTGCTTGTTTGGAAACTGCTTTTTTTCCTATCTTTAAATAAGCGCCAATATGAGCTAAATAAGCTAGCTTTTAGGTGATGAAAAGCTAAACATGATCAAATTTGTTCCAGTAATTTGCTAATTTATTCCATTACCCTTTTTAAATAAATATGTACTGTTTGCCCGTTTGATTATTTTTTATTTGTGTAGTTGATTTATCAGATTTAGTGTTTGGTTTCCTAGATATTTAGAGACTGTCTATTGGTGCATTCGTGTTCCAACAGTGGGAGGATGCTTAGGCCTTGTTTGGTTGCAGTTTTTTTTTTTTTTGGTCTAAAGCTGGACTACATTTGGTCAATCAACTTAATAAATTTGAGTTATTTTTCTCTGTATACTTGGCCTAAAGAAGCTATAAGCTTTATGCAGATTGAAACTAGAATTATTTCAGAACTTAGAAAAATCCAGCTTCTTTTCTTAAAAGCTGCAGGAGAAGCCCCTAGTATAAAGTACTTCCCTGTGAAAAAAAATTTGTTTTAACAATGAATGTCTAGCCTCATAAGTATATTCTCATTAATGTCAAACTTTTGCATGTGTGGTTTTGTTTCTAAAGAAAAAGTTCTACATGTTTCATCTTGTTCACAGGATTCATCAAGCACCTATGAGCTTGTAGAGGTGAGCACCGGTGGAAAATTGAGCAGACACAATCTCCATATTCAACAGCTTGGTCCTAACACAATAACAGAGTTATCAACATTTCATTTGTCGTTAAATGATCAAACACAAGATCTACATAGTCAACTTGTTTTGGATCACCCTGGAGGGTTTTCACGGCAACTTCACAAGTGCATTGTGGCTCATTCTTCTGGGCAGGCCGTGTTTGATGGAAACGTCAAGGTTAACAGGTACTTCTGACCTGTCCTTTTCAGTTTTTTTTTTTGTTCATTTATTTGAGTTCAATGTTAAATTTTTATTTCTTCCATCATCGTAGTTATGATTGGAACCTACATTACTTGGATAAGGATTTGTGACAATGGTGATAGTGTACAAGCTACTGCAATTATTTCGCTCGTTTAGTCGTATTAATTTATATTAATTTCTTTACGTTAATCTGCCTATGTGAACTAAAGCCATGTTTGTATGCAACATAGTAACATAAAGGGGTATAATCTGTGATCAGTTGGTGATGGGCATGAGGGCATCACTAATAAGACCATTTAGATGCTAATAGGTATACCCCCTCATAAGCCTAAAGTATAGTCTTATTAGTACTATACGGCTATACCTCAACTAATATATTTGACAAAATGTTCAACCGAACATAGTATAAGATGGGTCACACGGTACAAATAACACTATACCCTCTGTTATGCTGTAAACAAACATGGCCTAAGAGTAGAAGTGGGGTTCTGTTAGTTTTAAAGAGTTAGGGGTAGTCATTTTCTAATCATGTGTTATAGAAGTTTCAAAAATGAGTGTGAAGTGATAGAGACGTGCACTTTAAGCAAACCTGACAAGGAGAACCACAAGTTAGTAATATCGATACATACAGATTTTATGCGTACACGCCAGACGATCTTTTCTTTACTATGTTTTTGGAATCTTGAGACATGGTACACTTGGGAATACTAACCAAATATTTGTATTAGCACACCACCAGATATCAATTAACTTTGCTGTGATACTTACCAGAAGAAGAAAAAAAAACTTTGCTTGTGATGTGAATTAGACTGAGCTAGAGATTGAAAGAAATACAGTTCTATTTGCAGGTTCCATTTGAATAATGATGCTGTCAATAGTCAAAAGGTTTAGTTTTGATGCTATAGTTCAATATAGTTAGAGTGGTCAAAGTATCTTACCGCCAAAGGAGATATTTTAATGTTACAATGGCGATTTGTTTGCTCTTTGGAGAAAGTAAACTTTAAACTCTGCTTGAGGAGGTAACTAGTTTGATGTTTTACTCGGTTGCTATTTCGGTAGCTTGATTCCTACTGGAATCATGAACTGGGCCAGTACAAATGATTAGTAAATTATGGATGCTTCCGGATAGTTTCTGCAAAGTCTGACTGTTATTGCAAAGTCTAATTCTTAAGATTTGTAGTACTGTGTTGCCAGCCCCGTGATCACTTTATCGGTGAACACTTGCATATATCTGAGGTTCTGGCTTGCTGAAAGATACGAGTTTAATATTGCATTGGCGCATTAACAATTTCCGGGTAGAAGATATATATGTTAAAAGAGGGGTTTTTGCAGTTTTGTACCATAAAGTATAGGGTTTTTGCGATTTTGTATCCCAAACTACGTGTTTCTCTTTTTGAGTACCCAAACTCTGTGCTTCCCACTAAATCAGTACCTTCCGTTAGTTTTTTGGATGAAAATTTGTGTTTTACCAAAATACCCCCATTTAAATTCTTTTATTACCCATATACATACATATACATGTATACATACAGACACACCCCACACCTCCACCACACCGCCGTCGCCAACCACTACCTCTGCTACAAGTGGAGCCACCGCCACCACCTCCGCTGCCACAATTAGGTATACACCTCACTATATATATACACACACAACGCCATCTCCAAAACTCTCCATCGCCATCACCGCCATCCATTGGCGCCGCCCAACGCCACCATCACCACCATGTCCACCGTCTCCAAACCCTATATAGGAATCGAGCCATTCCTTACTAATTAAAAGATTCAAAACCCCAAATTTCCCTTGTTTATATTTATTATCGTATGTATGTATATATATATACATATATTTCGTGTAGATGGTAAAATTTATACTATCTGTTGGTATTTTCAGCGTGTTGAATTGAATCCTTAAACACCTCTGCTTTTCAGTCTACTTTTGTATGAAATTTTAGTATATGTAAATATGATGATATTCATATATGTATATATATTTTTCTATTTTATTTTTTTCCTTTTTTTCTTAGTCATTAGATCATATACAACTGTTTCGATTGAAACCCCTGAGTGTGGATGGAAAATGTTTGATGACATCAGCATTTTCCGTTAATTTGGACGGAAGGTACTGATTTAGAAGGAAACACGTAGTTTGGGTACTTAAAAAGAGAAACACGTAGTTTAGGGTACAAAATCGCAAAAACCCTATAGTTTAGGGTACAAAACAGCAAAAAAATCGGTTAAAGAGTAACCAGTGCCAATTTGTTATGCAGATCACTTCGGTTATGTAAATGTAATTTATCAAAACAATATATGTAATTCATGACTAAAAGTTTGTGTAGGGAACATTATCTGGTAGAAGATCATACTGTTGGCTTAGTAATTCATTTAGTGAAGTAACATCCGTTTAATATAGATCATTAAGATTGTTGAAGGCTCAAGTCTGTTAAATTAACCATCCAGAATAGCTCTGTTATTTCTGTATTCACATATGAATCACTTACATTCATAACCACAATAGATGTCACGGTTTGTCATGGTTTACTCTAATGGTTAATCATGGTTTGTACACTAACGTAACATCAGATTTTGATTTTGTATACAACCTACAAAGGTAGCATTATCACACTAACTGTATCAAGATAAAAAGAAGTCTATCATATAGCTTGGGGTGCTAAAAAGTTGGGAGA
This sequence comes from Primula veris, assembly GCA_963682055.1. Taxonomy (NCBI): domain Eukaryota; kingdom Viridiplantae; phylum Streptophyta; class Magnoliopsida; order Ericales; family Primulaceae; genus Primula; species Primula veris. The sequence goes on along the minus strand of OY821743.1, from coordinate 19,856,406 downwards.
TGAATACTTTACAAGTTATCCTATGCTAGTATGCTATTACTATCATACTTTTGTATTTTGTACGCATTACATAATTCTTATTTTTTGCTAATCTATGGTTATGTAGCTTATTTTCTATGACATTCAAGAAGCGGAAATTAAGTCAGTTGGGGTATTAAAAAATTTCTGGTGGTTGATGTACAAAATTGAAGTTCAATAGTATAGTAGTATTCAAATCTCTAGTTAAGCCTTTTACATACACAGCTGAAATAAATGTAACTCTATGGTGCAGATACGCACAAAAGACGGATGCTGGGCAACTAACACGGAGCCTTTTACTTGAGCCTCGTGCTACCGTTAATCTCAAACCTAATCTACAAATTATTGCCGATGATGTCAAGTGCTCACATGGAGCCACAATAAGCGACCTTGAAGAGGACCAGTTATTCTATTTCCGAGCCCGTGGTGTTGACTTGGAAACTGCTAGAAAAGCTCTTCTTTTCTCTTTCGGCAGTGAAGTGATTGATCGTTTGCCTTACAAATTTCTTAAAAGTAAAGTAGAAACTCAAATCAAGGAGTTGCTCCACTCCGTTACTCAAGCGTAACTCTAGGTGGGGACGAAAATAATTTGTTTTCAGTTTTGTTTGAGGCATGTGCAATAGAATTTGTGTTGTTTTACACTTACTTTTTTCCTCTATCCGGGAAACTGGATAAAAAAGAGAAAAACTACAGTACAACTTTACTGAATTATTGTTCAAATGTAAAGTAGCAGTTGGATTTCATGTTTTATAGTATAGATTTTGCGTTCTTGAAAACTTGCTAATTTGCTTGTTTCAAATCAAGGAATTGCTCTATCCCCTTGGGTGGTTAAAAGAATGAACGTTCTTATCTTCTTTTCACTTTTCCGTTTCCGTTTGGATACTTTTATTATTGGTAATTTGGTATATAATTTGCTGTGTTCTACTTGCAATTTCAATTTACTGAAATGGATGAAGAGAGAAAAATATACACCTTTGTGAACGTGTTTTGACAGTTATTCTTAAAATGCAAAAGTTTCAAGTCCTGACTTGAATGGTCAAAACTCTAAAGAGATTAGTCCTTTTGAAGTATATTTTCTTCTGTGAATCTGAAATAAACAAAAAGGAAGAATATGAAATAAAATAAAACTCTAAAAAAATTACACAGGTTGAAAATAAATTTCGTCATTATTTACCCAACAAAATGCATGGACTATGGCTACGCCTATGGTAGTTTTGCTTTTAACTTTTCGTCTTTCCCACATTAAATGTTATAGTTCACAGGTGCTCAAAAGATTTAAAAACTCACATGAACCGAGGTGGTATTTATTCGACTCCTCGTAACTCAAAAGTCATTAGTACATGTACCATGCGCAATACTGACATATGATTAACACTTGAATTAAAATACAAATACATGCTCCAATCTCTATTTATAAATAAAAACTCTAAAGGCCTCCTTAACCAGCACTTGACCTTTGATATCTTGTTTTTATTCTGTTTTCTTGGACATTTTCATTCTGAATTCAAGGTCTAAGCTAGTGTTCTGAATTCTGATGGGTTATTCAGAAGCATGCATTGCTATTGGGCCGTGGGGTGGACCAAAAGATCAAGGTGAGCCATGGGCCTACCGATCCGAAGGGTCCATAACTGAGATTGTGATTAGACATGGTGGATGTATCGATTCCATTATTTTCCAAACTAAAACAAGCGATGATGTTGCCTCTTTTTCTAAGAGGTTCGGCGGCCCTGGCGGCAATAAGACCGATAAGGTTCGCATAATTTTAGATGGTTTAATTTTTTGTTAATCAGGAACTACTGTATAATAATTTTCGGTAGATATCAACTGTTATTATTGCATTCAAAATTCTATATATATTATAAGAATCTTTGTGAGTATTGAGGATCAGTTATTGTGGACCAAAAGTTACAGTGATGATAACTAAACTGATGTTAACTAATTTAGCAAAACCGGACTCTTGCATCTCTAAAGACAAACAGAAACACCATTATGAAAACTTAGCTAAAACCCTCAATCCCTCATTCATCCATATTTCAAAATTAACATTGGAACTCTAATAAATAATGAATGTAGATTGTTTGTAATTCTGTAATACCACCTGATTTTTGGTATTTCACCCAGTTTAGTCTGGTCACTACTTGTCCTTTAATACAGGTATTGATAAGCTCGGGGGAGTATATAACAGGTTTAGAAATGATAGTTGGAGTGTTCGGTGGACAGGCAGTTATAACCCAGCTTAGCATATGGACTAACGTAGCAACCTATGGGCCTTTCGGCAGTACTGCTACGGGGACGAAGATGTTAATTCCCATCAGTGATGGCATTGTTGTTGGCTTCTTTGGACGTTATGGAAATTACTTGAATGCCATTGGTATTTATGCAGTTGCCAAGGTTGAAAGCTCCAACTTTGTCCATGAATTCAAGGTATTGGCGCATTCTTTCTTGAGTTAATTTTGTTTTTAGTCCCTAAACTTAATAATGGATGTATGATCAGTTTTTCCAATAGACCTAAAGGAAAAACCAAGAATGCTAGGTGTAGGGATGAAACTTACATAATTAGTTTAATGGTTTAGAGACTATATAACTGTGTAATGCTAAGGGGTATTTATTGAAGAAAACATTGGAAATTGACCATAAGGTCCATAACTTCGGTACTGAAAATAGAAATTATATCGTCTCACTGGCCGCAATGATTTATAGCATATGGCAAGTTTGTCAATCTTGAATGGAATCAAGACATTTATCACCCTACTGGATAAACAGATGAAAATCTGTTAATTCAACTTATTTTCCATTTTCCAGGAGGTGAAAAATGCAATGAAAATAGTGGGCCCACGTGAGGCCGGACCATGGGGCCCACCAGGAGGAAGAGCTTGGGATGATGGTGTATACTCTGCCGTAGATCAAGTCTTTTTGAAGCTAGGAGACTATAAAGGTATTGACAAAGAATTTGAAGTGATTCAAGCGATTCAGTTTTGCTATAAGAAAAATGATGGGAAGTTTGTGAATTCATCAATATATGGTGCTATCGACGAACTTCAGGTTAGTATTATTTTTGGCTTCCATGCAATAATGAAAATGTCTTCTACATAACGTGTCACATTTCTTGATTACAACCATGAACCAATTAGGTCTAGTTTGACAATCCAAAACTTTTATTAATACTATTTTTCAAGAGCAAGTACAATCTAATAAGTTTACATCTATTGCAAATCCGAGGTTAGAATTTGATCATCTCCACTCTCCATCATAAAAGTATTTCTGATACAGGGTAAAATGAATAACTAGACAAGTTTTCACTTTTCAGTATTATTAAATTTTAGGCTCCGTTTGTTTCAAGGAAAAATTAGTAAAAGAAAATATTTTTTCGCGAAAATGGATTTTACGCATGATTGATTAATAGGAAAATAACAAACTAAGGAAATATTTTTCATTTCTCAAGTAAATCAAGGGAAATTGAGTAATTCCAAAATTGGACGAAAAATATTTTCATCTATGGGTGAAACATATCGTTTTCACGAATACATATATTATATTTTCTTTATCTCGTGTTTTTTGCTTTTTAATTAATTTTTTTTATTGATGTTTGATATATTAGCTTTTTTATCTTTTCCAAAGTTAGTTTTCGCGAAAAAACTAAAAATTAGAGAAGTTAGAAATTTGAGTATTTTTTAGCTTTTACACACAAAAATCACCAAAAGTTAAAAAGTTTTAATTAAATTATTTTATATATTTATAAGTCACCAATAAGTTCAAATAAGTGAAAAATAATTAATAAACAAAAATAAGTTATAAGTCATTAATAGCTAAAAAAAGCTATAAGTGACTTATTTTAAGTAAAAAAAAATTCTCATTATTTTTTAAAAGCAGCTTATTTTGAATAAGTTTTTTCTCATTGTAAAAGCAAATTTTGAGTACTTAAGTCGATGCTAAACGTACCTTTAGTCAAAATTTTTTTATAAAAAATCCAATTATTACCAAACACTTGTAAAAAAAGTTATAAGTGACTTGTTTTAAGCAAGCTTTTTTTTATTGTAAAAAAAAAGTTTGACTAATAAACAAAAATAAGTTATAAGTCATTAATAGCTAAAAAAAAGCTATAAGTGACTTATTTTAAGTAAAAAAATTCTTATTATTTTTTAAAAGCAGCTTATTTTGAATAAGTTTTTTCTCATTGTAAAAGCAAATTTTGAGTACTTAAGTCGAAGCTAAACGCACCTTTAGTCAATTTTTTTTTATAAAAAATCCAATTATCACCAAACACTTGTAAAAAAATTTATAAGTGACTCGTTTTAAGCAAGCTTTTTTTTATTGTAAAAAAAAAGTTTGAGAAACTTTTTTACTTATTGTAAAAGCAATTTTTTACTACAAAAATATATGCCAAACATGCTTAGTCAATAAATTGTCGAAGAAAATCCAAGTATCATCAAACACTCAATAAACGAATAGAGGAAAATTAATTTCCAGAAAAATATTTTCCTGACTAAATATTTTCCGGCAAAACAAACAGAGCTTAGCATTATTGACCATTGATCGCTGTTACTTTGAGCAATACTTTTGTTGTTTATTAGAATTATAATTAAATCATTGATCACTTGCCTTTGTTTATATCCGCTTATTAAGGTTCAAGGATCAAATAAAAGGCTTGATAAACACAATGGAACCGTAAAAATTGATTGCTCAAGTGACGAACTTGTGGGGATTGAGGGATTTTACGGACCATTAGATGGCAATTTTCTAAGTGATCGGATTATGTCTCTTTCGTTTTATACTAGAAAAAAGATCTATGGTCCTTATGGGGCTGAAATTGGAACATCGTTCACTTCATCTCCTTGTGCTGGTAGAGTGGTTGGGTTTTTTGGAAGAGGTGGGCGTTATTTAACCGCTATAGGCCTTCATACAGACTACAATTAAAAATTACAAGCACCACGTTTGAGTATCTTGAGCTTTCTAGCTAGCTAGTGGTGGAAATTAACTTCTACGCCTTCTTACAAACTTTTGGGTAGCAATCTCTTTTCTGAAGTTGTGACTGAAATTATGTTTTGGTTTTTGTTGTGGTTTATGAAATTTATGCTTCAATCTTTGGCTTACAAATGCAAGTTCAAGTTGTCCTAATTGTTTTTTAGTGTTTAATAGTTTATATTAGTTGGTGAAGTAAGCTATAACGGGTCAATAAACAATGTGAAGGCAGAATCATCCTTGTCAAGTGAGTAAGTCTCCCAGTTTATGCAACATCTGGTCGAATGGTGTGTTGAGAAATGACAACCACTGGACATTGGCCAGTATAGTAAAACTGAAAATGCATTACCGTATGGCAAGGATGGTCCAAAACCCTGATAACAACATATATTTACTGAAAATTTACACGAAATCCTAATTCGGCTTAATAAATATTCAATAATATTAACATGCCAAATGATAAAGACACCTGTTACAATGGTGAGAATACAAATTTAATAACAAGGTTCTCATGAGTCGGGACGATGGAACTTCAAAACGGAATTCAATAGAAACCTGGCAGCTTATGTTAGTGAACATCAGTCATTCATTAAAAAAATGTATATTCCCATGGAATTTGCTCCTCTTTTCTTGAAATTTGCAGCTCTGTTTAATTTGTGCATGTTTGAGTATTTTGACAATATTCCTGAGGTGAGTGTAATGACTACTAGATCTGTCCTGCACTAGCGACTAGCGCGGAATGAGAGCAACATGGTAATAGTTTAAATTTTTTATAATGAAGTTTTTAACCATACAACTAAACCTATATTAAGTACTCTATTTTATGAGGTTTCTTAACCATTAAACTAAATGCAAGTTAACTAATTCTTACGAGGCTTCTATAACCATACAACAAAAGTTAATTCCAGTTTTCTTCCAAGCATTCTAAAAAAATATTTAACCTAATGGGCCACATGTGTATTTCATAAAAAAACCAAGTTCCTACTGCATATTTGAGCCTCCCAAGCCCTAGAATCTGACCATTTATGACAGACTGCGAAGAGACATGGCTTGAAGTTTTTCTCTCTCATTATATCAATAACCCTGTCGTGACTAAACATTTAACAATGACCATTTATGTGAAAAATGTCTACTTTTTTTTCCAAGTAGATAAGCCAGAAATTCTCATGTACAGAAATAGTCATTAAGTGCTAATGATTTCTGTATTATTTTCCCTTTTTGTGTAGAACGAATACACAATAGTCAATAGTTGTCTTAATGTTAGTATGAGTTATGACCATTAAATCGATCTTAGTAATTTGTAGAACATGACATTTTATTGCTATCATGCTTAGTTTTTCTGAAGGGTCTGTAGCAAGACGGTAATTTGAGCCCTCACTATGTAATTCATAATGCTAAATGAGATATATGATCAGTTAAGAGAAACATCTATATTATATCGTGCAATATAAGTTAATTTCGACATTTTCAAATGTTCTGCCTGCAACTCAGTTACCAAATGACATATGCATACGTGACACCTATAAGCATGTGTTATTTAAATATGTGACGGAGAATCTAAGATAATGTGAATGGAATAGATTGTTGAGAATAAGTGTTCCAGAGCTCTTTTTGATGATTAGTCTTCTTGTACTTATGGACAAATATTTAGTATTTACTTGAGATAAGTGGATGTTTTTGTCTATTTAAGTTATCATAATTCTCCTCATGAAGAATTCCATCATGTGAATCAGGAGGATTTTAAACTTTAGACTTGTTTTTCAACATTTAGTGCTTTCTTCAGAGCTTGAAATAAATGCGCCTTAGTTGCTAGTTGCAATCACGTCGTGATTGCGTTTATGAATATCCCCGTTTATCTTTTTTTATCTTTTTTTTTTTTGCAATATCCTTACTGGTCCTGGTCATCATCATTATCATTTTTCCAACTCTATTATTCTAGAATTTTGACTCTATAAACTTTCACCGAAAGAGGAGGGTTTTCTTATGAAAACCTTTTGACATTTTCATATCTTAAAATAATATCTTCGCAACCGCTGATAAAATATCACTGCCTGTTAGCTAGTTACAACTTACAAGTTATAAGGTACTCAATACTCATGGTCTTCTAGATCAACTTTTTTCCTATCTTTGCTTACATTAGCTTATATACCTTCTTATAAAATTTTACCATTACATTAAAAAAAATCTGGATAGCAGCAGTTTGTATGTGAGTTGTTGCTAAAAATTTAGTAACAATATAAACTATTGCTAAGTAATTGTTGTATATTATTTCTAAAATTCCAACAACGATTTATATCTATAGTAATATACGAGTTGCTGCTAAGTAATTGTTGTATATTATTTCTAAAATTCCCACAACAACTCATATCTATAGTAATATACGAGTTGCTATTATGTTTTTTTATTGTAGTGATATAGAAATGATGAAATTCCTAAATACCAAATTGTTAAAACTTAAATTGACTTGTTAAATTTACTTAATTTGTTGTCGTATTAGATCATGCCAAAATATTTGAGTATATAAGAAAATTAATTATGTTTCCAAACATTTACTTTTAAGAAGATATTAACTTATTAAAAGATTTGTTCTATTTTTTAAATTTTCCTAAATAAATTTTTTCCTTATTCTATCTTATATGAATAATTAGTTATTGATTTGGTGAGTATAAGTTTGAATCATGTTAAGAGATATATTGTTTCATAAATAAATCTATCAAAAAGACTGTCTTGAATAAATATATTATCTCTTACTTCAATATTATCTATTACTTCAAGAACATATTTGATTTGATTTGTTTGTGCTGTAATTATGTGAATTATACACAAGATATATTGAACAAGGAGTTTATCTTTTTTAGAAAGCCAACTTAAAACTCATTGTTACAAGCTAAGTCAGCCAAATTTTCTAAAAAGATTTGGAGTCAAAATAGGCATGAGATTCTAACAAGACTTATCTCTAATTATCTTGTAAAGATGACGATCAAATCTTCATTTAATGAGCAGTGAGATTCTTGAAGATAAAAGAAAAGGAATGCGAAAATTTAAAAGACTTATTCTTATAAAAGAATGACGGGATGTTATTGTTCATAATAACTATTTAGTAATAGCAATATAGTGATAGACAGAAAAATCAAGAGAGAATCTGTGAGTTTTAATAAATCTCGAGTCCTAAGCTTGAAATAGTATCATAAATCTATGTGAGTGCCTCAAAGACGTATCTCAAAGTTCTAAGTAAACTCTGTTTAAAAACATGCGTGCGAATTTACTTTCAAGTACGTTTTTATTCTGAGTTATATCTATCTTTAAAGTTCGGTTAGAACCGTGGTGGCAACTGTAGTTATAACCACAGTTCTAACTGAACAATATAACAGTAACCAGAACAGCGAAGTCGGAATTTCACAAATTAATTCAATGTATAAGTAATATCAAATATAATAAAATATCATGATAGCAACAGTTTACTTATTAGTAAAATAAGTGTTGTTAAATATTTATAACAATTTAACAAAATAATTAGTTCATTGTTAAAATTTAGCAATATTTACATTATCAACTGTTTTTAAAAAATAATTGTCGGTTATTTTATCACACGTGTATGCATACAGTACCGACCAAATATATTGGTCAAAACTAGAAAACGAAAGAACGTAGAGTCAAATTAGCACTAGCATAAAACTAAGAAATGTCAAATCCTAATTAGGGGTGTTGATTATTTCTGTTTACTTTGTCGTGATGCCAAGTGGAGCACTTAATCATCATCGTGTTAGAAACCTTAGAGCATCCATAATATTTGTGTTAATTTTAACAATATTAACTTTGTAACTTAAATTTAAAATTCACATTAGTGTATTAACTTAACAAAGTTATCTAATTTTAATTAAAATTAATTATTAATTAAAATCTGATTAATTAGTCATTTTGTAAACCCCACTAATATAGGAACTAAAATAAGAGTATTTAAAATATAGTTTACGTTTTAATTAATTGTATTTTGTCACGTCATTCATTAACAACATTAAAAACATTGTTATATTTAACAACTTTTTTAACATCTATAAATATAATACATTATTTAACATAACTAAACATCTACAATAGTGTTGTTATCTCTATTGTTAACTAAAATAGTTAGCTAAAAATACAATTTTTTGTCTAAATTAGTTATGTTAAATCATGTTTATCTTTATAGATGTTAAAAAAGTTGTTAAAGATAACAATGTTTTTAATATTGTTAATGGATGATGTGGTAAAAGATCATTAATTTGAACATGAACTCTATTTCAACTATTACTATTTTAGTTCCTATTTTAGTGGGATTTACAAAATAACTAATTAATAATTAATTTTAATTAAAATTAGATAATTTTGTTAAGTTAATACACTAATGTGAATGTTAAATTTAAGTTATACATGTGTCATTTAACATGTAATTAAACGATGATGTGTCAAAGTTAATATTGTTAAAATTAACACAACTATTATGGATGCTCTAATGGAAACAAAAAAAACATTGTTAAGTAAATATTTTAGTTAACAATCGAAATAACAACATTATGGTAGATGATTTTAACTTTTTATACTTTTTAAGCAAAATAACATACACGTCTGCATCATAAAAAATATAATATTCGTGTCACGTTTTCTGAATAAACCAAAATGAACCAGAGTCTCTTTTTCAGCTTCCACTCCTTTTACAAGTGGTTCATCTTGTATAATTGTTAAGTCTTGAATTTTGACTTTGTTCAAACTGAATAAAGAGTTCATTATTTGCATGGAGGAGTTAATTAGTAGGGGACTGACAATGTATACAATCTTTCCATGCCCTATATAATGAAAACTCATATATATTTAACATATAAATTTATAAAAATAGTGGATTGGCACATCCATAACCGAATACTAGCTCTGCGACTGATTCTTTGAGTGAGGAAACACACATGGGCCAAAAATTTCTTAGGATATGTTAATAAATTTGTGTGAAACATTCTAACTTAAAAGTCGTTCTCATTTGGTGTGGATGAAAGCTATCTGGGAGTGTAGAAACAGAAAAAAAAAAACGTAAAATTGTCAAAAATTTAAGTTGTGAATATACAAGGCATATACGTACTTAAATGGGTAGAACATGTTGGGAAATAGTTATGGACTTTACCAGTTCATGTTAAAGAATCACATTGGTGGGGGGTGGAACGCCCAATTTTTCAAAAAAAATGGACAATTAATTGCTATATACACTATAAGGACTAGCATCGAATCTCTTAATATGTTCCCTTTCAGTAATACCCATCCCCTACTAAGAAAAAGTCATCATATTTGTTGTCCCGTAGTGCATGTGTTAGTCATTTTGGTCCACAATTGGCCCATATGATAGGAAAAAAGAAACCAGTCCATTTGCCCTTTTCAAATATATACGAAACGTTGCATGGAGTATATGTTTGGCTTAATACACACGATTGGCATCTTTGAATGTTATAAAATAGAAATAATCTATTGTAGGGAAAACCGAAAAAGATGGCTATCTAGTAGTATATAGTATAAATTTACGTTTGCACAGCGAAGTTAGTATTTACATATTTGAAATTCTGAATGATAGTTTTGTAACTTTTGCTATTGCATGTATAGACATATATCATTGATGGAATTTTCTCTAAATCCGTATATATGTGAATGTTAGACAACTAAATTATGTACAACATTTAGGCATGTAATATTATAGATAGCATTTAATTTTGAATAAAAGTTATCAACTTCCCCACCTCTTTCACTTTTTTTTTCCAGCAAACAAGATCATCGCTTATTATTATTGATAATAAAAGTGTGCTAGTACAAAGTTCAATTCTTTTCGGAAACGAGTCTCGAGTGACTAACGACAAATAAAATACTAAACACAAACGCCCTCCGACTCTGACTACCTAAATCATCCCCCCATGGGATAGACAAGCTAAGGAAAGTCAAAAAAAAGAAAGTACCACCTCTTTCACTGTATGTACAGGTCAGAATGAATATTGATGAGCCATGGTGGGATGGTGAAAGCCGTATCCATGTCAAACTTTCTATGCTTTTTATCCTCAACTTTTTATCTGAAAATATTGATGCGACAGTCCTTCATTTTCAGGCACCTGGTCGTTGATTATAGAATTAACACATAATCACGTTTTTAATCTTTACTTATCGATCGAAACATGACAAATTCAAGTTTTCAATAACGAACGAATATGGGTGGATAAGAGACCTTCTCTGTCAATTTGTTAAGTTCTTGAGACTTACTATTGTTGCATTCTCACCTGCCTTATGTCATTGCTTTGAAGAATCACAAGAACCTTTTTAAAAATAACAATAAAAAATAGGCTGCATACATTCTATGAAAACCAGAGGTCATAGAGTGCAAAGGAGACGGTAACATAATAAATAGGGTTTTCTGCAATATCAGAATTTTGAATAAATAATAGTACCAGTTTGACAAGGTATATTGGTTTTTTTTTTCTAGCGGGTTTTTGGTTATTTTCTAAGTAATATTAGAGTGTCTTCCTTTACGTATGATGAATTTCTTGTGATAAAGATGGTATGAGAAGCTTATGAGTCCAGCAGTTAAACTTAATTACTTGAAGCCGCCAAGTTTTAACCAGATTTTGTATGATATTACCAACTTTTATGATACTGCTCGGGTGAACATTTACATCTTAGAAGTGTAGTCGTAGTTCCGAATTTTAGTTTGTTCTCATTGTTGTTAGATTTTGTGTTATGCCTATAAGTTATTATGGCTTTTAGGTTGATAATATGTAACTTTTTACTTTCGGTTCAATAAAAATTCTTGTTGTTTTTTTTAAAAAAACCCGTTTCTGATGATGGAAATGGTTGATCGCCGGGTTGTTCACGGCACAACACCGCTAAGTTGGGTTTTACGTAACCACAGATGCAAGGAATTACCCAAAAGATGAAAAAGAAAGTTTTTTTACTCAACACTAATCTTAATTCCCGCAAAACAACAGTCTTAAATCATTAAAACAACGTGTAACCATATTAATTAGGCATAAACCTGTAAATAATACAAATAATTACGACTTCCGCAAAGAAAAAAAAACTGATAAAATAATTATGGTCCTCGAGTGTCCACCCGTCACGTAGTCACCAAATAGTGGGGTCGTTCGCGGGTATCCCTGAGTCCATCAATCTCAGCGAATCGTTTGAATCATAGTACAAGTAATTTGTTTTTCATCCATGTTTGATAATTATTGGTGCATATCTATGAACCTATGAATGGATATACTGCGACCAATAAGGCAATAATGTTGTATACTCTCTTGAAATGCATGTATGGTTCTCTTTCGGAATTTTTACTTTATGTCTCCATGATGTAGTAGGTCATTGTGAGAATTTTCCAAGAAATATAGTCCAAAAATATGTAACATGTGTGTCTGTTTATGAAAATAATTGGTGTATGTCTATAAACCCTAAAGTAGGCTTTATTTCTTACGAGAGAATCCCATAAAAAAATTAAGGACATCCCATGGCCTGAAATACGTTCAACAATATTATGAAACACATCTAACTATCTAAGGATGTTCAGTTTAATGAAATTAATAAAACTACTTATAGGGTCACTAAGGCTTAGGCACACTAAACAGACTATATTTTTTTCATCCATAATGTTAGTGGTTAGCTGCAGGTTCAGGTTTTGCGAACCATCTTTGCAGTCGAACTAAAAAATAAATATCCTTCACTCATACAGGCCTCCAACTAATTTAAACTTCCGTGTGACTTTTATATATGTTTCTTTTTCTTTCATCATTTTGAGAAACTAGATAAGTTTAGAAATACAAGAAGCAAATTTCCAAATTTAAGCTACAACTGAGCAATATAGCTGTGAGTTTACTTGTAAGTGATTAATATAATAAGGAAAAGCGTTGAAGATTCACGAATTGCAGACATGTAACCATCTACGGATTCGATCTACACGCAAAGACATTTATGTTAGACATTAATAGTTTAGGCTGCTGAAAAGTGTAGCATGCAGTTTAATTTTAGATGGTTAGCAAATGGTAAGACCCTGGTACAAGGCTTCTAAAGCCACCCATTACTAATTATAAGCTTATCACCTTTTTTAAAAAAAGTATGCTTTCGGCTGATATTAGTATGGAATTTTTTCTGCGTAAGTAGTCTTTCATGTTGTTAGGTCCTCAAAGCTTTTTATAGTTGTATGCATTGGCTTTTATCTACTCACCTTGCGCCCTTTTTTTTATTTATTAATATACAGGACCTTTTTGCTTTTTCTATCTGATCACCTTGAGTCTTTTAATTAATATTTTTAACCTTTTACTAATGCTATGATAAGTGTTTATTAGGTCGTCAAAATGTGTTGTTGTGGATAGTTAGGTGAGTAACAGTTGTCTAAACAACCTGAAGAATAACGAAAGTCCGACCAATAGGCAAAGTGTCTACTTCGGTTAGGCTTTGTTTGGTTACAACTTTTATGCTCAGTTCATAATGGTTGGCCAACTTAAAAAGAAGCTTGTTTTACCATCTTTTGACTAGGAAAAAGCTATTAAGTTTCAAGCTGAATAATTAAATAAAATAAAATGGTGTTAAATACGTCAACTTATTTGATTGCAAAAAAAAATCTATAAATTTTGTTTAGAAAAACACTTTCATGCATGTAAAACTTGATCGTTACACATATCTTTTACATGACAGGAGGAATTTGGAGTAGGTTGTGAGAGGAATTAAACATTCCCACCAATTAAGAGAAGACCGACTTTTAGCATATATTTTTATAGAGGAACTTTTATTCAACATAATGATGTAAGTTTTCAGTTCGGACTAAATGAACATCTCGATCTGCCCAAGATTATAGAGGAATTTGTATTGCTTCATTCTTCGTTTTCTTTGGGTAGACTAGGATAAAGGGCACTTAAGTGGGGCTATTTGTTTTTTTGTTTGCTGAGTGGTTGAGTTTGACAATTTAATTATAGTAATGAGAACAAATGCCTCTTTGCAATTTTGGGCATGCGTCAATTTTTCCAAAGTTGTTCCCATCTTGCCTCCACTTATTATTTAAATTTGATGTTCTTGGATTTAAAACAAATTGTGAATTGTGATTTATCAACCCTGCCACCAATGGGGCGGTTTAAATAGTTTATTTGCTACGTTGTGTTTAAAACTCCTCCTTCAAGAAGATATATATTATTGGAAGAGCCAAATTTAAGAAAAGTGATCAAGAAGAAATGGGACACTTGGTGCATTAGTCAACCATGGGCCAATTGAAGTAATAAAATCATTCGCATCAGTTTCTTTATATCATCAATTTAACTTTAAAAAAAATTGTTCTAAAATTATATACGCATCAGTTTTCTTATCCATTATCTTAAATATACACGAACTCAAATATCTCTCAAATATAAAGGATCAAGATGTTCTAGTATAATTAAAATAATAATTTTTCTCTTATTTTCTCTCATTTATTTATACTTTTCACATATAAATTAATAAAATAACAAAAAATGAGTTGTATAGTTGTGATAGAGAAATTTATAAAAAAACTTATAATTTGTATAAAACAAAACGTTTCCTTATAAGTTATAAAAATATACTTTTTACTTTAAATACGATAAAACTTGTAAGTTATTAAATGTGTTTGTTCTAGTAAATTAATTTGAATTGAAAAAAATTGATAGAATTATATTAAAATATACTCTCTCCGTCCCTTTTTAAGTCTCCCCTTTATAAATTGCTATTTTTTAAGAATATTAAAATTTGATACATAAATTAACAATATCGTCCTTATAAATATCATAATTAAAGTTAATGCGGCTAATTTTTTTTTCTAATTTTTGTTGTTGTTGTAGTTATAAATGGTAGGTATATAAAGGGTAAAAGAGTAAATTTGTTGCATTATAATTAGCATATTGAAAACACAGACACTTATTTTAGGACAAACCAATATGCAATAGTGAACACTTAATTAGGGACGGAGGGAGTCGTAATATTTAGTTATGATAATAAATTTGATAGATAAGCTGAAAAATGTATAAAGTTAAATTATTACCCTAAATATGAGGAAAACTGTAAGGAAACTTATGGGTTTGCTTTAAGTTCCATTGCAATGACAAGTGGTTGGTATTTATTATTCGGTTTAATTAAATGACCGTAGCAAAAAAAATAATATAGAATCATTTCTTCCATTTTAAAAAAATTATATGTCACTCCCTGGTTCTATTTTGACATTTATCCATTTTTTTGTGATTATCCTAAAACGCACAATTATTTGTTTACGATGAAATGAAATGACCGACGAGTCGTATCTTTAGTGGAAGGCGATGAATACATAAAATTAAACTCCTAAAAGTCTAGATGTTTACACTTGGGTTTTAGTTAGGTCTTGTCACTTGGATGTAATGCATTATACATAAAATTAAACTCCTAAAAGTCTAGATGTTTACACTTGGGTTTTAGTTAGGTCTTGTCACTTGGATGTAATGCATTATAGAAATATAAGCCTAGTTCACTTTTTTTTTTTAGGCAAGCCTAGCTAGTTCACTTTTCATTTTTTGAGAAAATATAATTGGAGGGTAAGTTGACATAAATGTGTTGACTACAAGTTCGACTGAGTATGTGACGTGTTTAGCAGGTTAGAATTTAATATTCAAAGAGTATTAGCTGCGCAGTTGGTTGTCGGATTATCTCAAACTCGTATGTAATAGTTTTACTTTATTTAATATTATTGGAGATGTAACTGTGTACAAAAATAATTATGAGGACTACTAATGTAAAATTTTGCTTCGAATATTGGCTACATACGTCTCAGTCGCAAGTACTCTTTGGTCCCCCAAAAAGTATTGCTCGGTGACAATCTTACATAGTTACATGTCCTATTTGGTACAAAAGGGACAAATAGTATCCTATTAGTTAAGAGTACAAATGCATTAAAATCTGTTAGAAGTTCTACTGATCTTTGTGTTTGAACTTTAAAGGTCCCCTGCTAATTAAAGATATCCAGTAAACACAACTACCTTTTTAATTATTTTTTTTAAAAAAAAGGTTAACCTTTAAGATTATTCTCTCATTGAGGATTTTACTTTGAAAACCTGTAATTTTGGTAGTAAGGGACTTGTGTGTTTAGTCCTATGGATTTAAGAGTACCCAACAAATGAAATCGAGGGCAAATAATTAATATTTGTTGCTAAAGGCAAATTATATTCTACCAACTTAATTACAAGAAATTGAGTTGGTGAACTACATTAGCTGCATGCGTGTATAGATATGGATGAATATTTTAACTTGACAGTGCAGAAAACAATAATCTGGCTTTGATCGAACCCAGTTTGATCTGGTTTATGTATTGGATATATATATATTGAGAAAATTAAGGATTGGTCCACGAAAACAAAAGTATTTAAGGATTGGTCCAGCTATAAAATTCATTTAAGGATTGGTCCATTATTTATGAAACTAATTAAGGATTGGTCCACTATATATATTATACATATTCTGTTTTTTTAAACAGTTGTATCTCTCTCTCTCTCTAAACCGTTTCTCTCCATCTCTCTCTCTCTAAACCATCTATATACACTATTAGCTGTATATCTCTCTCACTGAACGAATTTTATCAAATTTCTGTATATCTCTCTCTCTCGACAGACAGGTTCTCTCTCTTCAAACTGTTTTTTTATTGCTAGCTTCGTTTTTCTTGCTGAGTTTAGCTCAAATTGCTTTGCTGAATTTAGGTTTTAGAGATTTATTATAATAAATAATAAATCAGAATTTTCTAACACAATGTATGATTTATTCAGACTGTTTTAAAAAAACAGTTTGAGCTATTGTATTCAAGAGTTACAGAAAACAGTCTGAGTTATTAATAAACAGTCTGAGCTACTGTATTTCTTGTTATATAATAACTCAGACTGTTTTCTGTAACACAATGCATGTTTTGGTTAGGTTTTTAGAGATCAATTGCGTTTATTATTAAAATTCAATACTTCATACTGTTTTTTTCTTGCATTCAGACTGTTTTAAAAAACAATGTTTATTATAATAATTCAGACTGTTCTGTATGATTTTGTATTGTTAAAATTCAAGAGTTCATACTGTTTTTTCTTGTATTCGGACTGTTTTTAAAAACAGTCTGAGCTATTTATTCTAGAGTTACAGAAAACAGTCTGAGTTATTATAAACAGTCTGAGCTATTGTATTCTTGTTATATAATAACTCAGACTGTTTTTTGTAACACAATGTAGGTTTTTGTTAGGTTTTTAGAGATCAATTGCGTTTATTATTAAAATTCAATACTTCATACTGTTTTTTTCTTGTATTCAGACTGTTTTAAAAAACAGTGTTTATTATAATAATTCAGACTGTTCTGTATGATTTTGTATTGTTAAAATTCAAGAGTTCATACTGTTTTTTATTGTATTCAGACTGTTTTTAAAAACAGTCTGAGCTATTGTATTCTAGAGTTACAGAAAACAGTCTGAGTTATTATAAACAGTCTGAGCTATTGTATTCTTGTTATATAATAACTCAGACTGTTTCTGTAACACAATGTAGGTTTTTGTTAGGTTTTTAGAGATCAATTGCGTTTATTATTAAAATTTAATACTTCATACTGTTTTTGTGCACAGGTATTTTTTCTGATGGATTCGTTTGATTTAGTAATGTATTGTCGATATAATGATCAATGTGTCCCTGTTGCTCTGAATAAGCGTATGACCTATGCGGAGTTATTACATACAATAAGTAATAGGTTTAGCTTGAATTTGGATTCAGTGTCTCTAACCTACTTAGCAATTAGAGATGAGCGATGTTTATTGAGATCGGATGATGAGTTGAAAGATATGGTCGCTCTGTTTAACGTGTTGGGAAAAAAAATAGTAGAGATTCTAGTTTTTGTTGGGACTGTATCCACTTGCACTGTTGGTACTTCGAAGGAAATAAGTGCTGATTGTTCTGAATTTTCGGATGATGATGATTGGTGTGATGCAGGTTCTAGTTTAGCTGTTAGAAAGGTTTATAAAACGAGTGAGTGGGCAAACTTGATAACTGGGGTTGGGCAGTTTTTTAGTTGTGCTGATCACTTTAGAGAGTCATTACGGAAATTTTGTATATATGAAGGTCATGTCCCCTGGTTTGGAAGGAATAACTCGGTTAGGGTGGTCGCTTATTGTGAAGAGAGGGATAGTATTGGCTGTAGCTGGTACATATATGCTGGTGTGTCGACCTCAGACCAACAATTTAAGATTAGAAAGTTTGAATCACAACATACATGCAAAAAGTTAGCCCCAGGTGCTCTGAACAAGCATGTAAATAGCAAGCTCATATCGAAAATAATGGATGAATATGTGAGGGAAAATCCAAATTTAGCCCCTTCTGCTATAATATCGCATTTAAGGATTGGTTATGGGTTGGAGATAAGCTATTATAAAGCTTGGAATGCTGTCCAAATGGCTAGCGGAATGCACAGTGGGGATATCGATGAATCATACAACCAATTAGAAAGGTATTTTGTGGGTTTAGAATCGACAAATCCTGGGAGTCACAGTGTCCTGGAACTTGATAAGGATGGGAATGGTTCAAATCAATTCAAAAGGGTATTTTTCTCTCTTCATGGCTGCATAAAAGGGTTTAGGGATGTTCGCCCCATGCTTTTCATTGACGGAACATTTTTAAAAGGAAAATATAAGGGTGTTTTATTGTCCGCAGTCGGCAAGAATGGCAATAAAGGTTTGTTTTTCCTTTTTCAAGCTCTTTTTTTGTTTGTTTTTTGTTACATTAATGGTTTATATAACTCAGACTGTTTTTAAATTTAGTTCAGACTGTTTTGTTATACAAGCCTAAATTGTGTTGTTATCAGACTGTTTTATATACAACTTTTGTTATATCAGACTGTTTTATAAAAATGTTTTTGTTACCAGATTGTTTTTGTTATCAGACTGTTTTTGTTATCAGACTGTTTTTGTTATCAGATTGTTTTTGTTATCAGACTGTTTTTGTTATCAGACTGTTTTTGTTATCAGACTGTTTTTGATTTTCAGACTGTTTTTGATTTTCAGACTGTTTTTGATTTTCAGACTGTTTTTGATTTTGTGTAATGTTACAGGGTTGTATCCACTTGCTTTTGCTATTGTTAGCAGTGATAATATTGATAATTGGGGTTGGTTTCTAGAACAACTGAAGTTAACTATAGGTGATGACCGTCCTTTGACATTTTTCTCGGATAGACATATTGGGTTGTTGGATGGTATGTCTCGGATTTTTCCCAACGCAGACCATTATTACTGTCTACGCCATTTGAAGGATAATTTGAAATTGAAGTTTAGTGGGGGTGATGGAACAAAAAGGACTGAAATTATTAATTTGTTGCAAACTTGTGCAACTTCTGCTACAATTCCTTTGTTTGAACAGAATATGAAGTTGTTGCGCAATATGGGGGGTCGTAAAATAGATAAATTTATGGAGAATTGCAATCCTATGAAATGGGCCGAAGCATATTGTGTAAAGTCGCGATATGGTGAGACAACTTCCAATGCTGTGGAATCATTCAATAATTGGATCAATGATATTAGAGAATTACCTATCACTGAACTGATTGATAAGCTAAGATTGAAATTGATGAAATGGTTCGATGAAAGAAGAATCAAAGCAGGTTTGTGGCAACTCAGACTGTTATGTGAATTCGTGTTTGTCATCATATCAGACTGTTTTTACTAGGTATACGTTTTTAAGAGATTTTTGGTTATGTTTTTTTTTTTTTTGCAGCAACATGGAAAGGTGTTCTGTGTCCTTTCTACCAAGAAAAATGGGACACATTCATTCACAACGGTCTGTCGTTTTTGGTTGTGAGGTCAGGGTTTTGGAAATATGAAGTGCTGTCAGCTCCATCCGAATACGTGGACCTGGGACATCGGCAATGCTCATGTCATGAATGGAAGAGGACTGGGTTCCCGTGCCAACATGCAGTTTTGTGTATTTCTAGGGACAAACTGCCTATGGAGAATTTTGTTGAAAAATGGTTCTTTGTGGACATTTATCGAAGATCGTACAATACGCCAATCAACCCAGTCCCTAGTTCTATTTGGCGAGATTCTGAATTGATTAATGAGTCAAACATTAAACCTCCAGAAACATCAAGGCCTCCGGGAAGGCCTCAAAAGAAGCGTATTCCATCAGGTGGTGAGGCAAATCCAGTCGCGAAAAAGAAGAAAGCTAATCAATGCGGGAGGTGCAAGAAATATGCAAATCATAATCAACGGACGTGCAAAGAGAAGCTTTCTTCTGAAGGATGATCGTGAATAGATTTTTTAGTTGTATATTAGACTTTTTTTAGTTTTATATGATGTTGGCCTTTTTCAGACTGTTTTTAATAATACAGTCTGATTTTATGATATTAATAATACAATATGAGGTTCTTGTATTCATACTGTTTTACAAATCAGTTATTTAGAGTTCTTTTTACAGATCAATTGCGTTTGTTTTATTATTATTATTATTCAGACTGTTTTCAGACTGTTTTAGAGATCAATTGTTGTTATGTTTTTTGTGCACAGGTATTTTTTCTGATGGATTCGTTTGATTTAGTAATGTATTGTCGATTTTTTTTGTAATAATATTCAGACTGTTTACAGTTTTGATTTACAGTTTTATATTAAAAATAGTCTGAGATTATGATTGTAATACAGACTGTTTATATGTTTTCAGACTGTTTTTAATAATACAGTCTTATTTTTACGATTGTAATAAAGAAAACGAAGAAAACTAGTTACATCAATCATCATATTATTCAGACTCTTTTTTATTAGTCAATAGACTTCTTTAAAACAGTCTGAATTGTGAGTAATGAAACAGTCTGAGATTCTTTCTGAAAACAGTATGATACTCTAATGAACATAAAAACAGTATGAGTTTCTAATGATACATGTCATATGATGTTTTTTTAGTATATTGTCGTAAATGATTCAGACTGTTTATAATAATACAGTATAATTGATAGTAATAATACAGTCTGAGATTTAATAATATATTTTCAGACTGTTTATATTTCATTGAAATATATTAACGGAAGAAATAAAGTGAAGCAAACTAGTTACATCAATCATATTATTCAGACTCTTTTTTTTTAGTCAATAGATATCTTTAAAACAGTCTGAATTGTGTGAGTACTGAAACAGTCTGAGATTCAGACTGTTTATAATAATACAGTATAAATGATAGTAATAATACAGTCTGAGATTTAATAATATTTTTCAGACTGTTTTTTGTAATACAGTATAAATACGTTTTTATATGTTTTTAATAATACATTTATGATTGATAGTAATAATACAGTCTTAAGATTCATTGAAAAATATATTGGCGAAAGAAAATGGAAAAGAAACGAAATCATATTCGAACAAAATAATAGAACTCTTTTCTATTCAGACTGTTTACAAATAATGGAACTATTTTTACATTCAGACTGTTTACAACTAATTTTTACATTAATCAAACTGTTTTTGTTAATTCAGACTGAATGTATCGATTGACGATTCTCGTTATTATCTTGGCCTTGAACTCTAGTATCTTGTCGGAAGTCGTCTCTCTTGTGACAGGTTCACCATTGATGATTGTCTCCATGTTGTAGCACACATACAATGCACAGTCTGATCTGTAAAAAAATAAAACATGTAAAATTAATTTTGATTTAGATGAATAGTAAAAACAGTCTGAATATCAGTAGGCACATATTTTTCTTACGTGGCTCCTTGATAGGGACAGTCTGTTACAACGTCTAACGTGTACCCATCTTGTGAATCAAGTGAGAAGGAGGGCACATCAGCTATCATTTTCAATTTTTCTTGTACAAAGGCCATCTGTAACATAACAAAAAATATATACATTTAAAAGATGAAGAGGGTAGTTTTTGCAAATTCAGACTGTTGTATTTTAAAAAGAGTCTGAATTACCACTAGTTTGGCGTCATCAAGGTAAGGGTCTGGTAAGTTGATATTGCAAGGAGGTATGTTGCTATTATAAAAACCCCACTTCTTCGATTCGACGTTCAGAACCAATAGAGTCCAGTGGTCTGCCTCTACGTCAATGGGTCGGTTCCTATTCGAGTTAATAGGGAAGAACAATAACTTGTATCCGTTCTGAACATGCTTCCTCAGCTTATCGGTGATTTTCGCATCGAGCTCATCCTCGTATCTTTTTATGTCTTTTAAAAAAAACTACAAACCAAACAACAACGAAAAGGTTTAAGATAAAATCTCAGACTCTTTTTGTAAAGAAACAAAGTGATGCATTGACAACATAAAAAGAGTTTGTGTTTTTACCCATAATACGGAGGTCAATATCTTGAATGATTTTGTAGACTTTGCCTGGTACTCTTGCCTCAATATGTGGGTATACCCATTTATGATCTGCGATAAGGACAAGTTTTAGAAAGAGTCTGAGTACAAGAGCTTGTAAGCAAGCAATTAAATTGTATGATCCTTGTATACTTACATTACAGCATAGCAACTGGCCATTAATTAAGTTGTAGATGTCGTTGAGAGTGATGAAGTAATCCTTATTGGTTGAACCGAGTTTTGAGAACAAGGCGGCACTGTAAATTAAAATTTTATAGTAAGCACAAAACAGTCTGAGATTGAAAAAAACAGTCTGACAACAAAACAGTCTGAGATTGAAAAAACAGTCTGAGATTGAAAAAACAGTATGAGATTGAAAAAACAGTATGACAACAAAACAGTCTGAGTTAAAAAAAAACATTAAAAGTTGTATATAAAAGGGACACAATAGATCATTTTTTTTAAAGAGTCTGAGCTATATAAAAAAGAGTCTGAGCTATTAAAAAACAGTATGGGGCTTGTATAAAAAAACAGTCTGAACTAAATTTATCATTCTGAACTAAACAGTCTGAACTAAACTTTCTAACAAAAAACAGTCTGAACTAAACAGTGACAAAAACACAATTGATCATTTTTTAAAAAGAGTGAGCTATATAAAAAAGAACTAAAAACAGTCTGAACAGTCTATAAAAACAGTCTGAACTAAAATTAAAAAGAGTCCAAGCTATATAAAAGTATCATAAATACAAAACAGTCTTCATTAAAACAATTCATACTGTTTTAAACAGTCTGAGTTAAATGTAAAGAGTGTGAGACCTAATTGTATCATAAACACAAAAATAAAAAGAGTCTGACTTACAATGGTCCATTTGCGTTGTGAATTTCTTGAATTTTGCTGAAGATGTTGTCAGGGAGCTTTGTTGTGATATCATTCTCATTTTTATTTGTGATGATATCGTGTGCTCTCTCTGTTTTGTCCGGTACATGGTCTACTAGACTACTGAAGTCGATTTGTGGGAAATAGCCTTCGCCACCTTGGTCATCCAGTTCAGGAGATTTCTTTTTTGATGCTCTCTTTTTTGCTGTTCGTCCACCCTTTGGTTTTTTATTTGGTTTTTCCAACAACGGATCAGAAGCGCCTACGTCTGCGACCATTGCAGACTTGTCATCTTGATCAGCTTGCTTACGTTTCCGTAGCTGGTTCTCATTTGCTTGGGTTTTTGTTGGAGAGTCTATTTTACTTGGTGTGTACTTCACTGGTGGTCTCCTATCTGTTCTTGCTCTGATTCGGAGAATATTGGATCCCGGACCATCATACTCATAACCGAGTCTTTCCAGAATTTATTTGCGGATTAAATCTAGCTGTGGAGTCTGTATATCCGCATTTAAGAGAGCATCAATTATAACTTCATCGATTCGACACTTTTGTGAGTAGTCGTGTGCCGCATACACCTGTGCATCATTGTATAGCCCTTCTATTAGCTCATGTTCCCCTGCAACAATAAGAGGAAAAACAGTCTGAATAATTCATTGAAATAATACAGTCTGATTTATGATAGTAATAATACAGTCTGAGGTTTCTATTTGATATATTTCATTGAAAGAAATTTACTAAGCAAAAGAAAGGGATTCAGACTGTTTTTAATAATACATTACGAATGATAGTAACAATACAGTCTGAGATTTTAATAATATATTTTCAGACTGTTTTTAGTAATACAATATGAATGCAAAATAGTTGCATTAATATTCAAATAATTTTTGTATTATTCAGACTCTTTTTACAGTTTTGTACTGTAATAATTCAAAAACAGTCTGAATAATTCATTGAAATAATACAGTCTGATTTATGATAGTAATAATACAGTCTGAGGTTTCTAGTTGATATATTTCATTGAAAGAAATTTACTAAGCAAAAGAATGGGATTCAGACTGTTTTTACTAATACATTACGGATGATAGTAACAATACAGTCTGAGATTTTAATAAATTTTTTTCAGACTGTTTTTAGTAATACAATATGAATGCAAAATAGGTGCATTAATATTCAAATAAATTTTGTATTATTCAGACTCTTTTTACAGTTTTTGTAAAAACAGTCTGAGATTCTATTGATATTTTTTAATTTTTAAACAGACTGAGATTTAATACAGTCTGATTTATGATAGTAATAGATTACAATAGAGGTACTTTACCTTTACCTTGTAGGTCTTCCTCAAGCTGCTTTTTTTCATTCTCCAATTTTTCCATTCTTTGCTTCATCTCGACTTCTTTGTTTCGCATTTTATTTTTTTCTACATCTGCCTCTTGCTGGAGATCAGAGACAATTCTTTGGTATTTGGTGATCATCTCCTCCTTTTCTATAACACAAACAGTCTGACTTAGGAAAACCAAGCTAATGGAAAAAAAATTAGACAAGAGAGGAAGAGTTTGAATTGCATTTTATGGCGTTTACCTTTTATTTCCTTCTCGAGCATTTTTTTTTCCTCAACCATTTGTTCAATTTTTTGTTTCCACTCAGGTACCCACTTGGACTTTAATTTTTCTTCTAAAGCCAAAGATTTCCAAAGGTCGTTGATGCTTTTCTGCATTGTGGTTGTTAGGTCTTTATACTCTTTAATTTGCAAAATTGCCTCATCTAGGTTTTTCTGCAATTCAGCCACTTTGGTCTCTTCTTTTTCGGACTCTTCTTCTCTCCTCTCTTCATGAATTGGACTTTCATTCACATGCATATCATCGGCACTGTAATTATAACAGCCACCACCTCCTGAGGGACCTCCCTCGTCATATTCAGAGCTCTTAGATGTTCCCATTATTTCATTGAATTTTGGAGTTTTTGGTGTCCCGAATTGTTTCCTAAGGAAGATGGTAAATTTGTTGTCTGACTCACTTTCGCTCTCATAGTCTTCTTTTGAGTTTTCCGAGCCTTCATTTTCAGAGTTTTCCAAGCCTTCCTCTTCTGTTGAACTAGAGTAAACATTCTGAGGATCTTCAACATCTTCGTCTATCTCTTTCTCCAACTCCTCATCTGTTAATCGCTTTGGTTTCGGAGGTAGCTTCTTTTTACCATCATAAATAACGAGGTTTTTTGATTGTTTTCTACATCCCTATGATGATAATTTAAAGAATGATAAGGTTTTTAGAAGCAATTGTATAGATAGAATAAAAACAGTCTACAATTGTATAGAAATAGTGTTATACCTTTTCATTGCACAGGTCTACAATTGTGAACCTTGAGGAACACAACTTGAAGAATGAAAAGACGTCCCATTTGACACACAAAGCCTTTGTGGACGCTTCTTTTGTCATGTCCGGTTTTGAAATATTGAACTTTTCAAGGATGACATACTGTACAGATGGAAATACAGTTTTTAAGAATACAGTCTGAGATTTAAATGATAGTAACAATACAGTATGATTTTTAATAATCTATTTTCAGACTGTTTCTAGTATTATTCAGACTCTTTTTACAGTTTTTGTAAAAACAGTCTGAGATAGATAGAGCAATAATATATTGTCTTAAATGATTCAGACTGTTTTTAAATGATTCAGACTGTTTTTAAATGATTCAGACTGTTCAAACTATATTGTCTTAAATGATAGTAACAATACAGTATGAGATTTAATAATATATTTTCAGACTGTTTTTAGTATTATTCAGACTGTTTTTACAGTTTTGTAAAAACAGTCTGAGATTCTTTTGTCATGTCCGGGTTTGAAATATTGAACCTTTCAAGGATGACATACTGTACAGATGGAAATACAGTATTTAAGAATACAGTCTGAGATTTAAATGATAGTAACAATACAGTATGATTTTTAATAATCTATTTTCAGACTGTTTCTAGTATTATTCAGACTCTTTTTACAGTTTTTGTAAAAACAGTCTGAGATAGATAGAGCAATAATATATTGTCTTAAATGATTCAGACTGTTTTTAAATGATTCAGACTGTTTTTAAATGATTCAGACTGTTCAAACTATATTGTCTTAAATGATAGTAACAATACAGTATGAGATTTAATAATATATTTTCAGACTGTTTTTAGTATTATTCAGACTGTTTTTACAGTTTTGTAAAAACAGTCTGAGATTCTTTTGTCATGTCCGGGTTTGAAATATTGAACCTTTCAAGGATGACATACTGTACAGATGGAAATACAGTATTTAAGAATACAGTCTGAGATTTAAATGATAGTAACAATACAGTATGATTTTTAATAATCTATTTTCAGACTGTTTCTAGTATTATTCAGACTCTTTTTACAGTTTTTGTAAAAACAGTCTGAGATAGATAGAGCAATAATATATTGTCTTAAATGATTCAGACTGTTTTTTAAATGATTCAGACTGTTTTTTAGTATATTGTCTTAAATGATAGTAACAATACAGTATGAGATTTAATAATATATTATTCAGACTGTTTTTAGTATTATTCAGACTGTTTTTACAGTTTTGTAAAAACAGTCTGAGATTTTTTGATATTTTTTAAACATACTGAGATTTAATACAGTCTGATTTATGATAGTAATAATACAGTCTGATTTATAATGGAAATAAATAAAGAGTCTGATGTAATAATAAACAACTTAAGAACATTATGAACATATAAAAAGAGTACTAACTTATAAAAAAGAGTCTGAACTAATAAAAAAAGGCCTTGAGAAGTAATTTTATTGTACCGGTATCGTGAGTAGACACGTGGACAGTGATCTTGGGTCTTGGTTGTTGAGCGACTCCATAAGCTTCTCATGTATATGAGTTGCCCAATCATATTCCTTTATCTCTTTGATGTCACCGGCAACTATTTTCAAATACCCCAATGCTATGGTCATGCCGCTCACCGTCAAGAAAAATGCATTTAGCATGTACAATGTTACCAGTCGGACGACGTCCTCTCTACCAACTTTTGTTGTTAATACCAATGCTTCGTTCAATGCCTTTACGATAGCTGTTTTGGTTAGGTTGGATTTGTTGAGTTTATTTGAAAAGCATCTTTCAACAAAGCTGTGGTAGGCTTCTTGGTTTTTAGCAAAGCTTGTGAGAGCTATTGGATTTTCAGCATTACCAGAAATTCCATAAATGTCACGCACACAGTCTCTCTCTATTGGAACTGTGAATCTACCTAGCTTAAGGGCCTGTGAGTTTCGGTCGTACCTCAAGGCCATCTGATACAATTCTTTATCACTTTTCCTAGCCTGGTTAGTGGTTAATTCTCCATTTCTTGAAGCATTGATCAATTCCCAGAACGGACAGTGTTGCTTAACTAATTCAAGTTGTGCCGGATTGAAATTTGTTTCGACAAAGAACTTGATTACAGTAACCAGGTTTGATTTGTACTGTATGTTGCCTTTTTTGAGGTTTGTGGTGTCAGATGGTTGGTTTTTGGGGATTGTCGAATGTTTGATGGCAATATGTTTCTAAAAACAATAACAAAAAGTATGTAAACAGTCTGTGTAAACTCATGCACATATTAAAATACAGAGAAAGTAAACAGTCTGAGTATTTTTCCAACATAATCCTATTAGAATATAAACAGTCTGAGTACCAATTTTATTAGAATCGCTAAACATAAAAACAGTCTGAATACTATTTTTACCAATTTTATTACGAAAATAACTGAATATAAACAGTCTGAATACGAATTTTATTAGAATCACTAAACATAAACAGTCTGAATACTGTTTTTACCAATTTTATTACGAAAATAACTGAATATAAACAGTCTGAATACGAATTTTATTAGAATCACTAAACATAAACAGTCTGAATAATATTTTCAACAATTACATATAGATCACTAAACAGTCTGAATCACTAAACAGTCTGAATACTTTTTTCCAGG
This sequence comes from Primula veris, assembly GCA_963682055.1. NCBI lineage: Eukaryota > Viridiplantae > Streptophyta > Magnoliopsida > Ericales > Primulaceae > Primula > Primula veris. The sequence goes on along the minus strand of OY821743.1, from coordinate 19,828,272 downwards.
CTGTTTTATGTTTTTATTCCCAAAACAACTGAATATAAACAGTCTGAATACTTTTTTCCAGGCTGTTTTATGTTTTTATTCACAAAACAACTGAATATAAACAGTCTGAATAATATTTTCAACAAATATTATTAGAATCGCAATTTTTATTTAAAAATAGAGTATGAACAATAGAGTATGAACCCTAATTTATATATAAAATGGGTAAACACAATTAATAACCCTAATTTATGTAAAATGTCACTGAACTTACCCTAATTAAATTAATTTATATATTTTTCAGACTGTTTTAATAAAAACAATGATTAATAAACTTACCTTCACCATGTTGTTTTTTGAAATCAACGAAGAGAGGTTTTTCAGTTTGATAGCCGGATTTGTTGGCGGTTTAAAGAGAGAAAGTTTCAGTTTTTTCGGAGAGAGAGATGAGAGAGAGAGGAGAGAGAGAGAAAAAAAGTTTCTGTTTTTTTTAATTGTGTTATGATGACGTCAGCAATTTTTTAATGATGTCAGCAAATGGACCAATCCTTAATTAGTTTCAGTTTTATGGACCAATCCTTAAATACTTGTGTTTTCATGGACCAATCCAAAATTTACCCATATATATATATATATATATATATATATATGTATGTATATCTGTATATATGTTTAGAGAGAGAGAAAGAGATATAAACTGATTAAAACGAAAATAATGAATTTCATTAAACTTAAAACCAAACTTTACAAAGTATTTATACTGGATACATCAAGTATCCAGAACTTACAAATTAGTCCAGCATATTATAAAAATAACAATAACTTTACACAGGATTTATTCTTAACATACCCTTCTCAAGATGGAGAGTGCAAAGATAAAACTCCCATCTTGACCAATAATCCTTGGGAAATAGGATTTCCCAATGCTTTAGTGAACAAGTCTGCTAGATTATTAGAAGAAGATACATACAATGGATGCACAATACCAGAATCTATTTTTTCTTTGATAAAATGACAATCAATTTCAATATGTTTTGTTCTTTCATGATTTACTGGATTGTCTACTAATGCTAAAGAAGATTTACTATCTGTAAAAATAGGAACAGGACCAGTCTGAGAAATACCAAAATCTTTTAACAATTGTAAAAACCAAATTATTTCACAACTAGTATTGGCTAAAGACCTATATTCAGCTTCACATGAACTTCTGGAAACCACACTTTGTTTCTTACTTTTCCAATTAACCATTGATTCACCCAGAAAAATACACATACCTGTAACTGACCTTCTTGTAGTAGTACAGCCAGCCCAGTCACTATCAGTAAAAGCTTTTAATTTTAAGCTGGAAGAAGATGAAAAAAGAATACCTTGTGCTGGATTCATCTTTACATACTTTAGTATTCTTATTGCTGCATCAAAATGTATTTGTGTAGGTGCTGCTAAAACTGACCGAGAGCATGTACAGAAAAAGTAATATCTGGCCTTGTAATTGTTAAGTACAACAGTCTACCAATTGGAAAACATACATGTTTTGAAGCCAATTGGCCTGCATCAGCTAATAGCTCAAGAGCATACTTTCTCTAACAAATGTGAATATCTTTATGGCTTATTGCAACCTCTAAGCCTAGAAAATATCTTAATGGTCCTAAATCTTTCAATTTGAATTTTTCATTCAAAAAACACTTAACAGCATTAATCAAAGTAGAAGAAGAACTTTCTAAAACAATATCATCCACATATACTAATAAGGTAAGAAAATCCTGTCTTTTTGTAAAGTAAATAAAGAATGATCCGCATAAGACTTAACAAAACCAAACTCTGAAAGAGCACTACTCAGTTTAGAAAACCACTGTCTAGAAGCCTGTTTTAAGCCATAAAGAGACTTTTGTAATTTGCATACAAAAGAATCATCAGTTTTGTGAAAACCTGGTGGTAACACCATATATACTTCTTCATTCAAATCCCCATGTAAAAAAGCATTATTAACATCTATTTGTTCTAAAAACCAATTTTTAAAAGCTGCTACAGCCAAAAAACACCTAATAGTAGCCATTTTTGCTACAGGTGAAAAAGTACTTTCATAATCTATGCCTTCTTGTTGTGTATAGCCTTTGGCTACAAGTCTAGCCTTATACCTTTCTTTAGTATCATCGGCTTTATGTTTTACTTTGTACACCCACTTACATCCTATATGTTTCTTATTAATAGGCAATTTAGTTAAAATCCAAGTTTTATTATCTTCTAAAGCTTTGATTTCATTTTCCATTGCTTCTACCCATTTAGAATCAAAAGCAGCTTGTTTATAAGCAGGAGACACATGCTCATAAGAAATAGAAGAAGATAAGGAATAATTTATAGATGAAGAAACAGCAGAAGAATTACCAGAACTGCAATGAAAGTCTTTTAAATACTGAGGTGCCTTTGTTGCCCTCTTTGGTCTTTCATCTTGAATGTTAACCACTTTATCATATTCTTGTCTTGTACTATTCTTAGAACAATCAAAACTCATTAGTAATTCATCTTCACTACCATTTATACCAATTTGTTTATCAAAGAAAGGAAAAACTTTCTCATAAAAAACTACATCTTTTGACATAAAAACTTCATTACTATTGATATCCAGTAATTTATATCCTTTTACACTAGTACCATATCCTAAAAAGACACACTTTTTACTTTTAGAATCAAATTTACTTCTATTTCTAGCCAAAGAACTAGCAAAACATAAACACCCAAAGACTTTCAAATGTGAATAAACAGGTTGCTTTGAATATAATAGCATAAAATGAGACTTATTTGACAGCAAAAGAGAAGGAGTTCTATTTATTATATAAGCAGCAGTCAGAACACATTCACCCCAAAAAATAATAGGAATGTTTGATTGAAACCTTAAAGCTCTAGCTATATTTAACAAGTGTTGATGCTTCCTTTCTACTACTCCATTTTGCTGTGGTCTGTGTACACAGCTTGTTTGATGTATATTATTCCATTATTTAAGTAAAATTTTACCAAATTAAATTCTGTACCATTATCACTTCTTAATATTTTTATTTTAGAATTAAACTGAGTAATAACCATTTTATTAAAATTAGGAATAATGACTGCAGTTTCAGACTTCTGTTTTATCAAAAAAACCCAAGTACACATACGAAAATCATCTACAATAGTAAGAAAAAATTTATAACCATCTATAGTAGGAACAAAATAAGGTCCCCACAAATCACAATGTACTAAATCAAAAGCATTTCTTGCTCTGGTCAAACTAATAGGACTAGGATTTTTCTTATGTTTAGCAAAATGACAAATATCACAAGGATCATTAGAAAGAACAAACTTATTACAGGAATTCAAACTACTAACAAGAATTTTAAGTACAACCTGTGATGGATGACCCATCCTATCATGCCATAATTTCTTTAAAAGAACAGAAATTATGGCATGATAGGATGGGTCATCCATCCTAGAACATTACACAGTACTAAGCCTGTAGTAAAAACAATAGTTCCTATGTGACTAATACTAGCAGTTTGTCCATTAGGCAAATTAACATGTGAATTAAAAACTCTATGTGACTTAGAAAAACAAGAAACAGAATTAACCATGTGTTCACTAGCTCCACTATCAATGATCCAAATATTAGGAGATGTAAAAACTCTATCTAAGACAAAAGAAGAGTAAGAAATTGGTATACCTGACATACCAGTGAAAGCAAGATTTGAGCAAGGATTCACACCCTGAGATTGACCATTAAAACTGTCTCTAACTTCTACACCTTGCTGAGATAAATGTGTTGGTCCGTAGGTGTCTAAACCTTAGAGGGGGGGGGGGGGGGGGGGGGGTGAATAAGGTTTTCGTACGTTTTTCGCGGAATGAAATCTATGGGTTATTAACTAAGTTAATTAGTAGTTTTTACAACCTAAACTCTTTCGTTAACAAATTATCGCTAAATTAATCTAAGCAAGCAATAAATATAAGCGATAAATAAATGCGAAAAGTAAAAGTTAAGGGAAAGAAATAACGCAAGATTTATAGAGGTTCGGCAAAACGCGCCTACGTCCTCTCCTCGGTAGTTTCACTTCCGAGTGTTTCACTAAAATGTCGTTTCAAGGTTACAACCTAACGAGCTTAATCAACCGTTAAGCTCCCCCTCACTTAATGAGTATCCCGAATGAAAAGCCTAGAACTTTTAAGCTACACTTGCTTGAAAAGCTTCTACCCAATCACTCGCTCACAATGAGTTTATAAAATACTCTTTTACAAGATTGAATTTGAATGAATCACTCACTAACAAGTAATATCTCGATGTTTATAAGATTACAAAGTAATACGCTCGAGAATAGTTTATGATTACAAGTGAGAGAATTTGGATTATAAACTTGTGTATGATTTCTTGAATTCTTGAGAAAGCTTGGTAGTTCTTCTCAAAAGAGATTGGGGGCTATTTGTAGAACAAAATTGGTCCTCAATTAATTTCAGACCGTTGCTGGTTGTTGGCTGAATTAAATGTTGGATATTTTGCAGTTCGCCCAATTTTCAGGAAAAGCTTAAAAGCTGGAATTTGAAATTCTACAGAAACGATCGGTCGTTTCTGTAAAACGATCGGTCATTTTTGATCTGTGTTCTCTGGAAGAATTCATACATAAAACGATCGGTCGTTTTATGCTGGAGATCGGTCGTTTTTCTTATTTGCTCACTGGAAGAAAATAGTTAGTAAATGATCGATCGTTTTGCCTATTGATCAGTCGTTTTTTTGTTCTGGGCATGTTTTCGGTTTTCTCGACAAACTTCGAAACCCCGTAACTAATTCGTTTTAAATCCGATTGTGGTTCCGCTTGAACCATTGGCTTCATAATTACGCATTCTATCATTTTGAACCTTTAATACACTCGATAAATGATTAGTACACAAAACGAGCTTTTATCATGTTTTACAAATATTGTTATCATCAAAATAATCGATTAGAAGAAACGACGTTCAACAATCTCTCCCTTTTTGATGATGACAAAATATTGACTATAACATACTATAAGCTCTTTTTGCTTAAACAAGTATACTCGGGATGTGTAGATGACGTTTTACTTGGATAAAAGTTTTTTTTTTTTTTTTTGAAAAGAAACAAGTAAATGTCATAACATCCGATTTAAAACGAAATGTAACAAGGCTAAAATGATTAAGGATTAGGAACGATCAAATGCATGCGAAAAATTGGCCATAGTTTTGCCTAAAAACGGTCAATCGCCACAAATGAAAAACAATACAAATAACTCCATCAACTAGCAATAAAAGCGCACCAAGTGCAATAGCATCAAATAAGATAACAAAGCATATTTAAAATTGCAATCACACAATGTCATAAAATTTAACGAGAATGATAAATAGCATCATAAGACTATTCATAACAAAAACATGCTACTTATTACATCAAAAACAAACGAAGTTCGTAGAACGGAAAAGAAATACAATGTAAAAACATAAGAGAGAGGTATTTCTCCCCCTTTGACATCATCAAAACATATGAAAAAAAATATCCGCCTAGCCGCGGTGGGAGGTCGCATCATCCTCGTCGTCGTTGTTGTCGTCGTCGTTGTTGGGAAAGAATTCATGAAATTGTGCCCTTTGCTCGGCGCTTTCACGATCAAGTCGGTCTAGCTCTTCTTGTCCCGGGTTCAAAAATCGAAACATTCGACGAGTCATTTGCGCATTATGGTATTGATTGATGTAGAGAGAGTCGTAGAACTTGTCGGAGCACGGGACACGAGAAGAAGATCCCATCGGAGCTTTTCCTCGACGATGAGAGGAGGTAGGGATATCGATGGGGGGAAGAGACTCGGAGGAGATAGCTATGTCCTCACGAGAAGCACGCGGTGTGGCCTTGGGGCCGACATACTCTTCCTCTTCGGGGGAAAGAGGGGTATAGCCGGGGCCGGACACCCGTTTACCGGACCAAGTAATGGTCTTGTCGGTATTATGGAATTTTATGGACATTTGGGAAAGATAGGAAGTGTCCCAAATATGTTTGTCCTTATTTTTGAACAACGTTCCACCGGGAACGAGATTAAGGTCCTTTAAGATGGTCGAAATTAGGGCACCGTAAGGTAACCCATTCTTGGATTTCGTTTTAAGCGAATCCATCTTAAAGAAAATGAGTGACGCGAAGTCAATTTTGACTCGGCGATGGATACATCCAAGAAGGAAAATATACTCATTTGTAACATCCGTGAAATTAGAGGTGTGTGAGAGGACAATGTGAGAGAGGATGTGGTAGGCTAATTTGTTTTTGAAAAGAAGGCCATGAGCCTTGTTTGAGCGATTTTGATGGAGGGGATGAAAAAGCTCATTTTTAAGATCATTAAAATTTTCGATCTCGAGTGTGTCGCAAAGGTCGTCACTTGACTCAAAGACACCGTCGTTATCTAGGCGTAAGAGTGTTCGTAAACGGTCTATACCGTAAACGAAAGGTTGTCCGTGAAACGATGAACGCAAGCGAAGTGCGTCATCATTATCCCTATCAAGAACTAGATGATGATAAAATTCATAGACATTTTCTTTGTAAAAGGGCTCTTTAAGAGTGAGAATAGTATCGAGTTTGTGAAAACTTAAATCTAGCATAATAGCGGGAAACCGTTCATGGAATAGCGGCATGTCTAGAGTGAAGTTAGACAATATACCTCGTTTATCCATCGAAGGTGGATAGAGAGGAGGAAGAGGAGCCGAAGAGGCACCGGGGCCCGATGGCGGAGCGGTGGAGGAGCCGGTTCGGCGACCGCGAGGAATCCGAGAGCGGGTCGGGGACGGAGGCACGTAGGCTTCGTCATCTTCATCCACGAGGGAAGTTCTCTTAGTACGAACCATATTGGATTGATTTCGGATGAAAAGTGGGATATTTGGGTGATTTGGAGACGAAGGGGGCGAAATTTTATTAAGAGAGAGAGTTGGTTTTTTGAAGAATGAAATAAAATTAGGGTTTGAAAGAGGTTTATTCACTGAAAACAGTAAAAACGATCGGTCATTTTGTGTTTCGATCGGTCGAATTTGAACCAAAAAGTTCCCGAGAGCATGCCTAAAATACGATCGGTCGTTTTTAGGAGCGATCGGTCGTCTGTATAAAAACGATCGGTCGTTTTTACAGACGATCGATCGACTGTAAAAGGGTTACAGAACAGAAATTTTTTCAGTTTTCGACACTGATTTGGCCAAAAAATATATAAAAATACTATAATATATATTATATCAATCAAATATATATATATATATATATATATATATATATATATATATATATATATATATATATGTTTATTTCACACATCAAACATGCCTAATTCTCGTCGAATAAAACAAAATTGTTCCTCGTTTAGGGGTTTTTGTAAAAATATCGGCTAATTGCCTATTGATACTTATATATTCAAGTGTAATATCCCCTTTTTGAACATGATCCCTTAAAAAATGATGACGTAAATTTATATGCTTGGTACGAGAGTGTTGGATCGGATTTTTCGAAAGGTTTATCGCACTAGTATTATCACATAATATAGGCACACTATCAAAAGATAATTCAAAGTCGTTTAGTTGTTGACGCATCCAAAGGATTTGTGCGCAACAACTACCCGCGGCGACGTATTCCGCCTCCGCCGTAGAAAGCGCAACCGAGTTTTGTTTCTTGCTATGCCAAGAAACTAAGGCGTTTCCTAAGAAATGGCAAGTGCCACTAGTACTCTTTCTATCTAATCGACAACCGGCAAAGTCGGCGTCGGAATAGCCAAGCAATTCAAAAGAAGTATCATGTGGATAAAACAATCCTAAATTGCAAGTACCTACAAGATATCTAAATATGCGCTTAACGGCTATAACATGCGATTCCTTAGGGCAAGATTGATACCTAGCACACAAGCAAACACTAAACATGATATCGGGTCTACTTGCGGTTAAATATAAGAGGGATCCAATCATACCTCTATAAAGCTTTTGGTCCACGCTTTTTCCCGATTCATCCTTGCCTAGTTTTGTTGCCGGACTCATTGGAGTTCCTAGCGGCTTTGCATCGCTCATGTTGAATCGTTTTAGCAAGTCCCTTGTGTATTTGGCTTGATTGACGAAAATTCTGTCCTTTGTTTGTTTGATTTGCAATCCAAGAAAGTAGGTGAGTTCACCCATCATGCTCATCTCGAATTCACCTTGCATACACTTAGAAAACTCCTCGCACATGCGAGCATTAGTAGCACCGAAAATAATATCATCAACATATATTTGAATTAAAAGCATGTTTTTACCATCCTTTTTAATAAAAAGAGTAGTATCTAAAGTACCACGAGAAAAACCTTTTGCAATCAAAAATTTACTAAGTCTTTCATACCAAGCCCGGGGTGCTTGTTTTAAACCATAAAGTGCTTTTCGAAGTTTGTAAACATGATCGGGAAACTCGTGATTTTCAAAACCGGGTGGTTGTTTTACATAAACTTCCTCATTAATAAAGCCGTTTAAAAATGCACTTTTAACATCCATTTGAAATAATTTAAAACGTTTAAAAGAAGCATAAGCAAGCAACATTCTAATGGCTTCTAGTCTAGCTACGGGTGCGTAAGTTTCATCGAAATCGATGCCCTCTTCTTGGTTATACCCTTGAGCTACTAGTCTAGCCTTATTTCTAATAACTACCCCGGATTCATCCATCTTATTACGAAATATCCATTTCGTACCTATGATGGTTTTCTCACGTGGTCTAGGTACTAAAGTCCATACGTTACTACGCTCGAATTGATTTAATTCGTCATGCATAGCTAATACCCAACTCTCATCGAGTTCCACTTCATGAATGTTCTTGGGCTCTAATTGAGACAAGAATGCAAAATGATTAACTATATTTCTTAAAGAAGAACGTGTATGCACTCTTTCTCCCGGATTACCCAAAATTAATTCTTGCGGATGGTGATTGGCAAACCTCCATTCTTGAGGCAAATCCTCATGAATGTGTACACTAGTTTCTAAGTCCTTTTGAAGTCTATCTATAGTGACTTCATCAACAACGGGTTCAACCTCTATACTAGGCGTAGACTCTAAGCTAGATGTAACATGATTAGAAGAAGATGCTTTATGAAAAATATCATCATTAATATTATGAACAATTAAAGGCTTATCAATCGTCGGTAAATTCTCATCAACCGAGACATGTACCGACTCTTCCACCAATAAAGTTCTTTTATTAAAAATACGATAAGCTTTACTCGATATTGCATATCCGATGAAAATTCCTTCATCGGACTTAGCATCGAATTTTCCTAGATTATCCTTACCATTATTATGAACATAGCATTTACAACCAAATGCACGTAAATGAGAAATATTGGGCTTTCGCTCATTCCATAATTTGTAAGGTGTCTTTTTCAATATGGGCCTAATTAGGGCTCTATTTAAAATATAACAAGCGGAATTTACGGCTTCGGCCCAAAAATACTTTGGCAAATTATTTTCGCAAAGCATGGTCCGTGCCATTTCCTCTAGGGTTCTATTCTTCCTCTCAACTACCCCATTTTGTTGGGGCGTACGAGGGGCCGAAAAATTATGATCAATACCATTTTCATCACAATAAGTTTGAAATGAAGTATTCTCAAATTCCTTACCATGATCGGTTCGGATACTTTTGATCATATAACCCTTTCGTGTTTGGAGCTTTTTGCAAAAAATAGAGAATTCTCTAAATGCTTCATGCTTATGAGTTAAAAACACTACCCAAGTAAAGCGACTAAAATCGTCAACCATGACGAAAGCATATGCACGCCCACCAAGACTAAGTGTCCGAGAGGGGCCAACTAAGTCCATATGAATGAGCTCCAAACAACGAGTAGTAGAAATAATATTTTTAGACTTAAAAGAAATCTTTGTTTGTTTGCCTAATTGGCAAGCGTGACAAAGTTTGTCCTTTATATAAGGAGCTTTTGGTAATCCTATTACCAAGTCTTTACTAGAAAGTTTAGCAAGTAAATCAAGACTCGCATGACCAAGTCGTCTATGCCACAACCAACCATTGTCGTTGATAGTAACAAGACACTTAACATCATTATCCACCGAACTATTCAAATCAATCATGTAGACATTATTTTGTCTTTGACCCATGAGAATAGTTTTATTTTCCGAAATACAATGAATGATGCAATGCGATTTTTCAAAAATGACTTTGTGACCCAAATCACAAAGTTGACTTATACTAAGCAAGTTATGTTTAAGCCCATCCACAAGCAATACATTATCAATAACAACATTAGATGGTTTAGAGATACTACCAATACCGATGATTTTGCCCTTGCTATTATCCCCGAAGGTCACAAAGCCTCCGTCTTTAGGTGCAAGAGTGGTAAATTTTGTTTTGTCTCCCGTCATATGTCTTGAGCATCCACTATCCAAGAACCACTTGTCCTTGTTGATTTTTGATCTCAAGCATACCTACAAGACAAAACGATCATTGGTACCCTAATCCACTTTTGGGTCCTTGAGGGTTAGTGTCTCGACCCTTTGGAATCCAAACCAAATCATTTCTATTAACTTTATACCTATAAGGGCAATATATGTAATCTTCATAGTGATCACTACGGTTGCAAGTAATACATTTAACATGCGAGATAGGTTTAACAAAACGATTATAAACTAAGTTCTTTTTATACGAGTTGTTCTTACGGGAGTAACTTGGTGGTCTATTTTCATTTTTCGCCACTTGTTTGGTGAATAGATTTTTATGCTTTGCCGCTAAGAGTGGGTTGTATCCTACACCGGTTTTATCATATGCGCCTTGTTGAGAAGCTAATATAGTACTTAGCATTTTACTTCCCTTAGTGAATTTAGCGAGAGTAAGTTCGGCGCTATCCGCCTTAATTTTACAAGAACTAAGTTCTTTAACTAACTTATCATTTTCTATGGTAAGTTCGGCATTTTTAGACGTGAGTGAGTCATTTGTTATAGCTAAGTTCTCGAGTTTGTCTTGTAGAGTAATTAGCATTTTTCTAAAAGATTTGTTTTTACCTCTAGCTTTTTCTAAAGATGCTAACACATCATTTATATCAAGATCATCATCACTAGAAATAGAAGAGTTAGAGGAGTGAAAGCTTACATCCTCGGTATCGTCATCTCTAGCCATGAGACAAAAATTTGCAACTTCTTCATTGTCGCTATCGGAGCTATCATCATCGCTCCCCCATGCGGCCAAGAATGCCTTCTTGTATTCCTTTTTCTTTCCGAACTTGTCCTTTTTCTTCAAGGGACATTCGTTTTGCATATGTCCGGGTTTATGGCCTTTATAGCAAATGATCTCGTCCTTTTTGTTCGATTTGTCGGAAGGCTCTCCCTTATACTCCTTTTTCCGAAATCGTTGTCCACCCTTCTTTTTCCAACTTAGGAACTTGTTGTAGCGTTTGGCAAAGAGTGTCATTTCATCATCCTCACTAGAGGAATCGTTGTCGCTATCGTCATTTGTTGTGCTTTTGAAAGCGATGCCTTTCTTCTTTTTCGAGTCATCCTCATATTTTCGAGTCGTCATATCTAGCTCATGGGTGCTCAAGGATCCTATGAGGTTGTCGAGAGAAAGTGTGTTCATGTCCTTGGCTTCTTGTATAGCCGTCACTTTCGATTCCCATTTCCTTGAAAGACTTTGTAGGATTTTCGTCACCATCTCCTTGCTAGAATATACCTTTTCAAGTCTTTTAAGATCATTAGTAATCTTAGTAAAACGAGTGTACATTGAAGCAATAGACTCGTCATCATCGACTTTAAACAATTCATAATCATGAATAAGCATGCTAATTTTAGAGTCCTTAACTTGACTAGTTCCTTCGTGCATAATAGCTAGCTTATCCCACATTTGCTTAGCGGTGTCACACCCGGAAATCTTATCATATTCACTAGTCGAGAGCGCACAAGTGATAGAAGTCATAGCCCTACAATTTAGGGAGAAAGCTAGGCGTTCATCCGTGTCTAGTTCTTCTACAAGTTTATCTAGACCGTTTCTCCTAGGCATTTTATAGCCTTTGCTTATGCTAATCCATTGGTCTATCTCAAAACCACATAGAAAATTTTTCATAAGGTCTCTCCAATAGGGATAGTTAGTACCGTCAAAGAATGGGGGCCTAGTGATGGATTTAGAGTCGGCGTATGAAGACATAGCGGATCTTTAAACTAAAAAATCGTTAGATTTATGAAAATAATATAGCTAGGCTCTGATACCAATTGTTGGTCCGTAGGTGTCTAAACCTTAGAGAGGGGGGGGGGGGGGTGAATAAGGTTTTCGTACGTTTTTCGCGGAATGAAATCTATGGGTTATTAACTAAGTTAATTAGTAGTTTTTACAACCTAAACTCTTTCGTTAACAAATTATCGCTAAATTAATCTAAGCAAGCAATAAATATAAGCGATAAATAAATGCGAAAAGTAAAAGTTAAGGGAAAGAAATAACGCAAGATTTATAGAGGTTCGGCAAAACGCGCCTACGTCCTCTCCTCGGTAGTTTCACTTCCGAGTGTTTCACTAAAATGTCGTTTCAAGGTTACAACCTAACGAGCTTAATCAACCGTTAAGCTCCCCCTCACTTAATGAGTATCCCGAATGAAAAGCCTAGAACTTTTAAGCTACACTTGCTTGAAAAGCTTCTACCCAATCACTCGCTCACAATGAGTTTATAAAATACTCTTTTACAAGATTGAATTTGAATGAATCACTCACTAACAAGTAATATCTCGATGTTTATAAGATTACAAAGTAATACGCTTGAGAATAGTTTATGATTACAAATGAGAGAATTTGGATTATAAACTTGTGTATGATTTCTTGAATTCTTGAGAAAGCTTGGTAGTTCTTCTCCAAAGAGATTGGGGGCTATTTGTAGAACAAAATTGGTCCTCAATTAATTTCAGACCGTTGCTGGTTGTTGGCTGAATTAAATGCTGGATATTTTGCAGTTCGCCCAATTTTCAGGAAAAGCTTAAAAGCAGGAATTTGAAATTCTACAGAAACGATCGGTCGTTTCTGTAAAACGATCGGTCGTTTTTGATCTGTGTTCTCTGAAAGAATTCATACATAAAACGATCGGTCGTTTTATGCTGGCGATCGGTCGTTTTTCTTATTTGCTCACTGGAAGAAAATAGTTAGTAAATGATTGATCGTTTTGCCTATTGATCAGTCGTTTTTTTGTTCTGGGCATGTTTTCGGTTTTCTCGACAAACTTCGAAACCCCGTAACTAATTCGTTTCAAATCCGATTGTGATTCTGCTTGAACCATTGGCTTCGTAATTACGCATTCTATCATTTTGAACCTTTAATACACTCGATAAATGATTATTACACAAAACGAGCTTTTATCATGTTTTACAAATATTGTTATCATCAAAATAATCGATTAGAAGAAACGACGTTCAACCCACAAAAAGAACACTTAATAACACCCCTCTGTATATTCTTGAACCTAGCAGCATTATTAGCATTACTACCTATCATATTCTGATTAGAAGTACCATTACTATTAATGGCAAAAGCCATATTCTGATTTAAAACCATATTCCGACTTATACCCATGTTATGCACACTATTTTGCTTTTCTTCTTGTATCAACATAGTACACATGTCATTCAAACTAGGCATTGGTTTCATAAGCAAAACTTGACTCCTAACATGTGAATATTGGTCATTCAAACCCATCAGAAAAATCATCTTAAACATTCTATGCTCCCTAGCAACTATAGCAGCCATAAAATTGCAAGTACAACCACCAGTAACCTCACAAGTACATCTAGGTAATGGACTTAAAACTGACAAGGTGTTTCAATGAGTTTCTAACATAGTAAAATAAGCTGAAATGGATAATTCTTTTTGAACAATAGAATGTATTTCTTGATGAATTTCATAAATTCTAGCCTCATTGCTTTGAGCAAATCTCTCATAAAGTACTCTCAACATCCTAGCAGCATTATCAACATATATGATAGATTGCCCTATTTCTTGATTTACAGAATTAAGAATCCAAGACATGACAATCAAATTGCACTGTACCCATGCCCCATACCACACATCAGTCTCAGAAGAACATACCAAAGTTCCAGTAACAAACCCTAATTTAGATTTAGCCCCAATAGCAATTTCCATTGCCCTCCTCCAATTAGGAAAATTAGTCCCATTTAAAACAGGATTAACAAGACTAGTACTAGTATTTTCATTGGTTCCTATATAATAAGGGTTCATAGTGCTAACAATAGGTGGTTGAATGGGTGGATCAACATGATGTTCGTAATCATTATTCGGAGGAATCGACATATCTGTCTTTTATAAAAGAAAATCATGTCTAAAACGAAAAACCACAAATCAACCAAGAAACCCTAACAGAATACCCAAGAACCCAATCAATCAACTACCAACCTATTATTACCAATTACAGTTATCTATTATTCAACAATAAGTGAATAAAGATCAACCTATTGTGTAATTAGAGAAAAAGAGAAGAAATTCGTAAACCAGTCATAAAAGCTGGTTTATCATGTAGAAATAAGCAGCAGAGACCCCCCAAAAAAACATCTTATACCATGTAGAAAACAATAATCTGGCTTTGATCGAACCCAGTTTGATCTGGTTTATGTATTGGATATATATATATATATATATATATATATATATATATATATATTTATGTATATCTGTATATATATATTTATGTATATCTGTATATATGTTTCGAGAAAGAGAAAGAGATATAAACTGATTAAAACGAAAATAATGAATTTCATTAAACTTAAAACCAAACTTTACAAAGTATTTATACTGGATACATCAAGTATCCAGAACTTACAAATTAGTCCAGCATATTATAAAAGTAACAACAACTTTACACAGGATTTATTCTTAACAGACACCAATGATGAATGAATATTTTATCTTATTAGTAATCAATTATCTCTAAAAATGTAAATCTAAATGACATTTAGTTGTGATTAATAAAATAAAACGTTAATTTAAATAAAAGTTAATTAAATTAAAAAATAATTTTGAGTACAAAAAAGAAGGGAGGGGGGAGGGGGAGGGGGAGGGGGAGGGGGTGGTGGTGGTGGTGATGACGGATTCAAATTATCTAGAGTTCATAGTGCACTCACATACTCTAAAATTTCATCTAACAAATGAAATTAAAACAATTCAATGATATAAATTTATGCATGAGTTTGTAATTTCAATATATAAAATAAGATATATTAAAATTATTGATTTTTTATTATTTTTAAATAATACTTAAATTTAGTATAGTGTCAACTAGAGTTCTATAATTTTGTTTGAGTTTTTATTGTGTTCTAAAGTTACTTTTTTAATTTATAAAATCATAATTTGTATTTAATATATTAAAATTATATAAAAAGAAAAGGAAATATGCTTAAAAAGTCACACTTTTATAACTTAAGCACTAAAAAGTCACATACAAGTTCAATTTCCCCAAAAAGTCACACATTATTTTAATATAAATACCCTTTCAAATTTATTTATTTTAAAACAGTGCAGTGTATCTCTTTTTTCAACTCAGTCTATACAATCTCTTTCTCTACCATGCTCAGCCATCACCTCAATCGGAGCTCCGCCGCCACGTTCCATCGGAGATGGACGCCATCACACAACTCTTCTCCCTCTCACCTTGATTCTATCTTCCTACGTCCCCGTTGTTGAACTCTCTGACAGCATTGACGAGTGGTGACCTGCAGTTTTGATTTGATGACGAGTTGTGACGTTTTGATGTAGGTATGGTTTTCATTAGGATATTGAAATCGTAGATCTCACCATATACTGAATTTTATTTTCTAATATGGTGTCAAAAGATTAAAATCTCAACTGAATAAGAAAAAAATTACAACAAAGTGATGGGTAAGTACATGTGTAAACCAAATCAATGGCTTAAATTTTTAATGTAATTTTATTAGTCAACTTAAATGCCTATTTCTTTTGTTTTACAGTTTGGAAAGTTGACTTGTTTGAATGTGTTTTTAATAAAATTGCACTTTTTATTTTATTGATAACTTTTAATTAGTCATATGGTTTTGATCTTTATAATGTTTTATATTTTAATTGGTAATTATGTTTTATTGTGTGATCTTATTTTACTTGTTTGGATATAATTACATAATTTACGGGTTAAGTTATGGTTGCATGAACTGGTGCCCGTAATGCGTTCGGTAAAATGATTTATTGACCCGTTAAGTTATGGTTGTACAAAATTATGTTTTATCGACCCCTATATACTTGTTATACATTTTTATTGACTAATATCCACTTTTATGCACATTTTATGCACTTTTATTTTCTCGTATTCAATTTTTATACACTTGTATGCACTTTTTATGTACTTGTATGTAATTTTTATACACTTTTCATTGACTCGTATCCACTTTTATGCATTTTTTATGCACTTTTATGCACCTTTTATGCATTTTTATGCACCTTTATGCACTTTTATCGACCCGTGTGCACTTTGTATTCATTTTTTATGCACTTTTAATGCAATTTTTATTGATCCGTATGCACTATTTATGCACCTTTTACGCACTTTTATGCACTTTTTATGCACTTTATATGCATATTTTATGCACTTTTATCGACCCGTATGCACTTTGTATGCAGTATGCACTTTTTATTGACCTGTAGCCACTTTTATGCACTTTATATGCACTTTTTATCCACATTTTATACACTTTTTATATATACTTTTATGCACATTTAATTCACTTTGTATGCACTTTTATGCAGATTTTTATGTAGCTTTTATGCACTTTTATCGACCCGTGTGCACTTTTATGCACATTTTATATATTTTTTATGCACTTTTAATACACTTTTAATTGACCCGTATGCACTTTTATGCGCTTATTATGCACTATTTATGCATTTTTATGCGCTTATTATGTACTTTTTAAGCAACTTTTCTACAACTTTTATGCAATTTATATGCATATTTTATGCATTTATTCGACCCGTATGCCCTTTTTATGCATGCGTATGCACTTTTTTATGCACTCGTATGCACTTTTATGCAATTTTTATTGACCGTGTCTAATTTTATACATTTTTTATGCATTTTTATACACATTTATGCATATTTATGCACTTTTATGCACATTTTATATATATTTTATGCATCTTTTATGCAAGTTTTATGCAAGTTTTATACATTTTTTATGCATTTTTATGATCGTGATGAATTTTTTTATTGACTCATGCATTTTTAAAATTTTGATTTTTTAAACATTTTTTGTGAATTTTTTTTTTGTGTAATAACATTTTTTTTTGTGAAACTTTTTTTTTTTGTGAAAGAAGCTAATTTTTTGTGAAATAAACTATTTTTTATGAAATAAACTATTTTTTGTGAAAAAAGTAAGTTTATTTTTATTTTTATACAATTTTCTTCATTTTTGTTATTTTGAAAATATTGTTAATTTTTTCATATGTTTTTTTTTTTTAAGATTTTTAGAGAGAGAGAAATAATAATTTCTAAATTAGTATAATGGAAATTTTGTAATTTGTGTGAATTTTAAAGGGTTAATTCATGTTTTATGTACCAAACTATCGCCTTTTAACAATTTGCATACTCAACTACTATTTTTAACAATTTACATACTAAATTAACAGCAATTGATCAATAACCATACTCTGGGTGACATGTCAGCAATTAAAAAAACAGTTGGCAAAAAACTGCTTACGTGGCATATCAATATTACACGGCAGCAATTAAACAAAGGGTTAATTCATGTTTTCTGTACCAAACTATCGCCTTTTAACAATTTGCATACTCAACTACTATTTTTAACAATTTACATACTAAATTAACAGCAATTGATCAATAACCATACTCTGGGTGACATGACAGCAATTAAAAAAACAGTTGGCAAAAAATAACATTGAGATGACAACATTTACTATACAAACTACTCAATAAAAATAGTAAATCAAATTAATATACAAACAAAATAACACCATTAAATTGCCAAAATAGATACTTCATTCATAGGCCATTAACATACACCAAAGTGTTACTATTCATACAGTAGCAAAGCCATTATAAGCCACCAAAATAAAAACAAAAGCAATAATTACATTACAGGTCTTTCAAGCCATTAGCAGGTCTTCTCAAACCAACAAAAGAAAATTAAAAGTACTTTTAAGTCTAATTAATAAAATATACTTCCACAACTCTAGTAGCGCTATCAACGCAGTTAACAATATGATAAGCATCTCTATCAAATCTAATCTCAAATTCAGTGTCCTCAAATGAAGTTCCCACTTTTTTACAGTACAACTTGTTAACATTTAACCAGCCTAATTTGTAAGTCATTCCTACAAGTGCTAGATAATTGATCTCTTTTTCATCACAAAAATCAAAGTAATCAACTCTACCATTCAAATATTCTGTTTTGTTACCTCGAGAGATTATAACATCATGATGATAGGCTATGGTGAACATGAAATTATTATCTGCAATTTAAAAAATATACATAATTAAACCCCTACTACTCAAATTAACCACCACTAATTAACAATATTTAACCATAATCCCTAAGTACGTAAACTGAATAACCCATCTAAATAAATTGATAAAAAAAACCCTAATTATAAAATTAAGTAATATACAATTAAAAATCTCTAATAATTAAAAACTCGAATAATGTAAACTGAATAATCCAAAAAAAAAAATGATAACAAAAACCCTAATTATAAAATGAAGAAATATATAATTAAAAAACCACTAATTAAATAACTCATCTGTTTTTTGCCAACTGTTTTTTTAATTGCTGACATGTCACCCAGAGTATGGTTATTGATCAATTGCTGTTAATTTAGTATGTAAATTGTTAAAAATAGTAGTTGAGTATGCAAATTGTTAAAAGGCGATAGTTTGGTACAGAAAACATGAATTAACCCTTTGTTTAATTGCTGCCGTGTAATATTGATATGCCACGTAAGCAGTTTTTTGCCAACTGTTTTTTTTAATTGCTGACATGTCACCCAGAGTATGGTTATTGATCAATTGCTGTTAATTTAGTATGTAAATTGTTAAAAATAGTAGTTGAGTATGCAAATTGTTAAAAGGCGATAGTTGGTACACAAAACATGAATTAACCCAATTTTAAATAAAGTGTGACTTATTGAGGATGGAACATTGGGGTGTGATCTTTTGGGGATAAAGTAACAAAAGTGTGACTAATAGTAAATTATCCCAAAAGAAAATTACAAAAGTCACGCATAAATGTATATTATTTAATTGTTTTAATTTTATCTGTCAGATGAAACGGTAAATTAAACGGTAAATTATACCGGTGCCAGAATTTGAATGCACGGTCACTCCTCAATACCCCTTCTCTGTGCATTTATGTATAATAATTTAAGATCATTCATTAAGCTCACAGGATCTTATTAAATGAAGGAGTGGTTAGATAGGAACTTAGACCAGCAATAATTATTTATTTCAGTGAGGCATTACTCTTCTGCAATTAAACAGGTCTCCCCGTGTGGGTTACAGTGATTTTCACAAAAAAAATCACCTGGTTGAATTATGGGATGAATTTTTTGTCACTAAATCCCAAGAGTAAATGCTCTGTCTGCAAAATTCAGGCATGTACTTTTGGGGATCATTGTTTATGAGTTGATATAATTTGCTCTTGTGTATACAAATTGCAACTTTTCTTACTTGCGAGAGTACTTGAAAAAGCTAGAATAATAATTAATTAAAAACAAACTTTTCCTGCCAGTAAAACTATAAAGAAGCTATGTCCGGACGTATCTGCACTATAAAAAAATACTCAAATAGCGATGGGATTAGTAACAGTATTTTTTGTTACGAGCTTATTAGCGACGGTTTTTGTGACGGATTTGTGACAGTTTAGTCAATTTGCGACAGATTTGTGACAGTTTTTTAAATTAGTGACAATTTTTGACTCTCACTAAATCAAACATTATTATGTAGTGCGGGTTTATTTAAGAATTCAAATTCTCTAGAATCTATAATGCACTCACATCATTTATAATTCAATATAACGAATGAAATTAACACAATACATTGGTATACATTGAGACATGAGTTTTGTAATTTTCATTTTATCTAATTTTAATATATTAAATATAAATTATGATTTTGTAAATTAAAAATTTCAATATATTAAATATAAATTAGCATAAAGAAAGCAAGAGATTTCTTGATAATGAATTGAAGATCACAAGGGTTATAGAGAAGGAAAGAGATCATTGATTAATGATTATGAATTGAAGTTCCACAAGAGTGTTAAACATCATTGTTTACATAATTAACTATATGAGAAAATAGATAAACTGAAAACAACAACTTTTAAATGAGTAAGACTATAGATTAAGGTGGGGAAAATTAATGATTAATATACATACCCCTAGTTTCGAACTTAATATCGAGAAAAGTTATATTACTCTTTCTTGTTCAAGGTACATATCCATTATTACATGCCCTAAATTACCCTTTCTTTAATTATCTCACACTAAAATATTCTATCATCATTGAATATCAAGTAAGAGATGTAGGAGACTTGAAAAGGAAAATCACAAAATTCCAGAGTATCAAAACAAGAAAATATTACATGATAATGCTATTAATGCTTGTTATTTTTCTTTGTTGCTTGATGCTCAATAATAACCTACTTTATAAAATTTAATAAAAATAGCGTCCTGAAGCATCGTAGTAGATCTCAAAACAAGTGAAAAAAACATTAAAGAGAAGGCAACATCATAAAATTATAAAGAAGAAAAATGTGTATTGCACCAAGGAACGATTTTTTTTTTCTCAACATGTATAATAAAAATACTCATATGGTCTATTATTAATTTTGTATGACCGGATTTTCAATTAAGTCTATAAACTATACATTAATCTATATTTTTTTTCAAATTGGAGGATTTGTGTGCACTAATGCTCAAATTATCTATGTGCTAATCCAAACCACACCCATCCGATCCAAACCATTGAATCCAATCCCAACTATTGAAACCAATCCGTTATATACACTAAAAATAAGTAATATCAAACATACTTTAAAAACTTTAAAACTCATTCCATATATAACTAATCCTAAGTATCATTCTATTATAATAAGTCAAACCAACTCAAATGAGTATGTACAATTTAACCAATTTTTTCCAAAAATAGTCCTATACATTTATATTAATTACAATAATATCATATTCTCGTAAAAATATAAAAAGTAAAAACTAATAAAACTATTTATTTTAAATCTTAAACTATGTTTTTTTTTGTATTATCCACATATTTATATTATAACTATAACTATACCTATTTTCTATATTTTTATTGCATCACGCGTCGCACACGCAACGCGTGTGACACGATTACTACCATATCTATATCTATATCTATATTATTATAATATGTGAACACAACAAAATCTTGAAGCCGTATAAGTTTTGGATTGTCCAAAATAGCACTTAGTAAAATCAACAATTATAGTGTCATAAGAGCATTTTTAACAGTCTCTCTAATATTTTCTTCTCTACATATGACTATATATAGAAATTTTAACTCTATATAGCCTATATTTTTAAATAGTGTACAATAGTGCTATTTAAATTTGATATATATAAAAAACAAGAAAACTTTTTTTTGCCGTTTTTCTTTCCTTAAACTTTTTTTCACTTGCCCAAACATTCAAATAACAAGTTTTTTAAGTAAAATAATTCATAATCTATCACCAGAAAAGGAATAATTCATAATCTATCACCAGAAAAGGTTAAGGAAAACAACTAATACACACAATAAAATGTTTATTTTATTTTCATCATTTGAAGTAATTTCGAATAAAATCATTTGATCAATCAAATTCATTATCAAAATTACACCACATATATGGGTTTTGATTATATATAGACAAATAGTCAAAATACGTATAAATCAAATTAGCGTTTTCAAAATTACTAACATGTGGTATGATTGTTCAAATGAAGGAGATGTAGCTGCAATGAGATTTCTGATCATTCTTGGAGGGGAGAGTATATCACATGAAAAAGACAGAGCAAGTTCAAAGGAGAAAAATACAACATATGTCTAGAGAGAGAAATAAAACTGAAAAAGTGAGGAAAAAAAGAAGATAACATGGACTCTTTTTTATCTAGCAATTGACTCAATAAAAAGAACTAGCATAATCCGTTCACGCGATGCGTGGTGTAACGCATAATTTTGATTTGAATAACAAATGAAAAAAAAATGCAAATAAACGGATAGTGGGGTATTAACCTGTCTGTATAACATCAGACTTTTTCATGATATATGTTTGATACATTTGTAATTTTTTTCATATTTGTAGAGAAGGAGAGAGGGGGGATAACATAATTTATGAAATAAATAAATGTACTGTATATATTTGAGCGTGATGTTAGCTTTTCAACTGAGATGATAATTTTTTCTTTTTTGAATTTAGATATTTATTTCAAATAGTGTGAATACTTATAAATAGTTTAAAATTGAATGGTGTTTTTAGAATAAAAGTGTATCAATGCCTCATAAGAGGGTTTTGACTTAAATAATAGTAAGATGTAGATATCTCTAAGTTGACTCTTCACATGTAAAGAGAAAAAATAAAATAAAATATATGTTGTAGGATATTATTGGGCTTATCTTGGTCTTTCCTAGCATATGTAACTCTATCATCTATTATATAAAGAGGGTCAGGGTCTCTTGATGTATCTCTCTATATACTTGTATTAATGAATAAACACTTCGTCTGTTGTCTCTCATAACTCTCTCTATATCTATACATATCTATATATATATATCTATAACGAGCTAATATGTCACACAACACGTTATCAGCACTTTGCTCGTGAAAAATAGGATATACGCTCGCGGATATTGGAGATTTTTGGTAAACGTACGGATATTGGGTATTTATAAATCTTGAGGTTTATCCAAGTTTTTAGGGTTTTGCTATATCGACCTTCACCAAAATTTCAGAAGTACGGTACAGTTAATTACTCACGCATAGAATTGTATGTTTAATTATTCTGGAACTTGATCATAAACCGGTAATTAAGTACTTGCATGATATTTGCCAAACAGTTGCTAGTATATTAAATAATTACGACACTGTTTGTATGGGTGCATGAGTTACACTTAAATAGTAGGCTTGGTATAGATTAAAACATAATGCTACATGTTAAAAAAAAACAATACTGTACGTGTACTTGTAAAACTATTGAAAACTATTGATATTATCTCAGTAGGTTGGAAAACTATTGAAACTTGTATGTGTCCTAGTTTATGAGAACAATTACACTCTAATTAAGACTTGTTGAATTGTTAAAAACTACATCTGTTGGACCAAGACTTTTAGGTTTTAAAGCAGTAGGACTAATATGTTATATGCATGAAAGAACCGGACTTACACTGTAATAAATTAGTATATAGTTTACAGATCCTAGTGGTCCCTATAGTTTATCTCAATACACGTAACGTTATTGTGTGTTCAAATATGTGAATATATGGTATATATTGGTAACTAGAATTGACCTATTTCCATGTTATAGTGTATCTTGTGAATTACCATGTATAGAACTTACACATATGACATTAGAATAATAATTGTGATATATTTTATACTAATTGGTAAATTTAGATTGATTGATTGTATTAGATATTGCTAAGTGTGATTTAGAATATCTTGTTATAATATGTACTACAACCAGGTACAATCTAAATATATTTAATTACTGCCATGTACACTTGTGTAAAATATGATAATTTGTGAAATCATATATTTTCACATTTAAGTTGAAAAAATTATGAACCTTCCCTAAATAGGCTCACCTATTTGGATACAATGTCTAGGAAAGATATAGGCGGAAGTCGATATCCTAATGAGGTCGGGTTTTAAGTGGCATTCATGCCCTCCATCCTCACCGTCTTTCCTGGTCGTTTTTCAAGCAGAGCTACCGAAAGGGGTTGACTAAATAATAATTTCCCCGAGTGTGTTTATATAGTGATGTATGTTTCGCCGAA
This sequence comes from Primula veris, assembly GCA_963682055.1. Lineage (NCBI taxonomy): Eukaryota > Viridiplantae > Streptophyta > Magnoliopsida > Ericales > Primulaceae > Primula > Primula veris. The sequence continues at coordinate 19,804,265 of OY821743.1, read as the reverse complement.
TTGGTGTCTCAGTATCGACCCGTCGTTCGATCAATGAGAACCAATTCACATTAAAAGCAAAACTATTTTCGAACCTGCCGTTTCGAAACAAAGTTTGTGCTTGTGCAAACCATAAACATATAAACCGGTTGTTTTATATGATAAATAATCCAGAACTCCCAATACATGTTGGATGCCATCTATGATGAGAAAATTCGTAAAACATACTTGCGAAATGACTGTTTAAACGTTGATTTTAATCCGTCATCACATGTTACTCACCCTGATGTGTGAAAATGTGATGATGCCCAAAAAAATTTTGGATGCCATCTTTGATGAGTAAAACACGAGTTTGTTGTTACCCTCGAGATGAATGTTAATGCGTTGATTTTATTCCGTCGCCACATTTGAGACGTGATGACGTTTATGGTGAACAAATGTCTGAAATTGACATATTGGCGCAATCCTTCACCAAAATACTAGCTTGGAAATTGTATTACATAAGCAGTATCGTGAATTTATATTCACCATGTTTCTTTATCACCCATCTGTTATTGGATAAGAAAATTACCCCGGTGAGTAGTTTTAATCCTATTGGGTCAATGGCGAATTGTTTGCCTGATATTAATGCTCTTCGTGTACATTTTTTTTCCATGAATCGAGAACCGAGACAAGTGTTATTTGTCTCGAACTGTCGCGATCCCGATGAATCGCCTAGCCAAGCGAGATTTTAGACAATCGTCAAAATCGAAAACATGTGGCTCCAAGACAGTAATTGAAAGGAACAATATGGCTCGTTGTCACAAAGCAAGAGATAATGCTCAATGAGGCAACTCTATGCTATAAAGACAAAGGTCATGCACGGTTACTCCTTAAATAGTTCAAAAACTATTACAAAGGTGAAAAAACCGATGCTAATGTGGTTAAAGCTAACTGAAAGGAAACTCTTGAGACCCCCGGTTTTGTGGCTCAAATGAGTTTGGGACCTTTATTTATTGATTTTGATAAATCATTGAGCCATTTTTTCGCTCATCTGGATTATGTTTTCCATTTGAATTATTATTTTTCCATTTGGACCATACTTTTGGATTATGGTTTGCCTGTTTACAAAATTTCTCGAAATAATTTAAAGTGTTTTGAGCAAATTCCTTCGACAAATGTGACAAAACTTTAAATTATGAAATTTTAGGCAATACTTGTGGGATAGTTGATTTTTTTGGAAATAGTGGGTAACAGTGTACCACATAATTTCACCAACTATTTGCCTAAAATAGTACTCAGTGACAACGATTCTGGACCTGTCGTTCCAAATCAAAATCTTTGGTAAAACCAAATTGATTTGTCAAATATGAGGTCTTATACTCATGTAGGTCCTGTCGTACCTTGTTGAGTTATAAAATATTCGAGAAAACCAGTGCTATCTGGTAATAGCTCATGAAAGAATTAAAATTTCTTTACATAGCCTTTATTCAATACGATCAAAAGCGTATTTTAGAGGGGTTGAAATGTCTTTCAAGTGGTTTCTACCACAATTTTTAAAAGCATTTAAAGTTACCTTATCATTTCGCCTGTCGTCGAAATGATAAATGATTTAGATGCTAAGACATGATTGTCTATACTATCATTCACCTGTCGTCGATTGATTAGAGCATTTTGATATTGTGGTATTGACCGGATGAGATATTCCCAGGTCAAAAGACGATGCTTGATTTATAATCGCATCGCATTTGGATTCTCTCTAAGAATATATTTCGCGATTAATCCGAAATTCATGCCATTAATGCTCACTTTGAAAGACTAGTATGTGTAAAGATCACGAATTGAAGGAGTTATTGTGGATTTATCCAACCATAAGACGGACCATAAATATAAATGGTTATGGTTGATGCATCGACAATATGGTCACATTTTAATGTTGTCCACATAAATGCAGCACTTTCCAAACTTTTAGCCCTATCATTAAGTTGATGGCTCATGATCCGGATTATCCTGAAAAGTCTAGTCGACTTGATAATTCCGAAGAGTAAGAATCGAAATTTTGATTTGAATTACTTGAGTTTGGAAATTGAAATTGAACATCCTGTTGATTATGTTCAGACCCAAATGGACTCATGAAAAGTTTGATGATGCGACTACAAATGATTGCACGCATTTCTTGATCTTGCGCACCAAGATTTATATTTCCGTGTGGGGTTATGCTATTTTGCTGCATTGGTCCGTCTGAGGCCATAGTCACTCAAAACACTAAATGCGTACCAGGTGGTTACTGGTTATGAGCCAGACGCCTCATATGAACGCGTGTTTGAGTGCTTAATATTTTGATTGAGCCGCTATAGCGTTCAAAATATGGACCTCTGAAGGGGACATAGGTCGATTATGAATCCCCGGCCTATCATTTGATAGAGTAACCTTGGCAAGCGATCTCTTTATCGCATGATATGCGAAAGTGATATCGCTAAGACTGTTCTCCCTATTATTAAGGGGAGATTTTCATATTACCGTTGATAAGGAATGACGTGAAGTAACGTGGCATAACCCACTCAGTCTTAGCTTGATCCCTAAAACTGCACTTAGTGATAAGTAAGTGCATAGACTCCCTCAAGTCTAACTAAATGCCAGATGCATTTAATGACTTTATGAGATGTCACGAGATCATTTATACCTGCTGCAAAATGCTTGCAAGAATAGACGTCCTTGTCGGACGCCGTGTTCCAGTCGTAACACATTGCTTTGGCTGAACCCGCCAAGCAAATGACGCTGCCGTCGGCCGTCAGTCTGTCATCCTTCCCAAGATACGAGGAGGTTTATCGGTTCTTAATTCGTTTAGCCCCAGAGGTGGTGAACTGAAACTCGTTTGTCGCACGAGATTATAAAGGATCAAGGAGATGTGTGATTTCCTCCTCATCATAAGAATCTCGAAATATCTGTCGATCATGATATCTTAGACGATATTGAAGCGAAACGAGACTGTCATTGATTACTTGTTCATATATTCGGTGACGACTGATAATATGAGCAAATTATGACAGAGAACCATATACCGTTGCCTGAAGTTAACGGAGAATAGACTGGACTAATGGAAACTTGCAATCCAACTAGTCTCCTTAACGAAAGTGTGTTCGGACCTGTAGCTCCAATACCACCAATGTTAAACGAGTTCGTTTATTTGGTTATTCGTAAGGAAAAGTGATGAGAATAATGAGATTGTAGAATGCTCGCCTAGTAGCGCAAGGCTTCTCTCACATACTGGAATTGATTACGAGATGGTTGATTTCCTCGTAATGGACATTATAATAGTCTCCTACTTTACCAGTTTAGTAGTTTCCGAAAAACTGAGTATGCAGCCATGAATGTGGTCACGGTTTTATCTCTATGGGGATTTAGACAAAGAGATATAGATGAAGGTCCCTGTGTGACTTCATATGCTTTAATCAAGTAGTTCCTGACCACGGAACACGATCTCAATTGACTGAGACGTTCACTATATGGATTAATATAATCCGAGCGGATGTGGTATACCACCTAAGTGAGTACTTGATTAGCTTGGGATACTTGAACAAGTATTATCCCTTGCGTGTTTTATTACGCGATCCATTTTTTTTGGATTTGCCTTCGAGATGAAGGATCTTGGGAAGACACGGTAGTGACTTGGCCTGATGATCGAGTCCCGTAAAGATTGAATCTGAGTCCATGATTCAGACTACACCCATAAGGTGTTATGACATTTTAGTCATTATGACGCTAAGTCGTCAAATTCTCCCATGATCGTTTGATCACTAGACATTGATATAGACCCGGTCCGTCCCTGATGAGATGACAAAGAGATATTGAACCATGATGTTCATATCTAAGTACAATAAGCGCATCATTGTACTTGGTCTAATGTACTAGGACGAACATCTTGTCTGCTGTGAATGGTATAGCTCGACACAGCATCGCGCTAACACGCTGCCATCGAAATGGCACTAAAGACACATTCCCTTACCTTATGGTAATTTTGGAAGTGGGCTAGTTTATCCCATTTGCGTCATCGAGTGTACCTACCCCCTTCGGTACTCGAATTAACGCAACCCTTTTTCGGTTATATCGATGCCGGTTACTTATCAGACCCGCATAAGGGATATCCCTAACATGGTCTGTCTTTACCATTAGGAATAAGGCAATATCTTGGAGGTCTTGGAATGACTCCAAACGAATCACTCTGATCTACTCGTGCTCTATGAGACGACTAGAGAGTGTATATGGCTTCGAGCTCGTATTAGCCATATTTGAATTGCATATGCTCTGTCTCACGATTCAGATAAAACACTTGTCTTATTTTAGGACAACTTGTTGTTATCGATCAAGAGAGACATGACTAGATTATGCTATTTAGCATTTCTTGCCGAAATAAATCTTCACATATGAAGTTTAAGAGCATCTAGTTGAATGCTCGTTCTATTCTACGTTAGATTTTCTTGCATGCAGTCGTGTGTAAGTAAATGAAGCATCCAGTCGAATGCTTGTACTCTTTATTGAAATATGAAATCATTGCACCTTGTCGTGTGCAAGTGAGTGGGAGCATCCATGTGAATGCTTATTGCACTAATTACTACTTAGTCGAAATCCTCGCACCCTGTCGTGTGCAAGTGAGGGGGAGCATCCAGTCGCATGCTCATGTACTCTTTTTGTCCTTAGACCAAGGTTTTTTCCCACTGGGTTTTCCTTGGCAAGGTTTTTAGCGAGACATGTTCCCATCATACCTCAGTTAAGATTGCCGAAATTAGGGGGAGTATCCTGTTGTATACTTCTTATTACTGTGTACTCTTTTGTCCTTCGACTAGAGGTTTTTTCCACTGGGTTTACTCTAGCAAGGTTTTGATGAGCCACCTGTTTTGTGGTTGATCCCCTACTACTACCATTGTTGCACTCTTTTTCCTTCGATCAGAGATTTTCCCATTGGGTTTGCTCCGGCAAGGTTTTGATGAGGCACATTGTTTTGTGGTTAGTTAATTACATGGAATTTCGGCCTATATCATTCGGCTACACATTTTCTCCTAGGTACCGGTTTTGTCCCACACTGGGTTTTCCGTTCCTAAGGTTTTTATGTGTTTAGCACTACGAATGAACTCGACTCACATCGACAGCATGAAGACGAAGAAATCAAGACGTCCAAAGAGGGAGTGTTGTAGGATATTATTGGGCTTATCTTGGTCTTTCCTAGCATATGTAACTCTATCCTCTATTATATAAAGAGGGTCAGGGTCTTTTGATGTATCTCTCTATACACTTGTATTAATGAATAAACATTTCGTCTGTTGTCTCTCATACCTCTCTCTATATCTATACATATCTATATATATATATCTATAACGAGCTAATATGTCACACAACGATATATATATATATATATATATATATATATATATATACACATTAAAAAAATAAAGAAAAGACTAAAATAGCCTGATTAGTAATCAAATTTATGTAACTATCTATATATAGAAATAAAAAGTCAAATTAAATATACGGTTGAGAATAATACTCTAAATAAATGGGACTAATTACAGGTAAATTCTATATTTATCTCTATTTAACTACTCATGTGATGATATGATCAAATCTCTCATATGAGTAATCTTTATTTTTTTTTTCATATATTATACCACGCATTACGTGAGGCAGTACACTAGTATACTCTTATTACAACCAATTAAACAATAACTATATTGCGGCAGCTAAGGTTTTAACGTTTTTCTTTCCCTACTCAACTTATACGAGTCATGTTCCTTTAGCTTTACTAAAAACTTTTTTGTTTTGAGCTTGATTGTCTTTTGATCAATACTTGTTTTATTTAGAATAAATTATTCATAAGAATGACATGCTGTTTAATTTGCAAAATTTCAAAATTTCGTATTTTATTTATCTTTGCGGATTTTTGGTAGAACATATTTTAAAAGTATTTTTTTAAACTTTTAATTGATGTTTACAATTAATGTGTTTAGTTTTAGTTATCTTTTGTTTGAATGAGGGAAAAAATATACTATCGCTATTTAATTATTTATATATTTTACTACCAATTTTAACAATTGCGATAACAAATTATGAAATTTATCACAATTAAGGACACAATGTTAAAAAAATGATTAAATTGCACTCACATTCTCTTGCCTATAACATGGTGAATGCATTTCTATCAACATCCGTCAAAAATAGATACTCAAATATGAGATATATTTACTGTAATTTCATCGATTTATATTGTTAGTCCCTTAATTGCAGAAAATTTAGTAGTTTGGTAACCCAATTGTTAAAATTGGTAGTATAATACCTAAATCGTTAACCTCTGTTAGTATAGTACAATAAACGTATTTTTTTCCGTTTGAATGATTTTTCACATTATTTTTGTTTGAAATTAATTGTCAAACAAAAATGTATTGAAATATATCAAATAATGAATGACAAATATTATTGAAACCCAATCCGATCCAAATTCGCTTCGAAACATTGAATCCGTAAAATCAAACCAAACTGATCCGATCCGTTAAGTTTAGTTGAGAAAAAATACATTTAGTGTACCGTATTATCTGTTTTTTAACGATTTAGGTATCAGACTACCAAAGTTAACAATTGACGTACTGAACTATCATAATATTCACAACTCAGGTACTGACGTTAATTTATAGTTAGATGGAATTTAGTTTCACTTTTTATTTTGGTCATATTGTTTGTAATTTGTATAAATGTAATCATGTCTTTTTGAAACATTACAATTTACAATGTTTTTACTAAAACACATACATATACATACATAATAAGTATCTCAGTTTAAAAAATATATTATTTGACTAGATTTTCTTTGATTTTTTTTGATTTTTTTTCTAAAATAAAAAAAAAAATTATAATTTTTTTTACACTTTCTCTAAAACGAAAATAAAGTAAGTTTTAGATTTATGACATTCGAGCAAAAATTATTTGAGGCCACATCATTATTTGAATACTTTCATGAAAAAACGGTAAAAAAATTGTTATTTTTTTAAAAAAAAGTATTCATTTTTTGTAAATAGAATATATTTGTTAAGTATTTATAATTTCTTTTTATACACAAACATCATCTAAAATTTACATTATTTGCAATAATATGTATACATGCATTATATTATATATATTTTTATACATACATTAATATAACACACACACACACACATATATATATATATATATATGTGTGTGTGTGTATTATATACATAAGTAAAACCTCTATACAATCATATTGTGGGACCATGAAAAAATATTACTATAGTGAGGTTATTTCTATATAGAGTTTACATATTAAAAAAATAAAAAATATATGTATTTACATACTATTAGATACATATACATGGTTCATTATAAGTTAAAACAAACAAATTAATCTATCAAAAGTTTAGTTAAACAAATACATGTATGTAGAAAACAAATACATGTATTTTGAAAACAAATACATGTATTTTGAAATTTGTAAAGTCAAATAAAATCTTTCATATACCTTCTTTACATGTATAAATACTAAGTATATTAAAGTAAACATATCAATCACTTTCAGTTATACTTCTTCTAATTTTTAGCAATCGACCATCAAGAAGACAAACTTTTGAACCCAATTATAAAACGTTCAAAACAAGTAAAATACCCATTAATGGAGTTTGTCCTTTATGAATGGTTTGTATGTAACCAGGAGCACGTGAATATTAGTGGTGAATTACTAAAAGAAAATGGTAACATATTCTTAAAACAACTTTATCCAGAAGTCATTTCATCATAAATTTATTATAACTATATATATATATATATATATATATATATATATATATATATATATTTGTAATGAAATGTATTTTATTCCTATAAGGAGGTGGATTTATAACTAACGGGATCATAAAAAACTACGAAATATGACAAAAGAGAGTTTATTCCTATTTTGAACTGGCCCGAATTGGGACCGGGATTTTTTATTACTATAGGGAGATTATTCCTATATGGAGTATTTTTATAGAGAGGTTTTACTGCATATATATATATATATATATATATATATATATATATATATATATATATATATATATATATATATATATATATATACTAGCGGACCTGGCCACCCGATGGGTGTGAATCCAAAAAAAATATATATAACCCGTTATGGTAGAATTTTTAACGAAGGGAGAAACAATTAAAATAGTACCTGTAGGAGATAGAACAAATTCTTTAATGAAAATAAAGTGAAATCCAGTTTCAGGAGAGAGGGAGAGAAGAGAGAGAAATAATTATGGTAGTTTATGATTTTAATTATTAAACGTTAGATTAGATAAGAGTAAGAGAAGTTATTTTTTACTATTTTAAATTTTAAATCATGGAGCAGTTAAGTATTTGCTATTTTTGTAATTTCTATAATTATAGGGGTCTTTTAGTAATTAGTTTTTCAAGGCTTCATAAGGGGTCTTCACATAAAGTAATAGTAAGATATATATATATATATATATATATATATATATATATATATATATATATATATATATATGATATAATTTTATATTTTTGAATTTATACTAAAATGAAACATTTTAAAAAATTAAGGGTTAGATTTATACAACTTACAAACAATATGACCAAATTGAATATTAAAACTAACTTACATCCAACTAATTTAACGGTGATACCTGAATTGTGAACATTATGATAGTTCAGTATGTCAATTGTTAATTTTGGTAGTATGGTATCTAAATCGTTAAAAACAGGTAGTAAAATACTCTAAATGTATTTTTCCCGGTTTAGTTTGAATTGGATTGAAAAGAAAAATGGTTTGCTTTGAATCCAAAATTTTAGAATCCGTTCTTAAAGTGTTGGTTTAGAATTCACGACAATCCGTTCAAATCCGAATCATTTACAAGAGTATTATGTAGCATATGTAGCCAAGTTTAAATAAAATTTTAACCATGTGATTTTAATAGTTTCCTATTAAATTACACTGGATAAATGTCAAAATGGAGATTTTCATAAATAAACCAATATTTGTCCGCACTGTTTTTTGAATTAGATAAAATTTAAGCTTATTGGCTCAGTAATTACGATAAGAAACTTAATTAACTGTTGACTATATAAAATATAGGATTCGTACATATGTGAAATGATTTATTGACAAGGAAAACTACTAAGTGGAAGCATTTTTTCAACATGGTCGTACCAAGAAACATTACATATGTTAAATCAGTGTGTACTAGCCTAGCTAGAGTTGCAGATGTAAAATTGTAAACATCTTTGTGAAAGCACAGTTCCATCAAAAAAATATCGGCACAAGAAAGATGTGCTAGGATAGTGAGATGTAGATTGATGAAAGAGATAAGGTAATGTAAGATGAGAGGTGGTATACAAGGGCGGCACTAACAAAAAAGAAGATAAACCAAGAAAAAAAATATCATCTTAGCTTATAAATTGGCATTAATGAATATACGTGTTGATAACATATGTGTAGATTCATTAGAAAACAAAAAGAAATTGTATACGGTTTTCTTATGTGGCCTTTCTTTTATATATTCAAACAGAACCAACATCTCTTTTCGTCTTATCATGGAAAGTGTATATCATGACTTGAACCGTGTTATGTTCAATTTGATTATATTTAAGAATATACATGTCTTTATTCAAAGCTAGCTCATACTTTATGCGTCAATATTATTCTTCATAGAAACTCAGTGGGGTGTATAATATGAGTTTTATTTTTGAACATGGGAATGATACATAGTTGGGTGTGATAGCTTCTTTTTGTCTCATTTTTTTGTGTTTTTTTTTCGTGAATTGTATCATACGATCATGTTTGTGTTCTCCCACTTCCTTCGTTCATTTTGCATTTTTTTTTTTTTTTTTTTTACTTTCACTAGATAAAGGTAAAGTTAGGTTTATTTGCGGTATAAGAGTTGGTATAGTATTATTAGTATCGTGGGACTCACGTTATACATTGTTTGTTTACACAAATTACATTTGTGTATATTATAAGCTATAATACTAATTATACTATATTTTATGCTAATAAGTGAGTATTACTAATATCACCTATATGGTGATATTATTTATCACACTAATAGTAAATAGTTACAAATTAGGGCCATGGTTAGTGTTTTTTTCACCAATTGGCTAAAAGTTCAGAGTCGGTTTCTATCTCCACATTACACAAAACTAGACTATAACAAATAATCAATCATTCCTTTATGGTCATCAACTTTGTATAGGTGTTAGTTTGAATGCCAAGTTAGAAAGAAAAAGCAAAAAATAAAATACATTTATCATCACTTACAACACCTCCACATCCACTATGTGCAGGGTTGTCATATTCAGAGCCATCACAATTGGGATTTAATCTACCAGAAGGTGAGCATTTTCAAGAGACCAGAAAATACCTCTTCATTCTAAAAGAAACAGGGTTAATAACCAAATATTGCAGAGTTATAGCTTGGAAATTTTTAATAGGAGATTTAGGTTTTATAGAATTATTAAGCTCTCAACCACTTATTAACTTTAAGAATAATATTAGAGATATTCATACAAACATTCTCAAATCTAAAATTATTTTTACTCAGCCAAATCTCCTAGAAAATAAGGAAATGGACCAAGTTAGCAAGCTGACCCACTTGAATATTATCACATTGATTACACCAATTCAAAACATAAGATCTCCAATTACCCTTGAACTTAAAAAAACCAAAAATATTACTATTATTCTTCTTCTTCTCGTGTCATTTATTTGTTCTTCTAATATAGCATTTTTCTATAAATGGCTGGAGAAGTTTAAATATTTGCTTAAACAGCTGTAAAGTTGTTGGTTTGTTGTGTTTACCCTCTCTTGATGATTTTTAAATAAGTTTCTTTTTTCAAAATGGTTTGCAGCAATTTGTGTTGGCAGTGTTTTTTACCCTATTTTGGCTTCTAAGATGGCTCATAAGTTGGAGAAGTTGATTTTCTTAATTGACAGTTGCAAAGCTGCATTTTAGTGATCTCCCCTTTTCTTTTGTTTAATTTTTCTTCTAGTATAGCATTTTTATGTAAAAGGGCTGGGGATTTTAAATTTTACCACTTTAACAGTTGCAAAACTGTTTGTCAAAATAGCTTTTGTGGCTTTTAGACTTTCTGTTCTTTCTTATTCTTTCAGGTTGCATAAGAATAGATGATAAGAAGAATGAAAGCTTTTTGTTTTTAATCAAGAAACAGGCCTTTAAAGATCGTTTTTGATACATCTCTTGGCTGTTCTTTCGAAACCATATTGGTGATTGTTTGTCAAGATATGAAGGTTTAGTTTTTAAAGAGCATGTTTCTGAATTACTTAAGCTGCTCAGCTTGATGTTTTCTCTTTTAAAAGTTTTATTTTCTTTTGTTAAAAGCATGTTTTAATAGCCTAAGCTTTGTATGTTCCCTTATTAGCTTGGGTACTCTTTGTTTAATAAAAGTTTGCTTGAATTGATTAAAAAAAACTTGTTAATTCATTAATGATAAGTTGGTTACTTGCTGGAAAATAAATAAATAAATAAATATATATATATAATCGGAAGACAATGACCCAATGAAGCACTAGCATTGTTCTTTACACAACTTTGAATCTTTATGATTACATTAATCTTATATGCTAATACCTTCTCTCTTTGTTTCTTAACACAAAGTTTAAGCATTCTCAATAATAGAATAATTTATTAGTTGCCACTTCAAAATTAAATATTACACCTTTGGTATTAGTGTCAAAAAATATATGATAACGCTTAAAATAAACAAGTTTGAACAAAAAAGAATGAACATTATGGTATGCTTTTGGAACATTTAATAAAAGAATTATGCAAAAATATCCATTTTTGGGAGTCAATGTTGTGGCCTGATTTGGAAAAGATCAGCCAAAAAAGGACGGTGATCCTTCTAAGTCTCTAAAACAACCGACAGACTAACCTTTTTCGCTATAGCATCTTTTTTATTGTACTTGTTATGGAAAAGTATTATATTATATACTACAATCCTACTATTATTGTTGGGGATATACAGCAGTTATTAACTTATAAGGAAAAGTATTATATATTATATACTACAATCCCTAGTATTATTGTTGGGGATATACAGCAGTTATTAACTTATAAGGAGACATAATGATTAACTTGCTTTTATGTAAATTTTCATTTTTCATTTTAACCAATGAACTAACATAATCATGTTTATTATTAGATACTCGAATAAGTTGTGAGTGGGGAAGTATTTACGAAGGTCCCTTGTATTCTATATACTGGTTGTACTCGTTTATGATAATACTGGTAATCGTAGCCTACGCGTTGCGTGTGCGATACGTATATAAATATGATTTCGGACAAATGAATTTAAAATTTTCAAAAAAATAAAAAAAAATGATGGAATGAATATAATAAATTAATAATCGTATATAATGAGTAATAGAAGTACGTGTGAGAAGTAGCGTATTTGTTTAGTTATTTATGTATTTGAATTGCATTATGGTATATGAGTAATTAGCAAATCAGAATAGAGGTATTTTTGGAAAAAATAGACAAAATTTGGCAGCTTCATTTCTCTTGAATTGACTTATATTAACAGTATGATATGATATAAATCTTACAAATAGTCATCCTATAATTTTGAACTCTATGCACTGATTTTGAACTCGTCTCAAATCTTTCAAAAAAAATATATAATTCATTTCTTACAAATAGTCATCCTATAATTTTTATAACCTGAACCATCTTAAAATACTTGATTTCAAGATCTAAAGGTGTCCTACGATTTTTTTTTTTAGGATTAATACCTTATAGGTAACACTTTTGAACTTTAATTCCCACCAAATAGCTATTATAATTTGTATTACTCTCATACCACTTTTCCCTACTATATAAATTAAAAAAAAATTCAATTTCATAAAAAAAACATAAACTATCTCTCTCTCCCTCCCTCATAAATGAAAAAAATCATAAAAAATTATAAAAAATCAAAAAAATAAAACTAAAAAAATATAAAAAATCACAAAAAATTATAAAAAATAACAAAATAACAAAAAATTATTTAAAAAATACAAAAAATGAAAATATCATAAAAAATGAAAAAAAATATCACAAAAAAATTAAAAAATTACAAAAAAAATATAATTTTTTTTTGTCGATATACCACTTTTGTACCGAAAAAGTGTTTTTTATTTTTCATCAAAAAGTGAATTTTATATATTTAACTCTCGTTTGACTCATTTCAATGCTTGTTAAAGTTTGAATTACCTTTTTAGAAACTAATTTTATTAACTAATTTTAGATCCGTAAGCTCAAATTGGTAAGAGTGCTTGCACCCAACACCAATGTTCAAGAGGTTGCTGGTTCGAATCCAACCCGTTTTTTTTAACTTTAAAGTAAAAATATATGCAATTTTTGTGCTGTACTATATGCACTTTTATTGAACTTTATGCACTTTCGACTGTACTAGATGCACTTTCGACTAAAATATATATATTTTCAGCTGAAACATATCACTTTTAGCTGAAGCAGATGCATCTTTTACAGAACTATATGCATTTTTATTGAAATAGATGCACTTTTGGCTGAAACATATGCACTTTCAGCTGAACCAAACGCACTTTTAGCTGAACCAGATGCACTTTTAGCTGAATGAGATGCATTTTTGACAGAACTATATGCACTTTTATTGAACTATATGCACTTTCGACCGAACTATATTCATTTTCGACTAGACTATATGCACTTTTGACTTAACTATATGTACTTTCGATTAAATTAGATGCAATTTAAGCGGAACCAGATGTACTTTCAGCTGAACCAGATGCACTTTTAGCTGATGAACTATATGCATACTCACTTTTATTGAACTATATTTAATTTTGACTGAATTGTATGCACTTTCAACGGAAGTAGATGTACTTTCAGCTGAATTGAATGTAATTTTGACTCAATTTTATGCACTTTTGACTAACTATATGCACTTTCGACTAACTATATGCACTTTTATTGAACTATATACGTTTTTGACTAAACTATATGTATTTTCGACTGAACTAGATGTACTTTCAGCTCATTTAGATTAAAAAAGGCACATTTTCATGTAAAAACCATTTTTTGTATAAAAAAATCCACTTTTTGATAGAAAAATGTTTTTTTTATGAAAAAACAGCTTTTTCGGTATAAATTGTTATATATACAAAAAAAATTATATATTTTTTTGTAATTTTTTAAAAAGTTTGTGATTTTTTTCATTTTTTAGAATTATTTTTTTTTGTGATTTTTTGTGATTTTTATAATTTTGTATGATTTTTTTCATTTTTTATATTTTTTGTGACTTTTTTTTTGTGTTTTTTTTTTTTTTTAATTTAAAACTATTTTTTTGGGTTTGTAGAAAAATAAAATATGTCTATTATAAATTGGTTTGTATGACGCTTTAATAAATAAACTAAATAATTAAAAAGTGTTACCTATGAAAAATGTGAACTTATCAAGATATGTAAGAGAAATATATGTTGGTTTGAGATACTTATTCCCCTTTTTTTTAATTATATAGAATACCTTATAGAATCCATGATTCATTTTGTTAGTTATCCTGTAAGTTCATACTTTCTTTTTGGAGATCTCGCAAAACGGATAGCCTATATGATGTTTTTGCGCCACACAAAATAAAGTTCCGATATATTTTTCCCGGAAATTAAGTAATTGGTTTTATTTCTCCCACATACGTACTTGATGTCTTTTCATGAATGATGAATGTTATTTATGCAGCGTGTATATCTTAAGCAAGTCTTCAATTTTTTATTTTTTTAATGAGCATATTCAATATTATTAATAATAATGTACACTTGTACAATATTCAATGTCATTCGAAACAAGCTATAAAAGACTAAATAGAACATAAAATACATAACAACACTAGTTCGCAACTCCAAAGAACCACCTAAATCAACCCAGCTAAAGCAAATTAAATAAATAAAAAAATAATAAAGCGTAAGTAAAATACGACCCATCTCAACGCTCTTATGAAAGCAGTGAAATATTGTCGTGATAAGCATCTTGTTAGGCGAAACACCAAGTAATATGCACAAGTAGCAAAGTAAGCCGTCATCTTAATACGGCTCGTATTTGGTGGTCTGTTGTAATATCAAAGTTCTTATAGCTTTGGAATCATGTTTTGCAAAAATATTCAAAGTTCAAGGTGGTAAATCATATTCTACTTGTAAAGAAGCCAAGAAGTATGATACAAAATATCGATGTTTCAAATTCTACTATTTTAAATATGCTCAACTAAAACCCAAGACAATCATAAGTTCAAAACAAAAATCATCTTAATTCCTCCATAGGAAAATAGGTGACACTAAACTACGAGTTATATGATGACATGGTGCCGCAGTCACACTAATATATAATTTCTCCTAATTACACAATCTTCACACCAACAACCATTCGAATAAGTGGGGACAAAGAATAAGGGAGAAAATTAAGTGCTTTTGTCAATGAATAACATGGGTGGCAATGAGAGGGTCAGTTTCAAGTGAGGCTATCTTCAAATCTTCATGATCAGTAGAGCACAAAATCTCTTCAAGATTATTCTTGACAGCCACTTTATTAGCCACCTTTTCTGGGGGAGGAGCCACCACCGGCAACGATGGTGTGGCAGAAGAGGATTTTGTAAGCTCTTTTGCTCTCTCGACTTGTAACTTCCAATCTGTTGTACACAATACATACACCATGAGAAGTGCGCATGAGGCCTGCGCCGCAAGCAACCCTAGCCAAAGTCCTGGAAATCCCATTTTGACCACAAAACCTAGAAATATCGACACTGGCATCCCCACTAAGTAAAAAGAGCCTAGATTAATGTTCGCTCCAATCGTAGGCCTCGCACAGCCTCTCAGGACGCCGCATCCTGTCGTCTGAGGGCAGTTTCCAAGCTCACATAAGCCTGAGATTGGTAGAGCTATCGCTGTTAGCTTGAGTATTTGGTCATCCGAAGTGAAAAAGCGACCCCAATGATGCCTCATCAAAAAGGTGAAAATCATAGCGGCCAAGCCAACCCCTGCTCCGCAGAATAGAGATACGATCATAGAGATACGGGCCCTGGCAGGCCTGTTTGCCCCTAGTTCGTTCCCGACCCTGGTGGACACCCCCAGGCTCAGGGACGAGGGAAAAACATACACAAGAGAAGTGGTCTGGATTAGGATACCTGGATTAGGAGAATAATGGAAATAATTAAAAAGTTGCTTCAAGAAATAGTTGAGCATTTAATAGAATTGAACTTATCAATGGGATTGTTTTGTAAATGCTAAAGGTTAGTCGCATACGTTTTACTTTTTAGTAAAATGTGTTTTTCGCGTATACAAGTTATACTTTCAAGGAAATTAAGCAGATTTTTTAACAATATCTTGATTCATATTTTTCATTTAAAAAATAACTTTTCTCTTTCACTGTTTCTGATCTCTGTTTTAAAATTCGCGCTACATAGCGCTACGTAGCGCGAAATATCATTTTTTTGGTAAAAAACGCAACGAAAAATAACGATTTTGGGTGAAATTGCGCTAAAATCGCGCTATAGGGGACCAAAAGCGCAAAATGCGCGAAATTCTGGATCAAAAGCGTAAATAGCGAGTTTAAAAAAAAACAGCGGATCTAAATAATTAATATATATTGTGTAATTTTCATAAAAGTGTCTGCAGTCCAGATGGTTGAGACAGTGCTATAATTTCCAGCAGACCCAAGTTCAAAACTCACCAACAACAATTTTTTTTTTATTACTTTCTTATATAACTATACATTTTTTTTTATATATATATTTTAAAGTTTAGTGCATATTTAGATAAAAAAAAAATACACCGCAAAGCGCTATATAGCAACGCTATTAGCGCTTTTAGCGTTTCTCTCAAAAAACGCTACGATAACGATAACGCTATTTAAAACACTGTTTTTGATACACTATTTATATTGTTTATTTTTAATTGTACGAAACATATGTATAAAAGTACTTAAAAGTTAAACTTTTCACTTCCACTAAGAAGTGTATTTTATTGTTATAAAATACTAATAAACAAGGGCACTACCCATGGAGGAGATGGTCGCTTTCGGGTTGGATAAAAGTCCGCACAACAATATCATAAACTCGTACCACCACCACTCGAGGCACACAGATACACAAGTAGGCACCGCTAACGTGAGTAGGGAGGACCATCCACGTAGGCAATCGAGGCTGGGGCTCACCCAAGAGTCCCTAAATACGCCCGATATATAAACGTACGAACACAACAAGACGAACAAGTTGAGGTTTGTCCACACCATTGCTATAGCCACTCCAGAAATACCCATCTTGAAATAACCTACTAGTAAAAAGTTGAGCGGTACATGTAAAATAACGGATATGGCTGAGCAATATGTTAAGGGTAATATTATGTTTTGAGTACGAAGATAGATGCGGAGAGGGTGGAGGAGGGAGAGAAAGAAAAGGTCAGGAATGGCGAAAACGATAAAAGTATGGGCCGAGGACGATATTTCCTCGTCCTGGCCACACCATAAGAGGATATTTTTCATGTTTAGCCACAAAAATGAGATGGGTATTGAGGTGGATAGTAGTAAAAGGACTGTTCTTTGGAGGGTTAGACCTAAAAGTTTGTGTTGTTTAGCACCGTAGGCTTGGCCACAAATGGGCTCCATACCCATTGCTAGGCCCGCTATCACGGAGTAGCCTGTTATGTTGGCGAACCCGATAGAGAGAGAACCACCGGCGAGCTCTAGTTCTCCGAGGTAGCCGAGGAAAAGCATGGATATCATGGCCCTAGAGTAGAGTAACAAGCCAGTTATTGCAGTTGGGACGGAGATTTTTCCTATTGCTTTGGTTTCTTCCATTGCCTAAACCAAAAAGAAAATGTGGGAGTTAAGTGATTTGGTTTACAAATAATGTGCCTTACAGTGAATAGGTAATCACTCTTATTATTATATGATATCTCATCTATTGACCATACAAGAGATAAAAGAAAGGAAATGAGTGATATGTGTGCTAGAGAAATGTGCCTACTACTCTACTTGTGTAAAGAAGTAGTAATTTTTTTTTTCCTCTTGAGGTTTTCTTTCTTGACTATCCATTGTTTAAGAACAAGGGGAAAAATGAGTGGTTATGGGCTTGTTTTGCTTGCAGCTTTCGAGAAAATAAACTAAGCTTAGTGGAGACTTGAGGCTATAAAAGGGTCGAGTTCATTCAAATTAGCTTCAAACTAGAAAATCTTCAAATACAAATTCTTTGACCACACAAAGAAAACCATAAGTCTGTTTACACACAGCAACTAAACACAAAATAGTTATATATAGAAAATTATAGCGAATTTACTAGTCTTTCAGAAGACAAAAAAGTGCACTCTTTCTTGGAAAATATCACTGTTTTAAAAAGCACATTTTGTAGTAAAAAAATTTGATTCAAAGCACGCTAAAAGCCGGCCTTTTGCTTTTTAGGCAACTAAAAGATTTTGCTTTTTTACGCTTTTAACGTATCTCTTGCAAAAACGCTTTAGTTAAAATTTCGCTCTTTAAAACGCTTTAGTTACCTGGGAAAGAGTTGGCCAACTGTGGAGTTGATCAACTTCATCATCATGAGGGGTAAAATCCATGGCTTTGGTAGAGCCAATAAGTTGTGTTTTTTTGGAAGAAACAAATGAGGATGGAGATGATGGCTTTGAGTTACACATATTTGTCTCCTTGATAAGGAACTAAATGTGTATCTATAATATAAATATATTAGAGAAGTTTATTACAGAGTAGTACTAGTAGTTTATAATAATAGAGTTTGTGTGTTTGTTGGTTGTGGTTTCTTTATATTCTTTTGCTAAAGAAGAGATTTGAATGGGGAATGAAGAGTTATAGGTTATGATATATATACACACACATGAGAAGGTAGATTGGATTCTCTTGTACTGTATATATGTGTCCAACCAACGTGTCAATTTATGCTACAAAGAAGCGGCTAGTAGTTTGGTCATGAGGGGCCTATCTTTTCCCCTCTCTCAAACAGTAATATTGAACTTATTAATTTAAAAATGCAAGTTAATATGTTACATTTGATTAGTCTAATGTGCCTTGTATTAAAGCAGTTCAGTATAAGTAAAGACTGATTAATTTATTAGTTTATATGTACTCTTTGGTAAACAGTAATATCTCAATACTGTATAAGAAAAGATCGATATACTGCACATTGTATTCAACTAATGTAATGATCTCAAAGTCCTTTTTAGATCTATACGAAAATTGTTTACACCACATTTTCCTAAGGTCAGATAATAATAAAAGAAACCAGATTACAATAATAATAATAATAATAATAATAATAATAATAATAATAAAGAAACCATAAGGGCTAAAATGACCTATACAAAACTCATTTTGTGAGGTTGAACACGTATCAGCCTATGTTCTTCGACAAAAGTAGTGGACAATTGCTTCGTTAAACAACGTAATAAGACACGTATAGTTAAGTTATCAAATTCGAGAGGGGAAAAAGAGATCGGGATTAAAAGAGAAAAAAGGCTAAATAGTTTTAATTGATTTGCCTATGAATACAAAATCTTAGGATTTTGGTCCAGGCTATCACCCAAATTAAGCCATTTACTTTATCAAGCATTTATATTCCAGTTTTTAGAAGTAATTCAGATATTATTACATGTTGCCAAGCAGTTCGAGATAGATTGTAACAGTGTTTATGAGTTCCAAGCAATAAAATACGTTATTGCATTTTGCTTTTTTTATTTTCACTATAGTTTTGAAGAATTCTGTAACTACAGCATCTGAAGAATCTAATTCAGTTCAGTGTGACATTAGGGGTCTAATTGCAATAATTCTAAAATCCTAGCAAGAAAATACACCGAATTCGTGAATCGTGATCATGAGGATCATTGTAATTTTAAAAACATGTAAGTGAGCTGACACATGAAAAATTTAAACCACGAGTCTATAGTTAACCGGAAAGTCATTTCCCCTTCTTAAGAAATTGTGTTTTTCATTTCTCACTTTTCGATGCGTTTCTTATTATTTCACATTTAAATTTTAAAATGTTTTAATTTTTTCCATGTTTCAGGTCTGCATCACATGTTTAGTTTTCCGCGTATGTACCCCGATGGCAACACATGAAGTCAGGGAAACCATCGAAGGTCAAATTAAAATATAAAGTGTGACTTTATAATTTAAAAATAATAATAGATTTGGAATTACATAAAAAAATATTTAATCAAAGTGCACATGCAAGTAAATGAAATTCAGTTGGGAATTTCGTGGGGGAAGTGTCATGAAATGCATACCAACCTAAATGTGATTTAGCTTAGAAGCTGAAAATCAAACTTAAAAAGATGCAAACAAAAAGAGCAAATTACAATAACTAATGTCTCATATATACGTGTGCCATCTTTATTTCTTTCAAATAAAAGAGTTTTTTTTCTAAAAAAAGAAGAGAGTTTACCTATGTTATAACTAAGTGCTTGTTTTAGACTCAGAAAATCCAGCTTGAAGTTTTACCTTATTTACGCGAAGAATGAAGATAGAGGAAAAGGTCATTTTTAAGAAAAACTTAACTTAAAAGGAAGACTCGAAAATTAATGGTTTAAAATTATATAACAAAAGCCTATGAAACTTTGTCTAAACGACATTCAGAAGGGAGTCAAGGGACTACTTAAAGGTAGTGGTGGCATTATATGGCATACAATTTACAAGATAGTTTTATGACTTTTTACTTGACCTATAATTAATCAACGCATTTCGAGTAAAAAATGTAAATTTTCTAGAATTCTTCTCATGCTTTTTGTTTTGTTATTTAAAGTTTTTAACATATAACTTCGATGATCTCATTGTCAAAGGTGGTCTTTTACGTAGAATTGTATCTAATACAATTTTTGTGCAAAAGAATACAACTATACAAGGTAGGTGCACCATATACCATCAAAAATGTTATATTTTCCATTTAGAGTTTTTTTTTTTTTTTTTTGGCTCAAAATAAGTCTTTACGTCTACAGATATGAGTGTCGTAAACTCAGTAACGTTTCAGGGCCATCCCGGACAACATCAAATAAGCCTGAAGACTCGTCCGACTGTCTCCTTTATATTTTTATTTAAGCGATAGTGCAATTATGATTTCAACATCAAGATAATCTTGGGATCAAGAAACCAAAGAAAAAAGATATTAGGCATGTTAAATTATGGGACTATGTACATATATTCCATATGTATTATTATGGTGATTGGTTAAACTAACAGTTTTATCTAGACATAAGTAGAGTGATCTCTATCCGAATGATTGACTAGTGTATATTTGTTTTTAACTGTTAATTAAGACGATTGCAATTTGCAAACCAATTAATTAAGAAATATCGGTGTTTAAAGTTTGGTGGGTTGTTTCTTGTAGCCTTATTAATGGTGTGAGTTCAGCCTTATTTTATTTTTAACCTTGTTGCACTCAAGTTCGTTACGTTATTTTGATCATCTTCTTTTCTAACACTTCCTATATTAGGTAATTTTCCCTAAACTTTTATATTTATTAATAGTCACTAGTTAATGAACTAGAACTTTGTTTGTGAAAAGCTCTTACAATGGAGTATATCAATAAGGAAAAGAATAAGAATTTATCTAGTGGAGTGAGATAACTAAATTGACAAGCAATTTCAATTCCATTCCTAGTTGTGAATTGACCTTGCATATTGGCATCTTAAAATGCCTGATTTTATATGTCACGTTCTACTTTTGCTCTCGTATCATTTAAGTTTCGAAATAGTGCTACCTACACGTACTAATCACAACATTAATGCATCATGTCTGTGCATTTTGAGCATTACTACGCATACAAGAGATGTAAATGGAAAACAATATGCTTGTTCCCTACCTCGCGTCGCGATTACAACATTATCATCTCCAAAAGTGAATGAATAAATGATAATGTTGCCTAATCTCCTATAGCAGCGATTAAATAACATTACCGGAACTGTTGATACTTGGATTGAGTAAACAACACAATACTTCAATACAGTGATACAACTACCATTTCTGCTCTTATCTCAACAAAATGTCCCAAATGTTCATACATACAGAACTAGGATCGTCACTCTGTTCTAATACACGATGTATTATAAGTTTTAGAATATCAATTCGTATAAAATTAATAAAGTTCGCATCTGTGGAGAGACGATCTTATACATCACATGCATAGATACATATACAATGAACCGCCCTGTGAGTAGAACCCCAGTCCGAGCATGACCTCTGTTGTCTGCAACTGACTTCAAGACCAGAGAAACACCATTTTGGCTACTTGCCCAATTTGAGAAGTGAACACAAAATCTCTTAAAAAAATTAAGAAGTTTTTAGGTCCCATACTTTTTCGGCTCTTACCTATATTTCAGAACAGCTATTTATTAGTTTTCGAAACAACCCACGTGCTATAATGTGCATCCGAAGTGGAGACATTAAGCGGAAAGTGAAAGAAAAAAACGGTGCTAAAGCTCCCTCTATGTGCGGTCCAGTTGAGGTAGGGTCATTTTGGGCCTAATGTAGTCAGTCTTCCCCTTGCCTTTCTGCAAGACGACTCGAACAAAACTACAAATATTTGTTTAGAGAAATTTGCAAAACACGTGATCGAATCACATGTAATGTTTATGTAAAGATGAAACGTTGAGAGGATTGAAAAAGGTGAAAGTATAAAATCGGATAACAAAGAGAAAAGTCCAGTTACACTTAAGTTGGTTGGTTTGAGGGGAGTTTTATTGCAGCTTAATCAGGTCCTAGGGGTCAAAAACACATCTAAATACAAGTAAAGAGATATATAACATTATAGAATCACATGTAATGTGCATATGAAGAGGAAGCATTGAGAAGATTGAAAAGAAAGAAAGTTTAAAATCGGAAAACAAGACAAAAAGTCTCATTGCAGTCTGATGATCAATTTTTGGTAAGTTTTGTTGCAGTTTGATTGGTCTAGCTAATCATCAAGTGGTCCCTTTCGATATCTACCAATAGTAATGCACCCAAGTATTAGGTAGTTGGTTTAATGCATTGACGATGTTTCGAAATATTCTAATAACCCTTTTTTTGTAAAAAGAAAATTAGTACATATCCAGCCTATGTATAAGAATATAACTAATGGTGTACTATAGATAGGACCCCGTGTAAAATGACATCTCATACCAAGCAAATAACGCAACCGAGAATAAAAGTATTTATTCATTATCAACAGTAATTTAATCATCTAACGACTCCTACTAACTATAATTTATTTTTATTTTTTTAGATTTTATACGTTTCATACACCAAGCTAAACTATGAACTTTTAACGATTTGGATACCCATCTTTCAATTTTTTCAATTTCGGTATCACACTATAAACAACTTTTCAATTTAGATACAACACTATAAAAAAGCTTTTCAATTTAGATACCAATTAATCATGAAATCATATCACGTGACATCACGTGTTTGACAAACGTTAACGTGTGAGAGTAATTTTGTCATTCTGCACAAAAATATATCATCATATAAAAACGTTTTCCCTCAATTTCACACATAATAAAAATCACCACACAGTACAGATTTTGAAGAAAACGTTGTTCTATAATGATATATTTTGATACAAAATGACAAAATTATACTCTCACATTCAAGTTTATCAAGCACGCGCTGTCATGTGACATGATTCCGTGATTAATTTTGACAGTGATAACTAAATTGGACAGTATCTTATAATGCGTTACTAAAATTCAAAAAGTTAAAAAATATATATCCAAATCTTTAATAGGAAGCCGGTATGTATACTAAACTTAAAATTTTTATTTTTTTTACTACCTCATTGTAATTAATTACCTCTCATAAGTGAAACTGAGGAAGCCAAGGACCACTACTAATAATGGGGTGTTGCAGAGGACTGCTGTATGAAATCCAGCAGATGGAAGATAGGAAACAGGCCCAAAAATTTATAAAAACAAAATATTAAATTCTAAAAAATTTAAATAAATCCATTTACCTCTACGTGGGGGCCTAATAGCCTCTTTATGTGAACTGTAGTTTTACAGAACCCTCCTATCATCAACCCCATTCTAGCACCACAACTGAAATGTTTTTGTCCATATTTTCTGCTTTTCTGAATCCCCCTCATTCCAAAGACTGATCAAATTCAAAAACCAAAGTTCTTAATATACACTCATATAGAATAGATACACACAAAACACACATATACATGCACACATATTGCTCCATAAATGGAAATCGTATCCATTAAAACCATACCTTTCACTATACTGTCAGCAACAATGTGTCAACAAATCAGTCTATGCTTTTATTATAGTTTAGAGTTATGTGCTGTGTGCAACAGAAATTTAATATATTAACTGAAGCTCAATTTTCTTTTTATTGGTCCTACTCATTGAATTCTGAGCTGATAAATGATAAGAATGAATACTTGCAGATATAGAAGTACCAATGCACCTGTCATCCTAATTGGAAAGTGGGGTTCACCTTTAGCAAGATATCACTAGATCGTACAAGTAAAATTAGATAACTTCTATGATTAAGAACATTTTTTTAAATATCTACCATTCACACGTTTATTTCAACTTTCAACAGACAATTTTTCCAAACTCTAAGCACGTTTCAATAATGTTTGCAAAAGTGAAAAATGCAACCGTGGAGAAAAAATCATGAAATATTTTAATGTTTTCAAATAGAATAAAGAAAACCTAACAAATATTATTTCCAAGGAACATGTCTTGCCAATCTTAGAATATAGGAAATAAAAGGATTTAAGGCAAAATCTCAATTCATGGAAACAGGAATATATTCACAGACACTTATCACTATTCTTGTAGACAAAGATAAGAATAATTAGTTTTGCACATGATCAAGAATCCTAAAATTGATAGAAATGTAAAATCTTACATCTAACTATCATCAGTGACACGACTCTTTATGGCAGTGTAATATGACATGGTATATAAAGACTAAATTAGCTAGAAAATTCGACTTTCCAGAACACACAACGAAAAAGAAAAACTTAAGTTCTTTTTATAAAGTTTCAAATATTGGAAGCAAACAAATTGCAAAAAAAAATTGAAGGCAAACATGTCCTCATTAGATACTGGTAAGTCCAATAAACACGATAATTTATTCCAAAAGTTCAATTTTAAGCAACAGGACGAATAATTCAAGTGGGTAACATGTGATAATAAAGGGCCATCGTTTTGATAACCTTAAGTAGCTAAAATTTTATTTACAAGTCAAGGACGCTTAGAAAAGTTGAATCAAGGTTTTAATCAGCATAACACAAGTTGTTCTCCACTATATATTTAGAAAATCAATTTTGACACAAATTGTAAAGTGATTCGGCAAATACACAATTAAACCACTGATTTCACAATCAATGGTGCTAGCTAGTGCATGATAATTATACATCAAGAACATATATCCCTTCTAACGACAACAGAAATTTGTAAGGAATCCAGGAGAAAAATGCCAAATATGCACCAGGTGTTTTTTACTTTTAATTGGTGATTAGCCAAAGTGAACTCTCCACTAATGCAAATATATTCTAGCACATTAAAATTACATCTTAGATGTTACATCCTCGTTTAGAGATTATTCGAAAGATAGCGTTGTTACATAAGTTGTCAAATCCATCCAGTTTATTGATCACTCATGATGTAACATCGTTGTCATTTTAAAGACCCTAGCTTAAAAACAAAGACTCATATCATACCTAATGATATCAAATATGCAAGTTGAGAAAGGGTATTTTGTTCACATATTAAGTATCCATGTGCAGTAACATAGTACAGACGTAAAAAGGTGCGCCAGAACTTCAATCTGAAACTATCTCCTCAATGTCACCTAAGAGAAGTTGAAATGTGACAAAAAAAATTTAATTCCGTATGAGATACTAACTCGACAAATATGTAACCACCCCTTGTTATATATTAAACCCAACGTGCCTAAAACAATAGTGTAACCTCCCCGAAGGAACATTGCTGAAAATTGTTACTTGCATATAGCTATTCAGGATGACCTTTTGTGAAGGAAAAATTATAATCTTTAAACGCAGTTCAGACACTGGAGGAGAAATTACTTTCATACGAAATATAATCAACATGCAGCTTGGATTTTGTGCTAGGTCAAATAGTCACTTGTCTAGAGCCCCAAAAAATATGTTTTTTCAAGGTCTCCATTTGATAAAATATTAAATATATATATATATATATATATATATATATATATATATATTTCATTTTATTTCTCTAATCAATAGTTATATGTGGCCGACTGGTTGATTTTCTTACTAAAAAGTCTAGTTAACCCATGTTCGAGTGTGCGGAGAAAAGATTTTGTTTTTTTATTTCGTTATATAATTTTGTAAATTAATGAACTCTTTAATTTTATATAAGTTTCTATTTGGTCTCCTATATATATTAAAGAAAGCAGGAAATGACCCGATTTGTTAAATATATAATAGATTTGGTCCCTGATTTCATTTTAAAAAAATCATAGTATAATTTTAGATCGAATGCGAATTTTGTAAAAATTTTGCTCCGTATCATTGATTTTTTTGTTAAATGTGCTCAACTTATTGCATATAATATTTTCTATCTTAATATTTTACCATTTATTAATCGTATCTTATAAGTTTTATTTAAATAATTTTTTTTTACAAAGAAGAAAAAACGTTATTTTTAAGATGGGTTAAGACCCCAAAATTCTGGAAATGACCCTGCCTAACGTGTAATAATTAGTACTAACAATAAACCAGAAACCAGACCGTTCATGGGTTTACCATTTTAAATGCATGAATAGACGGGACAACTCTCAAATTAAGGGTTTTATTACAAGACTCCTGATTTTTTGCAAACATGTACAGAAAGAAGCAGGTTTGAGCTATAACTATAAGGACTCTCCATCAAAATGAATGATGCGATGCAAACACCAAAATTACAACAAAAATATATTAAAAAAAACACGGAGAAACTTCAAAATCCCATAAATAGAGTTAATGATAGGTGTCACACTTTTTTCATGCTTAACTACACAAAAGATGACGAAGATCCAACGAACTAATTACCTCTAAATGCGACTCCTGGACTTCTCAGATAGCTGATCCCAATGTCCACTTCCATTAGACACTTTAACCTGTCAAACATCAGAGAAGAAGACGTTGTTAATATGGCTCAAAGAAAAACTTGAAACAAAAATTGTCAACAACTCACAAATCTTCTTCTACTTGATGTGTTGAAAATCAAAAGAAGCACTAAGTTTATACAATAAAATCTTATGTCATCTGTGGTAAGAGAAAGCGTTTCAACACTCATGTAAAAGGATAAACAAATTTTATCCTTGTAAAGTATTTCATTTTAATAGTTCACTTGCCAAAGGTTGTGTACTATTTTGTATCATTCACTAGCTTATTAGGCTTTATCATGTCAAATTTAAACAGAGCTTTCATTTGTTACTATTGACCATACTTCTTGTTAGGACCATGTTAATGGCCTAATAAGTCATTTATTGTAATTTGAACATTTTATTAAGTTAACAGCTCGTTAAATTGCAGATCAATCTTATGTGATAGTTCTGGTATTGTTTATCAAGCATGATATGTTTCTATATACTTTCAACTAGATTCTTATCTAGTTTGTTATCTAATGAATATCTTAAAAGTCTACATATTATCTTTTCTTCTTTCTTGCTTTATGATTGAAACTAAACTTATTTGAAAAAGATAATTGAACTTTATTTTACCTTAAATTTTGCCTATATTTAAACTGGCTTATCCACTTAACAGATTGGCCGAAATTTTATTTAGTCTTTCTAAACAGGTCTAGCCGAATCTGTTGAATGAATTGAGACCAATCTATATGCTTAATGTTGGCCTAAATTCTTGGAGTAAAACTTTGGTTGATTGGCTGAATTGTAACAACTATCTTATCAGTATTGTTCTAACAGATTGGCCGAATTTAAGGAAATGATTGAGACCAATCTATTTGCAATATCTGGTCAAAAAGATTTGAATGTCGTATGAAGATAATTGAAGTCAGAAGATAGTTGTTCACTTATAAATAAAGCGTTAGTTATTTATGTAAAGTACGTGTTCTAAACTTATAAATAACTCTACTATATTTGACACGTCATAAACAATAACTTTGTAAGATTAATGGCGGGATGTTATTAATCATTTGAGTGATAGCTATTTAGTAATAGCAATATAGTGATAGACAGAAAATCAATAGAGAGTCTGTGAGTTTTCATAAGTCTCGAGTCCTATATTGTAAGCTTAAAATAGTATCATAAATCTGGGTGAGTGGCTCAGAGACGTAAGCCAAAATTCTGGGTAACCTCTATTTAAAAAGTTGCGTGTGAATTTGCTTTTAAATATGTTTTTATTCTGAGTTAGATCTATCTTTAAAGTTCGGTTAGAACTGTGGTTGCAACTGCAGTTATAACCACAATTGTAACTGAACAGCGTAACAGCAACCGGAACAGCAAAGTCGGAATTTCACTTCTGCAGCAAGTGACTTCTCAGATACACCACACCGTATACCTAAAATGTGAGAGTACAGGTAGAAAAATTAAAGATATAGTGTTCTGATGTTTGGCTTGAAGAAGATTATGTTATAAATATGCTAAAAAAAACATCTTGTTTTTATTAGTTTTTCACTCGATAAAAGTTTATTTCATTTTATGAGTATTTGTATTAGAAATGATTATTTAGTTAACTGCTAAACGAGTCTCATATTTAATTCATAGATGGTGGCTTAAACGTAAAAGATTAAATCACTGGTACTAAATACTAATAGAGTAACTTTAAATGGAAATGTACACTTCATCATTAGAGTTGTTGTTTCACACAAATTTTCACCAAGTGCTGAATACATGAAAAATGAATGCGAAGCAAAGTAAATTTTATTTATCAATTAATTTGCGGGTACAATCTCTGATAATTTCTAAAATAAAACATAGAAATAAAAGTCCTTTGATTCTCCTCTTCGAATAATTTGTGATGGCTCGAAATGCTGTTGTAGACTCTCTGATGAATTTTGTTGAGTTTGCTGAAGTTGAGTAAAATTCTTCGGGTTTGATGAAGAACTTTGCAGTTTTGTTGATTTCGTTGATGATCTTGACGTTCTTTGGATTTGGTGAAAAACTTGGAGATTTTGATCTAGAAAAACGTGTTTTTGCCTTTGTGTAATCGTTCCTGAAGATCGAATGCCGATTTGTTATAGATTTCTTAGGTGGAGATCTTCAGATTTGTTGAAGAACTTTGAAGAATTTGATTTGCAGAAACGTCTTCCTTATTGCTTGTAGTCGTTCCTGAAGATCGAATGCCGGTTTGTTGTAGAAGTTCTTCAGATTTGGTGAAGAATTTTGAAGATTTTGATTTGCAGAAACGTCTTGCTTATTGCTTGTAGTCGTTCCTGAAGATCGAATGCAGATTTGTTGTAGAAGTTCTTCAGATTTGGTGAAGAAGTTTGAAGACTTTGATTTGCAGAAATGTCTTGCTTATTGCTTGTAGTCGTTCCTGAAGATCGAATGCCGATTTGTTGTAGAAGTTCTTCAGATTTGGTGAAGAAGTTTGAAAACTTTGATTTGCAGTAACGTCTTGCTTATTGCTTGTAGTCATTCCTGAAGATCGAATGGCGGTTTGTTGTAGAAGTTCTTCAGATTTGGTGAAGAGCTTGAAGATTTTGATCCGTAGAAACGCCTTGTCTGCTGCTTTTAGATGTTCTTGAAGATCGAATGCCAAGTTTATTGCAGATTTGTTGCAGACTTTGAAGGCGTTCGTTGAGGCCGGAGTGTGCAGAGCTTCCCCTAGAAGTTGATCCCCTGACGTTTGCGGAGGAGCGGAGCTGATTCCCTGGCGGTCGTGGAGGAGCGGAGCTGATTTCTTGACGTCTGTGGAGGAGCTTCTCTCTCTCTAGTCTTAAAGACTTTTTGATTGTGAGAAATATGACACCCCCACCCCTATATTTATAGCTTTTGGGATAAGCTTTTATTTGCAATGTCACCTTCTTAATTTTGGGCCCATTATCTTAAATATCTCATGACTTATGTAAATGAATCAAACTTGTATTTATGTTTGAAAACATTACAAATGAGTATTATAATTTGAGTAACTCATTATTTGTACCACATTTAATGGTTTTAGAAAAAGAAATACATTTATTTTATATAAATTATCATCATAGATTTTATGAGATGATAAAATATATTTTCTTTTTCGATTTTAAATTACTAATAACAAGTTTATTCTCAGACTGAGAAATTAGTAATTAATTGATATTTAATTTAAATGACACGTGTCATATTTTTAATGGACGTAAAATTTGCGTGTCAACAGTTGTAACACATGATATTAGTAGGTGTTTTTTGTCCACATGGCTAATATATTTTGTGTGTATTAAACAAGATAGTTTGAAGGTAATAACACTTGTGCTAGCGAGAAATTATATTCTTAAACTAAATATTATTAATGTCACATGTGTATTTAGTTTTTGTCGTCTTATTTATTAAACGAGTGAGACTATTATCGGCCAATAGACTCAGTGGACTGAATTACAACATTATTTATACGGGATTGATTATACATACGCAGTTAATTGGGATTCTGAATTTGTTTCTCACGGTTTTACCCATCAGTTATAGCGCGATAAGTTGGGCTTTTTTGTTGAAGCTAGTATACTAATTGAAAAGCCTTGTTTCAAATCCATTTCTGATGACCTTCAGACTCTTCCTATATAACCAGTTTTCTTTAGCACAACCATGGAACTAACTGGATAAGTACAGTCGAGGCTATATAGTTTGCTATTTTGGAAAAAATTTATGAAAAGTTTTTTTCTATGTATTTTGATCAAAACATTTAAATTTTAATATTTCATCTCTCTATTCTGTAAAATAACTTTATATAAGGTATAAAAAAATTTATATAGAAAATCAACCCCACGTTTCGTAATACTGATTTCGTCACTGAGCACAGCACAGCTCCCATCTTATAGAATTTCTATTTAAAGTATCTTCCTAGCAATAATTTGCAAAAATAGCCAAGTGGTGCACCAACTGTTTCTTTTTTTATCTTCGGCCTTGATCTTGTTTGTTGTACTGTCCATATTCAATTGCAATCCTAGTTCAGCTTTTTATCCAACTATTTACTTTGGATGTCAACACAAAGCAATACCTTTAAGATCAATAATTTGGTAGCATACTCGATCAAACGAGTACTTTTCTCCCCGACTACAGATCCCATACTACCCCCCATAAACTGAAAATCCATAACCCCAATTGCGACAGGAATACCATCTAGTTGGCCTATACCTGTTTGAACAGCCTCAGTTAGCCCTGTCTTTCTTTGATAAGAATCAATACGATCTTTATAAGGCTCCTCTTCCGAATGAAACTCAATGGGATCCAGAGAGACCATGTCTTCATCCATAGGATCCCAAGTTCCTGGATCAATCAATGCGATCTTTTGTTCGCTTCAGCTCATATGTTAAGGCTCAAAACTGAATATTTGCCTGTCTTCATATTATATCATGTTCTTATTCCTATGCTACCAAATGAGCCACATTAATTGACCACAAAGTGGACTCAGAACTCAAAAAAAAAAATATTAACTATATTCAAGAAGAGACATTCCTTCGACAACTATTAATGAACTTCTTTTTATTTTTTTTTATTTGAAAGCTCTATTAGTGAGTTTTCTTAAAATAATTTCACCGGATTCGTCATTTACATTCAGCATTTCTCCCTATCCCAATTTCTTCTCCTTGCTTCACCAGTACACATGGTTAGTCTTTTTAGCTGAACTTAAAACTAACAACTATGTCTATTTTGATAATATTTCAGTGTACTCTCTAAGAAACTAAGATAAAAATTGAGTGTCTCCATCCAAGGACAGGGCCTTTTCAATCATAATCCAAAGTCACTGCATGCTTCGGATTGAATAAACTATTTACAGAAACCATATGGAGATGCCAAATCCATTGGCCTGAAAAATGATGTTAAAAACTGTAGAATAGTAAAAATTCCAAACAAAAACCTCAGAATGATAACAACTCAAGTAGAATACATTGCGGCCTTAATGATGTGCTTTCATATTTCTATTAGCACAAATATCGCGATCAATTCTAATTCTGAACTGCTAATACAACTCACTTTTCAAGAGTAACCTAATGGAATCCTCTCCGATATCCAAATTCAGATTCAGTCTACATTAAAGGCAAGAAATCTTATTAAAATACCTATTGCATACAGTTGACAATATTTCAATATTTCTACATGTTGCACTTTGACGGTCTAAACATGATAACTTAATTATTCCAGAGCCTTAACCCGGCGAAATACATTCACATGACTTTTACACACTATATGTTTACTCACTGAGCAAACTTACAAAATACAACCCACAATCAATTAACTGAGAGCAGCATCACTATATTCCTCTTCACTTGAGAGATTGTAAAATACACAAACAGGTGAACAACAAATCCTGATGAATTACAGTAGCCGAATTGAGCACACCAACTCTAAACCTGACTTTAGCATCTCTAAAGATTGTCGGTTAAAGTACATGAGTAACCTTGGTCAAATCCTAGAGGTTCAAGATGTGAAGATATCAAAGCATATGGGACACACTATATAATCTGCAGAAAACATATCTTGAGATGTATAACAACGAAAGTGAAGCTATAAAAAAATTAACATGTCTACACAGTCAAGCCCTCCTCTGAACCAGAACTTAAAAAAAATAAAAAATCAAGTGGTGTCTGTTTTTTAGCAATTAGAGAAAATCATTCATAAACAAATTGATACAACAACACATGCTGAGCTACATCCTTACTATCCCTGTATTAAGAAATAAATTCCCTAGAATCTGAAGTTCTAATGCTGAAAGATCAAGTAGCCTCTCTGAGAAATTCAAATGATGAAGTTAAGATCTAAAATGCCTTAAGAAGAAATCTGATCTTCAGAGCTAGTTCACCTTTTAACTCTGTTTTGTCACTTTTGTGTACATATATGATCTTAAAACTGTTGTAGTGTTTTGTTCATAGCTAAGATGGTTTTACTATATGTGCTATAATCCCTATAAAATCTCACTGTTTGGCTGGTCGTAACCTGGATGGAGTCCTGTTTTCAGTAACGAAATCCCAGTTTGTTTGCAGAGAAATAAATATTAAGATTCATCCTTAGAAAAGTAACAAGAAAAGGATTTCCTTTCTAGTGGCATATTTTTGCATGTATAAATTATAAAACAAAGATTATCATCACAATCGATAGTCTCCCAAATTTGCCTCATGCCAATTCTTCCATTTAAATAATAACACGCAAAATGGCATAAAAGAACCATGTCCCATCAAGTCATAGCGAAAAAAATAAAAACTTGTACAAAAAGAAATGTCTAAATATTACACACTTTTCCTATGCGACGTCCCGTTTGTATTATACTAATTACTATGACAGTACGCAGCATAATGGCTTAGATTTGGGACGACATCTTCGTATCCGTTTTTAGATTCACCGAGCCTTCGTTCGGTTGCAACTTTAAAAAAAAGGCTAGCTTCTAGCATTAAATTTCTAGCTAAAAAACGGGTTTATTAACCTTAAATTTCTAGCATTGTCAATTCATAAACCAATAAAAATAGCTCTGTAAGCTGAAGAAAGTAACCGAGCTCAAAATTTACAACTCAAAAAATATCAATCTTCTCATACTTACTTTTCTACCCTTTCTTCTAACCTATCTCTCTCATGCATTTGATAAGATGAGAAAATTTCGGTAAAAGCAATATCAATTGATTTCCTTGAAAAAAATCATATAGTGATTATAAGCAACTAACTAAGTTTGCAATTTATACAATTTGAATAACAAACAATACAGTATACATAATCTCTAGTCTCTACAAGAAGAAAATCAGAATCCTCTCTAATTGCAAGCACTCGTCTATTAACTGCAAGTATCTCGAATATAAAAACCGTGATATAAAGGAAATATAATAAGTATGGAAATTGTATTAAAAAAAATTAAAAGTAGCTTCTAGCATTAAATTTCTAGCGAAAAAACGGGTTTAGTGACCCTAAATTTGTAGCATTGACAATTTAGAAACCAATAAAAATATCTCTGTAAGCTGAAGAAAGTAATCGAGCTCAAAATTTCAAACTCAAAAAATATCAATTTTCTCATACTTACTTTTTCTACCTTTTTTTCTAACCTATGCATAAAGGGATAGATGTGGAAAATTCAATTAAAGCAATTTTAGCAATTGATTTCCTTGAAAGGTTCTTATAACGATTATAAGCAACTAAGCATGCAATTTATACAATTTGAATAATAAATAGTACAGTTTATACATGATCTCTACAAAAAGAAAATATAGGAATTCTCTAATTGCAAACACTTATCTATTAAGTGCAAGTATCTCGAATATAAAAACTGTAATATAAAGGAAATAAATTATGAATTTTGTTTCAGTAGTTAAGTTGTTTAACCGTGGGCCGTACGGGCCCTCACATATCAACTGAAGTGATTGTAATTTGTGTAATGAGTCAAATAACTGAATATACACGGTATTATGGCGCGGTTTGGTATAAGTACAAAATTATATACTGCTTTTTTTATAATAATTGTTTGCATGGCAAGTATATCAGGCTGTTTGGAAACAAATTGCTTTTGGAAAAGTGTTGCTTTCAAAGTGACTTATAAAAAAGCACTTGATAATAAAAATTATCTTTGGTTAAAAGGTACTTTTAATTTTCATAAGTTTTTTGTTGTTTGGTATAGAAGTCAAAAGTTTCTTATTAAAAACTTTTTAAAAATGTAGATTGTTAGTAAAATAACACGGACTATCTTACAATAAAACAAAAATTAAATGATACAATATCGGATTTGGACTAATTAATTGGTGGTATAATGAACGTAAATAACACGGTATGGTTGAATACAACCATAGTCTTGATATGTGTTTTAAGATAATAAGATGATTTTTTGGTTCACACACAAAAAAAAGTTACATTTCACTGAATTAACAATAAGTTTGTTGCAATCGTTATTAATCTAACTAAAAAAAAAAAACACGTGTGTGAGTTTAAAAAAAATTAGTTAAATCGATTAAATGTATTTTTTTCTTTTCGAAAATATGAACCAATAATACGTTTTTTTAAAACATCAATATTTTGGATAAATAATCTCTCAAAAGAGTCGTTTCATGGAAATGCCATCCTTTTGGAAAAAAAATCATAATTTGAAAAAAAAAACGTATTTGAAAAAAAGTTACTTGATGAAAAGAGTTTATATCGGTATAAGATGAAAAGAGAAAAAATATTTGAAAATACTATTTATTTTCTCCAAATAAAATCCATGTTTTTTCTTAAAAATAATCACTTTTCTAAAAAAAATTAATATTGAGAAAACCCCCTTTTTTTTTAAAAAAATGGTCGCTATTGAATATGTCATTTTTTAAAAGAAATAAGTTTCGTAGGAACTTTATGTAGAAGAAGAATAAAAAAAATCTGATATTTTGCCTTTTTAAAAAGCCATTTTCTTATAATTTATATTTTTTATAGCGCTTTTTTTGTAAACAAAAGATATGTTTTTTAAACAACAAAATTAATTTGGCATTATTTTTATTTTCACTTATCCGAAAGCTTAGAAGAAACACCATATCCTGATTTCTCAAAATTTACTTCTGAAACACTTATGCTTCTGGAAAAGTCAGACAAAAGTTCTTCATCAAATGTAGAAAATTTCTCCAGAAGTATTTTTAGCATCGTGAAGCACTTCTGACAGCTCGGTCAGTTTGTTTGGTAAAAATAAAAAGTATATCGGGAGTGGTGAAAATTAATTGGTAGTAGTGTATTGTTGTTGAAACGTATAGTTAATTATTAGAAAAAGAATGAAACTATTTACTCAATTTTAATTATATTTTTTTGTCTCGAAAACACAAATAAGTATACTTTCCCGATGTCAATCAAACAACATATTTACTTTTTATACTTATAAGTAAAAAGTATAATACTTAAATGACAACCAAACAAGGTCTATGTCTATCGCTGCTCTCGTAAATTTAACAAAAATATAAATGTTGTTTAGTGTACGCCCGAAAAATTTACGTACTTTTGGAATATTGATTAAGAGAATTATACTTAAGTATTAATTAAAGAGTCTCATAATATTTTAAATAAGTTTACTTTTCGACCACTATGAAAACAGTCTTTTTATACTTATAAGATGCAAACACACGATACCATTATACTAGTAGATCAACATCAAACAAATAAAATACTAAATACTCGAGTACAAATTTAAATTGAAAAATTATTGTAGTTTTTAAGTTGCGGAAATCAAATTTTTTAAAACCTTATCATTGACTAGTTCATATATTAAACTATATGATTAACATTTTAAACTATTCATCTAAGCAATATAAATACAATATTTTTGTAAGTTAAACTTGCACGTATTTTCATAATAAGCAATTACTTAGAAAAACAGAAATTACTATTTAATTTGAGCATGACATTTACTCTAGATTCTGATTTTTCTGTTGTATTTTAATTGATTAATCTCTTAGATTTTTTTAGGACCGGTCTTTCTAAAAATTTACTCCACATCCTACACTAGTGTCGATAGATCAATGTTCAGATAATAGTTTTTTTTTTTTTGGATAATTAATAACTCTCTGCTTGGAGTTAGCCCAACCAATTTGTAGGCGCCATATATCGAACATTGATGGTAAGTATGGATGAGCAAAAAAATTGGAAAATTGGGCTGAACCGGAAACGGAACCGATCAGTTTGGTTTTAAATTTACAATGTAGTGAACCGAATCGGAACTGGTACCATAATTCGGTTCGGTTTCAGTTCTCTAGAAATAAACTGAAAACCGAACCGAAACCGGAAGTTAAAAGCGAAACCAAAATAAAAAACCAAATCGGATTTAAAACCGATCTTATATGAGTATGTATACACTAGATAATTACTTTAGTTATATTGTATAATATTACTATATTGTATACACTATGCAACCTCGAATGTTACTGCTTATGTAAATGTGATTTTTAAAAATGTTATAAAGTTTTTAACTTGTTTAAATGGACAATAAAATAAAAGTACTAAGCAAAAACTGAAACTATTGTACCGATTCAAATCTTTGAACCGAAACACAAGCATGAACCGAACCGGAACTTTGAACCGAACCGGAACTGTTAACCGGACCAAAACCGAACCGGACCGAACGGTTTTGGTGCGGTTCAGTTACTATTCCCAAAACATGAAAATCGAACCAAAACCGAACCAACTAAAATTTCGATTTTGGTTTCGGTTTACCCAAAACCGAACAGTGCACACCCCTAATGGTTAACATGATATACTAGGGTCTCAATTATTTGGACCAACTAACTTGATCATTGAGATAATATGTTATTCCGCATGAATGGGAGAAATAATTGTTGGTTTTCATGTACGAAATAACAATAATTAAATAATACAAAAACGGAAAAGAATAAATAACAAACAGTTTAATATTTTATTAATTCAGAATGGGTATTGAAATTGCATATAACAAACTGTCTGGTCTGACAATTAATTAAAACAAACTGTTAGTCAGATAATTATTAATTAATAATCTGACGGAATGAATTGTAATAAACAGAAACTGCCGGACTGGAAAGTAGAAAATTAACAGCGCGAATGTTCTGATTAGAAAAGGAAATTACAAGGCTGAAATAAAACTATACTAAATTACATAAATGGAAATAGTACTTTAAATAAATTAAAGAAATAGAAAGACGGAATTGAAATACTACAACTAGGTACAAAAATTTAAAATACAGAAATGAATTACAGAATTAAAATTACTGTAATGAAATGACAGAAAGTAATTGCTTAAATGAAAAGACATAAAATAAAAAAACGAGGGGACTGTAAAACAGTCTGCCCTTAACCGATATTCGTCCTAACACCTTAAGGTTTCAGGTTACATTGGCGCTTCGATCCCAAATTACAACGTCTCGGATGACTCGCCGGAAACTAGCGACGAGTCAAGGTCGAGCTGTTGGTGGGTGGTTCTCTTTATTTCTAAATGTTATGTATGCAAAGTATTTCTGAATAAAAAATGTTGTATATTGATAGTGGGGGAGAGGCTGCCTATTTATAGGCTGGACTGAAATATCAACCATAAATGGGTCACTTAATTCAGCAATCGAAACTACTGAATTAATTGTGTAATTATTCTCATTAATTGCATTAGTTACAAGTTTGCTAGAAATTTGGGGACTGTTTTTTTGTTATTCAAAACTCTCCGACTTTCTTGGAACCTGAACCGAAACATTCACCAACGCTCAGTGCCCCGAGCCCAGTTGGGCTGAAATATCAGCCATAAATGGGTCACTTAATTCAGCAATCAAAACTGCTGAATTAATTATGCAATTATTCTTATTAATTACATCAGTTACAAGATTATTCAAAACTCTCTGACTTTCTTGGAATCAGAACCCGAACCGAAACATTCCCCAACGCCCAATTCCCTGAGCCCACATTCGAGACCGAGCGAGCATGCGCGTGTGTGGTGCTCTTGCCTACACACACAGCTATGAGGCTACACACTTTACCACTCACAAGTGGTGGGTGTGTATATAAATCATTCAATATGGTTTTTTCCTTTGATGTGGGATACATACTTTTGGACTCGTGACCAATTCGAAAAAAACTATGTAAACATGAATTTTTTTCCAACAATAATAACAAAGGAGATTAAAGAAAAAAATTGTCCTACCGTTACAGGTCACTTGCTCCCATTTTATATAATGACGGATCTAAACTGTTATCGAGTGACCACCCGTTTATGTCTAGAAATGTGTATGTAATGCAACCATCCAATTGTTATTGAAGACTCATTCAACTACAATATAAGGAAATTCACAACATCTAACCCTTCCCCCCCCCCCCGATGAACTTCAAGGGAAAGGGGAAGAGGAGAGCTCCAGCTCAGGCACATCTGGCCGATGGATGAAAAGATGAAGACCACTTCACTGTTGTGGTCTCTGAGGTGAATCTTATGGGGACCAACCCCAAAGAATGGTGGCTAGATACCGGCACCACGAGTCACATCTGCTCTAACCGGTGGATGTTCAAGACCTACGAGACAGTAGAGGAAAAAAGCTGTTTTATGGGGAATTCTGCTACTTTCAAGGTGGAAGGAAAATGAACAGTGGTGATGAACCTGACCTCTAGAAAAGAGGTAAGGTTGACAGGGGTGCTCCATGTTCCGGATATTCGTAAGAATATGGTATCCGATTCTGTGATGGTGAAGAACGATTTTAAGCTTGTTTTTCAATCTGATAAAATTGTAATCACCAAAACTGGTATCTATGTAGGTCATGACTATATGACCAACAGCATGTTTAAATTGAATGTAGGGACACCAGCTCCCAATAAAGGTGTTAAAGCAGAGGCTAGCACTAGCAATGTAATGATTGTTGTCCAAGAGGCCAATAATAAGAATTCTGAGTTTGCTTATATCTTTGATTCATTTCATTTGTGACATGGTATATTAGGTCACGTGAATTATAATTCGTTAAAGAAATTAATATCACTAAAACTAATACCAAATTTTGTCTTTAATAAGCAGCACAAATATGAAATATGTGTAGAGGCAAAATTAACCAAATATTTGTTTCAACTTGTTGAACGAGAAAGTGAACCTCTCGGTTTAATACACACGGATGTATGAGACTTAAAGTTAGTAAAAACATGAGGAGGTAAAAAGTACTTTATCACATTTATAGATGATTGTACTAGATACTGCTATATTTACTTAATGAAAAGTAAAGACGAAGCGGTAGAGAAATTCGCGCTTTATAAGACCGAAGTTGAAAATCAACTCAATAAAAAGATTAAAACATTGAGAAGTGATAGAGGCGGTGAATATGAATCACCGGTTGAGCAGATATGTGCTGAAAGCAGCATTATACATCAGACCACAGCCCCATACACTCCCGAGCAAAATGGGGTTGCCGAGCGTAAAAATAGAACGCTAAAGAAATGATGAATGATATGCTAATTAGTTCTGGGCTACCCCATAACATGTGGGGGGAAGCGATACTTTCCGCAAACTATGTTTTAAACAAGTTACCACATAACAAGCGAGATAAAACACCATATGAATTATGCAAAGGTTATCAACCCAATTAAAAGAACATGCGAGTTTGGGGTTGCCTCGTGAAGGTCCTAGTTTCCACTCCAAAAATGATGAGAATTGATCCTAAAATGGTGGATTGTGTGTTTATCGGATATGCACATAATAGTAGTGCATATCGGTTTCTCGTACACAAGTCGGAAAATCCTGATGTGCACGTAGATACGTATATAGAAAGCCGAGAGGCTTCATTCTTTGAGGATATATTTCCCCATAAATTAACAACATCTGTACCAACTCGAGAGTTGAACAGTGAAGGAAATGTGGGGGCCAGTGAACCGACAGAGGAAGAGGAAGAGCCTCGGCGTAGCAAAAGAGGAAGGAATGAACCTTTCTTTGGACCTTATTTTTTAAAATTCATGGTAGAAGGCGAACCAGTGACATATAAACAAGCTATTTCAGCACTGGATTCCCAATATTGGGAAGAATCTATCCAAAATGAGATTGAATCAATCATGTAAAACCACACTTGGGAACTAGTGGATCTTCCGCAAGGATGTAAGCCCTTGGGTCACAAGTGGATCTTCAAGAGGAAGTTAAGGGTTGATGCCACAATTGAGAAATACAAGGCGAGATTTTTAGTCAAGAGCTTCATGCAAACTGAAGGTGTCGATTATTTTGACACGTATGCTCCCGTCTCCAGGAAAACGTCTATCAGAATCGTCATTGCTCTCGCAGCATTGTTTGATTTGAAAATACATCAAATGGATGTCAAGACGGCTTTTCTAAATGGAAAATTGAAAGAATAAATTTACATGGAACAACCGGAAGGGTTTGTAGTTCCGGGTAAAGAGCACTAAATGTGCAAACATGTAAAGTCTCTATATGGACTCAAACAAGCACCTAAGCGATGGCACGAGAAGTTTGATAGAATTATGCTATCAAACGGCTTTCGCATTAATGAGTGTGATGTGCCTACACTAAAGGAAGTGTAAGAGACTATGTAGTAGTCTATCTCTATGTGGATGACATGATTATAATTGGAAGTACTGATAGGATCACCTCCACAAAGAAACTGTTGTCACAACACTTCAATATGAAGGACCTGTGTATAGCTGATGTAATACTTGGTATGGAGATAACCAAAACATCAGAGGGGTATGACCTGTCACAAAGTCATTATGTTAAACAAGTACTAGACAAGTTTGACAAGGGCAGTAAGGTGATGTCCAGAACCCCAATTGAGTTCAACTGTAAACCTAAAAAAGAATTTCGGTAAGAGTGTGAATCAATTGGAGTTCTCTCGGGTCATAGGAAGTCTCATGAACATAATGAATTGCACTAGACCAGACATAGGAAACTCAGTAAGTAGACTGAGCAGGTATATCAGCAATCATAATGAGGAACATTGGAAGGTCATCATGAAACTTCTCAGATATATGAGTTTTACAGCCGATTACGGGCTGTACTATACCAGATATCTAGCGGTACTAGAAGAGTACTCAGATGCCAACTGGATATTAGACTTCAATAGCACAAGGTCCACGAGTGGATATGTGTTTATAATGGGAGGAGCTGTCGTGTCTTAGAGATTCTCCAAACAGACATGTATCGAAAGTTCAACTATGAAATCAGAATTCATAGCGTTAGACCTAGAAACTGAGGATGCAGATTGGCTAAGAAATCTCTTGGAAGGAATTTCAATGTGGCTGAAACCTGATCCCGTGATAAGCATGCATTGTGATAGTCAATCAGCTATTGTGCGGGTTCAGGATCATATGTATAATGGAAAGTCTCAACATCTACGTCGTAGACATAAATCCGTAAGAGAGTGTTATCTAACAGTGTGGTATCCTTAGATTTTGTGAGATCAAAAGAAAACATTGCGGATCCATTAACAAAAGTCTTGACTCAAGAAAGAGTCGAAGCGTCATCGAACGAAACGGATTAAAGTCCATTAAATTTGTGGCCCCCCATAGGCAACCCAACCTAAACGGAATCTTTTCTGTTAGGTTCAAAGGGAAACTGAACTGTGAGGGAAACCGAACAATGCACTCGGAAACCGGTAGTTCCTAGCCCATTTCCGCAATGACAGAGTGATAGAACAGTACCATAGTAAGGGTGAGCTTGAGGCTCTTAATGATCCAAGTAACTTGACGGTCGAGTAAGTTGAGTCTGGACACCTTCGACTTGGAACCACCTATAACGAGTGTGTAAGGCCGGTACCATGTGATGAGCTTGGGTAAAATCACTAGAGCACCCAGTTGAATTTGTTAAGGCAGTCCAGGCCAAATATGGACAACAACTAAATGGCCTAGTCTGTGGGCAGAAAGGGCACTATGCGGATATCATACTGGGATACACAAATCTAATGGGTTCAAAGCATTTATGCTACCTAATAGCAGTATTACGGATGGTATTACGCTACGGCAGGTTCAAGGCGCGTGATACCTGACCTTAGACAGTGAACTTTTGCGGTTCTCTTTATTTGCATTTTGGACATGGACTTTCGAGCCAATTGCATTCTTGTGGGGGATTGTTGGAAAAATTCATGTTTTCATGAGTTTTCCGAATTGGTCACGAGTCCAAAAGTTTGGCCAAATTCCATATGAAAAATCTAAAGTTTAGACACCCTACTCAACTAGTTTGAGTAGCTCATGTGACGAGTTTCGAAACGGTATATCGCATGACCTATTCGGTGAATGAGTGTGAATGGAAATTGCATCCAAAGTTGGACCATAGACAGAGGAAAATCTGGAATTTGGGAAGAGAGTGGAAACAACAAAGGGGTGAGAAAGCCACACAAATGTTTATCACACATTAAAGAGGAAAAACCATTTTGAATGGTTTATATACACATCCACCACTTGAGAGTGGTAATAGTGTATAGGCTCATAGGTGTATGTGTAGGCAATAGCACCACACACGCACGCGCTCGCTCGCTCGGTCTCGGTCTCGGGCATGGGCATGGGATTTGGGGAATGTTCCGGTTTCGGTTCTGATTCCAGTTCCAAGAAAGTCTGAGAGTTTTAATTGCATAGGTTCCAGCAAGCTTGTAACTGATGCAATTAAATGAGAATAATTGCACAATTAATTCAGCAGTTTCGATTGCTGAATTAAGTGACCATTTATGGCTGAGATTTCAGCCCAGTCTATAAGTAGGCAGCCCTCCCCCCACTCTCTAAACCGATATTTTTATATTCTGAGAAATACTGCATACTTTTCCCGTAGCATTTTAGAAAGAGATAACCACCCACCAACAGCTCAACCTTGACTCGTCGCCAGTTTTCGGCGAGTCATCCGAGATGTTGTACCTTGGGATCGAACCGCCAATGCAACCAGAAACCATAAGATGGTTGGGCGAATATCGGTTAAGGATAGACTGTTTAACAGTGGTCTCGTCTTTTATTTTTCTGTCGTTTTATTTCTGTCATTTCATTTCAGTAATTTTAATTCTGCAATTTCATTTATGTATTTTTATTTTTTGCCCTTAGCTGTAATATTTCAATTCTGTTTTTACCTTTCTGTAATTTCTTTAAAGTACTATTTCTTTCCTGTAATTTCAATTATGTAATTAGAATAGTTTTATTTCAGTCATGTAATTTAGTTTTCAATCAGAACGGTCCGGCTGTTAAGTTTATACTTTCCAATCCGACAGTCTCTGTTTTATTACAATTCAGTCCGACAGATTATTAATGAATAATAATCTGACTAACAGTTTGCATTAATTACTAGTTAATCCAACAGTTTGTAATCTGTAATTTTCAGTACATTCTGAATTAATAATAGATTAAACTGTTTGTTTGTTTATTTCTTTTTAGTTATTTTATTATTTACTAATTGTTATTTCGTACACGTACAGCAACGCATATATGTTAATTTTACGTGAGTAAATAATGCATTTTAGCCGACTCGAAGAGTTGTAGCATTATATACAAGCATAGCCATCTCCAGAGTCACATGACACAGACTCGAAAATATGGATCTTTTTTATTTATGTTTCTTCATGCTTAGAATTTATGGTTTTTTTGTGTAGTACATATACATACAAATATGAGATCTAAAATAAATATAATATTTTAAATGAGCAATGCTCAAAATATACAATTAAGCAAAATATATTAACAAAACATACAATATCTAAATGTTTATTAACAAAACATACAAACGTATAATTACACATATTTATTAGAGCTCTATGTTTTTTAAAATAAAAATTTTGATTTGTATTTTTTATTAATTATATAGGTATGTTTTGTTAATTTTTCGTACGAGTATCTATCGTGACTGCATGGAGCCGCCTCTGTATCCGAATCAATTTAATTATTCACGTTTAAACCACCATATGATTTTAAGTTGGCCTGCAATTTAGAGTAAAAGTTGAGGTGCTATTAAAAGTGTCACAGCTGTACTCTCAAAAAGTTAAAAAATGACTCATTCAATTTAAGTCGGCAAATGACTCAAATAATTGTCGGGTCTGTTTTGGCTACATGTACATTACACACCGCCATTCACTAAATCCTACTGAATGTCGTGACGATATCATAATAGAAATCTAATTATATAATCCAATTAATTATTGCTGACAAAAAAAAAAAAAGGTATTCTTTACTTGTACTCCTAACTGAAAGTTGTGGCTATATCATTACAAATTAAATTATTTTTTGAAAAATTGCACGAGCTGGTTTTTTACTTTCTCTATCTTGTACATTTATGTTATTCCATTTATAACGGTGAGTCGGTAATAAAAATGGCTGAACTTTTTGAGTAAATGCATAAGTATACTGTACATAGCTCTTAAGTTTTCACGTAAAAAAGAAGAAAAGAAGCTGAGTTTTCACGTACATGACTGAGGGCTCGTTTCCTTGTA
Source organism: Primula veris (assembly GCA_963682055.1). Classification (NCBI taxonomy): domain Eukaryota; kingdom Viridiplantae; phylum Streptophyta; class Magnoliopsida; order Ericales; family Primulaceae; genus Primula; species Primula veris. The sequence continues at coordinate 19,759,276 of OY821743.1, read as the reverse complement.
CGATAAATTAGTGGAATTGGATCGTAAATGATGTGGGTCCTACAAATGATGCGTTTGGTACGTGTTATTGACATGAGACTTATAATACCGATCGGACTTCAAATCTCACCAAACACATCATTTGAAATATCATGGGGAGGTGCTATTACATATAATACCAACTCAATGTTATTATACATATATATACATATAAAATTATATATATACAAACATATATATTATTTACATATGCATATAAATAATATTTCATATATATTAATAATATTATATATATATATATATATTAATAATATTATATATATACATTATTTTAATAAATTATTTATGCATATATTTATATTATACGTATATATATATTATATTTACATATATATATATTAGTAATCGTGTCTCACGCGTTGCGTGTGCGGTCGTAATGCAATAAAAATATAAAAAATATGTATAGTTATGATATAAATATGTGCATAATACAAAAAAAAAAACATAGTTTAAGATTTAAAAAAAAAATTGATTGTTAAGCAGGGATAAATAGTTTTATTAGTTTTTATTTTTTATATTTTTATGAAAATATGGTATTATTGTAGTTAATATAAAGATGTAGAAGTATTTTTCAAAAAAAATGGCTAAATTGGGCAGACTCATTTGATATGTGTTGACTTATTATAATAGAATGATATTATATTTACATATATATATATATATATATTATATTTACATATGTATATAAATAATATTAAATATATGCATATAAATATTATATATATATATATATTTATAATATTATATATATTAATTAATATTATATATATATATTATTTTAATAATTATTTATGCATATATTTATATTATATGTATATATATTTTTTTAATAAATTATTTATGCATATATTTATATTATATGTATATATATATATATATATATTTAATAAATTATTTATGCATATATTTATATTATATGTATATATATATATATATATATATATATATTTATATTTATATGATTTAATATATATATTATCTATACATATTTATTATTTACATATGCATATAAATAATATTAAATATATATTAATAATATTATATATATACATATTATATAAATATAATTATATATATTATATTTACATATGTATATAAATAATATTAAATATATGCATATAAATAATATTATGTATATTATATATATTATTTTAATAAAAAATTTATGCATATATTTATATTATTTAATATATGCATTATCTATACATATTTATTATTTACATATGCATATAAATAATATTAAATATATATTAATAATATTATATATAAATATAATAATGTGTATATATATATATTACATGTAATACATTTAAATTTGATGAGAGGAACGAAAGAAGAGTAAAGTTGTAAATTACAAAAATAATCCGCTTACATCTTTTATTTAAACAAACAACAAATAAGATTAGTTGTCAGTATTAGAAATACTATCATCATTTGTAATGTCATTGTAATCCTAAAGGATTCATAGTCCCGGAATTAGTAAACTCGCAACCAAACGAGGCATGAGGGTTTAACTTATTATAATTAATCATCACAAAAAAGATACATTAAGGTTGCTGGAATCTTGTTTGTTACAAAATGAACGAGTTTGTACGGTTTTTACTTCTCGAAGTAGATTGTGGTTGGTATTGAGTCGAAACATAACTTGAGAGCTTCCATGTGGCATATTATTTTGTCCCAAATCGGTAAGCAATTGGAAAGATAGTGACCTCTAACAAATATCGATAATGAGGCATAATAGTGTGGTGAGAAATGTCATCCCGTACCGGTAAGGTATAAAGTCTCATCTCTTGAGAACTTCAATGTTTCAATGCACGTTACCGAGACTTTTAAAAAAAATTGTATCAATATCATTATTCAGCTTGGTTCCCACACACTTCGCCGATTGATACAACCGACTTCTGAAAGACCCACAAACTGTTCGCCAAGCCTGAGGCCTCGACACTAAGCAATTGTGGTTGTATTGCGGTGCACACAAAGCATGTGTGCCTGTTATATGGCACCCTCATATTTCTTATTTTTGGCGACCTTAAACGGCCACAGTGCCATATACATGCAGACGTTTGAGCCTACCATTTGGCACTTTTCAGGCCCTTATATTGGCCTCCGTCGCGGTGCGGGAGCTAAATCCACCACATCGCATCATCGGTCCCTTCTTACCGCCAAAACTGAAAGTGCTTACAAATGCTAACAAGCAAACTACAACGTTTCACAGAGATGCATTAATTTGCATGTTTAAATAGTTGCGGTCGACTAAACATTCTTAGTTTCGATCAAATATATACTATTAGGCAAAAACTGGAAAGATGCATCTGTTCTCTTGCTAATTTTCGTTTTAATTATAGCCCCCTGCTACTCATTTGATCCAAAACTCAATTGGAGACATTATTATTTTTCAAAGAATTCTCTTTTAACGTTGAAGATTTTGTAGGTACAGAAAATTATCATTTGCTTTTCGCTTTAAGAAAGTCGTATCCTGTAAAACCATGTCTATGTAATCCATAAGTATTATTGGTAAACAAATTGCACAATATTTTCTGGAAATTTTGGAAGCCAAAAGGCGGTGATAATGACAAATTCTGGATGATGTATTTTCTTTGGAAAAAGATGATGACCTCCTACAGGAGCGTCATACATTAGAGCATACATAATAGTTATTTTAATTTTTTAATGTTAAATAATTACACATCATTGTTTAAAAATATGTTAAATGACACATATGCATCTTAAATTTAATAACCACATTAGTTTCACGTTAACAATGTTATCAATTTTTAATTAATAATTTCTCTTTTATTTTATTGGTCACTATTCTTATAAAGAGAATTTATAGGAGATAAGAGCATCTATAATAGTGTTGTTATCTTTATTGTTGACTAAAATACTTAGCTAACAATGCATTTTTTTGTCTTCATTAGTTATGTTAAATCATGTGTTATCTTTATAGATGTTATAAAAGTTGTTAAATATAACAATATTTTTAATGTTGTTAATGAATTATGTGGCAAAATACAATTAATTAAAATATGAATTATATTTCAAATACTTCTAGTTTAGTTCCTATATTAATGGGGTTTACAAAATGACTAATTAATGAGATTTCAATTAATTATTAATTTTAATTAAAATTAGATAACTTTATTAAGTTAATACACTAATGTGAAAGTTAAATTTAAGTTACATATGTGTCATTTAACATGCAATTAAATGATGATGTGTCAAAGTTAATATTGTTAAAATTAACACAACTATTGTGGATGGTCTAATAATGTTAATTGTGGACTGTGTTTGTCATGTTATCGGTTACAAACATTAAAAATATTGTTAAGTTTAACAACTTTTTTAACACCTATAAAGATAACACATACTTTAACACAACTAATGGAGATAAAAAAATGCATTGTTAGCTAACTATTTTAGTTAACAATAGAGATAACAACACTATTTTAGATGCTATTATATCAATTAGCTACATGTTTTAGAGAAACATAACGAAAAATATCAACAACAAAAACTGATATAAAACTCTGTTTATTTTGTTCTACTCGATAAATTGAAACTAAACATACTACTCAATTCAGAGCAATCGCATCAGTTTTCCTACATTAATCTTTGAATTTGAGGTGAAAATACCATTTTATCAATTTAAGGATATCAATATACATCTCCACAATATATCATTTTTCCTATCAAATTTCTTATCATATTGAATACCAATAAATATAATAGTTTAATAAACAAGTTTCAAATACATGTGATGTAGAAAAGAACAAATAATGCCCAATAAGTACGACTTTTGAACTTATATTACTCCTACCTACCTCTATAAGTTCATATTTCTTATAGGAACCACTTTTTAATTATTTACTTTATTTACCAAAACGCCATACACATATTTCATAAAAAATAGAAAAAAAACATATAAAATTATATAAAATGCAAAAAATCTCAAAATAAATGAAAAAAAATCACAAAAAATTTTAAAAATTAAAAAAAATATATTTTTATTAAAAAAATCACAAAAAATCACAAAATTTTTAAAAAAAATTACAAAAAAAATTATAAAAAATTAAAAAAAATGAAAAAAATCACAAAATATTATAAAAAATGAAAAAAAAATCACATAAAATTATAAAAAATACAAAAAATCACAAAAAATGAAGGAAAAAAAATAAAAAAATCACAAAATATTATAAAAAAATTAAAAAAAATTAAAAAATCACAAAATTTTAAAAAAATTACAAAAAAAAATTATAAAAAATGAAAAAAAATCACAAAATATTATAAAAAATGAAAAAAAATCATAAAATTATAAAAAAAAAACAAAAATCACAAAAAAAATCACTTTTATTGAACTTTATGCACTTTTGACTGTACTATATTCACTTTCGACTGAAGCAGATACACTTTTAGCTGAACTATATGCACTTTCAGCTGAACCAGATGCACTTTTAGTTGAACCAGATGTATGTTTTACTGAACGATATGCACTTTTATTAAACTAGATGCACTTTTGTCTGAACCATATGCACTTTCAGCTGAACTATGTGCACTTTCAGTTGTACCAGATGCACTTTTAGTTTAATCAGATGCATTTTTAACAGAACTATATGTATTTTTGACTGTACTATATTTATTTTCGACTACACTATATGCACTTTTGACTTAACTATATGTGTTTTCCACTAAATTAGATGCACTTTAAGCTGAACCAGATGTAATTTCAGCTGAACCAGATACACTTTTAGCTGAACTATATGTATACTCACTTTTATTGAACTATATTTACTTTCGACTGAATTGTATGCACTTTCAACGGAACAAGATGTACTTTCAGCTGAATTGAATGCATTTTTGACTAACTATATACACTTTCGATTGAACTATATGCACTTTTATTGAACTATATACGCTTTTGACTGAATTATATGTATTTTTGACTGAACTAGATGCACTTTCAGCTCATTTAGATTAAAAAAAGACACATTTATCATGGAAAAACCATTTTTTTATAATTAAAAAAATCACTTTTCGATATAAAAAGTGTTATATTGACAAAAAAAAACTATATATTTTTTGTAATTTTTTAAAAAGTTTATGATTTTTTTATTTTTTTATAATTCTTTTTTTTATGATTTTTATAATTTTTTTATAATTTTTGTGATTTTTGTGATTTTTTTTCCCTTTTTTTTTATTTTTTATATAATTTTTTCGTTTTTTTCATTTTTTGATTTTTTTTTTAATTTTTCGGTATAAAAAGTGTTATATTGACAAAAAAAATTATATGTTTTTTTTGTAATTTTTTAAAAAGTTTGTGATTTTTTTCATTTTTTGTGAGTTTTTGTAATTTTTTAAAAATTTTATAATTTTTTTGTTGTTTTTGTTTTTTTTAATAATTTTTTGTTATTTTTGGTGATTTTTTTATAATTTTTTATGATTTTTTGTGATTTTTTTTATAATTTTTTGTTTTTTTTTGTAATTTTGTGATTTTTTTTTTCATTTTTATAATTTTTTTGTGTTTTTTTTTATTTTGTTGTAATTTAAAACTATTTTTTTGGATTTGTAGAAAGATAAAATATGTATATTATATTTTGATTAGTATGACAATTTAGTAAATAAACTAAATAATTAAAAAGTGTTACCTATGAGGAATGTGAACTTATCAAGATATATAGGAGAAATATAAGTTGCTATGAGTTACTTATAGGGAATTAGCCCATAAAAGAATGAATATTAAATAAACTAATAAAGTGATTTTGAAAGAGTGATACTATACTGGATTATCAAATAAATCTGATGCACAAGTTTTTTACTTCATATCTCTTTATAAACATGGATTTAACATTCAATTAATGCCTAATAAGTAACGCTTTTAAACTTATATTCCCACGAGATACCTATCATAATTTGCATTCCTTATAACTGTCACTTTTTTATACTATATAAACCCTTAATTTTCTTATTTTAAACTAATTGTCTTTCTCTATTCATCTCTCTCTCTCTCTATATATATATATATATAGTGGCAGCGGCGATGATTTATTCTTCTCCGACGACCTTGCTCCTCCAATGACGACATTTCTCCTACGATGAAGACCTTGCTCCGTTGTGATACTCTTTCTCTCTCTCCGCATTTGTTGACGGTGGTCAGATCTGAAAACGATCGAAACTCCGGCAACTGGCGGAGGAGGCTCGTGACGGGGTTTGTTACGAGGGGATTGGAGACGATGGTAGTCGAGGATCACAGCACCGTAACCATGCGTTCGGTAATGTTTGTTTAATTTACATATTTACATATAATATACATATATTTGTGTTTGCTTTGTTGGATAAATTAGATCTTGTTTTTAATTGAGATGTAACTATCTAGTGAATAAACCAAGCTAATGAACATCTGGTTTTTGTATTGAGATGGTCTTTATACACATCTTGTTAAGCATTTAGCATGCTGTTAAGCACTTATCATGCATTAACATCTGGAAAAATTAAGAATTTTTTCGTCTTAGTTTGGTCATATAAAAATTAAGAATTGCGGATTGAAATTAAGATCCTTTTGGGGTTGAAATAGATCTCGATTCGGGCTCAAATTGGAACCTGTTTTAGGCTGTAACGGAGCTCCGTTTGTAGTGATTAAGAGTTATATGCTAATAACTTGGTCTATTTTGGGGTCGAATCGGGTACTGTTTTGGGGTTGAATCGGGTACTGTTTTGGGGCTGAATCGGGCCCGTTTTGGTGATTAATTGAGGTCCACTTTGGTGTTGAATTAAGGCTGGTTTTGGGGATGAAACACTGTTTGTTTTGAGGCTGAATTGGGACCAGCTTATAGGCTGAAACAAGCCTGTTTTGATGCTAAATTGAGGTTTGTATTGGTGTTAAATCGGGAGTGGTTTTGGGGCTGAAACGGCCCTTGTTTTGGGGCTGAATCGGGCCCTATTTCAGGGCTGAAAACAAGCCTGTTTTGGTGCTGAATTACTTTTTCAGTTTGTATGTCTTGAGTTTAGTGCTTGTTTGGCTGAGTTTGGATAAATCTTTAGAAACCCTATAAAAAAAAGCATTATTTTAAGGCGAATGCATAGTTTTTATACGATTAGTTTTGCTACTTTGGCTATTTATTTCACTTTTAGTCACTAATTTTAGATTTGTAAGCTCAAATTGGTAAGAGCGCTTGCACCAACACCGAGTTTCAAGAGTTTGGTGGTTTGAATCCCTCCGGATTTTTTTACTTTAAAGTAAATTATATGCAATTTTTTGTGGTAAACTATTTCCACTCTTGTCTGAACTATATGAACTGTATGCAATTTCGACTGAAATTGTGTTGAACTAGATGCACATTTGACTAGACTATATGTCATTTCGGTTGAACTAGATGCATTTTCATATGAACCACATACACTTTCAGCTGAACCACATGCACTTTCTGTTGAACTAGATGCACTTTCAGCTGAAGTGGATCAGGTTTAGCTGAAAGTGCATGTGGTTCAGGTGACAGTGCATGTGGTTCAGATGAAAGTCCATCTAGTTCAGTCGAAAGTGCATCTAGTTCAGTAAAAATGCATGGTTCAGGCGACAGTGCATGTGGTTCAGATGAAAGTTCAGTCGAAAGTAAATATCGTTCAGTCGAAAGTGCATCTAGTTCAATAAAAGTGCATCTAGTTCAATAAAAATGCATTTATTTCAATAAAAATGCATTCAGTTCAATAAAAATGCATCTAGTTCAATTGAAATTGTATCTAGTTAAGTTGAAAATGCATTTAGTGCAGTCAAAAGTGCATATTGTTCAGTCAAAATGGCATATAATGCATGTACTTCAACAGAACGTGCATCTAATTTACATGAAAATGCATCTAATGCATTTTTTTTTAATTGTTTTTTAAAAAATTGTGTTTTTTTTTTTGTTTTTTTCATTTTTATAATTTTTTTGTGATTTTGTTCATTTTTATTATGTTTGGTAAAAAAAAATTAGAAAAATACGTTTTTGTGATTTTCTTGTGATTTTTTTTTTAAAATATTTTTTTTTGTTTTTTTATTTATAAAAATATGTTTTTGTGATTTTTTTCCTTTTTAAATAATTTTTGTGATTTGTTTTAGAAAAATACATCTTTGTGATTTTTTTTGTGATTTTTGTGATTTTTTTACTGAATTATATGTACTTTCGACTGCATTATATGTTATTTCAACTGAACTATGTGCGCTTTCCGCTCATTTTGATTTTAAAAAGGCACTTTTTGATGAAAAATGTATTTTTTTGATGAAAAATGTATTTTTTGATGAAAAAACATCTTTTTCGGTGTAAAAAGTGGTATATTGACCAAGAAAACATTTTTTGTAAATTTTAAAAAAAATTGTGATTTTTTCCATTTTTTGTGATTTTTTAAAAAAATACATTTTTTTGTTTGATTTTTTTTTCATTTTTAAAAAAAAATACATTTTTGTTGATTTTTTATAATTTCTTATGATTTTTTTTATTTTTTATGATTTTTTTTATTTTATATAATTTTTTGTGTTTTTTTCCATTTTTTTTATTTTTTCAGATTTATAGACTTTTCTTTTAATTTAAAACTATTTTTTTTTTATTTTCTAGAGAGATAAAATATGTGCATTATATTTTGAGTTGTATGATGATATTTTGGTAAAAAAACTGAATAATTAAAAAATGATACCCATGGAGAATGTGAACTTATCAAGATAAATAAGATATATAAGAGCATTCGCACCCGCTACATCAATCATAACAGATTTTATACCTTTTAAGTAACCGTTTACATTTACACAAAATTTCAGCTTACTTATTAATTTTCTTATAATAAACCTACATTATTTTATTTATTTATTTATTATATTTTAATAATCATAACAATATTTACGACCATAAAAATGTGTATCATGATAGTTTATTACTATTATACTTCATCCGTCCCTAAATAAATATCCCCTACGAAAATACATACAACTTTGACCATCAAAATTTTCATATCAAAACTATCCAAATTAAAAAATTGAAAATTTCATCATATAGTTCTAATCATAAACTACGTGATTAACTTTGACTGATGGATGGAGTATTAATCTAGGAAATCATATGCATTCTTCGTATATGAGGTGAATTTTGTGTTTTCTTAAATTTAGTAAATTTATATGATTTCTGATTCATGTCATTTTTTATACCATAATTATAAAATTTTAATAAAAGATATGTTTTGATAAAACATATGCGGATCAAGTTGCTATAAATAGAGAATTCCTCATTTAATGCTCTCAGAGTTTAGAGACTTAGTTACCGGTCAAAGTGGAGCGATGATTAACTTAATTGGCACATAACACCATGATCAAATTAATTAACAATCTATACAGGGTGACAGTACACAAATATCACGCATATAAAGGCAAAATTATTAATAGCTATAACTCTAAAAACCTAATTATCAAAAACTAATACTTCAAACATTTACTGCCAAAATATACAATTAACTAACTAACTAACAAATACGAGGAAAAATTTCAAAAAAATCGAAAATATTAATAACAAATGAAAACAAAATTTAATTTTTTTTTAAAAATAACGTTTTTTTTTAAAAATTCGAAAAATAACTTTTTTTAATATATTTTTTAAAAGTTTTGTATATCTATAGGTATGCCGTATGCACACTTCAAAAAGTTCGTATATCTGTATGTATGCATATTTTGGTATTTTTCTAAAAAAAAAAATAGTTTTTTGTAAAAAAAAACTTTAAAAAGTACATGCATACGTGTACATATACTGTATGCACATTTTAAAAAATGCGCATATCTATAGATATGCATATTTTGTTACATTTCAAAAAAAAAAATACGTTTTTTTTAAAAAATATTAATATTTTTTTATTTTTAGTTAGTTATACGTTTTGAAAATAAATGTTTAAAATAATATTGATAAAGCCATAACTTTGGTCGGTCGCGTTAGGCTTTTCAACAATGATATAATAGTAAATCAACCGTGAATAAAGGATACTTCCTGATCTTTATTATTGCTCGGATTATTATCCTTGTTAGGACTATTACACTTGCTCGGACTAGTATTTCGGTTTTGACAATTGTGCTCGATATGACTATTTAATCTCTCGTCTTGATCTTTCTCCCCTTTTATTCGGTGCTCGGCTGTCTTTTCTCGGTTTATTTCTAGAAGTGGTGTGCGTTGGTTAGTTTCTCTCTTTTCTCAACTTCTCTCTATATTTTTTGGATAGATTTTCTGATCCTTTTCTAGGAGGGGTAGTTGGCTATTTATAGGCAACTGCGCCTTCTAGGATACTGACAAATGTCTTCATCCCAGAGATTTTTCAGACATGGGTCCCCCTTTGATTGGGCTTGGGCTTTTAATAGTAAAACCTCAATTCCTATAAAAAGTATGAGACGACCCATTTAAGCGTTGGATAACCATTTATAAGGTGGGTTGATTATTACCCAAATAGAATATTCGGGTCTGATTTTTATGTTCTATCAAGTGCTCCCTGACTTACTCGGCGTGGTTTCCATGTCGGGGGAGTCATGTTCGGTTTGTCAAGAACGTTACTTCGGTCTTGTTTTTCCCAATGCTTCATCGAGAAACGCAATAGACTCGTGACGGTTCCCAGGGAGGGCACATTTAATGTTTCCTATCCTAATATCTTTCTTCGAGGAAAACTCCTATAAAGGGGTGTGCTCCCTCCATAATTAGGCATTTTACTACTAATTTGCCCGTGACATAATGGCTTCTTCTGGTTCTACTGGTGATAGCTCCTTTAATTATATTTCATATTTAGAAGCGGAAATCAAGAAATCTCGTACCGCGAATAAGAAACTCGTGGCCAAGGTTTCAGACTACAAGAAAAGGTTGTCTGACATGGATTCTGATCATCATGTGACGATGGCCGATCGGGATTGGGCCTACGAACATATAAAGAAGCTAGAGGCTAATCTGGCTAAGCAGAAGGCAGCAAAAAGGGCCTATAAGCTTGCCTTCAAGGAGTTGCATGCTCGGTCTAAACCGAGTTCGGATGACGATGAAGAAGGCTCTTCCTCGAAATAATTAGTCTTTTGTAATTTCTGTCGTAATTTCTCTTGAATGGGGAGTCTTCTCCTCAGTTGTAATCGAAGTTTTTGAAATTAATAAAATATTTCCCTTTCCTTGTTCTTGTCTGTTTATCTTCTTGATGTCTTTTTGGATGACTTTAATTAGATTTGGAACTGTGGTTAATTTCCCGTAAATGCTCTTGGGAAGTTCATGAGGTTGTATTTCTTCGGGATGACCTTTGATCTACTCCTTGTTTCTTCCTATAAAAGGACTGTCCCAGTATTCTTTATGTAATTCATTCTTTATTAACGACCAAATGGCTTTTCCTCTTGAAAACTATGGTGACAACCTTCCTGAATACGTTGCTCGTCTTGAAGAGGAAGTTCAGAGGGTGCGTTATCTCGAGAAGAGGGTTGCCAGGTTGTCGGTGGAAGCTCGTCGGGCCGCCGAACTAGACGAGCGATTGGATGCCCTGGAGAAGGAGCATCAGAGGTCTTTGCTCGACAGTATTCGCGCTCGTGCTCGGATCAAAGAGCTCGAGGCCTCCAGAGATAGGCAACTTGCTTTCAAGAGGGCTTACAAACTGGCCCTTAAGGAAGTGTATGCTCGGTCGAAGGGGAAACCAAATGACGAAGCAGGCCCTTCCACGAAATGATTTTGTTGTTTTTTCATTGTATTTCCTTTTATTGCTTCTTCTGTAACGAAGTACCAATCAATCAATAAAGACATCTTTCTCTTGTTTATATCTGAATTACTTTTCCGATGCAATTTATTTTGACTGGGCACGCTTATGGCCTCATCAATGCTTTTTCTTGGGCCTAGCGTTTGACCTTATCCAGTGGACCTTCTTACTCTTTATATCTGGGGACCAATAGGATTTCTTGAGCCCTGTGCATAAAAATCTTACTCACCAGAGTTTTCTTGATCTCTGTGCAAAAGATCTTAGATATTTATTTGAACCTAATGCCTTTCCCCAGAAATGATGCGTGTTTCAATGCCATTATTACTTGCCCTCTTTAAATATTGGTAAGAATCCAAGCGTTTTGTGAACAAGTGGCTTTTAATTACTCACGCTTTTTTAGAACCTTTGGGGAATCCAAACGTTCTTTCTTGAACAGACATCTTTTAATTGCCATCGCTTCTTAGGACCCATTGGCGAACGGTTGCGACTCTCAATACCAGCCCTCATCTAATTGATCTATAAATACCTGCTTACAGCATGGTTACATCCACAATTCTCATCATATTATTTTCCCCCATATATAGACCCTCATCTTATAATTTCCCTAAGATGTCTGGTCCTTTCACCCAATCAGCATTAGCTTTGCAAGTGGAGGCCTTTGAAGCCTCTTATAACCATGTACAAAGGCTGTTGAGGGATGCCGAGGAGGAATTGAAGGTGATGCGTTATCACCATACCGAGATGGTTCGAGAATTAACTTGGCTAAGATCCGAACTGGCTTACTGCCGACGTGCTCGTCAGGCTCTAGTCGAAGAGAATGAGATGCTAAGGGGGGACCCGACACTGAGGGACAGGGATGTCTCTGCCGGGCCCTCTCATCGATACCGATCGACTTCCCCCTAACCTTCCCCCTTCTTTTTTTTATTTTTCTCTGCTTTTCCCCATCTTTTCCCATCTCTTTCTTTTTCTTCTTTTTATTTCTCAGTTTCCCTCATTTCTTCCTCTTCCTCTCTTGTGTTTTTTTTTATACTCTGTTCTCTCGTACTTTTTATTCTTTTCTTTTCCCCTTTCTTTTTTGTTTCATTGACTTCCTTTTTAGTTGTCTGTCTCCTTCATTTCTTTATCTTCTTCTCATCTGTTTTTCTTCTGTGCCTCCTCTTTCTTTTTCTTCATCTTCTCTCCCATCACTCTTTTTCTTTTTTCTTCTTTTTTTGCACCACTACGATGTAACAATCAGCCCTGTGATCCAAAGGGTTTTGTGTTACATTTAGGGTTTGTCATTTTTCTTTTTGACTCTTCTTTCTTATCACTTCTTCTTTTCTTGCACTCTTCTTCTTTTCCTCTTCTTGCTTTTCCTTTCTCTTTCTTCTTACTTTTTCTTTTTGGCATCTCCTGCTCACTTGGTCAGCTGATATAGTTGATCCTTTGCCTGATCTTCTGTACTAGCTCTTCTCGGATGTAATAGATCTTTTCGGATGTAATAGGTTTCCTTTTCGGATGTAATAGGTTTTTATCTCGGATGTAATAGACCTTGATGTAACAGACCTCGATGTAATATTGTCTTTTGATGTAATGAACAATGATGTATTCCATCTTCATTAATGAAAAGTATTTTTGCCCTTTTATTTTTGCATTTCTTTTTATATTGCACCTGTGGTTTGTTGTTTGTCTGGAATCTAGATCTTTGAATATCTCGTCTTTATTTCTTCTGCACTGTAGTCTCAGATGTCAGTAGATGTCCCCATCACTGTCAAACATATGTGCATGCTCCCTAGTAGGTCAGGAAATGTGCATGCCCCCAAGCATGTCAGGAAATATGCAATTTCCCAAGCAAGGTCATAAAATATCATACTCTCCGTTTTATAAGTACTTCTCTTTTCTTTGGTAGTTTATCATCTCTTTTTTCTTTTTGCTTCTCTCTTCCTCAGCCCTTTATTTTCTTCCGTACTATAACAATTTCCCAGAATGTCTGGACCTATGGTGAGATATCATGCTCAGATGAAGGGCTTGGACACTGAGGTATCTCGGGTCCGCCGTCGGATGGCAAGGCTTGAGAAAGAGTATGGCGTTTTGGCCTTGAGCTTGTTCGGCTCTTATCCCGAAGAGACGGTGAAGTGGACCGAGATCTCGGCACTGAGTCGCCAGCTCGATCACTTGTTGTTACAGAGAAACCATCTGGCCAACTCCTGGTATGATGCCGAGGAAATTTGGGACCATTCTCAAGATGAGTTTGACAACTCTCCTCAAGGCCTAGCTAGCATAATGGTAAAGAATGCTCGGCTCGTGGAGCGCGTCAGGGTTCTTACTACGGAAAACAACAGGCTCTCCTCGGAGAATGACAATTTGGTCGCCATGAACGATTCCTACCAAGCTCGGTTGAATTGTTCTGCTCGTTTTGCTTTCTCTCGGTCTGGCAGTTCGGTTTTTCCACCCATTGATCCTTAGATTGGGCTGGTTTTCTTATGTATTTCCCCTTTTGCCATTTGTGTTTTATCTTCTGTATTTGATGAATCAGTTGTATCTTTTCGTATCTCGTGCCTGTCTTGTGAACCATTGTAACGCTTCGTACTTTGTGCCTTTTGATTCTCTATAAATGCTCCCTATTGCCTGTATCTCATTACCAATTTCTACCTCTCTCTTGTTTTATAATTTGCTTCTAACTTGCTTTTGCGTGAGATGGCTCCCATCACTAGGTCTGCCTCCAAAAAGAAAGCCCTTATGGAAGAGGAGCCTACCTTTTTGCTACCTCGTCCCCCTGACTTTGGGGAGGAGGATTTGACTCCTCTTCAACTAAAAGAAATTGAGATGTCATGGCTGAAACATGATCTCATGTGTGCTCGGACTGAAGCGAGGAGGTTTAAACAATATTGGGACGAGGAGGGCACTGCTCGTTTCAAGGCCGAGCAAAAATGCGAGTCTCAGTCTTACGCCTTGAAACAGGCTGAGATGGCGATTTCTCGTTTGGTTAGGGAGAAGGAGCGTCTGGAGGAACTTTTGGCAAAGAGGGATGTTGTTATGGGGGATAGTTCGAAAAAGTAGGATGGGTGTATTTTCTTTTTCTGTTGTATTGTTTGTGTTTCCCCCTTTATGGATGAATAAAACTTGTCTTGCACTTGATTCTGTCCTATTTTATTTCCTGTTTGCTTCACTCTTTTATGTTGATATCATTTGATGTCCCTCAGCATACACCGAACAATATGCCCGGTTATCCCCCCGGAGAGCGTTGGTAGACTTGATGCTCCCTGCCGTCAAGCTAGAAACGGTCTTCGTCCACCTTGTTCGGTGTGCCCTTTGGGTAAGAATTGGTTTAGCGTCGAGGAACTTTAATCGGGGGACATTCTCGGTGTGATAATAGTGGTAGCGTATGTGGGAAGCTTTTCGTGGTAGGGTCCACTGGCCGTTTATTTAGGTGTAATGATGTGAACTGCCTTGGGTAGTGGGATACGCGCTGACGTGGCGAAATCTGGAGCGTTTATATGTTAAAAATAGCAGCGGTTGTTGACTTTTGTATGGTTGGAAAAAAGGTAAACCTCTGTTACACGAAAGGACGGTTATTATTTTATTCTTTTTGTGACTCCACTCCTTTCTACTGTGCCAAGTAATCCTTTTTATTTTTATCACAGAATTTGCTGAAGAAAATATCTCTCTCTCTAAAGCATATTCTTCCCGCCAAAAAGGAAAAGAGTTCGGCCGCTTGATCTAGGGTTTCGTGGTTTTGTTGGAAGACTTGCTGCGGTTCGCGCTTGCGTGCTCATAATGATTACTGTAAGTGATTTTTCGTTCTCCCCCCTTCCCTTTTTTAGGAGTTGTATTTGATTTGTCGTTGTGGTCATAGGTGTGTCGTTGGTATATGGTTCAGGTTATCTATATATGTCTGATGATTCTTATGTATCTGGTTAATGTGTGTGTGTGGGGGGGGGGGGGGGGGGGTGGTGGCGCTCGTTATATTGATGTGGTTCTTGTTTGTGTATTTGGTTAGTATATTGATGGACTTTTGATGATGTTTGGATAGGAAATTCTGAGCCAAAGTGTGGCCCAAGTTGGCACATTCGTAGAAAAGGATTTTAAGGAGCTTGCCGGAATACCTGACAACATACATATCCGGCTTCCTATTTCGGACGAGGAGGTGCTGGGATTTGTTCCTGCCGGCGAGGTGGCTGTGCGCTCTTCGGCATTCTTCACTGGGGGTCTTCGACTGCCCTTTACAAACTGGGTGGCTTCGTTCTTTGAGGCCGTCCAGATTGCTCCGGCCCAACTGGCCCTAAATGGTTACCGTACTCTGAATGGTATCCAAAGGTTATCGGAGCTGTCCGGAATACCGATTGAACTGAAGGATGTCTTCGGAGTCTATAGTTTGAGCTTTGAGCGTCGCAGCTCGTATCTAAAAACCTTGTGTTCCTTTTGCCGGCTCGTTATCGGTTTGCCGGATACCAACAAAGAGCGCAATCTTGGTATTGTTATTGCGTCTGGTGAATGGGCTTGTCCGGGACACCAGATTCCTGGGCCGGCTACCAATGCTCCCACTATGCCAGACCTCGGCGCTCCCAATGTAGAGGCTCTGTTAGCTCTTTGGAAATGGTGGGGGCCTGGACCGACGCCGGATCCTGCGAGTCATACTGCTCCCATGCTGCTCGGGTACCCTATGGGGTCGGTGACCAAGGGGAATCCCGCACCCGAGATCCCCAAAGAGCCTGAGGAGGAATTCTTGAAAGTGGTCCGGGCTCGAAGTGCTGCTCGGCTAGGGAAGAAGGCCGTTCGTTCTAAGCGTCGTGTATCTGACCCTGTCGTTGAAACAACGAAGAGGGCTAGGGGAACCGACACAGCGGTTACCGAGGAGGATGCGAACGTTGGCTCGGGCGAGGGGGTGTTTGCTGCTTCCCAAAGGGATACCACCGAGGATGCCTCTGCGCCGGGCGATGTATGTGTACATGTATTTTGATTTTCTTGTCTTTTGATTGTTGTCATTTTGTTCATTAGTGCTTTGCTTTATTAGTCATCTTGTTTCAGCTACTGACTTCTCCATTGGTTACCCTCGCTCTTGCCCGGTCTATGGGTATTATTGTGTTTCAGGGGTCGATCGACGATGTATTCGGACATATGAACGTCTTGACTAACATGGGAGAGGGTACGATGACTTTGCCTGTCATCTCGCCTATCCCTTCCGAGGATCCGATAGATCTGCCCGTTTGCTCGCCCCTCCGTACTGAGGAAGAGATCGAGCATAGGGCCCCTGAGATTGATCAGTTGGAGGAGGACGTGGGGGTGGAAATGGAGGTTGGCAAGGAGAGTGCCGTGGATGTTGTGACGGGTATCGAGGATGAGGCTCTCGACGGACCCGAGAAGGTGTTGGTGGACGAGGTCGCGATGACCCGTTACATTGACCGATGTGGGGGTGAGCTGCTGGAGCAACCGCGAACCTTGAAGATGGGGTATACGGCTCTGAAACCCCTTGCGTTCAAGGATGCAGAAAGACTAGCTGCTCAACCTACAATGTCGGTTATAGAGCAGGCCCACGCGGATGCGCTGAGGGTATGTGAGGCGCTTATTTCGTAATATATACCATGATGCTCGTATTTCGCTATATAGGTCTGGTACTTGTATGCTGTTTGGAATCTAATGTTTTGAAGTGCAGATTGCTTTGAGTACCGTGGCGCTACGGGATCAGCTGGGAGCTCTAGGGGCTGAGAAAGAGAAGCTGGTGGCCGAGAAGAACGCCATAGTCGAGGAGAATGAGCAGAAGATAAAGGATCTGCTTGCGGCTTTCGAGGTCGAGAAAGAGAAATTGGTCGCCGCGAATAAAACCCTGGGCGAGAATTATGACAAGCTGTCGGTGGACTTTCTGCACCTGACCGAGGATGTCGATAAATTGAGGGCGGAAAAAGAGTGCATGGTCGTTAAGTCCGGCGAACTAGAGGAGGAGAACTTGCTCCTGGCAGAGGACGTGGAAGCCGAAAAGGCTAAGGTGACTGCCCTGAAAACGGCACACGCGGAGGAGCGGACAAAGTTAGCAATGATGGCCAACTTCTCTGTATACTGTGCTCATGTGCGGGCGCTCAATTTTGCGAATGTTCCTTTGTCGGATAGGGCGTGGTCGGAGTTGGTGTATCCGTGTCCGTATGGTGCACCGCCGAAACCCTTGGACTGGGTGAATCTTCGTGAAGAAGAGCTTCCTCGGCTACCGGGACAGACAATTTCGACAGCGCTGCGTCCTCACTCTATGTCGGCCCCGTCCACTCCTCAACCGGATGCTACTGTTGTGCCCCCACCAGTATCTCCTCAGGTGGAACCTTGACTATCTTTCTAGCAGTATGTATAGTTTTTTTTTTTTTTTTTTTTTTTTTTTTTTTTTTTTTTTTTGGTCTCTTGTGTATCGAGAAACAGATTCTTTTGGGGAAGTGATAACATAGGTGCTGTGTTTTATTTCTGTTGGGCTTTCTTGGGTTAATTTCTTTTGATGGTCGTCATATTTTGAAGGATGTGAAAACAAAATATTGTCAGGTACCAAATAACCCCCTTGCCATGGTGGTCTGGACCTCACCTAGTCGTAGTGTAGGTGACGTAATAGAAGATTTGGAAAGGTCTAAGGCGTCCCTTACCACGAAATTGACTCGTGCTTATCAGGAAATCGAGGGTCTGAATATTCATATTTCCAACTTGGCGATTCGGTTACGTGATTTGGGAGAGAAATTTAGTAAAAAGACCGCCCATTATACGGCAAACAAGGGTAAAGCGAAAGAACTTCTCGGTGCCCTACGACGTTCTCGTGATGAAGCCCGAGGTCGTGTGACGAGCTTGAACTTGGTCCTTGGGGCCGTTTTCGAGGACGCGGACCTGCTGCTATCCTTTGCCAAAGCGTATTGGGCCCGAGCTCGCGCTTTAGAGGTGCTTGAGCTTATAAAAGGAATGAGTGGTGTATCCCGGGCAGAGCGCATGGTTGATGCGAAAGCCGGGGTAACTGAAACCACTGTCGCCTTGTACCGAATCGAGGCGGTCATTCGTGAGCGTTTGGGGACGCAAATTAATTCATTGCGAGATATTCATTTTGCCGATGTAGTAGAGACTTCGGCGTCTGTTGAGGGGTTGTCGGATTAATAAAGTAGCTTGTTTTGTCGTTTTCTTTGTAGCTTGTATAAAAAAAAATTCTCTCTTCTCTTCTTTTTTTTTTTTTTGTGTAGCTTCTTTTTTTTTTTCTCTTTTTTTTTTTTTTTGTATATTCATCTCTTCTCGTTCTTCTCCCCCCCCCCCCCCCTCCTCTTTTTTTATAGGCACATGCTACTATGTCGCACCAGGCTGGTTCTCCATGCCTAGTTAACCCGGGGTTAGGACCTACTGGTGCTGCCCGGGACGAGGTCTCATCTGGTGCGGCTAGTGAGGTGCCTGACAGGTGGCCCTACATTGTTTTGATGAGCAAAAATGTCAAATTGACCGACCAATGTGCTCGACTGCGGACCAAGCTGAAAACCCAGGCGGCCTTTTTTCGAGAATACGTTCGTCGTGCCGAGCATACTGTTGAGGTTCAGGAGAGTCGTTTGGATCGAAATTGGCGTGCAAAGGACAAGTACTTCGGCAAATTAAAGTTGCTTGTGACCAAGGCCAACGTGTTGGTGAAGTATTTCCGTTTGTCCCGTGCCAGATACGATGCTTCCGCATCTATGATCGAAGCTCGCCGTAACCTCTCCTTTGACGATGATCGCCGTAAAGCGGCCTCAGATGCTCACGAGTTCGCGAAAGAAGCCGAGTTCAACGCGCGGCTTCAGACGCTGACTTGTGTTGGGGCTCATATGACCAATTTTGATGCCCTTATTTCTGAGGAGCGTTTTGATGGTGATGAGTCTGATGGGTACACGACGACGGATGACGAAGAGATTGAGCTCGGTCAATTACCGTCGTGCTCCTCCTGCAGTAGCTCTTCTTAAATGAATCTCTTTAGTGTCGATGATCTTCTTGTTGCCTCCGTAATGCGGGCGAGGACTATTTATGTTATTTCTTTGTTCCTGTTTTGTACCTTTCCATTGCCGTATTGCTATTTGATTGATTGGATCGATTTTTCCTTGCTAAATCATTTGTTATTTCGTTATTCCTGTTTTGGAGATGCTTCTTGTTGATATTTCGTTGTTTAGATTGATTCTCCTTCATTGTTTTAGCCAATTTGGACATGATATTTCGTTGTATCGCCGCCGTAATGTGGACCTGAATAATTCCTTCCATTGTACCTGCATATGAATTTCATAGTATTCCTAGGCGTTCCTTTGAAAACACGCCATGTTGGGAATTTCATAGTATTCCTAGGCACTTCGGCCATGTTGGGAATTTCATAGTATTCCTAGGCGTTCCTTCGGTAACACGCCATGTTGGGAATTTCATAGTATTCCTAGGCACTTCGGCCATGTTGGGAATTTCATAGTATTCCTAGGCGTTCCTTTGGTAACACGCCGTGTTGGGAATTTCATAGTATTCCTAGGCACTTCGGCCATGTTGGGAATTTCATAGTATTCCTAGGCGTTCCTTCGGTAACACACCGTGTTGGGAATTTCATAGTATTCCTAGGCACTTCGGCCATGTTGGGAATTTCATAGTATTCCTAGGCGTTCCTTCGGTAACACGCCATTTACGTAATTTCATAGTATTCCTAGGCACTTCGGCCATGTTGGTAATTTCATAGTATTCCTAGACGTTCCTTCGGTAACACGCCATTTACGGAATTTCATAGTATTCCTAGGCACTTCGGCCATGTTGGGAATTTCATAGTATTCCTAGACGTTCCTTCGGTAACACGCCATTTACGGAATTTCATAGTGTTCCTAGGCACTTCGGCCATGTTGGGAATTTCATAGTATTCCTAGACGTTCCTTCGGTAACACGCCATTTACGGAATTTCATAGTATTCCTAGGCACTTCGGCCATGTTGGGAATTTCATAGTATTAGTAGACAACATGATAATATATTTTATTCATTCAAAAGAAGAAAGATAATGCCATTAAGCAAGAAGGGTAAGGTAGCACCTGTACTTGTATTCGGAGGATTGCCTATACGTAGTACTTCTTTAGGTTAGCCACATTCCAAGAATTCTTTTCCCCTCGGCTGTTGGCGAACAGGACGCTTTTGATTTTGTAAGAGACTGGACTTGTTTGCTTGACGATTTCGTATGGGCCTTCCCAGGTAGGGCTTAGTTTGCCATGTATTTCGTTGCGGGTATAGACCGTCACTCGTCGCAGCACCAGTTCTCCTACCATGAATTCTTTGGACCCTTTTACTCTCTTGTCATAGGTTTGCTTCACGCTTTGTTGGTACTTAGCTAGGGTAAGGGCCGCTATCTCTCGTTTCTCGTCTATCATGTCGAGCTCTTCTCTCATTCGTTGTTCATTGTTTCCCTGCTCGACCAACGTCGTTCGGAGCGTGGGTAGCCCAATCTCTGTCGGTATGATGGCCTCTACACCGTATGCTAAGCTAAACGGGGTTTCCTTGGTGCCCGTCTTGGGTGTAGTTCGGCACGACCATAAAACGTTGAGTAGCCGCTCGGGCCACCTCCCTTTTGCCTGTTCAAGGGTGGTCTTGATGCCGTCTAATATTGTTCGGTTTGACACTTCGGCTTGCCCGTTTCCTTGTGGGTATGTCGGCGTCGAATAGAATTTTCGGATACCGAGTTCCTCGTACCACAGCTGTAAATTGGCATCTTTGAACTGGGTTCCGTTGTCGGCGACTATAGCGTACGGTATACCGAACCTAGTTATGATGTATTCACAAATGAATTGTTTGACGTTGCTGGCTTTGATTTCTCGGAGGGGTTTGGCTTCGACCCATTTGGTGAAATAATCAGTCGCAACGATCAGATATTCCACATTCCCAGGTGCTCTTGGGAGTTTACCGACCAAATCAATTGCCCATTGAGCGAACGGCCATGGAGCCGATACCGGGGTCATCATAGATGATGGGAGCCATGGTATCTTGGCGAATCGTTGGCACTTGTCGCATCGTTGGACGTATGCATCGGCGTCTCGCTTGATATAGGGCCACCAATATCCTTGGGTTACTGCCTTGTTTGCAAGGGATCGCCCTTTGATGTGTGCTCCGCAAGATCCTTCGTGGATTTCCTCCAAGACCGGCAGCTGTAGCTCGGTCGGGACGCACAGTAGATGGGGTCCCCGGTAACTGGATTTGTATAGTTTATCGTCCTCGGATAGCCAGAAACGAGGAGCTTTTCTTGTAATTTTCAGCGCTTTTATCTTGTCGGTCGGAAGCGTTCCACTTCGCAGATAATGGGTCATGTCCTCCATCCAACCTAGTTCGTACTGTATCGACGTCATCCGGCCTACCTTTTTTATTATGCTCGGGGTCGGCAGTAGTTCCACTGTGATCGACCGGGTGTCGGTCAATGTTAATGTCGAGGCTAGGGTGGCCAAGGCATCGGCATGTGCATTTTCGGTGCGATTGATTCTTACTAACTCGCATTGTTCGAAGGTTGCCATCAAGCTTTGGACTTTCTCTTGGTAGAGGATCATTCTATCATCTTTCGCTTGGTACTCGCCGATGGCTTGATTGACGATGAGCATGGAGTCTGAGCTTGCAATTAAGTGGGAGCATCCGAGGGACCGGGCAATAAGCATGCCATTTATCATGGCCTCGTATTCTGCCTCATTGTTGGTAGCTCGGAAGCCCAGTTTTATGCTTTTTTCGATGATTGCTCCCTCTCTAGACTTTAGGACGATCCCTGCTCCTGATCCGTCCTTGGTGGCTGATCCGTCGACATGTATCTGCCAGTGTGATTGTGGAGAGAGTGCCAAAGGCTCGTCATAGCCTTCGGTGAATTCTGCGACGAAATCGGCCAGGACTTGTCCCTTTATGGCATGGCGGGGTGCGAACTCGATATGAAATTGGGATAGCTCGACCCACCATGCGGCAACTCGGCCGCTAATGTCCGTCCGTCGAAGTGACTCTTTAATATGAAATTTTGTGTATACCCGGACCTGATGAGCTATGAAATAGTGTGGCAACTTTCTGGTTGCACCGACCAATGCCAGACACAGCTTTTTCAAGGGTAGATAACGTGTTTCGGCTTCGACCAGAGTCTTGCTGACGAAGTAGATTGGAAATTGTTCGCGACCTTCTTCTCTTAGGATAACTGCGCTCACAGCTGTAGTGGAAACTGCTAGGTAACATGCCAGAATGTCTCCTTTGTTCGGCCTTACTAGCAGTGGCAGTGTCCTCAAGTACTCTTTGAGATTGTTGAATGAGACTTCACATTCCGGGTCCCAGACGAATTTTCTATCCTTCTTGAGTGATTCGAAAAATGGCCGTCCCTTATCTGCGGATCGGCTAATGAACCTGCTCAGCGCGGCCATCATTCCCGTGAGCTCTTGTACCTGTTTCTTATTCTTGGGCGCTGCTAGGTTTCGTAGAGCCGTTATTTGATCGGGATTAGCCTCTATTCCTCGTCGGCTAACCATATGCCCCAAGAATTTCCCTTTGCTGACGCCAAATGCACACTTGCTCGCATTGAGTTTCAGTTTGTGCTCGCCCAGCGTTCGGAAAACGTCCCTGATATCTTGAAGGTGGGATGTGGCTTTTTCGCTCTTGACGACCATGTCGTCTATGTATACCTCCATCGTCTTCCCTATATGATCTCGACATACCCTTGTTATCATCCTTTGGTATGTTGCTCCCGCATTGCGTAGGCCGAACGGCATTATCGTATAGCAATAATTTCCCAAAGGTGATATAAACGAAGTCTTTTCTTGATCTTCGCGGGCGAGGGGAATTTGATGGTATCCTGAATATGCATCAAGGAAGGTCATCCGTTCTGCCCCCGCAGTTGCGTCCACCAGTTGATCAATCCTTGGAAGGGGAAAGTGGTCCCTCGGACAGGCTTTGTTGAGGTTTGTGAAGTCTATACA
The DNA here is from genome assembly GCA_963682055.1 of Primula veris. Taxonomy (NCBI): domain Eukaryota; kingdom Viridiplantae; phylum Streptophyta; class Magnoliopsida; order Ericales; family Primulaceae; genus Primula; species Primula veris. The sequence continues at coordinate 19,735,636 of OY821743.1, read as the reverse complement.
TACTCTCTCCTTTCCGTTCTTCTTAGGGACGACGACCGGGTTGGACAACCATTTTGGATAGTAAACCTCTCTTATGGCTCCAGCCTCCAATAACTTTTGTACTTCAGCGATTATAGCTGCTCTATGCTGTACAGACACTTTCCTGCTCCTCTGTGCTATCGGCTTGTACTCGGTGTTTACACTTAGGTGGTGGCATGCTGTATTGGGGTCTAGACCCGGCATATCTTTAGGGCTCCAGGCGAATTTATCAGTGTTGCTGAGAAGGAATGCTTTCAACTCTTCGGATTCCTGTTTTGGAAGGTTGTCGCCGAGGAGGAAGTAATGCTCCTCGTCCATATCTGGTATATACACCTTCCTGAGTGTCTCTCCTACTTGTTCTTCGACAACCCTTTCGGCTTTGGATATTTGGTTGATCAGCTTCTTGGTGCTGGTGGGTTGTTCCACCATGCTTCGTTGTTTTTGGAGAGTCGCGGTGATTTCCTTGCAGCGTCTTGAATCCTCTTGACATCCTCTGGCTGTCTCGATCTCTCCCCTGTCATTTGGGTATTTGACCTTTTGGTGATAGGTCGAGGGTATGGCCTTCATGGCATGTAACCAAGGTCGGCCCAATATTGCATTGTGACCGGAGTGGTCATTAACCACTAAGAACTCCACGGGAACCGACACGGACCCGGTTGTGACACTGAGGACGATCTTACCCAACGGTTTAGTCGTTTCGGAGATGAATCCGATCAGTGTGACGTCAGTAGGCCGTAGATCTTGCAGCTTGAGTTCCATTTTGTCGAAGAGCTCCCTGTACATGATATCACAAGAGGCTCCTTGGTCGACAAGTACCCTGCCGACCTTGTCTAGGCCAATTTGAACTCGGAGGTTAATGGCGTCTCCATGGGGATAAATCACCCCTTCTTCGTCAAGATCCGAGAAAGAAATGGGCGGATGTCATCGTTGTGTGCATTGTCGTTTAGAGGTCGACGCCTGTGATGCCTTGGATACTTGGCCAAAGTGGGCCAGTTGCCGTTGTCGCGATCGTTCCCCGCCTGGACCCTTGGGTCTTGTCATATGAACGACGTTGATCGTTTTGCCTTGCCGGTTGTCGGATCCTTCGATGGCCAGTTGTTTGCCTTTATTCCCAGCTCCTTTGATGAACTTGGCTAGGTATCCTGCATCGTCCCACTGGTTCATTCTCCATCGCAGGTTACGGCAATGCTCAGTGAGATGGCCGTGATCCTCATGATACGCGCAGAAGAGCTTGGGATCTCTCTGATTGGGGGGAGTGTTGATCGGTTGCGGTCGGGAATACCAACTTTCCCTGCATATATCCTTGAGGATATCTTCAGCAGACAAGTCGAAAGTGTATCGCAGCTCGACCGATCCGAAAGTATTTCGGTGTTCCCTTTCTTGGGGCCGACCTTGTTGAAACGGCTTGGGTGGCATTGGGTAGGTGAGCTGGAGCGGTTTATGTTCGTTGGTCGGTGTTGGGTATGCGATCTGGAGCGGTTTGGGCTCTAGTGCTCGTGGTCGCTCTACCCTGCTATGGACCTCGGGCTCTTTGCCCTTTCTGGTCGGTTGGAATGCTTCTCCCTGGTTATTCCTAACTCTTTTGCGACCCACCTGTGCCTCGCGGACCGACTCTCTTCTCGGTAGAGTTCGGTTGAGGAAACGCAGTTCGTCGTTTTTATCGGTGAGGTGGGTACAATAGGCTAGCAGGGAATCAGTGGTCGGGAAGTTTTTGCCTATGAACTTCCTTCTCGCCCAATAGCCATTAGGGATGGAATTGATAAAGTTTTGGATGGCTATATTATTGGCATATCGTGGAATCTGGTTTGCTACGTCGATAAAACGTATGCAGTAATCGTTGAGCCTTTCATTTGGCATCATCGCCATTTTAAGAAGGGTTTCGATACTAACCTTCTTTTTCCGATGAGCAGCGTATCGGGTGGAGTATGCTCTTAGCAATTCTGCCCAGTTTCTAATGGAGCCCCGTGGTAAGTTATGATACCATGACGAAGCCTCTTGACCCAAGCTGTTTTTGAAAAATTTGCACATCAGTGCATGGTCATCACTCCACAGTTCCATCTTCGTCTTGTAGTGCCTCAGATGGTCGATAGGGCAACTCTTCCCATCATAGAGCCTGAATTCGGGGATGACGAATCCCATAGGATTGCGGTACCGCGTGATCTGTTCAGCACACGGGGTTTCTTGGCATACGTTCCAAGCCTGTTGGAACGCGTCATCCGTGACTTGGTAGGGGGGAGGGTATCCTCCCTGATGTGGTGATGGGCCATATCCTTCCCCGATCCTGTATTCGGGATATCTACCGTCCTTCGTGTTTGTGTGGACACGTTCCATATGAGTGTTCGGATGGACGATAGTTATTGGGACATTGCCCCCTTGGTGGGGGACTCTTGTATCGGGTCGCCGACCCGCTGCCTCCAGGGCGGCCCTGTAGGCAGAATCTTCCACTTCATGACGTGGGTCTTTGTCGGGTTGGATAACTGGCAATACGATGCCGGCCGCTGTCATGGCCGTCATGCATGCCGCCAGCTGAGCTTGTAGCTGGGCGTAGTTCCTTTCATCGGCTAACGGAACAACATGTTGTACCTCCACCGTGGGTGGTGTAATCATCCTCGGAGAATTAGTCGGTAGTCGGGGCGACTGTCCGAGTACATGATCCTCGGGCATGCCAAACTGATGAGCTTCGTCCGTTTGTAAACGAGCACCGGAGTTGACCGAGGCTGTAGGCAAAGGGACTCTTGAGCTCGGCCCTGCTTGGGACCCGGTTAAGCGTCTTCGTGCACGCCTTAATACGGGCACGTCTTGTTCGTCCTCCGAGGACGAAGGGTGTTCGTCGACAATCCCTTCGATGAAATGTCGGAGTGGTTCGACCGGTTGTTCTTGGTTGACGTAGGAGGTTGTTGGTTGGTTTCCGGATTGGATAGCTTCATATCTGTCGCGGATGGCGAGTAGATCGTCGAGGTCTTGTTGGCTAATTTGCGTGTTTTGGTTATTGGTTTCTATTATTTCGGGATGGGTTTCCTCTACATTGGTAACCATTGTCGCTCGTCTGGCAGAGTATTGGTATTCGAATTCTAAACTAGTTGGGAACTAGATGATTCCCGGAGACGGCGCCATTTGATAAAGCCATAACTTTGGTCGGTCGCGTTAGGCTTTTCAACAATGATATAATAGTAAATCAACCGTGAATAAAGGATACTTCCTGATCTTTATTATTGCTCGGATTATTATCCTTGTTAGGACTATTACACTTGCTCAGACTAGTATTTCGGTTTTGACAATTGTGCTCGATATGACTATTTAATCTCTCGTCTTGATCTTTCTCCCCTTTTATTCGGTGCTCGGCTGTCTTTTCTCGGTTTATTTCTAGAAGTGGTGTGCGTTGGTTAGTTTCTCTCTTTTCTCAACTTCTCTCTATATTTTTTGGATAGATTTTCTGATCCTTTTCTATGAGGGGTAGTTGGCTATTTATAGGCAACTGCGCCTTCTAGGATACTGACAAATGTCTTCATCCCAGGGATTTTTCAGACATGGGTCCCCCTTTGATTGGGCTTGGGCTTTTAATAGTAAAACCTCAATTCCTATAAAAAGTATGAGACGACCCATTTAAGCGTTGGATACCCATTTATAAGGTGGGTTGATTATTACCCAAATAGAATATTCGGGTCTGATTTTTATGTTCTATCAAATATGGTTTGATATTCAGATTTGGTCAAATCTATGTTTCGAACTCAGTATAATTATTATATTATACGGAACTTACCAACTACGAAAAATATAATTCGGTGGTTGCACCGAGTACTATTCAGCTTCCCTGCTAAGTAAACAAAAGTGGTGCCCCACGAGGCCCCATATATGACTGGAAAATCTCAAGCATGAAATGAATAATTATAAGCGTCCAAAAATACTTCACTAGTGGACAATTAATTCTTTTAACCCATGTCAACAAATAGATTTATAGGAGTAAGTGACATTGTTTTTTTTATTGGTAAAATTATTGCAGAAATGAGAAAAAAACTAGTGCAACTATGAGAGTCTTCCCGAGAGCTAGCTGTTTAAAAAGCACAAACAGACGTTTCATTATGATGACATCATAAATTTGTCCCCAAGTGTAATAACTTTGTTTTTCAGTTGCAGGGACAGTTCTAGAAATTAAAAAACAAGCCCCAACATTTACAACAATGGATATGACAGTTCCAAATTTTACCTTTTTTTACAATTTTTCCTTGTTAATTCTTGATTCGAGTCAATCAAAACCTAGTTCAAACGTTATGAAAAGTCGTATTGTGTCTTTGAATATGCCGTAGAAACCCGAGTAACCAGTTGTCTCTAGAAAAAGTCCATCAATGTGTAGTGAGACAGGTCAGTTGGTATATAAAACCAATAAAATCGAAGTTCAAATCATTTGAAGCATATTAAGGCTTCATCTAGGGTTGGGCGAAAATCCGAAAAAACTGAACCGAAGCGAAAAAGATCGAAACCGAAAAACCGAAACTTTTTCGGTTCGGTTTCGGTTTACAATAAAACCGGACCGAAAAAAACCGAAAAAACCTGAAGAAAAACCAATGAAAAACCGAAAACAATCGGAAAAAAGCGAAAGACCGAAACCAGACCGAAACAAAGCGGTTCGGTTCGATCCAAAAAATAAAAAGACCAAAAGCCGAAAAAAATCGAACCAAAAAATCTGTTCGGTTTCGGTAACTGTTTTACCAAAAACCGGACCGGATCGAGCCCTAGCTTCATTAAATTAGAAGAACTTAACCATTAACCAAGTTGCAATTTCTGATTTACCAAAAAGAACATTACAAATGTGTAACAACATGTAATCTGATAGTATAATTTAGATCAAACAAGTTAAATATTCGAGGTATTGAGTGTCAATTACTCACCTAAGATCTGTCATTTACAATACAAGATTGAAAAGATACCTTTAAATCTCAATTTCGCTTAATTTTCTAACTTACCAAAGAGTATATCTTTTCCTCCACAAAGTTTGATAAAGCTTAAGGGGGTTCAAGTATCTTTGCTACTAACTTGAAGGTCGGCAAGCATAAATCCCATAACACAATCTTTTTTTTTGTTGAAAAATAAACCATGAAATTATATTATTTGTACAGATAGGCAAATACATATCCAAAGAGAAGCTATAAATTAATGAACATGTACACATCCGCTTGTCAAAAAACACACAAAAACCATAAAAATGGCTTCTCCAAACTTCACATATTTTTTCCAAAACTGGCTTACCAAGCAGCAAAGCCTCCTAGACGAGCTTTTCACATACCTCAACTCCACATCTAAACACAACAACGTTAAGGACCTCACGGACCGGGTAATATTCCACTACAACGAGCTTTACGAAGAGAAATCTCGCGCAGCAAATCGCAACCCTTTCCCTTTTTTCTGCCCTCCTTGGCTTACCGCCTTCGAAAAATCACTTTTATGGGTCACCGGTTTTAAACCCTCAATTATTTTCCGTTTAATAGTGGCGTCCGTGGGGGAGGAGCTGACCGAAGGGCAACAACGGCAGGTAGCTAGGCATCGCCTAATCGTTAAATTTTATCTTTTACCATGTATTTTCACTATAACTTAGATATAGCATGTTGAGGATAGTGATCTCACACCTCTTATGACTTTTTTTTACTCCTATCACTGTTTTTTATGCAATTTGGAAGCTATATTGAACAGAACTTCAAATAGAAAGGGACCATATTCGATATGTTTTTTTTCTTCATATTATTGGGGCTGTTTCACTAATTTCTAAAGTTTTGATCAGAAGAAAATAAAAAGTTAATTTTTCGTCAATTTTTATCAGTTTCTGCTCTGCCCTTCATGCATAAGCAGCAGCGAAATCAGGAAACTAGGATGGAATGGCCGATATTTTATATATATATTTTTTCATACAATCTATGAGTTTTTTTTTTTTTTTTTCGTAATGTAAGGGACGGAATGCTAATTTTTTAAGACTTTGATCAAAATACAAACAATTTTTTTAGTTTTTCTTTAACTTAATTTTCTCAAAATAGAGGTCATTGTCTCCACATTCCTGTGCATAAGTCATGACTAGTGGCGTCAGGGGAGCCAGGGGGTTGCAAGTTACAAATAGTTATTTTATGGGGTTACAAAACTCTTGTTTCTAAATACTTTTGAAATTTTCTTCTTAAACAATTGGCATTTTCTTAAATTGTGGGATGTTTTGTTTATCATAGCTTCCTATCATATTCCTCCCCTGACTGGCGTCGCCCGTGCAGGTAGAAAGAGAGAAAGCCGAGACAAGGAGGAGAGAGAGGGAGTTGACAGAGGAGATGGCGAAGGTGCAGGAGAGCATAGCTGCACCGCCTGTATACGCTTTGATGAGAGAGGACAGGAGGTTGATCGACGGTGAGGTGGATGAGTTGGGTGATGCTATGGAGGTTTTAATGGATGCGATGAGGCGAGTAATGGAAGATGCGGATGCTGTTAGAGGATCGACCTTCAGAAGTGTTTTGGAGATTCTGAGCCCAACGCAGAGGATCAAGTTCTTAGCTGCTGCTGGGCAGTATTTGCTCCAGGTCAGGCGGTGGGGATTGCTTCGTGAGTCGCGAACGTCGGCCTAGAAAAATATGGACTGGTTTTATTTTATTTTATTTTATTTTATTTTTCTTAAAAAATTAGGTTTAGTGATAGGGTGAAAGAACGATTTAGCCCAAGTGGTGATTTTCAGACAGTTTGATCTGATCCGGTGTCGGTTATGGTTTTTCGTTGGTTCGAATTGTATTTATGTTGTTCTTGACTCATGATTTCAATTTAAGTCTAAAGTTGTCGAGAAATTATCACCCTGAAGCTCATTCGGAAATGCTAGAAAATAGTGTCTTTCACCCATCAAAATATGGGTTGAAAATGTGTTTTATCTACGGTACTACCACTTATGGTTGATGAGACGCTCTAATTTCTTATACAAAGTTGCCCCACCCATTTTCACCAAAGGCTTTTGGGGGAGAATGGATGAACTCTGATACTCTATTAACCGGAATGAATATCGCGTATACATGATCTTGGATCTTTTGGCATCTCTAAGTTGCTTTTATAGCTCAAATGGTGATTTGTAGCGTCTTCCCACCGAAGATTTCAAGTTTAATCAACTTTATTTATCGTTTCATCAATAATCGTGTTTTTCGTACAAAAAAAATCGGAAAAGATAAGGAGGCAACAGTAGATGTACGGGCTTAGCCAACACGACACGTTGGACAGGCAGAGCTTGCGATGCGCCCTTCAAGTCTGTACTTGCCGATACGAGACACAAATGCTTAATGAAGAGCTTAATTAAAATTTAGCTGCTTTAGCATACCCTGTTATGATTCTTGACTTGCAAAAGAATCATTTCTGAGTTAGTAATTAATATTCAAAGTATTCCTACATATGGAAAAGGATATGTTTTATTATTGAGAAATAAAAATGATGGATAAGCATGTAGTGCTTGGCTTGTGTAACACAAATCTAAGGGAAGCAACATGGATCATGGATGAATATCGTTGTAACAATAGCTAAAAAAAATCTGCTCTTTGTTCTTATACTATTAGCCGACATTGATGGGTTTCATTTCAAAAGTTGGCGTGTTATCTTAATGTGCAAGCGAGATTTTTGAGTTGTGAACAAATTTACCAAGGTGGAATTTCAACATCATAACGTTTTTCAGTAGTGAAAATTTCAGTATGGAAGGCGTATTGCAACCCATAGCAATAACGTAAACTGATGGAATTGGAGAATTCTGGAATAACTTACAAAGTAGGATGACGATGAAGTCGGTTATCACAATATTTCAACATTAATTATATCAACCAGTATACCACTGAGAGTATGAGTAATATAGTAGCTCTTTGAAGCCGGAATAGTAGCAGCTTATGCTGCACGCGCTCTTGAAAAAAGGAGAGGTCAGGCGTTCTCGTACACAGGAAAATGGTGTGCGACACGGTTTCTTCACGTGTCTTTTATAATATTTTTGTTAGCCAATTGGACAAACGTGTCGGACGTAGTTGAAGGACTACTAACATGGTAATTCAATAAGTGTGTAAAATTTGACAAACTTTAATACGAGAACCACATCTAAAGTTCTCCATCAAGTATTGTAGCCTTCTCAGAATTCATCCGTTGACATGTATTATTATAGAACTCTTATTAAAATAATACAGTTATCATTCTATTATAATAATTTAATCCAAGTTAAATGAGTATCCTTAATTTAGTCAATTTTTTTCAAAATTCATCGGTTGACATGTACTATTATAGAACTCTTATTAAAATAATACATTTATCATTCTATTATAATAATTTAATCCAAGTCAAATGAACATGTTAAATTTAGTCACTTTTTTTTAAAAATATTCATATACCTGTTTATTAATTACAATAATATCATACTCAAATAAAAAAATATATAAAAATTAATAACTAATAACATTATTTATCACTCTTTAACAACGAAACATTATTTTAAGTATTATCATCTTATACTATTTTTTTTGTATTATCCATGTATTTGTATCAAAACTACACTTATTTTCTATATTTTAATTGCAATGTGCGTCACACACGTAACGCGTGTGGGCATGATTAACAGTAGAATTTATACCACATTACCACAATTATTATTGTTGTTTGGTTAGGTAGGGAAAATATTTCACACATATATGAAAAATATAGTTATATAATATATTAAGTGTCATGTTCAAACCGAATGGTGTTATAAATTTCAAATATTTAGCGTTTATTGTGTGTAAGTGTCGTGTCGTGTAGGACATCGTTAGACTTCACAAAATATATTGACATAATCTTCATAGAATCTATCCGTTAGTCTTATGGTGTATTTTTCGGTTACGACTGATGTTGCAACTATCATGTGATCACTTTACAACTTATTAAAACTATACAAAAATAAGAGTTTATTCAATATGTTTTCAAATATTATGTTGTCACTAGCATGGTTATAAAAGGTGCAAGGCGGTAGGCTGACGGTAAGGGGCCGTCTAGGCTTAAAGTTTATTTTATTTTACTTTATTTTATCCAAAAAAAACTCAAGAAACATAGTTGTAATTTTTTATAAACATAAGTAATAATAATTACAATATAATTATACAATTCATGAATTGGAAAAACAGTCATATATCGATACCCGATGTCAACCGGCATCAACCGATAATCAAACAAAACCGGTTCACAAGCCGCGACGATGAAATTAAATAGACATGAGGTATAGAGTTCAAAATGAGCAAAAACAATGAAAATCAAAGTACTGCTTATTACATAAAACCATAAATAAAAGTCTGTGTTTTTTAATTTAAGAAAAAAAACTATGTTTGACCACCTTTGATCATCTAGACCGCCTAGACCGTCTATTTGCGGTTAATTACACTTAATTCATCTTTGATCGTTGTCGACTAAAATTTCGCTTAAATTACTCTGCCTACCATAAATCCAACCGACTTCAGCCTCGGCGCACGCCCTTTTAAAACACTCACTAGTCACTACAATGATATATAATGAGGTCATCAAAGCCTAGCATTTGGAAACTAACAGATGCCTTTTGGAACCGAACCAAAATTCACCTTGTGTTACTTTGTGCCAGATAAATAGACCATTTTTTAAAAAGTAGACGGCAGTTTCTCAACCAAGGTTAATGCCGGCGAAGCAATAAGTATTTTTTTACTTAGAGAAAACAACAGTATAGTTTAAATTAGTATCCATCCATTGCTTATCAATTATCATCATGCTTTGATTAATTCTTCAAGTTTTGGATGCTAGTGCAACTGTAAACAAATAAATCCACTTGCCATGAACCCCGTGTGCCCACCAGAAATTTGACAAAATTCGAAGTTATTACACTGAACAATTAGTATTATGATGTTCATGATTAAAATTGGAATTATAAAAGGTGCCTACTAAATTTGAAGATTGTGGGCTGAATCATAATTCATAGCAACACTTATAGTCACGAATACTAAAAAAAAAAAAAGCCAAAAATATGGTGGCCGACACGACACCATTCGGAGTTTGCTTATTGACTCGATTAACACATGGACACGCAGTGGACACTTCATCGTGAAAACTTTAAAAACACAAAAAAACACAAATTGTACTACAAAAAGTCGTTTTACTTTCAAATTTACAATTTATCTCAAAAATTAACAAAGCATTTAGTTAAATATACTAACTATTAATAACATTTCTCGGTTGCAGTTAATATATATGATTTTTTTTATTTTGATAAACTAAATAAATATAAAATTATATAAACAATTGTCATGTTCTAACCATGCACTACAAAATAATGTTTAATTTAGTGAGAGTCAAAAACTGTCACAAGCCTGTCGCTAATTTAAAAAGCTGTCACAAATCTGTCGTAAATTGACTAAACTGTCACAAAGTCGTCACAAAAACCGTCGCTAATAAGCTCGTAACAAAAAATACTGTCACTAATCCCGTCGTTATTTGGGTATTTTTTTGTAGTGATGTCGTGTCTTAAAATTCAAAAAGTTACTGTTTCGTTATGTCCGTATCGTATATTCGTTTCGGTTCTACATGGTCGACCAAAATCACCTAATAATATACTTAATATTCTAAAAGTTACAAGGTGGAATTTAGGGGAAATTGATTGAGTAGCACCTAATACTCTTTAATTCAGCTTAATCTCGACCTAACCTCTTAGTTATTAAGGCTCCGCCTAATTTTCGAGTCCAATCTTCTATGCCATGTCATAAATCCAATTTCGTGTCATATTACTTATTTCATTCAAAATATTTTTAAGAAAACTATTTTTTTTATACAATTACAATTAGACATGTATCAATACATTTTAACAATTATTTTTAAGAGAAAAGTCACAGACAATTTATTTTAAAAAATATATAAAAGATAGTGTTGACTAAACATTAAATGTTAAAAAAATCATTGAAAACCAATAGTATGTCCAAATTTTATGATAGAGTTGTGTTAAAATTTAAAATTTGAACGAAAATAATGAACGGTCATGATATGGGAAGTGAAAAAAGATTTGGACTAATACGGAGGAGAAAGAATTATATGAACTCGGCGCATTATTTTAGTGGATGTGATCTGCTAACCAATCTGATTTTTAAATTTGTATTTTGAATTAATTTTATGTTTTTTTTTATTAGTAAATGTTGATTTTTTAAAGGATGACATTTTTTATTTTAATAGATTAGATTTACAGCGGTGTTTATCCGGAGAGGGTGCTACATAGAATTTAAATCAAAATTAATAGAGAAAACCAAAACTAATAATTGACCCCCCACCCAAAAAATACAAATAATTGCCATTCAATTAGCTGGCAAAATGAAAACCCCACCGAAACTCGCGCTTAAACTAACCATGGTTTAACATCCCCTCTATATAAAAACCCAAACACTCTTAAAATCTCCACACACAGAAAGAAAGAGAGGTGACAAAGGCGTCTTAATAAACGCCGTATCTATCTTTTTTTTTTTTTTAAATAACATTTCGTTTTATTTCATTTTATTTGTTAATATTTGTTGGTTTATATTATAAAATATGAGAGAATGTATATCAGTGCATATAGGTCAGGCAGGTATTCAAGTCGGAAATGCCTGCTGGGAGCTTTACTGCCTCGAACACGGCATTCAGGTATTTATTTATATTTATATACCTATATACATGTTTTTACTATATAGTTGTGGATATAAGTTTTAAATATTTTAGATGATGTTTATATCTAATGTTATGTGATATTTCTTGTTGCGTATATTTTGGTCATTCTAAATTTCAATGTATTAATTTTTCTCCTTTTGTTGAAATGTTGCTGTAAATTGATGATTTATCTCTCTCTCTCTCTATATATATATATATATATGTGTATGTGTGTTTTTAGTATATAATGGTGGATATAAGGTTTCGTTTGTTAAAATGATGTTTAGATCTGTAGTTATGAGATATTTGTTTTTGTATACATCGGTGATCGGATTTACTGATCAATTTTCATTTGTTGAAATATTGCTGTAAATGATGATCTATCTATCTATCTATATATATATACAGTTATATATAGGTAATTGTGGATATGAGGTAATATTTGTTAAAATGATGTTTAGATCTAAAGTTATGATGTAATTTTGTAGTTGCATATATTTTGGTGATCGGATGTATTGATCTATCTCCATTTGTTGAAATGCTTCTGTAATTTGATGATTTATCTATATATTTATATGTTTTTTTAGTATATAATTGTGCATATGAGGTTTAATTTGTTAAAAATGATGATTAGATCTAATGTTATTATGTTTTTGTTGTCGCATATATTGATGATCGAATGTATTAATATGTCTCCATTTATTGGTATTATGCTTTGAATATCTGATCTTCGATCGTTTAATGTGTTTATTTTTCAATTTACGATAATTGATGACCCCGATAGAGCTTTTAGGTATTTAGATTTTGATTTGTTGTCTATGCAGGATAAATTTAATTTTGTTCAAATAATGTATGGACCTAAAATTATAATTAGTTTATGTTGCACATTATGATGATCTGATGTATTAATCTTTTTCCTTCAGTTGAGATTGTTATGTAATTTGAATATCTGATGACTGATCGTTTAATCTGTGATTTATCTTTTTTGTAAAATCAGCGATTTGGAATCGTGTTGTAATTTGTATATCTATTTGATTCTTATGATCTATGGATTTTCAAAATTTAATTACAATAACGACTCCGATTATGATAGAGGAAATAACGAGATTCATATCATCAGGTTTAAATTGTTCAAATAAAGTATCGATCGAAAGTTGTGACATATTTGTTGTTGTATATATTGATGATCAAATTTATGAATCTCTCCATTGTTAGTAATCTATATTAGTTTAGCATACGCCATTGAGATCACTAATGTATGTGTTATACAAATTTTAAATTGTTTAAATAGTGTCTCGATCTAAACTTATCAGGTTCCTTTTTTTGCAAATAGATGATGTATTCTGATGCTTGAATAAAAGATCTATTATAATTAAAATGTTCTTGTGTAGTTTTGAACAAGAAATTTGGTTGTATTGGGTTGATATTGAAGGCATTAATTTTTACCATTTGATTGAATTATGATATGCCTATAATTCCATGTGATTGACCTTTGACTTATCTAAGTTTGATGACTTGCCTAAATGAATTGATAAAACCACAACAGTTATTAATATAAATCTTCAGTGTGCTTTGGAACACAGTATTCGGCTATTTGTATGAATTTTTATAGATGTACAGTTATAAGATATGTCGTTTCCCCTCCTTCATAAGAAGCCTGATAATGTTTATCAATGGACCTGTGTGTCGAACAAGGTTCACTGCAGTTACTTTTCTCGACAATTCTTGTCAACTGCATAGGAGAATAATCATAAATCAAAGACTAAGTAGGTATAAACCATAGATTCGGGACAACGTAGGTAAAAACATGTTAATGTACAGAATATAATAATTCGATAAACCAGTCACTAAAATTTTGTCTTTTCGTTACTGTTTACTAGCCTGACCTACGGTTTTTGGCGATTTGGTACTAAACATGGACTAAAAATGTAGAGAAGTAGCTATAATGTACTAATTGCTAAATTGAACGGTGCACAAAATCGGAATCTGATGGTCAGTGAGTGTACAAAAACAGTAATTTACCTTTAACAAATGCGCCTTTATTGATCATACCTTTGTGTTTTTGGATACCTTTTTGTTTTTCAGCCCGATGGCCAGATGCCCAGTGACAAAACAGTTGGATATGGGGATGACGCCTTCAATACATTCTTCAGCGAAACCGGAGCAGGAAAGCACGTCCCTCGCGCTATTTTTGTTGATTTGGAACCCACAGTCATCGATGAAGTGAGGACTGGTGCTTATCGCCAGCTCTTCCATCCCGAACAACTCATCAGCGGAAAGGAAGATGCTGCCAACAACTTCGCTCGTGGCCATTACACCAGTATATATCTATCTTGTTTTATTCTCAAATGATGTTTCTTCGGCTCGATTTTAGGTTTAATTGTATAAGTTAAAGATAAAAAGTAAAACCTTAAAGAAGTAGTGAAAATATGTGAATATGTAGAAAAAGAACAAACTAGCTCAAATGGCACACTGGACTTTCTTTCACTTGTAAGTAAATTTAATGCAAGAACTTTAATTACAGGTAAGCTATCAAACAAATCTTTAACATGACATAATTTATTTTTTCTGTAGAATTTATGTTTGAAGTATGTTTGATTTTCTTGCTTTTTTTTTAGGAAGCAACTGCCTATCGATGCCTGTTTGTTGTTTGCATTGTCTGAGTAATATAAGTACAGATAAAAAATGTAGTGAAAATTCTGTAAATAAGTAGAAAATACTATTTTTGTTTTAGTTTTGTGCATTAAGCTACAATAAGCAATTCACTAACTTGACTGTTGAGATGTCAAAGCAATTTCGCTTGTTAGTAACTCAATAAAATAATTCTATTGTAAAAGCTATAAAAATGTATGGACACTGTTCTTTTGTGAATTTATCTTTAGAAATACGTTGCATTTCTCAATTGTTGCTGAGGAACCAAACATCCATCAGAATGACCTGTTGCCAATATCCCTGTTGTTTGTCCTTGGTGGGAAAATATATTTTGTTATACATGCTTGCTTTCTGAATGCTAAACTTCCAACTCTTTTGACTTCGTGAAATAATAAATTGATATAAATATCTCAAGTTTGAAAATAAGCAAAGGATAAAATGGAAAGGTTATGAATTTGTAAGTTAGACTTCATTCATGGACGGTTTCTTTTTTTGGAAAATTCGTGTTGAGTAGCATATTCCTAATTTTTTATTAAATACTCTGTACAGTCGGAAAAGAGATTGTTGACCTCTGCTTGGACCGCATCAGGAAGCTTGCCGACAACTGCACAGGCCTTCAGGGATTCCTCGTCTTCAACGCCGTTGGTGGTGGTACCGGTTCCGGTCTCGGATCCCTTCTTTTGGAGCGTTTATCAGTTGACTATGGAAAGAAATCGAAGCTCGGTTTCACAGTTTACCCCTCTCCTCAAGTATCAACCTCTGTTGTGGAACCCTACAACAGTGTCCTCTCAACCCACTCTCTCCTTGAACACACTGATGTGTCTGTGCTTTTAGACAATGAGGCCATTTACGATATTTGCAGGCGTTCTCTTAATATTGAGCGACCTACCTACACCAATCTTAATCGCCTCGTCTCCCAGGTATATCATTTATGCCAATTTTAATCATCAAAAGCATTTGACATGATTTAAGGATTATTTTGCTAGCATCACAATCACAGGATGAGTTTTTCGGGCATTTGCTGAATAAGTTTCTTTATAATATTGCTTACTCGGCTTAGGCATTTGATTCTGGTTTGAAAAGTGAAAAAAAAAAACACGACTGTCTGATAAATATAGCTTGAAAGTTGAAACTAGAGTAAAGAATTTTGAAACGCGAAGCGAGTTTCTCGGTTACTACATTATGATCAACTAATATTCTACACGTAAATCACAAAGATTTGGTTCTTGACCAGTTAAGATTATCAACGTCGTGCATTCTAAAAATACTAAGCGAAAAAACCTTTTGAAATAAGGGTTTAAACGCTGAAATATTTGTAATTCATTGGATTATAAATTGAAGTAGGACACCTCTTTCTGGGACCCCAAGATAAGTTTATAACTATGTTTCCTGATAATATTCTATTTACTGAAATAGCTGTTAGCAGAGAAGATTTTTATTTGAATTTAGTTAACCGCTTCGCATATTGAATGGTTTGATTGAATAGCACCCCACAAGTAAAATATTTGCTTGTCTTAGTTGAGATTATTAAGGTCATGACTTCTGGAAATCTAGGGGGTGGGGGGTAGAATTGGACTTATAAAGTTCAAATGGTTGTCCTAAACATGTGCTAACGACATATTTTAAATAATTTAACACAGGTGATATCTTCACTAACTGCTTCTCTGAGATTTGACGGAGCCCTAAACGTGGACGTGACAGAATTCCAAACCAACCTCGTTCCATATCCACGTATCCACTTCATGCTCTCCTCGTATGCTCCAGTTATCTCAGCCGAAAAAGCCTATCATGAGCAGCTCTCAGTTGCTGAGATCACCAACACGGCCTTCGAGCCTTCCTCTATGATGGCTAAATGCGACCCTAGACACGGAAAGTACATGGCCTGTTGTCTCATGTATCGTGGTGATGTTGTACCAAAAGACGTTAATGCAGCTGTGGGAACTATTAAGACTAAGAGGACCATTCAGTTTGTCGATTGGTGTCCGACAGGGTTCAAATGCGGTATAAATTACCAGCCACCAACTGTGGTCCCGGGAGGTGACCTGGCAAAGGTGCAGAGGGCTGTGTGCATGATATCGAATTCTACAAGTGTAGCTGAGGTGTTCTCTCGTATCGACCATAAGTTCGATCTCATGTATGCTAAGAGGGCGTTTGTGCACTGGTACGTGGGTGAGGGTATGGAAGAGGGTGAGTTTAGCGAGGCTCGTGAGGATCTTGCAGCTCTCGAGAAGGATTACGAGGAGGTTGGTGCTGAGTCAGCTGAGGGCGACGATGGTGATGAGGGAGATGAATATTGATTTTAATGTCTGCCCGGTTTGGTGATATTGTTTGCTTGTGTTCTGTTTATGTTTGAGAATTATCTCTGTTTGACGATGTGCTAATATACTTCAGTGGTTTATCATATTTCCTGGGAGTTATTTCCTTTAATTTGCATGAACATGTTTCATTTGCCTTCATTCCGTTCTAAGTGAACGGCACGCCAATTATTGTTGTTGGTTCTGATGATCTGTTGTAGCAGTGAACATTTAACATGAGTAATAAAAACTATGAATCTCAAAAAGGGAAATGAATTTTGTAATTTGGGATAAACAAAAAAGGTAAACAAGAATACTTTTGTAGAACTGATTTATTTTTTGTTAATTTGGATGCATCTATTTGGACTCATCTACAATAGTTCTGTTAATTTTTTCTTGTTAAATGTTGACACGTTATCAATTAAAAGTTTTTTAAGTGACACGTATATTAATTTTAAGTGTCATGTTAGTGGTTGATGTTAACAAAATTATCTCCGAGTTTTGCATTAATTGTTGGTATTTATATTCTAGTATTTACTAGTGTTAGCCATGAAATGGGAAAGAATAATGGGTCAAAATATTTTATGCATAGAAATAGGTAATAGTTGGTTAATTGTGATACTGGTTTCAATTTTTTTGCCACATCATCAATTAAAAAACTTATTAACTTTAACAACAATTTTAACAATGTTAAAGTTAATGAGTAGTTTAACATGACTAATGTGAAGTAAATTTTACATTTTAACTAAAAAAAATTATGTAACAAGAGACTTAACAGGACTATTATAGATACTTTAAGAAGTTGGTATGTACTATATTTCTTGAAGTAAACAGTATAATTAAAGGTAATAATAGTATCCTAAAATAGGAAGTGTAAAAATTACTGTCACGAGTTTCATAGTAACACTAACATAGACGCATCTCACATTCTAATCTCATCCCTGCAATTTCTCACTCTATACTACTCCCATCTTACTCAAGTCTTGAACAAACACACTTCTCTGCAAATCAAAAACAACTTTATACTGCTTAAAATTGGTGAACAACCTAATTTTAAAAGTCATAATGATTCTAAATTGACATATATGATTGGATGAGTTCTGAAAAAGGGATGACTGGTAGGTCGGTAATCAAGTGCATTGGTTGCGGCCAGTAAAAAAGTTTCGTCTAACACTAGATTAAATATTAAAATTGGATTCGGAAGTTTCCCCGTAGCTGTTTATTGTCAAAGCTATGATCAAGAAACTTCAGGGAGCTTGTGCAGAGCTAGAGATTAATTTCGCAAATAAACAAGAGTTCATCAAAACGTACAACAGATTGAAAAAAAAATCCATGCACTGGAATTATTTATGAACAAATACTGAGCAACTTATTCTTTCATCAAACCCCATCCTCAAGAAATTAAAATTATTTAAATGCCAAATTTTTATAGTTCCTGGAAAACCAAAATCCACTAGTACTCTATCAAGCTAGGAACTCATGCTAAACCCCCTCATAAACGGCCAAGCTTTTCGACAAGGCGATTCTCAATTTCAAGTCTTTTCTTCATAAGCACGCCATATTTGGCAACAAGTTTTTGGTCCCCAGCAGAAGATGAGAGCTTGCATTTTAGAGAAGTTTTGTCTAATTTATCAGCATACATAGATGAGATGGGGACAAAACTGCCTTTTTTATTGCACAAATATCCATGAGCTGCCCTTAGTGCTGCTCCGAGGGAGGCTGAGTCTGTCAAAACACGATTCAGTTAGTAAAGTTCAAAAACAATGCAAATACGCCTCTTTTTTTTCTCTATGAGAGGGGGAAATCCCAACATTTTGACATAGTCCGGAAAAATCTTATTTTTCTATGGTGTCTTTTAGTTAAAATCCTATTGGAGTACTATAGTTCCCCATGATATAAAGGGGAAAAAACCGACCTATGAATTTCAGTCTCTCCTCAAAACCAACCCTAGTTCCGCCACTTTCTATATAAATTTATTTGGAGGGTCCAATACATACATGTATATATACATAGTTGCAGTTATTATGCAAATAAAGATCTTTTTTGAGACCCTACAAAAATCTGGAATCTAAGCTACTTAAAACATCTAGCCTTTTTCATGCTAGCAACCCAAGACAGCATATAAGCTTCACAACCCCAAAACGCTGAAACTTATAAGCAAAAAAACACAAAAGACAGCTTAAAAATCTGCAAGCAAACAAGCTGAAATTAGCATATCCCAGGTTGTGTATCTATTACTCCTTTGTCATGTTTGTATTTATTGTTCTCGTCTTCATGGCAAAAAGGATATAAGCAATATAAAGCTCGGTGAAGAAAACAATGTGTTAAAACAATATTAAAATTGTGTGGATTGAGCAAGTTGCGAGCCAATCATTAAAAAAGGGACAACTTATTAAACAATATCCAACTGCGTATCAACAGAAGAAAAGAACATGATCATACCTGGTCTGTGGACAGTATACACGTCGCAACCGAAAATAGTAGAAATTGTATTTAAAATGCTTTGATTTGCCGATGCACCACCAGTGGCTATTATTCTCTTTGGTGGAGAAGGCATTCCAAATCTCTCAGCATGACCTCGCATCGAAAGTAGCTGCCCCTCGACAATTGCTCGAACCTAAAAGTACAAAGAAAAAAGTAACATAATAATTAATTCTGAACCAGAATCTCAAATGCACGCTATTTTAGTAAATTAATACTAACCTCTGATGGTGGATCAAACTCGTTGATTTCATGCTCACTAGTTCCATCTAAGGTGTTTCCATTAAAGTTCTCGAGAACAAAACGGTGAAAACCAACTGGATGAGGAATTTAAGTTTTAGTAACATTATGATAAATTCACAAAAATGAAGGGCAGCAGCTACTGCTATACTACCGTATTCTAAGTTTCTGACATATTATCATCTGTTACCGCACATAATGTTTCATGCGTACAGCCTAGAATTGAGTAACAGCTTACATGAAATAAATGGTGAAGGTACAAGTGGTAAACAACAAGCTAATTTTTTGTTGGCACAACTAAAAGAAAGCCATTTCCTCTCCTCATAGGACAAAACGGTGTGCGTTTGCAATATTATTTAAGAATATTGGTTCCTTGAGTCTTGACAGCATAAACACTATAACATGCTATTTTAAGTTATCTTGTTACCATAGGGTTGGAAACATCTTTTTGACCATAAGGTTGGACATGTAGTGCATCACAAAATAGAAAATTCTGATTCTAGTCTTTCGGCGGTCAAATTTAGCATATTCTCAAACATAAGCCAGCTTGTAAAAAGCCAAAGCCATAGTATGGCCTAGCCAATGCAAAGGGTACTTGTGTTGAAAGAAAATCAAAATAAGCTTTCTGATAAATTTGTAATCCACTATTTTATTTGACAATAAGAAACAATAATTGGTGCAACAATTAGATCCAAGCTGCCTGGGTAACTTCAAGGAATGAACTTAAAGCTCACCTGGAAGCGGAGGAAGGATTTCGTGATCTTTGTAGTAAAATCCTATCTTGCCACCTATATAATAAATAGAAGTGTGATAAACCACACAGTTAAAACTAAAACGAACTAGACTTGAGTGATAATTCACACACCATTCAAAGGCTGTGTTTGTTCCAGGTATTTGCCGAAAATATCCCAAGATTTGTCCGCACATTGATTACGTACATCTGTAAAGGATGTGATTATAGTCAGTATAAGGAACTTTAAGATGTAGCTTTACAAAATAAATGTTAAAAGATGAGAATTAATTACCTTCACGGGTAAGTGAACCATTCTTATAGCACAGCATTACCATGTAGCCTTTATTATCAACAGGGTTAGGAAATACATGGCCCTCTAAGCCTGGCTTAGGGTCATCGGTAATCCCAAAAACCTGAATAACAAGGACATTTTAGTTGCTTGGACTAACAAATTATACTAACAGCAATTAATATAAGGAGATTAATGTTGAAAACTCTATAACTTACAGTATCACTGGTTCCAAGGCTAATAGCTAAATCTCCAGGGGTGTTAAGTGTCAAGCCTATATTGTTTACAGTCAATAATATTAAATATTGCATAAGTGAGGGACTACATAGATAAGAATTAACTAAAATGCAGATCAAAAAGGGAAAAATGTCGGAACTTTACTTTTCAATACAATTAATTAGTTACCAAGAAAATGACTAATAGAAAAAAGGTAGATGAAAGCTATGACTCATGAAACAGATTGTTAACTTACCTGCCAGACTATTGGGGTTATCTCCGGACCACTGAACAACCAAACAGTCCTTATTGAAGTTGAACCTGAAATTTACTTTATCAAATCATCAACAAGTACAAATTGCACAAGGTACAAGAGTAAGTGTATTTCTAGCTGCAGCATATAAACAATAAGCTGAGCTATTTAAAGCTGAATACAGTAGTTGGGTTGGTCGAGTTAAGTCATAAAATAGTTAGCTTTTTAGATGGCCAGTCAAATGCATCGTAACATGAGAAAAGAAGCAATACATAGAGCTGAAAATCTGCAACTGAACAAGCTCTAAGAAAACAAATACTATTTTAGAAGAATAAAAAATGCAGTTGAATGATCCTAAACACTTGCAAGTATGTGTTTGTCAAGGGCTTTTACAAACTGTCCATATAAAATGGGACACTGCAGTATAATATCTTTTCACCAACCTTTCGACAAAGTAGGGAGCGATTAAGCCAGCAATAGCATGTGCAGGAGCTAACTTTCCGAGCTTTTGCTCCAAACCTGGAGCAGTAGCCTAACATGGACAAAGTGTTAACCACACAAGAAGCTACATAATCTAAAGCAAAAATAACTTCAGTATGTTTATAGCTTGGAAAGCTTCTCCTTTTTGAAACTAAAAATGCCATACTTTAGAAATGTGTTTGCCAGAACGGCACACTCATAAATGATAAAAGAGTACTTTGAAATTCCCATTTATATGAACAAAATGCATCCACCAAACAAGCGACCCTATTAAAACAAATCCTCTTCATTATGGATCTGCAAGCTATAATCTGGTTTTAAAACTACAAGAATTACTCATAAGAAACGCATTTGGCAGCACCTCACGCTGATAAAAGAAATAATAGGTTTCGAATTTGAGGTGTTTTGGTACTATCTAGGGAAAGCTACTGCTATTTAATTGATTTTAAAAACACGAAGAACCATTAATGATATCGGGTCAGAAATTGTCTCAACCATGATAGAGAATGTCTTTTGAACTTCCATTTCTATTTATCCTAAAATTTGTGGAATCGGAATAGAAACAAGACCTCTAAGGCCTTCTTAGACCAAGCCCTTTCTTTAATATCCATCAAGTTCATCCCCGCAGCATCAGTCTCATCAATACATGCATATGACCCTATAAGTAAACACGCTACAAATGAGCTCACAAGTGATATCCTTTCGGTATTCTCATAAACCTCTTTTTTCGTCTCAAAAACTCTTCTTATTTGTGGCCCCGTAAATCTCTCATACGCCCTTGAACCCGTAATTTTTGACAACTCCAATGCCCCTCCCACTTCTTTCTCTATCGCCTTACATTGCTCGGTAGTACTACTATCCATCCAAACCGGCGACTCGTTAACCGAAAACGCATCTTTTAGTTGTTCCACTAATGTTTTTTTTGAATTTAATGTAGATAACTTCGATAAACTTCCAGTTTTCCAGTATACGCTTCCATGTTGTTGCCCGCTGCCAGAAATGGAAATAACGTTCTTTAAATCTATTTTTGATGAGAGACGTTGGAGGATGAGTTCGAATGCTTCAACCCACATTAAAGTGGGTGAAACTATTCGACCATTAACTGAGGAGTCTCTATAGACACCATCTTTTGTCTTGTAGTGGGGTAATTCAGTGTCGAAATTAATTATATCTGAGTGGACAATGTTGAAGTTCGAATCTAACACGGTTGCTTTCAGTGACCTGAAGAATAAAGTATAAACAAAGACTAAATTATCGAGATAGAGGCTAGAGGCACAAGAAATGAATACAAACATGATGGATTTTGTAGGAATTTTGAAGCAAAAAAGTTAGCTTAACTGAGCCTTGCGAAAAATGGTTTAAAAAGTCTACAACTTCTAGTGTTTTTCACACCAGCTGAATGAGTAAGATCAGATTTCAAGCTGACCAATCAAATAAGCTAATGTACCTAGAAGATGCAGTCCGTTTGGCTAGCTAGCTTAACAGATCTTATTTCTTTAGCATGAATAAAAGAACTATAAGCTGGATGAACCCAGTTTTTTATTAGTTAAATAATCAGCTTTCTTTCCAGCCCCAGTAAGCGAGCTTGTATGTTTTAAACTTGCAAACAAACAAAACCTATCTCTGAAAAGAAACAAAGCAACGACCCTGCAAAAGTAATAAAATGTATAAAAAAAAACTCTGATCGGAAGGTTGACAAGCATGCAAATGGTAACTGATCGACGATTCGACACATACCCACAAAACATTGATATCTAGTAAATTGATTTATCTTACAGCAGCATGCCAACAACTAATGACTAACAACCACAAACAAATCTGACGAAATCCTCAAATAATCAGATCTTTGTGTATAAAAGTGATTATATCTGAATAGAGACAAAGAAATTTGCCACTTAAGCTTGTTTGACTGCAGCTATTCAAACCTAGTTATTTATTTCTTAGCTTACAAATTATTAAAGTTTAGTTGATCAGCTTAAAAGCAAAATGTTTTGATTTTATGGCCACGAAAACTAGCACTAGTAACACATTATTTCGCTCCTGTCAAATAAAACATATTATTTACTTAAAAGCTGCAGTTGAACAAGAGCAGAATAACAAAACACACAAAATTACAATCAGAAGGTCCAAGTTGCACAAACAAGCAAAGAAAGACCTGATCAGCAATTGATCACTGTTCAGACACAATAAACCCTTATCTAGAATGAGGTTCTATGATGAAATATATTTATAGAGAACAAGTAACATATCAGTGATAAATCTCAAACTCAAATAAGCCAGATTATCACTTAAAAGCTGTGGCAAAACAAGCTAAGTAACTACCCTCAGCAAATTCTGAAGAAACAAGCAAAAAAGTACATGATCAGCATTTGAAAATACACATATCAAATATATATCTAAAAACATGATCACTGTTAAGACACCTAAAATGAGGTTCTATGATTAAATCTTTAAAAAACCAGCTGCAATTATTAACTATATATATATAAACAATGGAGGATATATAGAACTACCATTAATAAACAAATAAACAAACGAATTATCCATGACAAACTATTTCTCAACCTCAAAATAAGCCAGAATATTACTTAAAATCTGTGGCAAAGCAAGCTAAATAACTACCTTCAACTAAATTTCTGAAGAAACAGGCAAAAAATAGCATGATCAGCAGTTGAAAATACGCATAACAAACATATATCTAAAAACATGATCAGCAAAACAATGGAGGATATGTAGAAGTACCCATCACTAAACAAGAAAACCAAATAAATTATCGATTACAAATTATTACTCAACCTTAAAATAAGCCAGATTATTACTTAAAAGCTGTGGCAAAGCAAGCTAAATAACAACCCTCACAAAATTCTAATCAAAAGGTTGAAATAAACAAGATAAAATAATTAAACAATTACACATAACAGAACAAACATTTGGTATCTAAAAACTAAAAAGATGGTCTTTTCATAAAATCCTTAAAAACCCAGTTGCAACTATAAGTGAACAACAACAAAAAACAAGTGAATTATCAAAAATGACACAAAACAAAAAGTGGTTTAAAAAGATAATATTACTGTGTAGAGCTATCAAAACCCAGAAAAAGAGAGTCTTTGGGGATAGAGAGAGAATCCATTGTTGAAGCAGAGAGATCACTGTGAAAAAAAATTAAGAAATATGAAGAAATTACAGAGTCTATATGTTTGTAAAATGGGTAGTTTTTATATTTGGATAAATTTTATTTAATTTAGTTTTAATTTAATGGATAAGATAGAGGTAACTGTATGGGACCTTGAAAAGAGTGATCTAGTTAATGATTGCATGAGACAAAAAAAAATTCCGATTATTATATCTCATCGAATTTCCATCTAAATTTAATAGTATGCGAATATCTTTTTTTAATGTAGAAATTCTTTTTTTATCTATATTTTTATACGGTAAATTTAAAATATTACGGTATAAATGTAATGATATTTACACTAAATACAACTTGAATTTAGAAATGTATTTAATGCTTAAACGATTCATCGAGAGCACTCGTTAACCAAACCATTTATTTTATTTACAAACAAATTTCCAAACAAATAAAGAAGAATCATTTGAGTTTTCATATATTTTGATGAAAAATGCAGTCCTATACGGTGATGGTACACAATACTATAATTCAACAAAACGTGACCACAGTATCTCAAAAACAGGATTTAGTATCCTACACCACCAATAGCAACCATTAGTTTTAAGATACGATTCTTTTCCCTTTTTTTTTTTTTTTTTAGCAATGAGCTCAAGTTGGATATTTGACGTGTGACTCGTTAGTGGCCTTAATTAATTATTCTTACCACAAATATCACTCGAATCTCAAGCACTCAAATAGTTCACGCATTAAATGGAATTTGGGATTTGTTTTAGCATCTTTTGATGGTGATGATATGTGGATATCATAAATTCATCGCTGGTGGTTGAGATACATTGATTTGCTTACTGGGACATAATCAAAATCTAATCTGGATACGGAAAGAATATGACGATGGAATCATCATTGTCAAATGTCAGCTGATTTTATATAAAATAAAATAAAATTATACCTAAGTTAGAATATGACGATGGAATCATCATTGTCAAATGTCAGCTGATTTTATATAAAATAAAATAAAATTATACCTAAGTTATTTTACGAAATATGAGACTGAAACACTAAAATTTAAAAATTTTGATCAAAATACATAGAAAAAATTTATATTTTCATTAATTTTTTCAAAATAAGAGGGTGCTGCAGCCCCTAACTGTCGACTATACCTGGTTCCTTAATTACCTAACAGAGTATATTTGAACTTTAAAGTATTTATTATATGTTTATCTATCGGGGCTTTCGTTGTGCTGGGCGGAGCCGCACATTTTTATCGGGCGGAGCAGAGGGTGGGGCTGCGGTGCATCTGTTGCTTTCCCCTCTCTCTCTCCTCTCTTTTTGCTTATCCAAGCCAACACTTGTTACGTGTTGGTTCAGTGTTGCGAATTACAGGGACTGCTCCCTGTAATAATTACAGTCCCTGTATTTTGTAATGTATTAAAAAAAACTTACCGTTATAATTACTCTGTTGGTTCATGTAGTTTCAAATTCTTACAATTTAGTCCATATAACGGTAACATTAGTAAATTTTAAGGTCCCCATACTTTTAAATTATATAAACAGGTCTTAAATAACAGCTAGTTATAGTTTTTTCAGTCCAAAATATTTTAAAAAATTAAATTTGACTCATTCCTCTTCCTATAACAAGCCACACTTATTTTCATTCAAACCACACAATTTTCTCACTCTTATTACCTTTCCTATATCACTAAACATACTTATTCTCTACAAATGGTCAATTTTTGTGTTGATAATTTCAATTACCCAATAAACTCTAAGTATGAAACGTATTACGTGCCTTTCTCTCAATATCAATATAACGACTCACATCAATATTCAACGCAGCCTTTGCAACCTCAATCTTCTCAATCTTCAAAATGCAAAACAAGAAGAAAAAAAATCAAACTCAAACCGATACGGTTGGTCGAAAAATATGGACCGGATACAAATATGAGTGACTTTACAAAAGTTGGTGTAATATTTGTTGATAATGAACAACCAAAAGGCCAATATTGGATGAAAGTTCATGCCGATTACCATCACGAGTTATCGAAGGATAGGGTTTCTAACCATTCATCAAAAATGTTGCGCCACCACTTTTGGGATGTGAGTAAAAAGGTTAAAAAATTCCAAACATGTTTTAACCACGAGGAAATGAGGCAAAAAAGCGGACGAGTCGACCAAGATGCGGTATGATTCTATAAACTATTGCATAATTTTTTAATTAGTAATATAAATTAGTTTTTAAAATTATCAACTTGTTTATTTAGACTAATTACAATATTTTTTAAAACTTTATAGTATAAATCTGCGGAACTCGATTTTTACGACGATACGGGTGAACCCTTAAAAGATCATCGTTATTTTGCCGTTTTAAAAAATCAATCAAAATGGCACGCCCATATTCAAGATAAAACGGTAAAAAAAATATATAGCGGGTGGATGAAGATCAACTGATTTTGATATGGATGATAACGACGCCGAAAAAGTATCGGCTTCGGATAAGTTAAAAAAGCCAAAAGATTAAAAAAAAATGCCCAAAAACGGAGGCCTCTAGAAAGTATAGTTCATAATCTAGCATGATGGATTTTCTCGCTTCTTATAGAGGAACAAAGTGTGAGGCATCAATTATCAGTGATCAGCATGTCAGAAATAGCGAGTGCACCTAAAGAAAAAGCGACTGCAATTATAAAAAAAACGCGTGCAAAAGTATGGGACGTGAAAGAAAGAATTATTTGATTGAATCCCGATGATCTGAGTATCACGACAGCTAGAAGGAAGTGAATCATAGAAAAGCAAGCTGAAATCGCACGAAATATTTCGGTTTAATTGATGTAATTTTAATTTTTTATTTGATATAACTTTTATTTTCAATTGATGTGATTATTATTATTAATTAATGTAATTTTTATTTTTAATTGATGTAGTATTTTATTAAGGAAAAATCCCCAATAGGGTACACTTTTTAAACTAAATACTAAAAAATTCACACATAACACTACTCTCCCCAATTAGTCATACTTTTTAAATAATATAAATAGCCTAACAATCTATTTTTTAAATCTGTGCTCATCTCTCTACTCTCATAACTCTCTCTCTGTCTTTCTCTGTGATATAGCGATTCTCTCTCTAAATCATCGATCTCCATCTCTCCTTCAATCCTTCATCACCTCCATCCAATAATCGTCACCGAAGATTGCGAGACAAAAATAGATCGAGTCACAGACTCAAATATTTTAATTGAGTTTTGATTTTGTTGGGTATATATATGTGTGTGTATCTGTATATACACACTGATGAGTTTTGGTTTATCAACACATAAGATTACTCGGTATATTGAGTAGAAATTATATGTTTATTCTAAGACGAATATGAAGATGGAGTTGAGGTTTATATTTTTATGTGTGTGTATATATATGTAAACATGCGTGTAGTTGTGAATAAAGTTGTTGTATGTATACACATACATACTAGTATTTTTAACTTTTATGTATATCTGACCATATTTGATCTTTGTAATATTTTTTATTTTATTTTGTAAATGATTTTTATTTTTTACTTGTTTGACCACAGTTACAAAATGAAGGGTTATGTTATGGTTGCGAATTTGAGTCTGTAAACTGTTTGGTGAAATGATTGCTATATTTGTTTTTTAGGTGTTCGGTAAAATGATTGCTACATTTTTTTAGGTGTTCGGCAATTGTATTGACATTTTATGCACCTTTTATGTATTCGTATGTAATTTTATTGATCTTTTATGCACCTGTACGTATCCACTTTTATGAACTTTTTATGCACCCGTATGTATTCGTATGCAAATTTATTGACCTTGTATGCACTCGTATGCACTTTTATTGACATTTTATGCACTCGTATGTATTTTTTTAGATAATTTTTATGCACCCGTATGAAATTTTATTGACGTTTTATGCAACTTTTATTTGTTTGTCATTGTATAAATTTGGTTCGTATTTGTTTGGCATTGTATAAATTTGGTTCGTATTTGTTTGGCATTGCATAAATTTTATTGGCATTGCATAAATTTGGTTCGTATTTGTTTGGCTGGATTTATGCAACCGTGCGTCTATGTATGATTTCATAAAAGTGTACCCGCAACGTGTTCGATGAAATGTTCAATGGATATATTGTTATGAATTGTATACGTCAATAAATGGAATTATATTGTCACTTGTTCGCTTGTTTTACATTGTAGATTGTATAATTTTGATGGGTGAGTATATAGATATGTAAGCTCAAAATCACAAGAGCGCTTGAAGCCGACAATAAATGCAATTTGTATGCACCTGTATTCACTTTTTATTAATCTGTATGCACTTTTTATGCACTTTGATTGACTTTTATGCACTTGTTATATACATTTAATTATGCACTTGTTATACACATTTATGCACTTTTTATGCACTTGATATGCACTTTTTATGCATTTTTATACATTTTTTATTCAATTTTTATGTACCTTTTATGCACATATATGCACCAGTTATGCACTTGTTATGCACATATACACTTTATGTACTTTTTATGCAGTTTTATGCACTTGTTATGTATTTTTTATTCACTTTTTATGCACTTCATTATGCACTTTTAGTGAATGTTATGCACTTTACTATGCATTTTAGTTAATTTTATGCACTATTATACACTTTTGTGATTATATTTATTTTGGATTTTTTTTGGATTTTTTCAATTTTGTTTGGATTTTTTGACTTTTTTTTTGTTTTCTTTCAATTTTTTGAGTTTTTTCTGTATGCACATTTTCAATTTTCAATTTGTATTGGTTTTTTTGGGTTTTTTCGAATTTTTTTTGTGTAGAACCTTTTATTTTGTAGGGTCTGCTCCAAATTAGATTTTGAGTTCTATTTATATTTTTATTAAAATGTGACTTGTTGGCCCGGTGCGGCTAAACCTTAGAGGGGGGGTGAATAAGGTTTATGACGATTTTCGCCTAATTAAAAATTCTAAACAACTAACACCCAACTTATGCAAATTCTAAACTTAAGCGTTTAATATACTATAATGAAATGCTAGAAATCCTAAACGCAAGCAAGAATATAAGCAATAATAAAGTTGCGGAAAGTAAAAGTTTAGGGAAAGAAGAAGACACCAAGATTTATAGAGGTTCGGCAAACGGCCTACGTCCTCTCCTCGGTACTACCGAGTAATTCACTATAATTCTTCTTTCGGATTTTACAATCCTAATGAGCTAATCAACCGATTAAGCTCCCCCACACTTTATGAGTGTCCCGAATGAAAAGACCTAGAGCTTTTAAGCTTCACTTGCTTACAAAGCCTCTACCCGATCACTCGCTCACAAAAATGAGTTTATAAAATACTCGTTACAATTTTATCGAAAATTGAAACAACACCCACAATCGATTGCTTCTAAAATAAGCTAATATGTGGTTTCGATGATGTTTGATCTTTGTTGGAGCTTGTATCTCTTTATCTTCAATTTCTCTCTTTTCGAAGTATTTCACCAAAATGGTGATTTTGGGTTTTTGTATATGAGAGAGGTTGAAGGATTGATTGTTGTTGTGATTGGTGATTTATGAGAGATATTGGGGTGGTTTATATAACAGCAAAGTCTGTTTTTGCTGGATATGACCGTTGGAAGTGGTTCCACTGGTTTTAAGCAACTTTTCAGAATAAGCTGAAAAGCTGTTTTCGAAATCTGTAGAAAACGATCGGTCGTTTTCTACAGTCGATCGGTCGTTTTCCAGAAAACGATCGGTCGTTCTCTGAAAACGATCGGTCGTGTTTATACTGGACTCGCTGGAAGAAATTGGACCAAAAACGATCGGTCGTTTTTGTCCAGTCGATCGGTCGACTGTTCTTCTGGCAGTTTCTCGGTCTTCTCGCTATTCTTCGAAAGCTCATAACTCCTTCGTTTTAGCTCTGATTTTGGTTCCGTCTGAACCTGTGGCTTCGTTTTTCTGTGCTCTATCTTTCTGGCGCTGAAATTTTCATTTACTTCTTTTGGAAAACGATCGATCGTTTCATAAAACGATCGGTCGACTTTTCGACCTGCTCACTGGAAGAATTTGGACCAAAAACGATCGGTCGTTTTTGTACAGTCGATCGGTCGTTTTTGTCCTGGTCTCGTTGACCTTCGAATGCTTGTATCTTCTACGTTTTAGCTCCGAATTTGGTTCCGCTTGAACCGTTGGCTTCGTTTTCGAATGCTCTTTCTTTTTAAAGACCTGAAATATACATTTACTCTTTTTGGAAAATATCAAGCATTATTTCATTGAAATATAAAATCATTAATTCATAATCATACTTATAATCAAAATCAATTATTGAACCCATGTTCAACATGACTAAATAGAGAAAGTAATCTTATGTGTGATTTTTTATAGATTAAGTTTGAAAAGTGTGACTTATTGAGAATTACCCTTCTATTAGTTAATGAAATGAATGTTTATTTTTATGTTATTTAAATGTATAGTTTTTAGTTGTTAATTATTTAGTTTTGGTTACAATTATAACTGTTAACACCTATTTACAATAACATTCAAAACTTAATACTCCCTCCGTACCTAAATAAGTGTCCATTATTCCATATTTGGCTGTCCCAGAATAAGCGCCCGCTTTCCTAATTTATCAATAAAAAATGATAAAAGTAATATAATATCCTCAAATATTGTAATGAATACATTCCAAAAATTTACAATAATAATTATTTAATTTAAACTAGGACTATATTTGTAATTTTTTAATTTAATTAATAATATATTTTAATATTTACCGAAATATAAGGAGGACACTTAAAAAGTGACGGAATGAGTATTATATTATTATTTTAAAATTTAAGTTAAAGCAAAACACCAATAAAATTGACCCATCACTTACCCTAAACCAAAACCTTAAACTTAATTTAAAACAACAAGCTAAACCAACACAAAACATGCTCTGGTCATCATTGTAATTTAGAATAGCATTAATTAATAAACAAGCAAACAATGCATAATGTTAGCCATCATTTTATAGCTTTCTTTTTATCTCATCTTTTAATTACTCGATCCGTTTTCATTTAATTCTCAAATACGAAACTACATGCAATTTTGACCGATTTATAACTTTTATCAAAATTGTCGGAATAATTTTTTTTTAAATCTAATTATAAAATTTAATATTTGAATTATATTATCAATTTTTGAAAATTTTCATTTCGACAATTTTAATAGAAATTATTGACCGATTAAAATTACACGTAATTTGATAATTGATAATTAAATAACAACGGACCGATCAGTGTGTGCCCTCCATAAACGAAAGCTTTTCAACCATAACTTTCTTCTTCCTTATATTATTCATGAGATGTCGTTAGCATATATATATACACCAACAATGCAATGTATTTGCGTTTCTGACATGATAATTAATGTTACACGAGTATGACCAGTAGGTGACTCAAGTTTTTATAATCCATGCAAATAGTGAATTAATATAACAGTTTGATTGCCATTTAATACTGCATGCACAATAAATAATATATATTGGATGACCGTTTTTTTTTCTAAATCGTACTAACTTGCTAAAATGATAATTTTTTAAAAAATATGATATATTTAAAATGCACGTGGATAATTAATTAATTTGGAAACAAAGTTAGTGGTATTTTTATTGGTGCAACGACAAGTACTAGTCATTTTAGTCTATGATACTGAGAATCACTCGTGTCTATATAAAGATATTGCGCAATATTGAATATTGTGTCACATCCACATCATTTGATTGCATGTTCTCTCACTCACTTCCTAGTGCCAGGGAGTGTTTATAACTTTGTACAGATAATTAACTTCGTTTTTTAATACATTAAATATTTAATCCTTTAATTATAAGCAATAGTAAATTGTTATGCAGCCGGTAGAGAACAGCTAATATGCCTAGGAAAATTAACAAATATATATAATTAACAAATTTTATTTTATATATTCTTTTGAAATTTGAATGACTTTGACTGTAGCTAAACTGTCTTTTTTCCATTAGTATCTTTTTTTATTTTCATCATGGGCCACCATATAAAGTATACCCCATTCATCCAAGTAATTGTATTTCAAATCACTTTGCACGATAACAATGCTTACGATTAGCTAGTGGGCAGCACTTGTGGAAAAACCGAACCACATAATAAGACAACCGAAAAATACCGAAACCGAAAAAATAAAAAAAATTCGGTTCGGTTTTGGGAAATAACCGAAACTGAAAAAACCCGAAAAATAACCGAAAAACCGAAACTAGATCGAAAAAAACCAAAAAAATATGATCGGTTTCGGTTTTGTTAAAAATCAAACCGAACCGAACATAGACCACAAAACACAACATAACCACAACACTTGGACTAAATTATTGAATAAATCTCAACCATTCAAATAAAACATTGGTCTAATTTGTTTTTGGAGCTAAAACCAATTCCAACTCCTGCCCATTCTAAAATAAATAAAACACTTGTTTTCACCGACTTTTGTTAACTCTCAAACAAATCAAGTATGATATTTTATTTTATTTTCAACTTTAGCGTTTGCTAAATTATGAGATTTTATTTGCTTTTGTAATTGTATAGAGTATGGGCTTTTCTCAGTTCATAGTTTTGCTTTGGTTTAAAATAATGATTTTGTTATTTCATCAGAAAAATCAAATATTTTACCTTAGATGTACCTATTTTTAGGGCTGTAAATAAGATGAGCTGTTCGTGAAATCGTTCGTGTTCGGCTCGGGTAATGCTCGGTTCATGTTCATTCATTTATAAATGAACACGATAATGAACAAGAATATAGTGTTTGTCTATTAAGTGAACTGAACATGAACAACCCTCTGTTCGGTTCGTCTAAACTCGTGTTCGTGTAACTATATATAAAGTTTGATAAAATAAAATAAATAAATCTATTAATGATGTAACAAAAATTAATATCACTACACAATTAATAAACTTATTTATGCTATAATAATATAAATGATATGTTTGTATTATTTTAAACTTTTTTATGTTAATTTATATTATCATACTATAAATACAGTCACCGATTTTATCGTTAAGTATTCAACTCGTTAAAGTAATATAGTAATATATGATAAAAGAATAATATATTTTAAAAAGAAAGAAAAATATATTTTTTTTCAATTATTAAATGTTTTGGAAGAAATTAGATGTTCACGAACAACTCGTGTTCGGCTCGTCAAATATTCGGTTCATTTTCGTCAAATGTTCGTTCGTATTTAAATGAACATGAACCGAACATGAACAAGAGTTTTAATTCATGAACTGAACATGAACAGAGGATTGTTCGGTTCGTTTCGTTTCATTTTCAGCCCTACCTATTTTACCTATTTATTTTAGAATGGGCGGGAGTTGGAATTGGTTTTGCCTCCAAAAATAAATTAGACCAATGTTTTATTTGAATGCTTGAAATTTATTCAATGATTTAATGTAAGGGTTTGTGGTTATTTTGAAATTTATTTTGCCTATTGTCATTAAACCGGTACTTAAATGGTGAATCATCAAATTCAAAAAGTAATTTATTCTACATCGGAGATTATATCAGGTTTGTTTAAGCCGAATGACTTAGGCACGGTACTTAAATAGTCGGAAAAAAAAAGTTTTTTTTTAAGAATGAAGTCGTACATGTTTACACCGTGATACAATACACTAAGAATCTATATTATTTGATGGTCTGTTTTGTGTAATATTAAATACACTACCATGTTTCTATTACAAAATAGTTCAGATTTTGTAAATTTTATGGGTAATTTTTTAAAAGTGTCTAAATTTTTTTATACGACTTAGGTGTAAAAAAACCGGACATGACAATTAACATACACATCACAAGATCACGGTGCATGTTTCAGAAGTTTTTCAGGAAAGTAGCTATAAATAGTTCAAAATTCAAAGGTATTTTGTTCCACTTTTGAGTTTTGCATACATTATAAATTTATATGCACACTTTTATTTTAATTTTGGAAATGATGGATAGATTTTAAATCATTGTATTAACTACCTTACGAGCATCTACAGTAGCTGTGTTAAAATGTGTGTTAACTAAAAATGTTAGCTAACAATACAATTTTGTCTCTCCATTAGATGTGTTAAAAGTGTGTTAACTTTATAATACTTAAAAAGATTGTTAAAGATAACAATCTTTTTAAGTGTTATTACTTGATGACATGCCAAAAAAAAACTTACTCACCCTCATATTTCTCACGCATATCTTTTTTATCTTTAACCTACTCTACTTTTCTATCTGTAGACTACAATCAAAGAAATGCATTTTCAATTTCAATCTGAAATATATCATCAAATCGTTTGATAACATATCAATTACAAAAAACAACAAAATGTTGAAAGAAATACAAATACTAACCTGTACATCAACAATATATTTAAATGAGTGTAGCAATATTCACAGAATTATTCAACCTATGATTTGTTACCCAGCCCTTTATTTATAAATATATCTTGAAAATAAATAAGTTATTTTCCTATTTCTAAAATTCTATCTTTTCTCAAATTTGGCGCTGAAATTTGGCGGTAATGTATGGTTGCTGGAAAAAAAACCCAGATAACTAATGTATTTTGAATATTTAATTTTTAATTAAAATAGATAACATTGTTAAAGTTAAAACTAATGTGAGTGTTTAACTTAATATGCATATGTGTCACTAAAAAGTTAACACAAATATCTTAGGTTAATTACCTTACTCATTGTTCCTTATATCATTTCCATAAATTTAAATAGAAGTAGTTAACTAATCAATTACAATTTTCCTATCTCCGTACGTATAATTGTATAACTGTTGCAACTTTTAAATCATTGTCTTAATTAAGTTATTAACTACCTTAATCATCTCAATCAATTTTTTACATTGATTATCTTAATTTTATTTTTTAAAATATTTGATAGAGAATATTTTTTTCTCATATCTTAAATAAAAACATATTTAAAAAAAATAAAAAAAAAATGGGTCGGTTACAAGCGGGTAATGTGCAATTTACTACTCGGGTCGGGTTTATGGAAACCCGCCCGAATTAGCATCCCTACTTGGACGGAGTAAAATAGGAGTACCATCAACAGTGACGAGCTGATCCCATTTAGAGAGAGAGAATAAAAACTATATTTTTATTAATGAATATAATGAAAATTGTCTAATGTTACAAATCTCTACAAGGGTATTTATACCCAGTAACAAAGTTTGATATAATTACATAAATAATACCATGCGTATATACTGAATATATAGTGACAAGTTTAATCCAGTTTATATATATATAGTTATCCACGCGTTGCGTGTCAAACGTGTAATGACATAAATCTCGTAAAATATTTTATTTTGAACATAATATTCAGATTTGATATCATTTATTGTAGTTATGCAGGTTAAAACGAATTGTTAATTAATTTAGTCTACATCCGTAATTAGTAAAATATAGCGATGACAAATTGTTAATTAATTATATTAGTTACATTGATAATTATTAAAATAGAATGAGTATACTTTTGAAAAAATTGGACAAAATTTGACAAACTCAATTTTTCTTGAGTTTGATTATATTAATAGTATGATACAAATTATTATAAAAACAATATATCTTCTATCAAGTCCTGTAACATTCAAAACACATCAAGTCAGTCCACATAAACATAATCATATAGTTAATATGTTAGAGCATCCGCATATCTTATATCAAAACATATCTTTCACTAAATTTTTATGATTATGATATAAAAAATGGCATGAATCAGCAGCTCTATAAATTCACCAAGAGATCATATGAACTATTTTTTATAACATTTTATAATGTGAAGCAGTAACCATGCATGTTATATAGGAACATTAGTTTAATCTTTAGTGATATCCGACTCTGATTGCACCATTTTATTTATATATGTGCATGTATATAACCTATATATATATATATTTATTTATTTATTTATATTCCCTCTTAAGCTTTGTGGATATGCTTCTTGCTCGTTTCCACGTCTGATACAGAAGATGGATAAGGGAGCTATATATCAGCTATACATATATGTATATGGTGATATTATTATTATTTTGAGATGTTATGCACACGTTTTGTTATTTTCGTTATACAAAAATAGTCTCTAATCTCATGAGACTATTTTCTATTTATACTGTATTAACTAGGCAGCCCGTATATAGTAACCTAATTTTATTAGTGACAAATTATTGATAATACAGTGCGTCCTTTCCATCCCCAGTTTTTTTTTATAAATCCAGTCATGACATGTACTTCCCAGTTATGAAAATATTTTGAACCCTTCACTTATTTATTTCAGTTTCATGTCATATGATATTGATAATATACTTTTAAGTAACATTTGCTTCACTATAAAATAATGTTTGATTTAGTTAAAGAAAAAAAATGTCACAAGGCTGTCGCTAATTTAAAAAGTTGTCACAAATCTGTCGCAAATTGACTAAACTGTCACAAAACAGTCACAAAAACCGTCGCTAATAAGCCCGTAACAAAAAATACCGTCACTAATCCCGTCGCTATTTGAGTATTTTTTTTTTAGTGCTTCCATAATCTTAAAATTTTATACCATACTATTAATTATTGGATGAGATAATAACGTGTCAATTTTGTTGTTGATTAGCAACATATTTTTCAAGATTATTTTAGCTTCTCTTACGGCCGCACAAATATTATTCAGGATTAAAACATGTTTTTTTTAAATTCCACTATCTGAGGTGGGGATATTGATAGCGGCACAGCCGCACAGCGCATAATATGATTAATATCGACCAAACATTTATTTCAAAAACAAAATTTGTTTTGGAATTTTCATGAATCATATATGGTATGAAAGCAGGATGAAATATTGGCTGAATAATTCATTAACTTTCTTTGTGCAAATGCTACTTGCATGAAATGTTGAATTTGTTTACCAGGTATCCTATTCCGGAGTAATTAATATCCACTTTACATTAGTGCAAAAATAATGACACTAGTTCACATTTATTTTTGGTTTGGTATATTGAAAAAAATTTCAGGACACGAATAATTATTTAAATAATCAATGTTAAAATTTATGAAGATAAAAATGATACTCAAATTACTAAATTAATATTTTGTTATACACAATATTAGTTCTTTTTAGCATTATCCTATGAACTTCCTTCTCTAATATTACGCACAGTAGTTACATATATATATATATATATATATATATAAAAGTAGTTTGAGTGACACTCATTTTTGACAATTTTTTTAACACCAATGAAAAACACTCCAAATCAATATTTCATGTGCAAATCTGTACGGTTTCACGATGGAAATTCAAATATGCGTATCGTTTTTTTCTGAGATGTATAATTATTGAATGTAATGAATTTTAAAATTTAATTTAATTTTCAATACCGGCAATTGTACATCTCGAAAAAAAACATGACCCATATCTGGCTTCCCGTCATGAAACCGTGCAGATCTAAATTAATGAAATCTTGATTTCGAGTGTTTTTTATCGGAGTGTCAAAAAGGAATGTCACTTGAACCATATACATACACACACATATATATATATATATATATATATGGGTAAATTATGGTTTAGTGACCTGGATTTTGGCCAATTTTAGGATAAGTGGCCTAAGTTTTACAATTTCGGTTTTGTGACTTAAGTTTAACTTTTGTATTGTTTTAGTGACATTGCCTCAATTCAGTGGACGGAATACGTTACACGTGCTATCATGTGTCCTCACGTCTGTTAACTAAAATGGTAAAATCTGAGGGTATTTTAGTCCTTTTAGCAAGAAATATGTTTTTTTTTTCGAAAAATAGGATGATAGGTCACTAAATTGGTAACAAATTTAAACTTAGGTCACAAAACCGAAATTATAAAAAGTTAGGTCAATTATTCTAAAATTGGTCAAAATTCAGGTCACTAAAGCATAATTTACCATATATATATGATTTATGTTTGTGATAGAACATAAAAATTAGACCCGAATATTCTATTCGGGTAATAATCAACCCACTTTATAAATGGGTATCCAACGCTTAAATGGGTCATCTCATGCTTTTTATAGGAAAATAAGGTATTACTATCAAAAGCCCAAGCCCACTCAACTGGGGACCCATGTCTGAAAAACCCCCTGAGATGGAGACATTTGTCAACATCTTAGAAAGCATAGTT
Organism: Primula veris; assembly: GCA_963682055.1. Classification (NCBI taxonomy): domain Eukaryota; kingdom Viridiplantae; phylum Streptophyta; class Magnoliopsida; order Ericales; family Primulaceae; genus Primula; species Primula veris. The sequence continues at coordinate 19,697,045 of OY821743.1, read as the reverse complement.
GCCTATAAATAGCCAACTACCCCTCCTAGAAAAGGACCAGAAAATCTATCCAAAAAATATAGAGAGAAGTTGAGAAAAGAGAGAAACTAGTCAAAGCATATCACGTCAAGAAATAAACCGAGCAGAGATAAAGCCGAGCACCGAATAAAAGGGGAGAAAGACCAAGAAGAGAGATTAAATAGTCAAATCGAGCACAATTGTAAAACAGAGATACTAATCCGAGCAAGTGTAATAGTCCGAATAAGGATAATAATCCGAGCAATAATAAAGATCAGGAAGTGTCCATTATTTACAGTTGATTTACTATTATATTATTGTTGAAAAGCCTAACGCGACCGACCAAATTTATGGCTTTATCAAATGGCGCCGTCTCCGGGAATCATCTAGTTCCCAACTAGTTTAGAATTCGAATACCAATACTCTGCCAGACGAGCGACAATGGTGACCAATGTAGAGGAAACCCATCCCGAGATAGTAGAAACCAATAACCAAAACGCGCAAATTAGCCAACAAGACCTCGACGATCTACTCGCCATCCGCGACAGATATGAAGCTATCCAATCCGGAAACCAACCAACAACCTCCTACGTCAACCAAGAACAACCGATCGAACCACCCCAACATTTCATTGAAGGGATTGTCGACGAACACCCTTCGTCCTCGGATGACGAACAAGACATGCCCGTATTAAGGCGTGCACGAAGACGCTTACCCGGGTTCCAGGCAGGGCTGAGCTCAAGAGTCCCTTTGCCTACAGCCTCGGTCAAGTCCGATGCTCGTTTACAAATGAACGAAGCTCATCATTTTGGCATGCCCGAGGATCATGTACTCGGACAGTTGCCCCAACTACCAACTAATCCACCGAGGATGATTACACCACCCACGGTGGAAGTACAACACGTTGTTCCGCTAGCCGATGAAAGGAACTACGCCCAGCTACAAGCTCAGCTGGCGGCATGCATGACGGCCATGACAGCGGCCGGCATCGTATTGCCAGTTATCCAACCCGACAAAGACCCACGCCATGAAGTGGAAGATTCTGCCTACAGGGCCGCCCTGGAGGCAGCGGGTCGGCGACCCGATACAAGAGTGCCCCACCAAGGGGGCAATGTTCCAATAACGATCGTCCATCCGAACACTCATATGGAACGTGTCCACACAAACACGAAGGACGGTAGATATCCCGAATACAGGATCGGGGAAGGATATGGCCCACCACCACATCAGGGAGGATACCCTCCCCTCTACCAAGTCACGGATAACGCGTTTCAACAGGCTTGGAACGTATGCCAAGAAACCCCATGTACCGAACAGATCACGCGGTACCGCAATCCTATGGGGTTCGTCATCCCCGAATTCAGGCTCTATGATGGAAAGAGTTGCCCTATCGACCATCTGAGGCACTACAAGACGAAGATGGAACTGTAGAGTGATGACCATGCACTGATGTGCAAATTTTTCAAAAACATCTTGGGTCAAGAGGCTTCGTCATGGTATCACAACTTACCACGAGGCTCCATTAGAGACTGGGCAGAACTGCTAAGAGCGTACTCCACCCGATACGCTGCTCATCGGAAAAAGAAGGTTAGCATCGAAACCCTTCTAAAAATGACGATGATGCCAAATGAAAGGCTCAACGATTACTGCATACGTTTTATCGACGTAGCAAACCAGATTCCACGATATGCCAATAATATAGCCATCCAGAACTTTATCAACTCCATCCCTAATGGCTATTGGGCGAGAAGGAAGTTCATAGGCAAAAACTTCCCGACCACTGATTCCCTGCTAGCCTATTGTACCCACCTCACCGATAAAAACGACGAACTGCGTTTCCTCAACCGAACTCTACCAAGAAGAGAGTCGGTCCACGAGGCACAGGTGGGTCGCAAAAGAGTTAGGAATAACCAGGGAGAAGCATTCCAACCGACCAGAAAGGGCAAAGATCCCGAGGTCCATAGTAGGGTAGAGCGACCACGAGCACTAGAGCCCAAACCGCTCCAAATCGCATACCCAACACCGATCAACGAACATAAACCGCTCCAGCTCACCTACCCGATGCCACCCAAGCCGTTTCAACAAGGTTGGCCCCAAGAGAGGGAACACCGAAACACTTTCGGACCGGTCGAGCTGCGATACACTTTCAACCTATCTGCTGAAGATATCCTCAAGGATATATGCAGGGAAAGTTGGTATTCCCGACCACAACCGATCGGCTTTCCTCCCAATCAGAGAGATTCCAAGCTCTTCTGCGCATATCACGAGGATCACGGCCATCTCACTGAGCATTGCCGTAACCTGCGATGGAGAATGAACCAGTGGGGCGATATAGGATACCTAGCCAAGTTCATCAAAGGAGCTGGGAATAAAGGCAAATAACTGGCCATCGAGGGATCCGACAACCGGCAAGGCAAAACGATCAACGTCGTTCATATGTCACGACCCAAGGGCCCAGGCGGGGAACGATCACGACAACGGCAGATGGCCCACTTTGGCCAAGTAGCCAAGACATCACAGGCGTCGACCTCTAAACGACAATGCACACCACGACGACATCCGCCCATTTCTTTCTCGGATCTTGACGAAGAAGGGGTGATTTACCCCCACGGAGACGCCATTAACCTCCGTGTTCAAATCGGCCTAGACACGGTCAGCAGGGTACTTGTCGACCAAGGAGCCTCTTGTGATATCATGTACAGGGAGCTCTTCGACAAGATGGAACTCAAGCTGCAAGATCTACAGCCTACCGATGTCACACTGATCGGATTCATCTCCGAAACGACTAAACCGTTGGGTAAGATCGTCCTCAGTGTCACAATCGGGTCCGTGTCGGTTCCCGTGGAATTCTTAGTGGTCAACGACCACTCCGGCCACAACGCAATATTGGGCCGACCTTGGTTACATGCCATGAAGGCCATACCCTCGACCTATCACCAAAAGGTCAAATACCCAAATGATAGGGGAGAGATCGAGACAGCCAGAGGATGCCAAGAGGATTCAAGGCGCTGTGAGGACATTACCGCGGCCCTTCAAACACAACTGAGCGTTGTCGAACAACCCACCATCACAAAGAAGCTGATCAACCACATAGTCAAAACCGAGAAGGTTGTCGAAGAACAAGTAGGAGAGACACTTAGGAAGGTGTATATCCCGGATATGGACGAGGAGCACTATTTCCTCCTCGGCGATAACCTTCCAAAACAGTAATCCGAGGAGTTAGAAGCGTTCCTTTTCAGCAAAATTAATAAATTCGCCTGGAGTCCCAAAGACATGCCGGGCCTAGACCCTAAAACGGCATGTCACCATCTAAATGTTGACGCCGAGTATAAGCCGATAGCTCAGAGGAGCAGAAAAGTATCTGTATAGCACAGAGCAGCTATAATCGCTGAAGTGCAAAAGCTATTGGAAGCCGGAGCCATAAGGGAGGTCTACTACCCAAAATGGTTGTCCAACCCGGTCGTCGTTCCAAAGAAGAATGGAAAGGAGAGAGTCTGTATAGACTTCACCAACCTCAACAAAGCCTGCCCGAGGGACCACTTTCCCCTTCCAAGGATCGATCAATTGGTGGATGCAACTGCGGGAGCAGAACGGATGACCTTCCTTGACGCATACTCAGGATACCATCAGATCCCCCTCGCTCACGAGGATCAGGAAAAGACATTGTTTATCTCGCCTTGATAACAAGGGTATGCGGGGGCAACATACCAAAGGATGATAACAAGGGTATGTCAAGATCATATAGGGAAAACAATGGAGGTATACATTGACGACATGATCGTCAAGAGCGAAAAGGCCACATCCCACCTCCAAGACATTAAAGACGTCTTCCAAACGTTGGGCGAGCACAAACTAAAGCTCAACGCAAGCAAGTGTGCATTTGGCATCAGCAAAGGGAAATTCTTGGGGCATATGGTTAGCCGACGAGGAATAGAGGCTAATCCCGATCAAATAACGGCTCTACGGAACCTAGCAGCGCCCAAGAATAAGAAATAGGTACAAGAGCTCACGGGAATGATGACCGCGTTGAGCAGGTTCATTAGCCGATCCGCAGACAAGGGACGGCCATTTTTTGAATCACTCAAGAAAGATAGAAAATTCGTCTGGGACCCGGAATATGAAGCTTCATTCAACAATCTCAAAGAGTACTTGAGGACACTGCCACTGCTAGTAAGGCTGAACAAAGGAGACGTTCTGGCATGCTACCTAGCAGTTTCCACTACAGCTGTGAGCGCAGTTATCCTAAGAGAAGAAGGTCGCGAACAATTTCCGATCTACTTCGTCAGCAAGACTCTGGTCGAAGCCGAAACACGTTATCTACCCTTGGAAAAGCTGTGTCTGGCATTGGTCGTCGCAACCAGAAAGTTGCCACACTATTTCATAGCTCATCAGGTCCGGGTATACACGAAATTTCATATCAAAGAGTCACTTCGAAGGACGGACATTAGCGGTCGAGTTGCCGCCTGGGGAGTCGAACTATCCCAATTTCATATCGAGTTCGTACCCCGCCATGCCATAAAGGGACAAGTCCTGGCCGGTTTCGTCGCGGAGTTCACCGAAGGCTACGATGATCCTTTGGCACTCTCTCCACAATCACACTGGCAGATACATGTCGATGGATCAGCCACCAAGGACGGATCCGGAGCAGGGATCGTCCTAAAGTCTAGAGAGGGAGCAATCATCGAAAAAAGCATAAAACTGGGCTTCCGAGCTACCAACAATGAGGCAGAATACGAAGCCATGATAAATGGCATGCTCATTGCCCGGTCCCTCGGATGCTCCCACTTAATTGCAAGCTCAGACTCCATGCTCATCGTCAATCAAGCCATCGGCGAGTACCAAGCCAAAGATGACAGAATGATCCTCTACCAAGAGAAAGTCCGAAACTTGATGGCAACCTTCGAACAATGCGAGTTAATAAGAATAAATCGCACCGAAAATGCACATGCCGATGCCTTGGCCACCCTAGCCTCGACATTAACATTGACTGACACCCGGTCGATCACAGTGGAACTACTGCCAACCCCGAGCATAATTAAAAGGGTAGACCGAGTGACATCAATACAGTACGAACTAGGTTGGATGGAGGACATGACTCGTTATCTGCGAAATGGAACGCTCCCGGACGACAAGATAAAAGCGCTGAAAATTACAAGAAAAGCTCCTCGCTTCTGGCTATCCGAGGACGATAAACTATACAAATCCAGTTACCGGGGACCCCACCTACGAAGGATCCTGCGGAGCACACATCAAAGGGCGATCCCTTGCAAACAAGGCAGTGACCCAAGGATATTGGTGGCCCTATATCAAGAGAGACGCCGATGCATACGTCCAACGTTGCGAAAAGTGCCAACGATTCGCTAAGATACCACGGCTCCCATCATCTATGATGACCCCGGTATCGGCACCATGGCCGTTCGCTCAATGGGCAATTGATTTAGTCGGTAAACTCCCAAGAGCACCAGGGAGTGTGGAATATCTGATCGTCGCGACGGATTATTTCACCAAATGGGTCGAAGCTAAACCCCTCCGAGAAATCAAAGCCAGCAACGTCAAACAATTCATTTGGGAATACATCATCACTAGGTTCGGTATACCGTACGCTATTGTCGCCGACAACGGAACCCAGTTCAAAGATGCCAATTTGCAGCTGTGGTACGAGGAACTAGGTATCCGAAAATTCTATTCGACGCCGACATACCCACAGGGAAACGGGCAAGCCGAAGTGTCAAACCGAACAATATTAGACGGCATCAAGACCACCCTTGAACAAGCAAAGGGGAGGTGGCCCGAGTGGCTACTCAACGTTTTATGGTCGTGCCGAACTACACCAAAGACGGGCACCAAGGAAACCCCGTTTATCTTAGCATACGGTGTCGAGGCCATCATACCGACAGAAATCGGGCTACCCACGCTCCGAACGACTTTAGTCGAGCAGGGAAACAATGAACAAAGAATGAGAGAAGAGCTAGACATGATAGACGAGAAACGAGAGATAGCAGCCCTTACCCTAGCCAAATACCAACAAAGCGTGAAGCAAACTTATGACAAGAGAGTAAGAGGATCTAAAGAATTCATGGTAGGAGAACTGGTGCTGCGACGAGTAACGGTCTATACCCGCAATGAAATACATGGCAAACTAAGCCCTACCTGGGAAGGCCCATACGAAATCGTCAAGCAAACGAGTCCAGTCTCTTACAAAATCAAAAGCGTCCTGTTCGCCAACAGCCGAGGGGAAAAGAATTCTTGGAATGTGGCTAATCTAAAGAAGTACTACGTATAGGCAATCCTCCGAATACAAGTACAGGTGCTACCTTACCCTTCTTGCTTAATGGCATTATCTTTTGTCTTTTGATTGAATAAAATATATTATCATGCTGTCTAACGCATGCAGCTGAAATTCCCAACATGGCCGAAGTGCCTAAGAATACTATGAAATTCCCAACATGGCCGAAGTGCCTAGGAATACTATGAAATTCCCAACATGGCCGAAGCGCCTATGAATACTATGAAATTCCCAACATGGCCGAAGCGCCTAGGAATACTATGAAATTCCCTAAATTGCGTGTTTTCGAAGGAACGCCTAGGAATACTATGAAATTCCCAACATGGCCGAAGTGCCTAGGAATACTATGAAATTCCCTAAATGGCGTGTTTTCGAAGGAACGCCTAGGAATACTATGAAATTCCCAACATGGCGTGTTTTCGAAGGAACGCCTAGGAATACTATGAAATCCCCAACATGGCCGAAGCGCCTAGGAATACTATGAAATTCCCAACATGGCCGAAGCGCCTAGGAATACTATGAAATTCCCAACATGGCGTGTTTTCGAAGGAACACCTAGGAATACTATGAAATTCCCAACATGGCCGAAGTGCCTAGGAATACTATGAAATTCCCTAAATGGCGTGTTTTCGAAGGAACGCCTAGGAATACTATGAAATTCCCTAAATGGCGTGTTTTCAAAGGAACGCCTAGGAATACTATGAAATTCATATGCAGGTACCAGCAAGGAATAATTCAGGTCCACATTACGGCGGCGATAGAATACAAAATGGCGAAACAATGAAGGAAAATCAATCTGAACAATGAAATATCAACAAGAAGCATATCCAATACAGGAATAACGAAATGACAAATGAATCAGCAAGGAAAAATCGATCCAATCAATCAAATAGCAATACGACAATGGAAATGTACAAAACAGGAATAACGAAATGACAAATGAATCAGCAAGGAAAAATCGATCCAATCAATCAAATAGCAATACGACAATGGAAAGGTACAAAACAGGAATAAAGAAATAACACAAATAGTCCTCGCCCGCATTACGGAGGCAACAAGAAGATCATCGACACTAAAGAAACTCATTTAAGAAGAGCTACTACAGGAGGAGCACGACGGTAACTGACCGAGCTCAATCTCTTCGTCATCCGTCGTCGTGTCCCCATTTGTCTCATCACCATCAAAACGCTCCTCAGAAATGAGGGCATCAAAATTGGTCGTATGAGCTCCAACGCAAGTCAGCGTCTGAAGCCGCGCGTTGAACTCGGCTTCTTTAGCGAACTCGTGAGCATCCGAGGCCGCTTTACGGCGATCATCGTCGAAGGGGAGATTACGGCGAGCTTCGATCATAGCCGCGGAAGCATCGTATCTGGTTCGGGACAAACGGAAATACTTCACCAACACGTTGGCTTTGGTTACCAACAACTTTAATTTGCCAAAGTATTTGTCCTTTGCACGCCAATATCGATCCAAACGACGCTCCTGAACCTCAACAACATGTTCGGCACGGCGAACGTATTCTCGAAAAGAGGCCGCCTGAGTTTTCAACTTGGCCCGAAGTCGAGCACATTGGTCGATCAACTCGACATTTTTGCCCATCAAAACGATGTAAGGCCACTTGGCAGGCACCTCACTAGCCGCACCAGATGAGACCTCGTCCCGGGCAGCACAAGTAGGTCCAAACCCCGGGCTAACTAGGCCTGGAGAACTAGCCTGGTGCGACATAGTAGCGTGTGCCTATAAAAAAAAAACGGGGAAGAAGGAGACGAGATGAATATACAACCGCAAGAAATGAAAAGAAGAAAAGAGAAAAACGAATATTTTTATACAAGATACACATTAAACGACAAAACAAGCTACTCAGTCATTAATCCGATAACCCGTCAACAGACGCTGAGGTCTCAACGACGTCAGCAAAATGAATATCTCGAAGAGAAACAATTTGCGTCCCCAAACGCTCACGAACGACCGCATCGACTCGGTTCAAGGCAGCCGTGGTCTCAGTTACCCCGGCCGTCGCATCAACTATGCGTTCTGCCCGGGCCACACCCCTCATTCCTTTTACATGCTCCAGCACCTCTAAAGCGCGAACTCGGGCCCAATACGCTTTGGCAAAGGATAGCAGCAGGTCCGCATCCTCGAAAACGTCCCCTAGGACCAAGTTCAAGCTCGTCACACGGCCTCGGGCTTCATCACGAGAACGCCGAAGCGCACCAAGAAGTTCCTTCGCTTTACCCTTGTTTGCCGAATAATATGCGGTCTTTTTACTGAGTTTCTCTCCCAAGTCACGTAACCGAATAGACAAGTTTGCAATGTGAACATTCAGATCCTCGACTTTATGACGAGCAGAATTCAGTTCAGCAGTTAGGGCAGCCTTAGATCTTTCAAGACTATCTATAACGTCACCTACACTACGACTAGGCGAGGTCCAGACCACCACGGCAGGAGGATTATTAGGTACCTGACAATATTTTGTTTTCACATCCTTCAAAAGATGACAACCCTCAAACAGGAAAATTACCCCGAGAAAGCCCAACAGAAAGAAAACACAGCACCTATATTATCACTTCCCCAAAAGAATATGTTTCTAGATACAAAAGAGACCCACAATTCGAATACCAAAAGACTACACAAAAACAACAAAAATATATATATACTGTTAGAAAAATGGTCAAGGTTCCACCTGAGGAGATGCGGGTGGGGGAGTGACAGTAGCATCAGGTCGAGGAGTGGATGTGGCCGACATAAAATGAGGACGGAGCGCTGTCGAAATTGTCTGCCCCGGCAGCCGGGGAAGCTCCTCTTCACGAAGATTCGCCCAGTCTAAGGGTTTCGGCGGTGCACCATGCGGACAGGGATACACCAACTCCGACCATGCCCGATCCGACAAAGGAACATTCGCGAAATTGAGCGCCCGCACATGAGCACAATAGACGGAGAAATTAGCCATCATTGCTAACTTTGTCCGCTCCTCCGCGTGTGCCGTTTTCAGAGCGGCCACCTCAGCCTTTTCGGTTTCCACGTCCTCCGCCAGCAGTAAGTTCTCCTCCTCTAGTTGATCGTACTTAACGACCAGGCTCTCTTTTTCAGCCATCAACTTATCGACATCCTCGGTCACGTGCAGAAAGTCCACCGACAGCTTGTCATAATTATCGCCCAGGGTTTTATTCTCGGCGACCAGTTTCTCTTTCTCGGATTCAAAAGCCACAAGCATGTCCTTTATCTTCCGATCGTTCTCCTCGACCATCTTCTCTTTCCCCGCCTCTAGCTCGGCGACCAACTGCACTTGCTGAGCTTTATCCTCGACCATGGCTTTCTTTTCGGCCATTAGCTTATCGTTCTCAGCCTCTAGTGCTGACAGATGGTCCTTTAACACCGCGATATCCACGAAAACCTGTATTTAGAAATATCAGAAACCAGCCGAGATAAGAGCATCACGACTTATATAACAAAATATATACGCAGCATACCCGAAGCACGTCAGTACTGGCCCGCTCTATAACCGACATTGCAGGAAGAGCAGCTATCTTCTCTGCATCCTTGACCACGAGGGGCTTAAGAGCAGTATACCCCATCCTCAAGACTCGGGGTTGCTCCAACAGTTCACCCCCACACCGATCAATGTAACGGGTCATTGCAACCCCGTCCACCAACACCTTCTCGGGTCCGTCGAGAGCCTCATCCTCGACACCCATTACAACATCCACGGCATTCTCCTTGCCGGCCTCCACTTCCGCCCCCACGTCCTTCTCCAAATGACCGATCTCAGGGGCCCTATGCTCGATCTCTTCCTCAGTACGGATGGGCGAGCAAACGGGCAGATCTATCGGATCCTCGCTAGGAATAGGCGAGATGACAGGCAAGGTCATCGTATCCTCTCCCATGTTAGTCAAGAGGTTCATATGTCCGAATACATCGTCGATCGACCCCTGAAACACAATAATACCCATGGACCGGGCAAGCGCAAGGGTAACCAATGAAGAAGTCAAAAACTGAAACAAGACGACATATAAAGCAGGGGACAGCGAAGTCAAAAGGCAAATATTCACAAAAATAAACACTTACATCGAGGTTCACAACAGCCTCCCCGGTGGTACCACCTTTAGTCGAAGCGACCACCTCCACACCCCGGCCAGCTTCGGCAGCTTCCACACTACTTGAGGTCTCACCCCCTTTGGCCCTATTCGGGATGCCAACAGCGGGGTCCGACGCTCGGCGCTTAGAACGAGTGGGCTTCTTCCCAAGCCGAGCAGCACTTCGAGCCCGGACCACTTTCAAGAATTTCTCCTCGGGCTCTTTGGGGATCTCGGGCGCAGGATTCCCCTTGGTCGCCGGCCCCATAGGGTACCCGAGCAGCATGGGAGCAGTACGGCTCGCAGGATCCGGCGTCGGTCCAGGCCCCCTCCATTTCTAAAGAGCTAACAGAGCCTCTACATTGAGAGCGCCGAGGTCTGGCATAGTGGGAGCATTGGTAGCCGGTCCAGGAATCTGGTGTCCCGCACAACCCCATTCACCGGAAGCTATAACGACACCAAGATTGCGCTCTTTGTTGGTATCCGGCAAACCGATAACGAGCCGGCAAAAGGCACGCAGGGTCTTCAAATACGAGCTGCGACGCTCAAAGCTCAAACTATAGACTCCGAAGACGTCCTTCAGTTCAATCGGCATTCCGGACAACTCCGATAACCTTTGGATACCATTCAGAGTACGATAACCATTTAGGGCCAGTTGGGCCGGAGCAATCTGGACGGCCTCAAAGAACGAAGCCACCCAGTTTGTAAAAGGAAGTCGAAGACTCCCAGTAAAGAATGCCGAAGAACGCACAGCTACCTCGCCGGCAGGAACAAATCCCAACACCTCCTCGTCAGAAATAGGAAGCCGAATGTGTATGTCGGCGGGTATTCCGGCAAGCTCCTTAAAATCCATTTCCACGAATGTGCCAACTTGGGCCAGGCTTTGGGTCAGAATTTCCTATCCAAACATCATCAAAATTCCATCAATATACTAACCAAATACACAAACCAGAACCACATCAACATAACGAGTGCCACCACCCCCCCCACTCATATTAACCAGATACATAAGAATCATCAGACATATATAGACAACCTGAACCATATACCAACGCCACATCTATGACCACAACGACAAATCAAATACAACCCCTAACAAAAAAAAAAGGGGGGGGGGGGGGGGAGAACGAAAAAACACTTACAATTATCATTATGAGTAAGCAAGCGAGAACAGCAGCAAGTCTTTCAACAATACCACGAAACCCTAGATCAAGCGGCCGAACGCTTTTCCATTTTGGCGGGAAGAATATACTTTAGAGAGAGAGAAAGGTATTTTCTTCAGCAAATTTTGTGATAAAAACAAAAGGGATTACTTGGCACAGTAAAAAGGAGTGGAGTCACAAAAAGAATAAAATAATAACCGTCCTTTCGTGTGACAGAGGTTCACCTTTTTTTCCAACCATAGAAAAGTCAACAACCGCTGCTATTTTCAACATATCAACGCTCCAGATTTTGCCACGTCAGATTGTATCCCACTACCCAAGGCAGTTCACATCATTACACCCAAATAAACGGCCAGTGGACCCTACCACGAAAAGCTTCCAGCATACGCTACCAATGATATTGATATCACACCGAAGATGTCCCCCGATTAAGTTCCTCGACTCCCAACCATTTCTTACCCAAAGGGCAGACCGAACAAGGTGGACGAAGACCGTTTCTAGCTTGACGGCATGAAGCATCAAGTCTAACAACGCTCTCCGGGGGGATAACCGGGCACATTGTTCGTTGTATACTGAGAGAGAAACAACAAATAAAATAGAATAGACAGAATCAAGTGCAAGACAAGTTTTATTCTTCCACAAAGGGGGAAAACACAAACAATACAACAGAAAAAGAAAAATTTTACAAGAAAATACACCCATCCTACTTTTTCGAACTATCCCCCATATCAACATCCTTCTTCGCCAAAAGTTCCTCCAGACGCTCTTTTTCCCTAATCAACCGAGAAATCGCCATCTCAGCCTGTTTCAAGGCGTAAGACTGAGACTCGCATTTTTGCTCGGCCTTGAAACGAGCAGTGCCCTCCTCATTCCAATATTGCTTAAACCTCCTCACTTCAGTCTGAGCACACTTAAGATCATGCTTCAGCCATGACATCTCAATTTCTTTTAGATGAAGAGGAGTCAAATCCTCCTCCCCAAAACCAGGAGGACGAGGTAGCAAAAAAGTAGGCTCCTCTTCCATAAGGGCTTTCTTTTTGGAGGCAGACCTAGTGATGGGAGCCATCTTAAACAAAAGCAAGTTAGAAGAAACAAATTATAAAACAAGAGAGAGAGGAAGAATTGTTAATGAGATACAGGCAATAGGGAGCATTTATAGAGAATCAAAAGGCACAAAGTACGAAGCGTTACAATGGTTCACAAGACAGGCACGAGATACGAAAAGATACAACTGATTCATCAAATACAGAAAAGAAAACACAAATTGCAAAAGGGGAAATACATAAGAAAACCAGCCCAATCTAAGGATCAATGGGTGGAAAAACCGAACTGCCAGACCGAGAGAAAGCAAAACGAGCAGAACAATTCAACCAAGCTTGGTAGGAATCATTCATGGCGACCAAATTGTCATTCTCCGAGGAGAGCTCGTTGTTCTCCATGGTAAGAACCCTGACGCGCTCCACGAGCCGAGCATTCCTTACCATTATGCTAGCTAGGCCTTGAGGAGAGTTATCAAACTCATCTTGAGCATGGTCCCAAATCTCCTCGGCATCATACCAGGAGTTGGCCAGATGATTTCTCTGTAACAACAAGTGATCGAGCTGGCGACTCAGTGCCGAAATCTCGGCCCACTTCACCGTCTCTTCGGGATGAGAGTCGAACAAGCTCAAGGCCAAAACGCCATACTCTTTCTCAAGCCTTGCCATCCGACGGCGGACCCGAGATACCTCAGTGTCCAAGCCCTTCATCTGAGCATGATATCTCACCATAGGTCCAGACATTCTGGGAAATTGTTATAGTACGGAAGAAAATAAGGGGCTGAGGGAGAAATAAGCAATAAAAGAAAAATGAGAGATAATAAACTACTAAAGAAAAGAGAAGTACTTATAGAACGAAGATGGTATGATATTTTATGACCTTGCTTGGGAACTTGCACATTTCCTGACATGCTTGGGAGCATGCATATTTCCTGACCTACTAGGGAGCATGCACCTATGTTCGACAATGATGGGGACATCTACTGACATCTGATACAACAGACAGAAAGAAATAAAGACGAGATATTCAAAGATTTAGATTCTAGACAAACAACAAACCACAGGTGCAATATAAAAAGAAGTGCAAAAATAGAAGGGCAAATATAATTTTCATTAATGAAGATGGGATATATCATTGTTCATTACATCAGAGTACATCCGAAAAGAAAATCTATTACATCCGAAAAAGAAATCTATTACATCCGAAAAAGAAATCTATTACATCCGAGATAAAGACCTATTACATCCAAGAAGAGCTAGTACAGAAGATCAGGCAAAGAAGATCAACTATATCAGCAGGCCGAGTGAGCAGGTGGCGCCAAAAGAAAAACATAAGAAACAAGAAAAAGAGGAAAAGAAGAAGAGTGCAAGAAAAGAGGAAGATAAGAGGGAAAGGAGAAGAAGAAAATGAGGAGGAACATAAAGAAGAAGTGAAAAAGAAAGAAGAGTCAAATGAAAAATGACAAAAACCCTAGACGTAACACAAAACCCTTAGGATCACAGGGTTGATTGTTACATCATAGTGGTGCAAAAAAGAAGATGAAGAAAAAAGAAAGAGAAAGAGCAGAGGAGGAAGAAATGAAGGAAACTGACAAATAAAAAGGAAGTCAAAGAAACAAAAAAGAAAGGGAAAAAGAAAAAAATGAAAAAGTAGAGAGAACAAAGCATAAAAAAACAAAAGAGGAAGAGGAAGAAATGAGGGAAACTGAGAAATAAAAAGAAGAAAAAGAAAGAGATGGGAAAAGATGGGGAAAAGAAAGTGAAAGAAATAAAAAGAAAAAAGGTGAGGCTAGGGGGAAGTCGATCGGTATCGATGAGAGGGCCCGGTAGAGACATTCCTGTCTCGAAGTGTCGGGTTCCCCCTTAGCACCTCATTCTCTTCGACTAGAGCCCGACGAGCACGTCGGCAATAAGCCAGTTCGGATCTTAGCCAAGTTAATTCCCAGACCATCTCGAAGTGATGATGACGCATCACCTTCAACTCCTCCTCGGCATCCTTCAACAGCCTTTGTACATGGCCATAGGAGGCTTCAAAAGCCTCCACTTGCAAGGCTAATGCTGATTGGGTGAAAGGACCAGACATCTTATGAAAATTATAAGATGAGGATCTGTATATGGGGGAAAATAATATGATGAGGGTTGTGGATATAACCATGCTGTAAGCAGGTATTTATAGATCAATTAGATGAGGGCTCGTATTGAGAGTCGCAACCGTTCGCCAATGGGTAGTAAGAAGCGACGGCAATTAAAAGATGTGCCTGTTCAAGAAAAAAACGTTTGGATTCCCAAAGGGCTCTAAAAAAGCGTGAGTAATTAAAAGCCACTCTTGTTCAAGAAACGCTTGGATTCTTACCAATATTTAAAAGGGGTAAGTCATAATGGCATTGAAACACGCGTCATTTTGGGGAAAGGCAGCAGTTCAAATAAATGATAAAGATCTTTTGCGCAAAGCTCAAGAAAACTCTGGTGAATAAGATTTTATGCACGAGGCTCAAGAAATCCCACTGGTCCCTAGATATAAAGAGACAGAAGGTTCAATGGATAAGGTCAAACGCAAGACGCAAGAAAAAGCATCAATGAGGCCACAAGCGTGCGCAGTCAAAATTAAATGCATTGGGAAAGTAATTCAGATATAAACAAGAAAAAGAAGTCTTTATTGATTGATTGATACTTCGTTACAGAAGAAGCAGTAAAAGGAAATATAATAAAAACAATAAAATCATTTCGTAGAAGGGCCCGCTTCGTCATTCGGCTTCTTCTTCGACCGAGCATACACTTCCTCAAGGGCTAATTTGTAAGCCCTCTTGGAAGCAATTTGCCTGTCTCTAGAGGCCTCGAGCTCTTTGATCCGAGCACGAGCACGAATACTGTCGAGCAAAGACCTCCGGTGCTCCTTCTCCATGGCGTCCAATCGCTCGTCTAGTTCGGCGGCCCGACGAGCTTCCACCGACAACCGGGCAACCCTCTTCTCGAGATAACGCACTTTCTTAACTTCCTCTTCAAGATGAGCAACATATTCAGTAAGGTTGTCACCATTAGCGTCATGAGGAGAAGCCATTTGTTCGATAATAAAGAATGAGCTGTTCAAAGAATATATGGGCAGTCCCCCTTTTATAAGAAGAACAAGGGGAAGATCAAAGGTCATCTAAGAAAAAGAGACAAGCCTCTTGAACTTTCCAAGAGCATTTATGGATAACTACAGCAATTCAAGTCCAATGGAGTCATCCAATAAGATATCAAAGAAATAAACAGACAGGAACGTAAGTAAAATATGTTTTATTAAGATTCTTCCGTGATTCGATTACAACTTGGTGATAACACCAGATACAAAGAAATCACAAAAGACTAATTATTTCGAGGAAGAGCCTTCTTCATCGTCATCCGAACTCGGTTTAGACCGAGCATGCAACTCCTTGAAGGCAAGCTTATAGGCCCTTTTTGCTGCCTTCTGCTTAGCCAGATTAGCCTCAAGCCTCTTTATATGCTCGTAAGCCCAATCCCGATCGGCCATCGTCACATGATGATCAGAATCCATGTCAGACAACCTTTTCTTGTAGTTTGAAACCTTGACCACGAGTTTCTTATTCGCGGTACGAGATTTCTTGATCTCTGTTTCTAAATAAGAAATATAATTAAAAGAGCTCTCACCAGTAGAACCAGAGGAAGCCATTACGTCACGAGCAAGGTAGTAGTAAAATGCCTAATTATGGAGGGGGCACACCCCTTTATAGGAGTTTTCCTCGAAAAAAGATATTAGGATATGAAACATTAAATGGGCCCCCCAAGGAACCGTCATAAATCTATTACGATTTTCAACGAAGCATTGGGAACGACGAGACTGAAGTAATATCCTCGATAGACCAAGCATGACTCCCTCGACATGGAAACCACGCCGAGGAAGTCAGGGAGCACTTGATAGAACATAAAAATTAGACCCGAATATTCTATTCGGGTAATAATCAACCCACTTTATAAATGGGTATCCAACACTTAAATGGGTCATCTCATGCTTTTTATAGGAAAATAAGGTATTACTATCAAAAGCCCAAGCCCACTCAACTGGGGACCCATGTCTGAAAAACCCCCTGAGATGGAGACATTTGTCAACATCTTAGAAAGCATAGTTGCCTATAAATAGCCAACTACCCCTCCTAGAAAAGGACCAGAAAATCTATCCAAAAAATATAGAGAGAAGTTGAGAAAAGAGAGAACCTAGTCAAAGCATATCACGTCAAGAAATAAACCGAGCAGAGATAAAGCCGAGCACCGAATAAAAGGGGAGAAAGACCAAGAAGAGAGATTAAATAGTCAAATCGAGCACAATTGTAAAACAGAGATACTAATCCGAGCAAGTGTAATAGTCCGAATAAGGATAATAATCCGAGCAATAATAAAGATCAGGAAGTGTCCATTATTTACAGTTGATTTACTATTATATTATTGTTGAAAAGGCTAACGCGACCGACCAAAGTTATGGCTTTATCAAATGGCAGCCGTGGTCTCAGTTACCCCGGCCATAGCATCACCCATACGCTCTGCCCGGGCAACACCACGCATTCCTTTTACATGTTCAAGCACCTCTAATGCGCGACTTCGGGCCCAATACGCTTTGGCAAAGGATAACAACAGATCCGCGTCCTCGAAAACGGTCCCGAGCACCAAGTTCAGGCTAGTCACACGGCCTCGGGCTTCATCACGAGAGCGCCGAAGCGCATCAAGAAGCTCTTTAGCCTTTCCCTTATTCGCCGTATAATAGGCGGTCTTCTTGCTCAATTTCTCACCCAAGTCACGTAGTCGAATGGATAAGTTTGAAATATGAATATTCAGACCATCGATTTCACGACGAGCAGAATCCAGTTCAGAAGTTAGGGATGCGTTAGCTTTTTCAAGACCGTTTATAACATCGCCTACGCTACGACTAGGCGGGGTCCAGACCACCATGGCAAGGGGGTTAGCGGGTACCTGACAAGTTGTTTTTACATCCTTCAAAAGACGACGACCCACAAACAGGGAAATTAACAAGAAAAGCCCAACAGAAAGAAAACATAGCACCTATATTATCACTTCCCAAAAGAATATCTTTCTAGTTACAAAAGAGACCCATAATTCGGGTACCAAAAGACTTTACGCTAAGATACAGAGAAAAATATTACAAGTAAATGGTCAAGGCTCCACCTGAGGGGACACGGGTGGGGGGATCACGGCAGCAGCAGATTGAGGAGTCGTAGGAGCCGACCCGAAATGGGGACGGGGGGCCGTCGAAGTAGCATGTCCCGGCAGCCGTGGGAGTTCCTCATCTCGAAGATTAGCCCAATCCTGCAGTTTCGGAGGTGCTCCTTGCGGACAGGGATAAACCAACTCCGACCACGCCCAGTCCGATGACGGAACCTTAGCAAAGCTTAGAGTCCGAACATGGGCACAGTAAACGGAGAAATTCGCCATCATTGCGAGCTTCGCCTTATCCTCTGCATGCACCGCTTTCAGGGCCACCACCTCGGATGTTCCGGCCTCTACATCCTCTGCCAGGAGCAAATTATCGTCTTCCAAAAGGTCGTGCTTCTTGACCCACTCCTCTTTTTCGGCCCCCAACTTCTCGACTTCCTCAGTCAGGAGTAAGTTGTCCCCCACCAACTTCTCATTATCAGAGGTCAATTTAGCCATCTGGTGTTTCTCCTCGGCCGTTATTTTGCTTTCGGCCATCAGCTTCTCTTTCTCCGCCTCTAGCTCGGCGACCAACTTCACTTGCTGAGCTTTATCCTCGACCATGGCTTTCTTTTCGGCCATCAGCTTCTCATTCTCAGCCTCTAGTGCTGACAGCTGGTCCTTTAACACCGCGATATCCACGAAAACCTGTATTTAGAAACATCAGACACCAGCCAAGATAAGAGCATCACGACTTATATAACAAAATATATACGCAACATACCCGAAGCGCGTCAGTACTGGCCCGCTCTATAACCGACATTGCAGGAAGAGCAGCTATCTTCTCTGCATCCTTGACCACGAGGGGCTTAAGAGCAGTATACCCCATCCTCAAGACTCGGGGTTACTCCAACAGTTCACCCCCACACCGATCAATGTAACGGGTCATTGCAACCCCGTCCACCAACACCTTCTCGGGTCTGTCGAGAGCCTCATCCTCGACACCCATTACAACATCCACGGTATTCTCCTTGCCGGCCTCCACTTCCACCCCCACGTCCTTCTCCAAATGACCGATCTCAGGGGCCCTATGCTCGATCGCTTCCTCAGTACGGATGGGCGAGCAGACGGGCAGATCTATTGGATCCTCGGTAGGGATAGGCGAGTTGACAGGCAAGGTCATCGTATCCTCTCCCATGTTAACCAAGAGGTTCATATGTCCGAACACATCGTCGATCGACCCCTGAAACACAATAATACCCATAGACCGGGCAAGAGCAAGGGTAACCAATGAAGAAGTCAAAAACTGAAACAAGATGACATATAAAGCAGGGAACAACGAAATCAAAAGGCAAATATTCACAAAAACAAACACTTACATCGAGGTTCGCAGCAGCCTCCCCGATGGTATCACCTTGAGACGAAGCGACCACCGCCACACCCCGGCCAGCTTCGGCAACCTCCACACTACTTGAGGTCTCACCCCCTTTAGCCCTCTTCGGGGTGCCAACAGCGGGGTCCGACGCTCGGCGCTTAGAACGAGTGGTCTTTTTCCCTCCCCTAGCAGTGCTTCGAGCCCTGACAACTTTTACGAACTCCTCCTCGGGCTCTTTAGGTATCTCGTGCGCAGGATTCCCCTTTGTCACTGGCCCCACAGGGTAACCAAGTAGCACGGGAGCAGTACGGCTTGCCGGATCCTTGGTAGGCCCAGGCCCCCACCATTTCCAAAGAGCCAGGAGAGCCTCAACGTTGGGAGCGCCGAGGTCTGGCGTAGCAGGAGCCGTGGTCACAGGTCCAGGGATCTAGTGTCCTGTACAACCCCATTCCTCGGACGCAATCACAAAGCCAAGGTTACGTTCTTTGTTGGTGTCCGGCAAACCGATAACAAACCGACAGAAGGCGCGCATTGTCTTCAAATACGAGCTGCGGCGCTCGAAACTCAAACTATAAACACCAAACACATCCTTCAGTTCAATTGGTATTCCGGACAACTCCGATAACCTTTGGATACCATTCAGAGTACGGTAACCATTTAGGGCCAGTTGGGCCGGAGCAATCTGGACGGCCTCAAAGAACGAAGCCACCCAGTTAGTAAAAGGAAGCCGAAGACCCCCAGTAAAGAATGCCGAATAACGTACAGCAACTTCTCCGACAGGAACAAATCCCATCACCTCCTCGTCAGAAACAGGCAGCCTAATGTGTATGTTGTCCGGAATTCCGGCAAGCCTCTTAAAGTCCTCTTCCACAAATGTGCCAACTTGGGCCAAACTTTGGGACAGAATTTCCTATCCAAACATCAAAACTCCATCAATACACTAACCAAAAACACATCTAGCAACAAGAGCTGCCCCCACTCAAATTAACCAGACACCCTACGTTTTACTACCATCCCAATCAACTCAAATCCAATACATAAGAACCATCAGACATATATAGACAACCTAGACCATATACCAACGCCACATCTATGACCACAACCACAATAATGATAAATAAAGAAAAAACACTTACAGTTATCATTATGAGCAGGCAAGCGAGAACAGCAGCAAGTCTATCGCCAATACAACGAAACCCTAGTTCGAGCGGCGGAACGATTTTCCTTTTTGGCGGGAAAAATATACCTTAGAGAGAGAGAGACAGATATTTTCTTCAGCAAATTGTGTGATAAAAACAAAAGGGATTACTTGGCACAGTAAAAGGGAGTGGAGTCACAAACAGAATAAAATAATAACCGACCTTTCGTGTGACAGAGGTTTACTTTTTTCCAACCATACAAAAGTCCACAACCGCTGCTATTTTTACAGATAAACGCTCCAGATTCTGCCACGTCAGAGTGTATCCCACTACCCAAGGCAGTTCACATCATTACACCTAAATAAACGGCCAGTGGACCCTACCACGAAAAGCTTCTAGCATATGCTACCAATATTACCACATCAAGGATGTCATCCGATTAAGTTCCTCGATGCCAAACCGTGTCTTACCCAAATAGCACACCGAACAAGGTGGACGGATACCGTTCCTAGCTCGACGGCATTTAAGCATCGAGTCTAACAACGCTCTCCGAGGGGATAACCACGGTGCACCTCGCTCGGTGTTCAGCACAGATACAAAATAAAATAAGCAGGATCGACATCGAATGATATCAACATAAAGGCAAAGCAGATACAAAATAAAATAGACAGGATCGAGTTGCAAAGCATAAAGTTTTATTCATCCACAAAGGGGGATACAATCAAATGATACAACAGAAAAATAAAAATTTTACAAAGAAAATACACCCCACCCATCCTACTTCTTTGAACTACCCCCCATGTCGGCATCCTTCTGAACCAAGAGCTCCTCCAGACGCTCTTTTTCCCTAATCAAACGAGAAATAGCCATCTCAGCCTGTTGCAATGCATAAGACTGAGACTTGCATTTTTGCTCGGCCTTGAAACGAGCAGTGCCCTCCTCATCCCAATATTGCTTGAACCGCCTTATTTCGGTCTGAGCACACTTAAGGTCATGCTTCAGCCACGACATCTCAATTTCTTTTAACTGAAGAGGAGTTAAATCCTCTTCCCCGAAACCAGGGGGACGGGGTAGCAAGAAGGTAGGCTCCTCTTCCAGAAGGGCTTTCTTTTTGGAGGCAGATCTAGTAATGGGAGCCATCTCGCAAGTTAGGAGAAACAAGAGAGAGAGAAAAGGAGAATGGATAATGAAGTACAAAACAATAGGGAGCACTTATAAGGAGCCAAAGGGCACATAATACGACAAAGCGCCAAGAACGAGGCGCTGCAAACGGTTCAATATACAGAGAGACACGAAATACAACAGGGTACAAATTACCAAAAACGGAGAAGAAAATACAAAGTACAAAACGGGAAATACGTCAGAAAACTAGCCCAATCCAACTAAGGATCAATGGGGGGAAAAACCGAACTACCAGACCGGGAGAAAGCTACCCGAGCAGAGCAGTCAAACCAAGCTTGGTAAGAGTGATTCATGACTACCAAGCTCTCATTCTCCCTGGAGAGTTCGGTGTTCGTCCTAGTAAGGACACGGACGCGCTCCTCAAGCCGAGCATTCCTAACTATCATACTAGCTAGGCCTTGAGGGGAGTTATCGACCTTGTCATGAGCATGATCCCAAATCTCCTCGGCCTCGTACCAAGAGTTGGCCAAGTGATTTCTATGCAACAACAAATTATCAAGTTGGCGACTCAAGGCCGAAATCTCGGTCCACTTCATTGTCTCCTCGGGATGAGAGTCAAATAAACTCAAAGCCAAAACCCCATATTCTTTCTCAAGACTGGCCATTCTATGACGGACCCAAGATAACTTAGCATCTAAGTCCTTCATCTGAGCATGATATCTCACCACGGGCTCAGACATTATGAAAAGTTGTTATGATACAAAAGAAGAGGGATGAGGGAGAAGCCAACACAAGTTTATGATAAGGAATAATCTCCCAAGGTTGAATATTTATAGAGAAAAGTTAGTGTTGTTATCTGACAAATAATTGGGAACATGCATATTATTTGACAATGGTTGGGAACATGCATCTTTGACCAAACCTGCCATGCCTCAGAAGTCACATGGCTACAGTCCAACAAGAAATAAAGGTACAAGATACTCAAAAGGTCCACATCCCAACAAACCACAAGATCAACATAAGAAGAAGTACAAGATAAAGGTGCAAAAATAGAAGGGCAAATATAATTTTCATTAATGAAGATGGGATATATCATTGTTCATTACATCAGAGTACATCCGAAAAGAAAATCTATTACATCCGAAAAGAAAATCTGTTACATCCGAGATAAAGATCTATTACATCCGAGAAGAGCTAGTACAGAAGATCAGGCAAAGAAGATCAACTATATCAGCAGACCAAGTGAGCAGGAGGCGCCAAAAGAAAAACATAAGAAACAAGAAAAAGAGGAAAAGAAGAAGAGTGCAAGAAAAGAGGAAGATAAGAGGGGAAGGAGAAAAAGAAAATGAAGAGGAACATAAAAAAGAAGTGAAAAGCAAGAAGAGGAAAAGAAAAATGACAAAAACCCTAGACGTAACACAAAACCCTTAGGATCACAGGGTTGATTGTTACATCGTAGTGGTGCAAAAAAGAAGATGAAGAAAAAGAAAGGGAAAGAGCAGAGGAGAAAGAAATGAAGGAAACTGAGAAAGATAAAAAGAAAGAGAACAAAATATAAAAAAGAAAAGAGTGATGGGAGAGAAGATGAAGAAGAAGAAACAAAAAGAAAAGAGAAAAAGGGGAGGCTAGGGGGAAGTCGACCGGTATCTATGAGAGGGCCCGGCAGAGACATTCCTGTCTCGGAGTGTCGGGTTACCCCTCAACACCTCATTCTCTTCGACTAAAGCCCGACGAGCACGTCGGCAATAATCCAGTTCGGATCTTAACCAAGTTAATTCTCGGACCATCTCGGAGTGATGATGATGCATCACCTTCAATTCCTCCTCGGCATCCTTCAACAGCCTTTGTACATGGCCATAGGAGGCTTCAAAAGCCTCCACTTGCAAAGCTAATGCTGATTGGGTGAAAGGACCAGACATCTTAAGGAAATTATAAGATGAGGATCTGTATATGGGGGAAAATAATATGATGAGGGTTGTGGATATAACCATGCTGTAAGCAGGTATTTATAGATCAATTAGATGAGGGCTGGTATTGAGAGTCGCAACCGTTCGCCAATGGGTTCTAAGAAGCGATGGCAATTAAAAGATGTGTCTGTTCAAGAAAAAACGTTTGGATTCCCAAAAGGCTCTAAAAAAGCGTGGGTAATTAAAAGCCACTCTTGTTTAAGAAACGCTTGGATTCTTACCAATATTTAAAGGGGGTAAGTCATAATGGCATCGAAACACGCGTCATTTTGGGGAAAGGCAGCAGTTCAAATAAATATTAAAGATCTTTTGCACAGAGCTCAAGAAAACTCTGGTGAATAAGATTTTATGCACGAGGCTCAAGAAATCCCATTGGTCCCTAGATACAAAGAGTCAGAAGGTTCAATGGATAAGGTCAAACGCAAGACACAAGAAAAAGCATTAATGAGGCCACAAGCGTGCGCAGTCAAAATAAATTGCAGTGGGAAAGTAATTCAAATATAAACAAGAAAAAGAAGTCTTTATTGATTGGTTGATACTTCGTTACAGAAGAGGCAGTTAACTTAAAGGAAATACAATAAAAACAATAAAATCATTTTGTAGAAGGGCCCGCTTCGTCATTTGGCTTCCTCTTCGACCGAGCATACACTTCCTTAAGGACCTGTTTGTAGGCCCTCTTGGAAGCAATGTGTCTATCTGTAGAAGCTTCAAGCTCTTTGATCCGAGCACGAGCCCAAATATTGTCGATTAAAGACCTCTGATATTCATTCTCCATGGCCTCCAAACGCCCGTCCATCTCATTAGCCCGGCGAGCCTCCATGGTTAAAGAGGCAACCCTCCTTTCGAGGATACGAGCCTTCCTAACCTCCTCCTCGAGATGGGCAACATATTCAGGAAGGTTGTCACCACTATTTTCACAAGGAGAAGCCATTTGTTCGTTAAATAAGAATGAGTCGCACAAAGAATATAGACAGTCCTCTTTTATAGGAAGAAACAAGGGGTGGATCAAAGGTCGTCTCGAAGAAAGACAAACCTCTTGAACTTCCCGAGAGCATTTAGGTTTAAACTACATCAATTCAAATCCAATTAAGTCATCCAATAAGGTACCAAAAAGATAAACAGACGAGCGATAACCAAGGAATATTTTATTAATATTTTCAATAGTTCAGTTACAACTTGGAGATAATATCCAATACAAAAGAAATCATAAACGACTAATTATTCCGAGGAAGAGCCTCCTTTATCGTCATCCGAACTCGGCTTAGACCGAGCATGCAACTCCTTAAAAGCAAGCTTATAGGCCCTTTTGGCTGCCTTCTGCTTAGCCAGATAAGCCTCGAGCCTCTTTATACGCTCGTAAGCCCAATCCCGATCGGCTATCGTCACATGATGAGCAGAATCCATGTCAGACAACCTTTTCTTGTAGTTGGAAACCTTGGCCACGAGTTTCTTATTCGCGGAACGAGATTTCGTGATCTCAGTTTCTAAATAAGAAATATAATTAAAGGAGCTCTCACCAGTAGAACTAGAGGAAGCCATTACGTCACGAGCAAAGTAGTAATAAAATGCATAATTATGGAGGGGGCACTCCCCTTTATAGGAGTTTTCCTCGAAGAAAGATATTAGGATAGGAAACTTTAAATGGGCCCCCCAAGGAACCGTCATAAATCTATTACGTTTCTCGATGAAGCATTGGAAACGACGAGACCGAAATAATATCCTCGACAGACCGAGCATGACTCCCTCGACATGGAAACCACGCCGAGGAAGTCAGGGAGCACTTGATAGAACATAAAAATTAGACCCGAATATTCTATTCGGATAATAATCAATCCACTTTATAAATGGGTATCCAACGCTTAAATGGGTCATCACATGCCTTTCATGAGAGAATAAGGTAGTTACTATCAAAAGCCCAAGCCCACTTAACTAGGGACCCATATCTGAAAAATCCCCTGAGATGGAGACATTTGTCAACATCCTAGAAAGTATAGTTGCGTATAAATAGCCAACTACCCCTCCTAGAAATGGACCAGAAAATCTATCCAAAAAATATAGAGAGAAGTTGAGAAAAGAGAGAAACTAGTCAAAGCTTAGCCTGACAAGAAGCAAGTCGAACAGCGAAAGAGCCGAATATCGAAGAGAAAGAAGAACAACCAAGATAAGAGATTAAGTAGTCAAATCGAGCACAATTGTAATAAAGCAGTACTAATCCGAGCAAGTGTAACAATCCGAATAAGTGTAATAATCCGAGCAATAATAAAGATCAAGAAGTGTCCATTATTTACAGTTGATTTACCATTATTAAATCGTTGAAAAGCCTAACTTGACCGACCAAAGTTATGGTTTTATCACAAATAGTATAGAAAACAAATTCTTTTTATAAACCTATCCGTTCATATGCTTTTAAATTGGTTTTTTGTTACTATTGATTTGAAAAACATATACTAGAAAATAATTATAGGAACGGTAATAAAGTGTTTAAAAAAACTAATAGTATGTAACAAATAAGATACTATAATAATAAAAAAAATATATCAAAAAGTTAAAAGAAAAGTCAAAAAGGACAAATGAAAAAAGTAAAGTTCATAAATTTTATAACTTTCTATTTAAACTGTGACAACTTAACATTCCCTGTAAATTGTTTCCGTTGTTTTTTGTAGATAATTTGTTTACACCACTGCCGAAAATATTTTCCTAAATTTTTTACCTTACATCCAACCAAACAACCGCAATTTCAATTTTACCGGTAAATATTTAATTGCACCCGTTTTACCCAAAAACAAACCGAACTAACAATATAAAAATTATACTTTTACCAAAAAATAAAAATAAAAATAAAATAAAATATGGCAACATATCACAGTAATTAGTCATCAGTGTTAGCTCCGTAAACCGCTTCTCTCTCCCCTTTCCCCATTTGTCATGATCTCCTTTAAATACCATATTAACTCTAATTTTATTTACTCTCTCTCTCTCTATAATTCATTCAGATCCCATTTCCCCTCCCTATTTTTATTTATTTATTATTATTATTAAATCTTATATTTTCACTCCCTCCCTTCTCATAACCCTTAACAGAGTTACAGGTCTATCCATACATAAAAAAAAATTAACACATAATATACATACATACATATATATATATATATATTGTGAATTAGAGTATTGTTTTGGGATGAGGCTGGAGGAGGAGGAAGAGGAGAGAGAGAGAGAAGAGGTGGTGAAGCGTTCGATTATTAGCGTCGGGGGAGATGGGTTTTTATCCACAAAGAGCATCGTCGTCGGTTATGCTCTTACTTCCAAAAAGACCAAGAGTTTCCTTCAACCTAAACTCGAAGGTTTAGCTAGGTATATATACATACATATGTGTGTTTATAAGTATATGTACTGGGTTTTAAGTTTTTAACATAATAATATGGGAGGTGCTCAAACGTTCATTTGTTATTTTAATCAATATTGTTCCAAAAATGTTACTTTTTTTCAGTTTTTTTTTTTTTATTAAAATGGGGACTGTATTCATCTAAGTATATACATACATATGTGTGTGTTTCAAAAAAAAAAGTATAGGTGATGTTTTTTCATTTTGTATATAGTATATACATACATAGATACATACATATGTGTATAAATATAGGTAATGGGATGGAACCAGTGGGCTGATATTAGTTAATTTTTTTATCATTATATTCAAAATACATTGAAAAATGTTACTTTTTTTGTGAGTTTTTATTGAAGTGGGGGACTGTATTGACCTAATTAGTGGCATGCTTATTGATGGGTAATGTTTGGAATATGATTGATTGATGAAAATATATATATATATATATAATGGGTTGGAGTTAAATCTAATTTCACAATCACTGTACTATGTTTTGTATTTTCAGTGGTTTTGATTTTTATTGCAGTTTTAGTTTATAAACTGGCTGGATTTAAGCTCCCCCTTTTATATTTCTTTTAAATAAGAGCTACAAAATCTGTTTTTATATTTCATCTCCGGAGATTTTCAAGATGGAAAATTTCCATTATTTTTCTAGGTTGTAAATCATCCAGCTGTTTTGCTTAATAAATGCAACCAAACCGGCCCATGGTGATTATTTGTGTAGCTGTTTTCTTTTCTTTTTGGAGTTAAAAAGAGTTTTAGAAAATCAGGACCTTTTTTTTGTGAAAAAAATAAATCTTTCTAATTTTGTTAATGTTATAATTGCTCGTGAATATTGTGGGGTATACTTTATTGTCTTCATGTGGGGGAGACTTTGTTTGAATATTTTAGTTCTGTATAAGGTCTATTTTAATGGGCAGAGTCTTTTTCATTCATTTCACAGCTTGGGATATTTTCTGGATGTATTGTTTTTGTCAGAATTCATAAGAATTGAATACTGCTAATCTTGATGGGATTTCTCAGAGTTTAGCCAGCTAATTAGGGGCTGTTTAATTGCAAATATTTAATCCCAGTTTATTTTGGAATGTGTAAGGTTCATTGCAAATTTACATTCGTTTGGTCAACTAAAAATTTAGTCTTTTCACTTTTGGGGCTTAAAAAGCTACCAGTAGCTGAAGTTTAAGCTGGATAAGCCCAACTTTTTCCGCATTTTCAAGTAAGGAAGCTTTTTCCGTTTACAGTTTTTTCTTGGTTAAATGTGGTTCTGTCCAGGAAAGGAACGAAACACTTCAGGCTGTAGCCATAAAAATCGACGGAAAATATATTTTTTTATCATGTGTTTTAATTAAAAACTCCAAAATTTGGTGTTTTGGACCCTCCTGATCAATGAAAATAATATTCAAATAAAATATCTGCCCCTCCCCTCTCATTCGAGTTTCGGGGTTTCATCACTTGCTCTGGCTCTGTCAAATTCTTAAGCTCAACTCTTGGTTAAAGTGTTACTGCCCACAATGCCAATAACAAGTATATGGGATCTTTTGATAGCCAACTGAGTTTGAGTGGAACGCATCTTGATTGATAATTGTTGGGTTTTTTATATTGCACAAGTCATTTTCTACTATTGTCATTATTTGCTTCATGAATATTCTGGACCTTAAATATTTGCCTACCTGGAATCTTGTTTCATAACTTGATACAATATTTTGGTTATATATTTTTCTGGTGCCTGTTACCATCATAATATCGATAAGGTCTACTTGTCATGTTTGTGCTCCAATTTCTCTTCTTTATTGAGTTATTAGTTTGCCCCTAGACTTTTTTATTTATATAAAAAATGCTCATAAATGATTATCTTGCAAATGCAGGAATAAAGGGATATCTTTTGTTGCTATAGACCAAAGCAGGCCATTGTCGGAGCAAGGCCCATTTGATATAGTTTTACACAAGGTTAGCAACACTGGAGCCTGTAGAATTCCCGATTACTCTATGCATGTTTGAAACTCTTCAGAGTTGGCACAGTTCCATTGGTATAAGTAATTACTTTTTATTTTATTATTTTTTGCTGCAGTTAAGGAGCAAGGAGTGGCGACAGGTTCTCGAGGTTGAGCGAACTTACCATTTATTTGGCAATTTATCTTTTGGGTTACATGCAATTTGACGTGGATTGTAAAATTTTCTTGTTACTAGTGTTTAAAGCTTGAGCGACTTCTGGTATGCATAACAACTAATTATGGGGTTCGGTAGGTTTTTGATCCTCTAGAAAGGCATGTCTAACATAACTTGCAGACTAGTTGCTCTTTTGAGGTTGGGTCTCAAGATTCGAGCAAGTGAGGACTTTTTTTTCGTGGCAATTAAGGCTAATTTTTCAGGCTTCTATTAAGCATTTTTCTTGTAAAAAATTCCTCTTGTTTTGAAGGGGTTAGTTGTCAGGATGCCGTACTGCGGTGCCAGCTGAAAGGGAGCGAGCTAACCTAACTTGTTAATTTTTAATCTGGTATTTCTGTTGCTCATTTTTGCCATCATTTTTTCACATTTTAAGTCCTATTGCAATAGTCAGTTTGGGTTGTATCCATGTAAGTTTCTCAAATATGTTTGTGCACGTTTTTGAAGGATGAGAAAATCACTTTATTAATACGGAAGTACATGATTAAAGTCTTTACAATCTTATAGATGGATCATTAAAAGTTGGTGCAACCTATTTTGATTGCTGAAAACTATTCAACTGATTTATGCAAGGTTATTAAGATCTCGGTTATAATGCAAGGCTATTTTAGATCATCAGAACCTTTCCGTTTGTGACTTGTCTATGTGATACGGGGTATAGTACTTGTCTAAATATTATCTTCCCTTTATGTGAAGGATTACCGACTAGAACACCCAGAAGTCACGGTTCTTGATCCACCAGATGCCATACAGCATGTCCACAACCGCCAATCCATGCTTCAGGACGTTGCTGAGCTGGATTTCTCTGATGCACAAGGTAATGTGTGCTTTGGTTTCTCACATGGCTTGTACTATCTCAGTTGCTCTCATCTGCTTATAGGAAATATCATGGTTGTAAAATGGGAGTAACTCATTACCTTTCATTTCAAGTAAGTTGGGATTATTCCATAGTAATTATCATTTTAATATCTTCTTTAAGGAGTGAAGCAACATTTTCTAAGATATTGGGTGCTCCAAGTTTGAATGATGTTTTTTTGCTTCATACAACTTGCTCTGTGATACTGCAGGCACAGTTGGTGTTCCAAAGCAATTGGTTATAAAGAAAGATCCTTCCTCTATTCCTGATGCAGTTCATAAAGCTGGACTAATGCTACCTCTTGGTACGTTTTCCGCTCCCTCATTTAATTTAAATCCATTACTGTCTGATTTCAGCAATAAAATGTCTGCTATTCATTCTCTGTCCTATTACTGAAATGTGATAAAATGTGCATTTTAAGCCTGTCTTTAAACTATTACTACTCTGTTCATGCAAAAAAAAATTCTAGAATCATTTTCAACTAGCTTTTTCTTGCACTTCACCTCCCTAAAATGTCTGAAGTTGCACATTGCTTTTCTGTTCAGTGGCAAAGCCTTTGGTTGTTGATGGAACTGCAAAATCACATCAACTGTCACTAGCTTATGACCAGCACTCTCTGAAGAAGCTTGAACCTCCATTGGTGCTACAAGAGTTTGTTAACCATGGTATCCATCTATAGCCTCTTTTACTGTGTTTGTGTTTGTGTGTATGTATATCTATATTTATACCAATATTATATGTCTAGAACCCTTCAAACTTTACATTTCTAAAATACCCTTCCTTATTAAAGTAAATGCATAGATTGGTTTGTATCTGAAATAATAAATTTCAAATAAAAGAAAGTGTTGTCCAACTGCTGTAAAAACCAAATCATACCGAAATTTTTAAACTGACTCATTCATGATTTGAATTTCACCCTTAATTTCTCTCTCCCATCAGGTATAAATTTAAGAACCGCTTTATTCTTTTACACACAATTATATTCAAATTTGATTCGATGATAAGAATGATTTTGTTTTTATAGGTTTTACTTTTACATTGCAGTTTGTATTAATCACACACGCATCGTGTGGGCGGATTTCGCTAGTTTATATATATAGGAAAGAATGATTTTGTTTTTATAGGTTTTACTTTTACATTGCAGTTTGTATTAATTACACACGCATCGTGTGGGCGGATTTCGCTAGTTTATATATATAGGGGCAAGTTATGTAGCCATAATCGTTCACATCCTTTCGACATAACAGAACTCAGCCGGTGATAACATTTTACTTTAGGTCTAAGAAAATCTGTTGTGTCAAATTATATCAAAGATTACCTATATCATGGTCCTATGTATAAACTCATATTATATGGATAATGTGAATGTAGAGATCTCATCAATGTTTCACCTTTTGGCAATTTCTACATTTTAATTTAGGATATATTATTTTTTATCTATTCAGTATGCCCATATAAACAATGGATATTAGGAGGTATATATGAGAATTAATTGCGACTTTTTAAGGTCATTTTCTCAGCTATTCTCTTCCCTTTCATTCGTGCGTTCGTATAAATATAAATTAACTATACGCTGTATCCGTACTATTTTTTTTTTAATGATCAGTGTATTCCCGTATCGTACTGTGCCCATACCCCGTATTTTAATAAAGAAATTTATTAAAAATGCATTTTTTTTGGTTTTTAGGAGGCTTGCTGTTTAAGGTATACATAGTTGGAGAAGCTATTAAGGTAGTGAGACGGTTCTCATTGCCAGATGTTAGCAAACGTGAGCTTTCGGCAAATTCTGGTGTCTTTCGGTTTCCTAGGGTTTCTTGTGCTGCAGCTTCTGCTGAAGATGCAGATCTTGACCCCGGTATTGCAGGTATCTCCCTCCCCCCCCCCACAACTTTTTTTTACCACGGGTGTTGTGCAAACAAAGTAACAACTATCATGTATTTCGATTATATGCCTTTAACTCCCTTGTATTGTATAAATTTGGAAGCAACCCCATCTCCAACTCTGGAATGGCTTAATTTTTCTCTCTGTTGTGTTTTTCTTTTGGAATTTGTGTCTCTGTGGTTTGGAACTGAATTTCTGTATTGGAGAGAAACAGCTTACGTATGCGCTAAGTGGTTTTTGTTAACAATTATCTTACAAGCATAGATATCGCCAAAATACATGCATCAACAAGACAGATTTCACTAGTTTACATGGTTTGAAACGAATGTCGGTATGAGAAGCATGTTTCTTCTTTATCATCTTTGCTTGGTAAATTGCTTAAATTGGATTATTTTTATGTTACAAAAAATATGCTGAACAGAGCAAGTACTCAGAACGGGTCAAAGAAAACAACAATATGCCAATTTAAAATTGGACATGGGCTTGTATTGCAATAATTAACGAATATATGGGGGTTCATTGTGACAACCCGAAGTAGATGGCGTTATTTGCAAAATATTCTTTCACATTTTTTTTTTTGCATTTTAGCCTCCACTTTTATGGAAAATGCAGTTAAATATGACTTTACTCTCTAGCTGGGTTGTACGTGTTGAAATCATAAACACTAAAGTTGTGAGTGGTTTGAATAGTTTGCTTTTCTTTATTAATGTTTTTTTTGTTAAACACAGAGCTTCCGCCACGAGCATTACTCGAGAAACTTGCTAAAGAACTTCGTCGTCGTCTGGTATGTTTTAACAATTTGTGTGCTTATGGACCTATGGTTTTGGTTTTATTTGATTTATGTTCTTATTTTCCAACCTCATATTCCTTATAATTTTAATTTCCATTTACTTCATAGGGGCTTCGGCTTTTTAACTTGGATATCATAAGAGAACATGGTACTCCTGACCGTTTCTACGTCATTGACATCAATTATTTCCCTGGTAAGTAATTAGTATCCATAATCAAGTAGTTATACTTTTGATTGTTGGAAAAAAGATTACTTGCCTTGTAGCATTAGAAGCACTCATGCTTGTTTGTAACCATGTTCCTATCTTTCTGCACTCTTACTAAATATTTGAATATCTGATAATGAAGTGCAAGTCCTTTTGACACTATTCAGTTACGTTATATAACTGTTTGATATTTCCTTCGAATATAAAATGTTGGCGTGTTTTTCCACAAATATTTGGCACCATGGGAAGTTTTCTAGATTGATTTGTAATGTAGTAGTTGCCGATTTAATAAATGTTAAGTGATTGTTTTACGTGTGGCGATTGAGAAAACATGCCAAGCAGAGGTATATAATTCCCATAATTACGTGTCTTCATTTTTGTAGGATACGGGAAAATGCCAGAATATGAGCACATATTTACAGACTTCCTCCTGAGCCTGGTGCAAAGCAAGTATAAGAAACGCTCCACCATTAAAGTTGCCGATGAGCCTCCTCGCTAAATCAGAACTTAAAAGGACCTGTCGACAACAAACAATCGTTTAATTCGATGTTTAAATGGTGGGACCTGCCTATATATTTTGGGGAACTAATTGTGGATTATTCCTTTCCCCTATAACCGCTGATTGATGTGCAGAAGATGCATCATCCTCCCTCTCCACATATGCCTGACTGCGACTACATTTTTTTTTCTACCGTTCTTAGTATAGTTCTTTGATCTACAACTTTGGTCTTATTCGACTGTTTCACTTTAGCTACTTAATAGTTACGTGTCATTTCTTTTTAAATATTGATAAGACAACGTGTACATTCTCAATCAGCTATCAATCCCGTTTGTTGGATATGCTTTTTGCAATTTATTTGGGAGATCCGGTGCCTGGTTAAGACTTAAAGAGTAGGCTGGAATTTAAAGTCCTAATGATTTGTTGAGATTTCACCAACAGACCAAAAATTTGAAACACAGAAGATTTATGACCTAGTAAACGCCAACCAAATTCGATGTTGGTAAGTCGATATACAATTTGCTTCTCAGGATGAACAACTGAACAAGTGTCATATTCTTATTACTACTTTTGAAAGTACTTGCCAGCAACAGGTGTTCATTTAAAACTAAAATCATCCTTGACGAGTGGCTTCAATTTTTGCCATCTGAAATTATTCGACCTGAAAACATAAAAACTATCAAAATATTATTTCGTAAAAAGATCCAGTTTATTACTAAAAAAATTACGCGTTTAAGTTTATTATGATTTCCATCAAAGTGGAGTAGGAAATATTGCTATTTGACACCAAATTATTTTGGTCTCTTTTGAAGTAATTTTGGAACACACTCCACAACAAATGTATATATTCTCTATGCATCCAAATGATTGTACCAAACCAAACTACGTCAACTTTGACTAGCAAAAAAACTCGTATTTACGCTGCCGAAATCGAATTTTTTTAAAATATAATCACATGGTTTAAACGTTAAACGAAATGATTAACTTTTCAAATTTTCAATTTCGGCAATTTAGATACGAGTTTTTTTCTAAGTAAAGGTGAGACCCG
Source organism: Primula veris (assembly GCA_963682055.1). Classification (NCBI taxonomy): domain Eukaryota; kingdom Viridiplantae; phylum Streptophyta; class Magnoliopsida; order Ericales; family Primulaceae; genus Primula; species Primula veris. Next base: position 19,662,920 of record OY821743.1, on the reverse strand, counting down.
TAAATTTTGTGGTAGTAAAAGTGTTAGAGAATGTCCTCTTGTCGGAATACATAATATCTCAAAAATATTCTAAAATACACAATAGGAGTTTAAGGCAGAAATATGTCCACTAACACCTAATCTCGTGACTCTCACCTAATTAAATCTAATCACCGCATAATCCGGTGACTCCAATCTAATTACAGTTAATTACCGTCTAATTCTGCTAGGCTTCTAAGCTCCGGCTTGCGCTATAACCAATCTAATTTCGGACTAGTCTCTTAAAACTTAAAACTAGTCCAAGAAACGAGGGCTTATTTAATTTATTACATAAAACTTGTGGGGGACCAAAAACGTAATTAGTGATAATAAAATGTTTTTCCTACTCTTCAGATCAGAGAAGATATATATATATATATATATAGAGAGAGAGAGAGAGAGAGATGAAGTGGTTAGGATGGTGGTTGATGATAGTGGGTTTACTTCGATTAGCTTCAGTTTGGTTTGGTTTTAAAGATATTTGGGCTCTTCGTTTAGCTGTTTTCTCACAAACCACCAGTTAACCCATCTCACTCTTTTTTATATTTATATATATATTGTATATATATGTGCATGAATAAAGTGTTAACACATTTGTGAAGATAATTCTTTTAATGAAGTGTGTGTGTGTGTGTGGATACAAATATGCAATGTGACTACATATGCATTGCTTGATTTTATAAATTGCTTTATATGTATATTATTGTTTAATATATGTGGTTAGCAAATTGAATTTCTCCTGTTTGGTAGTGTCGTAATGAGCTTTTGTTTATTGCATCTGCAACTATAAATATATGGGTTTTTCATGGAGATGAAAGTTAAGATTTTTATGATATTACATAATTGATTTGGTATTGTAAGTCTCGGGATCTTGTTTGGTTTAGTTGGGTTAGAGCTTTATTGTAGAGAAATTAAATTGTACCGTCACCCGAGAAACGAAGTGGTTACCTTACACATTTGTGAAGATAATCTTCGTGATGAAGTGGGTGTGTGTTGATGCAATGTGACTACATATGCATTGCTTGATTTTATAAATTGCTTTATAATAATTACTTTTGGATCCTATTCGTTTGGTTGCATCTTATAAGTACAAAAGTATATTTTTTATGATGGAGGTTGGAAAGTATACTTATTCATATACTATAAGTATATATAAGTTTGTTTGCTAAAAGTTTTAAAAGTATAAAGCTCTTTACTTAGAATTAAGTATATACTTTTCTGTCCGAAAACACAAATAAGTATGCCTTAAGGTGTCAACCAAACAACATATTTACTTTCGGTACTTATAAGTAAAAAAGTACAATTAAGTACAGTTTGCCAAACAACTGTAATTAAAAATATGTAGTTAGAAAATTGGATTTCTCCTGTTTGGTAATGAGCTACAGTTTATTGCATTGCATCTACAACTGTAAGTATATATGGGATTTTCATGGAGATGAAAGTTAAGATCTTTACGATGTTACATAATTTATTTGGTGGGTTAGGAAGTGAAGAAACATATAGTGAAAATCATTCTATATGTGATCAATTGAAAAAAGTGTATATCCTTATACATATATAAAATATAAGTGTTTACATATTTTTGAAGATAATTCTTTTAATGAAGTGTGCGTATGTGGATGCAATGTGACTACATATGATTGCTTGATTTTATAAATTGCTTGATTTAATTTCTTTGGATATTATGTGTTACTGTTTAATTAGCATGTACTTAGAAAATTGGATTTCTCCTGTTTGATTATAAGTTATAGTTTATTGCATCTACAACTATAAACATATGGGTTTTCCATGGTGATGAAAGTTAAGATTTTTATGATGTTACATAATTTAGTTGGTGGGTTAGGAAGCGAAGAAACATATAGGGAAAATCACTCTATTTGTGGTCAATGGAAAAAGTGTATATACTTATATATGAATGAAGTGTATACACAATTGTGGAGATAATTCTTTTGATGAAGTGGGTCATGGGTATGTGTTGATGCAATGTGACTACATATGCATTGCTTGATTTTATAGATTGCGTTATTTAATTTCTTTTGGATCGTATTCATTTGGTTGCATCTTATAAGTACAAAAGTATACTTATTGATATAGTACTATAAGTATATATAAGTTTGTGTGGTAAAAGTTTAAAAAGTATACCGGGAGTGGCGAAAAATAGTTGATAGTTGTGTATTATTGTTGAAAAGTATACTTATTTGAAAAAAAAATATGAAACTCTTTACTTGGAATTAAGTATAAACTTTTCTGTCCGAAAACACGAATAAGTATACTTTTCCGGTGTCAATAAAACAACATATTTACTGTTGGTACTTATAAGTAAAAAGTACAATTAAGTACATTTTGCCAAACAACTGTAATTAAAAATATTTAGTTAGAAAATTGGATTTCTCCTGTTTGGTAATGAGCTGTAGTTTATGGCATCTACAACTATAAATATATGGGTTTTTTTCATGGAGATGAAAGTTAAGATTTGTATGATGTTACATAATTTATTTGGTGGGTTAGGAAGTGAAGAAACATATAGGGAAAATCACTCTATATGTGATCAATGGAAAAAAAAGTGTATATACTTATGTATGAATAAAGTGTATACACATATGTGAAGATAATTATTTTAATGAAGTGGGTGTGTGTGGATGCAATGTGCCTACATATATATTGTTTGATTTTATAAATTGCTTTATTAAATTTCTTTGGATCCTATATGTATTACTGTTGTAGTTAGAAAATTGGATTTCTCCTGTTTGGTAATGAGCTATGGTCTATTGCATCTACAACTATAGATATATCGGTTTTCCATGGAGATGAAAGTATGCTTCATCGGTATATAATGCACAGAGCCGGTCGTAAGGGGGTGCCAACAGTTCATGTGGACTGGGCATTCCACCCTCAAGGGAAAATAAATATAGCCAAAAAAATTCTGTACTATGTATTTCTATTTGTTTTTCCATTTCTAGGCAAAAATCATGTTTTTCGATAATCGATATAGGCAACCCATCCATTTTTTTGGGGGCCGACTCTGTTAATGCACTGTAGGCTAAATTTATGTTACTAAGAATGTGTATCAATTTTATCTTTGTGACCGCAACTGGTCTATAACTTTGACTTTAAGTTGAAAATGTTGTTTAACCACTTGTAAAACTGATTGTTCGAAGATACACTAGAAAGGTCAGTAACATGTACAATGTCCATGCTATTCCACATGAATTTGGTACAATTTTGCATACTGGTTTACCTTTAAGCATGATTTCAGTAGAACTTTTATTATGTTTGGCACTGATCAATATGTACTCTATAGTTATTACTTTGAAGTTCCTCGAAGGTGGATGTTAACATATGCAAACAGTTGCCTTAAATATAATGACTGAAAAGCTGACAAATGAAACTTTTTAGCACTAGTAAATTTAGATTATTGGTTTCTTTCTTGTGCCGATAATACGATACCTTGGAAGATTGTTTTTTACCTTAAATTTTTGTGATTATTTTAATATTGAATTGTTTGAAATTTGAATTTACCTGAAGCAAAAATCATTGATATGTACTGATATAGAATCATCACTCTGTTGCTTCAAGTAAAATCACTTGCCTATCCTTTATTGTGAATATGGACTAGACCTAAAATTAGCTTTTTACCTATTTATATTTCCATTCTAGGAGTTAACTCTTTAATCCATCTTTTTTCTAAATGTTGCAGTGACTGAAGTTCATGGGAGGACATTCGGAGTGTGGACACTTTTGACATGCACTCTTTGCTTTCTTTGTGCTTTTAACCTCGATAATAAGCCACTATATCAAGCAACTTTTTTGTCGTTTATCTATGCTCTTGGTCATTTCTTATCGGAATACCTAATATATGAAACAATGGCCGTCAAGAATCTCATTACTGTGAGCATCTTTGCAGGTATAGCGTTATTAATTAAATTTACAGGCTATTTTCCCCTTATTTTCCTAATGTTGGAAAGATATACTCATGTTAGCAGTATAATTTTGGACTTAAGGATCAACTCAGAATATTCTTCCTGGTCAGGAAGCAAAAACTTTAAAAGATCTTTGATCTGGTTATTTATCTGATTTACTATTTACAGGTTTTAGTTCTAGGTTCCATGCTTTACATTGAGTTTAAGTTTTATCTTGTAGGTTTAATTTCTAATTTACCTCGATATAATAGGAACAAGTTATGGTAACCTCGAACAATACTACTAGTGGGAGAGTTATGTAATGATAACGGGAGTATTAAAGTCCCAAAAATTGAAAATCATACCTTAACTCAAAATTCTTTACCAATCCGTATTTGTTTTCAACCCCTTTGTTGAGCAATCCAAGATCTTTCCTGCGTGTGCTAATTCTTGTTTTGATTTGTGTACTTCGTTATGGATTAGATAACCGTTTTGCACTATAATCGAAAATTGAGTTTTTTTTTTCAGGTACGTCGATAGTATGGATGTTATTGCAGTGGAATTCTCATCAGCGGGTCCACACCAGGCGTTCTAGAAAGTGAAATGCTGCAGTTGCCTTATTGATTAATCGGAGTTCTTTAATTCCAATTTCTGTTATTCTCTGGAGATCTTTTATGCAGTAAAGATTCATCATATTCCCTGGCTGTGATTAAGAAAATTTGTTTACCTTCCTACTTTTGTTACAGTTTTGAGATAAACAATAGTCTTTTAGACTTTTACCTTTTATCTTTGATTTGTTTGTATTTTGATTAATCTCGAATATCACTTTACCACAGCTATTCATCTTTTCTTTTAATGTGACGGTAGATCTTTTTTATGGTCTATCTGCATTCCAGTGTATGCATATAAATATTAAACTTAACCAATCACAGTTTTTTGTATATAATTTGTATTCGATTTTAGATAGGAGGGTTCACTATTTCTCTCATTGGTTTTTATTGGGTTAGACTATTTTTTCGTACACCGATTTCATGCAAAAGTTACGCATCAACTTCAGTACCTTCCATTGATTCCCTCTGTACTAACTAATACTCCGTCCCACATTATAAGAGTAAAATCATTACCAAAAGAAAGAAGAGTAAACCCATCTCGATCTCAACAACTAGAAGCAAAAAAGAAACATGAAAATAATTTAGTCTCCAGTCAGAGAATAAGTCGAAACCACACAATTTATCACACAAAGTTACAAGTTTACATGATGTTTCTAATCTGCGAAGTAAAATCAGAAAATGCTTATGCAATAGGTTCTTCACTAAAAATATCACATTAACTTGGTGCAACATGAATCAAGTAATTATGCAACATTGTTTTTATTTTTTTAAGATGCTAAAAACATCACCTCCGTCTATACGGGTGGTGGTTGTCATCCCTGTCTCTATCTCTATCCCTATAACGAGATGAATGGCTCGATTCAAAATCATTTCGTCTATCATCATTTTTCCTTGAATTGTATGAGCCGTGATGTGGCGAATCATTATGGGTTGAACTCCACCGACCTCTTTCCGAAAATGACCTTTCTAAACTAGGGTTTACAGGTGTGGCAAAAATAATCCCTCTTTCCCTCTGAAAAGTAAAGCTAGAATCAGCATCACCGTACTTAGAGTGATCATTCTTGTTATCCCTCGACCATCTTTGGTCAGGAAATGTGTTTCTTTCTGAAAAATGATTAGATCTTTGTTGTGTCCGGTTCATATAGTTGGTATAGAAGTCTGAATTTGAAGGGCACCATCGACTTTGATCGGCATTTTCTGGAATCGGTGCATTAATTCCTGGAAACTGGACACTCTGTTTACGAGGTGGGTCAGGACTTATTTTCTTGAGTGGCTCAAGAAAGTCAGTGTCAAGAATCTCCCCGTCCTCAGTTTCTTTTGCTTCTTTATTTTCTTCATCACCGAAAATTGAGATACCAGATGGTTGGTCCTCCTCATCAGGATCTAGATAAAAATCCCAGAAAGATATATTATTGTATTTCTGTATCACAATGTAATTACGGAAGAAAAATATTGTTGGTAATTTACCTAAGTATCCTGGAGGGTATCCCAACTGCAGCATTCTATTAAGCCAGGGAGGTGGATCAAGTTCCTGAGTACACAAAGAAAATCAAAAGGTTCAGAATTTCAGAAACTGGGAAATTAAAATGTGTGTAACATGTTGTCATCAATAAAGACAATAATGTTTCAAAAAAGTCAATGACTAGTTGAGCAGACAATATAAATCAAAGCTGCTAAGAGGCTGGGACATTAAAAACGAGTTGTAACATGGTTTCTTTCCATATTAGCAACAGACGATTGTTTTATGCTGAAAAATATAAAATTATACACGACTTATTTATGCAAGTTTTCAAAGATATTTGCACAGGCATGCTTCATTCTTCTTGCAATCCATCAATGCCTTGACCAGATACTTAAGAGAGATGTTAAAATAAAACACCTTAAAGTAATTACAAATGCCAAAGTCACAAGATATTTTCTCAATGAGCGGCTTTCGAACTCATCCACTATGTTGTATAATAAAGTGTTCCATAATTTTGCACAAGTAGTTGTCAGATGGTGTATCCACACAACTATATTACAAAAATGCTCCTATATTATCCATCTCAACTTTATAATAAAATTAACAGCCTTGAAAGCCAAGCCAAAAATATTCCGTAGATTCAAGGAAAAAAATAGTTAGCATTACCCCAATACCCAAAAGTTTACGTGTTTCAGCATCAAGGGCTCCTGGCCTAAGACCATCATACTTCCCACCGGAAGAATCTTGATAATAACGAGTAGGGTTGCGAGAATTGGGATTTAGGTTACGTTTGGAATTGTGTTCCTTGCGAGCATTATTGACAGCAGCATTATCACGAGGCTTTAGACAATCCTTTAATGCATGGTCATAGGCCCCACAATTGAAACACCGCGAAGAATCCATCCTTTCCAACCCCCTATAATGCAACAAACACATTTAGAAGACAAAACCAAGACATAAAACATGTCAAAACGATCAGAGTAACATATATATTAAACTTAAGTCACCTCTTAGAGGTGGTTTGACAGCTAAAAATGGCTTCTACCAAATACTATCTTCTTGCTAATGGCCGTTTTGATAATTCCATATACATCTGTAGGGCTAAATTGGGGGATAATTATTATGAGACTAGGGTTTCTAACAGCAGTAGATCGGACTTTTCCTCCACGTGAGAATAAAAATGTTGAATGACATATTCTTCTGTTCCCATCTCTTGATTTTAGCTATACATTTATTCACGCAGGCTGGACTACAAAAATTAATGCAGCAATTCCATGTCCTCCAAATTTCCTCGATGGGTAATAAACTTGTCAAAAGTTTAGCTACTAAATCATTATTTAAAAAAAAACAGCAGCAAAAATCAAAGGTAAGAAACAGCAACTGTATTACTATCTTAATATATATAGTATCACACTGTGTCGGTGGTTCATGACTCAAATGGGAATATTTTGAAACTTATCAGATGGGGTAAAATTGGTATTACAGAGAGATACGAAATCATACCCTTCTAGATTACTTAAAACATCTGACGAAGTCAAGGCCCAAGAGTATCCCCTGTCGTAAAGCGGAATAGATTTATAATCCAGTGGTGTGTTGTCCTTATTATATTGACTTCCTGCTTCGTCCATCCAAACAGACTAGATAGACAAAAAAGCCCAGTTAAAAACATTAGAAAATGCACAGACAAACAATTTCGAGGAAACCAGAAACCCAATGACTTATGAGGCCTTTTCATGATTTCAACAGATTCTCAAATATTGAAACAGATGAAAAACAAGCAAGTCTAAGGAACAGATTAAAATGAGAAGCCATTAGGCCTTACATCATCACACACCAGCACCACAAAAAAACTGCATATTTCTATGCACTACACTAGTAGGTAATATGTATCAACTCAAAAAATACAAATAAGGAGAATGGGTCTGAAAATCTGTTCATGCAATATGAAATCGAAAGAAAGATACAAATTGCAAGTACACCAATCCACCATAAAAAAATGCACGAAGAGAAGAGTGGGAGCGCTAGTACAAGCAAATTCAGAAACCACACAAGATTTTTAGCTTTGAACATTAAAATCTATTATACTGTCGATATGTTTTCATACTTTCTTTAGCTCCCTGAAAGATAAACCTTAACAAGAAAAGGATGTCTCTCCTCTTTGCCGATACAAATGTAAATTAATTAAAAATATAAAAATGGAAGTATGTCTTCATACTGAGCAAATACAAAGAAAATTCAGAACATACAAAATCTGACATTTAGCTAAAAAAAAATTAGTAGCTTTTAAGCCTCATCTTTTCTTAACTTCTTTTCTAGTGATGCCAAAACCACATTAAAAACACAATAAAAGCGAAAGAGTCCTCTTTTCAAGCCGGTTTCATCTATTGCACTAGCATATGCCGCAAACTTGTGAAAGTTTTTGTTCTAGTGCAAGGATTTCTTTTTCTTCACAGTCATGCTACATAATTCTAAAAAAAAAAACAGAAAAAAGAACCTAGCAGGTGCAATTGTAGTGAGCTAATACTTTGATGGCTTGGAAATAATAGTCCATAAAAGAGTAAGATATCAGTGAGGATCAGGACAGAAACATCCAGAAAAATGAGAAACTGATATTTTCATGAATATGTTAAAGCAACATACCACAGCAGAAGAATCACTCAAACCAACACGAAGGGCAGGAAAGTAAGTCTGTTCACCGGATTCTAACTCATCAATGCAATCCTGAATAACAGATACATGATAAAACTGAACCTTATTAAAAGTTGAAACTACAAAGCGCAGCGGCTAAATCTGTTACATAGGCAACATAAAGTGTCAAAGCATAAGTAATTATATTAGCAGTAGCTCTCAAAGCTTAAGTTAGTACGCATCTCCTATGAGATCAGTCACTTGGTCAGTAAAAAGCAAAAATTTGATCAGAAGATAAATGCCACGACAGAAACCAGAAAAAAGAATTTCCAGAAAACACAATTGATTATACGACATCAAAAGGCTTACATGAGATGAGGAAGGATGCTTCGCGTTCCATTCGGACCAATTCTGTAATAGCTCTTCGAGCTTCCGTTTACTGTCTCTGTTAAAGCAAAATCAGATGTTGACCTTTTTAAACATCTGTTTTGGAGGCACTACCCGTAAAGGGTAAAAGTATAATGCAGCTCTTTCTTATCAAGATACCTTGTTAAAAAGTTAAAAATAACTCGCACTGAAGGTTGCTTTTCACCTACGGTTGTCCTGGCTTTCTTTGTACTAGAAAGAGCTGGAATTCAAAATTAAGGATGACATTAAATGAAAGAGTGATTAATACACATTCAGCTTTCTATAAAAACACGCATATTCAAGTTGCCATAGTTAAAAGCATAAGAGCAGAGAGAGAGAGAGAGAGAGAGAGAGAGAGGGGAGGGGGGGTGTGCAAAAGCTACGTCTTTTGCGCGAATTAAAAAATGGTCCCTATATTTTGGTGAGATTTCAATTCGGTCTCCATAATTTCAATTTCAACACCATTGGTCCTAATAGTTTAAATAAGTTGCACGCATGGTTTCCATAGTTTTAATACAACAGCGTTGGTCCCATAGTTTCAGTAAGATACACCCATGGCTCCTCATGTGGGACTAATCGAATTTATTGAGACCATTACTGTAATTCATTAAACATATGGGGACTGTTAGTGTAACTCATTCAAACTGTGTGGACTAACAGTGCTTCATTTGACACAACGAGGACCTAATAAAGAAATTATAATGACATTTTACCCAAAGTATGAGAAACACTCAAGTAGCGATTGAAACGATGAGAAATTTGATTCAAAGTATGGGGATTTTTGCGGCATTTCACCCTTTTCGTCAACATTACGATTAAACCAATTAAACAAGACTATTTGACTATTTCCTTCACAAGTAGAATATCTATTCCAACATAAAGTAATACAATGAAAGTAGCTTGTAGATATAAGGATACAATTACTGACAGGACTTCCTTCTCTCTTATCTCCGATAACGGGACTTCTCTCTCTTATGCTACCATTATCAGATTGCATTCCAGAGTTTAAGCCACCGTCATCTTTGGAAATTGAAAAGACCTCTTTCACTCCAACAGTAACTTCGGAAAAAGATGAGGTCTTTATCAAATCTTGGTCCAAATCTACAGCTGGTAAAGAAATTTCGTGGTCTTTTTCAACATCAGTATTAGCAGTCCCTGAGATTTCTGCATCTAACTTGTTTTCCTTCACTTCTAAATCCATTGATTGCAAATCAGCATTGCAAGGGTAACTATTAGAATACTGAAGTTCATCATTATTTTCTTCTAAATTATCCTCAGTCGGCATTTAAATAAATGCTTCCAGTACAAGAATTCACTCTGCAAATAATAGCTTACACCGATTAAACACATTCCAAGAAGGGAAAGAAGTAAAGATACGGGATCCCCATTGGTTTATAAAGTAAATCCAATGTAAGCGAAATGTGCTAAGGAAAATGATTCACAGACAAAAAATCTTTCATAGTTCTCTAAAAACCCTGATTAGTATAAACCACATTCTTTACGTATTTTTTACTCGGGCAAGCTTGGCTACTGCCTTAAATCCATTAGATTTGCGTATTTGATGCTGAGTATAAAGTTGGGTTCTTCCAGCTTACTTCTCTTATTATTTGACACCAAAAACAAGCAAAATATCATGTATTAGTTTACAACTGATTGAAAGGATAGGTTCAGCTTCAAAGACGAAACCAAACGAGCCTTATTTACAAGAAGGTGAATTGGACCTTGAATTGAGCTAAGTCAAAAGAGTAATCTAAATAAAATTTGTCGAAACTGTCGTTTAGTGCATGTTAGGCAACAACTCTTTTTCTTAGCTTTTTTAGCTCGTTGATTGAAAAAATCCATGGGTGTTTGGTATATCAGCTTTTTAATCTTTTTAAAAGCTAGTTTTTTGGTCTAATAAGCTACAAAAACTCAAAAAGATAAGCTATGCATTTGCAGATTTTTTTAGCTTTTTAACATTTACTTTTCCAAAAAGAAAAACTTTCTAATAGAAAGTGTTTGCATATCTACAACTCACTTATAAGTTAAAATAGGTGACCAATGACTTACAAATAGAAATAAGTTATAAGTCACTTATAAGTAAAAAATTTAAAGTGGTGTCAAACACTACACTACCGCTTTTTTAAAGCAAGCTTTTTTCTCATTGCTTTTTTAAAAGCAGCTTTTTGACCAAAAATCTGATGTCAAACGGGGCGTCAAACAGCAATGAGCTAAGCTTCAACATACCTTCTTATCTAACTCACCAACATAATAGTTTCTTACAAGTACTAAAGCTTAATACTAAAGAACATTAAAAAAAATAGAATAACGAAAAAAGTTTATACTACACATATAAAATCAATAATGTTTGAAATGTCGATTTAAGAAAGAAAAAAAAAACACAATCTAAAATGCAAATTGTGAATTACTAAAAACTATTACACGCATTTATTGGATTTATAAAAAAAAAAAAAAACACAATCCAAGCCTAATTCAAATATAAATTTCTCAAAATTGCGCAAATAGCAATCGGCTAAGCTTCAACACTCATTCTTTTCCGATCCAGCTGCAAAATAGCTAATTCTAATATAAACTACTTTATTCTTAATATATGGTTTTCAAATAGAATAAAATAATAGTGGGAATTAGGGCAAAGAGGTAAATACAATACATATAAATATAAAATCAATAATGATTCAGCTAAGTATAAGTTTAAAAGACGCAATTCAAAAACTGCAAACGTTGAATTAACGAATATTAATTTAAATTTACCAAATTCGTTTCTCGCTCGCCGTCGTCGGTCAGGGTTTAGAGAGAGAGAGATTGGAGATTTAGATTTAAAATTATTTAGATAAAAATTGTTTATAATAGAGTCCTTATAGTTTACACCAAAGTTTCATTTTATTGCCGTATTTTGTATAGTAAAATAAATATTTGGAAAAACTCTCAAATGTCCCATTTTTAGACTTTGTTTCCTTATTCTGTTTGGAAAGGAGTCTACCTCTGCCGGTCCGGCAACTTTCTACACCTAAATTCTACATTTTATTTGTCGTATTTTAACTTTCTTTGAAAGAAAAAATATCTAACGTAAAAGAAATTGGAGAAAAATTATTAAATCTGAACCATATCATAAAAAAAACATAATATTATCTTTTTAAAATACACAAATAGACCCTCAAATAACATATGGTTTTTGTACAAATCCGGAAAAATGACGCTTTGTTTTTGAAAAAAATTATATGTTTTTTTTTTGTTGTTGTTGTATTCAAGGAGCGGCGGCGTCTAATCTAACCGGTTGTTTGGCTTGCACTGGAAGAGCCATGGAAACAAACATAGTTATTCTTTTAAAATATTTCTTATGGATTACCTTTTTATGCTTCAAAATCAATTCACTACCATGAAGGTTTAGTTAGAGTTTGTACAAGGACTTATCTTTTATGAATTTGTATATCCATCGACTAAAAAATTCACTTTATGCATCCGACATTTAGTCGGTCGATTTCTCCTTGTTCTTGTACATGAATATATGTTGAATAGTAACCCATTTGTTGATTATTTGTTAAAGCAGTTTTTATATGATTATTTGTGTCGTATTAAGGTTCTAGAAAAGAAAGGAACCAAACTCATAGCTTAAGAAGTACTTTAATCAAAAAACAAATTATAGTAATAATGCAGCTATGCTAAAAGTAATGTCACAAACAGTACATAATCAGCAAATTTTCTTCTAAGAGCTTATATACAGCTAAATAGACCTTGGTATAACTTACAACATGCAAATTTCCAACCTCACATTTTGTGAACTGTTTCACTGCTTTACAATGGAAAGGATTACAAACTTAAGCACACTATGAGCGCATATTTACATATTCCCAAAACAAATCAATGAAAAATGTGACTCCTAATATTGTTTTAAAAAGCTGGCTTCGAAGTGAAAAGGCTCGACTCCAAAGTTGATAAAAACACTATTTGAAGCTTAAATAAAGAAGAAAAAACTTGTGTTCTTGCTTTTGTATACCGATAAAGCTTACGCTTTTACCATACCTCTTGCAAGAACGCATCAGCTAAGTTATCGATATTTTAGAACAGCTACTTAGTACTAAGACCTATTTACATTTTCCACAATGCAGAAAGCTAAAACATAAAATTGTCGATCATGTGTTGTATCACATCAACGCCATCGGAGTTCATTGCATAGTTCTTCACCTGCAAGGTGCAATACATTAAAAACATCAATACATAACACATTTTTCCAAAATAATCTTATGACTTCTGATTAAGAAGCCGCTAATATTTGAACCAGCCACTACTAAAGGTAACCATTAAGATGTTTCAGGTGTTAAATTTTTCGTACCTAAGTAATTATTTACCAACGTACACAAAATACATCCTAAAATCTTCGTTTATTTTCCTGTATTTCACAAGTTCCAAAATACCTGATATTGGAAACGTTAGAAACTTGCCTGAATAGTACTGTGTGCGAATATTCTTTGTATACTTCCTTTGAAATCGACGTCGACTCTTTCCCATGTCATTTTCCTGAGTTCCCTGATCATTGCCTCTACAATTGGTTGAAAGGAAAATAAACTAAATTACGTCAAAAAGAATTCCAACAATTTCATCCTTCAGAAACCAAAATTAAGTTTATAGTTAACAGTCCATTTCACCACCTATACTATTTTCTTACATTTTCTTGATTGTAAACTATCATTTTCATGAAAGTCATGTGATCCCAGACTATTTTGTAAGTGCATACACTAGAGCTTATTATAGTTCCACAATATTGCAGGTAACAAACTTGCTACATGGAAATTTAAACAAAATGTTGACTATGTAATTCCCTTAAGTCAGTTCATACACTGGAGCTTAGTCAGTCCAAGCGTTTCTACGGCATACTTGCCTTAGAAAGTTTGAACAAATCTCATGATATTGAGCTACAAATTAAAAATACTAACCTTCCATATCTACGGTCATGTATCTCTTGCGATAAGCCTCTAAATCACTATCTTCTTCCGTGCTTTCCGTTTTTACTGTTTCAACATTAATGATATGTGGATATATCTCACTTCTGGAAAGATTTCGAGGCTGTGACATGAGAAAAGGGTTCAAAACAGGTCAGACATGGTATACAATGAACGATAAAGAAAATTGAAACAAAAATGAGAACAACTATTCAGCTTTAGGCTATACCTTTGGAAGCTCACTCCGCCGTCTTAAAGATGAGGTACTCCATCCAACAAACACTGTAAAATTTTGTCAAGGATTTTGCAAAAGAAAAATAAGCAAAGAGTTATATACTCAACTTCTGTTGTATAATTGAACTTCCCTAATAATTTTTGTTTCCTTACAAATCATTGAACACAAACAAATTAAACAATAATTTGAAGAATGCTATGCTTGGGAAAGGATACAATCAAAGCGTGCATTGGCATAGGCAACACGTCTTTTAAAAGACTTTAAAGCCGATCTGCAAAGAAAGAAGATACTATCAGGATGGTTCTGAAAATACCATTTTATGTAACAAGTAACAGCTTTTGGTCCAAGGAAAATTAATTTCAAATAATCACGAGGGCTCACATGAATGGAAGTTCATTGCTATCTTTAACCATTTGGAGCAATATCGGAGTTTTTCCTTTATTTCCGTCTTTTAAGAACAAATGTTTTCCAGTTCTTCCAAGTAACGATGATGCATGTGAAGCGAAATTCTCCAGATTATAAACGCCACAAAAAGCTGGGGCCTGAAATGTGAAAATTATACCAATTATTGTTAACACATATAAAATGACATAGGCACAATCCTATAAGGCCGCTAGCTTTGTGCTAATGCTACATTTACAAATTTTCAAGATGAAGCTTGTGCTATGTGTGTCCTAATGAAGTGGAACAAAGGAGTGTGTGCCAAGAGAAAAAGATTTAAAATTTTGCATTTACATAAACATGAACGGTAAAATCCCCAAATTGACTAAAAGAGTAGAAAAGTGTGTTTTTAAGGTTCAGTAAAAGGAGTAGGCTCATCCAGCTTAACACTTCACAATCCTAATCATAATTAGGCACCAAAGAAAAAACAGAAAAGCTTAGATTTTAAGCTGATCTACCCAATGCAATCTAACTTTTAAGCAAAAAAGTGAGCTCAAAAGCTGCAATAAAACAAGGCCTAATTTGCATCTGAGGTAAAAGATACGACCCTCGTTTCTAGTTGTTTGTCTAAGAATTAAAATCCCAACTGTTGAAACTTGCTAAAGAGGAAAAAAGTACAGACAATTTACATAGGAGGCAGTAAAAAATAAAAATAAACAGTTCAAGTGTCGGTGTTATTGACCTGTTTATGGCCTCTTGAACCAAGATGTGGAGTTGCAAATGTGATAAAATTCACAGGCTCTAATCCCGCAATTTTCCCCTTTGTCTTCTCTATAAGGCAATAATCTTTTGACTCACCAACTGTTAATGCTCCATTTTTGAAGGAGCTTTTCCGTGGTAAAGGTTTTCCGTATAGCTTTGCAATCGCATACCTCGAAACTAAGCCACCTAGTGAGTGTGACACAAATGAGATTTTTCGAAGACCTGGATAACGTTCAATAACTGATAGAACCTGTAAGAAATAAACACTAATTTAAGCCTTTCGTTGAGAAAAAATTGAATAGGATCTAAAGAAAAGAAGAAATTATTAGAGGAAAAGTAATTTGATAAATCAGTTACATACCTCATTTGCTAATCGATTTCCCAATACATCAACACCGTCGAACGTTAGAACTGAATAATTACATTCACTACCTGGGCATGGCCATATAGATAATGCAATTTTGCATTAGTAATGCAGTTTCCGAAACCAATAATATCCTCACATTTTTCATTTTTAAAAACAAGATATCAAAATGCAAATAATCGCCGAATCATCATTCGAAGCTATAAGCAAAGATAATTGTGACTAGTTTAAAGATGGTCAAAAGAAAATTACAGTGAACGATCACGTCACGAGGATGCTTCTTCAGAAACTGCTTCGCAGCGAATCTCCAATCTTGAGAACTGCATTCTCAGGACATCAGGAAGAGAAACCAATAATTAACATCTCAAAAAAAGAAGAAAAAAGTAAAAACTACGAGTACAAAAAAGTCTTATTTGTCTATCTAATAGACACTTGCCATGTCATTGCTTACATAACTATATACAATAGGCATGAAATTTTGACTCTTTAGAATACCATATACGCATTGCATTCTACAACAAAACAACCAATACACAACTTGCCCGATCTCACCAACACTTTTTTTCATATTTCAAAACTTAACCACCTCCGTCCATTTTCGAGATGACACAAAATGGCTTCAAACCGCCGTTTTGATTAGTATTTTAATAACACATATTTCCTTCATGTGTAGACACCTTAGAAATGATCAAGAACATGTAGCACCATGACTTCCAGAACAAAATTCTGTTTATACGATTATGGATTTTGTACTGAAATGATGTTTTCTACTCTAATGGCATACTTACGGTAAAAAAAAAACTAAAAAATGTCGTGTTTATATTTCCTAAAAGTACATTTAACAAAAATAATCAACCATAACACACAGTTCTTGCTAATTCAAATTTCAACAAAAATGACCAACTGAACCAGCTCATAAAAAGCATGCATTGATACACATGAAAATAATCTGTTGAAATAAACTTAGTACATGTCGTTTAATTATATTGAATTAAACAGGACTAAATTCCAAAAACTAAAACGCTAAGGGTTATTTTATTGCAGCTTTTAAGCAATAAACTGAAATTCTTGAGGTTCAAGAAAAACCATTCATCCAGCTTAAAACTTCTAATTTATTCATGCAAAAAAAATACCAGAAAATTAACTAAACTAACCTGCCAATGATTCCGTTAACCATGACGACGAGGTGGTCCGGAGACTCGTCACTTCCTTCGTAATCCGCATCGACCATGTGGACACTTGCGCTATTGTATCCTCCCTTGAAACAACTCAATTTCGCCATTAATGAACTCTTCTTATTTTATTTTTTTATCTTTTGAATAATAAGTAAGTATGTTGTTATTGATTTCATATCAAGCATCTGTTTATATAGTTCTACTTTTATAAGCTATGGAAACTTCTTCTTTGACGTTAATGTGTGTGCCTGACTTTTTCTCCAACTCAGCGGAAGCCATCGTCACATCTCACATGTGGATATATATATGCTATGTGCAAATTATAATTGTAAAATTATTGTATCTAAATTGTTAAATTAATTTTTATAAAATTTAATTTAATAGTAATTTTTTTAACGGTTTAAATATAATATTTTTATAAATCAAAGTTGTATATAATTTGGTATATGGACGATTCAATTAATTAGATGCGGAGGGACTAAGACTCAAGGGTAAGTGGGGTCATCCGACTTTTATATAAAATTTATTAAAATATTTATGAGGTGTTAAGTTAATTACAAAATTAGCATTTCATTTAATTGATGACCTTAACACTAACAAACTTCAAACTCAATCACTTATACGATAACCGGTCATACCTGTTATTTTCAACTGTTTTTTCCTTTTTTTAGTCTTTATTTTTTTATCCTAACTACTTAACCACAGCAGTTTGCAAAATTAATAATATATCGTACTTTATTGATTCTATCATTGTTTGCTTAGCAATTGTTAATTACTTAAAAAAGTTAGGGTGTTTTTTAATAGATTTTTATTAGAAAAAGCTAGGTAGTATATAAATTTGGAAATTTTTTAGTTTATTCTTTATTAAGATAAATTTTTAATGAAGCATGTATAAATCAATTATGCCTTTTAAATTAGTTAATTATTTAGTAGGTTGTTTACAGAATGTCTAGCTTGGTATTTACACGTATAAATTAAGTTGGGTAAACTTACTGTTTGGTTTATTTTAGTTTATTTCGAATAAAATTGATGTTTCACTTTCTAACTTACTTAACTAGTTAACTTCATTATTTTTTTTCTTTTTTATATGATTTAGTAGTTTATACTGAAAATGATATATTTGAAAATTTGTCGAACGATGTTATTATGTATCGCTTTCAATATATGAGCGACCGTATGGATCGATTGTAAATTAAGTAACAATGTTTGATGTTTTGCAGTTTCGTTTTTCTTAATTTTAACTTTTATTTTATTTTATCAATATTTTGACATTACTATTTTAAAGTTATGGCTCTGCCATAATTAGGAGTACTCTCATTATATATTGTGTGGATAAATAAGGATGTTTGATTGTGTTATGTATGGCAAATGATGTTTGATTGTCCCATTTTATTTTATACTATATTGTTTGTGACTTTGCGTACAAGTATTTTCAAGAATATCTGTTTAATTGTGTGACTGATACGAGGTAATTGTTTCTTTTCCTGCTGTAATGAGGTAATTGATGACGTAATTTGGTAAGTGAAATTGAAAGTAATCTAATTATTATTTATAAATTACTGCAAGACTTAATTGTTTAATTAATTGTGTGTCTATACTAGTCACTAAACAATTGAGTTAAAACGTAAATCTTTTATCCCTAATTTGTATATCATTCCACTTAGCTATTTTTTTAGCTATTTTTACTCAAAATTTGATTATTTATAACGTTTTTTTTTATATTTATAAACTTATACAACGTATTCTAAACATATTTCATAACATTGACACATCGTTAAGTTACATTATTTCTTTAGATTTTATTTTTAATTTACATTATTTCTTATTTTAATTTCAAAATAAACCATATTTGAATTTTTTGTAAGAATTTTTTTTTAGAATGTATTGATACATGTCTAATTATAATTATAGTATTTTTAAAATTTTTTAAAATAATTTTTTTGAATTAAAAAACCAATAGTACATCAGACATGATAGAAAATATATTTGTACCATTTAACTAGTTAATTTATGTAACTTCTGGAAGCGACACAGAATTAGACATGTCCAATTTCCAGATGTAACAAGACTCATTAATGGGATCAGCAATTGACTTTCTAGAAAGGAGACTTGATTTTCAACTCTATCATAATCTGCTACTTAGGTATTAAATAATACTATTTGTTATGTGACATATTAGTTAGATATATAGATATGGAGATACAAGTATAGAGAGATAAAAGAGTCGTCTTTTATTCATTGATAAGTGTCGGGGAGTTACATCAAGAGACCCCCTAACCTTCTTTATATAATAGAAGCTAGGGTTACATATGCTAGGAAAGCCCAATAGAGACCCAATAGAGTAAGGCCCAAGATGGCCAATAATATCCTACAACACTCCCCCTTTGGACGTCTTGATTTCTTCGTCTTCATGTTATCGATCTGAATCGAGTTCATTCGCAATGCTAAACACATAAAAACCTTAAGGCCGGAAAACCCAGTGTGGGACAAAACCGGTACCTAGGAGAAACTGTGTAGCCGAATGATATAGGCCGAAATATCATGTAAGTAACTAACCACAAAACAGTGTGCCTCATCAAAACCTTGACAGAGCAAACCCAATGGGAAAATCTCTGATCGAAGGAAAAAAAAGTGTAACAGTGGTAGTAGTAGGGGATCAACCACAAAACAGATGCCTCATCAAAACCTTGTTAGAGTAAACCCAGTGGAAAAAACCTCTAATTGAAGGACAAAAGAGTACACAGTGGTAAGAAGTATACAACCGGATACTCCCCCTAATTTCGGCAATCTTAAGTGAGATATGATGGGAACGTGTCTCGCTAAAAACCTTGCCAAGGAAAACCCAGTGGGAAAAAACCTTGGTCTAAGGACAAAAAGAGTACACGAGCATGCGACTGGATGCTCCCCCTCACTTGCACACGACAGGGTGCGAAGATTTCGACTAAGTAGTAATTAGTGCAATAAACATTCACCTGGATGCTCCCCCTCACTTGCACACGACTGGGTGCAAAGATTTCATATTCCAAGAAAGAGTACGAGCATTCGACTGGATGCCACATTTACTTACATACGACTGGATGCAAGAAAATCTAACATGGAATAGAACGAGCATTCAACTGGATGCTCTTAAACTTCATTTGTGAAGATTAATTTCGGCGAGAAATGCTAAATAGCATAATGTAGTCATGTCTCTCTTGATCAATAACAACAAGTTGTCTTCTATGACAAGTGTTTTATCTGGATCGTGAGACAGAACATATGTAATTCAAATATGACTAATACTAGCTCGAAGCCATATACACTCTCTAGTCGTCTCATAGAGCACGAATAGATCAAAGTGATTCACTTGGAGTCATTCCAGGACCTCCAAGATGTCGCCTTATTCCTAATGGTAAAGACATACCATGTTAGGAATATCCCTTATGCGGGTCTGATAAGTAACCGGCATCGGTATAACCGAAAAAGGGTTGCGTTAATTCGAGTACCGAAGGGGGTAGGTACACTCGATGACGCAAATGGGATAAACTAGCCCACTTCCAAAATTACCATAAGGTAAGGGAATGTGTCTTTAGTGCCATTTCGATGGCAGCGTGTTAGCGCGATGTTGTGTCGAGCTATACCATTCACAACAGACGAGATGTTCGTCCTAGCACATTAGACCAAGTATAATGATGCGCTTATTGTACTTAGATATGAACATTATGGTTCAATATCTCTTCATCGTCTCATCAGGGACGGACTGGGTCTATATCAATGTCTAGTGATCGAACGATCATGGGAGAATCTGACGACTTAGCGTCATGATGACTAAAACGTCATAACACCTTCTGGGTGTAGTCTGAATCATGGACTTAGATTCAATATTTACGGGACTCAATCATCAGGTTGAGTCACTACCGTGTCTTCCCAAAATCCTTCATCTCGAAGGCAATCCAAAAATGGATCGCGTAATAAAACACGCAAGGGCATAATACTTGTTCAAGTATCCCAAGCTAATCAAGTACTCACTTAGGCGGTATACCACATCCGCTCGGATTATATTAATCCATATAGTGAACGTCTCAGTCAATTGAGATCGTGTTCCGTGGTCAGAAACTACTTGATTTAAGCACATGAAGTCACACAGGGACCTTCATTTATATCTCTTTGTCTAAATCCCCATAGAGATAAAACCGTGACCACATTCATGGCTGCATACTCAGTTTTTCGGAAACTACTAAACTGGTAAAGTAGGGGACTGTTATAATGTCCATTACGAGGAAATCAACCATCTCGTAATCAATTCCAAGGTGTGAGAGAAGCCTTGCGCTACTAGGCGAGCATTCTACAATCTCATTATTCTCATCACTTTTCCTTACGAATAACCAAATAAACGAACTCGTTTAACATTGGTGGTGTTGGAACTACAGGTCCGAACACACTTTCGCTAAGGAGTCTACTTGGATTGCAAGTTTCCATTAGTACAGTCTATTCTACGTTAACTTCAGGCAACGGTACATGGTTCTCTATCATAATTTGTTCATATTATCAGTCGTCACCGAATATATGAACAAGTAATCAATGACAGTCTCGTTTCGCTTCAATATCGTCTAAGATATCATGATCGACAGATATTTCGAGATTCTTAGGATGAGGAGGAAATCACACATCTCCTTGATCCTTTATAATCTCGTGCAACAAACGAGTTTCAGTTCACCACCTCTGGGGCTGAACGAATTAAGAACCGGTCAACTTCCTCATATCTTGGGAAGGACGACAGACTGACGGCCGACGACAGCGTCCTTTGCTTGGCGGGTTCGGCCAAAGCAACGTGTTACGACAGGAACACGGCGTCCGACAGGGACGTCTATCCTTGCAAGCATTTTGCAGCAGGTATAAATGATCTCGTGACATCTCATAAAGTCATTAAATGCGTCTGGCATTTAGTTAGACTTGAGGGAGTCTATGCACTTACTTATCACTAAGTGCAGTTTTGGGATCAAGCTAAGACTGAGTGGGTTATGCCACGTTACTTCACGTCGTTCCTTATCAATGGTAACGTGCAAATCTCCCCCTAACGACGGGGAGAACAGTCTTAGCGATGTCACTTTCGCATATCATGCGGTAAAGAGATCGCTTGCCAAGGTTACTCTATCAAATGATAGGCAGGGGATTCATAATCGACTTATGTCCCCTTCAGAGGTCCATATTTTGAACGCTAGAGCGGCTCAATCAAAATATTAATTAATCACTCTAAACACGCGTTAATATGAGACTTCTGGCTCATAACCAGTAACCAGCTGGTACGCATATGGTGTTTGAGTGTGTATGGGCCTCATAACGGACCAATGCAGCAAAATAGCATAACCCCACACGGAAATATAAATCTTGGTGCGCAAGACCAAGAAATGCGTGCAATTATTTGCAGTCGCATCATCAAACTTTCCGTGAGTCCATTTGGGTCTGAACATAATCGACAGGATGTTCAATTTCAATTTCCAAACTCAGGTAATTCAAATCGAAATTTCGATTATTACTCTTCGGAATTATCAAGTCGACTAGACTTTTCAGGATAATCCGGATCATGAGCCATCAACTTAATGATAGGGCTAAAAGTTTGGAAAGTGCTGCATTTATGTGGACAACATTAAAATGTGACCATATTGTCGATGCATCAACCATAACCATTTATATTTATGGTCCGTCTTATGGTTGGATAAGTCCACAATAACTCCTTCAATTCTTTACAAGAATTCTACGAGTTCATTTCGTGATCTTTACACATACTAGTCTTTCAAAGTGAGCATTAATGCATGAATTTCGGATTAATCGCGAAATATATTCTCAGAGAGAATCCAAATGCGATGCGATTATAAATCAAGCATCGTCTTTTGACCCGGGAATATCTCATCCGGTCAATGCCACAATATCAAAATGCTCTTATCAATCGACGACAGGCGAATGATAGTACAGACAATCATGTCTTAGCATCTAAATCATTTATCATTTCGACGACAGGCGAAATGATAAGGTAACTTTAAATTCTTTAAAGAATGTGGTAGCAACCACTTGAAAGACATTTCAACTCCTCTAAAATACGCTTTTGGTCGTATTGAATAGAGACTACGTAAAGAAATTTCAATTCTTTCATGAGCTATTACCAGGTAACACTGGTTTTCTCGAATATTTTATAACTCAACAAGGTACGACAGGATCTATAGGAGTATAACGCCTCATATTTGACAAATCAATTTGGCTTTACCAAAGATTTCGATTTGGAACGACAGGTCCAGAATCGTTGTCACTGAGTACTCTTTTAGGCAAATAGTTGGTGAAATTATGTGGTACACTGTTACCCACTATTTCCAAATAAAAAATCAACTATCCCACAAGTATTGCCTAAAATTTCATAATTTAAAGTTTGGTCACATTTGTCAAAGGAATTTGCTCAAAACACTTTAAATTATTTCGAGAAATTTCATAAACAGGCAAACCATAATACAAAAGTATGTCCAAATGGAAAAATCATAATCCAAATGGAAAAACATAATCCAGATGAGCGAAAAAATGGCACAATGATTTATCAAAATCAATAAAGAAAGGTACCAAACTTATTTGAGCCACAAAACCGGGGGTCTCAAGAGTTTCCTTTCAGTTATCTTTAACCACATTAGCATCGGTTTTTTCTTCCTTTATAATAGTTGTGAACTATTTAAGGAGTAACCGTGCATGACCTTTGTCTTTATAGCATAGAGTTGGCTTCTTGAGCATTATCTCTTGCTTTGTGACAATGAACCATATTGTTCCTTTCAATTTACTGTCTTGGAGCCACAGGTTTTCGATTTTGACGATTGCCTAAAATCTCGCTTGGCTAAGCGATTCATCGGGATCGCGACAGTTCGAGACAAATAACACTTGTCTCGGTTCTCGATTCGTGGAAAAAAAAATGTACACGAAGAGCATTAATATCAGGCAAACAATTCGCCATTGACCCAATAGGATTAAAACTACTCACCGGGGTAATTTTCTTATCCAATAACATATGGGCGATAAAGGAACATGGTGAATATAAATTCACGATACAGCTTATGGAATACAATTTCCAAGCTAGTATTTTGGTGAAGGATTGCTCCAATATGTCAATTTCAGACATTTGTTCACCATAGACGTCATCACGTCTCAAATGTGGCGGCGGAATATCATCAACGCCTTATCTTTCATCTCGCTAGTAACAACAAACTCGTGTTTTACTCATCAAAGATGGCATCCAAAAAAAATGGGGCATCACATTTTCACACATCAGGGTGAGTAACATGTGGTGACGGATTAAAAACAACGTTTAAACGGTCATTTCGCAAGTATGTTTTTACGATTTTTCTCATCATAGATGGCATCCAACATGTGTTGGGAGTTCTGGATTATTTATCATATAAAACGACTGGTTTATATGTTTATGGTTTGCACAAGCACAAACTTTTTTTCGAAACGACAGGTTCGAAAACATTAGTTTTGCTTCTCATGTGAATCGGTTTTCATTGATCGAACGACGGGTCGATACTGAAACAACAATTCGGCGAAACATACATCACTATATAAACACACTCGGGGAAATTATTATTTAGTCAACCCCTTTCGGTAGCTCTACTTGAAAAACGACCAGGAAAGACGGTGAGGGTGGAGGGCACGAATGCCACTTAAAACCCGACCTCATTAGGATATCGACTTCCGCCTATATCTTTCCTAGACATCGTATTCAAATAGGTGAGCCTAGTTAGGGAGGGTTCATAATTTTTCCAACTTAAATGTGAAAATATATGATTTCGCAAATTACCATATTTTACACAAGTGTACATGGCAGTAAATAAATACATAGATTGTACCTGCTTGCATGATTAAATAATATAGCAGTAGCATGGTAATACATATTAGCACAATCTAAATTTACCAAGTTACACTAAGCAAGATATTACTCAATATTTAATTTATTCTATTGCTATATGTGTAAGTTTTATACATGGTAACTAAATCATTCATGTACGTAATATATTTTATTTACCAATTTACAATATACACGCAAGTTCCATACATGATAATTCACAATATTCATAGTAAGTACTGTTCATGGTAATTTACATATTACACCATTTGTGTTCCTTTTTATACATGGTGGTGTCTGACCTAAAAATAGATCAACATAAGGTACATTCCGGCTTTGGCCGTCAAATATTAACCTCTCACAAACTTGTTCTGATTACGTATAATTATGAACAATACCTTACCTGTTTTATACTACAAATTATTTTTACAAAATAATGTGTCTAGGCTTGTACTGGGCCGTATGTAGACATGGAGATGGCATGGGGGTAGAAGTTAATTAACCTGTGTTCTTCAAAGTAGCATATCATCTATAAATGTTAATAATTAATGCTGGTTTGGCTACATGGTTGCATACATAGTAATTGTTTTCTATATACCTTACAAGTATCAATAACCATGACATAAACAAACAAACAAACACATTAATTACATACATAATTCACCCATATGACCGAGTTCAATGACTACTTGCAATATTAGTTTTTATTTTATTTAATGGACATGCAGTAGATATTTGTATACCGTACTCCTCGTATTTTGATGAAGGTCGATATAGCAATAACTCAATTAAACCCGGATAAACCTCAAAGTTTATAAATACCCAATATCCGTGCGTTTACCCAAAATCTCCAATATCCACGAGCGTATATATTATTCTCCGCGAGCAAAGTGCTGATAACGTGTTATGTGACATATTAGCTAGATATATAGATATGGAGATACAAGTATAGAGAGATAAAAGAGTCGTCTTTTATTCATTGATAAGTGTCGGGGAGTTACATCAAGAGACCCCCTAACCTTCTTTATATAATAGAAGCTAGGGTTACATATGCTAGGAAAGCCCAATAGAGGCCCAATAGAGTAAGGCCCAAGATGGCCAATAATATCCTACAACACTATTTATATTTTTTTCCAAATTTTCACATACACAGACTTTATGCTTCTAGAAAATATGGAGATTAGCTTAAACGGTTAAACCAAAATCTCATTTCTTCAAAGGTCATACTGAAAATAAAAAATGGTCAAAAGCTAGCTAGAATAGTTACGATTCATTACAGACCTTATAATCTATTTTCCACGACACTTATGTAGCATAAACTCGGTGCACTTTTGGCCCTAATCAACATACCCCATTATTGGGCAATATTAACTAAATCTCCACAAAGAGCACACACCATTGACTCATACTTTGATGCGAAGTCTATGGTTATTTTGACGTGGCGTGGCCGCATAGTGAAATATTTATTATCACTTAGTCATATTGTTCCAAAATATTAGGCCAATTTTAGAGATGCATAATTATTTAGATAACCGTTACATGTTTCATTTTATAATCATACGCGTGCCTACTGGCTCATTGTTTATTGCCAATTATTGTAATGCTTCGATTATATAAAAGGGTGAAACCATTAAAAATTTATTAACTATTGGGAGAAAAATGTCTAAAGATTACAAAACATTCATAAAAAACACTCTCACATCCCACTTAAATGTTCATTACGGACAAATATTTAGTTTTCAGATGGAAAATTTTGGTAAGAAAACTGTCACAATATCCTAATTCTTAAAACTTATTCACATAGTTAACGATTAAAATCAATCATTTTTACATTTTAAATAACAAAATTTTGCATTTCAAAGTGGACTGTTTTTTCCCGCTAAATTTAGAAGAAGAGTAATAAATGTAATATAGAGGGTGATAATTACTGCGATGACACTTATTAAGAGTTTCTTACAGGTTTAATAAATTAGAAAATCGTTTCTAAAAATCACAAGATAACATTTAATATTTGTTAATTGCTTACAAAAATCTCAGGCCTTATTTCAAGTTTTTCACAATACCTCTCACTCTATCTCCGGTAAAAAGACATCTTCATTATTTTTTGTTACGAGTTTATTAGCTACGATTTTTGTAACAGTTTTGATCAATTTGTGACTGATTTGTGACATCTTTTTGAATTAGTGACAGGCTTGTGATAATTTTTTACTTTTACTAAATCAAACATTATTTTGTAGTGCCAGTTGGAGTAATATTTATTGTATTAACTTGTCAAACTAATTGCAAACTGTACCCAAATTTTCACTATATTTTCCACCCAATTTTTATTATTCAAGGGGTTTAGGTTTTCCTAAATATTCTTGCATTGCTTCAGCAATTAGATTAGTATTAGAGTACGAAACTGAAATCACCTAAACACATTCCCTTTGAGCATAGTATCATATCGAAAAACCGGAGATAATGATTTTAATGTGTTTTTTTTTTAATTGACTAGTGAGATATGAAGACGAGAAGCTACTATCCTATGTTAATTCTCTTGGTGTCAGCTCAAGAATATTTAAAATTGTTCAAGTTTTGTAGAATAATTATACATTATGGCGTGGCCCACAAGAAAAATTGGCGTCAGCAACAGGAAGCTAAGAAAGTGGTATATCGGTATTTCAAATCCGAGTAGTAAATATTTTTATCTATTTCTGGTCGAAATAACACGATAGCAATAGTAAGGGGGACTTGTGTGAATGTGCTAGTGCATCAGTAGCATAATCGACAATGAACCATTTACGAAAGCACGGAACAGTCATGTGACCATCAATCTTACAATTTCGAAAAATAATTTTTTTTATTAACGTTTTTCATAATAATATATATATACGATATTCTTGCAACCGCTTAAATATTTTTTTTGGAACCGTTTCCAAAATTATATATTGTTTGTGCAATAACATATCATAATTTTGTATGTGCGGATAATATATAAGTAATACTTAAAAAAAATTAATAAGTGATTATAAAAAACATTTTACACCAACTTATCATATTGACACGTAACACACATCTTAAAAAAAATAAAACAAAAATAATAATACGAGTAATGGTGAGTGCAAACAAAATTTATACTCTCTCCGTTCCTATTTAATTGTCCACTACGAAAATACGTGTAATTTTGATCGGCCAAAAACTTGTATCAAAATTGTCGAAATAAAAATTTTCAAATGTTAATCATATAGTTCAAATGTTAAATTTTATAATTAGATTTAAAAAAAATTCATTTCGAAAATTATGATAAAGTTATAAACCGGTCAAAATTGCAAGTAATTTCGTAATAGACAATTATATGGAAATGGAGGGAGTATATATATTATTTTTTTGTATTTTAATTGAAATGAATATACTGGAATTGTGTAATAGATATTTAATTGTTAATATATATCTATTATTTAATATACGGTTGGTTTTTTCAGTTTTTTTAAATATTTTTTTACCTTCGTGTCTTTTTACTTGTTATACTTTGATTTATTAAATTTAACTTTTGTATATTTTTTGTTTCTATTTTATTTATTTTTTAGTCAATTTTGAAATGTTGAAATTTTCGACATATGATTGCACGAAACATTACTGTTGTGGCTTTTTTTTTGGAGTTTGAAAATAAAGTAGAAATTGAGCGAAAATGAAAAAAATAGAAATCAAATACATTTTAATCAATAAAAGGTAAAAAAAAATGAAGAAAAGATGGTAAAAAATGTTTAAAAAATCCTACTTTTCCATATTTATAGTTTGAAAAATATTATGTGATTTTATTAATTTTTGTAACCCTACACATTTGGTGCTGGTTTCGCCCCTTTTTACCAACTTTTGTTGAGCACTCCATTTCCTGCTGGTTTAAAGTAGTAAAAGAAAGCTACTGGAATCTGGAAATTGAAAAAATAAAACTTGATGATTAAAAGAGATTTGGGTAACACAGTGTTTTCTAATCTTTAAAAGCTTTTTACTTAACACATGGAAAAGTGATTTTCTTGCAGCAAATGTCTGATGAAGAAAAGCATCTAGAAAATGAAATTATACCTTATATCACTAATCTTCCATTCCAATTCAAGTATCTCTAGAGGGGCTAAAAGGCTCTGCACCAATATAAAAGTATGAGCAAGCCCAAGAACCAAGCAAAAGCAATAAAGAAAAATTAAACAAGTTTCAAGTCTGATGATAAAGATTTGTAATATGTTTGTTAAATGAGTTGGATTTTCCGCACAACAATGTTTTGGTATATGAATTTCCTTAAAAGGAACGTCTGAAGGTGGTAGGTGATGGTACAGATGAAGAAGCTATATAGGAACTGCTTTAAGGGTAAAGTTCCTTCAAAACATCAGAATAACATAGTTTTAAAGGTACTGTCCATCTTTAATTAAAACTTGCACTGTATTTTGCCTCGTCTGCTATTCTATAATTTATACCCTTTCGAATGCCATTTGCTAAAACGCTGTTTTTTTTTTTGTTCCAGGGGTCCAGAGAAACTATACAGAATCCATCCATGAGCAATCTAGACGATTTCCAGGATGAGGTAAAACGTCTTCTATATCTTTGATTGGTTCACTAAAAAAAAACTGGTCTCCCAAAATAAAAGAATCATTGATTCTAAAATGAGCGACTCTCTTTTTACACAGATATACGATGGATTCTTCAAGATTTTGTGCGCATTGGATAGATAATAAGTTGAGCTAGAGAACATAACCCAATAATTTGTTTAGTACTCTCTTCAGTCTTCACATATAGATATTGTTCAAATTTCTTTTTGTTCCTCCTTGTATATTGTTCAAATTTCTTACTTAAAAGGTTATTTGATATGCATTTATATCAATAAACAAAAGTTCCTTTTTTATCGGTATAATTGGAAAAAACGATTTTACAATATATAGTATTTAGACCGTAGATTTTCTTGTGAAATGAGTTGGCATTATTGTAATGCAGTCCGCTAAATGAGAATTATGTGAAGGAGCTAAATTGCAATGAGCTAGGTATAAAAAATGCATAAGCTTCATCATAGTGCATGTCCTAAATGCATGTGATGTGGTGCTTTTACTTTTTTACTTCGTGGGAGTAATTACCTTGGTAATAGGATGCATTTGTTCCTAGAAATTAAGTTTTATCTTGATATCTTAAATCTTTTTAGGTCTGTTACAATTCCCAAGAGTAAACACTAAGCAGTCATTTTGTACATAAATCCTGTCAAAAAAGACTAGTTATACTAAATGCAAGAAGTAACTAAAGCCATATATTTGAAGAATCAGAGAATAATTGCCACCATCAGCTGCATTTTATTACCTGTCTGCATCATGTTGCCTGTGGTAATCCCTACTAGATACGCATATGCAAAGTTAATTGCCACCGCTAATTGTATCAATTGCTAAACTATTGTTTTTGGCGTTAGGGGAATTAATTACTTGATGCATAGAGTGGGAAGGTTAATTGATTTGTAGTCTATTAATCGCGTTTGTATGTTCATTTTTACAAATTTCGTGTTTGCTTAGTGTTTTGTCTGTAAAAAATAACTAGGCGCTGGTCTATGTGAAAATAATTACTAATTTCGAGTTACTAGGTGTATACATTCCTTTTTACTGGGTTTCACAAACTGGAATTAAGCTTGAAGTTGTTTTGTTTTAATGTGTTTATATTTTTCTCTCTTCCATATATCATGTTGTTAAGAGTTCTTGACATTCTCATTATTTTGCATTTCACTCCTGTCTCTGCAGAAAACGAAAGGAAATCTGATAGTAAATCATAACTTCTCTAAAGAACTCGAATCATGGCATCCAAACTGCTGTAACGCTTTCGTAGTTTCATCTGAAGATGGGAAAAAGTTAATGGCAAAAACGGGAAGTAACTACGCTGTTGTTACAAATCGCAGAGAAGATTGGCAAGGGCTAGAACAAGATATAACAGAAAAAATCTCACCTGGCTCAACTTACGAAGTTTCTGCTAGTGTTAGCATATCTGGTCTTGATCAAAGCTCTGCAGAAGTTCGAGCCACTCTGAAATTAGAATATCATGGTTCTGATACTAAATATTTGTTCATTGGAAGGTAATAATCAGATATTATTTTGTTTTTTTGTTTGCAAATAATTTGTAGTTTTGTTTTAACCCTTAGAGAAAAATGCCCTTTTTCTTGGGCAGAACCTCTGTCGTGAAAGAGCAATGGTCAAAATTAGATGGAAGGTTTAAACTGCCGAATTTACCAAACCGAATAGTATTTTACCTGGAAGGACCACCTCCAGGAGTGAACCTACTCATAGAATCTGTGGTTATGTCTTCTCTCGACACCACCGAAAATATTGTGAGCACACTATTTAACCATTAGCCTTTTCTGTATTACAATCTCGTACATTAACATATTATCATATTTTCATTTTGTACGTATCATTTATTAACCTAATCCAATTTATTTTTTTGCTTTTTTACACTGTACAAACTATGGTTTGTGAACTAGAAATAAGAACTGTGTAATATATATTTGGTGTACTAAGTGTACTATTTTTTCAACTTTGATTTGTTCTCTATTTGGTACAATAGTGTACTTAATCTCTGAAAAATGTAATGTTAAAATAAATATCGCTAATTTTTGTAGCTTGATGTACAAAATTGAAATCAGATGGTACATTAATCTACCACAGTGTATTTAACTTTTAGAAAAATAAATAAATCTCACCACTAGTTAATCAAATAAAGTCTAAAATATATTCAATACACTGGTCTGGTTCTGCAGGGTAAGAGCTCAGAATGTGCCACTGATGTTGACGAAAACATAATCGTAAACCCAAGTTTCGAGGATGGACTTAATAACTGGTCCGGAAGAGGATGTAAAATCATATTACACGATTCTATGTCCGACGGAAAAATAAAACCAATATCTGGAAAATTCTTTGCAGCTGCCACTGGGCGCACACAGAGCTGGAACGGGATTCAACAAGATATTACTGGAAAAATTCAGAGAAAACTTGCTTATGAAATTATTGCTGTAGTACGAATATTTGGTAATAATGTCACAAGCGCAGATGTACGGGCTACCCTGTGGGTACAAGCACTAGGTCTTACAGAAAAGTACATAAGCATTGCCAAGTTAGTCTCTCTATCTCTCTTGGATCATATGTTAAACTAAACAAGTTCTATCTTATGTATTGTTTTCATTCCCTGTTCAACTATTTCCAAGAAAAATTGAAACTATTCTAGATATATTTTGTTGCATGTTTTGTCAACTACCCTTGGATACAGGAGGTCCCTGGAACCAGCATAACAACTATATCTATGTTTCACATCTTTTTGTGGGAGTGAAATAAGGCCTTGTTTGGTCGCAGCATATAAGCTTAGCTTTTTACTGAAAAGTTGGACTAAGTTTGGTTGACCAGCTTAAAAGCGTCAGATCTTTTTCCTGATTAAGCTAGAAGCTTTCATGGTTAATTTGATTTTTGTTAGAATCTTTAAAATCAGCTTATTTGAGCAAAAGCTATCACGGTATCACCAAACAAGCATAATTCTTCCATATGGATTTTCTTGGCATTTCTATTCAAACGAACGGAATCACTCTTTTTTTTGCTTGACTTTTTAGTTTTTAGTTTTTGGAGTTTAATTTAAGTCATTCTTTTAGTAATTTTCCTTCCCTTTTTTAACTAACAGTAGTTTCTAAGTACTGAGAATCTAATGGATGTTGTTTCGTGTTAAATTAATTGCCTTCAATAAAGAAATTTCATGGAACCAGCAAAACAACTCCATTAATGTTTTAAACCTTTTTATCAGGCGGAATAAATGTTGACATGTGCTTTTCTTGTGGTTTTCCTATTATTAATACTAGTTAACAGTTATTAGAACCATAACCAAACGCAATGACACGAGCTTAAGGTTCTGGTTATAAGTTCTTGAAACATAGTTCTTGGAATTTAATGTTATTTTTTCTTTTAGCAAGTTAATTTACTTCGCTTTAGTTCCATAGACTGCTGATATTTTTGCTTTGTCATGATTTTGTTTTTCTAAATTGCTTTTATGTTCTCAAGTTCGCAGGCAACAGATAAAGAATGGATCGAATTGCATGGTAAATTTCTTCTAAACAGTTCCCCATCAAAAGTCGTTATTTATTTAGAAGGCCCGCCTCAAGGAGTCGATATTCTCTTGAATAGCTTAGCTGTAAAGCATTCAGCTAAAGTCCCCCCTTCTCCTCCTCCATTTATCGAGGTCCGTTGCATTATCTAATATAACTTTGATCTTTGGGAATTATGATTTTGACAGTAATAAGACAGTTCCACACCAGTGCAACGCAATGTAGTGTTACCCTAAAAAGGACTTTTCTATTTATCTACTACCAAGAAATCTAAGGACTCGAGTTGTGATAAATGCACAGGGTAAATGCAATCATTTAACTTGTTTGATTTCTCCTTTCAAAGCATCGATAAGCAACACTAGAGAAAGGACTATCATGTCTTTCTTCCATTTTGATTGTAAACTACACATTACATACATAATTACTTATCAAGTCTCTGCATTTAAAATTTATCCCTTCCGCAAAAAGACATAGTGCGTTAGTTACAACTGTTATTTCACCCTTCTAGATTATATTTCGTCACCTGCTCATAGAATCTTCCATGCTGCTTAAACAGTAGATCCACTAGACCAAGCACATTTTATTGCATACAGGCTCGTTTGCTTGTAGCTTGTGAGTGAATTTTCTGATTTTTTATGTTTTGAGAAAAGCTTAGCTTTTGAACTTATCAACTAAGTGCAAACCAGCTTTTTAGTAAAAAACAAAGAAGCTAACCTTAATAAGCTGCAATCAAGCAAGAACTACGTTTATACCAAACTTGTCTAGCTGTATGCTGCAGCTTTGAGTAAATAAGCCGGGATTTTTTAATTTTAAAATGGATGGGTTCATCCAGCTTTTAAGCTTCTTAGTTTTGTTAGGCTAAAGCCCAAAAAATTACAGCTGTTAAGCTGATCAACCAAATGTAATCTAGCTTTGAAGAGAAAAAAGAAAGAAGGTAATCTAGAAAGCTGTAACCAAACAAAGCCTCTATATGATCACTAATTTATCTCCACTGCTCATAATAGTTAGAAATTTAGTAACCTTTTGTGATGCATTTTCTTTTTATATCACAGAATGCAACTTTTGGATCCAACATTATCACCAACAGCACCCTTATAGACGGAACTAACAATTGGTTCCCGTTTGGCAATTGCACTCTAAGTGTTGGAACTGGTTCGCCTCTAATTTTACCTCCAATGGCAAAAGACTCCCTTGCCCCTCACCCGCCCTTAAGTGGTCGCTACATCCTTACGACTAATCGGACCCAAACATGGATGGGTCCTGCTCAAATGATCACTGACAAAGTAAAAATATACGTAACGTACCAAGTATCGGGTTGGGTACGTATCAGTTATAAAAATAGCGGACCTCAGAATGTGAATATTGCGATTAATATTGATGGGAATTGGGTAAATGGGGGACAAATCGAGATTAATGATGATAAATGGCATGAAATTGGTGGATCTTTTAGGATTGAGAAACAACCAGCAAAGGTTTTGGTTTATTTCCAAGGTCCGAATCTTGGTATTGATATGATGATAGGTGGGCTTATGATTTTTGCGGTTGATCGTCAAGCAAGGTTCAAATATTTGATGACTCAGACGGATAAGGTGATTCCTTAATTTGATACTGTAGAAGTTTACAAGTATATATAATTACTACCACTATTGTAAATCTTTTCTTACAATCAACATCAATGCCTGATCCTGACAATCACAACATATACACCTTTGTCATCCATCAAACCTGCTGGTTTAATATATAGGTTACACCAATATTAGTATTAATTAAAATGTAGTATATATCTATAAGCATTGAGTACTTATTTGATTAGAGCTTTCAATTTTCAGATTTAGAAAGAAACTATGATTTGATAGCTTAAAATTTATATAGCTTGTTTGGGCAAAAACCCGAGTAAAGATTGGCCTTAAGCTGGTCATTGAAATTCAGTCCAGCATGGAGTAAAAAATAAAAGGCTGAGCTTATACAGTGCAACCAAACATGGCATAAATATCAACATCTAACAACTTTTAGTCCATGCATTGCCATATGCTGCTAAGAGATGTAATTACCAAACTCGCAGTGTTCGAATTCTTGCATTCAGAAGTCAGAACCCAAAGTGCATGGTGCTTCTATATATATAAATTTATAATATATATATGTACTCTTATTATTCTTAATGTGCAGGTACGGAAACGTGATGTTATCTTGAAATTTAATGGGCTCGACAAGTGCAGCTTGCTCGGTACTTTCGTAAAAATTAGACAAAGACAAAACAGTTTTCCGTTTGGTTCTTGCATCAACAGAACAAACATAGACAACGAAGATTTCAATGATTTCTTCGTCAAGAACTTTAACTGGGCCGTGTTTGGGAACGAGTTAAAATGGTATTGGACTGAGCCACAAAGAGGAAATTTCAACTATAAAGATGCCGACGAGCTATTAAAATTTTGCGACGATAACAATATTCCAGCACGTGGTCATTGCATTTTTTGGGAAGTCGAAAGCACGGTACAATCGTGGCTAAAATCTCTCAATAGGAACGATTTATCAGTAGCGGTTCAAAGTCGTCTAAATGGGCTACTAACACGGTAATGATGAAACCCTGTTCATTGATATTGATTATATAAAACTAGACATGAATCT
Organism: Primula veris; assembly: GCA_963682055.1. Classification (NCBI taxonomy): domain Eukaryota; kingdom Viridiplantae; phylum Streptophyta; class Magnoliopsida; order Ericales; family Primulaceae; genus Primula; species Primula veris. The sequence continues at coordinate 19,627,480 of OY821743.1, read as the reverse complement.
AGCAGAAATGGGAGAAAAAACTAGTCTTTTACTGATAAAGTGATAATTACTCATATTTTCATTCAAATTTTTTGAAAGGGTTTATTAAGGTTTCTTATACTCAACTGCTAAGGAATTTTAATTTTGTAGACCAGGCTATGAATATAACGATTTAGTGTATTCAACAACGTCAATTTTGTGCCTTACCGTTAGCCCCGACTTAACACATGCTTTCAATTTTATACCATTAAGTTACCATCAAATTAAAATAGAGCCCAAAGTTCTGGTAGGTCATTGTACAAAATTTGAAATCGTGTAATTCGGTTCTACAAAAGTAGTAAGTTGTCTTACTAAATAGACAAAAATACCATTCTTCAATGTACCAAATCAAATGTTTCATAGTATGTTGTATAACATTGAAAATTTGTTAATATTTTGAGTGTGCAAAACTGTAGTTAACCCTAATCCTTAATGAGCGAATACAAAGATATAAGTCGGCAAACACAGAAACCCTATGATTCAATAAATTTACTAAACACGTTTAACATAACTAGATGATGATTAATGTTCTGGATCTCATCAGGTATAAAGGCAGGTTCAAGCACTATGACGTGAACAACGAGATGCTACACGGTTCGTTCTACCAAGACCACCTAGGGAAAGACATACGCACTAACATGTTCAGAACTGCTAAAAATCTTGACCCTTCGGCGACCCTTTTCGTGAACGACTATCACGTTGAGGACGGAGCGGACGCCACGTCATCACCCGAAAAATACATTGATCAAGTTTTGGATTTACAAGAACGCGGGGCACCTGTTGGTGGTGTTGGTGTTCAAGGCCATATTGATTGCCCAGTTGGGCCTATAGTTTGTTCTGCTCTAAATAAGTTGGCTACCTTGGGTCTTCCAATATGGTTTACGGAGCTTGATTTTTCGTCAAAAAGTGAATATATCCGGGCCGATGATTTGGAAGTTATGCTTAGGGAAGCTTTTGCTCACCCTGCTGTGGGCGGTTTAGTGCTGTGGGGATTTTGGGAGCTTTTTATGAGCAGAGAAAATTCTCATCTGGTTAATGCCGAGGGTGATATCAATGAGGCTGGTCGAAGGTACTTCTTTAACTATAATTCTAGAAAAAATTGCTTCCAAGGAAACCAACATTCTTTCGGAGAATCATAAAAAAAAAAAAACTTTTTTCTAATTACTTGCATTAAAATTAAATACAGTATTACCATATGGTCCATATACATCACTATTCATCCCCGTCGACAAAATCAGCATTCGCCTAAGAGGCTAAGATCATATTATTCGTGTCTATGATTCATATTGTTTACAAATTTCAAAATTATCTGTGGAAAATTTGAGAAATTGTCTACTGCTAAGTTGCAAACAAGTAGATACGTTCTTTTGCTTACATTTACTCTGAACTTTTAGCTAATCCACTTTTTTCCCCATAATATGTTGCTAACTGTTCTTTGGCTCTCAAAAAACAACAAAAAAAAAAAAAATACTTAATTAACCACGTATTACAAAATTTTATTTTCTTATACTTTTCACCTAATAGTTTTTAAACTTGAGGATTTCTTTTTTAAAAACAGGTATCTTGCTCTGAAGGAAGAGTGGCTCACTCATACTCATGGGCATGTTGATGAACAAGGCCATTTTGAGTTCAGAGGATTTCATGGGACATATGAAATTGAAATAATCTCTCTACACAAAAAAGTATCTACAAAATTTGTGGTTGACATGGGTGAATCTACTTTAATGGTGTCCATTGATCTCTAGTAAATGAAATTCTTTGTAAAGGAAGAAAAACTTGATTATTATATGTATATTCCCTTGAAAACGATCTCATGATCTCATCTGTTGCTTCAATAATCTAATTTGTTAAAAGTTGTACTAATACTCCATTTGTTTTAGTTTGTAAGTTCATTATAGAATCTTTCCTAATTTAATGAGACATCATGATTCATGATTACTCTACTTGGCGCCTACATTCTTAATTTGCCCTTCATTTTTTTCTTTAAATTAATGTGACCAATACAAATAAATAAATCATTTAACAATATTTATTATGGAATAATGGACTTCTAAACTATAACAACGGAAAAAAAATACGTATACTACAACAAACTATGTTTCTGTTAACGATTTGTATACCCATCTTTAAACTTTGTCACACTATAGTAAATTGTTCAATTTAGAGATCACTATCTAAATTAATTACGAAATCATGTCACATGACATCACGTACTTGATAAACTTAAACGTGAAGGGTAATTTTATCATTTCCACCAAAATATATTATATTAGATCAACGTTTCACTCCAAATTTGGATTATATGCTTATTTTTATTACGTAGAAAACCTCCAAAATAAAAACATGACCATAATTTGAAAATTTACTCAATATATATCTTCAATACTTCTGGTCTAAACTGCAATTTTACAAACTGGAAAATTACTTATCGCGCCATTAGTGCTTTGACTTTTCAGCAATTTTTGCGACCAGTTGTTACTTATGTTTAATTTGTTGGGTACTAAAAGTCCACAACAATGGGAAAAAAAAGTCAGGATTACTTGTTGAAATGCTCCCCCAGTTTTAGCGCATGCCACAATTGATCCTGTGGAAAATATTATTTGAACTTTGAAGCCAATGTGCAAAAATTAATACCACCTAACCAATACCACTTTTTACTTTTTTATTTTCTTTAAGTACGAGTCCCTCAAGGTTCTCCATTTATCTCTAAAAAAAAAAATTATTGGGTTGAGACACTAAATAGAAGCTAATGCAAGGTCTAGTTATTATAGGTATAAAGCAATTCTAAAACGATTGAGGGTATAGCAACCCATAAAACTTATCCAAAAATTCTATCCGATAACATGGAATAATCGTAGTCACTTTTTTTGAATACGTGTCAAAAAAGTTATACTACTAGTAAGAAAAAAGAGTCATGTCATTATCAACACTAATAAGAGTCATGTCATTATCGACACTAATTACTATATTAATTTTTCTAGTTATTCATTTATACATATCATTTATTTGCATTTCTATTAAAAAACTTGTGCTCAAATTTTGACATTAACGTTTGAATAAAAAAAATTAGAAGATGACAGTAAAAGTCACGCTACGTAATAAAAACACAGCCTATTAAAAACTCAAATAAAAATATATTAGAACTCTTGTTGATTCTACCATAAATTTAAATAATAATTAAAAATAAAATTTTTTTGTTCAATCTAAAAATACAACTCACTAAAAACTCAAATAAAAATATAATAGAACACTAGTTGAATCTACCCTAAATTTAAATATTAATTAAAAATAAAAAAATTGTTAAATCTAATATTAATAAAAATCAAAACTTTTAATGAGGTGAATATGCGATGTAATGTGAGTTGATTTTTTGGATAGAAAAAATGTATGAGAAAAAACATTTTCTTTCTAAAAAATGATAATAAGTTAATAACGATATAACTTGTGACCAAGTTCATCAGGGATGAACTATTTTATGGTAACAATTTACGTTGACCTATACATTTAAATCACCTTAATAATATTTGAGTAAAAAGGATCAAGAAGAAGGGAAACAGAAGTCATGAAAGCGAAACTGAAAAAGGGTAAACGTGAAATATGGAAAAAATGAAGTCAATTGTACTCAACGAGAAAAGACATGTAGTTTTTGAAAGGTGAAACGAGAAAAGACAAACGTAGTTTTTAAAAAAGGGAAACGAGAAAAGACAAATGTAGTTTTTCAAAGGGTTTATTATCGAGCCAACGATGGTAATTGTAAAAACTACAATATGACCGAACAAGCGCCTTGTAAAAACATGGGTATAAATTTGATACTTTTCGAAAAGTAAGGGGACCATGAATTGAATCGAAATGTCCATTGTCAAAGATTTGTAATAAAGGAAGAATTATCTCTTTCTCTCTCTCTATATATATATCCCTTCAGCTAGGTATTATTTGCTTGTCTTTTATTATACTCAATCTTGAATTAAAGGTTTTGATTGAAGCAAAGTTAATATTCTTGTTGGGGTTACTATTGAAATTGGTGTTTATAGTATATACTAGCATCATAATTAATAATCTTGTTTGTTTAGTGTATATAATGATGTCAGCTGAGGTTTGATGTTTGATTAAACCAAATTTACTCTTTAATTATTTTTTCTTATATCAGAGTAATTTTTAGAATTTGTGACTGCTTTGATAATGGCAACATAAGAAAAAGCATTAGTTTCATTTACTAGTATTATTGGTTATTGAATTTATTTACAGAAAAGAAAAGAATTATAAGATGGTGAAGAATTGCAAATTGGAGTATAAAGTGATGATGAAGAAATGCAGAGAGGACTATAAAATGATGTTGAAGTATAGCAAAGAGGATTATAAGAGGTTAATTAAGAAATGCAAAGAGGAATATAAGATGATTATGAAAAGTTGTAAAGAGGAGTATAAGTTATTGAATAATTGCAAAGGTAAATACAAGCTGATGATATTGATTTGCAAAGAGGGGTATAAGTTGATGATTAAGATTTACAAAGAGGAGTATATGATGAAGTTGAAAATTCTTAAAGAGGAGTATAATACTGACAAAGTCATAACTTTGATCGGTATCGTTAGGCTTTTCAACAATAATATATGATGAATTGACAATAAACGATGAACACTTTTTGATCTTTATTATTGCTCGGCAATTGCCATTGTTCGGACTACAACTTTTATCAATATCTTTATGCTCGGATTCGCTGTTGACCCGGAATGTGATCTTTCTCTTCTCTTCGGTGCTCGATTTTCTATCTTGCTCGGTTAGGCTCTTGATGTGATACGTTCTGACTAGTTTTTATCTTTTCTCTCCTTCTCTCTATATTTTTGAGATGTGTTTTCTGGGTCCATTTCTAGGAGGGGTAGTTGGCTATTTATAGGCAACTATGCCTTTTAGAATGTTGACAAATGTCTCCATCTCAGAGGGTTTTTCGGATATGGGTTGCTAGTTAAGTGGGCCTGGGCTTTTAGTAATATCCACTCTTATTCTTAAAGAAAGGCCTGTGATAACCCATTCAAGCCTTGGATACCCCGTTATGATATATGGGCTGATTAATACCCGAATAGAATATTCGGGTCTAATTTTTATGTTCTATCAACTGCTCCCTGACTGCCTCGGTGTGGTTTCCACGTCGAGTAAGTCATGATTGATCTGTCGAAGAGATTATCTCGGTTTAGCAGTTTCCAATGTTTCATTCGACGAATGCCCCTATTTACAACTGCTCCTTGGGACCCATTTAATGTCTTGGGAACTCGCAAACTTGTTATTTAACTTTGATATGACCCTTGATATCTTTCTTCGAGAAAAACCTTGACCTTTCCAAAAATCACCTTATTATAAAAGGGGATACCCTTCCTACAATTACTTATTCCATCACCTCTTCGCTTGTGACTCAATGGCTTCTCCCCCTGATTCTACTGGAGATAATTCTTCAGATTATGTTGCTTATTTAGAGAATGAAGTCAAGAAGGCTCGCGTCTTGAAAAAGAAACTGGCGGATGTGGCAAAAAGGTTGTCTGATATGGACGCGGCTCATCACTTGACGATGGCCGACCTGGATTGGGCCTTTGAACGTATAAAGAGGCTTGAGGCTTCCCTGGCTAAGGAAAAGGCAGCAAAGAGGGCCTATAAGCTTGCTTTTAAGGAGCTGCATGATCGGTCCAAGCCGGGGTCGGATGATGATGAAGCAGGCCCTTCCTCGAAATAATTAGTTTTTGTAATTTCTTTTGTAAGGGGGCATCATTCCCCAGTTGTAATCGGATTGTTTGACATTAATAAAATATTTCCTTATTCTCGTTCTTGTCTGCTTATCTTCTTGATACTTCACTGGACGACTTTAATTGGACTTGGAACTGCGGTTGGTTAGCCATAAATGCTCTTGGAAAGTTCAAGGGGTTGTCTTTCTTCGAGATGACCTTTGATTTACCCCTTGTTTCTTCCTATAAAAGGGGGCTGTATCTGTCTTTTTGTATAATTATCCTAATGAATCAAATGGCTTCTCCTCGTGAAAATAGTGGTGACAATCTTCCCGAATATGTTGCCCATCTTGAGGAGGAGGTTAGGAAGGCTCGTACCCTCGAAAGGAGGGTGGCCTCTTTAACCATGGAGACTCGCCGAGCTGCTGAGATGGACGAGCGCTTGGAGGCCATGGAGAGTGAATATCAGAGGTCTCTGATCGACAATATTTGCGCTCGTGCTCGGATCAAAGAGCTTGAGGCTTCTAGAGAGAGGCATATTGCTTCCAAGAGGGCTTATAAATTGGCCCTCAAGGAAGTGTATGCTTGGTCTAAGAAGAGGAAGCCGAATGACGAAGCAGGTCCTTCTACGAAATGATTTTTTTTTGTTTTTATTGTATTTCCTTTATGTTGACTGCCTCTTCTGTAATGAAGTATCCATCAATCAATAAAGACTTCTTTTTCTGGTTTATATCTGAATTATTCTCCCAATGCAATTAATTTTGACTGTGCATGCTTGTGGCTTTATTAATGATTTTTCTGGGGTCTTGTGCTTGACCTTATCCACTGAATCTTCTGAATCTTGGTATCTGGGAACTAATGGGATTTCTTGAGCCATGTGCACAAATCTTATCCTCTAAATCTTTGACACTGTCGCACTTCCCTATTTGAATGCTGGCGTAACTGGCACGTGTAGAAGCTTTTTAGATTTACCCTCTTTAAATACTGGCCTGAACCCAAGCATTTCTTCTCAACAGACGCACCTTTTCAATTTCCCATGTTTTCCAGCGTCTTTTGACGAACGGTTGCAATTCCCCACATTAATCCTTCCTTAATTTCTCTATAAATACCTGCTTAAGATATGAATTTCTTCACAATCTCCCCCTTATCTCTCTTCATTATATACAGAATTTTGTCTTACAACTTCCTAAAAATGGAAGGTTCTTCAACCAAATCTGCATTGGTCTTGCAAGTGGAGGCTTTTGAAGCTTCATATGGCCATGCACTAAAGCTGTTGAAGGATGCTGAAGAGGAATTAAAGGTGATGCGTTATCACCATACCGAGATGGTTCGGGAATTGACTTGGCTAAGATCCGAGCTGGATTATTGTCGACGTGCTCGTCGGGCTCTAGTCGAAGAGAATGAGGTGTTGAGGGGGAACCCGACACTTCGAGACAGGGATGTCTCTGCCGGGCCCTCTCATCAATACCGATCGACTTCCCCCTAGCCTCGCCCTTTTTCTTTTCTTTTTATTTCTTTCAGTTTTCTTCATTTCTTTGTCTTCTTCTTATCTGTTTTTCTTTTTCTTATGTGCCTCCTCTTTCTTTTTCTTCATCTTCTCTCCCATCACTCTTTTCTTTTTAATACTTTGTTCTCTTCTTTTTCTTTTTTCCCTTTTCTCTTCTTCTGCACCACTACGATGTAACAATCAACCCTATGATCCTAAGGGTTTTTTGTTACTTCTAGGGTTTTTGTCATTTTTCATTTGCCTCTTCTTTCTTCATTTTTCACTTCTTCTTTATGTTCCTCTTCATCTTCTTCTTCCTCTTCCCCATCGTCGCCTGTTTGCTCTTGTTAGCTAGATTTACTGACATAGTCGATCTTCTTTGGCTATGTTATCTCCTGATGTAATAGATAGATTTTTTTTGTTTTTGTTTTCTTCTAATGTAACAGATCTCAATGTAATAGATTTCCTTTCGATGTTATCTTCGGATGTAATAGACCTTAATGTAGTAGACTTTCTTTTGATGTAATGGATCGTGATGTATCCCATCTTTATTAATGAGAAGTATCTTTGCCCCTTTATATTGCACTTCTTTTTATGTTGCACTTGTGGTTTGTCGTTTTTCTGGAATCCGGATCTTTGAACATCTCATCTTTATTTCCTGTCGAACTGTGATATCAGATGACTGCAGACCTATCCCCAGCATTGCCAATCATAGGTGCATGCTCCCAAGCATGGTTGGATAATATGCATGTTCCCAAGTATGTCAGGAAATATGCATGCTCCCAAGCAATGTCATCAAATATCATACCATCTTTGCTCTATAAATACTCTTCAACCTTTCTTCAGAATATATCTTTTTTCATACTGTGTTTGCTTCTCTTTCATTTCTCATCTCCTTCTGTATAAAAATAACTTTTCCTAATGTCTGAGCCCGTAGTGAGATATCCTGCTCAGATGAAGGACTTGGATGCTGAGGTATCTCGGGTTCGTCGTAGAATGGCTAAGCTTGAGAAGGAGTATGGCGTCCTGGCTTTGAGTTTGTATAACTCACATCCCGAGGAGACAATTAAATGGACCGAGATTTCGGCCTTGGGTCATGAACTTGACCACCTATTGGTGCGTAGGAACACTCTGGCCACCTCCTGGTATGAAGCCGAGGAGATTTGGGATCATGCTCAGGATGAGTTTGATAACTCCCCTCAAGGCCTCGCTAGTATTACTGTTAAAAATGCTCGGCTTAAAGAACAAGTTACTGCCCTTATTCGTGAGAATGCATACCTTGCCTGGGAGAATGAATGCTTGGTCGTCATGAACGACTCATATAAAGCTCGGTTAACTAGCTCTACTCGGGAGACTGCCTCTCGGTCTGGCAGTTCTGTTGTCCCATCCACTGATCATTGATTAGATTAGTCTATTTTTCTGATGTATTTTCCGTTTTGGAACTTGTATTTGAATAGTTGTATCTTTTCGTATTTCGTGCCTTTGTCTTGTGAACCGTTGTAACGCCTCGTACTTTGTGTCTTTTCATTTTTTGTACCCTTGAATTTCTTTATAAATGCTCCATATTGCCTGTAATTCATTATCCAATCTCCTTTTCTCTCTCTTGTTTCTTCTAACTTGCTTTTGTTTGAGATGGCTCCCATCACTAGATCTGCCTCCAAAAAGAAAGTCCTTCTGGAAGAAGAGCCTACCTTCTTGCTACCCCGTCCCCCTGGTTTCGGGGAAAAGGATTTAACTCCTCTTCAGTTAAAAGAAATTGAGATGTCGTGGCTGAAGCATGATCTTAAGTGTGCTCAGACCGAAATGAGGCGGTTCAAGCAGTATTGGCAGGAGGAGAGTGCTGCTCGCTTTGAAGCCGAGCAGAAGTGCAAGTCTCAATCTTATTCTCTTAAACAAGTGGAGATTGGCATTTCTCATTTGATTAGGGAAAAAGAGCGTCTGGAGGAGCTCTTGGCGAAGAAGGATGTCGACATGGGGGGTAGTTCGAAGAAGTAGGATGGGTTGTATTTCTTGTAAACTTTTCTTTTCCTGTTGTTTTGTTTGTTTGTATCCCCCGCTGTGGATGAATAAAACTTCTGCTTTGCAACTTGATCCTGTCTATTTTATTTTGTATTTGCTTTGCCCTTATGTTTATATTATTCGCTGTATCTCGGTATCGAACACCGAGCATGGTGCACCGTGATTATCCCCCCGGAGAGCGTTGTTAAGCTTGATGCTTAAATGTCATCGAGCTAGGAACGGTCTCCGCCCACCTTGGTCGGTGTGCTATTCGGGTAAGACACGGTTAGGCGTCGAGGATCTTAATCGGAGGACATCCTCGGTTTGGTAATATTGGTAGCGTATGTTGAAAGCTTTTCATGGTAGGGTCCACTGGCCGTTTATTTAGGTGTAATGATGTGAACTGCCTTGGGTAGTGGGATACACTATCTGACGTGGCAAGATCTGAAGCCTTGATTTGTTGAAAATAGCAGCAGTTGGGGATTTTTCTGTGGGTGCAAAAAGGGTAAACTTCTGTCACACGAAAGGACGGTTATTATTTTATTCTTTCTGTGGCTTCACTCCTTGTAACTATGCCAAGTAATCCCTTTAGTTTTTATCTCATAATTTCCTGAAAAAATATCTCTTATCTTCTCTCTCTAGGGTTTGTTCTTCTCGCCAAAATTTTTTTTGCCTCCCTATCGAGGGTTTCTCCTGACTGTGGAGAGATTTGCTGCTGCTTTCCCCTTCGTGCTCTCGAATATGACTGTAAGTGTTTTCGAAATATCTGTATTTGATTTGTTGTTGTGGTCCTGTATGTGGCGTTGATATATGGTCGTGTTTGCCTATATATGTCTACTTAGGAGGTTGATTAGTAGTTTTTCTTCATGTATAGGATTGTTGTTGCGTCGGAAAACATTGGGGTTTCTGGTAATATGGGAGGGGGGGGGGGTCTCATCGTGTGATTTGCTTGTGGTTAGTATACTGATTGAAATTTTGATGATGTTTGGATAGGAAATTCTGACCCAATGCCTGGCCCAAGTTGGCCCATTTGTGGAAGAGGACTTTAAGAAGCTCGCCGGGATACCCGCCGACATACACATCCAGCTGCCTGTCTCTGATGAGGAGGTAATGGGATTTGTTTCTGCCGGCGAAGTAGCCGTACGCTCCTCGGCATTTTTTAATGGGGGTCTTAGACTTCCGTTCACTGCATGGACAGCTTCGTTCTTCGATGCCGTCCAGATCGCTCCGGCCCAACTAGCCCTAAATGGTTATCGTACCCTGAACGGTATTCAAAGGTTGTCGGAGTTGGCCGGGATACCTATCGAACTGAAGGATGTGTTCGGGGTATACAGTTTGAGTTTTGAGCGGTGCAGCTCTTATTTGAAGACTTTGCGCTCATTCTCCCGGCTTGTCATCGGTCTGTCGGACACGAACAAGGAGCATAACCTTGGTGTTGTGATTGCTTCCGGAGAGTGGGGTTGTGCTGGACACCAGATCCCAGGACCTGCTACCGCGGCTCCCGATATTCCAGACCTCGGCGCTCCCAATGTGGAAGCTCTAGTGGCTCTTTGGAACTGGTGGGGGCCTAGACCGACGAAGGATCCGGCGAGCCGTAGTGCTCCTATGTTGTTAGGTTACCCTGCGGGGCCAGTGACAAATGGGAATCCTGCGCCCGAGATCCCCAAAGAGCCCGAGGAGGAATTCCTAAAAGTTGTCAGGTCTCGAAGCGCTGCTCGGGGAGGGAAAAAACCCGTTCGTTCTAAGCGCCGAGCATCTGACCCCGTTACCGGGACAACGAAGAGGGCTAGGGGGACAGAGACATCGATCACCGAGGAGATTGCTGATGTTGGCACGGGTGTGGGGGTGGTTGTTTCTTCCCAAGGTGATACCACTGAGGATGCTTCTACCCATGCCGATGTACGTGTTTTTAATTGTCATCCTGTTTCAGCTACTGACTTCTTCGTCACTTTAATTCTCGTTTGTTTTATCTTTTAATTTTTTTTGTCGTCGCTTTAATTGTCATCCTGTTTCAGCTACTGACTTCTTCTTTGGTTACCCTTGCTCTTGCCCGGTCTATGGGTATTATGGTGTTTCAGGGGTCGTTTGACAACATATTCGGACATATCAACCTCCTGGTGAACATGGGCGAGGATACGATGACCCTGCCGGTCATCTCGCCTATCCGTACCGAGGACCCAATAGACTTACCAGTATTCTCGCCCATCCGTACTGAGGAGGTGAGCGAGCATAGGGTCCCTGAGACTGGTCCTTCAGAAAAGGTGAGTGAAGAAGTGGAGGTGGAAGTCGGCAAAGAGACTGTCGTGGAGGTTATGGTGGGTGGCGAGGATGAGGTTCTCGAGGAACCTGATAAGGTGTTGGTGGATGGGGTTGCGATGACCAGTTACATTGATAGGTGTGGGGGTGAACTGTTGGAGCAACCCCGTGTCTTAAGGATGGAGTATACTGCTCTTAAGCCCCTCGTCGTCAAGGATGCAGAAAAAATAGCTGCTCGGCCTGTAATGTCAGTTATAGAGCAGGCCAGTACTGATGCGCTTCGGGTATGTTGTGCATATATTTTGTTATATAGGTCGTGATGCTCTTATTTTGGCTGGTGTCTGATGTTTCTAAATACAGGTTTTCGTGGATATCGTGGTGTTAAGGGATCAGCTGTCAGCACTAGAGGCTGAGAAAGAGAAGCTGATGGCCGAAAATAAAGCCATGGCCGAGGATAAAGCTCAGCAAGTGAAGTTGGTCTCCGAGCTGGAGGCGGAGAACAAGAAGCTGATGGCCGAAAGTAAAACAACGGCCGAGGAGAGAAAGCCCAGTTGGCTAAGTTGGCCTCTGATTATGAGAAATTGGTGGGAGACAACTTACGGCTGACCGAGGAAATCGAGAAGTTGGGGGCCGAGAAAGAGCATTTGGTCGAAAAATATGACCTACTGGAGGCCGATAACTTGCTTATGGCGGAAGATGTGGAGGCTGAAACATCGGAGGTTGCTGCTCTGAAAGTAGCGCAAGCAGAGGAGCGGACAAAGTTGGCAATGATGGCCAACTTTTCCGTCTTTTGTGCTCATGTTCGTGCTCTTAATTTCGCGAAGGTTCCTCTGTCGGACCGGGCTTTGTCGGAATTGGTGTATCCCTGTCCTCAAGGTGCTCCGCCGAAACCCCTGGATTGGACAAATCTTCGGGATGAAGAGCTTCCCCGGCTTCCCGGGCAAACGACTTCGACAGCGCTCCGTCCCCATTCCGGGTCGGTTCCATCGATTCCTCGGTCTGCTGCTGCTGCCGTTACTCCTCCACCCGCATCCCCTCAGGTGGAGCCTTGACTATTTACTTGCGGTATTTTCTATGTAGCTTATCGTAAAATCTTTTGGTACCCGAATTGTGGGTCTCTTTTGTAACTAGAAAGATAATTCTTTTGGGAAGTGGTAATATAGGTACTTCATTTTCTTTCTGTTTGGCTTTCTTGGTTAATTTCCTTGTTTGTGGGTCGTCGTCTGTTGAAGGATGTAAAAAACAAAATCTTGTCAAGTACCCGTTAATCCCCTTGCCATGGTGGTATGGACCTCGCCTAGTCGTAGTGTAGGCGATGTTATAGACGGTCTTGAAAGATCTAAGGCGTCGCTAACTTCGGAACTGAATTCTGCACGTCGTGAAATCGAGGGTCTGAATATTCATATTTCAAACTTGGCGATTCGATTACGTGACTTGGGAGAGAAGTTCAGCAAGAAGACCGCCTATTATACGGCAAACAAGGGAAAGGCTAAAGAGCTTCTTGGTGCGCTTCAGCGCTCTCGTGATGAAGCCCGAGGCCGGGTGACGAGCTTGAACTTGGTTCTAGGGGCCGTTTTCGAGGACGTGGACCTGTTGCTATCCTTTGCCAAAGCGTATTGGGCCCGAAATCGCGCATTAGAGGTGCTTGAGAATGTAAAAGGAATGCGTGGTGTTGCCCGGGCAGAGCGCATGGGTGATGCTATGGCCGGGGTAACTGAGACCACGGCTGCCTTGAACCGAGTGGATGCGGTCGTGCAGGAACGTTTGGGGACGCAAATTGTCTCCTTGCGAGATATTCATTTCGCTGATGATGTAGAGACCTCAGCGTCTGTTGATGGGTTATCGGATTAATGATTGAGTAGCTTGTTGTGTCATTCTTACTTGTAGCTTTGTATAAAAATCTTCGTTCTTCTACTACCTTGCCTTTTCTTTATTTGCGGATGAATATTCATCTCTTCCCTTCTTCCACATTTTTTTTATAGGCACATGCTACTATGTCGCACCAGGCTGGTTGTCCATGCCTAGTTAGTCTGGGGCTAGGACCTACTGGTGCTGCCCAGCACGAGGTCTCATCTGGTGCGGCTAGTGAAGGGCATGCCCATTGGCCTTACATCGTTTTAGTGGGTAAAAACGTCCAGTTGCTCGATCAGTGTGCCCGACTTAAGGCCAAGTTAAAAACCCAGGCGTCCTCTTTCCGTGAATATGTGTGTCATGCCGAGCATGTGGTTGAGGTTCAGGAGCGTCGTCTAGATCGGTATTGGCGTGTAAAGAAAAAATAGCTCGGTAAACTAAAATCGTTGGTAACCCAAGCCAATATGTTGGTGAAGTATTTCCGTCTGTCCCGATCCAGATACGATGCTTCTGCGGCTATGATCGAAGCTCGTAAGCTTCCCTTCGACGATGCTCGTCGTAAAGCGGCCTCGGATGCTCACGAGATCGCTAAAGAAGCCGAGTTCTCCGCACGGCTTAATACGCTAACATGCGTTGGTGCTCATATGACCAACTTTGATGCCCTCATTTCTGAGGAGCGTTTTGATGGTGAGGAGACCGATGGGGATACAGCGACGGATGACGAAGAGGTCGAGCTCGGTCAAATGTCGTCGTGTTCCTCATGTAGTAGTAGTTCTTAAATCAATTTCGTTATGGTTGGTTGTACCTTGTTGCCTCCGTAATGCGGGCGAGGACTATTTGTTTTATTTCTTTTTTCTTGTTTTCGGATCTTCTCATTGTCGTACTGATATTTCATTGATTGGATTGATTTTTCTTTGCTGATTTCTTCGTTCGATGTTTCGTTGCCTCCGTAATGTGGGCTATAACTATTTGTCTTATTTCTTTCTTCTTGTTTTCCTCTTTTGCCTTGATGGAGTTGGTACCTGCATAAGTGGGACTGAGTTATTATTTCAGATGCCCCCGGTTACGTTGGAGGACATAGTATTCCTAGGCAATAAGTCATACATGCCGTTTAGGAATTTCTTATGCCCCCGGTTACGTTGGAGGACTTCCAGTTTTCCTAGGAAATAAGTCATACATGCCGTTTAGGAATTTCGTATGCCCCCGGTTACGTTGGAGGACTTTCAGTTTTCCTAGGCAATAAGTCATACATGCCGTTTAGGAATTTCTTATGCCCCTGGTTACGTTGGAGGACTTTCAGTTTTCCTAGGCAATAAGTCATACATGCCGTTTAGGAATTTCTTATGCCCCCAGTTACGTTGGAGGACTTTCAGTTTTCCTAGGCAATAAGTAATACATGCCGTTTAGGAATTTCTTATGCCCCCGGTTACGTTGGAGGACTTTCAGTTTTCCTAGGCAATAAGTAATACATGCCGTTTAGGAATTTCTTATGCCCCCGGTTACGTTGGAGGACTTTTAGTTTTCCTAGGCAATAAGTCATACATGCCGTTTAGGAATTTCTTATGCCCCCGGTTACGTTGGAGGACTTTCAGTTTTCCTAGGCAATAAGTAATACATGCCGTTTAGGAATTTCTTATGCCCCCGGTTACGTTGGAGGACTTTCAATTTTCCTAGGCAATAAGTAATACATGCCGTTTAGGAATTTCTTATGCCCCCGGTTAAATTGGAGGACTTTCAGTTTTCCTAGGCAATAAGTAATACATGTCGTTTAGGAATTTGTTATGCCCCCGATTACGTTGGAGGACTTTCAGTTTTCCTAGGCAATAAGTCATACATGCCGTTTAGGAATTTCTTATGCCCCCGGTTACGTTGGAGGACTTTCAGTTTTCCTCAACCCTGGTAAATAGCAAAATATCTTATGAATTCAAAAATAATGTTATGACAAAGTTGAGGTACGTTGTGACATGTACTGGAAGCCAGTTCATACGTAGTACTTCTTGAGATTGGTCACGTTCCAAGAATTCTTTTCTCCTCGGCTATTTTCGAAAAGAACGCTTTTGATCTTGTAGGTCGTCTGGCTTGTTCTTTTGACGATTTCATATGATCCTTCCCAGGTAGGGCTCAGTTTGCCGTGTATCTCATTTCTGGTATAGACAGTTACTCGCCGTAACACCAGCTCTCCGACCATAAATTCTTTGGTCCCTCTCACCCTTTTGTCGTAGGATTGCTTGATGCTTTGCTGGTACTTTGCTAGTGTAAGGGCTGCTATCTCTCGTTTTTCCTCCAGCATGTCGAGTTCTTCCCTCATCCTTTGTTCATTGTTTCCCTGCTCGACTAGAATTGTTCGAAGTGTGGGTAGCCCGATTTCCGTTGGTATGACGGCCTCGACGCGTACGCTAAACTGAACGGGGTTTCCTTGGTGCCCGTCTTTGGCGTAGTTCGGTAAGACCATAAGACGTTGAGCAGTCGCTCGGGCCATCTTCCCTTTGCCTGTTCGAGGGTCGTCTTGATACCATCCAGGACAGTTCGGTTCGTAACCTCGGCTTGTCCATTACCCTGTGGGTATGTTGGGGTCGAATAGAATTTCCGGATACCGAGTTCTTCGTACCAAAGCTACAGCTTGGCGTCCTTGAACTGGGTGCCGTTGTCTGCCACAGTGGCGTATGGTATGCCGAACCTAGTGATGATATACTCCCAGATGAATTGTTTAACGTTGCTGGCTTTAATCTCCCGGAGAGGCTGCTGGGTGCTCTGGAAAGTTTCCCGACAATATCAATTGCCCATTGCGTGAATGGCCAGGGTGCCGATACCGGGGTCATCATCGATGATGGGAGACGAGGTATTTTGGCGAATCTTTGGCACTTGTCGCATCTTTGGACATAAATGTCTGCATCTCGTTTGATATAAGGCCACCAATATCCTTGAGTGATTGCCTTGTTGGCGAGGGATCGCCCTTTAATGTGTGCTCCGCAGGACCCTTCGTGGACCTCTTCCAAGACAGGCTGTTGCAGTTCGGGTCGGATGCACAGAAGGTGAGGTCCTCAGTAACTGGACTTATACAGTTTGTCGTCCTCAGATAGCCAAAACCGAGGGGCTTTTCTTGTGACCTTCAACAATTTTATCTTGTCTGCCGGGAGCGTCCCGTTTCGTAGATAGTGAATCATGTCGTCCATCCATCCTAGCTCTTATTGTATTGATGTCACTCGGTCTATTCTTTTAGTTATGCTAGGGGTTTCCAAAAGCTCCACTGTGATCGTCCGAGTGTTGGTCAACGTTAATGTCGAGGCTAGGGTGGCCAAGGCGTCGGCATGCGCGTTTTCGGTGCGATTGATTCTTTTTAGTTCGCATTGTGCGAACATGACCATTATGCTCTGGACTTTCTCTTGGTAGAGGATCATTCGGTCATCTTTGGCTTGGTATTCACCAGTAGCCTGGTTGACGATTAGCATGGAATCGGAGCTAGCAATCAAGTGGGTGCATTCGAGGGATCGGGCGATGAGCATGCCATTTATCATGGCTTCGTATTCCGCCTCGTTGTTAGTAGCTCGGAAACCCAACTTTATGCTTTTCTCGATGATCGCCCCTTCTCTGGACTTGAGGACGATGCCTGCTCCCGATCCGTCCTTGGTGGACGATCCGTCGACATGTATATCCCAGTGCGACTGCGGTGAAATGGTCAGGGGCTCGTCATAACCTTCGGTGAACTCAGCGATGAAATCAGCCAACACATGTCCCTTTATGGCGTGTCGCGGTGCGAATTCGATATGAAATTGGGATAGCTCGACCCCCCATGCCGCCACCCGACCGCTGATATCCGTTCGTCGAAGGGACTCCTTGACATGGAACTTCGTGTAGACTTGGACTTTGTGAGCCATGAAGTAGTGTGGTAGTTTTCGGGTAGCAACGACCAACGCCAAACATAACTTTTCCAACGGTAGGTAGCGTGTTTCGGCCTCGACCAAAGTCTTGCTGCCGAAGTAGATAGGAAATTGTTCGCGTCCTTCTTCTCTTAGGATGACTGCGCTCACGGCTGTGGTGGAAACTGCTAGGTAACAGGCAAGAATATCTCATTTATTCGGCCTCACTAGCAGTGGCAGCGTCCTTAGATACTCTTTGAGGTTATTGAATGACTCCTCACACGCCGGGTCCCATACGAACTTTTTATCCTTCTTGAGAGTCTCGAAAAATGGTCGTCCCTTATCTGCGGATCGACTGATGAACCTGCTTAGTGCGGCCATCATTCCCGTGAGCTCTTGCACCTGCTTCTTATTCTTTGGTGCTGCTAGGTTTTGCAGAGCCGTTATCTAGTCGGGGTTAGCCTCTATTCCTCTTTGGCTGACCATATGACCCAAAAACTTCCCTTTGCTGATGCCGAATGCACATTTGCTAGCATTGAGCTTTAGTTTGTGCCCACCCAGCGTTTGGAAGACGTCTTTAATGTCCTGGAGGTGGGAAATGGCCCTCTCGGTCTTGACGACCATGTCGTCTATGTATACTTCCATTGTCTTCCCTATATGCTTTTGGCATACCTTCGTTATCATCCTTTGGTATGTCGCTCCTGCATTTCGTAGGCCGAACGGCATAACCGTATAGCAATAGTTTCCCAAAGGCGATATGAACGAGGTCTTTTCTTGATCTTCGGGGGCAAGGGGGATCTGATGATATCCCGAGTATGCGTCGAGGAAGGTCATCCTTTCTGCTCCTGCCGTAGCGTCCACCAGCTGATCAATCCTTGGTAGGGGAAATGGATCCCTCGGGCAGGCTTTATTCAGATTGGTGAAATCTATACAGACTCTTTCCTTCCCGTTCTTCTTTGGGACTACGACCGGATTGGACAGCCACTTCGGGTAGAACACTTCCCGTATTGCTCCTGCTGCCAACAACTTTCGGACTTCAGCAATTATAGCCGCTCTGTGCCGGACGGACACCTTCCGGCTCCTTTGAACTATGGGCTTGTACTCGGCATTTACGCTGAGGTGGTGGCATGCTGTTTTCAGATCCAGACCGGGCATGTCTTTGGGGCTCCAAGCGAACTTATCGATGTTGCTGAAGAGGAACACTTCTAGCTCCTTGGATTCCTCTTTAGGAAGGTTATATCCGATGAGGAAGTAGTGCTCTTCATCCGTATTCGGAATATACACCTTCCGGAGTGTTTCCCCGACTTGTTCTTCAACAACCCTCTCAGCTCGTGCTATTTGGTCGATCAGATTCCCTACACTTGTGGGCTGTTCGACAACTACAAGTTGTCTCTTTAACGTGGCGGTGATGTCTTCACAGCGTCTTGAATCCTCCTGACATCCTCGGGCTGTCTCAATCTCCCCCTTGGCATTAGAGTATTTCACCTTCTGGTGGTACGTGGAAGGTATCACCCGCATTGCATGAAGCCACGGTCGGCCCAAGATCGCATTGTGGCCGGAACTATCATTGACCACCAAGAATTCCACGGGGACAGATACGGATCCCGTGGTAACATTTAGGACGATATTTCCCAACGGCTTAGTCGTTTCAGAGATGAACCCGATGAGGGTGACGTCAGTGGGCTGTAGATCTTGCAATTTGAGCTCCATCTTGTCAAAGAGCTCTTTGTACATGATATCACAAGAGGCTCCTTGGTCGACAAGCACTCTACTGACGGTGTCTATGCCGATCTGGACACGTAGGTTAATGGCGTCCCCGTGAGGGTATATCACCCCTTCTTCATCAAGATCTAAGAAAGAAATGGGTGGGTGTCGCTGCGGCATGCATTGCCGCTTTGAGGTCGACGCCTGCGAAGCTTTAGCTACTTGCCCAAAGTGGGCCAGCTGCCGTTGTTGGGATCGATCCCCCCCGATGCTCTTGGGCCTTGAAAAGTGGACGATGTTGATCATTTTGCCTTGTCGGTTGTCCGTTCCCTCGATGACTAGCTGCTTGCCTTTGTCCCTAGCGCCTTTGATGAATTTATTGAGCAATCCCGCGTCTCCCCACGCGTTCATCTTCCACCGCAGGTTTCGGCAATGCTCGGTGAGATGGCCGTGATCCTCATGATAGGCGCAGAAGAGCTTGGTGTCTTTGGAATCAGGGGGGAACGGATTGGTTCAGGTCGGGAATACCAGCTTTCTCTGTGTTGGCCCGGGTGCGGCTAACCTTAGAGGGGGGGTGAATAAGGTTTTGGCGATTTTCGCCTAATTAAAATTCTATGCAACTAACCACCCAACTTATGCAATTCTAAGCTTAAGCGTTTTAACAAGAGTTAATAAATTGCTAAAATAACTAAACGCAAGCAATAAATAAGCAAGAAAATAAGTTGCGGAAAGTAAAAGCAAGGGAAGAAAATGACACCGTGATTTATAGAGGTTCGGCAAACGCGCCTACGTCCTCTCCTCGGTACTACCGAGTATTTCACTAAAATGTTTCTTCCGGATTTTACAAACCCTATCGAGCTCAATCGACCGATTGGCTCACCCTCTACCCGAGGTTCCTACTCTTGATACAAGTGCAAGAGAACACGACTATGAGTCAACGACTCCCCCTCAATTTATGAGTACCCGAATGAAAAACCTAGAGCTTTTAAGCTTCACTTGCTTACAAAGCCTCTACCCGTTCACTCGCTCACAAATGAGTTTATAAAACACTCGATACAAATTTAGTTACAAAAATGTAACTTCGCTCACTATTCTAATTGCTTCTCAAAAAGCTAATTGGTGAGTTGATGATGATCGAGCTTGAATCTCTTTCTCTTTGATTTTCCTCTTCCTCGAATATGTATACACCAAAATGGTGATATTAGGGTTTTTAATGAGAGGTTGAAGGAAGTTGATTGGTATTGTGATTGGTGAGTTAGAAAGAGAGATTGGGTGGTATTTATATGTCAAAAGGTCTGTTTTTCCGTTTATGACCGTTGGAAGTGGTTGAGGCTGATTTAAGCTATTTTCCAGAAAAAGCTGAAAAGCTGTTTTCGAAATCTGCAGAAAACGATCGGTCGTTTTCTACAGTCGATCGGTCGTTTTATAGAAAACGATCGGTCGTTTTATGAGAAACGATCGGTCATTTTTTTCGACGTGCTCTCTGGAAGAATTTGGAACAAAAACGATCGGTCGTCTGTAATTCTGGCAGTTTTTCCGGTCTTCTTCGAAAGCCCATAACTTCTTCGTTTTAGCTCCGAATTTGGTTCCGCTTGAACCTATGGCTTCGTTAACGAATTCTCTATCATTTAAAAACCTGAAATATACGTTTTCTCTTTTTGGACAAGACAAGAATTATATCATTGAAATAGTAAAATCATTAACGACATAATCAAAGTTATAATCAAAATCATTATTGAACTCTAAGTTCAACACTCTGCATATATCCTTTAGGATATCTTCGGCTGACAGGTTGAAAGCGTATCTCAACTCGACCGGTTCATAACGCCTCTGGCGTTCCCTTTCTGGCCCATGACCTTGTTGAGGTGGTTTGGGCGGCATGGGATAGGCGATTCGGAGTGGCTTGGGCTCGAGCTCTATGGGTCTGTATTTTCTTCGCTGAACCTCGGGACCCTTGTCCCGTTTGGATTGGGGGACTGGTTCCCCATGATTGTTCTTGGCTCTCTTGTGGTCCACCTGCGCTTCCCGGACCGTCTCTCTTCTTGGTGGAGCCCGGTTGAGGACTCGCATCTCCTCATTCTTGTCGGTAAGGTGGGTGCAATAGGCTAGAAGGGAGTTGGTGGTCGGAAAATTCTTGCCGATGAACTTCCTTCTCGCCCAATATCCGCTGGGGATAGAGTTGATGAAGTTCTGGATGGCTATGTTATTGGCGTACTGCGGGATTTGGTTCGCCACGTCGATGAAGCGTATGCAGTAGTCCTGGAGCCTCTCATTGGGCAACATAACCATTTTTAGAAGGGTTTCAATGTTAACCTTCTTCTTCCTGTGAGCAGCATATCAGGTAGAATATGCACGGAGAAGCTCAGCCCAGCTTCGTATGGATCCCCGTGGTAGATTATGATACCACGATGACGCCTCCTGACCCAAGCTGTTCTTAAAAAATTTGCACATCAGTGCATTGTCGTCACTCCACAACTCCATCCTTGTTTTGTAATGTCGGAGGTGATCGATGGGGCAGCTCCTTCCATCATATAGTCTGAATTCGGGGATGACAAACCCTGCAGGATTGCGGTACCGAGTTATCTGATCGGTACACGGGGTCTCTTGGCATACGTCCCAAGCCTGTTGGAACGCTTCATCCGGTGCCGGGTAGTGAGGGGCGTATCCCCAATATGAGTGTTGTGGATAGTAACCGACTATGACCCTGTGGTCGCCATTCCTCCCGTTGTTCGGGTTTCTGTCGAGGTCAGGTAGAGGAGGGGCGCCTTGGTAATCGTAGACCGTCGGGGTTATCCTCGGGACGGGTTCTCCTTGTCTTGGTATCCTCGTATCATGAGGTTGGCCCGTCGCCGCCATTGCTGCTCACTAAGCGGAATCTTCTGCTTCACGTCGAGAGTTGGTTTGCGTGTTGGTCGGTTGGATGGGCGGTATCGTGATGCCGGCCTCTGCCATGGCCGACATGCATGCCCCTAGCTGAGCTTGTAGCAGGGCATTACATTTTTCTACGGCCCGTGCCAGTGCGGCTGTAGTCCTATCTTGTCGAACAGGGGTTTGTAGTTCCACGGTGTACGGCGTAATTATCCGTGGTGGGAGGGATGGATATGGGACTACCTGTTCTAGTAT
Organism: Primula veris; assembly: GCA_963682055.1. Taxonomy (NCBI): domain Eukaryota; kingdom Viridiplantae; phylum Streptophyta; class Magnoliopsida; order Ericales; family Primulaceae; genus Primula; species Primula veris. The sequence goes on along the minus strand of OY821743.1, from coordinate 19,605,478 downwards.
GGGGTCGTCGGGCATGCCATACCGGTGGGCTTCGTTCGCCTGAAAACGAACCCGTTGGGGACTGGAGTTGACCGAGGCTGCTGGCTGAGGGGCCTTTGAGCTTGGCCCTGCATTGAGGGGGATGATCGGTTTGTTGTTCTATTTGTACGTTAGAGACGGTAAGTCGAGATCCAACCTGAAGCGCTTCGTAGCGGTCTCTGATGTTGAGGAGATGCGTTAACACGTCTTTGTGGACTGAGATTTCCTGATTTGCCGATGTGCCTACTTCCTCTAGGCGAGTTTCTTCGTTGGTGTTTGCCATTGGTTGCTCATCTGGTAGAACGTTGGTGTTCGATTTCGAAGCTAGTTGGGAACTAGATGATTCCCGGAGACGGCGCCATTTGACAAAGCCCTAACTTTGGTCGGTATCGTTAGGCTTTTCAACAATAATATATGATGAATTGACAATAAACGATGAACATTTTTTGATCTTTATTATTGCTCGGCAATTGCCCTTGTTCGGACTACAACTTTTATCACTATATTTATGCTCGAATTCGCTGTTGACCCGAAATGTGATCTTTCTCTTCTCTTCGGTGCTCGATTTTCTATCTTGCTCGGTTAGACTCTTGATGTGATACGTTCTGACTACTTTTTATCTTTTCTCTCCTTCTCTCTATATTTTTGAGATATATTTTCTGGGTCCATTTCTAGGAGGGGTAGTTGGCTATTTATAGGCAACTATGCCTTTTAGGATGTTGACAAATGTCTCCATCTCAGGGGGTTTTTCGGATATGGGTCCCTAGTTAAGTGGGTCTGGGCTTTTAGTAATATCCACTCTTATTCTTAAAGAAAGGCCTGTGATAACCCATTCAAGCCTTGGATACCCCGTTATGATATATGGGCTGATTAATACCCGAATAGAATATTCGGGTCTAATTTTTATGTTCTATCAAATACGATGATGACAAAATTTAAAGAGCAGTATGAGACGATGGTTAAGATTTGCAAAGAGGAGTAGTATAAAATGATGATGAGGATTTGCAAAGAAGAGAAGTATAATATGTCGAAAATTTCCAAAAAGGATTATAAGATAATGAGGAATATTTGCAAAGAGGAGCATAAGATGATGATCAATTGCAAAGTGGAGTATCCGATGTTGAAGAAGTGTAAAGAGGAGTTTATAATAACGACGAAGAATTATAGAATGGAGTATAAGACGAGGATAGAGATTTGCAAAGAGGAGTATAATATGATGGTGATGATTTGTAAAGAGGAGTATAAGATAAGGTTGGAGAATTGTAAAGAGGAATACGATGATGGCAAATAATTGCAAAGAGGAGGAGTATAAGATGATGACAATGAAGATTTGCAAAGAGGAGTATGAAACGATGATAAAGAGTTGGAAAGATGAGTTTAAGGTGACGACAAATTGAAGATGAATTCAAAACCTCTCTTCAACCAATTAGCCCCCGTCTTTTGTGATTAATGATTAGCTCTGGTTATTTGATAATTTGATAATTTGATTACCTGTTTGGTGGAAATAACAATTTTCATAGCATTTCAAAAAGTTGGTACTGTTTGGTTGCATTTCTCGTTTTTGCTTATAATCTGTTTTGTATTTGGTGGTTACTTAAATGCTTAGTTCTTTCGCCTTCCTGCTTGGTGACAAACTTCAAGCTACATGAACCCAGTTTTTTGTAATTCGTCAAATAAGCCGGCTTATTTAGTTGAAAGCCAAACAAGGCCTTAGTGTTGTTGGCTGATGTCTGCTCTTGATTAATTCATATATACTCTTAGATTAGGCACTGACAAGCAGTGTTTTAAATAGCGTTATCGCTATCGTAGCGTTTTTTCGAGAGAAACGCTAAAAGCGCTAATAGCGTTGCTATATAGCGCTTTGCGGTGTATTTTTTTTTGCCTAAATATGCACTAAACTTTAGAATATATAACAAAAAAAAATAAAAAAAAATATAGTTATATTAGATAGTAACAAAAAAAAATCAAAAAAAAAATTGTTGTTGGTGAGTTTCGAACCCAGGTCTGCTGAAAATTACAGAACAGTCTTAACCATCTGGACTGTAGACACTTTTATGAAAATTGCACAATATATATTTATTATTTAGATTCGCTGTTTTTTTTTAACTCGCTATTTACGCTTTTGGTCCAGAATTTCGCGATTTTTGAGCTTTTGGTCCCCTATAGCGCGATTTTAGCGCAATTCCACCCAAAATCGTGATTTTTCGTTGCGTTTTTTACCAAAAAAGCGCTATTTCGCGCTATATAGCGATATGTAGCGCGAATTTTAAAACAGAGCTGACAAGTAATAACAGTTTGAATAATGCTAAAACATAAGCTTAGTGCCAGAGTATGAAATCGAAATAGCATGTAATATTTTTTGCCGATTTTCTGAACATTTGTGGTTATTATCTATTTTTAGATATTCAATCTTTGCAGATTTGTTTCTTCTCATTACTTGCCAATTTATTAGAAGCTAACTATACGCAGTCTTCTTTTCTGGGCTCGTGGAACTTGTTTACTGTGTGATATTTTTCCCTTTGATCTTAATATAAACCATTGCCGTATACTGTATTTTCTTTGTCATTTTACCGCTTTTGTTTATATTCATTTATGTTTGTCTTTTGTTGTTTGCAACACTGCAAATTATGTAAATTTTCATATTGCATCTGATGGCGTGACCTGTTCCATTAACCTTATTCCTGGACCTAGATCTTACTACATGTACTCATGTAGTACATGCATTTCCTTTGTATTTGTCATTTTTATTCCTCTCCACAGAGAACCAAATATGCTATCATATACGTCTTAACTTTTCAAGCAATGCAACCCTTTCCTACAAAATGTCAGAAAGTTCTGTCACTATATTTTTGAATGCCATTAAAACCTTTCACCAAATCATCTTCTTGTAAAACTTGCGAGTTTTGACCTAGCTAGATCTGTATTGCCAAATGCCAATGTACCAAGCACAAAGCTTTCGTCTCACTCATAAGCAGGGAACTGTCACACCACATGCAAATATCTGATTGCGTATATGCCTTTCCTTGAATAATGAATACTACTTTTACGATCTCCCAAGTTAGTTGGGAAATAGTTTTGAATAAACTTCAAATAAGTCGTCGCATTGATCTTGCACTTATGGATCACCATTCTTATCTTCTAAGTTCTTGTCTGAGCGGGTCCTTCTCATGTTTTCTGGTCGGAGTTCGGGAGTCGGTTGGGGATGCTACGGTCCTGCAGCCTGCAGATTAGGGTGCACCGTGCACGTCAACCGAATCTAAATGACTGAAGTAAGTCATACCGGCCAAAAGCAAACTGAAATGTTTATTGCTGCATATCAAAGTTCCTTTCATTACGGAGTATTATTAGTCTATATATCTCTTGGAATTTCCGTAACTGTTTCCAAAGTAAGTGTTTAATAGCAATTCGGAATTTGTGTAACCTTTGATCCCTGTTGGATCGAAAACGACCACTCACTCACATAAAATGACAACGCAAAATACAGAGAGGGAAATAACTTTTATAATATCAAACTCAAACTAAATTTTGGTGTACTTACAAATGGAAGTAGAGCACCTATTTATACTAAACTCAAAAAAACATCAAATGTCACATTTATTCTAGAAAATCAAAAAACAAAACTTATTCATGCATCCATATTAAAGGTCTATGCATGTATCCGAAAGGTTCATGGCATTAAAGCAAATATTGAACCAAACAATTTATTATTTCAACACTCTCCCTTAAACTTGTTTGGTAACTCCGAGTGAATTTCTCAATCTTCGAAAGTCTTCATACTTTAAAGTCTTCGTAAAAATATCCGCCACTTGGTCTTGTGACTTCGTGTACTTCACTTCAACATCTCCTTTTTCAACACACTCACGAATAAAATGATAACGAGTATCAATATGCTTACTTCGATCATGGAACACCGGATTCTTAGCGAGGGCAATCGCGGATTTATTATCAACAAATATTTTTGTAGGTTCATTTTGCGGCATTCTCAATTCCTTCAACAAATTTCGTAACCAAATTGCATGACAAATGTCATGCATTAGCGGCCACATACTCGGCCTCACAAGTGGAAAGCGTTACAATAAGTTGCTTTTTCGAACTCCATGTAAACGCCGTATCTCCCATATAAAATACGAATCCACTTGTACTTTTTCGATCATCAACGTCGCCTCCCCAATCGCTATCACTATAGCCAATCAACTCATAGTTATTAGTAGCGCAATCCACCGGCGTATTAATTGGTTTACACCCTTCCATTTTAAACTTTTTAAGGATATATTTTGCATACCCTTCTTGCGAAATAAAAATACCATTTTTATTTTGCTTCACCTCAATACCAAGATAATAAGACATAAGTCCGATGTCCGTCATTTCAAATTCACGACTCATAACACCTTTAAAATTCTCAGATAGTTTTGGATTATTTCCCGTAAAAATCAAATCGTCCACATATAGACAAACGATCAAAACATCTCCATTTTCATCCATTTTCACATAAAGAGAATGCTCGCGAGGACATTTTATAAAATTATTTTCTTGGAAATACTTATCAATTCTAGTATTCCAAACTCGCGGAGCTTGCTTTAAACCATAAAGCGCCTTTTTCAATTTTAAAACTTTATTTTCACGACCTTTTATTTCATAACCCGACGGTTGTTGCAAATAAACTTCTTCTTCTAACTTTCCATTTAAAAACGCGGATTTCACATCCATTTGATTTATTTTCCAATTATTTTGCGCCGCCAAAGAGATTAAAAATATTATCGTTTCCAAACGAGCGACGGGAGCAAACACTTCGTCATAGTCGATGCCGGCTTTTTGGTTGTAACCTTTTGCGACCAATCTAGCTTTGTATTTTTCGATTTCTCCTTTTGCGTTCTTCTTCTCCTTATAGACCCATTTCACGCCAATAGCTTTGTGCCCTTTCGGTAAGTCCGCCAACACCCACGTATCATTTTTCATTATCGAGTTTATTTCTTCATCCATAGCGTTTCTCCGGTTTTTGTTTTGCATCGCTTCTTCAACGCCGATCGGTTCACAACCCGCAAAGAGACAAAAGAGAGTAACGTTGTCGTCGATTCTTTCGGTCACTTCGTATAAGTCTTGTAAGTTTCGAAAACGTTGGGGCCTTTCGCTTGAACTTTCATCGCTCGCGGATCCTACTTCACCATGCGAAGGAGGTGATGGTGGTGGCGTCGTGGGCTCCTCTTCTACTTGAACTTGCTCGTCTTCCTCATCGCTATAATAAGGAAAGAAATTACAGTCGTCCTCCATTTTGTCGAAATTCCACGTTCCTTCTTCGTCGAACTCAACGTCTCGGCTCACAACAAATTTTCCGTTCTCCGGATTGTATAGCTTGTAATCTTTTGCCCTCGAGTCGTAGCCAATGAATATAAACTTCTCGCTTTTAGCATCCAATTTGGACCTTTTATGGTCTGGAACATGAGCATATGCGATGCTCTCAAAAACTCTTAAATGCGCTATTCCCGGCTTTCTTCCACTCCACGCTTCTTCGGGAGTTTTACCCCAAACACTTCGAGATGGGGATCGGTTCGACAAATAAACCGCACTATCAACGGCCTCGGCTCAAAATTCTTTTGGAATATTTTTGCTTTTCAACATACTACGAGCCATATTTAAAAGAGATCGATTTTTTCTTTCAACAACCCCGTTTTGTTGTGGGGTATAGGCAACCGTCAAAGGACGAAAAATGGCATTTTCTTCACAATATTTTTCAAAATCATTCGAAGTAAATTCTCCTCCTCGATCCGATCTCATGGCCTTTATTTTTAAACCACTTTCATTTTCAACAAGAGCTTTAAATTTCTTGAAAGCATAAAAAATATCGGATTTTTATTTTAAAAAATAAGCCCAAGTCTTTCGACTAAAATCATCGATAAAAAGAGCAAAATAGTTACTTTTTCCGAGAGAACTTGGTTTTATAGGGCCGCAAATATCCGTATGCACAAGTTATAAAGGTGCTTTAGCTCTTGTAGTTGATTTTTTAGGAAAACTTTTTCTCGATTGTTTTCCAAATAAACACCCTTCACAAAGCTCATCGACATGATCAATATGGGGTAAACCATTCACCATATTTTTGTTACTCAACAATTTTAGTGTCCCAAAATTTAAATGGCCAAATCTCAAATGCCAAAGCCAAGATTTTTCTTTCAAACACGATTTTAAACATTTAGCCCTACCATAACTAATATTCAAAGAAAACAATCTATTTTTCGACATAGGCACTTGCGTAACCAAATTTTCATTTTTATCTTTTAAAACAATGTTAAGGTTTCCCGAATACACATCATAGCCTTTTTCCAAGAGTTGTCCCAAACTCAAAATATTAGATTTCATATTAGGGACATAATAAACATTAGAGATAAAATCATTTTCTCCATTTTTTAATTTTATTAAAACTTTTCCCTTCCCTTTTATCGGAACTTTAGATTCATCGCCAAAGCAAATATCACCATTCACTTTTTCGTCGAGTTCGGTAAATACACTTTTATCGCCACACATATGGTTGCTCGCGCCGGTATCTAAATACCAAGTATTATTTCCTTCATTTTCATTTCCTTTATGGGCAAACAAAAGTGTAAAACGCTCTTCATTTTCTTTAGCAAAATTAACTCTTTCCTCCATTTTATTTTTACCCAATCTACATTCGGAAGCGTAATGCCCAAAATTTTGACAATTATAACATTTAATTTGGGACTTATCATACCTTGGTTTTCCATTATAATTTCCTCCTCTTCCACCATCTCTTGTCGGATAAGAGTTTTGTCCACTCACTTCTTTTTTGAAAGAGTTGTAACCACCACGACCATAATTTTGACCTCGATCTCTTTCTCGTTGGCTTTTCGATTACCAAAACTTTTTTCGTTCATGCTAAATTTCGTTTGAAGAGCTTGCTCGAGTGGCTCTTCTTTCATAACTCTTTTGTTGAGTTTTTCTTCATGAGCTTGGAGCGAGCCCAAAAGTTGATCCACCGTCATAGATTCTACGTCTTTAGATTTCTCGATAGCCACAACAATGTAATCCCATTTGGAATCTAAAGAACGTAGAATTTTTTCGACAACACGAGTGTCGTCCAATTTTTCTCCACATCTTTTCATTTGATTGACGACCTTTTGAACTCGTGAAAAATAGTCGTCAACCGATTCAGAGACTTTCATACATAAAGCCTCAAAATCACCACGTAAGGTTTGGAGTCGAATCTTTTTTACCTTGTCAGCTCCTTTGAATGAATTCTCCAAAATATCCTAAGCTTCTTTGCTCGTGATTGCACACGCCACCTTTTCGAACATAGTTTCATCCAAAGCTTGATGGATGATGTTAAGAGCCTTTCGATCCTTATTCTTTAAGTTCTCCATTTGAGCCTGAGTTACGTCAGCGTCTTTTTCATTAAACCCGGTCTCTACGATTTTCCACACATTTCGGGAACCGAGAAGCACTTTCATTCTTATGCTCCAATTATCGTAGAAATCTTTCTTAAGCATGGGGATAAAAGGGGTCATTCCACCGGCCATTTTGGGACCGTTGGCTCTGATACCACTGTTGGGTCGAAAACGACCACTCACTCACATAAAATGACAACGCAAAATATAGAGAGGGGAAGAACTCTTATAATATCAAACTCAAACTAAATTTTGGTGTACTTACAAATGGAAGTAGAGCACCTATTTATACTAAACTCAACGAACATCAAAGGTCACATTTATTCTAGAAAATCAAAAAACAAAACTTATTCATGCATTCATATCAAAGGTCTATGTATGTATCCGAAACGTTCATGGCATTAAAGCAAACATTGAACCAAACAATTTATTATTTCAACAATCCCTATTTATGAGAATACAATACTTTTAAATGATAATTAAGTACAAAAGAACTTTTAAGTTTTAACCAATTTGTAGTGTAACAGGGATGAATTGGTTTGTTGGTGAACATATATATTGATATTTTTATAATGATGAAATCGTCTTCGCCTCTTCGGAAAGAACACGCCTTGTCTAAATAGTTGGGGACCAAAATTGATGAAAATCAATATAGCATTTAAGCAATTTGTAGCTTAGTAGGAATAATTTTGTATCGCTTTTTTTCTTTTGGGACAAAGTACGAGAACTTATCATAATGGATTTTAGCTTCAACGTGATTATCAAAAGAAAAAATATATACTATAACGTTTTCAATTTAAGGATAAGCGTTTGTTTTGACGAGTTAAGTTAAAAAGTTTTTGAGTACCATGTCTAAACAAAAATATGGGGGACCAATATGAATATTGGCTAAAACTTATGGCACCCTTGAACAAAATTCGTGTTATTAGCTCAGGTAAATTTAATGATAAAAAAGAAGAAAAACAGCTCCCCGACTTTTACAAGTTAAAACTCGACTCTCTCTCTCGCTTAGGGTATAGTGTTTGTACAATTGTACTTTGGTTTTCACTTATATAAACTAATAGTGAATAGTAGGGTTTTAATTGAGGGGAATTCTTTATAATTAACTCACAATAACTTATATTGCTCATCTTGATAAGTTCACATTCCTTTTAAGTATCACTTTTTAATTATTTAGTTTATTTACTAAAATGTCATACAAACTAAAATATAATAGACATATTTTATTTCTCTATAAATCCAAAAAAATAGTTTTAAATTACAACAACAACAAAACAAAAAAACACAAAAAATCACTAAAAAATTATAAAAAATCACAAAAAAAAAAATTATAAAAAATCAAAAAAAATAAAAAGAATTTTAAAAAATGAAAAAATCACAATTTTTTAAAAAAATTACAAAAAATATTTTTTTTTGTGTCAATATAACACTTTTTATATTGAAAAGGCTGTTTTTTAATCAAAAAACACTTTTTCCATCAAAAAGCGAATTTTTTTATACAAAAAGTTGTTTTTCCATGAAAATGTGCCTTTTTTTTAATCTAAATGAGCTGAAAGTACATTTAGTTCAGTCGAAAGTACATATAATTCAGTCAAAAGCGTATATAGTTCAATAAAATTGCATTCAATTCAGTTGAAAATATATCTAGTTCCGTTGAAAGTGCATACAATTCAGTCGAAAGCAAATATAGTTCAATAAAAGTGAGTATGCATATAGTTCAGCTAAAAGTGCATATGGTTCAGCTTAAAGTACATCTGGTTCAGCTTAAAATATATCTGGTTCAGCTTAAAGTGCATCTAATTTAGTCAAAAGTACATATAATTAAGCCAAAAGTGCATATAGTCTAGTCGAAAATGAATATAGTCCAGTCGAAAGTGCATGTAGTTCAATAAAAGTGCATATAGTTATGTCAAAAATGCATCTGATTCAGCTAAAAGTGCATTTGATTCAACTAAAAATGCATCTGGTTCAGCTGAAAGTGCATATGGTTCAGCCAAAAGTGCATCTAGTTCAATAAAAGTGCATATAGTTCTGTAAAAGGTGCATCTGGTTCAGCTAAAAGTGCAACTTGTTCAGCTGAAAGTGCATCTAGTTCAGTCGAAAGTGCCTCTAGTACAGTCGAAAGTGCATAAAGTTCAATAAAAATGCATATAGTACAGCACAAAAAGTGCATATATTTTACTTTAAAGTTAAAAAAAACTTGATGGATTCGAACCACCAACCTCTTGAACATCGGTGTTGGGTGCAAACGCTCTTACCAATTTGAGTTTACAGATCTAAAATTAGTTGCTAAAATTAGTTTCTAAAAAGGCAATTTAAACTTTAACAAATATTGAAATGAGTCAAACGAGAGTTAAATAAATAAAATTCACTTTTTGATGAAAAAGTGTTTTTTTTATGAAAAAACAGATTTTTCGGTGTAAAAAGTGGTATATTGACCAAAAAAATTATATATTTTTGTAATTTTTTAAAAAGTTTGTGATTTTTTTCATTTTTTTATAATTTTGTAGTTTTTTTCATTTTTTTATAATTTTTTATGATTTTTATGATTTTTTATTTTTTGTCATTTTTTATAATTTTTTGTTATTTTTTATAATTTTTTGTGATTTTTTTTATTTATGAGGGAGGGAGAGAGAGATATTTTATATTTTTTTATGAAATTAGATTTTTTTTAGTTTATATAGTATGGAAAAGTGGTATCTAAAAGCAATGCAAATTATAATAAGTATATAGTGAGAATTAAAGTTTAAAAGTGGTAAATATGATTTATTACTATCAGGTGTTCTATTGAATTTATATTGTGTGTCAACTTGATGTTTACAATATATTGATGCTCTATCAGCCAGAACTAATTATTGTTAAAACATATTGTTAACTATTGCTTTCCAACACCTTTTGAAATAACTCATGTTTACTGTACTATGTTTTAAAAAGATGGCTTCATAGTAAAAAAAAAAACTCCATTCAAAGCTTTAGAAAGTTTAGAACTCGTTTTTTTCCCTTTGTAGGACAAAAGCGTTACAGAAAAACGCTTTAGCTAAGTTTTCACTTTTTAAAACATTGACTTCACATTGAGGTTCTCTTTCTACTATCCGTGTGGAAGCTAAAAAGATCAGTTTTATGTTTATGCATTATACCCTATATGGTTTTTTTTAACAGGAAAAAAGAGCAAATTTAAGCGGTTAGAAAACTCATATGAAGGAAGTGTAAGAAATTAGCCACGTTTCTGACTTTTTTTTGTTTGGTCAATATTTAATTATAATCTATTTAGGTATTTTTTAGCATCAAAAGATACAAAGTACACAATAATCATGCAAGAACATGACATCATGATGTTCTTTTCTTTTAGGACATTACCTAAAGAAAAAGAACATCATAATGTCATCAAAAGCATCAAAAGAAATTAGCCACGTTTCTGACCTTTTGTTCTTATTTCTTACCCTTGCTGTTTATTACTTTTTCAGACGATTTTCCAGTGCAATCTTAATGTCATGAAGGCCGGAGTTTCGTAGCACTTCCGCTGAGGTGAAGTCAAGAGAATTGCTGTAATAAACTTGTATATTTAAAATCCCTTAACTAATATGTCACTTAATAGTCACCAAAACTGAAGTTCTAAGTACTCCCGTAGTTTGTTGTTTTCCTCGTTAGAGTGAGCTAATGTTGTTCACATCCTGTTTCAGTCGAGGTTTCTAACATTATATCCTATCCGTATTGTTGATACTTTTCCAGACGATTTTCCAGCGCAATCTTAATGTCATGAAGGCCGTCCATATCACTTCCGCTGAAGCCTGAAGTGAAGTCGAGCGTTTTCGTAATAAACTTGTATTTAAAATTTTAAAGTCTCTTAGCTGCTGTATCACTCGATAGTCACTAAAATTGAATTTTTAAATACCCACGTAGTTTGTTGATATCATAGAGCAATTGTATCAACTGCCTCAAACACTCCATTCCCCTCAAATTATAGAAGTTTTACCCAAAATACTCCCTGCTCAATCTCCCTTTCCTCATCTTAAAATAACATTCCCCTTTCTTCCACCTTTAATAAAGGGAGACCACTTTCTTCCCTCATAAAAAAAATATAAATTTTATAATTATCTCCTCTCATCCATATTCTTTGTATATGTTATATGTATAATGTAGTATTATTAAGTAAATGTTGATTTGGTCTATTGGTCATTTATATCATGTTGATATTATTTATCTATTTATATAATTTGATACATAAAAAATCACATTTTTAAAATGATTAAGAATTACAAAACTAAAATAACCGAAAAGAAATGATAAAATGCCTTTTTTAAATAATATACAGAAGGCAAGGATGTTGAATGATGAGATTATCTGCTGATTTATGATAGAAAATAGTGAACCGGAAATAAAAATAGGTGAGAGAAAGAAATGAGTCAATTTTAATTTTTAACCAAGATAGACAACTCATGGTAAATATGGACACTTGTCAAACTAATATTTGAACCCCTCTAACCTTACCAAAACATGATGATTTTAACTTGATAGAATTGAATCCTCTAATAACCTGTACTTCCCTAGCCTGTATATATATATATATATATATATATATATATATATACGTGCAATTTTCATTGGTAAATAACTCATATTTAAGTTATTAAAATTAAATTTTTCAAAATTTAATCATATAGTTCAAATGTTAAACCATATGAACAGATTTTAAAAATTATATTTCAGCAATTTAAGCACGATATATTTACCGGTTAAAGTTGCATGTAAATATATAGAGTTTCAATATTTTAAGACGGATTGAGCATTTTGTATTCAATATTGGTATGATATAGAGAAAGCATACATGTTAAAGGGAGAAACTACAATTTTATGTGAAAAATAATTACTCTTAACATAGGAGTCAAATGATTAATTTTGTCTTTAAACCGTCATAATGCAATTAATATAAAACCACAACTCAATCTGATCCAAAGGCATGAAATACGCCTCATAAAATAATTATTTCATTGGTACGAAATCAAGACGATCAAACCTAGAATTAAAATTTGTTAATTTTGACCCTAAGTATATTAGATCTGATCATAAGTCAATTATAACCAACCAAACCCCATTATCACCGTTAAACTGACTACATTAGACAATTAGAGAGATTCTATAGTCAACCCTACAACTCAATATAACTGTAGTCAAAAAATAATTGAATTGTTTAGGGGGTTTTCTATTTTTGAGGTTCAATCGAGGGCCAATCAGACAATCACTAGTCATCATGTCTATGGGGTATTTATGAAAGAACTATGAGAGGTGATAGTAATATTTTAATAAAATTAAAGTGTCATTCGTGAATAAAGTGGTCATGACCATTAACATTAAACGAAATGTCTATATTTTTTTATTATCATTTTATTTAGTAATGAATGAAACTGAGCCAAACACTTAACAAAATGAACACACAAAATCACAAAAGTTTTGCCTCATTCGCACCTCTATTCACAAGTGGATTGGGTTCTAATATAACTAACTTTTTAGATCATACACAATAATTATGTTATCTTTCTTGTTAAATATAAATAGTTAGTTAACAAACAAAATTCTTTCACATTGGCCATGTTAGAGTCTTTGTTAACTTTAATATTAATAAGTACTCCCTCTATCTCTGTTTATTGAGTTACTACGGAGAGTAACAAATATTAAGGAAACATCATCATTGTGTTTGTCTCATCTGATAAATGACACTTTTGCCCTTTACTTTTTGTCTTAGTTTTGATGACTATATATTATATATAAGTATAATTTAGTAAGTGTTATAAAATTGTTTACTATTTTTGGTAAGTGTGTCAATAAATTGAGATAAACCAAAATAGTATATTACACCAATAAAATGGGATGGGGAGAGTAACTTATTAAATTTAACAAGCAACTTAGTTGATGATTTGGAAAAAATAGTATAACACATTTCTATAATTAACCATTTATTCCATAATACTAGTCATGACTTAACATAAAAGAACATGTGACTTTGTTAAAATAACAAAACAATATAACACTTATTTTTAACATACATACGTGTTATTTAAAATACAATTAATGGATAACGTGTCACTATTTAACTATTTAACATCTAAAAGTTAGAAAAACCGGATGCTTTTAGTTGTTTATATAATCATCTCGGTCGTTCGTCTGTGACCTGATGCTTTTTTAGATTTACTGTTTATACGTTGACACATGTCATAAACTATTGTCATTTTTCTACCATTGAATTGGCCACAAATATCAATAAGTCCTTTTTTGGTATTTTGACTTCTATTTAGTCTTTTATTTTAATTATTGATTGACCCCTCGAAAAATATGATCTGAACAGGCAGCGCTGGATCAAGGAGCTCATTTTGTGAATTTGAGCATAAATAGGACTAAATTGCAGTTTCAAAATAATAATTTATACCAATCAGGTCCATGCAAATTTTGAAAAGTACACTATATTGTTTCTTTTAATCTAAAAAATTTAAAAGATGATGTTGAAATGTCTTCTTCTAAATTATGTTTGTAAAAAAAAGCTAAAATAATTTTGCTTCATATTATAGGCGGGTTAATTCATGTTTTATGTACCAAACAATCGCCTTTTAACAATTTACATACTCACTACTATTTTTAACAATGTACATACTAAATTAACAGCAATTGATCAATAAGCATATTTTGGGTGACATGTCAGCAATTAAACAAACAAGTGGAAAATAAGCAAACAGGTGTCTATTAACCCAAAACATTCTCTCTCTATATGTATAACTCTCTCTATACGTATAACTCTCTTAAAAACCGTTCAAATTAAGCAACAATTACTCAAATAATTAATTTTTAAACATGAGTTGGATGCTTCGTCATGGGACAGACCCTCCAAAATACGGTAAGTCAATTTCTTTATCTATCTATAATTAGTGTTTTTAATTATCCAGGTTTGATTATCTATCTATGTTGGTCTGTAAGTGTCTAAAGCTTAGAGGGGGGGGGGGGGGGGGTGTGTGAATAAGGTTTACGTACGATTTTCGCGGAATAAAAACTTAGAGCTTTTAACTAAGCTAATTAGTAGATTTTATAACTAAACAATCTTGTTAACTATTTAATGCTACTTTAAGCTATACAAGCAATCAAATTAAGCAATAAATAAGTGCGGAAAATAAAAGTTAAGGGAAAAGAAATAACACAAGTTGTATAGATGTTCGGCAAAACGCGTCTACTTCTCTCCTCGGTATTCACACTACCGAGTATTTCACTAGAATTTTCTTCCCCAGATTACACTCTAACGAGCTAATCGACCGAGTATTTCACTAGAATTTTCTTCCCCAGATTACACTCTAACGAGCTAATCGACCGATTAAGCTCCCCCTCACTCTATGAGTATCCCGAATGAAAAGACCTAGAGCTTTTAAGCTACACTTGCTTACAAAGCCTCTACTCGATCACTCGCTCACAAATGAGTTTATAATTCACTCTACAATTTGAATCGAAAGAGTATCGCTCACTAACAAATAATATCTTGGTGTTTATAAGATTACAATAATATTACACTCAAGAATTTATATGAATACAAGTGAGAAAATGAAGTATATGCTTGAGTATGATCTTGAAATGATAGCTTAATTGAGTGTGTGAATTGGGGTGATCTTCATTTAGGAATTTGGGGGTATTTGAAGGCTAATTGGTCTTTGTTACCATTGTATGAAGTGTTATGCCTTTATCCAATGGTTTTAAGCAGTTTTCCAATTTTCCAGAATAAGTCAAAAAGCTATTTTTTGAATTCTGCAGAAAACGATCGGTCGTTTTCTGAAAAACGATCGGTCGTTTTTGTTGGTCCGTAAGTGTCTAAACCTTAGAGGGGGGGTGAATAAGGTTTACGTATGATTTTCGCGGAATAAAAACTTTGAGCTATTAACTATGCTAATTAGTAGATTTTATAACTAAACAATTTTGTTAACTATTTAATGCTAATTTAAGCTATGCAAGCAATCAAAATAAACAAAAAATAAGAGCGGAAAGTAAAAATTAAGCGAAAAGAAATAACACAAGATTTATAGAGGTTCGGCAAAACGCGCCTACTCCTCTCCTCGGTATTCACACTACCGAGTATTTCACTAGAATCTTCTTCCCAAGATTACACCCTAACGAGCTAATCGACCGATCAAGCTCCCCCTCACTCTATGAGTATCCCGAATGAAAAAACTTAGAGCTTTTAAGCTACACTTGCTTACAAAGCCTCTACCCGATCACTCGCTCACAAATGAGTTTATAATTCACTCTACAATTTGAATCGAAAGAGTATCGCTCACTAACAAATAATATCTTGGTGTTTATAAGATTACAATAATATTAGACTCAAGAATTTATATGAATACAAGTGAGAAAATGAAGTATAAGCTTTGAGTATGATCTTGAAATTGATAGATTAATTGAGTGTATGAATTGGGGTTGCTTCAACAATGAATTTGGGGGCTATTTGAAGGATAATTGGTCTTGTTACCGTTGTATGAAGTGTTATGCTTTTATCCAATGGTTTTCAGCAGTTTCCCAATTTTCCAGAATAAGTCAAAAAGCTAATTTTTGAATTCTGCAGAAAACGATCGGTCGTTTTCTGAAAAACGATCGGTCGTTTTTATCATGAAGTCACTGGAACAATTTTGACCAAAAACGATCGGTCGTTTTGGCCATTTCAATCGGTCGTTTTTCAGACGACCTCACTGGAACATTTTGGACCAAAAACGATCGGTCGTTTGTCCAAAACGATCGGTCGTTTTTTCTGACAGTTTCTCGGTTTTCTCGTTATTCTTCGAATGCTCGTAACTTCTTCGTTTTAAGTCCGATTATGGTTCCGCTTGAACCATTGGCTTCGTATTTAAGCATTCTATCATTTTGAGCCTTTAACAAGCTAGATAAGTGATTAGTATGCAAAACGAGCTTTTATCATGTTTTACAAATTTTGTTATCATTAAAACAATCGATTAGAAGAACAACGTTCAACAATCTTTCCCTTTTTGATGATGACAAAATATTGACTTTAAACATACTATAAGCTCTGTTGAACTTAGAGTTCAATAATTGATTTTGATTATAACGTTGATTATGTTTTTAATGATTTTACGATTTCTCTATTTTCGATGATATAATGCTTGTCTTTTCCAAAAGTAGAAAATGTAAATTTCAGAATGCCAGAAAGATAGAGCACAGAAAAACGAAGCCACAGGTTCAAGCGGAACCAGAATCGGAGCTAAAATGAAGGAGTTATGAGCTTTCGAAGAAGACCGAAAAAACTGCCAGAAGAACAACGACCGATCGACTGGACAAAACGACCGATCGTTTTTGGTCCAAATTCTTCCAGTGAGGACGTCGAAAAAACGACCGATCGTTTCTCAGAAAACGACCGATCGTTTTCTGAAAACGACCGATCGACTGTAGAAAACGACCGATCGTTTTCTGCAGATTTCGAAAACAGCTTTTCAGCTTATTCTAGAAAGTTGCTTAAAACCTTTGGATAAAAGCCTCAACCACTTCCAACGGTCATATACAGAAAAACAGACTTTGGTGATTATATAAACCACCCCAATTCACTTTCCAAAGTCACCAATGACATCCATTCTCAACCTATCATCATCCTTCAACCTCTATCTATACGAAACCCAAAAATCACCATTTTGGTGAATATATTCGAAAAAAGAGGGAAATTAAGGAGAAAGCGATTCAAGCTCGAACAACATCAAAGACTCACCAATTAGCTTATTTAGAAGCAAATAAAATTATGAGTGTAGTTACATTGTTGTAACAAATTTTGTAAATAGTGAAATTATAAACTCATTTGTGAGCGAGTGATCGGGTAGAGGCTTTGTAAGCAAGTGAAGCTTAAAAGCTCTAGGTCTTTTCATTCGGGACACTCATAGAGTGAGGGGGAGCTTAATCGGTTGATTAGCTCGATAGGATTGTAATATCCGAAAGATTATTTTTAGTGAAATACTCGGTAGTACCGAGGAGAGGACGTAGTAGGCCGTTTTGCCGAACCTCTATAAATCACGGTGTCATTTTTTTCCTTAACTTTTACTTTCCGCAACTTATATTTTGTTTATTTTATTGCTTGCGTTTGATTTGTTTAACGTTATTAACGCTTAAGCTTAGAATTGTGAAAGTTGGGTTGTTAGTTGCACTTAGATTTTTAATTAGGCGAAAAGCGCCATAAACCTTATTCACCCCCCCCCCCCCCCCTCTAAGGTTTAGCCACACGGGCCAACAAGCTCTTTTTGCTTAAACATAAGTATAACCGAGATGTGTAGGTGACATTTTACTAGGGTAAAAAGTTTTAGTTGAAAACAAGTAAATGTCACACCATCCGATAAAACGAAGTTTTACAAGGCTTAAAGGTTTTGAAGGATAAAGAACGAACAAAAGTAAGCGAAAAATTGGCCATAGTTTTGCCTAAAAACGTTCAATCGCCACAAATGAAAAACAACAAATATCTATAACCCAATCAACAAGATATATTATGCCCACAAGTTTCAATAACTACAAATATGATAAAAACGCAGTTAACTAGAATAATAAACACGCATTCTCACAAAATATTAGAAATTAAGAAGCAACATAAAAAAACGCCTCATAAGATAAATGTAAAAACGTTTGCTACTTATTACATCAAAAACAACTTTGTTCGAAGAAAATGAAAAACAAAGAAATACAACGCAAAACGAAGAGGGTATTTCTCCCCCTTTGACATCATCAAAAATAAAAACATAAACGCCTAATGGCGGTGGGATGTCGCGTTGTCGTCTTCGTCGTCGTCGTTCGGACCGGCAAGGTCGGGAAAATACACGTTGAACTGCGCCCTTTACTCGGCGCTTAATCGATCAAGTTCGTCGTGTTCTTCTTGACCCGGATTTAGGAAACGAAACATACGCCGGGTCACTTGCGCATTTTGATAGGTGTTGATGTAGAGATCATTATAGAACTGATCGGAGCGTGGGAGAGGGGTGGAGGATCCTACTTTGGGTTTTCCTCGACCTCAAGAGGGACGAGAGGAGGTAGGGATATCGGGTGGTGGAAAGGACTCGGAAGAAATTTGCACATCCTCCCGAGGAGCAACTCACGGTGTGGCATTGCGGCCGACATACTCTTCCTATTTGCGGGAAAGAGGGGTGTAGTCGGGGCCGGACACCTTCCTACCCGACCAAGTTATGGTCTTGTTGGTAGTATCGAATTTTATGTACATTTGGGCGAGATAAGCGGTGTCCCAAATGTGTTTTTCCTTATTCTTGACAGGAGTTCCACCGGGAGCGAGGTGGAGGTCCTTTAAGATTGCGGAAATTAAGGCACCGTAAGGTAGCCCATTTTTGGATTTGGTTTTTAGCGAATCCATCTTAAAGAAGATAAGTGTCGCAAAGTCAATTTTGACTTGACGATGGATGCACCCTAATAGGAAGATGTACTCGTTGGTAACATCGGTGAAATTTGAGGAGTGAGAGAGGACAATGTGGGAGAGGATATGGTAGGCCATTTTGTTATGAAAAAGAAGGCCGTGAGCCTTATTTGAGCGGTTGTTATGGCTGGGATGAAAGAGCTCGTCTTTAAGATCGTTAAAATTATCGATCTCGAGCATTTCGCAAAGTTCTTCACTTTGCTCGTACACCCCGTCGTCATCGAGGTGTAAAAGATTTTGTAAACGGTATATACCGTAAACAAAAGGTTGGTCATTCAAAGTGGAACGCAAACGGAGTGCGTTACCTTGACCCTTATCAACGACTAGGTTAGCGTAAAATTCATAAACATTTTCATGAAAAAAGGCTCTTTTAAGGTAAGAATCGTGTCGAGTTTTTGGAATTGAAGATGTTGCATAAGAATTGGAAAACGTTCAAGGAAGAGAGGCATGTCGATGGTAAAGTTTGACAAGATACCTCTTTTAGTGATCGTCGATGGATAGGTAGGAGGAAGTGGGCCGGAAGGAGGAAGCGAAGCCGAAGGGGAACCGGAGCCCGATCGTGGAGCGCGAGGAACACGCGGGCAGCGAGGGGATGGAGGCACGTACTCGTCCTCACGTTCATCGACGAGAGATGGTTGAGCTTTCTTTGTACGAACCATTGTTGGATTTTAAAAGTATGGGAAAGAGAAAAAAAATTAGGTTTTTTTCGAAGAATTGGGTTTTTGAAAAAAATAGGGTTCTTAAGAAACAATCAAAGGATTGGTGATTTTATTGATAATAAGGGAATTAGGGTATAGTTTATATATATATTTGGGATTTTTGAGAGATTTTGATGATAGGGGGGCGAATTTTGATATATATATAGAGAGAGTGTGTTGAGGGAATGAGAAAGAATTTAGGGTTTTGATGTTAAAAACAGTAAAACAGAAAAATGATCGGTCGTTTCGGAATTTCGACCGGTCGTTTCGGGAAGAAATTGTTCCAGAGACCACATTAAAAAAACGATCGGTCGTTTTTCAGAACGATCGGTCGTCTGAAACAAAACGACCGGTCGTTTTATATAGTCAACCGGTCGACTGTAACAGTTTACAGAACAAGAATTTTTTACACTTTTCGACATTGATTTGGCAAAAAAATATATAAAATCAATAAAAAATATATAAAATCAATCAAATATATATATATATATATATATATATGTATGTATGTACAAGTCATACATCAAACATGCCTAACTCTCGTCGAATAAAACAAAATTATTCCTTCTTAAGGGGTTTTGTAAAAATATCGGCTAATTGCCTATCGGTACTAATATATTCAAGTATAATATCCCCTTTTTGAACATGATCCCTTAGAAAATGATGTCGTAAATTTATATGTTTAGTACGAGAGTGTTGGATCGGATTTTTCGAAAGATTTATAGCACTAGTTTTATCACACAAAATAGGCACACTATCAAAAGATAATTCAAAGTCATTCAATTGTTGACGCATCCAAAGGATTTGCACACAACAACTACCCGCGGCAACATATTCCGCCTCCACCGTAGAAAGTGCAACCGAATTTTGTTTCTTGCTATGCCAAGAAACTAAGGCGTTCCTAAAAAATGGCAAGTGCCACTAGTACTTTTTCTATCTAGACGACAACCGGCAAAGTCGGCGTCGGAATAGCCAAGCAAGTCAAAAGTGGTATCATGTGGATAAAACAATCCTAAATTACATGTACCTACAAGATATCTAAATATGCGCTTAACGGCTATAACATGCGATTTCTTATGACAAGATTGATACCTAGCACACAAGCAAACACTAAACATGATATCGGGTCTACTTGTGGTTAAATATAAGAGAGATCCAATCATACCTCTATATAGCTTTTGGTCCACGCTTTTACCCGATTCATCCTTGTCTAGTTTTGTTGCCGGACTCATTGGAGTTCCTAACGGCTTTGCATCGCTCATGTTGAATCGTTTGAGCAAGTCCCTTGTATATTTGGCTTGATTTACGAAAATTCCGTCCTTAGTTTGTTTGATTTACAATCCAAGGAAGTAGGTAAGTTCGCCTATCATGCTCATCTCGAATTCGCCTTGCATACAATTAGAAAACTCATCACACATGCGAGTATTAGTAGCACCGAAAATGATATCATCAACATAAATTTGAATTAAAAGCATGTCTTTTCCATCTTTTTGAATAAAAAGAGTAGTATCCAAAGTACCACGAGAAAAACCTTTTTCAATCAAAAACTTACTAAGTCTTTCATACCAAGTCCGGGGTGCTTGTTTTAAACCATAAAGAGCTTTTTGAAGTATGTAAACATGATCGGGAAACTCATGATTTTCAAAACCGGGTGGTTGTTTTACATAAACTTCCTCATTTATAAAACCGTTTAAAAATGCACTTTTAACATCCATTTGAAACAATTTAAAGCGTTTAAAAGAAGCATAAGCAAGTAACATCCTAATGGCTTCTAGTCTAGCTACGGGTGCGTAAGTTTCATCGAAGTCGATGCCTTCTTCTTGGTTATACCCTTGAGCCACTAGTCTAGCCTTATTTCTAATGACTACCCCGGATTCAACCATCTTATTACGAAATATCCATTTCGTACCTATGATGGTTTTCTCACGCGGTCTAGGAACTAAAGTCCATATGTTACTACGCTCGAATTGATTTAATTCGTCATGCATAGCTAATACCCAACTCTCATCGAGTTCCGCTTCATGAATGTTCTTAGGCTCTAATTGAGACAAGAATGCAAGATGATTAACTAAATTTCTCAATGAAGAATGTGTATGCACTCTTTCTCCCGGGTTACCCAAGATTAATTCTTGCGGATGGTGATTGGCAAACCTCCATTCTTGAGGCAAGTCCTCATGAATGTGTACACTAGATTCTAGGTCCGTTTGAAGTCTTTCTATAGTGACTTCTTCAACAACGGGTTAAACTTCTATACTAGGCGTAGTCTCTAAGCTAGATGTAACATGATTAGAAGAAGATGCATTATGAAAAATATCATTATCAATATTATGAACAATTAATGGCTTATCAATCGTCGGTAAAATCTCATCAAAGGAAACATGTACCGATTCTTCCACCAATAAAGTTCTTTTATTAAAAATTCTATACGTTTTACTCGATATAGCATATCCGATGAAAATTCCTTCATCAGACTTAGCATCGAATTTTCCTAAATTATCCTTACCATTATTATGAACATAGCATTTGCAACCAAATGCACGTAAATGAGAAATATTGGGCTTTCGCTCATTCCATAATTCGTAAGGTGTCTTTTTCAATATGGGCCTAATTAAGGCTCTATTTAAAATGTAACAAGCGGAATTTACGGCTTCGGCCCAAAAATACTTTGGCAAATTATTTTCACAAAGCATGGTCCGTGCCATTTCCTCTAGGGTTCTATTCTTCCTCTCTACTACCCCATTTTGTTGGGGCGTACGAGGGGCCGAAAAATTATGATTAATACCATTTTCATCACAATAAGTTTGAAATGGAGTATTTTCAAGTTCCTTACCATGATTGGTTCGGATACTTTTGATCATATAACCTTTTCGTGTTTGGAGCTTTTTGCAAATAATCGAGAATTCTCTAAATGCTTCATGCTTATGAGTTAAAAACAAAACCCAAGTGAAACGACTAAAATCGTCAACCATGACGAATGCATATGCACGCCCTCCAAGACTAAGTGTCCGGGAGGGACCAACTAAGTCCATATGAATGAGCTCCAAACAACGAGTAGTAGAAATAATATTTTTAGATTTAAAAGAAATCTTCGTTTGTTTGCCTAATTGGCAAGCGTGACAAAGTTTGTACTTTTTATAAGGAGCTTTTGGTAAAACTATTACCAAATATTTTCTAGAAAGTTTAGCGAGTAAATCAAGACTAGCATGACCAAGTCTTCTATGCCACAACCAACCATTGTCGTTGATAGTAACAAGACATTTGACCTCATTATCCACCGAACTATTCAAATCAATCATATAGACATTATTTTGTCTTTGACCCATAAGAATAGTTTTATTTTCCGAAATACAATGAATGATGCAAGATAATTTTTGAATTCTGCAGAAAACGATCGGTCGTTTTCTGAAAAACGATCGGTCGTTTTTATCATGAACTCACTGGAACAATTTTGACCAAAAACGATCGGTCGTTTTGGCCATTTCGATCGGTCATTTTTCAAACGACCTCACTGGAACATTTTGGACCAAAAATGATCGGTCGTTTGTTCAAAACGATCGGTCGTTTTTTCTGGTAGTTTCTCGGTTTTCTCGTTATTCTTCGAATGCTCGTAACTTCTTCGTTTTAAGTCCGATTATGGTTCCGCTTGAACCGTTGGCTTCGTATTTAATCATTCTATCATTTTTGAACCTTAACAAGCTAGATAAGTGATTAGTACGCAAAACGAGATTTTATCATGTTTTACAAATTTTGTTATCATTAAAACAATCGATTAGAAGAACAACGTTCAACAGTTTTTATCATGAACTCACTGGAACATTTTGGACCAAAAACGATCGGTCGTTTTGGCCATTTCGATCGGTCGTTTTTCAGATGACCTCACTGGAACATTTTGGACCAAAAACGATCGGTCGTTTTGTCCAAAACGATCGGTCGTTTTTTCTGGCAATTTCTCGTTTTTCTCGTTATACTTCGAATGCACGTAACTTCTTCATTTTAAGTCTAATTATGGTTTCGCTTGAACCGTTGGCTTCGTATTTAAGCATTCTATCATTTCAAACCTTTAACAAGCTAGATAAATGATTAGTACGCAAAACAAGCTTTTATCATGTTTTACATATTTTGTTATTAAAACAATCGATTAGAAGAACATCGTTCAACAATCTATAATTCAGGTTTTTTAATTATATATTTCTTCATTTTATAATTAGGGTTTTTGTTATCATTTTTTTTGGATAATCCAGTTTACATTATTCGAGTTTTTAATTATTAGAGATTTTTAATTATATATTACTTAATTTTATAATTAGGGTTTTTTTATCAATTTATTTAGATGACTTATTCAGTTTACGTACTTAGGGATTATGGTTAAATATTGTTAATTAGTGGTGGTTAATTTGAGTAGTAGGAGTTTAATTATGTATATTTTTTAAATTGCAGATAACAATTTCATGTTCACCATAGCCTATCATCATGATGGTATAATCTCTCGAGATAACAGAACACAATAATTGAATGGTAGAGTTGATTACTTTGATTTTTGTGATGAAAAAGAGATCAATTATCTAGCACTTGTAGGAATGTCTTAAAAATTAGGCTGGTTAAATGTTAACAAGTTGTACTGTAAAAAAGTGGGAACTTCATTTGAGTAAACTGAATTTGAGATTATATTTGATAGGGATGTTTATCATATTGTTAACTACGTTGATAGCGCTACTAGAGTTGTGGAAGTATATGCTGAGTGTGATAACAATGAAATAGATTCAGACTTAGACAGTAGTGCTGATGAATTTGAAGTTGAAAATGATGATGGTTCTGATTTAGAAAATAATTTTGGTACTGATGATGATATTGGTGGGGAAGATGATACTTTAGTTGACACTATCATTACTGTGGACCACATCAACATGTCCACGGTCAATTCCAGTGGCAAAGCTAGTGGTTCTGGTACTAGTAAGGCTAGATTTAAAGACAAAGCTAGTGTCACTATGAAATCCAAAGTTGCAGTTGTATACAATAATGTGGGTAATGAAAGTAGACAACCAAATCACTCTCATAAAAACAACTCGTATAAAAAGAACTTAGTTTATAATCGTTTTGTTAAACCTATATCGCATGTTAAATGTATTACTTGCAACCGTAGTGATCACTATGAAGATTACATATATTGCCCTAATAGGTATAAGGTTAATAGAAATGATTTGGTTTGGATTCCAAAGGGTCGAGACTCTAACCCTCAAGGACCCAAAAATGGATTAGGGTACCAATGATCGTTTTGTCTTGTAGGTATGCTTGAGGTCAAAAATCAACGAGGACAAGTGGTTCTTGGATAGTGGATGCTCAAGACATATGACGGGAGACAAAACAAAATTCACCACTCTTGCACCTAAAGACGGAGGTTTTGTGACCTTCGGAGATAATAGCAAGGGAAAAATTATCGGTATTGGTAGTATCTCTAAACCATCTAATGTTGTTTTCGATAATGTATTGCTTGTGGATGGTCTTAAACACAACTTGCTTAGTATAAGTCAACTTTGCGATTTGGGTCACAAAGTCATTTTTGAAAAATCTCATTGCATCATTCATTGTATTTCAAATAATAAAACTATTCTCATGGGTCAAAGACAAAATAATGTCTATATGATTGATTTGAATAGTTCGGTGGAAAATGAAGTTAAGTGTCTTGTTACTATCAACGACAATGGTTGGTTGTGGCATAGACGACTTGGTCATGCAAGTCTTGATTTACTTGCTAAACTTTCTAGTAAAGATTTGGTAATAGGTTTACCAAAAGCTCCTTATATAAAGGACAAACTTTGTCACGCTTGCCAATTAGGCAAACAAACAAAGATTTCTTTTAAGTCTAAAAATATTATTTCTACTACTCGTTGTTTGGAGCTCATTCATATGGACTTAGTTGGCCCCTCCCGACACTTAGTCTTGGCGGGCGTGCATATGCCTTCGTCATGGTTGACGATTTTAGTCGCTTTACTTGGGTGTTGTTTTTAACTCATAAGCATGAAGCATTTAGAGAATTCTCTATTATTTGCAAAAAGCTCCAAACACGAAAGGGTTATATGATCAAAAGTATCCGAACCGACCATGGTAAGGAATTTGAGAATACTCCATTTCAAACTTATTGTGATGAAAATGGTATTGATCATAATTTTTTGGCTCCTCGTACGCCCCAACAAAATGGGGTAGTAGAGAGAAAGAATAGAACCCTAGAAGAAATGGCACGGACCATGCTTTGCGAAAATAATTTGCCAAAGTATTTTTGGGCCGAAGCCGTAAATTCCGCTTGTTATATTTTAAATAGAGCCTTAATTAGGCCCATATTAAAAAAGACACCTTACGAATTATGGAATGAGCGAAAGCCCAATATTTCTCATTTACGTGCATTTGGTTGTAAATGCTATGTTCATAATAATGGTAAGGATAATCTAGGAAAATTCGATGCTAAGTCCGACGAAGGAATTTTCGTTGGATATGCTATATCGAGTAAAGCTTATCGTATTTTTAATAAAAGAACTTTATTGGTGGAAGAGTCGGTACATGTCTCGTTTGATGAGAATTTGCCGACGATTGATAAGCCTTTAATTGTTCATAATATTAATGATGATATTTTTCATAAAGCATCTTCTTCGAATCATGTTACATCTAGCTTAGAGTCAACGCCTAGCATAGAGGTTGAACCCGTTGATGAAGAAGTCACTATAGAGAGACTTCAAAAGGACTTAGAATCTAGCGTACATATTCATGAGGATTTGCCTCAAGAATGGCGTTTTGCCAATCACCATCCGCAAGATTTAATTTTGGGTAACCCGGGAGAAAGAGTGCATACACGTTCATCATTAAGAAATATAGTTAATCATTTTGCATTCTTGTCTCAATTAGAGCCCAAGAACATTCATGAAGCGGAACTCGATGAGAGTTGGGTATTAGCTATGCATGACGAATTAAATCAATTCGAGCGTAGCAACGTATGGACATTAGTACCTAGACCGCGTGAGAAAACCATTATAGGTACAAAATGGATATTTCGTAATAAGATGGATGAATCCGGGGTAGTCATTAGAAATAAGGCTAGACTAGTAGCTCAAGGGTATAACCAAGAAGAAGGCATCGATTTCGATGAAACTTACGCACCCGTAGCTAGACTAGAAGCCATTAGAATGTTGCTTGCTTATGCTTCTTTTAAACGTTTTAAATTGTTTCAAATGGATGTTAAAAGTGCCTTTTTGAACGGCTTTATAAATGAGGAAGTTTATGTAAAACAACCACCCGGCTTTGAAAATCACGCATTTCCCGATCATGTTTACAAACTTCGTAAAGCACTTTATGGTTTAAAACAAGCACCCCGGGCGTGGTATGAAAGACTTAGTAAATTTTTGATCAAAAAGGGTTTTTCTCGTGGTACTTTAGACACTACTCTTTTTATTAAAAAGGATGGAAAAGATATGCTTTTAATTCAAATATATGTTGATGATATTATTTTCGGTGCTACTAATGCTCGCATGTGCGAGGAGTTTTCTAAGTGTATGCAAGGTGAATTCGAGATGAGCATGATGGGTGAACTCACATACTTTCTTGGATTGCAAATCAAACAAACAAATGACGGAATTTTCGTCAATCAAGCCAAATACACGAGGGACTTGCTCAAACGGTTCAACATGAGCGATGCAAAGCCGCTAGAAACTCCGATGAGTCCGGCAACAAAACTAGACAAGGATGAATCGGGTAAAAGCGTGGACCAAAAGCTCTATAGAGGTATGATTGGATCCCTCTTATATTTAACCGCAAGTAGACCCGATATCATGTTTAGTGTTTGCTTGTGTGCTAGGTATCAATCTTGCCCTAAAGAATCGCATGTTATAGCCGTTAAGCGCATTTTTAGATATCTAGTAGGTACATGTAATTTAGGATTGTTTTATCCGCATGATACTTCTTTTGAATTGCTTGGCTATTCCGACGCCGACTTTGCCGGTTGTCGATTAGATAGAAAGAGTACTAGTGGCACTTGCCATTTCTTAGGAAACGCCTTAGTTTCTTGGCATAGCAAGAAACAAAACTCGGTTGCGCTTTCCACGGCGGAGGCAGAATACGTCGCCGCGGGTAGTTGTTGCGCACAAATCCTTTGGATGCGTCAACAACTCAACGACTTTGAATTATCTTTTGATAGTGTACCTATTTTGTGTGATAATACTAGTGCAATAAATCTTTCGAAAAATCCGATCCAACACTCTCGCACTAAACATATTAATTTACGTCATCACTTTTTAAGGGATCATGTCCAAAAAGGGGATATTACACTTGAATATATAAGTACCAATAGGCAATTAGCCGATATTTTCACAAAACCCCTTAATGAGGAACAATTTTGCTTTATTCGCCGAGAGTTAGGCATGTTTGATGTGTGAAATATACATATATATATATTTATATTTGATTGATATTATATATATATTTTGGTATTTTGATACAATTTTGGCCAAATCAGTGTCGAAAACTGCAAAAAAATTCTGTTCTGTACCCCATTTACAGTCGATCGATCGCCTGAAAAAACGACCGATCGTTTTTCTACAGACGACCGATCATTCCATAAAACGACCGATCGTTTTATGGTTGAGCCTACTGGAATTTTTTGTCCCAAATTCGACCGATCGACACACAAAACGACCGATCGTTTTTGTGTGTTTTTCAGTTTAATCCTTGAAACCCTAATCAAAATTTTAAAACCCATCCACATTCCACAGCCAACTCTCTCTCTAAATTCGTCCCATCTCTTCTAAACTCGTCAAAAATCCCATTTTTATCCAAAATCAAACCACCATGGTTCGCACTAAGAGAACCTCCCTCGTTGATGAACATGAGGACGAAGCCTACGTGCCTCCGTCCCCTCGCCGCCCGGCTATTCCTCGCGCTCGGCGCACCGGTTCCTCCACCGCTCCCGGTGGCTCTTCCGGCCCTCTTCCGCCTCTCTATCCGGCTACTATAGCCAAAAGAGGTATTTTGTCAAATTTTACTCTTGATATGTCTCTATTCATGGAACGCTTTCCATTTGTCATGCAAATCCTAAGCTTTCAAAATCTCGAAACCATCTTAACCCTCAAAGAGCCATTTTTCACCGAAAACATCTATGAATTCTATCATAACTTAGTTCTCGATAGAGATCATGATGACACGCTCCGTTTGCGTTCATCATTTAATGGTCAATCCTTCGTTTACGGTATAGACCGTCTACGAAATTTGTTACGCCTAGGAAACGACGGCATTCATGAGCCAAATGACGAATTGTGTGAATTTCTCGAGATCGATAACTTTAACGATCTCAAAGAAGAAATTTTTCATCCCTTACATCAAAATCGCTCGGCCAAGGCTCATGGCCTACTCTTTAAATATAAAATGGCCTACCATATCCTATCTCATATCGTCCTACCTCATGCCTCAAATTTCACCGATGTTACGAATGAGTACATCTTTCTCTTAGGTTGCATCCATCGCCAAGTCAAGATTGACTTCGCGACTCTCATATACTTTAAGATGGATTCGCTTAAAACGAAATCCAAGAATGGGCTACCTTACGGTGCCTTGATTTCGGCCATCTTAAAGGACCTTAATCTCGTTCCCGGTGGAACGTTGTTCAAAAATAAGGACAAACATGTTTGGGACACTTCCTACCTTTCCCAAATGTCCATCAAATTCCATAATGCCGACAAGTCCATAACTTGGTCCAGCAAACGGGTGTCCGGCCCCGGCTATACCCCTCTTTCCCCCGAAGAGGAAGAGTATGTCGGCCCCAAGGCCACACCGCGTGCTTCTCGTGAGGACATAGCTCTCTCCTCCGAGTCCCTTCCCCCCACCGATGTCCCTACCTCCTCTCGTCCTTCTCGAGCTCGGGGCAAAGGAAAAGCCCAAGTCGGATCCTCCAACCCTCCACCGCGAACCGACGACTTCTACAACGCACTCTATATAAATCAATATCGCAATGCTCAAATGACCCGTCGGATGTTTCGATTCATGAACCCGGGTCAAGAAGAACTCGAAGAACTTGATCGTATGAGCGCCGAGCAACGGGCCGAGTTCAATGGCTTCTTTCCCAACCTTGCCGGGCCCAACATCAACAACGACGACGACGACGATGGATATATTATTTTTCATGTTTTTGATGATGTCAAAGGGGGAGAAATACCTCTCTCTTTTGTCTTTGCGTTGTATTTCTATTATTTCCTTTTTAGTTGAACAAGTTGTTTTTGATGTAATAAGTAGGAAACGGTTTACTTGGTTATTATGATTATGATGCGTTTCTTCTTATATTGCTCTTGTTTATATGGCATTGTGTGATTGCAATTTTAAATATGCGTTTGTATCTTATTTTGATATTATTGCTTTTGGCGCACATAGATTGATAGTTGATTGGGTTTATACATTGTTTTTCTTTTGTGGCGTTTATACATTTTTAGGCAAAACTATGGCCAAATTTTCACTTGAATATCGATCTTCGTTATCCCTAATCGTTTAGCATTGTGTTTACATCGTTTTAAAATCGGATGTTATGACATTTACTTGCTTTTTATCTAAAAACTTTTATCTAAGTAAAGCGTCATCTATACATTTCGGTTATACTTGTTTAAACAAAAAGAGCTTATAGTATGTTGAAGTCAATATTTTGTCATCATCAAAAAGGGAGAGATTGTTGAACGTAGTTTCTTCTAATCGATTATTTTGATAATAACAATATTTGTAAAACATGATAAAAGCTCGTTTTGCGTACCAATCATTTATCGAGTGTGTTAAAGGGTCTAAATGATTGAATGCGTAATTACGAAGCCAATGGTTCAAGCGGAACCAAAATCGGATGTGAAACAAGTTAGTTACGGGGTTTCGAAGTTTGTCGAGAAAACCGAAAACCAAAAACGATCGATCATTCATGTGTAGAAATCCTTCCAGAGAGTACAATCCAAAAACGACCGATCGCTACCCTAAAACGACCGATCGTTTTAGGCAGAAATCCTTCCAGAGAGTACAACCCAAAAACGACCGATCGCCAGACTTAACGACCGATCGTTCTTAAGTTGAATTTCTTCCAGAGAACACAGATGAAAAACGACCGATCGTTTTTCAGAAATGACCGATCGTTTCTGTAGTATTTCAAAATCCAGCTTTTAAGCTTTTCCTGAAAATTGGGCGAACCACTGCATTAACCAGCATTCAATTCTGCCAACAACTAGCAACGGTCTGAAATTAAATGCTGGACTTCTTCACCCTACAAAAGGCCCCAATCTCTTTGAAGAAGATCATCCAAGCATCCAAAACATTTTAAGCAAATACTACTAAGAAATTCTTAAAGCTTATACTACCAAAATCTCACTTGTATTATTAAATATTCTCGAGAGTATTATTCTTGTAATTCTATAAACTTCGAGATATTATTTGTTAGTGAGTGATCAAATTTGTAAAAGAGTAATTTTATAAACTCATTTGTGAGCGAGTGAATTGGGTAGAGGCTTTTAAGCAAGTGTAGCTTAAAAGCTCTAGGTCATTTATTCGGGATACTCATATAGTGAGGGGGAGCGTAATCGGTTGATTAAGCTCGTTAAGGTGTAACCTTGAAACGAAGATTTTAGTGAAACACTCGGTAGTGAAAATACCGAGGAGATGACGTAGGCGCGGTTTGCCGAACCTCTATAATTCTTGCGTTATTTCTTTCCCTTAACTCTTACTTTTCGTATTTATTTATCGCTTACATTTATTGCTTGCTTAGATTTATCTAGCAATAATTAGTTAACGAAAGAGTTTTAGTTATAAATATCACACATTAACCTAGTTAATAACCCATAGATTTCATTCCGCGAAAAACGTACAAAACCTTATTCACCCCCCCTCTAAGGTTTAGACTCCTACGGACCAACATATCTCATGGATTTAGTTATGAGAAAAAAAACTGCTATGGAAAAGAAAAATTCACTTCACATATGTCCTAAAATTCAGGAAGATCACATAATTATATACCTTATTCCAATGGTAATCTCATTTATGAGATTGATAGTGGTCATTCTTGCTATCAAGTAGACCTTGTTAGGAAAACTTGTGCTTGTAATGTATGATAGTTAGCTGGGATACCATGTGTTCATAGTATTTGTGCCATGAATTGTGAAGGTCACAAACCAGAGGATTATATACATAGTTGTTATACAAGAGAAACTTACCTCAAAACCTATAGTAACACTTTGGTACCAATTAATGGAATTGATTTATGGCCCAAAACTAACAAATCAGTAATTTTACCACCAGTGGTTACTGCACAACCTGATAGACCAAGAAAGAATAGAAAAAGAGCTGCAGATGAGCCTAGACCACCCTCTCATAAGATAGGTAGACTTGGTACTGTAATTACATGCACACTGTGTAAAAAAACCTGATCATAACTCCAGAACATGTGGTAAACCTACAAAAGAAAAAAGACAGGGGAGATGAAAAAGGCAGAGAAAACCAAATGGAATTTCACATTTAGTTGATGAAGATAACAGTGACAGTGATGATTTTGGTATGGATGAGGAAAATGATGATGGTGTTGAAACTGTGGTGGAAAATATGGTGGAAAATGATGGTGTTGAAACTAATGTGGTGGAAGATATGATGGAGAATGATGGTGTGGGATATGGTGGAAATGGTGTGAGTAATGAAGGGAAAAATATTCATTTAGTTGATGAAAATGAGACTGATAATTTCTTTTATAATGTGGTTCTTAGTGCAAATGATATAGCTGAAAAACAGGATGAAGTGGGTCAAACATCAAGAGTAGTATCCAGTCAACTTTTGGGAGCTTTTACTGGAAAAAAGAGAGCTAAAATACCGGTAAGTTCTCTTATTTTATTAAAACACTTATTTTTTTTATTAGTAGCTTTTGTTCTAATATATTCTAATTGCTATTTTTATTGATTGTTTAAAGATGAGAAGAAGCATGAGAATATTAAATTCACCAAAAAAAGGCGTTGTTGTTGTGGATTTTGAGGATTTAACCAAGTATGGTGAGAGTGGCAGTGGCACACTTCATGCTGGCATCTTGAAGAAATCAAAAGGTGGTGGAAAGTCAACAAAGGGACACATTTATAAGGATGGCAAGATGTATCTCACACCTGCTGCTCTTAAACTTGAGTTGGAGCTTAAGAAACAATGGAAAGCAAAACAGAGTCAATCTGGTCCTAATTTGTAGTAAGCTACATTTATGTAATAAATATTTTATTAATTAGACTTAAAACTACTTTTAATTTTCTTTTGTTGGTTTGAGAAGACTTACTAATGGCTTGAAAGACCTGTAATGTAATTATTGCTTTTGTTTTTATTTTGGTGGCCTATAATGGCTTTGCTACTGTATGAATTTATTTACTTTGATGTCTGTTAATGGCCTATGAATGAAGTATCTATTTTGGTAATTTAATGGTGTTATTTTGTTTGTATAGTAATTTGATTTACTATTTTTATGGAGTAGTTTGTATAGTAAATGTTGTCATCTCAATGATGTTTTTGTACTGAGAGATGACCATTGTGATATTAGAAATGTTGGTATGTCAATGATGTTTTTGTACTGAGAGATGACCATTGTGATCTTAGAAATGTTGACATCTCAATGATGTTTTTGTATTGAGAGATGTTATAGTTTTGTTCTGTAATTTTGTCCTGAGATGTTATGAAAACAGCTCAGAAAACAGTCTTTTTGATCTCAGAAAGGAGCTCTTATGAACTCAGAAAGAGCTCTTAAGAACCCAGAATGAGATGAGATTTAGGTATTTCTGAGCTCTTATGAAAACATCTCTGAATTGTCCATTTTATGATGAGATTTGGGTATTTATGATCTCCGAATTGACCAATTTTTGGACTGATTATTGTCCACTTCTAACTCACAAAATAGCCATCTCATAATGGGGCTTTTGTGAACTCTGAATAGTTCTTTTTTTGTCTGAAATTTGGGTACTTGTGATATCAGAATTAAGTACCAAAATTCATTTACTTTTAGCATCATCAAATAACACAAAAACAAATTTAATAGTTCATTTCATTCATTCATTCATACTCATAACATTACATGAAACCATTACATTAAACATTATTTTCAAATAAGCTCTAGATCTGTATTTTTTTTCTTCCTCAAACAGGTACACCATTGACAGAACAATAATTAAAATAAAAAAAAAACAGCAAGTATACAAACTTTACTATTTTTTCCCTTTTTCTTCTTCACTTGCTTCATGTTTTTCACCATATCTTTTTTCTTCACACCTTCATATTCATCAACCAGCTGCATTAGACAAGCTTTTTCATTCTGCAATTCATTAATTTGTTTCTTCATTTTCGAATTCTCTCTTTGCATTTCTTTCATGTTAGCTTCCAACGTATTTTTTCATTTCAATAAACCTGGTATTATTTTTGTGGCATGATTACAAATTGGGGGATCAACCCATAAGAAAAATGAACAAGAGTTGGTTTTACAATTTCTAAACCTGCGACCTGGGTTTTTCGCAGTCCATGATGTGTTTAGTTTTGTGATTTTCCTACAATGGCAGTGGTACTCCATTGAAGAGAGTGTTAGTGAGAGAATGGGTGTCTGAGAATTAGGGTTATTGGCTACTGGTGTAATGAGTTTTGGGTGTAAGTGATTTTGGCGCCAAATAAAGGGCAAAAAGCACACGTAAGCAGTTTATTTGCTACATGTTTGTTTAATTGCTGATATGCCACCCAAAGTATGGTTATTGATCAATTAGTGTTAATTTAGTATGTACACTGTTAAAAATAGTAGTTGAGTATGCAAATTGTTAAAAGGGAATAGTTTTGTACAGAAAACATGAATTAATCCTATTATAGGCATCAAATTGAATAACTTCTGAAATTACAGTGGTCTCTATTGATATTAACTAGTTTGGTGAAAGAAAAGCCACAGTGTCACCGTAAAACAATTTCCATCGTAACCATGTCATTAATTTTAATGGCAGTATGCTAATTGATTAAATATTGAGAGTTCAGCATTCGAATCGTTAAATTTGATAAGTTAGTATGTAAATTATTAACAACTCATAGTCTAGTGCAGTAAATATGATTTATCTGTTAAATTTATTAAGTATTATAATTATATTATAACTATGCTACGAGGCCCCCTGATTATCAGGTTTCGGAATGGGCTAATAATCTCTAGTGGCGGTCCTAGCCGACGAAGTAGCCATAAATTGAAAACTAGAGGGGTCGTTAAGGTGTGGCCTAATTTAGAAACATTTATTTTTAAATAAAACAACATTTTTCATGGACAAGAAATATAAGTTTATTAAAGTTCTTGAAGAATTAGTTTGTAGTTTAAGAAAGTGCAACAAAATAACGTGAAATAGAATAAGTATTTTTTTTCTCTGCTGACGTGTCGATAGCGCTAAATTAATATATAATGCCACCAGAATTATCTCTCGAATAAATTTGTTCACGGAAGAAAATAAAGACGAATGCATATAAGTAAAAAAAAATGTTTTAAAACGTGAAAAAACAAACAAACAAGCTTTCCGTTTTTGAGTAGCTAACATTTTTATTAGGTATTATGTATCAAATAATTAAAGTATGACCCTGGATATAAGATTTGTCATGCATAATGGGTCGGAGTGAGTTCGTAGAATTGTTATGTTATTGTTCGAGAAGTTGTTTGATTTGTTGTGGTCATAGATATACGAAGATTTCACCATGGGAATTTTGTAAAATGAAAAATCCCATTAGTTAAAAGATCGGTTTGCTACCCTTTAAGGGTTAAATCACTGTCATTAACCAAGAACGCGTCAAATGTGTTTTGAAAAAAATGAACGAGAAATATAAAAAGTGAGAGAATTTTAGGATGTTGGTTAGTCTCATGCGATGCGTATTCAACCGTAATTAATTAATAACACTTAAGTGATTAAACGTCTCAAACATAAAATAACACGTCTCGATAAGTTTAGCGTCATTGTAGTTTTTTGGTACCTCTTGGCTCCATCGTGGCTTCGTTGTGGTTTTGTGACCCATCTGTAACAATCGTCGGTGAATACCACCTAATTTTACTATGAATTTCGGATATTTTCACATTTATTGCATTTGGATCGACATTTCAGTAGTGTTTCGTATTTAGCGATTCTGTAGGCTGTTATCAACGCGTCGTACACTTTACTATTGCCTTTTATATGTCCATCGTTGCATAGTTGATCCATGATTTTGAAAGCAAAAAATGAATGTAGACTGAAATTAACCTAGATAACTCATGCGTAAAAAGTGACAAAACCAAGTTTATTTTCTTAAGCTACCCTTTTTTTTCTTATAAATTTAACTTATCGAACAAAAAAACTCAAAACATTAAGTATTAAATGTTATTCAATTTTGATGTTAATGATTTAATATTCTCAATGTTACAGGGATGTCAAGTGAAGTACAGTCGATTCTACAAAAATTACATCAAGACGTTTTATACCGAATATTATATATTTTAGACTATAAAAAATTGTGCAATTGTAGAATTGTGTGCAAACATATTCGTACCTTTGCTACAAGATACTTCCGCGAATACTACCGTCAAATTCATTTCATTTACCTTTATGTTGCACTCATGATCCTTCTGCCTTTATATAACACTAGAGTTGACCTATTCCGAATTTTCAATCATAAACTTTAAAACACGCGTTCGTAGTCCCAAAGTGAATTACAAAAAATTGGTTGCCATGCTTTGACTCGCCCACAAGTATTAGTATTGGGACCCCGTTCTAGGTGAAATTTTCACTTGCTTAAGTGGTAATTATACGGATGATTGTATGTTTGTTAATATATTGTTTGATTGTTGTATAACCAAAAATCTTGTCGATGTTTATAAATTTCTGAGATTGGGAAAGAAAATCAAGTCGAGCAAGATAACTAGCATTGCCACATTCACGATATAAACCGATAGACGTTGGAGGGTTATTGATAAAGTTGATTGCGAGTCTGCGACAGTAGCGATATCAACGACAAATACGCATATGTAAATTGACTAATTTACTTCACCGTGGATGAGATGTTTAGAGATTGAACTTTTGTAAGATCAATCATAAACCAGTAGGAATTGAAATTGTTGATATTGGTGAACTAGAAAAATACTTTTGCATTGGTGATTTTCAAAATGAAAACATCACGAATGTTTGGGTGTTAAAAGAAGGTGGATGTAACATGTTTTATAATTTGTATATTCAAAGTTTACATCGAGGAATCATACCCATTCGAATTTATAAACAAGACTTGAATCGGTTGTTGATATGTCCCATTTGAGAGAATTCTGGGATCGCTCGGTTTATTTCGTGCAATCACGTAACAGAAAATTTTGGAGAAATCATAATATTTATTCCTTAGTTGCTAAATTCTACAATCCCGTTTTCACCAAAAATCATCTTCTACAAGCTATAAATTGGAATAATTAAGGTGAAAACCTATGAAACACGTCTGCAGAATACGGAAGTTGTTTGTAAGCACATCACACATGTTATTCTTGATGATGATGACTACTTATTAAGCTATGCTCGGATGCATTATGTTTTCAATTTGCGGTTAAATTATGTCAGTTAAGTTTGTGTGAATACATGATCACAAAATTCAGTTGCAAAAGTTGTGGGTCTTGTACAGTAAAACAATTACGGCAAAAACAACGGCAAACATTTATTTTCACAAATGCCTACGTTGCACAAAACTAGCAAGGTCGAAAGTTATTCGTAATAATCAATAAATACCAAGTTTGTGTATCGATTTAATTGGCATTGTGAGGAAATAATAATGCTTACAAAATAGTTGAAACGAAATGAGAGACTCGGGATAGACTACTCATAAATATATAAAAATGACATCTATATATAAAAGGAGAAATAAATTCTATAATATATAGTATTTTCTCATATGTTTTTTTGCTTGATTACAAATGGGAGAAATGCTGTCTATTTATACTAGACTACAACCACAACCGACGATAGAGATCAAATTTATCAGGTACAAAATCACCTGTAGAAAATTTCCAAACCATCATACTAAACACTTTCTAGATGAAAATTATAGATTATGAAATATGTGATTTTTATTTTAATTATATTGAAGGTCAAAAACTCAAAACTTAAAAAACATAAAAGACCTAATTTTATATTTTCAATTCCACTAACATACTTAACAGTTAACACCCTCCATTTTTTTTATATATTCAGAAAAGAAAAGAAAATGTTTTTGCAATTTTTTTTCTAAACCCAATCTTTTTAATACACATATATTTACACTACCACGCATTGCCACGTTATTTTGGTCCCTATGATTTTGTTCATTTCTGGTTGCCAAGCAACTTATTTTCTCACAAGACAATTCGAGGACGCCCATTTTTAATGTTTGTTCTTGTTTTGTCTTCGGGGATTTGGCCCTCAGATTTCAGAGGCCTTTAGGTGTTGATCCCTCGGCCTTCTGTGTCAGATAGGGTTCCGATCGTTCATATTAGTGGCCATCGTTATTGCTTTGGATTCAATGAAAATGGTAGGTTCTTTAGAATTACAAATAGAATTTTGCAGTTTAAAATATTTTATCTTTTACATAAATAACATAGAAACTTCAAATGCTCTCTTATATACTATAAAATAGAATATCAATATGGTAGATGTAAGAGTATCCACATCAAGATATCATTCAAATTTAACAAAGAAACTCAATTTTTTTAGTTTTAGATATTCGTTATACTATACATAAAATTTCGGGCTCTTTATCATCATCTCTCTTATAAATAAATTAATGTATATATTTTGAGTTTACTTTCTTCTATCTTTGTAAAGTAAGCAAAATAATTCATCTATGTACCCAAATGGACCCACAAGGTAATAAAGTGGATTTTATATGTTTTAACTATCCGGTGCTTGCTCGTTATGTCATAAAGTGAGGCTGATGGAGTAGATTTTTTGACAAAACTTAGCAAATTCTACATATTATGGCCTTATAGCCTTATAGACAAGCATGTGTGAGTGAATATTGTCAATCAATTTTTGAATCCAGATACGTACATGCATAATTAATAATCTGTGTGAACCACCAATTACAGAAAGTTTAGATCCTTAAAATCCCACACAAATGACCCACTATCATATCTTTTAAAAGACTTATCACATCTTTTTTCATTCTCCTCGCCAGTTGCCATACATTGCATAATATATGGTTGTATAAATCAAAATATATATGATGAATATATACAAAGAAAGGCATAGTCTATCACTTCCCGACTATCAGGCGTCTTATCTGTGTCCCCCATACTTGTAATCTAATTTGGACCCCATTTCACATGTCTTTTTTCATTGGCTCCTACATTTTTTTTACAATCTGTAATTAGAAGTTTAGAGCAGTACAAATTAATTGTCTCAACTGATATTATAAAAGACTTGTTCTTTCTATTTAAATATATTCAGATTGTATTTTCATTTTGCTTTTCTACACCAAGGTCATGTAACAAGAAAATAAGGTTTTGAGATCAATATCTAGAGAAGTGGAAACAAGTCTCTTAATGATAGATAATTTGGACCAGATTTAAACTTTAAACCTATCATTAAGAGACTAAAAAAAATGATCCCAAAAAAAAACAGCATAAAAGGAAATTTGCTGTATTTTTTTTATGATAGATTTGGACTTTAAATTTATCATTAAGAGACCAAAAAATAAATAATTGATCCCAAAAATATAATCATACCAGCATAAAAGGAAATTTGCTGCATACATTTACTACATTTATACAGTGATTTTCGAATATATGTATCCCTAATTTCATGTGGCTTATATTTAAATAAGATAAAGTAATATTTCTAGAGTAAATGATTAGCCAAAAAACCTAATATAATTAACGACTTTTAGCTAGTATACAGTTTTAAAAGAAAACAAGGATACACCATTTTGGTTGACATCCAAAATTGCAAAACTGTGCCTACTGCTTATTTTTGCTTCTCTTTCTGTTTGCATTTGGATATCGTTACTCTATTTGCTTTTGAAGTTTGTATTTTGAGTATTTGACGCAACAATTTGGCATCTCTAATATTATTATTTAAAAATATAGTACATGTTATTTATATGACTAAGTTTATGTAAAAACTAGCAAGGTGTGACGTGTGAGGGAACCTAAAATGGCTGATTATTTAAGATCAAATCAGTCTGGGATACTCAATCTTTGACGTCAGCTATAATGCAAAAATAACTGTACTCTTTATATTCTGTTTTGTTAGTCCATTAGCGGAATCGAATACGGATGCAAATAGTGAAAGGTTGAAATCGAAGGAAGGAAGTACTTAGAAATTAGCATACGTGAGATAACAAAGTTTAATTTATATCTTGTCTATATATCTCTGATAAAATGATCCAACAAATTAACTTAGAACTTTTTTACTTTTCCAAAAAGAAACTTAGAACTTTCCCACCTAAAACAACCAAATAAGTCGGCTGAGTGTATGATCAAGACTTCTCCAAGTTCATGTATATTCATGAATACGCGTGGTCATACAGATCGGAGCATTATTAATCATGTCTCCTCCTTGTGTGTATCGAGCTTTGATTATACTCGCCTATTGATGCTTCGATTCCTAAAACAAGACAAAAGTGTATGAATGTTGAGACTTGGGAATTGAAAT
Organism: Primula veris; assembly: GCA_963682055.1. NCBI lineage: Eukaryota > Viridiplantae > Streptophyta > Magnoliopsida > Ericales > Primulaceae > Primula > Primula veris. The sequence continues at coordinate 19,565,286 of OY821743.1, read as the reverse complement.
GAGTGAATTATCGATTTGCTAGTATAGTTAGAAGAAGAAAGCTAATTAACATATTGACTTGTATGGAGGAATTGATTGATAAAGAAGAAGTTTTTTATTTGATTCAAGTTAAATTTTAAAAACTTTTCTGAAGATCTCAAGTTAGCTAAAGGCAGAACACTCATCCAAAAGCAAAGGTTTAGTTCATCTAAACACCAACCTAGCTTACTATGTCCATACATGTAAAGGATTTGGATTTTATTGGTGGGTGATTCTACCGTTCTACGTATACATTATAATTATATAGATCAAGCTAACTGATAGAACATAAAAATCAGACCCGAATATTTTATTCGGGTCATAATCAACCCACTTTATAAATGGGTATCCAACGCTTAAATGGGTCATCTCATACTTTTTATAGGAATTGAGGTGCTACTACCAAAAGCCCAAGCCCAATCAAAGGGGGACCCGTGTCTGAAAAATCCCTGGGATGAAGACATTTGTCAGTATCCTAGAAGGTGCAGTTGCCTATAAATAGCCAACTACCCCTCCTAGAAAAAGGCCCAGAAAATCTATCCAAAAAATATAGAGAGAAGTTAAGAAAAGAGAGAAACTAACCAAAGCATATCACTTCGAGAAATAAACCGAGAAAAGACAGCCGAGCACCGAATAAAAGAGGAGAAAGATCAAGACGAGAGATTAAATAGTTATATCGAGCATAATTGTAAAACCGAAATACTAATCCGAGCAAATGTAATAGTCCGAACAAGGACAATAATCCGAGCAATAATAAAGATCAGGAAGTATCATTTATTCACGGTGGATTTATCATTATATCATTGTTGAAAAGCCTAACGTGACCGACCAAAGTTATGGCTTTATCAAATGGCGCCGTCTCCGGGAATAATCTAGTTCCCAACTAGTTTAGAATTCGAATACCAATACTCTGCCAGACGAGCGACAATGGTTACCAATGTAGAGGAAACCCATCCCGAGATAGTAGAAACCAATAACCAAAACACGCAAATTAGCCAACAAGACCTCGACGATCTACTCGCTATCCGCGACAGATATGAAGCTATCCAATCCGGAAACCAACCAACAACCTCCTACGTCAACCAAGAACAACCGGTCGAACCACCCCGACATTTCATCGAAGGGATTGTCGACGAACACCCTTCGTCCTCGGAGGACGAACAAGACGTGCCCGTATTAAGGCGTGCACGAAGACGCTTAACCGGGTCCCAAGCAGGGCCGAGCTCAAGAGTCCCTCTGCCTACGGCCTCGGTCAACTCCGGTGCTCGTTTACAAACGGACGAGGCTCATCAGTTTGGCATGCCCGAGGATCATGTACTCGGACAGTCGCCCCGACTACCGACTAATTCTCCGAGGATGATTACACCACCCACGGTGGAGGTACAACATGTTGTTCCATTAGCCGATGAAAGGAACTACGCCCAGCTACAAGCTCAGCTGGCGGCATGCATGACGGCCATGACAGCGGCCGGCATCGTATTGCCAGTTATCCAACCCGACAAAGACCCACGCCATGAAGTGGAAGATTCTGCCTACAGGGCCGCCCTGGAGGCAGCGGGTCGGCGACCCGATACAAGAGTCCCCCACCAAGGGGGCAATGTCCCAATAACTATCGTCCATCCGAACACTCATATGAAACGTGTCCACACAAACACGAAGGACGATAGATATCCCGAATACAGGATCGGGGAGGGATATGGCCCATCACCACATCAGGGAGGATACCCTCCCCCCTACCAAGTCACGGATGACGCGTTCCAACAGGCTTGGAACGTATGCCAAGAAACCCCGTGTGCTGAACAGATCACGCGGTACCGCAATCCTATGGGATTCATCATCTCCGAATTCAGGCTCTATGATGGGAAGAGCTGCCCTATCGACCATCTGAGGCACTACAAGACGAAGATGGAACTGTGGAGTGATGACCATGCACTGATGTGCAAATTTTTCAAAAACAGCTTGGGTCAAGAGGCTTCGTCATGGTATCATAACTTACCACGGGGCTCCATTAGAAACTGGGCAGAATTGCTAAGAGCATACTCCACCCGATACGCTGCTCATCGGAAAAAGAAGGTTAGTATCGAAACCCTTCTTAAAATGACGATGATGCCAAATGAAAGGCTCAACGATTACTGCATACGTTTTATCGACGTAGCAAACCAGATTCCACGATATGCCAATAATATAGCCATCCAAAACTTTATCAATTCCATCCCTAATGGCTATTGGGCGAGAGGGAAGTTCATAGGTAAAAACTTCCCGACCACCGATTCCCTGCTAGCTTATTGTACCCACCTCACCGATAAAAACGACGAACTGTGTTTCCTCAACCGAACTCTACCGAGCAGAGAGTCGGTCCGCGAGGCACAGGTGGGTCGCAAAAGAGTTAGAAATAACCAGGGAGAAGCATTCCAACCGACCAGAAAGGGCAAAGAGCCCGAGGTCCATAGCAGGGGAGAGCGACCACGAGCACTAGAGCCCAAACCGCTCCAGATCGCATACCCAACACCGACCAACGAACATAAACCGCTCCAGCTCGCCTACCCGATGCCACCCAAGCCATTTCAACAGGTTCGGCCCCAAGAGAGGGAACACCGAAACACTTTCGGACCGGTCGAGCTGCGATACACTTTCAACCTGTCTGCTGAAGATATCCTCAAGGATATATGCAGGGAAAGTTGGTATTCCCGACCACAACCGATCATCTCTCCCCCCAATCAGAGAGATTCCAAGCTCTTCTGCGCATATCACGAGGATCACGGCCATCTCACTGAGCATTGCCGTAACCTGCGATGGAGAATGAACCAGTGGGGCGATGCAGAATACCTAGCCAAGTTCATCAAAGGAGCTGGGAATAAAGGCAAACAACTGGTCATCGAGGGATCTGACAACCGGCAAGGCAAAACGATCAACGTCGTTCATATGTCACGACCCAAGGGCCCAGGCGGGGAACGATCACGACAACGGCAGCTGGCCCACTTTGGCCAAGTAGCCAAGACATCACAGGCGTCGACCTCTAAACGACAATGCACACCACGACGACATCCGCCCATTTCTTTCTCGGATCTTGACGAAGAAGGGGTGATTTACCCCCACGGAGACGCCATTAACCTCCGTGTTCAAATCGGCCTAGACACAGTCAGCAGGGTACTTGTCGACCAAGGAGCCTCTTGTGATATCATGTACAAGGAGCTCTTCGACAAGATGGAACTCAAGCTGCAAGATCTACAGCCTACCGATGTCACACTGATCGGATTCATCTCCGAAACGACCAAACCTTTGGGTAAGATCGTCCTCAGTGTCACAACAGGGTCCATGTCGGTTCCCGTGGAGTTCTTAGTGGTCGACGACCACTCCGGGCACAACGCAATATTGGGCCGACCTTGGTTATATGCCATGAAGGCCATACCCTCGACCTATCACCAAAAGGTCAAATACCCAAATGATAGGGGGGCGATCGAGACAGCCAGAGGATGTCAAGAAGATTCAAGACGCTGCGAGGACATCACCGCGACTCTCCAACAACAACGAAGCACTGTGGGACAACCCACCAGCACAAAGAAGCTGATCAGCCAAATATCCAAAGCCGAAAGGGTTGTCGAAGAACAAGTAGGAGAGACACTCAGGAAGGTGTATATACCAGATATAGACGAGGAGCATTACTTCCTCCTCGGCGACAACCTTCCAAAACAGGAATCCGAGGAGTTGAAAGCATTCCTTCTCAACAACACTGATAAATTCGCCTGGAGTCCTAAAGATATGCCGGGCCTAGACCCCAATACAGCATGCCACCACCTAAGTGTAAACACCGAGTACAAGCCGATAGCACAGAGGAGCAGGAAAGTGTATGTACAGCATAGAGCAGCTATAATCGCTGAAGTACAAAAGTTATTGGAGGATGGAGCCATAAGAGAGGTTTACTATCCAAAATGGTTGTCCAACCCGGTCGTCGTCCCTAAGAAGAACGGAAAGGAGAGAGTATGTATAGACTTCACAAACCTCAACAAAGCCTGTCCGAGGGACCACTTTCCCCTTCCAAGGATTGATCAACTGGTGGACGCAACTTCGGGGGCAGAACGGATGACCTTCCTTGACGCATATTCAGGATACCATCAAATTCCCCTCGCCCGCGAAGATCAAGAAAAGACTTCGTTTATATCACCTTTGGGAAATTATTGCTATACGGTAATGCCGTTCGGCCTACGCAATGCGGGAGCAACATACCAAAGGATGATAACAAGGGTATGTCGAGATCATATAGGGAAGACGATGGAGGTATACATAGACGACATGGTCGTCAAAAGCGAAAGAGCCACATCCCACCTTCAAGATATCAGGGACGTTTTCCGAACGCTGGGCGAGCACAAACTGAAACTCAATGCGAGCAAGTGTGCATTTGGCATCAGCAAAGGGAAATTCTTGGGACATATGGTTAGCCGAAGAGGAATAGAGGCTAATCCCGATCAAATAATGGCTCTACGAAACCTAGCAGCGCCCAAGAATAAGAAACAGGTACAAGAGCTCACGGGAATGATGGCCGCGCTGAGCAGGTTCATTAGTCGATCCGCAGATAAGGGACGGCCATTTTTCGAATCACTCAAGAAGGATAGAAAATTCGTCTGGGACCCAGAATGTGAAGCTTCATTCAACAATCTCAAAGAGTACTTGAGGACGCTGCCACTGCTAGTAAGGCCGAACAAAGGAGACATTCTGGCATGCTACCTAGCAGTTTCCACTACAGCTGTGAGCGCAGTTATCCTAAGAGAAGAAGGTCGCGAACAATTTCCGATCTACTTCGTCCGCAAGACTCTGGTCGAAGCCGAAACACGTTATCTACCCCTGGAAAAGCTGTGTCTGGCATTGGTCGTCGCAACCAGAAAGTTGCCACACTATTTCATAGCTCATCAGGTCCGGGTATACACAAAATTTCATATTAAAGAGTCACTTCGACGGACGGACATTAGCGGCCGAGTTGCCGCCTGGGGGGTCGAGCTATCCCAATTTCATATCGAGTTCGCACCCCGCCATGCCATAAAGGGACAAGTCCTGGCCGATTTCGTCGCAGAATTCACCGAAGGCTATGACGAGCCTTTGGCACTCTCTCCCCAATCACACTGGCAGATACATGTCGACGGATCAGCCACCAAGGACGGATCAGGAGCAGGGATCGTCCTAAAGTCTAGAGAGGGAACAATCATCGAAAAAAGCATAAAACTGGGCTTCCGAGCTACCAACAATGAGGCAGAATACGAGGCCATGATAAATGGCATGCTTATTGCCCGGTCCCTCGGATGCTCCCACTTAATTGCAAGCTCAGACTCCATGCTCATCGTCAATCAAGCCATCGGCGAGTACCAAGCGAAAGATGATAGAATGATCCTCTACCAAGAGAAAGTCCAAAGCTTGATGGCCACCTTCGAACAGTGCGAGTTAGTAAGAATCAATCGCACCGAGAATGCACATGCCGATGCATTGGCCACCCTAGCCTCGACATTAACATTGACCGATACCCGGTCGATCACAGTGGAACTACTGCCGACCCCGAGCATAATAAAAAGGGTAAACCGGGTAACATCGATACAGTACGAACTAGTTTGGATGGAGGACATGACCCATTATCTGCGAAGTGGAACGCTTCCGGTCGACAAGATAAAAGCGCTAAAAATTACAAGAAAAGCTCCTCGCTTCTGGCTATCCGAGGACGATAAACTATACAAATCCAGTTACCGGGGACCACATCTACTGTGCGTCCCGACCGAGCTACAACTGCCGGTCTTGGAGGAAATCCACGAAGGATCTTGCGGAGCACACATCAAAGGGCGATCCCTTGCAAACAAGGCAGTGACCCAAGGATATTGGTGGCCCTATATCAAGCGAGACGCCGATGCATACGTCCAACGATGCGACAAGTGCCAACGATTCGCCAAGATACCACGGCTCCCTTCATCTATGATGACCCCGGTATCAGCACCATGGCCGTTCGCTCAATGGGCAATTGATTTGGTCGGTAAACTCCCTAGAGCACCTGGGAATGTGGAATATCTAATCGTTGCGACTGATTATTTCACCAAATGGGTCGAAGCTAAACCCCTCCGAGAAATCAAAGCCAGCAACGTCAAACAATTCATTTGGGAATACATCATAACTAGGTTCGGTATTCCGTACGCTATAGTCGCCGACAACGGAACCCAGTTCAAAGATGCCAATTTACAGCTGTGGTACGAGGAACTCGGTATCCGAAAATTCTATTCGACGCCGACATTCCCACAAGGGAACGGGCAGGCCGAAGTGTCAAACCGAACAATATTAGACGGCATCAAGACCACCCTTGAACAGGCAAAGGGGAGGTGGCCCGAGCGGCTACTCAACGTTTTATGGTCGTGCCGAACTACACCCAAGACGGGCACCAAGGAAACCCCGTTTAGCTTAGCATACGGTGTTGAGGCCGTCATACTGACAGAGATCGGGCTACCCACGCTCCGAACGACGTTGGTCGAGCAGGGAAATAATGAACGAAGAATGAGAGAAGAGCTCGACATGATAGACGAGAAACGAGAGATAGCAGCCCTTACCCTAGCCAAATACCAACAAAGCGTGAAGCAAACTTATGACAAGAGAGTAAAAGGATCCAAAGAATTCATGGTAGGAGAACTGGTGCTGCGACGAGTGACGGTCTATACCCGCAACGAAATACATGGCAAACTAAGCCCTACCTGGGAAGGCCCATACGAAATCGTCAAGCGAACAAGTCCAGTCTCTTACAAAATCAAAAGCGTCCTGTTCGCCAACAGCCGAGGGGAAAAGAATTCTTGGAATGTGGCTAACTTAAAGAAGTATTACGTATAGGCAATGCTCCGAATACAAGTACAAGTACAGGTGCTACCTTACCCTTCTTGCTTAACGCCATTATCTTTCTTCTTTTGAATGAATCAAATATATTATTATGCTGTCTACTAATACTATGAGATTCTCAACATGGCCGAAGTGCCTAGAAATACTATGAAATTCCGTAAATGGCGTGTTACCGAAGGAACGTATAGGAATACTATGAGATTCTCAACATGGCCGAAGTGCCTAGAAATACTATGAAATTCCGTAAATGGCGTGTTACCGAAGGAACGTCTAGGAATACTATGAGATTCTCAACATGGCCGAAGTGCCTAGAAATACTATGAAATTCCGTAAATGGCGTGTTACCGAAGGAACGTCTAGGAATACTATGAGATTCTCAACATGGCCGAAGTGCCTAGAAATACTATGAAATTCCGTAAATGGCGTGTTACCGAAGGAACGTCTAGGAATACTATGAGATTCTCAACATGGCCGAAGTGCCTAGAAATACTATGAAATTCCGTAAATGGCGTGTTACCGAAGGAACGTCTAGGAATACTATGAGATTCTCAACATGGCCGAAGTGCCTAGAAATACTATGAAATTCCGTAAATGGCGTGTTACCGAAGGAACGTCTAGGAATACTATGAGATTCTCAACATGGCCGAAGTGCCTAGAAATACTATGAAATTCCGTAAATGGCGTGTTACCGAAGGAACGTCTAGGAATACTATGAGATTCTCAACATGGCCGAAGTGCCTAGAAATACTATGAAATTCCGTAAATGGCGTGTTACCGAAGGAACGTCTAGGAATACTATGAGATTCTCAACATGGCCGAAGTGCCTAGAAATACTATGAAATTCCGTAAATGGCGTGTTACCGAAGGAACGTCTAGGAATACTATGAGATTCTCAACATGGCCGAAGTGCCTAGAAATACTATGAAATTCCGTAAATGGCGTGTTACCGAAGGAACGTCTAGGAATACTATGAGATTCTCAACATGGCCGAAGTGCCTAGAAATACTATGAAATTTCGTAAATGGCGTGTTACCGAAGTACTCGCCCTTTGCACGCCAATATCGATCCAAACGACGCTCCTGAACCTCAACAGCATGCTCGGCACGGCGAACGTATTCTCGAAAAGAGGCCGCCTGGGTTTTCAGCTTGGTCCGCAGTCGAGCACATTGGTCGGTCAATTTGACATTTTTGCTCATCAAAACAATGTAGGGCCACCTGTCAGGCACCTCACTAGCCGCACCAGATGAGACCTCGTCCCGGGCAGCACCAGTAGGTCCTAACCCCGGGTTAACTAGGCATGGAGAACCAGCCTGTTGCGACATAGTAGCATGTGCCTATAAAAAAAAAAGAGGGGGGGAGAAGAACGAGAAGAGATGAATATAAAAAAAAAAAAGAGGAAAAAAAGAAAAAAAAGAAAGAAGCTACAAAAAAAAAAAAAAAAAAAAAGGAGAGAATTTTTTATACAAGCTACAAAGAAAACGACAAAACAAGCTATTTTATTAATCCGACAACCCCTCAACAGACGCCGAAGTCTCTACTACATCGGCAAAATGAATATCTCGCAATGAATTAATTTGCGTCCCCAAACGCTCACGAATAACCGCCTCGATTCGGTTCAAGGCAACAGTGGTTTCAGTTACCCCGGCCTTCGCATCCACCATGCGCTCTGCCCGGGACACACCACTCATTCCTTTTATATGCTCCAGCACCTCTAAGGCGCGAGCTCGGGCCCAATACGCTTTGGCAAAGGATAGCAGCAGATCCGTGTCCTCGAAAACGGCCCCAAGGACCAAGCTCAAGCTCGTCACACGACCTCGGGCTTCATCACGAGAACGTCGTAGGGCACTGAGAAGTTCCTTTGCTTTACCCTTATTTGCCGTATAATGGGCGGTCTTTTTACTAAATTTCTCTCCCAAATCACGTAACCGGATCGCCAGGTTGGAAATATGAATATTCAGACCCTCGATTTCCTGATAAGCACAAGTCAATTTCGCGGTAAGGGACGCGTTAGACCTTTCCAAATCCTCCATTACGTCACCTACACTACGACTATGCGAGGTCCAGACCACCATGGCAAGGGGGTTATTTGGTACCTGACAATATTTTGTTTTCATATCCTTCAAAATATGACGACCATCAAAAGAAATTAACCCAAGCAAGCCCAACAGAAAGAAACCACAGCATCTATATTATCACTTCCCTAAACGAATCTGTTTCTAGATACAAAAAAAAAAATAAAAAAATTAAATAAATAAAAATAAAAAAATATATATATACATACTGCTAGAAAGATAGTCAAGGTTCCACCTGAGGAGATGCTAGTGGGGGAACAACGGTAGCATCCGGTCGAGGAGTGGACGGGGTCGACATAGAGTGAGGACGCAACGCTGTCGAAATTGTCTGTCCCGGTAGCCGAGGAAGCTCTTCTTCACGAAGATTCGCCCAGTCCAAGGGTTTCGGTGGTGCACCATGCGGACACGGATACACCAACTCCGACCACGCCCTATCCGACAAAGGAACATTCGCGAAATTGAGCGCCCGCACATGAGCGCAGTATACAGAGAAGTTGGCCATCATCGCTAACTTTTTCCGCTCCTCCGCCTGTGCCGTTTTCAGGGCAGACACCTTAGCCTTTTCGGCTTCCACGTCCTCAGCCAGGAGCAAGTTCTCCTCCTCTAGTTCGCCGTACTTAACGGCCATGCTCTCTTTTTCCACCTTCAATTTCTCGACATCCTCGGTCAGGTGCAGAAAGTCCACCGACAGCTTGTCATAATTCTCGCCCAGGGTTTTCTTCTCGGCGACCAATTTCTCCTTCTCGGCCACCAGCTTCTCTTTCTCAGCCCCTAGAGCTCCCAGCTGATCCCGTAGCGCCACGGTACTCACAGCAATCTGCACTTCAACACATTAGTTTCCAAATAAAATACAAGTACCAAACATATATAGTGAAATACGAGCCCCACGTACCCTCAGCGCATCCGCGTGGGCCTGCTCTATAACCGACATTGTAGGTTGGGCAGATAGTCTTTCTGCATTCTTGAACACAAGGGGTTTCAGAGCCGTATACCCCATCTTCAAGGTTCTCGGTTGATCCAGCAGTTCACCCCTACATCGGTCAATGTACCGGGTCATTGCAACCCCGTCAACCAACCCCTTCTCGGATCCGTCGAGAGCCTCATCCTCGACACCCGTCACAACATCCCCGGCATTCTCTTCGCTGCCTTCCATTTCCACCCCCACGTCCTCCTCCAACTGCTCAATCTCAGGGGCCCTATGCTCGATCTCTTCCTCAGTATGAAGGGGCGAGCAAACGGGCAAATCTATCGGACCCTCGGTGGGGATAGGCGAGATGACAGGCAAAGTCATCGTACCCCTCCCATGTTAGTCAAGAGGTTCATATGTCCGAATACATCGTCGATCGACCCCTGAAACACAATAATACCCATAGACCGGGCAAGAGCGAGGGTAACCAATGGAGAAGTCAGTAGCTGAAACAAGATGACTAATAAAGCAAAGCACTAGCGAACCAAATGACAAACAACCAAAAGACAAGAAAATCATAATACATATACACATACCTCGCCCGGAGCAGAGGCTTCCTCGGCGGTATCCCCTTGAGAAGCAGCAAACACCCCCTCGCCCGAGCCAACGTTAGCATCTTCCTCGGTAACCGATGTATCGGTTCCCCTAGCCCTCTTCGTTGTTTCAATGACAGGGTCAGATGCACGACGCTTAGAACGAACGGTTTTTTTTCCCAAGACGAGTAGCACATCGAGCCTGGACCACCTTTAAGAATTCCTCCTCGGGCTCTTTGGGGATCTCGGGTGCAGGATTCCCCCTGGTCACCGACCCCATAGGGTAACCGAGCAACATGGGAGCCGTACGACTCGCAGGATCCCCGGCGTAGGTCCAGGCCCCCACCATTTTCAAAGAGCTAACAGAGCCTCTACATTGGGGGCGCCGAGGTCTGGCATAGTGGGAGCATTGGTAGCCGGCCCAGGGATCTGGTATCCCGGACAAGCCCATTCACCAGACGCAATAACAATACCAAGATTGCGCTCTTTGTTGGTATCCGGCAAACCGAGGACGAGCCGGCAAAAGGACCGCAAGGTTTTCAGATACGAGCTGCGCCGCTCAAAGCTCAAACTATAGACTCCGAAGACATCCTTCAGTTCAATCGGTATTCCGGACAGCTCTGATAGCTTTTGGATCCCAGTCAGAGTACGGTAACCATTTAGGGCCAGTTGGGCCGGAGCAATCTGGACGGCCTCAAAGAACGAAGCCACCCAGTTTGTAAAGGGCAGTCGAAGACCCCCAGTGAAGAATGCCGAAGAGCGCACGGCCACCTCGCCGGCAGGTACAAATCCCAACACCTCCTCGTCAGAAATAGGAAGCCGGATATGTATGTTGTCAGGTATTCCGACAAGCTCCTTAAAATCCTTTTCCACGAATGTGCCAACTTGGGCCACACTTTGGGTCAAAATTTCCTATACAAAGATCATCAAAAATCCATCAATATACTAACCAAATACACAAACCAGAACCACATCAATAGAACGAGAGCCACCACCCCCCCCCCCCACGCACATTACATCAGAATCATCAGACATATATAGATAACCTGAACCATGTACCAACGACACACCTATGACCACAACGACAAATCAAATACAACTCCTAAAAGAGGGAAGGGGGGAGAACGAAAAATCACTTGCAGTAATCATTATGAGTAAGCAAGCGCGAACAGCAGCAAGTCTTCCAACACAACCACGAAACCCTAGATCAAGCGGCCGAACTCTTTTCCTTTTTGGCGGGAAGAATATGCTTTAGAGAGAGAGAGATATTTTCTTCAGCAAATTCTGTGATAAAAATAAACAGGATTACTTGGCATAATAGAAAGGAGTGGAGTCACAAAAGGAATAAGATAATAACCGTCCTTTCGTGTAACAGAGGTTTACCTTTTTCCAACCATACAAAAGTCAACAACTGCTGCTCTTTTGAACATATAAACGCTCCAGATTTCGCCACGTCAGCGCGTATTCCACTACCCAAGGCAGTTCACATCATTAGACCTAAATAAATGGCCAGTGGACCCTACCACGAAAAGCTTCTCACATACGCTACCACTACTATCACAAAGAGAATATCCCCCGATTAAAGTTCCTCGACTCCCAACCAATCCTTACCACAAGGGCACACCGAACAAGGTGGACGAAGACCGTTCCTAGCTTGATGACAGGGAGCATCAAGTCTAACAACGCTCTCCGGGGGGATAACCGGCCATATTGTTCGGTGTATGCTCAGAAACATAAAAGAGAAGCAAACAGGAAATAAAATAGGACAGAATCAAATGCAAGACAAGTTTTATTCATCCACAAAGGGGGAAACACAAACAATACAACAGAAAAAGAAAATACACCCATCCTACTTTTTCGAACTATCCCCCATAGCAACATCCCTCCTCGCCAAAAGTTCCTCCAGACGCTCCTTCTCCCTAACCAAACGAGAAATTGCCATCTCAGCCTGTTTCAAGGCGTAAGACTGAGACTCGCATTTTTGCTCGGCCTTGAAACGAGCAGTGCCCTCCTCGTCCCAATATTGTTTAAACCTCTTCGCTTCCGTCCGAGCACACATGAGATCATGTTTCAGCCATGACATCTCAATTTCTTTTAGTTGAAGAGGAGTCAAATCCTCCTCCCCAAAGCCAGGGGGACGAGGTAGCAAAAAGGTAGGCTCCTCTTCCATAAGGTCTTTCTTTTTGGAGGCAGACCTAGTGATGGGAGCCATCTCACGCAAAAGCAAATTATAAAACAAGAGAGAGGTAGAAATTGATAATGAGATACAGGCAATAGGGAGCATTTATAGAGAATCAAAAGGCACAAAATACGAAGCGTTACAATGGTTCACAAGACAGGCACGAGATACGAAAAGATACAACTGATTCGTCAAGTACAAAAGATAAAACACAAATGGCAAAAGGGGAAATACATAAGAAAACCAGCCCAATCTAAGGATCAATGGGTGGAAAAACCGAACTGCCAGACCGAGAGAAAGCAATACGAGCAGAACAATTCAACCGAGCTTGGTAGGAATCGTTCATGGCGACCAAATCGTCATTCTCCGAGGAGAGCCTGTTGTTTTCCGTAGTAAGAACCCTGACGCGCTCCACGAGCCGAGCATTCTTTACCATTATGCTAGCTAGGCCTTGAGGAGAGTTGTCAAACTCATCTTGAGAATGGTCCCAAATTTCCTCGGCATCATACCAGGAGTTGGCCAGATGGTTTCTCTGTAACAACAAGTGATCGAGCTGGCGACTCAGTGCCGAGATCTCGGTCCACTTCACCGTCTCTTCGGGATAAGAGCCGAACAATCTCAAGGCCAAAACGCCATACTCTTTCTCAAGCCTTGCCATCCGACGGCGGACCCGAGATACCTCAGTGTCCAAGCCCTTCATCTGAGCATGATATCTCTCCACAGGTCCAGACATTCTGGGAAATTGTTTAGTACGGAAGAAAATAAAGGGCTGAGGAAGAGAGAAGCAAAAAGAAAAAAGAGATGATAAACTACCAAAGAAAAGAGAAGTACTTATAGAACGAAGAGTATGATATTTTATGACCTTGCTTGGGAAATTGCATATTTCCTGACATGCTGGGGGGCATGCACATTTCCTGACCTACTAGGGAGCATGCACATATGTTTGACAGTGATGGGGACATCTACTGACATCTGAGACTACAGTGCAGAAGAAATAAAGACGAGATATTCAAAGATCTAGATTCCAGACAAACAACAAACCACAGGTACAATATAAAAAGAAATGCAAAAATAAAAGGGCAAAAATACTTTTCATTAATGAAGATGGAATACATCATTGTTCATTACATCAATAGACAATATTACATCGAGGTCTGTTACATCAAGGTCTATTACATCCGAGATAAAAACCTATTACATCCGAAAAGAAAACCTATTACATCCGAAAAGATCTATTACATCCGAAAAGATCTATTACATCCGAGAAGAGCTAGTACAGAAGATCAGGCAAATGATCAACTATATCAGCTGACCAAGTGAGCAGGAGATGCCAAAAAGAAAAAGTAAGAAGAAAGAGAAAGGAAAAGCAAGAAGAGGAAAAGAAGAAGAGTGCAAGAAAAGAAGAAGTGATAAGAAAGAAGAGTCAAAAAGAAAAATGACCAACCCTAAATGTAACACAAAACCCTTTGGATCACAGGGCTGATTGTTACATCGTAGTGGTGCAAAAAAAAAAAGAGAAAAAAGAAAAAGAGTGATGGGAGAGAAGATGAAGAAAAAGAAAGAGGCACAGAAGAAAAACAGATGAGAAGAAGATAAAGAGATGAAGGAGACAGACAACTAAAAAGGAAGTCAATGAAACAAAAAAGAAAGGGGAAAAGAAAAAAAATAAAAAGTACGAGAAAACAGAGTATAAAAAAAATAACACAAGAGAGGAAGAGGAAAAAATGATGGAAACGGAGAAATAAAAAAAAAAAAAAAAAAGGAAGAGATGGGAAAAGATGGGGAAAAGCAGAGAAAAAGGGAAAAAGGAAGGGGGAAGGTTAGGGGGAAGTCGATCGGTATCGATGAGAGGGCCCGGCAGAGACATCCCTGTCCCTCAGTGTCGGGTTCCCCCTTAGCATCTCATTCTCTTCGACTAAAGCCTGACGAGCACGTCGGCAGTAAGCCAGTTCGGATCTTAGCCAAGTTAATTCCCGAACCATCTCGGTATGGTGATAACGCATCACCTTCAATTCCTCCTCGGCATCCCTCAACAGCCTTTGTACATGGTTATAGGAGGCTTCAAAGGCCTCCACTTGCAAAGCTAATGCTGATTGGGTGAAAGGACCAGACATCTTAGGAAAATTATAAGATGAGGGTCTATATATGGGGGAAAATAATATGATGAGAAGTGTGGATGTAACCATGCTGTAAGCAGGTATTTATAGATCCATTAGATGAGGGCTGGGATTGAGAGTCGCAACCGTTCGCCAATGGGTATTCAGAAGCAATGGCACTCAAAAGAGGTGTCTGTTCAAGAAAAACGTTTGGATTTTAAAAACTTTTCTGAAGATCTCAAGTTAGCTAAAGGCAGAACACTCATCCAAAAGCAAAGGTTTAGTTCATCTAAACACCAACCTAGCTTACTATGTCCATACATGTAAAGGATTTGGATTTTATTGGTGGGTGATTCTACCGTTCTACGTATACATTATAATTATATAGATCAAGCTAACTGATAGAACATAAAAATCATACCCGAATATTTTATTCGGGTCATAATCAACCCACTTTATAAATGGGTATCCAACGCTTAAATGGGTCATCTCATACTTTTTATAGGAATTGAGGTGCTACTACCAAAAGCCCAAACCCAATCAAAGGTGGACCCGTGTCTGAAAAATCTCTGGGATGAAGACATTTGTCAGTATCCTAAAAGGTGCAGTTGCCTATAAATAGCCAACTACCCCTCCTAGAAAAAGGCCCAGAAAATCTATCCAAAAAATATAGAGAGAAGTTAAGAAAAGAGAGAAACTAACCAAAGCATATCACTTCGAGAAATAAACCGAGAAAAGACAGCCGAGCACCGAATAAAAGAGGAGAAAGATCAAGACGAGAGATTAAATAGTTATATCGAGCATAATTGTAAAACCGAAATACAAATCCGAGCAAATGTAATAGTCCGAACAAGGACAATAATCCGAGCAATAATAAAGATCAGGAAGTATCATTTATTCACGGTGGATTTATCATTATATCATTGTTGAAAAGCATAACGTGACCGACCAAAGTTATGCATTTATCACTAACAGTTAGTATGATGAAATAAAGTACTCATCATGTTATGTCTTAAAGTGACTGTATTCTAAGATACCATGTGCACCATGTAAGTCACGTAGATAAATTTATGTTTAGAGTTTAGACATATCCTTTTTACTCGATGTCATCTCATTGTCCACATATTCTTTAGTGTACAAAATTCCAAGACGACAATTTCTTTTCTCGCCTTAAAATCACTAAACGTTTTATGGTTTCTGACTTAAAAGAACTTGTCTGTATCAGTTATCTGTCAAAAGTTTTGAAATCATGGAGAGAGACAGTTAGGTGGCGAGATTATAATTGGGAAATAATAATAATTTAGAAAAAAAAATATAGTAACATTTTACTCGTCACGTTCCATACTTTTAAATCGGGGCATTGCATGTAAAATCCTCCAAGCCAATTACTGTATAATTTGTTTCTTTTTGAACTCCCTATATATGTCTTCCTTTGTCGGAGAATTACTTTATTTTGATGTACCATGGCATTTTGCCAAATTAGTAGACGGTAGTGTATAGAACTTATTCCATTTACCATCTTTCACACGTCTATTTTTTAACTTAGACATGAAGTATGGTATAAAAAAAAGTGAAGACAAAAAGTTAAAAGATTCTGTTATCTAAAAATGTTTGGTTGACAGACTTACCGTAACATGCTACTACTATAGACATCAGTTAAAGTAGTAATAATATATAGTACTATATTCATATTGAAAGTACAAATAATGAATGATTATTTAAAAATATTACTCTATCCATTTCGGTTTTAAAATATGAGTTTAGTATATTATTTTTGAATTGTTAGACGATATAAATCCATTTTATTAAAATAGAAAAGAATTTTATGTAAAATTACATGTTTGCCATAATTTTAAGTTTCTAGAAAAATGTGCATTAATAAAAATGGGGATAAAAGTATAAATAGAGTGTAAAAAATATATAATGATTATGTTTTTTTAATAAATTCAGTTTGCAGGAGTGAATTTATATTGTGAAAGGGAGGAATTATATGAATCTGTTTTGGCTTCCTTAATTTTCTTAGTGGAGGCTTCCCTATTTTTTATTAACCATTAGATCAAAAATAAATGCAATCTAAGTTTAACAAAAACAATGAAAAAATTATTTTTTGTCCAAACACAAAATGTATACATACACAACTACTAGATAAACACGAGTACTTCGTATATTTTGACATACCCGGTATGGGTACGATACGACATTTAAAGTACGATACGTATTGAAGAAAAAAATAAAAACAACATTATTTGTCGTGCTGAAAAAGTATTATAGACGTATTGTTTCCGTATTCATGTCGTTTCCAAGTCGTGTCGATGTGGTCAGAGAAGTAAAATGTCAACGGTATTTCATTTGTCATATCAGGATACTTAAAATGACCTACCGTCACTACAAGAAAATTGACAGTTGGCAACAGAATATTCTGTTTGTATTTGAGCAATTTTGTTGCTGATCGGTGATCGGCAACAGATTATCAACATAAACTACTATGATACTATTTGGCTTGTGGCTGATTTTTAGTAACACTTATGTTGTTACTAATTCCAGTCAGCAACATAATTGTAACAAGTTTATTCTGTTGCCACTTGTATGTATAGTGCAACACATTTTCCAACACATGTAACACATACATATTGTTGCAAATCAGTTACAATTTTGAGCTAGATTATTTTATTATATAACTACTTGTAGCTACTCATGTCGGTATTGTGTTGCTATTTCTTTATTTTATTTATTTATTTAAAGCTTATAGTATATTGCTATATTATTATTTAAATATCAAATATTTAAACAAAAATTAATCAAAAGACAAATTAACATTAATTGAATTTATTATCCATACAATCCCCAAAACAAACATGAAACAACCTATACACATTCTCGCATAGATTTCAACATTATGAAAGCTATTATGCACTACAACCCAAAACTACCAGTAACAAATCTAAAAGTTTCACAAGTAAACAAATTTCCAAATAACACTAATCCATAGCGGCCACGAACTTGATGCACCTGTCCTAGAGTTAGAGCCAAGAAAAGATGAGTTTGATGATCCGAAGCTGTAGATGGAGCCTTCATGATTCATCTTCATACCAGCAACAAACTAAATAAATATAAAATTATCATCGGAATATCGGTCTTCTTCAACATATGAGATAACTTCGGTTTTTTGGCTTGAATGTCGTCAATAGCTGAAAAGAATACATAAGTAACATATTTAAAAACATGTGATATCAAACACAACAAACTAGCCTTTTTTTACCGATTAATCACTTCAACTGAAAACTAAACGATATGTAGCATCTTTGCAGTTTTCTGTAAAAGAGCTCAACGTCATTTTGAAAGTTACCAAAAAGACGTAGCACTTTGATTTCAGTTTAAAGCATTTAGTATTCGATACAGCAAAAACCACAAAATTAAGTACATTCAGAACAACTCAATATATACTAATAATGACTTGAATGTAGAAAATTGGGGATTTTGTAGTGTACATTCAAACTATAAACTAGAAAAAGAACCTGCGTATATAAACTAGTTTAAAGTACACAAACTGAAACAAAGGGCATGCAAACATATACGAGTAATACTTTACTATGTTCAAACTAATTTATACTTCGAAATCACAAACATTTCTAACATCTGCATTAAGCTAGAGCAGCCTAGTTTTAAATAAATTATAAGAGCGAAATGACCTGCGAATATAATATAGTCAATTATCAACGAGCATGCCCACATCACCCATGAGCACCTGGACCGTATAAACAAGAATCACCGCTTTCAGAAGAACTATCATCAACTGAATGTAATCTTCACATCTACTTACAAAAGATGTAGTATTCAATTGCTTGCAATTTGCAAACAAACCAACCTAAGATAAGATGAAAAAACAAAGGGCATAAAAGGTTTGTTTGTTAGGAAATTTGACATTTTAACCAAGCAAAAATTAACACAAATATAAAGTACTTTTTTTCCAGCTTTTCAAGATAACTTGTATATGTGTACACTTGTATCTAATGCCTGAGCGTATGTTGAACGTATGTGTATCAAAGGTGTGTTCTTGTATGTTTTTAAAGTCAAATTGTTCTGAGTTTTAATCTTTTTTAATACTTACTGCATTGGATTCAGGAAGGAAATTAACAAAACCATATGGATTTGTGAAGCCAATTTCAAGCAATATAGAAAGAATACATAAAATCCTAACACAAGATTGGGAACAGATGTATACTAAATCTTCTTAAATGACACTTACTTTAGAGAATTTTCCTTCAAAATGCCTGGAGGAGCAACTATCGAAAAAAATATAATTGCAATGTGAAACTGCGTACAAGCAAATTGATAGTATTAAGGCTCTTGGAGAATCTGTAAAGAAGACATTAAGAATAAGTTTTGATTTATGGCAAAAGAAAAAGATATCTTACACAATAAAACAAGAAAAATGACCCCAAACATCAAAGCATTATAACTATTACTCCTACAAGAGATCCACAACTAAATTAGCATCCATAAAGAAGTTTCAGGATACAAAGTGGTTCTGCTCAATGCATAGCTTATCAAAATACATTAATACCATTCAGGAGAATAGGTACATGTTATTACGAGGTTACGCTGCAACTTAAATACTAACAAAAGATTCAAATTTTGGGGGTAATTTAAGCTTTAGATATATAAGAACATCCATTCAAAGATTAGAAAAACAGAAAGAAAGAAATAAAGACATACACAAACAGGGTACATGGTAATACACAAAACTTCCACATACAATCAAACATTAGAATATAGATACAGATATACATGATTTGAAATTGGAAAATTCTAAAATCAACTTATTTGATTGTAACAATTAGACCAATTACAGTTATAGACCATTAAATACAAAGTATCTGAATTCAAACTAAAATAAACACATCAAACCATACTTGTAGAAAGTCCAAACAATAAATAAACACAAAAGCTGGAAAAAAGTAACATATCTAAACAAATATTGATCAATAATAAATAGACGATTATCATGAGCAAGCAAACACAAACGTGTATATAAAGAGGGAAGATAGAGAGAGAGAGAGACCTGTGAGCAAAAAGACTGGAGCGGCGGAAATATAAGATTTAGGGCTTGTTTTGTTTTTGAGCAGAGAGAGAACACTCTGCTGCACATTGTGTATTTTATTATCTAAGAATTGATAAGAAATAGGGGGAGAAATGTGCAAAACAAAAATGAAAGGGTGAAATCTTGAAATTGAAATAAAAAGGGGGGAAATCTCAAAATAAAAATGGGGGAAGGGATTTAGTATTTGGAGGCTTGGAGTCCATATTTATCAAATAAATCAAAATTTTCGAAAATAAGTCATAATTTTTCTTAATTTTATATGTATATATATATAATTTTTACAAAAAATAGTATGCGAAAAGTAATGATTACTTGTTACGAGTAGAGCCGAGGTTCACGAGTATGACTCGGATCATTAGAGTTTAACGAGTCTGACTCGAATCATTAAAGTTTAACGAGGCTAACTCGGATCATTAGAACTTAACAAGGCTAACTCGGATCATTAGAGCTTAACGAGGCTAACTTGGATCATTAGAGTTTAACAAGCCTAATTATCACTAACCCGAACTTTTCAAATAAGTCATGAGCATAGTTTGAACTTGTTTTGTTATACTAATCAAGAGTCGATGCGAGCTTGGAAAAGTATTCTAAGTCCACTTAGTTGAGGAGCTAGAATGAGGCTCGCGATGGATACAATCACCCTCACATCACGAATAATTCTATCAATATGTGTATATTTTACATATAAATTTAGTTTATTAGCCTCCCGCTTTTTTCTTTGAATTACAACACCCCTATATACGAACCACTAGCCTCACTCATAAGTCCACTTGCATCGAGCCGAACTCGACTCTTTTGCAACCCTAATCGTATTCATTGTCATTCGTTGAATTCGATAAGCTTGCTATTAACATTAGTTCATCTTGATTGGTAGCTATATGGATTTGATAGTCTTGTTTAAGGGTTTAGGGGTATTCGTTTGCTTTGACTTGGTATTTAGATAAATTAGGGACCAAACCACTTGAAAATGATTGGTTTGGTTATATTTGATCTAAAACAAATTAAGGGACCAAACGACACTTTACCAAAGCATCACTAATCAGGGATTAAAAACTTACAACTTGTAATGGATTTTTACTCGAGGTTATAGTAGACATAGCCATGAGGCAAAAGAAGTAATTGGAATGAATTGAAATACACAAAAAGAAAATTACGAGGGAAATTTCTTTTAACATTAAGTACTATCTATCATCACGTAGAATTTTGTAGATATAAATATAAGTATATATATATGCACACAATACAATAATATGTCGACCGCCTTATAGCAACAAAAAACGTGTGTTACAAAATAGTGATAAATCATCTTATCATATGTTGAAAACAATAAATATAGCAACATATTTTATGTTGCTAATTTTTATGGGGATATCGTGTTGCTGATTTGATGGTAAATTTGTTGCTGATTTTATTCGAAAAATTGTAACACCTTGTTAGCAACATATAAGAGTGATGCTAGATTTAAGTTGTTAAATAGTTGTTGATTCTGTTACTAAATGCATCATACTGTTTTTGTTGGTGTTTTGTTAGTATTATATTACTAATCAGCAACATAAATTTTCTCCTTATTTTCTTTTGTTGCTAACGGACAAATTTCTTGTAGTGCATACCTCTACCGGCTATTTCGGACAAAAATATATGAAATACTTGTATTTATTTAGATATGTATGTATACAATTTTTGTGTTGGGAAAAAGAGTTATTTTTAAATTGTTTTTGTTAATCTTAGATTGCATTTCTTTTGTATGCAGTGTGGGATATAAAAAAAATGACCCTAAAAAAAAATCCGAATTATACGTAAGGCTGCACACAAAGTGATCGACTGATATACATCCAAATAGGGAAAGGACTATGAGTTAACGTTTGACAAGATATGAGGTGGGTCCAAAAGGAATCTAATAAATAGCAAAAATAATGGTCAATGTCTATGTGTAAATATAAGTATACATATGAAACATTTTAGGCTGTATATTTCACACAGATTATTTCACACACAAAATACAGCCTAATGTTTATTTTCTTCATCTATTCGTTAGTGACATAGCTAGATAACAGCAATGGACGGTACAAGTTTTCTAGTATCACGTACCATTAATATTTACAGTGGATTAAACCAACAAATCGAGTACTTTTCCAGTTTTCCTAATGGAATATTGTTTTTCTCTCATGACCGGCCAGTCCAATCTCTATATTTTCCATCATGTTCAAATTTTAACTACAATCCATGATATTTGTTCACAACCCTAAAACCAGATTTTATATTAGTCCCACCCTTGCTATTTAATTATCCATTACGAAATTATGTGCAATTTTGATCGGTCAAAAACTTGTATCAAAATTTTCAGAATGAAAATTTTCAAAAGTTGATTATATAGTTCAAATGTTAAATTTTATGATTAAATTTTTAAAAAAATTATTTCGACAATTTTAATAAAAATTATAAACCGGTCAAAATTTGTCATAGTTTTGGTACAATTAATCCAGTATAGCAAACTTGTTTTGTCGTATGGTGCACCTTTTACATACAGTTATTACACGATAGACAAACAGAAAGGGAGTTGAGATTATGTAAGTACAAAATGTAGAGATTAGATAGATAGATAATAATGGATGGCAGTAGTGATTGGGAAACAGCTCCCGCGCTGTTCTCGCGCGAATTGCACTAAATACACCCTCGTGACTCTGATATTACTGGGCCATTCTCTCAACTCTTAGCCCCCACTATGTCTGCCAGATAAACATCTCACCTTCTTTTTCTTCTTTTTTTTTACTTACTTCAAATTTTCTCATACAATGGCTACACCAAATTAAATTTCATACTCACACTATATTTATTAAAAAAAAATGAGGGGGCAATTTCATACCCACTCTATTTAAATTCTTATTCCCTAAGTTTCTGAATTATTTATCCATCATTGGTAAGATAAATTTTTATAAACATCTAATTATTGTTTTGTTTATTAATTAACTCATATTCCAACTATACTTCTTATGCATTTTTATTAAAGTTTGTAATGAAAAGCAAAACAAAGAGTAAAATTATAATATTTGTTAAATTTTTAGTTGAATCTAGCTTACAAAATGTACAAACAATATGTAACTTACTAAAATAGAAAGATACATTAACATTTTAAAACGGATGAGGTATTTTACACTATATTGAACTTACGAGTTGTAACGAGGGTGTAATGAATTAAAACTAACGAGTATAAACTTTGTTTATGTTTTGTTCATTAATTTGCTCCTAATTTACATTCATGTTTGCTTCGTTTTGGCTTGTAAATAGTGAACACAAACCCAACATTCCGTGAACATGCATCATATTTTGATATTTTCCATTAATGTCTCGTTGACAACAGAGATGTATATATGAAGGATTAATTGAGGACCTATTTGGTTAGGGGAATAAACATGTCATGGTCGGTATGCATATTTATATCATTACAAAATAATGTTGATATTGTGAGAAGTATAAACTTGTCACAAAAATGTTAGTGTCATAAATTTACCGTACAGTCACAAACCCGTCACAAAAACAATAGTTAATAAGTTCGTCAGAAAAAAACAGTCATAATTATCATAGTTATTTGGACATTTTTTTTAGCGTATGTTTCTCAAGTTTCTACTTTGGTCTATTTGAATAAAATTGTACATATATGCTCGTTTTCAAAAGTTTCACTTGTTGTAGAACGTGTATTATACGTAACTATAGTAACTAATAACTCAAATAATTTATAATACTAATCAAACTCACTTTATATATCAATTTATTAACAAAACGAGCTCTTAGCAAACGAACAAGTGTTTTCGTTCCTTTTATTTACTTAATTAAGAAACTTTAAATTTATACTAAAATTTTGTTTTGTCTTTAAACAAACAAAAATGAACTAAGATGTTAATAAGTCAAAGAGTTTTTCATGAATGACTAGTTAAGTTTCCGTAATTATGAAACTCAAATTAATTATGGGATTATTACTATAACAGAAGGCAGAGGAGATCCGGACGGCAGAGGAGACCTTGACAACAGTGACAAGTATCGTAGAGATATTTATATTTGTTTTTAATGAATTTTGTAACTATGTGCTTTACAATGTGAACTCGATTTTAAACGATCATAAAAATTAGATATAATAAGGAAGACTAAGTTTACTTCATTTTTAATATAATACTCCTACCGAAAGGGTAAGGCAAGAAATTATTGTTGCTTGGCGAATCTATTCACTTTTAAATCTAATACAGTAATACTATTTAAAGTCAACATTAAATATAACTTATATTACTATTTTAGGACCGAAAGTAGTAATGCCTAAATTGTCTTCACTTATTTTTGATAATATTAAATTAAATGTCCTTAATCCAACTTTACTGTTGTCGATAGTTTTATTGAGATACTGATGGTGTGGCTCGGTTCCATTTAATTGTGTATTACAAAACTACTTTGACCGGTTTATAACTTATATCAAAATTATCCAAATAATTTTTTTTAAAATCTAATCAAAAAATTTAACATTTGAACTATACGATCAACTTTTAAAAAAATTCATTCTAATAATTTTGATATAAATTTTTAACCGATTAAAATTACATATAATTTCATAAATAATTAAATAGAAACGGTGAGAGTATTATGATTAAAGTAGCACTACTTAAGTTGGTGGATAAAATATGTGATTAATACTAATACACGTAGCTTTCAGGGGCACCACCCAACCAATAATGTCTTATCTCTTTGGATTCACGTCTCTTATTTAAAATTTGATGGTCACGTAAATATGCATTATTATATACTTCATAATTAGGGATTGAATTAATAAACATGTGATGATTACATTTCACATTTGGGTTTACTTGATCCTTAATTAGAACTGACACAAAAATTGAAGTAAGAATTAGAAATCATTACATTGACGAATAATGGGGAATTTTGCTCGTACAAACGTGTCATTTGTTGGTTGGTGATTGTATTTTGAATAAGTTTGCATTATAGACGTGGTGCAGATGAGGGTAGAGTTTTTTTAAGTCATCGTGACGATAAGATTTCACATCCACATCACATCTTATTTTTATTTATTTTTATAATTCATTCCATTTAATTTTATTATAAAATAAATAACTCTAACACTCATTCATTACATCTCATTACAATTCATTTATCTACAAAATAAGTAAATTTACCCACTCTATCACACTATTAATTAATACATTTTTCTGTTTTTTTTTCCACTCAAACTAAATACAAAATTAAAATATTTTATAATCATAATATTATATCAAGTTAACACTTTCAAGTAATTTATATTTTGCACTTTTTTATTTATTAATTTTGCTACTTCCGAGTAAATAATTAAATTATCCCCAAAAACTTTACACGTCATTATTTTATTTCACTTTTAACTATCCACATTTAACCACTTTCAAGTTAACCCGGTTAAATATGGGTAGGTAAATGTGAAAGAAAATAATAACGTGTAGGGTTTTTTGGGATGTAGTTTCCTAAAGAAAATAATAATTAGATTTAAAAAAAAATTATTTTGACAATTTTGATACAAATTATAAGCTGGTCAAAATTGCATATAGTTTCGTAATGGACAATTAAATGGGAACGGATGGAGTATTATATTTTACTAGCTAAACGTTCATGAATATTTAAAAAACAACCATTAATTTATAATCATACAAACTAAATTTAACTTACATTTTTTTATATGTAAATTGGATAAACTAATTTTGACTAACATATTTTATCAATATATTGGTATTATAGGATTTTACTTATATTACCGAACAAAACTTATGATTTTTATTATGGACATAAAACATATGAATTATACCTGAATTTTGGGAATCACCAAGATGGATGGCCGTAGTATCGATTGGCTGATCATACACGGTCGCCATTAAAATCTCAACGGACCCTTCTTTATTAAATAAAAACAATTAACACCGTGAAAGTTTATGCTTTATCAACTAGTTAATGAGATGAGTGTCACATGTTATTATTAAACAAATTAAAATATAAGAAAATTAAAAAGTAATTGTGATCTCACTCGTTAGTATGTTTGTTAATTTGGACACAAAACTTAACAAGTAATTGATAACATGACATTTAATGAGTGTAAGTCAAATGCGAACAAAATATCATCTTTTATCTAACAAGTGATACAAAACTGTGAGATAAAAAGTCCAATTTATCTAACAAGTGATACAAAACTGTGAGATAAAAAGTCCAATTTAATTGGGAATGAGAAAAAAGATTACATTAATTTAGTTATCGTTATTTAGCATTTTTACCTACTTACCCAAATAATCACAAATATATTTTCTTTCATTATCTTGAATTCTTCCGTCCTCAAATAACTGGTAATCACATAAAATCTCATAACTTAACTTTTAAAAATGTTGGATCTAAACTGTAAAAATAATATAATAAAATAGTTTAATGCTAAAGTATACCACTAATTTTTAAAAAAATTTGATTCGGTAGCTGTGATTTAGATACGATATTTTGTACGTCAAAATTATACGTTGTTTCGTATGCATCAATTGTCTATGGACGAGGAAAGTATGTATACACTAATTTGAATAATTATTTTATATAAAAAAATATTAGACATTACTATTTAGTAAGAGACTTATTTTTTCTAGCTTATCAATTAATTCTATGTTTTTATTTATTTATTCTAAAGCTTTTTTTATCTTCAAATTTTCCCACGTTTATCTATTAGCCAATTGAGATTTTGATGCATTTGGTCGCATGGCCTTTTATAACTCTTGGTCTTGGAGCCATACTAATTATACTGAATTAATCTGATTGATTAAGTAATTGACTTGTTTGATAAAGCTGTAAATCTAATTGATCAATTTGGGTATACTCATTTGGACGTGTGGCTAAATCGACTGTGATAGTATAGTGCCTATTCACGAAGGCATATTGGTGGCGAGTTTGAACTTCTTCCAAATCGAGGGAGAGCAAAGAGTAATAATAAAACAAATTGAGTTGGATATATGAGAAATTGAACCCGACTAAATTTGGCTCTTTACAAACTAGACTTATTCTCGTGTCATCTTAACTTATACTCCTATATTTAGTAGTCCATAAACTTATATTCTTTGATAAATTGATTTTAATTTCTCTAATGGAGTATTTGATTTGAAAGGAGTACTAGTGATATTCTCATATTAATTCAACATTTTTTAACATATTCAATCGGAAATAACACTAGTTTGGAAAAAGCTCACATCCATACTAATAATCTGCATACCCCTTCATACATATCATGACATCATGACATGTGTATTATTTTTAATCCAACAGTCCATCATTAGAAAAATTTTCTCCTCACTTAAATTTATTTATGGCAAAGATAAAAAATTAAGAATCAATCATTCAAACAATATTAGATATAATATATAAAAAAAAATCCCCTTTTACTAGTCAGATCCAATTTATATTATTGTAAATAACTGTATAACATTTAATTGTTATCTATTAATTTCCAATTCTATATTATAAAATAGTAATAACGCGTCATGACTCAAAACCGAAATCCGGTTTCCAAACTGCATTCAATTTTATCATATGCAATTTAAAACCCAAATCTAATTTGGAAAAATCAATTTTATTTCTTAAGGAAAATAATATTAAAACAGAAGTCCTCTCTCTCTCTATTAAAAATTCAGCTTCATGCGTATTTAGTTTTTTTTTTTTAGTTTCTTTTGTAATCTCATCTATTTTCAGTAACTTAAAGAAAACTGAGTAAAAAATTTTACACCTAGTTGCAAGTGCAATAAAAATGAGACTTTTATTAAGAAATAAATAAACAAAACCGTTATGGAAATCTGAATTAGAAATAATACATGAGTCATTATGTTATGTTTTATATAAAGATGTAGGGATGTTATAAGTATATAGAGATGTATGTAAACCCACCAATTTATATTTATTTTTTATTGGAAATAACACTAAAAAGTACAAACTCTTTTATGCCCAACTTTGGCTTTGAAGAGGCAGCGCGGGAGTTGCGGGGAAGAAAAGGGTCCCACTTTTTTGCTTGTTTCCGAAAACAACAGTTCCATACATCATAACCTAGGCAGCCTACCCTTGTAAATATATATTTATATCTATATGTGTGTGTATATAAAATATAAGTATTTCCATACATCATAACCTAGGCAGCTTACCCTTGTAAATATATATATTTATATCTATATGTGTGTATTATATGTATATAAAATATAAGTATGTACTTGTATGTTGGATATCAAGGCAAAAATCAAAAGCTAGTGTCATATTCTACTTTTGCATGTACTGCTAATTGAGAACACACGGGAGTAAGTAGTACAGGACAATAAAAAAATCTAGGCGTTTTGAGTACCTTTTATAATTACGAAAAATATAGCTCTAATTCTGTCAATAAAAAACGAAACTTATGAAGAATATAAGAATCAAATTCAAATTAGGGGTTTAGGAGTACTACAAGTCTATACTAGTAATAATGGACATCTAATTTGCTGGTTTTTTTATTAATTTATAAAGTTTGTGACATGTCACTCGAAATTGGTTGAAGTGTCTTATGAGGTGAGCTCAATACACTACATAATTTCTGTTTTCACCCGTGAACCGTAGATTAAATCTACGGTTTACAGTGGATCACTGTAAACCGTAGATTTAATCTACGGTCTGTGTAATTTCTGAAGAAATTACACAGTCAGTCCCTGATTTTCAGAATTACACAGTCAGTCCCTGCGCCAAAATTACACAGCAGGTCCCTGAAAAACAGAAACTTACGTTTTTTTTAAAAAAAAAACATTTTTTATACTACATTCTCTCTCTTTCTCTCAAAAACCCCCAATTTTCAACCCAAAAAATCACCCAAATCAATCAACCACAATTAACTATCAACTTTCTTAACAAAAAACCCCAAATCATCAATCAAATTTATCCATAATTCAAGGATATATCTTTTATTCTCTAATTTATTATGTATTTTGTGTAATTTAAATTTGTAAAATAGGAAAAAATATATAAAATATGCAAATCCATAATTCACTTAGCTATATATAATTGTTTGTTGTTTGTTTATATTAATTATAGAAATTTTAATAATTGTTGATATTTGTCCCATTTTTGCATGTTTTTTTATTTTTTGTAATTTTAATTTGTAAAATAGGAAAAAATATATAAAATATGCAAAACCATAATTCACTTAGCTATATATAATTGTTTGTTGTTTGTTTATATTAATTATAGAAATTTTAATAATTGTTGATATTTGTCACATTTTTGCATGTTTTTTTATTTTGTTTGTTTAATTTGAATTGTTGATAATGTGTTTGGTTATGATTAAAAAATTGAATTATTATTGTTTGGTTTATGAAAAAATGTGTGTTTGGTTAATTTGAATTGTTGATAATGTGTTTGGTTATGATTAAAAAATTGAATTATTATTGTTTGGTTTATGAAAAAATGTGTGTTTGGTTATGATTAAAAAATTGAATTATTATTGTTTGGTTTATGAAAAAATGTGTGTTTGGTTATCATTAAAAAATTGAATTATTATTGTTTGGTTTATGAAAAAATGTGTGTTTGGTTATGATTAAAAAATTGAATTATTATTGTTTGGTTTATGAAAAAATGTGTGTTTGGTTATCATTAAAAAATTGAATTATTATTGTTTGGTTTATGAAAAAATGTGTGTTTGGTTATCATTAAAAAATTGAATTATTATTGTTTGGTTTATGAAAAAATGTGTGTTTGGTTATCATTAAAAAATTGAATTATTATTGTTTGGTTTATGAAAAAATGTGTGTTTGGTTATGATTAAAAAATTGAATTATTATTGTTTGGTTTATGAAAAAATGTGTGTTTGGTTATGATTAAAAAATTGAATTATTATTGTTTGGTTTATGAAAAAATGTGTGTTTGGTTATCATTAAAAAATTGAATTATTATTGTTTGGTTTATGAAAAAATGTGTGTTTGGTTATGATTAAAAAATTGAATTATTATTGTTTGGTTTATGAAAAAATGTGTGTTTGGTTATCATTAAAAAATTTAATTATTATTGTTTGGTTTATGAAAAAATGTGTGTTTGGTTATCATTAAAAAAATTTAATTATTATTGTTTGGTTTATGAAAAAATGTGTGTTTGGTTATCATTAATTGGTTATAATTGAGTTATCATTGTTTGGTTATCATTGAGTTATCATTGTTTGGTTATCATTAATTGGTTATGTTATCATTTTTTTGGTTATCATTAATTGAGTTATATTTGGTTATCATAGTTAGGATGACAGACCCAGGTCCACAGATTAAAGGGAGGTTGGGTATTTTACGACAGACCGGTCACATTTCTAATCAGACTTGGGATGCTGGCAGAGAAGCGGGTAGAGGAGATGCCAATAAGATTAGGGTTTATAATTATAGTTGGCAGATACCGACGCCTGAAAGGGTAGTTCATAATATCATTAGGGCTGGTTTTTACGGTATTTACAGTATAGGTAATTATACCGTAGACCGAGGGTTGATTACAGCCTTAGTTGATAGGTGGCGTGATGAGTCGCACACGTTCCATTTTGTCGGGGGAGAGTTGGGGATATCTTTACAGGATGTAGAGATTATGCTCGGTCTGAGGGTGGATGGTCTTGCTGTGACCCGGTCGGAGCGGAATGACACGAAGGCGAGCAGGTTGGCTATGATGGAGAGTTTGTTGGGTGTTAGGCCGGCTGACAATCAAGTCGATCAAAACTGTCTGACAGTTAGACTTGATTGGATGTTACAGACCTTCGGTGAATTACCCCCCAACCCTAGTGAGGAGCGTTTACTATATCAGTCTAGGGCTGCCATGCTATTATTACTGGCTGCACATGTGTTTTCGGATAAGAGCAGTGATCAGATTCCACTCTGGCCTCTGCCATTTCTGGAGGATTTTGACACATGTGCTGAGTATAGTTGGGGATCAGCTCTTCTGGCCTGGTTAGAGGCTAATCTATGCAGGGTGGTACGTTGTAAGACAACCGGAGTAAGCGGGGCGGTGATGTTTCTGGATATGTGGGCGATTACCAGACTACTGCCGGTTAGACCGTGTGAAGAGCTGCCGGAAGATGTCGAGCCACCGGAGGGCTTGCCTAGGTTCCCCCTCGGTTACAGGTATGATATTTATTTAGTTTTGAATTGGATTTGCTTTTTTATATTATTGTGTCATCTATCATTTACTTAGCTGCCGGTTATATTTATTGTTTATCGGTTTTTGTTTGTATATTACAGATGGAAGATGTGGCGGCAAACCAACCTTACGCCATATGTCTACGGACATAATGTGGTCCACATACGTGACCAGTTTGACAATATGTCGCCTGAACAGGTAAATTATAATTTTCGTATTATATGTAACTTACGTATTATATGTTGTATATGTTTGCATTGGTCTTATCTTCGCAGAATTTATTACTCGTCTATTTTTAAACCATTGTTTATATATTCTAATTTGATGATTACAGATAGTGTGGCAACCTTACGGGGATCTTAATCAGTATCCGGAATACTGCACGCGGGGCCGGTATATGTGGCATTGTTCTGTACCTCTCATTTGTAATGAGAAGATTGAGTACCACCCCGCGGACAGGTTCATGAGGCAGTTCGGTTTTGTGCAGCGGGTCCCTACGTATATTTGGAAACCAAGACAGGGTCACGGCAAGGATAGAAGATATGGGGTTGGGCAAAAACACGACTGGCCTTTACTAACCGGAGAATTTATAGCCGTGTGGAATGACCGCCACACCCGTCTTATTAACGGCGAATATGGCACGGGGACGTCACCGGGTTACATGAAATGGTATAGAGAGCGGACCCGCATCTTCATAAACCCACCTGAACTTGCCCCGCCCCCTCACGGTTTCCGGGAGAATACGGGTGTCTTCAATAAAATGGTAACTACTAAATCGTTTTTTACTAATAAATCGTTACTTCTTTTTATGTATATTTCAATACTAATAAATCGTTTTTTATTGTTTTTTTTTTACAGAAAGCGATGTTGCGCCGCAGTTTCAAATCGTTCAAACGGGCGAAAATGAAAACGGACGTGGACTTACTACGTAAGGAGTTCGCTGAAATGGGTATGAATCCGTATGGGTCAGCTGATGAACAGTCGGAGGGGGATGACGACGACGATGGTGATGACGACCTACGTTACGACCCAAGAAATTACACTAGGTCGGCAAGTTGTCGGCGTCCCGACGAAAGAGGCAGAGGGGAAGGCGAATCTAGTAGCGGCGGTAGAAGAACCAGTGGAGGTCGACCCCCGACTACAGATCAGGGTCCGGGTCCGAGTTCAAGCGGTCATGGTCGTCGTGCTTCTTTTGCTGGGTCGGGCTACGTTCAGGATGATGTCCCGTTCGAGCATCATCCTAGTCATCAGTCAACCGACAGTTGGAGTCGAGGGTTGACAGTTACATCCCACGAGCGTGCGCCGCATCCAGAATCGCAGCAGCGACAAAGACGGCGTACGGAGCTAAACGAAATCGAAGAGTCTGCTGAGCCGTCATCCGATAGATTAACATCGGCGGGAAAGATGCTCCCTATGTCCAACTTTAAAACATTTAGTCGTTACAAAAAAAAATAAATGCACTGTTTTTGTATTTGATTTCTATGTTTGATTTGTCAGTTTTATTATTAGCTAGGGTTGGAATATTATAAATTCGTAGGTTTAATTTGATTTCTATGTTTGATTTGTACGTTATAAATTCGTAAGTTTAATTTGATTCGTATGTTTGATTTGTATGTTTTAGGGTAAAAAATATTCTGTATTTTAATTGATAGGACCAATATTGAGTTTTTACAAACCCTAAACCCTAAACCCTAAACCCTAAACCCTAAACCCTAAATTACAAACCCTAAACCCTAAACCCTAAATTACAAACCCTAAACCCTAAACCCTAAATTCTAAACCCTATAACATAAACCCTAAATTACAAACCCTAACCCTAAACCCTAAACCCTAAATTACAAACCACTTACCATAAACCCTAAAATCTAAACCGTAAACCCTAAACCCTAATTTACAAACCCTAACCCCTAACCCCTAAACCATAAACCC
Source organism: Primula veris (assembly GCA_963682055.1). Classification (NCBI taxonomy): domain Eukaryota; kingdom Viridiplantae; phylum Streptophyta; class Magnoliopsida; order Ericales; family Primulaceae; genus Primula; species Primula veris. The sequence continues at coordinate 19,532,376 of OY821743.1, read as the reverse complement.
TAATTTACAAACCCTAACCCCTAAACCCTAAACCCTAAATTACGAACCAAAACCCTAAACCCTAAATTACAAACCCTAAACCCTAAACCCTATATTAAAAACCCTAAACCCTAAACCCTAAATTACAAACCCTAAACCCTAAACCCTAAAAAACCCTAAATATTCTGAAATACATACAAACCGTACATTTAATGTACGGTTTGTACAGATTTCATACAAACCGTACATTAAATGTACGGTTTGCATGTATTTTGTGCAAACCGTAAAAGTAATGTACGGTTTGTACCCCTGATTTGAGCAGCGACGTTTTACGAATGTACTTTTTGCACTGAATCACCGTAAACAACGTAAAAAAAAAAAAAACTACAAACCGTAAAAGTAATCTACGGTTTGTAGTGTAAATTACATTGGATACCATTTCCATCAAATGCATCCGACAACACTTTATTACTTTTGAATTATTATGAGTTGACAACCCTATCCGAAAATGACTACTCAATGCATTATTAAAGTTTCGAAATGACTACTCCAAAAAAAACACTACAACCCGTAAAAGTAATATACGGTTTGTAGTGTAAATTACATTGGATACCATATCTATCAAAATAATTCCGACAACACCTTATCACTTTTGAATTATTATGATTTGACAACCCTATCCGAAAATGACTACTCAATGCATTATTAAAGTTTCGAAATGACTACACCAAAAATTCACTACAAACCGTAAAAGTAATCTACGGTTTGTAGTGTAAACTTACCCTATAAATATGACTCAATTTTGCCAATTCTAACAAACCATAAAATCAAACACAAACACATTTCGGAAATCTCTAAAAAAATCCTCATTTCTCCCCAATAAAATATACAAACAAACACTTTTTCGAAAATGAATTACAACTATGGTTATGACAACAACCAATGGAATAACAACAACAATGCGAATTCATCCAGTGGCTCAAACGATGAGCTAACTGATTATTCGGAGCACTTTGAAGTTGATGAATTGACTTGGGAAACAAGGGATGAAATGCTTGCTGATCTTGCTGATGTGGCTGGAAATTGGGGTTTCATCCTTACGATTCGTAGGTCTGGAGGGGGTGATGGGAGCAGAACACCGTATGTTGATATTGTGTGTGATAAATCGGGGGTTTACGAAAAAAAGAAACCATCTTCCGTAAAATCAGGTACAAAGAAAAAAGACTGTCCATTTTTCATTAAAGGTTACGTAGTTAATGGTGAATGGATGTGTCACGTAGAAAATGGACAACATAACCACCCACCCCCAACTTACCTCCAAGGTCAAGCACGACGTGCTCGTTTAACCCAAGATGAAAAAGAAATTGTTAAAACTTTAAGGCAAAGTAGTTTTAAAGTTGGTGCAATATTAGAGGCCATTAAAAATAGGAATCCTGACAATGTATCAAACACTAAAACGATACATAATTTTTTGGCCGGACTGAAATTTAAAGAACGAGATGGTAGAAACCCGACACAGGAACTTTTTAATTTGTTGGATAGACATCGCTACACATTCTACTATAATATGAACCCATCAACCCATTGCCTTGAGAACTTGTTTTTTGCACACCCCGATTCTATAAGGATGTTCAAAGCTTTTCCTGATGTCTTGTTAATGGATTGTACATATAGGACAAACCCTTTTAATATGTCATTTCTAGAAGTCGTAGGAATGACATCAACGAACCAAACATATTGTTTAGGTTTTGTTTTCATGAGTGACGAGACACAAGAAAGTTATATATGGGCATTGGAAAAATTTAAAGTTACATTGGAGGGGTGTATACTACCTAGGGTGTTTGTAACCGACAGGGAAATGGCCTTATCAAATGCTTTATCCGTTGTTTTTCCCGACTCTCATCATATTTTGTGCACTTTTCATATTGCAAAAAATGTTTTGAAAAACTGCCGTAAAAAGATCCCTGACGAGGAGTGGCAAACGTTCCTAGATGATTGGGGTTTATTGGTTGATTCTGAGTCGATAGAGGAGTACAATTATAACCGAACTAATTTCAATACCTCTTACAAATCGTACCCTGCTGTGATTAAGTATGTAGACAAGCTTTTAAATGATTATGCTGAAAAGTTTGTTGCATGCTATACCAACCACACAACACATCTAGGTAACAGAACTAGCAATCGAGCTGAACAACAACATGCTAAGCTGAAAAGATCCCTTTCCACTAATACTGGCACGCTTGAAACTGTTTGGGTAGAGGTGAATAGAATTCTAGAAAAACAGTTTGAGGATATTAAGACGAAGTTGGATAAATGCAAGTCTTATTTTCCACATTCTGAAAAAACGCCTCTATTTATAAATCTTAGGTCGTATATCACACACTATGCCTTTGATTTATTATTCCAAGAACACAAAAAATGTAGTGGCCAGGCTGATGAGAATTGTTCTTGCGGTTTTAAATTGTCTCACGGTTTACCTTGTCATCATATTATGAGTGAACATATTTTATTCGGGAAGCCTCTTCCTCTAGAATATATTCATCCATTCTGGAAAAAATTAGACGTAATTGATGATAATGGGAACACCGATGATTATGGGGTAGAGGGTGATCTAGAAGAGTTTAAAAGTGTTTACGCTAGCAAAACGAATGTTGAAAAACGGCGTATGAAAACACAACTCCGAGAGATAACCGTACCAGCCAGAACATCCGTCAGTGACCCCGAAGTGAGAGCAAATAGGGGGAGACCTAGAAAAGGCGACAAATCTAGTAAGAGGGATAAGTCGGGATGGGAGTATGTGGAGGAACAGAGTGCTGGTGCTAGTAGGGACAAGGGCAAAGGCAAGGCCGATGAAACACCGGAGGTAAGGGTAAACCCAACTAGGAGGCCGCGAAACCAGAACCCTAAACCCACCCCCAATAGGCCAACCTTCCTGTACAGTGACCAAATATGGGTCATGTTACATAGTTACATCGAAACGGTTTATGATGTGCGTGGGGATGGTAACTGTGGGTTCCGGGTACTTGCAAATGCGACGGGTAAACAGAATGGGGAAGATGATTGGTACGCGATAAGATGTGAATTGTTTCAAGAGCTGCAGCAAATGAAAGGTGTTTATTATGAGCTGTTTGAGAATCTTGACTTTGAAGCTTACCGGTATGATTACATTTTATCAAGTTTAAATTTTTATCATCCTACAAATCCCGCACCTATTGACAAATGGATGAGATTTCCGTCTTATGGGTTTTTAATTGCTTCTCATTACAATATGCCAATTGTATTGTTGTCCTTATGGGAAAATCAAAATGGAGGGGTAAACCTGTGGAACTCTACGTTTTTACCGCTTTATACTGGTCCGCCTCAGGGAACGACATATTACATCCCGACTGTAATGGTGTTCGTCAACAGTTGTCACTATGCTCAGGTTATTCCTAAAGAAGGGATCTTCCCAATGCCAGGAATTATAGCACGGTGGGAACAAACACGCACTGAGGCAGCTGCGCCATGGAAGGAACTTTTTCGACCAAATTTCAAATTATATATGGCGCTGGAAAAGCAATCGGGAAAGAAAAAAGCAAATGAAGAACCTATAGACCTAAGTCCATAATCGGTTTTTTATTTTTAATTTTATGTAAATTACTATTTTTTCCAATTTGTTGTAAATTTATATGATGTAAACAAATGTTTAATAAATTTGTTTTATGAAATTTAGTTCTATGAAATTTTGTTGTAAATTTTGTTTAATTTTGTTGTAAATTTTGTTTAATAAATTTGTTTTATGAAATTTATAAGTTGATATTCATGTTTGCATATTGCGTTATACAAGTGTTAAATACAAACCAAAAAAACTTCACAAAAATTGACGATTTAATTAATGATTCAATAAATATCAACTTATACACTTAACAAAAATATAACATGAACCAAAAACATAAAATTTATCAAATCAACTTTTTTTGTGTAAATTTGTGTAAATTTTGTGTTTATTTTTACAGATTGTTAGAATATTCGTAATTTATTTTATGTAAAATTTTAAAAATAAGTCATTTTGTTTTTAAATTTGAAAAAAACAAAATGTCTTATTTGAAAAAAATATCAACTTATACACTTGAAAAAAATCAACTTATACACTTGAAAAAAATATCAAATTATACACTTGAAAAAAATATCAAATTTTAAACATAAGGCATTTTTATGTAAAAAAAAATCATGTTTAATTTGAAAAAAATATTCAGTATTTTAATTTTAATTATTAGAATTTTAATTTTAATTTTTAATTTCAAAAAATCTGTGAAAACACAGAGACCGTAGATTAAATCTACGGTCTACAGTCATTGACTGTAAACCGTAGATTAAATCTACGGTTTACAGTCAATGACTGTAGACCGTAGATTTAATCTACGGTTTCAGCGTTTTTTCAGAAATTATGTAGTACAATAAGTGCACCTCGTGTCTTATACTTCTCGCGTTTTTCCATTTAATATTATATATATTTGAATTAACCATAAATAGTCAAGCCAGTTGAACTTCTACCGGTTATATAAATAAGATTAACTCTACACTTTCATATTTAATATATTATTTATGTCCTGTCTTAAAAAATGTCCCCTCATGTAATAATAAATGACATTACGTATAATTAAATTTTAATTGATGTAAAAAATTTATCTAAGGTTTTTTGGGACAATTATTTGATTTTTGTTTTTGTTTTTACAACATCCGATGCCTTGTCTGCATACTCGCATAGACATATTATTGTTCATTTCAAAACATTTCCAGCTTGTCAATGATAAAATCTTCTTGACACGAAAATTGTTCATTTCAAAACATTTCCAGCTTACTTGTCAATGATAAAATCTTCTCCACACGAAAACTCTTTTATTTAAATAAATTATATTAAAAAACTACATGTAATTTTGACCGTCTTATAACTTGTATCAAAATTGTCGAAATAATTTTTTTTTAAAATATAATTATAAAATTTAACATTTGAACGGTATAAAACTTTAATTTTTTTTATTACGATAATTTTAATATAAATGATTAATCGATAAAAATTAACGTAATTTCATCAAGGACAACTAAATATCAACCCAGAATGACTAATTTCATACTCATATTATATAAATACAGTAAAGACTACAGATATACATGCAGTAACATTTTAATTATTTAAATACGTAAAATGTCTCTTTCTGCCGGTCCATGGTCACTGTGGGTATGTATGTGCTTTGGCTATGCACATGCTTCTTCTGAAATCTGGGTCTATTACTATCAAATCACAAACAGAGAATTACCTCTCTCTCTCTCTCTCTCTCACACACACACACACAGTCCCCTGTTTGTCGTTGAAATTATTACTCTAACCATGCGGGGAGGTGTGCCTGTAACTAAGAGCATATCCATCAATGTATAATGTATGTATATCATCTTTTTTCCTTATTTTATGTAAAATTTATCAAAAAAGATATTTGCATAATTGCATCAAGAACCTTAAAATCCATTCTCAAATTAACTCTCACTCATTACTCTTCTCATATATAAAATATATTAATTTATATGGAAAGAAAAATAGTTTGGTAAATTTAGAAAATAAATGTGGAGCGAGAACAAATTCATAGAATATAATAAAACTAGTAATGGTGTCTCACGTATTGTGTGTGCACCGCGTAATGCAGTAAAAATATATAAAATATGTATAGTTATGATATAAATATGTGGATAATATAAAAAAAAATATAGTTTAAGATTTAAAAAAATGTTTAGTTGTTAAAAAAGAAAAAATAGTTTTATTAGTTTTTATTTTTTATATTTTTATTGGATTATTGTATTATTATAATTAATATAAAAGTGTAGAAGTAAAATATCTAAATTGGGCAGACTCGTTTGACTTGATTTCACTTGATATTGATTAATTAGATAAAATAGAGATGATAAAATAGAAGAATTAAAAATGATATAAAATTAAATTATTATCCTAAAATTGCATAAGTGTGTTAGTTAAAGAAAAGTTAATTGATACGGGTGATATTAATACTACTACCAAATTATACTTCTTATGTTAATTAAATATGGTATCACATTATACATTTGCACTCCATTCTATGTTAGTAGTAACTTTTTTTTTCTAAGACCATCCGCATCTGTTATATTAAAACATAATTTTTTTTAAAATGTGATGATTATGATATAAAAAATATCATGTATCAGAAACCCTATAAATTCAATAAATTTTAGGAAAAACAAAATTCATCTTATATATAAGAAATAATAAATGTATATGATATTCACTAAAGTAATATAATAGTAATAAAATATCATGTGGTGGACATTTTTATGGTTGAAATATTTCTATGATTATTGAATGATAATAAAAAAATACAAAAAATAATATAAAGTTATTATAAAAAAATTAATAAAAAAGATATAATTTTATATAAATACGAATGATTAAGTAAAATATAAAAAATTCCTTAAGTTTGAAAAATTGTTTATATTTGCCGATGCCGTTGGTGTAGTCATGTACTACTAACTACTACTTACTATACGACTACTCCTAATTATACGTACTGTCTCTTGCATTGATACTGTTTAGTTATTTTAATATTCACTAGAATATGATTTTGTTCGATCCAAGGGTTGAAAATAATTAAGCATAACGACTATTTATAAAGTAGATAGTAAGAAATAGCGAATCAACAAAATTCTCTTCTTCGATTTAATCATGAGCCTTTTCGATCACTTCTTCCAAATTTTTTTTTATTTTTTTTTTTTTAGATAAAGACACTTTCATTAATATTTATCATATAAAATACACGAGCATAAGTCAACTGGACAAACATTTAAATGTGTCCCTACATTATACTTAGAAAAATCCGTCAAACAATTAGCGAGTTTATTGGTCGATCTCGGGCCTCACGTAACAGTCCAACTCTAGACAGACTCGAATGTCATCAACAATAGCTGTAACTTTCCACGGACAACCATATTTGACTATAGGTTGACCTGCTCTTGACTATCGACCTGATAAATTACGGTATGCTACTTTTTCTACTTTGCACGCTCACACGCCGTCCGATTAACATTAGATTCGATCATAAGAGGCGAAGCGGACCAAACACTGTCATTCCACATGTCAAGAATGTCCCACTGAACATCATAAGTTTACATACCAATCCCCGTCCTCTGATTCGGAAGTTTAATAGCACCATCGAAATTGATTTTTATGAAACCATGTGGAGATTTAGTCCATTTTTTTAACTTGCCCTATATATTATGTCCGACTTTACCTGTTTCGAGTAGCTTGTGATGAATAAATCATTATAGAGAACCATTGCTTTGCTTATGACCTGATTTGAATTCAAATTAACATTTTCGAAAATGAGGCCATTTCTTGCCTTCCAAATCTTCCAAGCAATATTCATTAAAAATTCTACGCAATTAGGTGCGTTACATATATCACAGAATTGCTTAAACCAATGAGACAAACTAGAAATGGACTCTCTTTCTTTTGCCCAAATCTGCACACCTAAACTTGGCTTCACCGATGGCAATGAGTATCCTCATTTGCAACCACACTTCATTGACACGACCATCACAGTACTTCTGTCACACTCTCTATTTTATATATATATATATATATATATATATATATATATATAAATGTAGGTATTCCCACCATTTATATAATGTGTATTCTTGTACGTGTATTTATAAATTATATATATATATAATTCTTTTTTCATATTTTTATAGTAATTACTCTTAGTGGCTTTGTTTTTATATTTAAATAGTTTCAAAAGAATGAGATACCGTGGAATGTGGTTAAGATATAATATCCAGAACCGTCTCTATGCCCAAATTTAACAAGCTTAAATTTGGAGCCTCCTGATGTTTTTTTTTTTATATATAGAATTAGAAGTATATATATATGTGTGTTTTTTTATATGTGTATTGATAGTAACATGCACACTCATGCATAAAAGAATATAGTTATACAGAGAGAAGAAAAAGAAAACCATGTGGCTTAGTTTTGTAGATGTGACCGTATCTATTCAATCCCCACAAGAAATAATAACACGGAGTAATAGAAGTAGTCCCTAAATTTTTTGAAAAGGCCGGCAACTTGAAAAAAATGACGACTATAGTGCCATATTTTCTTTATTTATAATTAACTTATGGAAATTAATTTAGAAGATTGTTCAATGTTGACATCTATAGTGTCATCTTTTCTTTATTTATAATTAACTTATGAAAATTAATTTAAAAGATTGTTCAATGTTCGGTTGTTCTTTGGTTAAATTATTGCATATGATAAAGTTTATCAGAAATCTTCGTCCAGCTTATAACAGAAAAAAAAACTTATTTTATGACGGATTTCAACCAACAAATTACGAATCGGTCCTCATTTGTTAAAATTTTAAGGTTAAACTTTTACTTTACTCACAAAGGGTCATTTGATTTGCACTTGATTACAAGAAATACACAACCGAAAATCCTTAATTTTCTAACCTTATTCGCATTCAAAGGGCTCTTATCCAAATTTAATTTGGTACTCATAAATGATAGATACGACACTAGATATATCTTGTCGATCTGAGGATATTAATGTAAAGTCATCAACTTAAAGCACGTGTATCACACATGTGATGGTTTTTATCCAACTTTGTAAAGAAAACGTACTAAACAAAAAAAAAATCAAAAGTAGAGTGAATTAAAAACAAAAATACTATAGTTGAGAGCGCGAAATCAAATTTGAGTGGGCGAAATCAAATTTGAGCAATGGTTAAGTGCCCAAAACATAATAAACTAAATCATTTACTGCTGCTCATGATTTTAGTGATGTAAAAAACAGCATGATTTTAGTGATGTAAAAAACATTTGAGTGTTATCATGAGTCAAAATTTTAAAGAAGTTACACTTACCAAAAAAAAAAAAACTTAAATAAAATTTAAATAAAATGTTGTGCAAAACCAGGATTTGATACCTACATATTTGCAACTATATTTGATAGATGTTAAAAATTAGGGCTCTAAATCCAAAGCAATTGTAATGCACCTGGTCCAACCTAACGTTTAATCCCGGAATTAATGAGCATTTAATAGCCCTAACAAAGGAAAGAAAATAGGGTTACGAACTACCCCCTCTCCGAGGAGCTGACAAACGAGATTATCTCTACGATAAGCATTGGCTATCAATCAGATATTGCTCAAAGGAAAGATGATATTAAATGTATACGGGAGACGTCTCATAAAGATATTGTCTAACAATAAACATATATTACTTATCACACAAGAAAACATAATCTCCTACGAGATTATGTCTTTCTAGGAGAATTATAGTTTTATCTACTCGGGCGAGTATATTGTTGAGTTCGAGAGAGAGGTAATGCCAAGTGAAAATGGGGTCTTCACCACAGTTCATATATAGCGAGGATCGTGGTCCTCGAAAAAGCTCTTCCTTGAGAAGGCCGGCATCAACACTCTTCCACAAGAGAAAGTCAAAGTCGCCAGATACACGTGGAAAGATATACATGCGATCACTATAATATATACTTGATTACACAAAAGATATATTATAGAATGATAAAATATGATTGACAAGATTATGCTAATCAAAAGATTAAGTCAATCCGCCTATATAAGTAGCTCATTAACCACGAAAAAAGGAATCCAATTTCTAAATAATTATTTACAAATATACACTAAATACGGATATCTCTAAACAATACTTTCATTAAACACTTTACATTATTATATTATATACATCATAACATATTCACACCCATTTACAATTCATCCGGACGAAAGAGAGTGAACGGTGATCAAGTCACCAAGTCTCCATTGATCTTTTATTGAATGTGCAAATATTAATTAGTTACAAGCAGAGAAGGTGGGCAAGTCATACAATGAAATTTTTCTATTGGTTTCAAAGTTAGAAAGTGAGACTAATGCACTAAACATAAAAATTAGGTCTATCAATAGTAGCCATGTCCATTCCGCCATTAAAAAGTAAGAATAAAATCAAGAAGTAGGAATAAAGTTGTTGATCAATATGTCAAATAAATCAGAGGACTCTCATTTATTTAATATGAAAAAGAAAACGAGTCTACTGGCAAGGGAATGTCGACAACTCCTCGTCCGGGCCAATACCACCCCTACAGCAGGTGATCCGGGCCCGTCAAACCATGAGTGACGCATCACCCCGGATGTTGAGGGCCGAGCCGTGCCTAGGCCGGCCTAGAGAAGCGTATCGAGTATACTTTCCCAATTAATGCTGCTGCTCCCTTGGGGGACCCTTCAGGTATTTCATCGACGTGGCCCAATCACAGGCCATCTCCAGTGGGCCTCGGAAAAGGACAGTACTCTTGTCAGAGTTATAAATGACCTAAACGCCGTTGGATCAGTGTTTTACAGTACAGTAATCCAAGGGTTAATACACCTCTGGATCATACTATAAATACCCCCACTAACACATCTTAGTGGGGGACAGAAAAAGACAGAGAGGAGAGATAAAGATAAATCACCCGAACCGCCTAAACACGACCCCTGACACCCGACACCACAAGTTGTAACCGGCCCGACCCCTCTTTCTTCATTATAAAACTACTTTCAGTCTTATCCAGGACTGACTTGATCGTCGGAGAGGGAAAATCTGATATCAACCCCGGACCTCTGTTCGTTTCTTGTGCAGGAACGAAGAGCACCCCGCAGTGGAAGCAGATACAATCTACGACAGACGCCTTAGAAGATCGGAGCCGACGCGAATTGATTAAGCCGAGCCTTGGAAGAAAAGGAGGCTCGCCATCTACAATCACGAGTTTAGATTTGATATTGCTTGAACCTTATCGTTTACTCAAACATGCTATCACAATGCCTAGACATTGCCATGACCAATCGCCCATAGCTCAATGCCACCCTGACTACCCCCATTTAGTTGTTTGTTTAGACTATCTTAATGTTATACTTCATCGATCATAAAATAATTCCCCATTTCCTTTATAATATATCTCATATATATTAAACAAGTGGACACAAGATATGCGACGAAGGCATGTAGTACTACTTTTGACGTGTTACGTAAATCTGAGTTAAGCTCCAATTTTAAGAAAGGAGTTGTGCCGAAGTTGATTAAGAACTTCACCCGCTAAAGTTTCCAAACGGTCAAGAATTGTTGACTATCTTTTTTTAATGTCTATTATCTCGATAATCGGATGATAACACGACCCTACATAAACTTCACTGTTGAAGTTTGGAATGAACTTTAACAACTTGTTGTTCCAAGTTTCGTTGAATAAAGTAGTAGCGGAATAAATATTATACTATAATTTATCAAGAATAAAATAATAATTACTATAATAATAATAATTATTTACAATAGTAATTGGTACTTGATCCGAATGGCAAAAAGTGTAAGCAATAAGCATTATTGATGATTTAAGTTAAATTTCTACTACTACTACTTTTCATCCAACCAAAATTTACCCAAAATGTAACTCTATGTGCCAAATATCACTCAAACTCACTCTCTCTCACCTTTATATGGGTCTTCTTCATTCCTCTTTAAACACAAATGTTGATAATAATTATTTATTCTTTCTCATCAGGAAAAAGTCTTGTGTCAACCCCACCCACCTAATATCTGGAGTTAAGCTAATCCTCTTGCCGGAGTTTTCTCATCTTCGCCGTTCTTTTTTCACCTTTCTAAATCTTAAACATCTTTTTTAATCCCTTCCAAAAACATCTACACATCTACACCTCCTTAGTAAAGCACTATTTTTATTTCATTTTTGCTAATTTTCTCCTGTTAGGGTTTGTTTGTTTTGTGATTTCTTCCGGAAAAGGAGAGAATATTTCTGGGATTCTTGAGAAATGGAGGATTATAATGAAAACACTTCTCAAAGTGGTAATTTTTTATATGGTGGTTCACTTCTTGCTACTACAAATAACAATACTACTAGTACAAATACTACTACTTCTTTGTACGGACGAAACAGTAGTCATCAATCTCATATGATGAATATGAATATGAATATGAACATGAGTATGAATATAAATAGTTTTCATCAATTGGGTGAGTACCCTATTGTCAAGAGTGAAGCTGGGGGGAGTGGCACTTCACAAAACTTTATATTTCCTAATTCAGTAATTAGAGGGATCCAAACTGGTCTTAGTAACGAAAGTTGTAGTAATAATGATGTTGAATCTATCAAGGCTAAGATCATTTCTCATCCTCAGTATTCTAACCTTTTGGAGGCTTACATGGATTGCCAAAAGGTAGATCATTTCATTAGTTTTTTTTTTTTTGGTTTTTATTCAATACAAATATATATACTAAACTATCTATGGTTAATTTGTTGGTTATTTTATTTATCCCCGTGCCTTAAATCATTACCTTATTTTAATTCATCGGCGCATGGTTATTTTTTTCAAATCTGATTAGCTACTGACAATAAATTCCCCTTTTTGTGCAGCTTGATTTTCGACTTTCAATCTGAACATATTTATTAATTGTCAACTTTTTTTGTTAATATTTTTTTTAAGATTTTGTTTGATACTGTGTCTTGGGCCATTTCTTAATAGTAGATAATAAATGCTATAATTTTTTTTATTAATTAAAACAATTTTTGTGTTTTTTAAATCTGGCACCTTAATGCTTTCGCTAAGCCTTCCTTTAGTATAGGTAGTTATGCTCTTTGCGGAAAAAATTATCACGGAATTGAAGAATTTTAATTTTGTTTGATGCTTTATTTTAATAATAATGATCTATGTTTCTCATTAATAAATTAAAAATCTGTTAAAAAAAAGTAATAAACTGAAGCCTCCGAAAATCAAATGTCTTCAGTGGTTTTATTTTACTTTTTTGGTTTCATAGTTGCTATGTGTCGGTGAAACTAGAAGGAAAAAAAAAAGTAATCAAACAGTTATGGCATTACAAGATATTGTGTATGTCCCTTATTATATCTCCCCATCCCTTACAGGTAGGAGCTCCACCGGAAGTGGCGGCACAGCTGACGGCAGTTCGGGAGGAATTTGAGGGAAGGCAAAGAGCTTCGATGATAGGCAAAAATGCAACTAAAGATCCAGAACTTGATCAGTTCATGGTTTCTCTCTTTTAAATCTTTCTTAACTAAATTTTTTGTAGGTGCTTTCATTATATTACTCGGAAGCACTTTCCTTTCCTTCTCGGAGGTGTTGAATTTATTATTTTGTTTATCATTTACTTTTCCTGTTTATTTTCATAAAAGCCAAAACTAAAAAACCTACCCTCAATATATAACAACTTTAAGGACAACATATAGTAAATGAAATCAATTAATCAAGTGTTGTAACCTGACATGCAGTAAGGGTTTGGTTGTCCAAAAAGGGGAGCCTGACTCCCCCTTTAAAAGAAGAGTTCTCAGACTCTCCTCATGTTAGCCATAAGATTTGATTCATTTTCATCCGATGGATAAATTTAAAACATTCTAATATAAGAAAATAACACAAAAATATTTTCCTCAGTCCTTTGAGTTTGTTTTTCTTTCTCCAGGTACATGCATACTTTTTGAATTTTGTTTTTTTCTTCGTAACGTTTGATGTAAAAAATAATAATAATTTTTTAATAAATAATTAATTTTAGGGTGATATCAACTACAGTTCTCCATTTTTATTTGAGTTTTTATTTGATTTGAAGGTTGGTCTTTATCCTCCCATCTCCTCCAAATTAAAATAATTATATACATATATATGCAAACATATGTACATATATATCATAAAAACTAAGATAATGAGAGAATTTTATTTTAAAAATAAAAAAAAGTATTATTTTTATTTTAATTAACGGTAGGTTACACAAGAGTTCCCCAATCTTTTATTAAGGTTTTATTAGTTGATATATTTTAATGTTATATTTTTCATTTTATTTAACGGTAGCCCACACAAGGGTTCTAATCTTTTATAAGGATTTTATTGTTTGGGATCACCTTATTTTAAAAAGATCTTCATATATATTTAGTGTATTATTTTGGTTGATAAGATGCATGTCTGCAGTTTTTTCTTCAAATAATTATACTTATTTAAAAATGGGGAAAGTTTAATTGATTGGGCTTACAACTTATTGATTTTTATTATGCCATAAATGACAATGTTCACCCTACTTTGGTGTATAATTACAAATAAAAAACAAAAAAGAAAAGGGGTTAAGAACGACAGTCAAAGAATCCACAAGGCTCATTTCTTTCTTTAAATATATTTCCTTCAATTAATTTTTTTTCTTTGTTATTTTGTTTCTTTATAATATCCAGGAGGCTTATTACAACATGTTGGTGAAATACCGTGAGGAACTTACAAGGCCAATTCAAGAGGCTATGGATTTCATGCGAAGAGTCGAAGCACAACTCAATATTCTTAACAACAATAACAACTCCACTGCCCCAGTGCGGATCTTTAACTCTGGTAATCTTCTTCCCACCACCTATTTACATTTTTTCCAAAAAGTTGACATTTCTCTAACTATGCAATGTTGTGTAATATGTCCATTTGATAAATTAATCTGAGTCCTAATCTCACCCTATTTAATTTAAGTACAGTTTTTATAATCTGCAAAAAGTATTGTTACATTCCACATTGCCTCAACGTTTTATTCTCAAGGGCTGCATAGTAGTTGCATATTTCTAGCTAATATCTATCTATATAGTCCTCATGTTAGTTGTGGGAGTAATATACTTAAAAGTTCTTTAAAACCTTTTCTTTTCTGTCAATGGATCTAGGTGGGGATTAGCTTATCTTTATAAATGAGGAAAATTAAACTAAACTTTGTAGGATATTGGTTTAATGTAATAAGGAGCATGTACATGAAGATGAGTTTTTGACAAAATAATGCTCTCCAGAAAATACTAATCCCCAATATATGGTTAAGTTCAAACTATATCCAGTTCTCTGTACTTTACAAAAGCCACACAAGACTTTCAAAACATTCTTAAAAATCACATGTAATAGCTAATATCAAAGTACAAGAATAGTTATGCAATTATCGTAAATTGTATATATTAAGCATACTACATGTTCCAATAATAATGATTAGAATAATATCAGTAGAATGCACTGTTGTTTCCTTACTTTTCTAAATCAAAATCTTTATCTAATTCTAGTACATGCAATAGTTTCCAACACTGGAAGTGTTGAAGAATCGAAAAAAGAAATGAATTTCAGTTTTTTATGAATAATTTTGATGTTATGACTTGCTACTTTTTAACAGATAAAGAGGTACAAAAAAACTTGATGTGATCACCATTCACCGGTTTTTATCATTTTCATGATTTGAGCACGTAGTGAATCTGGATTTTGTAGATCTCAGAGTTGGTAGCCTAATAACATAGGGTTGCTGGTTTCAGTTTATATACTTCATAGTAAATCATTTATAGCACTTCTAAGCAAAACTAAGTCACGTGGCGGGTATAGTTTAGACTTTGGATGAGTCCAAATTTTTTACTCCTTATTCTCCAGCCCCTTCCGTGTCCAATTGCTTATTTTATCAAAAAAAAAAAATTTGAAAAAAATTGTATAATTATTATAATAAATATATCAATACATTCCAATAATTATTTTTTAAAGAAAATTGACACAAAATTTATTTTGGAATAAATGTATAAGTTAATGTAAATTAAACATTGAATATTAAAAAAATTGGCTAAAACAATATTATGTTCAAATGTTTTAAAATTTGAATATAATATAATATAAAAGTTTATAAAATTACGGTATGAGTTGTGAAAATTTAAAATTTGAGTGAAAATAAGGAAGGGGACACGGAAGAGGATAGAGAATAAGCGGTAGAAGATTTGGACTCACTTTAGAGCCATTTACCTACAAAATATTTAAGATTAGCGGAAAAGCTTATGTTTAATTAGAGTATCAAAGGTTATACAATACATCTTCTATCTTTTAATTATACTAATAATATGGAAATTATTTGATTTAACATTGATTATATTAAATCTTGAATATCTTCATTTCTATAATTTGCATTTATTATTTTGCTACAATATTAGATTTTGCTAATCCAACTTTATTACAAAGTAAATTGTCGTGTTTACCTTTAATGTTTATGATTCTACCATGATTTTAGAGGGAAATAATTTTCAATTTTACTTAAACGGGTTTTTGTTTTATCCGGTCACCTTGTTAGTACGTCACATAAAATATATTAAATCAATTAATTTTTTATTACTTTAACTAATATTTAAGTGTAAGATAGTCTCAACTATGATTTTATAATTTTATTTGTGTTTTTATTGTGTTGTAAAATTATATGTATTGTTTTGTAAATAGTTTTTTCTTTACTAATTTGAGGCCTAGATCAATTTCGAAATTAATTGCTTTTGATTAACCAAAATATTTAATTCCAAATCTTTAATTTTGAAATCTTACAGTGATAGTTACTTCACATTGTTACATTTAAGTTTTGAACATAACCGATTATATTAGTTTGTAATTACTTCTAATAAGAGCAATATTTTAGTAAAAAGACCAAGTTATATATTCTTGCTTTAAATTCTTTTGAGTGAATTACTCAAGAGATCAATAATCCAACTATGTATTTTTTGATAAGATAATAGTTAGAGCTGATCTTTTGGCTTAAGCCAAAACAGACGGCCAGCTCGGCTGATGCTCTTTTTTCCCCTCTCAATAAAGCTAATAGAGGATGTTGGAATGTTTTTTGACCAGTAAAGGTGTAAGAATAGAAAAATTCAATTCTGACTAAGATGCTCTTTGGACGAACACTTCTAATTTTGTTAGAATGAATTCGTTAATAGAAGAATAAAGTCTATTCTACTCGTAAGAAATTTCCTAATTTTTTCCATTTATTTATTCCCTTTTTTCCCCTTCAGTTTTCCTTCTTAAAAATATTCCATGCTTGTTCTTTTTTATTTCGCTTCTATATACCACGTGGTATGTGCAACTTATTGTAACATAGTAAAATCTATCTATAATAATATTGTTCATAACAACAACCTCTCTATAGCCATAAAATTTATCTGGTATCGATTTCGACTGGGACGAGTTATAAATAAGGGTAAATTTTTACATTGTCACGTTCTAATTTATTTTTAAATCCCTGTCTTAAGAAATTTGCCTTATTATTTTAGTAAATCACATGTTGCAATAAATATATATCTCACCACATTAAGTTTTTAAGATCATGTAAATATTTGTGTAAGGTTGTTTGATGGTCGATTGAATGTTTGACATTTAGATTCAAAATTTTTTCTTCTTGATCGTAGATTGATCGCTTGATGGCCTTTGATCTTGTTGATTGCAATAAGATAATTTAAGAACATGTGTATTTTTCCAATGTCGCTAGGGTGATCGCAAAACGGTTCGGCTCGGCAATTGATTTAAACTCTTAACTAATAATAAAATCAAAATATGTTTTGGTAAGAATGGATGTATTTTTGATGTAACAAAACAATTATGTTAATGAAACATTATTAATGAGTCATAAGGCATTAAAAAATAAAATGACTTTGACATAAAAAGAATGTACTAAAAGTAACCAAACGATATACAAAAATTAAGTTGGCTATAATGCAAGTATATCAATACTCTTTCCGTTTTTATTTAATTGTCTACTACGAAACTACGTGCAATTTTGACCGGCTTATAACTTATATCAAAATTATCAAAATGATTTTTTTTAAAATCTAATCATAAAATTTAACATTTGAAGTATATGATCAACTTTTAAAAAATTTTATTCCGCCAAATTGGTAGTTCACTGTTAGGCGTAAAGCAATATGCATTGGTTCCTTCAATGTTTCATTACAAATTTATTTTCTAAGACGTAAAGGTGGAACAATAAAATTTTATACATATGGCAATCGTCAGAATTTTACTTATTAAAGAGAGACAATGGTGTGATAGATTTATTCCATTTACTGATTTTTAAAGGGGTGGAGTGTGTGCATTCTTCAAAACAGTTGTTTCCTATGAAAATCGAACTGTTTTGAGATGGTGATCCTATGAAAATCGAACTGTTTTGAGATGGTGATCAAACAAAACATACTAAATTTTCAGTATTGACTCCACTGTTTTGTTTTTTTACCAAATGAAAACTTCGACCACAGCTCTTTCACGACCCTTATTGGAACCCTTATGTTCTCATCTTGATTTTTGTTACAATCTCGTATCATTTTTTAGTGATGCTGTAACATGCATTTATACCAATTCGACATCTAACACAAGTTTGAATTTCCTCCTTTTTTCAAGGTAAGAGTATAATATTATACTATCATATTACAATTTTTAGAATATATGTATTTTCACCCCCTCAGTAACCCTAGTAATTAAGAATAAAACTACAGAACATTAAGAAAACATTTATACTAATTACTACTGTAATCTGTATTTCTTTAAGATGGAATTGGATTTGCATCATGGGATGACGATTTTACGGGTATTGATCCGACCCAACCCCTCGTGGGTCGAGTAAAAGTGCAAATTTATTTGGGTCGGCTCAGGTCAAAATGGGTAAAAATGCAACTTGAATAGTGTAAATTTACACAACTTAATACTATTTCCCTTATCTATCATATACACTAATTTCTCTTTTTATCCTATAGTAATGGTATAGTAATACATATACATACATTTTGGTGGTTTGCTAAATAAATCTTGTATACATTAATTAATGATATTTATGGTAAATGTTAATGTTTTAATTAATGAGTAATATATTACCGTCATTATTTTTAGAAGAATTTACGAGAAAAAAATCATCATATATCAATCGTATACATTTATATTACATTTTTACCTATAACAATGTTTTAATTGACGAATTTAATGAGCCTAAATTAATTCAATAGATATGGAAATGTCAAAAAGAAAATTGTAAAATTTAAATCACTAAATTAATATGAATTGGTATTTAATTTCACATTGGTATTTATATATTATATTTCTAAATCAAATGATTTTTTACTTTACCCTATGAGTTTTTATCAAATTTTCTTCCAAATATTGATATTTATAAGTTTTATTTTTGAAAGGAAACAAAATGTTATAAAAAACGAGACAAATGGGTAAAAGTGCAATTTTATACATGAGTCGGGTCGAATTGAGTTTCGAATGAGCCGATCCAATTGCCATACGTATCATGATGATGTTGGGTTTTCTCATTAGGCTGTTATTAGGGTGTTCAATACAGATTGATTTTGGCTGACTTGAATTTTTCAAGACACCTTGCCCTAATTGCTAGGGCTGGGTTCGGTCCGATTAGGTTCGGTTTTTGATAATACCCTATAGTAATGGTATAGTAATACATATACATACATTTCGGTGGTTTGCTAAATAAATCTTGTATACATTAATTAATGATATTTATGGTAAATGTTAATGTTTTAATTAATGAGTAATATATTACCGTCATTATTTTTAGAAGAATTTACGAAAAAAAAATCATTATATACCAATCGTATACATTTATATTACATTTTTACCTATAACAGTGATTTAATTGACGAATTTAATGAGCCTAAATTAATTCAATAGATATGGAAATGTCAAAAAGAAAATTGTAAAATTGAAATCACTAAATTAATATGAAATGGTGTTTAATTTCACATTGGTATTTATATATTATATTTCTAAATCAAATGATTTTTTACTTTACCCTATTTTTACTTTACCCGAATTCAAGCATATTTTTTGCTTCGTTTTTTTTCGTTTTCGGTCTTTTTATGTTTTGGACCGAATCGGACCGGTTTTTTGGTCTCGTTTCGGTTTTTTTGGTTTTATTTTTGTTTTTTCTATCTTTTTCGGTCTTTTTTCTGCCTTAAATTTTTCAGGGCAGTCTGCCATGTTTTTTTAAACGAGTAGATAAAATGCAATTTCATCTTTACATATGGAAAAACAATTATATGAACATGATACACTATTATTTAGGGTGTTTCAACCAATAGTATTTTTTTAGTTTTAATTTTGAATTAATTTTAGGATAGATATTTTTGGATTCATATAGGTTTTAGTATTTTTTAGTTTTAATTTTAAATTAATATTAGGATAGATATTTTTGGGTTCATTAATTTGTGTTAGGTTTTTAGTACATGATACATCATAAATAATAGTTGACTAACACCAATTAGTAAGGCTGGGCGAAAACCGAACCGAACCGAAAAAGTTCGAAACCGAAAAATCGAAACTTTTTTGGGTCGGTTTCGGTTTACAATAAAACCGAAAGACCGGAAAAACCGAAAAAAACCCGAAACCGGATCCAAAAAAACCCGGTCCGGTTCGGTCTAAAAAATTAAAAGACTGAAACCGAAAACGAAAAAGTTGCTCGGTTTAATTTTGTCAAAAATCGAAGCGAATCGGACCGAATCAGCCTTAGCAATTAGTACAGACTGCCTTAAAAAATTCAAACCATAAAAAATGGATACTTTGTAAAAAGTTACGTGCTGATTAACTAGTGTAGTAAATAACGTGTCAGCATATCTAACTGCAAAATAAAGTGTTTTTTAGTTGTAATTCCATTTCAGAATTGGCCTTTTGGAAATTGTAACTAGACATAGGAAACTATTCATATCTGTACCGGCTCATGTTTCATGGACGGTTTCTGTCAGACTTTTCTCTTTTCACTTATTTCTAGTTTAAAATAATGCTGACTGTATAAATATTTTAGGGTTTATATTCCCCCATATCTTAGTATCTTGTTTTTCACAATTTTATACTTCTACTATTACTGTATACAATAATGCACTGTGAATAATTAAGTATTAGGAGTTTTAAGGTTTAAGATGCATTAATATAACAAATTTTATGTTTCTTTATATTTCTGTTAAAGTTCTTTATATATACTCTATCCGTTTCTAATTAACTGTCAACTACGAAACTATATGCAATTTTGGACGGTCAATAACTTGTATCAAAATTGTCGGAATAAAAAATTTCAAAAGTTAGTCATATAGTTCAAACATTAAATTATATGATTTAGTTTTGAAATATTTTATTTCGATAATTTTGATACATGATATAAGTCGGTCAAAATTACACGTAATTTCGTAAAGAAAAATTAATTTGGAACGAGTGAGTATTCCTTTAGAGATAACTTTCCCTAAATTAAAATGAAAACCCACAGTAGTTCAAGTTACAAACAGCCAGACTAACTAAATACTTAAGGCTCTGTTTGTTTTACAATATTTTCCGGAAAAATGCAGTTTGGCATGTGTTTGTTAAGCAGAAGAATCTCTCTTCCACAAAAATATTTTCCATATTTGATGAAAAATGAAGAAACACGTTCTTCTTCAAAATTGGGTGCGGAAAACATTTTGCGGAACCGAAGACTGACTTAAATAAAAGGCAACTTATGACAAAGATTGAATAGAAAATATTAAGTAACTTATAATAGTATCCAAACGTAACTTATAAGTAGCTTAGTTTTTATAAAAAAACTTATAAGTTAAGAATAACTTATTGAAATTTAAAACAATTTATTATAAACAAGTAACTTATAAGTAACATACATATATCTCATTATTAAAAATATAAACTAACTTATTATACGTAAAAAGTTAATTTTTTCGTTCTAATAGAAAGCAATTACATGTTTAACCATCTTACTACAATTTTTTATTTTTTATGAGTAATAGTAGCTTAATTAAGTTGAAATTTACTTGAAAGTAAAAAATAGCTTTTGAGATTAAAATTTAATTTATAGCAATTAACTTACAAGTAAATATAATTCAGGGACAAAAACTTTTCTGAATCAAGTATATGTAGCTTAAATGAAACGAGCAGAAAAAGCAAATTAACTGGAACGAAATTGTAGATAGTGAAATATTTGCCTCAAGAGTTTATTTAACCGATTGAAGTTCAAAGTATGAAATCTATGGGTTGAGGAGTCCTTAAGCTCATTTCTGGTTTTTTAAGTACTTTTCATGTGGATTATATATACTTAGAAAAAAAGGTTTTTTGATTTGGTTGCAGTAATCTGTCGTAAAACTAATTTTTTTAGCTCTAAATGGGATCCCAGATCGATCAACAATACGGCTTCGTATTTAGCCCATTCATGACACTGATGGATCAACATTATCTATCTTGTGTCTTGCCTCCTGTAGTTGCTCTTGTTGTAATTTGATTTGAAAAAAAATCAGTACCAAATTCATAAAGTTTTACTGGAATAGACTAACGATAATGTCTTATAATCCTTCCCCAAAGGAGCAGCAGGCTCCTCATTTTAACCTCCCAACCTAGCTAGGAAATCTAATGGGAGTGGGGGGTAAGCTTACCAAAAGGTGGGGAAAGAGTTAAAAACTTTAAGATCCTACATAAGGAGAGCCTGTAAATTACCTTTATTCATCTCTTGGATATGGTGGTCGAAAAACTAGTAATAAAATGCTAGAAAAAAAATAAGAAAACAGAAATGACTTATTATTTTGGTGTGTTTTACAAATGTAAAAATATCACCTATTTATATTAAACTCAACATAAATGTAGGAAATGAAATGTTCATAGTTTTAATCAGATGAACTCATTATCTCTAAATACTTATAAAATGTAAATGCTAAATAATAATACCAAAAAATTAATACCACACAAGTTACTTTTTTCAACACTCCCCCTTAATCTTGTTTGATAACTACAAGCATAATCCTCAATATTAAAAAATATTCGTACTTGAGAGCTTTCGTAAAAATATCCGCCAATTGATCCAGTGACTTTGCGTAATTTACTTCAACACTTTACTTCAACATCCTTATTTTCAATACACTCGCGAATAAAATGATAACGTGTGACGATATGCCTTTTTTCATCATGAAATAGCGGATCTTTGGTAAGGGTAACCGCAGACTTATTATCAACAAACACTTTCATAGCTTCATTTTATAGCATCTTCAATTCCTTCAACAAATTTCGTAACCAAATCGCATGACAAATATGAGAATTAGCGGTAACATATTTGGATTCACATGTGGACAATGTCACAATTGCTTGATTTTTTGAACTCCAAGTAAAAACCGTATCTGTCATATGAAAAACAAAGTCACTTGTACTTTTATGATCATCAATATCGCCTCACCAATTGCTATCACTATAGTCATTCAACTCAAAATTATTAGAAAACGAGTAATTTAATCCAAAATCAACCGTACCTTTTATATAACAGATTATTCGTTTCACGCCTTCCAATGAGACAAAGTTGGAGTATCCATATAACGGCTAACACTTTCATCTTCAAAATATTTTGATAAATTTGTAGCACAATCTACCAGAGTATTTATCGGCTTACACTTGTCCATTTTAAATCTTTTAAGGATATTTTTTGCATACTCTTCTTGCGAAATAAAAATTTCAATTTTATTTTGTTTCAGCTCAATTCCAAGATAATACGACATAAGACCAATATCCGTCATTTCAAATTCACGACTCATTATCCTTTTAAAATCCTTAAATATCTTCTGATTATTTCCCGTAAAAATCAAATCATCAGCATATAGGCAAATGATCACACATCATCATTTTTATCCATTTTCACATAAAGAGAATGCTCATGTGGACCCCTTATAAAATTATTTTCTTGGAAATACTTGTCAATTCTAGTATTACAAGCTCCGGGGATTGTTTCAAACCGTAAAATGATTTTTTCAATTTTAAAACTTTATTTCCTTATTCTCATAAACCGGTAATTGTTGCAAATAAACTTATTATTCTAAATTTCCATTTAAAAATGCCTTTTCACATCCATTTGATTTATTTTCCAATTATTTTGGGCGACAAAGAAATTAAAAATCTAATAATTTCTAATAGTTTCTAGACGAACTACGGGTGCAAATAACTTATCAAAATCGATGTTGGCCATTTGTTTGTATCATTTTGCGTCCAATCTTGCTTTATATTTTTTGATTTCTCCTTTTACATTTTTTTTCTCTTTATAAACTCATTTATAACTGATAGATTTGTGTCATTTCGGTAAATCCGTTAACTCCCATATATAATTTTTTATTATCGAGTCAATTTGCTCATCCATATCTTTTCTTCAATTTTTATTTTCTATTGCCTCTGCATAACCTATCGGTCACAACCTGCAAAAAACAAAAAAAATGCAGTAAAATTATTAACATTTTCCGTTACCTCATATAACTTTTGCATATTGCGGAAATGTGGCGTTCTTTCGCTAGAAGTTTCATCAATTGCTGATTGTGGTTGGACTTGTGATTGAGGTGATGGAGGTGGAATAGTGAGCTCTTCTTCCATTTCGATTTGCTCTTCTTTTTCATCGCCATAATAAGGGAAAAAATTGTAGTCATATTCCTTTTTGTCCCAATCCTATGTTGCCTTTTCATCGAACTCAACATCTCGACTAATAACAAATTTTTCATTACCGGATTATATAATTTATCGCATTACACTCTCTAGTCGTAACCCAATAAATAGAAATTTTCGTTTTTGTCGTCTAATTTGGACCTTTTTTGATCCGGAACATAAAGATACGTAATACTCCCAAAAACTCGAAAGTGAGAAATAACCGGTTTTATTTCGCTCTATGCTTACTTGGAAGTTTTACCCCAAACACTTCAGGATGGAGAACGGTTCGATAAATAAACCGCACAATCCACGGACTCGGTCCAAAACTCTTTAGGAGCATTTTTACTTTTAAGCATGTTACGAGCCATATTTAAAAGAGATCGGTTTTTTTTTTCAACAATTCCATTTTGTTGTGGGGTATATGGAACCGTCAAAGGACAAAAAATTCCATTTGATTCGTAATATTTTTCAAAATCATTTGAGCGAAATTCCCCACCCGATCCGATTTCATTGAATTTATTTTGTGGCCACTTTCATTTTCAATACGAGGTTTAAATTTTAGCATCGGATTTTTGTTTCAAAAAATAAAACTAAGTTTTTCGACTAAAATCATCAATAAAAAGAGCAAAATAATTGCTTTTTCCAAGAGAATTTGGTTTAATAGGACCACAAATATCCGTATGAATAAGTTCCAACGGTTTTTTAGCTCTTGTAGTCGCTTGTTTCGGAAAAATTTTCATAGATTGTTTTATAAACAAATATGCTTCACAAAGTTCATCAATACGAGTTAAACCTTTCACCATCAACAATTTCAACCCACCAAATATAAGGTGCCCAAATCTTAAATGTCAAATCCACGATTTTTTTTTTAAAACACGCTTTAAAACATTATAATTTTTCGAATGAATATCATAGCCCTTTTCCAAAAGTTGTCCCAAATTCAAAATATTAGACTTCATATTTGGCACATAATAAACGTTCGAGATAAAATTATTTTCTCAATTTTTCAATTGGATTTAAAACTTTTCGGTAATATCTCCATTTGCTGTTTCATCAATTTCGGTAAATATATTTTTATTACCACACATGGTTGCTAGCCCCCGTATCTAAATAACACGTAATATTTTCTCCGCTTTTATTTTCATTATGCGCAAATAATTGTAGAACGTTTTTCATTTTCTCTAGCAAAATTAGCCATTTACTCAAATTTATTATTACTCAATCTACACTCGGAAACTTAATGCTCAAATTTTTGACAATTTAATTTGGGACTTATCATACCTTGATTTTTCATTATAATTTCCTCCTCTTCCACGGCCTCTCGTCGGATGAGAGTTTTGTGACCTCTCTTCTTTTTCGAAAGAGTTGTAACCACCACGATCATAATTTTGACATTGACATTTTCCTCATTGGTCTTTTGTGTTGCCAAAATTTTCTCGTTCATAGTAAACTTTGTTTGGAGAGTTTGTTCAAACGACTCTTCTTTGACAACTCTTTTGTTGAGTTTGTTTTCATGAGATTGAAGCGATCCCAATAATTGATCAACTGCCATAGATTCTACGTATTTAGATTTCTCTATAGCCATAACAATATAATACCATTTGGAATCTAAATATCATAGAATTTTTTCGACAACACGAGTGTCGTCTAAATTTTCACCACATGATTTCATTTAATTTGCAACTGTTTCAACACGTGAAACATAATCATCAATTGATTCGGAAACTTTCATATGTAAACCATCAAAATCACCACGCAAGCTTTGGAGCCAATTTTTTTTCACCTTGTCAACTTCTTTAAAAAAGTTTTCTACGATATACAACGCTTGATGGATGATAGTGAAAGTCTTTCGATCATTTTTCTTCAAATCTTTCGCCGCATCCCGTTGAGCTTGAGTTAAAGAGGCACCTTCCACGGGTTCATTATGCCCGGTTTCGACGGTTTTGCACACGTCTTGGGAACCAATTAACACTTTCATTCTAATACTCCAATTATCCTAAAATTCTTCTTGAGTATGGGGATAAATGTGGTCATTACACCGGTCATTTTGGGATCGATGACTCTGATACCACTGTTGGTTTGAAAGAAGATAAAAGGTGGTCTAAAAACTAGTAGTAACAAAATAATAGAAAAAATACAAGAAAAGAGAAATGACTTTTTAATTATTTTGGTGTGTTTTACAAAGGTAAAAACATCACTTATTTATACCAAACTCAACATAAATGTAGGAATTGAAAGCTTATATAATTTTAATCACATGAAACCATGATCTTTAAAAAATTAAAAAATGTAAATGATAAATCAATGATCTCTAAAAACTTTATAAAATGTAAATTCTAAATAATAATACCACAAAATTAATAGCACACAAGTTACTTTTTTCAACAATATCAAGCGAGTTCTTTAAGATATAACAAGTTCTGTTCATGTGTTGTTACAAAATGAACTTTTATTTTTATTAGATTGCATTGGTTCTGGTATATTAGTATTGGAGGCATAGAAACCAAATTAGATATATAATTTTCGGTCCTCACTTGAAGAGTTTCTGCTTAAGGCTCTCTTTTTGGATCTAAGCAACATCGATCCCACTTTAAGCAAGTTTATCAAACTGATTGCAAGAGAACAGGTCGATGATATAAGCCACTTTAATTGCAATGTTGGAAGCATTAAGTAAGATGGTGTTGAATGTCATTGTCAATAGAGGAGTTTTCATAATTTTTAGTAAAATTACCTTTCAATTCTCTTCAATTTGAGTTAAGAATTAGGTCGGAAGGGCTTATTTTCTCAAGTGAGAAGGTCGGAGGTAAAGTGCAATAAGCATTTTCCGGTAAAGGTTTACGTGAAAGCTTCCTATGCAAGTTAAGGTGAATTTTGGATACAATAGAAACGGACATATAGAGGTCTCAAAAGATTATCATTCTACCCGTACGTGCTTATTGTCTGGTTTTCTTAGTTCTGTTTTTTTTTTCTTCTTATATACCATTTCTTCCCCTTTTTCTGTATTTCTCTCTATATGGGAGTACTGCTGTAACAAGGCCGACAGCCGGTTTTTTTCTTCATATTATTAAATCAAAGAAGTCGGTTTAAGCCCACTTAATTTTTTTTTTAAGAAAAAACCTCCTAATTAGCTAAACGCCTGATCAATCTCCATGAATACTGTATTTTTACTAGTAGCTTAATATTCTGAACAAATCATTTTATTTTATATTTTGTTGCTTTGGATGTATAGCAACATTATCTTATTCGTTCTTCAAAAGATAAAGAATGTTTAGCATTAAAAAACTGTTATACAATCTAGATATAAGCCTACAACCTTTAAAATAATATGTACTTGCTTCAAGTTAACCTAACCCATAAGATAGTTTCAAGTTTTCACCCTTTAAATTGGCTTTTAAACATTGCAAAGAAGCATAATTACCGGAAAGGAACCCGGTTAAAATTGCTATCCATCTTCATAGAATATTGGTCCTGTTTAACACTCTTTGTCAGCTACATAGTTGCACGAAGCGGGAGCGGAAGTAGATACGGGAGCGTGTGCGGGGAAGCGGAGGGTTTTATAAAGGAGAAGCGTCATCCGAAGCGTCTATTAAAAAAATATAAAATATATAATATAGTTGGGTATTTTCTTTTTTATGTTTCTTGTAAATTAATTTTTGGATTATTAATCTTTTGGGAGTTTTTTGTCACCATTAAAAGTAAAAATTCATTTTTTGAACGATTAAAAATTTAAAACTTACTATACACCCGCTAATATTCCATTGGGATCATGTAGGCTACTTAATACAAATATTATTGTAACATTTTAGGTATTGGATAAGTTTTTATGATAACTTAAAAACTATAGTCCCATTCTCTACCACCTTTATTTTAGTTACCGGGAGAAGATTCCGGAAGCTTCCGATGACGGAAGCACGGAATCGAGCTTCCGGTACAGGAGCGCCTAAGGTTTAGGAGATTCCTGCAACTATGGTCAGCTATATGAGACGCAGGGCAAGAAGATGCTCTGATAAACGATTGTTTTTTGTTTTTCATCTGTTTGAAGTGTTGAAAAAGAATCAAATATCTTAAACCAGATTAACAAAATTATTTGAAGCTCTCGGGTATATTTTTTTTTAATGCATTGTAGTTGGGTCAATGTGCTATTTCCGTGCAATTTTGATTAGTCTAGGAAGTTCTTATTTCTTACTTTTCTCCCAGAAATGGTACATATTTTTGTGATAAAGCAGGGGAGTACTACATGTCGATAGTCGGGTTTTATGTTACATTCTTATCTGAAAGCTGAGTTACTACACAAAAGATCATTACTCTATTTGTTTATATGAAACTCTTGCCCTTTCGGCCCTTCTCTAAATTTTGCAGTTTTATTATCCTGATATACCAAGGAGACGTGATCGTGTTGGATTTAATCTTTTCATTGAGTAGGAAGCTTTCATCAAGTAGATTCAAACCTTTCAAGTTTTAAAAACAGGAGCTGTAGCTACTATATTATTTACCATTGTATTCAACAAGTGACGTCTTATAGCGGTCGCCTTTTTCAGGGCGACTCCACATCTTCTATATTTGTTCTTTAAGTTTTTCCTTCTTAATAATGTGTAAATTTATGTGTAAATTTTATATATAGAGGCAGATTTACGGTACAAACTTATGCACTGCGGCTATAATGTTGCTTCATACTTAACCTTTAAACTTCAAAACAAATGAAACTTGGCTTATTAAAGATATTTCTCATTGTTAATCCAACAATTGTTTACATAAATAGAAGAGAAGTGTGAAGGTGTGGTTTCGTCTGAAGAGGATCAAGAGAATAGCGGTGGTGAAACTGAGCTGGCTGAGATCGATCCAAGGGCCGAAGATCAAGAGCTTAAGAATTATTTGTTAAGGAAGTATAGTGGATATTTGGGTAGCCTCAAGCAAGAGCTGTCAAAGAAGAAGAAGAAAGGGAAACTACCCAAAGATGCTAGGCAAAAGCTACTCAGCTGGTGGGAGTTGCACTACAAATGGCCCTACCCATCAGTAAGTTGATTTCTAATAAAAACAAGTGTTAGATGGCCGACATGTATTTATTTTTGTTCCAAAATTATTATTCATAAATTTGGAGCATCATCTAATTTATGCTTAAGCCATTCCTAGAACAAGCATTTATCATTAAGAGTATGTGATCAAGAAAAGTATTGTCTAAATGCAGTATTGAAAGTAGTTTAACAATTTTTTGTTTGATCATAAATCATAACAATATTATAAAGCTGCTGGATGTAGTTAACAGTATGCATGGAATATGAGTAAAGAACATGCACAAATTGTGATTTTCTTGTAGACAGGTTATGAAGTAAATTTTTCCGAGCCAACGGTAGTTAGACACGTATGTATTTGCTATATTGGTCCTAGAAATGTACTCGAGTGTCCGTAGAAGCACCACGGAGTCGATATGACAAGTTAGGCTTTATCACGATTGTCTCACATATTGTGCTTTCTTGGATTATTAAGACAAACAATCTGTGATTAATTTTCTCAGGAGTCGGAAAAGGTGGCCTTGGCTGAATCAACTGGTTTGGACCAAAAGCAAATCAATAACTGGTTTATAAACCAAAGGAAGCGTCACTGGAAACCTTCAGAAGATATGCAATTCATGGTGATGGATGGAATTCATCCTCAAAGTGCATCTCTTTACATGGACGGGCATTATATGGGTGAGGGACCCTACCGTTTGGGACCGTAAAAGAAGCAAGAAAACTCAATTCAATGCAAAATAAGAATAGTTAATTGAAGTCTCTTTTTTTTTTACGCTTCAGCAATGAAGCTCATATGTATTCAAGCTATTTATTGCTATTGTGTAGTGTGTTTAAATGTTATCAAGGTGAATTTAAGAAGCGTTTTTCTACCCGAATCCATTTGGGCATATATGTTGATTTTAATTGTTAACTTTCTCCTTGCTGTGTGCCTATATTAAAGTAATTTTGTTATGTAGTTTTGCATGTGTGCTATAATATGGGGTCTTCTCATTGGGATGTACATGGAATTAAATCAACCATTCAGCAAAATTTATCTTTCTTCATGAAATTAGGAGTGACTTTGTAGATTGTGGTATACCATTTTCCGACTCACTAAAGCAGCCATTGTTGTCTCTTTATTGCAATCTTTAATGTATAATATGAGGTATCCGACAAGTTTACAACAAAAAAATGGTGCTATATATGTCAAAATTTTGTTAACAAACGTACCAGTTTGCTTATACTTTTTCTCATATTTAAGCTAATTATCATCACTTTTATATTTTTAGGGTAACAGTTTAACTTTATATATTTTTCAGTTTTCCTATCAAATTTATTACCATAACTAAATATTACAATATTTTAATATATTTCTATTAATTTTTTTCAATTCAAATTAATGTATTAAAGCAACCACATTAAATAACTTACAAATTTTCTCGTATTTAAAGTAAAAAAAGTACATTTTTACAACTTATAAAAAACATTTTGATTTATACAAATTATCAGGGTTTTTTTATAAATTTCTGTATCACACGTATAGAACTCATTTTTTTGTTATTTTATTAATTTATATGTGAAAAATACAAATAAATGAGAGAGAATAAAAGAAAAATAAGAGAGATAAATTATTATTTTAATTATAAGCGAACATATTGATCCTTATATTTGAGTTCATTTATATTTAAGGTAAGAGTAACTTTTAGGTAGACTCGGTCTATCACATAGGATAACCAATCATATGTATATACATGTCATTTATCCATATCAACAGAATACAACTGAAATATTATATTAAAACTATCTCTCCCATATTCCTACTACTTCTCTCTCCTCCCTATATTTTTGACTCATTTCTATTTTTTTGGAAAAAAAAAACTCATCAACCTAGATCAAATTTTTTGATCTAAATTATCAAGATTCACTTTATTTTTTAATACATAATAATAATTTAAGTTTTATTAAATAATGTTTTTTTATTTATCTTGTAGGATAAATCATGAAGTTTTATTAAATAATGTTTTTTTATTTATCTTGTAGGATAAATCATGAGAGTGTAATTCTTTTAATTTACATTTTCATATAGAAAAGACTTATTATGTAATCGAAAACTTGTGAGAAATAAAATATAAGAATTAAAAAAAACTTAAACAAAAATAGTGTAATTATAATTTCGAAAACTAAAACTAAATTTACAACTCAATAAAATCTCAAATAAAATATTATAAAACTCTAGTTATAGTATTATCCTAAATTTAAATATTAATTAAAAAATTAATGATTTTAATATATTAGATTTTACGAAACATTACAACACAATAAAAACCCAAATATAATATTACATAACTCAAGTTGAGACTACCCTAAAATTGAATATTAATTAAAAAAATTGATGAGTTTAATATATTTTATTTTTCGGAACATAATATTAATTAAAGAAATTATATTTAATGCATCATATGTTACAAGATATAATACAATTAATATTAAACCAATTTATTTTTATAATACCATGATATATAAAATATATTGTGACACAATTAATGTCTAACATGTAGCTTTTTACTTATAGTTTTGAATTTTAACTTACTTGATACACTTTCTCCACATGTCATCTAATAGTTGGTTTGCCACACCACATAAAGAAATATCATGTGATAGGACGGGTCTATCTAAAAGTTAATCTAAAGAAACTGATGTAATTGCTTTAAGAAAATAAGCAAACTTATGTTATCATAGAACAACAGCAACCCATCAATTATCATCATTCTATTATAATAAGCCAAATCAAGTCAAATGAGACTGTCCAATTTAACAACTTTTTTTTTTCAAAAATACCCCTACACCTTTATATTAATTACAATAATAATATATTCACATAAAAATATAAAAAGTAAAAACTAATAAAACTATTTATCCCTCTTTAAAAAATAATCATTCTTTTAAATCTTAAACTATGTTTTTTTTATTATTCACATATTCATATCATAAATATACATATTTTCTATATTTTTATTGCATTACGCACCACACAGGCAACGCGTGGGACACGATTACTAGTATAACTTATACATTTCCCCCAATTTAAGGATAACAAATACACTTTTAGAGATTATAAGGAAATGTTTCAATTTATAAAAAAAATCAGAGTTCTTATCAATTAATTGATCACATCTATAAACCTTATAGTATTTTTTTAGTTTATTAAATTTTATGTGGGGAGAGGAAAAACAAAGGAGAAATAACAATAGAAAAAGTAAGAGAATGAAAATATTTTTTAATTATAAAGTGCCTCTTATATTCTTGTATCTGAGTAAGATTTGAGTTTGTGTATATTTATATTTAAAATAATGGATAAGTAAGCTTATTCGCAGACAATTTTAGATTAAATTCTTCTTAATTAAGGTGAAGTGGTGATATAGGAAAAGAGAGATGGTGTTCTTAGGGGGATTCCTAACCTTTTTTCCTTCGTAGAAGAGAGGAAAAATAAAAGGAACTGATTTTTTTACGTAAATCTGAAAGTGTTTATGTATAAAAAAAATATATATTTCATAGTCTATACAAAAAAAGTAAAGATGCAATGCTTGTTTTAACCTTACAATTGTTGGATTCAGTTATAATCAATACAATTACGGAGGCGCTTTATTCTTGTCAAACTTAGCTCCTTAGGATAGTGTGACCATTCAACTTACAAACAAAGTAAAGCGGAACTGAATTTGTAATTGATATACGTAGCGAGTCACTTAAACGGCTGTTAAGTAGCATTAAAATATAAAAAATAAGTACAAACGTAGCCAATTTAAAATGGTGAGTCTGCAATTGCCGATTAGAGATGTCAAATCTCCGAACAAACTCCTGTTTTTCTGAAATTTTTTACACATACTTCTATAAATATTTATAAATAAACTACAGAAAGTGAGAACCGGATATTATGAGAGAAAATAATTCGAAATTAAATGTAACTGCCTAAACTTAATGGTAACTGTTACCGCTTAAAGTGGTACTGATCGGACACTTTTTTTTTATCTTCGAGAATAAAATTAAACTCGTATAAAAAAGAACTAACTAAAAGTGTTATACAGGGTATTATCCTACATTATTTGCACTAACGACATACGTTAATTGTAAACCTGATCATTTCAGAAAGCTTCTGACGTGTATCTTTTATCAAGTCACCTCATTGTTATCATCTGAAGACTAAATGACTTTATAAGAAAATATGTATGCATAAGTCCATGTCATCGTCTTTATCTCTTCAATTTTGTTGCACCTGTTTGAGAAAAATGAAACACCCAAGTGGATGTAGGGAAACATTTGAAAGGTCAAAAAAGGCAACAATATTTGAACTGCCCACCCTAATTAAGAACGTGAACCAATTTATGTACTTAAGTTATCTGGTTGCAAGATAAAAATACAAAATAAACAGCGACTCTCATACAAAATCCGTGTGTCTCAAGCATCAAGAGTGTATAGAATATATGTATATAAATTATGAATTTAATTTATCTTATCTGGAAAATCATACTCATATAATTAATACACTATCACGGTTTCACCGACACATTAATTTCTACATTAATTGGCTCCTCTTATAGAGCATATTTAATAACTAATCGCCTGAGTAGCAAATCCTCTCTCCTAAGTCCTATCCATGCTGAGTATGAGTAACATTAATTTTGTTTATAATGTGTATCGATGTTTGTAATATAATTTGATAAAACTGTAACTTTCTGAAACCATATATAGT
Organism: Primula veris; assembly: GCA_963682055.1. Lineage (NCBI taxonomy): Eukaryota > Viridiplantae > Streptophyta > Magnoliopsida > Ericales > Primulaceae > Primula > Primula veris. Next base: position 19,498,378 of record OY821743.1, on the reverse strand, counting down.
CAATGACGCAATATATCATCCGAGCACATTGCCTTAACATTCTCGGTTTAATGGTGTCATAATTTTGTGCAACCTTTCCACCCGGCATTCACGACACTACAAAGATAGAACATAGTATACGTAGCCCACAATCTATTTTTTAGCGTATGGCATAAAACACTATTTTCATTTTGCTTAAATAAATTAATCCATATTGGTTTGCACATAACATTGACACAGAAACTTAATCCATATGAGTTAAATATTAAATATACATGTGAAAGATAGAGTCTGATTTGTATTCAGTATAAGGTAGTGTGTTGTTTGCATAGGGTGATAAAGGATAGCATAGAGGAATGATTCAGCAAAAAACTCGGCAAGGGTTTCAAATCACGGCTGATACATGGGCCTCGATCCGGAATATTTAACTACCTTGTCGTCGGTGTGTTTGTCACATTATTAACCATTTAAAAATTGCATGAAATATATAAAAAGTTAATCTTAAAAACATGATACGTTTAGGAGTTTGCAGTGCTTGATCATATATATATATATATATATGCAGGCTAATACAAATGATTCTATTGATGTGGTAATAAGGTGGAATAACACTTATTTGCATGGAATAACACTTATTTGATGTTAGATGTTGCATTAATGACCATCCATATCCCTTGCTAAAAAAACACCGGCAACCCACCAACTCGGGCGATTATCAACATGTGATGCACTAAAAACCTGTCCACTATCAATTGTTAGAGGAGTGGTCCCAATTGGAGGTCCGGATATAGTCGCAAGACATGTATCTAAAAATGTGCCACTTTATCCAATATTCCAATATATGCTATATTTAATATTTTTTACTCAAGATGATACTCATCTATTCCAAAACATAAGTCTATTAGGAAAAACCAAACTTATTAAGTAAACACCATCATTACATCATTTTTACATTTTTTTTTTCATTTTTTATCCTTATTTTTATTTATGCATATTCTTCTAGAAAGTAAAATTATAGGCAAATATATAAAATTGCACAAAATTATTTTCTATTTTACAAAAATAGAGTTATATTATGGAACAAATTAAAATAGTATCATACTTATATTTTGAAACGGACGGAGTAGTTAGTATCAGAAAAGACCAGAGTTATATTATGGAACAAATTAAAATAGTATCATACACTTATATTTTGAAACGGACGGAATAGTTAGTATCAGAAAAGACCAGAGTTAAGAGTATCAAATCATATCATAACGCCACTAGTAGACACGTAGTTTAAAGAGAATTTCTAAGTAAATTTTTATCATAATTCATTGTACTTGGATGCACATAAACCTTTTTTCTTTAATTTAAATTAAAAACTAACCATATCTTAGATCGACGTACTATTTATAGAGTAGTAAATCTAAATCTAAGGCTCTATCACATTTGGTGGACGCTTTTATAGAATCCACGTGGTTTCTAAGTTCACATCTTCATCTTCATCTACACACATCTACACACACACACACAATAACCAGCTATGTTACAGAAGAATACACGCCTTCGTAGTTTCATCCATTTTTTCAATCTCCCTTCTTTATCTAAGGTACGTTTTTTCCTTTTTATCTTTCGGTCATTTTTGTTTTTTTGTACAATGATTGACAAGTTCAATTATAACATTAAGTCATTTGTATTTCTTGTATTATATATATATATATATATATATATATATATATATATATATATTGAAACATAACGGAACCATTAAATTCAAATGAGAAGGACTCATTCTATATTAACTTGTTAATAATTTGCACAGTATAGGTTGAAGGCTTAATGCTAATTTTTTTTCTAAAGAATATTTGAATCGATGTACATAAAAAAAATGCTAATTTTTCATCGTATTCGTCTCCACTACCAATTTCATTTCCTGTACGCAACCAATTTCTAACGTTGCATGCAACACTTTATCCAAAAATTGAAATGAGCAAGATTTTCATACCTTTGGCCCGTAAGTGTTTATATGTGACTCTAAGTGAGATCTATAAAGTACTTGTGTTTTAAGTAATTAATTCCGGTGTTCAAATAAAGTTTCCTGTTTTCGCTACTTATAGAGAACAAAATTATGCTTTTCTTTTGTTTTCTGGAGGCCTTTAAAGCAAACTAATGATATGAACTGGTCTTGGGGAATGTTTACCAATATTTAATTTTAAGTTAATTACATAATGATATCAGCTTCTTGCATGCATAGGGGACATGCAATTGTGTTTATTTATTACAAAATTGGATTTAAGATTATATGTTATATTGGCTAAAATTGAAACCAGCCATTTGTAGGTCGGAGGTTATTACGCATCACGGGCTGTATCTTCTGTGCAAGAAGCATGCGAAATATCTGCATACAGGTAAATTAAGTAAAATAAAATTAAAATAAATTTGATTACAAAAAAAGAAAAAAGAAAAAGAAAATTAAAAATGAAAACAGAAGAATATGGAAGTAATCGGTTCAAGATGACACCAAGGTTACCTCTTGTAAAAAATTATGGAAATGCTTAATATTCTTCCAGATGCAACCAAATATTGTTTCAAAAATTTTATTGAAAGCTGACTTCATTGGTACCAAATATTGTTTCAAAAAATTTATTGAAAGCTGACTTCCTACCAATGAACCTTATAAAAATCAACACTAATGTTTCATATTATAAAAATGTGAGTTCTCCTACCGCTGCGGAGCCCATTATTAGGTCCAACTAAAATGTGAGTTCTTATACCGCTGCGGAGTATAAGTTTTTTGAATATAAGTAATTTTGAAATTTATTACTAAATCCTACTTTATTGGAGTTTTATATGAATATATGCAATTTTTGGTTCTTAGTAAACTGTGTCTTTTGAATAGCTCTTACTGTATGTTTTCGTTTTTTTTATTATAAAAAATTTGATTTTAAATATGTATTTTCAATTTTTTATTTTATTCTCAGATCCTGAACTTTTAAAATAATATATATACTATATGTATATATGTATAAATACTTGAACTATTAGTTATTGATTTCCGATTCGTTAATAAAATATAATTTCTTAGCAAACATTGAGATATTAATCCAAAAGGTGGCAAAGGGATCTAATTGATGAGTTTATGTAACATTTGGGGGGTGATTTTGAAATTTTAAAACGTATGGACTAAATTGATAAATGGTTATACCACGGGGGTGTGTTGATAAAATACCAACAATATTTTGAAACTAGATGACCCCCCAATAAAATTTCTTCAGGTATTTGAAGTTAAATTGGTTAAGGACCTTGAAGTCAATTGTAGTATAGTTTGAAAACTAGTTATTTTTGAAACTTGAAGGTAGTTGGTTTAGCTATAACCCCCTATACATAATTGATCCCTACGGAATTACTTCGAATTTTGAGTAACTTGAGAATCATAGTAACTTGATCCCATTTCCCCTATTATTTACTTGAAATTTTGAGTTTTGTCTTTATAATTTTTCAATTTTAACTTTGCTTCTTCATATTTTTATTGGTTACAAAAGTAGCAGCGGCAGTGAAGATGAATACCCTGAGATCGACTGGGACAACCTCGGGTTTGGTCTCAAAACAACTGATTTCATGTATGAAACAAAATGCTCACTGGATGGTGTTTTTGAGCAGGGAAAGCTAAATCCCTACGGAAACATCCAACTCAACCCCTCTGCTGGGGTCTTAAACTATGGCCAAGTACTCTCTCGGTTCCTTTTTGTTTGTCTCATTTCAACAATTTAAATTTTCAAAGCCGTCTCTAAAATGCTGTGTTTGTATGTCATAAAACAAAGTAAACTTGTTTGTTGGATTTCGTGAGGACAATACTTTCGATAATGACCAAAATTTACTGAAAAATAAGCATAGTTAAATATTTGAAAGTATCTTAACATGTATAAACATGTTTGGATCTTAGTTCCTGAGGGAAGTATTGTCAAGCAAAAAGAACAACATAGGAGTGGTTAAAAACTTAAAAGTTGCTATATGTTTTGGGAAATGTTGGTTTTTGTGTATCTGATTCTGAAATCGGTAACAGGGTTTGTTCGAAGGTTTGAAAGCGTTTCGTAGAGAAGATGGGCGGCTCTTCCTCTTCCGACCAGATGAGAATGCGATGCGAATGCAGAATGGAGCTGAGAGAATGTGCATGCCCTTCCCCTCTGTCGACCAGTTCATTGACGCTGTAACACAAACAGCCCTTGCTAACAAGCGTTGGGTAATCTTTTTCTATCTTTTTATGCGAATAGAAGTATTCTAGTTTTACTTTCGTAGCTTCTAAATTTGTAACATTCAAACGTTTATAACACAATTAATTTCAAGGTCCTAAACCAATGTTTCCTTGATCCCTTAATTCAGGACCATAAGGGCCACGTAAAATTTCTTACACACTAGAGGGATCTATTACAAGCCCCCTTCATTTTTAGAAGAATGCGATTTTTAGGAGATAATCAGGATATGTAAACAGAAGTTTGTTGTAGCCATTTAGTGTTGATTTGTATACATAAAGAACAAGTTATATAATTCAGTTCTGTAATTAAGAGTGTCAGGACTGCAATTTTTAGCCGTTTCATAGCAGTTTTCTTAGCAAATATATACTCAACTTCTAATTAAGAAAGCATTACTAAATCACAAGAAAAACTAAGGATGTGTATATGTTGTATAATTTCTTGTGTGTAGATACCCCCTGCAGAAAAAGGGACTCTGTATATTAGGCCGTTGCTTTTAGGAACAGGTCCTATCCTGGGATTAGCACCATCCCCTGAATATACATTTCTCGTATATGCCTCCCCTGTCGGTAACTATTTCAAGGTATACTTTTCTTTAATTCCATTTTTTAAAAATAATTTATTTATATTAGTTGTCAATCAGAATCTGAATTTTGATAAGCGATCATACAGGAAGGTTTGTCACCCCTGAGCTTGTATATAGAGGATGAGTTCCACCGTGCCACTCGTGGTGGAGTTGGTGGAGTTAAGTCCATTACAAATTATTCCCCGGTAAATATATCAATTTCTTTTAAACATATTACCACGACTTTCTAGTTTCTACTCTAGAAGGTAGTTTTCTCCCTTGGGTTCTATATGTTTGAATATAGCTTTCCAAGCAAAGCAAGAACTTGGTTTTTCCTTTTTCTCATTAAGGGCTTAATGAATATTTGGCTAAGTTAGATCTCTGTTAATTGTTATCTAGGTTTTAAAAGCACTTACTAGAGCAAAGAGCAGAGGATTTTCCGATGTGATATACCTTGATTCGGTGCATAAAAAAAACCTCGAAGAAGCTACCTCTTGTAACATCTTTGTGGTCAAGGTACGTCTCGAATAATTTGTTTTAGGAAACCTTTTGTCTTAGCCTATTATTAAAACCACAGCACACAATTTTCTTAGATTGCAATGCATATATGTACTGCTGAGCCAAAAAGTTCCAGAAAATCGGCGAAAATTGATATTAGCAGGGATGGCATTTCGTCCACCAGACAAGCCAAACCTGAGATAGTATATTTTCAATTTATATTGAACCCTAAAATTACTCTTGGAATGTAATTTATTATTTGTATATCGTAACGTACCTTTTACTTTTTCAGCTTCGACAATCTACGTTACGTTTTCTATTTTACGAGATTTTTGAAATGATTAATTAGTATAAAGTGTGCGCTCATATATGTTCAGAAATTTCACAGGGAAATCTTGTTTCAACTCCACAAACCAATGGTACTATACTTCCTGGGATCACACGGAAAACTGTTATTGACATTGCCCGTGATCAAGGTTACAAGGTATTAAACCAAAATAATCACTTTTAACATACAAATCCAAATCTTCTATTTTCCAGATCAATATCTGTATAAATGGGGCTTGTTTAGTTGTTTAGTTGCTTAGAAACTCTGTTGCATTCAGTTGGACAGCTTCAACCTTGAGTTCTTCGGATTCCGATCTTATAAAACCTAGATGTTGAAATATGAATCAAACTAGATCTTTTTCTCCACATTCAAAGTACACAATTTTTCTAGCAAGCTTGTTTTGAACTTTTAAGTCTTAAAAAGTGTGACTGACATGATCTAAGTTAGACTATTACTTTCTATTATGTTGATGAATCATTAACAATTTATCGAGATGTCTCTTTAAAAAATATGTGCATTCATAACTACGGAAATTATTATTCTGAATAGGTTGAGGAACGTACTGTTCCGGTTGAAGAATTGCTTGATGGTGATGAAGTTTTCTGCACTGGAACTGCTGTTAATATTGCACCTGTTGGTAGCATCACATACCAAGGGAAAAGGTACTAAATATGCTCTATATTACCAAATTTCCGACCCAAAAATTTCTCCATTAACATCGATGTATATCTGTCACAGTTCCTGTATTTACCGATTTACAGTTAAATCAAACTATATACTATTGAAACAGTTTTTCCATAATTTTGCAAGGTGAGATTTTTTTCCTTAGAACTTTTTGAATGGGAATGAAATATGTTAAAAACTGCATATATTTTGCATATGCAGAGTTGAATACAAAAAAAATGGCGAACTCGTGAGCCGCAATTTGTACATAATGCTCGCTGGTTTACAGTCCGGAATTATAGAAGATACCAAAGGGTGGTTGGTTGAGATTCAGTAATAGTTTATCTGTCGACAAGTTATATATAAAGGGAGAAGTATCAATCGTTGCAATGCAAACAGAGCCTTGTTCTGTTAGTTTCTTTTCTCTCGTTCATATTTTGTTTTGTAAATAAGATATCAAAGATTGGATGATGCACGTAAAAAGAGCATAGATTGCGTTGTTAGATTGCCTTTTTATTGCAGCCATAGAAGGAAAGTACTGTTAGTCCTAGTTCATCCTTAAGCTCCTTTCGAACCAAATAAACACGACCGCACCAAACGAGCCCTTAGCAAACATGTAACACACATGCAATTCATCCGTCTGATTAAAGAAAACACTTATTAAGGAAATGTAACGGTCATTTGACTTATACTCCATACGTCCATAATTAAGTGTCCACTATTGCATATTGGATTGTCTCAAAATAAATGTCCGCGCTTTCAATATGATAATTCTAATACAACAAATTTACTCTCTTACTTTTTATATACTTACCATTTATAAGCACAACAACATTATTTTTTAGGAAAAAAGTTACCCGCATTAACTTTAGTTATGATATTTACAAGGGCAATATTGATAATTTATGTATCAAAATTTAATATTCTTAAAAAGTAGCAATTTATAAAGGGACACTTAAAAATGGACAGAGGTAGTATGTTATTTACTGTTTTTAACTTTCCCTTAATTAGCAAAGGGTATATTAAGTACTATTATTTAGCATTCCTGCCTTATTAGAACAGGAAACTTAATTTCTCTCCGAATTCACACACTATATCGTTTGGTAATTCTTTTCAATTTTTGAAAGAACTTATACTTTTCTTTATAATAAATAACCTTTTTAGAACATCGTCGGCTAACACGGGGACACTCACTTGAAGTCAAATAGTCTTTGCAGCGAGCAGTGGCGGGGCTAAAACTTTAAACCAGGGGGTCAAAATATTGATAAAATAAAAAAATAATTAAAATTAAGAAAAACAAAACTGCAAAAGGTTAAATATTGTTACTTAATTTACAATCGACCTATACGGTCACCCATATTTTGAAAGCGATGCATAATAACATCGTTCGACAAACTTTCAAATATATCATTTTCATTATTAACTACTAAATCATATAAAAAAGAAAAAAAACCAATAGGTAACTGGTTAAGTAATTTACAAAGTGAAACAGTAATTTTATTCGAAATAAACTAAAATAAGCCAAACACTTTGCCCAACTTAATTTATACGTGTAAATAACAAGCTAAACATTATATAAACAACCTACTAAACAACTAACTAATTTAAAAGCCACAATTTATTTATACATGTTCCATTAAGAATTTATCTTAATAAAGAACTAACTAAAATTTCTTCAAATTTATACAATACCTAGCTTTTTCTAATAAAAAGCTGTTAAAAAGTACCCTAACTTTTTTAAATAATTAACAATTGCTAAGCAAAGAAGGATAGAATCAATAAAGTACAGTAAATTATTAATTTTGCAAACTAAAGTTAGGATAAAAAAGAAAGACTAGTAAATATGGAAAAAACAGTTGTGACTCCAACTTACCTTGTGTTGGGAATAACAAGTATGATTGGTCATCGTATAACAGATTGAATTTGGTGTTTGTTAGTGTTAATGTCATCGTTTATATATAGAGATAATTTTGTGTATGTATAATATACTCTCTATTTAAATGGAATGGTAATTTTGTAATTAACTTAATACCGCATGAGTATTTTGATAAATTTTATATGAAAGTCTGACCCCCTAACCCTATAGCAGTTCCGCCCATGGCAGCGAGTCCATCAAACGATACAAATTCTGGAAAGATTCTCAAGTCTCAACACAAATAATGAATAAGTTGAGATGAGGAACTTTAATTTCTTAATCAACCAAACATCAGTGTCATTTAAAGCAATTAAATCGTAGCTAAACGGAATGCTTCGTATTCTCTCCATAACTCAAGCAACAATCATACTTTTTTGTTGAAGTTAAAAGCATATATAGAAAAGCCAAATGCTTCCTTTGTTTTACACGGAGGGATACAGAAGACAAACAGAAACTTGTCCCTCATCGGAGAAAACGAGGGTGACTTTTCAAGCATTACATATTGTATTGTTTCTAGCATATCAAACAAATGCAACTAAAATTGGTATGAAAGATGATCTCTAGTCAGTCTCCCGTCTATATCCACAAAGCTCGCAACGGGTTCATCTGAACTAGGCCCATTTTTCCAAGTCGATCAAGAGTTGAAAGCTTTTTAAATTAGAAAGGCCAGAGTATAAAACTACATCTCTGGAAGAATTACGAACCCAAATAAACTAACGATCATGCAACTTTCGGCTGTTTTACTTTTAAAACCGAATAGCATTCTGAACTGAGCCAATGGAGAAGTTCAAGTCTTGATAAAAATATAGAATCCTCTTGAAATGAACTCATAATCCTTGTTAGAACTCAAGGTGACTTGCTAAACTTGCTTAATTTGTTGTCGTATTGGATTGTGCCAAAGTACTTGTATGTTATGCTTGCAGAAAAAGTTACTGGTATTCCTGGTTACAACTGGCAGTTGCAACCTGTTTATTCAGATTCTGCAGAAATCTGTGTTTTCTGCATTTAGTTGATTTGCAAAGTATTTTATTAATGCAGATGATATTCTCACATTTCTATACAGATATGTTATATATTTTAAGAATATTTGAGTAATAAACAAAGGTAATTATATTTCCAAAATTATGTGGGGTTTGTTTTCAAAAAAATATTATTTTATGAAAAGATTTGTTCTATTACTTAAATTTTGCTAAATAAATTATTTTCTTCTTTATCACATATACGGGTGATTAGTTATTGGTTTGCTAAGTATAAGTTTGAATCATGTTTGCAGATATATTGTTTCACATATAAAACTATCAAAAAGATTGTTACGTGTGAATCTTTTTTGAATAAATATATTATCTGCTACTTCAATATATATATATTAGTTTGTGCTAAATTAAATTTGTTTGTGTTTAATTTGTGATAATTATAGACATGATATCTTAAAAATTGAAATGAGTTTATCTCCTAAAAATGAGCTAATTAATCTCCTTGTTACAAGCAAGGATCAGCCGAGTCTCTTAAGAGATTGGACCCAAAATAGGCATGTGATACTAACAAGATTTATATCTAATTATCTTGTAAAGATAGCGATCAAATCTTCATAAATGAAGCATGAAAATAGACAGACGGAATTCTTTAAGATTGAAGATAATGCGTGTGAAGATTTGAAAGACTTTTATTCTTATAAATAGTTTCATAATTGCTTATAAAAAGGTGTGTGTTCTAAATTTATAAAGAACTCAAGTTAGAGAGAATACACATGAGTAAAAAATACGAGAGTAACGATAGCGGAATGTTATTGTTTATAGGTAGTATTTATTTAGTAATAGCAAAATACTGATAGGCAGAAAAGTCTAAAGGGGGCCTGAGAGTTTTCATAAGTCTTGTGTTCTATTTTGTATGTTTGAAATAATACTACAAAGTGAGTGAATGCTCCGAAAACGTAGCTCTGAAACTAGGGGTGAACTTCGTTACAAACGTCTTGTGTTCTTTCATTTTTAAAGTTATAGACGTTTTTTGTTCCTCAGATTAACTTTGTTGCAATTACAGTTGTAACTGCAGTTGCAAAATCAGATTTACAGCAATTAGAACTGCGGATAGAAATTTCAATCCTAAAATTGATGCTTGGGATAAATGTTCATTAAGCATTTTAGTAAACCCCTCTTGTTGTGCAGCTTGCGCTCTCACAGTCCTCAATGAATTTTATCCAAGCTGGTTTGATTAAGATATCGTTCAGTGGACGGGGCGGAGCCTGTATGGTGCAAAGAGTGTAGCTGCAACCCCACAATTAGAAGAATTTGTTTTCTATGAGAAAATATCAGAAAACATAAAGAACAATGTGTCTTTAATCCCGTAAAATAACATTTTGTATATAGCAACCCCATAATAATAATTCTGGCTACGCTCCTAGGTCACTAATTCCACCAAAGCATGGACTTAATAGGTTGAAAAATCAGAAATGGTTACAAGTTTTAAGCATTGAAGTCATTACTTACAGATTTTAACCTACATTTCTTTTAATTGGATTTTATTAATCTCCTTTTAGTAAAATATTGTTTTTCTTCAACTTCAAGTCTATCTTTTCTTGAGTATAGTTTACCTTTTGCCATGTAACATCACCATTATAAATTAGGAAACAAGAATATATTTTTGGTTAAACCACAATATATTCTTTCATTTTTGGTCGATTGAACTACTAGTTGAATCAAGAGATAGTTAGTTAACACAGTTCACTAAGTTAAAGAGTTTGAACATAAACAACAAAAGTAAAGAAAGCTTAATTAATTTTGCATAAATGTTTTTCTTTTGAAGTTAAACACGATACATCATTGAAAGTTGCCTTTGAAACCACAAGTTGCTAACTAAGTAAAAGACGCGAAAAAAAGCCACATTACATCAACTGACTCTAGCTACTTGGCACATAATTACTTCAAAATGACCCACGGAAAATGAACTAAATTCTAGTAGAGTTTGTCTCTGAGATTCACCTTTAATTCTATATTGAACTGATGAGATAGGTTTTGGTTCCCGTTGAGAGGGTATAATTGTGATTATAAATGTGATCAAAACTAAGAGAGTTCTGGTTAGTTAAATTCAATCAGTTTTCTTTATAAATATTATACTTATAAGATGGTGAATTTGATCGGTTATCAGCAATATCATACTTGATTCTACTTGAAAGGTTAGCGCAAACTTTTACGTAAGCTCCTAATAAGGGATACAAATGATAAAACACAACTTATAGTTCATCAAATATTGATGAAAAAATTACATATCTCCTTCTTATGAGAGTTTATATATAGTAAAAAAGACCTTAATAAGAAAAAAAAGGTCAAAGATGTACCAATGGTCCAATAGTACTTAGTATTCCTAACACGATTACTGAATGATAATCATTGGACTCTTTTGTTAACAAGTTTTTTCATACTTTTAAATGGATAGCTAAGAATTGATACTTACACTCACGTTTCCAATAATATCATCACTACATATTGTCCTGATGTTTGTACATTGATTATTTATTATAGACAGAGAAAGACAAGAAGAAAGACTTCCTTATTCTTCTCTGGCACTTTAATAATTTCATATATTATTCTATATATATGTAGCTCTCAACTTTATTCCATACTCTTTTTTTTTTAATCCTATGGCTCTTCCAAGAAACCTAGCATGTTTATCCTTTTCCAGCAATTATCATAATCTCTTTCCCACTCTCTCTCTTAAAATTTAAGGAATTAAGTAAAAGGTGAAGCTCAAAAAATGGGGAGAGCGCCTTGTTGTGACAAATCAAATGTAAAGAAAGGGCCTTGGTCACCAGAGGAAGATGCAAATCTCAAAACATACATAGAGCAACATGGGACTGGTGGTAACTGGATTGCTTTGCCTCATAAAATTGGTTTGTATCGTACCCTCTAATACGAATTAAACCTAGTTTGGTAGTATGTCTACTATCTTCTTTTTTTCTTATTTGGTGTAATCTTTTCATTTTACTAGTCTAAAGAATTTATGGGTTTTCAACTTGTTCAATATATTCCACTCAACTTTATGAAAAAACTTTACCCTAAACAGAAAGTTTATGTAAAAACTTTACCCTAAACTTTACACAACAAGGTCTACTCGACATAAATTCAATTAGACGTTAATGATACTTTTTATAGGAATCCTTCTAACTTTTTTTAACTTGTACTAATATTATCAACTAATCCGATTCCTAACGAACAATTTGGGTACAAAGTTCCTTTATTTTATTTTTTGAAATGAATCCAATACTGTATAATTAAAATTCTTTTCTCCTCGGTTTATTTAGTTAGTGCTACATATCTGTATGATTCTATGAAGGTATCCGGACCAGTATAGGGGTTTTGAACTTTGTTCCACATATTGTACACAACTTATGAGTGTTTTGTTTCAATTATAAATAGGCCTTAAGAGATGTGGCAAGAGCTGTCGTCTAAGGTGGTTAAACTACCTCCGTCCAAATATCAAACATGGAGGGTTTTCGGATGAGGAAGATAACATAATCTGCAGCCTCTATATGAGTATTGGGAGCAGGTATTTCTGTCTTTTCCGACCTATATTTTTTATGATCGCTATAACTAATAAGATGAATAGACCATTATATGCAAACCTATTCTTTAAACCATATGTCTCTCTATTATAATAAAGTTTGGAAAATATTGAAAAGATAAAATAAATAAAAAATTATGATTACTATCTTATGACAATTATCATACAACCGCCAAAACTTGACTTCTGAGAAGAATGTAAAAAGGATCATTGCCTTTACATAGAGATTAGTAAGTGATTGTTAGCTAACTAGCTAGCACTATACATTGTTTTTGAATGAACACTCATTTTTATATATAGCCATTGAAAAATAACCCATTATATTCATTTTGCACAAAATAGGTGGTCCATTATTGCTGCACAGTTGCCGGGACGAACAGACAATGACATAAAGAACTACTGGAACACGAGGTTGAAGAAGAAGCTATTAGGCAAACAAAGAAAACAACACGCACGAAGAGGAGGCAATTGCCCAAAGGAAGTGACAAGAAAATCCACAGTTGAAAACTTGTCTGTTTCAAATACTAATATCAACCAGGCATTTCCATTATGGCAAGGAAATATTCCGGTGCTACCGATCCCATATTCAAATCATGAACCCCAGTTCAACGATCATGCTTCTATGAGAACTTTACTCATCAAACTTGGTGGGAAATTTTCAGATGATGACAATAAATACCAAACTGGACCAGATACTCAAGTCCCACTAATGAGCTCTTACGGAATACCTAATTCCATAGAGGCTATTCCTCCGTGTTCTTCGATGGATGCACTAAATGTTTACGAATCTCAAATTTCAGGATTTTCTATGTTGCCTGTCGATATTAATATTCCGACTGAGTTTGAGAGGGTAAGATATGATCACCATCATTACACTCCACAAAAGCTTGATGGTCTTGAGTTTTTATATAATACTGCTAGTGGAAATAGCGTTGATTGGGGGGAGATGAGCAATTTGGGATATCCTTCTATTATGCCCAACTATGAATGTACTTTCCAAGAAGAATGTGGTTTAGATAACTTGAAATATGCCGGAGTTCACTGATAATAATTTTATAAGTTTTGTGTGTGTAAAGTTTTCATCTTTAGATTATTTTTATGAAGAAGCCCTAGTTATTGGGCTAATTCAGCTCTCTTCTGTACCAGTGGTTTGCTTAGTGGGATATATTTATTTTCTTGTAATGTTCTTTTTTACATTCATCTTTATATAATTTCGGGAAGCTAAAAGGAATTAAAAGAACAAGTCTGAAACATTTATATTGGATGTATATTTGATGAGTGAAACCCTAATCGATTGGATTACCTAATTTCGTTACTAATTGTTTCCTGGGGAACATGTTCTTTTGTATTTCTCTTGTTCCAACTTTCTTGTTCGATCTACTGTTGGAAAGGTTCATTATTACCACATACCTGAGGTAAAAAAAAGTAGGTTACATTTCAATAATGCTTAAAGTGAATCATACTGCACACGGGAGAAATTACTGCTGTCCTATTAATGATATGTAAGGTAAATATAATGCAAGGCAAACTCAGTGACTAAATTTCTTTGACTTTTTTTTTACACATTGACATTTGGCAACGACGTATGAATAATCTAGTAAATACGAACTTTTAGTAAAGTGCTAATGCCTCGTTCTGATGGTAAACTTAAGGAAGTTTTGTTGGTTCTTATAGCAGAAACTGTTGTTTTCATTTGAACTCTTTGATGTGCATATATAACTTTTATTTAATAAATATTTTGCTTCTGAATTTTGTAAATCTCCACTTCGTAATTGGTAATTTTTTGTTTTGATACGCAAACTTAACTAGCAAATATGTTTTCCCAGTATATTTAATGGATCTTTTTTTTTAAAGAAAAATTACATGTACTTTAAATTGTACGTGTCAGGAACTAATTGCTTTGACAAAAAATGCTTGAAATTAATTCAACCTTGCGAAATTAGATAGACTACTCCCAAGAAAAAGCCCAATGTAAATTTACCCCTAATAGAAGTACCAAGTTGAACTCATGAAAATGTGTGCAGTGTACGAAATGAAAAAAGCACATATCCATTAGCAAGTCAGAGCCAAGTGCATGCCTAGAAACAATAGAGATATATAATTAAAACCATTCTTTTTAACATAACGATCTCAAGGACCTTTGATTGCTAACAAATGAACAAACCACTTTTGTACCTAAACATGAATGTCTAATCAATGTGTTAGCCTGCAAAATCTATTATGACAAAAAGTAAAACAAACTTCAGATTCCAGTGTATGTAAAGTGAGATTTAGAGAGAATCGTGTATTCTTAATTAGGGCTCAAGCTCAGCTACTGAGATTTTAAATTCTGTGTGAGAATCAATGAGAATATTTGCCTTGTTTGGTTCACCTTACTTTTTACTTAATATTACTTTTTACTAATGAAAAATAAAATGCTCTTTGGTAGTGATTAAAAATGCTTACTTTTTAGAAATGTAAAACTCTTCTCTTCTTACTTATTAAAAGTAAAATTTCTCATACTTATTAAAGTAAAATACTTTTTGTCCACTGTAGAGGCGGGCATGGCCACGGACGTGGTAGAGGCGGCATTTGAGAATTCGGATCGAACGGACCAATTCAAGCTACTGCTTGAGTTGTTGTAATAAGTTTTGATTTCTCTTAAGATTAGCACATCTAAATGCCTGCCTCTCTGATCTCAACGAATAAACTACGAAAAATTAAGGTGTTAAGAATTTTTGGAAACACCAGTTTTGCTTCGAATAGCTGTTTGTAAGATAGCCTTGACTTTGTAGTTTTTAAATTTAGGATTTTATAAGTGCAGGCAAAACTTTTAGTTTGTAAACTCTTTTTCTCAAATAAATGATAGAGCAGTGCATTTTCTTATTCTTAATATAGTTAAAGTCTGGGTTTGCGAATGTTTCGTTTCCTTCTAATGTATGTTGTTTCCACAAATTTGGTACCACTCATGACGTAAATGTTTTAAATGATGTTGACTATATGAAATTTTGTCGAAATAAATTTCGTGATCGAATTTGTAGAAAAACGAGAAGCCTTAGACGAAGTCGTTAATTTTGTAACTTTTATGTTCATGAAATCATTATATTTTCCTAATTTTGTATCTTTTTAATCTTTTAATGAAATGTTTTTTGCTAATTAATTATTTTGTTTTATTCTATTAATCGAAACAAACCATTCATTTTTATTTAAAAAGTAAAAGTAATCAGATTTTACCAAACAACATTTTTAGTGAAAAATATACTTTTACAGTATTTATCAAACAGCATTATACTAATTAAAAATTAAACATAAAAAATATATTTTTCTACCCCTCACAATAAGTATATTTTTTAACCTAAAATACGCTAGCAAAGAAGGCCAATGTGTTGGTTCAACCAGGTATACACTGAAATTGTATAAAAAGTACACTAGTATGTTAAAGACTTCAATTGCTTATGAGGTGATGGGACAAGATAAAATATGTGTTGATGTCACCATCAGTTAGTTCTAGGTAACTGCTTGAGACGCCTAATTGGGAATATATTTGCCGCCTTCATTTTTATGTGTAGCATAAACTACTTGAGACGGATCAAATATTGTATAGGACTTGATTTGTCCTGCTTTCGAGAAATTTATCTTCTGTTTATGTTTTGATTTCTTTTTTACTGATTTAGGATTGAAGTTGGTGAAAGTTTGAGAGCCCTAATTTTGGAGCATGTTTCAAGTGCACTTTATGCCTATTATATACTAGATCAAATATTTCTTGTGTGGCATCCAATTTTTTGAGAAATTGTTTGAGTATCTTTTGTGGGTAAAGCTAATAAGTGTCCCATACACTCAGATAAAAAAGCTAATCAATGTAACACATTTAACATATGATTATTTTTATACATGTAAATATGTAGTGAATAATTTGTTAATTAAATGAATGTATCAATATTTTATGTCATTTATTTACAATTCTAAATATTATTAAAGATGATCTTTTTTAATTTTATGATAGTTTCAACTAGTGTTCTATATTTTTATTTGAGTTTTATTGTGTTGGAAAAATAGTTTTTAGTTTTTTTATTTAATAAATTATTATTTAATTTTATGTTAGTTTCAACTAGGGTTTCATGATTTTATTTGGGTTTTATGTGTTGGAAAAGTGATTTTTATTTTACTAAATCATAAAATATATCAATTTTAATTACTATTACCATAAATTATTAAGTGTTGGATTAAGGAATCAATCGGATTTTTACTAGATATAAATAATTACATGGATTTAAGTTATGGATAAAACTTAAACAATGTCCCGGAGAACTCGTTAGCCAATTCGATCTTCTATTATTCCGCTGATGAATATGGGATAAAGATGACTAAATTAGTTAACTCCCATTTTTTTTAATTAAGGTATGCCATGTGCCAAGAAACGATGAATATATATTGTCCATGGACCAAAGACAAATATCTTGCAAAGAACAGTATTAAAACAGGAGAGTTATTAAAAAAAATCTTGCACCCAATTTATTTCTGAAAAGTAAAGTAAGGAATATCCCTTACTAAGAAGAACCAAAACAGAAACAGCTGACTTGATTTTAAGTGAAGATACTTTCTGTCACTTTAATGACGTAAATTAACCCCAAATATATCCGTGATTTAGGCCTACAATAGCCGTGACAAATAGCCAAAAGACAAATAATTATACTATTCTCATTTTCTCATTTACTATTACCATCTTCGTAAGAAATCCAAACTGAGTCTTGTATTTAATTTAAAGACACCGACACTAACATGATAAATTCTTAAAGCTTTGTCCTCTCCTGACTCCTGAGAGCTGTAAAAGGTAATGCATTCGAACATCTGCAATATTGCTGGTTTTTGTTTGTTAATTGTTAACACATAAGCGAAAAAAATGTCTTTAAGTTACACCATCACATGTTAGAGTTATCTTTATTTTTGACATCACAATGGACATGTTAAATTTAGCTATAAAAACTATATAGCTCATATTTTATAACTAAATAAAATATGAGTTATAAAAGTGATATATATTGAATAGTACAATTATTTAAATTATTTAATAGCTCATGGACCACATAGCAATAGTTAACTTCATTGATCCATATAACATAAAACTTACAGAGAGAATAAAAATATGACACAACCAATATATAGGTAAAAGTTATATTTTGCTAACTTATGACACTAAAATTATTTCTAACGTATATACATTAGAGATGCTAAATTGAGGTAGGTACATTCCTACATGTTTTTATTTTTTAATATTCTGTTTCCGATAAGATAGAAGGAGCCAAGGAGATAGTCTGCTGAAACTGAAACTGAACCTGGACTTGATTGATGCAGTTTCCTACTTACCTTGATTAAAAAAAAAAGGATGATAGTCTGCTGAAACTGCATCAAGTTTTCCTCGTATCTTAACGTTTGCAAAATTATTGCTATATGCTAGATTGACAAAAAATCATCTCAGATGATATAAATCGTATCAATTGACCATATGTAGATTCTTGGGTGTAAATTAGCCTTTTCATAATCATTATTATTTCCTTCTTCCAAGGAGAAATTATACTATAATCTATCACTATTTTATTTTATTTCAAATGAGGATCAAATCTGTCGCTTTTGTAAGAATGGGAAGTAATAAACAGTATATATGTCAACTGAACAAATACTACAACCTTTCCGAAATCTACTTTTCCATGCAAGTTGTTTAATGATTATAGCTTGTACTTAGTTGTTAGTAGATAGGTTAAATTTCAAGCTCCTAGCTAATAAAATCACTTTTGCGGTTCACTTTGAAAAATAAACCTTGTGACACGATTTAGGCTTTGTCCATGAAGAATCGATCTGGTCTTTCTAGTTTCATACTAAGAGCAGCCTTTGCGAATTGTGAAGTCTTTTCGTACCACATTTTAATTAGAAGCAAAGAGAATCATATCAATGTACGTACTTTAAGAAGGTTATTTCCGTAATATGATTCTTCATGGACAAAGCCTAAATCGTGCCTTCAACTTCCTCTTGCAATTATAATTTTGATGGCTTTTAATACATGCAACTATAACCTCCACGCAAATATACTTATCATTAGGTGTGCAATTACTGTATTTACTAATTATATTCTCATTTACAAAATTAATCCAAGTAAAAGGAATAACATTTTAATGTAAAGAGCTTACATATGGGCCTCCTTTTTCTGCACAGGATCTCTATAGTTGCTACCAAAATTAAAGCAATCATAAACCGTAACATATACAAATCGTTACAAAACCTCAACCATGACTAAGCCGTTGTATGTGATGTTGTAAAGCAATGTCTAGTTGCAGGTCCAGTTCTTCTATTTCCAAGCTGGCATGAGGAATCACTTCACAAACTGAATTTGGAGTTGTTCCTGAAAATCATTTTACAAATTTCTGCCATAAAAACTAGTAATTAAACCTGAAAACGCTACACGGACATTATCTATGGAAGATCAAGTAAAAAGCTTTTGAGAAAGCTAGGTTTATAACTTCAGATACATATATTGCTTCGAATACATTGCTTGTAAACTCAATTATGTTACTTGAATCGTCTTGTACTATGCGGTTGGTCAACATAAGACCAAGTTTTCAGCTTTCCTTTAAATAAATTTAATATGAATAACTGCAATTTTATTCTCAGTCACACTCAAAAAGGGCAGATTTTATCTCGTAATTAATCTGCTGCAGCAGATCAACCTCATTGGCTCATTATCAGCTCATCAATCCTAATACTGATTCTCATCATACTTACGTTGTATGTTTTTTCCTTTCCTACTACAAAAATTAAGCTGGATAAACAGTTTTTTACTCAAAATCAGAAAAACCCAGCTTATTTGCTTAAAAGCATCCCGACATCCTCATAATCTGTTTCTAGCTTCTACAAATTGCTTTCTGGTTTAAGTCTCAACGTCAAGATAAGAGTACTGCCTTCTTTCTAATATAATCATCAATGGAAAGCATATTATTAGTTATGTGAGAAATCATACCTGGTTTCGTGTCATCAATGTTACGTGATCTGTTACAATCTTCAACGTCACAGCGATATAAAGGTGCAACAGCTTTACCCAACTCTGGCAAAGTTGATGCAAATTGACAATAAGCTGAATGCAACTGCTTATGTATCTCATCCATCTTCCCATTTTCCTCATCTTTACTATCCATCTCAATGAGAATCTGCGCCAGATAATAACATAATCTAAGATACCTCTCATACATAGGTTTTGCATCGAATCAAATACAATAATGGAAATTAAGTACCTCTGCAACATTGTCCTTAAAAATAGGGTGAAACCGTTGTCGGCAATACTCGCTGAAGAGAAGGGTGAAAAAAATCAAAGGAAAGGTAAAAGCTGAAGTGATTGTCGATTTTTTCAATCCGAAAACTCCAATGGATATAACTTGAGTAAGGACCAAAGAGAAGATAAATGTGTTATGAATAAGAGGCCAAAACTTCCCTCCACTTTGATATGGTGTGACATAGACATTTAGAATCTGAAAATATAGAGGAAAAAAAGATCAATTCACTATCTTCACAGACAGTCTGAAACAAAAAATATCGGGAAACAAAACTAATGATGTTCTTCACATGATTCAGCCATATTACATCTTTCTACAAGTGACGTAGCTAAGATATTCCTACTAACCAACATACAGTTGCACATATCTCTGTGAGAGAAGTATAGGTAAAAAAAAAAAAGGAAAAAGTTTGGGACTATGAGCAATATAAGGCTTAAATTAAGATTTTACGAACAGTTTATTGTCCTTGTTTTTTTCTTGTAAATTGTACTACATTCTGTCTGCCAACCAACTTAAAAGCTGATTTTTTTTTTTGGCCTGAAAAAACTAAAGCTTCAAGCTGAATCAACCTAGTTTTTTCTTTGCCCGGGAACCAATTTACTTACCTAATAATCAACCTGAGAGTTAACTTTTAATAATCAACCTGAGAGTTAACTTTTAATAATCAACCTGAGAGTTAACTTTTAATAATCAAACTAGCTACAGCAACTGTGATTTTTTTGGACTTAAAGTAAACTCACCTGATTACGATAGACGAGCAATGCAAGACAAAAGTAAACCAGCAAGAAAGGCAATATCAGAGGTGCCATTATAGAATATACAAGCCCAAGTACTCCAAATAAAAGGACTCGAGGTATTTCTGTGTGATATGGAAAAGATAATGTGCCACAAGATGGGTCGTCTTTCTTCAGGACAAATTTATAGAACAAGTTGCATAGAAGAGGAAAAAGTTGCATGAGTTCGACAGATAAACTGGCCCAACCCGATGTTAATACATATGTAACAAAAAAAGTTCCCTGCAAAAAATAATACGAAATCAAAATTAATCTCCAGCCTTTCCAGGATACGCAAAAAAAGAAGATACTCATCTATCTTGCTAAATAGAGTATCTAAGTCTGATTTTGGATAACAGATGATGTAGCATTTGTTAAATTTAAGAAACAGGTTGAAATCCAAGTTCACGAATTTGGGTTTGCAGATATAATTACAATCAGCAACTTGAAGAAACAAGGTTTCTATGAATATATAAATTTATTGCAAGTCGGGAAATAAGAAAAGAAGGAAGCATACCAGCCTTGGGACTGATGTAGCAAGTTGGGCAGTTATATCTTTGGGACTAGAAACAAGCGCCACTCTTTCAATGAAATTACCTGAGAGAAAATTGACAAAAAGCACATTCCATATCAAGAAATAGAGGATTTTAGAGCATGCACTCTTTTTTCGACCACTACGAGAGAAATGCCCTTCGATTGTTGAAAGAAGCATCATCGTTGGGGGCACAAGGTATAAAAATACCATAAGTATCACACTTGGAAGATACCCTGTTGCCAAATCGTTTATGAATTTGCTACAAAAGAAACAGAGAACCATGTAAGTCTCTGAACATGTGTATTTACGAGCTTTTAAGAAAAAGTTAAATAATTGAAGTGGTCAAGTTGCTGAAACAAAATGAAGACCAACAATGAGAACTTAAGTTCCTCAGAAACACGTAGGCCTTGACTAATTGCCGCTATTTTTGTCCCTTTCCCTTAATAAATAAGGGTTGACTAGCTTCTATTTCACAAAAACGAACTTTGGTGAATCACCTTGAATTTATCCATACAGGAAATACCAATAGCTAAAGCCAAGAAATTTTACTAAAATTAGTAAAAATTTAAAAAATTGATTCATGTATACGAGTGTAGTTTCAATTTGTAATTCTAATAGTGGTGAGGTCGTCAAATCTAAACATTTCAACAACATTTAAGAAAAAATTCCATTTTCTTTCATACATGACCATCATGAAGAACAAAACTATAATAGATGGACAGCATACAGAATACCACATTTCGTAACCAAGAAAAATCATATTACACTGTTATTTGTTAATGATAAATACACCAACAAACTGTGATGATACTGTCAGACAAACTGCATAAGCGTGAATATAAGAATTTTGAATAGTTAGGCTTATCCCCAAAATCCCAAATATAAGTATCATTGCAAGCCCGATATAGTAACTTTTCTCTGCTTAATCCGAACATGAAAAAAAAAAGTGTACTTAAGACTTCTGCTAGACCTATACGGCTAAATAATAATAGGTGGTGTCATAGAATTTTCGAACTTCCAGAAGTCAAATAAGTGTGATCTAATTAACTGGAGTAGAATACTTACTTTTTTGCAACAACTCTAAAAATAGAAGTCTTCTTTTGAATACCATCTAAATGAAGGAGACCTTGTACAAGAGTCACAGGCAGTATAAACAATATCATAAAAGCAACAGAAGCCAAAAGCGTAAGAAGCCTACGGATCCAAATTTGTTGATATGGTATTGAAAGGTTTTTCCAATAAACATCATGTGGGTCAGGAGCTAAATCTGTGACCCATAACATGGGATTTTTTGATTGAAGAGTATGAGCAGCAAGTGTAGCAGCATAACGAGTCTTAAAGAACACCAAAGCAGCTGGGCATTCCTGTAGCAAAACGTAACATTCTGAAAAGTTTATAATGGACCCGACACCAAGATATTTACAATACATCTAGGATTCTACAAAAGAATTTAAAAAATTAAGAGAAGCTTAAATTTTGAACTCGTGCATAATCGATATGAAAGAAGCGTGGATTTAGGACTGTTCTGTAAACAAGAAATTATCTTGGCTATAGAATTGTCAATGCATTTGTAACAAGGTCCTCAAGACAGCAAGATAAAACAACCATCATCATGCTTAATCAGTTTTTTTCTTCGATTAAATGTTTGATTATAGCAAATGATGTGCCAATAACAAAAACTAGTGGAATTTTAGATTTTATCTCCTTTGAATATGTACGGTAAAACTAAGAGCAGAAATTACAAAAGCTCAGAGAGATAGATAGCATAGGTTCGAGCATAAGGTGAATGAGTGACAAATTATGAAAACTTCTATCTAAATCAAACTTAGAAGGGTAATAAAAATTAAATGGTGGTGATATTTTACAGTAATCAACTACTTGTACATTTAAAAATCAATATACTTTATATCCATAATTATTAGCTTCCAGAGTAGAGGTATGTATAAACACACCTTATCTCGCAAATCTGGATCAGCAATGTCACTTCCCCCACTGATACTTTCTTCACCAGAAAGTACAGTAAAACTTGAAACTCCCCAACAAAAACCACATTTTATAAGATGAGACCGAAGGCGGTTGTCCTTCGAATTCAAGGAAATCACCTTGTATAATTTTACAGCGTCATCCTGTAATAGAAAAGATTTAATGATCTATTTGGGAAAATGGTAAAAAAAAATTAACGATTTATTAGCACAGAAGGTAGTTCCTAGCTTATTTAAATTATCGAAAGATTCTGGATCAAAGGAAACCATCGTAATTACTAAAATGATATATAAATATTCATTTGAATACTAAAGCAACCTTGTTTCATCGAGATAAAAAACTGACAGAGAAAACTCTATCAAGATATAGATTATATATATACATTTATATATAAAAATATAATATAAGCAAAGTGCAAAATCATATATGAAAGCAACTAAATAGACCTGGTTGATCAACTTTAATACAACACAACTCTTATTTAACACTTCAATGAGACAGTGCTGGTAAAAGCTCATTTTAAGGGTCGGAAAAGGCACCGTTTATATGCAGGAAAAAGAAAACAGTCTAGAAGATAAATGAGATGCACAATAAGCACGTGAAGACTCTACAAAAGGCAAATATGTAGACATTTGTAATAGTCAAACAATTCAGACCAATTCTCACCATTAGTTTTTGAATTGTACCACACTTGTAAACCATTTGTTGTGATAAATAACTCGATGCGTGATTTTTTATGAAGAAGTTTCTCACTGTATCACTGTAAGACTCTTTTGGAGACCACGGGATTCCCCGTACTAGAACTGTGAAAAGACTCGGTTTCATAGAGGATCCAACTATATATGCCAACCGCATTTCAGTAATCTTCTTATACTCCTGAAAGAAAAGAACATATCATTTCCAGTAAACACACACATATATAAACAAATACCCAAACCAACTATGAAATATAGGGTAATCAGATCATGAAACCAGGATATTTACTTACAATGTAAAGAAGAGCACACGCGGAACAAGATATGATGTATAGTGCAACACAGTGAACCCACAGCCTGAAAAAGAGATACATGTAATAAACAATTAAGGTATCTTTAAAGGCTTAAACGCCAATGAGAGATAGGCAATCTGTCCAGTAACGCTGAGCCAGTGAAATACTGGGACAAACTACCAGCAACTCCTTAAAAGAAATTGACAATTATATGAAAACAAGAAGAATGACTTGAATTAGGGTATATTCCCCACAGATCTAGTTTAACTGAACAAGGAATAGGTGAAATACAATTATTCAATTTAACTTTTTATCATACCATTTAGATCCTTCTTTGACGTTCCCGATGGTGAACACGTCAAGATCTTCTCTAGGTATGTTCTGGTGCCGCATTTCTTTGCCAAAATAATTCAAAGGGAGTACCAGGAAAATGCATACTAGAGCAGCAATTGAGAAAAGCCGGATGCTGTGATAAAATTTAATATAGAATTTTAAGTTAGAAAAACTCTACATAACCAATATTTCAATCATTCAAAAAAAAATAAGATTAAAAAAACAGAAATCAAAAAAAGTACTAGGCTCAAGAGAACTAAAAAGAAAGCACACAAAGTTAAAAGCTAATGTTTCTTTCGAATCAGTGAGAGCTATCAAATATCAAGACAGCAGACAGCGGCGCAACTAATGTCCAAATCGATGATGAAAAAACTTATTTCTTATGCAAAAGTCTTATCAAGGAGGCAATCAATAGATCAACTGAACAAGACAAAATATGTGTCATCACAAGAATGGAGCATCAAAAGAAATAGCATACACCATACTCAAAGCCAGCAACTCACGTGGCAACGCCGATGACCTCATATCAGAAGGTCGAGTGATGCAAGCAAAAATTACATCGAGAGAAAGGATAATATAGTAATTATTGTTCATCTGAAGCCATTTACTCACCTAAGCTTCCAAAATCTTAATGTGGTAAACAGAAGAACTCAATAAAAAATTGATAAAACTGTGCCAAAAACAAAAAACAAAAATTACATTAGACAAAAAGTGTAAACATTCCAATGAGACTATAGATTCTGCAAAAGTTTACGACCTACAATATCAGCAGGTAACTAATTAGGTGAAACATAAGGAATCCGTGCACCAAATATAATAATACTACTATGGGTCTCCATATTCACAAATAAAGAAATCCTGGCAGCTATAAAGAGCAACATACAGAATAATTTTGTGTAGCTCCAAATTAAATAAAAACAAGCATCTATAATCGACAGCAATTATTAGCATATAATAAGGTGGAAAATTCAGAAACATCATTAAATATATTCAAGTCTTACAAAATCAAAAAAATAATGCACAGGTTACCTTAAAACAACTACTCTGAGAAACGCGACAGCATCAACACCCCCACAAGCTAATAATTCATCTTCGGAAGCTCTCCAGGCCTTCACTAACCAACCAGGTGAAGGAACGAAACGCTCAAAAGAAAAAGGGTCTATGCATCTTGACCGTAATTGAGAAAGCCTTTGGCCAAAATACACGCTCGCATTGCTTGGTTGTTTTCTCAAAATCGAATACAACGATAAAAGCACAGCACATATGGCTATGTTAATTCCGGCAGAAGTTAATAACGCAGAGATTAGCATCTCTGTTCGATGTATTCAGAGCCTCTGAAACTGTCATTAATCACAGAATCCAAAATGGCAGACCATATGCCAAATCCTGCAATAGTTAAAAATTTCAATGTTTTAAATAGCGTTATCGCTAGCGTATCGTTTTTTCGAGAGAAACGCTAAAAGCGCAAATAGGGTTGCTACCTATCGCTTTTCGGTGTACTGTTTTTTTGCTTAAATACATATAAATATAGAATTAAATTCAGAACATCTAATAAAAATTAACTAAATATATATAAAAAGTTAGTTGAGATGTCATAGCATTTACTTTGTTTACAAGAGGTTTGGGATTTGATTCTTTTTAGCCTCCAATAATTTCATTAAAATTTTGACAACAAAAAAAAAATGGACTGCACCCGCTATAGCGTAAATAGCGTCCACTATAGCGCGCTATTTACGCTATAGCGTCCCTATAGCGCGAATTTAGCGTTTTTCCATCCAAATAGCGATTTATCATAAGCGGGAAAAAAAGCTATTTTGCGAACTATAGCGCAATATAGCTCGCTTTTTAAAACAATGAAAATTTTAGAGTTTGTGAAAACAATTTGTTTTTTAGCAATGAGCAGGACCTGGTTCGTCTTTAACCAGTCTGTTCTAACATTGGTTTAGGTAAGAAACAAAGTTTTAGGTCATCATAATTAAGCACAAAAACAAATATTTGCAAAAAGAAGACAACTAATTCACCCTTTCTCATTTCTATAAAGGCAAAAACTTGACCAGAATATCACAAAAAATCTTATTACTAAAAAAACTTACATACAAATTTCCCCTTACCAAAAAACAAACTAATTGAATACTGTAGGAAAATATTACCATTCTGCTCTAAGCTTTCACCTATATTTGTTTCAGTTTAATTATATACTGCAGCAATCAAGTGGAAATCATGATAAGCAGAAACTTTAGAAAATTTGGCTCTTTTTCAATTTCAACTATGCTTCAAATAGTTTGAAAAATATATGCTCTCAAATGCTTGAAAAAATCCTCAATTATTATTTCTTAAAGTTTGTACTTTTTTTTATCTCATGCTCCATCATTATTTGGCAAAAATCCCACTTCTCAGGGATTTTGAGCGACAGAGCGAGTCGCAATAACAACCATAATTTTCTCTCTCTTTTCGGAAAGAAAATTAACAATCAATCTCAATTAATATACCAAAACCAACATTAGAACACATAAAATGTTGAGAACAATATTAGAATTAGCGAAAAGGAGAGATTATTAAAATTCAAATTTTTTTCGCTAATTATAAACGTCAAATATCATAAACACTAAGGCATTCCAAACTTATAAACGATCAATGAAAAATTCCATCAAAATTTTAAAAAAATACAAACTGTCACAAAAAAACACAGACACAAGATAACATATAAAAAAAAAAAAACATTAATGTACGTGAAATATCATCGCGTTTCTGATTCTCTGAATACGAAATCATTCCATAAATTAAAATTCATACACTTGGCCAAAACCCTATAACCAAACACAAAAACAAAGCATATATAAATTAAGTTGCGAAAAAAAAGAAAATAGAGATATTACCCGTGGAGAAAAATAGAAATAGGAACAAAATGAATGAGCGTTATTTGAATGTGGGAAAATAAGACAAATTTTTTTCCAAAATATATTTCGCGTCGCTTCGCTGCCACTACAAATATATGTAATGTAAAATATATTATTGCATTTATATTATATAGAGAGCAATGCTAGAGATAGAGAGAGAGAGATAAATGGGTTAAATAAAGTCGTTATATAGAAAACAAGAAAAAGAATTGGGTTGGAAACTCAAAAACTGGTCAATTACACTACATATTTTGTCCGTATAGTTTTAGCATAAAAACTATTTCGTTCACATACGTTTATTTGTAACATTTATAGTCTCTAACTTTTGATACCAAATGACATTTTTAAAATTTTCTCAATTCTTTTATAATCAGGTTTTATTTCTTTTTTATACCTTCGTTTATTCATTTTTTTTTTCATTTTTTATCTTGGTTTATTAGTTTTTTTTTTACCCTGGTTTCTAATTTTATTTCCTTTTTGTATCTTTGTTCTTAATTTTTATTTTTTGCACCATGGTTTATATTTTTTTCCCCTTTTTAGTCAATTTTCAACCTCTAAAACTCAGATACAAATAGGAAAAGAAAATAAAAACCAATGTATAAAAAGAAAAATTAAGAAACATAGTAAGAAACCATAGTAAGAGACTATAGTAAAAACCATACTAAGAAAGGAAAAATTAAAAAAACAGGGTATAAAATGGGAAAAAATTAAGAAAGGAAGGTACGAAAGTAAATAAACCCTTTATAATTGTTTGCACATGTATTGTTTCTTAATTTAAAACACGTAAACACGGAGAACGGGACATATATATATATGTATTTACATGTCAAATATTCCGTACCTTATTGATGTTGTATCCATTTAAATGAGCATCGATTGATTGAGACGAGGGTAAAAAAAGTGTGATTAATAAGGTAGTGATCATCCAAACGTCTACTCTAGGAATGTATTGTGATGATAGTATATAACTCACATGCGCAGGCAATCTAGCTTATAGAAATATATATAGGTCATCACTTTCACTTTTTCGTCTCTTTGAAATAGATTTTACGATGATTATATCCTGATAATCGAAGATGAAGTGATACTCTAACTAGCATCCGCACGATTTTTACTCACAAAAATGCAAAAACGAAGGAGTGTATTAACAACATAACATGGTATTAATAGATGCATCACTACAAAATAATGTTTGATTTACTGAGAGTCAAAAATTATCACAAGGCTGTCGCTAATTTTAAAAGCTGTCACAAATCTGTTGTAAATTGACTAAACTGTCACAAAACCGTCGCAAAAACCGTCGCTAATAAGCTCGTAACAAAAAATACTGTCACTAATCCTGTCGGTATTTGAGTATTTTTTTGTAGTACATGCATGTGTCCGTTCCATTTTAGAATGTTGAAGTTCTTCCCCTCTTCAAAAAATAATCACAACTACGTATTTGTTAAAGTCGCATTATTCTATTACTTACCATTCCATTGAACTGAAGCTTTTAAAATGTTTCTCTTTATTTTACAATTTATCGTCCCCATATCTACAATTCTAGGCTCTATCAGTATGACGGTGCATAGTCTCTTTGATGACCACGAGATAATTAGGAAATACCATTAAAAATTGGAATCAATTTTGATCATCACATCTTTAAAATTAAGTTCACATTATGGTCATCCACCCGAAAAAGAAAAATTGCCAGGCATAGAAAAAGATCTTTCAATTTAATTTTGATTATTGCGTAGAATCTTTAGAATTAAATATACGTGTTATGCTCCATATTACGGTAGATATGCCTGCATAGATGTAACTCTGCCACGTGGAGAACAAAAAATATAGTCTCGCTTATGCACATTTGGTCATTTTTTTAAGTTAATCTTTCGATGACCTTATCGTTTTTTCGATGTGTATTCGTAGATTTTTTTTAAATCAATATTTTATTTTATTTTTACAGTGTTTTATTCAAAAAATCTGTAAAATTTAACTTTTTTATATTTTTCTGGGTAAATGTTGTATAGTCAAAAAAACTCAAAACATTTAAAACGGTTTGTAATAACTAATAAGTAATACTTCATTCATTCCTATTTAATTGTTTATTATGAAACTACATGCAATTTTGACCAGCAAATAGCTTATATCAAAATTGTCGGAATGAAAATTTTCAAAAGTTGATCATATAGTTCAAATGTTAAATTATATGATTACATTTTAAAAAAATTATTTCGACAATTTTGATACAAGTTATAAGCCGGTCAAAACTGCACGTAGTTTCGTAATGGATAATTAAATGGAAATGAATGAAGTATTACTTATTAGTTATTACAAACCGTTTTAACGGTTTTTAGTTTTTTTTACTATACAACATTTACCTCAAAAAATATAAAAAGGTTAAATTTTACAGATTTTTTGAATAAAACACTATAAAAATAAAATAAAACATTGATTTAAAAATAAATTGAAAAAAAATCTAAGGATACACAATGTAAGTATTAAGTAATATCTAATATATTAAAATCCTCCCCAATGTTCCGGTTCATACAAACTAACCCCCATCTGATTTTGTAATTCCCAAATAAACCCCTCTACCCTATAGGTTTTGATATACATATTTTTGTATAAAAAAAATAGTAGCATAGATTTCTTGTTCAGTAATAAGACGTGAGGATGAAAAATATGTAATTTTGACTGCCAGCTTCGTGAATTTGAGCTCGGTCATGAGCATTTACAAATTGTTTAAATATTGACTAAATTTAGATTGGCTAGGTTCATAAACATTTTTGTAAATTTTACAAAACTTGTTACTACGAAGTTCATGAATAGAAGACAAGAGGTGAATTGTGGAATACCAATATTGGTCTTAAATTTTTAATCAAACATGTTCATTGCATTTGCCTTTTGTGGAAATTATAATATCCAAGTTTTTGCCTTTTATCCTTTTATAAGTGAGATAAATTGAATCATATATATAAGCCCTTTTATTATCTAATTCTTTCACTCTCCACACATAAATCAAATACATATAAATCTATTATCTATATATATGCAGACCTTGTCGAAATTTTTCTTGGTCTTGTTGTCGTTCAGATTACACTAAAGTTTCCGACTTATCTCTTAATAGAGGGGTTCATTTTATCATTAACTTGAATTTGTGATTATTAACTTTCTTGACAAGAAGAGCCTGCATGTTTTATGATCTAGTTGGCTTTAAGTTTAAAAAAATAAAAACTAAGCATCCAAAAGCGCCTAATATCTAACTATTGCATAGAGCTGTTATTTTCTTGTTTTGCTTTCATAAAATGAAAGCTAACAGTGACAGTTGTTGAGATTGGGATCAAATGTTTACCAGCTAATTTCTAGTTTTAATTGGCATTGTCTTCTGTGTGTCTCGTAGCTAAGCCAAACGAGGGCATCTAAAACTAAGACTAAATTATTGTTACCAGTTATAGAACAATATAACAACTCTTAATACTCATATTGGTTGAACTGTTACTGAGATTTTTCTTATATACTTATATATTATATATCATGACTTTTCTGTAATCACAACTCCTAAGCTGCTTCTTTCTTGTTTTGTTAAGTTTTGCCCACTATTTAGTTATTTTGAGTTATGGAAAGATGAGATCAAATGTACTTGGTCGAATGAAGTGATGAACTTTGTTTTTCAAAATTAATTTGCACAAACTCGATAACTATAAGAAAATGTTGGTATGCATACACATTTTTAAATATTGTTGGTAAAGTAGATGCCGTTAAATTTTAACAACTGAATAGATTAATTATGATAAGATTTTAATACACGCTAAATCAGAGCACCTTTTTGCATAAACCCTATGTTAATTGTCTATATCCCCTTGCTTCTCTCTCTCCTGTAACATTGTCGTTGATAACATCTTTTGCGATGTGACGGGCAATCATTAATCTCTCTCTCTTGGCAACATTTGTATCTCCCCTTTCTCTCCATCGGCCAAATCTGTCATTAGACTGTCAATCGAGAACAACTAGTCTATGGCGGTGAAACTTTTGCAACGATGGAACAGGTGGCCGCGACGGCTGAAGTGTTTCAAACCCTAATTGCTGTGAAACTGGTGAAGAGACCAAAAAATACAAATTTGATAATATAGTATTTACAGCTTCTAATCTAATTTCTAACAAAAAAATATTGACCCCTAAGTTCCTATTCAAACATTTAAATTATTAGAATTGAGTATTTTGAGTCTCTTTCACCTTATTATGCGTGCATAACAATTTTTATTTTTTTTCATTTTTTAGTGTACTTTAGCATCCATAATATTGGTTCCATTAACAGTGTCATTAGTGTATTAGACTATCCATAAAATTTTCAATAAATTGTTTATTAGATGAGTGTAAATTGTCTATTAGATTTTCCATTATAGTATGACTATTGGACTATTTATTAGACGGTCAATAGTATGCACTTTCCATTAGACTCTGTGTTAGAATGTAATATCAAAGGGTATTAGAGCATCTATTAGATTGTCTATTAGACTTGTTCATTTAGTGTATGAATATGATTATGTGTAACTTGTAACATACTGTTCACGTAATATGATTATGTGTAGATGTGGCAAAATTTTCGTGAAAATTTTCGTCTTTATTTCGTTAAGAGCTTATCTCGTTTTCGTTCATTATTAAACGAAAACGTAACGATAACAAAAAACTCAAAAACTAAACGAATCTCGTCTAGTTTCGCTTGTTTTCGTCTCATTTTCGACTCTACACTATAAAAAATACTCAAATAGCGACGGGATTAGTGACGGTATTATTTGTTACGAGCTTATTAGCGATGGTTTTTGTGACGGTTTTGTGACAGTTTAGTCAATTTGCGACAGATTTGTGACAACTTTTTAAATTAGCGACAGGCTTGTGACAGCTTTTGACTCTCACTAAATCAAACATTATTTTGTAGTGCTACTACTATACCACTATAATATTTTATAGTAATAAATTTAATATTTTATATAAAAATATCCCGCTTGTCTCTTTTTAAATAAGAAACTTAAGTTTAATATAAAATAATACTACTTTTATTTGTAATCTTCTAAGTTATGAAAGTTTTATTTCAACTTTAGTAACTTATTTTTCATATATTTAATCTTACATTTGAAATTTTATTTGATGCACAATAAAATTTACAAATATAACACAAATTCAGTGAGAAATATGCATTTTTAGTTTCTAATATAAGGAATGAGAAATTTCAATAAAAATTTAACGAAAATTGTAAACTCCTATTTCTGCAATAAAGTAAAAAAATATATATGAATTTAAGTTAGTAAATTAACATATATAAAACATAAATAAATTATATTTTTAACTAATCAAACTTTAGCTATTAAATATTCTAAGGTATGAGAACCTAAGTATTTGTTCATATTGTTATCGCGGTATTGATAATTTGGTTTAGTTATATAAACTTTTCTTATACATTTCATTATATTTAAACTATGCCAACACTTGCCATTTTCCATCAAATTTTAGCTTGTGTTTCCTTATCGTTTCTCGCTTCCTTCTCTCGGGTTTGCGACTACGGATAGACAAGCTTGGAAACTGTGGGCTGGACAAAAACAAATATTGTCCCTTGTAAATTGGCTCAATACTAGTAAAGATTTTTGGCCTAACACTCTCTACTGTGGTATTTTCATGATTTCATTTGCCTGAGTAAGCTTTGGCAAATTACACTACTGTAATATTTTGTTTACCACAGATATAGCTTTTCGTGAAGAGAAAATAAAGTGCAGTGCGATGTATGTTAATACATCCGTTCCAGATCAAATTATTAGAATTGTCGATGATCAACAATTCACCCCTGCCTCCAAAACACCTCAATGGAGTTGAGTGTCGAAAGAAAATAAGCAAACAATTATGAACAATTGGAATGAATATGAATATACGAATAAGAAACAATAAGAGATATGTTTGTGGTTTCGGCCTCGCCTACGCCACTAATAATAACTATAATCTTGAAGAACAATATATAATGATTACAATCACTCATAGACTTGCTCTCTCAATACCTATAGCTAACTATTGTTATTCTCTCAAAATTGTTGAATGACTTTAACGATGAATACATGCACTATTTATAGGAGTAGTATCCAATCCTCATACGGTAATGGATGTCCTAATTCAAGGCCACTTCTATCTCCTAAACTATAGCTAATTCATGTACTTCAATCCTTGTCCAATTCCAACTCTATCAAGAGAGTTTGTAGCCCATCGAATTCCTATGTACGTGCATGACTTTCATGCAGGCGAGGAATCCCAACAATTCTCCCCCTTCCGAGCCGTGAAGGAGAGATTTCTAACTCCATCTTCAATGGACACTTGAGGTTAGGACTGCACCTAACCCTGCAATGGAACAGCAGACATCATGCTTCCCTTTAGGTAATACCTTAGTTAACATGTCAGCCCCATTGTCTTTTGTATGAACTTTGTCAATGTAGACCTGCTTCTCTTCAAGAACGTCCCTCACCCAATGATATCTAACCTGGATGTGCTTGGATCTTGAATGGAAAGATGGATTCTTGCTCAAGTGTATAGCACTTTGAGAGTCACAAAGAATTGTAAACCTCTCTTGCTTAATACCGAGCTCCATGAAGAACCTTTTGAGCCATAACAACTCCTTACAACATTCGGTAATGGCGATATACTCAGCTTCCGTGGTTGAGAGTGCCACACACCTTTGAAGCTTAGATTGCCAAGATATAGCTCCCCCTACATATGTGAACAAGTATCCAGATGTGGATTTCTTAGAGTCTATATCACCAGCCATATCCGAGTCCGTAAATCCTTCTAAGATCGCCCCTCTTTCTCCATAGCAAAGACACACATTGGAGGATCCTTTTAGATATTTAAGTATCCATTTGACTGCCTCCCAATGCTCCTTCCCTGGTTGAGATAAGAACCTACTAACCACTCCTACCGAGTATGCTATATCCGGCCTAGTACACAACATTGCATACATCAAGCTTCCAACTGCCGAGGCATAAGGGATTTTCTTCATCTCTTGAATGTCTTCCACTTTTGTCGTATCACACTTTGAGCTTAATTTGAAGTGAGCACCCAAAGGACATGAAACTGGCTTGGAGGACTCCATGTTGAATCTAGCTAATACTTTGTGAATATATTTCTCTTGAGACAGCCATAGTTTCTTCTTGAGTCTATCCCTCCTAATTTCCATGCCAAGGATGTATCGAGCACTCCCCAAATCCTTCATCTCAAAGGCCTTGCCTAGTTGATGTTTCAACTTGATAATATGATCAATGTTCTTGCCTATTATCAACATGTCGTCTACATAGAGTAGCAACACAATGAAGTCCTCACTAGAGAATCGTTTAATGAACACACAATGATCTATTAGTGTCCGTGTGAAGCCTTGCTCCCCCATGAATGAGTCAAATTTCTTGTACCATTGCCGAGGTGCTTGCTTCAATCCGTACAAACTTTTCTCTAGCTTGCAAACTAGATGTTCTTTACCCTTAGATGCGAAACCTTCCGGTTGATCCATGAATATAGTTTCTTCCAAATCACCATGTAAGAACGCCGTCTTTACATCCAACTGTTCTATTTCCAAATCTAGATGAGCAACCATTCCAAGAACCACTCTTATCGAAGTCATTTTTACCACCGGGGAAAAAATCTCTTCGTAGTCGATTCCTTGTCGTTGTCCAAAGCCTTTTACAACGAGCCTTGCCTTGTATCTTGGTTTGCCATTGTTCTCTTCCATCTTCAACTTGTACACCCACCTATTCTTTAAGACCTTGTGTCCAGGAGTTCTATCAACGAGTGTGAATGTCTTATTTTTATAAAGTGAGTTCATCTCCTCCTTCATAGCATTCAACCATTCAAGTTTGTCTTCCCTACTCAAGACCTCTTGGAAACATGTTGGTTCACCCTCGTCGGTAAGTAACACATACTCGTGGGGAGGGTATTTCGTGGATGGAACCCTTAGCCTGGTGGATACTCTAGGTGGTGGTGCTTCATGATTTTCAATGGGATCATTTGGATTATCTAATTTATCTTCAACTCTTTCTTCCACAATTATATCACTTGTATGATCAACACTTTTTTCCTCTAGATTGTTATCACCTTCGAGATGGTTGTCACCTTCAAGATGGTTGTCACCTTCGAGATCATTGTTGCTCATTGAGTGATTTGCTTGTGGTACTTCCAAGGTTATAGGTTGCTTAAGTTCTTCTACTTCTTGTTCCGAATCAAAGTTACCAAGAGCTTGATCACTAGTCTCGACATGCATACCTTTGTCAAAATCTTTAATGGTTTGATCCTCGAAAAACACCACATCCCTGCTTCGAACTATCCTCTTTGCTATTGGATCATAAAGTTTGTACCCAAACTTATCATCCCCATAGCTCAAATACACACATTGTTTGGACTTTTTCTCAAGCTTGGTTCTCTCATCCTTAGGAACATGCACAAATGCCCTATAACCGAACACCCTAAGGTGTTTGTATGATTGGCTTTTACCACTCCATACTTCTTCCGGCACCAGTCCTTCCAAGATTGTTGTAGGTGATAGATTAATTATTTGAGATGCGGCACACAAGGCTTCTCCCCAAAAAATAGTTGATAAATTAGAGTGAGATAGCATGCATCTAATTTTCTCAACAATTGTTCGATTCATGCGTTCGGCCAAACCATTATGTTGGGGTGTCTTTGGTACACTTTGTTCATGTCGAATGCCATGTTCCTTACAATGTTGATCAAACGTACCTATGTATTCACCACCATTATCCGTCCTTATGCATTTGAGGGATTCTCCAGTCTCTCGTTCTACCAATGCATGGAAGTGTTTGAACACAATTGGTACTTGATCCTTAGTTTTCAATGGGTATGCCCATAGCTTTCTAGAGTAATCATCGATGAATGTGACGAAGTATAAACAACCTCCTAGCGTTTTGGTTTTCATAGGTCCACAAACATCCGAATAGACTAGCTCAAGTACTTTGGATTTTCTTTGAGCAACTTTGTTGAAGGATCCTCTATGTTGTTTCCCAAACAAACAATGTGTGCATTCGGTAATATGATCATCATCAAGCTTTGATATGAGACCTCTTTTGGCTAGGATTTTCAATCCTTTTTCACTCATATGCCCAAGTCTATGATGCCATGTTTTTGCCTTTGGTTCTACAACATGAATATCATTCACAACCGTACTCAATCTTGACCTATATAGCGTACCTCCCTTAGTGCCTTTGGCTATCACCTTCGAGTCCCTAATGAGCTTCCATTGACCCTCTCCAAAAGTATTGATGTAGCCTTGATCATCTAACTTGCCTGAGGATAATAAATTCATACGGAAATCCGGAATATGTCTCACATCTTCTAAGACAATTTCATGGCCTAGACTTGTCTTTACATGGACAGTTCCTACTCCCATGATCTTTGATACTCCATTGTTACCCATCCTAGCTTCTCCAAACTCCCCCAGCTTATAAGTTCGAAAGAAGGATTTATTGGGTGTTACATGAAAAGAGGCTCCTGAGTCTACAACCCATTCCTCCTCATTCGATATATAACATACATCACTTAAGCCGACGACTATCAGATCTCCTCCAGAATTCACAATTGCAACTTGATTGCTATCATTCTTCTTATTCTTGACAGTTCCATTGGCGACATCCTTCTTGAATGTATAACATTCGGATTTCCAATGACCAACCTTTCCACAATAATGACATTGATCTTCCTTTTTGGATACTTTCGACTTGGGGAGATTGTTCTTGACAAACTTCTTCTTCCCTTTCTTGTGATCGAGAGTTAGGGTGTCATTGTTGTTTGTTCCAATACTCCCATTCTCCATTATACTTCTCCTACGTTGGTCTTCATTCAAAATGGCATTTGACACCAACTCTTTAGACACCACTCCCTCGGGTGCCGATGCAATTAGAGATACGGATAATGTCTCCCATGACTCAGGGAGCGATCCAAGTAGCCAAAGAGCTTGTATATGATCATTGAACACAACTCCCATTGATGCCAATTCATTGAGAATATGCTCCAATTTGCTAAGATGCTCGGTCATGCTTCCACCATCCGAGAACACAAGCTTTCCAAGTTGTCTAAGGACGCTAATTTGTTGGCCACCCGTTCTCCGCTCATATAGTCCTTGAAGTTTGATCCAGCAACCATACGCCGTGGTGACGTTCTCTATGTGATGAATAACTCCAACATCCACATAGTCACGTATGTAGCCGAGGCATCTCCTATCTAGGTTGCTCCATTCATAGATGTCGGCATTAGAAGGTCTAATACCAAGCTCCTCGATTGGTCTTGCCAATCCTTTCACGTATAATCTATCCATCATCTTGACCTTCCAAATTCCATAGTTGTTAGCCGTTAACACCACCATCTTGGGCTTGTCACCACCCATGATTTTCGAACCTGTAGCTCTTGATACCACTTATTAGAATTGTCGATGATCAACAATTCACCCCTGCCTCCAAAACACCTCAATGGAGTTGAGTGTCGAAAGAAAATAAGCAAACAATTATGAACAATTGGAATGAATATGAATATACGAATAAGAAACAATAAGAGATATGTTTGTGGTTTCGGCCTCGCCTACGCCACTAATAATAACTATAATCTTGAAGAACAATATATAATGATTACAATCACTCATAGACTTGCTCTCTCAATACCTATAGCTAACTATTGTTATTCTCACAAAATTGTTGAATGACTTTAACGATGAATACATGCACTATTTATAGGAGTAGTATCCAATCCTCATACGGTAATGGATGTCCTAATTCAAGGCCACTTCTATCTCCTAAACTATAGCTAATTCATGTACTTCAATCCTTGTCCAATTCCAACTCTATCAAGAGAGTTTGTAGCCCATCGAATTCCTATGTACGTGCATGACTTTCATGCAGGCGAGGAATCCCAACAAACAGATCAAATCTCCATTTTTATAAATATATGTGACTCAAAGTCGGATTGGAGAAAGGCATGTTATAATGTCTAAGATTGCGCCAAGGGGCCTCTTGACTCTTGAGCCATTTCTTCTTATTTTTTTAGCACCTGGATAGGTCAGTAGGATTAGACTGTATAGTGGAACATTTAGCAGCCGGTTTCGAGCAATGGCCGTAAGACCCACCATATATAACTTACGTTAAAATTACTCGAGCTATTTTATTTAATGAGGAAAAGATTATTAAAGATACTTGGGAGAATGTTCTACTTCCGGTCGGGCATGTTAAACATCATATATAACGTCTAAATTTAGTATACCCATCATGTTGAAAACAGACTACGGTCCTAAAGGGTTTTGCTCCAAAGTGTAGATTGTGTGGTGCTTTGATTTAATTTCAATTCAAAAGCATTAGTCTTAAAAGACTTGGACTTGGTGTGGTGCTTTGGTTTAATTTCAATTCGAAAGCATGAGTCTTAAAAGACTTGGACTTGGTGTGGTGCTTTGGTTTAATTTCAATTCGAAAGCATTAGTCTTAAAAGACTTGGACTGATCAATATTGTAGTTTTCTGGAAATATTCCTGATTTTATCAGCGTCAACCATAACCAGATATATACTTTACCGGGACACCTATCGCTTATATTGTTTTTTTCGTTAAAATAAACGAAACGGTACCGATCGGAGAATGCCAAGGCATTTTTACAAACATGAAAAGGTATATTTCATTTACTATTCATTTTTTTCCTACTTTTTCCTCTTGTTAAAGAAGTTTGTTCGTAATATTGGTCTTTAGAATAACAATGAAAATTGTCAAACTTGTCAATTACGAAATCATTGTCAAGTTCTTCTGTCAATTTTTGCGAAGGCTGAGTTGGGTCTATTTCATTTGCCTACAAATGTAATACACATGAAAAAGTTAGTCTGCTATCATACTCAAACATGTGAGATTTATGTTTTCCTTTCCACTCCCACTCAAGTAATTAGCTAGCATGAAGAATATTTTTATGTGACAAAACAATTGTCTCAGCATATTTAGAGAATATATTATAATGAAAGTGAAGACAAATATTTTGGAATGGGGAGAACAGTTTATAATCAATAAGATATTTTAAGTAAATTAAAAAGACGGTCATTCTTAATTATATCTTTCGAAGTTTCATCAAATCATTTGGTTCAAATGCAATTCCGCTTAGTCTTTTTTTTGGGCAAGTATATTTCATCATCATAGATAATAATCCATGATTTGAAAAAAGTGACGATTCATGATTGATCTTAATGATAATAGGAAGGTAAGATCATTAATTGATTTAACTCAAAAGTACATATAATATTGTTCTGAGTTCTGACCATGTATAGTTGTTTTTTCATATAATGATACAAACATATACATACTACTGAAGAAACTCAAATTCCAAGACCCTTTAATATCGATTATATATATTGGATAATACTTATTTGGAAGCATTATACAGAGAGACAAAATTTACCCATAAAATATCATTGTATTTAGGGAAAGAGGTGAAAACACATGGTCATGAAGGGAGGATATGGGATAACCCTTGTTAGTGGATTGTAAATGAAGCAAAACGAATCGAACATGACCCTGTTCATCTTAATGTTTATGAACTAAAACACTCGTTCATATTCACTTATGTTCATTTAAATACGAACGAAAATTTGATGAACATAAACCGAACGTTTGACAAGACGAACACGATTTGTTCGTTAACATCTAATTTCATTCAAAACATTCAATAATTAAAAAAATATAGTATTTTTTTTCCTGTTAAAATATATTTTAATTTTATCATTTATTATTATATTGTTTACTATGATAAACTTGTCTACACGTAAATAAATCATTAGCTAATTAATTTATTTAACATTATAACACAAATTTGTCTTACCTTTTAAGTTTATATATTCTAATAAAGTATTTATTTTTTTTACATACGTGTAATTGATTACTTTCACGAGTCGAGCAATTAACAGTAAAATCGATAAATGTATTTATAGTACAATAATATAAATTATATTAACAAGTTCGAAATAATACAAATATATCATTTATGTTATTATACCATACATAAGTTTATTAATTTGTAATGATACTAGTTTTGTTAAATCATTAATAGATTTGGTGGAGAGGCACTTAGCCAGTTAGCCTTTACGACTTTTAACTTTACGACATTTGTTATAATAACACATTACGACACAAAACTATCAAAAACAGATCACTAAGTTGGTGGGGTTAAAATACGAGATTGTCTGCAAACCGAAGCATGGAAATTTAGTCGCAAATGTTTCGAGAAGGAGGGGGCATCCTAAGAAAGATGTGGACAACAAGGTTCATCACAAAGAAGGGTGATAAAGTGATACAACATGAAAATAATATCAGATAAGTATATTCGGTATCGACCCGACCCATATGATAAAAGTGGGTATACAACGCATCAAATATGAAAAGCATATTAATTCTCTACTAAAGAGAAAAGGCAAGAACTCACTGGACTAGTCCCAATTGATAGAACCCCACCAAAAGAAAAGCACATGATCAAACAGATGAAGTGTCACATGTCAACATCCTGCGATAAACGTACCCTTATAAATAAAGTCAAAAAACAGTAAAATGAGGGTATCTGACTTCACAGCAGAAAAAGATACATCAGTACATAAACTTTTCAGAGCTTATCTCACTAGAAAGTACATCCTTTCAAGCAGTCACGTCGAAAACTGATGATCTATACCGAACATTAGATAAATTGAGATTATTGTAACCAAACCATATTGTAATTTACTTAATCAGTCAGTAAAGATACACTCTCATTCAAATTATTACTGTCGACCATTTAAATTAATATTGTTGAGAAGCACGACTTGACTGAACAAACTCTATACTTTATTATATAGTCCGTCCAATAAAGAGAGGTAGAGCCGGGGTGATTTTTTTCATATACTATTTCCAGTATTTAGAGAACTATTGCCTTTTTCTTTTCATTGTTTTATTGTCGATATTTAAAGACCTGATCTCTCATTTTCTCATTATTCATTAGTGAGAATATGAATAAAAAGTGGTCTATTTTTTTCTCAACAAATATGCTATTATAGCTCATCTCTATTATGCTAAGATATCATCAAATTTTCTATTATTTTTTGTTATCTCTATTATTATGGTAAGATCTCATTAAATTTTCTATAATTTTTTGTTATTTTATTAGTATTGTTGCAAAGACAAGTGCTCTCCATCATAGTTGGCACGTAGAGTCTCCAAATTACATAATTTTAGAAATCGAAAGAGCTTGTATTCTGGGATGAAAAGAACTGATAAGATCGAAATAGAATAAGGCATAACCTCCCCGCATACTAAAAGTGACTGAGAACATTTTAATTATCTACCATGAACTTTTGGGCCAAAAAAATATTCCGATTATAGCAATGAACATGTACTGTTAGAGCACTCACAACAGATTTGCCAAAATATATGTGACTGATATCTATTTTAGATAAAATGGACTCCAATACATAATAAGTGAACAATAAATTTCATCGGTATAAAAACATTGTAGCCTGAGCTATTCTCTTTATGCGCCAAAACCATTTTATCACAATCTCTGACGCCCTCTCTTCTTCTCTCTCTCTTTATACATAATTAGTTGAATATTTTTTGATCTTGGTGCTTCTATTTCCCTTGTATATGTGATTATATTCATCAACTCTCTATATTTGTCTCCCATCTTTGG
Source organism: Primula veris (assembly GCA_963682055.1). Classification (NCBI taxonomy): domain Eukaryota; kingdom Viridiplantae; phylum Streptophyta; class Magnoliopsida; order Ericales; family Primulaceae; genus Primula; species Primula veris. Next base: position 19,456,148 of record OY821743.1, on the reverse strand, counting down.
TTTTTTTAATCTTTTTGATATTTGATTTAAATTTTTATTTCTGACGGAAGATGATTAGATATTGTTTATCGTACGGTATGATATGGATTAATTTAGGTGTTGAATAATTTTTGTTTCCTAGGGCTTGAAGTCGATGCTTCAAAATTTAGGGTTTTATGATATTTCGTACACGTGCAATTAATGTTCTACAAATGCTAAATAATGCTCACAATTTAGTTGAGATTTTACAAATTAAGAAGAAAACTTTATCTTATAGTTGGGTTTTTCTTTTGTTCAGTCAATCAATTCAACGACATAAAATCATGTTTTCAAAAATAAATATTCAATTGTTATTTTTTTTTCAAATTTTGATTAATAATTAAATTTAGGGTAGTATCAACTAGAGTTCTATATTTTTATTTAAGTTTTTATTGTGTTGTAAAATTTGTTTTTAATTTATTAAATCTGAATTTGTTTAATATATGATTAAAAAAATAAAAAATAAAATTAGTTATTAAAAATGTATCATCTAACACTCTATTTTTAAATCTAATTATTGTAAATGTGACTGAACATTGTACGGTCTAACTCAATAACTACACAAAATGGGGACCCTAGTTATTTTCTTTGTTTGGTTTTTGTTTTTTTGTTGTAATTTGTGACATATGGAAAAGAAAAACATGTGATGAGAATAGGATGTGATTTCAAAATTTAGAGTATTAAAAATTGTTCAGACAACCCATTTGGTCGAATATATCATCATTGAAGTCAGGGGAAGAGCTATGGGGGACTCCCTAAATATTTTCAAAAAATAATTTTTTTTACAGTGTAAGAAAAAAAAACAAAAAATAGCTATTTAACCCTCTCATATTGAAATTCTGAAATCGAGCCTCCCATCTACTGATACTAGCTCCGCCACTGGTTGAAGTTTATGTTTTGTGTTTAATTTGCGATTTCATCTTAGGTAGTAACAAGTTTATTTGATGTTTGTTGGTTAATTGTTCTTCTGGTTGCTATTTACAAGAAAATACAAAAAAAAAAAAAAAAAGTATGTGACAATTGTCGAGGATGTGGTTTATTGAGTTCGGAAAATTGGGTGTTATTGAGTACTTTGTTGTTTAGTGTCTTTTGATTCATTTGCACACTAAGCTGGTCTTATTTGAGATATGCTTTATTTAGGAGTAGTTAGCAAAAAAATGGATTTTACACCACAAACAAGTACATTATAGTAGGTCTTTAATTAGTAATGGCATGGTGGTTACGGAGCTGAAAAGTTTGGTCGGGTCTTTTGAGAGTTGTGATGAGATCGAGTATATATGAGTGATGTTATTAAGAAGTATCTTGCTTAGTTGAACTGGGGAGAAAGGTCGGGTTTTTGTGTTTGTTTAAGTTTGCAATTTCACGAAAGGGGGTAACACCATAATTTTTGGTTTTCGAAAAAAAAAAGCTTCTTAATTATAAATTGTTATTTATTGATCATTTTATCTACATGTGAAATAATATTTATTTCATAAAATGATGTCATTTATATATTTGAATTTGTTATGAGAATTATTTATGAATTTTATAAAAAATTGTATTTTAGATAATCAGTTGTGAATATAAATATGTAAATCAGTTGTGTAGTTAAGAGAAATGTATTATACAAAATCTGTAAAATAGATATAAAGATTTTGATGCTGTAAAACAGATAATCTGTATACATAATCAGATGTGAATGCTTCTGCAGATGTTATTGTAACATCCTAGAACTAAATATGATGTTACACGGCCGAATAACATGTGTTTTGACACGTGCTAGACAAAGCCAAAACTAGAAACTGATGGACCAGCAATGTAATTCAAACGATGAAATAATATAACTTAAAAGATAATATCCAATATCTGTGTATTTCAATAACAACCCATGAAATCCAAAATTCAACCTCAAACTTATTATTCTGAAATCTCGAAATGTAAAACAACGTTTTAAATTCAAAACTTGGTTTAAAACCTTATTAGCAGCGGAAAATAAAAGAAAATCCTAGGAGGTCTGGCTGTTTCCCAACTATCTTAATTCTGACTTCTTAGAACCTGTAAACCTGAAAAGGTTATAAAAACGAGGGGTAAGCTAAACGAGCTTAGTGAATGGTATACCTTGCAATATATAACATGGACAAAAATAGGTTTTGTTCTCTTTATTTCTCCTTCGAAAACAATGCTTTAAACTTTAATATAAAAAAATTCCCAAAGCATGTACTTGATAAAACTGTAAAAAGTGAATAGATAAATCATTTAGCGGTGTGATCAATACGATAATATAATGAGAAATTAAGTTGGATTCAGACTTCCTGAATCTCTTTATTCTGTTGGACCCAGACTTCCTGGTTCTCTTTATTCTGTGGAATCAGACTTCCTGATTCTCTTTATTCTGTGTACTTGGACTTCCCAAGTATCTTTCTATAGACTTAATTCACAATTATAATAAAGTAAAGATCACTAAAATAAAAATAAACTTTCTTTAAACTTATACGTTCATCGACGTATACTCATCTCTTTCCTGTTTCGTAATCTGCAACTTGCGATACAAAATATACATATACTTTTGATACTTCAAAAATATAATTTCAGCCTGCAACATTTGTTAGAAAATGCAATGGGTTTTAATTATAGCAAAGGTAAAAACCACTCACACAAACACCGGATCGAAACAGCCCGTGACACCAAAACCTGGAAATGTAATTATCAACTACTTGTCAATATAGCGTACCGACCATTGACTATTTCACTTAGAACTCTAACTGCCATCAACTATTTTTTTTATCACCTAACAACATGAGGAGACTGACTATACAACTTACAATGTAAATTATGTCTTGATGTGATATAGGGGCGAACTACAAATCAACTACTAACTTACAGAAACTTGAGGTTTAAACATGTCATGTAAAATTATAAACCAAATCGTCAAATGACAATTAAAGCAAGTAATATATGAGAATACATAAGGACAGCATATTAAATACATACACACATACATGAACAAGTTGCTGGTGTTCACTTCTTAAAACCTATTGATAAAGCCATAACTTTGGTCGGTCGCGTTAGGCTTTTCAACGAAGATAAAAATGACAAATCGACGTGAATAAATGATACTTCCTGATCTTTATTATTGCTCGGATTATTGTCCTTGTTCGGACTATTACATTTGCTCGGATTAGTATTTCGGTTTTACAATTATGCTCGATATAACTATTTAATCTCTCGTCTTGATCTTTTTCCTCTTTTATTCGGTGCTCGGCTGTCTTTTCTCGGTTTATTTCTCGAAGTGATATGCTTTGGTTAGTTTCTCTCTTTTCTTAACTTCTCTCTATATTTTTTGGATAGATTTTCTGGTCCTTTTTTAGGAGGGGTAGTTGGCTATTTATAGGCAACTGCGCCTTCTAGGATATTGACAAATGTCTTCATCACAGGGAGTTTTCAGACGAGGGTCCCCCTTTGATTGGGCTTGGGCTTTGGGTAGTAGCACCTCAATTCCTTATAAAAAGTATGAGATGACCCATTTAAGCGTTGGATACCCATTTATAAAGTGGGTTGATTATGGCCCGAATAAAATATTCGGGTCTGATTTTTATGTTCTATCAAGTGCTCCCTGACTTCCTCGGCGTGGTTTCCATGTCGGGGGAGTCATGTTCGGTTTGTCGAGAACGTTACTTTGGTCTTGTTTTTCCCAATGCTTCATCGAGAAACGCAATAGACTCGTGACGGTTCCCAGGGGGGCATATTTAATGTTTCCTATCCTAATATCTTTTTTCGAGGAAAACTCCTATAAAGGGGTGTGCTCCCTCCATAATTAGGCATTTTACTACTAATTTGCCCTTGACATAATGGCTTCTTCTGGTTCTACTGGTGAGAGCTCCTTTAATTATATTTCATATTTAGAAACGGAAATCAAGAAATCTCGTACCGCGAATAAGAAACTTGTGGCCAAGGTTTCAAACTACAAGAAAAGGTTGTCTGACATGGATTCTGATCATCATGTGACGATGGCCGATCGGGATTGGGCCTACGAGCATATAAAGAAGCTCGAGGCTAATCTGGCTAAGCAGAAGGCAGCAAAAAGGGCCTATAAGCTTGCCTTCAAGGAGTTGCATGCTCGGTCCAAACCGAGTTCGGATGACGATGAAGAAGGCTCTTCCTCGAAATAATTAGTCTTTTGTAATTTCTGTTGTAATTTTTCTTGAATGGGGAGTCTTCTCCTCAGTTGTAATCGAAGTTTTTTGGAATTAATAAAACATTTCCCTTTCCTCGTTCTTGTCTGTTTTATCTTCTTGATGTCTTTTTGGATGACTTTAATTGGATTTGGAACTGTGGTTAACTTACCTTAAATGCTCTTGGGAAGTTCAAGAGGTTGTATTTATTCGAGATGACCTTTGACCTACTCCTTGTTTCTTCTTATAAAAGGGGACTGTCCCAGTATTTTTTATGCGGTTCATTCTTTATTAACGAACAAATGGCTTCTCCTCTCGAAAAGTATGGTGACAACCTTCCTGAATACATTGCCCGTCTGGAAGAGGAAGTTCAGAAGGTGCGTTATCTCGAGAAGAGGGTTGCCCGGCTGTCGGTGGAAGCTCGTCGGGCCGCCGAACTAGACGAGCGATTGGACGCCCTAGAGAAGGAGCACCAGAGGTCTTTGCTCGACAGTATTCGTGCTCGTGCCCGGATCAAAGAGCTCGAGGCCTCCAGAGATAGGCAGCTTGCTTCCAAGAGGGCTTACAAATTGGCCCTTAAGGAAGTGTATGCTCGGTCGAAAAGGAAGCCGAATGACGAAGCGGTCCCTTCTATGAAATGATTTTATTGTTTTCATTGTATTTCCTCTTTGTGCTTCTTCTGTAACGAAGTATCAACCAATCAATAAAGATTTCTTTTTCTTGTTTATATCTGAATTACTTTCCCAATGCAATTTATTTTGACTGCGCACGCTTGTGTCCTCATTAATGCTTTTCTTGGGCCTGGCGTTTGATCTTATCCATTGGACCTTCTTATTATTTATATCTAGGGATTAATAGGATTTCTTGAGCCTTGTGCATATAAAATCCTATTCACCAGAGTTTCCTTGAGCCTTGCGCAAAAGATCTGGGATATTTATTTGAACCGCTGCTCTTCCCAAAAACGACGCGTGTTTCAATGCCATTATTACTTACTCCCTTTAAATATTGGTAGGAATCCAAATGTTTCTTGAACAGGAGTGGCTTTTAATTACTCACGCTCTTTAGAGTCTTTTGGGAATCCAAACGTTTTTCTTGAACAGTCACCTCTTTTGAGTGCCATCGCTTCTGAATACCCATTGGCGAATGGTTGCGACTCTCAATCCCAGCCCTCATACAATTGATCTATAAATACCTGCTTACAGCATGGTTACATCCACACTTCTCCGTATATTATTTTCCCCCATATATAGACCTTCATCTTATAATTTCCCTAAGATGTCTGGTCCTTTCACCCAATCAGCATTATCTTTGCAAGTGGAGGCCTTCGAGGCCTCCTATAACCATGTACAAAGGCTGTTGAGGGATGCCGAGGAGGAATTGAAGGTGATGCGTTATCACCATACCGAGATGGTTCGGGAATTAACTTGGCTAAGATCCGAACTGGCTTACTGCCGACGTGCTCGTCAGGCTTTAGTCGAAGAGAATGAGATGCTAAGGGGGAACCCGACACTGAGGGACAGGGATGTCTCTGCCGGGCCCTCTCATCGATACCGATCGACTTCCCCCTAACCTTCCCCCTTCTTTTTTTTCTTTTTTCCTGCTCTTTCCCCTTCTTTTCCTATCTCTTCCTTTTTCTTCTTTTGTGTTTTCTCCGTTTCCATCATTTTTTTTTTCTTCCTCTTTCGTGTTTTCTTTTTATACTCTGTTTTCTCGTACTTTTTATTCTTTTCTTTTTCCGTTTCTTTTTTGTTTCATTGACTTCCTTCTTATTTGTCGGTCTCCTTCGTCTCTTTATCTTCTTCTCATCTGTTTTTCTTCTGTGCCTCCTCTTTCTTTTTCTTCATCTTCTCTCCCATCACTCTTTTCTTTTTCTTCTTTTTTTGCACCACTACGATGTTACAATCAGCCCTGTGATCCTAAGGGTTTTGTGTTACATCTAGGGTTTTTGTCATTTTTCTTTTTGACTCTTCTTTCTTATCCCTTCTTCTTTATGTTCCTCCTCTTCGCTTCTTTCTTCCCTTTTTGTTTTCTTTTTATGCTTTTTTCCTTCGTTTCTTGCACTCTTCTTCTTTTCCTCTTCTTGCTTTTCCTTTCTCTTTCTTCTTACTTTTTCTTTTTGGCGTCTCCTGTTCACTTGGTCAGCTGACATAGTTGATCCTTTGCCTGATCTTCTGTACTAGCTCTTCTTGGATGTAATAGATTTTTTCGGATGTAATAGGTTTTTATCTCGGATGTAATTGACCACGATGTAATACTGTCTTTTGATGTAATGAACAATGATGTATTCCATCTTCATTAATGAAAAGTATTTTTGCCCTTTTCTTTTTGCCTTTCTTTTTATATTGTACCTGTGGTTTGTTGTTTGTCTGGAATCTAGATCTTTGAATATCTCGTCTTTATTTCTTCTGCACTGTAGTCTCAGATGTCAATAGATGTCCCCATCACTGTCAAACATATGTGCCTGCTCCCTAGTAGGTCAGGAAATGTACATGCCCCCCTGCATGTCAGGAAGTATGCAATTTCCCAAGCAAGGTCATAAAATATCATACTCTTCGTTCTATAAGTACTTCTCTTTTCTTTGGTAGTTTATCATCTCTTTTTTCTTTTTTGCTTCTCTCTTCCTTAGCCCTTTATTTTCTTCCGTACTAAACAACTTCCCAGAATGTCTGGACCTGTGGTGAGATATCATGCTCAGATGAAGGGCTTGGATACTGAGGTATCCCGGGTCCGCCGTCGGATGGCAAGGCTTGAGAAAGAGTATGGCGTTTTGGCCTTGAGTTTGTTCGGCTCTTATCCCGACGAGACTCGATCTCGGCACTGAGTCGCCAGCTCGATCACTTGTTGCTGCAGAGGAACCATCTGGCCAACTCCTGGTATGATGCCGAGGAAATTTGGGACCATTCTCAAGATGAGTTTGACAACTCTCCTCAAGGCCTAGCTAACATAATGGTAAAGAATGCTCGGCTTGTGGAACGCGTCAGGGTTCTTACTACGGAAAACAACAGGCTCTCCTCGGAGAATGACGATTTGGTCGCCATGAACGATTCCTACCAAGCTCGGTTGAATTGTTCTGCCCGTTTTGCTTTCTCTCGGTCTGGCAGTTCGGTTTTTCCACCCATTGATCCTTAGATTGGGCTGGTTTTCTTTTGTATTTCCCCTTTTGCCATTTGTGTTTTATCTTCTGTATTTGACGAATCAGTTGTATCTTTTCGTATCTCGTGCCTGTCTTGTGAACCATTGTAACGCTTCGTATTTTGTGCCTTTTGATTCTCTATAAATGCTCCCTATTGCCTGTATCTCATTATCAATTTCTACCTCTCTCTCTTGTTTTATAATTTGCTTTTGTGTGAGATGGCTCCCATCACTAGGTCTGCCTCCAAAAAGAAAGCCCTTATGGAAGAGGAGCCTACCTTTTTGCTACCTCGTCCCCCTGGCTTTGGGGAGGAGGATTTGACTCCTCTTCAACTAAAAGAAATTGAGATGTCATGGCTGAAACATGATCTCATGTGTGCTCGGACTGAAGCGAGGAGGTTTAAACAATATTGGGACGAGGAGGGCACTGCTCGTTTCAAGGCCGAGCAAAAATGCGAGTCTCAGTCTTACGCCTTGAAACAGGCTGAGATGGAGATTTCTCGTTTGGTTAGGGAGAAGGAGCGTCTGGAGGAACTTTTGGCGAAGAGGGATGTTATGGGGGATAGTTCGAAAAAGTAGGATGGGTGTATTTTCTTTTTCTGTTGTATTGTTTGTGTTTCCCCCTTTGTGGATGAATAAAACTTGTCTTGCATTTGATTCTGTCCTATTTTATTTCCTGTTTGCTTCTCTTTTATGTTTCTGAGCATACACCGAACAATATGCCCGGCTATCCCCCCGGAGAGCGTTGTTAGACTTGATGCTCCCTGGCATCAAGCTAGTAACGGTCTTCGTCCACCTTGGTCGGTGTGCCCTCTTGGTAAGGGTTGGGTGGTAGTCGAGGAACTTTAATCGGGGGATATTCTCGGTGTGATAGTAGTGGTAGCGTATGTGAGAAGCTTTTCGTGGTAGGGTCCACTGGCCGTTTATTTAGGTCTAATGATGTGAACTGCCTTGGGTAGTGGGATACGCGCTGACGTGGCGAAATCTGGAGCGTGTATATGTGAAAAAAGAGCAGCGGTTGTTGACTTTCGTATGGTTGGAAAAAGATAAACCTCTGTGACACGAAAGGACGGTTATTATTTTATTCCTTTTGTGACTCCACTCCTTTTAATTGTGCCAAGTAATCCTGTTTATTTTTATCACAGAATTCGTTGAAGAAAATATCATTCTCTCTCTAAAGCATATTCTTCCCGCCAAAAAGGAAAAGAGTTCGGCCGCTTGATCTAGGGTTTCATGGTTTTGTTGGAAGACTTGCTGCTGTTCGCGCTTGCTTGCTCATAATGATTACTGTAAGTGATTTTTTGTTCTCCCCCCTTCCCTCTTTTAGGAGTTGTATTTGGTTTGTCGTTGTAGTCATAGGTGTGTCGTTGGTATATGGTTCAGGTTATCTATATATGTCTGATGATTCTGATGTAATGTGCGTGGGGGGGGGGGGGTGGCTCTCGTTCTATTGATGTGGTTCTGGTTTGTGTATTTGGTTAGGATATTGATGGACTTTTGATGATCTTTGTATAGGAAATTTTGACCCAAAGCGTGGCCCAAGTTGGCACATTCGTGGAGAAGGATTTTAAAGAACTCGCCGGAATACCCGACAACGTACATATTCGGCTTCCTATTTTGGACGAGGAGGTGCTGGGATTTGTTCCTGCCGGCGAGGTAGCTGTGCGTTCGTCGGCATTCTTTACTGGGGGTCTTCGACTGCCTTTTACAAATTGGGTGGCCTCGTTCTTTGAGGCTGTCCAAATTGCTCCGGCCCAACTAGCCCTAAATGGTTACCGTACTCTGAATGGTATCCAAAGGCTATCGGAGTTGTCCGGAATACCGATTGAACTGAAGGACGTCTTTGGAGTCTATAGTTTGAGCTTTGAGCGTCGCAGCTCGTATTTGAAGACTCTGCGTGCCTTTTGCCGGCTCGTTATCGGTTTGCCGGATACCAACAAAGAGCGCAATCTCGCTATTGTTATTGCGTCTGGTGAATGGGCTTGTCCGGGACACCAGATTCCTGGACCGGCTACCAATGCTCCCACTATGCCAGATCTCGGCGCTCCCAATGTAGAGGCTTTGTTAGCTCTTTGGAAATGGTGGGGGCCTGGACCTATGCCGGATCCTGCGAGTCGTACGGCTCCCATGTTGCTCGGGTACCCTATGGGGTCGGTGACCAAGGGGAATCCTGCACCCGAGATTCCGAAAGAGCCCGAGGAGGAATTTTTAAAGGTGGTTCAGGCTCGATGTGCTACGCGGCTTGGGAAAAGAGCCGTTCGTTCTAAGCGTCGCGCAGCTGACCCTGTTGTTGAAGCAACGAAGAGGGCTAGGGGAACTGATACGTCGGTTACCGAGGAAGATGCTAACGTTGGCTCGGGCGAGGGGGTGTTTGCCGCTGCGGAAGGGGATACCGCCGAGGATGCCTCTGCGCCGGGCGAGGTATGTGTATATGTAGTATGATTTTCTTGTCGTTTGGTTGTTTGTCATTTGGTTCGCTAGTGCTTTGCTTTATTAGTCGTCTTGTTTCAGCTACTGACTTCTCAATTGGTTACCCTCGCTCTTGCCCGGTCTATGGGTATTATTGTGTTTCAGGGGTCGGTCGACGATGTATTCGGATATATGAACCTCTTGACGAACATGGGAGAGGGTACGATGACTTTGCCAGTCATCTCGCCTATCCCCACCGAGGGTCCGATAGAGTTGTCCGTGTGCTCGCCCCTCCGTAATGAGGAAGAGATCGGGCATAGGGCCCCTGAGATTGAGCAGTTGGAGGAGGACGTGGGGGTGGAGATGGAAGGCGGCGAAGAGAATGCCGGGGATGATGTGATGGGTGTCGAGGGTGAGGCTCTCGACGGATCCGAGAAGGGGTTGGTGGACTCGGTTGCAATGACCCGGTACATTGACCGATGTAGGGGTGAACTGCTGGATCAACCGAGAACGCTGAAGATGGGGTATACGGCTCTGAAACCCCTTGTGTTTAAGAATGCAGAAAAGCTATCTGCCCAACCTACTATGTCAGTTATAGAGCAGGCCCACGCGGATGCGCTGAGGGTACGTGGGGCTCGTATTGCACTATATAGGTTTGGTACTTGTATTTTACTTGGAAACTAATGTGTTGAAGTGCAGATTGCTGTGAGTGCCGTGGCGCTACGGGATCAGTTGGGAGCTCTAGGGGCTGAGAAAGAGAAGTTGGTGGCCGAGAAGGATAATCTGGTGGCTGAGAAGGAGAAACTGGTCGCCGAGAAGAAAACCCTGGGCGAGAATTATGACAAACTGTCGGTGGACTTCCTGCACCTGACCGAGGAGGTCGAGAAATTGAGGGTGGAAAAAGAGAGCATGGCCGCTAAGTACGGCAAAGTAGAGGAGGAGAACTTGCTCCTGGCTGAGGACGTGGAAGCCGAGAAAGCTAAGGTGTCTGCCCTGAAAACGGCACAGGCGGAGGAGCGGAAAAAGTTAGCGATGATGGCCAACTTTTCTGTATACTGCGCTCATGTGCGGGCGCTCAATTTCGCGAATGTTCCTCTATCGGATAGGGCGTGGTCGGAGTTGGTGTATCCGTGTCCGCATGGTGCACCGCCGAAACCCTTGGACTGGGCGAATCTTCGTGAAGAAGAGCTTCCGCGGCTACCGGGGCAGACAATTTCGACAGCGCTGCGTCCTCACTCTATGTCGACCGCGTCCACTCCTCGACCGGATTCTACTGTTGTTCCCCCACCAACATCTCCTCAGGTGGAACCTTGACTATCTTTCTGGCATTGTGTAAATTTTTTTTTTTTTTTTTTTTTTTTTTTTTTTTTTTGGGATCTAGAAACAGATTCTTTTGGGGAAGTGATAATATAGGTGTTGTGGTTTCTTTCTGTTGGGCTTGCTGGGGTTAATTTCTTTTGATGGTCGTCATATTTTGAAGGATATGAAAACAAAATATTGTCAGGTACCAAATAACCCCCTTGCCATGGTGGTCTGGACCTCGCCTAGTCGTAGTGTAGGTGACGTAATGGAGGATTTGGAAAGGTCTAACGCGTCCCTTACCGCGAAATTGACTTGTGCTTGTCAGGAAATCGAGGGTCTGAATATTCATATTTCCAACCTGGCGATCCGGTTACGTGATTTGGGAGAGAAATTTTGTAAAAAGACCGCCCATTATACGGCAAACAAGGGTAAAGCAAAGGAACTTCTCAGTGCCCTACGACGTTCTCGTGATGAAGCCCGAGGTCGTGTGACGAGCTTGAGCTTGGTCCTTGGGGCCGTTTTCGAGGACGCGGATCTACTGCTATCCTTTGCCAAAGCGTATTGGGCCCGAGCTCGCGCCTTAGAGGTGCTGGAGCATATAAAAGGAATGAGTGGTGTGTCCCGGGCGGAGCGCATGGTGGATGCGAAGGCCGGGGTGACTGAAACCACGGTTGCCTTGAACCGAATCGAGGCGGTCATTCGTGAGCGTTTGGGGACGCAAATTAATTCATTGCGAGATATTCATTTTGCCGATGTAGTAGAGACTTCGGCGTCTGTTGAGGGGTTGTCGGATTAATAAAATAGCTTGTTTTGTCGTTTTCTTTTTTGTTGTTGTTTTTTTTTTTTTTTTTTTTTTTTTTTTTTTTTTTTTTGTCTCTCCCTTTTTTTTTTTTTTTTTTTATATTCATCTCTTCTCGTTCTTCTCCCCCCCTCTTTTTTTTTTTATAGGCACATGCTACTACGTCGCATCAGGCTGGTTCTCCATGCCTAGTTAACCCGGGGTTAGGACCTACTGGTGCTGCCCGGGACGAGGTCTCATCTGGTGCGGCTAGTGAGGTGCCTGACAGGTGGCCCTACATTGTTTTGATGAGCAAAAATGTCGAATTGACTGACCAATGTGCTCGACTGCGGACCAAGTTGAAAACCCAGGCGGCCTCTTTTCGGGAATACGTTCGCCGTGCCGAGCATGCAGTTGAGGTTCAGGAGCGTCGTTTGGATCGATACTGGCGTGCAAAGGGCGAGTACTTCGGCAAATTAAAGTTGCTTGTGACCAAGGCCAACGTTTTGGTGAAGTATTTCCGTTTGTCCCGCGCCAGATACGATGCTTCCGCAGCTGTGATTGAAGCTCGCCGTGACCTTTCCTTTGACGATGATCGCCGTAAAGCGGCCTCGGATGCTCACGAGTCCGCCAAAGAAGCCGAGTTCAACGCGCGGCTTCAGACGCTGACCTGTGTTGGGGCTCATACGACCAATTTTGATGCCCTCATTTCTGAGGAGCGTTTTGATGGTGATGAGTCTGATGGGTACACAACGACGGATGACGAAGAGATTGAACTCGGTTAATTACCGTCGTGCTCCTCCTGCAGTAGTTCTTCTTAAATGAATCTCTTTAGTGTCGTTGATCTTCTTGTTGCCTCCGTAATGCGGGCGAGGATTATATATGTGATTTCTTGATTCCTGTTTTGTACCTTTCCATTGCCGTATTGCTATTTAATTGATCGGATCGATTTTTCCATGCCAAATCATTTGTTATTTCATTATTCCTGTTTTGGAGATGCTTTTTGTTGATATTTGGTTGTTTAGATTGATTCTCCTTCATTGTTTTAGCCAATTTATATTGCATCGCCGTCGTAAAGTGGACCTGAATAATTCCTTGCATTGTACCTGCATATAAATTTCATAGTATTCCTAGGCATTCCTTCGGTAACACGCCATGTTGGGAATTTCATAGTATTCCTAGGCACTTCGGCCATGTTGGGAATTTCATAGTATGCCTAGACGTTCATTTGGTAACACGCCATTTACGGACTTTCATTGTATTCCTAGGCACTTCGGCCATGTTGGGAATTTCATAATATGCCTAGACGTTCATTTGGTAACACGCCATTTACGGACTTTCATTGTATTCCTAGGCACTTCGGCCATGTTGGGAATTTCATAGTATCCCTAGACGTTCCTTCGGTAACACGCCATTTACGGGATTTCATAGTATTCCTAGGCACTTCGGCCATGTTGGGAATTTCATAGTATGCCTAGACGTTCATTTGGTAACACGCCATTTACGGACTTTCATTGTATTCCTAGGCACTTCAGCCATGTTGGGAATTTCATAGTATGCCTAGACGTTCATTTGGTAACACGCCATTTACGGACTTTCATAGTATTCCTAGGCACTTCGGCCATGTTGGGAATTTCATAGCATGCCTAGACGTTCATTTGGTAACACGCCATTTACGGACTTTCATTGTATTCCTAGGCACTTCGGCCATGTTGGGAATTTCATAGTATCCCTAGACGTTCCTTCGGTAACACGCCATTTACGGGATTTCATAGTATTCCTAGGCACTTCGGCCATGTTGGGAATTTCATAGCATGCCTAGACGTTCATTTGGTAACACGCCATTTACGGACTTTCATTGTATTCCTAGGCACTTCGGCCATGTTGGGAATTTCATAGTATCCCTAGACGTTCCTTTGGTAACACGCCATTTACGGGATTTCATAGTATTTCTTAGGCACTTCGGCCATGTTGAGAATCTCATAGTATTAGTAGACAGCATAATAATATATTTTATTCATTAAAAAGAAGAAAGATAATGCCATTAAGCAAGAAAGGTAAGGTAGCACCTGTACTTGTATTCGGAGCATTGCCTATACGTAGTATTTCTTTAGGTTAGCCACGTTCCAAGAATTCTTTTCCCCGCGGCTGTTGGCGAACAGGACGCTTTTGATTTTGTAAGAAACTGGACTTGTTCGCTTGACGATTTCGTATGGGCCTTCCCAGGTAGGGCTCAGTTTGCCATGTATTTCGTTGCGGGTATAGACCGTCACTCGTCGCAGCACCAGTTCTCCTACCATGAATTCTTTAGATCCTTTTACTCTCTTGTCATAGGTTTGCTTTACGCTTTGTTGGTATTTAGCTAAGGTAAGGGCCGCTATCTCTCGTTTCTCGTCTATCATGTCGAGCTCTTCTCTCATTCTTTGTTCATTATTTCCCTGCTCGACCAACGTTGTTCGGAGCGTAGGTAGCCCGATCTCTGTCGGTATGATGGCCTCAACACCGTATGCTAAGCTAAACGGGGTTTCCTTGGTGCCCGTCTTGGGTGTAGTTCGGCATGACCATAAAACGTTGAGTAGCCGCTCGGGCCACCTCCCCTTTGCTTGTTCCAGGGTGGTCTTGATGCCGTCTAATATTGTTCGATTTGACACTTCGGCTTGCCCGTTCCCTTGTGGGTATGTCGGCGTCGAATAGAATTTTCGGATACCGAGTTCCTCGTACCACAGCTGTAAATTGGCATCTTTGAACTGGGTTCCGTTGTCGGCGACTATTGCGTACGGTATACCGAACCTGGTTATGATGTATTCCCAAATGAATTGTTTGACGTTGCTGGCTTTGATTTCTCGGAGGGGTTTTGCTTCGACCCATTTGGTGAAATAATCAGTCGCAACGATCAGATATTCCACATTCCCAGGTGCTCTTGGGAGTTTACCGACCAAGTCGATTGCCCATTGAGCGAACGGCCATGGTGCTGATACCGGGGTCATCATAGATGATGGGAGCCGTGGTATCTTGGCGAATCGTTGGCATTTGTCGCATCGTTGGACGTATGCATCGGCGTCTCGCTTGATATAGGGCCACCAATATCCTTGGGTCACTGCTTTGTTTGCAAGGGATCGCCCTTTGATGTGTGCTCCGCAGGATCCTTCGTGGATTTCCTCCAAGACCGGCAGTTGTAGCTCGGTCGGGACGCACAGTAGATGTGGTCCCCGGTAACTGGATTTGTATAGTTTATCATCCTCGGATAGCCAGAATCGAGGAGATTTTCTTGTAATCTTCAGCGCTTTTATCTTATCGACCGGAAGCGTTCCACTTCGCAGATAATGGGTCATGTCCTCCATCCAACCTAGTTCGTATTGTATCGATGTCACCCGGTTTACCCTTTTCATTATGCTCGGGGTCGGCAGTAGTTCCACTGTGATCGACCGGGAGTCGGTCAATGTTAATGTCGAGGCTAGGGTGGCCAATGCATCAGCATGTGAATTTTCGGCTCGATTGATTCTTACTAACTCACACTGTTCGAAGGTGGCCATCAAGCTTTGGACTTTTTCTTGGTAGAGGATCATTCTATCATCTTTCGCTTGGTACTCGCTGATGGCTTGATTGACGATGAGCATGGAGTCTGAGCTTGCAATTAAGTGGGAGCATCCGAGGGATCGGGCAATAAGCATGCCATTTATCATGGCCTCGTATTCTGCCTCATTGTTGGTAGCTCGGAAGCCCAGTTTTATGCTTTTTTCGATGATTGTTCCCTCTCTAGATTTTAGGACGATCCCTGCTCCTGATCCGTCCTTGGTGGCTGATCCGTCGACATGTATCTGCCAGTGTGATTGGGGAGAGAGTGCCAAAGGCTCGTCATAGCCTTCGGTGAATTCTGCGACGAAATCGGCCAGGACTTGTCCCTTTATGGCATGGCGTGGCGCGAATTCAATATGAAATTGGGATAGCTCGACCCCCCAGGCGGCAACTCGGCCGCTAATGTCCGTCCGTCGAAGTGACTCTTTAATATGAAACTTTGTATATACCCGGACCTGATGAGCTATGAAATAGTGCGGCAACTTCCTGGTTGCGACGACCAATGCAAGGCACAGCTTTTCCAAGGGTAGATAACGTGTTTCGGCTTCGACCAGAGTCTTGCTGACGAAGTAGATCGGAAATTGTTCGCGACCTTCTTCTCTTAGGATGACCGCGCTCACAGCTGTGGCGGAGACTGCTAGGTAGCATGCCAGAATGTCTCCTCTGTTCGGCCTTACTAGCAGTGGCAATGTCCTCAAGTACTCTTTGAGATTGTTGAATGAAGCTTCACATTCCGGATCCCAGACGAATTTTTTATCCTTCTTGAGTGATTCGAAAAATGGTCGTCCCTTATCTGCGGATCGGCTAATGAACCTGCTCAGCGCGGCCATCATTCCCGTGAGCTCTTGTACCTGTTTCTTATTCTTGGGCGCTGCTAGGTTTCGTAGATCCGTTATTTGATCGGGATTAGCCTCTATTCCTCGTCGGCTAACCATATGCCCCAAGAATTTCCCTTTGCTGACGCCAAATGCACACTTGCTCGCATTGAGTTTCAGTTTGTGCTCGCCCAGCGTTCGGAAAACGTCCCTGATATCTTGAAGGTGGGACGTGGCTCTTTCGCTTTTGATGACCATGTCGTCTATGTATACCTCCATTGTTTTCCCTATATGATCTCGACATACCCGTGTTATCATCCTTTGGTATGTTGCCCCCGCATTGCGTAGGCCGAACGGCATTACCGTGTAGCAATAATTTCCCAAAGGCGATATAAATGATGTCTTTTCTTGATCTTCGCGGGCGAGGGGAATTTGATGGTATCCTGAGTACGCATCAAGGAAGGTCATCCGTTCCGCTCCCGCTGTTGCGTCCACCAGTTGATCGATCCTTGGAAGGGGAAAGTGGTCCCTCGGGCATGCTTTATTGAGGTTGGTGAAGTCTATACAGACTCTTTCCTTCCCGTTCTTCTTAGGGACGACGACCGGGTTGGACAACCATTTGGGATAGTAAACCTCCCTTATGGCTCCAGCCTCCAATAGCTTTTGTACTTCAGCGACTATAGCTGCTCTGTGCTGTACAGAGACTTTTCTGCTTCTCTGTGCTATTGGCTTGTACTCGGCGTTTACACTTAGGTGGTGGCATGCTGTAGTGGGGTCTAGGCCCGGCATGTCTTTAGGACTCCAGGCGAATTTATCAATGTTGCTGAAAAGGAACGCTTCTAACTCCTCGGATTCCTGTTTTGAAAGGTTATCGCCGAGGAGGAAATAGTGCTCCTCGTCCATATCCGTGATATACACCTTCCTAAGTGTCTCTCCTACTTGTTCTTCGACAACCCTTTCGGCTTTGGATATTTGGCTGATCAGCTTCTTTGTGCTGGTGGGTTGTTCCACAGGGCTTCGTTGTTGTTGGAGAGTCGCAGTGATGTCCTCGCAGCGTCTTGAATCTTCTTGACATCCTCTGGCTGTCTCGATCGCCCCCCTATCATTCGGGTATTTGACCTTTTGGTGATAGGTCGAGGGTATGGCCTTCATGGCATGTAGCCAAGGTCGACCCAATATTGCGTTGTGCCCGGAGTGGTCGTCGACCACTAAGAACTCCACGGGAACCGACATGGACCCTGTTGTGACACTGAGGACGATCTTACCCAAAGGTTTGGTCGTTTCGGAGATGAATCCGATCAGTGTGACATCGGTAGGCTGAAGATCTTGCAGCTTGAGTTCCATCTTGTCGAAGAGCTCTTTGTACATGATATCACAAGAGGCTCCTTGGTCGACAAGTACCCTGCTGACTGTGTCTAGGCCGATTTGAACACAGAGGTTTATGGCGTCTCCGTGGGGGTATATCACCCCTTCTTCGTCAAGATCCGAAAAAGAAATGGGCGGATGTCGTCGTGGTGTGCATTGTCGTTTTGAGGTCGACGCCTGTGATGTCTTGGCTACTTGGCTAAAGTGGGCCAGCTGCCGTTGTCGTGATCGTTCCCCGCCTGGGCCCTTGGGTCGTGACATATGAACGACATTGATCGTTTTGCCTTGCCGGTTGTCAGATCCCTCGATGGCCAGTTGTTTGCCTTTATTCCCAGCTCCTTTGATGAACTTGGCTAGGTATCCTGCATCTCCCCACTGGTTCATTCTCCATCGTAGGTTACGGCAATGCTCAGTGAGATGGCCGTGATCCTCGTGATACGCGCAGAAGAGCTTGGAGTCCCTCTGATTGGGGGGAGAGATGATCGGTTGTGGTCGGGAATACCAACTTTCCCTGCATATATCCTTGAGGATATCTTCAGCAGACAGGTTGAAAGTGTATCGCAGCTCGACCGGTCCGACAGTGCCGCGGTGTTCCCTCTCTTGGGGCCGTACCTGTTGAAATGGCTTGGGTGGCATCGGGTAGGCGAGCTGGAGCGGTTTATGTTCGTTGGTCGGTGTTGGGTATGCGATCTGGAGCGGTTTAGGCTCTAGTGCTCGTGGTCGCTCTCCCCTGCTATGGACCTCGGGCTCTTTGCCCTTTCTGGTCGGTTGGAATGCTTCTCCCTGGTTATTTCTAACTCTTTTGCGACCCACCTGTGCCTCACGGACCGACTCTCTTCTTGGTAGAGTTCGGTTTAGGAAACGCAGTTCGTCGTTTTTATCGGTGAGGTGGGTACAATAGGCTAGCAGGGAATCAGTGGTCGGGAAGTTTTTGCCTATGAACTTCCTTCTCGCCCAATAGCCATTGGGGATGGAATTGATAAAGTTTTGGATGGCTATATTATTGGCGTATCGTGGAATCTGGTTTGCCACGTCGATGAAACGTATGCAGTAATCGTTGAGCCTTTCATTTGGCATCATCGTCATTTTAAGAAGGGTTTCGATACTAACCTTCTTTTTTTGATGAGCAGCGTACCGGGTGGAGTACGCTCTTAGCAGTTCTGCCCAGTTTCTAATGGAGCCCCGTGGTAAGTTATGATACCATGACGAAGCCTCTTGACCCAAGCTGTTTTTGAAAAATTTGCACATTAGTGCATGGTCGTCACTCCACAGTTCCATCTTCGTCTTGTAGTGCCTCAGATGGTCGATAGGGCAACTCTTCCCGTCATAGAGCCTGAACTCGGGGATGACGAATCCCATAGGATTGCGGTACCGTGTGATCTGTTCAGCACACGGGGTTTCTTGGCATACGTTCCAAGCCTGTTGGAACGCGTCATCCGTGACTTGGTAGGGGGGAGGGTATCCTTCCTGATGTGATGGTGGGCCATATCCCTCCCCGATCCTGTATTCGGGATATCTATCGTCCTTCGTGTTTGTGTGGACACGTTCCATATGTGTGTTCGGATGGACGATAGTTATTGGGACATTGCCCCCTTGGTGGGGGACTCTTGTATCGGTTCGACGACCCGCTGCCTCAAAGGCGGCCCTGTAGGCAGAATCTTCCCCTTCATGGCGTGGGTCTTTGTTGGGTTGGATAACTGGCAATGCGATGCCGGCCGCTGTCATGGCCGTCATGCATGCCGCCAGCTGAGCTTGTAGCTGTGTGTAGTTCCTTTCATCGGCTAATGGAACGACATGTTGTACCTCCACCGTGGGTGGTGTAATCACCCTCGGGGAATTAGTCGGCAGTCGTGGCGACTGTCCGAGTACACGATCCTCAGGCATGCCAAACTGATGAGCCTCGTCCGTTTGTAAGCGGGCACCAGAGTTGACCGAGGTCGTAGGCAAGGGGACTCTTGAGCTTGGCCCTGCTTGGGACCCGGTTAAGCGTCTTCGTGCACGCCTTAATACGGGCACGTCTTGTTCGTCCTCCGAGGACGAAAGGTGTTCGTCGACAATCCCTTCGATGAAATGTCGGGGTGGTTCGACCGGTTGTTCTTGGTTTGCGTAGGAGGTTGTTGGTTGGTTTCCGGATTGGATAGCTTCATATCTGTCGCGGATAGCGAGTAGATCGTCGAGGTCTTGTTGGCTAATTTGCGTGTTTTGGTTATTGGTTTCTACTATCTCGGGATGGGTTTCCTCTACATTGGTAACCATTGTCGCTCGTCTGGCAGAGTATTGGTATTCGAATTCTAAACTAGTTGGGAACTA
The DNA here is from genome assembly GCA_963682055.1 of Primula veris. Taxonomy (NCBI): domain Eukaryota; kingdom Viridiplantae; phylum Streptophyta; class Magnoliopsida; order Ericales; family Primulaceae; genus Primula; species Primula veris. The sequence continues at coordinate 19,436,292 of OY821743.1, read as the reverse complement.
GATGATTCCCGGAGACGGCGCCATTTGATAAAGCCATAACTTTGGTCGGTCGCGTTAGGCTTTTCAACGAAGATAAAAATGACAAATCGACGTGAATAAATGATACTTCCTGATCTTTATTATTGCTCGGATTATTGTCCTTGTTCGGACTATTACATTTGCTCGGATTAGTATTTCGGTTTTACAATTATGCTCGATATAACTATTTAATCTCTCGTCTTGATCTTTTTCCTCTTTTATTCGGTGCTCGGCTGTCTTTTCTCGGTTTATTTCTCGAAGTGATATGCTTTGGTTAGTTTCTCTCTTTTCTTAACTTCTCTCTATATTTTTTGGATAGATTTTCTGGTCCTTTTTTAGGAGGGGTAGTTGGCTATTTATAGGCAACTGCGCATTCTAGGATATTGACAAATGTCTTCATCCCAGGGAGTTTTCAGACGAGGGTCCCCCTTTGATTGGGCTTGGGCTTTGGGTAGTAGCACCTCAATTCCTTATAAAAAGTATGAGATGACCCATTTAAGCGTTGGATACCCATTTATAAAGTGGGTTGATTATGGCCCGAATAAAATATTCGGGTCTGATTTTTATGTTCTATCACCTATATATTCAAGATCAGATTCTCCCAATAATTAATTACACAACCTACAACAAGTACGTTAATCAAGTATAGTATCACTAATTAACCAACAATCTTACATGGAAGGTATGTTCACTTAAAGCCTAAAATCGAACAAGTAGTAAAAATTGCAGAACTAACAATTTAATCTTACAATCAATACAAGCTACTGTTGGAAAACAAAGGCATGGACAAAACAATTAACAATTCAGCTGAACTACAACTTATAGAAGTATCTATTTTTTCCTAGTTTAATCACAATTTAGTGCCTAGCTCTAGCCTGTCAACAAAGATATAGCAGTAGAATGAACATCCAATTCTGAATATATATATATATACATATATATATAAGAAGACTTACATAATACTACATATGTTTCATGATAACCTAATTAAAAGCTATGGACATAAACGCAATTATATCACTTAGCCTAAAAGCAGCTAGCTACTACATATACAAGATTATGAGACCGTGATTACCTCGGAGAAGAACGAAGACCTGAATTGACCTCTAGCTTTTTCTCTCTCTGTCTTTTGATTTTCTGTATTATTATTAATCTATGTTACTGATATCCTTCCTCTCTTTCTCTCATGTTTATAGAGGGCATAAACAAACGGTAAGTAGCTTAAAAGCTGTAACTCTCTCCCCTCTATGCGTTATAACTTAAGAATTTAAGTACGGTTTTGATTACCTATTTAATCCTATTCACTAAACCATTAGAAGAATTACTCAATTTAGACCTTAGATTTTTACAAATTACATACTACTCTCAGTAGTTGCTGCTATATTTAACTTGCCCCTTAATATAAGCAAAATTAATAACTAATACCTCTATTTAAATTATTAATAAATAAAAACAGTAAAAAAAATTACGGGTTATAACAGTTATCCCATATATACAGATATTAATTCGGCCATTGTGGATTAGTACTCCATTTTCGTGCATCTCAATGAGGATAAAAATTACACATGTTAAAGGTCTTCAGTTTTTCTAGCAATGAACATGTAGTGTTACATTAATTAACTCATCGAATCTAGTATTATTCTTTCATATTCTTAAAAATCATTCTGATCAAGATAAAAGTAATTCTTTCATCTCATAGCTAACTCTAATAGTGTTTGTTTTAAAAAAAACAGCTCACCATTGATGTTCAAGTTTGAAACTGAAATAGTAATTTCTGGCAAATTATTTTTAAAATTTTGGATGATAAATCCTTTTTCTGTATATGTAGTCTTGTAGATACAGAATCCAGCTGTTCCACTGATTTATGACTAAGCTTCCTTTATCGATGCAATTACGAGATCTTACAGAATTGTTACTATAATTAAGTACAACAAATTTAATTGTTTCCGTACGTATACAGTATAACAATCACGAGTCAAAGCTATCATGTGGTTTGGAGATACATTTAAAAAGTCATACTCCTAGAACCTCCGTTCCCTTCATTTTTTAAGATTTTGATGATATTATATAAATGGGCAATTCCATTTTAGTAAAAAAATGAAACTTAATTCACTTTTAATATTGTTTTAAAAAATTAATTCATTTTGGTGTAACTTTTACTTATTCGTTTTGATAGTATCTCATTCACTTCGTGAATATAAAATCAAAATAAAAATATATTTAAATTAAAAAAAATACATAAAAAATATAAAAAACCAAAAAATTATTTAAAAAAATAAATAAATAAAATCATTCACTTAAATTTTTTGAAGTGAATGGATCAATCAAAAGATCATTCACTTCAAAATAACAAACAAAAAACCATTCACTTTAAATTTTTAAAACGAATGAAAAAAAAAAACTTATTTACTTTCATATTTTAAAATGAATAAAGCAAACAAAATTTCATTCACTTTAAAAAAATCATTAAATTCAATATTATGAAGCAAACATAAGTTCATTCACTTAAAAATAACAAACAAAAAATCATTCACTTCAGTTTTTCTAGTGAATATACCAAACAAAAATTCATTCATTTCAAAATTGTCAAGTGAATAAAAGAAATATTCACAAAAAAGAATTACTTTTTAAAATTATGAGTTTTTTGGAATTAGTTTTGAAAATATACATTACTAAAAGGTAATTTACTCTTATATAAATACAGTACATGAATTAATAGTCAATGCCAATTCTAAGGAATATTAATGCTTTATAAATTAACCATTGAGTAGATAATATGAATGATTATCCTAGCCTCAGGTCGATATCTCTGACACAAGTAAGAGATTGCTAAATTATTGCTGATACGACCCATTTTGTTTTTAATTCATTCAATTAAATATTGAGCTGTATCTTTTTTTTACCTTCAAATTTGATGATCCAGTTATATTAATAGCCTTGAATAAGTAAAAAAAAAAAAGATTAATTAAGTTGCTATAATCAATTAGTGCATTATCTACTCCATTGATATAAATAACTTATTTCGGTCCGGTTGCTATAAATCAAATAAGTCATTCTCTATCTAGGGTTCCAGGTTCATTTTCACACTTTTTTTATAAAGTTTAAAAAGTTTCAAGGAAACTTCTACAAATGTTCTTGTATGCTTGATTGACTCAATTTATAGTTGATAAACTTAAAAGTAAATCGCAGCGACAATATATATACTTTTTAAAGCTTTACAAAGCTGAAGACTTTTCCACTAACATGTTTTCCCACACGTTTTTTCATTCAAAACCAGCACACACGCATATGTGGAAATTGGAATAACTACTTTTTTTACATGTTTTTCATGATTCCAACAAATGGTATATACAAACTTACCCAAAAAAAACAAATGGTATATACAATTGATTTAAATTTTACATATATATATGCAGTATATATCCATGTTAATACACCCTCATAGAAACTCAGTTTTTATTATCGCCTTAAGCAAAAGAATCTGACGGAGTTTTGATAATATGAAGTACGTAGTAAAAAATTTCTACGGTTATAATTAAAATCATAATTTTTCTTATTATGTGAAGTAAATATAGTTTTCTCACAAACTAAAGGGGTAATCTGTGTGTATTATATATTTGAAATCCACATGTAGGCGGTAATGTGGGAGTATTATTTTTTTACAAAAGACTGATAGAAAACAATAATAATAAAACGTCGGTGCAGATAATTGAATCTTGTATATGTGATGTACCTGTCTAACCGCATATTCCAATGTTGAAGATAGATCGTCAATATAATAATAATAATGGATATACAATACAGTACATGTACAAAAACTTGGACCCCAAAAAATTATCATCAGTCATCAAGACTGAATTAGTATATCTGGATTGTTTAAATTTAATCGAATCATTAATTAACCATGTTGTGGGATTAACACAGCTATTTGTTTACAGTACAATAACATTAAATTCAACAGTATTCATCTTTCTCTGTGGCCTCTCAAATGAACAACCTTGTATTGTACCGGGATTAATTCTAGGACCCTTTTTTTTTATTAACAATTGTAAAATTAATTTAATGTTTTCACCCGCAAACAAAGAAATATTAGATTGCACAATAAGCTTATTAATGAATTTGTCTAGTAAATATCTCGCGTTACAGGGGAAAATGAAACAAGTTTTTTTTCATCAACATGGTTCTTTTGGTCAGTATTTGCTATCCTTTCCTTGAGGCCAATGTCACGGGCTTGCGTATTTCAAACTTGGCAGGATTGAATTAAGTGAAACGAAGTATAAGACACTCAACTGGTCACTTATAAATATGGAAAAAAATAAGAGTAGATAAGATGATCATGTAATGAAATGTATCAACTTGTATGCCGAATGTGGACGGGAAGTCGCGCGGTTAGTGACGGTTTGCAACCACCTTTATATCTAGCTAACCTATCTTTTTTTCTTATAGTTTTACCTGTTTCAAAGGAAGACAATCACTGGTTTGGTTCCAGTATCGCTAGGTTTCAAAATTTTCAAATTTCAAATGAGTGAAGACTAATTGTTTATCACTCAGGACGAAACAAGTAACCAGATTTCATAAATTCTGTATCAAATTTCATAAAGTACGCCGTGTAAAATGATGTCAACTCAGGACACATGGAACCACATTTCAAGAAAATATACTTTTAAGAAAAAGAGAGAAAAAAACATCAATCTATCTGTTTAAATATGAAAGTTAATATTTTCCGTGCACCAGTACATTTGAACAAAAAAACAAGTTCAACTAATGAATTATTTTTCAAAATAAATTAAAATGATACTACATATGTTTCTTTTCCCTGAAAAATGGGCAATTTCCTGACAAAGTATTTCTAGAGGCGCGCGTCCTCGGAATTTTGCGATAGCTTACAGACGAAGTGCGGATGCGAATTCCATGCATGAATCATCAACAGTTTTTCCAATAAGTAATCACGCCTATAAGGTCATTGACGATGATCCAAGACGATTTTAATGACCTATTTTTCCTCGACAAGTCTAGTTAGCATTGCCGTCATTTTAGCAATGACCATATTTCTAACTATGACTGTTAATGAACCGAGCCATTCATGAACATGTTTGTGTTCGGCTCGTTAAAAACTCGGCTCGTGTTCGTTTATTTACTAACGAGTCGAGCCTTAACACAATAACAAGACTCGTGAACAAGTTCGGCCCGTTTAAAAGTTCGTTTAATTATTTTTAATATATATTTTTCATGTATATTCCTGTTTATATATGCAAACTTTATCTAATTTAATATTGATGATCAATAAACACTCTTCAATTTAAGTAATAAATTTATTTTTTAAACTAAATCTAAGTAAAACTAAAATCATAATATAGATTTATTATTGCTTGTATTAACACTTATTTTAATTAAGTAAAAATATTTTTTTATTCAAAACGATATTAAATTTGTCAAAAAACCTGTTGAAAAAAAACTTATGAACAGGCTCATGAACAACTCCTCTGTAAACAAGCCGAGTTTGAGCAAGATTTTATGGCTCATTTAGTAAACGAGCCGAGATTGAGCACAATAAAACTCGGCTCAACTCATTTACCGCCATATTTCCAACCAGTAATACTTATGCAATAATATTACTAGTTATAAATAATATTTAGACGATAATATTTAAGAACTTTGGAAGTATCATTTGGTGATTGAAACTAAGAAAAAACAAATGATTTACCATTTTATATGCATTAAGTATGTTGAAAGGTACATTATTTTTTTAGAAAAATATTTTCCTTACACATTTTTACTATAAAAAAATCAACTCACATTGCATGTCATATACACATCATCAAGGGTTTTGATTGTTAATAATACTATATTTAACAATTTTTTATTTTTAATTAATATTTAAATTTATTATTGGCTCAACTAGGGTTCTAGTATATTTTTATTTGAGTTTTTAGTGGGTTGTATTTTTAGATTTAACATTTTTTCTTACTAATATTTAGTGGGTATGTTTTTGTTAATTGCCCCTATTTTTAATTACTAATATTTAAATTTAGATTTGGCTCAAATAAGGTTCTATTATATTTTTATTTGAGTTTTTAGTATGTTGGGTTTTTATTACGTTGCGTGACTTGTACTGCTATATTCTAATTTTTTTATTCAAACGTTAATATTAAAATTTGACAACAAGTTTTTAAATAGCAACACAAATAAACGATATATATAAATGAATTAACGGGATGACTCTTTTCCTTTTTAATAATGGTAGTAGTATTTTTTTATTAAAATTAATTAATACGATGTTTAGAAAAAGGTAAATAGAACCGTTCCATGTCACAAAATACACTTTCGGATGAATTATAATGGTGGATACAGCATCACTCAAATTTTTAACCCTTTATTCACCAGTTATCGCTAAACCATAAACAAATGATTAATGCTTTAATGGAATTTCACTGTGTCACGATATAGTAGAAGAAAATGGAATCATGTGCGTATTTAATTACCTTATTATCCATTACGCAAAACCTCACTGCTTTAAGTCAGAAATTGTCGGTGGCTTTTAGCTGATAGGGGTATTTTCGAACTTTACATCATTTTTTTTTATTTTTCCAGAAATTAATTCGCCGCTTCCCCGCATATATGACATGTGTGTTCACTGTTTACGGTCAAAACTATTTTAGGAGCAATTCCATTAAAATAAAATTAATTCCATTTTATTGATAGTTCAACAAACTAATTTCAAATTTTATCTTATTCATTTTATTGGTATCTTATTCAATTCGTGAATATAAAAAATATATATATATAATATATATAATATAAAAAAAAATCAATAAAAAAACGTTCATTCATTTCAGATTTTAAAGTGAATTGATCAAACAAAATATCACACTTCAAAAATAAACATAGAAAAAAACTCGTTCACTTTAAAAATTTGAATTGAATGGATAAAAAAACGTTCATTAACTTTGAAATTTTAGAGTAAATGAACCAAACAAAATCTCATTCACTTAAAATAAAAAAAAATAAAAAAAATTCATTCGGTTTAAAAATGTGAAGTGAATGGATAAAAAAAACGCTTATTCATTTCAAAATTTTAGAGTGAATGGACCAAACAAAATCTCATTCATTTAAAAAAAAAAAAAGTTCATTCACTTCAAAAATATGAAATGAATGAATAAAAAAAAACGTTCATTCAATTCAAAATAACAAATAAAAATTCAATTTAATTCAATATTTTAAAGTAAATATACCAAACAAAAGGTTATGCAATTCAAGTTTTTAAAATAAATGGATAAAAAATAACTCATTCACTTCGGTATTTTGAAGTGAATTTAACAAACAAAAGCTCATTTACTTCAAAAGACAAAACAAAAAATCATTCACGTCAATATTGAGCAAACAAAAATTCATTCATTTCAAAATAATAAATAAAAACTCATTCACTTCAGTTTTTTCAAGTTAATATATCAAACAAAATCCATTAACTTCAAAGTTTTCAAATGAATGAGAGAAAAATGCACCAAAAATAAATTAATTTTTGAGAGTATTACTTTTTAAGAATTACTTTTGAAAAAATACACTAACAGTTAATTTACTCACTATTTTACTCTTATTATCTTTAGAGTATTTGTTACCTATTAAAAAAAATGTTACCTATCATCAATACTATATATTATTGAAAAGACAGAGAAATCTGAAATAGTAGAACTTTTGGCACCTGTCAATTTGTGGGAACCAAATCTCCTTTCATTGCTTTAATAAAAACAAACAAATTTATTAGCTCTTTTAATAATTTTGGGACAATTTTCCTGTTTTTTAGTTGCTCCTCGGGGCCTCGAATATAGAATTTGTTTATTTAAATATTTTTTTTAACGTCTCTTTCATGCAAAAGTACATTTGTTGTAAATCATATCACTTGCTAAATTAAAATAGTTGGTCATTGGTCTCACCTGAGCCTTAAACTTACATATACTGCTTATTATTTAAAATAGGAAATGGCATGGACAAAACTCTTAATTAGGAGTATATTATTAGCTACTAGAGAATGCAGCAACGAGTGTAATAGGTTTGTGCATGTAATTACTCTATATTTTACTATCAAAGAATAGGCTAGTGTTTCTATTTTCCTATTAATATATTCAATATTCTTTTCCTCCAAATACAATTAATTACTTTCATAAAACAAATATCCTTCATATATATTGAATGAAAGAGACCCAAGATATGGACCGATGGAGAGTAAAGCATAGATTTTCCATTCTCAAGTATAATTTACAAACGTAACTAAATGCATTATACTTAAAAGAGACCATTTTTTTTCCAAATAGCTTCAAGAAAAAAAAAAAACATATCCCATTTTTTGAGATATGAAATAAGGCAGAGTTTTCGGGTTCATTAACGCACCGATTAGAAGGCCCCGACAGCAACCCAGTCACTAGCGGGTCTAGAATGTAGGTGTGGTGGACTTTATTTCAATAAAAAAAAATTGAGGGTGGGAGGGGAGGGGAGGAGGTCTAAAACGCTATTTTAATAATAAAAATACAAAAATTATACTGTCGGCATTGGATCTTTAAAAAATTGGTAGGGGGAAGAGTGAGGTTGTAGCCCCGACCAATCCGCTCATAACTCATTTCCTAAGCCCAATTTGTTCATGTTTCATGCATCGATACTTGGCAATGGTTTTACTTTCACTTTCTTTATCTGCCACTCTGCAAATTTATCTGAACAAAATGGTTTCCTTGTGACATTAATAATTCTAAAAAAAAACTTTTTTTAATCATCAACAAAAACATAGCATATTAGAAAAAGTGACATAACATTGATATATAATAACATAAAAAACCAATACAAGACAACAAAATGTTCGGACGCATAAATATTAACTAAGGCTTCAATATGATGAAAAAAACAACAGATAACATAATTTGTATCATGTCTAAACTAGTGATCTATTAAAGAAAATGACATCATCATCTCAAACTCTCTCAAACATGATCCATCTAATAAAATATCTCACAGAGCAGAGATTGACCAACCGTCGTGCTCTTAAAGATTCAGATCTCAACCCCTATAACATAACACATAATTAGTCATCCATGTTCATGATAGTTCTAAAGGCAAACATATACTAATCACTTCTACAGTTTAATTTTATTTCACGTTTTTTATCGCTAGAATCTGCCTTTGATGTTAAATATGAAAAGAAAAGAAAAAAACTACCCCACAGAAACATAAAAGAAATTATAAAGTTTCAATGTGAGTAGATAATGAGCTGTTATAAATTATTAGTATATGATACTTGCCGTGTGAATTGACTTTTTAATACTCTTCGAATTCTACTTTTCACTCGAGCTGAACATATATGAACAAAATCTGCTCCAGCTTATTTAATTTTATAACGATTCAAAAACAAATAAAGTGGTAAAAGGAACAAGTAATTACTGACTAATAGATCGAAATTTGTACCCCCCAAAGAAAGAAAATTTATTTTGTCCCCCGAAATTTCACTCTCGTGGCATTATATATATTTAATAATTTCAACCAGGTTGTGATAGTCGAATTTACTAAAACTAGCTAGATTAAAAAGAACTCTCTTAACTAGTTACTGAACATATTTATCCCCCACCCCACCGCAATAATAACAATGCGGTGTAAATTCTAATACTGATAATTTAGTTTATTTAATATCAAAATCTAAGATGAAAATACTATTGTGATTTTTTTTTATCACTTTATTAACTATGTTTGGCTAAGCGCAAATAATGCTATCCACTTCCGGTCAGCACAATTAATCCATTGCAAGTACACAAATGAAGATCTCACCAACTATCAACTGCTAATTTAATAAAATAAATAGTAAAATATTTCGACTCCTCCAGCCTTTCTTTTTTTTGTTCAATCATGTCTCTTGCTAATTTTTTCTGCACTACATACTACTTAGAGTTCAAATATTTACAGTGTCATTTTCATTAGAAAGAAAAAGATTATGCAGTAAAATTTAATTCTATAAAATATTCCATTATCTCCGTCACTTTTTCATTCGAGTTTTTGAACATTGATAATTAAAATATCTGAATATTTGGTTAAAATTAAAAAGTGTTGATTTTGACACGTTGATCTAATAACGTTTGGTCAATATGGTGTCACGTGACACTCCGGACTAACACCCCAATAACGTGTTGCTTCCTGGTGTATAAATGTACAATGCTACTCCATGAGATAGTTACATCAATATCCCCATAATTTCAGTAGAAATTTTACTTTGCTCCATACTTCCATTAGAACCACACCAATTCCGTTTTATTTTGCAAAAAATATTATATTTGACCCATGTTGCTAAGGGTGTATAAAAAATGGGCAGCTCGTGGTTTGGTATGCTATGTTGTTTAACAAGTATTGACAGGAAATTCTAAAAATGTAATTAATGGTCAGGGCTAGGCTCGAGTGATGGAAATACGGATCGGGGCATGAATCCGTTTCGACCCGTTATTATATTTGTCTTTTCAGTTGCAACTTTAACACTTGTTTGACATAACTGAATTGATGCGTTTTTTGCTCAGTGATACAATTATTCAAATATAGCTTAAGGCCTTAGTCTTGCTTTTTAATTAGTTTCTGGTACAACCTTTTACTTCTTATCTTGAGTTTTATTGGAGTGTGTGTTTTTCTTCATTTGTTGGTACTATTTATAAATTAAAAATTCTTTTTATTATGAAACTGCAACAATTTGAAAATGAAACTAATATTGAACCGGGCAGTCCGCACCACACGTTTGAGCTGAAAAATAACATTGATGTGGATTGATATCTATTTTCTCAACCCGTTCTCATATTGGTCTCATTTAGATTTAGCCAATATTGTTTCAACCCGGACCATGTATATCCCATTATGTTGTAAATTAAAATTATCCCAAATAATATAATCGCATTAGCATGTTGTAAATTAAAATTATCCCAAATAATATAATCTCATTAGCTGAATAGGATATGAATATTCTTATCATTTATGAAATGTTAATTCGTAAGCATATTTGTTGTTATCAAACCCGACTTACCTAATGAGCCATAACGGTGCAGAGTCTTATTAAAGGGATAACTCTGATAGTATTTGATCATATTTAACAAGATTTTAAAAGAAAATTTGCTACCAATTTCTTATTAAAAACAAGTCTAGAACCGGCCAAAAATAACAAATTTATGTGGGTTGCCTAGTTGAATTGAAAAATTGTTTTGTCCATTTAAATAAAAACATATTATAAAATTTATTTATTTTGAAAAATTATTTATTATTAGGGTGGGATGCTCAATCTATTTAGACAACTCGTATCACCTGAGACCGGCCGTAAAAACACGGATAGTAAAACAAAATGGGTAAATGGAGAATTTATATAGTAAAATCTTATAAAAATCTACTGTTATTTGTAGAAGAAGGGCTTAATATTTTGAGAAATCTAAATAAAAAGATGTGGATTATATAGATAAAAAGATTTGGGATTGTAGTAAGTATTACATTAGTCATTTAGTAGTAATAGAATAAATAATAGTACCCATCTATCTATCTCAACACATGTCCGCACCTCTCTATCTGAAAAATTCACTCAAAAGCCAAATGGACCGCGTCACTCTCTGCAAGCTGTAAACAGAGATTATACATTACTCCAAATTCCAAATTTACCCCCCAATTTCACTATTAAATTAAAGTAAACAACTCAAAATAACAATTCTCATCACAGGTTTTATATTAAAATCTCAAAATTTCATATATAATAAAACCAAATCACACACACACACACACACACACTTCCACGCGTCTCTCTCTCTCTCTCTCTCTCTCTTTACACCCCCGCAAAATCCCAATCTGACCAATACTTTTAATTAATTACACTCCCACCCCTCAAATCCCAAAACGTAACACTTTCCCCCACCCCCAATCCCCCCGATTTCTCAAAATGCCGTTCAATTGGTGGGGCAATGAGCTCCACCGCGGCACCCCGGTGGTGGTTAAGATGGAGAATCCCAATTGGGCCATCTCCGAACTTGAATCCCCCTCCGATACCGACTTTTTAATCCAAAACTCTAATAGTAATAACAAAATTGACGAAAATAATAATAAACGGAACCGTAACGCGAAGCAGCTGACGTGGGTTTTGCTCCTGAAAGCCCACCGTGCCGCTGGTTGCCTCGCCGGAATCGCCTCCGCCTTCGTCACTGTATCCTCTGCCATCCGCCGCCGCATCTCCGCCGGCAAGACCGATGAGAACGATAACCCAGAAACTCAATCCCGCATATTCACCCTCCTAAAGCTATTTATCTCATTATCTCTAATATTACTAATTTTTGAATTATTTGCGCATTATAAAGATTTCGAGGCGATAAATGGGATAATTGGGTCAATTTTAGGGTCGGTGTATTCGGGTTGGGTCATGTTTCGGGTCGGGTATTTAGCACCACCACTTCAGTTTTTGACGAACGCGTGTATTGTTCTGTTTTTAATACAGAGTGTGGATAGGTTAGTGCTGTGTTTGGGGTGTTTTTGGATCCGGTTTAAGAAGATTAAACCCGAGGCCAAATCGGGTTTGTTGGATCTTGAGTCGGGTCAAGATTATTTTCCAATGGTGCTTGTTCAGATCCCTATGTGTAATGAGAAAGAGGTGATTTTTTTGTTTTTGTTTTTTTTGTTGTTGTTGAAGTTTGTGTTTTTAGTTGGATTCACTATTGGGCTTGTTTGGTTTCTGCTTTTGAGCTCCTTTTTTAGTAATAATTAGCTCCCCTTGTATAATGACCAATAAGAAAGTGGTGGTTTGTTTTTTCATTTTTTTTTGTATTTTTTGTTGAAGTTTGTGTTTTTAGTTGGATTTACTTTGGGGTTGTTTGGTTTCTGCTTACAAGCTCTTTTTTTTTTTAGTTAAAATGACCTCCCTGTGTGTAATGAGTAATAGGTGATTTTTTTTAACATTTTTGTCTGTTTTTTGTATTTTTAGTTGGATTTACTATTGGGCTTGTTTGTTTTCTGCTTTGAAGTTATTTTTATTTTGGTTAAAATGACCTTCCAATGTATAATGAGAAAGAGGTAAATTTTTGTTAGCTTAAATTTTAATTAGTACTAATTCACATTTTGGTAAAGTTTTTTTTTATTTTTTTTTATTTTTATAGTTGGATTTACTTTGGGCTTGTTTGGGTTATGCTTTTAAGCTCATTTTTTTGGGTTAAAAACAATCTTTTCATGTGTAACGAGGAGGTAAATTTTGTTAGTTTAATTTTTTTTATTAGTAATTCACAATTTGGTAAAGTTTGTAGATTTTTTTTTGGTTAAGCTCAACTTTTTTCAGTGATAATTTTGTTAAAATGACCTGGCCATGTGTAATGAGAAGGATGTAATTTTTTTGTTTAAATTTTAAATAGTATTAATTCACATTTTGACATGGTTTTTTTTGTTAAGCTCAACCTTTTTCAATGATAATTGTCTTTTTGTAATTCACTTTCCTATATATTTTTATAAAATAGGGAGGGTGGATTGGAGTTGGATATACTTTGGGATTGTTTATTTTCTGCTTTTGAAGCTCAAATTTGTTTAAAATACGATTGATTTTGTTTTCCTAGCTTATAAATGAGTTTTAAAGTTGATTTAATTGTTTAGGAGTGTGAAAAGATAGAATTTTTAAAATGGGTAAGTTTTGAGTTGGACTAGGGTGGTATTTATTGTAGTTTGGTAGTGTTTTTAACTTTAATGTGGCTTGTTTTTCTGTTATTATTTTAAGGCAATTTTGAGGCTTAAAAAAGCATTTGCGTAGTTTGCTCAAATCTACTAACCCTTAACTGGAAAACTTACTAAGTTTGAGCTCAAATAGTGAGGCTGTACAGAAGATAAGCAAAAAAGCTGATTGGTGAAAAAAAGGTAAATAATTTTGAAACCACATCTAGTTTTATCAGCAATGTGCATTTTTTTTTTCTAAATTAGGAATTTTTATTTAAAGCTGGAATTAGGTTGTTGTCATTTTCAGCATCTTATTGATGCTTTTTATTTAATTAACATTTAATTTAACAGTAATGTTGTTAATATCCAATTGGTGTTCATCTTTCATCTTTCATCTTTTTATCAATCATAATGGTTCAATTAAGAATACTGAATACCCTTCCTTTTAAATTAATTTCTTCAAATTCGGCGAGCTTTTACTATTTGAATAATCTAGTTTATCACCGATACATAACTTGATTATGAACACTAGTCCTATACTTTATTTCAAAAAACCCTTTCTCCAGTAACTTTTTACAACTTTGAGTAATTTTTATCTTCAATTATTGTTGTCTTATCTATCAGCAATCCCTAGTTGATATTTAAGATCCCATTATTAATGCAGCCTTTTAAACTGAATTTATTGATACTTTTATCAGGTTTATCAGCAATCTATAGCTGCTGTTTGCAATTTGGATTGGCCAAAAGATAAGATACTAGTGCAAGTTCTTGATGATTCTGATGATCCAACAACACAGTTAATGATTAAAGAGGATGTTCATAAATGGCAACAAGAAGGAGCTAATATTATATATCGACACCGCGTAATGAGAGAGGGTTATAAAGCTGGTAATCTCAAATCTGCTATGAGTTGTAGCTATGTTAAGGACTACGAATTTGTTACCATTTTCGATGCGGATTTTCAACCCAGCCCCGATTTTCTGAAAAAGACAGTTCCTCACTTCAAGGTAAAAAGAAAACGTATTTTGTTTTTTTATAATATTTGCAAATTATTTCTCCATGTCTATTCTGTTTTTGTTATTAATGTACTTTTGTCACATTCGTAAGTTGGTCCGCTCTTGACTTGTGGGTGTGTGGTTTTCTGTATAATTAAAATTAAGAGTTCTAGAATCCTTATGGATTATGGGTTTGGAGTTTCCGAGTAAATTTTTTGAATATAATGAATACAGTTGTTGGAACAAAATTTGAACTGAGTTTCCAGATTTACTAGAATTAGGAAACAGTGTACCAGAGGAATCTGGAAACAGTTTTGAGAACTATAACCAAAAAGGGGTTAAGTGTTGGTACTACATCTCCAGAATGTTCTGATTTGTTTGTGTTGGTACTTGGTAGTTACTTTTCTGAATAAAGTAGTTATGCTTAAGCTGGTTATGTTTCCGAGAATGGTTATATTAATTCCTCCAAATACCATGTATATAAGACTTCAAGGTCGATAGAGCTACTTTAAAATTCTCTAAAATGACTAATTATGTCACATAATAGAATAAATTAAGCTGACTTTATCCAGATGTCCTTTAAATAACCCCACTTTTATCCGCTCTGCATTAGTTCTCAAAAAAGCATTCCTTTAGCCCTGTAAGTACATATATGATATTTTACGCTCATCACATACGAGCTAATAATTATAAGTATTTGACAATTTGTTACAGGACAACGATGAAATTGGGTTAGTTCAAGCTAGGTGGTCATTCGTGAACAAGGATGAAAACCTACTTACCAGATTACAAAACATTAACTTGGCATTCCATTTCGAGGTCGAGCAACAAGTAAATGGGATTTTCCTGAACTTCTTTGGGTTTAACGGAACTGCTGGAGTATGGAGAATAAAGGCTTTAGAAGAGAGTGGTGGGTGGTTAGAGAGAACTACCGTGGAAGACATGGATATTGCTGTTAGGGCTCATCTTCATGGATGGAAATTCGTGTTTCTTAACGATGTTGAGGTTAGTTTATTTTGAGTCACGTATTGGTGCCTTAGATGTTTATTGGAAAGGGTTGGTTACAGTTTTGTACACTGGCATATTGCCTTATTTTGATTTTGTAAACCAACTCACAAGGAGTAAGTGAGTAGCATTATTAGATGTACCAAATAGAAAAAAACTGTAGGCTGGTTATTAATTGATTAAGAAAAGTAACTACTTGCGACATTATTCTATAACCTTCTGTCCACGTTGTATTAAATTTTCCTATCTATCCCCAAATTAAGGTTTTCTTTTTATCTAGTGTTTTAAAATGAGAATTTATAATTTGGATACTTAACTACTCCACTATACTAATTTTTTTTTGGTTTGGTGTACACTGTCCAATTGATGATAAGGCAAGAGTACAAAAATGTAATTGAACTTGTAAAAAATGATATTTACAGATATGTTAGAAAAACTTCACAGAGTAGTGTTAGTTTAGCATTTTTTGTGTTGTTCTTGGGTTGGCATTTGATGGCTAATTTAGCTTTGATTTTGTCACCAGTGCCAATGTGAGTTACCGGAATCATATGAAGCTTACAGAAAGCAGCAGCATAGGTGGCATTCGGGGCCAATGCAGTTGTTCCGTCTCTGTTTACCTGCTGTCATTCAATCAAAGGTACTTGTTTGGTTTTATATTAAAACTTTTGCAGTAAAAGGCATTTGTTTAATTATGTATTTTTTTTCGTAACACGGTTTTTGGAGGTTATTAAAAAGCTGAAATAAGAAAGTATTCTGAACATTATAATTATTCGACAGTGCTAAAGTTGTGTTATTACTTATCTTATTTGGTTTTGAAAGTAATGAAGTCGTTGAAAATTATGGATGTTCTCGTAGTTTATTATTTTGCCTCCACAGTACCAGTAAGAACAAGAAAAGTAAGCACGAAAACAAATCATACAGAAACTAGAATTCGTGAAGTACAATTTTATGTCTTAGTTCTTCAAAAGGTAACGCTACACAAACTTCAGCATAAAACAGGAAAAGTATGTATGGTACTGCATTGTTTAGCATGAATGCGTGCGTTGTTTAGTTTTTGCTGGGAACAACAATACTGGTGTTTGTTCACCTTTTAGTGTTTGCAGACTTTGTTAATGTACATTCTTAACATTCTTCTTTTTGTTTGTATACCAATATATATAAACACAGATCAGCATATGGAAGAAGGCAAACATGATATTCCTCTTCTTCCTCCTCCGTAAACTCATCCTGCCATTTTACTCTTTTACCCTTTTCTGTATAATCCTCCCGATGACAATGTTCATCCCCGAGGCCCAGCTCCCTGCTTGGGTCGTGTGTTATGTACCGGCAACAATGTCGTTTCTCAATATTCTCCCTGCCCCTAAGTCTTTTCCCTTTATCGTCCCCTATCTTTTATTCGAAAACACAATGTCTGTAACAAAATTCAATGCCATGATATCGGGGCTTTTCCAGCTCGGAAGTGCCTATGAATGGGTTGTGACTAAAAAATCAGGGAGATCCTCCGAGGGTGATTTGGTAATTTTGGCCGAGAAGGAGGCTGGGAAGGGCCACCAGAGGGGTGTATCGGCACCGGATTTGGAAGAGATGAAAGAAGAAATCAAGCTGATAGAGGAAATGGCGATGAAAAAGAAGAAACATAACCGTCTGTATACGAAGGAGCTGGCGTTGGCGTTTCTTTTGCTAACCGCTGCTGCTAGGAGCTTGCTATCGGCTCAGGGAATTCATTTCTATTTCTTGCTATTTCAGGGCATTTCGTTTCTTCTCGTTGGGCTTGACTTGATTGGGGAGCAAGTCGAGTAAAATGACGAAGAAAGGACGAGAATAGTGATAGCTTGTTTCGGGTAAATATAGTGTAAACACGTGAAAAGTTCAGTCCTGAAGAGAAATCGGAAAAATGGGAGGACATTTTCAGAACCCTTTGTGCGTAAAGGTACTGAAGAATCACTTGAATACGGAGTTAAGAGGGAAAGCCCAGTAGAAATTTGGGTGATGTTAATTACTATATTTACCACTATCTTTTTTTCGCTTTCTTTGGAAATTTGATTTGTATCTTGGTTTTGGAAATCTGTTATTTTCCTTCTCTATATTCTTTTGTAAGAAGAATTTGACACGAAAAGTGAGTTATCACTAAATCAGTCTGGAAAGCGATTTCAAGAAACTGGGCAATATTTTCCAGTGTGGATCATGATTTAATCCTTGAGTTACCATGAGTCCATGATGGCTGTTTGTAATTTGAAGGGTTTTTTTATATTTTAGTTACATATATTTACACACCGTTTTCAAAAGGTACTTTATACTTAAGTTTGTACCAAATAGTACCCCATACTTACACACCCATTACGGTCCGTTACCCCTCCTTTTTCCTCACGGAAAGTGGGGCACGTGAGCCCACGTGACCAACTTCTATTAACTTCTGTTAACGGGCAGGGTCAATTTGGTATTTTTATCTTTACATTAACTCCGAATTAAAAAGAAAAAGAAAAAGAAAACTATAACCTGTTAATTAGAATAAAAATAACATAAACAAATATAAAAAAAGTCTCTTTCTCTCATAATCTCTCTTTATATCTATCATATATCAATCAATTCCCAAATTAGTGATTTTGTCCTCCAAAACTGGTTTTTTATTCCAATTGCACTCTTTCTTCTTCTTTTTTTTGGTCTCCGCCTTTTACTCTCTTCAACTGTCTTTGCACACAACTAAGGTTCAATCCAATCAAAATAGTTACACACCTTATTAAGGCAACACATAAATCTTCTACATGTATTTTTATGACACCAAGAGGTCTTCATCACACTTTTGACGTCACACATACATCTGTTATCTGTTAAACAGAGAGTACGTTCAATGAGAGAGAGAGATATATTTTCAGAAAGAGAGAGCTTTCAGCGAGAGAGAAATTTCAGAGAAAGAGAGAGAAGCGATTTTAATGGCTGCAAAAAAGTTATATATATATAGAGATATGTATATGTTTATATGTATCTATATTAGAAATTTTGTAGAAGAAAGGGTTTGAGGGGGAAAATGAGTTTCCATACTTTTTCTATTGAAAAATAGGGGTATAAATGTAACTGACGAATAAAAGGGTCGCGTGAGCACACGTGTCACATTTTCTGTAAGGGAAAAGAAGGAGAGGGTAGAGGACCGTGATGGATGTGTAAGTATGAGCTATTATTTGGTATAAATTTAAGTACATAGTATCTTTTAAAAATGATGTGCAAAATACAAGCTACTCAAACATAAAAAAAACCCTAATTTGAAGAGAAGTAGTAATATTTACTACACGAATTTGGTGACAAATATAAGAAAAGAATAATTCAAGTTACACAAGAAAATTCTTTAGTAAAACACAGAAAATATAAAGCACATGGGTGTGTCGTTATGTGATGTTGAAATTTCGACAAAATAAAATAAAATTAGATCTTCTCGTTATAAACTTTTGGCTCGTTTAGTCAGGAGTCTATGGACCAAGTAATAGTAACACGAGGATTGTTTTTAGTTGCTAGAAAGGATTTGTTACTTGGCTCACTCGTCACTTGCTATGTCATATTACTTGTTTTTATACAGAACTCAATTAACTTTTTGTGTAGTTTGATTGAGCTTATTGATGGTTGGCCATACGGCCATACCCCAAAGTTTCACAAGTAAAATATCTCAAGGAAACCTGATGGAAATTTATTAGTTACTGCACCAAGTTATTGGTGGTTAACAACTCCATAGTCACATGAACATTAACAATTTACATATTAATATTCAAGAAATTAAACAATTAGCACATTACAGTTAATTTTTGTTGAATTTTAAACGGAATTGTGATCAAGTGCAATAACGTGACCACTTTGAATGAGAATTGACTATTTTGCACGTGATCGCATGTGACCAAACTTTCATTAAAAAGTTAATAAACATTAAACGGAGTGTGCTGATTGTTTGATATGTTATATATGTGGTTATGAACATTGTTAATGTTCGTAAATGAGTATGCAGTTTCTTAACCACCAATAGATTTGTGTAGTAAACAATAAATTTCCTGAAACTTAATTGAAATTTACAAAATTAGGGATTTCACTAATTCAGTTTCCCGCAAGGTTAGGTGTTTTTGAGTTTTTCGTATTTATTTTTTGTTTTAAGTTTCATTGTTCATTAGATGCAGAATGTATTTTAAAGTCGTAGTTTATGATATGTGCCTATTGCTTTTACTTTATACCCCTCTTTAATTTTACTATAACCACTCGAAACTAGATCAAGGAATAATTGTAGCGTCTTGTACGTTTTCCACTCGCTGCAATAATATGCTACTGGTATTTTGTTTTGTGGAGACCGAATTAAAACGCAATTATTCCTGTGATTTAATACTATGGAGGTCTAGGCTGGACTAGGCTACGCATGAAAAAATAATGCAAAAGTAAATACAAGGCATTGAAATATAAGTCGCTCCAGTTTCACAAGAAAAGCATATCCACATTCTGGCACGAATATACAATAGTAATTAATATAATAACCTTTTTCATACGAAAAATGGTCCATCGTCAATAAAGCGCACGATAAAGTTGTTGGTAAAAATCACATTTTATGGGACAATGAAATTGATGTGGGGCGAGAGTTTGCCTTTATTATGGCTGAATATAAGATACTACAATTTATCATTCATGCACTCAACCATAATTCATCAATACAAGTATATATATATTATGCCTTAAGCTCAAACTACACGTCATTTTATCCCTTAATTTACGTGGACAAAGCAAGACATGTCATAACATGTGATGTTTTTTTTACCGTATTTCGGGGAAAACAAAGCAAAATATGGTTAATTTAAGCTACCTGAAGTACAATTTAATTTATGAATTGTTATATACATGCATATATAGATGCGCCAACCCTTTTTCAGATAGTTTATATTTTCATACTTAAATGGTATAATTTGTGAGCACCAACCTTTTATATCATTATTTGAATTTTTCTAATATTAGACTGAACAGTTTTGAGTTTGGGGAAGTATCTTAAGAACTGTCTGCACAGTTTGGTCTCTTACTTGGTATATTTGCAACATGTCTAAATTCTTTCCACTTGGCCTCTAACTTTTTATTTCTGAAGAGTTACTCTTAATAACCGTATGGTACTTCTTGTTTGTGCTATTGCTAAACATATCCGGGAATAAGGAAGTCCTAGTTTAAAATGGGGTAAATGATTAGGGAGAGACAGTGTCACTGCTTCTCACTATAAAAAAAGTTACATCGTATACGAAAATATTGACATATTTTAGTTCAAAGCACCCTAATCGGGAACGGCATGATGACATATTTCTATTTTAATAACAGATTTGGTTATTTAGCGATAAATTTGTAACATGTTTGACCGTCCCTAACTGATACTTTTTTTTAATAGATGTTTTACCAAAAAAAAAAAAACTCACACATATGGTACATAAAATCACTTTAACAATCATAAATCAGCCAATAGATGAAATATAACCGGATGTCATATACTCTATCCGTTCCAAATTGTTAATCCACCACAAAACTACGTCTAATTTTGACCGACTAAAAACTAGTCTTTAAATTGTAAAAATAAAATTTTTCAAAATTAGATCACATAGTTTAACATCTAAAATTTATGATTAACTTTTAAAAAAATTCGTTTCGACATTTTACGTATAAGATTTTTATCAATTAAATTTACACATAATTTCATGATGAATAACAATTCTGAATAGAAGAGTACTGTTTAAGTAAAAATAAGTTCTCAAATAATATTGCCAATGAAGCTAGCAAGTGTACGACACATTAAACCTCCTGCTGACATGATTATAAATTCTGAAGCACGTATCCGGTACCTCCATATTTTTATGGTTAACGAGCACCCCTTTAGTTTTTTTTTTTTTTCATCATTTGATTAGAATTATGTGACTGACGCACTTAAATTCGATACAATAGTTTCGATGCATGTACATCAGGTCATGACTCTTTTGTATGATCCGACGCCACAAAATATCAATATATAGAACTATTATACTATGTTAACATGAGAACATAAGTTGTGGCCGATTCTTGAGATACGATCTTATATATGTATTCAATTTTGGTATGTAAATGAATAGTCATGATTAAATCGATCAAGCTAAATAATGTAATTCTTGTTGTGTAATCTACGTGCTTTAAAGACTATTATTAACTGATTATTATAAGCTTTTCTATGATAAAGTTAGATCTATGGAATTAATAAAAACGGTTGGTGATATAGCTACCTTTCTTCAATGAGATTGAAGGGATCCCACTTTGCAAAAGTATCGGTTGCTTTATTGTCTATTAAGCCAACTACATCGATGACTCAAAAGTAATGAAAGCATACTGTTGTTTCTGTGTCACAAACGGTCACCAACAAGCTTTACTATATTTTTGCTTTATTTAAAAGGGGTTCATTTTATGCTATGTACTAATTTAAATTGGTTAATTTAGCAAGTATCAAGGTATTTACACTCCACTCTTTTGTTTCTTCATAATTGGCGGTTTAATATTGAAATATGAAACCATGCACCATAAAGATTGATAATTTCTTCCGATATTGGATATTATTCGTCTCCCACTAACCTTCAACTTTTTCACAGTTTTAATTTTTCCCGACTACAAGAAAATGTATATAGTAATAAAGTCACAATTTTCTATACAAAATATCAGTAGGATACCTTATTGAGTAGTTGTAACACATTGTTTCCCCATTTCCACGATAATATTATTTGTTTAAGGTCCTGCGTAGCTATAACCTCTCAATAATTGAATTCAAGAATTATACCTGAGTTCTCATTTATATATCGAGTCAATGCTCAAATATGTGAAATAAAACTACCGTATTATAGCTCCAAATTTGAGAGTATTCCCTTACCTTTTTAGACATGTACACCGCATATCTCTATCACATGATGTAATATGATGGAGTACCTAATGACAAAAGTTGTAAATATTGAATGTGCAAACCCACAATTAGGGCAAAATTATTTCCTTGTAGATTTGTAGTGAAAATGTACGGGCCTTGTTTGTCCCACACAAGAAAAGCTATTATAAACATTAAGATTAGTAGTATAAAGTTTCAAAAAAATATACATAAAGAAAAGAGTGAGACTGACACTTATAATTATACTAGTCATTGTTGTTGTAGAAGGTGAATAATTCAGATTATGAAGGGTTGTTACTTACAACTACATGAATAATTTATTGTTGGAACAATGACAGAATAAGCTAACCTTTGTATTTATTTGATCGTGTGTTTGGTTTTATCTTAAATACATGTTCTATTCATAAATTTATGAATTGGTGAATACATTTTGCTCTCATGATGACCTCAATTGTATTTCAGGAATATATATCAGCAATTCTTTCATCATATTTAGGTCCGATTTATATGATTTTTCAATTTTCTTATTCACCAAGTTCCTTTTATAAACATTTCATGTCCTGTTTGTCATTGGACTTCTTTTAGGGTAGCACCTATGTCGCACAAGGTAGTGTGCTCGTGATACAGTAAGCAACTAAGCAATACTGAGCATAATTAAAATACTATTAAGGTAATTTTTTTTGCCGGAATCATTTGGTAAATTTAAATACAGTAAGCAACTAAGCATAATTAAAATACTATATCGGCTGTAAATTGCAGTTTGCACTGAGTGCTGTTCTTACTTGGGAACTCTAGACCGTAAATCAACAAGAATATGTCAAAAATTAGGCTTTATTAGACATGTTCAGGGTTTTGCCTTTCATATCTGTATTATGATCAAAACTTTTAGAAGCCCATTTGTCATGACTTGACATGTTTTCATTTAGAAATTCATCACATATCACTATTTCTCATATGGTAGTTTATTTTTTGGAAGTGTGCCTCAATCAATCCCGCCATTCCCTATAATGGTAGCTTGTTTTTTGTGGGGGAGGTAATGACGATGATAAGAAAATCCATTGGTATGGAAGAAGCTGGTAACTCATCTTAAAACATCAAGTGGCTTAAGCTTCTTTTAGTCTCTAAACCTGCAAATCGCAGGCTTCTTTTTTTTTAATAATTTTTTTTTATTATTATTAAAAAAAAGGATGTTACCCTCAAATTTTATTTCATCAAAATAGGACCAAACTCAGTTACAAGCATTTGAAATAAAGCAAAACGATAAGTTACAAGCATAAATCACTCTGCAAATCTTAGTAAAACAAAAATACTGTATTTTTTTTTTCAGGTATCTGTATATACTAGTACTAAAACATAGCAAAATACATGTAAAATAAGTAGCTTAAGTTTAGCAGCTTCCACTATCCACTATCTTTTTCAGAAATTTAGCCCAAAACAGTCCATCAGATAAGGACCAAAAATAGATTTAGGCAAGTTGTTTCCACTACAGTAATTTGCACAAATTCCCTTTAGCCCCATTTTCGAAAGCAAGTCTGCTGTAACATTTTGCTCACGCCAAACATGCGAAAAAGTACAACCCATCTGACTAAAGAGCTCCAAAATGTCTTTTCACGCATTTAAGTAAGCAATGGGAACAAGAGAAATCTTGTTAGACCAGTCTAAAATATATTTGCAATCGACTTTCACCATCACATTTTCTAGACTTAGTGGATAGTAAAGTTGTAGACCCAACAAGAGAGTTCCAAACTCATAATCCATTGAGCATATACCATCAAGATTAGTATAAAAAGCTGTCAAATTTTTTTTACTCTCATCTTTAATGATACCATCCCACCACTATTGTTTTTCGAGAATGCAAATTGCAGGCTTAATAAGATTGAGGGACTTTATAAATGGTCACACTGCTCTTCCTTTAATCTCTCGTTATACAGCAATTAACTTTTGTACCGTCTCATTTAGCAAGTGTAAGAGTACTGATACAATTAGTGTGGCACTATGCGAGAGGTGTTTACTTGGTTATGTTGGGTTAGGCTTATAAATTCTGATGTGAACTTGAAATCAGACCCAAGCCCATATTTTATAGTTAGTAACTTAGTACTGCAATTTGGAAGAGAGATTGGAAATCAGAAATTACCTCGTGACTTAAAACACTTATTTTGTAGTGTTATGTCGAATACTCGAGTTTTTAGCAATGAAAGAGAGCTTCTTGAAAAGATGTTATGAGAACTCATACGTACCCTACTCTATATGCATTATGATAGACATGTTCAAGTCCATAGAGCATATTTTGTTGCAACATAACTGAAGCAGCTTATTTTGTTCTGCAATTTTTGAGTCTTTAGGTGGACTCACGTTCTATTACACCAGTGTCGTCATGGTTGGCGATGCCCAAGCCACTAGAAATAGCGTCCATTTCAACTCTTATTTGGTACCTGACCAGTTTTCGTGTCTCCAGTCTGGAGATGTTCTTCAGTAATGATTTATGTTACTTGTTTTAAAAAGAAGACATAAGTAAAACAGTTCAACTAATTCACTTGATATTGTCGAGATCCAAGTGCATATCCTCATTTTTACATAATCACTAGTCCATTGCCGTATCCGTATATTGATTTGTTTATAAAAAAAAGTATTGACTCACTTGTTATCCAAATTCTCGAAACAGAGACCCAAACTAACTATTCATTTGTCTAATTGTATTAAATTACTATATTTCAATGTAAGTGTGCTTATATGGCTGATCAAATTAGCCAGCTCTCGGCTACTAAAGCGTTCTTGCAGTACTCCCTCTTTGATGGCTTTAAATATGCTTTTATGGCTGATCAATTAGCGAGATCTCGGCTTTTATGCCATTTATCTGAATGTCTCATCAACTCCTTGCAGTAATTCCAATTGTTTTGAAAGTGAGTTCGTAGCTTTTAAGCAAAGCAGTTCACACAGTGTAGCTTCTTCAGAACAGAGAACAAACAAAAGTCCGAATTTAAACTGTTTTAACTAAATATAACGCAAGATTTTATAAAAAGACGATTAAATAAGATTAGATATATGACTAGATAAACTCTAAATGAAGTTGGCCGGTGAAGAACAATGACTGTCTACTTAAAAAATAAACTTAACCATTCGAACTTTAAATCAGAATAAATTGGTACCTAAACTATCAACTTTTAACTAGCTCCAATTGCTACATAACTTGGTCTTGAGCACTTACAACCTTAGTCTACACATACAGAAGCTAGGAAAAGCAAAGCTACCAATTAAATGTATTATATAAACACCACAAGAACTAACATAATATCTGAACACTCAAATAATCACTCTCATTAAATCTACAAACACCAAACAATCATCTAATCAATCTAAAGCCTTGTTTTTCGGTCAGAAACTGAACTTACACGAAGATCATTACAAAGCCATCTTCTTCTGCTAAAACTCGAAGAAAAAGTTAGGACTAAAGAACTGAAAAACTATACGACTCCGGGAGATTCTCGTTTTCTTTCTTCTTTTTCTAATTTTCATGCATTCCCGCAAATGGATGCTAGAACTTCAAGATAATTGAATAGACTGGTGGAACCCTGGAAGGGAGATTGAGTCTTATATTTCATTGAAGCGCTATAGGTCCAATTTAAGTCGCCCTGCTGAGACAGAAAAAATTAATAATTCTGATCTAGAAACCAAAAGGAATTTTATTTCAACACGTCGTAGATAAGTTCTGATAATTACCACTTGGCCCCAGATTGTTAATAGCTTGGTTCGGGTCGTATCCCATTTGGAGTAGACTCTGGATCTCATTCTCCCACAAATTCTGCAAAAGAAACAATTTTCTTAATTTAATTATCAATGTCTAAAAAACTTACAATTGTAGTAAAGCATCGTTGTAAGAGGTTCACCAAAAGGTGAGCATGGAAGTATAAAGTGTAAGATTTGCATTAGAAATAAATTTTTTATAGTAAAAACGAGTAAATATTTTATGTTTGCTTCCAATTAAAACCTTTTTGTAAAGTTCTGTTTGCCGTAACTTTTTAAAGGAATTCATCAAAAAAAAAAAATGGTAATGCACCGCATCAAGTTAAATTTGAAAATTTCTTTTATGCGATATTAACAGAGTAAAACTTATTTGGATCAGCCAGACTTTTACCCTACCCAGTTTCTTCCTTGTGAAGCTAAAGCTTTTGAGCTTTAAACCGTGATTATTGAGCTTGTGGTTTTTGAAGCGTAGTTTTTTGCGAATTTTGGTTTATCACAAAAAATAACCATGTCTTCATCTCTATATTAGTAAGCAGGTTATAGAACGTGTTCTTTAACATAGAGCTTTTCATAATCACTTTTATCCACTATGCAAAAGCTCAAGCTTAATTTGTTGACCTTTTACAACAAAGTCCTTAACTACATCAGTAATTATAGTAAAAGCTAATTATAGAAATGATCCAAACATTGCATTACCAAACTCCATTAAAGCTTTTTACCTGAGGCATGTGATGAAAAGAAGAGGCATTCAAATGATTGGGCAACGGTCCCTGAGACATGCTTGGGGGATAAGGATGTAGATTACTGATATCAGGGGAAAATCCGGGAATAGCCACACTGCCAGCTCGTGTATGTATAAGCTGTGTATATAGTGCAAAAAAGGGACTAAGATTATAACCAGATTGGTAACAGAGGATATGAAACGTTCTGTTAATGATTCACATATAAATAATATACTACGTTAAGAAACTGAGTATACTGGCTCGTCTGGTTTATCATAATTATTAATCTAAACCTTTTCCGTTTGAAGTGAAAAATTATAAATTTTCAAAATACATTGAAGTAAGTAGGTTTGCTTGGTGAAAAGTGAAAACGTAAACTTTCTGTATTGGGAGTAAATATGCTTTTTGATTAGAGTAAATATTAGAATATATAGAAAAAAGTTTACTTTCTTACCAAACTTATCTCTTTTACTTAAAAGTAAAAGGTACCTAAAGGTATAATTTTGAGTGTCAATAAAACAAGCCCTATTTATGCACGTGACAACTTTTTTTGCTTAACTAATTCTTCAAATGATGAAGAAGTTCTAGATCTAGTGCAAACGAGTGCAACTATTATATACCTCTTTGGACAAGATTCTGTCGATATCAATGTTGACTTCAGGATTGACAGTAGCAAGTTTCATCGATAGAAACTGCAACAAGAAAAAATCTATAAATAATAGCTTAAATGTGACCAGCACAGTGTGATGGGTGTTGCGTCTTTAAATAAAAAGATAAAAAATATTTAATTTTATAACATCTTAGCAACAATGAAACTTTACTTGTTTTAAATACCTCGACTTGTTGTTGCAGGGACTGGACATAGTTGATAATCTCATCAAGCATTACTGCCTTCCCGGTAATCTGTATTGAAATGCAAAAATCGGTTTACCAATCCTTAAAACAAGGCATTTAATTTCGGAAAAAAACTCAGAAATAAAGTTATTTACAACAAAACCACAAAAGCAATAGCTTAAATAAAAAAAAGTTTTAAAATTTGTAAAGACTAGAAACTAGTGAAAATAGGAATTAGGAAAGAAATCCAAGATTGTATTAACAGAACCTGCGACACACTATTTTTCATCAAATTACCTTGTTGCAGCCGGGAACAAGTTCTTGAAGCAATCTCATTCTCTCACTTATCTTTTCCCTTCTCACCTGAATAAATCATTACGCTATTACGAAAAGAAAAGAAAAAACGGAAATGCTTAATGATAGGCAAACAAATAAAACTCTTTAATCCAGGCACACTGATGTCTCAGCTTGAATTAGTTTACGAAAAAGAAAGGGACTAACACTTTGATTTCACATCCAATACAGAGGTGACACATCACTGTACACACATTAATCTATAAGTTCAATTTGATTCACTATCATTAGTAATCTAGAAATTCATATAAGCGAGTGATTAAGCTTCTTATAAAATGAAATACCCTCTCCGCAAGGCTGTGGCTATTAGTTGCTTGTCCCCTTCTTGCCCTCATATGAATATAATCTTCTTTAGCTGCTTCATCTTTGTTAGGACCATCCTTCACTTGTTTTCCAATTTGTTTACTCAGCAAATTCGTACCCTGATTATGTTCAATTTTCTGCTTCTTTTCATCCTGTTCATTTGATTGTTCAGTTCTATCACCAGATATCTCTTTGCTTTGCCCTCCCTGTTAATTATTAATCTATAAGTTATAATAATAAACCGTCAACTGAGATGGTAGAAACATGCTTATCAGGGCCAAATATAGAGTACATTTGGCTTCTGCATTTTCCGATTAAGTTAGAAAATTATAGAAGATAGCCAAGCACAAAACTGTATTGTTTGGTTCTGGAAATAAGAACATCAAATGATGGGGCAACCAGAAAGATGATCGAAATCCATTCTTTGGAAAACAAAAATTACCATATTAGGTTATCAAACACTGTTTTCTTGTTTTAGAAACATCAAATGATGACATGATGTAAAGTTAACAAATTGGTTAAGAAGAAGAATTTCAAGCAATTTCTCAAATTACTCAACCATCTTTGGGAATATCCAACAGCTATCTTCACTAGCATGGAGACCAATATCTTAGTGAGAGATTCAAAATTCCTAATCGCAATATCTTTCAAGTTTCTATGACAATGAGGGTGGAATCAAACAATCAATCGTATAGTTTGAGGCACATACTAACATATTCTTTGCAGAATTGAAATAAGCAGCTACACATCATTTTCTTCGACAATGAATAGCAGGTCTACAATTAATTCTTTGGTTCTTGTTTTTTCAAGTCACTAGCATTCAAAAAAAAAAAGTGATAGAAAGCAGATATCAATATCCCAACAAACAACCTCAACACAAGCCCGTATTACTTTTCGAGAAAAAGAGCTAATATAAAAATTAAGTATTATATACCTTGCTAAGACTTTGCGGAGAATTTGACTCTGATCCTCTCTTTTTCCCTTTTCCACATGGCGATTTTCCTCTCCCTCCATCTTCTGAAATTTGTTGATCTCCCTTAGATATTCCGCCATTTGTATTATAATTCTGAGAACACCCCATCGTACTTATTTGCCCACACTCAGTTAACCCATAAGAACTAACCATTTCCGAAAAATTCCCATTTCCAAAGCACGGAAGCTTAGGCACCATCTCACCTAAAACCGAATCGCTTCGGTAATGAACCATACTTTGATTCCCAATTCCAAAGCCGCTGTGAGGAATTTCCAAATTACCCCCAAAATTCTCATTGTGGCTCAATGAAACAATGGGATCCCAAAGAGAAACTGGATTTGTGTTCATTGTAGAACATGGAAAATTCAAAAGTGTATCATCACCACTTCTATGTTGATGATCAAAACCCAAGTTTTCATTTTCATCAATACCCATAATCTCAAAAGACAAATAGAAACCCTCCAAAATATTCAAATTCAACAGTTACCCAAAACTTAGGCTATATGAGGTTACTTCACACAAAGGACTGTATATAAAAAAGGGAAAAAGTGAGTTTGACCAAATTTAGAAGCTTAAAAATATAGTAATCTATCTTGTAGCTATCAACAAGTAACCTCAGCAGCTTTATAGATGTGAGGTGCTAAAGTGGAAAAAAAGGAGAACTTATCATAGCAGCATCCAATGAGGCATAAAATCTTTGAGAGCAACAGCTTAGCTTAGTTTTGTTTTTTCAAAAGCTATTTTCAACAAACATTAGGATCAAGAAATAGAAATGTAAATTCACACATAGGAAGCATCCAATGGGAATAAATTCCTTGAGAGCAACAGCTAGCTATTTCTGCTTTTAATTAATTAGTATTTTCAAAAACTCTAGGATCAATTCTAATCTGAGGGAGAAAAGTAAACTCACAGGGACAAAAAAAGTGTTGATTTTTCAGAGCATAAAGTGGAGTAACAATTAGAATATAAACCACATCAATAGCCAAGTAACAGCTCACTTAATAATTAAAAAATTGACAGATTCCCTTTATCCCTCACTTATGTAATAAATAAATAAAAACTCGATTCAAAGCTTAAAAAACGCTTAAAATCTCTGCTTTTCACTTTTTAGACCGCTCAAAACTTAACATTTTTACACTTTTAGCGTATCTCTTGCAAAAACGTTTTAGCTAAGATTTAGCTTTTTAAAACACTGCTTATATATATATATATATATATTAACCCCAAAGTTTCATTAACTCAGTTTTGTTTAGAATGGGGAGTAATTGGGATCAAATTGATTAAATGGAACTCTTAAAAAAAAAGGTACAATCTTTGAATAATACCCTTTAGAGGGTACCCAAAAAAGGACAATAAAATATTAAATTCAACTTAATGTATAAAAAAAAATGGAACCCAAAACAGTGATCCTGAAAAGGGTTGCTTTAAATGCCAAAGAATCTAAATTCATAAAAATGGTACCTGTTAAGAACAGCAATGGAAGTACATATCAAGTTACTATTTTTATATAGAACAAAGACTGATATAAACAGCTAGGCAAGGCTACAGATATATATATATATATATATATAGAGAGAGAGAGAGAGAGAATTTGGTAAATAATAAGCATAATAACTACTACCTCAACTGCTCTCTGCTAAATTATTTCATAACTCAAAACTTTCCCTTTTTCCCCTCACTTTACTCTTTTGTATGTTCATAAACTATTACTCCCTACGTTCCTGTCCTCTATTAATAGGAAAAAATAAACATTTTTGTAACGATTTTATACCTATCTTTTAGATTTTTCAAACAATAAATTTTCAATTTAGTAACACAATCTCAATTAGTCACGAAATAATGTCACCATATTTTTGATAGGTTAATTTAATAATTTTACATAAAAATATATCATTCTAGCAAAAAATTTCCCTCAATTTCACACTTAACAAAAATTAGCACGTAATCCAAATTTTTATTATGTGTGAAATTGGAGAAAACGTTTTTCTAGTATAACATATTTTTGTGCAAAATTATCAAATTATCCTATCAAATTAACGTGTGTCAAATGTCACGTGACATGATTTCGTGATTAATTTAGGTGATACCTAAATTTGAAAGTTATTATAGTGTGTTATCCAAATTAGAAAATTTGAAACATAGATACTCAAATCGTTAAAACATATAATTTGCTATATTAAACGTATAAAACCTCATTATTAATGGTAACCGATAAAAATAAAATAAAAAGAAAGAAAAATATTGGAAAATAACAGTTGCCCCGTATATATAGGCATGGTTAATAATATAATACATTAGTGACGGAATCGGTTGGAATTAGACTAACCGTTTGACATCAGATTTTAAAAAACTGCTTTTAAAACCAATAGGAAAAAATATGTTTAAAAAAACTGCAGTATGGTTTTTATCACCATTGTAACTTTTTAGGTTTAAAATACTTATAACTTAAATTTATTTATAAGTTATTGATCAATTATTTTTAACTTTGTTAAACTTCACGCTCCTACTCTAGGGATTCAAGTTAAATACAAACTGGGTACCAAATTTATCAAACGTAAGCTGCAATCAATTGATAAACGAGTAAATCAACTTAAAGTCTAATATTTTCTGATTAAAACCGAGCCTTTGATCTTACTTGGATGGAGAAGTATAAAAAAATAAAAAAAGTATACTTTGTTTCCGGTTTTCCGAATTCATACACAATGTGAATTCATACCCATTTTTCAATTAAGTTTATACTAATCTTTATGAGTTCATACTCATTTTCTTGTTTGTTCATACCCATTTTTTAAAGTTCATATAAACTTGTTTTTAGTACATACTCGAGTTCATATCAATTTTTGTTGAGTTCATAACCGTTTTGTCAAGTTAATTTATACACATTTTTTATGAGTTCATACATTTTTTTTCTAATTTTATACGCATTCTTTTCTAGGTTCATACTTAATTTTTCAAGTTTATACATCATTTCAAAGTAAATACGCATTTTTGTAAGCATCATACCCAATTCTTTTAGAAGTATATATTTTCATACTCCAAGCCATATTTTTCAAATTTAATAACACAATCTTCTCAAATGTCAATTTTTTGGATTTTCAAAACACATCTTTTAACCTCAAATCCCTCGATTGATTGTCAATTGATCGTACTTGAGGTTTATTACTTGATCTTAAGGGTTGGTTTCGATCAAACTTCCCTTCGGATGCATGTTGTCTTTGCGGACGCTTCCTATAAACCCCACCACCAGATTTGAGTGGGAGATAGACGGAGAAGGTCAAGGTAATAATGGTCCTTTACACAAAACAGGTATCTAAAAAGTATATATTTTTGGGAATAAGGAGTTGTAATATTTATTGCTAAATAAGTATCTAAAGTATTACCTATAGCTAATTTACCCTTTAAAAAACACGTAATTATAGAGAGAGAGCAACGACAAAAAGAAGAGAACGGAAAAAATCTTAGTTTTCTGCCTTGTTAGATGATCGAAATCGCCAAATATACGTTTTTGGAAAGAAATAGTCACCTAAGAAAAGTTTAAAAAGCACTTAATTTTCTACATTCACCATTCATCACATAATATACCAGCTCTGATTTCGTAACTAATCCAGGTGGTTTTCTTTTTTAGCATTTTGGCTGCAAAATTTTGGACACTGATCGTAACTCATGGATAGATACCTCTATTTGTCTTGTAATTAGTTGGCGATGCAATAATTTACCTAATAAAAGTACAGATAATACAGATGTGTACACGATTTCAATTTAAAATTCACATGCTTTGCTAGCTCATCATGGCTTTGGAGATATTCTTCTCTTGAAGCGTAAGCTTGTTTAACACTTTATCAATTTGTTTTTGTATTTTTACCGACACATTTACCAACCATTCTAACAGGCTCTTTGCTGTTACACACTCATTTTTCTTAGTGCCAACTAATCAAATAATTTTTTAGAACTTATGGACAATATAATTCATCATTTATGCTAATTATATAGTAGAACCTCCGTATAAGAATATTTCGTATAAGTAATAAACTCTATTTAGGAATAAAAATTCCCGGTCACAACTCGGCATCAGTTATAAATAAAAATAACTTTCACATTTTCATATTTCATAAGTTTTTACGGTCCCGCCTTAATACGATGTACTTCTATCTCTGTATAATAATAAATAACATAACGCTGAAAAATTATATATATGTTGTTACGACGTTTTAAAATATTTATCTAAGATACACTGTGTCAGTGATTTAATTTTTTGGGTCGCTACCATATCCTTTAACTTGCGCATGCGTTATAGCTCGTTTGATGTCTACATCTTGTATTTGTACTTACATGATTTTCTAAATACGCATGTATTATCAATTTCCACATGTATTAAATTCATGTTTGCTAAGTAAAATTAAATAAATGTACTTGTCTCCTATATATTTGTTAAACAATATATATGTATCTTTTATCATGCAAAATATATATTTAAACTATTTTTTATTTTTTATATATGAACCTCCAATTAATAATAACTTTTATATAATAATATTTTTTCATGCTTCCGAACTTATTAATGTATAAATGTTCTACTTTATTTTGTAATAGGAAATGCAACCTTTGACTGAGATTGGTTGTGAAAAGAATGTCAAAGTTAATCGGGTTTTAAAGATAGGACCGGAGTATATGTATCTAGTCTATTTGACAAAATCGTTTATCTCTTTTGCCTGTCTGCCAACTTAATCTTGACTTCCAAATATGCATCATTCAATTCACAAGGAGTAAATTACGTTTTTTTTTTATTCTACACTAAATTTTAAAATTTAATATAATTGGCAATTTCAACAAGTACAACGCTCGTATGTAAAGAATACCCAAATAAGAAGTATTATGATAAAACGGTCACTTTTTAATAGCGGTGTGATCTCGTGTGTAACATCAATTTTTAACGTGGGCGTTCTCATTGAGACAAATTTCAAGTTTGACAAAAAGATAACTTGGTGCACCCACCACATCAAATGATGGTGATACTATATGATATTGTAATAAACCTTACCCAATCGGAAAAAAAAAGAAGAAAATTATTGAGATCGTGACCAGATAGAGATTAAATTTTTTGAAGGCTTTAATCACGAATTCGAAGAAAATCTCTTTTAAGTAACGAATATTTTCGTTTCGGTTTTGATAAATCTGGAATAGTATGCATCTTTTAAGCCCCCTTCTGGTAGGTATTACGATTTCAATATTAATACATGGTATCAAAAATTCACACAGACATTTATTATTAATTTTAATTTTAAATAATCTTCAAACATCTGTACACTATACTCACTCAGAATTCTCGACAGCTCACTTAATTAGTTCTAGTCAACCAGCCAATCATATGGTCAAGTACTTCTATTAGTTGAGCAGTTGTGATTCGCTGGAAATTCCGGGGTGTACACCCACTAAAAAAAAATGTACTATCCATGTAATTCTTGGTGGTTTTTTTTATGATGATTTTAATATCTAAGGTTTTTATAATGGGTTTTGGCGAGCCTACTTTTTTTACGAGTCTCGGCTTAATCAATTCGCGTCGGTTCCGATCTTTCGAGGTGTCCGTCGTAGAATATATCTGCTTCGACGAGGGGATGCTCTCCGTTCCTGCACAAGAAACGAACAGTGGCCCGGGGTTGGTACCAGGTTTTTCCTCTCCGACGATCAAGTCAGTACTGGGTAAGACTGAAAGTAGGTTGATAACGAAAAGAGAGGGGTCGGACCGGTTACAGCTGTGGAGTCGGGTGTCAGATGTCGTGTTTAGGGGGTCCGGTTGATTTGAGTTTTATCTCTCCTCTCTGTCTTTTTCTGTCCCCCCTTCTAAGTAGTGTTAGAGGGGGTACTTATAGTATGATCAGAGGTGTATTAACCCTTGGATCACTGTACTGTAAAACACTGATCCAACGGCGTTAGGTCATTTATGACTCTGACAAGAGTACTGTCTTTTTCCGGGGCCCACTGGAGATGGCCTGTGATTGGGCCACGTCGATGAAACACCTGAAGGGTCCCCCAAGGGAGCAGCAGCATTAATTAGGGAAGTGTACTCGACACGCTTCTCTAGGCCGGCCTAGGCACAGCCCGGACCTCAATGATCCGGGGTGATACGTCACCCATAGTTGACAGGCCCGGATAGCCTGCTGTGGGGGTGGTACTGGCCCGGACGAGGGGGCCGACATTCCCTCGCCAGGTTTATAACAAAATAGTAATTTGTGATAACTTTTACAAAACCAGTACTATTATTTTCTAGTAACCACATGTTCTGCATCTACTATAGAAGTCAAAAAACTAGTCCTAATTCCTAAACATTCCCTTATAACATGGAGACATTGAACTGATTTGATGATGAAAAATCAAAAGATACAAACATTTGAGTTTTGTAAACAGTGCAACGATGACAGGCGTTAGCATCGACTGACCCGGGTAGAGATTCTACATCGCAACGCAATTAGCGACGATATTTGATCATAGAGGAGTTTTCTATTAGTTCGGAAATAATGTGTTTTGCAATCATGCATAATGACATTTCATATTTTGCAATACCTGGAAGAATAACAATGGCACCGCCGCTGCATGTTAACTTTGTTACCCAACTATATACACTCAAAATGAACGAGAAATTTAAAGGAATGATTTTCTTTAATTAAAGAAGTGATAAATCCACAATGATTTCTCCATTTATACTCTGCATGCGAATTACTGCGTTGTTAAACCTTTCATAAAAAAAAAACAAAAAAAGGTTTTTATCCGTATGAAATTAAGTGTTAATAATTTTGGTCTGGTACGTCATTTGTGCATTTGTATTATTTTATTTTAGTTAGTCTCTTGGAGTATTTTTCAGGTACGCTGAACTCTATATTTCCGGCCGTTATGTTAATAATAATAATGAGGTTTGAAAATAAAAAAAGATAATAATTTTGGTGTGGAAGTTTGACATCAATTTAGCATGGATCTCCATATCACTTGAAAGTTGAAACTATAGATTAGGAACATATTTCCTCAAAGGGTAATTGACATCAACATGAACAATCACACGGTTCTTAGATATATATTAGAAACCTTACATGGTTTGATTGAAAAAAAAGCAAAGAGAACAGAGAAGAACCACAAAAGAAAAGCGCTTTGGCTGTATTATTTCAGTGTTAACTTATACGTTCTATACATTCAACTTATGTATTAATAATATTTACATTAGAGACCCCAGCACTTACCAACTAAATACATATAAACATCAAAATGTATTATATAGTATACAACATGCCAAAAAGTAAATATACATGATAATAGCCCCCCTCAAGATGGAGAGTGAAGAGTCTGAATTCCCATCTTGTCCAGTAAGGAACAAAGCAAAGGAAAACTGAGGACTTTGGTGAAGATGTCCGCGAGTTGATACCGTGAGTAGACGTGTAAAAGATGTACTTTTTCTTCAAGAATCTTGTCTCTGACGAAGTGACAGTCGATTTCTATGTGTTTAGTTCGTTCATGTTGAACAAGATTGTGAGCCAGCGCAATTGTAGATTTGCTATCAGTAAAGATAGCAATCGGTCCAGAAAAGGGAATTGTCAAGTCTGCGAGTAGTTGTGCAAACTAGACAGTCTCAGTTGTTGTGTGAGCAAGAGCTCGATATTCGGCTTCCGTGGAACTTCTCGACACCACGTTTTCTTTCTTACTTTTCCATGAAACAAGAGATTCACCTAAAAATAAGCAAAAACCAGAAATCGTCCGTCTCATGTAAATACACGAGGCCCAATCCGCATCAGAATATGCTTTTAGAGCCAACTTATTATTAGACGGGAAAAAGAGGCCCTGGACAGGAGTGCCCTTCAAATATTTAAGGACCCTACTAGCAGCGTGCATATGCACTTTACATGAACGGGACATAAAGTGACTCAACGTGTTTACGACATAACCAAGATCTGGCCTTGTAATGATAAGATAAATGAGCTTCCTAATAAGTTGTCTGTAGAGTAGAGGATCTTGCAAATGGTCAAGTGCATTTTTAGTAAGTTTAAGATTTGGTTCCACAGGAGAACTTACAGACTTAGAACCTAAGTGTCCAGAACTTTCAAGTAGCTCGAGAGAGTATTTTCTCTGCCACAAATGTAACCAGTCTTTTGTTTGTGAAACTTCTAAGCCCAAGAAATAATGCAGTGGGCCTATGTCCTTTATTTTGAAAATTTTGTCCAAGAAATTCTTTGTAGTAGAAATAAGAAAATTGTCATTACCGGCTAAGATTATGTCATCAACATATACCAAAAGAGCCAAAAATAAATCTTTCTTTTGTATAGTAAATAGAGAATGGTCTGCCGATGACTGTTTAAAATCTTGGTGGTGCAAAGCTCCGGCTAATTTATTAAACCATTGTCTACTCGCTTGTTTAAGTCCATATAAAGACTTGTGTAATTTCCTAACAAGATTACTATTTTCTTTTACAAAACCCGGAGGAAGCTGCATGTAGACTTCTTCGTCTAGCTCTCCATGCAGAAAAGCGTTATTAACATCTAGTTGGATCAAGTTCCAATTTTTAGCAACAGCAACGGCTAATGGAGTTCTAACCGTAGTCATCTTAGCCACGGGGCTAAAAGTGGCTTCATAATCAATCCCTTCTAGTTGAGTGAACCCCTTGGCTACTAGTCTCACTTTGTATCTCTCGACTGAGCCATCAACTTTGTGTTTGATTTTGAAAATCCATTTGCATCCTATCGTGTGTTTGCCATTCGGGAGAGGCACAACACTCCAAGTGCAATTTTGTTGCAAAGCTTGAACCTCGGTTTTCATTGCTTCAATCCACTTGGGATATTTTGAAGCTATACGAAATGAGTATGGTTCCGAAACAGATGAGATAGCAAGACAAAACTTCCTATGCTCTTTAGAAATGTTATTATAATTAAGGAAAATTTTGAAGTCATGAGGGTGAGTAGATACCGGAGTTTGCCCTTGAGCCAATAAACAATGAAAATCCTTTAAATAGGTTGGAGAATTAGTTGCCCTATCATATTTTCTAACTTGCGGAAGTGGTAGAGGGCTAATTGAAGGTGAGAGAGATGAAATACGTAAGGAGGGGAAAGGTACAATAGACTGACTTTGAGAGAGGTTATCATGTAAATAAGGAGAATGAGAAATATATTCAGAAGAAGTTGTGGATGGAAAATCATCTTGAATGGAAGAAGAAGGAAATATATGAAAATCAGGAGAAGGTATATTTGTAGTAGGTGAATGAGAAGTCTGCAAAATAAAATGAAAATTATCCTCATAAAACGAAACATATCTAGAGACAAAAACTTGTCTCTTTTCAATGACGTATAGCTTATATCCCTTTATGCCAAATGGGTAATCAACAAAAATGCATTTTCTTGCCCGGGGATCAAATTTTGATCGTTGCCGAGTAAGTGTGCAAGCATAGGCCAAACATCCAAATACTCGGAAATGACTGAGAGAAGGTTATTTACCAAACAACATTTCGAAAGGAGATTTATTATCAAGTACCAGTGTTGATAATTTGTTTATGAGATAAGCAGTCGTTAACACACACTCACCCCAAAGGTGTTCGGGCAGATAAGCTTGAAATTTTAAAGCTCTGGCAACATTTAATAAATGTTGATGTTTTCGTTCCACAACACCATTTTGTTGTGGTGTTTCTACGCAACTCATTTGATGAATTATACCATTTTTCTGATAAAAGGGAAGTAATATGAACTCAGTCCCATTATCTGACCTCAACACTTTAATTCGTTGACCAAATTGGGTAAGTTTTTTTGATAAAAAGCGGGAATAATAACACTGGTTTCTGATTTGTGCTTAAGCAAATAAACCAATGTCGTTCTAGTATAAACGTCAACTATTGTAAGAAAAAAACGATAACCGCCAATTGGAGAAATATTACAACCCCAAAAATCACAATAAATCATCTCAAAAGCAAAACTCGTACGAATAGTGCTACTAGAGAAAGGAAGTTTATGTTGTCTCGACAAATGACAAACATGACAAGGTGTACAACTTAAAGGTTTAAGACTATGTACATGTTTAGCTAACAATTTCATATTAGTCGGAGATGGATGGCCCAACCTATTATGCAAAATAGTAGGGGAATGAGTGACGTGGGAGGTAGTAAGTACTGCTTCAGAAACAACTCCAAAAACTTTAGAAACTAAGTATGTATCTTCTAAAAAAAGAGTCCATTTGCCTCCCTAACAATCCCAATCATCTTCTTGGTTTGTAAGTCCTGGATAGTGCAACATTGATAGTAAAAGATAAGACAACAATTCTGATCTTTCGTCAATTTACTAGCTGATATTAAATTGAACCCAAATGCGGAACACATATAACATTATTCAATGTCAAACCAGATTTGAATACTACATTCCCCACATGGGTTACTGGAACCTTAACCCCATTTGGTAAATAAACATAAGTGTCCATAGTTTTAATCACGGTGGTGAGAAGTGTCAAAGAACTAACCATATGTTCACTTGCCGCGGTATCCACTAACCATGGGGTTTTAATATGTTTAAAAGAACTACCTGTAAAAGCCATGTTGGAGAAACGGGTGTCAGCAACACTCTTAGTAACACTGAATTGAGCATTTTTGTTTTGAGAAAAAGGTTGTAATGGTCCCTGTCCGTGAGATTGTACAATACTGCAAAGATGGCTGAACTGTGCTGGTGTAAAAGAATAGTTGGAGTTCACATGTTTCGCCATCTGAGGAGATTCATGCATTAAATAATGAAGACCACTGTAATAAGAAGCTGGAGCTGATGTGCTTGTATGAGTATGCATTGGAGATGCAGAACGAGGGTCGTGTGAGTTATAGCTTGCAAGAGCTCCGAATGAATGTGCAAATACTTGGTTTGCCGAATAAGGATGAGGTTTGTACCCCAAAATTCCCTTGCTTTTGCCTCTTCCTTGATTTTCTTTCGGTCTATGGTTAGGATCTTTAAACCTGTAGTTCAGCGGATATCTGTGAAGCTTATAACATGTTTCTCGGACATGGTTCATTCCTTGGCAATAAGAGCATTGCATAGCTGCTTTAAACCCCTGAGCAAAAGTATTCTTCAAATTGGAATTGTGGTTAACAGCTAAAACCATACTTTCGGAGTAGTCACGAGAAGAGGTGTCCGCAAGTCTAGTAGATTCCTCTGAGCATAAGAGTGAGAAGACGTCGTCCAACGGGGGGATACGTTTCATCATTAATATCTGGCTTTTCTCTTTGGCAAAATCATCATTTAATCCCATGAGAAACACCATACGAAAATAGGTTTGTTCTCTCTCTTGTAACTTACTCATAAAGTTGCAAGAACATCTGTTAAGTACACCAAAAGATCAAGTCGGTAAAGGATTAAACATATTCAAACTATTCCAGATTATCTGTAGTTTCGTGAAGTATTCTGTAATAGGCTGAGTTCTTTTGGTAAGTGAGTGCAAAGACTTGTGCAATTCGTAAATTTTAGGCTCCCTTCCTTGAGTATATCTCTGCTTTAAAACCTTCCACATTTGTTCAGTAGTGTCCACATATAAAATAGACTGGGAAATATCCGGACTAACAGAATTTACTATCCAAGACTGGACAACCCAATTGCATCTCTTCCACGAGTGATGCATAGAATCATCGGAATTAGGGCAGCCCAAAGAACCATCAATAAAACCCATTTTGTTCTTTACTCCAATAACCATTGCCATCGCCCTACACCAAGTGTGATAATTTGTCACATTCAAAATGGGATTAACTAAACTACTACTCACTGTATCACTAGCGTAAAGATAATAAGGGCCATGCATATCAATAACACTATTAGCAACAATATTATTCGAAGCGGAAACATGACTAGAAGTAGAGGTAGGGGTATCACCCATTGAAAACAATACTACTTTAAGATAGTTATAAATAAGAAAACCCCCCAAATTAACTTTAAGTTAAATTAAGAGGAGAAACTTACTGAGAAAAAAGTTAAGCGATCAACAAGAGAGAATATGAACATCTGATACTATATTAGAAACCTTACATGATTTGATTGAAGAGAAGAGCAAAGAGAACAGAGAAGAACCACAAAAGAAAAGCACTTTGGCTGCATTATTTCAGTGTTGACTTATAAGTTCTATACATTCAACTTATGTATTTAAATTTTTAATGATTTTAATATATTTTATTTGACGATTCAACAAAATAAAAACTCAAATATAATATTATAGAATCTTATTTCAGACTACCCTAAACTTAAATATTAATTAAAAATATTTAAAATGTTAATGGTTTTAATATATTTTATTTGACGATTTAACAAAATAAAAACTCAAATATAATATTATAGAACCCTATTTGAAACTGCACTAAACTTAAATATTAATTAAAAATATTAAATATATGGCCGAATAGCAGACTCTTAAATTTCGGGGTGAAAATAAAATTCTAAATTTACATTAAGTACTAGTGTGTTGAGAGTCAAATGTATCTGGCTAATCAGCATTATTCCGTGCAATAATTCCAAATTTTGATAAAAATTGAAGTATTGAATCACCAATAGCCATTATTTAATCTCAAAACATAAGCGTTTTAAACCAATAAGTAACTTATGATACCTAACCAGAGAATGAAAAAAAAAAACGACTAGTTATTACTAGGATGATTGGTAATTAATATAAAAGTTAAATAAGGAATGTAATATGTACTCGATCGAAATATGAATATAAATGATTTCATACATCCCGGACTCCAAACTTTAAAATATAGTTGTTATTTTAGAATGATTTTTAAAAATGTCGTAGTTCTCTTGAAAATTAATAACCTAAATTGCCGAATAGTTACATGGAGCATTATTTTGATAAACAAACTTTTATCATGCATGTCATAAACAGAATAATGAGTTAAGCGTGTTGTGCCCACATTTGTAAGATGAGTAATTGAAGAAAGGACGTAAAATAATATGATATGTGAATGTAATGATTAAGGAAGAGGACCAAGTTATCAGTGTGGGGCGGAATATACACACCCAATAATTCTTCTCGTCACACGTTTGAATGTTTGAATTGGCCAAAGCTTGGATTTGAAATCTAACATATTTGGATTATTTTTCTTTGTCTAATAAGCAACTGGCGATATGGAATTTAATTAAGCCAAGTTAGGTATTTCAAAGTAAATGATTGAATGAAGATCATGTTACATGAAAGATCGATGCAGGTACGTAGCATTATTGTGGAAGTCATAAATTACATAAATTTATCTATCTATTTATTAGTTTTAATCATTTAAATATATCGACGCTTCTCGTTTCATATAAAACTTCAAAATGTGTTTCCCGTATCGTTTACATTTTAAGCAATAATGCTAATGAGCCAGATAAATTTAGCCAGACTCTCAACACACCAGTTCTCAATGTAAATTTAGAATTTTATTTTTCACATCCGAAATTTAAAAGTCTGCTATTCGGTCATATATTTAATATTTTTTAATTAATATTTAAGTTTAGTTTAGTCCCAAATAGGATTCTATAATATTATATTTTTATTTTTATTTTGTTTAATCGTCAAATAAAATATATTAAAATTATTTATTTTTTAAAATATTTAAGTTTAACTTAGTCTCAACTATGATTGCATAAGTATTTTATTTGATATTTTATTTTTGTTTTGTTTGGGGTGCAAAAAAAATTCTAAAAATTAAATGAAGTACTGTATGACAATTAGTCTAGTTGAGCTCGTCTGACTCTATAACGTTACTGTTTACTTTTTCTGTCTTGGCAGTTGGAAACTATATATGTCTAAATCATTTACAGTGTGCATCAGCCATATTGTTACATAGTTTTGTATAGTTATAAACAGTGCCATCAAAATTTGAAAGACAGCCGATAACTTCAATTATTGCAAATTGCAAGAGAAAAGAAGAAGTCGAAATATTTATGGCTACTTTTATACGTATATATACTTTAAATAATGGCTAGTACTGTTTTATGCAGATGTGGAATGCATGTAACTCCTACAAAAAATATGTACAAGACTGTTAATTTAAATATAAGACTGCATCACCAGTCTTAAGTCTTTTTTGAAAATACACCAGTCTTAGTCTTGTCCCGCCATATTGCGAAAATGTGATGATGCATAATTTCAATAACGTGTAACAATACAAGAACGCATTTCAAATAATTGGGCATGGATATGAAACGGGAGATTCTTTATTCAATATGCAATTTACTTATCTGTATAAGGGACGTGGGATTGACGATCCCACGTCTACGTGGCACAGACATTTTTTTTTATTTTTTTTTTATTTTTTTTTTTTTACAAAAAAAACTTTTTTGATTTTAAAAAAAAAAAAACCTAACCATCAACTATCAAACTATTTCGTATATCAAATTAATATATTTTTTTATCAAATCAATATCACTCTACCACTACAATTATCCCCAATTTTATCAAAA
Organism: Primula veris; assembly: GCA_963682055.1. Taxonomy (NCBI): domain Eukaryota; kingdom Viridiplantae; phylum Streptophyta; class Magnoliopsida; order Ericales; family Primulaceae; genus Primula; species Primula veris. Next base: position 19,392,358 of record OY821743.1, on the reverse strand, counting down.
AAAAAACCTCTCCCAATTTACCAAAATAAAAGCTCGTCCAATTTTACCAAAAATAAACTCTAACCATAACCACCAAACTACTTGGTATATCAAATTAATATCATTTTTTTTCTCACTCTACCACTACAATTATCAAGTAAATATTTATTTTTATTATTGAGTTTAAATTTTATGTAAATAGATATAATTATTAATAAGTTATAATAAAAATAAATATTTACTTGATAATTGTACATCACTCTACCACTACAATTATCAAGGTAGAGTGATGTACAATTATAAAGTAAATATTTATTTTTATTATAACTTATTAATAATTATATCTATTTACATAAAATTTAAACTCAATAATAAAAATAAATATTTACTTGATAATTGTAGTGGTAGAGTGAGAAAAAAAATGATATTAATTTGATATACCAAGTAGTTTGGTGGTTATGGTTAGAGTTTATTTTTGGTAAAATTGGACGAGCTTTTATTTTGGTAAATTGGGAGAGGTTTTTTTTTTTGATAAAATTGGGGATAATTGTAGTGGTAGAGTGATATTGATTTGATAAAAAAATATATTAATTTGATATACGAAAGAGTTTGATAGTTGATGGTTAGGTTTTTTTTTTTTTAAAATCAAAAAAGTTTTTTTTGTAAAAAAAAAAAAAAAAAAAAAAAAAAAATAATGTCTGTGCCACGTAGACGTGGGATCGTCAATCCCACGTCCCTTATACAGATAAGTAAATTGCATATTGAATAAAGAATCTCCCATATGAAACTTCACTTTGAAATATAAAATATTTCAGCAATCAACTCCTAGATAAAGAAGAAACTTGACTTGTAAGAATATCACCATTCAAGGTTTGGCTTTATCATAACAATTTATATTAAAAGTAACTAAATCATTTGAATATTTTTTGTTCTCAAATATTATTTTCTGATATGGAAAATAATTTTCAATCTTGGGTGAATCTAAATAAGCTTATTTGTAATCAGTCCTCTTTTAATGCACTAAGGTACAACTATATTTATTTATTTTAAAATGGTACAACTATATATTATTTTCTGCTAAATGTACCATAGATGAAAGAAAATATTTGTGGAGATTTTTGGAGAACAACTATACTAATGGTCCATGACTTATTGGTGAAGATTCTAACACTCCCTCTATTGAAATAGATAAATTTTGTGGACTTCTATAGATACGCATTATGCTAATGACTACCTATATTGTATTGATTCTAATGATCTATAAGAGTTTGATTATGAAGGTTTAAGATTTTTTGTGGTATAAAGAAAGTGGTACTAACAATAATTGTAAAGAAAATAATAATGTGTGTATTAGTGGTGCTTCAAAAATACGTTTGGCTAATGTTTCGAATGTTGTTACGTGTTTCAGTTACAACTGAGTTTTGCTTAAGTTATAACTGAAAAGTAGTTTACAGAATAGTAAATAACACATCTACGTCTTCGAGGCACTCAACCGGTACTTATTGATATTGTCAAGCTTATAATATTAGAATCAAATATTACAATACTCACTTACTCATTCACTAATATATGTTTATCAAACTATTTATTATAGCTAACACATCTTAATATCTAATGGCATACCGTCACGAATTTCTCTCAAAAATTAATGTTTTACTCTTTAATATTTTGTGAGTTTCTCTCTCTATTTATTGTATAATTTATGATGTAGAAAAATAAAATATTATAGTGTAATTGGCTTTATTTATAGTTTTACAAATTTTTTTAATCATAATCAAATAGAAATTATTTTCTTTTTCATTCCTTTTACTTTAAGTCTTCTATTATTTCTATTCCAACAAGTAAACGTTTTCAATATATTCATTCTAATCTTATGAGATTGTTCCAGATCTTCTAGACTTGTTGTTCACGTTTTAGACATTCTAGAATATATTTGACCAAATCTTGAGCTCCAAGTTTATGTCTACCAGTTTCAGTTGTTACTGAAGTTACAAATTCAGGCTAAACTTGATCACAACTTAACCAACACATTACGCATTAACTTTTAACATAATAAGAGTTCAATCGTATTTAATTAAATCTATTTTTCACAATATGGTGACAAACAAATAAGTTAAAAGAAACTTACAATTTGGACCTAACAGTGCTTTTATGGATTTTTTAGAGAGTTGTTATCTCAATAATCGTACCTCTGATCATTCTCTAGGTTCAAAAGAATTAAGTGATATTTTCACAATTGATGAGGTTGCGCCATTTTGCTTCTTTATACCCCCGCGACTACTTTTTGAAGGAAGACGAGATATTTTGCTTAAGACCACCAGAGAAGTTCATATATAAAAGATATGAAAATTTGTTTTGAAGACCCTGGAAAATTCTCTCTCAACTTTTTCAAGATTTTCTCTTCTTTTTTTGTTTCTTTATTTAAACCTGTATTTTTTATTCTTGTTACACTCCTTTGCACCAGTTTACCTGATTTTGTAGAGTTTTTTCCTTATATTTTATTTTTTCAATAACTAATTAAATAAAAGGTTGTCTTTTTTCCCACCAATTATATAAAAAAAAATCACAAGACTTTTGCCAGCTTGTACTTTAAAAAAAACAAGAACTATTGCAACAACTTGATGTGTCATCGTTTAAGCCAAATTCCCAATATTTAGGGCTACCTTTGGCATGGGGAAAATCGAAGTTGAAGTCATGGGTTATCTCCGTGATTGTATTTTAAACAGAATTGAAGGTTGAAGAAAAACTTGATATCCTCGGCAGCTAAGATATTTTGATAAAAGCAGCGGCACAAGCAATTCCCGCCTATCCTATGACGTGCTTTCTTTTAATAGAAATGTTTATGTAAGAAGATAGACAGTCTAATTTGCCAATTTCAGGTGGCCCGGTAATAGTGAGGACAAAGAGATTAATTGAAAAGGCTGTGATGTTTTGACTCTTCCGAAAGGCAAAGGAGGCCTCGGTTTTTGAAATCTTTTCACATTTAATTGTGTGCTTCTTGCAAAGAAATTTTAGAGATTGCTACATAATCAAGACCAGTTATGAGTGAAAGTCCTTATAGCATTATATTTTCCGAATGATGGCGTTCTCCAAGCTAGTAAAGCTGGTTGGGCATCATGGTCCTGGACAAGTCTCTTAAAAGGTCGAGAGTTCTTAAAGAAAAGTCTAAAACGGAACAATTAAGGGAGAAAACGTGAATTTCTGGGACGACAAATGGCTGCCCTGCGGGCCAAATTTCTCAATTGTAGAGGAAAAAGGCGATTATTGTTAAGTGACTTTACGACTTTATTGATGAAATGTTTGTTGGGAAAACATGTGAAAACATGGGTGTTTCCGAATGGTCACTGGACCAACTTCGAATCATTATTTTGTGTAACAGCGCTGAGTTGTTTATACCGTACTCAACGTGGTTGAGTAGCCCGTGTGACGAGCTTCGTAACGGTATATCACATGACCTATTCGGAGAATGGGTGTGAATACAAACTGGCTTCAAAGTTGATGCCTCGAAAGCTCAAATCTGGAAAACCAAAATGGTAAAGGAAAACCATTTAGTATAATCTCATATTGGAAGATTAATAGTTAATTTTACAATATATATACCATACCAACCCATGTAATTATTAAACTAAAATGTCCACATACACCTAAGAGTATTAGTGTGTACCACACACGCGCGCTCGCTCGTGTCTCGGGTCTCGGGTCTCGGGCGCGGGCTTGGGATTAGGATTTGGGATTTGGGGAATGTCTCGGGTCTTGGGTCCAAACCCGAATAGGGATTTTTGTATAAAATACAAAAGTAGTCCCTAGAGTTTCCAGCAATAGAAACGCCAGCAATGAATGAGATTAAATGCTGCAGTTTTAGAATTGATTGAGCGGATTCTGGGGGTGTAACTCTCAGAATTGATGACCAATATTTATGGCTGCGGTTTCATTAGATCCTATAAAAGGCAGTCATCCCCCTCTCATTTCAACACACCATCAAACACACTACACACAGCATAAGCATACATATAGAGAGAGAACCGCACCACCAACAGCTCGACCTGTGGTTCGGTGCCGGTTTCCATACGAGCCACTCAGTGACAAGAGTTGTACCTTGGGAACAAAGTCCCGAAACCAGAAACCTTTAAAGGTGGTTCGGAAAATATTGTGAAGGGAAACTGCCCAGCAGTTGCCTCTCTTTTTTATTCTGTTTTTTCATTTCAGTACCTTTAAATTCTGTATTTACGTTTCAGTCTTTTACATTATGTAATTTACTTTTCTGTATTTACATTTCAGTACTGTTTTCTTTCAGTTTTTCTATTCTGTAATTTAGTTTCAGTTATGTAATTTTCAGCTTTTACAAAAAACCAGTCCGGCAGTTTTTTATTTGTTTAAAACCAGTCCGGCAGTTTGTTTAAAACCAGTCCGGCAGTTTGTTAAAACCAGTCCGGCAGTTTGTTTAAAACCAGTCCGGCAGTTTATTCGTTAAACCAGTCCGGCAGTTTCTTTATAACAGTCCTGCGGTTTATTTGTTTGTTGAGTCAGAAATTGTAATTTATATTCCAATTGTGAGAAATAAAATTGTTTATTTCCATTGCAGTCCTTTGTTCTTTACTTTATTGCTTTTCGATATAGTACCAAAACCAACAATCTTAAACAATATCCTTTTTGGTTTTACTATTTTCGAAAAGAAAAGGACTTTCTTTTTTATTTTATTTTTGTTGACGTCTCGGTTTTTATTCTCGTAAAATCATTGCTAGTTTACTAGAAATTGAAATTTGCACATAGAATAAATCCGAATTGGTTTTAATCTTTTATTCTTGAATACTATAAAGAATTCTTAGTGAAATCAAAAGTGATTTGATTTTCATGCTAGAATATCTTTTTATTGTTTTATTCTTTTGAAGCAATCTAATTAAGTTATAATTAGTTTTTGCGATTAAGAATTTTAGTTTTCTTGCGAGAAACTAAACGGCTTTAATTTGTCATTTCAGATGACTAATGAGGATCAAATACCCACCGTTTCTTCGGAAAACATGCAGGGCGCACTTGTGATTGGCAGTAGCCATAACAATGCTAGCGCTGTGAGTGGGGGGGCTCAGGCTGAGGCCGAAGCTGCTGCGGCAAAGGCTGCGGCCGACGCCGCTGCGGCAGAGGCCGATGCTATGGCTGCGGCTGCGGCCGCAGCACAGGCTGCTGCTAAGGCTGCGGCCAAGGCAGCGCTTGTGGCTGCGGCTAGGGCAAAGGGCAAGGCTCCGGCAACGCCGGCGATGCCAATGTTGCCAACCTCTCAACTGGAGAGACCGGAAAAGTTTAGGGGCAACAACTTCAAACATTGGCAGCAAAAGATGCTGTTTTATTTAACTGCCCTTAATCTGACCCGGTTTCTCAAGGAGTCTGCACCCGTCCTAAGCGAGGACGATGAGGACGTGCAGACGGTTTTGGCGGTGGAAGCGTGGAAACACGGCGACTACCTATGCCGGAACTACATCCTGTGTGCTCTGGATGACACCCTCTTCAGTGTATTCGAGCCCAAGGCTTCTGCAAAGGAGCTTTGGGAGTCTCTCGAAAGAAAGTACAAAGTGAATAACGCTGGCACAAATAAATTTGTCGTCACGGACTTTCATGAGTACATGATGACTGATGGGAAGAGTGTCATCGAGCAGGTTGAGGAACTCCAACTCATATACCATAGGCTTGAGGTTGAAGGGCTAGTTATCAACGAATCTTTCCAAGTGGCATTAATGATTGAGAAACTGCCACCTTCTTGGAAAGAGTTTCAAAACTACCTGAAACACAAGCGAAAGGCTATGACCTTGGAGGGACTCATTGAGAGGCTCAATGTTGAGCAAAGCAACCGCCGATCCGGACGGAAAGGCGGTGGCGGAGCAGGCAACGCGGTTGCCAAGGCCCATGTGGTTGAGAACGCTATGTCTAAGCGGAAACGCTTTGACAGCGGAGTCGGTGCCTCTTTCAAGAAGAAATTCATGGGAGACTGCTTTGTGTGCAACAAACCGGGCCATCGTGCCGCGGATTGTAAGATGCGCACCGACAAGCCCCCCCCCCCCCCCCCAAAGAGGAAGTTCCAAGGGAAAGGGAGGAAGAGGGCACCTGCTCATGCTAATGTGGCTGAGGGAGGAGATGATGCTGGACAGGACTATATGCACCTGAGTGCGGTGGTCTCGGAAGTGAACCTGGTGGGGAGCAACCCAAAGGAATGGTGGCTGGACACAGGCGCCACTAGTCACATTTGTGCCAGCAAATGGATGTTCAAGACCTATACGGCCGTGGGCAATGAGAGCTGCTTCATGGGGAACTCGGCTACTTCCAGGGTGGAAGGAAAAGGAACCGTGCTGCTGAAGATGACTTCGGGAAAGGAGCTCACACTGAATGGCGTGCTCTATGTGCCGGAAATTCACAAGAAACTGGTTTCCGGGTCTGTTATGGTGAACAAAGAATTTAAACTTGTTTTTGAATCTGCTAAAATTGTAATCACCTTAAATGGGATGTATGTAGGCCGTGTCTATATGACCAACGGCATGTTTAAATTAAATGTCGGTACTCCGGCTCCTAAAGCCGAGTCTGCTATTGTGGGTACTAAGGCTGAGGCCAGTACCAAGAATAATGTAACTGTTAATGTTGCCCAAGTGGCTAATAAAACGTCTTTTGCTTATTCTTGCGATTCATTTAATTTATGGCATGGTAGATTAGGTCATGTGAATGCTAATTCTATGAAGAAATTAATATCACTGAATCTACTACCTAATTTTGTATTTGATAAACAACATAAATGTGAGGTTTGTGTTGAAGCAAAATTAACCAAGTCTTCGTATCAACATGTTGAACGAAGTACTGAACCTCTCGGTCTAATACACACGGATGTATGCGACTTAAAGTTTATACAAACGCGAGGAGGGAAAAAGTATTTCATCACGTTTATAGATGACTGTACTAGATACTACTATGTCTACTTAATGAGAAGTAAAGACGAATCGGTAGAGAAATTTGCTCTTTATAAGACCGAAGTAGAAAATCAACTCAATAAAAAGATTAAAATGTTGAGGAGTGATAGAGGCGGTGAATACGAGGCACCGTTTGCGCAGATATGCGCAGAAAGTGGCATTGTACATCAAACCACAGCCCCCTACTCTCCGGAGCAGAATGGGGTAGCCGAACGTAAGAATAGAACGCTCAAGGAAATGATGAATGCTATGCTAATAAGTTCTGGGTTACCCCAGAACATGTGGGGGGAAGCGCTGCTTTCCGCCAACTATGTGTTGAACAAGCTACCACATAAGAAGTGTGATAAACCACCTTATGAACTATGGAAAGGCCATCGGCCGAGCTATAAATTCTTAAGGGTTTGGGGTTGTCTTGCGAAGGTCCTTGTCTCGCTTTCTAAAAGAACGAGAATAGGGCCAAAGACGGTAGACTGTGTGTTCATAGGATATGCACAAAACAGTAGTGCTTATCGCTTTCTCGTGCACAAGTCGGATAATCCCGATGTGCATGTAGATACTATCATCGAAGCTCGAGAAGCTTATTTCTTTGAGGAGATCTTTCCCCGCAAGTCTTCCATAACTGTAGAGACTGAGGAGTCAAACAGTGAGGAAAATGTGGGGGCAAGTGAACCGTTGAAGGAAGAAGAAGAAGAGCCTCGACGTAGTAAACGGGCTAGAAAGGAAACGACTTTCGGTTCAGATTTTGTAACCTTCATGATAGAAGGCGAACCGGCGACATTCAAACAAGCAATGTCATCCCCGGAAGCCCAATATTGGGAGGAGGCGATCAACAATGAGGTTGAATCAATATTACAAAATCACACTTGGGAACTAGTGGATTTACCACCCGGGTGTAAGCCACTAGGACACAAGTGGATCTTCAAAAGGAAGAGAAAGCTCGATGGAACAATCGAGAAATACAAGGCGAGGCTTGTAGTAAAAGGTTTTAAACAAACCGAAGGTGTCGACTATTTCAACACCTATGCTCCTATCTCCAGGAAGACGTCAGTCCGGATAGTCATTGCTCTCGCAGCATTGTTCGATCTGGAAATACATCAAATGGATGTTAAAACGGCGTTCTTGAATGGTGAGCTGGAAGAGGAAATTTACATGGAACAACCGGAAGGGTTTGTGGTTCCAGGTAAAGCTCACAAGGTGTGTAAACTTGTGAAGTCCTTGTATGGACTTAAACAAGCACCTAAACAATGACACGAAAAATTTAATAGAGTGATGCTATCAAATGGTTTTCGAATAAACGAGTGTGACAAATGCGTCTACGTAAAAGGAAATGAAAAGGACTCGTGGTAGTCTGCCTCTACGTAGATGACATGATTATAATAGGGAGTATTGATAACATCAACTCCACTAAGAAAATGTTGTCACAAAAATTCGAGATGAAAGACTTGGGTGTCGCTGATGTTATACTTGGTATGAAAATTACCAAGACATCAGACGGATATGCGCTATCTCAAACTCACTATGTCAGGCAGATGCTTGACAAATTTGATAAAGATAGTAGAGCTACATCCAGAACTCCGATAGAGATCTCAACCACTCTGAAAAAGAATTTTGGGGAGAGTGTGAGACAATTGGAATATTCTCGAATAATAGGCAGTCTGATGTACGTCATGAACTGTACTAGACCAGACATAGCCAACTCAGTGAGTAGACTAAGTAGATACACCAGTAATCCCAATGAGGAACACTGGATGGCCATCATGAGACTTCTCAGATACATGAGATACACAGCAGACCGAGGGTTGCATTATACCAGATATCCAGCTGTACTGGAAGGGTATTCTGATGCAAACTGGATCTCGGATTCTAACAGTACACGATCCACTAGCGGATATGTGTTCGTGATGGGAGGAGCAGCTGTCTCATGGAGATCATCCAAGCAGACGTGCATAGCTAGATCAACTATGGAATCCGAGTTCATAGCGTTGGATCTAGCAACAGAAGAGGCTGATTGGCTGAGAAGCTTTCTGGAAGGAATTCCAATGTGGCCGAAACCTATCCCAGCAATAAGCATGCACTGCGATAGTCAGTCGGCTATTGGACGGGGGCAGGATCATATGTATAATGGAAAGTCCCGACATATTTGTCGGAAACATAAATCCGTACGAGAATTGTTAGCTAACGGTGTGGTGTCATTAGATTTTGTGAGATCTGAAGACAATATAGCGGATCCATTTACAAAAGGCTTGACTCAGGTAGGAGTTGAAGTTTCATCGAGGGGAATGGGGTTGAATCCCATCAAACTGGAAACCTCCTCAGAGGCAACCCAACCCGGACTGGATTCTCCAGCGTCGGGTTCAACGGGAAAACCGAACTGTGGGGGTGATCCAACAAAGCACTCGGGAACTTAAGTTCTCAGCCCATTTCTAGGATGAAAGAGTGATAGACCTAGACCATATTAAGGGTGAGCATGAGGCTCTTATTGAAAAAAAGTATCTCGAAGGTCGAGAGGGGTGAGTCAGGACACCCTTGACTTGAAATCACCTATGACGAGTGTGTATGGCCGATACTATCTGATGAGCCATGGGCTAAATCACTAGAGCACTCGGTTGAATTTTGCCAAGGCAGTCCACGGCCAAATATGGACAACAACCAAAGGGCTTAGTAAGTGGTGTAGAGAGGATACTGAGTGCGCATTACCCTGGTATGCACAAACGCTAAAGGGTTCAAGGCTTAAAGACTACCCAATAGTAGCATATCAGATTTTACGTCACTACGGCAGGTTCAAGGCGCGTGCTACCTGTCCTTATGCAGTGAACTCTTGCGGTTCTCTCGTATGCATTTAGGAGCATTTTTATTTTCAGCCAATTGCATTCATGTGGGGGATTGTTGGGAAAACATGTGAAAACATAGGTGTAACAGCGCTGAGTTGTTTATACCGTACTCAACGTGGTTGAGTAGCCCGTGTGACGAGCTTCGTAACGGTATATCACATGACCTATTCGGAGAATGGGTGTGAATACAAAGTGGCTTCAAAGTTGGTGCCTCGAAAGCTCAAATCTGGAAAACCGAAATGGTAAAGGAAAACCATTTAGTATAATCCCATATTGGAAGATTAAGAGTTAATTTTACAATATATATACCATACCAACCCATGTAGTTATTAAACTAACATGTCCACATACACCTAAGAGTATTAGTGTGTACCACACACGCGCGTTCGCTCGTGTCTCGTGTCTCGGGTCTCGGGTCTCGGGCGCGGGCGCGGGTGTGGGCTTGGGCTTGGGCTAGGGCTTGGGCTTGAGATTTGGGATTTGAGATTTGGGGAATGTCTCGGGTCTTGGGTCCAAACCCGAATAGGGAGTTTTGTATAAAATACAAAACTAGTCCCTAGAGTTTCCAGCAATAGAAACGCCAGCAATGAATGAGATTAAATGCTGCGGTTTCAGAATTGATTGAGCGAATTCTGGGGGTGTAACTCCCAGAATTGATGACCAATATTTATGGCTGCGGTTTCATTAGAGCCTATAATAGGCAGCCATCCCCCTCTCATTTCAACACACCATCAAACACACTACACACAGCATAAGCATACATATAGAGAGAGAACCGCACCACCAACAGCTCGACCTGTGGTTCGGTGCCGGTTTCCATACGAGCCACTCAGTGGCAAGAGTGGTACCTTGGGAACAAAGTCCCGGAAACAGAAACCTTTAAAGGTGGTTCGAGAAATATTGTTTAAGGGAAACTGCCCAGCAGTTGCCTCTCTTTTTTATTCTGTTTTTTCATTTCAGTACCTTTAAATTCTGTATTTACGTTTCAGTCTTTTACATTCTGTAATTTATTTTTCTGTATTTACATTTCAGTACTGTTTTCTTTCAGTTTTTCTATTCTGTAATTTAGTTTCAGTTCTGTAATTTTCAGCTTTTACAAAAAACCAGTCTGGCAGTTTTTTATTTGTTTAAAACCAGTCCGGCAGTTTGTTAAAACCAGTCCGGCAGTTTGTTTAAAACCAGTCCGGCAGTTTGTTAAAACCAGTCCGGCAGTTTGTTTAAAACCAGTCCGGCAGTTTGTTAAAACCAGTCCGGCAGTTTATTCGTTAAACCAGTCCGGCAGTTTCTTTACAACAGTCCGGCAGTTTCTTCGTTAAACCAGTCCGGCAGTTTCTTTATAACAGTCCTGCGGTTTATTTATTTGTTGAGTCAGGAATTGTAATTTATATTCCAATTGTGAGAAATAAAATTGTTTATTTCCATTGCAGTCCTTTGTTCTTTACTTTATTGTTTTTCGATATAGTAACAAAACCAACAATGTCTAATGGGTGGGATAAAAGTAAGCTAATCTCAGTGGTGCATAAAAATTTGGTTGAACGAATTATGAAAATTCCGTTAGGACAGTGTGGAGGCTCAGATAAATTAATTTGACACTATTCAAGGAACGGTTTATATAGCATAAAGTCGGGATACTAGTTGGAGAGATCTGGTAACCAACCTTTTTATGGGTTGAGTACTTCGAGTTGCATTTCACGAGAATTTAGGAACCGTATATGGAATGCAAAAATAGCCATGTGAGTCCGTCATTCTTTTGGAGGGCTTTAACTAGTTCACTGGTCACGAAAGAAAATCTTTTATAGAGAAAATGTGGTAATAATACTATGTGTACGGTATGTAATGAACATCTGAAAACTACGGAACATGTGGTTCTCCAATATAGCTGGACAAGAATTGTTTGGTTTGACAGCACTTTATGTACATATGTTGATCCAGAATCTATCACTTCTTTAACGGTATAGACCAAATCAATATTGAACAAATTTTCAAAGAACTATACCATATAGCTTATTATGAATACAAACTAGCAAGTTTGAAAGGCCAGGACCCATACAATGTTTAATGATAAATTTATGAGAACTACGTCAATCATTTTTCATGCCCTTCAGTCTCACAACGATTCTATCAAAGATTGATATAGTCGGAATGATAGTGAGGAAAATATGGATACAGGACATGATAAAGAAAAAGAGTAAATCTCGTTGTGGTTCACTAAAAATTAATGTTGTTTTTTTCTTATAAACAAACTAGTGAATGGGCCGAGGGAGGAGTTATTGTACGTGATGAGTTGGGAATCTTGTCGACTTATGGGGTGACGGCTTTTAGTGATATTCACCAATTATGGCTGAAGTTTGTAATGACTTGTTATATGGCAAAAGAAAAAGAGTGGGCAAATGTTGAGTTCAACACGGACAATATAAATCTTATAATATGTTGCACAAGTAAAATAAAAGACACAATCCCCAGGAGATTGATATTATAGTAACCGACATACTTTATTAATAAATGACATGAATTGGAGTTTCAATTGGATCCCGAGATTACTCACTAAGCCGGCAAACCATTTAGTCATTTCTGGTAGAACTGTTCCAGTGAATTTAGATTGTATTCTATGTCCGACCGTTTGTGATATTATGTGTACGACGATTTATCTTAGGCTCTGTTTGTTTTGGTGTAAAATAAGGGGAAACAAATCTTTCCAGGTAAAACAAATATTACAGTTGATTGTTTCAAGGTAAAAGCAAATTTTTAGGAAAATCTTTCCCCCAAATCAAGGAAAAAAATTATTCTCCTCTCCCTATCAAATTAACAGCATAAAAACAAAGGTATGTATTTTATCTTTCTCATCTCTGTAATACTTCTATGTAGATATATTATAATCCAATTGAACTTACAAAAGGGTTTTTTCTACTATTTCGAACCAACTTATTTTGTTAAACTGTAATTATTTTTTATTGTCTTTTTATATTAATAAAATCAGAATTTAGATTTAACTAGATTTTTTTTAGCCAATATATGAAATTTCACGAAGTTGGCTGTTGAATGACCTGTTATAAATGGATACACACATTCAGCTTTAATAGTTTGGTATCTTGCCTGAGTATATTAATACACAGAGATCGCGATTTGTTGTTGACAGTGTAATAGATCTTTCAAGAAACTGCTCTGTCATAAGGCTAGTGTAACTCTGAATGTAATGTTTGAGAATATAATCCGACTGTCGTAACTCGTGATTGACCCTTTAACTGCAATTAAAGTTTTAGATATAATGTAAAAAATGGATTTTGTTTACACTAAAACTTGTATATTTGTAGCCATTGAGTTCTTATTTTGGTTTATAAATTGCATCATATTTAGTTGATTATCTTTGTTTGTTGATTATAATTTTTGTATTTCTTTATTTATTTGATGTAGATGAAAGGGAAATATATTGATAAGAGAAAAAAAAAATGGCTTTTACAGCTACGTTGATGTCCGTTTATGCGGGTGTTTTGACTAGTATGCAATTTATGCATCACATTCCTAGGGAGCCTTATCTTAATAGAGATGAAGAGAGACAAAAATATTTTGACACTTTAATTACTGATAGTAAAGATCTATGCTTGCACAATTTTCGTATGTCAAAACAACCTTTTTTGAAACTTTGTTCTATATTGAAAAATAAAAAGTATTTAACTTCTAGTTTACATGTTTCAATTGAACAACAACTTGTCATGTTTCTTCATGTTTTGGGTCACAATGTCCGAAATAGAATTATTGGCAGTCGTTTTTTTCGGTCCAACGAGACCGTGTCAAGGTATTTTCATAAGGTATTAAAAGCAAATTTAAAATTACAAAATGATTTTATAAAGAGCCCAACATCGACAACACCTCCAGAAATCATGGAAAATCATAGATATTGGCCGTGGTTCAAGGTAAATATCCATAATCAGACTAATATAACATTTATATCCCACATAAAATTATAGGATGAATTCTAAATTAATCGAGTTTATTAGGATTGTATTGGAGCAATTGATGGTACTCACGTCCATGCATCTGTACCACTTGAGCTTCAAGGACGTTTTCGTGGTAGAAAAGATAAGCCTACTCAAAATGTAATGGCTGTTGTTAGTTTCGATTTGAGATTTACTTATGTATTAGCTGGTTGGGAAGGGTCAGCACATGATGCACTTATCTTAGAAGATGCATTAACGAGAAGAAATGGGCTTAAAGTTCCCGAAGGTAAAAAAAAAATCATTAAAAACTAAGAAAATTAAAATACATATGTTTTTACCTTAATAAATCTCTTTAGCATGATAAAAAATTTGTTTGCATACAAGAAAATATTTTTTAGTTGATGGAGGCTATGGAATTCGCAAAGGATTCATTCCTCCATACCGTGCTACAAAATATCATCTAAAAGAATACAGTAATCATGAACCAGAAAGGGCTAAAGAATTATTCAATCTTCGTCATTCATCTTTGAGAACAACGATAGAAAGAGCATTTGGTGTCTTGAAAAAAAGGTTTAGTGTTTTGACCGCTGAACCACATTGGTCTTATGAAACTCAAGTTGAAGTGGTTATAGCTTGTTGTATATTGCATAACTATATATTGGGTGTTGATCCGAACGACAATCTTTTTTCTCAGACACAAGAAAATCATGCTCAACCACAAAATGAAACAAGTCCAAGTAGAAGATCACACCAACAAATAAGAGTCGAGAACAATGAGTGGAAGCAGAAACGCGATTCAATTGCTAATACTATGTATAATAGCTATAGAAACAATTGATGTTTTGGTGTTACTTGAGTTTTTTGCTTTCGTAGTTTGAATGTTTTTGTTTCTAATTGTTAAACAATGTGCATTTGCTATGATATCGTGCTTAATTAATATTTTATTTCATTACTTTATCGTATTAAATTTTCTTCCTAGATGGCTGCACGAGACGATGTTGATACTAAACCCAAACATCAATTTCGATGGACTGATGCAATGGAAGTAGTGCTTATAAATTTTTTAGTTGATGAGGTAAAAGCAGGACGAAAAGTAGATAAAAGTTTCAAGAAAACTTCATTCGTTCAAGCTGCAAAAGCAATCTCATTGGAATTTAATACTTGTTGTAATTCTGATCATGTTGAAAACCGAATGAGAACAATCAAAAAGAAGTTTGGTGAAGTAAGAAAAATTCAAATGAACGGAAGCGGATTTGGGTGGGTTGAAAGTCAAAAGATGTTCACATACTCACTCGAAGTTCAGAAAACATATTGTGAAGTAAGTTATATTTACTTTTATCATTTTAATCAAGTTTGTCTTCTTTTTTCTTATATAATTTTTCTGTTATTTCAGGCTCATCCAAAGGCTTCTCCATATCTAAATAAGCCTATTGAAATGTATGACGAGTTTACATTGATTTGTGGTGATGATCATGCCACGGGAAGTTTCGCAAAGTCAAATACCGATGAACTTAACACACTAGATGAGGGTATTAATAATATCGAAAGTAATGATGAATTAGATGTTGAAGAAATAACAAGCACTCAAGTATTCTCACAGAATCCAGAGATTCCAATATCTCAACCAAGGTCCCATGGAAAACGAAAAAGAGTTGGAGAAGAAGTTACAGATAAATTGGATAAACTAGCCGATAGTGTTGCTAATGTAGCTGCAGCATTGATAACCAATACTAATCAAGAGCATGTTAGAATTTTGTACAATGAAGTGACAAAGATGGAGGGGTTTGATGAGTCGGACTTGGAAGATGCGTTTGATTATCTCAACAAAAATGAAATAGAGGCAATGGGATTTATCGTAAAAAAAGATGCAGGAAAGAAAAAGTGGTTGACGAAGTTCCTTTCAGAAAAGTAGACGAACTTTTAGCTTTTTTTCCGTCAAAATAATTGTGATTTTAATCACTAATGTTTTTAAACTTTCACGAACTTATTCATTTTTGTGACTTTTAGTTAATTTTTGTGACTTTTAGTTAATTTTTGATGTTTTTCATCTTAAAATATTTTGTTTAAAGTATGAACAATGTTTATTTATTTATGCATCGAATTTGTCTAATTTAAATAACTAATAGATTTTTGAATTTCAATAGAATTCCCATGGGAAACCTTTGACGCACCAAACACCCGTAAATAAAATGCAAACAAAAGTTTGCACCGTAAAAGTTTACCCGGAAAATATTTTCCCTCCGTAAATATTTTACTACGAAACAAACAGAGCCTTAATGAAATTTGCTTTTCTCAGCCAAAAAAAGCATAGTTGCATTATATGGACTCAAAAGGCAATGGACTTTAAGAGACCCCATCTTAAATGGATAATATGAGTACAGTGGGAATTGATCAAAGGCCCAATATGGATAGAGTAGCCGGTCTAAATGAGTTAAGGTTTTCCTTTTTGTGGATGAAGGTCCACACAGAGTCACAGACTATTTATAAGATAACCAAAGGCTCCATGCAACTGAAATGGCCTAATAATTGAAAACCAAAATAAAATAAAATAAAATGTCCTAATAAATTCTATAACGTTTATAATTATAGTGTTTGTTAAATAAAGCCCTACATAAACAAACCCTTGCTCGACGTGTTAAAGATTGATTGATATACTTTCATAAGGCGTACAAACCAAGTTTGAAAGATATATAGGCGGAGAGGGCTGCTCATCTTCAGATCATCCACTCCATAATTATCGGAGGAAATCTCTCCACATGACACGTGTCTAAAATGAAATCCAAGGGCCCATATCATGCAAGTCAAACATTAATAAAACATTTTGTTTTTAACATAACATTATCTCATATCCTTCCAATCTATAAGAACAACAAGAACGTAAAATTACATGAGCATGGAATATTTCTTAAATAGTAAGTAAGCAACGTCATATATATCTAACACTTTCATAAAAAAAATTGAAGTTACGGAAACGACACAAAATTCAAAATTTTTAGAAAATTAGGAATATAGATGACACAATATTTAGTAGTTTCAAATGCTTTCTA
This sequence comes from Primula veris, assembly GCA_963682055.1. Classification (NCBI taxonomy): domain Eukaryota; kingdom Viridiplantae; phylum Streptophyta; class Magnoliopsida; order Ericales; family Primulaceae; genus Primula; species Primula veris. Next base: position 19,375,622 of record OY821743.1, on the reverse strand, counting down.
AGCTGAAATTTTGGAAGAATTAAATAAAACAGTGCCGTTATATATTGAAGAGCAAAGTGAATTACATATTATGTGCGTAAAGAAACTTAATTATTAGAAAAGAAAGTAAACAAGTATGATTTGTATAATATATACAAGTTTAGTGATATAGTACTATTACTCAGGTAAAAAAAACACTATTTCATTATTTTATACTATGGTTTATGATTGACTAATCTAATTAATTTATAAAGGTTGAGAACATGTACGGAGCTTGAAACCTGAAAAAAGAAATACTTTAAAAAATAATTAAGCGGAGACTAGTTTTTTTAAGGAGTGTGAATAAAATAGTTGATTTGAACGCTTGGATTACTTTATACACACGTGGCTTGGTCAGGTTTAAGCTCTAAAGGATTAAAAAGGAAATAAGTCTGAAGGTGAGCAGACCTCTCTAAACAGATGTTATTTCATATAAATGAACCGAATTTGAACAAGATGTTTGATCAACTCATTTGTCTATTCAGATATCGTTATATATTTATAACCAATAATTTTTATTAGAAATTAATATATAAAAGGTTAATAATTCACTGACCTGTATTTTCAACTATATTATGTATGCATTTGAGTCTTCAATCAGCCCCAATATCCGTACAGCAACTTACTAACTTGGCAACAATTATTATGACATCTCAGCACTAAGAATCCCACTTAAATAATGTTTGTAAACAGTGTAGACTTGTAGTTAACACTTTTTGGATTAAAAAAGTTGTTCCTACTTTTCTCCATAATATGGCCGGGTGAATATAGTATCTACTATCTAGTTGCAAATAACTTTATTTTAAAAATGTCTCCTTATTTTCTGCCAATTTTCTTCAACAGTGTCATCTCAACATAATGAAAAGTAATTAAGGTAAGTTCAAATTGTAAATTGAAAGGCTACATCAAAACTTGATCCGTCTTTTCTGCATGGTACCGGCTGGCTAAGTTTCACCGAACAAAAAATAACAATTTAACAATCTCCACTAGAATAATCAAATGCATATTCAAGCTGTAGAGTATATGAGATTAAAATTAGGATATTTAAAGTGACAACAAGAAAATAATCAAACTGTGGGAAAATTTTGACACTAGCTATTCCCTTACTCTACATTTCCACTATTAGATTTTGATCCAACAAACGACATTTCTTACATTATCAGGTGGTATTTGTAATCAACTCTTCTCCATCAGTGGCTGGTATTATATACAGCAGCTTTTGAAAATTATATTCCTTATAGTTCCCATACTGTGATTAGTATGGAATGCTTTAAAGTAAATCCCATAATGAGGAAAAAAGGGACTTGCAATGATGAAATATTCAAAGATTGATCAAGTCTGTGCAACATAGTTGCTTTTGGTCAAGTTTAAAATGGCTTTTTTGAATTGCTCCACTTGAAAACAAAGATCTAGTTTAGAGCTTGGAAATGGTATTTTATGATTCCATCAACGATAAATTAACAAAACATATTACTTTTTAAACTAAATTAACAAAAAGATACCCAAAAACTTTTCATTATCAAAAACATATCAAATAAATTTAATATTGTTTATTCTTTTTTTTCTCTATCTCTCATTTTACTCTCTCTCTCCTCCATTTTTATCTCTCTCTTTTATTTTTCTGTCTCTCATCAATTCTTCTATGTATATCTCTCGCTTATCTTCCTCTCTCTCTCCTCTTTTATATCTCATTCTATCTCTCTCCGCTCCTCCACCACGAAAACCCGCCACTAACTACCGAACACAATTTATATTATATAAACATTCATATACATATAAATACATATATATACATACGTAATACACAAATATTACACTGGTTGATACCCCGTAATATATGAAAAATATATGAAATTGGTGAGATTGTTTTTTATCACGTAATATATGAAAAATATATGAAATTGGTGAGATTGTTTTCTATTTATTGAGATTTGAGACTATTGTAAAACTTGTGGTTTTCAAGTTGAAGGAGAAGAATCCATATGTACGGTATTTGAGAGAAATCCATATGTAGGGTATAAATGTTTGAAATTAGGGTATGAAATTTTGAAATTACGGTATAAAATTTTAAAATTATGGTATGCAGTTTTGAAATTAGGGTATGAACTTTTAAAATTAAGGTATGAAATTTTAAAATTAGGGTATGAACTTTTTTTTAGATCTTTGATTGTGATTCAGAATATTTAGGGTATTACATTTTAAAATTAGGATATGGCATTTTTATAATTAGCATATGAATATTTTATGAGTTTTTAGTCATTTTTAGATAGAGAGATGAGTGATTGGCATGTGTTAGAAAGATGTGCGATTATCGTGTGTTATAGAGAGAGATGTCCGATTAGAGAGAGAGAGTTGCGGTTAGAGAGAGAGGTTAGATTATGATATTATTAGAATTAGAGAAATAATAAGTATATATAGGTATGTTTTTGATAATTTAACTTTTGAGGGTATGTTTTTATTAATATAATAGGGATATGATATGTTTTTGTTAATTGTCCCTTCATTCCATGTAGCAATACTAGATAAAAATTTCAAAGAAGAAAGTATTTAACCGTAATAACATATGCATGTCTCTGGTATAGTTTTCAAACGTACAAGTTCTGAAGATAATTTACTTGTTTAAAACTTGTCGAAGTTCAAAACACTTGTTTGATTAGTAGCTCACTTTAGGATTCTAAGATTCGTTGCCGAATTAATCTGAAAATTTGAATGTTGTCTCATACATTTCTAAGCAGAATGTTTCAAGTTCATTTAGTTATTCGTGCATTTGCAAATAATAACAGTGATGTAGTGTAACCACCAAAATTAGTAACATCATTGCAAAGAACCGAATCATCAAGGCTTCCAATAATTTCGCAAAAAGATTAATCCCAATACGAGCTAAAATATTTAGTTAGCAAAAAGCTTCCACCATTTGGGTAACAGGCAGATAGCTAAGACCCCACCCTTGTCTTTGAATTGATCCACTAACACCTTACAAAAACGAAAATACAAACTAAAATGGATAAAATATAAAATTCAACTTTCCACCCTACCAAATCCCAAAATCTTACATTTCAGCCCCTAATTTTTTATAGGCATCATTCGTTCCAAGTGAACATCGGGAAATGAGCCATTGTGATTGGAGTGGCGGCTTCTAGATGAGCGAGCGGTATAGGAAACAGTCCAATCCTGTCTGGTGTGGCTTCTCTCGAGCTGCTCAGACTAGTCGCCAAAGAGGGCGTGCTAGAAAAATGAACGGATGCACCATAATTAGCCATCTCATCAATGCAAGAACCGGATCCGACTAAGCTATTCAATCCCATTGAGAAAGGATAGTTATGGAAATTCCTATTTTGTCCCTTGGGGGAGTTATAATTTGCCATTTTCCAGTTTGAGTCATTTCCATTTTCAATCTCTAAGGTGGGTAGTTTATCGTTGCTCTTAGGGTGATACTCGATAGCTTCGACATTTGGCACCTTATTTTTAGTTCGTCTAGCAAGCTCACCAGCCAATAATGTATCACTAGCCATAATCTTTTCAACATCGTATCGAGATATATCAAAGTTTGTCACCGCACTTGTCCCACGGAATTTGATTGCCGCCACATCATAAGCCTCTGCAGCTTCTTCTTGAGTGCCTGAATTTTGAGGGTAACAAGTTAAGTATAGAAATCATAGATTAAATTGCCAAGGTGTGACAAATAAAGATGTGACAAGAATTATGTTGAAGGGTCAAGAGTCAAAGAGTAAGACTAATGACGATGCCTAGTTAAAAAATTATAAAAGAGAGTATTATTATCAAAAGTGTAAAAGAAATAAGGAATAGAGAAAAGGAATAAACATAATCCCCTAGAAATAGAATTTGGCATTAAATTCTCCAAAAGGAGAGTATATGGACAAAATTTCTTTATCTTTTTCTTTTCCATGTGAGAAAGAGTGAACACAGCCTTAATAAAAGGTATATTGTGAAAGCAAATCTAGTGGCACAAAAAGCGGGACAGAGTGTGACATAGAAATGAAATCATCCCAAAGTGCTCTACAAAGCGAGCAAAACCAATTCACTAAAATGACAAAAATAAAACTCAGTGATGTTATATTTCAGATAAGTAGAAGAATGCAAAGAGAATAAATAAATACGTATATGAGTGTAACATACTAAAAGTTCCAAGATAAAGGTCCTTGTTTCCGGCAACTCGACCGATACGAGCTTGCCATCTTCCATGCTGATGGTGCCTGTAAACATATGCTTTTCCAGGATTAATATTGGTTTATCAAACAAGTTTGTGTCAAAATAAAATTTATTAGTCTAAAACTTGATCAAACCTTGTTACTCCTCTGTACATTGAAGCACCCCTGGAGAATCCACTACTTCTCCTGCAAAGAAAAAAGTGAATATTTTAGAAGAAGATTTTTTTGAATCAAATTTAGAATATATGTAAAGAAACCAAATTGTACCTTCTTAAGTGAGCAACAAATTCTTGACGGGTCATGTTCTTCATTTCCTCTACTTCAGTTTCATAGTTATCCACCTACCAAACAAAACGCATTCATAATTTCATATATAAATTTTACTCCATCAAAATATTAATAAAAAGTTTTTATTTCACAATTTTACCCCTTATCATTTGACTAATTTTGAAATTGGCCTACATTGTTGTGCAACTTGTTTTATGACCAAAGTGTGACAATTTTAATGGCATCAAATCTTCAAGGTATTAGATTAATTTACCTGTTTTAAGTTCAAAAATGTATTTCCAAGGGATTAGATTATTCAGTATGCATGATTGTAGGTTTTAGTAGTACTGGATTATTAACCTACTTATTTCCCCATTGTACATTGTATACATTTACACAAGTTGTGTAACGAAAAACGTTGGCGAAAGTTTCAAAGATTAAAACAAGAGGGTGTAAATATGAAATTAGATTAGTATGAATTAAATTACTTCTATATATGGAGTACTATGTAGCACAAGAAAGGATTTAATTAATAAACTTTTTTTTTTTTTTGAAATAAAAAGGATATAACAATTTAAACATACTGGATAGTTGATATGTGTAGATGGACCCCAGTATTTAAGCGCAGCGAGATCATAAGCCCTGGCAGCCTTTTCTTCCAAGTCATAACCCCCTGAAAAAGAAATCAAATTAATAAAGTCATTAAATACTAAAAATAAAATTTTGAACTACACATTTTCAGCTATAATCAATAAGGAATTGAAACTAAAATACAAAAGGACTTACCCAGATAAACTGAAATATGGACACCATTTGATTGAAATAGGATCCCCATCATGTATGAAAATGACAAACAAATGAAAACAAGATGGTCAGCAAGAAAACGAAATAATAAAGACAGTTTTCTTACAGTCAAAAAAGTTAAAGTAGTTCCAAAAACCACGACAAGTGAAAAAGAAAAATAATACTACTGAAAATAAATAAACCTAACCTTGCCTTCCTTTCCTGGTTTGTCCTTCATTCTTGCAACTATTGTCCCACAAATGCGCTTCATACCTACCTGTCCATCTGTGCCTGTTTTTCGTTTTTCATATGAGATGAAAAAATCATTACAAAAATTTGCATGCAATACTTGTACGCAACATTACATACATTACGTTAAGTCGTTAACTATTAACCAAATAAAAACAAAAGCCTAACATATATACTCAAACAAGTCTTAACTAAAAAAGCTAATTTTGCTCCTGTATACATGCAAATAATTTTTAAAGCTATATATTTTTGAAAGAAAGCAAAAGCAAAAAGCTTAAATCACTTGTGGCACTAATAATTTTTAATGCTATAAGTTCAAGGATCATTAGCTTAATTCATCAGGAGCAAATTTAATTGTTTTCCAGCTGACAAAACATGTACAGTGCAACTTAGAAGAAAAAAGGACAGCTTAAACAGTAGTAGTAAACATTTATAATCCGACTATCCGGACTTTAAGTATTAAAGAAAGAACTATTTTATGGGAGCCACCTTTACCAAAACCAAAGTACAACAAAATTTAAATCAAAGATAGCTATAGGAAATTTAACATAAAAATGGCAATAAAGATCATACCTAGTAACACCTCTAAACTGAGAGGTCCTTTGCCCAAAACTATCAATGGACTTCCTATGAACAGGCTGTTTCTGCTTCTGATTAAGACCACACCCTCTCTTCTTCTTTGTATCAATTACAGCAATAGTCCCTAAGTTCTGATTTTGATCAACAACACCACCTTGGTTTGAGAAAAACTGTATTGGATCATTGTTATTAGATGGAACAACATGGATGCTTGAGCTTGATTGAGACCCAGGGCTCATTAAAAGGCTTAGGGTTTGCGGTTCAACACCATTGGTGTGCTGAGGTGGCACCATATGAGGGACTGTTTGGTAAATATCATGGCAAGAGAGTGGTGTAAAATAGTGGCTATGTTCATTTTGTTGGGCATGAGGGTAATACATGGTAGCACCACTTAGAAAGTCCTCAAGCTTTGGGGATGAACTTGATATCATTCCTTTAATAAAAAAGATAGAGATAAAATATATTCATATTATATGGTTAGTCGAGTAGTTAATAAAAGAAGATCAAAATTTAATGTAATTGCTTGGTGAATGGCATTACTATAGTTCCAATATTTTTAGCAATCTTCTAAATTTTTGTGGACACCATGTTTTAGATACGAGGACAGGGTTCCTTTTGTGATTTCTTTTGTCATATTCCAACTATTGCAAAAATCTTCAACTATGTTTAAATTTGAGATCAACGTAATTGGCACTGGAATAGCTTTATACCGGCCACACATAATATGGACTAATAATGCCACACATCAAAACTTGAAAAACTAAACTTTGGCGTTGACAGAATATTTCAAGGGTCAAAAACATATTTTTATTGTGTCGCTAAGATATTTAACTACTTAACAGATCAATAGTAGAGATTGTTCGCTTGGTTTCTCGAAATTCAAGTTCTCTTTTTTTTTCACGATATATTTTTTTTGTCATGTAGGCTGCGTACTACTATTTGACAATAAGTTTTTATTTTCATAAAGTATTAATAAGATGGATTAATTCATGTTTGAACTAAAAAGAGGTAATTGATAGCTTCTGCAAGCAAACAAGCATGGGTTGTTCTGGTGAAGTCATAAAGACATTAAAAATTTACAATGTGATAGAATATGCTATTCAAGTGTTTGAATTTGAACTTTTACTCACCCTTCGAAAACTCAAAAGTACAGCATTTCTCTTAAAGATTCCTAAAAATTCAAATAGACACTATGACCATACACTGCAATCAAACATCGGGATATATATCATGAAGACAACTTTTTGTGAAGAAAGCAACACATTTGCCTTGGTTGGTTAACTGTGTTTGCATTTATATATACAAATTTATTTCTTAATGTCTTAACGTATACTATTAAAACTTATACATGTAACCGAATCCCACCTATCCCCCCTATTTTGGTTACTTATAAAAAATCACTTCCTATCTTGCACATTGCGGTTGTTTTCTCACATTTATACAAAGGTACAAAATAAAGAATATGAAGAGAGTGGAGCAAAATTATTCGACTGTTCTCTATTTCTTATTGGCAGGCCTAACTAGTGAAGTGCATAAAAAAAATTAGTATGAAAACAATAAAAAAAAATGAACATGAAAAACCCGTAAATTACAAAGTTGCCAATCAATATTTTCATATTAACCCAACACATAATAGCATATTTCTTTTTCTTTAAAAATAAATCAAACATCGCTTCAACCAAAACAGTTCAAAACATTTGCATGTTAACCACATTTTACTAACAAAACAGCATTATCATTAAAAAAAAAAATTAGAGAAAAAGGGAAGAAAAAAAAACCTTGAGGTTGTTCCATGAGGCATAAAGAGCCATCAGATTTGAGAGGCAAAAGAGAAAAAGAAGAATGATGAGGCTGTTGCATCATCATAAACCCATGACCACCGCCATTTATACCATTATTTTGATCTTCTCCAAAGCCAATATCATATCCCATTGATCCATCATAACTAGGAACAACCTCATCCTCCATTTTGTTGTTCATTTGTTTAGATGATAAAGAAAACCCCAACCAGTTATTACTACTACTCTCATTGTTGTTATCATTATTCATACCTTTCATCTCCTCTCTTTTTCTTTTTCTTTTTTCTCAACAATTTAATTTATTAAGAAAATCAATTATGAGATAATCATCATGCCCATAATATATCTTTCTTGCTTATAGTAGTATTTTTTTTTAGTTAAGCAACTGAATCTCTCTTTGTTTCTCTGGTGAGTGTTTTATAGTGCAAAAGGAATGAGGGGTGAGTTTTTAACAAGCAAGTGGTGGGGAAAACAGGAAACAGAATTCCTTAGGGATCTGTGTGTGTGTGTGTGTGTGTGTATATGCTTGAGAAAGAAATCACTTCTCTTCTCCTTTTATCCTCTCTTTTTTTTTCCCGCAAACCCCAAAAAGAATCTAATTTATTAATAAATGCAAGGGAATAAATAAGTATATTTGAATATAACCTTTATCCAAATTTCTACCTTAATTTCTGTCCCAGTTGTGGATATATATTTCAGTAATCTAAAAAGTTTTTTTTAATAACAATTTTAGAATATTTACTGAAACATGCATTCCCTTTATATCGGTCAAACTTTTTTTGGATAATTTTTTGTTATTGTAGCACTGTTCTGCTTAATAAGCTTTTGTTAATATATGCTTAACTTTTCAGTCAATAAACGCTAAGGTTTTTTTAAATAAAAGCTTGATTTTTTCCCCATTATAACCATCTTTCAAGAAATAGTAGTTCAATATGACATTAGCGAATATACATATTTTTAAGCACTCAGATATTATAGGAAAGGTATAAACAATTATAGTGAGTTTGAAAGATCATACTGGTAATTACTTTTTGGCTACTTTGATTGTTTTTCAGGGGGTTTAAGCTTGATAGCATTTGGTTGTAAATCTAACTGTTTTTTTTTTAATCTTAGTCTAAAATAAACCTTCCGTCCTTATATTTTAAATTTCATTTTTCTTGTCTTTGTAATCACCGACACATGGTTCAAATAGTTAAGACTCTAATAGTATTACACATTCATGGACGGGATTAGAATTTTGTCTCCATGGACAAAATAAAAAGCAAGGAAGTGTTTAGTGGCCGGAATATTCTACTTCTCTTATTTGAGCCTTAACTTTGAGCATTAAAAAACATGAATGAGTTTAATTCTCTAAATAAATATTTAAATTTGATCAGTAAAAAAATATAAATGATCTAACACTAAGTATACCAAACAGAAGTAAATTTATAGTTTGAGTTACGAATTGATTAACATAACTACGCCCTGTATAAAGTGCTCTCTCAGTTGTTTTATAGTATTCCTTTCATTTTTTATTTTGAAGAATGTTATTTATTCTGTCAATTAAACCTAGTTTTGGTCCCCGGAGTATACATATTCTGCTAGTATCTTCTACTAACTACGCATTGTACAAGTCAAAGAAATGTAAACTTTACGTCATAATCTATATATATATGCTACTCGTTCTTGTCACCTTGTGTACAAATTGAACTTGGCAACTGTTGATATAAGATTTTATAAACCCAAACTAAATTAAAATGTCTTGTTTTATTACTAACAATAAAATAAAATAAAAAAGTACAAAAAAAAAATAGATGAACCCTGTTTGACTTTTGGTTCAAAACTGTAACACAGCATATCCAGCTAGCTAGCTAAATAAGCTAGTAGCTGTTAATTAGCTGCTGCATCTCACGAGCACTAAAAGTGGAGATGTTGAATAGATATGACGGACAGAGAGTATGACCATTCAAGTCATTTCATGTCATATATAGTGTACAGAAAAAGAGAGAAAATACATAGATATTTATATATATATATATATAGATGGCTGTACCCAACACATGTCACAGCTTCCCCAGACGACCCTGCACCGGATCTTAATGCTATATTTTCCAAATTTTTTTAGAATGTTTTCATTTTCTTATTATTTGCCACATTACGTGAACTTTTAGAAGATTTATATAACTACAGCTGCAAATGACTCGTCGAGACGACCTGAGACTGAAATGCACTGTTCAAAAACGGGCTTTACGATCGCTCTTTAAACACTTTTCAGACAAGTTTAGTACCGTTTCATTTAAAAAAAATTAATCATCTAAAATCAATGTTAAGATAAGCAATAATATGTTTAATAATTTAGAGCTCAAGTTTTAGTCAGATTTATTAATTTCACAAAATAAATTTATTACATAATTCGAATAGTATTTATCGAATATCAACATTATATTTGATAAATTTTATGTATGTAAGAAAGAATATATATGAAAAATATAATAATTAATTGAACTTTTAAACGAGCATTGAGGCTGTTCATAAGTTTTATTATTTTGTTCAGACTCGACTCTTTAGTAAATTTAGTAAATGAATGAACACCAACCGGCTAACAAGCCGAACAAGAATTATTCATAGATGACTCGATGTAGCGCCTATGTACCGCGTGTCAATACGCGTATCTAACACTACGACAAGACACATACACCAATATGAATGCGCTAAACCTAAATTTTTAAATTATGACACCACGCAGTTAGGAGACACTAATACTAATTTATAAATATATTAATTATTATGTACGTTAATATATGATATGTAGTTAACCAAAATAAGAAAAGTTTTGAAATATTAAGTACAATTAAATGAATCCTACTGGAGTAATATATAAAATTTCAACTGGATTTTACAGTCGCCGATACAATTTCCTGATTTTCGTATGTTAGTGGTCAAGAATTGCCCACAACAATTGGGATGTGGGTATTGCAATATGGTACAATTACAGGAATAATGATGAGAGAAAGGGTCCCTCAAATAATGTAAACTTTATGGCAAAATCGCACTAATTTCGCGCTTATTTATATTAAGTAAAGTAAAATTAAATTCTGTTAATTATGCACGACATAAACTCAATAACATACTGTCTATTATAAATATATTGCCCTACCAAGAGACATGTTTCAATTTTGCAAGTATGATTTTCAGAAATACATTCAATTTATTTTGTGTTGCTTGTGTTTTATATTAATAGTATGGAAAACCGATATTTTTTTTATGCAAAAATAGAAAGAAAACAATTTCATAAAGTTGCTGGTTATTTACTTGTGAACATGCACGTTAGAAATATTTAATGAACATCCAACTATAACCAAAACAAAACATCTAACCACTCTTACATTCAAAGGCATTAGTAATACTATAGCTCACGGAAGAAAATGCATATAATGTCACAAGTAAATCATCAATAACAACCAGAGAAGAAGGACACCAGATTGAGAATAACTTTTTGGTTATTGGCAATATTTAAAGAAATGTCATCATTAGAAAATGATATTTTTTAAAAACCATCCTTATATTTTTGTTTTTGTATGATAATGTAGAATAGACTATTTGAATCTCGGTATATAAGGTTTGATTCTTTGAGAAGGACAAGTAGCTTAAAGCACCATGTCGGACGAGAACAATTTTAGGCCTGTTCCGACTTGTGGAATAGATGTTTGGCTTGATTGGTTAACATAATGCTTACGTTTAAATAAATAAATAAATAAATAAAAAAAGGCAACAGTGATTGGCTTAGAATTATAGATAGAGAACAAAGTATGATATACATTTTTATAAGACAGACAAAATCTTGAAAACTCACATCATGACAAATTCCCGCACACAAATCAGCTTTATGAAGAATGAGCATTGTTTGAATATAGATGAAATCCAAAACTTAAGAATTTTAACAAAAGTTAGACAAGTATAAATTGATGAGTGTTAAAATATAGAGTATAAACTCTGTATTATTCGCAATATATAGAGTAAAACATGTTCATCCGAATAGTTGACATGCGAGATGATCTCAAGAAGATAATCATAATTACTCAATCAGGAATTAAATATCCTTATACTAATAAGTAAGTAAGACACTAAGTTTACATGTGAGACATCTCATAAAGATAGAATCAAACTAGAAAATATACATTTCATATCACATAACTAATGAGAATCTCAACGAGAATCTACCGCTATGTGAGGAGCATAGGAGAGAGCTCATCGAACCAATACAAACTTAGATCTGAGGGGAGACTGATGCTCAACCAAGGACGTATTCACCTCCAGACCTTGCATGGGGAGGGTCGTGGACCTCGAGAGCCCCCTCCTCGAAAGCGAGAGGCAGTGGTACGCACTCCTACAAGTCAAGTCGGTTGAAAAATACAGAAAAAATATACACAATATATCTTAGCATTGCAATGATATATACGAAGATAATGCAGATTTGATTGGAAACACCATGTCAATCAAGAAATATTTACCCTAAATCATGTCAATTAAAGAAGATTTACCATAGATCATCCGCCTATATAAATGATCATTAAAAGTTAATGAAATCTGATTCCATACGAAATCAGGCATAAACACTAATTATTAAAGCCTACTTCTATTCAGTATACTGAATACATTCTATTTACATCTAAGAGTTTCACCGCTTCGTACAACTCTTTCGGATGACGGAAGATGAACGGTGATCAAATCTGCAAGTCACACTTGATATTAGTTGTTTGTGCGCAGATTATGAGGCAAAACTGAAGAAAGCGAGTCAAGCCCTAGTATGAAATTTTCTTATTTGTTCCAAACTTCGGAATCTAATCAACGCTCTGGACCCAATCAATTTCTAAGGCTCATCATGAATATTGATGTTGTGAAAATAATATGGATAATTTTGTAACTAATATAAACTCAATTTAAAAGATTATGTTGTTAACGAACCAACTGTTCATAATAAATCATGGTTCGTTTGTTAAACTTTTGCTTCGTTTTCATTGGTGTATAAACGAACATGAACCGAACACGAACAACCATTTTGAATTAACGAACGAACATGAACAAAGTTGTCGTTCAGTTCGTTATACATCCCTAACCGCAAATAGGATATTGTAATTATATGGTACGGTATATTAACAATATTAAAAAGCAACACACAATATTATAACCAGATTATTATATAAACATATTTTTTAAATATGATATTAGACCAAAAAATATGTTGTGAAACATATCTTTCGAGCCAAAGTATATAACTAACTACAATATTAGAAAATTTAGCAAAAAATGTACTCAAAAACTTCGGCCTCACTGCTGAAACTCAAGGCACGACAACACCAGCAGTGTCGCACTGCGGTATTTTGTACATGGTTTTATTACGTACCAAAAAAATCATTTATGTGGTTTTTGAAATTACAATCACCCCTCCTAGATGTACGCCAAATTCACAACTTACTGACTTGAACGAGGGGAGAAAATAGGCCACGACACCCCCTCATAACTTAAAATATCTAATCTTTTCCAATTTCTATTACATATACAGTATATTTTACTATAGACTATTGTGTTAAAAATGGCAATTTTAACCCCACGTGATTTATTGTCTTAGATAGTGCATGGCTTCGCCCATGACTTCAAATTTGGTTGATATGATTGGTTTGTCTACTACTATAGAAATGAGTATTTTATATAGAAGTGAGATAAAAGTTCAAAACGGTCACCTTATTTAATAAAATCAGTAACACTATTGAAACTCATAATAAGTACAATCCATATTTGAACGTAGGGGTGAAATGCTCAAATCATTTACATTTATCACTCATACAACATTTTGTACCGCAATGGTGGCAGTGGTAAGATCATGGTAATTAATTTTTGTATAATAGGTATATATCATTTTGTATCACTTTATCACTTATTTAGAAAATCAAAATTAATAATATTTATTAACTCTTCAACGGTTCTTAATTAATTGTTCAATATAAAACTACGTGTAATTTTAATCGGTTAATAACTTGTATTAAAATTGTCGGAATAATTTTTTTTAAAAGTTAATCATATAATTCAAATATTAACTTATATGATTTAGTTTTGAAAATTTTCATTTCGACAATTTTGATACATATTATAACTTGGTCAAAATTTCACGTAATTTTGTAAATGATAATTAATTATGAACGGAGGGAACATCATTTAGTGGTGGATAATTAATTAACATTATTTTCTCATATATCAATATTTTTATACCGAAATTATAAAAAAGTTTTCATTCATGAATTGTTTTGGCTATCGAGATTGTTAGAACTTTTCTACTAGTATTTTACTTAGTTTTACTTCGTATATCAAAACTTATCGTTTTATGTGAATTATTTTGTACTATTAATAATTTTAATATAATTTTAGTAATTGTTATAGTTTGATTAGAGTATATATTAGCTACATATGTAGTTTTTTTATGGATATTAAAACAAAACCTCTAGTACAGTAGATTATTTCAGTAGATTATTTCATAAATTATTAGATACAAACCATTAACATACTGTGGTATGGTAATTGTACGAATATTTATCATGATAACGGTAGTGTGTCACTTTCACTGTATTTATTGTATATTTGTATTTTTAATGACTTGTGAGATGTCACTATCTTGGCCTACGTAATTAGTGTGTGGTCACAATCGCCTTAGATTCGTTCTTAATTCCATCCCTCGCTTAATTTTGACAAAGTCTGATACAATGACATAATAAGCCTCTTGAGATTGTTGAGTTCAGACGAGTCAAAGATAAATAAAACCAAACATAGTAGTTCACTGTATATAGTAAGTAGCCTATTATCCTATGCCATATATTCTAAACAAGTGTGTAAAAGTTTATATCTACACTAATGGTCCAAACAGCTCCAACCAAATTCCACCAAATCCCTATCACACGTTGAAAAACTTGAAACCCGTATATTCCATACTAAAATGCCTAATAACCAAAAATCCTTGAATTTAACAATGCCCAAACGATTTGGGATAATTCTCAACAACATAGTTATAGTTGTAATGTTATTAGGGTGTCGGTATTGTAGTAAACCAAGAGCTGAAAAACTAGTTTTGTTTTAATTTTTTACTAGGCACAATAAATCACAAATACGTATTTTTTTTAGGCCGAATTCATTTTCTCCCATGGTAAAATACAAGAATAACTAACATTATTTGATGGTAAAAATTCTACGATTTAGGTGTAAAAAGTCGTCAGTCATGACAAGTACTCGTCACCAAGCTCTAAAATTTGAAGGCTTAGGACTCTATTTCTTTCAAAAAGAGATAGCTTGGAGTCTTCTTTAGATTAACGAATATAACGGTGATGATTAGTACTTTTGTTTCCCAGATTTAAATGAGTGTGGTCCTAAGTGTAATAATTATTAATTAGTAATAATGAAATCATAATAAAACTACACAGTGGATGAGTGGAGGGGAGGGTTAATTGATACTATGATTTTTGGCAATTTTTTTTAATCATTAGGCCTCATTGTTGGAGTTCAAATCATAGGAATCTAAAGAAAATTTATGACACAATGGGGATCTTTTTGGTTGATTAAAAAAAAAAAAATGGGGATAATTTTGGTCAATAATTCTTTTTAGAAGTAAAAAAATTTAAAAATTGGAACAATAATGACGGAGGCAGAACATTAACTTTGAGGTTTTCTAAAAAAAATATCGGCACTAAGTTTTCTCGGCTGAAATTTTTTCCTTTTACCATAAAAAATCACCAACTTGTATAAAAATTTCAAATAAAATATTTTCATAGCGTCACTCGCCAATCGATTGTTTTGGCTAGTTAAATACATCTGACTTAAATTTTTTCATAAATTAAATAAAAAAAACCTCATAGAACAACAATTTAGTAGAGAACAATTTTTTATATATATTCAAATTTCCAAAATATCGAGTAAATAACATTGTTTTTATTTCCTTCTAAAATTTTAAAGAAATATTTTAAAATTTATAATTTATTCTTCAGGAATTTCATAATTTATGGACTCTATATTGATTAAAATATAGAATTTTAAGATTTATAATTTTATTGTTTCCTTTAAATTTAAATATGCATGATTTATATAAATGTTTTGTAATAAATATAAAATATCTAGTCTTAAATTTGAGAGTTATGTGTTTGTAATTTTTCTAATAAAATTTTGATTAATTAGATATCATTGTTTGGAACGGAGTACAATATAAAATATATAATGACCCGAAATCGTGTTAAATTTATTTTATATGGTAATAGTAGGCAATAAGACATTTATAGTTAGTTGTTATTGTCACTACAATCACTTTTCAATTTTATTTTCTCATTTTTTTTCAGATTTTTGGTAAACAATTTATAATTTTGAAATGGGTTGTTATAAATAAAATTTAAGTGGTTGATGAAATAATTCATTTACAAATTACTCTGAAAACACCATAAAAAAATCAAAATTATTAAAATTTATGGAGTTTAGGTGACAACAATATCAGAGTATTAGATACTAACCGGGCATGAAAAATTAATGTTGCACGATGCAACTCAGAAGCTTTTTCATTAAATTGCTCTAATTCCTTTGTCTTTTCAATGCAGTACTCAAAATGGATAAAAACTAATGAGAACAATTTTTTCTGCTGAGGTGAATTGGTTATTATTCTAAGGCAAACATGTTTTCACATTCAGTATTGAAACGTAAAAAAAGGAAAAAAAGAGTTCCTTACTTCAACGATAACGTATTGGAATGTTGTGTGAAAAGGGTAAAATGGATTTATTTTTGGTAGATCACAATGTTGACCTGTGGGTTCTCTTAGAATACAGTTACGCCCCTCTCATGTTTCAAATACACCATATTAAATGACATGTTTTAACTTATTGACAAATGACAATAACATAGCCAAACAGGCCACAATAATCAAAGGAATTGATTTTGTCATGCGAATTGTGGATGGGAAAATTAGGAAAAAGTTCAATATTAATTGGCAAAAACTTTGGGCAAAAATTAAAATATACTTCGTATAAAGCTTTCACCCCTCTCCTCCCTACCGGTAATTGTTGCCATCAGACTAGTCAACAATAAAACTTCTTTGAACTGAAAAATGAGAGCGAGATCTGAAAATAGAGTAGGAAGTGACGAACGTAATTTTTCATTGCACTCGACTTGTTAGTTTAATAATCTAGAACGCACACGAGTACTCTCATATCTGGGCGATGTGGGACTGACGCACAACACCGTACCACAGAATTTCCTTCCTGGAAATCTGGGTCGTCACAAGATATGTAGATATACGGTTAAGGCAATTATGAGGATAAAAGAAGACCAACAATAGATGAAGGCGGATATTTTATTGATGTGTGATAAGGTTAAAAGTTACAATCGTTTGATATTGGCAATACAAGTATATATGCTATTTAATTATCTATCCCGGATTAGGGTATGTAAATATTTGGCTTAATCTACGTCGGACTTTTAGAGAGAAGTGCCATCTAGCTTTAATGCTCTTTCCTCTTTCTGATGTCCCGAACCAATCTCATTTTCTTTGTCATCAATGCTGTATTTATAGCCTTCAGCTTTCCCTCAGGTCCGTTAGATCTAGGTTAGGATCACTTTTCATCTGACGGTGGATCGCGTATCTCGGGTCGCAGGAGGTGTCAGGGACACGTGGCTTCCCTTCACTGGCGGAGCCAACGCGCCGCGCGGGATTATGACGCCAAATGCGTTGACCCTTGCCACCTATAGAATTAGGGTTCATCTGCCCTAGCTAATCTCGCATTAATTACATCCATGGCGAGCATCTAAACCGGGATGCGACATTCTCTTCCAAGATAGTTCGGACTGTCTTTTTCGAGGTAAGTACACGATACCGATATCCGAGGTGGTTAGAGTACCCCGGATGAAAGTCGAATATCCAATTCATACGAGTTATCGACATATGTACCTCGGAAAGGGGGAATATAAATATTCCATCGTCAGGAAGTTGGAAGGTTAGACAAAAATAGAAGGAAATGGAGACGAGTAAGGAGCTTGCAAATTGCTAAGGGTGCTGTAGGAAGAATAGATGCCGATTCTTAGTTCGATATCATGATTATAGTTTTAAGAGTAATAAATAATTATCAGTGGATAATGCTAACAAGACGACTCCCCGTCTCGTGAAATTAGCAATACACACCCACCTGATCTCTCCGGGCACATTTATTAAATGGATCACTTGATGCCCCAGTTCAAATAATCTTTTAAACATAATATAACCAACCAAATATGGGATTTGTATGTTGCTATTGGATTTCAGTCCTTGTGGCCCAATGACCCAACCGTAGCTGGAGTTTATTATAATTTGGATAGATTACTAATTAAGTCATTGTTTAAGATATATATTAAGCTCATTTTTTGTTGTTTTTTTCCTTAAAAGCTGGCATGCTTTTGGTTTACCAGCTAAATCTGTATTATTTGGTTCGGAAAATCTACAAGTATACACAGGGGGCGAAGCCAGAATGTGTAAATGGTGGGTGCCAAAATATACCAAAAAAAAAAAAGCAACTTAAAATAATAATTTTTCATACTCACCCATAATCTATATACCCCATTTAAGTGTTGTTGAACAAATACCAAAGCATAAACACAAAAATTATTGCAAATAACTAACATGATACCTGATAAAATCAAAAGAAATCAACCCGACGGCTGCTCGCATTCGCAAATGCATCAATGATAGTTTCCGTGCTAAATTTTGAAGCAATATCTTTCTCAATATACATCATCATACAATCTTCAAGATAATCGGCTTCCATTTTATTACGAATACTAGTTTTGATGATATTTATAGCTGAAAATGATCTTTCTGCGGTGGCGGTAGAAACGGGAAGAGTAAGCACGAGAACCACAATTCTATAAACAAGCTGATATGTTGTAGACCATTTTGTTTCTACCAACCATTGACAAAGCTCGGAAATCGATGATAAATTCTTGTATTCAGGAAGAGAAATAACACAATTCTCGTAATGTCGAAGTTCCAATTTCAAGTTACTTTTCTCAAACTCTGTAAAGTCCTCCGGATAAAATTTGTCAACAAGTAGACAAATATAATTAATTTTGAATATTGAAGAGTGACAATTAGGATTCAAAGTAGAACTAAGAACTAACAATTCCATTACTTGCTCATCAAAGCGACGATTTAGTTCTTGAATTTGAGAATCTATAACACGATAGAAAATATCAACTCTATAGCGGTCAAGTACTGAAAAGTTATCACGAGTGAGATCATACCTCGAAGAATATTTTGCATTCAAGTTTGGGATATCAATGTTGCGTGATTCACAAAAGAGTTTGACGGTAGCAACCAAATCATCGAATTCATCATCTCTAAGATTTTGAAGAAGGCTTTTAGTAGATAAAACCATTGAAGTAGCCTTAAGAATGTCTTGAGTTTTAGATTGCAAAGCTAGACAAAGAGAATTCGTGATTCCTAACATTGACTTCATAAGATGAAGTATAAAGACAAATTCAAAGGAAGTTAATGACTTATGTGTTGAACGAGCTTCTCCCTTTAGAGAAGTATGTCCATCTTCATAAATATTAAGTAAAACCATGCAAGCAGCACTATACATTTTTATCAAGCTAGAAACAGACTTTAGGTGAGAACTCCAGCGAGTATCACCAGGTCGTTGCAGATTACCAATTTGATTTAATCCTCTTCCAGTCTCAAGCTCTTCAATGGAAATTAAGAAAGCAATATCATCGGCATGGGCAGCTTTCAACTCATCATTTCTCTTGCATGATGCACTAACAATATTCACGATCCGAAGCAATTTAGCAAAAAATTGGTCGACTGGAAGCACTTCTTTTGCTGATGCCACTAATGCTAATTGTAATCGATGTGCGAAGCAGTGAACATAATAAGCATATGGGCAATCACTTAATATCAAAGCTTGTAGTCCATGAAACTCACCCCGCATGTTACTTGCACCGTCAAATCCTTGTCCCCGAATATTCCGAATATCGAGATTGTGGTGATTGAGAACTGAGCATATGCTATCTTTTAGTGTCACTGCCATAGTGTTGGGAACATGAACAATACCAAAAAAACGCTCCCGTAAAACACCATTTTTATCAACAAATCTTATAACTACTGCCATCTGCTCCTTTTTTGACGCATCTCGAGCTTCGTCCACTATAATGCAGAATTTAGCATGTTCAATTTCTTCTTGAATCGCCTCTTTCACTTTTATAGAAAAGATATGTAAAATTTCTTTTTGAATATCAGACGACTTGTAAGTGGCATTCTTTGGAACATTTATCAATGCTTTGGTGGCTTCTTCATTATATGATGCTAATAAATCATAAAACTCAAGGAAATTACCACGGTTGTTTGATGTTGATTTCTCATCATGCCCTCTGAAAGGCATAGCTTGAAAGGCCAATCTTCGAACCAAGTCAATAAAAATTTTTAAGCGAATGCGATTGTTAAAAACTTGTTCGGCAGAAAATTTTACAATCACCCTTTCAATATTTTGAGTTGGGTTTTGTATTTCCTTCCATTTATGTTCAGCGGTTCGATGACAAGAATCGGAATTAACACCTTCATGCAAACGAAAAGAACAAGTTTTCCCGCTATTGACCTTCCTCCAACCATCAAAACCTTCAACAACAAATGCACTATGTCCTGCAAAACTAGACCCATCCGGAGGCGCAAAAAGGAAACAAGGAAAACAGAAAGCCTTGTTCTTGGCCACTGAATATTCCAACCACGAAAATAAAGCAAACCACGGAGCTTGAAATCTTCGAGGACGAGCCTTGGCGGATGCAAGAGTATACGGATATTTTTTTCCTAAATCGGGACGATTTGGACCATGTAGAGTTATGTACGCCCTACGAACTTCGTCACGCCTATTAACAGGATACTCCCAAATTTTTCTACGTAATCCAGGATCACGCTCTAGCGAATTAATATCAAATTCTACTGTGTCGATTCTTTGAATTTTTGTTGGAGGACTAGGCGTATCGATTGTCACGTGATCAACACTACTACCAACATTCTCTTCCGTCGGAGAAACATTAGCTCTCTTAAAGAACGAATTTATTTTAGGTGTCTTTCCCATTTTATACTCGATAAAAATATTAGCGATGCCAGATCTGCAGATTAAAACTCTAAGAGTTAATAGCCTTTTTTTTTTTTTTCCTTTGAGTACTTTAATCAAACACCTATGGTGCAACATAACATCAATACATATAATAAAAAGAAGCATATTAAAGGAAAAAATAAATAGAAGAGTATACCTTGCCGAGCCAGAAGGATAGAATTGTTGATGTTTTTTTAATTAAATCTAACCCCAATCAATGCGGTGCACAGCAGCACAGAAGAGTGGAGTTTTTCTTTTTTCAACTTTGTTTTTTATTTTGATACACACGCTGACACGCACGAAGAGAAGTGTTGTTGATGTTATTTTTTTTTTAATTAAATCTTAAAGAGTCCAATATCAAAAAAAAATATAATTGGGTCTTTCGGCCCAAATTTAATTATTGTGTTTTGGGTTCAAACATTAGCTATAAATATATGTACAAGTAACATATTTTTATGTGGGTGCCAAATCTACACCTAAAAAGAAATTGTACTAAAAAAAAATTGCGTCACTTGGGATTTTTAAAATTATGGGGGATGTCGTGATACCCGATCGTCCCCACTTAGCTTCCCCCTGAGTATACATGATAACCAACTTTTTCACACTCAAAAAATCTAACATCAATGCTTACTTATAAAAAATCTGTAACCAAAAAGATATTGATAAATAGTTCATGTTCTAAATCGCAATGATGAAACCTTTTTTTTAACAGAAAGTTTAAGAGAGATTAGTGCTACAAATGTTCAAGATTAGCCAGATGAGGATGTGATAGAAGATCCAGGGATAGGCTTTCTTAAATAACAAGAAATGAAGGCCACTATTCCCCACACCTTTAATTTCCTGTCATTCAATTTTTTCGTTACAGCTGGTCATTTGTCAGTATTATAAATATTGCAAATATATTAATTAAAGCTCCTAGGCAGGTAGTAATATTTTTTGTTGTAATTTAAATACTTAACTCGTTATTAAATTAGAGGTGCACTTAATACACTGCAAAATTTATTTTAAAACGCAGTAACCGTAGATTAAATCTACGGTTTACAGCGTTTTTAAAAATTTATACATTAAAAATTAAAATTAAAATTCTAATAATTAAAATTAAAATACTGAATATTTTTTTTCAAATTAAACATGATTTTTTTTTTTTAATAAAAAAACTAAATGCCTTATTTTTAAAATTTTACATATTATAAATTACCAATATTCTAACAATCTCTCAAAATAAACACAAAATTTACACAAATTTACACAAATAAAGTTGATTTGATAAATTTTATGTTTTTGGTTCATGTTATATTTTTGTCAAGTATATAAGTTGATATTTATTGAATCATTAATTAAATCGTCAATTTTTGTGAAGTACCTTTGGTTTGTTTTTAACACTTGTATAACGCAATATGAAACATTACCTAAGTCGTCAATTTGGTGTCAATCGTCAATTTTCTTGAATGAAACAATCATAAATTATATAAATTTCATAAAAGAAATTAAGTCAATATGCAAACATGAATATCAACTTATAAATTTCATAAAACAAATTTATTAAACAAAATTTACAACAAAATTTACAACAAAATTAAACAAAAATTACAACAAAATTTCATAGAACTAAATTTCATAAAACAAATTTATTAAACATTTGTTTACATCATATAAATTTACAACAACTTGGAAAAAATAGTAATTTACATAAAATTAAAAATAAAAAACTGATTATGGACTTAGATCTATAGCTTCTTCTTCATTTGCTTTTTTCTTTCCCGATTTCTTTTCCAGCGCCATATATAACTTGAAATTTGGTCGAAAAAGTTCCTTCCATGGCGCAGCTGTCTCAGTGCGTGTTTGTTCCCACCGTGCTATAATTCCTGGCATTGGAAAGATCCCTTCTTCTTTAGGAATAACCTGAGCATAGTGACAACTGTTGACGAACACCATTACAGTCGGGATGTAATTTGTCGTTCCCCGAGGCGGACCAGTATAAAGAGGTAAAAAAGTACTGTTCCACACGTTTACCCCTCCATCATTATTTTGCCATGAGGACAACAATACAATTGGAATATTGTAATGAGAAGCAATTAAAAACCCATAAGACGGAAATCTCATCCATTTGTCAGTAGGTGCGGAATTTGTAGCATGATAAAAATTTAAACTTGATAAAATATAATCATACCGGTAAGCTTCAAAGCCAAGATTCTCAAACAGCTCATAATAAACACCTTTCATTTGCTGCAGCTCTTGAAACAACTCACATCTTACCGCATACCAATCATCTTCCCCATGCTGTTTACCCGTCGCATTTGCAAGTACCCGGAACTCACAGTTACCATCCCCACGCACATCATAAACCGTTTCGATGTAACTATGTAACATGACCCATATTTGGTCATTGTACAGGAAGGTTGGCCTATTGGGGGTGAGTTTAGGGTTCTGGTTTCGCGGCCTCCTAGTTGGGTTTACCCTTACCTCCGGTCTTTCATCCGCCTTGCCTTTGCCCTTGTCCCTACTAGCACCAGCACTCTGTTCCTCCACATACTCCCATCCCGACTTATCCCTCTTACTAGATTTGTCGCCTTTTCTAGGTCTCCCCCTATTTACTCTCACTTCGGGGTCACTGATGGATGTTCTGGCTGGTACGGTTATCTCTCGGAGTTGTGTTTTCATACGCCGTTTTTCAACATTAGTTTTGCTAGCATAAACACTTTTAAACTCTTCTAGATCACCCTCTACCCCATAATCATCGGTGTTCCCATTATCATCAATTACGTCTAATTTTTTCCAGAATGGATGAATATATTCTAGAGGAAGAGGCTTCCCGAATAAAATATGTTCACTCATAATATGATGACAAGGTAAACCGTGAGACAATTTGAAACCGCAAGAACAATTCTCATCAGCCTGGCCACTACATTTTTTGTGTTCTTGGAATAATAAATCAAAGGCATAGTGTGTGATATACGACCTAAGATTTATAAACAGAGGTGTTCATTCAGAATGTGGAAAATAAGACTTGCATTTATCCAACTTCATCTTAATATCCTCAAACTGTTTTTCTAGAATTCTATTGACCTCTACCCAAACGGTTTCAAGCGTGCCAGTATTTGTGGAAAGGGATCTTTTCAGCTTAACATGTTGTTGTTCGGCTCGATTGCTAGTTCTGTTACCTAGATGTGTTGTGTGGTTGGTATAGCATGCAACAAACTTTTCAGCATAATTTAAAAGCTTGTCTACATACTTAATCACAGCAGAGTACGATTTGTAAGAGGAATTGAAATTAGTTCGGTTATGATTGTACTCCTCTATCGACTCAGAATCAACCAATAAACCCTAATCATCTAGAAACGTTTTCCACTCCTCATCAGGGATCTTTTTCGGCAGTTTTTCAAAATATTTTTTGCAATATGAAAAGTGCACAAAATATGATGCGAATCGGGAAAAACAACGGATAAAGCATTTGATAAGGCCATTTCCCTGTCGGTTACAAACACCCTAGGTAGTATACACCCCTCCAATGTAACTTTAAATTTTTCCAATGCCCATATATAACTTTCCTTTGTCTCGTCACTCATGAAAACAAAACCTAAACAATATGTTTGGTTCATTGATGTCATTCCTACGACTTCTAGAAATGACATATTAAAACGGTTTGTCCTATATGTACAATCTATTAACAAGACATCAGGAAAAGCTTTGAACATCCTTATAGAATCGGGGTGTGCAAAAAACAAGTTCTCAAGGCAATGGGTTGATGGGTTCATATTATAGTAGAATGTGTAGCGATGGCTATCCAACAAATTAAACAGTTCCTGTATCGGGTTTCTACCATCTCGTTCTTTAAATTTCAGTCCGGCCAAAAAATTATGTATCGTTTTAGTGTTTGATACATTGTCAGGATTTCGATTTTTTATGGCCTCTAATATTGCACCAACTTTAAAACTAGTTTGCCTTAAAGTTTTAACAATTTTTTTTTCATCTTGGGTTAAACGAGCATGTCGTGCTTGCCCTTGGAGGTAAGTTGGAGGTGGGTGGTTATGTTGTCCATTTTCTACGTGACACATCCATTCACCATTAACTACGTAACCTTTAATGAAAAATGGACAATCTTTTTTCTTTGTACCTGAATTTACGGAAAATGGTTTCTTTTTTTCGTAAACCCCTGATTTATCACACACAATATCAACATACGGTGTTCTGCTCCCATCACCCCCTCCAGACCTACGAATCGTAAGGATGAAACCCCAATTCCCAGCCACATCAGCAAGATCAGCAAGCATTTCATCCCTTGTATCCCAAGTCAATTCATCAACTTCAAAGTACTCTGAATAATCAGTTAGCTCTTCGTTTGAGCCACTGGATGAATTCGCATTGTTG
Organism: Primula veris; assembly: GCA_963682055.1. NCBI lineage: Eukaryota > Viridiplantae > Streptophyta > Magnoliopsida > Ericales > Primulaceae > Primula > Primula veris. The sequence goes on along the minus strand of OY821743.1, from coordinate 19,350,266 downwards.
TTATTCCATTGATTGTTGTCATAACCATAGTTGTAATTCATTTTCGAAAAATGTTTGTTTATATATTTTATTGGGGAGAAATGAGGATTTTTTTAGAGATTTTCGAAATGTGTGTTGTGTTTGATTTTATGGTTTGTTAGAATTGGAAAAATGGAGTCATATTTATAGTGTTAATTTACACTACAAACCGTAGATTACTTATACGGTTTGTAGTGAATTTTTGGTGTAGTCATTTCCAAACTTTAATAATGCATTGAGTAGTCATTTTCGGATAGGGTTGTCAAATCATAATAATTCAAAAGTGATAAGGTGTTGTCGGATTTTTTTTGATAGATATGGTATCCAATGTCATTTACACTACAAACCGTAGATTACTTTTACGGTTTGTAGTGTTTTTTTTGGTGTAGTCATTTCCAAACTTTAATAATGCATTGAGTAGTCATTTTCGGATAGGGTTGTCAAATCATAATAATTCAAAAGTGATAGATATGGTATCCAATGTTATTTACACTACAAACCGTAGATTATTTTTACGGTTTGTAGTTTTTTTTTTTTTTTTTACGTTATTAACGGTGATTCAGTGCAAAAAGTACATTCATAAAATGACGCTGCTTAAATCAGGGGTACAAACCGTACATTTATTTTACGATTTGCACAGAATACATGCAAACCGTGCATTTAATGTACGGTTTGTATGAAATCTGTACAAACCGTACATTAAATGTACGGTTTGTATGTATTTTTCAGAATATTTAGGGTTTAGGGTTTAGGGTTTGTAATTTAGGGTTTAGGGTTTATGGTTTGTAATTTAGGGTTTAGGGTTTAGGGTTTGTAATTTAGGGTTTAGGGTTTGTAATTTAGGGTTTAGGGTTTGTAATTTAGGGTTTAGGGTTTATGGTTTGTAATTTAGGGTTTAGGGTTTAGGATGTAGGGGTTTAGGGGTTAGGGGTTAGGGTTTAGGGTTTGTAATTTGTAATTTAGGGTTTAGGGTTTAGGATGTAGGGTTTAGGGGTTAGGGTTTAGGGTTTAGGATGGGTTTAGGGTTTAGGTTACAAATCAAATTAAACTTACGAATTTATAACGTACAAATCAAACATACAAATCAAATTAAACTTACGAATTAAACATTCATACAAATACAAAAAACAAAAACAGTGCATTTTTTTTTTTTGTAACGACTAAATAATTTAAAGTTGGATATAGGGAGCATCTTTCCCGCCGATGTTAATCTATCCGATGACGGCTCAGCAGACTCTTCGATTTCGTTTAGCTCCGTACGCCGTCTCTGCCGATGCTGCGATTCTGGATGCGGAGCACGCTCGTGGGATGTAAGTGCCAATCCTCGACTCCAACTGTCGTGCGACCCAAATGATTGTCTATGATGATCGAACGGAACATCGACCCAGCAAAAGAAGCACGACGACCATGACCGCTTGAACTCGGACCCGGACCCGGATCTGTAGTCGGGGGTCGACCTCCACTCGTTCTTCTACCCCCGCTACGCCCGCCGCTACTAGATTCGCCTCTTTCGTCGGGACGCCGACAACTTGCCGACCTAGTGTAACTTCTTGGGTCGTAACCTAGGTCGTCATCACCATCGTCGTCGTCGTCGTCATCGTCATCCTCCCCATCCGACTGTTCATCAGCTGACCCATACGGATTAATTTCCATTTCAGCGAAGTCCTTTCGTAGTAAGTCCACTTCCGTTTTCATTTTCGCCTGTTTGAACGATTTGAAATTGCGACGCAATACCGCTTTCTGAAAAAAAAAACCAATACAAAACGATTTATAAGTATTGAAATATACAAACAAAAAAATAACAATAAAAAATTAATGAACTTTAATTAGTTGTTACCATTTTATTTAACAACCCCGTATGCTCCCGGAAACCGTGAGATGGCCGGGCAAGTTCAGGTGGGTTTATAAAGATCCGGGTCCTCTCTCTATACCATCTCATGTAATCCGGTGACGTCCCCGTGCCAAATTCGCCGTTAACAAGACGGTTGTGGCGGTCATTCCACACGGCTATAAACTCTCCACAAAGTAAAGGCCAGTCGTGTTTTTGCCCAATCCCATATCTTCTATCCTTGCCGTGACCCTGTCTGGGTTTCCAAATATAAGTTGGGACCCGCTGAACATAACCGAACTGTCTCATGAACCTGTCCGCGGGGTGGAACTCAACCTTCTCATTACAAATGAGAGGCACAGAACAATGCCACATATAACGGCCCCGCGTGCAGTATTCCGGATACTGATTGAGATTCCTGTAAGGTTGCCACACTATCTGTAATCAGCAAAATTAGAATATATAAACAAGGGTTTAAAAATACTAGTAATAAATTCTGCGAACATAAGACCAATGCAAACATATACAACATATAATACGTAAGTTACATATAATACGAAAGTTAAAATTTACCTGTTCAGGCGACATATTGTCAAACTGGTCACGTATGTGGCCCACATTATGTCCGTAGACATATGGCGTAAGGTTAGTTTGCCTCCAAATCTTCCATCTGTAATATACAAACAAAACCCGATAAACAATAAATATAACCGGCAGCTAAGTAAATGATAGATGACACAATAAAAAAAAACCACAAATCCAAGACAAAAACTAAATAATATCATACCTGTAACCGAGGGAGAACTTAGGCCAGCCCTCAGGTGGCTCGATATCTTTCGGCAGCTCTTCACATGATCTAACCGGCAGTAGTCTGGTAATCACCCACATATCCAGAAACATCACCGCCCCGCTTACTTCGCTTGCCTTACAACGTACCAACCTGCATAGATTAGCCTCTAAACAGGCCAGAAGAGGTGATCCCCAACTATACTCAGCACACGTGTCAAAATCATCTAGAAATGGCAGAGGACAGAGTGGAATCTGATCACTGCTCTTATATGAAAATACATGTGCCCCCAGTAATAACAACATGACAGCCCTAGACTGATATAGCAAACGCTCCTCACTAGGGTTGGGGGGTAATTCACCAAACGTGTGTAACATCCAATCAAGTCTAACTGTCAGACAGTTTGTATGCACTTGATTGTCAGCCGGTCTAACACCCAACAAACTCTCTACCATATCTAACCTGCTCGCCCTGTTATCATTCCGCTCCGACCGGGTAACAGCAAGACCATCCACCCTGAGACCAAGCATAATCTCTACATCCTGTAAAGATATCCCCAACTCTCCACCGACAAAATGGAACGTGTGCGACTCATCACGCCACCTATCAACTAAGGCTGTAAGCAAGCCTCGGTCTACGGTATAATTACCTATACTGTGAATACCGTAAAAACCAGCCCTAATCATATTTTGAACTACCCTTTCAGGCGTCGGTATCTGCCAACTATAATTATAAACCCTAATCTTATTGGCATCTCCTCTACCCGCTTCTCTTCCAGCATCCCAAGTCTGATTAGAAATGTGACCGGTCTGTCGTAAAATACCCAACCTGCCTTTAATATGTGGACCTGGATCTGCCATTCTAACTGTGATAACCAAATATAACTCGGTTAATGATAACCAAACAATGATAAAATAACCAATTAATAACCAATTAATGATAACCAAACAATGATAAAATAACCAATTAATAACCAATTAATGATAACCAAACAATGATAACTCAATTATAATCAATTAATGATAACCAAACAATGATAACCAAATAATCATAACCAAACACACATTTAATCATAAACCAAACAATAATAACTCAATTTTTTAATCATAACCAAACACACATTTAATCTTAAACCAAACAATAATAACTCAATTTTTTAATCATAACCAAACACACATTTAATCATAAACCAAACAATAATAACTCAATTTTTTAATCATAACCAAACACACATTTAATCATAAATCAAACAATAATAACTCAATTTTTTAATCATAACCAAACACACATTTAATCATAAACCAAACAATAATAACTCAATTTTTTAATCATAACCAAACACACATTTAATCATAAACCAAACAATAATAACTCAATTTTTTAATCATAACCAAACACATTATCAACAATTATCAACAATTATCAACAATTGAAATTAACCAAACACATAAAAAAAATATGCAAAAATGGGACAAATATAAACAATTATTGTAATTAATATAAACAAACAAAAAAAAATTATATATAGCTAAGTGAATTATCCATTTGCATATTTTATATATTTTTTCCTATTTTACAAATTGAAATTACAAAAAAAAAAAAATCATGCAAAAATGGGACAAATATCAACAATTATTATAATTAATATAATTAATATAAACAAACAACAAACAATTATATATAGCTAAGTGAATAATCAATTTGCATATTTTATATATTTTTTCCTATTTTACAAATTGAAATTACACAAAATAAATAATAAATTAGAGAATAAAAGATATACCCTTGAATTATGGATAAATTTGATTGATGATTTGGGGTTTTTTGTTAAGAAATTTAATAGGTAATGTGTTTGATTGATTTGGGTGGTTTTTTTGGATGAAAATTGGGGGGTTTTTGAGAGAAAGAGAGAGAATGTAGTATAAAATTTTTTTTTTAAAAAAAAAAAATGTAAGTTTCTGTTTTTCAGGGACCTGCTGTGTAATTTTTGCGCAGGGACTGACTGTGTAATTCTGAAAAGCAGGGACTGACTGTGTAATTTCTGCATAAATTACACAGACCGTAGATTAAATGAATACAAACCGTAGATTAAATCTACGGTTTACAGTGAATCACTGTAGACCGTAGATTTAATCTACGGTCTATGCGTTTTTAAAGAATTTTTGAAGTTAAAAAATCCAACCTCATTAAATTATAGGTTCGAGGTAATATATATAATACAAATTCAAATATACTCAAGTTAGTATGATTGGTCAGTTTATTTGTTTTTTTTATATATATTCGTAATTATATATATATATTTTTTAAATTAACGTTTTATTTTATTTCTTAAATGTTTGTTCAAAAAAATCTGTAAAATTTGACATTTTATATATTTTTTTATGTTTAATTGTTTGTTTGACAATTTATAACTTAAATTATTACTAACTTATAAATTATCAAAGAAACAATTAAACATAAAAATAAATATAAAATGTCATATTTTACATATTTTTTTAAACAAACATTTCAGAAATAAAATAGAACGTTGATTTAAAAAAATAAAAAATAATTACAAATAAATATGAAACTCCGATAAACTGATTAAAATATAACTTTTGAGAATAATTTAACCCATATAATACACATGTATTCACAATAATTTTATTTCGAAATGCATCGGTGATCACTACACTACTACAGTAATTAAAGAGCCTCCAAAATGCTCTCTATGGCAGCGTACGCCGACCTAATAACTATATGTCAAGCCTATAATGCATGACGTGCTTTTACGTGTAGACACCACCTTGTGATTTATTTATTTGCAATTTTTATAGATTATACCCCCCTTAAGATTTCAAGTCTAAACCATCAAATTAGTCATTTATCCACAATACGAAGAAATTTTCCTCTTCAATGCGAAAAGACTTTTTTAAGTCAAGTATAAGCAAATATTTATCATGTTGTTTATGCAAAAAATGATAAATAATATTTAAAAATATATAGTTATAATACAATAATAAAACTCATAGAATTCTATTATATATTTTAAATTTTTAAAATTAATCCCATCTTATAACAAGGTATACCTTTTCAAGATATTCACGAATAATTTTATTTATAACCATGGGGATATTCCAAGTTCAATGAACTTATTTAAATTTATTTTATTTTGACTTAAAAGCTCAACATTAGAGCATTTGTATCAGTTTTTTTATATTTTTTCTCATATTTAAGGGTAATTAGCATCATTTTTATATTTTTAAGGTAACCGTTTAACTTTATATATTTTTCAGTTTCGCTATCAAATTTATTATCATAACTAAATATTACTATATTTTAATATATTTATATCAATTTTTTTCAACTCAAATTAATTCACTCCTATAAGAGCTGGGAAAATTAAAGCGCGAGCAACTTTGTAGTCATGCTTTTTTTTTTTCTACTTGTTGAATTGAACAAATCAAGTATATATCTACTACCAGTTGGTTCGTAAATAGCGTTTGTTTGTTTTTGGTGCTGCTTACTAAATAATAGCATATACATATTTTGATGGAGAGACGTTAAAGCATCCGTACCCGTTAGTTTAAAAATTTACTCAAATTTAACATATTTTATATATTTTAAGTAATCGTTTATATTTAAATAAAATTTCAGATTTCTTATTAATTTTCTTATAATAATCCTACATTATTTATTTTATTTTTTTATTATATTTTAATAATCATAACAATATTACAAACATAAAAATGTGGACCCCGTGATAGTTTATTACTATTATACTCCCTCCGTCTCTAAACAAATATCCACTACGAAAATACATGCAACTTTAACCATCAAAATTTCATATCAAAATTACCGAAATGAAAAAATTGAAAATTTAATCATATAGTTCTAACCATAAACTACGTGATTAACTTTTGAAATAATTTTTTTCGGCAATATAAATATGAAAAAATTATCTGTTAAAATTGTACGTATTTTCGTATGAGATATTTATTTAGGGACGAAGGTAGTATTAATCTGGAGAATCATATGCATTCCTCATATATCAAGTGAATTTTGTGTTTTCATAAATTTAATGAATTTATAGAGTTCTTGATGCATGACAATTTTTATAGCATAATTATTAAATTTAAGAAAAATATATGTTTGGAGGGAATAGATGGGGATGGTATGCAAGTTTTATTTCCATTTTGCACCAACCTACTTCAGAAATTGAATTTAATCTGCTAGGACAAAGTTTCATTGAATGTGTGTGTACGTATATGAATAAACGGTAATTACTGCCAAAGTGACCCCTTTCTTCTATAAGGATAATTGAGGCTGTTGTGTTAGGTAAATTCACCTAACTTTTTGTTGATTAAGTTTCGCATGTTGTCTACTATCACCACCGACAGCAACCGTACAAATTGCATCAAATGTTTTTTCCTATTTTACATACGTTTAGGATAACCATTGAAAAATTTATACAGTTTCAGTTTTTTTATGTTAATATCGCTATCTCAACCAACCATATACTACTATATTATTTTTGTGAGGATGAGAGAGAAAAAGATTTAAAAAGATACAAAAATAATCATAAGAAGTAATAAAATCAATATTTTTATATTGTTAAAAAGAGTGTGAAGTCCCCATGTATACATGGGAATAAATGGGTGAAAGTTAGTATAGGGTTTGCAACTTTGCATTGTATTTTTTTTTTCAAAAGTTAGGTAAAATAAAGAAAGAATGGCTTTTGATGCTATTGATGTAAGTGCTCTGAATGAACTTCGGCTGATGAGTTTAATTAGTATTATTATAAACAAGTGCGCATGTTAAGATGATTTTAAACAGTCTTAAATCATTGTTTTCTAAAATAATGCTTATAACAAAAAAATGAATATGAATAATGCAGGTTTCAACAGGATAACATATGATCAACACTCTTGATAGTCTTTATTGAATGTCTTAGAATTTTAATTTACTGAAAACGAGTTGGTGTTTTTGAAGATGTTTCTTCTAAATACTTCTATTCTTTTGCACGTAACTTTGTAATTTTGTTGGCAGGATTTGATCAGTCAATTAAACACTGGCTTCTTGTTGGCATCAACATTAACAAGCCACGTTTATACATATATACCCTTCGAAGATGGGGAGATGAAGAATTATGCAGATAGAGGTAACTCAATGTATTTGCTTTAATAGTTTTATATATATTCTTTTGACTTATATATAGAACTTCTATAAATTAACACTCGCTAAATTAATAAAATCTCTAAAATAATATTTTTTTTATGATCACGAGTTGAACCAATATAAAAAACCACTAATTTCGATAAATTAATAAGATAATAATTTTTTTTTAAATCCTTATATAGATACTTGTTCCCTACAAAACTATAAATTAAAAATTCTTCAAAATGATAAATATTACTAAGACGATTTAGTGAAATATAAATGTTTAGTCATTTGCTTCTTGCTAAATTTAAATCTACTCTACGGTCATTTGATTCTTCTTAAAATTCAACATTTATTCTTACTTTGCACCCGGTTTAAGCTGTAATAAATTTTATATATTAGTAAATGAAATAGTGTATTTCTATTTACTTATGAGTTTAACGAGTATATTAATTAAATCGGTAAAAACCTTTTTAAAATAATAAATTATTAATTTACCAATTAATCAATATCTTTCTAAATTAATAAATATATATGTTTCCAACAATATTAATTTATAGAGGTTCTACATGAGTACTAGTATTTTATAATTATTTTCTTATTTGTGAAAATTGTTTCAACATTTCACATCAACGGGTAAGATTTTTGGATAAATTTCTTGGTTACCAACAGCAATACTCTTTCCACAAACATCAAAAAAATGAACCAACAAAGGGACAGTTAGAACTTAGAAGAAAATGTCATGCACCACTGAAGAATAGCCTCAATCCAAGGCAATTTATAGTTATATGAAGTTGTATCTAAACTCATAAACTGGCAAAGCTAATTAGGAGTATATAGTTGAATCGACGTCTAGAATGGGCACCTACAACATTAGTAATTAAACAGACCCTTAATTACCTCCCAAAGCTACCTTCGAAAATTGCAACTATAATTTAAAGAAACTTGTTTATAGCGAAAAAGGATTAGAAACTTAAACTAAAATATCTGGAGTCTATCATGGTGGTAAGTATATATTGTTACAACGTTTAGGAGGTTAATTTTTTATTTGTTTTCGTTTTTTGCAAATATTGGCAACTGGCAATTATTTTTTAAGACTTTATGCAACATACCGCCAAAATATAGCCACAAAATAAATTAATTCAATAAAGATTATCAAATATTCACAGTGTTTGGTTAAAAATTATCAATGCCTGTAAAATTTGGTTATGGTCCAAATATATATTGCAAATTAGCATATGTTCAATTGTAGTGTTTTACGAATATCCCGGATAAGTAAAATTGCATACTTTAAAGACGTGATATAGATGGTTTAATGCCCAATAAGTATCACTTTTTAACTTTAATTCTCACAATATATCTATCAAAAGTTAAATTTCTTCTAGATATCACTTTTTTTTAAAATATATAAACCATTATTTTTCTATTTTTTTACCCGTCGGTCTATTTTACTCCCTCTTTCCAATTCCTATCTCTCTCTCTCTCTCTGTAGCCATCAATGGCGATCTTCGATGACCATACTCCTCCTCCGACGACCTTACTATGCCGTAATACTCTTTCTCTCCACCTGTGTTTAGCGGAGGTGATGGAGTCATAGCTTCGCCAGATTTGAAAACAGTATTACGAATCTCTCTCTGTTCCCTCTCTTCGACGATCTCTCTCCTTCAACGATCTGACCTAATCTACCACCATCGTCGATCTTGTCTCAGGTGAGCTTCTCCAACGATATTTTTTGTCTAACGTATTGGAGGATTTCATAGCACATCGTCTTTGACAAGTTCTTCAACTAACTCGGCAAGGTGAAACAGGCTCAGACAAGGTCGCATGCTAGTCATGACATGGATGACGATGATGAGATAGATGGGGATCTAGGGTTTCGAATTAGGTCAGATCTGCAATAGGTTGGTGCATTCATCCTTACATATGAAAAAAAAAATTAGGATATCGACTATCTTTAAACATAATTGTTTAATGGGGCAATTAACATAAACATATCATACACCTATTATATTAACAAAAACATACTCTCAAAAGTTAAATTATCATAAATATACCTTCAATTAATAATAATAAAAATCTGTAATATTTACTCTCTCTCTCATCCTCTCACTCAATCTCTTTCTCCTCATCTCATTCACTCTCTGATCTATCTTTTCCTCTTTCTTTCTCTCTCCGATCTCTCTCTCCTCCTCATTCTTTCTCTCTCCCATCTATTCTATTTCCTCTCTCTTTCCAATCTCTCTTATTATATTTCTCTTTTTTCGATCTTTCTCTCATTCTTCCCCTCTCTCTCTCTGATCTCTCTTTTCGGTGGAGATTGAGACGGAGACATCTATCGGAGTGGGCGGCGAGGGTGTAGAGCGAGGTCAAAAACTTGAGGTCGATGACGATGGAGATGCGGTCGTCGAATGAGAGGCGCACGACGACGACGTGAAAGTTCAAGATCGGAGGACGGGTAAGAGTTGGATTTGTTAACTGGTGTATACGTTTGAAAAATAAGTGTATTGACTTTTTTTTTTTTAAATGAATTGTGGGGGAAAGTCCCATATTTTTATTTATTAATAAGAGTGAAAATAATTAGTATCACAAAAAGTGGCACTAATATTACAAAAATTGAAATATAGAACTCTAAACACTAAGCTTTACAACTTTGTTGGACTTTTTCATAAATAACCTAAAACTCCAAGGACTAGATGGATATATATACTGGACTATGTAAACACAGCCCAGATATACACGTGTAATAAATCCCCCAATTCTTTATCTGAGAATAGAAACCGTCTTCACTGAGGAGAGAGAACCTCTCCATTTTTCTTTAACAAAACCTTAGATTTGGGAGCCCTTTGGCTTCCAGATCGATTATGTTCTTCATTTTCATAGTCAAATCTTGTTTTTCTAGGAATTCTTTAAATCCTTCTTTGCTTCCACTGTTTGCCAAAGTATCTGCTGCACAATTGACTTCTCTTACTACGTGCTTCACCAGGTAATCTTTGCCTATTAACCTACTCTTGATCTCATCTATGACATGTCTAATTAACCAAGGAGCTGTCATATTTTTTGTTATAATATTTACCAATTGTAGTGAATCAGTTTCCAGAATAAAAGCCTTCAAATTTGATAGTTGTAGCATCATTAACATAGTTTTAGCTTCTGATTAGCTTTAGCATCATTAAGTGTATGGAGTTAAAAATTATAGATATAAATTTTGTAAATAAGTAAATGAATTTGTAAATTGGGGTATGAACTTTACGAATTAGGGTATGGACTTTTAAAATAAGTGTATGAAGTTTTGGAATAAGGGTATGAAAAATTTCTATATAAAACTTCATATCATTATTTTGTGCAATTCATATCCTAATTTTTTAAGGTCATACACTAATTATAAAACTTCATATCATAATTTTAAAACTTCATACCCTAATTATAAAACTTCATACCCTAATTTTAAAATTTTATACTCTAATTTTAAAATTTCATACCTTAATTTTAAAACTTCATACCCTAACTATAAAACTTCATACCCTAATTTTAAAACTTCATACCCTAATTTTAAAACTTCATGTCCTAATTAACCGCCATGTGTAAACAAACATATACTACTAATTCATAGAGTTCATATTCTAATTATAAAACTTCATACCCTAATTTTAAAACTTCATACCCTAATTAACTGCAAAACACAAACACTAAGAAAGTATCTCCTTGCAAGTTTTATTGCTATGTCATTGCTGATGACATCGCGAACATGTGGCCTCATGTGAACATATGAAAATTGGGGTATGAACTTTCGAAATAAGGATATCAACTTTACGAATTAGGGTATGACATCTACAAATTATGGTATGACCTTGAAAATGGGTATGAATTCTGTAAATTGATATGAATTATGTAAATTGGGGTATAAACTTTTAAAATAATGGTATGAATTTCTATTTTTATATTTTTGGTGGAATATGGAGGTGGAGGAAAGTTTGATGATTCTATTTATATGTATCTATATGTGTGTTATGTATGTATATATATGTATCAATATGTGTGTCGATATTTGTATATAGATATACCGATATGACGTGAGAGATAGAGAGAGAAACTGTGACAATGAGCAGTCGTCGGAGAGGCACCGACCGTTGCCGGAGAGGAGAGAGAGGGAGAGATGAGAGAGAAAGATGGGGTTCTATGTATAAACATGAAAGAGTGTTACATGAAATTAGAATAATATGATGACATCATCAAAGTATGTTTTTGATAGTTAAAAAGTTTAGGGTATGTTTTTGTTAATTTAGTTGTAAAAGTGATATGTTTTGTTAATTTTTCCTTGTTTCTTTAATGTTACTATTCGAGAATTCATCGTACTGAAAAGTCAAAAATAGGCTACTCATCCAGCAGTACATTCAAAAACTGCATATTGGAGTTTGAAATCATATTATATTTCATTGATCAGTGGTTGCACATGTGATTAATTTTGTAGTGCAAGTTTTTTTGGTTTTTATAGTACATATAACAATTACCGTGGATTGATGAAGTCAATTTTGTAGTTACATGTGTTGTTTGTTGTCAGTATATTTCTATACGACTTGGATATGATTGATTATTTGGTCATAAGATAATTTGTAGTTATTAAGAGTTATGTGCTAACTTGGTCTGTTTTGGGGCTGAATCGGGTACTGCTTTGGGGCTGAAACGAGTCTGTTTTGGTGTTCAATTGAGGTCCATTTTGGTGTTGAATCAAAGGTAGTTTTGGGGATGAAACGGTGTTTGTTTTGTGGCTGAATCGAGACCAGTTTCCGGTCTGAAACGGGCCCATTTTGATGCTGAATCGGGTCCATTTTGGTGTTGAATCGAGGGCGGTTTTGGAGCTGAAATGGGCCTTGTTTTGGGGCTGAATCGAGCCATGTTTCAGGGCTGAAAACATGTCCGTTTTGTTGATGAATTACTTTTTCAGTATGTATGGCTTGCGTTTAGTGCTTGTTTGGTTGAGTTTGGATAATTCTTTAGAAATCCTATAAAACGATATTATTTTAAGTCAAATGCATTGGTTTTGTACGATTAGTTTTGCTACTTTGGCTATTTATTTCATTTTTAGTCACTAATTTTAGATCCGTAAGCTCAAATTGGTAAGAGCGCTTGCACCAACACCGAGGTTCAAGAGATTGGTGGTTCGAATTCCTTCGTATTTTTTTTTACTTTAAAGTAAAGTATGTGCACTTTTTGATGGAGGAGCATAAATCATATTTTATTTTATTGCTATGTTTTATTTATTTCCTTATGTGTGTAGTTAGAAAAGGAAGTCATGGACTTTTTATTAAGTTAGAACTCTTAAAGATTGAGTTTCCTTCTAGATATAGGACTAATATATGTTTCCTATTAGGTATAAGACTGTTAGGGTTTCTGACTATTATAAATAGTCATTAGACTGCTTAGACAGACCAGACTTGATTATTATTTGATATTTCTTACGAAATAGCGAGTTTTATTTAACTCTTAAAATCAGGCTTAGTTCTATTTTTATCAATTTTATCGTTTTTATCACTTTTATACTTTGTTTGAGTTATTAAACTTTCCAATCCTACATTAAGTGGTACCAGAGCCAAAATCCACGACAAAAAAAAACATGGTCCATCGTGGCAGAGGTGAAGGATGCGGAGGAAATTAAGGTCAAACTGAGATTGCAGAGTTAAATCGTATGATTGCTGATTTGTCGCTAGCAGTTCATGCTATTATGCGACAAGGATGAACGGGAGCCCGTAGATAGGAGGCATCGGAGCAAAACCGTGAACTTTTACGCAATCTGGAAGGTAGTCTAAGAGAAAATTATGTTGGTGGAGAGTACGACAATTCTTTACATGATGCTGGAAGTGCAGAAAAGGCACTACAAGGCGGATTGGGGGACCGTTTAATTCGTGCTCTTGACTTGAATGGGGAAAATTGTTAAAATGGTACCCAACCTATTAACTTTTAGTGATTTGGTACTCAACCTAACATACTTTCTAAATTAGTACCCAACTATACATTTCTCTCTAATTTGATACCCAACCTAACATTTTTTCTAATTTGGTACCCAACCTAACATTTTTTTCTAATTTGGTACCCAGCCTATGCGTTAAAAATAGATGATCGAAGACAGATTGAGTCCCTTAATTGGACTGTATACGTATAGGTTGGGTACCAAATTAGAGTGAAACGTATAGTTTGGGTACCAAATTAGAAAAAATGTTAGGTTGTGTACCAAATTAGAGCGAAATGTATAGGTTGGGTACCAAATTAGAAAATGTGTTAGGTTTGGTAACAAATCACTAAAAGTTGATAGGTTATGTACCATTTTAGCATTTTTGACGTGAATGTGGATGGAATAGGAATAAAAGTTTCTGATTTTTCTTGAAACGTGCATGCTGAGGATTATCTCGATCGGGAAGCTTATTTAGAGACTTATTTCGAATGGAAAACAATGAGCGAGGACCGTAAAGTATTGTTTGTGAAACAGAAGTTGAAAGGGGTTGCACTTCAATGGTGGAAGCGAGTTGAAGAGAAACTTGCTCGTATCGGAAAACTAAAAATCAGAACATGGGAGCTTATGAAATCTATATTACGCAAACAATTTTTCCCGGCTGATTACATGATGGAGTTGTACGACAAGTTCCATTCCTTACATCAAGGTGGGCTATCAGTGAAGGAGGACACTTCACAAGTTAACAACCTTTCTATTAGAGTCGACTTGAGCGAGAGTAACGAGCAACTTACCTCTCGTTATATTGTTGGACTGAATGAGTCAATTAAGGATGAGTTAGGAGTGGTCCATTTGTTTAACCTTGAAGATGCCCGACAATATGATGTGAAGGCCGAAACACTTTTTTGTCAATATGGTGCAGGACATGTTGTAACAGATAGAGTTACATATTTAATGCAAAAAGAATCTGAGGTAACTTCTTATGAGAAAACAACACAACTCGGTAGCCAAAACAACGCTAGATAGAACTTGGAGCGAAAAAAAACATTCGATTTGGCAGAAGTGGGAAGAGAATCAATGAAACAAGATATGAAGGTTCAGGAAATTCTGGAACAACCTCTTCGAAACCTAGTTACAAACAAAACGTTCAGCGTTTTGGGTGTGGTGAGTGGTGGCATACAACTTATGTCTGTCCAAAACGACAAGTCAATCTTGTCGAGGTTCTTGAAGATGAAAAATTCGATGAGGGTCCAATTTACGATGTTTATAATGATGATGAAGAATTTTAAGATGAAAAAGATGATGAAGGTCCGATCTACGATATTTACAATGATGATGAAGAAATTGATATTTATCCAGTTCAAGGGAAATGATTAGTAGTTTAAGGGGTGATGATAATTTTAAGAGAAACTTTAAGAGGAGAGACGGAAGATTGGAGGCGGCACGACATATTTGGAACTCATGTATTATGTGAAATTAAGTTGACAGATAACTCAGCTGAATCTGGTGATTACTATTTAGTCCTTAAACCTTCTGATGATGACCTTCTTTTGAAGAAAAATAAGTTTCTCGAGCTTAAGGGCTTTGATACCTTGGTTCACACACATGAGATGATGACACATAGTGCATTGCATTCAATCTTGTCAATCATTGATGAAGAACTGTTCACAGTCTCCACTGGTAGTACTAAAAAAACAGGTGTTTTACATGATATACGTGAACTTGGAGATGAGAATGGTCTGGAGACGAAGATTATCACAACCAAAAAATATGACCAGGAAAAACTATTTTAAATTTAGGCAAAAGTTTAATTAAGGGTTATATGGAATATGGTGGCATAGCATTTATTTTATGGCTATTTGATACAGCGAATGATTTTAAAGAGGAAAAGCAGATAGCGAGGGGAAAAAGAGAACTTATTCAAGATGTGCTAGTTTTAACAAGGAGGGGTAAATCTACTGCTAAGCCTACATGGGTTTCCGAGGAAGAGTTAAGGAAAATCGACCCTAGCATATGCCAAGAGACAGTTCAAGCTTGTTCGCTGAAGTTCGACTTATTGTCACCCGAGGGGTTGATGCAGGAGCATAATTATGTTTAAGTTAATTTTATCTTTATTTCCTTAAGTGTTTAGTCAGTAACGGCTCTACCACCCAATTCTTGAAGCAAAGAATTCGGGCGTCCAAAATGAAAGGCCTCATATTTTTTGTATATGTAAATTACATAAATACCCCCTTATAAATTTTAGGGTTAAAAGTATATATATCTTTTTTACAACATGTAACATATTGGTACATATTCACAAATTTAAAGTTTGAGATCCAAAATATAAATGGCTTATTTTCCTTATATTTAAGAGCTTTAATTACTTTTATCGTGTTATTCATTTAATTATTATCTGATTTCACTTTAACAATATTTTTTTTTTCCAGTTTGGTTTAGCAAATAGTTTGAGTTTACATCCATAGATTTCATAAGCAAGCTTGTAATTGCTTTTAGCAATCTCATAACTATATTCTGCTAATTGCCTTATAATTAATTAAATGTCAACTAGAATGAATTTTGTTCGATTTTAATGTAGCTTTTATTTTTAATTTTATTTATTTTGTTTATAAATAAATTGACAAGCTAATGGTAAGGAAAACCTCGGTAAGCAAAAACAAAAAACGAAAAAACAAAAATAACTTGCAAAACCTCAAGATTGTTATAGATTGGTTGGTAGAATTTTAGATTAGATTGGTGAATTTGTTTATTTTAGATTTTAACATAAAATAATGTATAAATTTGTGAAACTTTATAAGGCCGCATTTCGGGATTCGCTTTTGGCCTCCAAAATACTATAGACGGCACTGTATCTAGTCAATACAGAAAATGCCGTGATTCCTAAATGAATAAAGAAACAATTAAGATTTTCTTTCCTATTAGATATAAGATTTAGGGTTATAGGGTTTAAGGCTATTATAAATAGCTCATTTGCTACAGCAGCCAAGATTAAAATTGATTATTATTGATTGTTTTTTTATAAAACACAGAGTTTTTAACTCTTTAAACTTAGGCATAATTACCCTTTTATCACTTTTATCGTTTTTATCTTTTCTATACTTTGTTTGTGATTTAATATTCCGAGTCCTGTAGTCATGCAGTTAAGTTTTAGTCATTAATTTTAGATTCGCAAGCTCAAACTGGTAAAAGCGTTTGCACCAACACCGAATTTTAAGAGATTCCTGGTTCGAATCCCTCAAGATTTTATTTTTTTACTTTAATGTAAAGTATATGCACTTTTTATGGTGAAATATTTGCACTGTTGTCTGAATTATATGCAATTTACGCTAAAATATATGCAATTTTGACTGAACTTGTGCTGAACCATATGCACTTTTAACTAGACTATATGTCATTTTGGCTGAACTAGATGCATTTTCATCTGAAACACATGTAATTTTAGCTGAACCACATGCACTTTCTGTTGAACTAGATGCACTTTCAGCTGAAGTGCATCCGGTTTAGCTGAAAATGCATGTGGTTCTGCTGAAAGTGCATGTGGTTCAGCTGACAGTGCATGTGTTCAGATGAAAATCTATCTAGTTCAGTCGAAAGTAAATATCGTGCAGTCGAAAGTTCATTCAGTTTAATAAAATTGCATCTAGTTAATTGAAAATGCATCTATTTAAGCTGAAAGTGCATTTATTGCAGTCGAAAGTACATATCGTTCGGTCAAAATGGCATATAATGCATGTAATTTAGCTGAAATTGCATCTAATTCACATGAAAATGCATCTAATTCGTTGTTTTGTGATTTTTTTTTTCATTTTTAAATTTTTTTTGTGATTTTTGTGATTTTTATTATTTTTGGTTATTTTTTTTAGAAAAATACGTTTTTGTGATTTTCTTAAGATTTTAAAAAAAAATATATGTTTTTTGTGTTTTTTTTTTATAAAAATATGTTTTTTTTATTTATTTTAGAAAAAAACATCTTTGTGATTTTTTTTGTGATTTTTATGATTTTTTTTTGGTATTTTCTTTCATTTTCTGTGATTTTTTTTACTGAACTATATGTACTTTCGACTGTATTATATGTACTTTCGACTGAACTAGATGCAGTTTCAGCTCATTTAGATTAAAAAAGCCGCTTTTTCATGGAAAAATCACTTTTTGGTGGAAAAAAATCCACTATTTTTTTTTATATTAAAAAACATTTTTTTTTGTTTAAAAAGTGGTATATTGACAAAAAAAAATATTTTTATAATATTTTTGTAATTTTTAAAAAAATTTATGATTTTTTCCAATTTTTTTGATTTTTTTATAGAAAAGATATGTTTTTTTTTATAAAATACATTTTTTGTGTGATATTTCATTTTGTGTGATTTTTTAAAAAATACATTTTTTTTTGTTTGATTATTTTTAATTTTTGTGATTTTTGTGATTTTTTCGGTTTTATAGAATTTTATTATAATTTAAAACTATTTTTTTGGGTTTGTAGAGAGATTAAATATGTGTATTATATTTTGGGTCCGAGAAGGCTAACTAGTGCAATCAACTAATCGGGTGGAGTTGACCCATCATACTTATAACTTGGCTACCATTTCGATGAGCCGCTCTAATAACATGTAAAAACCCGTACATTCCCCACTAAAATGTCTATTAATTAAGAAGGAGAATGACATATATTAAAAATTGGAGTTGATAATGCTCAAGTGGTGTGAAATTTTGGTAAATAAAGTAAATAATTTAAAAGTGATATCTATGAGTATATGGAATGTAAACTTATGAATTATCTTGAAAGAATATAAATTGTTATGAGTTATTTTTGGAAATTCCCCCAATATAGAGTATGACCGTTATTTAGCTTTTACTTTTTTTCAGAATTTATTCCTGTATATTGACATGCAAAATTGCAACGTACCTAACACGACACGATTGGCGAAGATTAGGCCATACTAGTCTTCTTCCCTATAAATAAATGCAACCTCTCAACCTAATCTCACACTAATAGACTACTTAACTTTACTATATTCACAAGTTTATTCATGTATATTGTACATGCGAAATTGCAACTTATAACAAGTTTGGCGAAGATTAGGCTATACTAGTTTTCTTCCCCTATAAATAAGTGCAACTTATCTAGTACTATTAATCTCACACTAATTATAACCTCACAAGAAAAGGAAAAAGAAAGCCTCTTGTCATGGAGAAATCCAGTGCACATTCAAATGATGATGTCGTGTTCACGGAAGCTATGAAATTAGCGAGCACTTCGATTGTTCCTATGGCTCTTAGAGCGGCAGTGGAGCTCGGGTTGTTCGAGATCATAGCCGCTTCAGGAAAAGAGTTTCTA
The DNA here is from genome assembly GCA_963682055.1 of Primula veris. NCBI lineage: Eukaryota > Viridiplantae > Streptophyta > Magnoliopsida > Ericales > Primulaceae > Primula > Primula veris. The sequence continues at coordinate 19,331,218 of OY821743.1, read as the reverse complement.
ACCCCTACCGAAATCGCATCTAAAATCAGCACACAGAACAAAGACGCCCCTGCGATGGTTGACAGAATCTTACGGTTCCTAGCTAGTTCTTCGGTTCTTAAATGTGAAGTTATCAAGAAACCAGATGGGGAGAGGCTATTGTACGGGCTGAGACCAGTTTGCAAGTATTTTCTTAGAGATAAAGATGGTGTATCTCTAGGTGACTTTTTACTATTGCTTGAAGATAAAGTGTCCATGGAAACAGGGTTTGTTTCTTTTAGATTCTTTTTTGTTAATTTTCTTATTGTCTTCTTATGTATGCTCCATAAGGTCCCGCTATTGATTCGAAATTATGTAGGTATATACAGTTTTTTCATACTTAAATCAAAGAAATTAAAAAGTAAGTAGTAATCTGCATCTCCATATCTCATAAACTAAAGAAATTACCAAATATTTAAAGAAGAAAATCTGCATTTGCATACAAGTCGAGCTGAGCTTAACGAGCCTGGGCCGAATCATTAGAGTTTAACGAGTCTAATGATCACTAGCCCGAGTTTCTCAAAGAAGTCACGAGCTGAGTTTGAACTTATTTCTTTAGACTTGTCGAGAGCCCAAGCCTAAGCAAGCATTTTGAGCAAACGAGCCTAGCCGGATCGGCTCATTTGTAGGCCTACTTCCACAAGATTTAGAGTAGTAGTGACTTGTTGAAAACCAAACTCTAGTTTTATACTTCCACTAAATACTTAATTTTACTGTAGGTACTATATTAAAGATGCAGTTGTAGATGGGGTTAATCCTTTCATGAAAGCATATGGAATGCTTGGATATGAGTACTCAGCTAAAGACTTGCGATATAGTGAGGTATTCCACAAAGCTATGTACAGTGTAACTACAGCTACTATGAACAAGATTCTTAAAGTTTATAAAGGTTTCGAGGGCATAACACAAGTCGTAGATGTAGGAGGAGGAACAGGCGCAAACTTAGTTGCGGTAGTTTCACGATATCCGAATATTAAGGGTATCAACTTTGATTTGCCTCATGTAGTGAAACAGGCACCTCCTTCCCAAGGTAAATACTTCTATATTTTTTTTTGGTTATTATATTTATTTTTGTGCTTGGATGCAATCACTTACGAAACTGAAAATAGAAAGAAAAAAACATATAAAAAGTGGAATCGTCATAAAATGATTTTGTTTAATTCTTAGGTGTGAAGCATGTTGGTGGCGATATGTTTGAAAGTGTTCCTGGCGGAGAGGTTATCTTCTTAAAGGTTAGTGTAGACCGATCTGTATCGGGTTTGCTTAACTAAAACTATATGAAGGGGGATATAAGAATTTTTGTGTTTTTTTGAAATACTCAGGAAATTAAAATCAATGTTTTACTTTGTTTCAGGACGTACTTCATAATTGGGGCGACGAGCATTGCCTAAAATTGTTGAAGAATTGTTGGAAGGCATTGCCGCGATCTGGGAAAGTTATAGTAGTTGATGCACTGGTCCCTCAATACCCGCACACAGATGACATATCAAATACCCTCTTTCGTTATGATTTAATTATGTTGAGAGCGGGATCGGGAGCGAAGGAGAGAACCGAGATAGAATTCGATAATTTGGCGAAAGAAGCAGGATTTGCGGGGAGCAAGGTTATTTGCAATGTGCATATCAAATGTGTGATAGAATTTTATAAGAAATGACATTAATAAATTATTTGATGGTAAAATCAAATCAAAACCACTGTTCTTGTGACAGGAGTGATATATCATATATGTAACACCAAGATGAATAAAAGATCTTGATATACCAAGTTCTAAAGTATGTAATAAAAAGTGTTTAGTTTTGTTACAAGTAAGTAAAAGTCTACCGTAACCGTTGTGTTTATCATATTAAGCAGTTATGTACTAAACAAATTAATATGTACACTTCATGACTTGCGCTTCTCCGAATGCAGTTTGCATCTCTTTTTATTTCCCTACAAGTTTAATTGGCTCTATGGTCTGACATAAGGCCAACAAACGCAACCGTAAATGCGCCTTTATTGTTATCGTGCGCTTTCACATCCCATCGTATGTTGGGTACGTTATAAATAAACACAATAATTTCTACGGAAAAGAAATGGACTAATAAACAGAAAATGCTTTCCTCAAATATATAATTATCAATTACAACCTTCAAAATTAAGAGTATGTAAATGATACCGAAATGGACTAAAGTCTGAGACGAGGTAACTGCAAGCAGTTTCCCTTAAACGATATTTGCCCCGCCACCTCTGCTTCTGGCTAAATGGGACACTTCGTTCCCAAGGTACAACGTCTATCGCATGTGACTCGACGAAAACGGCACCGAGCCACGGTCGGGCCGTTGGTGGTGCGGTACTCTCTCTCTATATGTATGCATATGTGTTTTTGTGTGAATGTGTGTATGATATGACATGTATGAGACTTGTCTTAAAAAAGTCTCTAAAAAAATGGACCAAGACCATCATATTTTAAACATTTTTCTTTGTAACTCATTTTACAAATAAAGACCCACATTAATGGGGAGAATGAATGGTTTTATAGCCACGAAAAATAAAATAGCATTCACTCAATAAAAACCACTAGTTTTTCCAACAATCCCCCACATGAATGCGATCTAAAACATGCAACGTGCAACTAAATGCAATCGAGAGAACCACGAGAATTCACTGCATAAGGACAGGTAGCGCGCGCCTTGAACCTGCCATAGTGATGTAAAATCTGATATGCTACTATTGGGTAGCCTTAAAGTCTTGAACCCTTTAGCGTTTGTGCATACCAGGGTAATACTCACACAGTGTCCTCTCTACACCACTTACTAAGCCCTTTGGTTGTTGTCCATATTTGGTCCTGGACTGCCTTGGCAAATTCAACCGAGTGCTCTAGCGATTTAGCCCTAACTCATCACATAGTATCGGCCATACACACTCGTTATAGGTGATTTTCAAGTCAAAGGTGTCCTGACTCACCCCACTCGACCTTCGAGATACTTGATTCATTAAGAGCCTTATGCTCACCCTTAAAATGGTACAGGTCTATCACTCTTTCATCATAAAAATGGGCTGAGAACTTATGTTCTCGAGTGTTTTGTTCGGTAACCCGCACAGTTCAGTTTTCCCATTGAACCTGAGACTGAAATTTCCAGTACAGGTTGGGTAGCTTATGTGAAGGTTTCTAATTTATTGGGCTTCAACCTCCATTTCCCTCGATGATGCTCCGACTCCTCCACAAGTCAAGTATTTTGTATATGGATCCACATTATTATCCTTAGACCTTTCAAAGTCTAGGGATACCACAATTTTTGCTAGCAATTCCTCTTACGGATTTGTGTCTCCGACGAATATGTCATGACTTAGTCGGGACTTTCCATTATACAAATTATTCTGATCCCGTTTAATAACTGACTGACTGCAGCAGTGCACGTTTATTACGGGAACAGATTTTGGCCACTTGGAATACCTCCCAAGACTTCTCAGCCAATCTGCCTCTTCTGTAGCTTGATTCAACGTTATGAATTCTAACTCTACAGTTTCTCCAACAATGTAGGCCTATTTTACAGACCTCCATAAGACTGCAACCTCTTTAAGTACAAACATATCCACTAATGGACCTTGTACTGTTAAAGTTCGAGATACACTTGGTATCTAAATACCCTCCAAACATTTTGGACATCTCGTATAATGCAGTTCATGATTGGCAGTATACCTCATGTATCTGAGAAGCCTCATTGGCAAACCTACTCGGTATGCTCACTGAGTTGGCTATATCTGGTCTAGTGCAGTTCTTGACGCACAAGAGACTACATATGATAAGTTAGGTGTTTATTTTAGTCCATATAGTGACTTAACAAGTTTTTGCACCTTGGCTTACTTTACACGGAACCACGACCCAATGGGTTGTTCCTAATTCTCTATATCTCCATTTATAAAACACATGTTCTCATTAATTAATGATGCGTCTTTTCATAGAGATTAGAATATAGACATTAAAATTATCAAAACCGTCAGTTTACTTAAAGTAATTGACTTTATTTCTCACGTGCCTATCAACCTCAATGTTGATGGCATCTTTTCATATACACATTATATGGATAATATTGATTATTTCAATATCGTCGATTCACCTTCACTCATGAAGGTCAAGGGACAAAAGAAGTTTCATTACTTACCCTTTTACCATGCCGATGCACTTCATCTTCCTTACAAGATTCACTTTCCCACTTTTCTAGCACCGTTTGAGTGTTCACATGTCTTGGGTAGCGTAATGCTTTGAACCCTCAACGTATTGATCACACTTGCCAGGCGTTAGAGTTTTTGCGGAAAAAATTTCTCTTTTAGAAAATATGCTTCTCGGGCATAGAACAATGTTCTATGTGCACTTTAAAACCATGTGCCTTATGCACTAGAAACCGATCAGTACTATATTTTGTGCTTATCCGATGAACACACAATCTACCGTTTTCGATCCTATCCAAATCCTTCAAGGAACAAGATTGAGACCTTTCTTAGGTAGCACCAAACTTTCATGAACTTATAGTCAGGCACCATGCCTTCTATAATTCTGACTGTTTGGTCCAACTTCCTAAGCGATAGTTTGTTCAACACATAGCTTGCGGAAAGCTCACTTCCCGTACAAATTCAGAGTTTAATCCTGAACTTATCAACATGATATTCATCGTTTAAGAACTACATTTTTGCTCGAGAGCATAATAAGTCGTTCTTTAACGATTTGTGTCATTCCATCAACACAATTATGTGAACGGTGTCTCATATTCACCGTTTCAATCACACTGATCATGTATTCATATCCATGTGAATATACCATTTCGGATCATGTACTCTCTCTCTATATGTATGCATATGTGTTTTTGTGTGAATGTGTGTATGATATGACATGTATGAGACTTGTCTTAAAAAAGTCTCTAAAAAAATGGACCAAGACCATCATATTTTAAACATTTTTCTTTGTAACTCATTTTACAAATAAAGACCCACATTAATGGGGAGAATGAATGGTTTTATAACCACGAAAAATAAAATAGCATTCACTCAATAAAAACCACTAGTTTTTCCAACATCGTACGTATAGGGCCGCAACTATCCATAACTAAAAAAATCTTTCCCACTTAAAAGCTATAAATTACAGTAGCTTAAAAAGTATAGTGAGTCAGGATCACAAATCACTTGTCAGAATGACAAAGCCATAACTTTGGTCGGTAGCGTTAGACTTTTCAACAATAATATATAATGAATTGACAATAAACGATGAACACTTCTTGATCTTTATTATTATTCGGCAATTGCCCTTGTTCGGACTACAACTTCTATCACTATATTTATGCTCGGATTCGCTGTTTGATCCTGAATGTGATCTTTCTCTTCTATTCGGTGCTCGATTTTCTACCTTGCTCGGTTAGGCTCTTGATGTGATATGTTCTGACAAGTTTTTATCTTTTCTCTCCTTCTCTCTATATTTTTGAGATATGTTTTCAGGTCCCTTTCTTAGGGGGGATACTTGGCTATTTATAGGCAATTATGCCTCCTAGGATGTTGACAAATGTCTCCATCTCATGGGATTTTTCAGACATGGGTCCCTTGTTAAGTGGGCTTGGGCTTTTAGTGATATCCACTCTTATTCTCAAAGAAAGGCATGTGATAACCTATTCAAGCATTGGATACCCCTCTATGATGGGTGGGTCGATTCGTACCCGAATAGATATATTCGGGTCCAATTTTTATGTTCTATCAAGTGCTCTCTGACTTCCTCGGTGTGGTCTCCACGTCGAGGGAGTCATGATCGGTATGTCGAGGATATTACTTCGGTTTTGTTGTTCCCAAGGCTTCATCAAGAAAAACGATAGATTTATGAATGTTCCCTGGGGCCCATTTGAGGTCATTAAGAAGTACTATCTTGGTATCTTTTTTCGAGGGAAACCCTTAATCTTTCCAACAGTTATCTACTATAAAAGGAAGTGCCCCATCCTTCATTATCCCATTTATTATTACTTCGACTGCGGCTCAATGGCTTCTCCCAATGGTTCTACTGGAGACCATTCTTCAGATTACGTCGCTTACTTGGAGAATGAGGTTAAGAAGGCTCGCGTCATGAAAAAGAAACTGGCGGATGTGACAAAAAGGTTGTCTGATATGGACGCGGCTCATCACTTGACGATGGCTGACCTGGATTGGGCCTTTGAGCGTATAAAGAGGCTTGAGGCTTACCTGGCTAAGCAAAAGGCAGCCAAAAGGGCTTATAAGCTTGCTTTTAAGGAGCTGCATGATCGGTCAAAACCAGGGTCGGATGGCGTTGAAGCAAGCTCTTCCTTGGAATAATTAGTTTTTGTAATTTCTTTTATAATTTCTTTTGTATGGGGCATCATTCCCCAGTTGTAATCGAATTATTTGAAATTAATAAAATATTTCCTTATTCTCATTCTTGTCTGTTTATCTTCTTGATATCTCATTGGACGACTTTAATTGGACTTGGAACTGTGGTTAATTAGCCATAAACGTCTTTGGGAAGTTCAACAGGGTTAGTCTTCCTTCGAGGTGACCCTTGATCTTCTCCATTGTTTCTTCTTATAAAAGTGGGTTGTACCTATCTTTTTGTATAATTCCCCTTACTAACGAATCAAATGGCTTCTCCTTATGAAAATAGTGGTGACAATCTTCCCTAGTATGTTGCTCATCTCGAGGAGGAGGCTAGGAAAGTGCGTACTCTAGAGAGAAGGGTTGCCTTGTTGTCCGTGGAGGCTCGTCGGGCCGTTGAAATGGATGAGCGATTGGACGCCATGGAGAGGGAATGTCAGAGGTCTTTGATCGACAACGTTTGGGCGCGTGCTCGGATCAAGGAGCTTGAAGCCTCAAGAGACAGGCACATCGCTTCCAAGAGGGCTTATAAACTAGCCCTTAAGGAAGTGTATGCTCGGTCGAAGAGGAAGCCGAATGATGAAGCCGGCCCTTCTTCGAAATGATTCTTTTTTCTTTGTATTGTATTTCCTTTATGTTGACTGCCTCCTCTGTAATGAAGTTTCAATCAATCAAAAAAGACTTTTTTTTCTTGTTTTTATCTGAATTATTCTCCCAATGCAATTAATTTTGACTGCGCATGCTTGTGGCTTCATTAATGATTTTTCTTGGGTCTTGTGCTTGACCTTATCCACTGAATCTTCTGAATCTTTGTATCTAGGAACTAATGGGGTTTCTTGAGCCCTGTGCACAAATCTTATCCTTTATCTCTTAACACTGTTGCACTTTCCTAACGAGACACGTGTAGAAACTTTTTGGAATTTACCCTCTTTAAATACTGGTATGAATTCAAGCGTTTCTTCTTAATAGACGCATCTTTTAATAACAAACGGCTGCAATTCCCCACTTTTAATTTCTTCTCAATAGGCGCGTCTTTTAATCACCCATGTTTTCCAGAGCCTTTTGACGAACACTTGCAATTCCCACATTAAACCATCCTTAATTTTTCTATAAATATCTTCTTAAGATATGGGTTTATCCATAATATCTTCTTTATCTCTCTTCATTATATACAGAATTTTATCTTATAACTTCCTAAAAATGGAAGGTTCTTCAACCAAATCTGCATTGGTTTTGCAAGTGGAGGCTTTTGAAGCCTCGTATGGCCATGCACTAAAGCTGATGAAGGATGCTGAAGAGGAGTTAAAGGTGATGCATTATCACCATACCGAGATGGTTCGGGAATTAACTTGGCTAAGGTCCGAGCTGGATTATTGCCGACGTGCTCGTCGGGCTCTAGTTGAAGAGAATGAGCTGCTGAGGGGAAACTCGATGCTTCGAGACAGGGATGTCTCTGCCGGGCCCTCTCATCGATACCGATCGACTTCCCCCTAGCCTCACCTTTTCTCTTTTCTTTTTATTTCTTTTTTCAATTTTCTTCATTTCTTCATCTTTTCTTATCTCTTTTTCTTCTGCGCTTCCTCCTTCTTTTTCTTCATCTTCTATTCCATCACTATTTTCTTCTTCATTTTCTGTTTAATACTTTGTTCTCTTTTTTATGTTTCTTTTCATCTTTTTCTTCCTCTTCCCCATCGTCGCCTGTTCGCTCCTCCTGTCAGCTGGATTTGCTGATATAGTCGATCTTCTTTGGCTATGTTGCCTCCTGATATAATAGATTTTTCTTTTGTTTTTGTTGCCTTCTGATGTAACAGATCTCAATGTAATATATTTTCTTTCGATGTAGTCCCCTGATGTAATGAACAGTGATGTATCCCACTTTTATTAATGAAAATTTTCTTTGCCCTGTATATTGCACTTCTTTTTATGTTTTTATGGTTTGTCTTTTTCTGGAATGTAGGCTATTCTTTAATGTCTTCTCTCTTTTATTTCTTACTGTACCGGTGCCATGTGATATCTGAGACATGACAGGCTGGTCAAACATGCATGTTCCCAAGCATTGTCAGACAATACCATATTATCTTTGCTCTATAAATACTCTTCAACCTTTCTTCAGAATATATCTTTTTTCATACTGTGTTTGCTTCTCTTTCATCTCTCATCTCCTTCTGTACAAAAATAACTTTTCCTAATGTCTGAGCCCGTGGTGAGATATTATGCTCAGATGAAGGACTTGGATGCTGAGGTATCTCGGGTCCGTCATAGAATGGATAAGCTTGAGAAGGAGTATGGTGTCCTGGCTTTGAGTTTGTATAACTCACACCCCGAGGAGACAATTAAATGGACCGAGATTTCGGCCTTGGGTCGTGAACTTGACCACCTATTGGTGCGTAGGAACACTCTGGCCAACTCCTGGTATGAAGCCGAGGAGATTTGGGATCATGCTCAGAATGAGTTTGATAACTCCCCTCAAGGCCTCGCTCTTATGACTGTTAAAAATGCTCGGCTTAAAGAACAAGTTACTGCCCTTATTGGTGAGAATGCATACCTTGCCCGGGAGAATGAATGCTTGGTTGTTATGAACGACTCATATAAAGCTCGGTTAGCTAGCTCTGCTCGGGAGACTGCCTCTCGGTCTGGCAATTTTGTTGTCCCACCCACTGATCCTTGATTAGATTAGTCTATTTTTCTGATGTATTTTCCGTTTTGGAACTTGTATTTGAACAGTTGTATCTTTTCGTATTTCGTGCCTTTGTCTTGTGAACCGTTGCAACGCCTCGTACTTTGTGCCTTTTCGTTTTTTGTACCATTGAATTTCTTTATAAATGCTCCCTATTGCCTGTACTTCATTATCCAATCTCCTTTTCTCTCTCTTGTTTCTTCTAACTTGCGAGATGGCTGCCATTACTAGATCTGCCTCCAAAAAGAAAGCCCTTCTGGAAGAGGAGCCTACCTTCTTGCTACCCCGTCCCCCTGGTTTCGGGGAAGAGGATTTAACTCCTCTTCAGTTAAAAGAAATTGAGATGTCGTGGCTGAAGCATGATCTTAAGTGTGCTCAGACCGAAATGAGGCGGTTCAAACAGTATTGGCAGGAGGAGAGCGCTACTCGTTTTGAAGCCGAGCAGAAGTGCAAGTCTCAATCTTATTCTCTTAAACAAGTGGAGATTGGCATTTCTCATTTGATTAGGGAAAAAGAGCGTCTGGAGGAGCTCTTGGCGAAGAAGGATGTCGACATGGGGGGTAGTTCGAAGAAGTAGGATGGGTGTTGTTTTTTCTTGTAAACTTTTCTTTTCCTGTTGTATTGTTTGTTTGTATCCCCCTTTATGGATGAATAAAACTTGTGTTTTGCAACTCGATCCTGTCTATTTTATTTGCTCTGCCTTTATGTTTATATCATTCGATGTCACTCAGTATCGGACACCGAGCAAGGTGTACCGTGGTTTTTCCCCGGGAGAGCGTTGTTAGACTTGATGCTTAAATACCGTCGAGCTAGGAACGGTCTCCGTCCACCTTGTTCGGTGTGCTATTCGGGTAAGACACGGTTTGGCGTCGAGGAACTTAATAGGAGGACATCCTTGGTTTGGTAATATTGATAGCGTATGCTGGAAGCTTTTCGTTGTAGGGTCCACTGACTGTTTATATAGGTGTAATGATGTGAACTGCATTGGTTAGTGAGATACATTATCTGACGTGGCCAGATCTGGAGCATTGATTTGTTGAAAATAGCAGCAGTTGGGGATTTTTCTATGGGTGGAAAAAAGGTAAACCTCACACGAAAGGACGGTTATTATTTTATTCTTTCTGTGGCTTCACTCCTTTTAACTGTGCTAAGTAATCCCTCTTGTTCTTATCTCATAATTTGCTGGAACAAAATATCTCTTATTTTCTCTCTCTAGGGTTTGTTCTTCCCGCCAAAATTTTTTCTACCTCTCTATCTAGGGTTTCGTCTGGTTGTTGACAGATTTGCTGCTGTTCTCGCCTGCTTGCTCGTAATTATGACTGTAAGTGCTTTCTTATTTTATAGGGCTTTGTGTACCCCTTTGTGCTTAGGGTATGTATTTGATTGTTTGTTATGGTCATGTATGTGGCGGTGATACATAGGGTCTTGTTTGCCTGTATATGTCTATCTAGGTTGGTGGTTGATAGTTTTTCTTTACGTATAGCATCTCCGTTTATTGGGTTGGTGGTAAAACTTAGGGTTTCGGGTAATTTGGGGGGGGGGGGGGATTCTCGTCGTGTCATGTGTTTTTAGTTAATATATTGATGGAGTTTTGGATGATGCTTGGATAGGAAATTCTGACCCAATGCCGGGCCCAAGTTGGCCCATTTGTGGAGGAAGATTTTAAGAAGTCGGCTGGAATACCCGCCGACATACGTATTCGGCTACCCATCTCGGATGAGGAGGTAATGGGTGTTGTTCCTGCCGGCGAGGTAGCTGTGCGCTCATCGACATTCTTTACCGGGGGTCTTCGACTTCCTTTCACCGAGTGGATGGCTTCATTCTTTGAGGCCGTCCAGATTGCTTCGGCCCAATTGGCCCTGAACGGCTACCGTACCCTGAACGGTATTCAAAGGTTGTCGGAATTGTCTGGGATACATGTCGAAATGAAAGATGTGTTCGGAGTCTACAGTTTGAATTTTGAGCGTCGTAACTCGTACTTGAAGACATTGCGCTCTTTCTCTCGGCTTGTCATCCGTCTTCCCGATACGAACAAAGAGCATAACCTCGGCATCGTTATTGCTTCCAGAGAATGGGGTTGTGCTGGGCACCAGATTCCGGGACCTGCTACCGCGGCTCCCGATATTCCAGACCTCGGTGCTCCCAATGTGGAAGCTCTCTTGGCTCTTTGGAATTGGTGGGGGACTGGTCCGACGAAGGATCCGGCAAGCTGTACTGCCCCCAAGCTGCTAGGTTATCCTGCGGGGCCTGTGACGAAGGGTAATCCTGAGCCCGAGATTCCCACAGAGACTGAGGAGGACTTACTCAAAATTGTCAAGGCTAGAAGTGCCTCTCGGGGAGGGGAAAAAGTCTGTTCGTTCTAAGTGCCGGGCATCGGACCCTGTTGTTGGGACCCCAAAGAGGGCTAGAGGGGCAGAGACATCGGTGAGTGAGGAAGGTGCCGATGTTGGTACTGGAGTGGCGTTGGTTGCTTCTTCCCAGGGTGATACCACCGAGGGGGCTTCTACTCATGCCGATGTACGTGTATATTTTTGGTGTGAATTGTTTCTTTTAATTCTCTTGTTCGTCGCTTTATTTGTCATCCTATTTCAGCTACTGACTTCTTCATTGGTTACCCTTGCTCTGGCCCGGTCTATGGGTATTATTGTGTTTCAGGGGTCGTTCGACAACATATTCGTACATATCAACCTCCAGGTGAACATGGGCGAGGATACGATGACCCTACTGGTCATCTCGCCTATCCGTACCGAGGACCCGATAGACCTGCCTGTTTGCTCGCCCATCCGTACTGAGGAGTTGATCGAGCGTAGGGCCCCTGAGACTGGTCCTTCAGAGAAGGAGGTGAGGGAGGAAGTGGAGGTGGATGTCGGCAAAGAGACTGCCATGGAGTTTGTGGTGGGTGGCGAGGATGAAGTTCTCGAGGAACCTGAAAAGGTGTTGGTGGACGGGGTTGTAATGACCCGTTACATTGATCGGTGTGGGGGTGAACTGTTGGAGCAACCCCGAGTCTTGAGGATGGGGTATACTGCTCTTAAGCCCCTCGTCGTCAAGGATGCATAGAAAATAGCTGCTCGGCCTGTAATGTCGGTTATAGAGCAGGCCAGCACTGATGCGCTTCGGGTATGTTGCGCACGTATTTTGTTACATAGGTCGTGATGCTCTTATTTTGGCTGGTGTCTGATGTTTCTAAATACAGGTTTTCGTGGATATCGTGGTGTTAAGGGATCAGCTGTCAGCACTAGAGGCTGAGAAAGAGAAGCTGATGGCCGAAAGTAAAACAATGGCCGAGGAGAAAGCTCGGATGGCCAAGTTGGTCTGTGAGCTAGAGGCAGAGAAAGAGAAGCTGATGGCCGAAAATGAAACAACGGCTGAGGAGAAAGTCCAGATGGCTAAGTTGGCCTCTGATTATGATAAATTGGTGGGAGACAACTTACGTCTGACCGAGGAAGTCGAGAAGTTGAGGGCCGAGAAAGAGCATTTGGTCGAAAAATACGACCTACTGGAGGCCGATAACTTGCTCATGGCGGAGGATGTGGAGGCCGGAACATCGAAGGTTGCTGCTCTGAAAGTAGAGCAAGCAGATGAACAGAAAAAGTTTGCAATGATTGCTAACTTTTCCGTCTTTTGTGCTCATGTCCGAGCTCTAAACTTCGCTAAGGTACCACTGTCGGACCGGGCGTGGTCGGAATTGGTGTATCCCTGTCCGCAAGGTGCCCCTCCTAAGCCTCTAGATTGGGCCAATCTTCGGGATGAGGAGCTCCCACGGCTACCGGGGCATACTACATCAACGGCGCTCCGTCCCCATTCCGGGTCGGTTCCATCGACTCCTCGGTCTGCTACTGCTGCTGTTACTCCCCCACCCGCATCCACTTAGGTGGAACCTTGACCATTTACTTGCAGTATTTTCTATGTAGCTTAGCGTAAAATCTTTTGGTACCCGAATTGTGGGTCTCTTTTGTAACTAGAAAGATAATTCTTTTGGGAAGTGATAATATAGGTATTTCGTTTTCTTTCTGTTTGCCTTTCCTAGTTAATTTCCTTGTTTGTGGGTCGTCGTCTTTTGAAGGATATAAAAACAAAATCTTGTCAGGTACCTGTTACCCCCCTTGCCATGGTGGTATGGACCTCGCCTAGTCGTAGTGTAGGCGATGTTATAGATGGTCTTGAAAGATCTAAGGCGTCGCTAACTTCTGAACTGAATTCTGCTCATCGTGAAATCGAGGGTCTGAATATTCATATATTAAACTTGTCGATTCGATTACGTGACTTGGGAGAGAAGTTCAGCAAGAAGACCGCCCATTATATGGCAAACAAGGGAAAGGCTAAAGAGCTTCTTGGTGCGCTTCGGCGCTCTCGTGATGAAGCCCGAGGCCAGGTGACGAGCTTGAACTTGGTTCTAGGGGCCGTTTTCGAGGACGCGGACCTGTTGCTATCCTTCGCCAAAGCGTATTGGGCCCAAAGTCGCGCATTAGAGGTGCTCGAGCATGTAAAAGGGATGCGTGGTGTTGCCCGGGCAGAGCGCATGGGTGATGCTATGGCCGGGGTAACTGAGACCACGGCTGCCTTGAACCGAGTGGATGCGGTCGTGCAGGAACGTTTGGGGACGCAAATTGTCTCGTTGCGAGATATTCATTTCGCTGATGCCGTAGAGACATCAGCATCTGTTGATGGGTTATCGGATTAATGATTGAGTAGCTTGTTTTGTCATTTTACTTGTAGCTTGTATAAAAATCTTCGTTCTTCTACTTCCCTGTCTTTTCTTTATTTGTGGATGGATATTCATCTCTTCCCTTCTTCCCCATTTTTTTTTATAGGCACATGCTACTATGTCGCACCAGGCTGGTTCTCCATGCCTAGTTAGTCCGGGGCTAGGACCTACTGGTGCTGCCCGGGATGAGGTCTCATCTGGTGCGGCTAGTGAAGGACATGCCCATTGGCCTTACATCGTTTTAGTGGGTAAAAACGTCCAGTTGCTCGATCAGTGTGCCCGACTTAAGGCCAAGTTAAAAACCTAGGCATCCTCTTTCCGTGAATATGTTCGTCGTGCCGAGCATGTGGTTGAGGTTCAGGAGCGTCGTCTAGATCGGTATTGGCATGTAAAGGAAAAATACCTTGGTAAACTAAAATCGTTGGTAACCTAAGCCAATATGTTGGTGAAGTATTTCCGTCTGTCCTGATCCAGATACGATGCTTCGGCGGCTGTGATCGAAGCTCGTAAGCTTCCCTTCGTCGATGCTCGCCGTAAAGCGGCCTCGGATGCTCACGAGGTCGCTAAAGTAGCCGAGTTCTCTGCACGACTTAAGACGCTGACATGCGTTGGTGCTCATACGACCAACTTTGATGCCCTCATTTCTGAGGAGCGTTTTGATGGTGAGGAGACCGATGGGGATACGGCGACGGATGACAAAGAGGTAGGGCTCGGTCAATTGCCGTCGTGCTCCTCATGTAGTAGTAGTTCTTAAATCAATTTCGTTATGGTTGGTTTATACCTTGTTGCCTCCGTAATGTGGGCGATGACTCTTTGTTTTATTTCTTTCTTCTTGTGTTCGGATCTTCTCATTGTCGTACTTATATTTCATTGATTGGATTAATTTTCCTTTGCTGATTTCTTCGTTCGATGTTTTATTGCCTCCGTAATGTGGGCTAGGACTATTTGTTTTATTTCTTTCTTCTGGTGTTCGGATCTTCTCATTGTCGTACTGATATTTCATTGATTGGATTGATTTTCCTTTGCTGATTTCTTCGTTCGATGTTTTATTGCCTCCTTAATGTGGGCTAGGACTATTTGTTTTATTTCTTTCTTCTGGTGTTCGGATCTTCTCATTGTCGTACTGATATTTCATTGATTGGATTGATTTTCCTTCGCTGATTTCTTCGTTCGATGTTTTATTGCCTCCGTAATGTGGGCTAGGACTATTGTTTCCCCTTGTTGGCCCTTTTTCCTTGATGGAGTTGGTACCTGCATAAGTGGGACTGAGCTATTATTTCATATGCCTCCGGTTACGTTGGAGGACTTTAGTATTCCCAGGCAGTCACCCAAACATGCCTTTTGGGAATTTCTTATGCCCCCGGTTACGTTGGGGGACTTTTAGTATCCCTAGGCAATAAGTCATACATGCCGTTTAGGAATTTCTTATGCCCCCGGTTACGTTGGAGGACTTTTAGTGTTCTTAGGCAATAAGTCATACATGCCGTTTAGGAATTTCTTATGCCCCCGGTTACGTTGGAGGACTTTTAGTATCCCTAGGCAATAAGTCATACATGCCGTTTAGGAATTTCTTATGCCCCCGGTTACGTTGGAGGACTTTTAGTATCCCTAGGCAATAAGTCATACATACCGTTTAGGAATTTCTTATGCCCCTGGTTACGTTGGAAGACTTTTAGTGTTCCTAGGCAATAAGTCATACATGCCGTTTAGGAATTTCTTATGCCCCCGGTTACGTTGGAGGACTTTTAGTATCCCTAGGCAATAAGTCATACATGCCGTTTAGGAATTTCTTATGCCCCCGGTTACGTTGGAGAACTTTTCGTATCCTTAGGCAATAAGTCATACATGCCGTTTAGGAATTTCTTATGCCCCCGGTTACGTTGGAGGACTTTTAGTGTTCCTCAACCTTGGTAAATAGCAAAATATCTTATGAATTCAACAATAATGTTATGACAAAGTAGAGGTACGTTGTGACATGTACTGGAAGCCAGTTCATACGTAGTGCTTCTTGAGATTCGTCACGTTCCAAGAATTCTTTTCTCCTCGGCTATTTTCGAACAGAACGCTTTTGATCTTGTAGGTCGTCGGGCTTGTTCTTTTGACGATTTCGTATGGGCCTTCCCAGGTAGGGCTCAGTTTGCCGTGTATCTCGTTCCTGGTATAGATAGTTACTCGTCGTAACACCAGCTCTCCTACCATAAATTCCTTGGTCCCGCTCACCCTTTTGTCATAGGTTTGCTTGACGCTTTGCTGGTACTACTTTGCTAGTGTAAGGGCTGCTATCTCTCGTTTCTCGTCCAGCATGTCGAGTTCTTCTCTCATCCTTTGTTCATTGTTTCCCTGCTCGACTAGAATTGTTCGGAGTGTGGGTAGCCCGATTTCCGTTAGTATGATGGCCTCGACGCCGTACGCTAAACTGAACGGGGTTTCCTTGGTGCCCGTCTTTGGCGTAGTTCGGCAAGACCATAAGACGTTGAGCAATCGTTCAGGCCATCTTCCCTTCGCCTGTTCGAGGGTCGTCTTGATACCATCCAGGACAGTTCGGTTCGTAACCTCGACTTGTCCATTACCCTGTGGGTATGTTGGGGTCGAATAGAATTTCCGGATACCGAGTTCTTCGTACCAAAGCTGCAGCTTGGCGTCCTTGAACTGGGTGCCGTTGTCTGCCACAATGGCGTATGGTATGCCGAACCTAGTGATGATATACTCCCAGATGAATTGTTTAACGTTGCTGGCTTTAATCTCTCGGAGAGGCTTAGCCTCGACCCATTTGGTAAAGTAGTCCGTCGCTACAATCAGATATTCCACGCTGCTGGGTGCTCTGGGAAGTTTCCCGACAATATCAATTGCCCATTGCGTGAATGGCCAGGGTGCCGATACCGGGGGCATCATCGATGATGGGAGACGAGGTATTTTGGCGAATCTTTGGCACTTGTCGCATCTTCGGACATAAATGTCTGCATCTCGTTTGATATAAGGCCACCAATATCCTTGAGTGATTGCCTTGTTGGCGAGGGATCGCCCTTTGATGTGTGCTCCGCAGGACCCTTCGTGGACCTCTTCCAAGACAGGCTGTTGTAGTTCGGGCCAGACGCACAGAAGGTGAGGTCCTCGGTAACTGGATTTATACAGTTTGTCGTCCTCAGATAGCCAGAACCGAGGGGCTTTTATTGTGACTTTCAACGCTTTTATCTTGTCTGATGGGAGCGTCCCGTTTCGCAGATAGCGAATCATGTCGTCCATCCATCCTAGCTCGTATTGTACTGATGTCACTCGGTCTATTCTTTTAGTTATGCTTGGGGTTTCCAAAAGCTCCACTGTGATCGTCCGAGTGTTGGTCAACGTTAATGTCGAGGCTAGGGTGGCCAAGGCGTCGGCATGTGCGTTTTCGGTGCGATTGATTCTTATTAGCTCGCATTGTGCGAACATGACCATTATGCTCTGGACTTTCTCTTGGTAAAGGACCATTCGGTCGTCCTTGCGTTGGTATTCACCAGTAGCCTGGTTGACGATTAGCATGGAGTCGGAACTAGCAATCAAGTGGGTGCATCTAAGGGATCGGGCGATGAGCATGCCATTGATCATGGCTTCATATTCCGCCTCGTTGTTAGTAGCTCGGAAGCCCAACTTGATGCTTTTCTCGATGATCACCCCTTCTCTGGACTTGAGGACAATGCCTGCTCCTGATCCGTCCTTAGTGGACGATCCGTTGACATGTATCTTCCAGTGCGACCGTGGTGAAATGGTCAGGGGCTCGTCATAACCTTCGGTGAACTCAGCGACAAAATCAGCCAACACCTGTCCCTTTATGGCGTGTCGGGGTGCAAATTCGATATGAAATTGAGATAGCTCGACCCCCCATGCCACCACCCGACCGCTGATATCCGTCCGTCAAAGGGACTCCTTGACATGGAACTTCGTGTAGACTTGGACTTTGTGAGCTATGAAGTAGTGTGGTAGTTTTCGGGTAGCAACGACCAACGCCAAACACAACTTTTCCAACAGTAGGTAGCGTGTTTCGGCCTCGACCAAAGTCTTGCTAACGAAGTAGATAGGAAATTGTTTGCGTCCTTCTTCTCTTAGGATGACTGCGCTCACGGCTGTAGTGGAAACTGCTAGGTAGCAGGCCAGAATATCTCCTTTATTCGGCCTCACTAGCAGTGGCAGCGTCCTTAAATACTCTTTGAGGTTATTGAATGACTCCTCACACGCCGGGTCCCATACGAACTTTTTATCCTTCTTGAGGGTCTCAAAAAATGGTCGTCCCTTATCTGCGGATCGACTGATGAACCTGCTTAGTACGGCCATCATCCCCGTGAGCTCTTGCACCTGCTTCTTATTCTTTGGTGCTGCTAGGTTTTGCAGAGCCGTTATCTGTTCGGGGTTAGCCTCTATTCCTCTTTGGCTGACCATATGCCCCAAAAACTTCCCTTTGCTGATGCCGAATGCACATTTGCTAGCATTAAGCTTTAGTTTGTGCCCGCCCAGCGTTTGGAAGACGTCTTTAATGTCCTGGAGGTGGGAAGTGGCCCTTTCGCTCTTGACGACCATGTCGTCTATGTACACTTCCATTGTCTTCCCTATATGCTTTTGGCATACCTTCGTTATCATCCTTTGGTATGTCGCTCCTGCATTTCGTAGGCCGAACGGCATAACCGTATAGCAATAGTTTCCCAAAGGCGATATGAACGAGGTCTTTTCTTGATCTTCGAGGGCAAGGGGGATTTGATGATATCCCGAGTATGCGTCGAGGAAGGTCATCCTTTCTGCTCCTGCCGTGGCGTCCACCAGTTGATCAATCCTTGGTAGGGGAAATGGATCCCTCGGGCAGGCTTTATTTAGATTGGTGAAATCTATACAGACTCTTTCCTTCCCGTTCTTCTTTGGGACGACGATCGGATTGGACAGCCACTTCGGGTAGAACACTTCCCGTATTGTTCCTGCTGCCAACAACTTTCGAACTTCAGCAATTATAGCCGCTCTGTGCTGGACGGACACCTTCCTGCTCCTTTGGCATTTACGCTGAAGTGGTGGCATGCTGTTTTCGGATCTAGACCGGGCATGTCTTTGGGGCTCCAAGCGAACTTATCGATGTTGCAGAAGAGGAACGCTTCTAGCTCCTCGGATTCCTCTTTATGAAGGCTATCTCCGATGAGGAAGTAGTGCTCCTCGTCCGTATCCGGGATATACACCTTCCGGAGTGTTTCTCCGACTTGTTCTTCAACAACCCTCTCAGCTCGTGCTATTTGGTCGATCAGCTTCCCTATGCTTGTGGGCTGTTCGACAACTACAAGTTGTCTCTTCAACGTAGTGGTGATTTCTTCACAGCGTCTTGAATCCTCCTGACATCCTCGGGCTATCTCGATCTCCCCCTTGGCATTAGGGTATTTCACCTTCTGGTGGTACGTGAAAGGTATCGCCCGCATAGCATGAAGCCACGGTCGGCCCAAGATCGCATTGTGGCCGGAATTATCATTGACCACCAAGAATTCCACGGGGACAGATACGGATCCCGTGGTAACATTTAGGACGATCTTTCCCAACGGCTTAGTCGTCTCAGAGATGAACCCGATCAGGGTGACATCAGTGGGCTGTAGATCTTGCAACTTGAGCTCCATCTTGTCAAAGAGCTCTTTGTACATGATATCACAAGAGGCTCCTTGGTCGACAAGCACTCTGCTGACAGTGTCTATGCCGATCTGGACGCGTAGGTTAATGGCGTCCCCGTGAGGGTATATCACCCCTTCTTCATCAAGATCTGAGAAAGAAATGGGCGGGTGTCGTTGCGGCATGCATTGCCACTTTGAGGTCGACGCCTGCGAAGCTTTAGCTACTTGCCCAAAGTGGGCCAATTGCCGTTGCTGGGATCGATCCCCCCCGGTGCTCTTGGGTCTTGACAAGTGGACAACGTTGATCGTTTGCCTTGTTGGTTGTCCGTTCCCTCGATGACTAGCTGCTTGCCTTTGTCCCTAGCGCCTTTGATGAATTTGTTGAGCAATCTCGCGTCTCCCCACGCGTTCATCTTCCACCGCAGGTTTCGGCAATGCTCGGTGAGATGGCCGTGATCCTCATGATAGGCGCAGAAGAGCTTGGTGTCTCTGGAATCAGGGGGGAATGGATTGGTTCGGGTCGGGAATACCAGCTTTCTCTGCATATATCCTTTAGGATATCTTCGGCTGACAGGTTGAAAGTGTACCTCAACTCGACCGGTTCATAACGCCTCTGGTGTTCCCTTTCTGGCCCACGACCTTGCTGAGGTGGTTTGGGCGGCATTGGATAGGCGATTCGGAGTGGCTTGGGCTCGGGCTCTATGGGTCTGTATTCCCTTCGCTGAACCTCGGGACCCTTGTCCCGTTTGGATTAGGGGACTGGTTCCCCATGATTGTTCTTGGCTCTTTTGCGGTCCACCTGCGCTTTCCGAACCGTCTCTCTTCTTGGTGGAGCCCGGTTGAGGACTCGCATCTCTTCGTTCTTATTGGTAAGGTGGGTGCAATAGGCTAGAAGGGCGTCAGTGGTCGGAAAATTCTTGCCGATGAACTTCCTTCTCGCCCAATAGCCGCTGGGGATAGAGTTGATGAAGTTCTGGATGGCTATGTTATTGGCGTACTGCGGGATCTGGTTCGCCATGTCGATAAAGCGTATGCAGTAGTCCTGGAGCCTCTCATTGGGCAACATAGCCATTTTTAGAAGGGTTTCAATGTTAACCTTCTTCTTCCTATGAGCGGCGTATCGGGTGGAATATGCACGGAGGAGCTCAACCCAACTTCGTATGGATCCCCGTGGTAGATTATGATACCACGACGACGCCTCCTGACCCAAGCTGTTCTTAAAAAATTTGCACATCAGTGCACTGTCGTCGCTCCACAACTCCATCCTTGTTTTGTAATGTCGGAGGTGATCGATGGGGCAGCTCCTTCCATCATATAGTCTGAATTCGGGGATGACAAACCCCGCAGGATTGCGGTACCGAGTTATCTGATCGGTACATGGAGTCTCTTGGCATACGTCCCAAGCCTGTTGGAACGCTTCATCCGGTGTCGGGTAGTGAGGGGCGTATCCCCCATATGGGTGTTGTGGATAGTAACCGACTATGACCCTGTGGTCGCCGTTTCTCCCATTGTTCGGATTTCTATCGAAGTCAGGTAGAGGAGGCGCGCCTTGGTGACCGTAGACCATCGGGGTTATCTTCGGGACGGGTTCTCCTTGTCTTGGTATCCTCGTATCATGAGGTCGGCCCGTCGCTGCCATCGCTGCTCGGTAAGCAGAATTTTCTGCTTCACGTCGAGAGTCGGTTTGCGTGTTGGTCGATTGGATGGGTGGTATCGTGATACCGGCCGCTGCCATGGCCGACATGCATGCCCCTAGCTGGGCTGGTAGCAGGGCATTAGGTTTTTCTGCGGCCCGTGCCAGTGCGGCCGTAGTCCTATCTTGGCAAACAGGGGTTTGTAGTTCCACTGTGTACGGCGTAATTATCCGCGGTGGGAGGGTTGGATATGGGACTACCTGTTCTAGTATGGGGTCGTCGGGCATGCCATACCGGTGGGCTTCGTTCGTTTGAAAACGAACCCGTTGGGGACTGGAGTTGACCGAGGCTACTGGCTGAGGGGCCTTTGAGCTTGGCCCTGCATTATTGGGATGGCGGTTGTCTGGCAAGAGTGTCCCCGCCTGCCTAGTCACGGATGGCGCTCGTTCCGCCTCCGTGTCCGTAGGGTTTTCGTCGATAAGACCGTCGACCTGAGGGGGATGGTCGGTTTGTTGTTCTGTTTGGACGTTAGAGACGGTAAGTCGAGATCCAACCTGAAGCGCTTCGTAGCGGTCTCTGATATTGAGGAGATGCGCTAACACGTCTTTGTGGACTGGGATTTCCTGGTTTGTCGATGTGCCTACTTCCTCTGGGCGAGTTTCTTCGTTGGTGTTTGCCATTTGTTGCTCGTCTGGTAGAACGTTGGTGTTCGATTTCGAAGCTAGTTGGGAACTAGATGATTCCCGGAGACGGCGTCATTTGATAAAGCCATAACTTTGGTCGGTAGCGTTAGGCTTTTCAACAATAATATATAATGAATTGACAATAAACGATGAACACTTCTTGATCTTTATTATTATTCGGCAATTGCCCTTGTTCGGACTACAACTTCTATCACTATATTTATGCTCGGATTCGCTGTTTGATCCTGAATGTGATCTTTCTCTTCTCTTCGGTGCTCGATTTTCTACCTTGCTCGGTTAGGCTCTTGATGTGATATGTTCTGACAAGTTTTTATCTTTTCTCTCCTTCTCTCTATATTTTTGAGATATGTTTTCAGGTCCCTTTCTTAAGGGGGATACTTGGCTATTTATAGGCAATTATGCCTCCTAGAATGTTGACAAATGTTTCCATCTCATGAGATTTTTCAGACATGGGTCGCTTGTTAAGTGGGCTTGAGCTTTTAGTGATATCCACTCTTATTCTCAAATAAAGGCATGTGATAACCCATTCAAGCATTGGATACCCCTCTATGATGGGTGGGTCGATTCGTAGCCGAATAGATATATTCGGATCCAATTTTTATGTTCTATCACATAAATTTAAAATATAAGTCTAAAATATATCATTTGCTAGAAATTCTTCCTAAAATAAAGAATGGATAAGCAAGTTTAACGACCAAAAATATCTATCCATTAATTTATGCAGGGACAGATTGTATCCTTCACAAGAACTTTTTACCTGTACAAGTATAAGATACACATGCGAAATAACAAGGTAGGCACAATCAAATGTAAAATGTACGACTGCACGGGATGTATCAACATACACAAATAATAATTAAAGTTTGAAACTCGAATATGTTACATTTTGAAACTACATAAAGGCAAACTATTCTTTAAACCATAACGAGGGGTACCAATTTCCCATCCATCAAGTTAAAAAGATATCCCAAACTATTCTTTAAACCTACAATATCCTTCATCACTTAAGACTCGTTCATTATTAGTAGTATAAGAAACTAATTGCATTTCCGCAGCTTCAATTGGATGTAAAATCTAAATCGATCGCCGAAGATATATAGTTCGGTTTTCTTTCTTTCTTTTGGGTGATCGATCCATCTATATTAATTTATCTTTTATATATAAAACATCGAATAATATCATGTTCCATATTGTTTTTAAGTTATGTCTTTAATAAATTTGTCTCATTATACAATTGTAATAAATTGTAAAATTGTATGCCTCGTTACATTTGTAAGTTAATGTAAAAAAAAATTTTAATATTGTTTACAATTAACTCTTAGGGTGGTTGCTCATTAGATCATAACATGTTAGTTCGCGTCCTCATGCACACTTTATTGGTTAACCCAAATATTTTAACTTGTCAACGTAGTTAAAGTTAATTGACACGAAACATTTAATCTTTAAATGAACTTTCATATATTCTTGTGTTTGTTTACATAGTCAATATTAATTGCACATATATCTTATATATTATTAACTTTTCGACATTATTTTCTATTTACATAACGTCTATTAATTTAGAGATAACTTCTGTATAAAAATATTTGTTAGTGGTCACAATGACATAATTAAATGACTGTACACACATTTTACAATATACTATTACTTTTCGATTTCCTTTTCTTCGTGCTACCGTTAACGGTTGGCCTTTAATAATGTTCCAGATGCGATTTATTGTATTTCCGATTAAAAAATAAAATTTGGATCAAAATTAGAGAAGCATTATGAAATTAAATCGTCTAGGAGTGCTAGTAGTAGTAGCTCATATATAGAAGTTAATTAGTTTGTGAAGCAAACGGCTATATACTAAAATTCAATTCGCCGCCAAAAGCTGTATATATATATATATATTCTATTTTAGGCAAAACTGAAAACTATACGTACGCAAGTTTAACGACTAAAAAAAATATCAAGATACTTGTAGGAGAAGAAACATGCGACAATTTTGTTTTGCAACAAAATGAAAATAAACCATACACGTACTTAAGTGACATTGTCGGAATAGTTTCGATTTCATTGTCTCTAGAAAAACGATATTACAGATTAGAGATGCTCGTATCAAATATACTTCTTTGAGATTATGAGTAACCATGCATTAATTAGGGTGAATTAAGCTGTACTCTAGTCAACTATGCATTTGGCATGTTTAGCAGTTCACAAATTAAGTAGCACCCTTATTCATACGTAATTACTAGCTAGTGAACATCAAGTATCCCTCACAGAAATAGACTTAAAAGGTGCCTACTTTTTTAATGAGTTTTTCACTTCACCTACAAATGAAAATACTTCATCTCCGTCGCTATTTACAATGTGTCCAACTTTATATTTTTGGACCGTCTCTATCTAAAATGTCCAACTTTATATTTTGGGACGACGTCCAAAATAATTTTCTTTATATTTTAGTAAAAAAAAAAAATTAAGTTGGAATAGCTTTTGTTGAATGTTAAATCATATCGAATTACACGTACAAACTCACATCTTCAAATGATCTCGCTTATTTAGGAATGGAGGTAGTAGATTTTTTCGGCATTAATTGGACTGTAATGTAGCTGCAGATACACATATAACTACTTCTTTTGCTAAAGTAGCATAATGGGATATAACCCGCTATAAATAGATTAGATATAGGGTTCGAGTCTTATTAAATGGTTATATGTGAAATCCCTCTATACTCTTTAATAAGATTTTAATTTTAAAAAAAAAAACTACTTCTTTTGCTCAAAGTTGTGAGGAGCTGAATTTCAAAAAGTTGCTTCATCCGTCCATAGTTGATCAATACGAAATTATATACAATATTGACTTTTTTTAAAAAATCTCTTTTTTTTTTATATCGCTTCTCCGGAAGTTCTTTTTCTAAAGAGATATTCTACGTTCTTACAATAAATTATGTCAAGAGCGAATTTGTGGATGATTCTGATGGAACCGTCTGAGGTTCATTTATTTAAAACCTTTTCGATATAGAAAGAGATCTAAGAAGTCAAACTATAAAATGACAAGTTATAACACTGAAGTTGGAATGAAACTTTTTTAAGAACCCGTTCATACTTCATAGATAGGCAATAAAGGAATGTAACGATGGTACTGAGAGCCTAAACATATATCAATCTCAATCGTTTATGATCACAAATGTGAAAAAATTAAGAACTCCATTTTTGCCTAACTAGTAGTCTCACTTTATGTTAAAACATGAGGTATGTTTCATGAAATTAACTAATGTTTCAGGACGATGTTGGAAAACTTACGTATTTTGGAAGTAAATGTTGGAAAATAAATGTTGGAAAGTAAACGAGAAATGAGATTGTAACTGGGTTTGGTCCCATGCTTGTGGAATGAAAAGTCTTTTGAGGGTACTGCCCTTCTTTAATAAAAAAAAAAAAAAAAAAACAAGACGTGAGATTTAGTTCCCGGCAACCATTTTCTTTTCAAGAGCCTTACTTGCATTTTTTGGTTATGTCTACTCGCGATTTACTAGGACCAATGTGATACCAAGTAAATGTGCAAAATCCTTTTATAGCACACCCCTCTTATATCAACTTCAGCTATGAATCTACTTTTTTCATGGCTAACGTGCTACGCCCTTTAGCAAGGCTTTTATGTCCCCGTGGTTGGTAATTCAGTATTAATACTCCATTTGATAGTGATCTAAGATCATCTGACAAGTAAATTAGGACTTAATTAGATTAATCCTCAAGAGTATTTTCATATCCGTGCTTTTTCATCACCATATATGGCTATATCCTACCTAAAGCATTTGGATCATACGACTTTCACCATAGCTTTTTTTCTCTTATTTCTTCACTGGGAAACTAATTGTGAATATGTGATCATGTGATCGGTTTTCTTTCCAGTCGAGTCACTAATTTTATTTCTCGTCCCACTAATTCCAAGTCATCGCTTATAACATAAAACATGTGCAAGGAATAAATAAGCTATTCGAAACATTGGAATGGATGTCTCTACGAAAAGACCAAGATGAATAGGGTTCAAGAGTCGGTTTGAATCATTCTACTCAAAAATTACTTCCGTCCTAGACTGGAACTTCACATCCTTGATTTCAGCTATTTCCAACCAATCACAAGACAACCTCGTATAAGAGTGTGATTAATCGATGTAATTCATATTCAATAAATTAAGTAGACATGATGTCCTCCATAAAGGGCTTAGACATAACATCACAACATGTACTGAAATTTAAGTGCCTGTCTTTTGTTCAACACCTCTTTTTTCCTCAGTATACATCAACATTTGAGAATACACACCAATGCAATCACTGAGAGATGGCCAAATTGAAGAATTAGTACACGATATTCCAAGAATGATTAAATTCATGCTCTAATTTTTACCTCAGAAAGTAACAGAACTTTCTTAGTTGTTAAGATGTTGTACGTTTATCATTATACACAAGTAAATTACAACATCTAAAGGGTGCTAAAGAAAATATTGTTGGTTTTAATCACCATCTCCGTATCAACGATGTGAGCAACTGCACCAAAAAGAATAGAAGGAAAATGAGTGAGGATATACCATATAGTTCTTTAAACGGTTTGCACTAATGGTTTGTGCAAACACAGAATTTAGTCAAATTTAAAACCTAGTCCAGGACGAAGGGGTAATCGGGAAATAAATACTGCATTTTCCTCTCTTTTTTGTGGGAAAAAGAAAAGGCTCACGTGCAATACAGGTCGATTTTGATAAAGAAAAGAATACTTGAACTTTTCTAATCATAAATAACTAATTAACCACACGTTCTGTTGCAATTCTAACAGAAAAACAATTCTTGGATGAGTACCGGACTATAAGTTCATTAACAATTACTCATTTTTTCCTAGTCGGTATCTCTTCTAATTTAATATGCCTTTATTCTCAAACACCAATCCACTGAAAGAGTTCGTTCAGAAATTTCAAATTTGATAAATTCATGCAGTCATGTAGATGATGGTAAACTGCAAGAAATTAGTACATGATCGTCAATTAAAATAACACGATGTTTGATTGAAAAACAATAAGATATGGTGAAATAAGAACCGTCTGTAATACTTTTTTTTTTTAATAATTCTTTTCGCTTTTACTATCTTTTCAGAAAATAAAAATGTTTTAGAAAAAATTCGAGTACAGAATTGATTTCCTTCTTGTAAGTGTTCACATTTATCTATCAAATTTAAAGACGTCAAATATAGGAGAGAATGTGGTCCTTCAGCAGAAGTACGAATGCTAATCTGAAAACGTTCTATTACTATATTCCAGTTGCAAAAAGTACAAAGTTTTTCTATACCTCAAAGAGTTCAAATGGGTTGCCACGCCTGTAAATATCATCCTTTTTGGTCTTGTTATCATTAGGAAATATGTTGTACAAAAGCGCTCTCCACCCAATAAGTAATACAGCTGTACTTCCCATTGTCACAAGAATAAAAGTCGGCGGTGGCAAATGTCCAATTGACGCTGCTCTTATACCAACTCCAACCTGTAAGAGTAAAAATGAAAAAAAAGGGAACCTAGCAGAAAGAATACATTGATGGACTAATATGAATTTGCGATATTTGATTCAGATTAAATGTAAAACTCTTATGGGTAGTGTATGCTCCTCTATTTTGGTAGTCGTCCATTGGGTTGATCTTTCTCAATTTTTGTAAAATGCTAAATTACGTATATAAATAACAAGCACGCATACCAGAAGAACGTAATTTAAAGATTTCATTGAATGATTTATGCAATTTTGTTAAGACACCAAACAACTGGACCATACTCACTCCTCACAAATGGATTGCATGGAATTCTTTATCTTCAGATATAAAAATGTGCATACTAATTATCTCCTTCATCAATCTAAAGCAAGCAGAAGACCAAGCAATGCTTCCTATTAAGATCCTCATCGTCATTCTATACTAGTTTTACAATAAAATTAAAAGTTGCTGCAAAGTGTCCAGGGGTGGGAATTAGGACCCCTGAGAATATAATAAGGTCTCTTTCTTGTTTAGAGATTGTTATGAGTTGCCTGCTTATTTGTTCACTTTGAAATATTACACTAAAAAACTACTATCCAACAACTTAATGAATTCCACTAGCTCTTTGCTGGAAAGCCAAGTGAAAGACATTAATTTTTTGCCTAGTTAATTGCTTAATATTCTGCGTACAAGTTACAATCAAGCAACTAGATGAAGTGAATGTCAATAAGCATGCTTTGGGTTGATAATATCCATGAGTTCAAATGACCATGTATACCTGCTCACCGGCAAGGTTAGAGTCCTGGCACCCACAAAATGGAATATCTCCCAAGTGACAGTTATTCATATCTTAGAAAAGAATATCAATGAAATGTAAACAGTTTACTTCCTTTATTGGTTAATAAATTGGTATTCTGCAATCCAAATTAACTCATACAAGTTATATAGAAAGTTGAGTCCAATTCTAGTTCTGAACTACTTGGCACTCTTCATTTCTGAAAAAAGTTTAACTAAGATTATCAAGCATCTTAAGGCAGTGATTGGACATATCGGCTAATAAAACATGTTTCAATCCCATTTCACAATTGCAAACAAAACATAATCTTAATCAAATCATTCGAAAATTTCAAAAAATGAAAACAACAACCGCTTTTAGCCACATATACTACTTTCATATTGTTTAAAACATAGACAAGACCATGAAATTAAGGAAGAGTCATTTCAAAGCGAAAACATAGTAAAACAAGAAATGAAGAATTAACAATGTACTTACTGGGATACCCAAGGCCCATGACTTGGCTGCTGCAATTACAGCATTAGAATAACCGTTCATTCCTCTTCCATCCTCTCCATAACCTCCAAGAAAATAAGCACTTAAAACCCATCCTGTATAACCCCATAGTTTTGATTTATTTACTAGAAACAAGTTGATTCCGCTGCTAAGGAAAGAATAAAAGAGGCGAATAAAAAGTACCTGCAATAAAAGGATCAGCTGTGCGCAATGTTTCTGTATCGAACACCGAAAATCCATGGCTAAACCTTCCTATTGCAGAGAAAATGAGTAATGCCAACACATCACCACCGGCAAGCAGAGCTATACGACTGAAACACAATAAATATAATCGTCAAAACCTAACCAAAAAAAAACCGGGTAAGGATAAAGCAGGTGGAGCCACCTTTCACGCATTTTCCACTCTTTAGATCACTTTCCCAGAAATAAAAAATGATCTGGTTCTGATTATTTAAACACTCCAGTTTGCAGCATAAATACTCCGTAACAAAACGTTAATTTATTTAAATTGGCACATTATCTGGCCATAAAGACTCGAACCACCTCCACATTGATATGTCGTCAATTTCTTCTAAAAAGAAGTCCAACAAACTTCAAGGTCTAATCCTCACAGTCGAGGATCATAGGAAAAAAAAGTCACAAATTAAGATTCTTCAGCTTGTTAAAAGTTTAATATCTAAGCATTGAAATACAACAATGTCCTTGAGAAAGTGACAATGATAAAGGAAGCTCTATTCTTGTTACCCGGAGAACTAAATCCGAGAATTGGTGCTTATTATATAGAGGCGACCCACTCAATTGAATAACTCTCCTTGTCAATGCATTTTATTTACATATTCAAACCAACGAACACCACCACAGCTCTACTTCCAGCTTCCTAGTGTCCCCCAATTCTCCCAACCATGGGAAATTACACCTTTAAAGAGCACAAAGACAAGTGTTAGAGCCCATATAACTTACCATTAAAAGGCCTCGTAATGGTAAGGATGGGTAACTCTTTATAAACCACAGGCTCAATCAATATCTAGTCGATGTGGGATAATATACTCTAACACTCCCCCTCGATCGTGGCCCGACATTTCAAGGGTCCTACGAGTGATATATTAAATGGGTTGAGGTGCGCCCAACATCGCTAGGCCCGCTCTGATACCATGTTAGAGCTCATATACCTTACCCTTAAAAGGTCTCGTAATGGCAAGGATGGGTAACTGTTTATAAACCACAGGCTCGATCATTATCTAGTCGATATGGGATAATATACTCTGACAACAAATAGTGATGCGTAATAATGAGGAGAATCATGAAATGAAACACCACAATTTCTAACTCCTCTCCTCGTACAGGAATCAACACTCTCACTACAAGACCTAACCAACAGAAGAATACATATGCATGCAACCTTTTTTTCAGATTCGATTGTTTTTATTCACTAAACAACACAAAGTACATAAGTATGTAAAGCGGCTAACCAGGGCTTTTAAAAAGGAAGGTCTAAAATTCGTTGATGGTTTATGTGCCACTAATTTAATACATTTTTCAGTTTTACACTAAAATTAAATGCGAACGTAAGATTTCTCTCTCGATGGTTAGCTATCCTATCATTGTGCCAAATTACTTTTTTGTTTACACGATATAATTACTTTATGGACTAACGTGGCCATGTGGGTCCAACCTGCTATAAGTCTAATATTTTGAGGTTTCAAAATAACTTTTCATTTTAGAAATATGTCACTCCTAGTTGTTCCTCCCCTGTGCAATTCATCTTGATTGCAATGCGATATATCATATAGCACTCTCACAAATATATAAATAATGCATACTTCATTTATTTTTTTAAAATCCTCCACAGTGAAAATGGAATTTGGAAGACTTAGGTCTATGAGTCTATCAAACTGCTAATGTCAAATTATCTAAATGCCTTGTCTTTAGGGGTCCAAATAAGAGTTTACTTATACACAAACGTGTCATCATACAATATAGACCACAAAGTAAGTACATTTAGTAATATCTAATAGTTTCTTCTATTTCGAGTGCGATAAGAAACACACACACAAATATCTATACATATGTTGCTAAAGATTTACCACCGCTTGCTGAAAATTGGAAGACTTAGATCTATCTAGCTCAAGCTGACACATGTTAAGATATAATATATCTGCAAAAATAATATGACAAGAACATATGATGTTAATGTGTTTAAGTTTATCCAGTGTTGATCCTATGGCTAGCCAGCCGGCTAGGGTGGCGGTCCGATGATGATTGATAATTCCATGTCTGACATAAGAGCCGGGAACTTTGAACCGGCACTGTGTTTACCATGCATTACCATCAATAAATACTTTTTTTAAATATCCTTATCACATTTCAAGGTAATAAATAATAATAGCAGGGACACTGTAGCAGTTTCCATAGAAACTGTCATTTTACAATACACACACACACACACACACACACACACACACACACACATCTATAAATTTACCTCCATTAAGTGAAACTGGCAGACTTAGGTTCATCAAACTGTGCATATCAAATTATATTGTGCAAGGTCTTTTAGAGGGTAAATAAGGATTTACTTAACCAAGTGTTATAATACAATATAGATTAGGAAAAAAAAACTTCCATTACATCTGATATGTATGTATACATATATTTACCTGCATTTGGTGAATTGGAAGACTTAGGTCTATCAAACTATTCATATCAAATTATCTTAATGCAAGGTCTTTTGAGGGGTACATAAAAAATTTACTAATAACCAAAACTGTCATTAAACAATACAGAAAAAAAAAAGTTACTTAAACTAATATATATGCATATATAGCTATAATTCACTTGGTGAAATTAATTGGAGCACTTAGATCTATCCAACTGTCAATAGTAAAATTAGCTTAGTGCATGGTCTTTTAGAGGGTATATATCCGAAAGTCTTATTATACAATTAAACCAGAAAACAAATACTACCATGATTACTTCTACTATGTGTGTGTGTGTGTGTGCATCGATTTTCCTCTACTAGGTGGAATTGGAAGACTTAGGTCTGTCAAAATGTTTATATCAAATTAACTCAGTGCAAGGTCTTAAGAAGGGTACCTAAGAATTTACTAATAACCAAAACTGTCATTATACGATATCAACCATATAAGAAAACCTTATATAAATCTGGTATAAACACTTACGTATCTAAAGATTTACCTCAGCTTGGTGAAACTGGAATACGTAGTGTATCTAAAGATTCACCTCCACTTGGTAAATATTGAACACTTAGGTCTATCAAACTATTTATATCAACTTATCGCAATGTCTTTTTGAGGGTTACTTTTTTATATTAACAAATAATGCATAGCGTCGTGATACAATATACACCAGGAATAAATAATAGTGTGATCACATCTAGTATTCTAGCATATGTATATACAGCTTACCTCCATTTGGTGAAACTGGAAGACTAAGGTCTATCAAACTGTGCATATCAGATTATCTAAGTACATGGTCTATTTGAGGGTGTATACGAATAAATCTCAAAAGCATAAAATCTGAGAATTTGAAAAGAAAAATAGACTTTTCACATAAAAAATTGCCGGATTATTTTTTCTAGTAAAACTTATTTGATTGTTTACGAGTCACTTATAAGTTAAAGTGAGTAAAACAATGACTTATCAATAAAAACCAGTTAATAAATCACTTATTAGTTATTACTAAAAAAGAGCTAGAGTGGTGCCAAACACTATATTGTGCCTTTTTTATCTCATTGCTTTTTTAAAGCAGCTTCTTGTTCAAAAAAGTCGAAGCCAAATGCATCCTTAATTAAATCTAACTTATGGCTTATCAAAAAAAAAAAAAAATCTAACTTATAATATGCATCTACTTGGTGAAACTGGAACACTTAGGTCTATCAAACTATTCGTATCAAATTATCTTAAATTCTTAATACAAGGTGCAAATCCTAATTTACTAATAACCCAAGTATACTACAAGAAAATGTCAAACACCTTTTTTAAATCGTAAAGTTGGTAATGCTAAATTTTATTAACAGAATATCTCCTAAACATGGGGAAAAATTACATTTACTACCCCAACCTATCTGCGGTTAACGATTTGGGTACTCACCTTTCAAATTTACCAATTTAGGTACCACACTAAATAAATTTCCAATTTAGGTACCACCGTCTTAATAAATCACGAAATCATGTCACATGACATTTGACAAACATTAATTTGAGAGGCTAATTTGACAATTTTGCACAAAAATATGTCATCCTAGAAAAACTTTTACCACAATTTCACACAAAAAAATTTAGCATATAATCCAATTTTTTGTTATGTGTGAAATTAGAAAAAATATTTTTATATGATGACATATTTTTATGCAAAATTGTCAAATTAGCCTCTCAAATTAATGTTTGTCAAATGTCACGTGATTTCGTGATTTATTAAGACGGTGGTACCTAAATTGGAAATTTATTATATAGTGTGGTACCTAAATTGGAAAATTTGAAAGGTGGGTACCCAAATCGTTAAAAGCAGATAGATTGGTGTACTAAACCTATAAAACCCCCATAAACATGTTAAAATTTAGCAAACCCTCACCTTTACCAACAAAATTCAAAAATGTGTCTTCTGATATCCTTACAGTTTTTCAAGTCCATATAAAATATTTTAAAAAGAAATCATAACCACATCTAATGTACATATATACACTATAGAACAATAGATAACAGAAATACCTCCACTTTGTGAAGTTAAAGCTGTTGGTTTTCGGCCTATCAACCCGAATAACGCCCTCGAGAGGAACACTCTCGTCTCCGACTATTGCCACATCATCTCCTCCGTCTTCTTCTCTCAATACAGATTTAGCAGCAACGACGGTGATAGGGTTGCGAATTGTTGTGGTATTCGAATGTCTTCGTCTCCGGTGAGCAAAGAGAGAAGGGTTGGATTGCGAGAGAAGCGGTGAGGAGAGAGAGAGTTTTCCGGCGGAGACGGTGGTAGGTGGCGGTGGTGGAGGGTGGGTTAGCATTGACATCATCGTGTTGTTCACTCTCCACCTGATTTTAAATGATATATATTATGTATTTGTATGTATCTATCTATCTATATATGTATTTGTTTGTATAAATGGTGAAAATTGCGGATAGGCAGGCCTCTTGGAAATAACTATCTGGATTTTGCAATTGACTCCTGTCCGTACCGTTTTTTTTTTTTTTACTACTTTACAAAAATAAGTTCGTTTTTCTTTTTTAATAAATTTTATCTTTTTATTTTAAAAAAAATAACTTTTTGTTAGTTTAAACATAACAAAATTATACTCAAAATCTCATATTTTAATTAAAAATTATTTTTTGTTTGAAATTTTGGATTTTTTAATGTTCTTTTGTTGAGTTTTTAGCGAAATTGTTTCAAATACTTAAATAACACGATTTTCGAAATATGACACTTATTTTGAAACGGAGAGAGTGTGTGCTTCTAATGAGTTTTTTTTTATTATATTTTTTTAACTATTAACGTGCACATTAACAAGCTACAGATTTTGTAAAATATATACATCAATATAAAGTTATGTCATTTTAAAAATGAATTTGAGTTTTAATTACGAAAGTTAAATATATAATGGGGTTAATTGCATAATTCAATTCAATCCAAACCAAACTATTTTATGTTTTTAATCAAAATCAACTCAAATCTAAGAGATTGGATTGACTTGGTTCGAGTTTCCTCATTTGATGGTTCCGAGCGTAATGAAGTTGGATTTGTTTTTGTGTGATAATTTAACGACCCGGCCGTCCGAGCAAACCACTACTTAGCTCTTCTTCCAACAATAATGTTTTGTTTTGGGTTGCGGACGTTTTTTTTTCCACCCAAAACACTTCAATGGAGGGGGTTAGGCAGACCCGACCTGTATATAAATATATAAAATCAATCCGTACATAAGAGGCGGACATGAACCAAGCCTCCAAAAAAAAATAACTTAATACATAATATCTAGAGAAACAAAATGAAATCTACATAACTACGACAAAAAATAAGTTGACACATGGAAATAAAAATTCAATGTCATCGTCTGATCTGAGACATCTGTCTCGAATTCAGTGCAAGTATCCCCTTGATCCTCTGCGAAAGAGTACCAATATCATGAAAGACATGATCAGTCTTATGCGAGCATGCCCAGTTTGCCATGAAATCTGCCGCCTGGCTCGTCTCTATAAAGACGTGTCGAACCAAGATCTCATGCGTACACAACTGACGTATACGAGCTAGAGTGTAATTGTGTTCTCATGCTCCTAAAGTCGTTGAAGTCAACCAAGATACCACTGTCGCAGAATCGGACTCAACCTCTAAGCTATCGAAACTCATCTCAGACGCCATTTCCAAACCAATCAAAATAGCATGTAGCTCAGCGAAAATAATCGGTCTCGATCCAAGAAATCTACTGAATGCTCTAACTACACGACCATACTCGTCCTGAAATATACTACCAACGGCTGATGGGTCAGGGTTGTCTTTAGAACACCCATCTATGTTGAATATTTTGATAAAAATACATAGAAAAAAATTCATTTTTTTCATTAATATTTTTTCATAATGGGGGACCTTTTATTAATATTTTTTCATAATGGGGGACCGTGTCCTGCCTAATTAATTCCTCACTTTAAAATGACAAATATTTTAGTAAAGACCGGCAAGTCTACTTACTTTAGGAAAACACTACGGTTGCACAAGTGGGAGATATTTTGTGAAAAAACATTGACATATGTGTAAGCTAACATTAAATATAACATATGACCATGTTAACGTGACAAAAGAATTTCCATTTCTCTATTAAAATTTTCTCCATTCTCCTACGTATCTAGTTTGTCTCACTTACAAGGACAACATTATGTACAACCCTTTCAAGTCTTTCCTCTCTTTTCTTAAAGCACCAAAATCCCAAACAAAATATACATTCATTATTCAATACATATCCTCATTTTCACTTCTTAATCAAACTCAAAACAAAAACAAAAATGCCATTTCAATTTAATCACCCATTTTCCCATTTCACTTGTTTTATAGTAGTACATTTATAGTGTTCTTTTTACTGTTTTTTTTTTCTTTCAAGAAATGGATCTTTCTATGCTGGATTTTGATGGATCTAGTTGGAGTGGTTTAAAAATGGGGAAAACTGAGGATTTTTCCTCTGTTTATTCTAGTAAGAATGTGTTGAGATCTAATAACTCTCCCAATGATGGTCAAAATATGCTAAGCTTCTCTTTAAGTG
The DNA here is from genome assembly GCA_963682055.1 of Primula veris. Classification (NCBI taxonomy): domain Eukaryota; kingdom Viridiplantae; phylum Streptophyta; class Magnoliopsida; order Ericales; family Primulaceae; genus Primula; species Primula veris. Next base: position 19,295,494 of record OY821743.1, on the reverse strand, counting down.
AGTATAAAAATGAGGGTTTTGGTTTGTCTAACCATAGATCAAATGAATACTATACAAGTTCAGGTACTTATTTAATTTCTCCATTGTTTGCAATTATCCTGCTGATATGATTCCTTTTTCTATTCTTTTTTTAGTATTTTAAGAAATATTTTGATTGTTTGTTTGTTTTGATAAAAAACATATTGTGATTGATTGATTTGATTTATCCTTGGTCTCTCTTACTTTGGGGAGCTCAATTAATGTGTGGTGTTTATTATGATTGGTTTTTATTAAAATATGACAGTACTGTATATGAGTATTTTTTATGCAGATGAAAAAAATACTCATATGTGCTAGTGGATTACTTGTAAGTTGTAACATTATGTTCTTAGTACAAAAAAACCGTTTAGTTTTTAAAAAGAAAATATTCGTCTAATTGATGAAATAGTAAATAATTTCAAATTATCTTTCCATATTCTTTTTAAATTTGCATGGTTAATTTAAAATAAATAAAGTCTTTTTGATAGTATAAACTATTACTTAGGGGTCTGTAAGGTTTTTTTTTTAATTGAAAAAAAAGGAGTTATTTTCCAAGTGATCCCATTTTTAATTTCGCTCATCTCTTCATTTCTCTTTCCACATGTTTGCTACATTTTCTAGTTTAATCACAAGACAGTTTAACACCCCACTCCCATGGATATTATTAAGATATTCACATTTTACCAATACTTTCCACCTTTAAGAAAATTAAAAATCCAAAAAGATTTAGTATTTTTGTTAGTTTTACAATAAACCTTTTATCTTTTCCGTAAATTTCACACGAATTTTTTGTTGGTAGTTAACCTCAGTTTTACAATAAACCATTTTCTACAAGTTTACAAAAAGATGGGAATTCCTCAACGCATTTTAATTTTAAACCTCTTTCACTCTCCTTTTCACTTCAGAAAAACTTCAATCTCATAAAAAAAGTTTTTTTTTTTTTTTAAGTCTTACAATAACACCACTCTATAGGTAAGTTCATGAACAAAATGACCTTTTATTTCCTGAGAAATACCCAATTTACATTTTACTCTGTTTTCCCCATTTTTCATGAAAAAGATGGTTAATCCTCATCTCAACCTTGGGATATTTCTCTCTCATTCAAATATATTTATATATATAAATATATATGTACAGGAAATGGAAATGGGAGTGGGTTGAATTCAGGGTTTACACCCTCACAGTGGATGGAATTAGAACACCAAGCTCTTATATATAAGTACATGCTATCTAATGTGCCTGTCCCTTCTAATCTTCTGTTTCCAATAAAAAAAGCTCTAGATTCTGCTGGCTTTTCTATTGAACCTCTCAGACCCACTACTTGTAAGTTCCTCATCTTTGTTTTTTCACTTTATCTATGGCTTATTTGTTTGCAGCTTTTAAGTAACCTATTTTTTAATTTTTACAGTGCTTATGAGCTGCAGTTTGCTCTGTTGTTGTTCATCTTAAGCATGTCGCTATTTTTAATTTTTTAGCCCGAAAATAATAGACTTTAGATTGATGACTTAAGCTGAACAGCCTAACTTTTCTTATGAGTTGGCTGCCTCAAGAAAGTTAGATACTTTGATTAAGTGTCAAAGGATACCCTAAATCGACTCATATGGATATTGGATAGACTTATACCACTCCTTTGTACATTATTTATAAGGTTTCAATACTTTGGCTGATGGTTGTGTAACATCATGACGTCACACAACTGAATACTACGTGCGGCGGCACGTACTAAACGAAAGCCTATAACTTAAAAGTAATTAAATAAATAATTTAGACTCTAAAATAGTAACTTCAAACATTCATTCTTATTTATGAATATCCCAACAAGTTAAAGTGAAATTCAAAATCTCGATAGCAACTTATTCAAATAAGGTCTTGTAATACTAAAGAAACAACATTCGAAATTTAGAAGTTTATTAGCAGCGAAAATAAAAGAAATCCTACACCGTCTGGCTGGTCCCGACTAACTCGATTTTAACTCTAGATACCTGAAAACATTTAAAAAACAAAGGGTAAGCTAAAAGTGCTTAGTGAATGGCAACCTTGCAATATAATATAGGGTCGAAAATAGATTTTATCATTTTCTTTTAAAAACAATACTTTTATTTAATAAAATTCTCAAAGGACGAATAATAAAATTGTAATTTTTGGTGTGATCAATACGATAATATAAATTGAATATTAAGACCGATTGGACTTTCCAATCTCCTAGGTGGATTCAGACTTCCTGAATCTCTTTTTTTTCGTTGGATTCAGCCTTACTGAATCTCTTTTTCTTCGTTGGATTCAGCCTTTCTGAATATCTTTTTATTCTTTGGATTTGGATTTCCCAAATCTCTTTTATTTTATAAACTTAATCCTAAATATAAACCATAATGATCACAAAAATATAAACTCTTTAACACTTTATACGTTTATCAACGTATATAAAAAATGTCCTTCTTTCAAAACCTACAACATGCAATTCAATATATACAAGTATAATTTTTATATTTCGAAAATATAATTTGAGCCTGCAAACATTTGTTAGAAAATACAATGGGATTTTATAATAGCAAGTAAGAAAAACCACTCACCAATATACGGATACGGGATAACCGAACGTTTTACAATGAATACTGTAAATCAATGAATTGTCGAATTAAACTTTCTGATTTTTCACACATCTGCCTATTGGCTTCCTTCCTTTCTTAGTATATTCATGTTATCATTATATACATATATATTTTAATATTATATAGTATAATAAGCATAGACTAACATGACAATGTGAGGATGTATTTATCTATTTTTAGTCTCCCTCTCTCTATTTTAAGTTATACTGTATATGAGTTATGGATATCATATAAATAGTAATACTGATGTATATTCTTTCACTACATATGTGCACGTCTGTTTATAAAAATAAATAGAAATGTAAATTAAATGCTCATATATGTTACATGCAAAAGTGAACATGCATAAAGTTTAATTCATATACTTATTATATCTTTTGAGATTTTCACGTTACTAAGATTTTCACGTTACTATATTATCCTATAAACATGTAACTCTCTATTAATAAATGTGGACTTTTACTATAATTATAAACATTGTTGTGCTAACCTGAAACGTGAAACGAATAACTACATATTCGTACTCCCAAATAATTCTATATGTAACTCCATTATCATTTAGTTCCTATAAACTTTTATTAATGACTTGTTTTACTACATAACGTAAGCTATAGTAATGATAAATTTAAATGGCCAAATCTATTAGTGTCAATTCGTCTGCCATATAATGAACGTAACCTCCATCTTACTCTTATCTTCATTACCAAGCTATATTACTACGGGTTTGGTCCCTCAATAATTGATAAATACTAAACAATCTAACCACATTATAAAAAATATAAAAACACTCCTAAATGATTAAACATTAGTAACTAAATATAATAGAGTAAAATACGGGATTTTACAGGTTGCAAATATGTATTCATTTTTCTGTATTTATTTTTAACTAATGATCACTAGAGAGATTTTTTATTTTTTGGTATGGTCTTTCTTTCAGTATGTTACAAGGAGCACATAAAGATGCAATCTTGTACCCCTTTTGACAATCTTTCTTACCTGAATATCCAAGGGGAGGAGAATAAAGTCTTTTCAGTCATCTACTATACAAATGTTGAATTCATGTTACAATCTACCTTTTCCATGTTAATAATTTGTTAAGATTCTTATTCAAAGTTAATATATAGATTTGTTTACATGTTAGTTATTATAATCCCTTCACATAAAAATGTAACTCAATATGCTCTTCCCAATTTCATACTTGATAGATGGGTAGGCTGCTTTCCCTTTACCAAAACCGTGTAAATTTTTGTAAGAAATCTTACATTTTTTTTTTCATAAATAACACTCCTTCAGCTAACTATGTTTTCCTACGTTCTTTCAAGTCCGACCTTTCACCATGTGTTTGTTAAACTGCTTATCTAAAGTTCCTATTTTTGATAGATGAGTGGGGTGGTATCCTTCGAGGATTTTCGAATAACACCGACCCCGAGCCAGGGCGGTGCCGCCGGACTGATGGGAAGAAATGGCGGTGCTCACGAGACGCATGTCCAGACCAAAAGTATTGTGAGCGCCACATCAATAGAGGCCGTCATCGTTCAAGAAAGCCTGTGGAAGGTCACAATAATGGTCATTCTGTCTCTCTCCCCATCGCCATATCAGCAAAGCCAGTAGCTTCTTTCTTGTCGGCGTCTGTGGTTTTGGGCGGTGGTGGAGGTAGTGACCCTGGTGGGATCAATCTCAATGACTCGTCCCTCAATATGATTGGGTGAGTTGAAAAAACATGGATATGGTAGATGAGAAATCGACATGAAAAAACAATGGAAAATTTAAGCTGTTTTTTTTGGAGTCTGTTGTACTATTTTAGTCTGACCATGATAGATTAAATGTTTCATTATTTATTTGAAAATTTTGAAGAAATTACATCAGTTACTTGGCTTGATTTGTATAAAGTTAGTTGTTTTGAGAATACTCGACAAGTTTGATTAGGCTTTTCACTAATTTGGCTTAAACTTAGTTCGAGTTTGTAAGTTGGGTTGGGTCTAAAATACCATAGTAGTTCAGTATAACCGCCAACATGGCAGAACAAAGTGAGACCAAAACAAAAAAATCCAGCGGAAAAGTTTCTCCTGAATGGCATTGTTCAGAACACAAAAGAGGTTATTGTGTAGGTGCCTGCTCATCACACAATAGAGTGAGAATGAAAAACAGAAATGTTCCTTGGGAAAGTTTCTCCTGAATGGGTTTGTTCAACACCTTGTAATCAAATAGTACTCCAAGTAACAACAGAAAGGTTGCACAAATAATCAAATATGTTTCTTGGTACTGAAAACAGACTAATATAACAAACTTCCTTTTTAGGTTCCCCTCCTTGGGTAGACTCATGTCGAACATTAGGAATTAGGATCGCAACTTGCCATCGGTCATTCAGGCCTTTATGTATTTGCTTGTAGTTTAAGTTAATTTTATTTTTTTTTGCGTTTTCGATGAAAAGATGTACTGCAATTGGTTGGTGCTAAAAAACTATACCTTCTGTCCCGAAAAGTTAGAAGTTGTAAGCTGAATTTTTCTGTCTCCAGAGAAAAATCTTTTACTTGGGAGTTCCAACCAAACAACAATACTTTCAGTGTCAATTTCTTGTTTCCACTTTTATCTTGAACAGTCAAATCTTTTTGCTAACTGCTAACCGTTTCCAATAAAATAAAAAATTGCAGTTCAGGGATTTTTGCGAACAGTGACTTTCACGACCAAGTAACCAAACAAATCGGGCTTTTTGTACCAGAAAAAGACTTTGACCAAAACCTTAGATTCCCATTGGAAGAAACTTCTGTTGAGCACATAAATTTATTTTATTGCAGTTGTTAAGTTCAACTTCATTTCTTAATTTTCTTATAAACTACACTACATTTCTCAAGTCAGCTTAAAAGCCGAGTTATTTGGTCTTACGCTCATAATCACTTCCCGTATCGACTCGTCTTGTTTAATTTCATCTTAATTTTTTTGATTCTGTTTCAGGAATTATTTGAGAAATGACACAACAAGGGAAAGAAATGAAGCTACAAGAGAGCTATCAATGTTTTCTTCTGACACAAACCTGAAAAACACCGAATTTTTAATCGAAAAACAACAAAACCCTTACACCAAACCAAAACAATCTCAATTTGGTCTTGTCTTCTCCGATTCTCTCCTCAACCCGATTCACAAAACCCCCTCCGAGACCCTAAACCAAAGAGGATTATCATTTCAAAGCCTAGTCCACCAAAGGCCCCAAAACCAGCTCCCGATTTCGACGGATCTTCATGTGAACGAGCAAAATAACAGGAAAGCTAATTGGATGCCCATATCTTGGGAGTCGTCGATGGGTGGACCTCTAGGCGAGGCTTTGCATAACAATACTCAAAATAATTCGAACTGAGTGTAAGTACAATATCAGTTTAGCTTCTTCACCAAACAGGCCCTTTCAAAGAATGGCTTTTGGCTCACAGAACAGCAGTGCCGGGAGAAGCCCTAGAGGAATCGCCATGTCATTAACACAACTCCTGTGAAGTAATTCTGAATGTTTCCCAATTTTTTAACTTTCTTTCTTTTAACTCTTGTAGTTTGTTTTTGTTCTGGATCTTCAGTGGCTCTGGAGTTGAAGCTTAACTTCTGAGTTTTTGTGCAAGTAGGTTCTGGTGAAACCAGTTGTGTTCAATAAGTGCTATATCAAAACTTTTCTTCTCCTCAAAGGTTGAACTTGAAACTTGATTTTGAGATTTCATTAACCGATTCTACTGTGTATGACTGTAGGTAAGAGCATATAAATGAACCAGATATTGTGTTTCTTGACGTTAAATAAAGTACAAATTACTCCCCGGATACAGGCATTGTTTGATTACAACTTTGGTATTCCAGCTGTTTGGCTGTACAGTGTATTTGGTTGGTGAGTTTAAAAAATTTTGAAGTTATTTTACAAAAATTCGCAAAAAACTTAAATTTTTAAGCTTGATGTTTTCTCATTTTCTTCCATAAATGTACTGAAAATGCTGAAATGATAGCTTTAAGTCATACTGTTACATAAACCTAATAAGATCCTGATGTTACATATGCATTAAAGTTGTTGTATTGACTCGGTTGTGTTGGAATGCTTGTTAGTAGGGTGGTTAAATTGTGAATGTGTGGGTGAAGAGGGTTCTCGCTCGTCATTAGCTTGAAACTATTAGTCACAATTTAACCCGTCTCATGGGTTACAGAATACTTGAGCCTTGAAAAGAGATCTCAAATAGTCTTTCTTTCTTTTGTAATAAGCCTATTAGTAGCTCGTAGCGCTCCTCAAGTTCAAGTAGTTCAAAAGTTAAGCTAGCTGAGTGAATCAATCCAAGTATGAAACTCCTCCCCGATCACAGCGGGACAGTGACTGATTTTGCTAATTCTGGTAACGGTATCAGCAAAATTTGATCTTGAAAAACAAGTGTGAAAAGGAGAAACTTGTACAAATAGAACCTAACCCCGGTACATTTTATAAATCTGAGGTATAAGTTCCTGGTTTTCTGTTTTATTTTGTCTTCGACTTTCGCTCTTAAACACTCCTCTTCCAGTCTATATGCGCTCCTGCTAGCTGAAATTGTTCCACTGTCTTTATTACAATTTATTTTTCAAAAGCAGAAAAAAAGACAGCTACACATAACTAGTTTGGTCCTTATTTTATTCCAACAGTCTTCTTCGGTTTATTTGTCTCTGGCCCTGAAAAGTCAGATTTTATTTAGATTATCCATGTAAACACTCATCTTAAATTGTCCATCTCATAAGTCATGATCAAGGTGTGTTTTTATTTCTACAAAAGAAAACTGGTCTTAAATTGTTTATCTCACAGTTATGGACAAACAGCCTATATCCTGGTTTAACTACGAATATAAAACACAGTAGTAAAACAAGAAGACAATTCTAAAGCCGGACATTAGACAGTCGCGTTGATATTTATAGCTGTCATTCGACGAATGCTTTGAAATATCAATGAATAAAATTCGCCGTAAGCAGCCAAATATCAATTTGCATGTGTCGGATCGTGATAAACTGACGAATACAACTTTTTAATGTTATCTTATAGGCAGACGTCGTAACCAATGTTATGTTGTTATGTATGCCAGTATCATTCATACAATTCCGGACTATTAATGACAAACTTTGATCTGTGCGTGTAAAGAGATGATGTACTTCATTGATGGTTTAAAAAATTAATCAGTTGATAGTAAAATAATTTAGTAGTAATTGTCAATTCAGTGTGGAAAATCCATTGCTGGTCAAAAACTACCAGCCATGGGGAACGGACGGGTGTACTGTACTTCGTAGGTGGGAAATGATATTTGCATATTTACGTGTTGATGTTTGTTAGAGTGTTCACAAACAGGAGTGAACCGATCAAATTGACCCAAACCATGAAAAATAAATATATTTAGTGTAGTGCATTACGTGTTGTTAACTATTTATCTATCAGACTATTAAAATTAACAATTGACGTACTGAACTATCATAATGTTCATAATTCAGGTACCGCCATTAAATTAGTTGGATGAAAGTTAGTTTCATTTTTCATTTTGGTCATATTCTTTATAACTTGTATAAATCTAACCCTTAATTTTCTTAAATATCTCATTTTAATATAAATTCAAAATTATATAATTATATCATATATATATATATATATATATATATAATACACACATATATATATATGTTATATTAATATATGTATAAAAATATATATAATATAATACATGTATACATATTATTGTAAATAATATAAATTTAAGATGATATTTGTGTATAAAAATAAATTATAAATAATTAACAAATATATTCTATTTACAAAAATGAATATTTTTTTTAAAAAAATAACAATTTTCTTGCCTTTTTTCATGAAAGTATTCAAATAGTGATGTAGCCTCAAATAATCTTTGTTCGAATGTCATAAATCTAAAAGTTACTTTATTTTTGTTTTAGAGAAAGTGTAAAAAAAATTATATATTTTTTATTTTAGAAAAAAATTCAAAGAAAATATAGTCAAATAATATGTTTTTTAAACTGAGATATTTATTATGTATGTAAATGTATGTGTTTTAGTATAAACATTGTAAATTATAATGTTTCAAAAAGACAAGATTAAATCTATACAAATTACAAAAAATATGACCAAAATGAAAAGTGAAACTAACTTTCATCCAATTAGATTAACGGCAGTACCTGAATTGTAAATATTATGATAGTTCAGTACGTCAATTGTTAATTTCGATAGTCTGATAGGTAAATCGTTAAAAACAAATAGTATAATATACTAAATGTATATTTTTTTTTTTTCCAAACTAGACAAACCCATCAAAAATTAAACCAAACTGACTGGTTGTGTTCGGTTTAAAAATCGATAAACCGGATTAGCTTGGTTTGCAGTTTAGTCATTTCGAAACGGAAGGTATCCGAAACGATTATAATATAAAATGATTGATTTTTTATATTTATTTTGTAACGGTGCATTTTTATGTATACCGATTTCTAATTTACTTTTTAATAAGAGTTCAAGATGAAATAGAACGCTGACCTTTCCTTGGTTTTTATCCACACTAAATTCCAAGCATCCAAATACGAGTTAGTTAAGTCAACACTAATTATGACTCAACAATAATCCTTTCCGTCAATTACCAAACCTCAATTTTCTGCTTTTAGTTCCATTTTATTATATAGTACTCCTTACTTAATAACATGACATAGACAAGATAGAGACACACCTCATATTTTCTTGTTAAAAAGCTCATACATCTCTCCTCACATTTTATATGCTTGGTTCAGGCCATATTTAAACCAACTTTGCAGTTAAAAAGCAAAAGGTTCATGAATTAAGTACTACAATCACCCCTTATAAAGTTAACCATACACAAAAACCATTCTTCAGAGAACTCAAATAAAATAAAAAATACTATGAACAACAAAGGTTACTCAAAGAGTCAAGTACCATTCTCATGGGAAAAAGAGCCCGGAATTTTCAAAGAAACGACACAAAATGATATTCATAATTCTCTTAACATGGATAAATATGTCCATGATCATGTACAACTTCTTCCTCTTCCCCCTTGTGGCTTTCTACCCCCACAAAGAAGTTCATCTAAGAAAGGGCTTAAGAAACAAGACGATCCTTTTTTCATGGCTTATAGAGAGTGTACAAAGAGTGTTACTAGAGGTAACAAAGATGATCGGGGCAGGCGTGGAATTAGCAAGTTTACGTCCTTTTTTTCATGTAAGCACTCTTGCAGTGTGAGGGATGATAGTCTAGTTATGGTGATTTCTAGAAATTCAGTATTATCCAAGTCACAAAGGGAGCAATAGGGTGAGTCACAATGGATGAGCTTGTGTAAAACTACCGACGTGTCCCTTTCCATCGCAACTATGTCGTTTTTGTATAGTTGGATGATTTTGGGATGCCCAGAATAAATTCAAAAAAGATTAGTGTATACTGCAGATTATGTTATTTAGCAATGAGTCTATTCCTCTATTTTTTAAGTATTCAACTTTGTGTTATGAGGGGAAATATATGTCTTGCCATTCAAGAGTTAGAAGTTATGATTCTATCGGTCAAGTCTTGCCAGATTTTGCCTTCACAACTTAATTCGCTTTAATGTTCTTACGCATGTTTGGACGCCCATTGATGTGAATAAGCTGACTTTAATACAATAAAATAACGGAATTCGTTCTGAAACGTTCCTCTTTTGAGTTAAAAAGGCAAAATCTCTAAAAACTAAATTAAGGTATATATGGAGCTGCAAGATGGATTGTCCAAGTGGTTAGGATGTTAGTATACCCCCGGCTTGTGATCAGAGTTAATTTCCTGTTTGTAAGTGTAATTATTTTCAAACAAACTATGGTATAAATGCAAATAATATGCTTGTACTATGAGAAATTTCTAGGAAACCGTGATATTTTTACAATACCTGCAATAACACATATATTCGCACTTCGTTATGGTGATCCTCTGAGTTGAAGCGGCGAAGACGGGACGGCCGGTTGGGAAAGAAAAGCTAATCACAGATAATATGCTGAAAAAACATAATTGTAACTAACTCTGGAGTCTCGACTCCTAAATTCTAATTGTGAAACGTATGTCAGCTTTCTAGAATAAAACTCTGAAACTACACTTCATTACCGCAATATCCAATCACATCCTAACGGACCGAGTAGTCGCCTTTTCGCTGCCTCAACTCATAGAATTGGAAAATTGCAAAAAAGAAAATGAAAAAAATGAGGGAGATTTCGATTTGAGTTTGAGCTGGCCTATTTGTAATTAAAATTCGGCCAACGAGGTTTTAACATGGACATTTTTTCTTAACATAAACTTCATCCCACGATTTTGTTTGAAAACAAGTTTTTCCCGACATACCATTTTCCCAAGTGCTATTCAGTCGCCTTTTGCTTGCCACATCGGAGGAAAGGGTCTGTGGGCAGGACTTATTGTGGCATTATCCGCGCAAGCATTATTCCTCGTGGTTTATAACAGTTTGTACTAACAGGGAGAACGAGGCAAATAAGGCTAAGGAGAGTGTAAATGTATCAGGAATATCTACATAATGATCTCCATTTTTGTTTTTTTACGTTCCCAAATTATAAATTATTCTTCTGCGGAAATCACTAAGGGGACGAAATAATGACACAACTTTTTTATGTTTATTTCAATATTTACCCTTATAAAACAAATATTTAATTATACAATATGTTTGGATCATGGTATATATGTAATTGCAAAATATTAGACTTACTAATTATAAAAAGTGGACAATAATTTGTAAACTTACTAAAAAAGAATAATGGACCGGAACGGATGGAGTAATAATTTTAAATTTGTCAGTCACAACTTTCTGTAACCGGTCCAGTCTCACCATTTATAAAAGAAGGAGGTCACTAGGAAAATTTAACGTGAGACGCATAACAGTTGTTTCAAACATCGAAAATAGAGAAACCATTAATTAAATACCAAATTATCAAGACTTCAAAGATGATAAGATTTGGAGGGTTAAAAAAAACACTTGAGGTTTCCACTAATTATTCAATTTTAGTCATTAAAACTTGTCCCTAAGGTATGATTACGATTCTTTGAGCTCAGGTTGGCAATAGGCCAGTTTCGATTTTCTAAGCTCTGTGTAACTAATTGGCCTTTATGTCGCCTTTTCTACGCATCGTTTGCGTATACTGATAGATCTCACTCGGGTGAGATTTAGTCACCTGAAAAAAATTTGTCATTGTATAATCGAGATATCAATATGCATTTTAAATGTACCACCAATACGTCCATAATTCATAGTTCACACCACACTATATGATTGCCTATATGGCAACACCTTTTTTGGCTTTCTGATTTAAAAACTGGATGTTTGTCATGTTAGTTTTGTTAGCTTTTCGAAAGCTAAATTTTGGGTCAAGAGCTAGAAACGCTCAAAAGCGGAGAAAATAGAAGTTTGAATATATTTTTAGCTCTTTCATATAAAAATTACTAAGAGTAGTAATTTTTCAGTTAAATCATTTTATATATTTACAATTCAATTATAAGTAAAAATAAAAAAGAACGACTTATCAACAAAAATAAGGTATAAGTCATTTATATGTAAAAAAGCGAATTCGATTCCAAAGCAATCACATAGTTGTAGTTTTAGTGCCCACTTTAAACCACAAATCAGACAAAGAAGCTAAACGCAAACTAAGCATTTGTATCAGGAAAAGCAAAAGCAAAAGCAAAACCAGACGCTATATAGGGAAAGATTTCCAACAACCGTAGGCTATATAGGGGAAGATTTCCAACAACCGTGATCCCGATTCCAAGTCTTTTTACTTGTTTAAGAATTAAGGAGGGACTTTTTCAAACCTAAAAACTTACGAATAATCAGATGAATAGTTTCAAATAATATACTGCAGCTTCTTTTACGTAAATTTTCCTCAAGTCGCTTTTTAAAATTACTTTTTTGACAAAAAGCGAAAGTTCTTTTAAAATCACTTTTTTAACCAAAAAAAAAAAAAAGAAAAAGTCGATGCGAAAGGCGTATCGAGACGTACATAAACCATATAGCAAAATGAAAAAGAAAGGGGACCAAAAAGACTACAGGAAATAAAAATTAAAGGCTTCCAAATCACACTCTCTCTCTCTCTCTATTTTCTCTATCGACCATCTCTCCACGATCACCGCCAAATAAGGTATTTTGTTTTCTTATCCAGCTTTTTTATCAGCCTTCGAATATAGTTTGAATTAAAATACTAACAAATTTATGAAGGGGCAAATGAAAATATTGAATATAGTTTTTATTGACAAGTCAGTTTTTACTTATTTTAACTTATAAACCGACTTGTAATTATACAACCATGTTTTTCTTGAAGTTTTCTATGTTTGATATTTTGTATCTGAAAAGCTAAATAAATCCTCCAATTCCTAGCTTCTCTGCTTTTTAGTTTTTTTTTTAGCTTTTTTGACCCAAAAGCTAAAAAAAGCTAACAAATTAAACACCCTTAGCTTTTTTTAAGCAAAAAGCTAACTAGAAAAGTTGTTGCCAAACATGCAGTATGTCTTCAGGAGTAACTTAATATTTGTAGATTTAAAAGATTAGAAAAGTTAAACACAAATTTAAAGAAAAAAACAACTCTATGGCGTTGCAGCATGTGGTCAACTTCATAATTTTCATAAACTGTGGATATTGTGAGATCTAATCATTTGTTGCAATGCCATTCTTTTAAGCAACTTATTCGCTTAAAATGAGTAGCCAAACAAGCCTTTGGTGCTTCCTACCAAGATTGTCATTTTACTTTTGTTTCTTCTTTTTATCGAGATTGTCATGTTACTAGAATTCAGCTTGTTATTGTTTTCCCTTGTTTGACAAGAGCTGCATGATTTTGTTTACTTACTTATAAATTGCTTGCATAGATATACTTTTATAATCTGCACTTGTAGTTGGTTATAGAGATGGGCTATAATCCTTTCATAATAAAATTGAGCGGATCATTTTCCTAGTGCTACCTTTTTTGCTGTTAGAATAGTTAAAGTTACATTAAGATTTGTGTTAGGATATTTAGACATGAATGGCTTATAATGAAAGTATGAAACTGAATAAGCACCATTTCCAAATGACATGGAGTAGAATATTAGATGAAGAATTATTGATGCCAACCAAATGAAAAGTAATACAGCCTAAATAAGTTAAAGTAACTTCGTAATCTCAAATTTCAGAAAAGCTATGTTTTAAAATATAAATCCTATTATTTAACTTTATAGATCTTAGAACCAAGTACTCAAAATTTTCGTAAAAAAAGGAGTCAGAGAATTTAAAAACAGACTACAATAGCAATAGCAATAGCAATAGCAATAGCAATAGCAATAGCAATAGCAATAGCAATAGCAATAGCAATAGCAATAGCAATAGCAATAGCAATAGCAGGTGTGCACTTACAGAAAACGTTACTAGAAAGCTTAAGTACTTAATAAAATGTGTATCTTCCTAACTGAGGACACTTGTGAAGAGTAAGTACTAAAAACACTCATCTTGAAGATACCCTAATTGATTATGACGGTCAAACCTTCAATTTTGTACATATTATTCGCTGGTCTGGGTCTTTCGGCTTAGAAAGAGAGAGTGGAAAAGTAGAATGGGCGTTGTGTATTTGGAATTTAAGTTTGTTTACTGTATATGCCTTTTAATAATCTCACAACCCTTGTTTTTCTAATTGTGCTATACGGCCCCTGCTACATCAGGTGCCATGGTAATGACAAGGAGTATAAGGCGTAAAAGGGAAACCTTGATCGGAGATCGTCTCAGCTCGCTACCAGATGCTCTGCTCACCCACATTCTCTCTCTCCTCACCACCGGAGACTCTGTCCGCACAAGAGTTTTATCCACCAGGTGGAAGTATCTCTTTGCTTCTGTCCCTGCTCTCTATTTCAGCTCCTACAGACCACATATATCCCAACCCCGTGAAAGTTTCACAGATTTTATAAATTGGGTTTTACTTATACATGATGTGCCATGTATCACATCATTTCATATATTGGCGTGGACTTCATGTAATGTTTCCGATGTCACTTCGTGGATTTCTGCTGCTATCAATCGTGAAACCCAAATACTTGTGGTGGACATTGGGCCAGGTGACCTCTCTGCTTGCCCATTGCCCAGTGACCTTTTCACTTGTCAAAGGCTTGTACAATTAAAATTGACAGGTGAATTTCAGCTTGGTGTTATTGACCTTGTATTGTTACCCAATTTAAAAACCCTTTACATGGAATTTTGCATAATTAACGGTGGTGATTCAGCTAGTAGGCTCTTTTCGAATTGCTCGGTTCTTGAGGATTTGACCTTAAGTATGTGTCACATTATTGATGTTGATGTTATTTCTATTTCTCTCCCCTCGCTCAAAAGGTTGGAAATGCACTGTCTTTCCAATGGATGCGAGTGGAAACTTAGTGTCCCTAATCTTGAATTTATAAGCTTTTCCGGTGCTACACCCAAACAGTATATGATTAATATTCTTAAGTCACTGTACCGAGCAGATATTTGTTTAGAATATTCTCATGGTGAAGATTATTTTGATAAAATACAGGAATTGGTTAACAAGTTTGTTGACGTTCAATTTCTCTCTCTTTCGGGTGACTCGATGGAGTTTCTTGCAATGAATTTAATCTCAGTGCCCAGGTTTAACAAAATTAAGACTTTAGAGCTGAGTTCTGAGTCTTCTGCTGGATGGAGCTTTTTACCTACGTTACTAGAGATATCACCCTGTCTTGAACGCCTTACTATGAAAAAGAATAGGTTTTGTGGTTTTGATGGAAATTTTTCAGAAATCTACAATCTGTTACCTAAATATGTTCCCCCTTGTTTTTCCCGCACACTTAAGGAAGTTACATTTTGCATGTTTGACGAGGAGAAGGTTGAGTACAAATGGTTGGCTTACCTTTTAGAGAATGCTAAAGTTTTGGAGAAGTTGACAATATTTGTCCGACCATATCACGAAGACTACGAATATCTTGATTTTTTGGAGAAAACATCTGTAGTTAGAAGGAAGTTATTAGCTATTCGCAGACGGTCAAAGAATTGTAAAATTGTGGTCAACTCGGGCTGAATTGTAATTTGTTTGACATATTTATATAAAATATTTGAAGGCTAAGAGAAAAAAGACAAAATGCGAGGGCCTTACTAGTTCGTATCGTTTATTTATCTAACATTCTAACATATGAAGGCTAATGGCAGAAACAAATTGTGAGGAGTTTCTAATTTGTTAGCCATGTTTATCGAAAACATTTGGTCTTGTCATGATGAGTTAGGGTTAGCAACTAGCAGGTATGATGACATTTTCATTTAGTTTTATGTAAGTCGTGTACTTTCCTTTGAGGATTGGTATTGTGAGGTATAGCTTTATCCTATCATTTATTGATATGCTTGCAAAAATATATTGTCTATGAAAAAAAAAAAAGAATTCTTACACTACATATGGACTGTGGTTAAGCAAATCTTAATGTTATTTTAAAGGGAAAATTATTGTTAAATACACCAATAGGTGGTTAAGAAATTGTACACCCATCTTTTAACATTAACAATTTGCATACCCACTTGTATTATTTTGTGCAATCAACATACTCCGTGTAACTTCTGTTAAGTTATTTAACAGAAATGTGGTCATGTGCGAAAAATGTACAAAATTCAAGGGTAAAACAGTCATTTCACATATTAAATTAATTTGAATTATTAGATCATATCTAAAGGTCGAACATTAGAGTAAATCTTGACCGTTAATTATAATCCAAAGTTTAAAACGGAACAAAAAAAAAGGTACCTTTACACATACATGCATACTCCTTCCGTCCTATGTTATAAGTCATATACGAAAACACGTGCAAATTTGATCGGCAAATAACTTGTATCCAAATTATTGATTTTTGTTATAAAATTCTATCATATAGTTTAACATTTGAACTATTTAGAAAAAATTTAAAATTTTTCGTTTCGACAATTTAGTTATATGCTCAAAACCGGTTAAAGTTGTACGTTGTTTCACATACCACTTATAAAGTGAGACGGATGTAGTATGTAACTTTATCTACCCCGTCAAACATATACAGTAGGTACGTAAAACCTTATAAACTCAAATCGACCATTAAACTCCAGTGCTAACCCCATAATCGATGCAACCCTGCCAACACCCATACCACCGCCGCGAAGCGACAAATCAAATCTCATCGACCTGTATATTAGTATATGTATCCGGTATGCATTTATAATTATTTTTTTATATGTATTTATATATATTGATATATGTATTTACATATGTATTGATATATGTAAGTATATATGTATGTAAATGTATTTAATTATAAAAAAACTATGATGTGGCAGTGACAAGATCAAGAAAATAGGGGTCTTTTTGTGGTGGGTCGGTGGTCGGTTGATGGGTCCCACCAACAGCGGCCAAGGGTGATAGCGGTGCTGCGTCCTCTCTCTCTCTATATATACATTAATCTATATGTATTAGTATATATATATAAAAATGGCATGAAATTGTAAATATGAAGAAAGTGTAAGTGTAAATATGTCATTTATCTATTTCCGTTATGTTTTTTAACGGCGGTATGTTGATTGATTAACGTGCGTTAGGTGGTTATACAAATTGTTAATAATCTTAATAGGTGGGCATGCATTTTCTTAAACAACAATAGGTCGGTGTACAAAATAATAATTTTTCCATTTTTAAAGTAACACACAAACTTGTTAGGGGTGTTTGTTAATTGTTTAACCATTTGTATATCACACAAACGTGCATGGAATATTTTGGTAAGAGAATTATGCCCAAAAATCATGTCTACTTTGAACATTGTCTTGCTAAACAAAGTCCAATTTATGACCGTAGATATTTCATTCCGAATAGTAAATACTAGGGTGGTGGTTAAATTGATATACTTGTCATTTACTGTTAATTATACTATTAAACTTGCATTTCAGTGTTTCTGACCACAGCTACACCACCATGTAAAGGAAACGGAAAGCTATACGGGAGACGGGATGTGGATGTGACTAAAAGAATAAAATTCACAGATTTGATCATAAAATGACGGAAAACTGAACCAGGAAATGAGTTCGCCAGTAACGTTTTCCGTTTTCCGCAAGTAAATGACGGAAAACGGAAAACGGAAAACTGAAAACGTTGCTGTCTTTCTGGTAATAGATAATGAAACACCGTGCCAAATTGAAATTATTATAATTACCATCATCATCCAGTTCAGACAATTGCACCTTCCTTACGGTTGAATATTAATGCAAATGAATATGATGGAACAAGGACAAGACCGGCACGTATCTTTCCATAATTCATATGTAGTTTTCTTCTGGTTGAAATATCAACATCTACCCATTAAATTCTCGCTAAGATGCTTCAGATGAGAACATTTATTGCTTGTGTTATGCAAGTGTGGTTGGCTATGCAAAGTACAATTTAAAGTAAGTTTTACAAACGATGTTTCAACAGAATTCACATCATCAAGTGTTAGCCTCAGTATTATTGCACGAAATATCCTTTAGGTACCTGTATATTTCAGCATATCTTATCTAGAGGACATAGTCAAGATAACAAAAGGATGAAAATTTATCTGTAGTTCATATTCCTGGTAGCAAGTAAAAGTGACAATAGATTGCTGTCCCATCCAAAACAATCATACAAAATTAATACTGTTATATATTTTCCCGTTTAAATTGAATAAAATACTGATTTGGTGTGGCCTATAATTTTTACACTATTTTCCCATCTGGATATCGCATCCATTGTAAGCCCGAGCTTTAATATGGGCGTTTTTGATATGAGAACTTTTTTTGTCCTAGGCTGAGCGACGATCTGTCTTATGTTGGATTCCTCTTTATGTTCCGAATTGAACAAATTGAAGCCATCTCCTCAATTATCTCGCTGCTAATATCGTCAAAAATAGCATCTCCAATCTCTTTGCTAATTTCTATCCTTTGTTGCTCCAAATTACTCCATTCCTTAATCGATTCTCCGAAATCGACTTTGAGCAATCGCGTTATGTTTCTCACTTTTCCTTTTAACTTACTCCATACCCTTATATCGTCACATAAAAGCTTGTTAATCTCATCTGCACCCAAACAACTAAACAAGTTGTTTTCTTTTCTAAGTTTCCATTTGTTACTCTCTAGCAACTCTCTCACACAATCGAATAGTAGCTGTTTTGACTGATGTAAAACTTTCTCCGTTGACGAGTACTGAGAGGGAAAATCGGTATTTGGCTCATTCAATGGTAGCTGTAAAGTGAATTTAAAAACAGGAACCGTGTGGATTGAATCTTTTGATAAGGGAATTTGTTTTCCTGATGCATTTATATCAGGAAAAAAATTAGCCCAATTTGAATCCGGAGAGTTATTTTACAAACGCTAAGTATAATTTAATTATTTATCATGACATGAATATAAAACTGGACCGCAACAACCATTAGTAATCCCTCTAGACTATTTTAACTCTAAATTAAGGATAAATTTATCTTTGACACCAAGGGGCTAAAATATTAGTCCAATTGTTTTTTCAGTCCAAAAACTTAATATTAGTTGTCCGGACAAGTTTATTTCCGAAAAAACACATCTAAAATAAAATAGTACGTTTAGTTCTCTGTATATTGATAGTCTGGGAACAAACAGTTAGTAGTTAAAATTTTAATTTGGTGACACAAACGCCACTAAAACAGTCGCGGAACCAGAATTCGCTCAGGGGAGGGGATGAAAAACAGTACAATGGAACTTTCTAAATTTTCATCTTGTAAAGTTTGCAAAATCACGACAAATATGATAAAAATGACAGGGAGATAAAAAAAAAAAAAATTATGGGGCTCAAAATGTTAATTCACCCGTAATAAGAAGTAAAGAGACTAACCGTTTTCGTTTGCAGGTGAACTAAGACAAGAGACTGCTTCATCTAGTACAGAAACTGGGCTTAGCTTGAGGTCCTTGCTATCTTCTTTGTATCCTAGTTGTAGCTTTTTCTTTGTCCCAACCTACAAATATTGTGCACCCCACATCAAGAAACAAAGTAACGCTTTTAACAAAATGAGGTTACGAGCTTGTTTGGCTACAACCTTTTCAAGTAAATAAGCTGGCTTATACAAATCTGTGATAACATGATTGCGTATAAGCTCAGAACTTATAGGCTTGGCAGAAAAGCAAATAAGCATGGTTGTGTCGTTGTGAGATGCTTAATCGAATACGGTATGATTTGTTCATTTGTTGGCAAAATGGCTAGAAAGCTTAGCTTAAAAGTTGCAACCAGGGAACCCTATAAATGTTTACAGTCGCCACGCATATGAAACTAAGAAAGTAAATTATACGACTATATAAACTTAACCTCTTTTTCCTGAAATGAGTTTGGACTGTTTTCGACATCACTCTCTGGAAATGAACTAGATATTTCATGTTCAATACTAATATGATCTTTCTTCACTTTATGTCTCTTGCTTACGAGAGCAATCTTACCAAACACCGCCTTAACAACCTTAGAACAATTTGGAAAGACTTTACTTTTCTTGTTTACTCCCAACCTCAATGATGCCTTTAACAGATCTTTAGTATTTAACGAACAACAACGAATATTAGGGTCCGAGCTAAATCTATTTCTCGAACACCCTTTCTCAAGTAGGTAAATGTCTAGTATAAAAGGCTCTTGCTTTTCTTGAAGAAGCTCCCCGAGCTGTTTATAAGTAAATGTTCCCATAAGAGGATTAAATTGTGGCTTATCTATGTATGTATCAATAAAGATATGGTTTAAAATTAATGTGTTCTATTATGAGATTCCAAGAAATGAGTTGCTATGCTTTTGCAGGGATGTAAACGTAGTAAATAGGCATGAGAGGATTTATCTGTCACTTTGGTACTGAACAAAAGAGTAGAAACACACAGAAGATTTGTGGACTTTAAATAGGATGACTAATTGAAAAAGACAAATGGATGATTTGGACATGTCACTCTAATGGGGCAATTTATATTTTCTAAGTTACTTTTCCTAAACCTTTGGCAATTTCATTCTTAGTATTCATAGGTAGATGTAACATTTCGTAATAGGTTTACTAGTATAAATATCAAATATGTCATTATATTTTATCAACATACCATAAAATAATAACATAAATAGAGTAACCTACAGTTGGACAAGACATTTTTTTTATGCATAAGACAGGACAGGATCTTTATACAATCGAGTTTTTCTTAATTCAGTCATAATTTCGCTATTTGGAAATCAAACTTGTAATTATGAAAACAGACTCGTACTTACCAAGTACGAGACTTGACTTTTTTGAATTTATTGAATTTTTTAAATTTTGTATGTTTTTTATATTAAATGGTCACGGTTCACAAAAGAAGCAATACTTTTTTGGGTCTTTTTTTAATAATTAATTCATTAATATTGTATATTGCACTCTTATAAAGTGAAATTTTACTGTAAATATTTAGCAACGTCATAATAAAAGTCTTGTTTTCTTTAGTGTTAAGCTGATAGCTATTTATGATCGTAATTTACTCCGTGTGACACTTAATAAAAAAAAATCATAAAAAAAATTCATTATTTTTGTCAAATGCATCGGAGAATACTGAAATAGGCTATAAGGTTAATTTATAAAAATATGAATATTTTTTTTGGGATAAAAAATAGTAAAATTCAAAAAAGTCAACAAATTTGAAAATGTCAAGTCTCGTACTTGAAAAATACGAGTATTATTTTAGAATTATGATTTTGATTTACGAATAACGAAAGTAAGACTGGATTAAAAAAATAGACTCTAAAAGACCTACCACAATATACACCTTTAGTTTAAGATATATAATCCAGAGAATGTTTTCCCTATGTCCCCTCTTTTTCCTCCGACATGAAAAAGGGAAGCCCGTGACTGGAAGAATTAGAAATCAATGAAGTGAACTGCTGAAAGTTTTTTTTTATAACTTGGTTTAAAATAGGTCATTCCAAATGGTATTTATTATATTCAAAAAAACTCATTTATCTTTTCAAAAATCACGTTTCTCATTTCTTTCTTTACATGCTTCTCAATATTCTATATGTAATTTGGTTCATTTTTTCTTTTCACGTTTTACATTTTCCATATATCGTCTCGGTTACCACTTCCGTTTCCGTCGGCACGGAAAGACCATTTTGTCATAGGATTCTAATGAAGGTTGGTACACGTACGCATACCAATATATATACTCCCCATATTAATTTGTTGATTGGTCCTTTACTCGGGTTTTCCATTTGAGCAGGTCCCAACCGATTTTTGTCTTATTTTGAAGGAATACACTTAGTCCCATCATAACGTGAATGACACTAGTGGTTCTTAATTCTTATAGCATGAATTAAATTCCTTTAGTATCACTTGAAAGTTGAAACATTAATATAATCTCTTACGGAGAAATTTAAATTATTGAACACCTTAATCCCCACGCAGTTCCAAAGAAAACCGATGCTTGGGCTCTCATTTCTAACCACTTTCTTATTTTAAAAAGCTATCTTATAAAATACTTTTATATTCCTATTTAAACAACATTTATAATTCCGTCAATAAGTTTGTATCATTTTACGAATATTTTCTGATTCATAAAGTTTTTCTCCTTTAGATTGTTTTTGCCATTTTACAGATCTATCATTTTTGCAATTTTAAAACAAAGATATTGGTAGCAGCTGTTTTTTCAACTAGCGGAAGCATTCTTGTAATGAACCCCAATACCGAAGGCTCGATTCAATGGCGATAATTTACTGGAAACAGTGCAAAGTTTTGAGTCTTATGACTACTATATATACTCGTATGATGAGAATTAGAATAGTACTACTCCTTGAATTTCAATTATGCCCTTGATGGTCACCATTTACTTTATTCCCTGTAATTTTTTAAATACTCTATACGTTATATATATACTCAGTAAAAAAAATTATAATATTGTAAATACTATTTAAAAAAGTTAATTGTAGTTGAATTTATAGATTGCAGACTTTGATGAAAGTTAAAAACACATACATATTAAAAGAAAATGTTAGTTGTATAGAATCGGTGTTCTGTACCAACTGACATACATGTATTCGTTTTTTGTAGGCTTATGAAAGTTTTGGTCATATACGTCAAATTTGTCGGTATATTGGATGTGCAATATTATTAACACTACAAAATAATGTTTGATTTAATAATAATCAAAAATTGTCACAAGTCTGTCACTAATTTAAAAAATTGTCATAAATCTGTCGTAAATTGACTAAAATGTCACAAAGCCGTCACAAAAACCGTCGCTAATAAACTCGTAACAAAAAATACCGTTAGTAATCCATCCCTATTTGAATATTTTTTTTTTAGTGTAACCTTATGAATTCAGCAATTTGTTGTGTCTCCTTATCGAATGTTTTGACTCTTTTTTAAGCTTAAAGTACTAAATAAGCAAAGAAAAGTAGTTTACTTTAATATAAACTTTACGCAATTACGATGAGATTGAAAGATTGTTCACAACAATATTATACTATAATATATTCAAGAGTAGTTTATACTTTGTCAATTTAGATTATACTTTTTCTTTTATTCTAAATCTCCCTCCTTAAAGTTTACGGTTTAAACTTTTAACAGCAGTATGTTACAACTTTACGATGTTGAACTCTTATAAAATTTCACTTTGACTAGTGCCCCATTGTTCTCGTTTTACTTCTGCTTTTCTATGTATGTCTTTTGTTCCCCAAAATAACAAAAAATATCTTGACATTTTCATTTGTCAAAAATGTTTTTGTGTTACAGATTACTACTACTTTGTCGAACTTCTCCAGGCCGGTTTCATGAACTTTCCGTCAAACTACTGCTTCCCTAAGCATCAATCCCCTAAATTATTCGCATCTTCACTTTCAACTTTCAAGCTTCTACTTTACTGGTTACTTCAAAAAACGCAGCCACAACAATATTTTATGACATCCAAATTTTATTTTTAACATTCCCGAAAATCTCATAGTAATATTCTAATAATTTTCAACCCTCTTACATGTTTGAGTTGGATACTAGAAAGTACGATCTAACTCAATGTTGATAACTGACTAAAAATACTACTTTGATAATACATGCACAAATCGTGTTCAAGCGAAACTAAAATTTATCAAAAAAAAAAGAATTACCGTTTGGTATAATTGTTGTTAGGTACGGTGAACCATGCATATCACTACCCAATCTACAAATGCCCAACTAATCACGGGCATACACCTAATCACAAGAAGACAAATCTTAAAGCATTCAGTCTTTTGTTTTAACTTTTAAAGCGATTTATTCTCTCTGTGGGAAATGAAATCTATACAAAACATACTCAATGCAGGGCGGCCTTGAAGTTTTTAAGTTTCGGTGCACAAAATAAAAATGCGATGCTTTTTCAACTGCCATTCTCTAGTACTCCGTTTTATAATGAAACATATTAATAGTAGAATGATTCAAAATTAACTGTTAAACAAAAAAAATCATCAATACAATATAAACAAAATATTATATTATCCAATATCATTTTAGTCAAAACAATTAATACAAAATTTATGTCAAAAACATTTTTTTACTTCACTACGATCCTCTTAAGTGCATTCTTAATGTATTTTTCGTGTATTCTTTGTACATTATTTGATTCAAAATCTCCGATTACTTGAAGCATTTTTAGTGAACTAAGATTAACTTTGAGAAGAATTGATCATTTTGCATTGCTCTAATAAAAACGGTACTCAAATCTATTTTGTTCTATCTCCTTTCCTAGGTGTCACCTCCCAGAAAAATAACTCCCACTCGCTCTTCCAACTTTCCTCCGCATCTGTTATATCATAAAAAGAAAACCATACATTTATCTATTTCGATACTTAAACTACTTTAGGGAGATCACCTCTCAGTGTGATCACACCCCCTCCTTCCTTTCCGTCTCTTCTCCAATAAAATGTCTGATGAGATAATGTATGCGATTGATGTGCAGGACCTGATCAACAGTTGTATCTGTCATAATTGAGCACACCAGATGTCAAACCGATCACACATTGTGCAGATTCAAACCCCCCTTAGAATATACAAATCTATCTAGCTCCCTCTCATTTTTTTTCCTTTTTTTTAAAACTAGCTAATTAATAATCACTTACGATCTTTATTTTCTTTGTTTCTCTGTCTGTGTTTTGTTTTCTGATATGTGTTTTTTTTTACCATCGAAACTCTAAGATTTGACAAGTGTATTTAAAAAACAAAAAAGTTTTTATCCTTTTTTTCAACCTTTTTAAAATATAATACAATCTTGTGTTTTCAACACCTTTTCATATAGCCAAAATAATGCAATGGTCATTGTACTCTACGTTAGATGCTCTCTCTAATCATTTTATTATAATAAGTCAAAACAAGTTAAATGAGACTGTCCAATTTAGCCAATTTTTTTTAAAAATACTCATACACTTTTATATTAATTACAATAATATCATACTCACATAAAAATATAAAAAGTAAAAACTAATAAAACTATTTATCACTCTTTAACAACCAAACATTCTTTTAAATTTTAAACTATAATTTTTTTTGTATTATACACATATTTATATCATAACTATACTTATTTTTTTATATTTTTATTACATTACGCGCCGCACACGCATTGCGTAAGAGCCACACGATTACTTGTATTATTTTATCTTTAGACTTTTGTACAGAGGACACATTTATACTGGGATTGCACTTAAGATGGGCGGTCAGATGGTGAGCCTTTTGCTCTCTTTATTCCAAATTTCTTTATTTATTTTATAAAAAGTAATCTATTGGTTATACTTGTACTTTCGAAACCAAATTCCTCAAACCTTTTAGATAAATAGTCTTTACTTCAATCAATTTAAATAGTCTTACTTCAATCAATTCAAGTATGAGGTGTGATTAATGTACTACAGTTTTTCTTATTAAACGCACAGACCGTAGATTAAATCTACGGTCTACAGTGATCCACTGTAAACCGTAGATTTAATCTACGGTTTGTATTGATTTAATGCAAACCGTAGATTAAATCTACGGTTTACAGTGGATCACTGTAAACCGTAGATTTAATCTACGGTCTGTGTAATTTCACAGATTTTTTGAAAATAAAAATTAAAATAAAAATTCTAATAATTAAAATTAAAATACTGAATATTTTTTTCAAATTAAACATGATTTTTTTTTTACATAAAGATGCCTTATATTTAAAATTTGATATTTTTTTCAAGTGTATAATTTGATATTTTTTTTCAAGTGTATAAGTTGATTTTTTTCAAGTGTATAAGTTGATATTTTTTTAAAATAAGACATTTTGTTTTTTTCAAATTTAAAAACAAAATGACTTATTTTTAAAATTTTACATAAAATAAATTACGAATATTCTAACAATCTGTAAAAATAAACACAAAATTTATACAAATTTACACAAAAAAAGTTGATTTGATAAATTTTATGTTTTTGGTTCATGTTATATTTTTGTCAAGTGTATAAGTTGATATTTATTGAATCATTAACTAAATCGTCAATTTTTGTGAAGTTTTTTTGGTTTGTATTTAACACTTGTATAACGCAATATGCAAACATGAATATCAACTTATAAATTTCATAAAACAAATTTATTAAACAAAATTTACAACAAAATTTACAACAAAATTAAACAAAATTTACAACAAAATTTCATAGAACTAAATTTCATAAAACAAATTTATTAAACATTTGTTTACATCATATAAATTTACAACAAATTGGAAAAAATAGTAATTTACATAAAATTAAAAATAAAAAACCGATTATGGACTTAGGTCTATAGGTTCTTCATTTGCTTTTTTCTTCCCCGATTGCTTTTCCAGCGCCATATATAATTTGAAATTTGGTCGAAAAAGTTCCTTCCATGGCGCAGCTGCCTCAGTGCGTGTTTGTTCCCACCGTGCTATAATTCCTGGCATTGGGAAGATCCCTTCTTTAGGAATAACCTGAGCATAGTGACAACTGTTGACGAACACCATTACAGTCGGGATCCAATATGTCGTTCCCTGAGGCGGACCAGTATAAAGAGGTAAAAAAGTAGAGTTCCACACGTTTACCTCTCCATTTTGATTTTCCCATAAGGACAACAATACAATTGGCATATTGTAATGAGAAGCAATTAAAAAACCATACGACGGAAATCTCATCCATTTCTCAGAAGGTGCGAGATTTGTAGCATGATAAAAATTTAAACTTGATAAAATGTAATCATACCGGTAAGCTTCAAAGTCAAGATTCTCAAACAGCTCATAATAAACACCTTTCATTTGCTGCAGCTCTTGAAACAATTCACATCTTACCGCGTACCAATCATCTTCCCCATGCTGTTTACCCGTCGCATTTGCAACTACCCGGAACCCACAGTTACCATCCCCACGCACATCATAAACCGTTTCGATGTAACTATGTAACATGAACCATATTTGGTCACTGTACAGGAAGGTTGGCCTATTGGGGGTGGGTTTAGGGTTCTGGTTTCGCGGCCTCCTAGTTGGGTTTACCCTTACCTCCGGTGTTTCATCCGCCTTGCCTTTACCCTTGTCCCTACTAGCACCAGCACTCTGTTCCTCCACATACTCCCATCCCGACTTATCCCTCTTACTAGATTTGTCGCCTTTTCTAGGTCTCCCCCTATTTGCTCTCACTTCGGGGTCACTGACGGATGTTCTGGCTGGTACGGTTATCTCTCGGAGTTGTGTTTTCATACGCCGTTTTTCAACATTCGTTTTGCTAGCATAAACACTTTTAAACTCTTCTAGATCACCCTCTACCCCATAATCATCGGTGTTCCCATTATCATCAATTACGTCTAATTTTTTCCAGAATGGATGAATATATTCTAGAGGAAGAGGCTTCCCGAATAAAATATGTTCACTCATAATATGATGACAAGGTAAACCGTGAGACAATTTAAAACCGCAAGAACAATTCTCATCAGCCTGGCCACTACATTTTCTGTGTTCTTGGAATAATAAATCAAAGGCATAGTGTGTGATATACGACCTAAGATTTATAAATAGAGGCGTTTTTTCAGAATGTGGAAAATAAGACTTGCATTTATCCAACTTCGTCTTAATATCCTCAAACTGTTTTTCTAGAATTCTATTCACCTCTACCCAAACAGTTTCAAGCGTGCCAGTATTAGTGGAAAGGGATCTTTTCAGCTTAGCATGTTGTTGTTCGGCTCGATTGCTAGTTCTGTTACCTAGATGTGTTGTGTGGTTGGTATAGCATGCAACAAACTTTTCAGCATAATCATTTAAAAGCTTGTCTACATACTTAATCACAGCAGGGTACGATTTGTAAGAGGTATTGAAATTAGTTCGGTTATAATTGTACTCCTCTATCGACTCAGAATCAACCAATAAACCCCAATCATCTAAAAACGTTTGCCACTCCTCGTCAGGGATCTTTTTACGGCAGTTTTTCAAAACATTTTTTGCAATATGAAAAGTGCACAAAATATGATGAGAATCGGGAAAAACAACGGATAAAGCATTTGATAAGGCCATTTCCCTGTCGGTTACAAACACTCTAGGTAGTATACACCCCTCCAATGTAACTTTAAATTTTTCCAATGCCCATATATAACTTTCTTGTGTCTCGTCACTCATGAAAACAAAACCTAAACAATATGTTTGGTTCGTTGATGTCATTCCTACGACTTCTAGAAATGACATATTAAAACAGTTTGTCCTATATGTACAATCCATTAACAAGACATCAGGAAAAGCTTTGAACATCCTTATAGAATCGGGGTGTGCAAAAAACAAGTTCTCAAGGGAATGGGTTGATGGGTTCATATTATAGTAGAACGTGTAGCGATGGCTATCCAACAAATTAAACAGTTCCTGTATCGGGTTTCTACCATCTCGTTCTTTAAATTTCAGTCCGGCCAAAAAATTATGTATCGTTTTAGTGTTTGATACATTGTCAGGATTTCTATTTTTAATGGCCTCTAATATTGCACCAACTTTAAAACTACTTTGCCTTAAAGTTTTAACAATTTCTTTTTCATCTTGGGTTAAACGAGCACGTCGTGCTTGCCCTTGGAGGTAAGTTGGAGGTGGGTGGTTATGTTGTCCATTTTCTACGTGACACATCCATTCACCATTAACTACGTAACCTTTAATGAAAAATGGGCAATCTTTTTTCTTTGTACCTGATTTTACGGAAGATGGTTTCTTTTTTTCGTAAACCCCCGATTTATCACACACAATATCAACATACGGTGTTCTGCTCCCATCACCCCCTCCAGACCTACGAATCGTAAGGATGAAACCCCAATTTCCAGCCACATCAGCAAGATCAGCAAGCATTTCATCCCTTGTTTCCCATGTCAATTCATCAACTTCAAAGTGCTCCGAATAATCAATTAGCTCATCGTTTGAGCCACTGGATGAATTCGCATTGTTGTTGTTATTCCATTGGTTGTTGTCATAACCATAGTTGTAATTCATTTTCGAAAAAGTGTTTGTTTGTATATTTTATTGGGGAGAAATGAGGATTTTTTTAGAGATTTCCGAAATGTGTTTGTGTTTGATTTTATGGTTTGTTAGAATTGGCAAAATTGAGTCATATTTATAGGGTAAGTTTACACTACAAACCGTAGATTACTTTTACGGTTTGTAGTGAATTTTTGGTGTAGTCATTTCGAAACTTTAATAATGCATTGAGTAGTCATTTTCGGATAGGGTTGTCAAATCATAATAATTCAAAAGTGATAAGGTGTTGTCGGAATTATTTTGATAGATATGGTATCCAATGTAGTTTACACTACAAACCGTAGATTACTTTTACGGTTTGTAGTGTTTTTTTTGGAGTAGTCATTTCGAAACTTTAATAATGCATTGAGTAGTCATTTTCGGATAGGGTTGTCAAGTCATAATAATTCAAAAGTGATAATGTGTTGTCGGAATTATTTTGATAGATATGGTATCCAATGTAGTTTACACTACAAACCGTATATTACTTTTACGGTTTGTATTTTTTTTTTTTTTACGTTGTTTACGGTGATTCAGTGCAAAAAGTACATTCGTAAAACGTCGCTGCTCAAATCAGGGGTACAAACCGTACATTACTTTTACGGTTTGCACAAAATACATGCAAACCGTACATTTAATGTACGGTTTGTATGAAATCTGTACAAACCGTACATTAAATGTACGGTTTGTATGTATTTCAGAATATTTAGGGTTTTTTAGGGTTTAGGGTTTAGGGTTTAGGGTTTAGGGTTTAGGGTTTGTAATTTAGGGTTTAGGGTTTAGGGTTTTTAATATAGGGTTTAGGGTTTAGGGTTTGTAATTTAGGGTTTAGGGTTTATGGTTTGTAATTTAGGGTTTAGGGTTAGGGGTTAGGGTTTGTAAATTAGTGTTTAGGGTTTACAGTTTAGCTTTTAGGGTTTAGGGTAAGTGGTTTGTAATTTAGGGTTTAGGGTTTAGGGTTAGGGTTTGTAATTTAGGGTTTAGGTTTTAGGGTTTGTAATTTAGGGTTTAGGGTTTAGGGTTTAGGGTTTAGGGTTTAGGGTTTGTAAAAACTCAATATTGGTCCTATCAATTAAAATACAGAATATTTTTTACCCTAAAACATACAAATCAAACATACGAATCAAATTAAACTTACGAATTTATAACGTACAAATCAAACATAGAAATCAAATTAAACCTACGAATTTATAATATTCCAACCCTAGCTAATAATAAAACTGACAAATCAAACATAGAAATCAAATACAAAAACAGTGCATTTATTTTTTTTTGTAACGACTAAATGTTTTAAAGTTGGACATAGGGAGCATCTTTCCCGCCGATGTTAATCTATCGGATGACGGCTCAGCAGACTCTTCGATTTCGTTTAGCTCCGTACGCCGTCTTTGTCGCTGCTGCGATTCTGGATGCGGCGCACGCTCGTGGGATGTAACTGTCAACCCTCGACTCCAACTGTCGGTTGACTGATGACTAGGATGATGCTCGAACGGGACATCATCCTGAACGTAGCCCGACCCAGCAAAAGAAGCACGACGACCATGACCGCTTGAACTCGGACCCGGACCCTGATCTGTAGTCGGGGGTCGACCTCCACTGGTTCTTCTACCGCCGCTACTAGATTCGCCTTCCCCTCTGCCTCTTTCGTCGGGACGCCGACAACTTGCCGACCTAGTGTAATTTCTTGGGTCGTAACGTAGGTCGTCATCACCATCGTCGTCGTCGTCGTCGTCGTCGTCATCCTCCCCCTCCGACTGTTCATCAGCTGACCCATACGGATTCATACCCATTTCAGCGAACTCCTTACGTAGTAAGTCCACGTCCGTTTTCATTTTCGCCCGTTTGAACGATTTGAAACTGCGGCGCAACATCGCTTTCTGTAAAAAAAAAACAATAAAAAACGATTTATTAGTATTGAAATATACATAAAAAGAAGTAAAGATTTATTAGTAAAAAACGATTTAGTAGTTACCATTTTATTGAAGACACCCGTATTCTCCCGGAAACCGTGAGGGGGCGGGGCAAGTTCAGGTGGGTTTATGAAGATGCGGGTCCGCTCTCTATACCATTTCATGTAACCCGGTGACGTCCCCGTGCCATATTCGCCGTTAATAAGACGGGTGTGGCGGTCATTCTACACGACTATAAATTCTCCGGTTAGTAAAGGCCAGTCGTGTTTTTGCCCAATCCCATATCTTCTATCCTTGCCGTGACCCTGTCTTGGTTTCCAGATATACGTAGGGACCCGCTGCACAAAACCGAACTGCCTCATGAACCTGTCCGCGGGGTGGTACTCAATCTTCTCATTACAAATGAGAGGCACAGAACAATGCCACATATACCGGCCCCGCGTGCAGTATTCCGGATACTGATTAAGATCCCCGTAAGGTTGCCACACTATCTGTAATCATCAAATTAGAATATATAAACAATGGTTTAAAAATAGACGAGTAATAAATTCTGCGAAGATAAGACCAATGCAAACATATACAACATATAATACGTAAGTTACATATAATACGAAAATTATAATTTACCTGTTCAGGCGACATATTGTCAAACTGGTCACGTATGTGGACCACATTATGTCCGTAGACATATGGCGTAAGGTTAGTTTGCCGCCACATCTTCCATCTGTAATATACAAACAAAAACCGATAAACAATAAATATAACCGGCAGCTAAGTAAATGATAGATGACACAATAATATAAAAAAGCAAATCCAATTCAAAAACTAAATAAATATCATACCTGTAACCGAGGGGGAACCTAGGCAAGCCCTCCGGTGGCTCGACATCTTCCGGCAGCTCTTCACACGGTCTAACCGGCAGTAGTCTGGTAATCGCCCACATATCCAGAAACATAACCGCCCCGCTTACTCCGGTTGTCTTACAACGTACCACCCTGCATAGATTAGCCTCTAACCAGGCCAGAAGAGCTGATCCCCAACTATACTCAGCACATGTGTCAAAATCCTCTAGAAATGGCAGAGGCCAGAGTGGAATCTGATCACTGCTCTTATCCGAAAACACATGTGCAGCCAGTAATAATAGCATGGCAGCCCTAGACTGATATAGTAAACGCTCCTCACTAGGGTTGGGGGGTAATTCACCGAAGGTCTGTAACATCCAATCAAGTCTAACTGTCAGACAGTTTTGATCGACTTGATTGTCAGCCGGCCTAACACCCAACAAACTCTCCATCATAGCCAACCTGCTCGCCTTCGTGTCATTCCGCTCCGACCGGGTCACAGCAAGACCATCCACCCTCAGACCGAGCATAATCTCTACATCCTGTAAAGATATCCCCAACTCTCCCCCGACAAAATGGAACGTGTGCGACTCATCACGCCACCTATCAACTAAGGCTGTAATCAACCCTCGGTCTACGGTATAATTACCTATACTGTAAATACCGTAAAAACCAGCCCTAATGATATTATGAACTACCCTTTCAGGCGTCGGTATCTGCCAACTATAATTATAAACCCTAATCTTATTGGCATCTCCTCTACCCGCTTCTCTGCCAGCATCCCAAGTCTGATTAGAAATGTGACCGGTCTGTCGTAAAATACCCAACCTCCCTTTAATCTGTGGACCTGGGTCCGTCATCCTAACTATGATAACCAAATATAACCAATTAATGATAACCAAAAAAATGATAACATAACCAATTAATGATAACCAATTAATGATAACCAAACACACATTTTTTCATAAACCAAACAATAATAATTAAATTTTTTAATGATAACCAAACACACATTTTTTCATAAACCAAACAATAATAATTAAATTTTTTAATGATAACCAAACACACATTTTTTCATAAACCAAACAATAATAATTAAATTTTTTAATGATAACCAAACACACATTTTTTCATAAACCAAACAATAATAATTAAATTTTTTAATGATAACCAAACACACATTTTTTCATAAACCAAACAATAATAATTAAATTTTTTAATGATAACCAAACACACATTTTTTCATAAACCAAACAATAATAATTAAATTTTTTAATGATAACCAAACACACATTTTTTCATAAACCAAACAATAATAATTAAATTTTTTAATGATAACCAAACACACATTTTTTCATAAACCAAACAATAATAATTAAATTTTTTAATGATAACCAAACACACATTTTTTCATAAACCAAACAATAATAATTAAATTTTTTAATGATAACCAAACACACATTTTTTCATAAACCAAACAATAATAATTAAATTTTTTAATCATAACCAAACACACATTTTTTCATAAACCAAACAATAATAATTAAATTTTTTAATGATAACCAAACACACATTTTTTCATAAACCAAACAATAATAATTAAATTTTTTAATGATAACCAAACACACATTTTTTCATAAACCAAACAATAATAATTAAATTTTTTAATGATAACCAAACACACATTTTTTCATAAACCAAACAATAATAATTAAATTTTTTAATGATAACCAAACACACATTTTTTCATAAACCAAACAATAATAATTAAATTTTTTAATGATAACCAAACACACATTTTTTCATAAACCAAACAATAATAATTAAATTTTTTAATGATAACCAAACACACATTTTTTCATAAACCAAACAATAATAA
Source organism: Primula veris (assembly GCA_963682055.1). Lineage (NCBI taxonomy): Eukaryota > Viridiplantae > Streptophyta > Magnoliopsida > Ericales > Primulaceae > Primula > Primula veris. The sequence goes on along the minus strand of OY821743.1, from coordinate 19,261,767 downwards.
TTAAATTTTTTAATGATAACCAAACACACATTTTTTCATAAACCAAACAATAATAATTAAATTTTTTAATGATAACCAAACACACATTTTTTCATAAACCAAACAATAATAATTAAATTTTTTAATCATAACCAAACACACATTTTTTCATAAACCAAACAATAATAATTAAATTTTTTAATCATAACCAAACACACATTTTTTCATAAACCAAACAATAATAATTAAATTTTTTAATCATAACCAAACACACATTTTTTCATAAACCAAACAATAATAATTAAATTTTTTAATGATAACCAAACACACATTTTTTCATAAACCAAACAATAATAATTAAATTTTTTAATGATAACCAAACACACATTTTTTCATAAACCAAACAATAATAATTAAATTTTTTAATGATAACCAAACACACATTTTTTCATAAACCAAACAATAATAATTAAATTTTTTAATGATAACCAAACACACATTTTTTCATAAACCAAACAATAATAATTAAATTTTTTAATCATAACCAAACACACATTTTTTCATAAACCAAACAATAATAATTAAATTTTTTAATCATAACCAAACACACATTTTTTCATAAACCAAACAATAATAATTAAATTTTTTAATCATAACCAAACACACATTTTCTCATAAACCAAACAATAATAATTAAATTTTTTAATCATAACCAAACACACATTTTCTCATAAACCAAACAATAATAATTAAATTTTTTAATCATAACCAAACACACATTTTTTCATAAATCAAACAATAATAATTAAATTTTTTAATCATAACCAAACACATTCTCAACAATTCAAATTAACCAAACAAAATAAAAAAACATGCAAAAATGGGACAAATATCAACAATTATTAAAATTTCTATAATTAATATAAACAAACAACAAACAATTATATATAGCTAAGTGAATTATGGTTTTGCATATTTTATATATTTTTTCCTATTTTACAAATTAAAATTACAAAAAATAAAAAAACATGCAAAAATGGGACAAAATATCAACAATTATTAAAATTTCTATAATTAATATAAACAAACAACAAACAATGATATATAGCTAAGTGAATTATGGATTTGCATATTTTATATATTTTTTCCTTTTTTACAAATTTAAATTACACAAAAAACATAATAAATTAGAGAATAAAAGATATACCCTTGAATTATGGATAAGTTTGATTGATGATTTTGGGGTTTTTTGTTAATAAAGTTGATAGTTAATGTGGTTGATTGATTTGGGTGATTTTTTGGGTTGAAAATTGGGGGTTTTTGAGAGAAAGAGAGAGAGTGTAGAATAAAATTTAATTTTTTTAAAAAAATTCGTAACTTTCTGTTTTTTCCAGGGACTGTCTGTGTAATTTTTGCAGGGACTGACTGTGTAATTCTGAAAATCAGGGACTGACTGTGTAATTTACAGACATTTGCTGCAAACCGTAGATTAAATCTACGGTCTGTATTGATTCAACACAGACCGTAGATTTAATCTACGGTTTGCAGCAAATGTCTGTAAACCGTAGATTAAATCTACGGTCTGTGTTGAATCAATACAGACCGTAGATTTAATCTACGGTCTGAGAGTATTTTCAGACTTTTTGAAGTTTAAAAAGTCACCCTCTTCAAGTATGATGAAATCACCTAATATATGTCACCTGTCTCATTAACTATTTGAAAACAAACCCTTCTCCCTCTATGGTAATGAAATTGGAGGGAAAATGGTAAAAGCTTGGGAAGCATGGATTAATATTAGCACGAGGGGCGGAGTCAGGGTCTTGCCTAGAGGGGGCTAGTGCCTCCGCTGTATTTAAAACAAGTAAATTTTCATATATAATTTTGAAGTATAAGTTATTTAACTTAGTTGGTAACCCACAGAAACTTAAGTTCATTTGGTTCCTGGCAGCCTAAGGTCGATACTCGATACTGTCTTAGACGTAGTCATTTTTTTCATGCCTTTTTTTTTTCTTTTTGAAGAATAGACATGGTTTTTGCATTAATTAAAACAAAATTTGGTTTAGATTTTTTCATTAACCTTATAGAAACATTGATAATGTACAATTGTTTTTTGTTTTTTTGATCAAGATTTTAAATTTATTAATTTTTGGAAATCAGAGTTTGTGCATTGTTTTTTAAAAGGATCTTTTATTTGTTTATTTTTTTCAATTATCGTATAGACTTTTTGATCAATTAAAATGTTATTTATCCTTTGTTTTTAGACATTTCAATTATTTTTCTCTCGTGTCGTAAATCAAATAATTTTTTATTTTGGTTCTTCAGTTAATTAGTACGTGTTCTTAATCAATAATTAAATTTTATTAACCAATTCATTGTTAAGTAAGTAGAAACAAAATATTTTCTTAAGATTTTTTGAGCTAAATTAGTTATTTTATTTCAAGGATTGTTAAAAAAAACATTATGCACGTTTCTTTTGTTCGGATAAATAAAGAAATTCATATGCATGTTGTTATGTATTTACCCAAATTTAACCATATACTCATATTTTAACTATTAAATCAAAATTGGTGATTTCTATCTTAATCGCGCCCCTCCTGAACTCAAATCCTGACTCCGCCCCTGATTAGCACAAATGCACAATAGTGTGAACTTGGAAAATAAGGTATCAAGTTGGAAAAATTAAATGAGCTCGGAAAAAAAGGGTTCAATTTTTTTTAAAAAAGGTTTTTAATTTGTAAAAACGAATATGAAATATTAAAAAAATATATATGTATGTAGTAAACATAAAATGTTGTGTGGACATTTACAGGAAGATCGAATCCATGTCATAAGAACAGTTATGTTTTTTTATCTGGTATACACTCATTTCTTGAATTATGGTTGGGCTCTCGCATCCGAGTCATGATATATCCGTCATTTGCATAACTATTTTCTTTGGAGACTATCACGGATTATGCTTCTGCCAAATTTGCTTATGTCCGTTTCAAAACTGAACACGAGGTATTAATATAATTTTTAGTTTTTATCATAACCTACTTGGTTGTTTGTTATTGCTAATTGAAATGTTTTGAATTCAAGTATTCCTTAAACCATAGGAAAAAGAAGAGATTATTAGAAATTTTAACATTCTTTTATTAAGAATAAAAAAAACATTTTAATAAGATTTTTAAAAAAACTCTTAAATAAAAAAATCATTAATATAAACAAAATATTATATTATCTAGTAACATTTTAGTCAAAACAATTAATAAAATTTATGTCAAATAGACTTTTTTACTTCAACACAATTATCTTAAGTGGTTTGCTCATGCATTTTTCGTGCATTATTTGAATCAAAATCTTTGATTTCTTGATCATATGTATTAAATGGCCTTTGTCTACACTTCTTAAGAAGATGTAATAAATTGTGCCCATAAATCATTATGATTTTTCTAAAAAGATAGTGTTTTTTTTAAAACATATCGCGATAATCATACTTTTTTAAATATATTTGTTCTTTTGAAATTTTTATCTAAAAAGAAAAGATTTTTTTTCAAAAATACATCTGAATTTGCCAACTGGTTGACCTCATTTTTCAGCTTTTTCATCCCTCAAACTTGCAAATTACACACGAATGAAATGCCGACTCAAATTAGCCTTTATCATTTTAATTCATTTCAGTCTTTATTATATATTACATTTCTACGTTATAAGTCTGTTAAATTCATAATGATACCAAAATATAAGCGTGGAGACGAAATAAGCTATTCTTTTTCATTTAATTATTTCTTTCTCTTTCTCTATTTCAGAATTATTGGCATGGTATTTTTTTAAAATACCAAATTAGGCAAGGAAACAAGCATTACGTAAAATACTGTACGTAGTTTTTAGAAGCATTACGTATGTAACTAATTTTTTGAAGAAATCAAGTTTGAAATAGTTGTCAATATATTTATAAGAAAATATTCTCTAAATTTGATAAAAGGGGATGTAGCTCAGATGGTAGAGCGCTCGCTTAGCATGCGAGAGGTACGGGGATCGATACCCCGCATCTCCATTACATTTTATATTTTTTAAAATATTTTCTATTTCCTATGCGTTCAAGATTTTTTACCAAGCATCTCTAACTTTTTATTTTAATTGTATAAAATCATCAAGAACAAGCATAATTTATACTCCTATTATTGTTGGGTGATTAGAACTGGGACCATGTCTCCGATCTGGATTCGGGCTCGTTAAGCTGGGTTTCGTGTATTCGAAAATCTCTAAAAATTAGGATCGGGTTCTTAGTAGACACCTAAAACTAATTAACTGTGTAGAGCACAAATCTCCAAGGTTGGGTGAACATTTCTGTATTAAGCACAACCAGATTCATAATCCTTGGTGATAGTCACAAGTTTATCATTCTCGCTGAATAATACATGGAATACATGTGAATGTTCTCCCTGATTAAAATAGAAAATCTTTCATGATATAGAACAATTGTGTGAGTAGAGATTAACCTTTGTATGCATCTCTAAGACTAACCATCTGATAGCTAACAAATCCAGAATCTGCAATCAAAATCTGCCATCATACTCGAGAATACCAGTCTTAAATTAGAAGTTTATGCGCACATCTTAAGGCCTTTCTCGATTACTGCTGTTAAGCTTTGGTATTTTCTATTTTTTTTCTTTCTGCCTACAAGCTAGACTGTATTTGGCTGACCAGCTTAAAAGCTGAATTTTCGTGAGGTGTTTGCCTGATACGGGTAAAAGCTCTAATAAGCTTGTAAAACACAGTATTCATTATGAATACAACTCTCTCTTTCTGATAGCTAAAGCAAGCGATAAAAACTTGACCTATAGGCCAATTCCGATAGATAACGTTAGTGTTTTCTTCGTCTGAGAAATGCTTAATTTTGATGGATAACTAGAATTCCAACCCTGTTGAATCAAATTCACTAGGAAAGGCTGCCCTACCATCTACATTCAGAAGAACGCAGTAGCAGTAGTCTGTATCTGTCAAGACCTGGAAAACAATAATTCTCTTGAAAACCATGGTGAGTTGCTAACGGAAATACTGAATAATAAAATAATTTTCACATCACATTTCTTTAAAATGTTCCCATTCAGCAAGGAAAATGAAAAGGAGTATCATTAACACAACTCCAACAACTGACACGATGCATAGTAATAATACGTGATGGTGTGAGTCTGTGACGGTGACAACAGAGTAAATTTCTACCGGAGTGTGTTACTGTGAAGTAAAAGAAGTGACAAGTGAGCAATGTTTCGTTGGAGTGAGGTGTATTGCTGATTCAACGCGGTTGCTCCCGTTTTCTTACTCTGCATGCCACCTGCTTTAGATATTTGAGCGTGTTCTACTTGTTTGGGTGATGATACAATTATATAGATTTGGGCATACAATTGTGACAGCGTCATTGATCTATCTCGTTTACATGATGAAATGGTTCTTGATGAGTCTAGCTATGAGTGTAACAAAAAGCCTGCTATATCATTACCCTTATAATTTGAAGTTGGTAATATGTAGATTTAAATTTTGTGCCTAACATACACGGATACACGTAAAAATGGGTTGATACTTATATTTAATGGAGATAGAAACTTTATCAGTGTCAGTTTGATGACAGCATCCAACATATTTTTTCATCTCAATATTGCCCCTCGATAATTGCATGCGTCTATGAGTATAAGTTTTAGGCCTCGTTTCATTGTAGGACTCGCTTCATTCTAATATCCGTGTAAATAGATTATGCAGTACATACATGTAATATTCATTACTTTAAACTTATTCGGTCATCAATGGAATCTACATTAGCGGTTTAACATTGCTGGTAAAAGAAAGTGTCCATAAAATAGTCGTCGATGAAAAGAGAAAATGTTTATTCTCATCGTGTTTACATACAATAAATCTGTTGCCAAACGTGCCGAAAAACAGAAAAAAGGACATTTCAATACATTTACAATAGATTTAGCTAAAACAAAATTCGAATGACTAATTTCTGAGAAAGCAAATCATCAATAAATTTACAATACCAAATCTCCAAGAGTGAAGATGGAAAATACAGTACCGTGCTCTTTACTGTGCCTGTAATGACATAAGAGGAAGAAAAGGCTGAGAATTGATAGAAAAAATCTCTTTCCTTATTTCACTAAGAGCAACATCATCATTCAGTATATCAGTATGAGAAACTCCAGGAACTTTAATCGTTTTCAAAGTTTGGTTCTTTTCACCTTTCCATTCAATCTCAAGCGCTAATAAGCTAACCAAATTCACCGTCCCATCCCCATCCCCATATAAGACCTCAGGTTGCTCATCGAAACCTTTTTCTCTGTAAAACAAAGTCTCAACTGTATCAACCCCAGTACCAAATATACACGTGACAGGCACTTTTGGTGGTGTTAATTTATTGACTAAAGGTAAAATACGCAAATCGTAACGTTTGAACGCTTCTGAAAAGCCTATATCATTAAGAAATTGTGATATATCGTACGCTGAATAAGACCTTTTTGTCGTAATGACAAGTGGCTTTTTTCGACCAAACGACTTACGAGTAGGCATAAGCCACAAGTTGCTCTCTGAGCTCCTTTGCTCTTCTCTCACTAATAATGGTTCGACTAAAGGCACTCCGAGTGAATACCCAGATGCAAAAGTGACCATTTCTTGTACTGTACCCCCCCATGGGGCGGATAAAGCAATAAAATGTTTTACATATTTTTTTCGCCAAGAAAATGAGTTTCGATTAAGAAGTTGCAGAACGAATAGGCCTCCCAAACTGTGTGACATGAGAATTACAGGTTTGCCCCCGTTTGAAAAGCTGACTTTTTCTATAAGCGCTTTTAGATCTTGAAGGTACTTCGAGCCTATGTAGGACGGGTGACCTTCAGCTGCTAGACCGTACCGGAAATCGTAAGGAGCTCCAAATAGGGTTTCACCATCAATGTATCCGATTTCTTCGAGTGATTTCACAAGGGGGGCCATGTATTTCGTGATTTTCCTAGTAACGAGAATAGGAAAGATCAGATAAGATGTTCGCAAAAAATAAATTCCTTCTTTTGCTGAAATTGATCACAGGATCAACCTATAACTTTGTGTTACGTTCTTTTTATAATTGTAACTAGTAAACGAAAATAGCTTTTACATGACTCTATGTGCGCAGCAAAGTGTATGTGATTGGTATGTTCATTATTACTAACCAGGTAAAAACTTCATAGTCATTTAAGTAGTAATCATACCATAACTGTGATTGTGAACATTTAGGCATAACCCTGAAACTCCTACAGAAGGCTCTGCTACTAGTTTTACACTATAAATGGAACTTTGTATTGCAGGGGAGTTCAATATCAACAATCACTTGCATATAATAATATTTGTACAAGAAATACATGTACAGACAAAATTATAACCAACTTACTGTCCTAAATAATATATTCTACGGTTCTACCATGAAATTAATGACCCGTGGACATTGTTTGTTTGTTGGGTGTTGCTCCTATCCCCCATTTACTAATTAAACAGAGACAAAGAACAGCTAATCTTAAGCTTCAAAATTAAACAGAAAAGAAAGCTTGACAGGACAACGCGTTCCACAAAGTGCATTGTTTTGCTATCATCTGTCGGTTTCTCACAATTAATTTTGCAATAAATATTGCAAGATACGCAATTTCGTTTAAATGTACAGTGTGCTAGTGATGAATTTATCATTCATAGCATTTTTGCTTTCTAAACAAGACAAGCAAAAGTTCAGAGTTTAAAAACTGTTGGTGTGACAACAATCTACATAAGATAACAAATGTATGAATGTTAATACTCATCCAAACATGGCTGAATATTTATTTTACATGATCATTTGCTAAAATCAAGGTGTTGGCCCGTGTGCTAACCTTAGAGGGGGGTGAATAAGGTTTATGGCGATTTTCGCCTAATTAAAATTCTAAGCAACTAACACCCAACTAATGCAATTCTAAGCTTAAGCGTTATAACAAGAGTTAAAGAATTGCTAGAATTACTTAACGCAAACAAGAAAATAAGCAATAAAATAAGTTGCGTAAAGTAAAAGTAAGGGAAAGGAATTGACACCGCGATTTATAGAGGTTCGGCAAACGCGCCTACGTCCTCTCCTCGGTACTACCGAGTATTTCACTAAAAATGTTCTTGCGGATATTACAAATCCTATTGAGCTCAATCGACCGATTGGCTCACCCTCTACCCGGGGTTCCTACTCTTGATACAAGTGCAAGAGAACACGTCTACGAGTCTACGACTCCCCCTCAATTTATGAGTACCCGAATGAAAAACCTAGAGCTTTTAAGCTTCACTTGCTTACAAAGCCTCTACCCGTTCACTCGCTCACAATTGAGTTTATAAAACACTCGATACAAATTTAGTTACAAAAATGTAACTTCGCTCACGATTCTAATTGCTTCTTAAAAAGCTAATTGGTGAGTTGTTGATGATGATCGAGCTTGAATCTCCTTTTCTTTGATTTCCCTCTTTCTCGAATATATTCACCAAAATGGTGATTTTTGGGTTTTTATGAGAGAGGTTGAAGGATGTTAATAGATATTGTAATTGGTAATTTTGGAGAGAGATTGGGGTGGTTTATATAACAGCAAAGTCTGTTTTTCTGGGTTATGACCGTTGAAAGGTTATAACAGCTCTTTTCCAGAATAAGCTGAAAAGCTGTTTTCGAAAACTGCAGAAAACGATCGGTCGTTTTCTACAGTCGATCGGTCGTTTTTATACTGGACTCACTAGAAGAAATTGGACCAAAAACGATCGGTCGTTTTTGTCCAGTCGATCGGTCGACTGTAATCCTGGTCCCGTAAATCTTCGAATGCTCATAACTCCTTCGTTTTAGCTCCGATTTTGGTTCCGCTTGAACCTATGGCTTCGTTATCGAATGCTCTATCATTTAAAGACCTGAAATATACGTTTTCTATTTTTGGACAAGACAAGAGTTATATCATCGAAATCGTAAAATCATTAAACGCATAATCGAAGCAATAATCAAAATCATTATTGAACTCTATGTTCAACACAAGGATATAAAGATCCTCATATTTAAGATGTATAACTTAATATCTGTAGTTTCAAAATTTGTGAATCCAGAATTGAGTATTTGCATTTCCCATACACATAACCAGAGGCTGGCTTACATGTCAGGTAGTTTTTTATTCTAAAAGCTTCAAAAAGATAACAATCCCTGAGTTGTCACTCAGAGAAGACCTCACAGGTAACTCTACTAACAACCATATAACTTTACCAATAAGTAACAACCCCACATCCACCTCTCCAGTTCTGAGTAACTGACCTACAAAACGTGGTCGAGTACTTATCTTGTTAATCTGGAAAAGAATTCAACAATTAAAGGCATTTCATGTGCATTTAAATGGAAAAAAAATTGTTTGCCGACAAGAATACGAGTTTGTTTTTGCATTATTTAAGACTAATGTAATTGGTTTGTCAGCTTGAGAGCTGGTTCTACTGGGGATTTAATCTCAAAAACAGAGAAATAATTTTGAAGCTGTCTTAATGCCAGACCAAACAAGCCTTATTAGTCTATGACAAGTATTACTCATCAAGTAACAATGATAAAAATTACGCAAGCATGTAGAGATAACTTGACAGTAGAATTAGGTACTAGCATCACTTACATGAGTACTTCATCTAACGAGTAAATGATGGTTTCCAAACACTACATTATCTACTTACATAGGTTCATAAGTGTATCACCCACCATAGAATAACAATCGTGAAAATATGCAAACGAAGAAAGACAACTAAAGTTTCGTACGCAAACTTATGACCTAATGAGATTTTCGGTACACCAGCCGACGGAATTAATGCTTAGCACACCAGTGTAATAAAGTCAGATATCTCAGTGATTTAGTACACTGTGTCGAGAATTTAGAAAACATCAGAAGTTGGGTACTCATTACTTAACAAAACCATTCGCATAGACATTGTTAAGATTTTTCGACGCTTTTTTTGTACACTGCTCTGTCCTGGTTTTCCTATTGCATTCGCAAACCAATTATTCTATTTAATTTTGTAAGAGTTTCCAACGTTTTTTTGGTACACTACTCTATCATGTTTTCGTATTTCATTCGCAAACCAATTATTCGATACATTTTTCTAAGATTTTTAACCCTTTTGTACACTACTCTATCATGAAGTCCTATTTGATTCAAAAGTATGGCAAAACTACTAAAATTATTGTTAACTTTATTGGATCCTTAATTTTAAAAAGTAAAATCAGGTATGTAGCTAGTGTACAACTTGTAAGGAAGGGAGTAACTATTAGTAGGCTGATAGTGCGACACGACGCTACCCTAACCTCGTATTATTGGAATACCAATCTTTACCATGCGATTTAATAAAAAATACACCAATACTACAAGAAAATAACAGATAGCAACAAAAAGTCTGTAACTATACGAGTTGCTGCTATAAATTTCAGTAACAGTAAAAAAACAGTTACCAACACTCAGCAACAGTCTATGTTATTATATTGGGCCGTTTGCCATCAGATTTTCTGGTCAATAAGATGCATTTTAAAAAAGCAACGAGAAAAAAGCTTGCTTAAAAAAGCTGCAGTGTAGTGTTTGGCAATACTGATTTTTTTTACTTATAAGTGACTAACTTATCTTTATTGATAAGTCATTGGTCAGCTTTTTTATCCAAAAACTAGCTTTTTAAAAAGCTAATACATCAAACAATCATGGATTTTTTTAATCAAAAAGCTAAGAAAAATGTTGTTGCCAAACGTACACATTGTTGCTAAAATTTAGTAAGAGCTCGTACTAACACACAAACTGTTGCTATCCTCTTTTCTATATTAGCATTTCAACACCGCTTACAAAATACTAAAAACTTACTTATAGTTAGGATTAAGATACAAAAGCGACTTAACAGACCCGAACACATTAACCCTGGTCACCACCCCAGGCGCGTTACTATAATCATCTTTTTCCTCTTAACTAAAACTAGCTTCTCTGCTTTAAAGTTTTTTTTTAGCTTTTTTGACCCAAATCCTAACTTTTTAAAAGCTAAAAAAGCTACCATACCAAACAATCATGGATTTCTGTAATAAAAAAAAACTTAAATAGCTAATAAAAAAAGTTGTTGCCAACCATACACATTGTTGCTAAAATTTAGTAACAGCTGGTACTAGATACAAACTGTTGCTAAAAGTGTAGTTATTTGTAGTTAACATTTCAACAAACTACTAAATACTAAAAACCTAAACTCTATTTTTTTCTCGAAATAATACTAAATACTTACTTAAAGTTAGGATTAAGATACAAAAGCGAATCAACTGACCCGAACCCATCAACCCGAGTCTCCACTCCAACCGTATTAAAATAATCATCTCTCTTCGCGTCGTAACACAGCGTCATCCGTTTAGCAAAACACTGGGTATAAGGCGCGAGCAAAACGGTCAAGTCGAACCATAACCGAAACCAGCCGTGCTTATCTTTATTAACCGGGTGTAGCCGAGTGCAAAACAGACTTGACGGCTTGTAATCGGATGTTAGCCGAGCCGTGAGCTGGTTGCCACCGTTTCCCGGGACTACGATTATTGGGTGGAGGGTTGACTGACACGTGTACAGCATCACGGCCGTTGATATTAGTGTGAGTGTGAATGTGAGTGTGAGTGATTTCATTTGGGGTATTTTGTGGGTAAATATGAGTTTTCATGGTGAGATATAGTTGTTATTTATTTATTTATGATGATAAATAAAAGTTGGAAGGGAGAAAATGACTGAGTGAGGACGTGAGTACGTGCTACTCGCACCATTTTCATTACCAAATTATTGAAATTTTAAATTATAAATTTTATGCTTAGATTTAAAAAATAAATTATTTTGATAATTTTGATACAAGTTATAACCCGATCAAAATTGCACGTAGTTTCGCAGTGAACAATTAAATGAAAACGGAGGGAGTAATAATTTATTGGTTTTTTTTACAATTCAGTACCCAACCTACTTTTTTTTTTAATTGGTACTCAATCTTTATCAAAGCATTCATATCTAATTAAGCATTATGTATTCCTGCCAAACTGGTAAAAATTTGTAAGTATTGTTACTAGTTTGGTTGCGTGTACTATAATTTGGGTATTGTTGTGTAACATATTAGCTCGTTATAGATATATATAGAGATATGTATAGATATAGAGAGAGATATGAGAGAGACAACAATAGAGTCTTTATTAATCAGAATGTATCAATAAAAGTGGACCCTAACCTTCTTTATATACTAGAGATTAGGGTTATACAAGATAGAAAACCCAACTTAGGCTCACTATGAGTAAGGCCCAATAGTCCAATAATATCTTACAACACTCCCCCTTTGGACGTCTTGAATTATTCGTCTTCATGCATTCGATCTGAGTCGAGTTCATTCGCAGTGCTAAACACATAAAAACCTTAGGGACGGAAAACCCAGTGTGTGACAAAACCGGTACCAAGGAGAAACTGTGTAGCCGAATGATATAGGCCGAAATATCATGTAAGTAACTAACCACAAAACAGTGTGCCTCATCAAAACCTTGCGAGAGCAAACCCAATGGGAAAATCTCTGATCGAATGAAAAAGAGTGCAACAGTGGTAGTAGTAGGGGATCAACCACAAAACAGGTGCCTCATCAAAACCTTGCTAGAGTAAACCCAGTGGGAAAAACCTCTAGTCGAAGGACAAAAGAGTACACAGTGGTAAGAAGTATACAACCGGATACTCCCCCTAATTTCGGCAATTTTAAGTGAGATATGATGGGAACGTGTCTCGCTAAAAACCTTGCCAAGGAAAACCCAGTGGGAAAAAACCTTGGTCTAAGGACAAAAAGAGTACACGAGCATGCGACTGGATGCTCCCCCTCACTTGCACACGACAGGGTGCGAAGATTTCGACTAAGTAGTAATTAGTGCAATAAGCATTCACCTGGATGCTCCCCCTCACTTGCACACGACTGGGTGCAAAGATTTCATATTCCAAGAAAGAGTACGAGCATTCGACTGGATGCCTCATTTACTTACATACGACTGGATGCAAGAAAATCTAACGTGGAATAGAACGAGCATTCAACTGGATGCTCTTAAACTTCATTTGTGAAGATTAATTTCGGCGAGAAATGCTAAATAGCATAATGTAGTCATGTCTCTCTTGATCAATAACAACAAGTTGTCTTCTATGACAAGTGTTTTATCTGGATCGTGAGACAGAACATATGTAATTCAAATATGACTAATACTAGCTCGAAGCCATATACACTCTCTAGTCGTCTCATAGAGCACGAATAGATCAGAGTGATTCACTTGGAGTCATTCCAGGACCTCCAAGATGTCGCCTTATTCCTAATGGTAAAGACATACCATGTTAGGAATATCCCTTATGCGGGTCTGATAAGTAACCGGCATCGGTATAACCGAAAAAGGGTTGCGTTAATTCGAGTACCGAAGGGGGTAGGTACACTCGATGACGCAAATGGGATAAACTAGCCCACTTTCAAAATTACCATAAGGTAAGGGAATGTGTCTTTAGTGCCATTTCGATGGCAGCGTGTTAGCGCGATGTTGTGTCGAGCTATACCATTCACAACAGACGAGATGTTCGTCCTAGCACATTAGACCAAGTACAATGATGCGCTTATTGTACTTAGATATGAACATTATGGTTCAATATCTCTTCATCGTCTCATCAGGGACGGACTGGGTCTATATCAATGTCTAGTGATCGAACGATCATGGGAGAATCTGACGACTTAGCGTCATGATGACTAAAACGTCATAACACCTTCTGGGTGTAGTCTGAATCATGGACTTAGATTCAATATTTATGGGACTCAATCATCAGGTTGAGTCACTACCGTGTCTTCCCAAGATCCTTCATCTCGAAGGCAAATCCAAAAATGGATCGCGTAATAAAACACGCAAGGGCATAATACTTGTTCAAGTATCCCAAGCTAATCAAGTACTCACTTAGGCGGTATACCACATCCGCTCGGATTATATTAATCCATATAGTGAACGTCTCAGTCAATTGAGATCGTGTTCCGTGGTCAGAAACTACTTGATTTAAGCATTATGAAGTCACACAGGGACCTTCATCTATATCGCTTTGTCTAAATCCCCATAGAGATAAAACTGTGACCACATTCATGGCTGCATACTCAGTTTTTCGGAAACTACTAAACTGGTAAAGTAGGGGACTGTTATAATGTCCATTACGAGTAAATCAACCATCTCGTAATCAATTACAAGGTGTGAGAGGAGCCTTGCGCTACTAGGCGAGCATTCTACAATCTCATTATTCTCATCACTTTTCCTTACGAATAACCAAATAAACGAACTCGTTTAACATTGGTGGTGTTGGAACTACAGGTCCGAACACACTTTCGCTAAGGAGTCTACTTGGATTGCAAGTTTCCATTAGTACAGTCTATTCTACGTTGACTTCAGGCAACGGTACATGGTTCTCTGTCATAATTTGTTCATATTATCAGTCGTCACCGAATATATGAACAAGTAATCAATGACAGTCTCGTTTCGCTTCAATATCGTCTAAGATATCATGATCGACAGATATTTCGAGATTCTTAGGATGAGGAGGAAATCACACATCTCCTTGATCCTTTATAATCTCGTGCAACAAACGAGTTTCAGTTCACCACCTCTGGGGCTGAACGAATTAAGAACCGGTCAACTTCCTCATATCTTGGGAAGGACGACAGACTGACGGCCGACGACAGCGTCCTTTGCTTGGCGGGTTCGGCCAAAGCAACGTGTTACGACAGGAACACGGCGTCCGACAGGGACGTCTATCCTTGCAAGCATTTTACAGCAGGTATAAATGATCTCGTGACATCTCATAAAGTCATTAAATGCGTCTGGCATTTAGTTAGACTTGAGGGAGTCTATGCACTTACTTATCACTAAGTGCAGTTTTGGGATCAAGCTAAGACTGAGTGGGTTATGCCATGTTACTTCACGTCGTTCCTTATCAACGGTAACGTGCAAATCTCCCCCTAACGACGGGGAGAACAGTCTTAGCGATGTCACTTTCGCATATCATGCGGTAAAGAGATCGCTTGCCAAGGTCACTCTATCAAATGATAGGCAGGAGATTCATAATCGACTTATGTCCCCTTCAGAGGTCCATATTTTGAACGCTATAGCGGCTCAATCAAAATATTAATTAAGCACTCCAAACACGCGTTAATATGAGACTTCTGGCTCATAACCAGTAACCAGCTGGTACGCATATGGTGTTTGAGTGTCTATGGGCCTCATAACGGACCAATGCAGCAAAATAGCATAACCCCACACGGAAATATAAATCTTGGTGCGCAAGACCAAGAAATGCGTGCAATCATTTGCAGTCGCATCATCAAACTTTTCGTGAGTCTATTTGGGTCTGAACATAATCGACAGGATGTTCAATTTCAATTTCCAAACTCAAGTAATTCAAATCGAAATTTCGATTATTACTCTTCGGAATTATCAAGTCGGCTAGACTTTTCAGGATAATCCGGATCATGGGCCATCAACTTAATGATAGGGCTAAAAGTTTGGAAAATACTGCATTTCTGTGGACAACAATAATCATGTGACCTATTGTCGATGCATCAACCATAACCATTTATATTTATGGTCCGTCTTATGGTTGGATAAGTCCACAATAACTCCTTCAATTCTTTACAAGAATTATACGAGTTCATTTCGTGATCTTTACACATACTGGTCTTTCAAAGTGAGCATTAATGGCATGAATTTCGGATTAATCACGAAATATATTCTCAGATAGAATCCAAATGCGATGCGATTATAAATCAAGCATCGTCTTTTGACCCGGGAATATCTCATCCGGTCAATGCCACAATATCAAAATGCTCTTATCAATCGACGACAGGCGAATGATAGTACAGACAATCATGTCTTAGCATCTAAATCATTTATCATTTCGACGACAGGCGAAATGATAAGGTAACTTTAAATACTTTAAAGAATGTGGTAGCAACCACTTGAAAGACATTTCAACTCCTCTAAAATACGCTTTTGGTCGTATTGAATGGAGACTACGTAAAGAAATTTCAATTCTTTCATGAGCTATTACCAGGTAACACTGGTTTTCTCGAATATTTTATAACTCAACAAGGTACGACAGGACCTATAGGAGTATAACACCTCATATTTGACAAATCAATTTGGCTTTACCAAAGATTTCGATTTGGAACGACAGGTCCAAAATCGTTGTCACTGAGTACACTTTTAGGCAAGTAGTTGATGAAATTATGTGGTACACTGTTACCCACTATTTCCAGAAAACCAACTACACCACAAGTATTGCCTAAAATTTCATAATTTAAAGTTTGGTCACATTTGTCAAAAGAATTTTCTCAAAAAACACTTTAAATTATTTCGAGAAATTTCGTAAACAGGCAAACCATAATCCAAAAATATGGTCCAAATGGAAAAATAATAATCCAAATGGAAAACATAATCCAGATGAGCGAAAAAATGGCTCAATGATTTATCAAAATTAATAAAGAAAGGTATCAAACTCATTTGAGCCACAAAATCGGGGGTCTCAATAGTTTCCTTTCAATTAACTTTAACCACATTAGCATTGGTTTTTCCACCTTTATAATAGTTGTGAACTATTTAAGGAGTAACCGTGCATGACCTTTGTCTTTATAGCATAGAGTTGGCTCATTGAGCATTATCTCTTACTTTGTGACAACGGGCCATATTGTTCCTTTCAATTACTGTCTTGAAGCCACAGGTTTTCGATTTTGACGATTGTCTAAAATCTCGCTTGGCTAGGCAATTAATCGGGATTGCGACAGTTCGAGACAAATAACACTTGTCTCGGTTCTCGATTCGTGGAAAAAAAATGTACACGAAGAGCATTAATACAAGGTAAACAATTCGCCATTGACCCAATAGGATTAAAACTACTCACCGGGGTAATTTTCTTATCCAATAACACATGGGCGATAAAGGAACATGGTGAATATAAATTCACGATACTACTTATGGAATACGATTTCCAAGCTAGTATTTTGGTGAAGGATTGCTCCAATATGTCAATTTCAGACATTTGTTCACCATAGACGTCATCACGTCTCAAATGTGGCGGCGGAATAAAATCAACGCCTTAGCATTCATCATGAGGGTAACAACAAACTCGTGTTCTACTCATAAAAGATGGCATCCAAAAAAAATGGGGCATCACATTTTCACACATCAGGGTGAGTAACATGTGGTGACGGATTAAAATCAACGTTTAAACGGTCATTTCGCAAGTATGTTTTTACGATTTTTCTCATCATAGATGGCATCCAACATGTGTTGGGAGTTCTGGATTATTTATCATATAAAACGACTGCTTTATATGTTTATGGTTTGCACAAGCACAAACTTTTTTTCGAAACGACAGGTTCGAAAACATTAGTTTTGCTTCTCATGTGAATCGGTTTTCATTGATCGAACGACGGGTCGATACTGAAACAACAATTCGGCGAAACATACATCACTATATAAACACACTCGGGGAAATTATTATTTAGTCAACCCCTTTCGGTAGCTCTACTTGAAAAACAACCAGGAAAGACGGTGAGGGTGGAGGGCACGAATGCCACTTAAAACCCGACCTCATTAGGATATCGACTTCCGCCTATATCTTTCCTAGACATCGTATCCATAATTTCAGACAAGTTTCAGTTTAGTCTTTGAGTAATTTCCAGAATAGTTTACAGCTTTCAAAGAATTACAAATCAGTACATACGTTTAAGTTTGTTGCAGATTTAATCCGACAGATTAATACATGTTTTACAATTACATGATTTGGGTTATTTTGTATGATCTTATCAACAAATATGATTTTATAATCAACAATATGTGTGTTACGATCATATATAGTTATCCATACAAGTAACAAACCTTAATACACATGGATTATATACTACGGGATATTTATCATGTTTTAGTTATCCATAAAATAATACGTGCGATCACATATATGGAATAAATTAAGTTTTGAATTCGGTACCTTACGCACGGTATGTTGATGAAGGTCGATATAGCAAAACCCTAAAAATCCGGATAAACCTCAAGGTTTATAAATACCCAATATCCGTCCGTTTACCAAAAATCTCCAATATCCGTGAGCGTATATCCTATTATTCGCGAGCAAAGTGCCGATAACGTGTTGTGTAACATATTAGCTCGTTATAGATATATATAGAGATATGTATAGATATAGAGAGAGATATGAGAGAGACAACAATAAAGTTTTTATTAATCAGAATGTATTAATAAAAGGGGACCCTAATCTTCTTTATATACTAGAGGTTAGGGTTATACAAGATAGAAAGCCCAACTTAGGCCCACTATGAGTAAGGCTCAATAGTCCAATAATATCTTACAACAGGTATCAAATTAGTAAAATATGATATTATAGGGTATAAAATAGTGTTTTTCCAATTAGAAAAAATAGAACGACAATGAGTAAGGGTGTCTTGTTTGAAGATAAATTATTAAGGTTGGGTAACAATTTAGAAAACTAGTTAGGTTGGTTACTAAATTGCTAAAATATGATAGGTTAGTTTATAAAAATTACCATTTTTCCCTAGATGATGTACCTTTGGAAATTAAGTTCGACTGTTTAAGTGATGGTTTTTAAATTATTTGAGTTTTAACGGAAATTAAGTTTTAAGTACAAAATATGAAGCTAATTGGGTCATAGTGATATATAAAAGTGTGAGGTAGAAAAGACGAAGACCAAAAAGATAGAATTCTAATTTTTATATTTTTAGTTAATTATAAATAAATCTATTATTCACATCTACTACCATAAACATCACATTTCCGAGGAGTAAAAAATGTTATTGATCAGCTTCCATTACCTATCCTTAAAAGTTGGGATATGATTTATTAATGATGATAAATTTAATAAAAGTTGGGAAGGATAGAGTGAATGAGTTTGTGGCGAAGGATAAATTGAGGTATAGATGATTTACCTTTTGGAAATTGGATTTAAGTGAGTCTTTTAAATTGTTTGTTTGTTTTTCAAATATTTTTACCGGGTTTTTAAGATAGAATAGAAGTATGTTTTTTTGGAACTGTGAATTGAAAATAAAGAGATTACTCACTATTCTATTGGATGTGAAATACATTTATTGTCCAAAAGAAGTCATTTTTTATTATAGTCATTATTGATTTTGGGGGTGTTTATTGGGTAAATAGTTTCTATATGGTTATTAATGATGATGAATTTAATAAAAGTTCGGAAGGATAGAGTGAGTATGTTTGTGACGGAGAATGTGTTGACGTAGATGGTGTTCTTCTGAAAATTGGGTTTAAGAGGGTGGTTACCAGATTACGTTTATGATTTTAGGTTTTAAGTACAAAATAATAAACTAATTGGGTCGTAGTGAGAATAATAAAAAAAGGTGAGGTAGAAAGGACGAAGACTGAAAAATAAATTCTATTTTTTTATATGTTTGGTTATTTACAAATGCACCCATTAAAATATAAAAATGTAACACTTGGCGATAGGAGCTCCTCTACAGACCACATAATGAAAATAGAAATTAGTGCTGTTATAAAGAGAGAAATAGTGAAAGAGTGTTTGATTGGTTACTCCAGATAGAAGAGAGCTACAAATGTGATTCTGGTATGATTCTGCTTTACTCAATCAGAGCACACGATTTGGCCTAAGAGAACTGCCAGTCAAACCATTCAAATTTGCTTCGCAGCAAGTAAGAATCCCTCAAAATGAGCACAAAAACCTCGATCTAACAATTAAACGCGAAATACTAGCACTGACATTATGATGAAACATAAAGATGAACAATTGCAAGATATCAAACAAATTCATACATTCCATTCGGTTTTCCCTTTTTCTCCCATTGAAAATGACTAACAACTGCGTGAATACAATAATACTTAAATGCACCCAACAAGAAATTTGGAAAAGGGAAAATAAGCAAATATAATGTCATTAGTATGCATCTACAGCAGCTTCGACGGCATAAGCAGCAAAGATACCTTAAATAAAGTTTAACGGGACTAGGCATGTCTAGGACTTACTTTCACCCCTTCGAGCAAATGTTTCTGCTACCAAAAGTGGAAAAGCAATAGTTGCATCACAGCGTACCTGGTGAAAAAACAGACCAAAAGTTAGAAAACAAAATCCTTTGATCACAACTTTTTATTTCAGAGCACACTCATTGATTCACAAACTGCGATAGTGGCAACCATGTTATTATTTAGTGCAAAGTCAAAATATTTTTCAAGGTAAGTGATATGAACTTGATTGCTACAAACTACAGAGTTAACAAATAAAATGGGATTGCTAATAGAAGACAACAGAACAAATGTAATCACTCGTTGAGAGATCGAAACTTGCACAAAAAATGTTGATCCCAAAATAGAGATAGATATATAGTAAATCTGTACCTTGACTGTCTTGGCAGACCCTCGTATTTTTCCCCACGATACAGCTTCATCGGGGCTGGCAACGGAATCACTGCCATCGAACTCTTGAGCCGTATTTATAAATACTGCAAAATCTGCACCATTACGCATCATATTGGCATTACATATATGATGCTTAGCCAACCCACCTCCCAGGATTATTACCCCGGTCTTGCTCGGACTTGCATGAACAGATTCTCCATTCATAGCCCTAATATCTGCTCAACGAGTAATAGATATTAGTCATTCGGTTTTCCATAATATTTTATTGGAAATTTAAGAAATAACATCTATGCAACTTATAACTTAAAATGACTAGTATAAGTAGAACTACTTATTTTTAATAAGGAATTGATACTATTTTATAATAAATTAAAAGTAACTTTCAAAGTAAAGTAACTCACAAGTAAAATAACTCATAAATCAAAAAGTAATTTGAAGCTAGAACATAATTTATACGTGAAAATTAACTTTAAGTAAAAAGATAATATCAGAAAATAAATTTTCTTGATTATTTACATCGTTGGAGAAAAATTTCCTGCAGCACATTAAGGAAATAAATGGTTCCAGAAAATAAAAAAAATCCAAAAATAAACAGAGCCTTAGTGAATCAAATAGAAAATAATAGGTTGGGTACTAAATACTAACTAGTTAAGAAAGCCATAGTTTTTACGCTGTTCTATCCTTTTTTACGCTTTTGTACACTATTCTATCAAATTTTTTATTGTAGTCCCCAGACTACGGATTTTTTCCAGAATAATATACAAAAAAACACTGAAATGCTGTTACTTTTAAGAGTACTAATTCCTAATATTTTATAGCTACGCCAAATATCAACAGTTGAGACGGTTGAAAACCGTCTCAAAAAGTGAACAAACCGTTTCAAAAGGCTTTTGAGACGGTTTAACGTACCGTCTCCAGGATGGACGTAGCAAAAGGTCTGCAGCCGTCTCAAAAGACAAATCGAGACGGTAATATTAAAACTGTCTTAAAAAAATCTTTTAAGACGGTTTTTTCAACCATCTCAAAAAGGTTAAGAAGACGGTTATGAACCGTCTAAAATGTATCATTGAAGACGGTTTACTACCGCCTAAAAAAGGTCAAATGAGGCATATTACATGAGACGGTAATTTTGAATTCGTCTCAAATATATAATGTAGAACGGTTGGTGACCTTTTTGAAAGCATAGTCTGCCATATTTAATATGTATCCCTCAATCTCGCTTTGTAATATTACAAAAAGATATTCAACGAATCTCGCTTTGTAATATTACAGAAAGATATTCAACGAATCTCGCTTCGTTCACATACAACGTCCAACCGAAAAGAGTTACACGATACAAAAGATATTCAACGAATCAGCAAAGTTAAACTCATTTAATCTAAAATCAACCTTCAAATACATAGTACATAAATCATTTAATGGACAATAAATAGCCTTGTTCAACATAAAATCTAGTAAAGAAACCCAAAATAAATAATACAGTATAATGATCAAACAATATGTGAACAAGATGAAATACTTCTTCAACCCATCGTGCATGTCCTATGATAACAAGTCCAAGTTCTATTTCCTATCCATCTACTTTCTTTTGATGTATAAAAATAAAACATAAATAATCGATCACATAACTGAGTCAATAGTTAAGAAAAAACAATATTAAAATCTAAAAAACTTGATTTCAATATAGGAGAAACTATAGATAATATAAGTTTTACTTACATCACCTTGCGCCAAGCCACTTTATGTTTCGTCAACTAGTATAGCTTTGGTTATGCGAACTACCTGATAACCATCTTCTATTATACGGCTCAATTTTGTCTCTGGGACTTACATAGTAATACCTTATGCAACATCCTTTTTTGGTAGTTTAGCATTAAAAATATGAACTTCCGTGCCAATATGTATATATCAGTAATCGTACCTCACGCGTTGTATGTGCGGCGTGTAATGTAATAAAAATATAGAAAATAAGTATATTTATGACAGAAATATGTGGATAATACAAAAAAAAAGCATAGTGTAATATTTAAAAGAATCTTTGGTTGTTAAAGAGTGATAAATAATTTTATTGGTTTTTACTTTTTATATTTTTATGAGAGTATTGTATTATTGTAATTAATATAAAGGTTTAGAGGTATTTTTGAAAAAAATTGGCTAAATTGGACAGTTTCATTTGACTTGCGTTGACTTATTATAATAGAATGATAAATATCGAAAATATCATTAGAAAGTTTAATTTATATACATCAATGTTTATTAAATAGCATGAATATCCCGTCTGCTTTAAAACAAGGAAACGATCAAAAGTCTTGCATATGTTACCAAATAGTTATAAAGACTTGGTCATTATTACATTAGTCAACCAGTTCCTCTTTTTTGCAAACATATTACAAGCAAACAAGTGAATGTATAGTGTTAATTTCACAATACAAAATCTATTGAAGATTGTTTGTTTGTAGCTTTTACGCAAATAAGTTAGGTACAAAATATGTCCTGTGGTCTCGTATGAGAAAAGAAAACATATTAGTGCATCAAGGTCAATTTTAGATTTTAGAATATAAACAAAACTAAAAAAATAAAGAAATTGTGATGGTAAGAAAAATTCAGTTCATAACATA
Organism: Primula veris; assembly: GCA_963682055.1. Classification (NCBI taxonomy): domain Eukaryota; kingdom Viridiplantae; phylum Streptophyta; class Magnoliopsida; order Ericales; family Primulaceae; genus Primula; species Primula veris. Next base: position 19,238,703 of record OY821743.1, on the reverse strand, counting down.
TCCAGAGAAAGATCTATGCAAGTGTTTTTGCATTTACTTGTCAATATGGTCCAATGTAGCTTGGAGCCAAACATGAGATACTTTGAACATGGAATGGAACATGGCTGATCTAATTTGGAAGTTACACGGTCGAATAACACGTGCGGCGGCATATGCTAAACAAAACCTAACTTAAAGAAAAGATATTTCCAATAATTCAACATAAAACACTTAATAAAATCTTTAAATATATATTTCAATATTATCACAGAATTCGATAAACATTACAAATTATTAGTTAAACAACATAACGCAGCGAAATCTGAAAATTTAGTCATATGATGTATGTCTAGTCCCGACTAATTTGATTTGAACTCTAAGTATCTAAAATGTTATAAAATCGAGGGGTAAACTAAATGAGCTCAGTGAGTAATAAACCTTGGAATATATAAAATGTTCTAAAATAGCTTTTAATCATTTCTTTTGTTTTTAAAATAACAATAAATTATCAATAAATAAATCTAAAAAAAAATTCCCAAATGCTTGATAGCAGAACACTTTCTTGAAAAAGAATATTGTCACGTAATTAACTTTCAAAATAATTGATTGGACTACCCAATCTTTTTGGCGGATTCAGACTTCGTGAATCTCTTTTAATTATTGGTATTTGGACTCTCCAAATCTCTTACTTTCTTTTCGGACTTCCCGAAATAACATTCTCTCTCTTTCAGACTTTTCGAAATAACATGCTCTCTCTTTCAGACTTTCCGAAATAACATCATCTCTCTTTCGGACTTCCTGAAATAACATTCTCTCTCTTTTCGGACTTCCCAAAATATCTTTATTTATTTCGGATTTTCCGAATATCTTTATTTCTTTCGGACTTTCCGAATATCATAAAAGGACAAATAAAAATAATAGACTTTTTTTAAAAATAATAATAATTAACGTACACAATATAACTTTTCCTTTTTGAAACTAGCAACTTTGCAATGATATATACATATATAATTTTCATACTTTCAAAATATAATTTAAACATGCAAATACTTATTAAAAATGGAATGGGATTTTATAATAATAACAAGTAAGAAAAACACTCACCTTATTAAAAACTTTCCGTATACTCACTGCCAACCAAGATTAACTCACAGCCAAACAAGATTTACACCTCCCATACAAGTAATAATATCATAAAATATAGGATTTGCACTTTGTCCCTTCTACCAACGAAGTACTGCTATTATAAATATAATCACTATGAAATACTCAGTAGACAAAACCTCTATACAATCATATTGTGAGAATCACGAAAAAATATTACTATAAAAATGTTATTCCTATATAGAGTTTACATATTAAGAAAATAAAAAATATATGTATTTACATAATATTAGATACATATACATGGTTCATTATAAGTTAAAACAAACAAATGAATCTATCAAAAGTTTAGTTAAACAAATACATGTACGTAGAAAATTACTTCATGGACAATAGATGTGAATTCACGCACAATTGAGAATTGTTTTAGACATTGTAAAATTCGTACTTATGATATCATTGAAATACAAGCTACAAATGAAATGGATGAAGAGAATAAAAGAGTAACTACACAATTGAGTAATCAAATCACACAACTTCACTATAATGACGAAATAGATATGGATGTTTTTCTCAATTATTCAAATGAACAACAAGTTGTGCATAGTTTAACCGATGAAAAAATCGTTGCTGAAATTAGACAAGATGCAGAAGAAGATAACCCGGAGGAAGATAATATAGAAATACAAAAGGTTTCATGTCAAGGAGCTTTTAAAATGATTGACAAGTTAGAAATGTTTTGACTTCAACAAGATGGTATCTATGTCGACGAGCTAGTATGGACGCGCAAGTTAAAAGATATGGTAGCAACACAAAATATTAAGTTATCATCGCAAACAATCTTACATAAGTATTTTACATCATCATAAATTTATTGTAAATATATATATATATATATATATATATATATATATATATTTGTAATGAAATGTATTTTATTGCTATAAGGAGGTGAATTTATAACTAACGAGATCATAAAAAACTACGAAATATCACAATAGAGAGTTTATTCTTATTTTGAACTGGCTCAAATTGTGACCGGAATTTTTTATTACTATAGAGATGTTATTTCTATATGAAGTATTCTTATAGAGTGTTTTCATGTATAGTTTCCTATGAAATACTCATTAATCATTATAGTTTACTATGAAGCTGTATGCTCTTTTATATATATCTATCTATATATATATATATATATACATATATATATATATATATATATGCAGTGAGGCATATGAATACAAAGGGATGAGAAAACACATAATTAAAACCTCAACGAATCACATTAAACCCCCACAAACATGTACGTTACGAATCGGTATATACAGAAAATATGTCATGAGACCACAGTTTCCAATTACAAAACCTAGTTTAGAAGTTTTGGGCAAAACTATCTTACAATTCAGATCATACAATCATAACAAACCTCTAAGCATATTATTGTAACTTTACTAAAATCATTGTACAGAGAAATAAAACCATGTCCCAAAAGTTACAAACCCTAAATACAATGGATTATAAAAAAAAATAGAGGCAAACAATATAAGACTACTGACCATATTCAAAAATTGAATCAAATAACAAAGGACCATCAATTATTGTTAATCTAGTAAAATAGTTACTGATTGATTTGTGATTAACGGTAAAAGTGATCATAATAGAGATCTAACCTTCAATCAAATTGCACATACTTATGAGCCGGAAGATGGTAATTGACAGATACCGTTATAATAAAAGCCCTAGCCGAATAACAGAGAAAGAGACGTCAATTTCTCCGATTTTATGAGGAGTATTGGAGAAAGAATGGGGAAATATGCTAAAGAATGGGAGAATATGTGGGAAACTTTTTTGGTTATCCCACATATGTAATCCAAATTATATTTAAACTAGTTAAGATAGTTATAAAAAAACGGGACTAAAGTGAAGTTTTTAAGACGGTAATTATTAAATCGGGTCTAAATCTAAGTTTTTGGGACGGTAATTATTAAATCAGGTCTAAAACTAAGCTTTTGAGACAGTAATATATAACCGGGTCAAAATTACTTTTTTAGGACGGTTTTTTTACCATCTCAGAAATAACCGTGTCAAAAGCACATGTTTGTAGTAATTCGGCGTAGAAAATTACAATCTGATCATTCACCTCTGTAAGAAGGTGTAGTTTCATGTTTGGTTTGGAATTAAAAGTTGGAAACACTATTAAAATAGTACAAACTGGGAAGTAGAAATGATGTTGGGTAAGCTTTACCTTGAACTACATCAACGACTAGACCAGGATTGTCAAAAGAATGGAAGTATAACATGTCGCCTAGTGAACCATCTGTTAAGCCAGGACAGAAGACTGGAACATTGTTGTAATAATTTAAGGACAAACAAAAAAGCAGATGGTCAATTACTAATCTCCAATGAAGAGATCCCTAATTGAAAAGAATAAAGTATTATTCATGCTATTCCTAATAATCATATAAAGACATAGTAGGACTGAACAGTTATCATAGGTTCTACTGCAAGTTTTAAACCATGCCATTTCATTTAAAAGTCATTCACAAGAGGATGACAAATTTTCTGGAACTTTTGTCATCTCTCTATCTCTTATATTCTGTATTACTTTTTAAGATACACAGGTTATTAAATCAAAACCGTCCAATTTATATTATTAATTACATTAGAAGGAATAGGTTCAGAATGTTTGTTTCTGGCTTGTTTCACAGATTATCAGAACATTTTCTCTTAGTGCTGATGAGGAACAAGAAAGGTCCTCAAAAGCACTTTCACATAAAACATGTTATTTTGTAGCAAATAGGATGAAAGACATCAACATGGCTACCTTCAATTCCATCGGAAGTTTAAAGAACTGTAATATATTTCTGTGTTTAAATCTTACGCAAAAAGAATAAATCACACCTACCCTTGACTCGAACTTTACACCTCCTATTTGATAGTGTAGGTTATGACCCACTAAGCTAGCCCCAGCGGTTTATAGGATTCTAATTAAGATTTTATTAGTATTGTTGTACTGTTATCAAGTAAGTGTAGTTCATTCTCATATTCGGAAGTATGAATTGTCAACCTTGTAAGCCCAATGCACGTACGAACTCTTGTTGTTTAACTCTTTCCCCAAGTGAGCAATCATTCTATAGATGGAGTCCACACCATATTCTGTGACAGAAAAGAAGCAGATCAAAAAGCAAATGAACTTCTAAGTAAAAGCACATTATCATCGGTACTCATAAATGTACACATCAATCATCTAATTTACACCGGCATCATTTAAATAATTAACCTTCCGTATTTGACTTTAATTATAGTCATGTACATCATAACCTTCGTATCAGAGTGTCATCATTTAAATTGTTTTGCGCTCTCGGCTGGGTTGTCACTTGTCATCGTGTATATACGGCACAATGTATTAATATTTACGAATAAATTCCCTATAAAAATAAAAATATTTGCTCCCACCGTTTTAACAAATTTGCCTCCATATAAGAATAAATTACATAAATGTGTAAAATTATATATATGTCGTTATATTAAACTTAAAACGATTTAAAATACATGTAAAATTATACATAGTATTTATACATGTAAAAAAAAAATTTTAGATAAAGTTTTAGATGACTTTTCACATTTTCAAATACATATAATTAATTTTACAAATGCTTATGCACTTAGTTATTTTTTTTTTTAAATTCATGAATATGCTAGTTTTGTGACTTTCCAAATCTTTTTTATGTATGTGTTTGACTTGTTACATATATACATATATTTGTCTATTGAATATTTGTATTAATTAGTTAAATTAGATACACATATACCTTTTATTATGCGGAACATTTATTTAAGTATTTTTTTATTTTTTTAATATATTAATGCTTAGGATTAAACTCATTATAAGAATATTTTCTCCCAGTCACGATATTATTCCTATAAAGAGGTTCTATTGTATATTAAATTATTAAGCTTTATATCTCTTATACTTATTTTCCCCTGAATATTCGGAGAAGATAAATCAAAATTGCACATAGTAATGTTATATTTGATGATTATAGATATAATACTAATCATAATCCCTAAATGAGGATGTCGGATTTGTACAAGTAAAATAATTATTTAAAATGAAATAAACAGTCCATAGGACATTAAACAGATTGGTTCATTAAAATAAAAGTATTTAAATATTTTGTCATCCTATAAAATTTAATTAATGATTGGTTCATTATTTGTAAAACTAATTAAGAATTGGTCACCCATCTAATTACCCAATAAAAATAAAAATAAAATAGAAAAAATAGGAAAAACTCAAAAAATAAAAAAAATGGAAACAAAATCAGAATTTTTTTAAAAAAAAAACGAAAATACCAAAAAAAATTTAAAAATACTTTTAAAAAGTCGGGAACCCGAAAAAATCCTGAAAAAATGGTAAAAAAAAAAAAATCAAGAAAAATCTAACAAACCAAAATTCCAAAAAAAAAAATGAAAAAAAGTTTAAAAAAATTAGGAACCCGAAGAAACCCAAAATTGGTAAAAAAAAAAATTAAAAAAAACCTACAAAAAATAAAAAATCCAAAGTCATAAAACAATGAAAAAACGTTCAAAAAAGTCGAAAACCCTAAAAAACCCGAAAAATGGTAAAAAATTAAAAAAACAAACCAAGAAAAATCAAAAATCACAACAAAAAAAAAAGTTCAAAAAAGTCGGAAACCCGAAAAAAATCCGAAAAATGGTAATTTTTTTAAAAAAAACTAAGAAAAATAAAAACAAAAAACAAAATAAAATAAAAATGAAAAAAAAAGTTCGAAAACGTCGAAAAAAGGTGTGAAGTCCAAAAAATGTTTAAAAAATTAAAATAACTTGCAATTGTTTTCAAATGACTTAAAAATAACTCAGACTGTTTTTAAAATTATTCGAGCTGTTTTTTAAAATGACTCGAACTATTTTTAAACTTACCGAAAACGATTCATACTATTTTTTAAATAATTTAAATATGACTAAAACTGTTTTTAAAATGACTAGAGCTGTTTTTAAAATTACTTAAAATGACCCAGACTGTTTTTCAAATGACTTAAAATACTTCAGATTGTTTTTAAAATTAATCACATTGTTTCTAAAAGAGCAAGCACATCAATTTCCTTATATGACTAATTTACCTTAAACATGAGGAGATTGTTCTAAAATTGTACACGCATCAGTTTACTTATCAATTAACTTAAATTTACATGAACTCAAATATCACTCAAATATAAAAGATCAAAATGTTATCTTATAATTAAAATAATAATTTCTCTCTCTTACTTTTCTCTTATTCTCTTTTCTTTATTTGTACTTTTCACATATAAATTAATAAAATAACAAAAATATGAGTTGTATAGTTATGATAGAGAAATTGATAAAAAAAAATCTAATAATTTGTATAAAACAAAACGTTTACTTATAAATTGTAAAAGTGTACTTTTTTACTTTAAATAAGAGAAAACTTGTAAATTATTTAATGTGGTTGCTCTATTAAATTAATTTGCGTTGAAAAAAATTGATAGAACTATATTAAAATATAGTAATATTTAGTTACGATAAGAAATTTGATAAGTAAGCTGAAAAATGTATAAAGTTAAACTGTTAACCTAAAAATATAAAAGTGTTGTTAATTACCTTAAATATGAGAAAAAATATAAGAAAACCGGTGCGGTTGCTCTTACTCAGACTGTTTTTAAAATGACTGAAAATGACTCCAACTATTTTTAGAATGCCTGAAAATAACTCAGACTATTTTTAAAATGAATTAAAACGACTTAAACTGTTTTTAAAATGATTTAAAACGACTCAGATTGTTTTTAAAATTACTTAAATTGTTTTTAAAATAATTTAAAATGATTTAGACAGTTTTTAAAATGAGTTAAAACGACTCAGAAAGTTTAAAAAATGATTTAAAACGACTTAGATTAATTTTAAAATAGCTTAAAACACCTCAAACAATTTTTAAAATTACTTAGTATGCTTTTAAAATGATTTAAAATGACTCAGACTGTTTTTAAAATGATTTAAAACGACTCAAACTATTTTAAAATGAGTTAAAACGACTAAGATTATTTTGAAAATGACTTAAAATGACTCAAACTGTTTTTAAAATGACTTAAAATGACTCAAACTGTTTTTAAATTTACTTAAAATGATTTAGACTGTTTTTAAATGACTTAAAACGACTCAGACTGTCTTTAAAATGACTTAAAACGAGTCAGACTGTTTTTAAAATTACTTAAAACGACTCGTATTGTTTTTAAAATGACTCGGATTATTTTTAAAATGACTTAAAACGGCTCAAGAATGTTTTTAAAATGAATTAAAGTGACTCGGACTATTTTTAAAATGACTCAGACTTTTTTTAATATGAATTAAGACGAGTCAGGCCGTTTTTTTTTTTGCGTTTTTGGATTTTTGGAATTTTTTGGGATTTTTAAAATTTTATTCGTGTTTTTTCTGGGTTTTGCCTTTTTAAAGTTTTTTTTGTTTTTTCAGATTTTTTTTATTTTTTATTTTTCCATTTTTATTTTCTGGAATTTTTTTTATTTTTTTCCTATTTTTTATATTTTTATTAGTTAGTTAGGAGAAATTGACCAATTATTAATTAGTTTCAGTTTTATTGACTAATACTTAATTAAGTTATAGATAAGCTAGCAATGCAAAATTTACTCATTAATTAATCATAATTTTTAACAAACTATGGTGAAAATACACGATAAAAATGAAAAATATCACAATTATTCATGATATGGTCCACACTTGACACTAATAATGTTTGAATATACAAATTAATTATAAACACGACATCAATCTTATCTTTAGTGGTTGGTCAAGTCAACTTCCATAGTACTAATCCACAAAAAACTAAAACTTATTGCATGTAATTTCTAAACCGGCGGCAGGTGTGCTCTGAAATCTAAATTAGTCATACGAACCTCCTTGTATCTTTCACACTTGCATAGTTATATTTAATATTAAAAAACAACTACAAAAATAAAATTAAAACCTTCTTCACTCTATATATAAGAACCTCCTTTTATAATTTATCTCCCCCAAACCATTTAATTCTAACCCAACCACACGACCCCCTCTCTATTTGGATTTAATATTAAATTTTGTTATTTTCTTTAATATTTCTATCATCTGCATTTCATTCATTGTTGTGAACCATTTTCTCATAATCAATAATGAGTACAAAGAACAAGCAAAACAAAATCAAGCGGTTCATCACATTCCCAATCCGAGTCCTTGTAAAGGCACGAGACTCATACGTCAAAGGCATGACAAGTTTCGGAGAAAGAGGCACCTACGGCGGCTTTTCCCCCGCTCCCCTCTCTTACTCATCCAACCTCCCTAAAAGCTACAGTGTCGGCTCTTCAAGGTCTAGACACGAGAATGAAGATATGAGCGAGCTGATCAGAGCTGCGTCTATCAAGAGACTGAGTCGCCACCCAGTGGCGCAAACGACTCAGACTGCTCCATCCACGGGAGTGGTGCCGCGAAGTTGTAGCGTGGGGATGGGAAAGATCGACGAGAATAGCACTTGTGAGTTTAGTGAGGAAATTATGGGTTTAGGGATTAGTAGGGGTGATGGTAAGTACCCTAGGAGCAAGAGTTATGCGCCCATGTCGAAGGGGAGAGCTGTTGCATACTAATGAGTAATGAAGTTGGGAAAAAGAGTATATAACGATAGACTTTTTGATATAAACTTTCGAAAATACTTAATATGGATAATTGATTTACCCTCATATAAATGATCTGATTGTTCACATTAAATGTCTGTGATAGTCTATATGTCAAAAAGTCTCTCTTTATATCTGAAAAAAATATTTCTTCTATTGTGTTTGAAAGAATGGAAAACTATGTTTAAGTACACTAATTTTGTACATAATGATGCAAGATTGTTGAATCAAAATTAAGGATAATAGAGAATTATGTGTGGGGGTGAGAAGTTGGTTACAGAAAGATTTATTTGAAGTCGGAGGGTTTTAAATGTTTGACAACTGAAAATTTGTAATCCTTGGGATATATTTTTTTTTGGGTCTGGGAATGGGTACTTTAAATATGTTCTTCCTACTGATCAACATCGGATTAAATTTATACCATATTCCAAGGGCATGTGTGATTACTGAGGTGTTTTATACGTTTTAATTTATTTCCTTTTGAACCGGGTTGCGGTGATTTATGCACAAAATTATAGACGTCCTTATTCTTGGTTTTTTTAAAAAAAAATTGGTGTATTGTAGAGAATTATTTCTCATGGTAATATCAGTTCAGGGATCACGGCATTGTTCAGAATTTAAATCTAAAAAAGAGCCCATAAATATTTATATCAGGAGAGTGCTTCAAGTTCTAATCCTGACAATTTGGTTGAACAATTTACCCACCTCACAAAATAACAGCCAACGGGGGAATTTCTCACTCATTAGCCAAATAATCCGAGTTTAATATGTTTGCTACGATATCATAATAAAAAGGATGAGCAACTAGACTCGGTCAATTTTTGGCATCAATAACAATTTAAGTTGCATTTTATCGATAAATTAAGGGGAATATAAACACTTATTTTTTTTCCTTAGTTGTTTATTTTTATAATAATTGGGTCACTTGCCACCTCATAGCTAGTAATTAACTTACTCGAAAGGGTCTAATACCGCTGTGTCGTATAGCTATAGTTTGACTCAGTTTATGGTCTTTTGGTGACAAACAAAAACAATTATGAGTATATATGACCTCTATGATTGGAAACAATAAAAAGTAAAATAATGCCCATCAACTATCGTCGAAGAAGGTAGGCAATGCAATCAAAGATTTTTTTCATTCAACAATGACCACCCAAATATTCTCAATCTTAAGGTCATCCAGCTAGTTTTGAGTTAAATGCAATGATTAAATAATGAAGATCGGGTGAGCCTTATTTTATTTCCAAACCTGACTTATATATTTTATTCGCTAAACACCTTTCGGGCCCTACTAAAGCTGGTGTGATACATGTCGTTGACCTGTTGACCAGATAGTATAGCAATAATCAATAAAACAGTTAAATACCTTTTACGGCCGAAATTTGTAGTCCGTGGCTTCACCGCTCCGGCACCTAAGCTGAACTGGTTTACAAAAGATAGGTGAAATAACATAGATAATATATGAACAGATATAATATGTAAGCGTATCGGTACATGTCGATGAACAGGGGTTGGTGTTTTTTATCAGGTTGATGGGTCCGTTAGAACGTTTGAAGCGACCGTATATGATGATGGTACGGCGGCTCATCCCGATAATTCTCAAAGTTGCAGTTTGTTCAAGTTTATTCATTGGATTGTTGTAGTCCGTTTGGACCTTATATATTAGCAGGTTTGGTTCTGGCAGTGACTTAATAATAAGTCCATTTCATTGTAGTGTTTTTGGATTAAAACATCATGTTAAAGTATACAGCAGTTGAAGCACATAACATGACTTGATGACTTAAAGTCCACATGTGAAATAGCACGTAAGTGAGATAGATGTGAAATAACTTGCACGTAAAGTCCACATGTGAAATAACTTGCACGTAAAAGTGTTGGTTTCCGTGTACGAAATAACAATTAACAATAATAAAAGGACTAAAAAATAATTAAACAAAAATCAGTGTAATCTTTATTAATTTCGAATTGGACTTGAAATTACAGATTACAACATGTAGGTACTGAATATAAATAAAAGAAAACGTTATCTAGATTATTATTAATTAATAATCTGATGTCAACCCTTAACTTCCTCTTGAACATCCACTTATGACCTAGGGGCTTACATCCTTTCGGAAGATCCACTAGTTCCCAAGTGTGGTTTTGCAAGATTGATTCAATCTCATTTTGAATAGCTTCTTCCCAATATTGGGAGTCCGGTATTGACATAGCTTTTTTATATGTCACCGGTTCGCCTTCTACCATGAAGGTTAGGAAATCAGGTCTAAAGGAAGTTTCCTTCCTTGCCCTTTTGCTGCGTCGAGGCTCTTCCTCTTCCTCTGTCGGTTCACTTGCCCCCACATTTCCTTCACTGTTCAACTCTTGAGTTGGTACAGATATAGGTAATTTACGGGGAAAGATATCCTCAAAGAAAAAGGCCTCTCGGCTTTCCATATACGTATCTACGTGCACATCGGGATTGTCCGACTTGTGCACGAGAAACCGATATGCACTACTATTATGTGCATATCCGATGAACACACAGTCCATCATTTTAGGACCAATTCTCATCCTCTTAGGAGTGGGAACTAAGACCTTTGCGAGACAACCTCAAACCCGCAGTTTCTTATAACTGGGTTGATGACCTTTTCATAATTCATATGGAGTCTTTTCTCGCTTCTTATGTGGTAACTTCTTTAAAACATAGTTTGCGGATAGTACCGCTTCCCCCCACATGTTCTGGGGTAATCCAGAACTGATTAGCATAGCATTCATCATTTCTTTTAGCATTCTATTTTTACGCTCAGCAACCCCATTTTGCTCGAGAGTGTATGGGGATGTGGTTTGATGTATAATGCCGTTTTCAGTGCATATCTGCTCAAACGGTGATTCAAATTCACCGCCTCTATCACTTCTCAATGTTTTAATTTTTCTATTGAGTTGATTTTCAACTTCGGTCTTATAAAGAGCGAATTTCTCTACTGCTTCGTCTTTACTTCTCATTAAGTAAACATGACAGTATCTAGTACAATCATCTATAAAGGTGATAAAGTACTTTTTCCCTTCTCGTGTTTGTATAAACTTTAAGTCGCATACATTCGTGTGTATTAGACCGAGAGGTTCACTTTCTCGTTCAACATGTTGAAACGATGATTTCGTTAATTTTGCCTCCACACAAATCTCACATTTGTGTTGCTTATTAAAAACGAAATTTGGTATTAGTTTTAGTGATATTAATTTCTTTAAAGAATTATAATTCACGTGACCTAATCTATCATGCCACAAATGAAGTGACTCAAATAAATAATTAAACTCAGAATTTTTATTGGCCTCTTGGGCAACAGTCATTACATTGCTAGTGCTAGCCTCAGATTTAACACCTTTATTGGGAGCAGGTGTCCCTACGTTTAACTTACACATGTCGTTGGTCATATAGCCACGGCCTACATAGACACCATTTTTGGTGATTACAATTTTATCGGATTCTAAAACTAGCTTGAACCCGTTCTTCACCATCACCGATCCGGATACCAGATTCTTACGGATATCCGGAACATGGAGCACATTAGTCAACCTCAGCTCTTTTCCCGAAGTCATCTTCATCACCACCATTCTTTTTCATTCCAACTTGGAAGTAGCGAAATTACCCATGAAGCAGCTTTCTCCCTCTACCGCCTCGTAGGTCTTAAACATCCACCGTGTTAAGCAGATGTGGCTTGTGGCACCGGTATCCAGTCACCACTCTTTGGGGTTGCTCCCCACGAGATTCACCTCAGAGACCACAGCAGTAAAGTGGTCATCATCTCGTCCTCCCTCGGCTAGATTTGCAATTAATAGAAACTGCCGGACTGGAAAGTATAAACTTAACATCCGGACTGTTCTGATTTAAATTGAAATAACATGACTGAATTGAAACTATTCTAATTACTGAATTAAATTACAGAATTGAAATTACAGAATAAAACAGTACTTTAATTAAATTACAGAAAGGTAAAACAGAATTGAAAAGCTAGAGCTAAGGACAGGAAATTAAAATACTTAAATGAAATACTGAATTGAAAGGACATAATGTAAAAAACAGAATTCAAGTGCGGAAAATAAATAGACAGAATAGAAATAAAATTAGACGAGTCTACTGTTAACAGTATGCCCTTAACCGATATTCGCCCAACCACCTTGATGTTTCTGGTTGCGTTGGCGTTTCGATCCCAAGGTACAACGTCTCTCGGATGACTCGCCGGAAACTGGCGACGAGTCAAGGTCGAGCTGTTGGTGGGTGGTTCTCTCTGGTTCTAAATGCTATGAAAAAAATATATGCTACTGTTTTGAGAGAAGAGATGATATTTTTGTGTGTGAATATGTGAGGGGAAGGCTGCCTCTAATTGTGGTCATTTAATTCTGGGAGTTACATCCCCAGAATCCGCCTCCATTACTGCTGGAGTTTCAAACTTTCTGGAACTCTAGGGATTGCTCTTGCAAATATGCAAAAGTCCCTTTTCAGTTTAGTACAAGACCCAAGACCCAAGACCCGAGACATTTTCCAAATCCCAAATCCCAAATCCCGCATCCCAAATCCCAAATCCCGCATCCCGCATCCTGCGTCCCACGGCCCGCGTCCCGTGACCCGAGGCCCGAGTCCCGAGATCCGAGACACGAGCGAGCGCGCGCGTGTGTGGTACACACTAACCCACTCATGGGTATGTGGACTTTATTAGTTTACCAACTATCTGGGATGAACTTGTATATATAGTGTAAAAATCAACCTTGATTTTATAATGTGGCATAACCCTCATGGGTTAATCCCACTCTCTTTTCCATTTTCCAGATTTCGGTTTTTTCCCTCTTTCGAGTACCAACCTTCGAGTCCAATTATCATTCACACCCTTCCTCCGAATAGGTCATGCGATATACCGTTGCGAAGCTCGTCGTACGAGCTACTCAAAAACTTTGAGTATGACCTCAGAAAAACTGAGTAGTCGCATCGAAAATTGACTCAAAAATGGTCACTGACCACTTGGAACAAGCATGTTTAAAAACATGTTTTGCTACAATTTTTCCAACATAAAGTCCACATGATGACTTAAAGTCCACATGTGAAATACCACATAAATGAAAGTCCACATGTGAAATACTACGTAAGTTCATGAGATACAACTAGAACTAGTATATGTGAGTGTGTTCACGTATATAAACAGAGGGAAAAAGGATTAATCACCACGATTGCGGCTGTCGGTAAATGGACCTGCAGTGGGGTTGGTTGAGGGCCGGTTCTCATAAAGCACCACGGGTGAGGAGCCAAAGGCTTGAGCCTTAACTCCGGTGGTTACGATAGCCGAATGGGGCCTTGTTACCTGTGCGTGTATGTAACGATATATGTTCGTGTATGTGTCTCTATCTCTGGTTCAATATCGTAAATCACCATTTATATGTATAATGTATGTATATATATTTGTATCTATCTGTCTGTTTCTATTTCCGATGGAAAGAGCCCCCTTTCCTTTTGGGAGAGTCTTAGTATTTGTAGTTAGAATTAGGTTTTACTGGCCTTTGTGCTTTATTATGGACGAAAAGCAAGTGTGTAACACTCGTAAATACAATGTCATATGTCAGAATAAATACAGTTTAACACGTTAAATAGACATTTTAATAGATTAAGAGAGAATACAAAATTACCCTAGCCAAAGACCAACTGGTCTCCACTGTTACATAAGCATAGTGAAAGAAAACAAACCGACTAGGAGAACTAGAGGAGAATTTCGGATATAGAAAGAAAGAGCAAAATAGACACTTTTATAATTATTACTAATCGGAGATGTAGAGAGAAAGCACTAATATCATGTCTTTTGAAATCCTAAACTAGAAAGGATACATATTCAACAAAATAAATATATTCAGTACAAAAAATTATCAAGATAACAACTTTTTAGTAACAGTTTGTCTAATATTATACGGTTTATTGCTAAAATTTATCAACAATATTGCAACAGAAATTGCTGCTAAATGTTGATAACTGTTGTTATTCTGTTGCCAAATGTTTAGCAAACAACAAACCGTATAATGACAGACTCATTAACGTTAACGTTTCTAGTGATTTAGAGTAAATAACAAAAATAAAAAGATGGGCATCACCTCGTCATGCCACCATCGACCCTATATGGCCCGGATTCCCGCTACTCACGTAACGACGTTAACAGCCTTGTCGAGCGTTGTGAGATCGTAGCTCTCCTCAGAATATGGTCTTCATCACTCATCTCTCACTCAAATTGAGCATGATTCTGAGGGTTAAAATTCGGAAATTGATTCAATGGACGCTCATCTGACACTCATGCAACATCTTCATCCATCAACACTTGCCACTTAACCAATGTCTTGCAGACCATACGTCCCATTTGCGATAGGCAACGTATCCATCGTTATAGTATGGGAGTAATTTGGGGCATAAGCGATCTTCACATCCCCAAGATGTTCTCCAAGTATCGACAGATGAAACATTTGATGATCTGCGCATCCTCTAGAAGGTTTAATCGATAACCAGACTACCATCTTTACAAGTGTGCGAAACCCTCCAAAGAACAAACTTAGACAAATTTAGGAAAGTCTTACAAAAAAACTGTTTTGTTCTCAATACGCTTGCAACTTCAAACAAGTCATGTCTTACTCCTCAAATTGAACTTCATAATGCCACTTATGAGTATATTGTTTCATCTACTGTCATATAATCAAATTCGCCGTACCCACCCTAAATGTGTTCGAATCAATGGCTTACAGGACTATTGTTTTCTTCCGTAACAAGAATGTCAGTCACCCCCTTATAATCAGAGGTAACCTATCCTAAACACTCTAACTAGTCCATGACAAGGATACCATCAATACCGGCTATCAGAAATGATCAAAAAGTAACCGGCAAAGTGTAGACTTGAACCATGACCAAAAACTACTAGGATTAATCCATACAAGCCAAACATTCACCACTAACAACACGTATGGAATAAAGGGTAATAACAAGTACACATAATCTCAACCTCTATATAATATCATCTATAATAAATTTATGCGTCCAACATGTGTCAACCAAAAATGTACCCAATTGTGACAATAAAAGTGCATCTTTTAGGTCTATGGTTGTAATTGATGGCGGTAAAAGATACTCAGCCGAGTCTAACTCGCCATGACTGACCCGAGCCCACGAACGCGTAAAGGGTCTCGGAAAAATAAGCTCATTTTTTACTTCTTACTCATCATCGGACAAGGTGTCCATCGACTACCATTTTTAAAATTTGTTGGTATCCATTATACCGTATATTCTAGTATTATGGAGTATTGTTCTGTTTCAATTTGAGTTAAAGAGACTTTAAAAAATATTAAACTTTATGGATGAATGGTGTTTATAATTAGAAAGATGCACTCTTTGGCATTTGGTTGAAGTGGTACATCAGTGTCACGCATACATAATACATGTGACATGGCTCAATCTTATTGGGTGAAACTAAAATAGACTCAACCTTAGAATATTCAGTAAAATTACCCATATAGGGGAATATTACTTCTTCAAAACAAAACTATTTAATCATTGGGCCTATAAAATTTAATTAAAAATTAGTCAATTATTTATAAAATTAATTAATGATTGGTCACCCACCTATTTACCTAATAAAAATAAAAATAAAATGAAATAAACTCAAAAAATAATAAATTAAATCAAAAAAATTAAAAAAAAAACTAAAAAACACGAAAATACCAAAAAAAAACTCAAAAAATCTTTAAAAAAGTCAGAAAACCGAAAAAATCCTAAATTACCCAAGAAATTTCCAAAAAACCAAATTCCAAAAAAAAATGAAATTTTTTTTAAAAAAAATCGAGAAACCGAAAAAACCAAAAATTGGTAAAAAAATTAAAAATAAAAAAACCTTAAAATAAATAAATAAATCCAAAATCACAAAACAATGAAAAAACGTTCAAAAAAGCCAAAAATCCGAAAAAAATCCGAAAAATGGTAAAAGAAATTAAAAAAACCAAGAAAAATAAAAAATTCCAAAATCACAAAAAAAATGAAAAAAAGTTCGAAAAAGTCGGAAAAAACCGGAAAGTCCAAAAAATGTTAGAAACTTTAAAAAAACTTGCAATTGTTTTTAAATCACTCAAAATAACTTCAAATGACTTAAAAATGACTCATACTGTTTTTAAAATTATTCGAACTGCTTTTTAAAATAACTCAAACTATTTTTAAATTTATCGAAAATGACTCATACTGTTTTTCAAATGATTTAAATATGACTCAGGCTGTTTTTAAAATGACTCAGATTGTTTTTAAAATTACTTAAAATGACTCAGACTGTTTTTAGAATGAATTAAAATGAATTAGACTGTTTTTAAAATGACTCGAAATAACTTAGACTGTTTTTCAAATTACTCCATTGTTTCTAAATTACTCAGACTGTTTTTAAAATGACTGAAAATGACTCAGACCGTTTTTAAAATGACTGAAAATGACTCAGAATGTTTTTAAAATGATTCAGACTGTTTTTAAAATGATTTAAAATGACCTAGTCTGTTTTCAAAATTACTCAGACTGTTTTTAAAATGATTTAAAAGGACCTAGTCTGTTTTCAAAATTACTCAGACTATTTTAAAATTACATAAAATAACTCAGATTGTTTTTAAAATATCTTAAAACGACTCAAACTGTTTTGAAAATAACTTAAAACGACTCAGACTATTTTTAAAATGAATTAAAATGACTCACATTGTTTTTAAAAGGAATTAAAATGACTCAAATTGTTTTTAAAATTAGTCAGACTGTTTTTAAAATTACTTAAAACGACTCACATTGTTTTTAAAATAACTCACACTACTTTTAAAATGAATTAAAATGACCCATATTATTTTTAAAATGGCTTAAAATGACTCAAACTATTTTTAAAATAACTTAAAACGACTCATATTGTTTTTAAAATAATTTAAAATGACTCAAGTTGTTTTTAAAATGACTCAGACTGTTTTTAAAATGACTTAAAAAAACTCAGACTGTTTTTAAAATTACTCAAACTAATTTTAAAATGACTCAAAATCACTCAAACTGTTTTTAAAATGACTCAAAATGACTTATACTGTTTTAAATGACTTGAAACGACTCGGACTATTTTTAAAATGACTTAAAAGGTCGGACTGTTTTTAAAATAACTTAAAACGACTAAAATTGTTTTTAAAATGACTCAGACTATTTTAAAAATAAATTAAGATGGCTCGGACTTTTTTTTTTTGCGTTTTTGGATTTTTATTGATTTTAAATTTTTTGTTATTTTTTTTTTAGGATTTTTAAAATTGTATTCATGTTTTTTTGGGGTTTTTCCTCTTTAACGTTATTTTTTCAGATTTTTTTTTTTCATTTTTATTTTCTAGATTTTTTTCATTTTTTCTTATTTTTTACATTTTTATTGGTTAGTTAGGGGAAATTAACCAATACTTAATTAAGTTGTAAATAAGATAACAATCCAAAATTACCCATAGTTATAACCCTAATTACCAAAAACAACTATTAAAAACCTTTATTTCCAAAATG
Source organism: Primula veris (assembly GCA_963682055.1). Lineage (NCBI taxonomy): Eukaryota > Viridiplantae > Streptophyta > Magnoliopsida > Ericales > Primulaceae > Primula > Primula veris. The sequence continues at coordinate 19,220,388 of OY821743.1, read as the reverse complement.
TACAACTAACAAACTAACAAACTAACAAATAAGAGGAAATTTTCAAAAAAATAAAATCAAAAATATTAATAACAAATAAAAAAATAACGTTTTTCAATAAAAATTCAAAAATTATCTTTTTTTTAATATATTTTTTTTAAAAAAATCTTTCTTAAAAAAAAAACTATAAAAAGTGCATGCATACCTATAGCTATGCTGATATGCACACTTCAAAAAGTTCGCATACTTGTAGGTATACATATTTTGGTATTTTTTTTTAAAAAAACTTCAAAAAATGCATGCATACCTATAGGTATGTCGTATGCACACTTAAAAAAGTACGCATACATGTATGCATACTTTGGTACTTTTCTAAAAAAAATTATTTAAAAAAAAAAATTACTTAAAAAAAATTAAATAAAAAACTTCAAAAAGTGCGTGCATACCTATAGGTATGCCGTATGCATACTTTAAAAAGTGTGCATACATGTATATATGATTATTTTGGTACTTTTCTAAAAAAAAAATATTATTTTAAAAAAAAAACTTCAAAAAGTGTGTGTATATCTGTAAGTCTGCACACTTCAAAAAGTGTGCATACCCGTATGTATGCATATTTTGATACTTTTCTAAAGAAATTAATTAACTTTTTTAAAAATATATTTATTTTTTTAAAATTATTGTTATATTTTTTTTAAAAAAATTACGTTTTTTTTTTAAATATTATTATTTTTTTAGTTATTTGTAAAAAAAGAAAGGTTTGTGATAGGATGTTTTTATAATTAGGTTCGCTAAAACCTATGTTATATTCACGTGATCCGATCCTTAATATCTTTTGCAGAAGAAAAAAAAACGTGGCTTGAAATCAACCATAGTTTAGAAAGGATACAAATTTGGTCATGTATCATTATGTTTTGGTCAGGTTAGACATGGCCTTATAAAATTATTAATGCTAATCAAATATTATGTGAGGACAACACATCTAACAAAATATTTGCTCTTTCATCTTTATCTTCTCTTTTCATAAACCAAGCCATTTTCAATCCATGTTCACAATTAGGATCCACCAATGATTTTTTTATTTTTTATTTTTTCAAAAAAGGTTTAACTATACTATCTACACATGAAAAATCAGTGGCGGCAGATTGAATTAAATATGTGATTCAATTAAGGCTGAGTTTGGATTTTTAGTAAAATAAAAATGAGGAAACAGGAAAAATGTATGGTCTAAGTAAGGAATAAGGAAACTTAGGAAATAGAAATACAATATTTATTATGTTTGTTCACAAACTCTAATATAATAAATGTCATTTTATCAAACATGATAGAACGTGCATCATTTCAAAAGATATAAGTTTGGACCGATACACTTAAATATTCAGATTGTACTTTTAGAAAAAAAAAAAAAAACGGCCCAATTACTTACGAGATGCAACCCAGATTACGGGGAACAAATTGGAGATCGTACCGCTTAATGATTATTATTAGATTTTTAGTAACATTTGTAATTTTTATTAGCATAAAGTATATTTTTCAAACATTTTAATTTGGTTTTGATACCCTCTACTATAAATATAAAAAGTGATTCTGTTTTATCTATTGCGCCCATTTCGTTTTACCCCAAATAGTTTCTCTCTCTACCTAAACCTCTCTCTTTTTCTCCCTTTCTCTATCTCTCCAATGGCAGCAAACAGCGGTGGAGATTAATCGTTGCCCATATCTATCTCCCCCCTTTGGCAACGGTATATATATGTATGTATGTATATATACACTCATCTGGATCTGTTTTTATAATATGTATGTATGTATCGATTGTTCAACATCTGTATCTCTTCTCTTTCTTTTTTTGACGGATCTCCGTCGTTGATATGGTGTGTTAAGCCGCCGTCGACGTTCCGGGTAAAGGTATAGGCGACGTTGACCAGCGAGTTGCGAAGGTGAGGCATCTACAATGGCAACGTTGACTACAGTGGTTGCAGCAATGGAGAATTGGGTTACAGGGACAATATTTTGCAAATTTAATTAAAGTTTGTTAATTTCAAAACAACAAATGCATATGTAATCTATCTGTACCCAACGTGTTAAGTAAATGCAAAAAGAGTACAAGGATAATTGTTTTATTGTAATTAATTATTAGACTGTTCAAAAAAAATTGTATTAGATTATTAAAAAAATTGTATTTGTATTTTATATTCAATTTTCAAATTTTTTTGTGTTAGATTATCAAAAAAAAATGTATTAGATTGTTACAAAAATTACATTAGATAGTCAAAATTTTGATTAGGCTGTCAATTTTTTTTATTAGATTGTCAAAAAAAAAAGCATTAGATTGTCATTTTTTTATATTTAATTGCCCAAAAACTTGAATTATATTGTAAAAAAAATTGTATTAGATTGTCAAAATTTTGTATTATATTGTCAAAAAAATTGTACTAGATTATCAAAAATAGTGCCAAAACAACTGTATTATATTGCCAAAAATGTAGTTTGGATTGTAAAAAAAAACGTATTAGATAGTCAATTTTTTTTTATTAAATTGCCAAAAAAATTGAATTATATTGTTAAAAATTTTGTATAAGATTATCAAAAAAATGAATTAAATTGTCTATTAGATTGTCATAAGAATTGCATTAGATTGTATTATTTGTCCATTAAATTGTCATAAAAATTGCATTATATTATCACAAAAATTTATTAGATTGTCAAAAAAAATTATTAGATTGTCAAAAAAAATGTATATTATTTTTTTTACTAGATTGTCAAAATTTTGTATTAGATTGTCGATAATTTGTATTATATTTTAAAAAATTTGTATTAGATTGTCCATTAGATTGTCATAAAAAATACATTAGAATATCACAAAAATTTATTAGATTGTCAAAAAAATTGTATTAAATTACCAAAAAAAAGTTATTAGACTATCAAAAAAAAATTATTAGATTGTCAAAAAAATTATATTAAATTGTCATAAAAAAGTTATAAGATTGTCAAAAATATTTTATTAGATTCTCACAAAAATTATATTAGATTGTCATAAAAATTGTATTATATTTTCTACTAGATTGTCAAAAATTTGTATTAAATTGTCAATAATTTGCATTATATTTTCAAAATATTTGTATTAGATTGTCAAAAAAAATTGCATTATAATTTTAGAATTTTTTATTTTTTTCAAAATATTTAATTTTTTTCCATATTTTTTATTTCTTTCCAAATTTTATAGATTTTATGGATTTTATTTTGTTCTTTTCCAGATTTTTATAATTTTTTTCGGATTTTTTATATATATTTTTTTTTTGAATTTTTTTTTTTGTCAACGCTGGAGACCGGTCCATTTTTTTACTATTTTCTTTATTTTATTTAGGATTTTGTAAAAAAAAAATATTTTTCTGGTTTTTTTTTTTGAATTTTTTCCCAATTTTTTATATTTTTTATATTTTTTTCCAGATTTTTATAATTTTTTTTTCGTATTTTTATAATTTTTTTTGAGTTTTTTCTTTTTTTTATATTTTTTTATTTTTCGGTCAACGCCAGAGACCGGTCCAGTTTTTTTACTATTTTCTGGATTTTTTTTTATTTTTTTGTTTAGCTTTTTCGTTTTTTTATATTTTTTTTAAGTTTTGGTCAACGGCGGAGAATGTTCAATGGGCTTGCTTTTATTGAAGCAAATGTGTTGGACTTATACTAATTTACAATATATAGTTTGAAAGTGCTACTAATTCTTAAATATGTAGTTTCAAATGGTACTAATCAAAAATTACCTCCATATACAGGCATACACGTAATTACCAAGAAAAAGAAACGCCAAATAAGACAAACATCAATCCCCCAAAACCCGCCAACTATTTTTACAGCTCATATTCTTATTTAAAATTTTATAGTTTTGTTTTACAATCAACATCGGTATATGTTGGTCAACGTCCGGGTCCGGCGATCAATGCCGAATGTTGAACCATGGGTTCAATAATTGATTTTGATTATATGATTGATTATGTTTTTAATGATTTTACGATTTCTCTATTTCGATGATATAACGCTTTGTCTTTTCCAAAAGTAGAAAATGTAAATTTCAGAACGTCAGAAAGATAGAGCACAGAAAAACGAAGCAACATGTTCAAGCGGAACCAGAATCGGAGATAAAACGAATAAATTACAAGCATACGAAGTAAAGCGGGAATACTGAAGAAACGACCGATCGTCTGGACAAAAACGACCGATCGTTTTTGGTCCAAATTCTTCCAGAGAGATCGTTATAAAAACGATCGATCGACTACAGAAAACGACCGATCGTTTTCTGAAAACGACCGATCGAAATGCAGAAAACGACCGATCGTTTTCTGCAGATTTCAAAAACAGCTTTTCAGCTTATTCTGGGAAACATCTTAAACCATTAGATAAAAACCCTCAACCACTACCAACGGTCATACAGACCTTTTGATCTACAAAAACAGCCAAATCTCTCTCCCAAAATATACACAATCATCATTCTTCAACCTCTTTCCATCATACACACTTAAAATCACCATTGGTGAGAAAAAGCTCAAAAAGAGGGAAATTGAAGAGAAAGTGAATACAAGCTCAAACCAAGATCGAACAACATCAAAATCACAAATTAGCTTATTTAAAAGCAATCAAATTGTGAGAGTTGTTTTAATTTCAACAATTTTGTAAAGAGCATTTTATAAGCTCATTTGTGAGTGAGTATTTGGGTAGAAGCTTTTAAGCCAAAGTGTTGGTTAAAAGTTCTAGGTTAAACACTTGGGTACTTATAGAGTGAGGGGGAGTCGTTGACTCGTAGACGTGTTCGTTTGCACTTGTATCAAGAGTAAAAACCTCGGGTAGAGGGTGAGCGAATCGATTGATGAGCTCGTTAGGATTTGTAAAATCGGAAAGAACTTTTTTAGTGAAATACTCGGTAGCTTGAATACCGAGGAGAGGACGTAGGCCGTTTTGCCGAACCTCTATAAATCGCGGTGTCAATTTCTTTCCTTAACTTTTACTTTCCGCAACTTATACTATTGCTTATTTTCTTGCTTGCGTTTTGGACTTCTAGCATTTCATTAACGTTTATTAAACGCTTAAGCTTAGAATTGCGAATAGTTGGGTTGCTAGTTGCACTTAATTTTAATTCCGCAAAAACGCCTAAAAACCTTATTCACCCCTCTCTAAGGTTTAGCCACACGGGCCAACACCAAAGACCAGAAGTAGATGTCCGGGTCCGACGGTCAACGTCGGAAAGCGGTCAACAGTTTTTGTCAAACTTTGTTGGGTATAAAGTGTTGGCCTAAGGTGTTGAGCCTACGTAATTTGTAAGCGGCGTTAATTTATAATAATTATCTTGAAAGTTGTATGATTCTTTACATAAAAATTTTAAAATGGTAACGGCCCAAAAATAGGCCGATCTAAGAGATCACAACAATAATCTCTTTAAAATAAACCGGGCCCAATAAGTAAGATACCCACGAACATACATTTTGTTACGAGCTCATAACACAGCCCAACAATGAAATGGTATAGTCGTAAATATAAATAATAAAAACCAAACGCTCCAAAACCCTTCCCCAGGTTGCTACTGTTAAAAAATCTAACCAACCTTTGTCGGCTTCTCTCACTAAACCACTCACCTCAACAAAAAAAACACCCAATATTAAATTATAATAGTAATTGAAAAGGGGAGATGCAGCTGCATAAGAACAGTTAGATAAAGTGTAATCCGTCGGCGGTGATAGATTTGGCTACGAGACGTTGAGAATGCACCCAATTCCGTCATCATTGCTTTGAAGTATTCACTTCAATAATTTCTTTATTTATCTTAGCTCGCCACAAATCAAAAAAAACTTGAACTGTACAAGAATTTGAGCCTAATGTACTTTACCCAAATTTGAGGCTTAACTTACTCACGAATTAATGTATATCATCTAAAATTATTATTTGAACTATGTAACAATTATTATCAAACATGAAAATACAGTCAATATTGACTTGCAAAATTATTGTCAATATACAAATTTTTAAAAGTTACGAATATATTATGGAGTATTATTTAACAGTTTATGCTTGACTTTTGAAATTTTGGTTCGACGTTTTAAATAAGTTGATTTCACAAATCAAACTTGAAATGTTCCATTATATGTATAATTTTATAGAGTAATTTCAAATATACTTGTTGTATGAATGTAGAGAGTTTTGCTAGAAAAATATAAGTCCTTTTTAATAATATTTTATTCAACAAACAAAACCAATCACTCTTTCTATTTCTTTCACAATTCACTCCACATTTTTACTTGTCCCCTTTCTTATAAATTCAACATTAATCTAGATCTGAGACGTTTTCGTGCTCTTATACTCTTTTCCCCAATCGACCATCATAATAATTTATGACTGTGCAAGGCACTTCAATGACCTTTTTTTTGTTTTTTTTTTCCTGTATTTTCTAACACAAAACTAACTTAAATTTGGTCCCGGTTAGCATTAGATTGCATCGACCAGTGGTTAACTATGTCGATTAAGGATACATAGGCTTGAATTTTTTTTAGTAAAATTCGATGTTATCTGATAATGAATGTATATGATGGTGTTTCTGTTTCTCACATTGGGGAAGATAAGCAAGGAAAAATGGAAATTAAAAAAAGAAAAAGTAATACTCCAATTAGTTTATTTAGCTATATTTGTTTCTATATGTGACTAATATACCATATTGAAAAAATTATTATACAAGTCCTTACAAAGCTCTTTAAATTTATACTTATATTGCATATTGTTGAGAATGCTCTAATAGTTATGGACAACATAGAGTAACTTTTTAGTATTTTCTACGGGTGGAAGTTTATTACACTATTATATGTAGATATATGATATGAAAATATAGAATTATTGTACTAGACATTTGGTATGTTAATGGTATGTAGAATAAATTAATCCTATCTAATAAAATAATTGATGAAATAACCTAGTTTTGGTTTACTATCCATAAGAAAAGTTATAGACAGATAGATAGACAAACTAATAAAGCTATAATGTTTACTGTAAATCATAGTATTATAATTTTATGATAATACGATATGATTCACAAAGTAATACGTTTTGACAAAAAAAGTTAGACTATGTAAGATACAAAGAAATTATGGAGACTTACAAATAGATAAATACCAATCAACTTAATTATAAAAAACCTACATATATGTACTTCTTTATAATTAGATAAATATACTTATACTTATTTATAATTAAATACATATGTCATAAAAAATAACAAAATATACACAAAAAAAAATTGAAAAAAATTGAAAAAAAATTGTACATAGTATCAAACATGATTAGACATGATTGTACATGATTTGATATGATTAAACAGGATTAGACATACAAAATTGGACAAGATTGGATAAGATTAGACAGGATCAAACAAGATTAGACATACATGATTCAACAGAATTAGACATGATTAGACAGGATCACACATGATCACACATATTTTTTGTATAAAAAATGTATTTTTCAAAATTTTGACTTTTTTTAATTTTTAAATATTTTTTTTTGATTTTTTAACGATATATGTAACTATTTGTAAATAAGTTCACAAAATATGTATTTTTTTTGTAAAAGAGTCATCAAGTTCAAAACATCCGGATTTTTTTTGTAAATAATTTTCTAAATATGTACTAAATTATCATTTTCCCAAGAAATTACCCTATCTATTTCGGTAGGCAATTAGAGTTAGAGTTTAGAAAGTAATTACTAATAACCATTGTTAATCTGATGTGTAATTGGTTGAGTGGAGTGATTACCAAAATTATTTCGTAAAATATTGTAGTAGTATACAATTATAAATAGGCCCAATAAGTAACACATGTCGTAATGGGGATGTCCTAATGGGTTACAAAATTTAGCTTTAGACAACGATCCAATAAGAGGAATAATTGAAACTATCGTATTCAACTTTTTACTAGCATTAGCTATTAGAAATACATTATCTAGGATTTGATTCCGTACCATTGAAGAGGTTAGTCTCACACTTGAAAGATAGTCCAGAAGGTCGAGGCAGTGGTTGGATAATTTATTTATCTGAATTCTTCCTGGTTGAGACCACGTGTAAAAATAAACATTGCCAGAAATTTAGAAGATAAGAGTTCCATTTATTAATCAAAAGAAACACCCCTTTTGAAGCCAAAAGAGCTTTTCCTTGATACCTAGCATGAAAGTATCTTTGAACGAACATAAAATGGCTTGAAAATAGTTCGTATGTAACCCCAAAACCTTCGTACTGGTAGTATTTTTCCCGTCCCACTCTAAAATAAATAAATTATTGGATTGTTGTATGAATGTAGAGAGTTTTGGTAGAAAAATATAAGTCTTTTTAATAATATTTTATTCAACAAACAAAACCAACCACTCTTTCTATTTCTTTCACAATTAAGATGTGACAATTATATCTCTAAAACTCCACATTTTTACTTGTCCTCCTCTCTTATAAACCCCGCCTTGATCTATATCCTCTCTTATAAACCCCAACTTGATCTAGATCTGAGACGTTTTCGTGTTCTTATACTCTTTTTCCCAATCGACTATCATAATAAACAAGGCACTTCAATGGCCTTTTTTTTTGTTTTTTTTTTCTGTATTTTCTACCACAAAACTAACTTAAATTTGGTCCCGGTTAGCATCAGATTGCATCGACCAGTGGTTAACTATGTCGATTAAGGATACATAGGCTTGAAATTTTTTAGTAAAATTCGATGTTATCTGATGATTAATGTATATGGTGGTGTTTCTACTTCTCAAATTGGGGAAGAGAAGTAAAGAAAAATGGAAAATAAAAAAGGAAAAAGTAATACTCCCATTAGTTTATCAGCTATATTTGTTTCTATAGGTGACTGATATGCCCTATTGAAAAAATTATTATACAAGTTCCTTATAAATCTCTTTAACTTTATACTTATATTGCACACTATTGAGAATGCTCTAATAGTTATGGACAACATAGAGTAACATTTTAGTATTTTCTATGGGTGGAAGTTTATTACACTATTATATGTAGATATATGATATGAAAATATAGAATTACTGTACTAGACATTTGGTATCTTAATTGTATGATAGAATAAATTAATCCTATTTAATAAAATAATTGATGAAATAACCTAGTTTTGGTTTACTATCCATAAGAAAAGTTATAAATAGATAGACACACTAATAAAGCTATAATGTTTACTGTAAATCATAGTATTATAATTTTATGATAATACGACATGATTCACAAAGTAATAAGTTTTGACAAAAAAAAGTTAAACTATGTAAGATACAAAGCAATTATGGAGATTTAAAAATAGATAAATACCAATCAACTTAATTATAAAAACCCACATATGTGTACTTCTTTATAATTAGATACATATACTTATTTACAATTAAATACATATGTCATAAAAAACAACAAAATATACAAAAAAAAAGTGAAAAAAAAATGAAAAAAAATTGTACATAGTATCAAACATGATTAGATATGATTGTACATGATTTGATATGATTAAACAGGATTAGACATACAAGATTGGATAAGATTGGACAGGATCAAACAAGATTAGACATATATGATTCAACAGAATTAGACACGATTAGACATGATCAGACATGATCACACATATTTTTTGTATAAAAAATGTATTTTTTTAAAATTTTGACTTTTTTTTAATTTATAAATATTTTTTAATGATATATGTAACTATTTGTAAATAAGTTCACAAAATATGATTTTTTTTGTAAAAAAATCATCAAGTTCAAAACATCCGGATTTTTTTTTATAAATAATTTTCTAAATATGTACTAAATTATCATTTTTCCAAGAAATTACCCTGTCTATTTCGGTAGGCAACAAAATTCTTGAAGAAAATTCATATAATTTCGGTATAAAGAGACTCTGAGAAAATTATGTTAATTAAGTATCTGCTAACTTAAAAAAAAAAGCAGTTTAAGATGCATTAGGTTAGAGTTTAAAAAATAATTACTAATAACCATTGTTAATCTAGATGTGTAATTGGTTGAGTTGAGTGATTACCAAAACTATTTAGTAAAATATTGTAGGAGTATACAATTATAAACAGGCCCAATAAGTAACACACGTCGTAATGGGCCTAGCCCAACTCCATATGGTATAGCCGAACGATATATATAGTACATATGGTATAGCCCAACGATATATATAGTCCATCATTATAGAGTAGCTCTAAAATAAATAAATTAGGTTTATAACCTCGCCTCTTCTTCTTTCTCTCACTAACCAAAACACACGCGCACACACTCTCTCCCCCAACTCACCAAACCAAAAAAAAACCTAGACGATTAAATATTATTTAATAATAATAATAAATTAAAAAGGGGGTGGGGAGATGCAGGTACATCGGAATAGTTCGATAGAGTGGAAACCGTCAGCGGTGTTGGCTTTGGCTACGAGCGTAGACGAGACGCAGGTAGCGGCAGCTCGTGAAGACGGCTCGATTGAAGTCTGGCTCGTCTCTCCCGGCTCCGTCGGCTGGCACTGTCAACTCGTAATTACTTCTTTATTTCTTTCTATAATTATCTCTTTTACTTTATATTTGTACCTCTTATGACCAATTTAGATTGAATTACTCAATTAAGATGTTTATACTGACCAATTGTTTAATCAATTAGTTTATCTTTGTTTCTGTTTCGATAAAACTGAAATGTTAGTATTGCCAACTCTTAATTATTTTTACTTTTTATTATTAGATATACTGTATGTATAGTATCTTTATATAGCTGTATGAAGGGAATTAGTCGATTAGTTTATCTTTGTCGCTGTTACGATCAAACAAAAATGGTATTTCTGGTCATTTATACTCATGGTTAATTTGTATTATTATTTATGATTGAATAGGTTTATAAATGGCTGTATGAAGGAAATTATTGGTTAAAAGTGTTATTTTATAGTTATACTAACCAATATAAACTTGAAATGGTACTGCTGTTAATCAATACTATCTAATTATTAATATTATTTATGATTGATAATGATTATAACTAGCTGTATGAAGGAAATTACTCGATAAGTATATTATTATAGCCAATTGTTTAATGAATTACTTTATCTTTGTCTCTGTTATGATGAAATTGTAATGGTATTTCTAGTAATTTATACTGCTATTTAATTATTAATATTATCCATGCTTGAAAAGGTTTGTAATTAGCTTTATGAATGAAATTACCTCGATTAAGATACTTATAGCTGTATGAAGGGAATTAGTCGATTGAGATACTTATACCAACCAATTGTTTAATCAATTAGCTACATATATATATATATATATATATATATGTTATCTGTATGAAGGGAATTAGTCGATTAAGATATTTATACTAACCGATTGTTTAATCAATGGTACTATTGCCAAGGTTTATAGTTAGCTGTATGAATGATATATATATATATATATATATTTATTTATTTATTTATCTGTACTATTTGACTTACCGAAATTTTTTGTACTATTTGATTTTTAGTATTATTTAAAATTGACATGGTTTATAATTAGCTGTATGAATGATATTTCTCGATAAAGATTTTGTCTTTTTAATTGTTTAATCTATTATTTTATCTTTGTGGCTGTTACGATAAAACTGAAATGGTATTTCTGGTTATTTATACTGTACTATTTAATTTTTAATTACTGAAAAGGTTTATAACTAGTTGTATGAATGAAATTACCTCGATTAAGAATTTAATATATTAATATCAACCAATTGTTTAATCAATTAGTTTATCTTTACGATAGGATTGAAATGGAACTGCTATACTTTTTAATATTATTTATGATTGATAAGGTTTATTATTAGCTGTATGGAGGAAGTTACTTAATAAGTATATTATTATATAATTATAGTAGCCAATTGTCTAATCAATCAGTTTATCTTTGTTGCTGTTACGATGAAATGATAAAGGTATTGCTACCAACTGCTAGCTGCTAATTTATGTCTGATTTTTAATATATTTATGATTGAAAAGGTTTATAATTAAGTGATTGGAGTAAAATAGCCGATTGTTTTATCAAGTATACAGTAGTGCCAAGTTTCACCTTTTATGAGTGGGTTTACTAATTCGTTTTGATAGCGTAAGTAAAGGAAATAACTTGTTATTAGTTTTACCAATAGTTCAATCAATTTGTATAGTTTAGATGATGTTACAAAAATTTCAAAGTCGAAATGGTATTGCTTAGTAATATATAGTAATTTAACTCATTTGTTTGGAAGCTTAGTATATTTTGGTCTTAGTTTCTTATTTTATGACTGGTTTTACATAATTTTTTTTCTGTATATCGTATGTGTATCAAATAATCAATCTATACTGATAAAGTAAGGAAAGAGAATAACTTGCTAACGCTAGTGTATGTTCTGATAAAATTTATTCAATCAACTGGTATACCTTTATCGTAATATCAACAAAATCAAAATGGTATTGCCAAGTACTAACTGGTACATTTACTCATCGGTTTGTAATTTGATTGGAACAGTGCTAAATGTCACTCTTTTTAATCGTGCTTACAATTTTTAACGTAATGATACAAGCATAATTGGCAATTTCTGTTAAAATAAAAAAGTTCATGCCTAATTGGCAATCGCTAACTGCTAATTTGATCCATTTTGTAATTCGGTAGAATATTAAATATCACAGTTTGTATTTTTGTGACTAAACCTATATTGCTACAAACGTAGGTAAAATAATATCAGGTGACAAAAATAATTTGATGCATAACTGTTGAATTTTACAAGTACATACTTATTGATGTGCAGACAATTCATGGGAACAGTGAATCTCGGGTGTCATCGCTAGTGTGGTGTAAGTCAAGCTCAACAGGGTCACCGTTGGGTAGGCTGTTTTCATCTAGTATTGATGGATCCGTTTCTGAGTGGGATTTATTTGATCTCAAGCAAAAGGTATACATTTTTTGTTTTTACGTGATGTTTTTCTCTACTACTTTCTTTTGCGTTAATGATACTTGCAACTAATTGAATATTATAATGGGACCAGAAAGGGTCGTTCCTTTCTTGCTTGCTTAGATTTGTTTTAGGTTATGGATTATTTGCTATGTGGCTTATAAGTTGCATGTCCCATTACTTGGTCAGTCAAAAAGCTCAGTATTTTGGGAATTTGGTTTGAAAAGCTAGACCCTTAATTTGATTAAACCTGGATTTATTTCTCAGCCACAAATAAGTAAGCTTTACCAATTAGAAGCTCTGCAGATAAGCTGAAATTTAATTTGCAGAAATGAAGTGAAGTAAAAGCATTAATTTTTTAAGAAGACAAAGGTTAGAAATTGCTGAGAAAGAAAGATTTAAAACGTGGTTAAGGTGGTGGTGCCAATTTGTCAACGTCATCACTTAACTAAGTATATGTTACACTTGGAAAGGTTAATGCTTACTACATGCGTTCTATTTCGAATAGATCATGCATATTTGTTAGTTGTTTTAGTATTTCTTTGTATTCATTGCATCCTCACTTCTTTGGCATTTTTTTTTCTCCAGATTGTGTTGGATTCTGTTGGTGTATCCATTTGGCAGATGGCAGCTGCTCCTTATATCAGTTGGCCACTTACGAAGCATGTGTCCTTAAAAGCGGAAATTGGTCACGGGTCTGTGCTATTAGAAAATGGACATACGAGTGATAGTGATACGAGTGATAGTGAGGCAAGTGATGGTGATAGTGATACAAGTGAGGGTGAAGATATTATCGACACAGTTGAGATACATGATCAACCTATCACTGAAACGGCACGTCTAGCACTTGCATGTGACGATGGCTGTGTGCGTATATACGGTATTTCTGACTCGGAGTTGACCTATCTTAAATCGTTGACCAGGGTCAGTGGTGAGATTCCTGCACCTTTTTTGTTCAGAAGACTACGATCCTTTATTCTTTGTAGTCCATACACAAAAAGGTAATTCTATCACATTGGTGTTTGTAGGGAGGATACTCAGCGTAGCCTGGAGTCCTGATGGAAAGTTTTTGTACTCTGGAAGTAGTGATGGGTAGGTAACATTTTCAATAATGTTTAAAGTTGTACACCATACTGCTTCTTTCCCTAAATATAATAGTCCCGCTTCAGAAATTATTTTTAAATTGGCGCCGACTTTTATTCGAGTTTTTAAATTGGCACCAATTAGATTTGAAAATTTCATTTCGCCAAGTTTTATTCGAGTTTTTTGCAAGTCAAAGTTGCATGTAGTTTCGTACTGGACAAAGTATCGACAATATTCTCCATTTTGTTGGCAAGTACTACAACTAAACAATTTTTTAATTTTTCTTTCCTTGAATGCTAACAAATAAATGTGCTGTACATTTCATGGGAATATGCAGGTTCATTAGATGCTGGAATTATCAGGTGACTCGTGAGATGTATAGGATAACAGTTGGTCTTGGAGGCTCAGGCAGTGGACCTGATCTTTGCATATGGTCACTTCTTGCTCTAAGGTAATATTTTTTCTGTGTACTTGTTTGAAATTTACAGTTATATTTACTGGTTTGATATTTCAATCATTTTTTTTTTATTTTAAATATCTTCTTTTGTTCAGATGTGGTACCCTAGTCAGTGGAGATAGTAGTGGCAGTGTTCAGTTCTGGGATAGTCAACATGGAACCCTTTTGCAATCTCATTCCTGTCACAAGGGTGATATTAATGCTCTAGCAGCAGTACCTAGTCATAACAGAGTTTATTCTGCTGGTTCTGATGGCCAGGTATAGGATAGTGTTAATTTGGACCCAAAAAAATGTTGTCAAGTCAAACCATTTGAGCCAAAGTATTTAATTGAATGCCAGAGGGGATTTATTGCGCCTGGTTTTCAATATATTTAGAAGTTGCTTTTGGAACCATTTTTGTATCTAACAGTATATATGGAGTATGACAAAGAGCTTTGTAAACTTGTGAATTTCTAAAATAAAATGCAGACGGATTTTTTTATAACCTGCTTTTGTCTTGTAAACTGAAATTTGCATCGACAAAGTATGACGAAAGTCGTTTTTAAACTTGCAAATTGCTAAAACGCATGTAGATTGGGAACTTTTATAAGCCGACATTGGTCTCTTTTAAAATGAAGTTTTTGGGTCTTACTATGTTTTTGTAGGTTATACTTTATAAGCTCTCTAATGACTCTATTGGTACTGCTGACGACGATGCTTCCTTTGAAGTAAGGAAAAGATGGGTTTATGTTGGGTATGTCAGAGCTCATTCACATGATGTTAGGGCTTTAACTGTTGCAGTTCCAATATGTCATGAAGGTATTTTTTATTTTAGTAAAACTTTCTTTAGCCTAAAAAACGTATCTTAATTATTGTACATTATTGGCAGATATATTACCTGAAGAGAAGTTAAAGAGAGTTCGTGGTAAGGAAAAGCCAGTTGACTTTAGTTATCATAAGTGGGCCCATCTGGGTGTGCCGATGCTTATCTCGGCTGGTGATGACACCAAGCTATTTGCATACTCTGCAAAGGAGTTTACCCAATTTACCCCTCACGACATCTGTCCCGCACCTCAGAGGGTTCCCACTCAAATGGTGACCAGAACTGTTTCTGATCCGATGAATTTGCTACTCGTACAGGCTTCTTACTCGTTAGATATATACCGTGTTCGTGTAAAAGATGGTGGCCAAGCCATGACTGATTTGCTGGTTAGAGTTAAGAGTAAAGGGTCTCGGAAAATCATTTGCAGCGCCATTTCTACATCGGGCTTGTTTTTTGCTTATTCTGACCATGTGAAACCCAGCTTATTCGAGTTGAAGAAGTCCAAAAACAATACTTGGAATGTAATTAAAAGAAGCCTTCCTTCTGATCTGCCATTTGTCCACTCATTTGTTTTCAGCTGTGATTCTTCTCGGCTGATTTTAGCTGGGCATGACAAAAGATTATATGTGAGTCTTGTTTTTCTGCATTAGTATCTTTGTACCTACTCCTTCTAGTTTTTGGATTCAGCTAATGCTACTAAAAATCCGTAGTATCTGATGTGTTTAGTTTGTTAGTTAGGTGGGGATATATCAGTTCATATCTAAAAAATTATACTCACATACACTTGCATGTGACCTCCTGTACCCTGTACTTGCTAAGTTTTGAAATCAAACCCATCAATTCTAAAATAGCGTAATTGTGTCTGATGGTCCCGTTTGGACAATTCTTTTCTTATTCTATGTGGTTCTATATATATGTATATTCACTTTAGTCTGTAAACAATAGATATTGGCTTGTTTTCTTTTTGTTTTTCCGTAGAAGCACAATTTTCCGTTTGAATGGACTTATTTTTTTATGTATAAAGCTGCTTGAAAATACTCTCTGTAGAGCGTTAATTAATATTGGAAAAAAGACAGCTTCGCAGATTAATAATTATCTAAAATGGACTAACAAACAGAGAAGTTAGGCCTCTTTAAACTGGACATGGTATATTAGGGCTATTCGCAACACCCTTTCTATAGGATTGTTTGCATTTGACCCTATATTGCATGGTCTACAATAGATCTGTACTCATGTCGTGTCATTTTCTTACATATTGTAATGTAGATATTCCGTGTCTTGCTCCTTTTTATGTCTAGGTTTATGTGTTGGAGTCGGTAAAAGTTTTCATTGCCAGAAAATAACTTGAATTGTTTTTCTTTCTTTTTACATTTTCCAAAAACTTTGTCAAGGGCTCTTGGTGAAAGAAAAAATCCATAAAAATGGAACCACTGATTTGTGATGGTTTTGGCTTAAATTGTGCAGAAAATCGTATCCATATCTTAGGCATCTCTTGTTTTCTGTGCAGGTTGTGGATGTGGGAAATGGAAAATTAGTGCATACATTTACACCGCGTGTGAAGGAACTGAACGAGGAATTGCCGCCGACTGAACCTCCCATAACAAAAATGTATCTCAGTTCAGACGGACAGTGGTTAGCAGCTGTCAACTGTTTTGGAGATATTTACGTGTTCAATCTGGAGATACAAAGGTATGATAGTAACTTCACCAGTGAACAGGAAGTTCAAATTGTAAAATATCCACCTTGAGTACAAGGGTTATATATTTTTTTTTATGCTTTTTAGCTTTGTAGCAGTACAGCATTACAAGTCTTAGACCATATATTATTTGGCGGGGTCTTACTTCTGTTAAATTTGATTGCTTTTATCCAATTCTAAAAAATTGGCATCGCATATTAATGCGAGGCTTAAAGAAAGTCGAGTATTAAAAGAATTAAGAGTGTTTGGAGCGGCCAAATTGAAACATTTAGTGGTTCAAGTACAGGGGAATACTTTCTGTGTCATGAATATGGTACCATTGAAACTATAGGGTAGCAGCATCATAACTTTGCATGTGATTAGGTTATTTCCTAGTGCATGGCTAGCATCATCTGTAGAAATTACAATGCGTGGTTTTCTTTCTTCATTTGGTAAATAAATTTCTTTTATTCTTCGTTTTTAATTTCCCTTATTCTAATGTGGGTTCAGGCAACACTGGTTCATATCCAGACTGGACGGTGCCTCGGTAACTGCCGGTGGCTTTACACCCAGAAACAGCAACGTTCTTATAATATCAACCTCTTCAAATCAAGTTTATGCTTTTGATGTAGAAGCGAAACAATTAGGAGAATGGTCGATGAGACATACATTTGTTCTACCAAGGAGATATCAAGACTTTCCTGGTGAAGTCATTGGCCTATCATTTCCCCCATCTCCAAATTCCTCATCCGTAATTATCTACAGTTCCAGGTGCTTCTCTATCCTTGCTATAGTTAATTTTATGGTTGTATTTATTGGTTAGACTCTTTTTGTTTGTGGATTAATGAAAAGAGTGTTGCATTTTTTCCCTGGTAGCCTGGTTACTCTGAATTGGTAGGTGTCTTTAACAAGGAAATGATACTCCCTCCATCTCATTGTGTTGTGGTTGTATAGAAGATACAAGTCATCTAGTAGACCGTAGATACAATTACTACATATTTTTTGGTGATTAATTCCCTTTTTTGCAACTTATGGTCTTCTTAGGTAAGAGTTGGATGATTTAGAAAAAAGGGATATAATGGAGAGTATGTTTATTTTCTTACCTTTTTGGCTGAAGTGCCAACAAAAAGGATGATCCCAATATTCTATCCCAATATTCTATCTCAAACAAATGGGATTGAAGTAGTACTAAATTTTTCAGTATCAGAGGACGCCACTTTGGAGGTTAGGAAGAGAATTTAACGATACATATATTTTATGTCTATCAATATAAAGTAGAAGCTGTACTCCGATTCAAATTAATGATATTCTCTTTTCAGAAAAAAATATTAAGTAGAAGCTAATATGACTACCAAATGGTGGTTTTGCTGTTTCAAATTGAAACAAGTATCATTTTGGGTAATTTCATGTCAACTTTTGATTCCAGTGCCATTTATTTGGACTTGAAAATAATGTACTTTCCATATATATTTTATCCTCAGGGCTATGTGCTTGATTGACTTCGGATTGCCAATCGATCGAGAAGATGACAAGGCCTTGTCAAATGGTCATGATCCAACTCTGAAAAAGTTCCAAAATTCTCCTATTAACGGGAATTTAAAAAGGAAACTAAAGGGCCATGACCATAATCTTAGAAAGAATTTTGAGTTTTGTGCATTTAGAGATCCTGTTTTATTTGTTGGACATCTTTCAAAAACTTCCGTGTTGATCCTAGACAAACCGTGGATGCAAGTGGTTAAAACTTTTGACACAGCACCTGTTCACAGACACATTTACGGAACATGAACTGCCCTTCTCAAATCATTTGAGAAAGATTTTTGTCAGCTTAGGTGGGTCTCTGATCACATGTAGAAGTTGATGTTATTTTTTGTGTCTCAATAGTGAGGTTGAAAGCATGTTGTGTAATGTATTCCTTGATAGTTCATATTTACCTTCTAATCAATTTTTGTTCCATTTATCTGATTCGTTTTGCTGTTCTTCTTCTACTCTAATTTTTGTGCATTATGTATATTCGAGTGCTTTTGCAAAAAGATTGGTTGCCTTTTTGGTCACACTCTGGGATTGATCAGCGTAATGATTTTTACACACCTCCCACTTTTTTTTGAAAGTGAAAACAGAATACACTAGAAGCCAAACAGCATAAAGTTTAGTTTTTGTCCTTGCTCTTCTAGCAAGTATCATACTTCATAACAGCAACTTTATATGCATTATGTATTTGGCTATCTGCCTCAAAAACATCTTAGTTTCTTGTGAGTTTCGTTTTGAGTAATACTGCAGTTGTTTCCAATCATATAATAAGTTAGAATTTCATTTGGTCAGGGGAAAAACACTGATTAAAGTGAAGGATTTGGTTTATTTTCATTTGTTTTCATAATAAACTTAGAACCGGACCCAACTTAATTGAAAGTCGCAGAATGTCCATAGGAAATTTTATTCAACATCGACATTCCACATAAATCAATGTTCTATAATAGGCGTTAGGTGGAAATTGGTCTCAATTCCACCTAATTTGCTTATTCACCGTCTATGCTCCACTTAAATTTCTGCTTATACTCCGCTTTTTAAAACTGACATGAACTCTCTTGCAATTGCATTTCAGTCCTACTCATATACAAGGAAATGCAGTTCAATTTCAGAAATTGCAGATACACTGTATTTTTGGGTAAAAATGTGGATATTCTTTGCGACCAGTGCAAATGAAGTATCTCACCAAAACAAACCAATTGAGTAACTGTATTTGGAAATAAGTTTCAACAAAATCGGGGATACTTTTTCATTTATTATAAAATTTAGAAATGACTATTTTAGCAACAAGATTTTTGGAGAAACAAAATCAGTTTGTAAGTTCAAAAAAAAAAAGGGGGGGACTACTTTCCCAAAAATGCCCACCCAACCCATGTTATTTAGTTACTAGCTAGGCTGTCAATCCTCAAAGTAGAAAGCCTCAGTTGGGTCTCTTAATTTCCCAACAATCTATATTTCTACTATCTTGCCTCATCCAAATAAAATAAAAGACGCTATTAATAATTAATTATACAATGTCCACTTTGCTTATAAAAAAAAACCATGTTCACGTATGAAGGTCTTGTCTTTTGAGTGGAAAAAAAATTACACTAAAACCATAAGAATTACAATATCTATACTATTATAATAAGTAAAATTAAGATTTTTGAACCTGTTTTTTTAATTTTTTTTAATAATATCTCTACACTTTTATTAATTATCATGTTACCTTACTCTTGTAAAAATACTCCATTCATCCCTAAATAAATGTCCCACATTAAATCACGTGCAACTTTAACCGGTTAAATTTTCAAGATTGCCGAAAAAAATTCTTTCAAAAAGTTAATCACATAGTTCACAATTAGAACTATATGATGGAATTTTATAATTAACCATTTCAGCATCTAGATATGAGAAAATCGATGGTCAAAATTATTTAAGGACAAAGAGAGTAATATGTAAAAATAAAAACTAATAACACTATTTCTCCTATATTTAACAACTCAAAATTCTTTTAAGTGTTATTATTTTATATTATATTTTTTTTTTATTATCTATATATTTATATTATCACCATATTTAATTTCTTATATTTTTATCACACTACGCGTCGTATATACAACACGTGAGACAGTAAGTATATAATCTATTCACTCCTGTTTCACTGCCAATATAAACATCATGATCATGATATAGTGAACGTGAAAATTTTCAGGGTAAAATGATGGGGCAAGGAACATTTCTATTCTGCTCAGTCTCTTGTATGTTGTGTGCATATCTATGTGTAAGCATGTGCTTGCACGCATTCTGGGAAGAAAAACTCTGGTAGCTTGCATGTGTGGTGCTATTATTTCTAGGCATTAATGAGAACTTTTCTTTTGTTTTTTCTTTAACAAAAAAGAGGACTAAAATTCATTGGAGTATCTAATATTGATGCTAAAAAAGGCTACAAGCCAGCAAATTCAATCAGCATTACTTATGTTAGTTACTGGTGTTTTGAACAGAGTTTATGTGACTTTTCATCTCCTTATGTTAATTTAATATTGTTTTTAGTATTTGTGATTAATAAGTTAGTTATATGTTACTGTAATTTGAAAGATTGTATAATATCATGAGTTGTCATGGAAAAGGAAGCAGGAGAATGTTACAATTAATTAAATGAAGATATATAAACCCAAGAAAATGAAAAAAAAACATTTATGATTTTCAGGTTGTTCCCCACTGCAATGACATGAATTAAAAAAACAAGAACAATTTTGAAAACGTTAAAAACAAAAGGGAAAAAAGGAAAACCATGCCACTGCTCCATATCTACTTGTTTCTGTTATTATTCCTCTTTTCATTTTCTTTTTTCCCTCAAAGAACATTATAACACATCCTCACGGCCTTGAGTATTTGCAGAAACTAGATCAAACTTATCCTCATTCCCATTTTTGTCCCTGCAATTAACCTGATAAATGCACACCAAAACACTGTCATACATTACTAGCTAGTAGCTCCAAGTCGGTTAAAATAAAAAATTTACGGATAAGGAAAACAAGCACATATAATTACCACGATAACTATAAGTTACCAATTACTTACCATCATCTTGTCCCATGAGCCACTTGACCAAAATGCCATAGTTGGCAGTACAGAAAATGCATGGAAGCAAATATCAAATTGAAAAATTGAAATAAGATTGAAGTAAATAGAAGAATGATTAAAGTTTACAGGACTTGAGGTCAACTAAGGCTCTAAAAACAAATTATTCAAATAGATAAAGGGAATTGAATTATAAAATGGAAATTTTCATGTACATATATGGAAAAAAAATTCACCTGCAGCTCCTGAACCTGATTCTTTTGACATAGAGGATTGAGAAATACCAATGTGCTTCTGGAATGCTGATTTCCCGTCCTATAAGGAGAAAATTATTTAATTCATGCTATATAAAAACGAAAAATATTAATTAATAATAAGTTATATATGACAGTATCAAACCTTATAATATGTGCTATGTTTCATTGAAGCTCCACTGGAGGGAATGACCATATGATTCTGAAAATAATATAAAAAGAATAAAAATGAGATTCTAAAATAATTAACATGTTAAACTCTACAACAAACTAAACTATAACTTATAAGCAAATACAAGAAAAAGAACCGAGGTTCAAACTATAACTAAAGAAGCACAAAGCTATGAACTTGCCTTGATAGGTGAACTAGCAGTGTCATCAAGATACAAATACTGCTCTTTCTTCACACTCTTTTTTTCCTTGGTTTTATTTTTCATATTCCTCTTATTTTCTTCATATCGAAAACCACTTGTTTCTTCAATACAATATTCATTATCCACTCCGAAATATGGAGGCCCAGATGATGCATCAGACACCATTGATAAATCCTCATCCTCCTCGTCACAGCCGTTCAAATAACTACCAGTTGGCTTGTTATTGTTGTACCGGATAATATTTTCACTTTTGTGTTGAAATAAATCGTTTTCTTGAGAATTTGAAGATTGGTTTAGGTACATTGTCCAACCAGATTCACATCCACTGCTAAGTTCAGATGTTGATATGTTCATTATATCTCTCACTATTGGGAAAAATATTAGTAGGAGCAAATAGGTGTGATGGTTTTGTGGATATTGAGGAAAAGAACTTAATATAGATATAGATGTTTTCATGTGCTTGTTTTTCTCTATATAAGCCACGATGATTTGATACGAGTCCAACTATAGAAGTAAAAATTGACTAAGTTACAATTTTACCATTACTAGTAAGAAGTGGTGGATCGTTTTTAGAAGGTCAAATCCGGTGTCAAAGCTCCCTCTATACGCAGGGTCCGGTGAGGGGTCGGGCACTTTGGCACTTGCATATAATGTAATGGATTTTTTTGTAAGTAAACTTTTTAATATATTTATCCATACTTGATGTCTTGCTTAGGTAGGTTGTTTTTAGAAAAATAATGGACTTATTTGGGACTAAAAGGACGGTTTTTTCAGATTCAACATTCTATTAGTAAAAGCTAACAAATTCAAGCAAATGTTCGAAGCAGTACAATTTTATGCATTCAAATCAAACAATTCAAAAAGCGTCTTTCTATTCTAAAAACATGCTCCCATCATATATACTCTTAACCACAAATAAAACTAAGCTGTTGATGCTGGTATTTTGTTATTGATAAATTGCTAGCCTACCATCGTACCATTTTCAAATATATGTTTCAAGTCACGTTATATTTTTGGCACAATCTTAGTATTTAAAAGTTATTACACCTGTAACTAGGAACAAAAACATCAATAAAACAAAGCATACAGATAGCAATTACAGGTAAACAAACAAAAAAGTGATTCAAGTTTTTTTAGTGTGCTATCAAAGACATTACGAGTCATGAATACCAAATCGATCATGTCCCACAATCCTCAATCTTTTGATAACAAAAAACATTTAAAAAATCTTCCTCTACAGTTAAGAAATGTGTGATTAGCAAATATCCCCGTTTATACTGTATTCCGTTCATGGCCAATTAAATTCATAAATTTTCAAGTGAATGTCGAATATACCCTTCGGTTAAAAAATACTAGACTACAGTATACCAGTACTCGCGCTCTTGTATTTATTTCCATCATTCGTCAAGTTCATAAATTTTCAGGTGAATTAATATCGAAGAACCCTTCGGTTAAGAAATATATACTCTGTTATATATATATATATACCACTATTGGCGCTCTTGTATTCATTTCCAACATTAGTCAAATTCATAAATTTTCAGATGAAATATCGAAGAACCCCTCGGTTAATAAATACTCCATACATTAGAAATACGCCTGTTCTTGTATTCATTTCCGGCATTAGTCATTTAAGTTCTTAATTATCACCTCTTTGTTTGAGTGCAATGCATCAACCCGAATCAACTTTTTTTGGGTTCAATCTTTTCAATCCAAATTATTGCTCCATTAATGCTAATCACCTGATCCTTTTGTAAATTCAATGCCATTAATGCTAATTCCATCACCAGAGAATCCCATCAAATCACTTACTCTTAAAAAGTGAACTGACAATTCATTTTTGAAGGAAATTATTTTGTCTGGCTATCTAAGATACCTAACCTATAAAGTTTAAACTAATAAAAACGAGATGTGCACATAATTCTCTGTATGGTTTTCTATTTTTGTATGCTAGCCCCTCTCTTGTTTGCTAATAATGCATGAAAAATAAACTGAAATAGTAAAACAAAAACATAGCAATCCAACAATACCCTAGGCCACTAAAATCCTCTCAAACGTTTACCTTAATTTGATTTATTTGTTTTGTCCAGGATTGGATATATGCCAGTTGTCCTAGTTGTATAGAGGGGAGATAGCTAGATACAAAAGAGAGGGAGTTTATTGAGAAAGGGTACTTTTGGTTCGGTTCATATTTGTGCAAAAGCCAGCTCAATGACAACTCTATTGCAACATATCATTGTACCATGTTTGTTGTCCTCATCCCCAACTATTTGATTTGGAGAAAGAGAGGCATTCGTGTATATATATGAAACTATTTTAAATTTCACTTGTCAAAAAGGTTATGTTAATAACATGAACAATATTTCAACTTTATCTGTTTCATGATTTCCTTGAAAGGGATCATGGAAAGTTTTTCACTAGAATTTATGTCTCGATTTGTTAAAAGCTTCTATTACTTGACTTGAACAGTTTACTAATTAATCATGTTTTAGTTACCCTTTTGCCATCTTGAAGGAAACTAGTATGTTGTTAGTAACAAATAATAGAGATGCATAAGGTTTATGTTCCCATTTTTAAGCAGCCAATGATGTAAATTAACTTTGTAATGTGTTGTTTTTATGGTTAAACAAGAGGGCTAATTTTTTGTTATATAGTAAAAGAGGCCAAAATCTTTGTTTTAACTTCACTTGGGTGGTCTATAGACTCTGTAGGGTCTTTGTTGAATCAATATGGTCCCATACTATAAATCTCATGTGCGCAAGTCCTATGAGTTGGGGCTCTTAGCCAAGTAGGCAAGTAGCCCAAGTTGTATTGGTTGATTAGTTCACACACACACGTATAAATATGTATGTGTATATATATAACTACTTTTATTTATCCAGAATCTGAAAAGACTTTATAGCGTAGTAGTCTTTACATATACAAGTATGAGGATTCCTTGTACTCCGTCCGAACTTACTAGATGACCGGGTACTCAAACACCAAGGGCTCACACCCATGTAGAGATTCACTGATGACCATCGATCTACCTCAATAATATATACATTGATCATAGTGAGTCTCTACATGAGTATCATAAAGTCTCTAATTATATCATTACCTTGCTTTTATGAGTTACGACACTATAAATCTTATATAGTCGCTCAAACTTGTGTAGCTATATACACTATATATTATTATTGGAGATGTAATAACACTGCCACTAGCCGCAAGGATCGAAACCCCACAAATGTGAAGTCAGTTTGGATTGCATGACACAGCTCGTCTCTTGAAGTCGGAATTTCTAATAATAGCCGGTTAGTTGTACACTGTTCATACAAATGATCCTTTGATAAGGCAAAGAAAAGGCAAAATGAGAACACAAAGCCGTCGAGGCACTTCCTAGTTCTTAGTACATATGAATAACCAAGGGAGGAACTATATACGGGTTAAAATAGGCTAAATCACCTACCATCTTACGAAAAACACGAAAATTTTAATGTATTTTACTGAAAATTTGATAATTATAGTATTTCAGCACCCACATAATTACAAAACAGTATATACATATAATTCAGGCTCACTCATACAGAAATCCTAATTCCGCCATTAGACACAACAAATCTAAAAATACATCCACAACAAGAACAAAACACACAAGTTATCTACACAAAACTCCCCAGCACAAGAAAATATGTCTTTGGCCAGCTTTGACAAAAAAAAATGGACCACTAGCTACGGGAAAAATAATTCCAGTAGTAATACTAATAGCAACTCATTTTAAACATGGCCAGCCCGGTGTTGTTTTTTACAACTAAGCTGACAAACAATGATTATCAAACTATTAATATTGAATACTAGGAACAAGAATTAGTCTCAAAATTTATATTTCTAAAGAAAGCAGACCAAATCTATGAAACATTCATAGCAATTAGCAAGTAGAATGTTCTACTATTAATTATAGAGTACAGATAGGAGTTATATAAAAGACTAGCTTATCCAAGTCATTTGCTGGTATAAAAACTCTTTTCTTTGCACCCAGTCGTTGGTGTCGACGCGGATACCAACTTTGTTTCAGAATCCACGTTCTCATCATTTTTGTTCTTTTGCTATTTACTCCTAAATTTTAATGGATATTAAATAGAAAAAAATTCCAGCATCCGAAACGAAAACTACTGTTGCTTTTCAAGTAACATAACAGTAACCAAAACTGAGATAATCATTGTTCAAAGGAATAGAGAGGGTCATTGGAATGTCATTGGAATAGAGGGGGTCACTGGGAATATTCTTGAAATACCAGTTGCTGACCAAAGACGCTAGTTTATAAAAGATCATTTCAACAAATAAATGAATAAAATTTTGCAGTTGTAAATATGGGAACAGGGAGGTTAACAATTTTAAAATGTGTTTCACCTTTGACAAAAATCGGTTTAGATCCAACAACCAGTTAAGCTAGCTCTCCCAATCCCGTAACTTTGCTTATCGGAGCAAAGAAATTGAAAATTGGTTAAAGATCAATTTACTGCTTATATCATATCAGTAAATTATTCATGCTCATATCAGTTTACTGCTTCAAAACATCCAGCAGATCAACCCTGTTTGCTAGGGATACACAGCCAAGTGTATCTGCAATTCTACAAAATATCATTGTTTCGGAGCTAGCCTACAAATTCTGTTTACAAGTTACAAGAACATTGGGTGAGAAATGATCAGAGTATACAACCATGGACCCATTTACAATAAATTCCATTAAACTCTCCAGCTAAAACGCCTATGGCCTCTCTCGACCTGGTCTCTTCTCACTTTCTCCTGCTTTTGCCAGCACACCTGAAGAAGTGATTGAGAATTGCATGTTCAAAACAATATAGCAGGCGAAAAATATTTTTAAAAATTCTCTATGTCAATCTAAGCCCAGAGATGCAGTACAACTGTTACCTTCCGGCTAGTAACGGAATTGACCTTTTTTAGATTCAACAGATTGACGAAAGCATCCTAACATAACCAGTATTTTAGCAATCATAATACAAATAAGAGAAATGCTTAACAGATAATGCCGCAAAACAAATGGCCAAAAGCTTTCTAATACTTACATCACCGTAAAATCGTTGTTCATCTTTTAATTCATTTCAAAATAGTAGAGATGTTCACTGAACTAATAATATACTGTAACCATAGATAATTGGCAGGAGTTGAAGTGAAGTAATTCATGACAATGCATATTGCATACTAATGTTTCTTTTTGGCACATACGACTTTGCAGTTTAAGGTAAGTGCACTAAGCGGTCTATGGCACTAGTTTGCCATTCGCACAGTTCACTTCCATTTAATAAGATATTTCTGCGCTATTTTTTCAGCGATTTATTTATTTACTCTCAAAAGTATCACTAGAATAATGATTACATTTTCAGCTCACTGCCTTTTTACCAAAAGCATTACTATTCAAAACTTATATAGGTCTTAATTACCAAAATGAAAAACTTATCCAGGGACAATCTGCCAGCATATTTAAAGAGAATAAACTTTCTTCTTGAGTCTGGACTCTGGAATAAATCGAAGTTTATTCAGCTTAATATCTTTAACTGTTTTAAACATAAAAAGCCAAACAAAACTGACTACCAACTAATAACTAGTACTTAAACCACTTATATAGGGGGGAAATGTGAAAATAAAACTGCAATCAATACTTTGAGAAGCAACAACAGTACCAAATTGAAGATTTTCAGATGGAATACCAGGTGACTCTAGTGATAATTTTTCGATTTATACGCAGACAACAAGTAAAGATTATATAGTATAGTCAAACGCATACTCAAGTTACACATCGACATTGCAGATTGCCTATACTAATAGATCATGTACAAACGGACATATACTAGTATACAACCAGGTCTCATATAAACGAGAGTAACGGTTTCCCCTTAAGAGAGAAAACCCTTCTGTTCTCCTCAATTCCTCTCTTTCGTAAGCTAAATTTCTTATCCAAATAAAATTTTGATTTTCTTTTGAAGATATTGCCTACAGGACTTTCCTGCTAAGAATTAGGCAGACTGTCGAGCTACTGTGTTGGAGTTGTGTCATACTAGAGTGTCTCTAACTATTGGGTGTCTACTAATGGTCATTCATAGCTCCGCAAAAAATTCAATCTACACATAGAAGCATCCCCTTTACTATATCTTTTCAATATCTGCAAGACCCAGGAGAAAAAGTACAATGGAAGCTGTTCCTTAATATTGACTGCTAGTTAATTTGGTTGCTCAACGCAAAACGAATTTACATGGTGGTCTTTCATAACCTCTCACTCAAAGAAATATCACTGTGGCTAGCTACTACATCCTGCCATCTCAAAAGAAAAAAGGCGTATCTCTGTTCATGTCTTTGGTTTTCACTGACAAGAAACTAGTGCAGCTACTAGCACACAAATTCTCATTAAAGGAACAATATAGCTTTCTTGAGGAGACATGCTTTCCTAGATTTGAAGAGGGCATGGTAATCTTGCACCAGTTCTCAATCTCTCTAACACTCGTTTTCTTATTATGGGTTGCGCCTTCATATTATGCATTAGCTTAGCTTTTTAAGAATCCAAACAACAAAAAGCAAATATACAGGACAGCAACAGGAAAAAATATAACAAACTACTCATAATCACAAAATCATTCAAAAGTCAGTCAATGCAAAGGGTTAACTCCACTGCAATTCCCAGCCACACAAACTTCTTTTGCAGAGTTCACTGCCATATTATAGGGATACATAAACCTCAGTATCTCCCTTTATTTCGACCCAGCCGCTGTAAACGTCATTCCTAAAATTAACAGAAGATGCATTCAGAATTGGCAATACTTGGTTGTTATTGGCATAAAAATTATGTCATCTATGATCCTACTCAACTAAGCCTGTCTCTAAGCGGGTTTTAGGTATATGGAATTATGGATCATTTACTAGAGATGTATGGCAATATCAGTTATAAGAGAAAAAAATGTTGTTGTCTACGAATCTATAAGTGAAAATAACTTTAATACTCAAGACAAAGTTATATATCACCGGTGCTAGATTATTTGGCCGCTCACCTCAAAACTAGTTTACTCGGCAGCATTTCTCAATCGACTAGTTAAATCTCACTGTGGTTAGCTGCTACTAAAGTAACATCTTTTTGTTGTCATCTCTATATCTCTCTTTTCAGAAAGCATGGCAAAGTCATCCCTGAAAACAACAGCCTATTAACACAAAAGCTGGAAAATAAATAAATTATAATCTAAGACGGCGTTCTCTCACCATCACCAAAAACTAATATCATTTGGCACCCCTTCTAAATCTCTCTCGTCATAGTTTTCTCAATGTGGGGTGTGAATTCATACAAGCTTTAGATTGGACAAACTAGTAAGAAACAAGAAAGCCACTAAATTTTTTACAAACTATTAATAATCACAATAAAAATCAAAATATAAGCATAACCAGGGGAAGCTCTGCTAGTCCTGAAAAAGGCATGGTAATGTCATCCCTAAAGACTATGATCATCAACAAACAAACCGACTGTAATATTCAAGCTGGTTCTATCACCATTCACAGTGAACTAGTTCATTTGGCACCTGTTAGCTATCTCTACCACAATCATTTTCGCATTTTAGGTAAGTCATACACATAAGCTTAAGCCTTTAGCTAAATAAAACTTGCATATTTATAAGAATTAGCAAGAAAAACAGAAGGCAGTAGAACAGCAAAACACTAGGAGTATTGCATTACGAGCCCCTAACAACGACAAAATCATTCAAATTATAAGTTCGGGCACAGAGGGTTATAAAAATGAACATGCATATATATATATATATAAGAATGAACAAAAAAAGAGTAGGCACTAAAACAACAAAACAACAGGAGTACTACAGTAAGAACCACCAACAATGACAAAATCATTTAAACAGAAAGTTCGGGCGCAGAGGGTTACCTTCACTGCAATTCCCAGCAACACAAACTTCAGATTTTTCCACTTTCCTGACCCAAACCAAGCTCGAATCCAAACCTCTAAAATGCCCTATACCTCCTTTCACCCCGTTTCTCCCACTATTTCCTCTTTTCTTATCTCCAATTCTCCACTCCCCAAACCTCCGGCCAGTCTCACCTATTCTACCTCCCACCACATTCTCCTGAACATCACTCGATTCACCTTTTTTCTTTTCACTCGTCGCAAAATCACTAATTTTTACCCCAATTTCAGCCGTTAGATCACCTCCCCGCCCATTTTCAGCCCTACGATCACCCAACACATTCTTTTTATCATCTCTCTCTACTACCACCGACAAATACTCAACTTTTGGTGTATTCTCGACAGTTCCTTCACCTCCCATATTTTTCCTAAATCCCTTTCCCTTGCCTTTTTTCCTATTATTCCCAATTCTCCTCCTATTTTCAGCCCTACGATCACCCAGCACATCCTTCGTATCATCGCCTCCTTTCTCAGCCACACTCCCCGAAACATCACCACTTTTCAGCTTAAATTCATCCGTACGATTCTCTCTCTTAGAATCTCTATCATTCCTGTCCCTAAGCAAAAAATCCTTAAACCCCTGTTCAATCTCCTCCGTCGGATCAACCTCCACCCACGTAACCTTCTTCATCCAAACCCTACCGTTCACCACAACAGTCTCTCTCTCCCCCTCTCCTCCGCCCAACGCCGCCAATACCTTCTCCTCCTCCGTTTTCTCATCCAGGGTTTCCTCAACATTATCCGTCACCTTATTACTTTTACTAATATTATCATAATTTTTTTTAATTTTCTTCTTCCCCTTGTATTTCCCTCTCCTCTTTCCATCATCTTCTCCCTCTGTCCCTTCCGATCGAACCTTCTCCGCTTCCTCACCTAGGGCTTCCACAACATTATCAGTCTCCTTATTATTACCATTACTATTTTTATTATAATTTATTTTCTTCTTCCCCTTGTATTTCTCTCTCCTCTTTCGATAATCTCCCTCATCCGATCGAACTTTCTCCGCTTCCTCGCCTAGGGTTTCCTTCACCTTCTCCTCCAAATTGGATCTCCCTCTCCTCCGGCTCTCCGATTTCCCTCTCCTCGCCCGATACCCTCCCTCCTCAGTCTCCTCTGATTGAACCTTCTCCGCTTCATAAACTAGGGTTTTCTCCGCCTTACCTTTCACCTTCTCCTCCGAACTGGCTCTCTCTCTCCTTCGGCTCTCCGCTTTTCCTCTCCTCTCCCGATACCCTCCCGCCTCAGTACTCTCCCTCTCCACACCCACATTCTCTCTCCTCCTCCGACAACCTTGCTCCTCCACATGCAAACCCCCCCTCAGACAAATCTCCTCCTCATAACCTCTCTCTCTCCTCCTTCCGTCCTCTCCCTCCACCACCACCGCTTTCCCTCGCCGCTCTCGAACCTCCTCCTCCGTGATCCGGCAGTCCACAGAAACAATGTTCTCGACTGCCATTTCCGGAACCACCGCTGCTACCAATTTCTGCCGATCGGCTTCTTCAATGTCTCGTTGCTTCTTCTCTTCCTGCTCCTTCAGATATCGCTCTTTGAGATCGTTGAAACTGACGTAGTTCGGTGGCATTATGGGTAGCCTGTTCTGCCTCATCTCCATTGTATACAGATATACAGATATATATATATATGTATGTATATATATATATATATATATGTATAGAGAGAGAGAGAGATTTGATTTTTACTGAAATTTATAGGGGGTTTGGTGATTTTGGAGTGAGTTGAATTGTTGGTATATTGGGAGGTGGAAATGATGACGTGGCGGAGTATGATTAGTTGTTTAGACTAGCTGGAAATAGTGGTGACTAAAGGCTCACGTGACTAAATGGTGACTGACTTCTTGTGGATTCATTGATTATCGTGTTGCTCAAGGAAAATTATCAGAGAGCCAAGAAGACAATTATTCAATTTAAGCATAATTCTCGACCATATCGCAAACAAACCCTATTAAATTTTATCATCAAATTAATACTCAAAATCAAATCAAATCAAACAAAAATCGGTTTTGTTTAACTTGGATTAATCGATTTAAAATTTAATTAATAATAAAATTAAATATATTTGGGAGAGAATATTTTCTATGTAATAATATAATGGAGTATAATGAATGACCCTTAAAGATAAAAACAATTTTATCGTGAAAAAAAACGTACGAAAAGTCACAAAACAACATATATATATATTTATTATAACTAAATATATATATATAACTAAACAATTGTTTACAATAACATTTATAAATTTATAAATATTATTATAATTATAAACAATCAATTCGGTTCGGTTTCAAAAATTGTTAAACCGCAAACTCAACCAATTAAATCAGTTTTAAAAAAACTTGTCAAACCAAACAGAATTGCATCAATTAACATAAACATATGTTACACATATTATATTAACAAAAACATATCATCAAAAACATATCTTACATTAATAATTAATAAAAAATCACATTCATCATTCATGATCTTTTTCCCCTCTCTCTCCAATCTATATCTTCTCCCCCTTCCTGTTCGATCTCTCCTCCTTCATCTCTCTTTCTTCTCACTCTCTCCAATCTCTCTTTCCTCCGTCTTGTCCCTCTCTCCAATCTTTCTCTCATACTTATTCTCGCTCTCTCCGGTCTTTGTTTATTCCGATCTCTCTTCCATCATCACTATCTATTTTCGATCTCTCTCTTATCCTCTCTTTCTCTTTCTAATCTTTCTTTCCTCCTCCCTCTCTCCCTCTCCGATCTCTATATTCGGTGGAGATTGAAACGGATACATCCGTCGAAGTGGACGGGGAGAGTGTAGAGGAAGGTCGAAAACTCAAGATTGATGTTGACGGAGATACGGTCGTCAAATGAGAGGCCCACGACGACGACGTGTTAGTTCGAAATCGGATGACGGACAAATGTTGAATTTGTTAACTTGTGTATAAAGTTGAAAAATAAATGTAGTAATTCCATGAATTAAATGTATGCAGTTGAAAATTATGTAAATAAGTATATAAATTCTATAAATTGGGGTATGAATTTTGAAAGTAAGAGTGAATTCTAGGAATTGGGGTATGAATTTTTAAAATAAATGTATAAATTTTTGGAATAATGGTATGAAAATATACAAATTAGTGTATGTAATTTTGAAATAAGCGTATGAACTTTTACAATAATGGTATGAAAATATACAAATTAGGGTATGAACTTTTTAAATAATGGTATGGACTTTTTGAATAAGGGTATGAAATATACAAATTAGTGTATGAACTTTTGGGTATGTTTTTGTTAATCAGAAATTTTTTAGTATGTTTTTTTTAATTTAGTTTCAAAAATAATATGTTTTGTTAATTTATCGTTTAAGGAATTATCAACCACACATTTTGATGCCAAACACTTTGTTAATAAAATGTTCGAATATTCAATTTTGGTGATGAAAATATTATTTTAGACTCTTCTAATACTCAATAGATCTTAAACCTAAGCATAATCTTAGAACACAAAATTCTTATATACATATTTGTGGGAAACAATAATTTAAAAAAGCATCATATTTCATATCTATAATTTGAACATGTTAATAACAATTTTATAGAAACCTATACCGACCCATGCTTTCAAGTATGATAAATAAAATAGAGTTATGATTGAGGCTGTGTTTGGTAACATATTTTTTAGTTAAAAATCTGTTTTGATAATCTAAAAGCTAGATTTTAAAATTCTGAATTTTTTAGATTTTCAGCCTAAAAATCAGATTTTCAGAAACAGAATAATCTAATTTGCCAAAAACACACAAATTTTTAAAATTTAAAATACAAAGATCCACTAAAAAAAATATGTTGTCAAACAGAACTGAATCTAGAAAGTTTGTTTTTAAGAACAAATAGTTTGTCATATGTATTTTTGGTAATTTAGTTCTAAAAATAGTTATGCTATTTTTTCCATTTGTAATTTACGAAACCATGTATTATAATTACACTTTCCCTATGAATAGATAATTAGCAAATGCTGAATATTTTAAAAATTAATTACTAGATAAAATTAATAATGTACCAATTAAGTGTGCATTTTTTATCACGTGTCCACTAGTTTATTAAAAAAATGGCGAACCGATGGTAAACGTTTTCTCTCTCATTCGCTAACCGTCGTCATCACGACAGAGCTCTAATATTGACATCATCTCTGGCGTCGTTCGACGACGTCGTTGTTTCATGTCTCATCTAGTATTTCATTTTATCTACTCCGCCGTCGTTTAGAAAACCACATCTTTCACCATGTTTCCAGGAGTCAATACTTCCTCCGTCCCTTTTAAGCGCCCCCTTATAAATTGTTACTTTTTAAGAATATTAAATTTTAATACATAAATTATCAATATTGCACTTATAAATATCATAATTAAAGTTAATACATGTAACTTATTTCCTAAAAATTATTATTGTTGTGGTCATAAATGGTAAATATACAAAGGGTAAGATAGTAAATTTATTGTATTATAATTACCATATTGAAAACGCAGACACTTATTTTGGAATAACCCAATATGTAATAGTTGACACTTAATTAGAGAGTATATTTTTATTTGGTACATTCACTTCAAAATACTTCAAAATCATGAAATGAATGAGATTTTGTCTGGTGCATTCACTTCAAAAAAATTATTTGGTATTTTTTTGATACATTCAATTTATTTTGGAGTCAATCGGGTTTTGTTTGATCCATTCACTTAAGTTTGAAGTGATGAACTTTTATTTCGTACATTCACTTCAAAAACTTGGAGCCAAAAAAACGAGTCAATGACAATCAAGATTGAGTGTCAACTGCTTCGTTGACTTAAATTTTGACAAACATAAATTTTATGTCACACAACATATGTGTGTTATTTTTCTTCTATTAAGTAACTGGGTTTGATCAGGAAACCAATTTATCATCTCCGCTCCTTCCTCGCCCATTCCGTCCACACGTTTACTCATCCCAAAACTCAGGTTCGTAGCGATCAATTATCTTTTTTTTTCCAATTTTTGAATTTTTTTGACGCTATAAGCTTAGGCTTTAGGCTAGGATGGAGCTATGTTATTCTTGTTTATTATGTTTTTTTTGTGCTTTTTGAGGCACGTTCTGTTAAGATATATGATCAATGATATGACAATGATGATTAATTAAAAGTAAATAATATATAGAGAAAACAAATAATTCTATGTATTATTGATTCAAGAAACATAAGGACGGATACAATTAAATAGTTACTCAATAAAATCATATATCACTAAATAAGGTAACCACGGATATTAAGCACCACTAATTGATACATGAAAATATTTTCATATTCCTCGATATCATGCACTAATTGATTTAATTTAATCATCATTGCTATATATTTGACCATATTTGACCATATCACTGAACATATATCTTAACACTCCCCCTTAATTGGAGCGTGAAAGGTACGAAACGGACAGTTTGAATATCTGAAACTCTTGTACGTTTTAATCTTATATCTTGGGTCTTTCTTCTTCTTCGTCTTACACACCATTTCGAACAACATATCATTCAATGAATACTTTCTTTCTCTTTATCGTTTTTCTTTTATGAAATAACTATTTGGAATTTAAAAATAAATTTAATTTCTTCTTATTTTATTGATTAAAATTTAAAACTAAATATTTTAGAAATGAAAATTTCCCCCCGACAGTTATTCAAGTTAGAGAAAAATTCGGTTGAGGGAGCCAGAACACAATTTTACTTGTCTATTTTGGTTTAAGGCGAAGGAACCTTATTTTACTCACCATTTTAGTTTAAGAACAATCCCATTTCGGGAAGTCCAAGTTAAGAAAATATCATTTAGTTATAATAAAATGTAGGATAAGTAAAGTTATTTATCGATACCAAATTGAAATTTCACAAAAAAATTTTTTAAAGAAAATTACTCTTATCTTAGTGACCCGGATGAAATGACAAGCTTTCGGCTTGTTCTTGAGCTCCATGAGATATACGCCAATGGTTGACCATTTAAAAGGAATTTAATAACCGAAAAAAAAAACGAGGCTGATTTCTAGGTTTTGAATTTGGTATAAGCAGAAGCTTATTTTCTTTTGGAAAAAACGAAAACAAATAAAAATTATACCGATTTTGGTCCGACGAGCGACCTCTCACCGCCCCGCCGGATTTTGTTTATTTTAAAAGATCATAAACTATGCTCTTGATATCATATTAAAAGTGAATAATATAGAGAGAACAAATAATTCTGTGTGTTATTGATTCAAGAAACATACGAACACATACAATTAAATAGTAACTCAATAAAATAATATCTCACTAAATAAGGTAACCACGAATATTAAGCACCACTAATTGATACATAAAAATATTTTCATATTTCTCGATATCATGCACTAATTGATTTAATTTAATCATCTTTGCCATATATTTGACCATATCATTGATCATATATCTTAACACGTTTTGAATATTGTGGTCAACTTGTTTAGAGACTGTTGTTTAGCATTTTATGCTTGCTTGGAACATATTTTCTGAATAAACTTAAATTACATGTTTTGAGTAGAATCTTAAGCAACAGAAGTACTTTGTTCTACAGAGATTTAGGTATATGATGTTTTCTTGAGTTATGTTTTGTAATTTCCGTCTAATCGTGAGCTTTTGTAATGGGATTAAAATAACGGATTTTCCTGTTGGAAAAAAACCATGAAACATGGTGTTTTTCGAATTGGTCACGAGTCCAAAAGTTTGGTCAAATTCCATGCGAAGAATCTAAAGTTTAGACTCCGTACTCAAATGGTTTGAGTAGCTTGTGTGACAAGCTTCGAAATGGTATATCACATGAACTATTCGGTGAATGGGTGTGAATGAAAATTGACTCTGAAGTTGGACCATGGAGAGACGAAATCTGAACTTTTGGGAGAGGAAGTGGGAAATCAAATGGATGGGGAAGCCACCCAAATGATTATCCCACATCAAAGAGGAAAAATTATTTTGAATAGTTTATATACATATTCATCGCTCGAGCTCGGGTTTGGGTCTTGGGTCTCGGGTCTCGGGTCGGGCATGGGACTTGGGGAATGTTCTGTTTCCAAAAAAGTCTGAGAGTTTTGAATAATAACAGCAATCCCAAAAATTCCAGGAAGGTTTAAATGAGAATAATTGCATCATTAATTCAACAGTTTCGAATTCTGAATTAAGTGACCATTATGGCTGAGAGCATATTTTTTTCATAGCATATTAGAAAGAGAGAGAACCACCCACCAACAGTTCGACCTTGACTCGTCGCAATTTTCGGCGAGTCATCCGAGACGTTGTACCTTGGGATCGAACCGCCAACGCAACCAAAAACCTTAAGTTGGTTGGACGAATATCGGTTAAGGACAGACTGTCTAACAGTCGCCTCGTCTTTTAATTTTTTATGTCTTTTTCCATATCAGTATTTTAAATTCTGCAATTTACATTTCTGTCTTTTATTTTCAGTATTTTAATTTGTTGTATTTAGTTGTAATATTTATATTCTGTCTTTACCTTTCTGTAATTTATTTAAAGTACCGTTTCCATTCTGTAATTCAATTCTGTAATTTAATTCCGTAATTAGAATAGTTTCATTTCAGTCCTGTAATTTCAATTTCAAACAGAACAATCCGGCTGTTAAGTCTATACTTTCCAGTCCGGCAATTTCTATTTATTGCAATTCAGTACATCAGAAAATAATCTGAATAACGTTTGTTTTAATTACTATTCAGTACCTACATGTTGTAATATGTAATTTCAGTTTTCAATTCTGAATTAATAAAGATTACACTGGTTTTGTTTATTTCTTTTTTAGTCCTTTATTATTGTTTAATTGTTATTTCGTACACGGAAACCAACATTTCCCATGCAAAAAAGTATCGCTAACGAAGGACAAAATGACACTTTTATCTCTTTGGTGTGATTAGGATCGACGGGACATCTTGAGAACATATAAATCTGTGTGAAAATGGAGTATTCATCTGTTTTGAGGTTACATTCTTTCAAGCAGAAGAAAAGATTAACATTTAACTGTTCTGAGTGTTCTCCCACTTTCTGACTGGTTTAGTTGGGAAAAAAAAGTTGTTTATTAACTTGTACGATATGCCACTGAGGATCAAGATTGTTTTTTTATTTTTGCATTGGGGAAGCTATCCTTATATTTTCTCCAGCATATAGATAATGTGGCAACTCTTTCTAATATTTGATATGAGAGATCCTAGACTTGATCCTTTGGCTATCGTTACCTATTGCTTTTGAAGACGATAATTTAAGCAGTGGAAATAGTTGCTAACACGGCTTAGGTAATAATAGCATAGTTCTCGAAAGTAGTTACATTACAGAATGAACCTGCCTGGAGTTTCTATAAAAATAGTGGTTTCTTTTATAACCTAAAAGTTTGAAAATTTCATTGCATTGGTAGGCACATCTAATTATCACATGCAAAGAGGATCAATTCAGCATGTGAGATTCATTACATGTGGTAGATCTTGTAAGCTTAAATCCCTTTAAAGTCAGTTGGTTCTTATCATTTTTTACCTCCTGTAGAATGTTGATGGCATTTTTGGAGCCATTGTTGGAGGGTCCAGAGTAGAAGAACGCCGACGTTGTGCGTTGGAAGTCGCAAAGAGAAATGTACCAGGTTACTACTGTTTGGCTCTATTCTTGTTTTTACATACTTTCACCAGTTTTGCTAAGTAGACAAAGGACTAATGGTAAAATATTCATCTTGGTTGTGCAGATTAGTAACAGGTAACCACCATTTTCCAATGGTCAAAAGCAGATTCAGCATTAAATTGTTAAGTGTTTTATATATATTTATTAAAATGGTCCCAGTAAACACCTTTTTCGTAAGGGAAAAGATAGATTCACCATTCGCACACTCAGGACCGCACAATCCACTTCATCAATCTTATCTCTCAGGTATCAAAACAAACTTACACCAAGCATATTCAATTGTTAATGAGTTTAATTTTAGTTCGTTTCAGCCCTTGATGAGTGTGCATAAGTGTTTAACATTACCCTTTCGTAATTGGTAATGTAGGGTTCTTAAAACTATACAGTGTGGGACATTTTTGCCTTTGTAGTACACTTAATTCCCTAATTATACTGTGCACTATCTGTCCCATAATACAAGGCCAAGGCCATCGGGTATTTCAAATTTTTTATTTTTTTGTTTTCCTTTTATCTTTGGATCAGGTTCAGTTGGGTTCAATGAGTTCAATATTTGTTCTATTGGTTGCTAAACTAACTATTTTGCTTGTGTATTAATGCAGGTAGGTAGGTTATCCTTTTCTTTCCTCTTTTTCTTCACCTAACACAACCCATTTATTTGCCACATATGTATCTCCTCCTGCTCAGCCTTTGTTTGTTTTATAGTAAAATATATTCTGATTCAGTGCACCTTTCCTTTAGTTTTTCCGATAATACTTTTTTTAAATTTATTTAAGATATTTATAAAACTAATACAAATCTTGTA
The DNA here is from genome assembly GCA_963682055.1 of Primula veris. NCBI lineage: Eukaryota > Viridiplantae > Streptophyta > Magnoliopsida > Ericales > Primulaceae > Primula > Primula veris. The sequence goes on along the minus strand of OY821743.1, from coordinate 19,180,793 downwards.
GTTGAATACCATTTTGTGATCTTTCCGGTCACCAACAACCATGCGGAATATTCATCTTACTGGAAAAATGTTTTACCTTCTCCATTTTAATCCCAAAACACACAGAACATGAGATCAATTTCTACTCCCTCCATCAAAAAGTCACTATTGGTTAATAATTTTGTAGTACTAATAGTTGAAATGTTAATTTTCCAATTTTATAAAATTTCATCAATGTTTCAAAAGTCTCCACCTTGACCCGTCTAGGGCTTGCCTTGGTCCTCCGCCCCGATTAATATCACCCGCTTTGATACTAGTTAGATCGGGGTCAAACGTAGATCAACTCGGTCAAACTGTATTTTTGAATAACTCATAAATGGTTAGTCAAAAATTAGGTTGATCGTGGACTAATTGTTGCACTTCAAATTTGGATTTAATTACATAGCTATGCTTGTTTCTTTTGTATTTGACTGATGTTCTTATTATGGCTTTTCTTGAACTTCGATATATAGCGGTAACTTAATACTAGAAACTCCTATATTTACAACATATATATGGGATAAGAATCCAAGAAAAACCAGTAAATATGGTAAATTATAATTTTTCCCACGTAGGACCCTAAGATTTCACAATGAATTTGTGACGGATACGATTTGAAAGTATATATTTAGGAGTTAGTACAACTTACAAACTATTTATTGCAAATTAGTACTCATTTCTAATACATATAAACCTAACACATTTGGCCCAATAAAATTTTGACAAAGACCATTGACCAGTCTCCGGTTGACTGTCGGTCTTCGGCGTTGACCGTCGGTCGTAGGCGTTGACAAAAAATAAAAAATGTAAAAAAAGAAAAAAAAAACTCAGAAAAAATCCAGAAAAAATAAAAAAAACCCCAGAAAATTTAGAAAATTTGGAAAAAAAACTAAAAATATGGAAAAAAATCCAAAAAAATCCCAAAAATTATAAAAAAAATCCAAAAATTCTAAAATTTAACAAACTAATACAAAATTTATAAAAATTCCGGAAAAAAAATACTCAAATAAAAAAAAAATTCGGAAAAAAATAAAAAATCCAGAAAATTTATAAAATTTGGAAAAAAAATAAAAAATTCTTAAAAAATCCAAAAACTTATTTTTTTTGATAATCTAATACAATTCTTTTTGACAATCTAATGCAAGTTTTGTGAGAATCTAATACAATTTTTTTTTACAATCTAATACAATTTTTTAGAAATTTAATACAAATTTTTTGACAATCTATTTTTTTTTTTGACAATCTAATACAATTTTTTTTTTTAAATATAATGCAAATTCTCGACAATCTAATACAAATTTTTGACAATATAATAGAAAATACAATACAATTTTTGTAACAATATAATACAATTTTTTGACACTATAATACAAATTTTTAACAATATAATAACTTTTTTTGGCAATTTAATATAATTTTTTTTGACAATCTAATACAAAATTTTGACAATCTAATATATTCTTTTGACAATCTAATATATTTTTTTTAACAATCTAATATATTTTTTTAACAAATCTAATACAAAAAATTTAACAATATAATTCAATTTTTTAGCAATTTATTACAAAAAATTTGACAATCTAATAACCTAATTTCAATTACCATAACAAAAACGTACACAATAAATTGAACAAAAATGAAAATAAAAATAACAATAAAAATAGGTTCGTGATGTAATTAAGTCAGTTCATAACCTTATTCCAATCACCATAACAAAAAGAACACAATAAAATTTAACAAAAATGGAAATAAAAATAACAAAAAAAAAAAAAAATAGGTTCGTGATGTAATTAAGCCAGTTCATAACAATCACTTTAATAAACAACTAAAGTAAACTTAAACTAAACTAGCGCATCTGTCAACCCGATGAGTGTGAATAAAAAAAATATATATAACGAAATGAGGAACAATTATGGTTGAGATAGAGAGATTTGTGAGAAGATGAAGTTAATAATTATATTGCAGTTATTTTTTTTTTAATTCTTCGGTAAAAAGTGTCTATTATTATTTTGTAATTTTATAAATTAATAGGACTATTTTATAAATAATTGTTTCAAGCCTTTATAAGCCCTGTTCACGTAAAGTAATAGTATAAATAAATAAAATATAGAGTAATGAACCAAAAAAAAGGCCACAGTAAAATCAATTAAAAAAATGGAAAAACAAAAATAGCTGCCAAACTTAATTCTCAATCTAATTACAAAAATAAGATGTGATGCCAATTAAGCTGTTTTATAACACCATGACAAAATATATAATGAACAATCTAACCCGTTTGTCCTTTGGGATAAAAAATCAATGAAAAACTAAATAAAAAAGTAGTAACAAAATAAAAAATCAATGAAAAAATAAATAAGACCTCGTGTGTGTATATATATAGAGGCTGCAGAGAGATCCAGAGGAGGGAGAGAGAGAAAGACCGTTGCGGTGGCCAAACTCCGTCACGGCAGCGGAGACTACGGCGGAGGTGGCATATAGCCGGAGCTCCGTCGACGATGGAGGTGGGTTTTTCGGAGTAGTTTTTGGTATTTTCCAGAGAGAGAAAGTGCTGGGGTTAATGATTCTAAAGAGTTTTTTTGCCAAAATTGTGTGGTTGCTGCTGAAAAATATAGTCCAATTTATTTACGCTAGAATGCAAATCTTTTTATTTTACGGTCATAGTGTACGTATTTCGGTTATTTTGTAGAAGGTCGAAACGAACCAGTAAGACCCGGATAAATCTCAAGATTTATAGATACCCAATATACGTGTGTTTACCTAAAATCTTCAATATCTGCGAACGTATATCTTATTCTCCGTGAACATCGTGCTGATAACGTGTTGTTAGACTTATTAGCTTATATATATATATATATATATATAGATATAGAGAGATAATATAGAGAGACAGAGACAAAATGTTTATTCGCTACCTTTCTTTAAAATTCTCAATATGGTCTATCTCTTTATCTTCTAATTGAATTGACGAAGTTTTAAAAAATTAAATACTACTTCGTCAATTCAATTGACGAAGTTGGTAAAAATATTTCAGACGACCGATCGTTCTCAAAAACGACCGATCGTTTTTTCATTGTGGTCTCTGGAAGAATTTCTTCCAAAAACGACCTGTCGAAATTTCAAAACGACCGATCGTTTTTTCTGTTTTTCAGCTTTTCCCACATATCTAGTAAAATTGGGGGAAACGATTACCCCGCAAATAAAGTTGTAAACGATTTACGGAGACTCTCTCCATATTCTTTTTAATACTAGCATTATAACTAATATTAATTATAAGTCTACTCTTTTAAAATTATTTAATAATTAGTCTAATTCCATCTAATTAACCAATAAAAAAAGCAGAAAATTGGAAATCTTCTAAAAAATAACAAAAACTGAAAAAAAAAAAAAAAAAAAATCTAAAAAATCTAAAAAGTTCTAAGAAAATTTGAAAAGGCTAAATTTTTTACAAGTTATTATAAGTGACGTATACGAAAGAAAATATGTGTTTAGCTAATGTTTCATATACATGTTGAGATTTTTACCAATTATTTGTTAAAAAAATAATTTGTAAAAAAAACTTCAGTTTATATAAAATTTTTGGTGAAATTTTTTTTATGCACCAACCACATGTAAATGAAACACAAACAAAAATTTTCAGTGTAAAACTTTTCCATGTAAATATTTTCCTTATATAAAATTTTTACTATGAAACAAACGGAGCCTAAGCCTTAAAAAGCTGCAAAAACAGAAAAAACGATCGGTCGTTTTGAAATTTTGACCGGTCGTTTTTGGAAGAAATTCTTCCAGAGACCACAGTGAAAAAACGATCGATCGTTTTTCAGAACGATCGGTCGTCTGAAACATTTTTACCAACTTCATTAATTGAATTAACGAAGTAGTATTTAATTTTTTAAAACTTCGTCAATTCAATTAACGAAGATAAAAAGATAGACCATATTGGGAATTTTAAAGAAATGTAGCCCATTCTGGTATTTTTCAGCAGCAACTATACCATTTTGGAAAAAAACTCGATTCTAAATATAATTTGGCCTTTTTTAATATTTAGGTTAGTTGGTACCAAAACCAAATTAAAATGTTTAAAAAATGTAACTTACGCTAATAAAAAATACACTGTTATTAAAACATAATAATAATGTTTAAGTGGTATCGGCCTCCAATTTTTTCAAGATTTCAATTTATTAGTGTTTGATTGAATTTATTATTGTTTGATTGAATTTATTAGTATTTTTTAATTTCATCTGATATTTAATTGACATTACTCAGATTTGAAAATTTAATGAACGTTTTATTAATGTAAGATGCATTTTAGTAAACATCATCTTGTAAATCAGGGTGGTTGTTTTATTTTAAAAAAACGTCCACACTTTTGTTTTCCTGTTTGAAAAGAGTGGGGGTGGAGTTTTTTGGGTTTGGATATGTATCATGGCTTTCTCAATCATAGTATTATCATTTATTACCTGGTTATTTGTGAAACATTAGCTTAAAATTCGAATATTTTATATATGGTTTTTATAATAATACGAGTGACGGAGGCAGAACTTAAACCAGAGGGTTAAATTATTGACAAAATAAAAAAAATTAAAATTAAGAAAAACGAAACTGCAAAAGGTCAAATATTGTTAATTAATTTACAATCGATCAATACGGTCACTTATATCTTGAAAGCGATGCATAATAATATCGTTCGATAAACTTTCAAATATATCATTTTCAGTATAAAATACTAAATTATATAAATAAGAAAAAAAGCAATGGAGTTAACTAGTTAAGTAAGTTACAAAGTAAAATAACAATTTTATTCAAAATAAACTAAAATAAGCCAAACATTAAATTTATCCAACTTAATTTATACGTGTAAATAACAAACTAGACATTCTGTAAACAACCTACTAAACAACTAACTAATTTAAAAGACACAATTGATTTATACATGTTCCATTAAAAATTTATAAAATTAAAGAACTGACTAAAATTTTCTCAAATTTATATAGTACCTAACTTTTTCTAATAAAAATCTATTAAAACTTTTTTAAGTAATTAACAATTGTTAAGCAAATAAGGATAGAATCAATAAATTACGGTATATTATTAATTTTGCAAACTAGTTAAGTAGTTAGGATAAAAAAGAAATGCTAAGAAAGAGGGAAAAAACAACATTGACTCCAAATTATATTGTGTTGGGAATAACATATATGACTGTGGTTTGTTAGTGTTAAGGTCGTCACTTATATATAGATAGAATTTTCAATATATATAATACAAATTTTCTATTTAAATGAAATGCTAATTTTGTAATTAACTTAACACGCCATTGTATTTTGATAAATTTTATATAAAAGTAAGGAGGTCAGCTGACCCCTTGCCCTATTGCAGTTCCGCCAGATTAATATCAACTTTAAAGAGAAAAAAGAAGGAATTGTTAGAAAAGTCTGTTATGGCCCCATAGTCACGGATAAGTTTACGATGCTAGTTTATGAGCAAAATATAACGTCAGGGGTATGGGCTAAGACTGCATTGCCAAAATATTAATATCCATTTTTTTTGTTGATCAGGACTGCTTTAAAGATTTAATAGGGATAATACTTATAACTACCACTATTACTATCGTAGCAAATTTGAAGTGGGTTGTTTTTAGTCACATTGGGAATGAAAATATTATTTCATAACATATTATTTTTTGATCTGATATTAAACTTATTCGTTATGAAATTATAATATAGCTTCGGTGATGTATGTAGGTTACTGGATTGGGGGATTTGGGCTAGGGGGGGAGTATGGATGAACGCTCTGATCTCCTTGAACCGATTACGGTATGACCATCTAACTTCAGTCTCTTTAAGTTTCTTCTTGCAATATTGGAGTTAGCATTTTCAACAAAAGTAGCATGTTCTAATATCTTTTAGCCATAGTCAACATTCGAGGGCACTCACGTTAAGTAGCATGTTCTAATATCTATAGGAAAGTGCTATTATATAGAAAGTATTTGTGCCAGAAAGTATGTATGCTATGTATTGTAGGATGACAATTAGCATCACACAAGTGGATGTTTTACTCGCAGCATATACCTCTGTATTCCTCCGACTGCTTTTAAATGTACATGTATTTAAAAAATTCTTACATAATTGTTTATGGAAAATTTCAGGACAATTTACCAAAGGAAAAGCCAAGACAGATTAGTGGCCTTGGGCTTCCAGGTAGCAACATCCGTCCTTTAGACATTTTGCCGTCTCTTTTTTTTTCCCAGCATTTCGTCATAGCAAACGTGTGGGAAACATTCCCAAGAAAGACATTTTTAATTTTTTATCATGATTTCCTTTGGTCGTTGATGATTTGCTTTAATGATTAAAGATTTAGATTTGACTTTTGCTGTTGCGTTGGCTTGTAATTTTTCAGAAGAGATTCTGCAAGGCATTGCTGCAAGAATTGATCTGTTTGACTCTTCGTATGTAGCTTCGAAGCCTTCAATAATCATTATTGCTAGTTATGTTGTATTTTTTTCTTTACTTAGTAAAACCCTTCCTCATTTTTTCAGTTATATTTATCATCTTACAATTGGTGGATTTGCTCTCACCTTTCCATTGGACGGATTACCGAGAAATAAACCCGATTTTGACTTAAGTAGCACGGGAAGTGATCAGATGAAAATAAATCTAAAAGCAACAGTTTACAGGTGAGGCTCCCCTAAATATCAATATTTTGAGTTTCTCTTAAAGGGTTTTCCATTGTTTCTTAGGTCGGTGAAGTTTGTTAATGTTTCCAGTTTAAGAGTGATTAAAAGATCACATTAAAGAACGGAATTTGATCTTCTGAATTCTTGCCTGCACTGAAGACCATCAGTGCATCAAACATCATCATTTTGAGTAGATTTGTCAATTTATATAATATAGAGTATAGACCAAGATTAAGTTGTGTTTACTGTATCTTCACTCACTAAACTCCCCACTGTTTGTCATTATTACAAAACCCCCGTAATCTATAACATTCAGTACACTCACAGTTTCTCATAGTATCATACTTTAGTAATTTACGCTCAAATCCACAAAAAAGGCAAACAATACGCTATCTATTATTCTCATGTGTGTTTCTGAACCTGTTCATGCTCCAAATTATGCGGTTCTTTTAACAATTAGTTTGACACAATGAATATTTGAGAACTGGTGTCATACAGCAAAGTATTGTTCGGTTAGAGTAAATGTTCAGGGATGGAGGTATTGCTTTGGTTAAAAATATAGGATGTTTGGTGAGAGAATAATATTCAATAAATACAAAAGCACTACATGATTACGTACATCGGTTTGGTTTGCTTATAAAAAAAAAACTATATCGATTTGGTCGTAGCCAAAATACGGCATCGTATCAAAATTGATGGTGTCAGATCATAAGGAAGACTGTAGAGGATCTAGATCCCAAAAGAAAAGCTGAAAAACTTTGATTCAAATTACTGGGACAAATATCAGTATCTTCAATCTTGGACAAGTGGAATTTTACATTACTTCAAACGCTTACTGCTCGTTTTGTACTTTTATACCACATATTTGTCATAGTTTTTCCTTTTCATTTGACAGGAAGGATACATCTCCAATTGTTGATGGCTGTTGTTGCTATACATGCAAAAATCATACGAAAGCTTAAATTAATCACCTTCTCAATGTTCACGAGATCTTAGCACAGATTTTACTTGAAATGTATGTTTCTCCTTTCTCCCTTAATTATATATTTCTACTTTAACTCGTTTTGTTAGCATAGTTGTGCTTTATTTTAGTGCTATCAATATCCGAGTAGGAGCCTAACGAAATCCAAATCTTACAGTGACACTTATAAAGAAAAATGTGCTAACCATTCCAGCTATCTGCTGCTAAATGAATTTCAACTTTCAGGCTACATCATTGTCTCAAATTAGTCAAATGCAACTATGTTGAATTTCCTCTTTGTTAAACTCGGAGAGTTCTACCTATTACTCATGTTCTCTTTCCTTGTCGTTTTCCCTTTCAGACATAACACCCACCATTATTTGGGGTTCTTTCGCACTATTCGAGAAGCCATGAAGGGAGGAAAGTTTGAAGAATTCCATCAGAAGTTCGTTGAAAATAGGCGAAACTTCATTTTTTAAACTTCTCCTGTTGCGTAAGTTAAATATACAATTCTTAGGCATGGTACCCCATCTAGTACACACATTAGAAGGTTGTATGGGATAAAAAAAAATGCAGTTCTTATCTGGAGTTGTTTTGTTGTGTTCTTTATATTTTGCAATAACCATTTTTCGTATGTCCTGACAAAGAAGTTTACATTTCATATGTTTTCCTTTTAGACAATATGATGCAAGTGTGCAATTGAACTAGGATCACAGCAGTTATGTCAGTGACCATTAACAGACAGTTAACTATTTGATGTCTCATGGGGTTATATAAAATGATATCGACATTATTCACATAAACGCTTCTTTGGGTATAATTACCTATTGTGCCGAGAAAACCAAAACAGAAACAGAAAACAGAAAGCTAAAACTGTAAAAATGCATTGTGATCCCCAGGTGTGCTTTGCGGCACAAATTGAAACTTTTCTCATGCCTTTGGTATATTTAAACCACATAAAAGGGTAAAACAAAATTCATAATTTTCACAGTGAAGAATGCATCAGATTTTCAAAAAAACCTCGTAGATGTCAATAAACCAGCAGCATCAAATGAATATTATCTTAGCCATAGTCTTCTGATTACTAGAGTCGCACTATATTTATTACTATTCCTAAGAGTAGGATGCAACTCAACTACTTTGTCGAATTCCTAAGTTTGACATACCACTTACAGGGTTTTTGCTCTTTACTAGGGGCAACATCAACTTCTATTTCTCGCTTCAGTCTTCGTAACTTATAGCAAGTGTATGTTTCTGGATATTTTGGTAATCTTGCAAGATGGCCTCAAATCTAGCTGCATAAAATGTAATGTACTCTAAACAGATGATTCTCAGCTTTTCCCAAAAAGATAACTATTTTCCAAGATAATGAAGCATCTGTAAAATGTAGTTGCTATTTTTATTTTATTTATTGAAAATTTGTTGTCCTTAAAGAAAGAAAACATCAATGCATTGCTAACAGTGTTTGACTATTGGGTGAATTGATTAACCAAATAAAAAAGGAGCCAAACTGCAACAGGAGTGTAAACTGAAAGAACAATAAGTTTAGGGGACAAATTTGAAAGCTTAAACCAGTAATAAAACTATAAAAGTAGTATGTATATGACATGAGAATTAGGTTTAGCAAAAGAAAAAACAAATCACATAATTTGAGCCCTTAACCATCATCAAAATAAAGTGTACACAAACCGTGAATACAGCAGGTTGATGTTTTGATACGTTTGCAGCAAATTATATGAAACGGGATACAGAAAGATACAAAGAGCGTTACAGAAAGCAGCTTTACAAGAATATACTACTCGTCGATCAGAAAGTACGTGCCATTTTTCCTTTTGAAATCATGGATTGTATGATCCACCACCTACATGAATGAATCACAACCAGTATAGTTAAAGAATGTCGATAAAGCTTTTAAGAACATCAAAATCAAAACTTTTCTCGAATGCTGATCTCTTATTATCATAGCATTATAAGCATTTTATAGATTTAGTTGCATGTGTTTCATGGAAAATCTTACTCACTTTTTGTATTTGTAATGGTTGCCCAGGCTTGACAGTGCAAATCAGTATCTAGTTTTGAGCTCTATTTAAACTCCAAGGGCCAAGGGCGCAGCAATAATTTTTTATATGCACATTTTAATTGTTTTCGTAACGATGCAAATGGTCACTGTTAGAGATCGTAACTAAAGGTTTTAGTTAGATTCCAAACTTGGAGCTCAATTTAAGCCCTAGCCAATACATTGAATCCAGCTTAAAAATATGAATGGAGTCCGGGGATAGTGGTCTAATGTAGACGGCCTTTCTTTGCTTTTTTGCAAGAGGCCCTGTGACCTCCAGGGTCACATGGCAGTAACTTTACAGTGGTGCCAAGGCTCGCCCTCATGTACCCAAGGAAAATAAAATTTACAGGTCTCCTAAAGCAAAAAGGCAGAACAAAATAAAGGAGAGAGAAGTACTCACATCAGTATTGCTCAGTTCTAAGTTATAAAAATCCATCCCATCCTTTTTAGACAAAGGTCCAGCATGTCACGTGCCGTGATTCAACTTTATGAATTTTGGTCCCGAAAACTTGAAAGCACGCACTTCATCTACGACAGGTGGTCGGTAAAAATGACCAGAGTGTGATTTAACAGCTATACACCCTGACTCTGTGTTAACTTCACTTGCATCAACAATGGATGGTTTAGCAAGCCCTAGATACCATTCACCTCCACCAATTGCCCCAAGGCATTGGGTGACACTTGCATGGTGTGTTATAGTTGAAAACTTGAGGGGTCGTTTCTCTAGATGCATGATATAGAACCTGATGAAATAATTGTTAAATTACTTTGATGTACTGCTCAACCATAAATTTAATTAAAACAATGGTTCAAATATGACATGATTTGCACAGCAACCAGGCTAATATGTGAAGGAAACACTCAGAGAACCACTATAACTGACATTATTTATGATGGTTATATTGATCCGAAGTGGTGTAGAACCGCTGAAGGTTTGTGAAATGAAGTAATTTCATATTATCAGGATGTCACTTGCTTAAAGAAACAAACTAATTTACTGTGTTTAAAAAAAATCAGAAGCTAGCGGAGATAAGCAATACAAATTAGACCACAACAAGGTCTAACTTAAAGTGCTAGCAGTTACATTGTCAGACTCAAATAAACCACCTCATTTTCTTCAAAAACAATCTAAACAAATAAAACAACAAGGAGTTCTAACTTACTCTTCCTGGGAGGGAAACTACGGAGTGAGACAAAGGTTCATAGCACCCACATTGACCAAAAAGATTCTATTTTCGCAATTTTATTAGTCAAAATATACCAATTATCGCTGTTTTCTTTTCATAACAACAGACGATACATAAATTCCACCACCTCTCACAGGCGAATCCAAGTCCCGCCACTGCTCTTCCAATGTTTCTAAATTTTCATTACATCCTGAAATGTTTACAAAATGTTACCATATCCGAGCGAGTAATGATAGGTTCACTCCCTGTTACAATCAGACCCTATCCTATGTGTCAGGGACATACACGGAATTAATACAAACTTATTATAAAAGACCTAAACAAATTCTTTCGATCCCCTTGTTAATCCCTGCCCCTTAAAAATGGATTGTAAGAGGAGTGTACCACCAGTCATTATATAATTAGTCTATACGAATTCCGAGCCTTTTCTGAAACTGCAGAAAGGGGTAACAACTAACAAGTAATTGCAATCCCGTAATTCACTTTCCCACAGTTGGATTGAAAACAAGATCATATACATACTACATCGATGGTGAAGATTTGATCACTGCAATCTATGGCTTCGTTTGGCTGCAGCTTTTAAGCTATTAAGCTGGCTTTTTTATTACTTACGAGTTACATTTCAACAATTGGTTGCAGATAACATCAGATCATTTTTTATATATATAAAACTAAACCAAAGATTAGAGGATTTTTAAAAGCCAAAATTCGGAATTTAATAAAAAATAGATTTCTTTAGAAAAGTCACTTATTTTCAAATAAAATGGTTTTAACATTGTCATTTATAAAAATGTATCTTTCCAAGCCTTGAAGCTCAATACTTTAAGCAAACCTAGCTTAAAACTTAAAGCTTATGTGGCCCAAAATAAATAAATTAGGCTAGACCTTTAAGGATGTCATCCAAATATGACTTTTTGCTTAAAAGCTAGCAAATGAAATAAACTGAGCTTAAAGAATGCAGTCAAATGAGACGATAATACATACTGGAACGAGACAATAGTGTTATTTTATAGAACATCAATGTATTACTACAACACTACATAGAAAAACATTGAATAGTCGACTCCCCAAATATGTGCATTTCAAGATGCAAAACTATCGACTTACATTGGCAAAATGACTATTCAGGCTATGTTTGACAACCAAGATCCAATATCAGCTTTAATTAACCTGTTTACAAAATTCATTGGAAATCTAGTTTTTTTTTTTAAGATTCTTTTTAGTTAATTTAGCCTAAAAATCAGCTTTTTAAAAGCTAAATAATCTGAGAGTCGAAACACCCACAAATTTTCAAAAATATCTAAAAAGAGTAAAAAAAAAAAAAAAAAAAAACTGTAGCCAAACATACCCTTAATCATATACTCAAATTAGATTTCGAGTATCTATTGATTTCTCAAATATATTAATTAAGTAATTTAGGTAGGAGTATTTCACATATCAAAATGCACATATTTTGAGACAACACACTTAATAAATACTATCTAATTGTCCACTGATTTCATATTAAATTTTATGATTAAATTTAAAAAAAATTCATTTATACAATTTTAATACAAGTTATAAACCGGTTAAAATTGCACGTAGTTTCGTAGCGGATAATCAAATAATAACGGAGAGAGTATTAAAGTGGAGTAGTATTAACTAAGAGACAATTAAAAGTAGTAGTAATAGTAAATATTAATAGTATTATTAATTAAATTACCTTGGGAGAGATCTAACTGAGCATCATTAGGACTGAATTCTTCACCATTCGGTGAAGCTTCGATGACCTGACCGTATTCCCAGAACACTAAAATACTTGTGTGGACTATATTTTTATTTTATTTTATTTTATTTTCGGTAAGTATCACTGGTGTACTTTAGTGTTCTGTTACAATGTACTCGTAAGCTAATTATTAAAAACGGAGTAATGTAGTTTAGTAACGGGTTGTATGGGAGAAACTATTGAAATAGACATAGTGTTTGGACTTATTTGTTTCTTTGTACAAACTATAAAAGCTAATAAGTTTCAGTGTTTGTTATGTTTCTGTCATATTCTGTAATAGTGGTACCATTGCTGTAAATAGTTTTGTAGTCTGTTAAATGGTCTACGTGTCAATACTTGACGCCCAGGCTATCATTAGCTAACCAATATTGTATAAATATCTGATGATGATTAGCGGTTAATAGAGAATTCATCTTCTTAAAGAGCAATTGCTCATTTCTCTCTCTATATTCGATATTTTCTCATGGTATCAGAGCTTGTAAAGGCTATTATCGATATTCCGCAACGATTCTGAGATCTTCTAGGTAATACTCCTCTACCTAATTGTTAATATTACTCAAAATTTATAAATTTTCGATTTTTTTTTTCTTTCGAATATTAGGGTTCTTGTTCAAGAAATTGGTTCTTTAGATAATTGGAGATTAGATACTGGTTTATTTGAAGAAAATTCTTATTTCGACGCGTTATATTCGTTTATATTGACCAATGGCACCATATTCGTCACCAAATGGGAATAATGTGAATAATAATAATGGAGGAAATATTGTATTTGTGGATATTACTGCTACACCTTATTATATTGGACCTGGAGATACTTCTGGGAATAGTTTGGTGACCCAAGTATTAAATGGAAATAATTTCCACACTTGGAGAAGAGAAATGGAAATTGCTTTGGGTTCTAAGTATAAGCTTGGTTTTGTGAATGGGAGTTTGCCTTGCCCTAATAGTACAGATACCTTTTATCATCAATGGAATAGGTGCAATTTGATTGTGCAGTCTTGGATTCTTAATTCTGTATCAAATGAAATTGGACAATCTATTTTATATACTGATACATCTGCTAAAATGTGGACTCTCTTGGAATCTTGATTTGGGCAAGGTAATGAACCAAGGGTTTTTGAGTTACAACAGTATTTATACACTCTACAACAGGGAAATCTGACTATTTCTGAGTTTTTCATGAAATTGGAGACCATCTAGAATGATTTAAATTTAGCTTGTCCTGTGCCCAATTGCTTGTGTGGTGTACTATCAACATGCACTTGCAAGTTTGTGGAAAGGTTGTTTGAAAGAGAGCATAAATTGTTCAGAATGATTTTCTTAATGGGACTCAATGAGAGTTATTCTGGGGTAAGGGGACACATACTCATGATGAAACCTGTTCCTACTATTAGTGAGGTTTATAACATGGTTAAACAAGAAGAAAAGCAAAGGAGTGTTGGCTTCAATGGAAAGGGAATGAATGAGAATATTGCTATGCTGGTAGAAAAACCTGAGGTTCATCAAACAGCACAAGTTGCTTATGGGAATAGAAACCAAAGGGATCAAAGAAGTCTGTTGAAATGTTCTTATTGTGGTGGTGTTAAACATACAAAAGAGAAATGTTGGAAACTACATGGTTATCCCCCTAATTGGAAACCAAGAGGGAATTATGGAAATAATAATGTACCTACTGCTCATCTAGCTACTACTAATGATCAGCCAATGACTCAAGGGCAATTTCAGCAACTCTGTACTCTGTTTCACAGCAACATGAAGATCTCTCCTACTGAAGCAAGCCTTGTGAATTCTCCTGCAACAAATCTTGTTTACAAGGGAGAAAGCAGTGGATCTAAATTCTGGGAAAATGATTGGGGAAGCTCACCAATCTAGGGGTCTCTATTTTCTTAAAGATGTGATGGACAAGTCTTCTATTCTGGTGCTTTCTGCTATCCTGTGGCATAAGAGACTGGGACATCCATCCAAGCAAAGTATGTGTTTGTTAAATAAAGAACTTTCTTTAAAGAATAATGTGGAAATTGATCCTTGTGATGTATGTCACTATGCTAAACAACATAGGTTACCCTTTCCTATTAGTAGTATACATTCTGATGCTGTATTTCATATTGTTCATATGAATATATGGGGTCCTTATTGCAAAACCACAGTAGGACATTATTCTTATTTCTTAATTGTGGTTGATGACTATTCTAGATGTACTTGGGTGTTCTTGATGAGGAATAAATCAGAAGTATCTACTGTTATTCAGAATTTTTATGAGATGGTGTTTACACAATATTCTAAGAAAATCAGAATATTAAGATCTGATAATGGTCCAGAATTCAATTTGTCCAATTTTTATAATGAAAAAGGGATGTTGCATCAAACTTCTTGTGTGGAGACACCACAACAAAATGGTGTGGTTGAAAGAAAACATCAAGATTTGTTAAACAAAGCCAGGGCTTTTAGATTCCAGGCTAACTTACCCATTAATTTTTGGGGAGATTGTGTGCTAGCTGCAGCACATGTAATCAATAGATTACCTACTCTTTTATTGAAAGGAAAATGTCCTTTTGAAGTTTTGAATGGTACAGCACCTGTATATGATCAGTTAAAAGTGCTAGGTTGCTTGTGTTATGCTACTACTTTGACAAGGGATAGAAAGAAACTTGACAGTAGGGCAAGAAAATGTATATTTTTGGGTTATGCTTTTGGATCCAAAGGGTATAAATTGATGAATTTAGTCACAAAAGAAACTTTTATTTCTCGAGATGTGGTGTTCTATGAAGATGTTTTTCCTTACAAAGAATCTAGAAAAGAGAATAGCACTATGTTTCCTTCTTTTATTTTGACAAATGAAGAACTTGTCTCTTCTGATCTAAATACTCACAATGATCATACTACCCAAAATAATCATTCTGAGCAAGTTGATCAGAATATTGTTCATAGTTCTCCTTCAAGGAATGATGTTACTGAAGAAGTTATTGTACCATCACCACCTGTATTTGTCCCTAGACAATCTGAAAGGGTGAAGAAAAGGCCTGCTATCCTAGACAATTTTCATTGTCCTACTTTGTCTACCAGTGGAAAAGTTAATTGCAGCACTCCTTATCCCATAGAAGGTCAGCTTTCTTATGATAATATTTCTGTTTCTCATAAAATATTCTGTTTATCAGTTGATGCTGAAAAGGAACCTACTAATTTTGGTATAGCTTCTAAGAATTCTAAATGGGTTATGGCTATGAAAGATGAAATAAAGGCTCTTGACACTAATAAGACCTGGTCTATAGTTGATTTGCCTAAAGGAAAAGTACCCATAGGGTGTAAGTGGGTGTATAAGATCAAACATAAAGCTGATGGGAGCATAGAAAGTTATAAGGCTAGGTTGGTAGCAAAGGGGTATACTCAGTTAGAGGGGATTGATTTTGAAGAAACTTTTAGTCCAGTGGCAAAGATGACCACAGTTAGGACATTATTTGCAGTAGCAGCTGCTAAGGGGTGGTGTTTACATCAATTAGATGTTAACAATGCTTTCCTACATGGAGAGTTGAATGAGGAAGTGTACATGAAGTTGCCACCTGGCTTTGATATTGAGGGGGTGAACAAAGTCTGTAAACTACACAAATCTTTATATGGACTCAAACAGGCTAGCAGACAGTGGTTTACTAAGCTTTCTACAGCTTTACTAGCTTTTGGTTTTGTTCAATCTTATGCAGATAATTCTTTGTTTACTTTCACTGATGGTAATGATTTTCTGGTGCTTTTAGTTTATGTGGATGACATAATCCTTGCAAGTGCTAAAAATGACTTAATACTTAGAGCACATTGTTTTTTAAACAAGGAATTTCACCTCAAAGATCTTGGCCCAGTCAAATATTTTTTGGGACTTGAGATTGCAAGGTCAGATAGTGGGATTTCTATTTGTCGAAGAAAATTCACTCTAGAGCTTCTTGAAGAAGCAGGATTATTGGGTTGTAAACCAGTGGAATTTCCTATGGATTCAAAGTTAAAACTAAGCAAAAGTGATAGTCCTAAGTTGGTAGATGCAGAACCTTATAGAAGAATGGTTGGTAAGCTACTCTACTTGACAATCACTAGACCAGACATTACTTATGCAGTTGGTTGCTTGAGCCAGTTTGTTAGCCTGCCTTGTCAAAGTCATTTGGATGCTGCATTTAGAGTCATTAGATATCTAAAGAAGAGCCCTGCACAAGGACTATTTTTTTCCTACAGTTAATGAACTTACACTTAAAGGTTTTTGTGATTCAGACTGGGCTTCTTGTGTTGATACAAGGAGATCTGTATCTGGATATTGTGTATTTTTAGGTGATGCTCTAGTTTCTTGGAAGAGTAAGAAACAAGGTGTGGTTTCAAGAAGTTCTGCTGAAGCAGAATATAGAGCCATGGCCATAGCTAGTTGTGAGTTTGTTTGGTTAAAACAGCTTCTTCAGGATTTGGGTATAATTTTACATAAACCTGGTGTTCTGTTTAGTGACAGTAATTCTGCCTTAGCATTGGCTGCTAATCCTGTTCATCATGCTCGTACTAAGCATGTGGAAATAGATTGCCACTTCATTCGAGAAAAAGTATCTCAAGGAATTCTGCATCTTCTTCATGTTTACACTACCCATCAAGTTGCAGACTTGTTTACCAAGCCTTTGGGGTCTCAGCAGTTCCATTTTCTGGTGTCCAAGTTGGGTGTACTTGACTTGTACACTCCATCTTGAGGGGGTGTATTGAAATAGACATAGTGTTTGGACTTATTTGTTTATTTGTACAAACTATAAGACCTAATAAGTTTCAGTGTTTGTTATGTTTCTGTCATATTCTGTAATAGTGGTACCATTGCTGTAAATAGTTTTGTAGTCTGTTAAATGGTCTACGTGTCAATGCTTGATTGGCCCAGGCTATCATTAGCTAACCAATACTGTATAAATATCTGTAAACAGTGATGATTAGCGGTTAATAAAGAATTCATCTTCTTAAAGAGCAATTGCTCATTTCTCTCTCTATATTCGATATTTTCTCAGAAACTAATGCAACCACGTGAAAATTTACATACTGTCGACTATACACTATGGATTTTCTAGTCTTAGATTCATGTCTTTGACATGGTGGTTTTTCAAGATTAGAGATGGGTGGAAAAAATATAGAAGTGAATTAAAAGAAAATATAGATTCTAATTTCTCTGGTTAATGGTTGTAGATACTGCATAAGAAAAATGTTAAAAAACATTTCTTCAATTTACACAATCATATATATTGTCGCCATTCCATTTGTTTAATACTCCAATGAAGATAAAGTAATAATAGTAAAATTGTTCAAAAAAATTTTAATCGGTGAAATTGTACAACTATTTCAACGTTCACATTGCTGACGTGCATCTCCCATCTATCCCCTAGTTTTTTCAAAATTAATTATTTTGACCTTGACAAAATAGAAAAGCACCGTTAATTAGAAAACATTCTGGGAAATCATGAAGAGTTGACTTTGTGTTCTATTTGTTGTTGTTGTTGTTGTTGTATCCTCATGAACTCTTAACATCCAATAATATACCAAAATGGAAGACTCATATTGTCTTTGTTTTGATGTTTTATTTTGTTGTGGTTATATTGTTTATCATGGTATATTCTTATTCTTTCTTCATCAGCAAAATAAGTTCTGCTTTACTTGGATTTTTACTTTATTTTACAGCTGTCCTCTTGGGAGGATTTTTTTATCACCATTTTGGTGTATATTGGTGCTTTCGTTGAAAAACACCGCATAAAATATTTGTTCTTTAAAAACAAGCACACAGGTAAAGCCATTGGGACTGTGCTTCTATTCTTTTGCAATATTGGCTTATATTATTATCAAAGAAAATCTTCCAATTTAATGATAGTGTCTACGGCTGGGTTCGGTCCGATCCGGTTCGATTTTTGGTAAAATCGAAACCAAGCATATATTTTCGGTTCGGTTTTTTTCGGTTTCAGTCTTTTTATTTTTTAGACCGAACCGGACCGGTTTTTTCGGTTCAGTTTCGGGCTTTTTCGGTTTTATTTTTGATTTTTCAGTCTTTTTCGGTTTTTTCGGTCTTTTTCGGTTCGGTTTTACTGAAAACCGAAAACGACCCGAAAATTTTTCGGTTTCGGTCTTTTTCGGCTTTTTTCGGTTCGGTTATCGGTTCGGTTCGATTTTTCCGGTTTTTCGCTCAGCCCTAACAATGTCTCCTTTGCTAGCACATTACTGCCTTTCGGTACTTGTGACCTTAAATCAGGCTTTGGGTCTCTATGACATGCATGATGTGAAAACATGGTTCATTTTATGCGGTTGTGTCTTTGTCGTTTGGTGACGGTACATACTACCACCGCTAGAGCAAGTGAGCAACAACCAAAATATAGATGAGCCTTAAATCTAATTCTATTTCATGTTTTAATGTAGGTTGAAAGAGAGGTTGTAAACTTGTAATTGAATGTCTCTGATGCTCGGCTTTTGTCATATATAATCTGATACACTTGTTTTCTTTCGGCTTCTATAGATACTTCGTTTTCCGGTTGAGATTGAATATTAACTCAATAGACACTCGTAACATGGGTTTGATGGATAAGACTCGGCCTTGATAAATTAGCTTATGTAATGATGGATACATGTAAAAGTGTCGTGTTGGATACATGTCCGTATTATGATATTCCGCGTCAGATGCCGTCAACTAATTGACCACTTGACCATCGAACACTTCCGCAAACACGTGCTGGATGCTTCGTAATACGTCTTGGATGGCGAGCCTGATTTTCTTCCCAAGCTCGGCTTACTCAATTTGCGTCGGCTCCGATCTTCCGAGATATCCGGAGTGATTTACGTCGGCTATGGTGACGAGGTGGCCTTCGTGCCTGCGCAAGAAACAAACAGGGGTCCGGGGTTGGTACCAGGTTTTCCCTCTCCAACGATCAAGTCAGTATCGGTGTTAACTGAAAGTAGGAATATGATTAAGAGTGAGGGACCGGGCCGGTTACAGGTCGTAGTATCGGATGGTACAGGCAGTGTTCTGGGGGTCCGGGTTGTTTAAGCTTTATCTCTCCTCTCTGTATTTGTGTTCCCTTCTTAGTGGTATTAGAGGGGGTATTTATAGTGTGATCAGAGGTGTATTAGCCATTGGATCACTGTACTGTAAGATGTTGATCCAACGGCGTTAGGTCATTCATGGCTCTGACAAGGGTACTGTCCTCTTCCGGGGCCCACAGGGAGGTGACCTGTGATTGGGCCACGTCGATGAAACGCCAGGGGGGTCCCCCAGGGGAGCAGCAGCATTAATTGGTGAAGCGTACTCGATACGCTTCTTTGGGCCGGCCTAGCTTCACCCCGTTTGGTAATGAGCCGGGGTGGTGAGACATCCACTATATAGGGCCCCGGTTTGTTCGTTTCCGTGGTGATATCGGTCCGGACGAGGGGACACTGACATTCCCTCGCCAATAGCTCCCTGTCCGGAGTCGTCGTTAGTGACAGTGTCGGTGAGTACCTTCCTCACTTTACGGGGGCTCCGGTCATTCCGTCTTCATATTTGGCTGTCTAGAGGCACCTCGGCGTGACTCGTCTCTTGATACGTGTTCAACCATTCATAGATTTCTTACACGTGGAGCATGCCAGTTTTGTAATTTTGAGGCGCCGCCTGTCTTTTCAGTTTCTTCGATGTCATTAATGCTAAAACGGCTGAAAGGCGACACTTGGCAGACGACCTCTCCTTGCTGTACATGTGGAAGGCGTAGGTTGAGTGGCGGCTGTCATTTGTGGGAGTTTGTGTAATGAGCCGTTCTGCCTTTTCACCTTCTGGTAAATGTCTTTTCATCTTCCATTAGGGGCCTATAAATACCCTCAGTGAAATTCATTTTTCACTTTCTACTTCTCTTTCTAGATTTTCACAGCAAGCCATTTTCTCTCTTTAGATTTCTATATCAAACCATCTCCTCTTCACTTAACGAATTTTTTACAAATTTCCCACCACAATGGTTATAATTCATGGAGCCGGAAAGGGCCCGATGGTCGCTCCGCAACCACGGCGCCTGGCCGTAGCAGCGAACGCTCTGCCGTTCCGTCCGATGATTCTCGATCCGACCCTGACCGTGGAGGGGAACGACAGCAGCATAATGGTGAGGCTACACGGGCCTGACCTCAACGAATTCTGAGAACTCTGTGGGATCGGAGAGGAGTTCAAACTTCGGAGATGTGAGAGTGTCGATGAAGTGAACGGCATAGTGGCCCGTCCCAACGACATGGTAACCCTCCCTCTCTCTACTCTCCTCTATGGGGGTACCCACCTCCCCATCCCGGAGCTGCTGGCAGAGTTGTGCGCTTGGACGCAGACTCTTCCATGCCAGTGGCCCCTCCAGGCGCACCGTATCTGCGCCGGGATGGAGGCCCTGAATGTGTTGTTGGGCCCGGACCTGCCAGAACCATTAGGGCTTAGGGAGCTCTTGGCCTGCTACGAATTCCTGCAGACCGAGCCAAGCTCCCAATCCAAGAGCAGGCAGCCTTACTTAAGGTGCCGTGCTTACAATCAGTTGATCACGGGTAACTCCGATTCTAATCGGGGCTATACCCAAGATGTGATCGTGGTGGAAGGCCATTGGCTCCACCGGACCGACCTGATACTCCCGTCCAGGCCGGGGAGGGTGCTAAGCACCAAAGAGAACAAGGCCACAGTGGCCTCTAAGCTTAGGGGCCTAGGTGAGCCCAATACTGAGTCCTTGGAGGTGGCTCTGAACTGGTGGGGTCCCGACGGGACCGACGCTGGGGCGCGCGATGTGGAGCGTCTCCTAACTTGTGGTTCCCCAACAACCTGCAAGGGGAACGAATTCATTTGGCCCCACAGGACCTTCTGTCATGTGGGGTACTCCCGAGAGAGATGGGAGAAAGAGAATGGGTTGGAGTCCACCCTCCCTCCTAAAGCGGTTGAAACCGAGGCCGTGACAGGGCCCGTGGCGAAGAAGGTGGCGGCGAAGTCCAAGGCAAAGTCGAGCAGCAGTAGGACGAAGAAGGTTATGACTGTGACGTCTTTTGCTCCTGCCTCTGCCGGGGTTAAATGGGAGGTACGTCCGGATGGGACCATCCTCAATTATAGGGAAGGGCCGGACGGCACCCGGTGCTATATAGACCAACATGGGAACCCTTTGAAGGAGATCGTTCCCCTTAGCTCCAGAGAGCCCGTTGTGAGGAGTCCCTCTCACCTCGAAGATAGCCTCGTGGGCGAAGAGCTTACAGGGCCGAGCTTGGTTACCTCGCGGACCAGAGTATGTCTAAGTCATTCCATGTTCTTTACATCATTTGACACTTAGCTAGATTTTGTTGATTTTTCTAACTCTTTTTTTTTTATTTGGCCTGTACAGGTGGTTCGTTCTGACGAGGAGGAGGAAGCAGATGAAGAAAATGCTGCCGCGGCTGGGGGTAATGGAGGGGGAGAGGGGGAAGTGGTTGTGGCTGAGGAGGGTACCATAGAGCCTGAGGCCGTCGAGACGGAGAAGGTGGTCGGAGAGGAGGTGGTCATAGAGCCCGAGACCACAGCAAAGGAGGTCGACGCAGGGGACGACGAAGTGGTTGTCATGCCTCAGTCTGGCGCCGATATTGCTGCTGACTTGGCTGCTCAGACCAGGCTCGATCGGGCGGCCCGCAAGGCCCGGCTTGGGAAAAGAAAGGTGGAGGGGACGAAGCCCCTCCGTGATGGGAAGAAAACCAAGGCTGGAGGGGGCACCTCGCCTGAGGTTGGGGTGACGGAGAGGCCGAGAGTGACGTTGGGCCCAACTCAAAGCGCGAGCTCCTCTGCCGCCTCTGCCATCTCACCGACCCATAGGATGCCAGTGCAGACACCCGAGGAGGTGAAGGCGGCGACGGGGGTAAAGAGCATAATGGAGGCTCACCCGTCCGCCTGGCTACTAGCTTTGGCTGCGCTCCGGCAGCAAAGCGTCGAGGCTGACCATCGGGGTCGTGACCTCGCATCCTCCATGACATCGGCCATGGCCATGATTCCCCAGGTACGTAACGCTCTATTTTTGTTTTATGCTGTATGCTTTCGTATTGTTTCTTCCAAATATTTTGCTAAGTGTTTTGCCTTTTCCCTCGTAGGCCTACTTAATGATGAATCAATATGTTTATCACCAAGGCCAGCTGGTGAGATCATGGGCCGGTAAGGCCGAGGCTAACGCGAAGCTCATGGAGGAGGCCCAAAAAAGGGCGGAGGAGGCCGAGAGCAGGGCGGAGAAAGTCGAAGGCCTCAATGCCACGGTCGAGGCGAAAAGGGTCGAAGCTGTGAAGGCCAAGATGGGGGCTGAGGAGCGAGCTCAAGCAGCGGAGGCGGCTCTGAAAGAGGCCGAAGCAAAGGCGGCTGATAAGCTGAAGGCTGCGGTTCAAGCTGCTCAAGCCGAACTAAACGCAGCCTGGGTCGAAAAGACACAGAAGGAATTCAATTCCTTCTATGTCGAAGGGTGGACCGAGGCGGCTGCCTTTCTGAGGGCGGGACCGGACCATCCGGTATGGAGCATGGACAACATCGTCGTTCCGGTCCCCTCGGCTCCTACCCCAGAGGTGGTTCCCCTCACTCCTCGAGCTCTCTCCGACGAAGAGGATGAGGGAGATGGCGACGGGGATATCTAGGGCAGTTTGTCTTTTTTGATGTAATCCCCTTTTTCTTTTTCTTCTTTTTTTTTTTTTTTTTTTTGTACTTAGTATGTAATAGCTTTCCATTGAATGAAATGAAAAACAATTTTGGCTCTTCTTCAGACTTGTCTTTATTTATTCTCCTGTTTTTATCTCTGTTGTGTGTTCATTCATCATTCATTGTGTACATGCTCCCAAATGAGGGGGCCCTTATGCTTCGGCGTTGGGGCAATCATTTTATATACATCACAATTCGAGTTGGCACATGTAGAAACACTTGAAACTTAAATGAACTGAAAAATCCAAGTAAATAGAGTCGGGGCGCCGTATAGGCTCGTGTACTGAAACACTTAGAAAATTTAAATGAACTGAAAAATTCAAGTAAATATGAACCGGGGTGCCGTATAGGCTCGTGTTCTGAAACACTTGGAGAAAAATTTAAATGAACTGAAAAATTCAAGTAAATATGAACCGGGGTGCCGTATAGGCTCGTGTTCTGAAACACTTAAAAAATTTAAATGAACTGAAAAATTCAAGTAAATATGATCCGAGGTGCCGTATAGGCTCGTGTTCTGAAACACTTAGAGAAAAATTTAAATGAACTGAAAAATTCAAGTAAATATGAACCGGGGTGCCGTATAGGCTCGTGTTCTGAAACACTTAGAAAATTTAAATGAACTGAAAAATTCAAGTAAATATGATCCGAGGTGCCGTATAGGCTCGTGTTCTGAAACACTTAGAGAAAAATTTAAATGAACTGAAAAATTCAAGTAAATATGAACCGAGGTGCCGTATAGGCTCGTGTTCTGAAACACTTAGAAAATTTAAATGAACTGAAAAATTCAAGTAAATATGATCCGAGGTGCCGTATAGGCTCGTGTTCTGAAACACTTAGAGAAAAATTTAAATGAACTGAAATAACAGCAGTTTTTTATTTATAAAGCCCACAGGCATAAATTTACACCACATTCTTATTTACACAAAGTCATAAAGGCCGAGCCCTACTGGTAGTACTTCCTTAGGTTGTTGACGTTCCAAGGTCGGTCCACCAGGACATCGTTGGGGAGACAGCCCAACAGGTAGGCCCCGTTCCCTACTGCACCGAGGATTCGATAGGGGCCTTCCCAATTGGGGCCTAGCTTGCCGTCGGACTGTATCCTGGTGTTGTTGTTTAC
The DNA here is from genome assembly GCA_963682055.1 of Primula veris. Taxonomy (NCBI): domain Eukaryota; kingdom Viridiplantae; phylum Streptophyta; class Magnoliopsida; order Ericales; family Primulaceae; genus Primula; species Primula veris. The sequence continues at coordinate 19,156,356 of OY821743.1, read as the reverse complement.
TTTTCGTAACACGAGGTCTTCGTCTTGGAAACGTCTGGCGTTCACTCTTTTGTTATAAGAACGCCCCAGCTCATTTTTATATTCGGCGTTACGGATGGCCGCAACCTCCCTTCTTTCTTCGGCGTAGTCCAGCTCGAGCCCCATCATCTTTTCGTTAAGTCCGTTTTCCACGATGTCCGTTCTCAGAGAGGGAAGCCCGATTTCTAACGGCCTCCATTCCGTAAGTGAGGCTATAGGGTGTCTGTTGAGTGCCCCGTCTTCTCGTCGTTTGGTAAGCCCATAGGACGTGATACAGTTCTGCGGCCCATTGTCCTTTGGACTCGTCTAGCCTCTTCTTGATTCCGTCGAGCACGGTCTTATTTGACACCTCGGCTTGTCCGTTGCATTGGGGGTACGAGGGGGTCGAATAGTAGTTCTTGATGTGATACTTTGCATACATCGCTTTTAATTTGACCCCGGTGAACTGTCCCCCATTGTCCGCGACGATTGAGTAGGGGATTCCGAACCTGGTAATCACGTCTCTCCAGAGGAAACGTATCACTTCGGCCTCTGTGATTTTCGCTAAGGCCACGGCCTCCACCCACTTTGAGAAGTAATCGGTGACCATGAGGAGGAACTTCTTCCCCCCCGGGGCCACGGGGAATGGTCCGACGATATCCATGCCCCACTGCGCAAAGGGCCAGGGCGAGGTCACGCTGCTCATTTTTTGCGCCGGGGCATGGGGTATGGGTGCGTACTTCTGACACTTCTCGCACCTGAGTACGAAAGCTTTATCTCTCCTCTCTGTATTTGTGTCCCCTTCTTAGTGGTATTAGAGGGGGTATTTATAGTGTGATCAGAGGTGTATTAGCCATTGGATCACTGTACTGTAAGATGTTGATCCAACGGCGTTAGGTCATTCATGGCTCTGACAAGGGTACTGTCCTCTTCCGGGGCCCACAGGGAGGTGACCTGTGATTGGGCCACGTCGATGAAACGCCAGGGGGGTCCCACAGGGGAGCAGCACCATTAATTGGTGAAGCGTACTCGATACGCTTCTTTGGGCCGGCATAGCTTCACCCCGTTTGGTAATGAGCCGGGGTGGTGAGACATCCACTATATAGGGCCCCGGTTTGTTCGTTTCCGTGGTGATATCGGTCCGGACGAGGGGACACTGACATTCCCTCGCCATTGGACACAGTAGGGAAAAAAAGAAACTCACGTAAACATAAAGAAGAGAAAAAAATGTAATTATTATACGAAAAATGTCGGTTTATATATATATATATATATATATATATATATATATATATATATATATATATATATATATATATATATATATTTATTTATTTTTATTTTTATTTTTATTTGTTTTTGTTTTTGTTTTTGTTTTTGTGGTAAACTAATACTAAATATATAAACCTACGTAAATATTAGATTATTTATTGCAGTGGTTCTAACCTTGTATTGTACTAATTTTAAAAATTAATGAATCGGCATATATTTTTCATCTTATGCGGACATATATTCGTGCCAGTGGCGGTGATACGGAGTAAATGACATACTGGAAGGTAGTTTGCAAGTTCGGAAATATTAAATAATTTATTAGCAATAGTTATTTTGTTGAGGTGCACTTAATACACTACATTTTTTCTTTTAAAACGCAGTAACCGTAGATTTAATCTACGGTTTACAGTCAATCACTGTAAACCGTAGATTAAATCTACGGTTTACAGCGTTTTTAAAAATTTACAGATTAAAAAAAAAAAAAAAAAACTGAGAATTAAAATTAAAATACTGAATAATTTTTTCAAATTAAATATGATTTTTTTAATAAAAAAACAAAATGCCTTATTTTTAAAATTTGACATAAAATAAATTACCAATATTCTAACAATCTTTCAAAATAAACACAAAATTTACACAAATTTACATCAAAAAAGTTGATTTGATAAATTTTATGTTTTTGGTTGATGTTATATTTTTGTCAAGTTTATAAGTTGATATTTATTGAATCATTAACTAAATCGTCAATTTTTGTGAAGTACATTTGGTTTGTTTTTAACACTTGTATAACGCAATATGAAACATTAACTAAGTCGTGAATTTGGTGTCAATCGTCAATTTTCTTGAATGAAACAATTATAAATTATATAAATTTCATAAAAGAAATTAAGTCAATATGCAAACATGAATATCAACTTATAAATTTCATAAAACAAATTTATTAAACAAAATTAAACAAAATTTACAACAAAATTTCATAGAACTAAATTTCATAAAACAAATTTATTAAACATTTGTTTACATCATATAAATTTACAACAAATTGGAAAAAATAGTAATTTACATAAAATTAAAAATAAAAAACCGATTATGGACTTAGGTCTATAGGTTCTTCATTTGCTTTTTTCTTTCCCGATTGCTTTTCCAACGCCATATATAATTTGAAATTTGGTCGAAAAAGTTCCTTCCATGGCGCAGCTGCCTCAGTGCGTGTTTGTTCCCACCGTGCTATAATTCCTGGCATTGGGAAGATCCCTTCTTTAGGAATAACCTGAGCATAGTGACAACTGTTGACAAACACCATTACAGTCGGGATGTAATATGTCGTTCCCTGAGGCGGACCAGTATAAAGCGGTAAAAACGTAGAGTTCCACAGGTTTACCCCTCCATTTTGATTTTCCCATAAGGACAACAATACAATTGGCATATTGTAATGAGAAGCAATTAAAAAACCATACGACGGAAATCTCATCCATTTTTCAGGAGGTGCGGGATTTGTAGCATGATAAAAATTTAAACTTGATAAAATGTAATCATACCGGTAAGCTTCAAAGTCAAGATTCTCAAACAGCTCATAATAAACACCTTTCATTTGCTGCAGCTCTTGAAACAATTCACATCTTATCGCGTACCAATCATCTTCCCCATTCTGTTTACCCGTCGCATTTGCAAGTACCCGGAACCCACAGTTACCATCCCACGCACATCATAAACCATTTCGATGTAACTATGTAACATGACCCATATTTGGTCACTGTACAGGAAGGTTGGCCTATTGGGGGTGGGTTTAGGGTTCTGGTTTCGCGGCCTCCTAGTTGGGTTTACCCTTACCTCCGGTATTTCATCGGCCTTGCCTTTGCCCTTGTCCCTACTAGCACCAGCACTCTGTTCCTCCACATACTCCCATCCCGACTTATCCCTCTTACTAGATTTGTCGCCTTTTCTAGGTCTCCCCCTATTTACTCTCACTTCGGGGTCACTGACGGATGTTCTGGCTGGTACGGTTATCTCTCGGAGTTGTGTTTTCATACGCCGTTTTTCAACATTCGTTTTGCTAGCATAAACACTTTTAAACTCTTCTAGATCACCCTCTACCCCATAATCATCGGTGTTCCCATTATCATCAATTACGTCTAATTTTTTCCAGAATGGATGAATATATTCTAGAGGAAGAGGCTTCCCGAATAAAATATGTTCACTCATAATATGATGACAAGGTAAACCGTGAGACAATTTAAAACCGCAAGAACAATTCTCATCAGCCTGGCCACTACATTTTTTGTGTTCTTGAAATAATAAATCAAAGGCATAGTGTGTGATATACGACCTAAGATTTATAAATAGAGGCGTTTTTTCAGAATGTGGAAAATAAGACTTGCATTTATCCAACTTCGTCTTAATATCCTCAAACTGTTTTTCTAGAATTCTATTCACCTCTACCCAAACAGTTTCAAGCGTGCCAGTATTTGTGGAAAGGGATCTTTTCAGCTTAGCATGTTGTTGTTCGGCTCGATTGCTAGTTCTGTTACCTAGATGTGTTGTGTGGTTGGTATAGCATGCAACAAACTTTTCAGCATAATCATTTAAAAGCTTGTCTACATACTTAATCACAGCAGGGTACGATTTGTAAGAGCAATTGAAATTAGTTCGGTTATAATTGTACTCCTCTATCGACTCAGAATCAACCAATAAACCCCAATCATCTAGAACCGTTTGCCACTCCTCGTCAGGGATCTTTTTACGGCAGTTTTTCAAAACATTTTTTGCAATATGAAAAGTGCACAAAATATGATGAGAATCGGGAAAAACAACGGATAAAGCATTTGATAAGGCCATTTCCCTGTCGGTTACAAACACCCTAGGTAGTATACACCCCTCCAATGTAACTTTAAATTTTTCCAATGCCCATATATAACTTTCTTGTGTCTCGTCACTCATGAAAACAAAACCTAAACAATATGTTTGGTTCGTTGATGTCATTCCTACGACTTCTAGAAATGACATATTAAAACGGTTTGTCCTATATGTACAATCCATTAACAAGACATCAGGAAAAGCTTTGAACATCCTTATAGAATCGGGGTGTGCAAAAAACAAGTTCTCAAGGCAATGGGTTGATGGGTTCAAATTATAGTAGAATGTGTAGCGATGTCTATCCAACAAATTAAAAAGTTCCTGTGTCGGGTTTCTACCATCTCGTTCTTTAAATTTCAGTCCGGCCAAAAAATTATGTATCGTTTTAGTGTTTGATACATTGTCAGGATTTCGATTTTTAATGGCCTCTAATATTGCACCAACTTTAAAACTACTTTGCCTTAAAGTTTTAACAATTTCTTTTTCATCTTGGGTTAAACGAGCACGTCGTGCTTGCCCTTGGAGGTAAGTTGGAGGTGGGTGGTTATGTTGTCCATTTTCTACGTGACACATCCATTCACATTAACTACGTAACCTTTAATGAAAAATGGACAGTCTTTTTTCTTTGTACCTGATTTTACGGAAGATGGTTTCTTTTTTTCGTAAACCCCCGATTTATCACACACAATATCAACATACGGTGTTCTGCTCCCATCACCCCCTCCAGACCTACGAATCGTAAGAATGAAACCCCAATTTCCAGCCACATCAGCAAAATCAGCAAGCATTTCATCCCTTGTTTCCCAAGTCAATTCATCAACTTCAAAGTGCTCCGAATAATCAGTTAGCTCATCGTTTGAGCCACTGGATGAATTCGCATTGTTGTTGTTATTCCATTGGTTGTTGTCATAACCATAGTTGTAATTCATTTTCGAAAAGTGTTTGTTTGTATATTTTATTGGGGAGAAATGAGGATTTTTTTAGAGATTTCCGAAATGTGTTTGTGTTTGATTTTATGGTTTGTTAGAATTGGCAAAATTGAGTCATATTTATAGGGTAAGTTTACACTACAAACCGTAGATTACTTTTACGGTTTGTAGTGAATTTTTGGTGTAGTCATTTCGAAACTTTAATAATGCATTGAGTAGTCATTTTCGGATAGGGTTGTCAAATCATAATAATTCAAAAGTGATAAGGTGTTGTCGGAATTATTTTGATAGATATGGTATCCAATGTAATTTACACTACAAACCGTATATTACTTTTACGGGTTGTAGTGTTTTTTTTTGGTGTAGTCATTTCGAAACTTTAATAATGCATTGAGTAGTCATTTTCGGATAGGGTTGTCAAGTCATAATAATTCAAAAGTGATAATGTGTTGTCGGAATTATTTTGATAGATATGGTATCCAATGTAATTTACACTACAAACCGTATATTACTTTTACGGTTTGTAGTTTATTTTTTTTTACGTTATTAACGGTGATTCCGTGTAAAAAGTACATTCGTAAAACGTCGCTGCTCAAATCAGGGGTGCAAACCGTACATTACTTTTATGGTTTGCACATAAAACATGCAAACTGTACATTTAATGTACGGTTTGTATGAAATCTGTACAAACCGTACATTAAATGTACGGTTTGTATGTATATTTCAGAATATTTAGTTTTTAGGGGTTTAGGGTTTGTAATTTAGGGTTTGTAATTTAGGGTTTAGGGGTTAGGGTTTGTAATTTAGGGTTTAGGGTTTAGGGTTTAGGGTTTAGATTTTAGGGTTTAGGGGTTAGGGTTTATGGTTTGTAATTTAGGGTTTAGGGTTTAGGGTTTAGGGTTTGTAAATTAGGGTTTAGGGTTTATGGTTTAGAATTTAGGGTTTAGGGTTTAGGGTTTGTAATTTAGGGTTTAGGGTTTAGGGTTTGTAATTTAGGGTTTAGGGTTTAAGGTTTAGGGTTTAGGGTTTGTAATTTAGGGTTTATTGTTTAGGGGTTAGGGTTTGTAATTTATGGTTTGGGGTTTAGGGTTTAAAATTTAGGGTTTAGGGTTTAGGGTTTGTAAAAACTCAATATTGGTCCTATCAATTAAAATACAGAATATTTTTTACCCTAAAACATACAAATCAAATTAAACTTACGAAATTATAACGTACAAATCAAACATAGAAATCAAATTGAACCTACGAATTTATAATATTCCAACCCTAGCTAAGAATAAAACTGACAAATCAAACATAGAAATCAAATACAAAAACAGTGCATTTATTTTTTTTTGTAACGACTAAATGTTTTAAAGTTGGACATAGGGAGCATCTTTCCCGCCGATGTTAATCTATCGGATGACGGCTCAGCAGACTCTTCGATTTCGTTTAGCTCCGTACGCCGTCTTTGTCGCTGCTGCGATTCTGGATGCGGCGCACGCTCGTGGGATTTAACTGTCAACCCTCGACTCCAACTGTCGGTTGACTGATGACTAGGATGATGCTCGTACGACCCAAATGATTGTCTATGATGATCGAACGGGACATCATCCTGAACGTAGCCCGACCCAGCAAAAGAAGCACGACGACCATGACCGCTTGAACTCGGACCCGGACCCTGATCTGTAGTCGGGGGTCGACCTCCACTGGTTCTTCTACCGCCGCTACTAGATTCGCCTTCCCCTCTGCCTCTTTCGTCGGGACGCCGACAACTTGCCGACCTAGTGTAATTTCTTGGGTCGTAACGTAGGTCGTCATCACCATCGTCGTCGTCGACGTCGTTATCGTCATCCTCCCCATCCGACTGTTCATCCGCTGACCCGTACGGATTCAATCCCATTTCAGCGAAGTCCTTTCGTAGTAAGTCCACTTCCGTTTTCAATTTATGTTGTTTGAATGATTTGAAATTTCGGCGCAATACCGCTTTCTGAAAAAAAAACCCAATCAAAAACGATTTTATAAGTATTGAAATATACAAACAGAAAAATAACAATCAAATATTAATGAACTTTAATTAGTTGTTACCATTTTACTGAACAACCCTGTATGCTCCCGGAAACCGTGAGATGGCGGGGCAAGTTCAGGTGGGTTTATGAAGATGCGGGTCCGCTCTCTATACCATTTCATGTAATCCGGTGACGTCCCCGTGCCATATTCGCCGTTAATAAGACGGGTGTGGCGGTCATTCCACACGGCTATAAATTCTCCGGTTAGTAAAGGCCAGTCGTGTTTTTGCCCAATCCCATATCTTCTATCCTTGCCGTGACCATGTCTGGGTTTCCAAATATATGTAGGGACCCGCTGCACAAAACCGAACTGTCTCATGAACCTGTCCGCGGGGTGGTACTCAATCTTCTCATTACAAATGAGAGGCACAGAACAATGCCACATATGACGACCCCGCGTGCAGTATTCCGGATACTGATTGAGATCCCCGTAAGGTTGCCACACTATCTGTTATCAGCAAAAGTAGAATATAAAAACAATTGTTTAAAAATAATAGTAATAAATTGTGCGAACATAAGACCAATGCAAACATATACAACATATAATACGTAAGTTACATATAATACGAAAGTTAAAATTTACCTGTTCAGGCGACATATTGTCAAACTGGTCACGTATGTGGACCACATTATGTCCGTACACATATGGCGTAACGTTAGTTTGCCTCCACATCTTCCATCTGTAATATACAAACAAAACCCGATAAACAATAAATATAACCGGCAGGTACGTAAATGATAGATGACACAATAATATAAAAACGTAAATCCAATACAAAAACTAAATAAATATCATACCTGTAACCGAGGGGGAACCTAGGCCAGCCCGCAGGTGGCTCGATATCTTCCGGCAGCTCTTCACATGGTCTAACCGGCAGTAGTCTGGTAATCGCCCACATATCCAGAAACATCACCGCCCCGCTTACTCCGCTTGTCTTACAACGTACCACCCTGCATAGATTAGCCTCTAACCAGGCCAGAAGAGCTGATCCCCAACTATACTCAGCACATGTGTCAAAATCCTCTAGAAATGGCAGAGGCCAGAGTGGAATCTGATCACTGCTCTTATCCGAAAACACATGTGCCCCCAGTATTAATAGCATGGCAGCCCTAGACTGATATAGCAAACGATCATCAGTAGGGTTGGGGGGTAATTCACCGAAGGTGTGTAACATCCAACCAAGTGTAACTGTCAAACAGTTTCTATCGACTTCATGGTCAGCAGGTCTAACACCCAACAAACTCTCAATCATATCCAACCTGCTCGCCTTCGTGTCATTCCGCTCCGACCGGGTAACAGCAAGACCATCAACCCTGAGACCAAGCATAATCTCTACATCCTGTAAAGATATCCCCAACTCTCCACCGACAAAATGGAACGTGTGCGACTCATCACGCCACCTATCAACTAAGGCTGTAACCAAGCCTCGGTCTACGGTATAATTACTTATACTGTAGATACCGAAAAAACCAGCCCTAATGATATTCTGAACTACCCTTTCAGGCGTCGGTATCTGCCAACTATAATTATAAACCCTAATCTTATTGGCATCTCCTCTACCCGCTTCTCTGCCAGCATCCCAAGTCTGATTAGAAATGTGACCGGTCTGTCGTAAAATACCCAACCTGCCTTTAATATGTGGACCTGGGTCTGCCATCCTAACTATGATAACCAAATATAACTCAATTAATGATAACCAAAAAATGATAACATAACCAATTAATAACCAATTAATGATAACCAAACAATGATAACTCAATGATAACCAATTAATGATAACCAATTAATGATAACCAAACAATGATAACTCAATTATAACCAATTAATGATAACCAAGCAATGATAACCAAACAATCATAACCAAACACACATTTAATCATAAACCAAACAATAATAATTCAATTTTTTAATCATAACCAAACACATTTAATCATAAACCAAACAATAATAACTCAATTTTTTAATCATAACCAAACACACATTTAATCATAAACAAACAATAATAATTCCATTTTTTAATCATAACCAAACACACATTTAATCATAAATCAAACAATAATAATTCAATTTTTTAATCATAACCAAACACATTTAATCATAAACCAACCAATAATAATTCAATTTTTTAATCATAACCAAACAATAATAATTCAATTTTTTAATCATAACCAAACACACATTTAATCATAAATCAAACAATAATAATTCAATTTTTTAATCATAACCAAACACATTTAATCATAAACCAACCAATAATAATTCAATTTTTTAATCATAACCAAACAATAATAATTCAATTTTTTAATCATAACCAAACACACATTTAATCATAAACCAAACAATAATAATTCAATTTTTTAATCATAACCAAACACATTTAATCATAAACCAACCAATAATAATTCAATTTTTTAATCATAACCAAACAATAATAATTCAATTTTTTAATCATAACCAAACACACATTTAATCATAAACCAAACAATAATAATTCAATTTTTTAATCATAACCAAACACACATTTAATCATAAACCAAATAATAATAACTCAATTTTTTAATCATAACCAAACACATTATCAACAATTGAAATTAACCAAACACAAAAAAAAAAAAATGCAAAAATGGGACAAATATCAACAATTATTATAATTTCTATAATTAATATAAACAAACAACAAACCATTATATATAGCTAAGTGAATTATGATTTTGCATATTTTATATATTTTTTCCTATTTTACAAATTGAAATTACACAAAAAAAAAAAACATGCAAAAATGGGACAAATATCAACAATTATTATAATTTCTATAATTAATATAAACAAACAACAAACAATTATATATAGCTAAGTGAATTATGGATTTGCATATTTTATATATTTTTTCCTATTTTACAAATAGAAATTACACAAAATAAATAATAAATTAGAGAATAAAAGATATACCTTCAATTATGGATAAGTTTGATTGATGATTTGGGGTTTTTTGTTAATAAATTTGATAGTTAATGTGGTTGATTGATTTGGGTGATTTTTTGGGTTGAAAATTGGGGGTTTTTGAGAGAAAGAGAGAGAATGTAGTATAAAAAATGTTTTTTTTTAAAAAAAAAACGTAAGTTTCTGTTTTTCAGGGACCTGCTGTGTAATTTTGGCGCAGGGACTGACTGTGTAATTCTGAAAAGCAGGGACTGACTGTGTAATTTCTGCAGAAATTACACAGACCGTAGATTAAATCTACGGTTTACAGTGATCCACTGTAAACCGTAGATTTAATCTACGGTTCACGCATTTTAAAAGAAAAAATGTAGTACAATAAATGCACCTCTATTTTGTTTGAGACTTCTCAATCACATTAAAATGAGTTTAATGAATAATGAATTACATTGAGCTTGACAAAGAAAAGAAGAGCCCATATGAATAGTGACTTGTGAACAGAACAATTCAGAAAGATACATATCTGTTTGCAGCATAATTTTAATCTATTAAAGGTTAAATGATACTATTTAAAAGTAATTTTATTCACTCCAAAACCCGAATAAAAGAGTGATGCGCATAGGATGAGAATTTTTCAGGTTTTTATCGGGTCGGATAAAATTGCAACTTTATTCGGATCGGGTAAAATTATTGGGTAAAAGTTCAACTTAAAAAGTATAACTTTAAACAAATTAATAGTCTCTCCTTTCTCTATTTCTCTCATATACATTAATTTCTCTCTATTTCTCCTATAGTAATGGTAAAATAATACATATATTAAATTCGGTGGTTTACTAAATAAATATTGTATCCATTAATTAATGATAGTTATGGTAAATATTAATGTGTTAATTAATCAATTTAGTGATACATTATCGTCATTAGTTTTAGAAGAATTTATGAGAAACAATTCATCGTATCAATCATATACATTTATATTACATTTCTACATATAACAATGTTTTAGTTGACGAAGTTAATGAGTTCAAATTAATTCAATAAGCATGGAAATATATAATAAAAAAAATTGTAAAATTTAAATTACTAAATTAATATAAAAGTGGACTTTTAACATTTTGATACTCATGCTTAAATTTTTTATTTTTTATTTTTTTAATTAGTCTGTAATGCCTTCAAACATGATCAATATTTAAAATCCAAATGTTATTTTCAAACTCAACCAATAATTTAGTACATGACTATTTAACAATTGATAATCGGAAAACGAAACCATTTCATCACATCCTTTAAATATAGTACACTTTTCTCAAAAAGATCGGTAATTTAGAGGTCATCGGCGCTAGATTTGGAGCGCCGATAATCCCTCACCTCACGGGGCCTATCCACTGACTCTGAATGCCGGTCCTCTGCCCGGTCCTTCCAATTTCTCCTCCCAACCATCTTCCTCTCTCTTTCCTCAAACATCCGTGCCACCGCCTCCTCCACCTCATCAGCCAAGAAATACGACTTATTCAAAAAAGACGCGTAAGCATTGACAAAATCTGTATAGGCAGGAACCACGAAGTTGAGCGTGGCCTCCCTGATCTGCTCCCTGAGGTCTGGGTCAGATATTGTGTAGGATCTTCGGTGTTTTTGTAACATTTCGTTGAGACCGTTTGTAAATGCTTCCATTTTGCCACGTGCCAAGGCTCCAATAGCTTCTTTGTTGATTGCTTTAGTCGCGTCGTCTTCTCTGGTTAAGAGTTTCACCAGTGATCCCCAGGCTTGTTTCTGGTACATGTATGCAGATTCCTCAGCCACGAGCTTGTACCTTTTCTCAAAAGAAAATCAAGTAAACTAGTAAATTTTTATTTATTAAAGGTAACGTCTTTATACAATAATGATAATCTGAATACAGTTTGAGACTCGTATTTCTGAAGTACGAGTCGTAGTCTGAAGTACGAGGTTGATTTCAGAACTACGACTCGTACTTCTCAAGCATGAGATTGATTTAGAAAAGTCAATCGTTTAAAAAAAAATCAAGCCTCGTACTTCAGAACTACGAGTCTCAGACTGTATTCAGATTATTCTGACTGTATAAAGACGCCATCTTTATTAAATTGTGGTTTGATTTTCTAGTCTTTTCGAAACTTGAATACTGAGGTTTTGGAATTAATGAACTTACATTAAATTGTATGCGAGAATGGCATTTATACAATTTTTTTAGTTGTATTTCTGTAATTTCTACACTTCTTTGATTTGCTATTCTATTTTCTGAAATTCATCAGTAAAGTTTGTATCAATGCAATACAGTGATGGTATCCATTTTATGTAGAAATGTGATAAATAGACTGAATGAACTTGCACCGAGTACGTGACAATGGCAGTAATGTAAATTCAAGTGATTATTTGTAATTTGAATTTCTTTGTGATTTGCTTTTCTGGTTATGAAATTTAATCACTAAAGTATTGGAGTACATTACTTTCATTGTGAGAACAATATAATTGTTGTGTTACACTAAATACCCATGCTTTGCATTTATGCTTTTGAAATGTGTAGCATATTGAATGAAGTTACACATGCTGGTATGTGACAATGGCAGCTAATATAATATTAAGAGAGTGTTTTTTTTATTTCTGTTAACCGACCCTAAATTCTTGGTATTTAGGCTTAGTATGATGATGAGCTTTGTGATTGCTTTCTTTTTCTATTGGCTTTTCTAGTTCCGAAATCTGACTACTAGAGTCTTAAATTCACACTGATGGAATGCATTCTGAATTCTGAAATGTTATGCATACTGAACCAACCTACACTCGTGCTGTCATGCATGTATGTGAAATGCTAGTTTTAAGAAACTAAGTGATAGTTAGCATATTTTGGAATGTGGATAAATGCTTGTTAATGATGTACACGCATAATTCGTATTGCATATATCACTGCTCCTAAGATCATGCTTTATCACATAAAAAGTAATCATGTGGATTTGGAACAAAACTTCCAAAATGCAAATCATAAAGTTTATACCTGTTAAAACAGTATGTATTAATGTATGCTAATTGCTAATCAGCAACTGTGTTCGTCTAAAGTAAGAGCAGTGGTGAAAAATCTGGCAAAAACATACCTTTTCTTCATGTATTGATCACCCATAAGCTTCCCTAGCTCTGAACCCTTGGTCCTCATGTAGATATACCAATTAGTATTCATAGAAAATACATGAGCTATCACTTTATCCTGACTATACCGGTTTTGTTTTGCTTCCACATTCCTTTGCAGCGCTTCCATCACGTTCGCAACAGACTCTTTGAGCAAATTTTCCTCTGACTCGGGTTTTGAGAGTATCCCATTTTTCCATATCTGCAAAGCAATATTTAACAAAAGAATATGAAAAACTTGTAAAGAAACACACTGAATCAAGATTGTGCATTGTTTTGACTCCATATATGCTTTGTATCTTCGTAGATTAAAATTTTAAAGACTTGTTGGGTTGCAGCTTTTAAATAAATTAATTACTCTTGATATACAAAAAAAGGATAGGTTCATCCAGCTAAATGCATTTAAAGCTTATTCAGGGCAAAAACATGAATTTCTCATCTTTTAAGTTGGTTTACTAAATGCAGACTATGCAGTCTATCTTTTGAGCAAATAAAAAAAGAAGCAAGCTTATAAGCTGCTACTCAACAAGAAAATATACATTTTTTATGGCAAAAAAGTTGCTCGAAAGGGTAAGGTTGCTCACTACAAGGAACCTGGCTTAGGTCAAATCTGTATACCTGCTCTGTCTTGAGGACTTTAGCCATGGATATGGCGTATGTATCGGTTGTAAGGTATTTTAGGTAATTAATTGCATATCGGACTAGTTTAGGGATGGACCCATCCAGAGGGGGAGGGTGTCCGTCTTGGTTGCCTTCGATTTGTAGGCCAAATTCCCAAAACACTTTGCTGGCGGCGTGGATTAGGAGTTTCTCGAGCTCCCTGAATCGGAGGCAGATATCATCCCCAGCCTCACCTGAAAAATCGGATCTATATTTTGTAAGTGACAATTAGTAAAGCTTGTTCTTGTAGTGTTTATACCTTTTCAATGTACAAGAACTTTGACAATTACATACTTTAGGCACCAAGCGTATTTGTGTTTTCATAAACCGAGATTTATCTATGTTTGAAGAATATACAAGTACTCTTGGCATAAAGCTTGATCTGTGTTGTGGTTTTACCTTTTCAGTGTGTGAGAATTTTGGCACTGCATACTTTAGGCGCCAAAGGTATTTGTGTTCTTATAAACAGAAATTTATCGATTTTTGAAGAATACGAGTACTTTTGGCCCTCATAGTTTATAGAGAGTCAAAGTTTCTGTCTATTTAACAAGCCTTAAAATAAAATGTTTAAATACAATGGCATCTGTGTGTATTTTTAATTTTAATCTTTCTTAAAAAAGAAGGAATATTATGCGATCTTTTAATCGATATTTGATACAGACTTTGACACTATGTAATTAGCTACCAACAATACTTGTGTTCTTATAAATAGGATTTGCTTCTACAGTACAAGTAGTCTTGGCGAGCAAAGTATGTCGATTGAACATGCCCTATAATATAACGAGTTTCTCTATAAACATTTTAAATGACTTGGTAACATGTCAGTGGTACCAGACCGGGCAGAGATCTCACCAACCACCGCTACCTCTTTTGAAAGATTTGTGTTTCTCTTCTTTAGCTTAAAAAATGTATCGCAAGTTAGGAGCTGAGTTGAATTTTACACGCTCCAATAGCTTGAACTAACCTTGGGTTGTTTATTGGTTTAGGCAAGCTAATTAGATATCGTAAGGTCCAATAATCCCATTCTAATTTTCCCTAAGTGTCGTAGATAAATTGTAAACTTTTAGTTTTGGGAGTGCTGGAACCAACCAGATCGGGGAGGGACTGAAATTCTTGAGTAAATAATTTTCTTATCACGGCGATTTGAAGTCTTATAATAGTAAAAGTTTAATCATAAAGCATGTTGAAAAAAACTAGAACTTTTGTATTTCTTGTCCAAAAAAAATTTATAATACTTCTTCAACTGATCTTTGGCACTGTACCTTCAAATACTTCGGCAAACTCGACCTTCAAATTCTCCAGAGACTCAAACATCTCAAGCAGCTTAAATAGCTTTTGCGGCTCTTTATTGCTCCTTGCAACACCTTCCCCGAACCTAAAAAACACCGCCATTATTTTATCTGCAATTTTAACAAAACATTCATGCCAGATCAGCCCATCCATGACATTTTCTAACACCTCGTGGCTTAGATTCTTCTCTGCCACGAGCACCGTTCTGACTGTCAGCTCAAAGTGCTGGATCCACAGAGTTATGGAGGTTTCCAGACTCTCCCATTCCATGTCGTCTATCTCTTCGGGAGTGTATGTACGTAGATAATCTGGGTTTAGCCGCATAAGCGCCTTCGCTGCTCTTCTGTACCGCACCTGTTGAAATACAACATAACCATTTAGTGCAGAGATGAAGCAGCAACATAAGGAACTGTCTCCTCCTTTTAACAGAAAACTGACAAAAACTCTTAAACTTGCAACATGTATAAAGTTTCTATTTCAATACTTAGCGCCATGCCGCCACCCCATTTTAACAAAAAAGATAATTCTGGTTCAGCCACAGTGCCACTGATTAGTTGATTTACAGGTAATATCAACTTTACATAATCTCATGTGTACATAATGATTTATGTTTTTCATTTTAGAGTCATGAATCAATTTTAGAAATAAGCAAGACTGGTCATAGTAAGCTTACTTGTACAACTGGTTAGACATGGTTTTGTTGCATGAAATGCGGTGGCGGCCAAGCCCAAGTCTGGTAAGATTTGGGCCTTGGACAAGAAGAGAAATAATATTTTTTATGGGCAACAATTTCAGCCCAATAAAATTTAGGTCTACTATGAAAAGTTAACTGTTTGTGTTACACTATCTATTACATAGAATTACAACTTCAGACCAAATTTGTGTTACTATTGATTTAATAGATTTGAATTTTCATAATAATTTATATATACGGTATTTTGGCAACGCATTAAATATTTTTTTTGGCAAGTTTTTCCAAAATTATATGTTATTAGTCCAATAACATACCATAATTTTGTATGTGCTGATAATATATAAATAATAATTAAAAAAATTAATATATGCAAGTGATTATAAAACACATTTTACACCAACTTATCATGTTTACATGTAACACACATTTAAAAAAAATTAAACAAAAATAATAGTTAGAGTAGTGGTGAGTGCAAACAAAATTTATAAAAGAATATTTGATAGTTTGTATTTTAATTGAAATGAGTATACTGAAATTGTGTAATATATATTTAATTATTCATATATATCTATTATTTAATATATGTTTGTTTTTTTCATATTTTTTTTTATGTTTTTTTTACCTTCGTATCTTAATCTTTTTACTTGTTATACCTTGATTTATTAAATTTAACTTTTGTATCTTTTTGGTTTCTATTTTATTTATTTTTTAGTCAATTTTGAAACATTGAAACTTTCGACACATAACTGCATGTGACATTACTGTTGTAGATCTTTTTGCGAGTTTGAAAAGAATTTCAAAATTGAGCGAAAAGGAAAAAAAAAATAGAAATCAAATACATTTTAATTAAGAAACCACGGTAAAAAAAAAATGAAGAAAAGATGATAAAAAAGTAAAAAAAAAATGTAAAAAAAAAATCCGGTTTTTCCGTGTTTATATTTTGAAAAATATTATACGTTTTTATTAATTTTGACAACCCCACATATTTGGTCATGGTTCCTATTTGGTCCGGGTTCCGCCCTGATTAGAAAGTACCTACTGATTGAGTTTATATCATGATAAAAGTAGTATATTTGAAGAATCATCATAATTCACTGCTAGTATTGTTAAACATGCTGACGAACACGAAAAGGGTATTGTAAGGAACTATTTGACATGTCAGGCTCTGTATATGAAGTGATTATTCAGTTGAACCAGATATTAGTATGTCCAATTTGTATCTTCACCGCTTTTAGAATTTTATTGGTTATATAGATGCAGATTTGTTATCCTCCTGAGATTAGTTATGCATGTCTGTATTTTTCTGTTTTTGTAGAATTTGCATTACCAAGAGCTTTTTGATATGGATTATGCTATTTTAGTACATGTTTCAGGAGATTTTCTGTATCATATGCGGTTTGTGGATTCAATCTTACACCTTTTTCCTATTATCAGATAAGTTTCCAACTTTCTATATGATCATGAATACTAACCCAAATATATTTTGTGCTTTTAGATTATATGAAGCATGAACATACCTTGACGAAGATGTCGATACAAATATCCAAGCAATCATTTGCAGCCAAAGTCTCCGAGATCTCCCGAAGCAAGTCAACTTCCAGATCACTCCCAAGCTCGTACTGAGCCACGTCATCATCTTCATCCTCCTCTCCTATATTTCGGTGTCTCAAACCCTGTAAAATCCCCTCATACTCATCCTGTAAATTAAGCAAAGCCTCGTCTAACAATCCATCAAACTTCATAGCATCCACTTCGTTCTCGTAAAGCGCTTTTAAAGTAATTAACGTTTCTTTAAGACGATGTATCCGATATTGATCCGTCGCTTTTGTCCTGCTAAGAAACTCGACAACTTCTTGTAGTTTCTGTATGGCGGGCTCAGAATCTTGGCTAATCGAATTAATTGCAGAAGTTAGCTCGTTTACGCAATTTACGTATTTCTCGAGGCGGTTGAGTCTGCTTTTGGATGATTTTTCGGTTGCTAATTTCGAGGACAAGTCGACGAGTTTGCACTGGAGGGACTCGGCGAGCTTGAAACTGTCGAGGAGAGAGAGAGCAGGGGAGACTGCCCGGTTGATACGTGTTTCTAACGCCTTGGTAGCGATAGAGTGGGAGTGGATCGGGGCGACTCTTTTCGAGGCGTTCATGATTTTCTCTTCGAGATTTTCAAAGTTTTTGTCCATTTTCTCAAGGCTACGGTCCACTTCACTCGAGGTTTTGAGTATGGTTTTAAGTTCTAAGCAGGCGGTTTCGAGCCTAGAAATCATCGGATTTTCTTCCTTTGCCTCCATTGATCTGGATATCGGTTAAGAGCACAGAGAACAAATTTGAGCAGTGTTTTTATGGGTATTTGGGGTGTTTGTATGTTTTTTAAGTCTAGTGACATACCCATAAAGCGGCAATCTTTCAGATATCTTTTTTAAATAACGCTAATAGACAAGGTTTATACTTAATTAAACTTGAAAGTAACGAAGGACAAATGGAGTTTTCTTAGTTTAGCATCTAGAATTGGCTTTGCGGAGATCCCTAGCTGTATTTGAAGCTGTCAAATTTTTATTCTTGAACACAAGTAAGAGAAAATCTTATAAATTATTGTGGTTAATAGTTTCATTGGAATTTTATTATATAATGAAACACAGATTTTATGTGTGATGTTCTTATATTTTGTTAGGAATGTGTGATCACTTACTGAATTAGCAGCTAGTTCCCTAATTTGTAACAACTCTTTTCTGTTTATCATGCTTGTTTCATCAGGATATCATATTAATTTGTTGACGTTTTGTTGCAAACTTGCAACATTGGTTGAAGTGATACTGTTAATTGATCATACGCAGTAGAGCGAGCTCTATGAAGTAATATTTATTTATTTCCGTAGTTGTCTAACATAAAATGAAAAAGAATAAAAAATAAATAACCAGACATATGACTCGACTATAGCTCTACTTTTACAATTCAATCACCAACTTTTAGATTTGCTGTTAATCTTCACCAAACACAAAACCAGAACACACATTAGATGGAGTATTTGATTTAGCTTTCAGTACTCCAGAAATTATTGCATTTTGGATGATTCCTTTCCATTACTTGTATGATATGTTTTGATATATTATGCAAATGTTTAAACATTACGAAATTGTTTTGAAGGAAAGAAAAAATGATTTAGTACCTTATACTACGAAAAATCCAATTCAGTAAATTCAACTATCAAAATCGCTCATGGGTACCCTCTCCATCAAAATTTCAACCGAAAGTACCCTGACAATGACGCCATCACCATCACGTCATCGGGATTTAGTCTAATCCGGTGTACAATACACTTTTTTTTTTAATTTATACGTTCAACTTCCAAGATCAATAGTGATAATTTGAGTGAATTTGATAATAGAAATTAAAGCATTAAATATTGGATTTTTCATAATACAATTAATAAGTTGAAAAAAGTATATTGTACAAGAAAGTAATATGTATAATTAATTTTTATGCAAACATATAAGTTAAATAAATGTTAATGCAAACATGTAACTGTAAAATAGAACTGGTAAACCACGTCTTATCATATCAATTTAGTGACAGTGAAAGATTCTGTATATAAAATGTGATTCATATATTACAAATCTACATTTGTATGGCATTTTCATACATAACCGATTCGTACTAGGCACTTCACTGTGTTGTCATGGCACCTAGCTTTTGTTAATATTCCTCAATATTTCTAAAATTGGCTCGCTCCCTAGAATCTTCTAAATTCACCCCTTTAACAATTGGTAATATTATGGTCCAGCTATTCAAGATTTCTAGCTAGGCCGGCCAAAAACTTCGGGAACTTATGTATAATATTGTATGCATGGTTATATTAAAAAAAATCAGTAATTCCTTTCACATTTATGCCGGATTCCATTTCCATCACTGGTCCAATGAATTTTTTCCGAAACTTCCAAAAATTTATAATATATATAACCAACCCCTTGACTACAATATACATACTGCTTGTGCACGTATTTTTGCGATTATGTAACATGCCATGACCATCTTGTAAGTGAGACGCAGTTGCGAGGGAAAACTTGAGTTGGAATTGGTTATATACTAGTTTACGAATCACATTGACATTTGAGGGCATTTGGTCTAGTGGTATGATTCTCGCTTTGGGTGCGAGAGGTCCCGAGTTCGATTCTCGGAATGCCCCTATTTTTTATATTCGTAGTAGTATTGTAGTTTATCTGCATAAATTTTCAAAACTTCTATTGACTCTTAATTCTTTTTTAAAACAGATAACATAAATATAAATTCCTATTCCCCTGAATCCCTGATATCTTTGCCTAGTTAATTACGATTTTTCCCTCCAACGACTTTTCCATCTATATATGAGTTCATCTAAAATTTTGATGCAATATGCTTCGGGTACGTAGGACTTTAAATTTTAGGATCAAGTATTTGTTCCAATATAAGATACTAATGTCCCTAATATTAATCATTTTTCAGGCTCAGTAGATATTTCGATAAGTCAATTATTTCTAGCAACGAATCGAAATAAGTTGCCTAAAATTTCAAGTAAGGCGAGGCTCCCGCAACGACTTGCCCGCAACAACCATAAACCAGATTGTTCTGGCAATGAAAAACTAACTTTAGGTTACATACATTTATGTTGCTATAAGTGTTTTTCTTGTAATATTATCACGTGTGACTGTGAACAATTAACATTTTGTCATCAATGACGTAAACCAGTTCATAAGTCCTTTTTACTTAATCCATCAGTACAATACTTCAGAACGAAATCTTATTAATTTAACTGGAGTATAGTGATAGAAATCAGAAATATTATTCTCGTCGTAATCAATTGAAAGTTGACCATATTTATATTATCATACACTAAAGAAGCAGTAATCACATGATTCTTGCACCACACACCACAAACATAACTTCCCAAGACTTTATTGCACAGAGAAAAGATTTCGACCTCACTATTTAATCAGATCATTTATCAGCACATAATTTTCTGTGATTAATTATATTATGTTGAAAGATCACAAAGATTTGATGTCTAGCTGCATACTACTATATAATATAAGTAATATATCTGTCCACTATAATATTGCTTACTCGTACAAGTACTCTGGGTTATACATATGTAAAGATATTTATTCAATATGGATTAATATTATTTTATAGTAATGTTGACTCGTTCAAGTTAGAAGTGTATGTTTCGGCTACTGGAACTTATTCCATCTTTTATTTCAGATAATTATGTAACTATTTGTTATCATTTTTAATATTATATCTACTTTGCATTTTTTTATACTCATTGGTCAACTCATGAAAATATAACAAAAATCTTTTTACCCACGACTGACAACTACATAGAGAAATGGCAATATATTATAAACCACAAATTACCTCAACCACACGCAATAATATTCTAGATGTAATTAGTTATCCAGTTTTGATTTGCTAGCCAATTGTTATGAACACTTAACACTCAAGAAAACACCATCTAGAAGGCTTTCTAAGTAAACCTATTGCCCTACAATATTTCATGTATCGCATTTATACGAAAGTTGATCAACATTCAATGCATCACTATAATGAAGAAAATTAATCAACATCCAATTGCTGTATTTAGTAACGAAAGCTGAAATGCTAATAATAATTGAAGAAATTCCATTTTGATTTTACATACATAAGAAAGTGATTGGTTTTTTTTTTCTTTTAAATGAAAGTGATTGGGTTTGTTATCCATTTGTATGGAGTGAATTACTTCAACGACCAATGACCACATAGTTTCAACAAATTTTACTATTTGTTCTTTTCAGTTTTTATTTTAAGTTGCAACATAGTAACTTTTATTGAAATTGAATTTGATACTTCTATTTTCCTACATCAAAGGTGATGAAACTACGGTATAAATACCCTATTCCAAATATGGAATGTATTATACTCCATCCGTTCATAAATAAATGTCCACTATTCCATATTTGACTGTCCCAAAATAAGTGTCAATTTTTCTAATTTATCAATGAAAAAATAATAAAAGTACTATAATATTCTCAAATATTGCAATGAATACATTCTCAAAAATTGATAATAATAATTTTTGATTTAAATTAAAATCATATTTGTAACTTTCAAATATAATTATTTTAATATTTATCGAAATCTAAAAAGTACAATTAAAAATCGATGGAGAAAGTATTACCATTTACGTTGTTTTTTCAATTATTAATGCAAGGCCCCCAGATACTTAGTTTCCTTCCCAAAAAAGTCAAACTTAGTATTGCATAGGACCTTTCATATAAGACCTGGTTTTCCAAGCCTTTCTTTGACTATTTTAGTTGGCATTAACAATATTTGAATAGATCATCTGTTCATTCAGACAAGCTCCCTCAGGATAAGCGTTTATATATAGGCTCATTTCTCACCAGTGTCATCACTTTATAGCAATCCCTTTGTTAGCCAATATCCATATTATTACTAATTCTAAAACATGGTGAACCCTTTTACTTGTGGGAGTAGTTCTTTCAGTCACCAACTTGAAGAAGAATTTGAAGATGATTATAGCCAATCTTCACCCCCAAGCAAGTTAACTCCGAAGAAATCGAAAAAGGGCAGCTTATCAAGAAGCAGAGATGACAAAAACCCTTTTGCCAAACGCGGCTTAGACAAATTCTCTTCTCTCTTGGCCGAGATCGAAGATAAGAAAAAGAAAATCTGCAAACAAATTCCATCTGATGATATCTCCTTTGTTTGCTTTACTTACTCGGATACGGATACTATCAAGCCAATCGTTGTAAGATCAAGGGACAAGAAGCAAGAAGTTAAGATTAAACACGACGGAAATGAGAAAGGTAATGTTGTAATTGATACTAGTAAAGAAGTCTCAGCGAAGCACCATTTCGAGTCATCAACCGGCCCCATTAACGAGCCTAAACAAGGAAAAACGAACATTAGGAAGAACAGTTTTTCCTTCATGCCTAAAATAGATTTACGGAAGCCTTCTTTTTATCTACCAGCGATTGTGATTTTGGTATTGGTTATTTTAGCATTTTCTGGGAAATCTTTTGCGATACTATGCACATCAATTGGATGGCACTTGTTGCCCACTATTAATAAAGGTAACTCATGTCCAGAAAGAGAAAACAAGAAGAAAGAGTATACAACAAGGGTTAGTGATAAAAAACTAAAGGTGAACAATTGGCTATCTTCACCAAGGACTGTTCTCACTGTAGCCCCCGTTAATGACATGTCGTCCCCTAGGAAAGGTTGTCGCCGGAAAAGTTGGTGAAGCCGGGAGGTGATCCTTATGATGGAATAGTGTAATTTTGTTTTAATTAATTATATCTTCTTGCCTTATCGATGGTCTTTTTCGATCTTTACCTTGATAGTTTCTGTTTGAGACCTTTTAGTTATTATAACTTGTAATGTAGATGTTCTCGATCGATATAATTGAGAAGAAGATTGAGGCTTGTTTAGCAACTGACGATAAGAAGATGTTTGAAATTTAGAAGAAAAAAACTGTTTATCTATTTTAAATATTGTTCTTGTTCAGTCCATAAAAGAAAACTATGTAATTTTAATTAAGTGAACCATATAGATGATCGATCTACCTGATCTCATAAGGAAAGTCACAAAGTCCCGACTTAAAAACTGTAACCAAACAAACCTTCAATCCCTCTCGTTGACGTGTTCATATAAATGTACTGAATTATTTTAGAGTATAAATTAAACATAAGATAGCCAGGATGGTCAAGATTAGTGTTAAAGTATAAGACATGTTGATGCATAATATTTTGTTAATACAGGTTGACTTATTCAACAACTTGCTATTACGACTTGGCAATAGTAATGGAAATTATATATTGAGCGCAAATTGTTACCAAACTAAATTAGAGAGTAATGATGACATTCTCAATTGTGACTCACTTATGGCTAAAAAGCTACGAGTGCCAGAGTGTGTTTGGTTGCACAAGACGTTGTTACTAACTATCACATTGATAAATATAAAATTTCCATAATAAAAGTTAGATGTAATTATGTAATTGACCAGACCTCATCGTCGAAGGGGTGTATGTAAAGAGCTTATAAAGTTAATAGGTAAGAAGGATTTTTATGAATATTTTTTCAAGTTCAGCCATGAAACATGGTTTTGTGCCGACGTATAGTGTAAGTCTACCGGAAGAGTTGTTCCGTGTTAGCCTAGGCCAGGTGGATTTGCTAGCCCCCTACTTTGAATTTAGTCGAGATGTGCTTAAACTAACGGAAAGTAATTTCCGAGATATTGATTGTCGCAAATCCAAACTTTAACAAAAACTATTGTGGTTATTTTGGCATAAAATGCCAATATCACCATTTTAAGTCTTGGAACATCTTGGTTTCTAACAAACTACAATACTAGTACATCAATCAAGATTTTGAAAACCTATAAAATCAGAGTTCTATTTTCTTCGTTAAAAATCCGAGACTCGTAAATTAGAAATCACAAAGCACAAAACCCATTCACGGGTAAATTGCTACAATATTGATCGTCCATCGTACTTTTCTTCTATATCTAATAGGGACAAACTCCTCCGCTTATTGAAATTGGCTCACGGTTGCTACTTCAATTGAAAGCAAATAAGCCAAGTAGAATACTTGCTATACGATGATTGCATTTCCGTAACCAACTCTCGTGTATATAATAGGGTTAATCCGTTAATACAAACTATCTTTTCAAAATGAAAAGAAAAAAAAAAAGGTAAAAACTCCTTACATTAAAACTGACTTAGGTTTGGCCTAGTGGATAAAATCATAAAACTGACTAGAGCCACACACGAAGGTCATTAGTTCGACTCCATCCAACTACTGTCAAAATACCTCTTGAGAAAAGTTTACGTACACAACGACCCGGCTCGAAGCAGTAACACGCTAATTTTAGTATTTCACCAAAAACAAAATAAGTTGACTTACAATTGGCACTTCAAATAAAGGATTATAGACCATGTCGAAGTATTTGCTAAAATATGAAGGCATTTCCATAATTAACTGTCAAATACTCGAATAACAAAACAATCAAAACCCCAGAGATAGATAGATAGATAGATAAATGTGAATAGATCCACACAGGAAGGTCATTAGTTCGACTCCGTCCAACTGTAAAAATACCGGGAAAGTTTTCCGTAAACAGCGACCCGGTTCGAAATAGTAACACACTGATTACAGTATTTCACCTAAAAAAATGACTAGCAATCGACACTTCATTAAAAGTTTACAGACCATGTAGAAGTATTAGCTAAACTATGAAGCCATTTCTATAATTAATTGTCACATACTCGATTAACGAAACAATCAAAAAACCAGAATAGATACATAGATACGTACATAAATACATATATATATATATATAGAGAGAGAGAGAGAGAGAGATGGGGTGCTGCTCGAGTAGCGAAGCGAGCAAAGAGAGAAAGGAAGAAGAAAGGCTTGCATCCAAAGAAGCCCGCTCTAGAGCTGCCCAAGCCGCTCAAAACAGGTCCTTTTTTTATATATATTTATTTATTTATGTAAATAATTATATATTTGGTGTTTACATTCATATATGTATGTATGTATGTATGTATCTGTATACTTAGTGGACCTGATGATTTTAATTTCTAATCTGATGCAACTTGGTCGTTAATATAGGTTAACCTGGTCTGAGATTATGAATTGGTGTTCAATATGAAGAAAATATGTTTTTTTATATGGAATAAGTAAAATAATAGTAGTAGTTTAATTAGGTTTTAACCAGGGATGGCCCTGAGATTTTTGTTCCCCGGTGCAGAAACAAATTAGGTCTTTTTTTTCGATTGTCGTTCCCGGTATGAAACTTCATATATATATATATGTGTGTGTGTGTGTGTGTGTGTGTATCTGTTTACTTCATGGACCTGATGATCCTAATTAAATGCTACTTTGTGGTTAGTATATATTAACCTGGTCTGAGATTATGAATTGGTGATCAACATGGAGAAAAGTGTAAACTGGTTTTTTTATTTATTGAATATGTAAAATGATAGTAGTAGTTTTATTAGGGTTTAATTATTGTTCATGTGGCTAAAAGGGGAGATTTTTTCAGTATTAATTGTAGAATTGGTAGTAATTTAAAGCTCCTTACGTACATAACAAAACTGGTTATTTCAATCAATTTATTCATGAACCTGATGATCCTAATGTGATGTTACTTTGCCGTTAATATATATTAACTTGATCTGAGATTATGAATTGGTGATCAACATGGAGAAACCTGTTTTTTTTTTTTTGGAATACGTAAAATGATAGTAATAGTTTTATTAGCTTTTAATTATTGTTCATGTGGCTAAAAGGCGAGATTTTTTCAATATTAATTGTTGAAAGAATTGGAGTTTTAGTAATTCAAAGCCGGTTACGTGAAAAATAGTTTGAATGCTGATTGGATAATTTAATGAGTTATATTTTTGATATTCGATAAGAGGATTGTAAAAGTGTACTTTTTTTACTTACCAAGGGCGTTGCTGATTTTAACGTTTTGAATTCATCTGATTTCCTTCGGCCTATTAATTTCAGTGCATTTGGTTGGCAGGCTAAAAAATATGAGTTTTTCTGGAAAATTTTAAATAGCTGGATGAATGCAGTCTCACATAAGCATGTATATTGCTTTAAAGCTGCAGTAACTAGTAAAGCATATTCTTAGGCTAAAAAAAAGTTGGTCGTATAGTAAAGATATATGCAGAATCAATGCAGTTTAAGATTATTGGAATTCGTTACGGTTGCATCATCTCGGAAATCTGGCATTTTCAAAAGGTGTGTCCTGCTAGCAGGACAGTACAGGGATTTTATTTATTTTCTTCTGGCCGGTTATCAATCCATGGCTTTTTGCAAGCTCAAATGGAAGGAATGATACAGATATTCCATTTTCTTAGTATCAATAATACAGTGTGTCAGAGCCGCTAATTTTTAGAGATTTTAATCAAAACACGTAGATAAAAATATTATCATTTGTCAAATTCTTTTACCAAAATGAGAGGGTACAACCCCCAACTTTCTCATCCTAGTTCATTTCTTGCTTCTTTCATAAATCTCCTGTAAATTGTATGTTAAAAGTAAGATACATATTCGACCCTTTCAACTTTTTAAATGAAGCTTAATGTGTAATGGACCAAATTACAGGCAAGAGCAATTCGAAAAGTCTGCTGCAGGAAAAGCAGCACGTGCACAACAAGCAGCTATGGCAAAGCAATCTGCAAATGCTAACAAAGGCGAACCTGTACTTAAGGTATTACCAATATATTTTTCGCTTGAAAGATATCAAAATTTGTGTTATTGGCTAGAGTTTCAGTAAGTTTATCTTTGAGGTTGAGATCTCAGTTCATATACATACACTCACTAAATATAGTTGTGCTCTCTTCTCTTTATTGAAATATATCTTTTCATTTGTGGATGTAGTGGCAAATGGGATGATGAAGCATGATTCTGTGATCCAGTTCTAGTTGTCACAACGACTGTATAAGAAGCAAAAGTTTCATAGAATGTAATTTAGCTGTTCTGTTTCTAGTTCGTACAACACTTGTCCATTTTCTGTTTTGTTTTTTGGCTGTCCTCAATTGTAAATTGTGTAAAGTACTACTTCTCACATGTATACAAATCTCTCGCAATAAATTTATTTTTCGACTGCCTTCACAGAGATCCCAATTTTTTCTTCTTTGTTTCATTAACTCCAATCTCCATGAGATTAGTGAAAAAAAGAAAAGAAAAACACTTTTCACATGTATTTTTTTCTCTTTTCCCAAGTCCCTGATAATTTTGATTTATAAAACAAAATTAAACCTATATCTGTTCTAAAACTTTGAACAGGAATCTACATTTCCGTTCTGTATTGATTGAGATGACACCCCACACAACATTTGATTCTTTTATCCACATAAAAAGCAATTAGAGCTTCCTTCCTCTTGGTTTGAGCTTCTAACGACATGCCTGTATTCTTGCTTACATAGTAAGTTGTTCTGATGGTTCTTTTTCCTAGTTTTATTTGAAGCTCTGTTCTATTTTCTTATTGAATTTAGTTGCTGAAAACTATGGAACTTTTAACATCGCCTTTTACTCTTCAATTGGTTTATATTTAAACAATTTCTACGAAATTAAGTAGTTAATTGGTTAGGGTTCTGAAAACTGTTTTGGTGTTCTATTATTAACATAAACAAGAAGGCTTTTTGAACCTTTTTTCAAACTTGTTATTAACATCAAGTGCTTCAGAATTCAAATAGTAGTAAGCAACATCTATTTATGTATGGCTATACCCAACCCGGGAATCTGTATTTAAGTGCCGTCTCCCTGTGCTTGAATAAGAGCAAGCAAGCTTTGTTGATTTCAATCAAGGGGTTGTTTCTTGAGCTATTTGAAGAAGAGCTTGAAACTGAGAAGCTTAAACTGTTTAGAAAATTTAGCTTAAGCTCTTTCAAAACATTTCAGCTTTCTGTTGTATCTTTCCTCAGATGGTACAATACGACAACAAATCAAAGCCAATATCTGTAAACCTCTGATAAGCTCCCACTTATTAGACCACAATATTGCACTGTGGTTTCAGAAAACCTTTCCAAAGTATTCTCCTTACCTAATCTAAACATCATCAGGGTTCTCTTTATCCGAAAATTTAGCGTGGTTTATACAATTCAAATACTGGTTAGACATAGGAAATATTGTGTGCCCTGTTATCACTTTTTAATTTAGTTTTATACTTTTACATCAATTACATCTGGGGAAAAAATGCCTATTAATATTGCGGCATTTACTTTTTTTCCTGCTTTTTGTACTAACACCGTGTATACTAAACATTGATTTTTAAACATCTACTAATTAGCTAATAGTTGGCCTTTAAGCCAAAATATAGCGTTCAAGCATGCCAAGTTTAGACGTATCAACCACTTCAGTTGCTAGCATAACTCATCAGCAATAGGCTTTTTACAAAGCATCTAGTTTTACTCTCCATATCATACCTCTTTTCCGCTCTGTGAACAACGATTCAACATTGGAAAAACAACTGTCTTTTAAAATTATAGAGCCTTAGAATAAGAACTTAATAATCATAAAAGAGTATCATATTGGCTCGGAGCAATATGATTACAGTGTGACAATACTTATAATTTCAAAATATTGCAGATAATCATTTTCACAGCACCTATAGTGCAAAGAGAACATACCGAGAAACCAATCAACAGTGTCAAATTACAGATAACATTCAAGAACTCAAAGAGATGAAAACAAATTTCAAAAAGAAACAGATCCCATACATATCAAATACCAGTTTCAGAAATGGACAGCACGAAATGTAGGCAAGCTCCATCCAAACTGCCCACCAAAGGCTTGCAATGATTGCATATTTAATTAAGCAAATAAGCTGGATTATTTGAGATCTGGACTTTCTTGTTTCTCCAGCCAAAAGTAACTCGGTCTTTCAAGCAGCCAACCAAACATACTAATACTACAGAAATCTAGGCTTAAAAGGTGAAACCAAACAAGGCCTTAGACAAAAGTATTAAGCTCGGGAACGAGGGGAAACCACCTGAAACCGAAGTTCCACTTATCCGGCACTAATGTGCTTTTTGGCACGCAATGCCACGTCATCCTCGAGACCATGTAATACAGAACCTCGGGCCAGTTATAACAACATACACAAATCAACCCTTGGTGCCAAAAACAATACACATGCTCATAGTTGTGATAACATATAGACATAAACTTCTTACATAACATATCCGGTAAACTCTCTATTTCATCAAAATCAACTCCATTTTCACACAATTCCCAGATCCGTAATCCTTTCGAGATCCCATGTTGCCCAATTCCACCAACAAGATACAATTTATCGCCACCGTCGCTTACTAACCTCGTGAAAGTGAGCTCGTTTGGTAGTACCATCATCGGGTTTCCCCAAATTCCTGTTTCCATATCGAAAGTTACAACTGAAAACGGATTTGTCGTGGTAAAATACAAATACCCTTTATAGGAAACCCCTTCTTGGTGTTGATTACCGGTTAAAATTGATTCCATCCGATCAAATCTAGTCCATTTAGCAAGGATTGAGTCGTACACATAAGCAGAGTTCGACGAGGAAGCTGAACAGAGAAGAAATATCTTGAAACCTATTGAGGAACAAGTCAAGGTGACTAAATCAAAACTACTACTGGAAACTGGATGTTTAATAATTACTCTTGATCTGGAGACGAGGCTGGAGACGAGGAAATATTTGTAGTGAGGGAGGGAGAAGCAAAGGAGGCCCCGGGAAACAGACAGGAGGAGCGGTGCACGATAGCTTCTTGGGAGTGATAAGGGTAGCGTGTGCCACGAGGTGAGGTTGGCGTTGAATAACTGGACATGGCGGTGAAACTGAGGGTGGGAGAGGAGGAGGAAGGACGGGAGGATCTTAGGTGCTGATGTGGTGTGCCTCGAGACGAACTGTGGGGACGAGATTAGTTTCTTGAACCGTTTGCAAGTTGAGGTGAGGTTCAAGAAGGTTTTTAGCGGAAGAAAGGAGAGGACCAGGTCCAGAAGGTGTTCCGGAAGATGGCGCCAGATTCTTGGGTCCATCCTCGGAGACTTCGTCGGAGGAGATGGTGGTTGGTGACGTGTCACCAACATTTCTGGTTCTGGCCAAAAAGAAGCTTTGCGGGGTTAGTTAAGGGGCACTATGTGTGTATACTGTATATGCATTTATTGATTGTATCGACAATTCGACATGTTATTGTTGTTGACTATATGTTTTATTTTAAGTTTTACATATCAAATTATATAATTTTAATGATTTGGTTATTCATCTTTTAAAATTTTCAATTTAGATATCACACTATAATAATGTTTCAATTTAGGTACCACCATCTAAATAAATTACGGAATCATGTCACGTGATGTTTGACAAACATTAATTTGATAAGCTAATTTGATAATTTTTCATAAAAATATGTCATCCTATAAAAATATTTTTCTCAATTTTACACGTAACAAAAATTTGGATTATATGCTAAATTTTTTTAATCCAAATTTGTTTATGTGTGAAATTGGAGAAATTTTTTTTCTATGATGATATATTTTTATGCAAAATTGTCAAATTAATGTTTGTCAAATGTTACGTGACATGATTTCGTGATTTATTAAGACGATCGTACCTAAATTGAAAATTTAATATAGTGTGATAGCTAAATTGAAAATTTTGAAATGTGTGTACTCAAATCATTAACCGCACTATAGTTTATGATAGTAAATGTATTTTTTTTCTATTATTTTACGTCATAATTGAGACTTTTTGCACCAATTAATTTTGTTACTCTTCTACCTAACCAAGAATACTTACCCCCAAAAAATACCTAAACGAGAAATGGTTAGTGTTAACCTTATATCTGGTTGTGTAGAGTTTCAAGACTCATTTTTAAATATAAGCTATTAAAGTTTGCTAGAATTGAGTTGCTATTTCTTATGGAAGTCGATTCTCTTTTCTTTTTAACTCTCTCGGATGGCTAGTTTCCGGCTAAAAGGTTAATATCATGTTAAATTGTACATGTTAATTTGACCACACGACTTTAGTACATGTTTATTGGCAATGATTTTTTTATCTGTCATATCCGGGATGAGAATAAATTAAACGAACCAAAACAAACGTGTACACATCAACTCCTTACTAAACCATAAAAGTTCACTATGGTTTCAAAGCTTTCTTTTAAATTCATTGGGCCCTAGACTAGTTTAGTGTGGTTTAGACTTTAATTTAGTTCACTAAATACATCTCGTACGTGCTCTTCTTTAATTTAGCGTGGTTAAGACTTTGGACTATCCAAAGAGAGGTTTTGTTACTTTTGTAAACGATACTTATGAGCAAATATTGGCTTATTAGCTGTTGTTAATCATGTGTAAGATCAGATTAACAGTATTTGACCATGTTACAAATATTATTTCTTTTTTGTAAAATCTTAAAATTTGATTGAACATGGCACGTCCCATTTCTTGATGGGTACGTTTTCAGGTGTAAACCACATACAAGTGGAAAATAAAGCACATACTTATAAATTCTTCTATGGGCCTTATATTAGTGTCGTACCATTTACAATGGTTTTGTACGTAAGCAGCTATTACAGGGAGTTTATATACTTTATCCTCATATATTTACTAAATACCATGCCTATGCCGTATATGTAAATTAAAGAATGTTCAAACTTCAAACATTAACTTCAATTTGAAGTTAACTATAACTAAGCCAAAAACAAAGGTTAGTGATATATAGATATAAATTTTAGGGTTACTTATTCCATTTTGACTTAAATGGTTTCGCTCTACTAATTTAACGTAGGATTTAAATACAATCAAATGTCCCGTCAAAGGAGGAGTCGTCAGGGTTTTCATTCATGTTGGCATTCCACGAAAATGGTGGACAAATATTCATGATCAAGAAAGAGAAAATACTCAAATATGAAAGAGAACACCTAGTTTATGTCAATTACATTTAATATATTTAACATATCATTAACCAAATCATATATGCTCAATCTAATAAATTAAAAGAAACGCTATCTCAACAATCTTCCCAACACATGAGTAGACTCGAAGTCGGCCTCCTGAACAAATGTTGTGTTGCTCCGAAAGGCACCACCGGACATGGGCAAGGGAAGCTTGCCTCATGCATGTCAGGCCCCTACATGAAGGGCTCTGCGCTCCTCCTGCTAAGCCACATAATGTGGAGCATTGCCTCTTGTCACGAGGTGTATGGGGAACATCCAGCGGAAATACTAGATATATAAGTGTGTGCATATATAGATTAGTATAAAAACTTGTTGCTATATTCCAACGTGATTATCATATATCTTATATGATATCTTTCACTATACCAAGTGCATGACCTGTCCGACGCCTTATTACACTAACGCCGAGATATAGTTTTTGGCATTTTATCATTTTTTTTTTCTTTAATTTACATAAGAGAGCATATCCCATGAAAAAAGTAGGTTCTCTATAATTATTTCATAGCAACTTATATTCTTCCTATATATCTTTATAAGTTCACATTTCTCATATATATCATTTTTTAATTATTTAGTTTATTTACTAAATGGTTATACAAATCAAAATATAATATACATATTTTATCTCTCTAAAACCCCAAAAAATATTTTAAACTACAAAAAAAAAACACAAAAAAATTAAAAATTCACAAAAAAATTATAAAAAATCATAAAAAATCACAAAAAAATATAAAAAATTATAAAAAATCATAAAAAATCACAAATTTTTTAAAAAATGACAAAAAAAAAATTGTCAATAAAACATTTTTTATACCGAAAAATCTATTTTTTCATCAAAAAAACACTTTTCCCTTCAAAAAGTGATTTTTTTAATATAAAAAGTGGTTTTTCCATGAAAATGTGTATTTTTTTAATCTAAATGAGCTGAAAGTGTATCTAGTTCAGTCGAAAGTACATCTAGTTCAGTCAAAAGCGTATATAGTTCAATAAAAGTGCATATAGTTCGGTCGAAAGTGCATATAGTTAGTCAAAAGTGCATAAAATTGAGTCGAAATTGCATTCAATTCAGCTGAAAGTACATCTAATTCCGTTGAAAGTGCATACAATTCAGTCGAAAGTAAATATATTTCAATAAAAGTGTGTATGCATATATTTCAGGTAAAAGTGCATCTGGTTCAGCTGAAATTACATCTGGTTCAGCTTAAAGTGCATCTAATTTAGTCGAAAGTACACATAGTTAAGTCAGAATGGCATATAGTTCAGCCAAAAGTGCATCTAGTTCAATAAAAGTGCATATAGTTCTGTAAAAGGTGCATCTGGTTCAGCTAAAAGTGTATCTAGTTCAGTCGAAAGTGTATTTAATACAGTCAAAAGTGCATAAAGTTAAATAAAAATGCATATAGTACAGCACAAAAAGTGCATATATTTTACTTCAAAGTTAAAAAAAAACTGGGTGGATTCGAACCACCAACCTCTTGAACATCGGTGTTGGGTGCAAACGATCTTACCAATTTGAGCTTACAGATCTAAAATTAGTTTCTAAAAAGACAATTCAAACTTTATCAAGCATTAAAATGAGTCAAACTAGAGTTAAATACATAAAATTCATTTTTTTATGAAAAAATATTTTTTTATGAAAAAACAGCTTTTTCGGTGTAAAAAGGGGTATATTGACAAAAAAAATATTATATATTTTTTTGTAATTTTTTAAAAAGTTTGTGATTTTTTTCATTTTTTTTTATGATTTTTATGATTTTTTATAATTTTTTGTGATTTTTTGTGATTTTTTTCATTTTTATAATTTTTTGTAATTTTTTATGATTTTTTTCATTTGTTGTTTATTTATTTTTTTATAATTTTTTATGATTTTTTTTCATTTATGAGGGAGGGAGAGAGAGAGATATTTTTTATTTTTTTATGAAATTAAATTTTTTTAGTTTAAAAAAGTGGTATTTAAGATAAATGCAAATTATAACAGGTATTAGTAGGATTTAAAGATCAAAAGTGGTACTTATGAGGTATTAAATCAAAAAACTATAAATCTCCTATAACATCATATAATATTTAAAAAATATGATAAATTAACAAAACATACTACTTTTTAAACCAAATTAACAAAAATATACCGAAATACTTTTCATTATCAAAAACATACCAAACAAATTTAAATTTAATTCTGTTTATTCTATTCTTTATCTCTCTCATCTTACTCTTTCTCTCCTCCATTTTTCTCTCTCGTCAATTCTTCTCTCTTTCGCCAATTTTTCTCTGTATCTCTCTCTCTCCTCAATTCTTTTATGTATCTTTCTTTCATATCACACTCTATCTCTCTTACTTCTTTCACCACGAAAACCCGTCAATGACTACCGAACACCATCTAGATTATATAGACATCCATATACATATAAATATAGATATATACATACGTAATACACAAATATTACACTAGTTGATACCCCGTAATATATGAAAAATATATAGAATTGGTGAGATTGTTTTCTATTTATTGACTTTTGAGACTATTGTAAAATTTGTGAGTTTCAAGTTGAAAGAAAAGAATACATATGTACAGTATTAAGAGAAATTTACATGTAGGGTATGAAATTTTGAAATTATGGTATGAAGTTTTGAAATTTGGATATGAAGTTTTGAAATTAACGTATGAAATTTTGAAATTAGAGTATGAAATTTTGAAATTAGGGTATGAAGTTTTGAAATTAGGGTATGAAGTTTTAAAATTAGGGTATGACGTTTTATATTTAGCATATGAATATTTTGTGAGTTTTTAGTCATTTTTAGAAACAGAGATTGATGATTAGCA
This sequence comes from Primula veris, assembly GCA_963682055.1. Classification (NCBI taxonomy): domain Eukaryota; kingdom Viridiplantae; phylum Streptophyta; class Magnoliopsida; order Ericales; family Primulaceae; genus Primula; species Primula veris. The sequence goes on along the minus strand of OY821743.1, from coordinate 19,121,241 downwards.
CGTGTTAGAAATAGATACGATTATCGTGTGTTAGAAAGAGAGATGTGCGATTAGAGAGAGATATGTTAGGAGAGAGCGATGTGTTAGTTTAGAGAGAGAGATTAGATTATGGTTTGATTAGAATTAGATAAATAATAAATATATATAGGTATGTTTTTGATAATTTAAATTATTATAATATGATTTTGTCAATATAATAGTGATATGATATGTTTTTGTTAATTGCACCTAAAAAATATTGAAATTTACGCAACACAAAATAAAACCATTTTAGAAAAATGGGTTCCCAATAAAAAGAAACTGATTTTCAATTGTTTTGTTGTATTTAATGTGATCTAAAAACTTTTTTGGATTGCAATAATAACTAATAGAAATATAATAGGTTGTGTTTCAGTGTCTTTTAGTTGATGACACCTAAGCTGGCCAGCTGCTACAAGTGGCCCTGTCAAGTGCCAATTTTCCAAACCTCAGTAAGCACATACATATTTGAAACTAAACAGAACTAAGTGCCTATTTTCCAAACTCTGAGGATGTAAACGATAGTTACGACATTAACCCATCCTTTATGGGAGTCAACTTCTCTTACCAAGTCTTTGAATTGAATCTTTACCTTTTTTTTTTGTTGACAAAAGCTAAGGTAGATGATAGCTGATAGGAAACCTACTATAATTCTATTTTCTTCGTTTTCTGCAAGTTAAGAAAAATAAAACAAGGGGGTCAAGGTATGTTTGATACGTGTCGGTCAATTACTTGTAATCTCATAATGTCAATAAAATGTTAGTGGGGCCATAATATATATAACTTCCACGTTGCTTGCACGTACTTTTGACAGATGCGCCATGTCGTGGGACTAACATGAAGAAAATTTATGCCAAAAGGAAAAAAAAAACAGTACAAAAGTCCAATACTCAATAACATGTGTCATGTGGTAATGTCAATGTAATCTTTATAGGAGAAATTAACTATTGCCTATAGGTACTAAATATATGACTTAATTAGCAAAAACTCACCAACATTAACTCTATTTGATTCTAATCACTTTTTTCAAAATTAATTCTAAAATTACCGGCCATACCCTTGATTCCAAAACAAACTAGATTTAATTAGTTTCCTAAAAATGCTCCTTTATTCTCTAGATAGTTAATCACTAACAAAATCATCATCTTCCAAATCATACGTCTATTGAATGTTATTTCCTAAGATATGTATACTATAAAATAAAATTGTTTAAATTATATACTTTAAAAAAAAATGGTAGGCATCGGTTTTATATTTTTTGAGGTGATGAAGTATACATTTGACTATGTACTATGAAATTTTATTGAGTTATAATCGTGGTTTTTTTTTTTATGCAAGGTATAATAAGATTTTCTTTGTTTTATTTTGTCATTGTATGCATGTATTAAATGTTATTTCTTAAAATTGGTATACTACAAAAATGTTTAATTTATACTGTCAATAGAAATATGCAACATACTCTAGAAAATATGGTATACTGTAAAAATGTTTAGTTTATTTATACTGTAAAAAAAATGATAGATACTGAAAATGTGAAATTATTGGGCTGTTTGTTGGTCACTTAGTATATTTCATACTATGAAATAATATATTAGATATACTGCGAAATGTTTTAAAATTTGTAAACTCGTTTATGGTATACTATCAAGTATCAATTGTTCATAATCTGGTGTAATAGTTTGGTTATGCTATAATAATTATATATAGAAAAAATATATTTTTAGTACACTGGTGATTTATTTCAATAAATATATTTGAGATTTTCATGGTGATTAGTTTTGAAATAGATCAATAGAATGCTCGAAGGAAAAGGATGACAAGATAAAACAAAATGTGAGATAAAAAAGGGATTGGAGAGAGAAATTGATAGAATGAGAGACACACGGTCTTTTTTTCGGTTGGCAAAACCGAAACCGAAACCGAAACCGAAACCGAACAGATTTTTCGGTTCGGTTTTTTTTGGTTTTCGCTCTTTTTATTTTTTTGACCGAATCGAACCGGTTTTTTCCGGTCCGGTTTCGGTCTTTTGGTTTTCTTCGGATTTTTTCGGTCTTTTCGGTTATTTTTCGGTTCTATTTTCGATTTTTCGGTTTTTTCCGATCCAGTTTTATTGTAAACCGAAACCGACCAGAAAAAATTTTGGTTTTTGGGTTTCGGTCTTTTTCGGTTCGGTTCGATTTGATTTTTTCATGTTTTCGTCCGGCTCTAACACGTAGGGGTAATATTGTATTTTGAAGTATAATTATGACTACATGTAAATAAAGTTCAACTACATTATCTTACTATCTTTAGCTGTTGGTCCGTGCGGCTAAAATTTTAAAAGGGGTGAATAAGATTTTAGACATTTTTTACTGAATTAAAATTCTAAGCACGACTAACAACCAATTAGGTCGATATCTATTTGCGACAATAAATATGCGATGATAATCAATTAATAAATTGAAACATGCGCACAATCACAAATAATATAAGTTGCGAAAAGTAAATAGTAAGGGAATAGATTGATACCACGATATATAGAGGTTTGGCAAAGCCGCCTACGTGCTCTCATCGGTATTCACGCTATCGAATATTTCACTATAATCTTCTTTCCAATATTACAAATCCTACCGAGCTAATCAATCGATTTGTTCACCCTCTAGGCGAGGTTCCTACTCTTCATACAAGTGCAAGCGAACACGTTTACGAGTCAACGACTCCTCCCAATCTATGAGTACCCAAGTGTTTAACCTAGAAATTTTAACCAATATTTTGGCTTAAAAGCTTCTATCCAAACACTCACTCACAAATGAGCTTATAATTTGCTCTTTACAAATTTATCGAAAATAAAACAACACCCACAATTTAATTGCTTCTAAATAAGCTAATTTGTGAGATTTGACGATGTTTGATCTTGATTTGAGCTTGAATCGCTTTCTCTTCAATTTTCCTCTTTTCGAACTTTTTCTCAACAATGGTGATTTTAAGTGTTTAAGATAGAGAGAGGTTGATGGATGGTAATTGGTGTGTTTTGGAGAGTGATTGAGGTGTATTTGAAGAGGCAAAATTACCATTGGTCCATAGAACCGTTGAGTATTGTTGTGACTTTTATTCAATGGGTAAAAGCTTGTTTTCGAAAAAGTAAAAACTAATTTTTTTGAAACGGACTAAATCTCGATCGATCGAGATTTCTGGAAAACTTTATACTTGCTATAATTTTGATCGATCGGACTGCATCTCGATTGATCGAGAATCACTTGAACTTTTTGGACCATTTTCAATCGATCGGACTTTATCTCGATCGATCGGACTTTATCTCGATCGATTGAGATTTTTGTACTGATTTTTTTTACTTTTTGAAACACTCGTAATTTGCTCGTTCGGACTCCGAATCGACTTCCGTTTGAACCGTTGGCTTCATTATTGAGTGCTCTATCATTTTAAGTTCTGAAATATACACTTTCTCTTTTTGAAAAAGATCAAATATTATATCATCGAATTGTAAAATTATTAAATAATAATCACATTTATAATCAAAATCAATTAGTAGACTCATGGTTCAACATTAGCTAAATAAGTCAACTAAGAGTAGTACTAAACACTGATTTCCCCATCTTTATAACCCAGGTGTTATTCATCAGGACGTCTAGAAAATGTTTCATGTTTGTTTGCCTTTAACTTTATCTGATTTTACCCTAAAAAAAATTTATCTGATTTTGAAAGAAAAATGTTGAAAAATAAAAACCGTATCAGAATTGGTTTCCGTGTGACTAGGGCTGGATTCGGTCCAGTTCGGTTTTTAGCGAAACCGAAACCGAGCATTTTTTTCGGTTCGGTTTTTTTTTGTTTCGGTCTTTTTATTTCTTTGACCGAACCGGACCGGTTTTTTTCGATTTTTCGGTTTCGGTTCGGTTATCAGTCCGGTTCGGTTATCAGTCCGGTTCGGTTTTTTCGTTTTTTCGCCGAACCACGTGTGACCACTAGAAACTGATTCAAATTTTGGTAATTTCGTCAAAGAAGAAGTTAAGTTATATCTAATTGCATTCATAAAGTACAAAATTTTAAGTAGATGTTACAAAAACACATATATATTTAAGGAACAATTAATATAAACATACTCTACACCTATTATATTAATAAAAGCATACGCTCAAAAGTTAAATTATTAAAAACATACATTAAATTAATAATTAATAAAAAAAATGATTCATCACTCCCGATCTATTTTCTCATTCTCCCTGATCTCTCATCCTTACTCTCTCTTCATGCTCTTTCTAATTTTTCGATCTTTTTATTCTCTTCCCTCTCTGTCCAATCTCTCTCTTCCGTGTAGATAAGACGGACACATCTGTCGGAATGAACGGTGAGGGTATAAAACGAGATCGAAAACTCGAGTTTGATGTTGATGGAGATGCGGTCGTCGAACGAGATGCCCACGACGACGACGTGTTAGTTCGAGATCAGAGGACGAGTAAGAGTTGGATTTGTTAATTAATGTATAATATTGAAAAATAAGTGTATGAATTATGTGAATTATAAAATTGAAAATTATGTATATGAATTATGTAAGTAAGTATACGAATTATGTAAATTGGGGTATAAACTTTGAAAATAAAGGTTAACTCTACGAATCAGGATCTGAACTTTTGAAACAAGAGTATGAACTTTTGAAATAAGGGTATGAAAAATACAAAATAAGTTATGAAATTTTGAAATAATTGTATGAACTTTTGGAATAAGAGTATAAAAAATACAAACTAGGGTATAAACTTTTGAAACAATGGTATGAACTTTTAAAATAAGAGTATGAAATATACAATGGTATGAACTTTTGGGTATGTTTTTGTTAATTTAGTTTTAAAATTATTATGTTTTGTTAATTTATTCTATATTTAAAATAACCATGTCACACTCATGTGATTAAATGATAGCTACTGTTTTAGTCAAAATAGTTTATAAAAAAACGAAAAATAAACAATTTGGTATAAATTGTGCAAGTAGGCAAGGGGCAAACAATGTCCAGTTCAAGTCTAGATTCCTTTTAAATTTGAATATCCATACGTAAAATTTACCCATAAACGAAAGAAAACAAGTCATAATTAGTTATTAGTGTCTTACAAAATTTTGTAGGATATTGATAAAATGATAAACGGTGACATTTCTGGTAGCTTTTGTAGCCGTGCCCGAGTAATAATCAGTATTTGCAAGATTGAATTTTAAAAAATTAATATTGTGAGATAAATCGTTATTTTTGTTAAAAAAAAAATACATTCTAAAAAATTGTTTTTCGAAAATATAGAGGACTATAGCCCCCGCCAACCCTCCTAATTCCATATTGGTTTTGGCTGTCTTTTTTTTTTAGGGCAGTCTGTCATGATTTTTTTAAACACATTAGATCAAATGCAAACTCATCCATTGGTCAACAAAAATTTTGGGAAAATTTCTGTATATTGTCTCAACATACGGAAAAAAAATTATACGAGTGCACTATTATTTATGATGTGCCAACCAATAATATTTTTTAGTTTTAATTTTGAATTAATTTTAGAGTATATATTTTTGTGTTCATTAATAGGTTTTTAGCATTTTTTTAGTTTTAATTTTAAATTAATTTTAGAATAGATATTTTTGGGTTTATTAATTATTGTTAGGTTTTTAGTAAGTGACACATCCTAAATATAATGGATCGGGGTTTACGATATTGTTACGTGTTCGGCGTTCATTGCAAAACATTAAAACTAAAACATTTTTTTTCATTTTTTTTTATGATTAGATTGGATTGATTTTGATAGAATGCTAGTCAAAAAATATAAGACAGACTATATTTTAGGCGGCAAATGGATCCCGTAACTTCTCCCCTATTTTGTAGTAAAAAGTTAGTTATAAACGGCATACATATCATTACCCATTAACAGAGCAACCATATGAGCATTTTTAACCATTTTTTTCAAATTTAACACATTTTATATATTTTAATAAACCGTTTACATCTACACAAAATCTCAACTAAATGTGGACCCCGTGATATTTTATTACTATTATATTAATCTAATAAATTATATGCATTTCTCGTATATAAGATGAATTTTGTGTACTATTTATAGGGTTTCTGAGAAGGAAACATAATTGTTCTGCTGGGGCAATACCGTAATAGTGAAATTATTCACGGACTCGTTTAGGTGATTAGCAACTCCTTTGATTTGTAAAAAAGAAAATAATTTGGTAAAATGATAATCTTGAAAATTACTTTCATATACTCAAATCAAATTGGACTATACGAACGAACGTCTTCTTAATTTTTTCATTTCTCTAACTTAGTCACGTAAATTATACATCCAAAACACATTTATATTCGTGAGCTAATAACACGAAATATACTATATGACCTAGTTTGCTTACGGTATTGGTATTACTTAGACTATTAATACATTTGGATTGGATTGGAATGGTATAACAAATGAAACCGTAATTAGTAATGCAAACATGAAATAACAATTAATTGTTTATTTGATTTTCATTGTGACGAGATTATTTAACAAATTTACGTGTGTAAACAATTCAATACCACGCTAGTCCCACACAAACAAACAAACAAGGGGTATAAGTATATAAATAATGAAAATACAAAAATACAAAGAATGACAATTAGTTATTGGAAAGAGGGAATAGAGTTTTGGTAAAAGTTGAAAAACATTTGAAAATGAAAAGCAAAACACAAGAATAGAATATGACAAAAGAGAATATAAAGCCATTGACCTTGAATTCATCTTAGATCGAACCTTTTCTCTCACTCTCTCTCCTCTAAATTTCATACATCACACTCTCACACTAAACACATAACACACATATAGATATTTATAATTATAGTAGTAGTAATATAAAAGAGGAGTTAAAGTTGAAATGGAGAGTTATTTGAATGATAAATTTGGAGAAGTGAAAGGGAAGAACTCGTCTGAAGAGGCTCTAGAGAGATGGAGAAAGCTTTGTTGGTTAGTTAAGAATCGTAAACGGAGGTTCAGATTCACCGCTAATCTCTCTAAACGCTTCGAACTCCGCGCCATTCAACACTCCAATCAGGTTTACATATATATATATATATACATATGTATCTATACATGTGTATGTATACATGTGTATGTATAATGTATTCTTAAAAGTTTTTTTTTGTTTGGATTATTCATTGTTATTGTTAATGAAATAGTGGGTCTTCCCACAATTAATATAAAAAAATTATTAATGTATTTATGATCTCTGACTTGAATAGCTTAATACTTTCTGGAGTTAAGTAAGCAAATAGTGAGATTATTTGTTTTTTTTTATTTGCTCTGTTTCTGCTAATCTATCGAAACGCTTCGAACTCCGTGCCATTCAACACTCCAATCAGGTAAATGGAGGGAAAATGCTGTCTTTACTTATGTATGTATGTATGTATGATCTCTTGCTTGAACAGCTTAATACTTGCAAACTTTTCAGTTAGTTGATGGAGTTAAGTAAGTAGAGGGGCGGGGGGAAGATGTTTCGTACCCTATACTATTGACTTTTATCAAATTTTAGTAACCGACCTTTACATTTTACCAATTTGGGTCCCCACCTACCAATTTAGTACCATGATGTTTTATAATACCACGAAATTGTAGTCACATTCTCCCACTTATAACATAGTGAATGCAATTGCGTCACTGTCCATAAAAAATGGATCGGGAAACTTGAGATATAGTGAGTGTAATTTCGTCGATTTATGTTGTCGGACCCGTAATTGGACGAAAACTGATAGGTTGGGGCCCAAATTGGTAAAAGTCAATAGTATATGGTATTAAACAGGTTTTTACTGTGATCATTAGTTGAAGTTAGTTTTACTTAATTTAGATGCAATTCATGTCTGATTTAATTAATGGAGTCAGATCAAACCGAGTTATAGAGTTCAGTTAAAGATTCCAGTTATTTAAAGTTTCTTTTTTTGGTGTGTATGAATGTTATGCTAAAAATTATTATAACATATGATATAATACAATGACAATTGAACCAGTCAACTGTCCTGAAAAATGTAAGATTATAGGAGAGGTGATAGTAGGGACCAAACGAGGGGCATAAACGCTAATTTTTGAAGATTTTCAAAATACATACAAAAGCTTCCTTATAAACTTTGCTGCAGGGGTAATGTAAATTAGTTTTAAGATTGGACACAACCTTAAGCTTTTGTATCAAGTTGTTAAAAGTTTTTCAAGACTCACAGTTAGAAGGCTTTAGATAGAATAACTTAATGAGGTGAATGCATTTTAGTCGATTTGGGATGATGCTTATTGTATGGGAAGGATGTTTTTCTTATATGGTGGCATCCTACTTTGCTAATTTAAGATTCACTCCTATAATCACTTACTGCAGGTAGATATTACAATTTCACGTTATTTAGTTATCTAATAATTGTCTAGGTACGACTGATAGTCAGTCTATTTTTACACAACCTTTGAATAACGAAACAAAAAGAAATTGTTGAGAAAATATCGCAAAACACTCTAAAGTATTGTCATAAATAACTTTAATATCCCATTGTTATATATAGAAATTTTGAATCTATACCCAACAATATACCCTACTTAATCAATGTACCCAGAAATACCGGTACGCTATATGTACCCAGTAGGGTACGTCGGCATTTTCAAAGTATTTGTGCTTCATACGTGAATTCATTTCCCGGCTCCCTGATCAAGCAGTAATACAAAAGTTGATTACATACATACATGATTTGCATATGGTCGATAACTGCATTCTTAATGAAGTGAATAGGAGTGTTGATTGAAGGTACTATATTATTAAGAACAGGAGAACAGAAAGAAGAAGAAAATTAGTAAATGATACTATCAAAAAATAAAATAAAAATCGGTCATAAATGTTCAGTATGATGGATTAATCTCTCGGTTCTCAAATAATGAGAAATACCAAAAAAGAACTACTATCATAAACCATTATAGATTTATTACCTAAATAAGAATAACCAAAAGAAACTCGTAATTATTTCGACCACATCTTGTCACAATGCTAGATCTATGTGTCTTTGACAAGAATGGTTTGTAAAAATGGAAATGAAAGAACGCTTTCAAGATTTAAAGAGTAAAATTCTTGAAGCAGATAGCAAGTTAAATGTCCTCTGGGTCTAGTTTATCAATTTGGCTCCCTATCCTGTAAAATAATCTTCAGATTGAGAACAATTTCTTCAACCCAGCTAGCACTTTAGATTAAATGGTGTTCTGACATTTTTTTCTTTTTCTTCTTTGCAGGAGAAGTTCAGAATTGCAGTGCTGGTTTCACAAGCTGCCCTTCAATTTATTCAAAGTATAGATCTTTAAATCTTGTGAATATAAAGGTTGAAGTTGAACAACATCTCTTCCTCTGTCTTAAATTATTCTTATATTTCGTGTGACACTTTTCAGATATTACTTACTCACTACCAGAAGAAGTAAAATCAGCTGGCTTTGAAATTTGTGCTGAGGAATTAGGATCAATTGTTGAGGGCCATAATGCTAAGAAACTAAGAACGCATGGTGGGGTTGAGGGTATTGCAAATAAGCTCTCCACCTCTATAACTAACGGAATTTCCACTTCTGAAGATTTGCTAACCCAAAGAAGAGATATTTATGGTATCAACAAATTCACTGAAACCCCACAAAAGGGATTTTTGGTATTTGTTTGGGAAGCTCTTCAAGATACGACTCTCTTGATACTTGCTTTTTGCGCTTTAATATCTTTAATTGTTGGCATAACAATGGAAGGTTGGCCAAGAGGTGCACATGATGGGTTAGGCATAGTTGCAAGTATCTTCTTAGTTGTATTTGTCACCGCCACAAGTGATTATCGGCAATCGTTACAGTTTAAGGATTTGGACAAAGAGAAAAAGAAAATTAGCGTTCAAGTTACTAGAAATGGGTATAGGCAAAAGATTTCGATATACGAATTGCTTGCAGGTGATATTGTTCATCTCAGTATAGGAGATCAAGTGCCAGCTGATGGACTATTTGTTCAAGGATTTTCGTTATTGATAAATGAATCTAGTTTAACAGGTGAAAGTGAGCCTGTTAATGTTAGTATAGAAAATCCGTATCTGTTATCCGGAACTAAAGTACAAGATGGGTCATGTAAAATGCTTGTTACAACAGTGGGTATGAGAACCCAATGGGGAAAACTTATGGCCACACTTAGTGAGGGTGGAGATGACGAGACACCATTACAAGTTAAATTAAATGGAGTGGCTACAATTATTGGCAAAATAGGACTTTTTTTCGCGGTAATTACATTTTCGGTTTTGGTACAAGGGTTATTTACTCGAAAACTAAAAGAAAGTTCCCATTTTAATTGGTCGGGAGATGAGGCTCTCGAAGTGTTGGAATATTTTGCAATTGCCGTTACTATTGTCGTAGTTGCTGTTCCCGAGGGGCTTCCTTTGGCAGTGACATTGAGCCTTGCTTTTGCCATGAAGAAAATGATGAATGATAAAGCACTTGTTCGAAATCTAGCCGCTTGTGAGACTATGGGCTCTTCCACCACTATTTGTAGTGATAAGACAGGGACTTTAACGACAAATCACATGACTGTCGTAAAAGCATGCATTGGTAGACAGAGTAAAGAAGCTAAGAGCTCCCAGAAGACCTCTAATTTTTGCTCTGGGACAAATGAATATGCATTGAAAATGTTAGTACAGTCTATTTTTAACAACACTGGGGGTGACATTGTAACGAATAAAGACAACAAAGTTGAGGTTTTAGGGACCCCAACAGAAGCAGCTTTATTGGAATTTGGACTATCTCTTGGTGGAAATTTCAAATCAGAACGTGAGCTAAAACTTGTTAAAGTTGAGCCTTTTAATTCTTCGAAAAAACGAATGGCAGCTGTTGTACAGCTTCCTAATGGAGGTTATCGAGTGCATTGTAAAGGTGCTTCGGAAATAGTTCTTTCTGCGTGCGACAAACTTATCGACTCAAATGGCGAGGTTGTTCCTATTAACGAGACAACTCTTAATCATTTGGAGCTTACAATTGAAAAATTTGCTAACGAAGCTCTTCGTACTTTGTGTATTGCATATAAAGAAATAGGAGACGAATTTTCTGCAGATGATATTATTCCGTTTGAGGGGTATACTTTAATAGGGATAGTTGGAATTAAAGATCCGGTTCGGCCTGGAGTGAAGGAATCGGTTGCTATTTGTAAGGCGGCAGGAATCAATGTGAGGATGGTAACTGGTGATAATATAAATACAGCAAAAGCAATTGCTAGAGAATGTGGTATTTTGACTGATAATGGGATAGCAATTGAAGGGCCAGAATTCCGAGTAAAGAGCGAAGAGGAATTGCATGAATTGATACCAAATATTCAGGTACTTCTGTTTCTCTAATTGCATGATTTTACTTTTTAAAAGAATACTACAAAGATAGGCAAAATGAAAGGGGGTTCTTACAAGAAAGGTACATCCCGTTAAAACCGCATATGAGAGAAGTTACATCTTTACTGCAGTATAATTTTAAGGAATGGCAACAGTGCAATCGCGAAGCGCCTCTTCTTCTCCCTAACTTTTCTCAATTACAAATTCATTACTGCAAATTCGACAAAATTTCTTATTGTTGTTTTTTCAATTTTCTTTTCTTTTTAACAAAAGTGGTATTTAAATAAGACCAGATCAGCAGCTACTACTGGGTATTCCATCGGAACAGCTTTGCCAAAAATGACATGCGCTCCCCTTTGGAATTCATTAGCAGTATATTATTGGCTTTAGATATAATTGGTGTTGAGCATATTACAATTAAAACGATTAGCAACCAATACTATGAGTCTCTTCTTGTGCAGGTGATGGCTCGATCTTCACCACTTGATAAGCATATGCTTGTGAAACATTTACGAACAACATTTCAAGAAGTTGTTGCCGTTACTGGAGATGGCACAAATGATGCTCCTGCCCTCCATGAAGCAGATATCGGCTTAGCAATGGGTATTGCAGGGACAGAGGTGAGCACAAAGTTCTTCTGCTTTATCATTTTATTGGCCAGCATTCGATTTTGTTCCATTTCATTATCAAAACATGGTTTTCAAATGACTGAAACCCACACATGCATGCAGTATCTCACTCATAAACAACCAAATATAAAAATGAGGAAAAAGTTGCACTTTGAGAAGTGGAAGTAGGAAGACAGAATATATAAAGAACTTTTCCGTAAGTTAGGGTAATTACAGCTTTGCTATAGAGTGGAATTGAACGGATAATGGAAAATTAAAATGGGGCGTCTGTACACCAACCCACAAAATGTCAAAAACTAACAGTTAGTACTCCAGCTTAATAAGTTGTATCGAATTTGTACATTGAATCTAAATAATTCATAATTTTGGTAGTAAAATAGTTTTTGTAATTACTATTTGTTTTTGTAATTTGGTTTACAACTTGAAATCTAATGACGTAGTGACACAACTGTCATCTACCCTATTCCCTTATGTTTCTCCATGGTATGGTCAATAATTGTTTGACTAGGTGTATCTGCTTCTTCTTGGTATTAGCTGCTAATATTGTAAATTGTTATTCTAATTGCATGGTTAACTGTTCCTTTTTTTTCCTTTTACCAAAATATCAGAACTTGTACTTTATATCGGGAAGTTGGAATCTAAAGGAGTTCTTTATTCTGTTGTTCATGCAAATAGGTGGCTAAAGAGAGTGCTGATGTTATAATTCTAGACGATAACTTCTCTACAATTGTTACTGTGGCCAAATGGGGACGCTCCGTCTACATAAACATCCAGAAATTTGTTCAGTTTCAGCTGACAGTCAATATTGTTGCTCTGATTGTCAACTTCTCTTCTGCTTGTTTGACAGGTAACTTATCTCAATCTTTTAAGTCCATGGCCTTCATCTCAAAAGCTGTTTGAAAGAAAGACTAGCAAAAATTGAATTTATAAAAACAGTTGTATCTAGTATAATAAAACTAATGCTCTTTCAGCTATCCCTAAATTTTCCGAACATACCATGTTAACCTGAAAGTATGTTATGGATTTTTGACCAAATATAATCTGATTCATCGTTTTCAGAATACTTTCGTCTTGTTCTCATTTGTTTCTGGTCAATGTTGTTGCTCTAATTGGCAACTTCTCTTTGGCTTGTTTAGTAGGTAATATATCTCTATTTTTTTAAGTCAATGATTTTCATTTCCGAAACTATATATGAAATTTTCCAGTACTTGAATGAACAAAAAGCAATTATTTTTAGTATTAAAGAACTAGGGCTTTTTTCATTTATCTACAAAAAACTTTAACATGCCATGTTTAGCTGAAAGCACAATTCAAATTTAGGACCAACTGAACCCTGATTCATGGTTCTTATAGTTGGTTACTTAGGCATGAAGTTCCTTAAAACTTCCTACATAAGAAAGCAACATTAGTCGCATCTGATTTCGTTACTCATTGGTTCAAAAGAGAAACTAATACTAATTACAATCTTTTTTCTTTGATAATAACCCTCACTTTAGAGGTCCCAGGGATTGAACTTGGTAGTGAGCATGGTATACCAAGACCCTAACCACTGGGACAACCACCTTGCTCACAATTACAAGTTTAAATCATTCAGAATTATTCAACGTTGACATGGCTAAAAAATTGAATGAGGAAGAATTATTATTTCAGTAGAAGTATCATTTTCTGCCTTTTCCTAAACTGCCTGACATGTCATGTTAACCTGAAATTATGTTTTAAGATCTATAGCCAACAAAAACCAGATTCATGATTCTATTAAAAATAACTTTATTTTATTTTTCTTTTGGTCGACTCCATGGTTCTAGGAAGTGCTCCTCTCACTGCCGTTCAGCTTTTGTGGGTAAACATGATAATGGATACACTTGGAGCTCTGGCTTTGGCAACTGAGCCTCCCAATGACGACTTAATGAAAAGATCACCGGTTGGTCGCAAAGGAAACTTTATTAGTAATGTCATGTGGAGAAACATTTTAGGACAATCTTTTTATCAGTTTATCGTAATATGGTACCTTCAAACGGCAGGGAAAGTAGTATTTCATCTTGATGGCCCAGAATCTGATCTGATTTTGAACACTCTTATTTTCAACTCGTTTGTTTTTTGTCAGGTAAATAGTTTTTTTAGTATTTTACTGTTTCATGTGTGTGCACACGTTGAGCTTGTCTTTTGATATGACATTACAATAATCATCGCCATTGTTGTTTCCCTTTTCAACCTTCAATAAGGCTTCTTCACTTCAATAAGGATTTCATAAATGTATTTACTAAAATTGGCAATTTGTAAAATCTCCCTTTAAACTTTTTTCTTAAATGCGTATCTTGAAGCATTAATTTGATTTCTGAATGGGCATGGCAAATATAACAGCTTTTGGTTTCAATATGCCGAACTTCAAATTCATGATAAAATTAGGTAATGTTGGGAAAACAATAGTATTGATATTCTATCAATATTTTTAAGTTTAGAAGTACCATGAAGACGAGTATAATTACTAAAATATTTTTAGTCCTCTAAAATTTATTTTTCAGTCTACTAAGAAAATCCTTCATTCTGTGTAGGAAAGGTATTATGATTACTGTTTTAGTTGAGTTGAAATAAGTTCCTCAAAGAGTTCCTACATAAGGAGACAACTTTGGTCGCATCTGATCTATTTGCTTATAGTCCCATAAGTTTAAATATACTTACACTCCGTTAATTCAAAAATATTCGACATAATGCAATATGCTAACACTGGGTAGATTTTTAACAGATTTTCAATGAAATTAGCTCCAGGGAGATGGAAAAGATAAATGTCTTCAAAGGCATACTCGAGAACTACGTATTTGTTGCAGTGCTCACTAGCACGGTCGTCTTTCAGATAATTATTATTGAATTTTTGGGTACCTTTGCAAACACTCATCCTCTCACTTTCCAGCAATGGTTTGTGAGCGTTATCTTTGGATTTCTTGGTATGCCTATTGCCGCTGCTGTCAAAATGATTCCCGTAGGGTGAACATATATGTATGCATGCTCGTACTCGTTGAAAAGGTACTTTCCCAATATTCATATAGCGGGACCTTAAAGCCACTTTTATAGCATTTCTCACACACAAAAAGCGGTCGTAAAGTAGCATTCAAGGATGGAACATATACTAGGATACGATCAACTGATTAATCTGTTCGAAAAGATTAGAAGAATCTGTCCCGCTTATTGATTGTAGCATGTTGATTCATCACAATTATATCTGAACGTGGTTTCTTGATATTTCTTGTGATCATTTTTGTCCATTATTGTACTTATACTTTTATCATTTTCTGTATGCTCTTAACCCAGAGGGACCTTGTTGAGGGAACTATTTTCATATAAAGATTAAAGGGTCACCATTCATCAAGGTTGTGTATGTTTTTCTAATAGAAAGTAAGTTTTTCTTTTTTAATAAGATATTTGGTCTGGTATTATAAATCATGACAGGCAGGCATGTATAGTCAATATACTTGGAATAGGGATTTCTCTGTTCTTAGTTGAGCTGAGCATTTATTCCTGTGTAGCTTTCATTTCTGTAATAGGTGCAATCGAACAAGGACCCGGAAAGAGTTATAATGAGAATTTCATCTTATATCCTAGTCGGTTTGTAGAATAAGATGAACACTTTGCCAAGGCATGGCTCACAGATGACTAATTTGTAGAGCTTCTCTAGTAAAATGACGCTCAATTCATTCTAATGAACCGATAACTTGTATTGTAATCCAAGTTATCCAGGCTTGGATAACTTGACTTTTGAATGGTCACTCTAAGCTATCCAGGCTTTGTAATTATTGTTTACATCTAGACTTAACCTGCACTAATGAACCGATAACTGCGCCAGATCAACACAAGTTACCTTCAATACTTGCAATGTGACATGTCAATTGCCATTGGATCACTCGAATGCTCAAGAGAAAATTATGGAACTAAATAATGATAGTAGCCCATATTCCCGAATTCTACACATTTTACTTATCACATTGAATTCTAAGCATAAATGTGTCAATTATGTAAAACATCTGATATTATTGTGATATATCAACAGAACTAGAGTCAGAATCATGTTTATGAAACATGAACCTATAGGTGACATGAAATATCCGATAATTAACTAGATACTGCACTCCGCGACTCGCTTAGTTTTTGTTTGGCCGTTAGATTTTATATTCACACTTGATAACCAAAATACTATTACTTTATTGTATTTTTAATAACTATCTATATAAATATAAATATAAACAGGAGAAATACAAGAGATGAGACCCATAGTAGTGATTACTGATTGAGCCCGAGTAAACGTAACAACCCTTTTTTTCTGCGGAGTCTTTAATATATTGCTTTCATATGACAAGCTGTGCTACTGAAAAAGCAAAGGTCTGGTGAATAGATGGTACTAACAATGACAAGTAAAAGTTAAGAATGATGGGTACATAAGTATTGCACAATTCTATGATTTTACTGCTGGTAAAGTCAAGATAAGATACTCCATTTTTATCATCAAACAAGACAAGGCAGCTGGTAATAGTACCACACATCTGTTACAAGAGTACAAGTTTTTTGGTGGCCCATTCTTTTGACTGCAAAATAATTTACAGGACCATACGTTTTGGTGTGTATATATCCATCTCCATGTATCTATTATCTCATAGTATAATTTTTATTAAAATTTAACGATCCGTGTAAAAATGGATAAATAAGAGTAATATCAATTTATTAAATTTCATTAAACACAAAATTCATCTTGTATATGAGTAATATATATGATTCACTCACTTCGTGAATCTAATAATAAGAAATTATCGTGTGACCCATATTTTTATGGTTGTAATATTGTTATGAATAAAAAATGATAATAAACATATAAAAAGATGTACGGTTATTATAATAAAATTGATAATAAACCTAAAAATTTCTATAAATGTAAAAGATTTATTAAAATCTATAAAAATACGTTAGTTTTTTATAAAATGACTAAGGTTGCGGTTGCTGTGCGTTTGTAATGTCTCTTGGATTCGTCTATCTTCTAAAAAGATCTTTTTCACAATATTTTAGAAAGCTGCAACTACCTATACAGTGTTGATTTCTTCTCATACTGGCATCGTTAATTTAATGAACTGACAAAAACATGCTCTGCCATTTTACATAGTGTGTAGCTCGAAAATAAATGGTGCAAAACCAAGCAACTCTGGATTTGTATTGTTTGGTTGCAACTTATGGTTTTGTACCGGATTGGTTTTGAATGCTCTGAAAAATTCAAGACAGACTGTCTTGATTTTTCAAGACAGCAAAAATATGTAATTTTTTATGTTAGATTTTTGTTTTAATATTTTGAAATCAACATCGAACGATTAACACTACCGTGAATCCAGTCAATACAGCAAAAATGGATCCTTTTGTACAATGCATTTTAGTTCCACCTGGGGTGGATTAGTATCGGAATCCGACCCGTAAATGTTCAACCTGTATCCTGATCCGATTACTTTTGAAAGTAAAAAAAAATCCCGATCCCGACCCGACTTTTTCGGGATCCCGTAGAGTCGGGATAGGTTTACCCCGAATCTCCCGACATATTTTTTTATTTTACGACGACGTCATTTTTTATTAACAATTTTCATTTGATAAGTCTAAACATGTTATTAATACGAAACATAATATTAGTTTAAAAAAAACATTCCTAATAAATGGAAAAAAAAAATTAACATGTAGTAAAAAAAAATAGTGTGAAACTACAAATAATAGAGTAAATAAAAAAATTGATATGCTTTTTATCATTTTTTTATTATTTAGTTTTATTCACACGAGTAACAATTATTATATTAAATGAGATACATTATAATTATAATTTTTATAATAAAAAAATAATAATCATTTATCTTTCTTGAAAATAACATTATAATTTTTTAATTTAAGTATATTTTTTATTTTAATAGTTTCATATATTCAAAACTGTAAATCTATATTATACTTATATAATTATAATTAATAATAATAACGATTGTAGCTTATATGATAGAGCGTTTACATTGTATATTAGAGTTACATAGTTTGATTCTCATCACTTGCATTTGATATAAATTATTAAAAAATCAGGTCGGGTCGGGACACCCCCACGAAATCAAAATCGTCACCGATCCCGAAGTTTGTCGGGTCGGGACAAAACTCGACATTTTCGGGTTGGAACTATT
The DNA here is from genome assembly GCA_963682055.1 of Primula veris. Taxonomy (NCBI): domain Eukaryota; kingdom Viridiplantae; phylum Streptophyta; class Magnoliopsida; order Ericales; family Primulaceae; genus Primula; species Primula veris. Next base: position 19,103,062 of record OY821743.1, on the reverse strand, counting down.
CTTGGATCGAAGAATTTCGGATCGGGTACAGGTCTGGACACAAATGAGGTCGGGATTTCAGGATTTTTTTCACAGGCCTAGTTCCACCGTGTTACGTGTACTATAGTGGCTCGTGTACAATGCCTTGTCTGGTTGCAACTTATGGTTTTTGTTTGTTTTAAAACTTGAACTATTAGCCTATAAGTTTAAAACATGAGTTGTCATTTCTTTTGTAAGCTACATGAATCTAGCATTTCTCTCGTACCCCACATGCTATAAAGTTGCAATAAACTAGCATCGACTAAAAGTTTAAACTGTTCAACTACGAGTTATTTTTTTCTAAATACAGTTTAAATATTAATTGTACGATAGAATTTTAAAAAAATTTATTTTTACAATTTAAATACGAGTTATTTACCGATTAAAGTTACGCGTAATTTCGTATATTAGGCTCTGTTTGTTTCATAGTAAAATATTTACGGAGGGAAAATATTTTTCGGGTAAAGTTTTACGGTGCAAACTTTTGTTTGCATTTTATTTACGGGTGTTTGGTGCGTCAAAGGTTTCCCATGGAAATTCTATTGAAATTCAAAAATCTATTAGTTATTTAAATTAGACAAATTCGATGCATAAATAAATAAACATTGTTCATACTTTAAACAAAATATTTTAAGATGAAAAATATCAAAAATTAACTAAAAGTCACAAAAATTAACTAAAAGTCACAAAAATGAATAAGTTCGTGAAAGTTTAAAAACATTAGTGATTAAAATCATAATTATTTTGACGGGAAAAAATCTAAAAGTTCGTCTACTTTTCTGAAAGGAACTTTGTCAACATGTATAGAAATTTAACCTAAACACATATTTTATTTCATATACGTCACTTATAATAACTTATAATTTTTCAACATATAAACTCATAAAATTATAAGTATAGAAGATATTATTGACCTTTTTTAGCTTTTTCAAATTTTCTTGGGTTTTTTAGATTTTTTGTAATTTTTTGTTTTATTTTTTCCATTTTTTTGTTATTTTTTTAGATTTTTTCCTATTTATTTATATTTTTATTGGTTAATTAGACTTTAGCTTTTTCAAATTTTCTTGGGTTTTTCGGATTTTTCGGATTTTTTTGTTTTATTTTTTCCATTTTTTTGTTATTTTTTAGATTTTTTCCTATTTATTTATATTTTTATTGGTTAATTAGATTTTAGCCTTTTCAAAATTTCTTAGATTTTTTAGATTTTTCGGCATTTTTTGTTTTATTTTTTCCATTTTTTTGTTATTTTTTAGATTTTTTCCTATTTATTTATATTTTTATTTTTTAATTAGATTTTAATTTTTTCAAATTTTCTTGGGGTTTTTTAGATTTTTCGGAATTTTTTGTTTTATTTTTTCCATTTTTTTGTTATTTTTTAGATTTTTTCCTATTTATTTATATTTTTATTGGTTAATTAGATTTTAGATTTTTCAAATTTTCTTGGGTTTTTTAGATTTTTCGGATTTTTTTTTTTTTCCATTTTTGTTATTTTTTATCATTTTTCGTGTTTTTTCCTTTTTTTTATTGGTTAGTAGATAGAATTGAACTAATTATTAAATAATTTTGAAAGAATAGACCTATAATTAATAATAGTTATAATACTGGTATTATAAAGAATATAGAGAGGCTTCGTAAACCGTTTACAACTTTATTTGTGGGGTAATTGTTTTCCTCAATTTTACTGGATATGTGGGAAAAGTTTTCCCAAAATAAATGTTTTACGTTTAAACCAATCACCCGAAAAATCTATTTTACCCGTAAATGTTTGTTTACTCCTTTTTACAACAAAACAAACAGAGTCTTATTTACTTATACCGTGGAATGGAGAGGGAGTATGTTTTTTAACATGGCGATATAAGATCTTTGGTTTTTTTTTTCTTGGATACGTAAGGATATTGGCCAACATTTATCTGTCTACAATCCATTTATTTTAGTTGGTATATCCCTAAAATTGAGCCACAAATGAGTAGTACAAAATGACCTAGTCAAATGAGTAACAACCAAGACTTACTAAAAGATAAACCTCATTTTAAATAGTAGGATTCATATGTTGCAAATTATAGCTTGTACATAACTAACTTAAAAGGAAGTATCCATCGACCATCATGTGTTAGAAATAATGAACAAAAACTTGACTTCACAGGAAAAAAGGAACATGATCCACTGTATAAAGGCATAAGCAAACATTCAAACATATCCAATTAGATACAACTTATACAAAACATTTCCAAAATTAATGCAACATATGAAGGCATGTCATTATTAAGCTTTCCAAAAATACATAAAAGCATCAACACCAAATCCTTGATAAATAAGACCAAGATTGAAAAGGGTATTATGCCACCAAAAAGATAAAGTCACTAGTTGGATACAAAACAAAGCACAACAAAACAAATTGATCAAATATTAAACTCAAAATTAGGTTTTGTACAAACTACTAACTTTTAAGGATTCTGTTTGTGGCATGTGGATGAAGCTTTTGATGTAACCCAAAGGATAACACTTTTGTTGCTCTTTTACTCCCCTTTGCATCTCCTTTATTCCCAAAATATTGCTAATGAGAAGCGGAATCAACCCCCAATATCATCATACCCACATTTCATAAATGAAGTGTAATTCAAAAAATTTACTAATAAATACTTCAACCGGTCCAATAAGGTTCTCTATCAGGGTCTCTTTTCATCTGGTTCGCAATCGCTCTTATCACATTCTTTGCAAACAAGTCTTTTTCGCTTGTTACCAAGAGCAGAAATAATGTAACTTTCAAAACATTTCTTCTCACCCAATCCCACTTGCGATATACTTGGTGATACTACACACCCGGGCAGTGTTACACTTTCAGTGTATGACTTTGACAGTTCTTTCATTCGATTATAGCACGTAACTATATCCGCCTGTAGTAAAAAGAAGTGCCAACAATAAGACTTTTTATAGCAGAAATACAACATAACAATTGATCCAATGCTAGAAATCCTTACTGTTTTAAGAAATCCAGTAGGAAATGGGGAATGTGCAATAATTTTAAGCTCCAATTCTGGTACTGTGAATTTTGAGTCCAGTGCCATCAATGTGGCCGCCAGAGCTATGACGGATGGTCGATGACTCATTAAATTTAGATCTACACAAAATCATCCCACAAAAATTCACATATTCAGTAACTCAGAGCAACCTAATGAATGTTGTAAATGCGCAAAACACTGTGATAACAAACCAAAAAAAGTAGTACTAGTAGAAAGACAATTATAGGCCTACAATTTGTAAAGGGAAAAGAACTTGACAGAAGATCAATGTGGTATTGCGAAGGTTGATCTTCTGGAAAACAATATCAGGGCAAATAGTATATGGGGAAAAAAATTTCACATAACTTATAAAGGAATAGATCATGACCAAAGATCAATTGGGGATTATGGTGGTTAATTTTCACAAAGCTTATTAAGAGAATAGATCATGACTAAAAGATCAATGTGAGGTTATGGTGATTAATCTTTTAAGCACAAAATCAGGAAATGATTTTGACTCTAACAATATCGACGATTCAGATTTCAAAAATCATCTAATGCACATAAAAAATCATCAGTTACTAACATGTAAACTATATTGCCTAACAGGTAACACACACGGCTCATAGAAAATACTAAATGTGCCAGTGATGTCGCATTTTTGTTTTTTCACCAAATCTACATAGGTCAATAATAAAAGCATTCCGTTTCTTCAAGTACATTAAATTGGCGATCAACTAGTAGATTTTACATAATTGAGGGAAAGCAATACAACAGTGATGATTGTGTTTAGTGTGTTTACCTCTCATTGAAGACATTGTAATCTGTACAGATCTGGAATTTATACTTCTCTTAATAGATTGATCCCCACAACACTTAGAAACTAAGCAACTGATATAAGCAAAGGGAGTAACTAATCTCAGATTCCACTCCAACGTACTCAAGACTAAAAGTTCCATCCTCTGAACAACATTGCTATCAAACCTGTATAAGTCACATTTTTCTACCTCAAAAAAATCCGACAGTTGAGGGACAGTACATTCCTCCATCTTCGCCGCGATTCGTAAGCATGCTACAGAGAGTAATCGTATCGCCCAATAGTTTTCCCTCTAATCAATTATTGAAACAAATAGAAATTAAAATTTGCTTAAGTCGTCCAAAATTTCTTAAATCAATTTCATTTACCATTTTCTCCCTTTTTCTTTAAAATCGGAAACTAATTGCTAAACTTGTTTTAATTTTGTTCTCACAATGGTTTTATAGGTTCAAACTTCCTAAATACTTGTATTCATATTCCGGAGTTGCTTAGCTGCACCTTGTAAGCAAATAAATTGCATTAAATGACACTGAGAAAACAAAAATTGTTTGGCTATATTCTTGAATTTAAAACCTATGTTTTAGGACTTATGAGCCAAAAAGAATAGGAGCTTAAATCAAACCATCCAAGTAGATTGTAACATCATTTAAAATATGACAAATTGATATTTTGCTTCCTAAATACAGCAGAACTTCTCTAAATTAATACTCCGTAAATTTTTAAACTCTCTAAAATAATAATTTTTTCCAGTCCCAACTTTGACCAATGTAAAAAATCACCAATTATGATAAATTAATAACATAATAAATTTTCTGAAAATTCTTATATAAATATTGGTTCAGACAAAATAATAAATTAATAATTCTTTAAAATAACAAACGTTAGTATGAAGACTTAGCGAAGTATGACTCTATATTCGTTTACTTTTTCTTAAAAATTAAATCTACTTGAATAGCATACCTAATTTTTCTAATTGCATCCAAAATTTATGATATAATCTTTTTAAACTGCACCAAAAAAATTTATAAACGCGATAAATGTTTACTTTCGCATGATTAGTCCCAAAGCACGGTATCATCTTCAAGTATCATTTTTACCTTCATCATCTTTATTGTTACCAAACACAGTTTTTATAATTTCTTTTTAAGATCCGGACCTCTATCACTTTCACCTTGGTAACTAACAAGCCATTGACATCCGCTTCATTGCGATAACCGAGACCATCAATCATTTTTTCAAGTTCATAAATATCTTACTCAATAGTGGTTTCATTTATTAATTGAAACTTCGTTAACCGAACGAATTTTACGGTGTTGAAAACAATTTGCTATTGTTGCTCGGTGAACATTAATCGACCAATAAATAAATTTTTTTTAAAATAATAATTATTAATTTATCGATTAATTAATAATTATATAAATTAATAAATTTGTATGGTACCGACATTATTAATTTATAGAGATTTTACTGTATCAAAATAAGGTTTCACTTTTAGTAGACATTTACTTTTAAGCTTGATTGTCTACCAATAACATGTTAAAGTTTTCATTTTCACACAGTCTAAAAAAGGAAAAGAAACAATGAGAATCAAAATCTGTAACTTGGGAATAATAAAACTTGTATCAAAACTACAAAATTAAACTCACATTGATGCTTCGCTTCAATAGGAAGTGGTCCAAATAAGTCACTGATAAATATGCTGTTTGGAATTGAAACCCCAATATCGCTCTACTCTATAACAAAATTCACACAAACAAATAGACAAACTATAATTAGTAATCCAATCTAGTTTTTTTTCCATTGAAAAAAAAAAATAATAGATTGTGTAATTTCACAGTAAAAAATGATTGAAGAATGACCACTTTTTAAACTAACAAAAATATTTTTTTGTATTTACTAGTACTATAGAAATTTGTCTTCCAATTTTTTTTATATAATAACCCACATTTATATCAATAATTAAATAAAAATGTGGGGGGGAAACCCCACAAAAGTATTAATTTTCTTTCTACAAGAGTACATTAATTAAATCACCAATAAGATTGAAAATAGTGTGGATTATTCGCTGAATGCAAAAAAAAATCACAATTAACACTTGAAGATTGTTCAAAAAACAATTATTAGTGCGGAAAAAGAATGACAGATTAGTGTTTATGTTTTCCATTTAGTACAAAAAAAAAGAATTAAAATAGCCACATAAACTAATGTTATGGTACTAACTACTTATAGCTAAATTCTATTTTTAAGTGAATTGTTGTACAAAAACAAAATCTTGTGATAAAAATGTATAAGACCCTCTTTTTTTTTTAAACACACATAAAAAAGCTCGATTTATATCTTCGAAAAGCTTTAAATAAAAGCTTGATTTTACGCTCATGTTTTTTTCCGCTTTAGCGTCTTGCAAAAATGCTTTATCCAAGATTTTGGTTTCTACTACACTGATAAAACCATAATTAACACTAACTTTAAGAATCCAGGCGACGGATTCTAACCGAGCGCAGCGGGTCCATTCATCGAGTGAATAGAGGGAAGGTAAAGTTTTTTCTCTCCTAAACAACATATGTATGTATCCATCTTCAGTTTCTGAAGAAATGTAGTCATCTTGGTTGTTAGATAGAGAGACCATTGCATTATTATCAGGGTGAGATATGAAATGTTTAGTAACTGACGAAATTATGTATGTATGTATGTATGTATATAGTCAGTTACTATATATGCGGTTTATAGATAGAGATAATGAGAGAAAGAGAGATAGAGAATTTGGCGGGGATGTGATAATATCATAATATTGTGCACTTATCAATATGGAAAGTTTAGTTTCTTTTTTTTCCTTTTTTTTTTACATTTTACTGTAATGGTAATTGTTATTTATTAGTTGAATACTACAAGTATATTAGTTGAACAAGTTTTTTTTTCCTATGATTAGAAAATTAAAAGTTATTTCTTATACGTACCTATGTATACTTTGAATAAAAATAATAAGGTGGTTTCCGATTTTGTGTAGTTATTGAGTTATAATGTATAATGTTCAGTCACATTTACAACTATTGGATTAAAAAATAGAGGGTTAGATCAAGGGCGGACCCAAGAGGTACCTGGACGGCGATTTTCAATTATTTTTTTTTATGTGTAATTTAAAAATTTCTAAGATATATAAATCGATGGTCTGTCCTAATTAGACATAATAGTTGTTGATGTAGTGAAAGTTTAGGAGCTCAAATCATATTAGTTTTTTTTTCTAAAAATTTATGTTTTTTACATTGAAATTATCAAATTTCGTAAATGACCATTCTATTTTTCCAAATAAAGATTACTAAAAAATATATTTTATTGTCTAATATCCTTTATCTTTAACTTTATATTTATTTTATGCTGTGTTAAATATAGAAAAAATTCTTTATTTTTGTATTAGATCTTATTTATTTTATCATCTATTCGACTTATTTTTTACACCACCACCACCACCACCACCACCACCACCACCACCACCCACACACACACACACACACACACACACCCTCCAAAAAAAAATCATCATGGTTCCGCCTCCGGGTTAGATGATACATTTTGAATAGCTATTTTATTTTTTTATTTTTTATCATATATTAAACAAATTCAGATGTAATAAATTAAAAACAAATTTTACAGCACAATAAAAACACAAATAAAAATATAGAACTCTAGCGGATACTACCCTAAATTTAATTATTAATCAAAATTTTAAAAAAAATAACAATTGAATAATTAATTTTGAAAACGGGACTTTATGTCATTCAATTAGACGAAAACGAAATTTAACGAAACGAACAGAATTATGATTATTATCATCTTGTTTACTAAATGAAATATATATTTTATTTGATTATCATTTTATTTAGTAATTAACGAAAATGAGACAAGCTATTAACGAAACGAAAACGATATTTTTCACAAAATTTGCACCTCATTCACAACCCTAAATACACCCCATATACAAATGCTCCTGAAAATGTTCTACCATGGACACAGTAAAACCCTTCATATCAGAATTCAGATAGACCATAAAAAATTCATTAAAGAATTGTCACTTCAAAGTTTTTTGGGGTGGTAATGTTTTATTTTAAACAACGGGGACTAAATAAATAAATTTCATTTAACTTTCAGAACATTGGGAAATTTAACCTAAGATAGTAAGTAAGTAAGATGTAGTACCGTGTCGTTTCCTGTATTTTAAATACCCAAATCGGATATATAAAATAGACCCCGAACGTTTACATATGAGAGGACCTGTCAAAACAATCAGCACAATTTCATACATTTTGCGTTTGATACATTTAACTTCTTAGCTACTGAGTCTGTTAACTTTCTCATGAGAGTGCAGAAAGTTGTGAATAGAAATGTTTTGACTGCAGGTTCGGCTGAATATATACTGAGAATGTTAGAATTTGCTATTCAAAGAGAACTAATGGTATAATTTATTACCCGTTTATCTCAAACTCATATAATAATTTTACTATACTCAATTTTATTAATATAAATCCACTTTAATTTTTACAATATATAAAAATTTATAAAAATAGTTGTTTACCACTTAAATTCAACATAGTAATAGTTATTAATACAAAGTGAAACTAAAAAGCGTTAATATAAGAATCATAAGAAAAATTCATATCTTAATCCTCGTTTTTTAATGAGCAAAGTAAATAAATCCATAATAATAAGTTTAGCCTATATTTAATACACTTTAATCAGAGGTTCAGGTTTAGCTGATATTTAATAATATATTTTGAGGATTGATTGTTTGGTTGTCAATTTTAAATGATAAAAGGGTGTGTATTGTTTGGGTAGCCCTCCGTCCTACCACTAAACCAATCATATCTTATTATTATGATTTCTTTTAATTTAACTGTAGCCCCCACAAAAAATTCATAATATTTTTGTATGATTTTATTATTTGGGACCACCGATTTTGGTAGATCTGGTTCATCAAATATTTACTCGTGTAAACTCGTTGACTTTATACAATATATGTTACTCTTTTATTTACTTTAAAAAGAGTACATGTAATTTATTAATTTTATAAGTAGTAAAAAAATAGGCCTCGATGTAATCGGAGGCCCAAAGTAATTGATTTGTTTCATAACACTAGACGTCCCTGTATGTGTGTGTAATCGGGTTTAAACAGATCATGGGTTATGTAATCGGGGAGGGAGGTGAAAGGTGAGAAAGGTGAAGTGGTGTTGGTGATTAGCTCAAGTAATTGTGTTTGATTGAATATTAAACATATATTGGAAGAGTTAAATTTGAAAATTATTAAATTAATTAAACAGAATTATAAGATATCATCACAGCGTGATCACAAATCACATGTTTTTAATACTATTACACATGAACGTGGTATAATATAATCACTAAAAAAAACGAGATAACACTTCGTGTCTCGTGTAAGTATGGCCTGCATTAAACCATACGAGCATTGTTTGTAGTAAGTTGTTTTCAAACCGATATCCATGATTTTTTTATGTAATGTAATGCTGCTATAGCTTGTGTTTTTTCGAGCTTTCTCAAGACATGTAGTGATTGAGGATTTTTTTCAGGATTGTAGATAGTCTAATATATCGTCCAACAAATTGTATTTTCGTCTCTAGAAAGAGCTAGAATTTTCGGTCTTTTGCTTTGCTCACCGCGGGACTATCAAATTGAACTTGATTTAGCTAATATATTTCATTTTAAAAAAAAGACCCAATTAGATTTTTGTCAAAGGCAAAATAAATACTACTATTTCATTAAACAGAAAATTAAGGTGCACGTGTCATCCATCTGTTACTATTCCTCGAATAAGATTCGAATTGATGGATAGTCTTACGCAAGATCCAAAGACCAACTGTATGAGTAATAAAAACTGCATAGTGAACTTTAGTCTATAATATGAATATTGACCGTGTATCATATTCCTCATATTCCTAGTGCTGTGGCATGACTTGTGAGCAAATTTCTAAAATAATCTCTGGATGCATTTTTTACATTTACTATCTGAATAGATTCGATGCTAGTCAGTACTTGATGTATATAAATTTCTTGTGCATTTATATATGATATAGCATTTTAAAACTTGATAGTGGTAATATAAAGCTATTTATAATTAAATACCTAGCTAACCACAAATCTTACAATTTCGTTTGAAATTCATTATAGAATGATAGACTTTCTTTGAGATTCAATAGAATGACATGAAGTTTTTGTACTGACATGAAGTTTTTTTCTGTAAGATTAAAAAGTAAAAAAGAAAATGCCCACCCTCGTGTGAAGTTTAATTTTCTTTTAAAATAGAAGTCATCTCTTTCCAATTGCAATTTAACAATCCATTTGTAACCCTATGTATTTAAATTTCGTTAATCGGATCATTGATAAACAATCAAAAAACCACCAACTTAAGAAGAGTCACTAATTACACCTGATACATTTTCATATCCAAGTCACATTTTGAACATCAAATCTTCTAAGAGACAATCTTGCCTCACTTGGAAGTAAAGCATCATTGAAATTATACATAGTAAAAAAAAAAGGTGTGAAGTATTCAATGAAGTGATTGATGTTCATTAATTACACAACACAACGAAAATTCTCTTGCTCATCTCGATTTCTTTAGTTTTTAGCTCTATATAATGAAATTATAAGCATTATAATGTTATGGTGATTTCGATTGCGAAATAGCTTACCAAAAAATAAGTTTGACTGCAAAATTAATACAAAAAGGTAGAGTAATTCTGAAACAACTTATAGCCCGGCCTTAGTACTAAATGGTAAAAATTAACCTAGAAGTATGCATACAAATCCTTTTTTGTCTGTGTGATTATGAGCCTTCACAGCATCATTTGTATATAGTGGTAATACATAATACATCATCAAACCGCTTATATCTATGATACAATTTTTTTATAATACATTGTTTTACAACAGATTATCCAAAATACATTTCTATCTCTCAAGCAGATTATCTAAAATACATATTTTATTTTTCCAAAAAAACTAGTTTTTTCTACTCACGATCAAATTTATAATACGAAAGCGTTTTTCACTAAAACTACTATAATGCATATCAAACTACAATAAGAAATCAATATATACTTTAGATTAATAATATAAAACAAAAACAAAAATAGACTCAAGAAAATAAGTATTAAAATTTAACATGTCAAACACCAAATTTTACAAATAAAAAAATAGCAAGAAAAACAAGTTATGTCCAACAATTATACTAGACGTAACACGGGACCCTTTTTTATACAGTCAGTGTGTTTGACTGCACATTGTACTATTAATTCGTGAACCGTTTGATTACTTTAGATTAAATCTGAACCATAGGATCTAAAACCCTATTAAAAAAAGAACCTTTAAATTACTATTCTACCCTTAAATCTTACGGTCTAAATCTAAATTAAATGATCCAACGGTAATTTATTTAAGGTATTTTGTGCTGTTCAATGTAGAACGGCACAAAAGAAAAACCTGACGTAACACAAAACAAATAATATAGGAGTATATGTATATAAGAGAGAGAAGAGAGAGAGTATAGATAAACCAACCGTGTTTTGATATGTAAAAAATTTAGTGTAACTTATTAACCATTCTATACAATATTATCTATAATAGATATGGGTGTATATAGGATCGGGAAAAAATTCCCGAAACCCAACCCGATCCCGTCTCCCGATCCGACCCCGACCCCTTTGATTTCGGGATCGGGTATGATTTTAGATAGGTTGGGTACCCGAAATAATATTATTAAATATATTTTACTGATAATTAGTTATATCATATACTATATGTATCTAAATTTATTATTTTACTTACTAAATTGTAAATTATATTTTTGTTTTTAACTTTATTATGATCACAGTTAATTGCATAGCAACTATACTTTCAAAGTTACGATTTTCATAGAAAACTAAAAGTAGTACTTAGTGAGTTACTATAAATTTTTTAAATTCTCATACATTTTTTATACATATATCAGTACTTAGTGAGTTACTGATCAAGGGAAACACATGTATATATGTGCGGCTTTTAGATTATCAGATAATTTTTATGAAGATATTTATAAATTTTAGTGTATCAAATTTAAATAAAATATTATCGGGATTATCCCATCCTGACCCGTCGGGTATCCGAACTATTGAGTACGAGTTGTCGGATACCTGAAATATCGGGTTCGGGAGTAAAAAATGGTTTTCAATTCTAATCGGGTCGGGATTCGGGTTGACGAGTTTCAGGTTAGGTCCTGACCCCGATCCCACCCCTAAGTGTACATAACATGTTGCACAAGTTTCTTTCCCATGATGTATCTATTTCGTGCCGTCTCTAACATTTTTGGGGCCCAAAACGAGTGTGAATATTGAGGACTTTCGATATCTAAATTTTATTTGTAATTAATTAGAAAAATGATTTGCAAACATCTTAATTATTAGTATTCAATATATGAATCAAATAAAAAATAAATAAACTTTAATCTAATGCATACTATTAATTGTAAAATACAAAATCGTAATCATTATGTAAATATTTAAACAATTCTGTTAATTTTCTTCTCAATGTGTTTGATATTTACATGTTTGTTGATAAGTAATGAAAACCTTTATCTTATTTAATTTTGATAGTTTTGTGAATGTAGATCAATAGAAACTGTAGATTAATAGAAACCTAACAAGAAATTTTGATTTAGTTTTTCAAAATTAATAAGCTATACATTGCATTTTCTCTAAATTAGTGAGCATCATATAAAGAAGAGGTCTCAATTATATGCTTTAAAAATTGGGTCTTTCAGCCTTACTGATTCTATTTTAGCAAATAAATGCCCAAATAAAGCACCAGCCGTGAGTGCTCTAATCAGTATATATACATGCATACAAATCTTTAAATGTGACATAAACTTAAGTAGTTTTTTTTTTAAAATTCTGTCGTCGGTATTTTCTTCTAAGTAAATACATGTCTATAGTCAGATACTCATATTCATATATGCCTACAGGGAAAGTAATAATATTTACATATTCTAACATGACTTTCAAGTGGACAAACGACAGATTAAATTAGTTGGAGCTGAAATTAAAAAATATTTACTTCTGAGTACCTGACTTTGTTACATCCTACCAGCTGCATGTGTTATTGGTGTAAATAATTACATTTTGCAATAGAGTAACTGAGAAGAAGAGGGAAACAGCTATATAAAAGAACTTGGATATCATTATCAATTCACCAACTACTATGCCCATGCTTTTCTGCAAAGGTTATGCCAAATAAATTTTAGTTTTTTACCAGCTTGTGTTTTATTCATTAGAAGGGAACTTTTTTTGTGAGGTTCCCAATGGTTTGACTACCACATCATCGCTTTCAATCTTCCTACTACACATGACTCACTTGGTCAGTGAGCACACATGATCGTATTTCTTCTTTTGCTTTGTTTTTTTGCTATACATAAATTATGAACCAGCCTATGCTTGTTTCAAGGTAAAATAGGAGAAAACCAATATTTACGTTAAAATAAAAATTACGGTTGTTGTAAAATATAATTTTTGAAAAAATGTTTCCCCATATTAAAGAAAAGTGGTGCAAACAAAAGAGATGGGGCATCTGTTTTACACAGTCAAAAAAACTGTGTTGAGATATATACTGTCACACAGTCATAAAAATTGAGTTTAAGTCTGAACCGTCTGATCTGATAAAAAAATCAGACAGTGCAGATTTCAACACAGTTTTACTGACTGTGTTTACACCTCTTCCAATCCGTCATAAAAAAATGAAAGGAAACGTTTAGAAGGAATAACAAGTTGCCAATTTAAATACAAAGTTTAAAAATCTTCTTATCTTTCCTTTTTTTTCTCTCTTTCATCTTTATAATAAAATCAAGTATACCATCAGACTACCATTCACATACAATTTTCATTCGTCTTTTTTTACTTTTACGAGACATATATATATATACTAGTAATCGTGACTCACGCGTTACGTGTGCAACACGTAATGCAATAAAAATATAGAAAATAGTGTTATGATATAAATATGTAGATAATACAAAAAAAAAACATAGTTTAATATTTAAAAGAATGTTTGGTTGTTAAAAAAAGACAAATAATTTTATTAGTTTTTAGTTTTTATATTTTTATGAAATTATTGTATTATTATAATTAATATAAAGGTGCATGAGTATTTTGAAAAAAAAATGACTAAATTGGATAATCTCATTTGACTTGTGCTGACTTATTATAATAGAATGATTTCATCTGTTACAAACCATTTTTTTTTAACATTGCCGCTGATGTCCTACAATTATTCCTTATTTCTTAGTATAAGCTTTTCAAATTAATAGTAACAAAAAACCAATTTAAAGTCATTTTATTTATTTGTTGCAATCCTTATTTGTAATTTTTTATGCTCTAAATTATAAAGTTCTTTTCTTATCTTTTCTCATAATTAAATTTGTTCTTATAGGTTAATTTATTGTAGAACGATGAAGGAAATAAAAGGATTACCAAATAAAAAAAATCTTACAAAATTTTACATGAAAAAGTCATTGTGCTCCAGACATTCGAAAATATGCAATAAACAAAATAATTCACTCTAAAAGTTTTCCATGCAAAAATTTTTACCTTGTAAATATTTTACTAGCAAACAAACAGAGCCTAAGAAGAAAACAATTGAATTTTCCCATAATTTCTATTTTTAAAATATTTGTTTATTTAGTTTTGATGACCAGTAGTTGTTAATGAAAATGATGAGTTTACCCTATCTAAGTTTTACTATCCAAATTTTGATAAATTCAAATTTAATTGTTTTGGTAAACAAAGTTATTTTGTTTCTCATTTCTTCAAGTAACACCAAAACTTTGGGTTCAGTCGAGTTTGTTCGATCTGCTGTCGCCCGACTCTGCAAATTACTGTTGCTTGATTCTTATTTGAAATTTACAAGACGATTATTGTTGCTTGGTTCTTATTTGTAATTTAAGAAATAGAACGATTAAATATTGGGCCAAAGTTGTAAAATAATTCTCTACTTCTAAACCCAGAAAAGGAAGTCCTACGACGATTAATATTGGGCTGGTTTTGGGTTTCAATGAGTTGGTTATTTAAGAGCACAAATCAGATTACTTGTAGACGAGCTTGGATCAAGAAAACCATGTAGCGGGTCAGCACAAAAGCTAACCGTCCTTGCCGAAGCCATTTTGAATTGTTGGTGGACAGATGTGTCTCACTTTATTTTTACTGTGCCAGCATCACCATACCGTTTTCGCTTCCGTGTTTTATTTTATTTTTCCGAGTCTATCCTTAGACCTTGTTTGGTTGTATCGTCCAAAGAATGAAACCGAATTAGGAGCTGCATATATAGATGGTACATTTGTTAGAACAGTTTTTGCATCAAACCTAAAATTCGGAATCGTAGAAGATAAGTTGTTAAGCACAGTTATAAAAAATACACTACTTTTTTTTGGGGTTCATATGGAGAAAATCTAAAAGAGATTGGAGAAGTGGAGGCGATTAACTCAATCACCCGGTCTTGCTTGGCTACCGTGTTAATCGGACCCCAAAACAAATTTATCATCAACAATACAAGGTTACTCAAAAGTCAAAACATTGGTTACTCATTAATATGACATTCTTCATAAACAAGAAAAACCTCAGGCCAATATAGAATTATTAGCAAGTCCAATAGAAATAAGAAGCATGTCTTATGCTAATTAACAAGTAAATAAATGGCAAATAGTTTTAACATAAACACCTACGTAATATGTGAAACCAAAAAGAATGCTAGGCCTCGACTGCATGTCTTGACACCAAGTGTCAGAACATTTTTTGTTTTCAGAATAACGACATTGTGCATGTTGGCATTCCGTTGTAAAAGGTATATCTAGTCAAATTACAAGCAGAATAGCAGCATTTTCTGTTGTTGTTTAGTTGTCTAAATTTATCTAACACGCATTTTAGCAACATATATATTCTTGTATCCTGACATCTTTTTTTTAGTGCGTACAACTCATTTGTGATCCGGACAAGAGGAATAACCCGATTATATAAATAAATACACAAATAACTAAATAAGCATCAATGTCATCTTTCCCACATTTCGGCAAACGTAAAAAAAGTTCAAATTCAAAACACATACTATCAATATATGTTTGGATATGGTAAAAATAGTAAGACTGGGAAAGGAAATTATAAGATTTTTTGAAAAAAAGTAACAAAGCCAAAAGAAACGAGGATACTCAAATTGTTTTAATAAATAATTGTAAAAAATAATAATGTGTGAGTCACTTTTTAAGGGAGGGATTAACATAAACATACTTTACAGTTATTTTATTAACAAAAATATACCCTGAAAAACTAAATTATCAAAAATATAACTTACATTAATAATTAATAAAAAACCAACAATCTTCATTCATCATATCTTTCCCCTTTCTCTCCTTCTGTCACACTCTCCAATCTATCTATCATCCTCTCCCTCTCTCTTATTTCTTCTCCCCCCTCCAATCTCTCTTCAATCTATCTGTCTTCTTTCCGCTCTCTTTTCGATTTCTCTCTCGTAATCGCTTTCTCTTTTCGATCTTTCTCGATCTCATTATTCGTTTGAGATTGAAATCGAGACATCTGTCGGAGTGAGGTCAAAAAATCAAGTTTGATGCCGACGGAGATACAATCGTCAAAGTAGAGGGTCACGGTGACGATGTGTTAGTTCGAGATTGAAGGACGAGTAAATGTTGAATTTGTTATAATGTTGAAAAATAAATGTATAAATTCCGTGAATTAATTGTATGAATTTAAAAATTTTAGATATGAATTATGTAAATAATGATATAAATTCTGTAAATTGACTTATGAACTTTGAAAATAAAGATAAAATATACGAATTAATGTACGAACTTTTGAAATAATTGTATGAACTTTTGGAATAACGGTATAAAAAATATAAAAATTATGTTATGAATTTTGAAATAAGAGTATGAACTTTTGTAATAACGGTATGAAAATATACAAATTATGATATAAACTTTTGAAACAATAGTATGAACTTTTTGAATAAAAATATAAAATATACAAATTATTATATGAACTTTTAACTATATTTTTATTAATTAGAAATTTTTAGATATATTTTGTTAATTTATACTTTTTAACATGATGAGGGGCACCTAAAAGGGTTCAGGATGCGCGACTATGCATGGTTGACTTGAGTGTTTATTTTTCTATATTATTTAAGTTTGACTTTTTTTAATAATTGTATTTTACATTTTTGTTCGAATTTGTCCACAGATTGTACTAATGACTATTTGATACCGTACTAACTAATTGTCTATTATAAAAATACATTTAAGTTTTATTATTGATTTTTTTACTTTTAAATTGTCGAAATGATTAATTTTAAAATTTCATCGTATAGTTCTAATGATGAACTTTTTTTTCGCAATCTACATATGAAAATTTTTCCGATCAAAATTGTACGTATTTTCGTAGGACATATGAAACATTTATTTAGGGATGAATGAAGTATTAGTTTAGGATTTATCATATTGTGATCGATTTCGGTTCTCGGATTGGTCTTTTCGGTCATCGGTCTCAGCTGCCATGGGCGGAACATCCATATGACTGGGGGTTGCCACGACAACCACGGCAACCCCACAATTTCGAAAAATAAATTTTTTTATTAGTGTTTTTAAAAATAATATATATGAGGTATTTTGGCAACCATTTAAATTTTTTTTTGGTAACCGCTCTCAAAAATATATATTGTTAGTGCAATAACATATTATGATTTCGTATGTGATGATAATATATAAGTACTACTTTAAAACTAACATATGGACAAGTGATAATAAAAGACACTTTACACCAAATTACCATATTATCACGTAACACACATCTTGAAAAAATTGTTAAAAATAGTAATAATTACAACAACATATAGTGATGAGTGCAAACAAAATTTATAAAATAATTTTTTGTGTTTTGTATTTTAATTAATTGAAGTGAGTATAATGAAATTGTGTAATAGATATTTGATTATTCGTATATATCTAGTATTTAATATATGTTTGGTTTTTCAGCTTTTATATTATTATTTTTACGTTAGTTTCTTAATTTTTTTACTCTTAATTCTTAATTTTAATTTTTTGTATCGTTTTTGTTCTTATTTTATTTATTTTTTAGTCAATTTTGAAACGCTGAAACTTTCAAGACATGACTGTATGCGATATTACCGTTGTGTGTATTTTTGAGAGTTTGGAAAAAAAATCGTAATTGTCAAAATTGAGCGAAAAATAAATAAATAGAAATTAAATACATTTTAATTAAGAAATTATGGTTAAAAAAATGAAGAAAAGTTGATAAAAAAAAAAGTGTTTTTATTAATTATTTTATCAAACACCTATATTTGGTACCGGTTCCGGCTCTATCAGCCGCCCTATATTTTCTTGGAGTTTAAACGTGCGATGCATTCCGATGTTGTATCTTGGGCTGTTGAATAGCAGTACACTATACATATACGCTAGCTAGATTTGTCACGAATTAATTAACAACACGTAACTTATGAAGTAATGATAATAATTTCTTTAATAAAATAAATAAACACGTGCCTCACCAAATGCCACGTGAGCCCTACACATCCAAATCTACCACAACCATCAACACAAAGAAAGGACAAGATATTAACACGTCAGCAACCCGATTTCCACTTATGTCCACCGTTCACACCTCATCTCATATCATAGTACTACGTTGTCCCACCTCTCCTGAAAAAACAAAGAAACTTATATTTCGATTCAAAGTCTAATTAATAGTCCTTTTTTGTTTCTTAAATAAAAAAAGATGCAATAACTTTCAAGGAAAAATGAAAAAGTGTTAATAAAATCAAAAAATCTGCCGTAATCAAGAACTGTAACTTACTAATTAAAAGATAATCCCATGTATATATTAACTAATTTATCGTATTTAAAAATTTACCCCTTACTGAAAGATAAATATATCATTCTTGTCCCTTAGAACACTCAGACATGGTGCTTTATTTGGGCATTTATTTGCTATTATATAATACTACATGGAAAAGAAGCCACACAACAACTTATGTGATTCAATTCTATCATAGACAATATTGTATAAAATGGCTAATAAGCTACAGTAATTTTTTTACATAACAAAACATTGTTGCTTTATATATTCTCCATATCTCTTAGATAATGTATGTATCATTTGTGTTGTGTTATAGCAGGTAGTACTATAATTGTTGAAGTTGAACATACTTTATTTTTCTTATTATTTTTTATTTGTAAAAATTGGTGTTTGATATTTATGTTAAAAATATTTCAGGTGCTAAGGACTTGTTATTTTTTATTTGTAAAAATTGATGTTGGATATATATTGCTTTCTTTGTGTAGTTTGATATGTGTGTTATAGTTGTTTTAGTGAAAAACTTTTTTGTATTATTATAAATTTTATTGTGAGTAAAAAAACCCTAATTATTTCAGAAAAATCAAAATATTTATTTTAGATAATCTGATAGAGATAAAATCTGTGAGATAGAAACGTATTTTGGATAATTTGTTGTAATAAAATGTATTATAAAAAATCAGTATCATAGATATAAGAAGGTTGATGTTGTATAGGTTTTGTATTGGTTTAATTGATGATGTTAATATAAAGAGGTCTAATTGATAAGTATAATAAAATTAGTTACTTTTTTTATAATATATAGTACTATACTTCCCAAATAAATAAAGAGACACAAAACATTAGAGTTACAAACAAATTAAACTTATAATTATATATACTATTATAATAAGTCAACCCAAGATTTCTTGAGACTGCCAAATTTTACCACTTTCTTCCAAAAATACCATTACATTTTTTTATTAATTACCACAATACCATATTATCATTAAAAAATAGAAAAAAAATAATAACTAATAACACTTTTTATCCTTATTTAACCTCTCAAAATTCTTTTGAGTCTTCTCATTTTATAATTTTATATTTTTTTATTCTTCAAATATTTGTATCATAACTATACTTATTTTCTAAATTTTATCGCATTACGCGTCTCACACGCAAAGCGTGAAGCACGATTACTAAGTATAATTAGATGCGTATGCGGTATATACTTCAAAGCTAGCTTCTTTCTTAACAAATCCCTTAACACGCACGTCACGGGCAACCGTTTACCGACCTAAAATAAAAACACGCAAATACTATTTATTAACAAACACGTGCTCCTTTACCGCCACGTGTCGGTAACAAACTCTACACGCTCAATCCAACGGTTTATATATTACCACGTCACCAGGCTCACCATCACCAATCTAGTACCGTCCACACAATAGCCGAATATTCCATATATATTCCAAATTCTCTCTACGAAATTACTACTAGTTTATTATAATCCGTGATATACCCCATCGTTTGTTTCTCTCTCTATATTAATCTATCATATATCTATATATCAAAATCACGTATTTTCATATGGATAGATTGTTCACAGGTTCAATTGAATTCAGCTCAATATCGACCGTTGGATCTATATTTCTCGATCATCAATATTTTCGTCGTTTACATAGTCAAAGTTGTTATTTCAATTCAGATTCTAGGTTTTTTAAATAGCCATCCCTCTAATTTCTTTTGTTCTCGTCAACGATGGGGAAACGTAAGTATCGATTCTTTTTATTTTTTTATCTCTGTGTTTATGTATTTGTATTTGTATTTGTTTTAGGGGTTTCCGTGTTTTTCGGAATTAGGATTTTTTTGCTTTAGTTCATCGAATTAGTGTGTATTTATGTCTCGATTGTTTATAGGGTACTTTTTTTGCCCGAATTGGCGATTTTAATTATATTATTGTAAGGTTCATAGTGAATTGTATCGATTGTTTATAGGGTACTTTTTTTTCCCGAATTGGGGATTTTAATTATATTATTGTAAGGTTCATAGTGAATTGTATCGATTGTTTACTGGGTCTGTTTTTTTTTTAATGAAATTAGTGTTTTTTTCAAAATTTATTTCGTGGTTTTAGTGTTGCATGTATCAATTGAATTTAGGGTGTGTTTTTCCGGATTAGGGATATTTTTTAAGTTTTTTTTTATCCAGATTATGGTTTTTAATCCATTTTATGATTTTCGCATGTACCGATTGATTCTAGGTTTTTTTGCGTTTATCTTTTTTTTGGCCTGTAGCTGATTAGAATTGGAGTTAAGTTTAATTTTATCAATTTAGGTATTGAGGCTCCGTTTGGTAGCAGATTTTTTGAGCTGATTTTTGATATTCAAAATCACTGGGTATTTGGGTGTTTGGATAGTTTAATTATTTAGCTTTTAAATAGAGCATAGTTTTAGCCTAGAAAAGTTCAAGTATCCAAAATCAAAAATCTTTTTTGACCATAAAATCTGGTGCCAAACATAGCTTGAATGGATTGCTTACCCAAGTTTTTTTTTCCTAATTAAAGAAAAAGATTGTAAACAGGTTTTTTTTTGCATCAATTTATGTAATAAGCGTGTATTTTCACGGGTTTCGTGATCTTCCTAGATATATTTGTACTTAGGAATCGTCTTTCAAACTATTAGCTGTAGAATAGGACTAAATAAAATATATTCTAGGGTTGATGATGTTTGTTAAACACATAAAGCGGAAAGCTTCATTGAAAACAAAGTAATTACAAAATTTGTTAATTAGATTTAGTGTCCTATAATAACTCAGCTGATCTGATCTTAAAGCAAACAGCTTTAGAAGTTTGAAACAAGCTATCTACCTTAAGTTTAGTGATAAACAAATTTAATTTTCTTGAGTTAATTGCTCGGTTATGTTTATAATGGATTACGGCCACCTCCTAGGTTGTTCACGGTACAAACCCGGTGCTAAAGCTAAATAAGTCTAATAATAAATAAACTAAAACATAAATTAGTAGAAACTATCATGTCTCCACTTATGGGGCCGGTCGTATACCCTCCTGGGCATCTATCAGTTTATGTAGTTTTGATTCCATATTTCTGATGAGCTTTGAAACTGGCAACTTTATGTGTTTAAGTAGTAGTTTTGAAGGCCGATTTGAATACTTAATGTGTTATAGGTAAAATAAATAAATTATAAAGCTACTTCTTTCATTCTCCTAGATAGGATACCCATTAACCTATTAACCAAGCAAGTTTCTGAGAGCAACTGATTCAAGATCACTGCTAGCATAAGTGTATACGTTTAACTTTGGGCACTAAAATCGTTGTTGGATTTCTGTTTCTGTTATTCATACCCGACGTATCTTCTTGAGATGGAATTAGCGTATATCCAGTTATTATCAGGTCTTTTGTTTCAGTGGATCAGAATTTAGAGGTTTATGATTTGTTGAAAGTATGCTTGGATTTTACAGGTAGTTCACAACGTAGAAGTGTTGCAATGTTAGATACAGATGATAGTGATAGTCTTAGCTCAACGTCAACCGTCCAGTCAGAAAACATAGTTGCATCCAGTGTTGAAGAAGTGCAACCGGATCAAGATTTGCTTGATCGAAGCTTGGATGATTTATTTGAGAAGAGGTAAAGTAGTCCTCGTTACGCAAATATCTTGGTGCTGAATTTTAGATGTATCTGCAGTGTTTCTCTGGATTTGGTTAAAGTGCTAATTATGTGTACTTTATTTTGCGGAATAGGGGGTCCACGCGGGAAAAGGCCCTGGCTGTAATTACAGAAAAGTTCAATGGTAGCTTGCAACACGAGTTTGTGGAGAAGAAGTAAGTGTTTTTTATCGTCTAATTTCTCTGGTGATCCTTTCATTATTTAGTCGACCTTTTTATTTAGAGAAGTTGAATCTTGACTCAAGTATTATCAATCACAAGTAGTTTTTGCTTGCACTTTTACTTTAACTCGAGTAATAACATGAATGATAGAAATAGTATAGCAACCATTATTTCGATGAATATTACTTAAATGTTATTTTAAGTTACCGTGTCTTGTTCTTTTGTAGATGTTTCACATTATTGCATCAGTGTCTGAGTTGTATCAAAAAGGGATCTGCGAAAGAGATAGCTTCAGCCTCTCATGTCATCGGTAAAATATTGCCCCTGCTTTCATGTTTTTTTTTCTGGGTCACCTTTTTGAGTGAATTATAATAGGCCTAATTTTATATAGGACTTCTGGCTTTGACCCTTGGTCCCGGAGACAAAGCTCAAGAAATATCAGAAGAAGTAGCGACTCCCATCTCGTTTTCTTTGAAGTCTGGATTTGAAACTGCAAAAATATCATCGGTATGTCTAGTTTATAATATTGTGGAGCACCTAATTTTATTTTATTTTATAGGTGTCTGAATCTTATGTTATTTTTTGAATTGTTCAGTTGTTGGAGTGTTTGGCCATTACCTCTTTTATTGGTGGAGATGAGCCAGAGGAAACAGAAAGATCTATGCAACTGATGTGGCAAGTGGTTCACCCAAAACTTGGAACAAACGTATGTCTATATTTTCTTCTGTAAATTTGTTGTTCTTTTAGAACTAGTTGGTATGTTTAGTCATGCTATTCTTCTAAGTGTTGTTTTATATCAAATTTTGTAGCTTATGTTCTCCATGCGTTGGCACATTTTGCTTTGAAGTTTCTTACCAATCAATTGATTTAATGCCTGTCTTTTTGCCTGTCATTATAGCATGATGGTTACATTTTAAATGAACAAAACAAGAATTGCCTTTTCTTTTCAGGTTGTTGTCAAGAAACCATCTCCCGGTATTATAGCTGCCATGGTATCTGCCTGGGCATTTCTGCTTACAGCTGTAGATAGCCGAAATTTGGACTCTAAAAACTGGCAAGGGTATGTGGGCATGACATATGTGGGTTCAATTGTATATGACTATAATTATGTTATAGTTTTCATTGTTTGCTAAATATGCACAGGTCAATTGCTTATCTTTCCACTCTTCTGGAAAAGGATGATCGGTCTATACGTATTGCGGCTGGTGAAGCACTTGCTTTAATATTTGAGATTGGTGCTTTAGATAAATTCTCCTCTGAAGCTAAAGCAGCTAATGACAGCTGTATTTCTAAGGAGTTTGATCATATACAAGGACTCAAGTCCAAAATCTTGAATCAAGTAAGAAACCTTTCTGCCGAAGCTGGGGGAAGAGGTTCCACTAAGAAAGATCTTAACAGTCAAAGAAGATCCTTCCATGATATTCTCGATTTTCTTGAGGTGACATTCTCTTTGAAAATTATGTCTAGATGTTTATTTTCTATTTGCTTTAAGAGATCTTACTTTATGTTTTATGATTATCAGTATGGCTATACACCAGAAACGACGATAAAAGTTGGGAAAGAGACTTTGACTACTTCATCGTGGGTTCAACTAATACAGGTGTCTCTTCTTTTTCCTTATCTTTCACCTTGTTAATTCCTCACCTTTTGTGTTTTAAATTTTATCTGGTTTGATCTTTTGATAACTTTTCTTTTGACAGATGAATTTTCTTAAGCATTTTCTTGCGGGAGGTTTTGTCAAGCATATGCAGGTCTGTTCTCGGTTCTCTTACTTCTATGTAATATTCGGTATGGTTGTCAACTTCTCTGTCAACTGAATACTAACTATTTTTTTAACTTGTCCTTGGTTATTAAATAGGAAAACGAATTCCTTCACGATGTTTTTGGGTTCTCACCAAAGAAAAAACTACTTCTGTGCGGCAGTGAAAAGCGGATGTCTGCTGACGATAAGGTTAGTTGATGCCTTTCTTAGAGATAGTGAATGCAAGTGGCTGTATTTACATTGGGATTAGACCAAGTTCAGTTTCTACTTTCATATTACATTACTTATGAAATGTTATATTCCTGCAGAGGTTTTATAAGTCGCAAAATTCAGTCACGAATAAAGCAAGAACACAGTTTCGAAACAAGCAGCGGGTGATCTCACAGGTTTGTTTTCAACATCAAGTATATTTCAATACTGTTGATTCGTTCTTTTAGCTTGCAGCCATAGTTGTAACTAGATGCTTACCAACTTGTCCTTGTCCTTGAGCAATGAGTTGACGGTTGATCAGAATATCTCATTATATGTGTTTGATTTCTTATAAGCAGAATATGAACGCGGGCTGTGATGCAGTTGAGCTTGATTAGGATGAATATTACAGCAGATCAATCACCTAGAGGCGTATTGTCCACAGAAAATGAATCGCTATTTTATTTTTTTGTTCCAGACAGTTTATATTATTACCCATGAAATGGAATAATTTAGGTGTAATGGAGTTGTATTTATAAGTCCAGAATACAATATTTGCATCTGGTGTTTATTTTGTAAACCATTATTTGGGTACCATATCAATTATGCTTTTGCAATCACTAATTATGTTTGAGATTTAAAGTTGGCATGGTTGGTTATCTGGTTTTTGGTTTATTTTAAAAAAGTGTGTATGTGTAGGCCTTCGAATCTGACTAAGTCAGATTTTGTTGCTTTTTTCGGTTGTATGTGTTCATTTTCCCAAATTTGTTTTCCTAGCATTTAATTAAGTTTCAAATTGGCTTAATTTGGAGGTGTAGACCCAATCTTCTACTTGTGCCATGACCCTTTCTCACTCCATTGTGTTCCAAAAAATATATATTCATTTTTTTTTATATACTATTTCTCTCTATATTACTCTGTAGAACATAACTTGCAATTACCTAATTTGTACAGTATCATGGTTATTTATATGAGTCGTTAACTGAAAAGATACAAGATCAGTTTCTGTTGTAATTTGTCTTAAAATCCAATTTAATATGTTGTTACCTTGTAACCCGATTACTTGAATGTATTGATGTCAGCAGTTGGCACGATAATTGATTAGTCATTCTACTGCAAGCATTATTATTTTTTTCAAAAACGAATTAAGAAATACTCATGGCAACTATTCGAGCCGACGGAATTAGTAAGATTATCTGTGAACGCATTGAGCAATATAACAGAGAAGTAAAAATTGTAAATACCGGTACCGTCCTTCAAGTAGGTGACGGTATTGCTGGTATTCATGGTCTTGATGAAGTAATGGCAGGTGAGTTAGTTGAATTTGAAGAGGGTACAATAGGCATTGCTCTTAGTTTGGAATCAAGCTGAAGTCTAAAGATGTTGGTATAGTCTAGGATATCAATCAACACTTGTTTCTTCTGAGATTTCCCCACCAAAATAGGAGATTTGTTTGCTTCGTTTTCATAAATTGGATCATCATGAATACGTCTCTTATTAACATGTTCAATTAATCTACTATTTTGACCCTTATCCTCTATTTAGGTATGTCTAAGGCTGATAAAGCCATAACTTTGGTCGGTATCGTTAGGCTTTTCAACATTAATATATACTGAATTAACAATAAACGATGAACACTTCTTGATCTTTATTCGTATTCGGCAATTGCCATTGTTCGGATTACAACTCTATCTCTATATTTATGCTCGGTTTTACGACTTTCTCTTGTGATCTTGATCTTTCTCCGATCTCTATGCTCGTTTCTTGATCTGCTCGGTTTGTTTCTTGATGTGACAGGCTTTGGGGAGTTTCTCTCTTTTCTCTACTTCTCTCTATAATTTCTGAGTAGATTTTCTGGTCCCTTTCTTAGGGGGGATACTTGGCTATTTATAGGCAATTATGCCTCTTAAGATGTTGACAAATGTCTCCATCTCATGGGATTTTTCAGATATGGGTCCCTGGTTAAGTGGGCTTGGGCTTTTAGTAGTATCCACCTTTATTGTTTATGAAAGGCATGTGACGGCCCATTTAAGCATTGGATACCCATATATGAAGTGTGGGTTGATTGTTACCCGAATAGAATATTTGGGTCTAATTTTTATGTTCTATCAAGTGCTCCCTGACTTCCTCGACGAGGTCTACTCGTCGAGGGAGTCATGATCGGTCTGTCGAGGATATTGTTTCGGCCCTGCTGTTCCCAAGATTACCTCAAGAGATGCGGTGGATTCAACTGTTCCATGGGGCCCATTTAAGGTCATTAAGAAGTCCTATCTTGGTATCTTTTTTCGAGAAAAACCCTTGATCTTCCCAACATTTATCTACTATAAAGGTGCCCCATCCCCCATTATCCCATTTACTATTACTTTGACCGTGACACAATGGCTTTTCCCCATGGTTCGACAGGAGACAACACTTCAGATTACGTCGCTCACTTGGAGAATGAGGTCAAGAAGGTTCGCGTCATGAAAAAGAAATTGGCGGACATGACCAAAAGGTTGTCTGATATGGACGCGGCTCATCACTTGACGATGGCCGACCTAGATTGGGCCTTTGAGCGTATAAAGAGGCTCGAGGTTTCCCTGGCTAAGGAAAAGGCATCAAAAAGGGCATATAAGCTTGCCTTCAAGGAGTTGCATGCTCGGTCTAAACCGAGTTCGGATGACGTTGAAGGAGGCTCTTCCTCGGAATAATTAGTCTTGTGATTTCTTTGTATTGGGTGTCATCACCAAGTTGTAATCGAATCATGGAAAAATATTAATAAAACATCTTTTATTTTCATTCTTGCCTGTTTATTCTCTTGATACATTTCTGGATGATTTAATCGGATTTGAACTGCTGTAGTTAACCATAAATGCTCTTGAAAAGTTCAAGAGGTTGTCTTTCTTCGAGATGACCTTTGGTCTACCCCTCGTTTCTTCCTATAAAAGGGGACTATTCCTATATTCTTTGTGCAACTCAATTCTTTATTAACGAACAAATGGCTTCTCCTCGTGAAAATAGTGGTGACAACCTTCCTGAATATGTTGCCCATCTCGAGGAGGAGGTTAGGAAGGCTCGTATCCTCGAAAGGAGGGTTGCCTCTTTAACCGTGGAGGCTCACCGAGCTGCTGAGATGGACGAGCGCTTGGAGGCCATGGAGAGTGAATATCAGAGGTCTCTGATCGACAATATTTGGGCTCGTGCTCGGATCAAAGAGCTTGAGGCTTCTAGAGATAGGCATATTGCTTCCAAGAGAGCCTACAAATTGGTCCTTAAGAAAGTGTATGCTCGGTCTAAGAGGAAGCCGAGTGACGAAGCAGGCCCTTCTACGAAATGATTTTATTATTTTTATTGTACTTCCTTTATGTTGACTGCCTCTTCTGTAATGAAGTATCAATCAATCAATAAAGACTTCTTTTTCTTGTTTATATCTGAATTACTTTCCCAATGCAATTTATTTTGACTGCGCATGCTTGCGGCTTCTTTAATGACTTTTATTGGGCCTTGTGTTTGACCTTATCCACTGGATCTTCTTAATCTTTGTATCTAGGGACCACTGGGATTTCTTGAGCCCTGTGCACAAATCTTATCCTTTATATCTTAATATTGTTGCACTTTTTCCAGATTGACACGTACAGAGGCTTTTCGAATTCTACCCTCTTTAAATACTGGCATGAATCCAAGCGTTTCTTCTCAATAGACGCCTCTTTTAATAACGAATGGTCACAGCTCCCCACTTTAAATTTCTCAACAGGCGCCTCTTTTTAATTACCCATGTTTTCCAGAGTCTTTTGACGAACGGTTGCACTTCCCCACGCTAAACCTTCCTTAATTTATCTATAAATACCTTCTTTAAGATATGGATTTCTTCACAATCTCCCCCTTATCTCTATTCATTATATACAGAATTTCATCCCATAACTCCCTTAAAATGGAAGGTTCTTCAACCAAATCTGCACTGGTCTTGCAAGTGGAGGCTTTTGAAGCTTCATATGGCCATGCACTAAAGTTGTTGAAGGATGCTGAGGACGAATTAAAGGTGATGCGTTATCACCATACCGAGATAGTTCGGGAATTGACTTGGTTAAGATCCGAGCTGGATTATTGTCGACGTGCTCGTCGAACTCTAGTCGAAGAGAATGAGGTGTTGAGGGGAAATCCGACACTTTGAGACAGGAATGTCTCTGCCGGGCCCTCTCATCGATACCGATCGACTTCCCCCTAGCCTCGCCCTTTTTTCTTTTCTTTTTATTTCTCTCAGTTTCCCTCATTTCTTTGTTTTCTTCTTATCTGTTTTTCTTTATCTTTTTCTTATTTGTTTTTCTTTTTCTTCCTCTTCCTTTCCTTTCATCTTCTTTCCCATCACTCTTTTTCTTCTTCATTTCCTTGCACTCTTCTTCTTTTCCGTTTAATACTTTGTTCTCTTCTTTTTCTTTTCTCCTTTTTCTCTTCTTCTGCACCACTACGATGTAACAATCAACCATGTGATCCTAAGAGTTTTGTTACTTCTAGGGTTTTTATCGTTTTTCATTTGCCTTTTTTTTTTTTTTTTTTACTTCTTCTTTATGTTCCTCTTCATCTTCTTCTTCCTCTTCCCCATCGTCGCCAGCTCGCTTGGCCTGCTGACACAGTCGATCTTCTTTGTATGATATTTTGTAATAGATTTTTTCGGATGTAATAGGTATTTTTCTTGGATGTAATAGATATTTTTTCTCGGATGTAATAGATTTTCTTTGTGACGTCCTCTGATGTAATGAACAGTGATGTATCCCTTCTTATTAATGAAAATTTTATTTGCCCCTTTATCTTGCACTTCTTTTTATGTTGCACTTGTGGTTTGTCGTTTTTCTGGAATCTGGATCTTTGAACATCTCGTCTTTATTTCCTGTCGAACTGTGATATCAGATGACTGTAGACCTACCCCCAGCATTGTCAATCATAGGTGCATGCTCCCAAGCAATGTCAGGAAATATGCATGCTCCCGAGTATGTCAGGAAATATGCATGCTCCCAAGTACGTCAGGAAATATGCATGCTCCCAAGTATGTCAGGAAATATCATACTACCTTTGCTCTATAAATACTCTTCAACCTTTCTTCAGAATATATCTTCTCATATTGCGTTTGCTTCTCTTTCATCTCTCATCCCCTTCTATACAAAAATAACTTTTCCTAATGTCTGAGCCCGTGGTGAGATATCATGCTCAGATGAAGGACTTGGATGCTGAGGTATCTCGGGTTTGTCATAGAATGGCTAAGCTTGAGAAGGAGTATGGTGTCCTGGCTTTGAGTCTGTATAACTCACACCCCGAGGAGACAATTAAATGGACCGAGATTTCGGCATTGGGTCGTGAACTTGACCACCTATTGGTGCGTAGGAACACTCTGGCCAACTCCTGGTATGAAGCCGAGAATATTTGGGATCATGCTCAGAATGAGTTTGATAACTCCCCTCAAGGCCTCGCTAGTATGACTGTTAAAAATGCTCGGCTTAAAGAACAAGTTACTGCCCTCATTGGGGAGAATGCATACCTTGCCCGGGAGAATGAATGCTTGGTCGTTACGAACGACTCAGTTAAAGCTTGGCTAGCTAGCTCTGCTCGGGAGACTGCCTCTCGGTCTGGCAGTTCTGTTGTCCCACCCACTGATCCTTGATTAGATTAGTCTACTTTTCTGATGTATTTTCCGTTTTGGAACTTGTATTTGAACAGTTGTATCTTTTCGTATTTTGCGCCTTTGTCTTGTGAACCGTTGCAACGCCTCGTACTTTGAGCCTTTTTGTAATCTTGAACTTCTTTATAAATGCTCCCTATTGCCTGTACTTAATTATCCAATCTCCTTTTCTCTCTCCTGTTTCTTCTAATCTTGCTTTTGTTTGAGATGGCTCCCATTACTAGATCTGCCTCCAAAAAGAAAGCTCTTCTTGAAGAGGAGCCTACCTTCTTGCTACCCCGTCCCCCTGGTTTCGGGAAAGAGGATTTAACTCCTCTTCAGCTAAAAGAAATTGAGATGTCGTGGCCGAAGCATGATCTTAAGTGCGCTCAGACCGAAATGAGGCGATTCAAACAGTATTGGTAGGAGGAGAGTGCTGCTCGTTTTGAAGCCGAGCAGAAGTGCAAGTCTCAATCTCATTCTCTAAAACAAGTGGAGATTGGCATTTCTCATTTGATTAGGGAAAAAGAGCGTCTGGAGGAGCTCTTGGCGAAGAAGGATGCCGATATGGAGGGTAGTTCGAAGAAGTAGGGTTGGGTGTATTTATTGTAAACTTTTCTTTTCCTGTTGTATCGTTTGTTCCCCCTTTTGTGGATGAATAAAATTTCTGTTTTGCAATTTGATCCTGTCTATTTTATTTTGTATCTGCTTTGCCTCTATGTTTATATTATTCGATGCATCTTGGTACCGAACACCGAGCATGCTGCACCGTGGTTATCCCCCCAGAGAGCGTTATTAGGCTGGATGCTTAAATGCCGTCGAGTTAGGAACGGTCTCCGCCCACCATGTTCGGTGAGCTATTCGGGTAGGACACGATTTGGTGTCGAGGGACTTAATCGGAGGACATACTCAGTTGGGTAATGTTGGTAGCGTATGTTGGAAGCTTTTCGTGGTAGGGTCCACTGGCCGTTTATTTCGGTGTAATGATGTGAATTGTCTTGGGTAGTGGGATACACTACCTGACGTGGCAAGATCTGGAGCCTTGATTTGCTGATATAGCAGCAGTTGGGGATTTTTCTGTGGTTGGAAAAAAGGTGAACCTACGAAAAGGCGGTTATTATTTTATTCTTTTTGTAGTTCCACTCCTTTTTAACTGTGCCAAATAATCCCTCTAGCTTTTTACCTCATAATTTGTTGAAAAAATATCTCTTATCTTCTCTCTCTAGGATTTGTTCTTCCCGCCAAAAATTTGCTGCCTCTCTATCTAGGGTTTGTCGAGAGATTTGCTGCCGCTTTCCCGTTCGTGTTCTCGAATATGACTGTAAGTGTTTTCGAAATATCTGTGTGTGGTTAGTATACTGATTGAAATTTTGATGATGTTTGGAGGGGGTATTTGTGTGTGGTTAGTATACTGATTGAAATTTTGATGATGTTTGGAGGGGCTATTTGTGTGTGGTTAGTATACTGATTGAAATTTTGATGATGTTTGGATAGGAAATTCTGACCCAATGTTTGGCCCAAGTTGGCCCATTTGTGGAAAAGGACTTTAAGAAGCTCGCCGGGATACCCGACGACATACACATTCGGCTGTCAGTCTCCGATGAGGAGGTAATGGGATTCGTTGCTGCCGGCGAAGTAGCCGTACGTTCCTCGGCATTTTTTACTGGGGGTCTTAGACTTCCGTTCACTGCGTGGACAGCTTCGTTCTTCGAGGCCGTCCAGATCGCGCTGGCCCAACTAGCCCTGAATGGTTACCGTACCCTGAACGGTATTCAAAGGTTGTCGGAGTTGGCCGGGATACCTATCGAACTGAAGGATGTGTTCGGGGTCTACAGTTTGAGTTTTGATCGGCGCAGCTCTTATTTGAAGACCTTGCGCTCCTTCTCCCGGCTTGTCATTGGTCTGCCGGACACGAATAAGGAGCATAACCTTGGTGTGGTGATTGCTTCCGGCGAGTGGGGTTGCGCTGGGCACCAGATTCCTGGGCCTGCTACCGCGGCTCCCGATATTCCAGACCTTGGCGCTCCCAACGTGGAAGCTCTAGTGGCTCTTTGGAATTGGTGGGGGCCTGGACCGACGAAGGATCCGGCGAGCCGTTCTGCTCCTATGCTGTTAGGTTACCCTGCGGGGCCAGTGACAAAGGGGAATCCTGCGCCCGAGATCCCCAAAGAGCCCGAGGAGGAATTCCTAAAAGTTGTCAGGGCGCGAAGCGCTGCTCGGGGAGGGAAAAAGGCCGTTCGTTCTAAGCGCTGAGCATCTGATCCCGTTACCGGGACAACGAAGAGGGCTAGGGGGACGGAGACATCGGTCACCGAGGAGGTTGCGGATGTTGACACGGGTGTGGGGGTGGTGGCTTCTGCCCAAGGTGATACCACCGAGGATGCTTCTACCCATGCCGGTGTACGTGTTTTTAATTGTGATCCTGTTTCAGCTACTGACGTCTTCGTCACTTTAATTCTTGTTTGTTTTGTCTGATAATTCTCTTTTTCGTCGCTTTAATTGTCATCTTGTTTCAGCTACTGACTTCTTCTTTGGTTACCCTTGCTCTTGCCCGGTCTATGGGTATTATTGTGTTTCAGGGGTCGTTCGACAACATATTCGGACATATCAACCTCCTGGTGAACATGGGCGAGGATACGATGACCCTGCCGGTCGTCTCACCTATCCGTACCGAGGACCCAATAGACCTACCGGTATGCTCGCCCATCCGTACTGAGGAGATGAGCGAGCATAGGGCCCCTGAGACTGGTTCTTCAGAGGAGGTGAGGGAAGAAGTGGAGGTTATGGTGGGTGGCGAGGATGAGGTTCTTGAGGAACTTGAGAAGGTGTTGGTGGACGGGGTGGCGATGACCCGTTATATTGACAGGTGTGGGGGTAAATTGTTGGAGCAACCCCGTGTCTTGAGGATGGGGTATACTGCTCTTAAACCCCTCGTTGTCAAGGATGCCGAGAAGATAGCTGTTCTTCCTGTAATGTCGGTTATAGAGCAGGCCAGTACTGATGCGCTTCGGGTATGTTGTGTACGTATTTTGTTATATAGGTCGTGATGCTTTTATTTTGGCTGGTGTCTGACGTTTCTAAATACAGGTTTTCGTGGATATCGTGGTGTTAAGGGATCAGCTGTCAGCACTAGAGCTTGAGAAAGAGAAGATGGCCGAGGATAAAGCTCAGCAAGT
Organism: Primula veris; assembly: GCA_963682055.1. Taxonomy (NCBI): domain Eukaryota; kingdom Viridiplantae; phylum Streptophyta; class Magnoliopsida; order Ericales; family Primulaceae; genus Primula; species Primula veris. Next base: position 19,069,740 of record OY821743.1, on the reverse strand, counting down.
TAAGTTGATCTCCGAGCTAGAGGCCGAGAAAGAGAAGCTGATGGCCGAAAGCAAGATAACGGCCGAGGAGAAAACCTAGATGGCTAAGTTGGCCTCTGATAATGAGAAGTTGGTGGGAGACAACTTACGCCTGACTGAGGAAGTCGAGAAGTTGGGGGCCGAAAAAGAGGAGTGGGTCGAGAAGCATGACCTTTTGGAAGCTGATAATTTGCTCATGGCAGAGGATGTAGAGGCTGGAACATCCGAGGTGGCTGCCCTGAAAGTGGCGCACGCGGAGGATAGGGAAAAGCTCGCAATGATGGCTAAATTCTCCGTCTTCTGCGCCCATGTTCGGGCTCTAAACTTTGCAAAGGTTCCGTTATCGGACCGGGCGTGGTCGGAGTTGGTTTATCCCTGTCCGTAAGGTGCACCTCCTAAACCGCAGGATTGGGCCAATCTTCGAGATGAGGAACTCCCACGGCTGCCGGGTCATACTATTTCGACGGCCCTCCGTCCCCATTCTGGGTCGGCTCCAACGACTCCTCGGTCTGCTGCTGCCGTGACTCCCTCACCCTCATCCCCTCAGGTGGAGCCTTGACCATTTTCTTGTATTTTCTTTGCATCTTAGCGTAAAGTCTTTTGGTACCCGAATTGTGGGTCTCTTTTGTAACTATAAAGATATGCTTTTGGGAAGTGATAATATAGGTGCTACGTTTTCTTTCTGTTTGGCTTTCCTGGTTAATTTCCTTGTTTGTGGGGGTTTGTCTTTTGAAGGGTATAAAAACAAAATCTTGTCAGGTACCTGTCAACCCCATTGCCATGGTGGTCTGTACCTCGTCTAGTCATAGCGTAGGCGATGTTATAGATGGTCTTGAAAGATCTAAGGCGTCCCTAACTGCCGAATTGAAGTCTGTGCGTCATGAAATCGAGGGGCTGAACGTTCATATTTCGAACTTGTCGATTCGATTACGGGACTTGGGAGATAATTTCAGCAAGAAGACCGCGTATTATACGGCAAACAAGGGTAAAGCAAAAGAGCTTCTTGGTGCACTTCGGCGTTCTCGTGATGAAGCCCGAGGCCGTGTGACGAGCTTGAACTTGGTTTTAAGGGCTGTTTTCGAAGACGCAGACCTGCTGCTATCCTTTGCCAAAGCGTATTGGGCCCGAGTTCATGCTTTAGAGGTGATTGACCATGTAAAAGGGATGCGTGGTGTTGCCTGGCCTGAACGCATGGTTGATGCGATGGCCGGGGTAACAGAGACCACTGCTGCCTTGAACCGAATTGGTGCGGTCGTGCAGAAACGTTTGGGGACGCAAATCGCTTCACTGCGAGACATTCATTTCGCTGATGTTGTAGAGACCTCAGCGTCTGTCGATGGGTTATCGGACTAATGATTGAGTAGCTTGTTTTGTCGCTTTTCTTGTAGCTTGTATAAAAATATGCGTTTTGCTATTTCCGTTTTTTCGTTTCTCACTGATGAATATTCATATCTACCCTTTCTTCCTTGTTTTTTTTTATAGGCGCATGTTACTACGTCGCACTAGGCTGGTTCTCCATGCCTAGTTAGTCCGGGGTTAGGACCTACTGGGGTTGCCCGGGACGAGGTCTCATCTGGTGCGGCTAGTGTAGTGCACGCCAACTGGCCTTACATCGTTTTAATGGGCAAATACGTCAAACTGCGCGATCAGTATGCCCGACTTAGGTCCAAGTTGAAAACCTAAGCGTCTTCTTTTCGGGAATATGTTCGTCATGCCGAGCATGTTGTTGAGGTTCAGGAGCGTCGTTTAGATCGATATTGGCACGTAAAGGAAAAATATCTCGGTAAACTGAAATCGTTGGTTACCCAAGCCAATATGTTGGTGAAGTATTTCCGTCTGTCCCGATCCAGATACGATGCTTCTATGGCTATGATCGAAGCTCGTAAGCTTCCCTTCGACGATGCTCATCGTAAAGCGGCCTCGGACGCTCACGAGATCGCTAGAGGAGCCGAGTTCTCCGCACGGCTTAAGACGCTGACATGCGTTGGTGCTCATACGACCAACTTTGATGCCCTCATTTCTGAGGAGCATTTTGATGGCGAGGAGACCGATGGGGATACGGCAACGGATGACGAAGAAGTCAAGCTTGGTCAATTGCCATCATGTTCCTCATGTAGTAGTTCTTAAATCCATTTCTTTATTGCTGGTTGTATCTTGTTGCCTCCGTAATGCGGGAGAGAACTATTTGCTTTATTCTTTTATTCATGCGTTGGATTGTTTTATTGTCATGTTGTTTCCTTTGATGAGATTGCTATTCCTTTGTTTTCTGTGCTGGGTATTTGATCGCCTTCGTTTTATTGTCGCGTTACTATTTCCTTTGATTCTTTTATTTCCTGCATTATTCTTCTAGTTTCTTTTCTGCCTTTGATCCTTGCTCATTGGATCAGTTGGTACCTGCATATATTTTGAGTATTCCTAGGCATTCTTTTAGGCACGCCATGTTGGGAATTTCATAGTATTCCTAGGCACAAAGGCCGTTTGGGAATTTCACAGTATTCCTAGGCACAAAGGCCGTTTGGGAATTTCATAGTATTCCTAGGCACGTCTGCCGTTAGGGAATTTCATAGTATTCCTAGGCACAAAGGCCGTTTGGGAATTTCATAGTATTCCTAGGCACAAAGGCCGTTTGGGAATTTCATAGTATTCCTAGGCACAAAGGCCGTTTGGGAATTTCATAGTATTCCTAGGCACAAAGGCCGTTTGGGAATTTCATAGTATTTCTAGGCACAAAGGCCGTTTGGGAATTTCATAGTATTCCTAGGCACAAAGGCCGTTTGGGAATTTCATAGTATTCCTAGGCACAAAGGCCGTTTGGGAATTTCTGCTGCACTCGTTAGACAGCATGATAAGATAATTTATTTATTCAAAAGACAATGTCATTAAGTAAGAGAGGTAAGGTGGGACCTGTATTTGTACTGGCGAGACGGCCTATATGTAGTACTTCTTTAGGTTAGCCACATTCTAAGAATTTTTCTCCCCTCTGCTGTTTTTGAACAGAACGCTTTTGAGTTTGTAGGTAACCGGGCTTGTTCTTTTGACGATCTCGTACGGTCCTTCCCAGGTAGGGCTCAATTTGCCATGTATTTCATTGCGGGTATAGACCGTTACACGTCGTAGCACCAGTTCTCCTATCATGAATTCTTTGGACCCTTTGACTCTCTTGTCATAAGTTTGCTTCACGCTTTGTTGGTATTTCGCTAGGGTAAGGGATGCTATCTCTCGTTTTTCGTCTAGCATGTCGAGTTCTTCTCTCATTCTTTGTTCGTTGTCTCCCTGCTCGACTAAGGTCGTTCGTAGTGTGGGTAGCCCGATTTCTGTTGGTATGACGGCCTCGACGCCGTATGCTAAGCTGAACGGGGTTTCCTTGGTGCCCGTCTTCGGTGTAGTTCGGCACGACCATAAGACGTTGAGTAGCCGCTCGGGCCATCTCCCCTTTGCTTGTTCGAGGGTTGTCTTGATGCCGTCTAGTATTGTTCGGTTTGACACTTCAGCTTGTCCGTTACCCTGTGGGTATGTCGGCGTCGAGTAGAATTTACGGATACCTAGTTCTTCATACCAGAGCTGTAGGTTAGCATCTTTGAACTAGGTTCCGTTATGATGTATTCCCAGATGAATTGTTTGACGTTGCTGGCTTTGATTTCTCGGAGGGGTTTAGCTTTGACCCATTTGGTAAAATAATCCGTCGCAACGATCAGATATTCCACACTGCCAGGCGCTTTTGGGAGTTTACCGACCAAATCAATTGCCCATTGTGCAAACGGCCACGGAGCCGATACTGGGGATATCAGAGACTATGGGAGCCGTGGTATTTTGGCAAATCATTGGCACTTGTCGCAACTTTGGACATATACATCGGCGTCTCGCTTGATATAGGGCCACCAATATCCTTGTGTGATAGCTTTGTTAGCAAGGGATCGCCCTTTGATGTGTGCTCCGCAAGATCCTTCGTGGATTTCCTCCAATACTGGCAGTTGCAGTTCGGGCTGAACGCACAGTAGGTGGGGTCCTTGGTAACTGGATTTGTACAGTTTGTCGTCGTCGGACAGCCAGAAACGAGGAGCCTTTCTCGTAATTTTCAGTGCTTTTATCTTATCTGCCGGGAGGGTTCCGTTTCGCAGATAGAGAATCATGTCGTCCATCCAACCTAGTTCGTATTGTACTGTCGTTACGCGGTCTATTATTTTGGTTATGCTCGGGGTCGGCAGTAGTTCCACTGTGATCGACCGAGTGTCAGTTAATGTTAATGTCGAGGCTAGGGTGGCCAAGGCGTCGGCATGGGCATTTTCGGTGCGATTGATTCTTATTAATTCGCACTGTTCGAAGATGGCCATCAAGCTTTGGACTTTCTCTTGGTAGAGAATCATTCTGTCATCTTTTGCTTGGTATTCGCCGATGGCTTGATTTACGATCAGCATGGAGTCCGAACTCGCAATTAAGTGGGAGCATCCTAGCGATCGGGCAATGAGCATGCCGTTTATCATGGCTTCGTATTCCGCCTCATTGTTGGTAGCTCGGAAACCCAGTTTGATGCTTTTCTCTATGATTGCTCCTTCGCTAGACTTGAGGACGATCCCTGCTCCTGAGCCGTCCTTGGTGGCTGATCCATCGACATGTATTTGCCAGTGTGATTGTCGGGATATAGCTAACGGCTCGTCATACCCTTTAGTGAATTCTGCGGCAAAATTGGCCAAGACTTGTCCTTTTATGGCATGTCGGGGTGCGAATTCGATATGAAATTGGGATAGTTCGACCCCCCCATGCGGCCACTCGGCCACTGATGTCCGTCCGTCGAAGTGATTCTTTGATATGAAATTTCGTGTATACTCGGACCTGGTGAGCTATGAAATAGTGCGGCAATTTCCTGGTAGCAACTACCAATGCCAAGCATAGCTTTTCTAATGGCAGGTATCGGGTTTCGGCTTCAACCAGAGTTTTGCTAACGAAATAGATCGGAAATTGTTCGCGACCTTCTTCTCTTAGGATGACTGCGCTCACAGCTGTAGTGGAAACTGCTAGGTAGCATGCCAGGATATCTCCTTTATTCGGCCTGACTAGCAGAGGCAGCGTCCTTAAGTATTCTTTGAGGCTGTTAAATGAACCTTCACATTCCGGGTCCCACACGAATTTTCTATCCTTCTTGAGTGATTCAAAAAATGGTCGTCCCTTATCTGCGGATCGGCTGATGAATCTGCTCAGTGCGGCCATCATTCCCGTGAGCTCTTGCACCTGCTTCTTATTCTTGGGTGCGGCCAGGTTCTGGAGAGCTGTGATCTAATCGGGATTAGCTTCTATTCCTCGTCAGCTGACCATATGCCCCAAAAATTTTCCTTTGCTAATGCCGAATGCGCACTTGCTCGCATTGAGCTTCAGTTTGTGCTCGCCCAACGTTCGGAAGACGTCCCTAATGTCTTGGAGATGGGATATGGCCTTTTCGCTTTTGACGACCATGTCGTCGATGTATACCTCCATGGTCTTCCCTATATGCTCTCTGCATACCTTCGTTATCATTCTTTGGTATGTTGCTCCCGCGTTGCGTAAACCGAACGGCATTACCGTATAGCAATAGTTTCCCAAATGCGATATGAATGACGTCTTTTCTTGATCCTCATGGGCGAGGGAGATTTGGTGGTACCCTGAGTATGCATCGAGGAAGGTCATCCGTTCTGCTCCCGCTGTGGCATCCACCAGTTGATCAATCCTTGGGAGGGGAAAATGGTCCCTCGGACAGGCTTTGTTAAGATTGGTGAAGTCTATACAGACTCTCTCCTTTCCGTTCTTTTTAGGAACGACGACCGGATTGGATAACCACTTTGGATAGAAAACCTCCCTTATGGCTCCGGCTTCCAATAGCTTTTGGACTTCAGCAATTATAGCCGCTCTATGCTGGACAGATACTTTTCTGCTCCGCTGAGCTATTGGCTTGTATTCGGCGTTAACACTAAGGTGGTGACACGCCGTATTAGGGTCTAGGCCTGGCATGTCTTTGGGACTCCAGGCGAACTTTTCGATATTGTTGAAGAGGAACTCTTCTAACTCTTCGGATTCCTCTTTGGGAAGGTTATCGCCGATGAGGAAGTAATGCTCCTCGTCCGTATCCGGAATGTACACTTTCCTAAGCTTATCTCCTACTTGCTTTTCAACAACCCTTTCGGTTTTGGCTATTTGGTTGATTAGCTTTTTCGTGCTGTTGGGTTGTTTAACAACGACCAGCTGTTTTTTAAGAGCCGCGGTTATGTCTTCGCAGCGTCTGGAATCCTCTTGGCATCCTCTGGCCGTCTCGATCTCTCCCCTACCATTTGGGTATTTCACCTTTTGGTGGTAGGTCGACGATATGGCTCTCATGGCATGCAGCCATGGTCGGCCCAAGATGGCATTGTGGCCGGAGCTGTCGTTAACCACTAAGAACTCTACGGGAACTGACACGGATCTGGTGGTAACACTAAGGACGATCTTTCCCAACGGTCTAGTCGTCTTGGAGATGAACCCGATCAGTGTGACGTCAGTCGGCTGTAAGTCTTGGGGCTTGAGCTCCATCTTGTCGAAGAGCTCTTTGTACATGATATCACAAGAGGCTCCTTGGTCGACAAGCACCCTGCTGACCGTGTCAAGGCCGATTTGAACGCGGAGGTTAATGGCATCTCCGTGAGGGTATATTACCCCTTCTTCGTCGAGGTCTGAGAAAGAAATGGGCGGATGTTGTCGTGGTGCGCATTGCCTTTTAGAGGTCGATGCCTGTGATGCCTTGGCTACTTAGCCAAAGTGCGCCAATTGTCGTTGTCTTGATCGCTCCCCACCCGTGCCCTTAGGCCGTGACATATGAACAACGTTGATTGTTTTACCTTGCCGGTTGTTGGCCCCCTCAATGGCCAGTTGTTTGCCTTTGTTCCCAGCGCCTTTGATGAACTTGGTTAAATAACCGGCGTCACCCCACATGTTCATTTTCCATCGCAGGTTACGGCAATGCTCGGTGAGATGGCCGTGATCTTCATGGTATGCGCAAAAAAGCTTAGAATCTCTCAGGCTGGGGGGAGAAGCGATCGGTTGTGGTCGGGAATACCAAATTTCCCTGCATATACCCTTAAGGATATCTTCAGCAGATCGGTTGAAAGTGTATCTCAGCTCGACCGGTTCGAAGGTGTTTCGGTGCTCCCTCTCTTGGAACCGACCTGTTGAAGCGGCTTGGGGGGCATTGGGTAGGTGAGCTGGAGTGGTTTATGTTCGTTGATCGGTGTTGGGTATGCGATCTGGAGCGGTTTCGGCTCAGGCTCTCGTTGTCGCTCTACCCTTCTCGGGACCTCGGGACCTTTGTCCTTTCTGGTTGGGTTGAATGCTTCTCCCTGGTTGTTCTTAGCTCTTTTGAGTCCCACCTGTGCTTCCCTGACCGATTCTCTCCTTGGTAGAGTTCGGTTGAGAAGTCGCAATTCATCGTTTTTGTCGGTGAGGTGGGTACAGTAGGCTAGCAGGGAGTCGGTGGTCGGGAAGTTTTTGCCTATGAACTTCCTTCTCGCCCAATAGCCATTAGGGATGGAATTGATAAAGTTTTGGATGGTTATATTATTGGCGTACTGCGGGATCTGGTTAGCTACGTCGATAAAACGTATGCAGTAGTCGTTGAGCCTTTCATTCGGCTGCATCGTCATTTTTAGAAGGGTTGAGTACGCTCTTAGCAGCTCTGCCCAGTTTCTTATGGACCCTCGTGGTAAGTTGTGATACCACGATGAAGCCTCTTGGCCCAAGCTATTTTTGAAAAACTTGCACATCAGTGCATTGTCGTCACTTCATAGCTCCATCTTCGTCTTGTAGTGTCACAGATGGTCGATCAGGCAGCTCCTTCCATCATAGAGCCTAAACTCGGGGATGACGAACCCCAGAGGATTGCGATACCGCGTGATTTGCTCGGTACATGGGGTTTCTTGGCATACGTCCCAAGCCTGTTGGAACGCTTCATCAGGGGCTTGGTAGGAGGGGGGGGGGGTATCCCCCCTGATGCGGTTGTGGGTAGTACCCTACCAGGACCCTGTGTTCGGGGTGTCTTCCATCCTTCAATTTCATATCGGGGGCTTGTTCCGTATGAGTGTTTGGGTGGACGGATGTTGGAGGGATCGTTATTTGGACAGTGCCCCTTGGTAGGGGATTCTCTTATCTGGTCGCTGGCCTGCCGCTTCCATAGCGGCCCTATAGGCGGACTCTTCCGCGTCATGGCGTGGGTCCTTATCCTTATTGGCAGGTTGGATATTCGGCAATGTGATGCCGGCTGCTGCCATGGCCGACAGACACGCTGCCAAATGAGCCTGCAGCTGGGCGTTGTTCCTTTCTTCGGCTAATGGAACAACGTGTTGTACTTCCACCGTGGATGGTGTAATTATCCTCGGTGGGAAAATAGGTGGTCGGGTCAATTGTTCGAGTACAGGATCATCGGGCATGCCGAACCGGTAAGCTTCATTCGTTGGTAAATGAGGCTGGTGGGAACTGGAGTTGACCGAGGCTGTTGGTAGGGGAACTTTAGAGCTCGGTCCTGCCTGGGGTCCGGGTAATTGTCTTCTCGCCCGTCTTAATACGGGTAAGTCTCGTTCGTCGTCCGAGGACGTAGGATGTTCTTCGACGAGTCCTTCGAGCTGTTGGGGTTGCTCATTCGGTTGTTCTTGGTGAATATTGGAAGTTGTTGGTTGGTTTCCGGACTGGATAACATCATATCTGTCGCGGATGGCAAGTAAATCGTCGAGGTCTTGTTGGCTTATTTGCACGTTCTGGTTATTGGTTTCTACTATCTCGGGATGGGTTTCTTCTATATTGGTTACCATTGTTGCTCGTCTAGTAGAGTCTTGGTATTCGACTTCGAAACTAGTTGGGAACTAGATGATTCCCGGAGACGGCGCCATTTGATAAAGCCATAACTTTGGTCGGTATCGTTAGGCTTTTCAACATTAATATATACTGAATTAACAATAAACGATGAACACTTCTTGATCTTTATTCGTATTCGGCAATTGCCATTGTTCGGATTACAACTCTATATCTATATTTATGCTCGGTTTTACGACTTTCTCTTGTGATATTGATCTTTCTCCGATCTCTGTGCTCGTTTCTTGATCTGCTCGGTTTGTTTCTTGATGTGACAGACTTTGGGGAGTTTCTCTCTTTTCTCTACTTCTCTCTATAATTTTTGAGTAGATTTTTTGGTCACTTTCTTATGGGGGATACTTGGCTATTTATAGGCAATTATGCCTATTAAGATGTTGACAAATGTCTTCATCTCATGGGATTTTTCAGATATAGGTCACTGGTTAAGTGGGCTTGGGCTTTTAGTAGTATCCACCTTTATTTTTTATGAAAGGCATGTGACGGCCCATTTAAGCATTGGATACCCTTCTATGAAGTGTGGGTTGATTGTTATCCGAATAGAATATTTGAGTCTAATTTTTATGTTCTATCAAAGGCATTTATAAAACAATTGTCTTAGAGTGGAGGATCAGGAAAGATAGCAAGTTGTGTGTTTTAGAATACCCAATTTAGATGTAGAGCATAGGAAAAATTCTTTGGTGTGAATTTGTAGTCGCACTTTAGACTTCCACGACGTATTTAAGCTTTAAATTTTTTTTCTGGAAGTCCTTAAATAATCATTTATAGTTCTACAATGTATATAAATGCAGTCAGATCTTGAGTCTTAAAACTTTACACTGAACAAACATTATCCCTGTGTAAGTTAAGACAACGCTCAGATTATGGTCGGATATGAAGTAGGGATGGTTATGTATTTGTTTGATTTACTTATAACTATATATGAATTTTTTTAATAACCACTGAGCTTTAACTTCAGATTTCATCTTTCTTATTTTTGATTTCAGGTATGTGTTCGTTGCTTTTTGGGTACATTGAATAATAAATTTTCATTTACTCACGTGTAATTCTGATTTTGGAGATTTGTACGAGTCGTTGCAACAATCTTCTTTTTTTAGGTTTCCCCACAGAATTATGAGATTGTTTTACTTGAGTTTTACTTGAGTACGTCGATATTTAGAGAGTAGCGAATAATGTTTATAAAACAGCACATAGGCCAGGAGCATCATGTATGGAAGCAAATCGTGTTTGCAAATTAGTATATATGTGTAGACCGTAGAAAAAGAATTACGGATGCGGTTTTGTAGTGTTGAAACTTGTACAATTGTATTGAGCTATGAATTCGTGAGCTTTGGTAGCATATGGATATTCAATTTCAGTTCTACAATGTATGAAAATATCGATTGTGTTTTATTTTTGTCTTAAGATATTGTATCATGAACAAACATTGCATTGGCGTATCTTTGGAATATAGACAGACTATGCTTTTCTCAAACCATAAAATCCATAGCACTTAAATGTTTGACATTGTGAGCAAAGACACTTTACTTTGAACACTCATGAAACCAATTTTATATAAGAAATTCACAAAGACTAACATGTGACGAGTTGTAACATTGATATGAATAATGCTTTTTTCATTCGAAATTTTTGTGTATTTATAACATTACCTCGTCGTAAACTAACATACCGACCCGACTTTTTTAGTTTTTACCCTTCGAATTTTCATGGTGTTTGGCAACCAACCTTCTCTGCTTCCAAAAACTCTTCCATCTCACGTGATGAAACATGAAAAACTGAAGATTGTACATTAGTGGCCAATAGATTAGGAAGAAAATAATCTTGAAAAAGGACTACTTTTGTAATTAATTAACTTTTATTATCTGTCAACAGTGATAGAAAAAACTACATTTGACATAGGTTCCCTTCTTAGAAACACAATTGAGAATTCTGGTTTACCATAAATTAAAGCTCTTCTACTTGCACGTAACAACCTATTGCAGCCTCTTTGAACTGTTATTTGGCTTTTTGCACAACAAAAGTTTGTAAGAAGGAAGCACCTCAATTTCAAATCTGTAATGTTTTGATTTCCATGGCCCAATTTGTTAGATTTTTTACTTCTATGTTTTGCTATTTGTAAGGCTGTCTGGAAAGAGAGCTATTAAATCGATTTAGTGAATTAAGGGGTGACGTATTAGTTGTGTGTTCTTATATTGTTGGTGAAAGAAGCGAGAAAGAGTGTGCTCTTAAAGAGATGGCGACACATTTAGTCCATGTGTATCCGTTCTTAACTTTGATGCTTACAATTATATAAAGCTAATGTTGGATTAGAAGTCATTGAAAGATGAAGTCAGGTTTTGAGTCAAGTAAATCAGGTTATGGTCTCAAATCTCAATTGGTAAGTTTCTAGTCGAGTTTAATACAGCCATGAAGTTTTAATATTAATAATTGGGTAAATTTGCAATGGAGAGGGCGTATAAAAGGCTCGATTCGAACTTTCAGGCCTATGCGGTACTCGGAAATAATCAAGCTGTAGTCCTCGTGGCTTATCAATCTCAAAAACACATTGACCTCTCTTAATTAGCCGGTCAAGTTTAAAACACTGGGTTTTAAGCTCTCTCTGTTAGTATTCGCTATCTGTTGCTTGTGATTATGAAGTATTTGATTTACTTTCAAAATTACAACTTTCAAATTTTCTGTGTTCAAGTTAATTTTCAGCATGTTTAGATAAAAAATTATCTAGAAAAGGTCTTTCAGTAGGGAGAAACTTTGACATTTCAATTAATGAAAATACTGGGTTTTAGGCTTTTAACCTTTGGTTATTCCGTCCTGCTTCTTTTGACATCCTTGGAAATTAAACAATTGTCAAATCTTATACGTTTAGATTGAAGAATTATATATTCATGGCGGTGCTCAGGGCAGCATTACATTATTAGTAATGTTTTTATAATTCATTTTCGAGTGTCCCCTCTTCCGGATGGGATATTACTTACTCGGGAGACGAATTTACCTTATCGGGCTATTTACTTGTTGGATTGTTGCTAATATTCAATATAATCGTTATTGGCTCTCGAGTGGATGCACCCTTATAAGTCTACGATGATTAATGTTGTTTGGTTAACACATCAATGGAAAATCTGCTCTATATTGATGGTTAACAACCACTTATCTAACAATTGTTGTCATTTCTAACAATTCGATTTTGGTCATTTATTGGTATGTTTATCACACTTTAGTTACTGTAGTATAGAAACGTACTTATTAAAAAGATAAGCTAGTTGTCTGTATAAACAGCTTATACTGGACACTATAATAATTAATGATGTGAATAGCCAAGATTAATTTATAAATTACATAGTAATATTAAAAGAAAGGTTAGGTGGCTTGCAGAATAAAGAAAGAAGATGACGAGTTATAAGTTATAACTTATACATCATCACTATTAGGGTATATGAAATGTTCGACATAGTAATGTTAAAAGAAGACACTCCTTGGTTTGTTGCCCATCAATTGAAGTTATAAGCAAGTAAAAGAACAAACAACAAATATTTGGTGTTACCTTTAAAAAAATATTATTTACTTTTATTTAAATGAAAGGGTACTTTTAACCCTCTCAAGACAACAAATTTTACAGGCCCTTATTAAACACACTTTTATGCATGTTTAGAACTATTTTAACGGTGTTATGTACTAAATGCAACCAAAATAGAACATTAATTTTAAAGTGATGCTACAGCCAACTATAAAAGTGACTTGAAAATTATAATCGATAAGGTGAAATAGTCACCGTCATCATTTTCTCAAGCTAAAATCTCAAATCTCAAAAAGAGAAAGGTGCACGTTTAAAATAAATTACTTGTTGTTTATAACTTTTATTTTCTATGAGTTTATTTTGTTTCTAACTTTTATAAAAATAAACTATACAGTATAGTTAAAGAAAAAATTATGTCCACTATTCCAGACATTAAAGAAAAAATTTAAAAATATTTCAAATTTAAATTTTTTCTATCAATTTACAGATTCATTTTGTTAATTTTTTTGTCATTTATTTATCGAATAATGCTAAACCCACAATTTGCACACAACTCACACACTTTATAGGCTAATAAAATACATATTTATCCCTTCAAATATACATAACATTCTATACTTTGATAAATCAAAATATAAATATTCAACATAATAAAAACTCAACCTACTAAAAACTCAAATAAAAATATATTAGAACTTTAATTGAGTCTACCATAAATTTAAATATTAATTAAAAATAAAAAAAATTGTTAAATCTAAAAACTCAATCCACTAAAAAACTCAAATAAAAATATATTAGAACCCTAATTGAGTCTAACCTAAATTTAAATATTAATTTAAAATAAAAAAAATTGTTAAATTTATTATTACTAACAAAACCGTTGATGAGGTGGATATATATGTCATGTAATGTAACAAATCAACGGATTATTTTTTGGATATGAAAAATTTATGAATAAAAACATTTTACTTAATTTTAACAAGAGCACTTCTATTACAACAACTTTCTCAGATCACAAAAATCGTAAGCATCATCACCTAATATATAAAGCGTAGGACCACAATACATAGACCAATGAGCAATCCACTCGATTAGCACATAGAATAGAGTTTAATATTTAAACATTTCAAAAATAATTAAGATGAAGTGAGGAAGTGATTATCGTAATATTAGTATGTGATACGTATAATATATAGGACTAAATAATAAATTGGATAGACTTCCCAAAATAAAGTCCAATAATTAATACAAATTGTAGCTCGCAAAGTTAACTAAAATCGTGAGTCCGAAAATTATTTTGGTTATACTCAATTCGAGTTATATGGTTTTGGATTGTATATATATGGATTTCAATATCAAATCAGTAAATCGGATACGAAAACCAATACAAAATTCCAAATCCTAAAATAATCTGAAAATTAACCGAATTTATAATAGTTTTAGATTTAATACTAGTGCAAATGCATTAAGGCCTGAGAGTGAAAAATAGTTTTACTTTAATTCTCTACTAGTTTCTCCTCCACATAAACCCGTCGGATCAGATCGAAATGGATCAAATATTTTTGACGGCCCTAACAAATTGTAAAGACTAACATAATTTATTAAACCGAATGAGTATCATAATACTAATTGGTAACCCCGATGGCCTCATACGAAACGTCTCGAAGCATTATGCATATACAAATTGTTCTAAACATGAGAAAACAAAATCCAACGGTGATAAAATAAAGTAGCTTAAAAAAGTGGGGATGAGTCATTAAAATGATGATACATTTATCACTACAAAATAAATTACTAAAAAGGACAAAGACTACCCCTTCGAAACTAACACGTTCACCATGTAAAAGATCAGAGGTTCGACTCCCACACCCACTTTATTCTAGTTTATTTATTTTTCAAAATAAAAAATAAAATAAGAAACTAGACGTGATGTCCTATTTTCCTTTTTAAATTGTATTAATTCATGTCAGATACAAGTATTGATTATATTTGGTCTGACATATTGATAGCATAATGTTTTCGTGCCAGCCCAATTCGTTCTCCTTGGACTCCATGAAAAATTTCATTCCATATCCTCCCTTAGAGTGTGAAGGTTATCGAGAAAAGTTTCGATCTCTCACAAAACCTTTGTATCTTCTTCCGAGCATGATTGTATCAAGTTTAAGTTGTCAGACTGGAAGATAACTTTATTCTAATTGTTCTCTTTGACACATGTTCTAGTCGCCTCTTTCATAGCCCACGCACCGGCCATCAGGGGGGAACTTTCCCGACAACCCCTACTTTGTTGCGAGCTATAACTCCGTCCCCACCCAAGTACTTAGCGACTTAAACAAAGCATCAAGATTGATCTTGAAAAAACAACGAGACTTGGAGGAAGCTTCGAACACAAGACATACAGTTGGACCAAATTCATTCTATCAACTAAGAATGCTTCAACTAGTTTCTCAGCTAATATTTATAACTAGTTTTTTGATTGGACCGAATCTTTTTGACGGCCTTAACAAATCGTAAAGACTAACATAATTGATAAAAATTAATTAGTACCATAATACTAATTGGTAACCCCGACGATCTCACACCAAAAGTCTCGAAGCACTATGCAAATATATATTATTCTAAATAGGAAAAACCAAAATCTAACAGTGAAAATATAAAAGCAACTTAAAACATTAGGAGAGAGTTATTAAACTGATGATACATTTGTCGATGCAGAATAAAGTAAAAAAAAGGACAAAATCTACCAACTTGAAACTTACACGTTCATCTTGTAAATATCATGGGTTTGACTCCCACCCTCCCACTTTATTCTAGTTTATTTATTTTTAGAAATAATAAAATAAGAAACTAGGCATAAGGTCATTTTTTGTTTTTTGAAATTATGTCATGTCAAATACAAGTTGCTAGAGAGCATATTTGGTTTCGCATATCGAGAACATACATGTTTTCAAATTCCTAGCATAAGTCATAACACAAGTTGTCGCCCGATTCGTTCTCCTTGGACGAGTAAACTTCCATTCCATATCCCCATTTACAGCGTGAAGGTACTCGATAAAAGTCTCGAGCTCCCACGAAACCGTTGTATCTTCTTCTGAGCATAATTGTACAAAACTTAAGCTTTCAATAAGATAACTTTATTGCAGTTGTTCGCTTTTACCCATGTTCCAGTCGCTCTCATAGCCCACGCCTCGGCCACAAGGAGAGAACTTGTCCGACAACCCCCACACTAAGCGTCAACGGGATCTGCTACTTCGTTGCAAGCCATAACTTCGGCCCCATGAAAGTATTTGACGACTTAAAAAAAAGCATCGATGTTGATCTTAGAAAGATCGTGAGACAAGGCGGAATGTTCGAACATAAGACTTTCAGCTGAACAAAAACTATTCTACCAACTAACACGACAAGAAAAGTGCGGTTTAGCGACTGAAAATAGCGACCGAATAAAAGCAGTCGCTCAGATTCCAAGCAAATTACGACCGTAACGTGAAGTGGTCGCTATACAACGATTAGTGACCGTTGTTACCGTCTGAATTCGGTCAGGATTGTACCGACTAAAATAGTAGGCGGTACTGAACTAATAAATTACGACTGAAACGTAAAAGGTCGCTATATGACATTTAACGACTGCTTTTAGTCGGTAATTTATCGACTAAAATAGTGGTCGGAATTGAATTAACAAATTGCAACTCAAACATAATCGGTCGCTATGTGACAACTAACGACCGCTTTTTCCGACTGAATTTTGTCGATAATTTACTGACTAAAAAATCGTCAGAAAATTGGAATAATTGTACTAGTAAAATTTTACATGATTTTATGAAAAATTTTACATTACCGAGTAATTGTTTTTACAAGTGAGTCATTTACAGGGTTTAAAACACCTAATTTTTTATATCCCCAAATTTTTTCTATAGGAAAAATAGATTTGAAATGAGATATAAACACTAAACATGTACATAATAAAATTAAAAAATTAAAAATAGACACTTCAAATATTAAAAAAAAAAAGAGCATAAAGTAAAAAGATTTAAATGATAAGAAAAACGACCGGTTGACAAAATGTCTTTTTGTTGAACTACAAGTTGACAAAATAAAGTTTATTTACTTTAACATTTTTTACGAGGTAAAAAATAGTACAATAAAAAATGACAAATTGCAGTTATAAAATATACATTCTAATCGTAACGTTGGAAAATGCAAAATAATTTCGATAACTTAAATTGCAGTGTTATGGGTTTCGATGCATTATAAGGGTACTATCAATTGAGTACTACTAAGTAATAATTATTACTATTGCAATGGAATGAACACTACTAAACAATTAATTAATACCGACCATTATATTTCTATAAATAGGAATATCTCATCACGGTCAAATAGCCAAACACTA
The DNA here is from genome assembly GCA_963682055.1 of Primula veris. NCBI lineage: Eukaryota > Viridiplantae > Streptophyta > Magnoliopsida > Ericales > Primulaceae > Primula > Primula veris. The sequence goes on along the minus strand of OY821743.1, from coordinate 19,052,965 downwards.
TAAATTCATTATAGATACTATTTGTGATAGAACATAAAAATCAGACCCGAATAAAATATTCGGGTCATAATCAACCCACTTTATAAATGGGAATCCAACGCTTAAATGGGTCATCTCATAATTTTTATAGGAATTGGGGTGCTACTACCCAAAGCCCAAGCCCAATCAAAGGGGGACCCTTGTCTGAAAAATCCCTGTGATGAAGACATTTGTCAATATCCTAGAAGGCGCAGTTGCCTATAAATAGCCAACTACCCCTCCTAGAAAAGGACCAGAAAATCTATCCAAAAAATATAGAGAGAAGTTAAGAAAAGAGAGAAACTAACCAAAGCATATCACTTCGAGAAATAAACCGAGAAAAGACAGCCGAGCACCGAATAAAAGAGGAGAAAGATCAAGACGAGAGATTAAATAGTTATATCGAGCATAATTGTAAAGCCGAAATACTAATCCGAGCAAATGTAATAGTCCGAACAAGGACAATAATCCGAGCAATAATAAAGATCAGGAAGTATCATTTATTCACGGTTGATTTATCATTATATCATTGTTGAAAAGCCTAACGCGACCGACCAAAGTTATGGCTTTATCAAATGGCGCCGTCTCCGGGAATCATCTAGTTCCCAACTAGTTTAGAATTCGAATACCAATACTCTGCCAGACGAGCGACAATGGTTACCAATGTAGAGGAAACCCATCCCGAGATAGTAGAAACCAATAACCAAAACACGCAAATTAGCCAACAAGACCTCGACGATCTACTCGCTATCCGCGACAGATACGAAGCTATCCAATCCGGAAACCAACCAACAACCTCCTACGTCAACCAAGAACAACCGGTCGAACCACCCCGACATTTCATCGAAGGGATTGTCGACGAATGCCTTTCGTCCTCGGAGGACGAACAAGACGTGCCCATATTAAGGCGTGCACGAAGACGCTTAACCGGGTCCCAAGCAGGGCCGAGCTCAAGAGTACCTCTGCCTACGGCCTCGGTCAACTCCGGTGCTCGTTTACAAACGGACGAGGCTCATCAGTTTGGCATGCCCGAGGATCATGTACTCGGACAGTCGCCCCGACTGCCGACTAATTCTCCGAGGATGATTACACCACCCACGGTGGAGGTACAACATGTCGTTCCATTAGCCGATGAAAGGAACTACACCCAGCTACAAGCTCAGCTGGCGGCATGCATGACGGCCATGACAGCGGCCGGCATCGTATTGCCAGTTATCCAACCCGACAAAGACCCACGCCATGAAGTGGAAGATTCTGCCTACAGGGCCGCCCTGGAGGCAGCGGGTCGGCGACCCGATACAAGAGTCCCCCACCAAGGGGGCAATGTCCCAATAACTATCGTCCATCCGAACACTCATATGGAACGTGTCCACACAAATACGAAGGACGATAGATATCCCGAATACAGGATCGGGGAGGGATATGGCCCACCACCACATCAGGGAGGATACCCTCCCCCCTACCAAGTCACGGATGACGCGTTCCAACAGGCTTGGAATGTATGCCAAGAAACCCCGTGTGCTGAATAGATCACGCGGTACCGCAATCCTATGGGATTCGTCATCCCCGAATTCAGGCTCTATGACGGGAAGAGTTGCCCTATCGACCATCTGAGGCACTACAAGACGAAGATGGAACTGTGGAGTGATGACCATGCACTGATGTGCAAATTTTTCAAAAACAGCTTGGGTCAAGAGGCTTTGTCATGGTATCATAACTTACCACGGGGCTCCATTAGAAACTGGGCAGAACTGCTAAGAGCGTACTCCACCCGATACGCTGCTCATCGGAAAAAGAAGGTTAGTATCGAAACCCTTCTTAAAATGACGATGATGCCAAATGAAAGGCTCAACGATTACTGCATACGTTTTATCGACGTAGCAAACCAGATTCCACGATATGCCAATAATATAGCCATCCAAAACTTTATCAATTCCATCCCTAATGGCTATTGGGCGAGAAGGAAGTTCATAGGCAAAAACTTCCCGACCACTGATTCCCTGCTAGCCTATTGTACCCACCTCACCGATAAAAACGACGAACTGCGTTTCCTCAACCGAACTCTACCGAGAAGAGAGTCGGTCTGCGAGGCACAGGTGGGTCGCAAAAGAGTTAGAAATAACCAGGGAGAAGCATTCCAACCGACCAGAAAGGGCAAAGAGCCCGAGGCCCATAGCAGGGTAGAGCGACCACGAGCACTAGAGCCCAAACCGCTTCAGATCGCATACCCAACACCGACCAACGAACATAAACCGCTCCAGCTCACCTACCCAATGCCACCCAAGCCGTTTCAACAAGGTCGGCCCCAAGAGAGGGAACATCGAAACGCTTTCGGACCGGTCAAGCTGCGATACACTTTCGACTTGTCTGCTGAAGATATCCTCAAGGATATATGCAGGGAAAGTTGGTATTCCCGACCGCAACCGATCAACACTCCCCCCAATCAGAGAGATTCCAAGCTTTTCTGCGCATATCATGAGGATCACGGCCATCTCACTGAGCATTGCCGTAACCTGCGATGGAGAATGAACCAGTGGGGCGATGCAGGATACCTAGCCAAGTTCATCAAAGGAGCTGGGAATAAAGGCAAACAATTGGCCATCGAAGGATCCGACAACCGGCAAGGCAAAACGATCAACGTCGTTCATATGACAAGACCCAAGGGTCCAGGCGGGGAACGATCGCGACAACGGCAGCTGGCCCACTTTGGCCAAGTATCCAAGGCATCACAGGCGTCGACCTCTAAACGACAATGCACACAACGTCAAAGGAGAGGTTACGGCGAGCTTCGATCACAGCTGCGGAAGCATCGTATCTGACACGGGACAAACGGAAATACTTCACCAACACGTTGGCCTTGGTCACAAGCAACTTTAATTTGCCGAAGTACTCGCCCTTTGCACGCCAATATCGATCCAAACGACGCTCCTGAACCTCAACAGCATGCTCGGCACGGCGAACGTATTCTCGAAAAGAGGCCGCCTGGGTTTTCAGCTTGGTCCGCAGTCGAGCACATTGGTCGGTCAATTTGACATTTTTGCTCATCAAAACAATGTAGGGCCACCTGTCAGGCACCTCACTAGCCGCACCAGATGAGACCTCGTCCCGGGCAGCACCAGTAGGTCCTAACCCCGGGTTAGGACCTACTGGTGCTGCCTATAAAAAAAAAAAGTAGCATGTGCCTATAAAAAAAAAAGGAGGGGGGGAGACGAACGAGAAGAGATGAATAAACAAAAAAAAAAAAAGGGAAAGAAGCTACCAAAAACAAAAAAAAAAAAGAAGCGAGAGAATTTTTTATACAAGCTACAAAGAAAACGACAAAACAAGCTATTTTACTAATCCGACAACCCCTCAACAGACGCCGAAGTCTCTACTACATCGGCAAAATGAATATCTCGCAATGAATTAATTTGCGTCCCCAAACGCTCACGAATGACCGCCTCGATTCGGTTCAAGGCAACAGTGGTTTCCGTTACCCCGGCCTTCGCATCCACCATGCGCTCTGCCCGGGACACACCACTCATTCCTTTTATATGCTCCAGCACCTCTAAGGCGCGAGCTCGGGCCCAATACGCTTTGGCAAAGGATAGCAGCAGATCCGCGTCCTCGAAAACGGCCCCAAGGACCAAGCTCAAGCTCGTCACACGACCTCGGGCTTCATCACGAGAACGTCGTAGGGCACTGAGAAGTTCCTTTACTTTACCCTTATTTGCCGTATAATGGGCGGTCTTTTTACTAAATTTCTCTCCCAAATCACGTAACCGGATCGCCAGGTTGGAAATATGAATATTCAGACCCTCGATTTCCTGATAGGCACAAGTCAATTTCGCGGTAAGGGACGCGTTAGACCTTTCCAAATCCTCCATTACATCACCTACACTACGACTAGGCGAGGTCCAGACCACCATGGCAAGGGGGTTATTTGGTACCTGATAATATTTTGTTTTCATATCCTTCAAAATATGACGACCATCAAAAGAAATTAACCCAAGCAAGCCCAACAGAAAGAAACCACAGCACCTATATTATCACTTCCCCAAAAGAATCTGTTTCTAGATACAAAAAATAAAAATAAAAATAAATAAATAAAAATAAAAATAAAAAAATATATACATAATGCTAGGAAGATAGTCAAGGTTCCACCTGAGGAGATGCTGGTGGGGGAACAACAGTAGCATCCGGTCAAGGAGTGGACGGGGTCGACATAGAGTGAGGACGCAGCGCTGTCGAAATTGTCTGTCCCGGTAGCCGAGGAAGCTCTTCTTCACGAAGATTCGTCCAGTCCAAGGGTTTCGGCGGTGCACCATGCGGACACGGATACACCAACTCCGACCACGCCCTATCCGACAAAGGAACATTCGCGAAATTGAGCGCCCGCACATGAGCGCAGTATACAGAGAAGTTGGCCATCATCGCTAACTTTTTCCGCTCCTCCGCTTGTGCCGTTTTCAGGGCAGACACCTTAGCCTTTTCGGCTTCCACGTCCTCAGCCAAGAGCAAGTTCTCCTCCTCTAATTCGCCGTACTTAGCGGCCATGCTCTCTTTTTCCACCCTCAATTTCTCGACATCCTCGGTCAGGTGCAGGAAGTCCACCGACAGTTTGTCATAATTCTCGCCCAGGGTTTTCTTCTCGGCGACCAATTTCTCCTTCTCGGCCACCAGATTCTCCTTCTCGGCCACCAGCTTCTCTTTCTCAGCCCCTAGAGCTCCCAGCTGATCCCGTAGCGCCACGGTACTCACATCAATCTGCACTTTAACACATTAGTTTCCAAATAAAATACAAGTACCAAACCTATATAGTGAAATACGAGCCCCACGTACCCTCAGCGCATCCGCGTGGGCCTGCTCTATAACCGACATTGTAGGTTGGGCGGATAGTCTTTCTGCATTCTTGAACACAAGGGGTTTCAGAGCCGTATACCCCATCTTCAACGTTCTCGGTTGATCCAGCAGTTCACCCCTACATCGGTCAATGTACCGGGTCATTGCAACCCCGTCAACCAACCCCTTCTCGGATCCGTCGAGAGCCTCATCCTCGACACCCGTCACAGCATCCCCGGCATTCTCTTCGCTGCCTTCCATTTCCACCCCCACATCCTCCTCCAACTGCTCAATCTCAGGGGCCCTATGCTCGATCTCTTCCTCAGTACGGAGGGGCGAGTAAACGGGCAAATCTATCGGACCCTCGGTGGGGATAGGCGAGATGACAGGCAAAGTCATCGTACCCTCTCCCATGTTCGTCAAGAGGTTCATATATCCGAATACATCGTCGATCGACCCCTGAAACACAATAATACCCATAGACCGGGCAAGAGCGAGGGTAACCAATGGAGAAGTCAGTAGCTGAAAAAAGATGACTAATAAAGCAAAGCACTAGCGAACCAAATGACAAACAACCAAGAGACAAGAAAATCATAATACATATACACATACCTCGCCCGGAGCAGAGGCATCCTCGGCGGTATCCCCTTGAGCAGCAGCAAACACCCCCTCGCCCGAGCCAACGTTAGCATCTTCCTCGGTAACCGATGTATCGGTTCCCCTAGCCCTCTTCGTTGTTTCAACGACAGGGTCAGATGCACGACGCTTAGAACGAACGGCTTTTTTCCCAAGCCGAGTAGCACATCGAGCCTGGACCACCTTTAAGAATTCCTCCTCAGACTCTTTGGGGATCTCGGGTGCAGGATTCCCCCTGGTCATCGACCCCATAGGGTAACCGAGCAACATGGGAGCCGTACGACTCGCAGGATCCGGCGTAGGTCCAGGCCCCCACCATTTCCAAAGAGCTAACAGAGCCTCTACATTGGGGGCGCCGAGGTCTGGCATGATGGGAGCATTGGTCGCCGGTCCAGGAATCTGGTGTCCCGCACAACCCCATGCACCGGAAGCAATTACAATACCAAGATTACGCTCTTTATTGGTATCCGGCAAACCGATAACGAGCCGGCAAAAGGCACGCAGAGTCTTCAAATACGAGCTGCGACGCTCAAAGCTCAAACTATAGACTCCAAAGACGTCCTTCAGTTCAATCGGTATTCCGGACAACTCCGATAGCCTTTGGATACCATTCAGAGTACGGTAACCATTTAGGGCCAGTTGGGCCGGAGCAATTTGGACGGCCTAAAAGAACGAGGCCACCCAATTTGTAAAAGGAAGTCGAAGACCCCCAGTAAAGAATGCCGACGAACGCACAGCTACCTCGCCGGCAGGAACAAATCCCAGCACCTCCTCGTCAGAAATAGGAAGCCGAATATGTACGTTGTCGGGTATTCCGGCGAGTTCTTTAAAATCCTTCTCCACGAATGTGCCAACTTGGGCCACACTTTGGGTCAAAATTTCCTATACAACGATCATCAAAAGTCCATCAATATACTAACCAAATACACAAACCAGAACCACATCAATAGAACGAGAACCCCCCCCCCCCCCCCCCCCCCCACGCACATTACATCAGAATCATCAGACATATATAGATAACCTGAACCATATACCAACGACACACCTATGACCACAACGACAAATCAAATACAACTCCTAAAAGAGGGAAGGGGGGAGAACGAAAAGTCACTTACAGTAATCATTTTGAGTAAGCAAGCGCGAACAGCAGCAAGTCTTCCAACACAACCACGAAACCCTAGATCAAGCGGCCGAACTCTTTTCCTTTTTGGCGGGAAGAATATGCTTTAGAGAGAGAGATATTTTCTTCAGCAAATTCTGTGATAAAAATAAACAGGATTACTTGGCATAATAGAAAGGAGTGGAGTCACAAAAGGAATAAAATAATAACCGTCCTATCGTGTAACAGAGGTTTACCTTTTTCCAACCATACAAAAGTCAACAACCGCTGCTCTTTTTAACATATAAACGCTCCAGATTTCGCCACGTCAGCGCGTATCCCACTACCCAAGGCAGTTCACATCATTAGACCTAATTAAACGGCCAGTGGACCCTACCACGAAAAGCTTCCCACATACGCTACCACTACTATCACACCGAGAATGTCCCCCGATTAAAGTTCCTCGACTCCCAACCAATCCTTACCCAAAGGGCACACCGAACAAGGTGGACGAAGACCGTTCCTAGCTTGATGGCAGGGAGCATCAAGTCTAACAACGCTCTCCGGGGGGATAACCGGGCATATTGTTCGGTGTATGCTCAGAAACATAAAAGAGAAGCAAACAGGAAATAAAATAGGACAGAATCAAATGCAAGACAAGTTTTCTTCATCCACAAAGGGGGAAACACAAACAATACAACAGAAAAAAGAAAATACACCCATCCTACTTTTTCGAACTATCCCCCATAGCAACATCCCTCTTCGCCAAAAGTTCCTCCAGACGCTCCTTCTCCCTAACCAAACGAGAAATCGCCATCTCAGCCTGTTTCAAGGCGTAAGACTGAGACTCGCATTTTTGCTCGGCCTTGAAACGAGCAGTGCCCTCCTCGTCCCAATATTGTTTAAACCTCCTCGCTTCAGTCTGAGCACACATGAGATCATGTTTCAGCCATGACATCTCAATTTCTTTTAGTTGAAGAGGAGTCAAATCATCCTCCCCAAAGCCAGGGGGACGAGGTAGCAAAAAGGTAGGCTCCTCTTCCATAAGGGCCTTCTTTTTGGAGGCAGACCTAGTGATGGGAGCCATCTCACGCAAAAGCAAATTATAAAACAAGAGAGAGGTAGAAATTGATAATGAGATACAGGCAATAGGGAGCATTTATAGAGAATCAAAAGGCACAAAATACGAGGCGTTACAATGGTTCACAAGACAGGCACGAGACACGAAAAGATACAACTGATTCATCAAATACAGAAGATAAAACACAAATGGCAAAAGGGGAAATACAAAAGAAAACCAGCCCAATCTAAGGATCAATGGGTGGAAAAACCGAACTGCCAGACCGAGAGAAAGCAAAACGAGCAGAACAATTCAACCGAGCTTGGTAGGAATCGTTCATGGCGACCAAATAGTCATTCTCCGAGGAGAGCCTGTTGTTTTCCGTAGTAAGAACCCTGACGCGTTCCACGAGCCGAGCATTCTTTACCATTATGTTAGCTAGGCCTTGAGGAGAGTTGTCAAACTCATCTTGAGAATGGTCCCAAATTTCCTCGGCATCATACCAGGAGTTGGCCAGATGGTTTCTCTGCAGCAACAAGTGATCGAGCTGGCGACTCAGTGCCGAGATCTCGGTCCACTTCACCGTCTCTTCGGGATAAGAGCCGAACAAGCTCAAGGCCAAAACGCCATACTCTTTCTCAAGCCTTGCCATCCGACGGCGGACCCGAGATACCTCAGTATCCAAGCCCTTCATCTGAGCATGATATCTCACCACAGGTCCAGACATTCTGGAAAATTGTTTAGCACGGAAGAAAATAAAGGGCTAAGGAAGAGACAAGCAAAAAGAAAAAAGAGATGATAAACTACCAAAGAAAAGAGAAGTACTTATAGAACGAAGAGTATGATATTTTATGACCTTGCTTGGGAAATTGCATATTTCATGACCTACTAGGGAGCATACACATTTCCTGACCTACTAGGGAGCATGCACATATGTTTGACAGTGATGGGGACATCTACTGACATCTGAGACTACAGTGCAGAAGAAATAAAGACGAGATATTCAAAGATCTAGATTCCAGACAAACAACAAACCACAGGTACAATATAAAAAGAATTGCAAAAAGAAAAGGGCAAAAATACTTTTCATTAATGAAGATGGAATACATCATTGTTCATTACATCAATAGACAATATTACATCAAGGTCTATTACATCCGAGATAAAAACCTATTACATCCGAAAAGAAAACCTATTACATCCGAGATAAAATCTATTACATCCGAGATAAAACCTATTACATCCGAAAAGATCTATTACATCCGAGAAGAGCTAGTACAGAAGATCAGGCAAAGGATCAACTATATCAGCTGACCAAGTGAGCAGGAGACGCCAAAAAGAAAAAGTAAGAAGAAAGAGAAAGGAAAAGCAAGAAGAGGAAAAGAAGAAGAGTGCAAGAAAAGAAGGAAGTGATAAGAAAGAAAAGTCAAAAAGAAAAATGACCAACCCTAAATGTAACACAAAACCCTTTGGATCACAGGGCTGATTGTTACATCGTAGTGGTGCATAAAAAAAAAAAAAAAAAAAGAGTGATGGGAGAGAAGATGAAGAAAAAGAAAGAGGAGACACAGAAGAAAAACAGATGAGAAGAAGATAAAGAGACGAAGGAGACAGACAACTAAAAAGGAAGTCAATGAAACAAAAAAGAAACGGAAAAAGAAAAGAATAAAAAGTACGAGAAAACAGAGTATAAAAAAAAAACACAAGAGAGAAAGAGGAAGAAATGATGGAAACGGAGAAATAAAAAAAAAAATAAAAAAAAGAGAAGAAAAAGGAAGAGATGGGAAAAGATGGGGAAAGAGCAGAGAAAAAGGAAAAAAAGAAGGGGGAAGGTTAGGGGGAAGTCGATCGGTATCGATGAGAGGGCCCGGCAGAGACATCCCTGTCCCTCAGTGTCGGGTTCCCCCTTAGCATCTCATTCTCTTCGACTAAAGCCTGACGAGCACGTCGGCAATAAGCCAGTTCGGATCTTAGCCAAGTTAATTCCCGAACCATCTCGGTATGGTGATAACGCATCACCTTCAATTCCTCCTCGGCATCCCTCAACAGCCTTTGTACATGGTTATAGGAGGCTTCAAAGGCCTCCACTTGCAAAGCTAATGCTGATTGGGTGAAAGGACCAGACATCTTAGGAAAATTATAAGATGAGGGTCTATATATGGGGGAAAATAATATGATGAGAAGTGTGGATGTAACCATGCTGTAAGCAGGTATTTATAGATCCATTAGATGAGGGCTGGGATTGAGAGTCGCAACCATTCGCCAATGGGTATTCAGAAGCGATGGCACTCAAAAGAGGTGTCTGTTCAAGAAAAACGTTTGGATTCCCAAAAGACTCTAAAGAGCGTGAGTAATTAAAAGCCACTCCTGTTCAAGAAACGTTTGGATTCTTACCAATATTTAAAGGGAGTAAGTAATAATGGCATTGAAACACTCGTCGTTTTTGGGAAGGGCATCGGTTCAAATAAATATCCCAGATCTTTTGCGCAAGGCTCAAGAAAACTCTGGTGAATAGGATTTTCTATGCACAAGGCTCAAGAAATCCTATTAGTCCCTAGATATAAAGAGTAAGAAGGTCCAATGGATAAGATCAAACGCAAGGCCCAAGAAAAGCATTAATGAGGCCACAAGCGTGCGCAGTCAAAATAAATTGCATTGGGAAAGTAATTCAGATATAAACAAGAAAAAGAAATCTTTATTAATTGGTTGATACTTCGTTACAGAAGAAGCACAAAGAGGAAATACAATGAAAACAATAAAATCATTTCATAGAAGGGCCCGCTTCGTCATTCGGCTTCCTTTTCGACCGAGCATACACTTCCTTAAGGGCCAATTTGTAAGCCCTCTTGGAAGCAAGCTGCCTATCTCTGGAGGCCTCGAGCTCTTTGATCCGGGCACGAGCACGAATACTGTCGAGCAAAGACCTCTGGTGCTCCTTCTCTAGGGCATCCAATCGCTCGTCTAGTTCGGCGGCCCGATGAGCTTCCACCGACAGCCGGGCAACCCTCTTCTCGAGATAACGCACCTTCTGAACTTTCTCTTCCAGACGGGCAACGTATTCAGGAAGGTTGTCACCATATTTTTCAAGAGGAAAAGCCATTTGTTCGTTAATAAAGAATGAACTGCATAAAAAATACTGGGACAGCCCCCTTTTATAAGAAGAAACAAGGAGTAGATCAAAGGTCATCTCGAATAAATACAACCTCTTGAACTTTCCAAGAGCATTTAAGGCAAATTAACCACAGTTCCAAATCCAATTAAAGTCATCCAAAAAGACATCAAGAAGATAAACAGACAAGAACAAGGAAAGGGAAATATTTTATTAATTCCAAAAACTTCGATTACAACTGAGGAGAAGACTCCCCATTCAAGAGAAATTACGACAGAAATTACAAAAGACTAATTATTTCGAGGAAGAGCCTTCTTCATCGTCATCCGAACTCGGTTTGGACCGAGCATGCAACTCCTTGAAGGCAAGCTTATAGGCCCTTTTTGCTGCCTTCTGCTTAGCCAGATTAGCCTCGAGCTTCTTTATATGCTCATAGGCCCAATCCCGATCGGCCATCGTCACATGATGATCAGAATCCATGTCAGACAACCTTTTCTTGTAGTTTGAAACCTTGGCCACGAGTTTCTTATTCGCGGTACGAGATTTCTTGATTTCCGTTTCTAAATATGAAATATAATTAAAGGAGCTCTCACCAGTAGAACCAGAAGAAGCCATTATGTCACGAGCAAATTAGTAGTAAAATGCCTAATTATGGAGGGAGCACACCCTTTTATAGGAGTTTTCCTCGAAGAAAGATATTAGGATAAGAAACATTAAATGTGCCCCCCGGAAAACGTCGCGAGTCTATTGCGTTTCTCGATGAAGCATTGGGAAAAACAAGGCCGAAGTAACGTTCTCGACAAACCGAACATGACTCCCCCGACATGGAAACCACGCCGAGGAAGTCAGGGAGCACTTGATAGAACATAAAAATCAGACCCGAATAAAATATTCGGGTCATAATCAACCCACTTTATAAATGGAAATCCAACGCTTAAATGGGTCATCTCATACTTTTTATAGGAATTGAGGTGCTACTACCCAAAGCCCAAGCCCAATCAAAGGGGGACCCTTGTCTGAAAAATCCCTGGGATGAAGACATTTGTCAATATCCTAGAAGGCGCAGTTGCCTATAAATAGCCAACTACCCCTCCTAGAAAAGGACCAGAAAATCTATCCAAAAAATATAGAGAGAAGTTAAGAAAAGAGAGAAACTAACCAAAGTATATCACTTCGAGAAATAAACCGAGAAAAGACAGCCGAGCACCGAATAAAAGAGGAGAAAGATCAAGACGAGAGATTAAATAGTTATATCGAGCATAATTGTAAAGCCGAAATACTAATCCGAGCAAATGTAATAGTCCGAACAAGGACAATAATCCGAGCAATAATAAAGATCAGGAAGTATCATTTATTCACGGTTGATTTATCATTATATCATTGTTGAAAAGCCTAACGCGACCGATCAAAGTTATGGTTTTATCAATTTGTTTTTATACAAACACTTAAGTACGTAGCTTCTCTACTTAATATTCAAAACGTGTTTTAAAGTCAAATCTATTTGTTTTTTTTATTTTATTAAAAAGGCGGTTTTTCTATTTAAAAAAAACTCTGTCCTGTAGGGCACTGTAACCCATACATCCACCACAGTGAAAAGCTAGTTTTTTATTCTTTTTCAAGATTAGTAGTATAAGATAAACGATCAAGTATTTTTTATTTTATTTTTAATATGTGAGATGCTGATTTTTAGCTTGCTACTATGTTCTTCTAAAATCCGTGCGATCAGATTGGATTCGATCAAATATCTTTTACAGGCCTAACAAAATGGTAAAGACTAACATAATTTATAAAAGTGAATTAGTACCATATATTAATCAGTAACCACGAAAAATCTCGAAGCACTATAGAAAATACAAATTTGTTCTAACTTCTAAATAAGAAGAAACAAAATCCAAAATGAAAAAATAAATAAAGCAGTAGCTTAAAACAATGGGAATGAGTCATTATACCGACGAGTGATGCTAAATTTGTCTGCTACAGAATAAAAGTACAAAAAAGGACAATTTCCACCACTTGATCCTCACCAATCCACATTTTAATCCAACGGCTGATATTAAAGTTGACTCAGGTTGCGGAAAAACGAAACCGCTCGTGCCCAGAGTCTGGAAGATATATAATACGAATAAAAAATAACATTATTTTAATTATATTAGTTCTTTTTGGTCCCTTATAGCTTAGATAAATATATTACCGGTCCGGTTCTTTTAAAAGGTGAATTTGTTTTGGGTTTCAACTAATTATAGTAAAATCGGAACCCATACAGTATAGCCGAAACACCATGTTTGAACAACATCATGGGAAAACATCGCTAAAGGCTCATTACATGTAAATAAGATAACCGTGAATGGAAAAAAATTACTTTAAGATTTATAAATGTACCTGAATGCAATTTGAACTTTTCTTAAGAAAAAGTATGGTGTGTACAAGTACGATTAAGACAAAATATTTTCATTTTTTTCTCCAAAAGTTATGGGTTTGAATACTCTGAAAGCTAACATCCTCCTCCTCCCCCCCCCCCCCCCCCCCCAAGTAATTGTTGCACAAACTTCGCTGGGAGTCTCCATACGATTATTTTTTGAAAAATAAAAATTTGTACGCTAAAATCACTTTGTTCTCATTAAGCACACTTAACAACTACGATAAAGTCAGTATAAAACAAATTCCGACCTTACAATTTAGTAAAAGGCTTATTTTTCTCAATATAGTAAACTTCACAACAAATTGAAATAATGGTAATGTGTATTCATATATAATAGTATGTATTTGCTGCTAGTCGCTTCGATTTACATTTTTTGACAACCTAGTCCCTATCACGTTTTAAGTAAAAAATATCTGGATCAAAAGCAGATTTTAATTAACTATGGAATCCATTTATGTAATAAATTTTATACTAAGCATATCAAATGTCACTCTTACTCATACTCCACTAAGATTTTATAACTTTTAACACCAATCCTTCTTTTTTCCAGAGAGAGAGAAAGAGAGAGAGGGAGAGAGAATGAGCTGCAACGGGTGCAGGGTGTTAAGGAGGGGATGCGGCGAGTCGTGTGTGCTAAGGCCGTGTTTGGAGTGGATCGAAAGTCCACAGGCACAAGGAAACGCTACGCTTTTTGTATCGAAGTTTTTCGGTCGTAGTGATCTCTTGAATTTCATCACCTCGGTGCCGGAAATCAACAGGCCCGGTAAATTTGTAGTACTTATGGAATTTTCTAGACTCTGTGTGGTGCAATTTATATTTTTGGTTATGATACACATGCAAAATTGTGTGTTTATGCTGATTAAAATAAATAGTTAGCAACATATCTTATGTGTCATCTATAAATTTAATTAGTCAACATGCATTCAGTAATTTATTTAGAGATTGTGCAAAGTTTTAAGTTGACATTCAAAAATTGGAAACCAATACTATGCATGTACTGAAAAAGTTATACTATACGGTTCATCAATATTCTTTTTCCTTTTTGCACTTGAAATTTCTTAGAACATCATATCCAAATCATATGATATCCGTGTTATTGGAGTAGTTCTAATTTTGAATATGTAATTATGTGCGTGTTAAAAAAAAGTTAGAATGGTTAATTAAGAAGTATCGAGTTACTAAAGTTTCGTTGAGAATTTGAAGTTGTTTGTGACAACTTTACATTTATTTTGTTTTGTGTAAAACAACTGTTTTTTTGGATAGAGTGAGAAGATATTAAGGATCTTGTTGGAGATAGTTGATTGAATTCAGGAGGATTGTGATTGGGTTGGTTGGATTTTGAAAGATGTGTCTTGATCATTAAATGTAGTATCAATTCAATTAATTGCTTCGTAAACCGTAGAGAAGGTATACCTCTTTATATTTATTTTTTTTAATACGAAATTATATTTAATTTTAATTCATCAAGAATTTATATATAATTGTCGAAATAAATTTTTTTAAAAGTTGATTATACAGTTCAAATGTTAAATATTATTATTATATTTTAAAAAAATTTATTTCAATAATTTTGATATAAGTTATAAAACAATCAAACTTGTACGTAAATTTATAAAAACAATTAAATAGGAATCGGATAGAGTATTTTTTATTTTATTTTTGGCACATAAAAGATGTTTTTCTTTTGCTACATTGGAATATCATAAAAGGTGACTGGTGAGGCTTATATAAAGCAGTAGTGTACTATAGAAAAGTTACCAATTGTTACGGGTGCTTGAACTTGAACTCAACTTAAAAAAAAAAAAAACAAGATATCAAATTTCTATAGAAAATTATCAGACTTGGGTACCAATTTTCTATCAGAAAGCTGGTAAAAGCTATCTGCTAAACTATACTCCCTAGCTACCATGCTACATAAACTTGACTATTTGGTAGACGGATCGTAACGTATGAGTATCTGACTATGAGCAAAAATGACAATTCATGGAGACATGGAGTACAATCCAAAATTAGTCACTATCTCTTTGTTCTCACTTTAGCTGTTTACCTGAAATGGATTTCTTATATTAATTGTTCAATAAAATTGAAGGTTTTAAAATATTTTTTCTTTGTATTATAAGTAACAAAAGGAAACAGAAACGATATAAAAAAATAAATCATAAGTAAGAATGGAGGAACGATACCTATTAGAAAAAAAACTAATCCTTATTTGAAATTTGAATTTTGCAGCTCTTTTCCGATCTTTATTATTCGAAGCATGTGGTCGCACAGTGAACCCTGTGAGTGGAGCGGTAGGACTCTTATCCACTGGCAATTGGTACCTCTGCCAGTCTGCCGTCCAGACTATCCTTGCTGGTGGAATCCTACGACCATCCATTTCTGGAAACTTAAGCGACGAAGTATTTACATCTTCTGGTGGAATTAATATTCCGATGAATAAAAATTCAGCATGTCAGTCGTCCACTTCGGCGGAATCAGAGGTGGTGCTTAGCTTAGGGAAAATAGAGGAGAAGCTGAGATTCGAAGACCCTAAGCTTTTAAATCTTTTTGTGTGAAAAGTACAATCTTAATGTTAAAATGCCAAGTGTTGTTTGGTGTTTACAATTTTCCGGTGAGTGTAATTCTGAGGAATGACCTAACAGAGTTTTGGAATAACATATGACAGTGTTTTTATTTTGAGTTTCTAAGTATTTAACACCTTCTATTTTATGGTATGAATAATAGAAATAGTATAACAGTTCGAACAACAATCGGACTTTCTCTTGTTAAGAACTTTTAGTCCCTAGCAATGTGAAAGACGTGAATAACATAAATTTTGATAGTAGAGGAAATTCCTTGTCTTATGGATATTTACACGTTGGTGGGAATATTTGTGTAATTCATGAAATTCGTTACAATCAGAAACACTGATAGTGGAAAATTTGAGACCATATATAGCTATACGTGTTCAAGGCCTGTTCTAGCGATATCGGCCCCTAAGTTTATTCTAAATTTGGACGCCTTTTTATACCTAGTTTGGAGGAGAAGAAAAAAAACGATGAAGGAAAAAACTGCGTGCTTAAAGTAGAAAAGGTAGATTACTTATCAAAAAATGGTATTTATCAAGATGGTACAAATATGAGTTTTAGGTAATTCTGAGGATCTGAGTTCGAGTATTTGTTGGTGGGTTTCGAACCCACGCCTATTTAATTGAGAGGATGTGTGGGTTTATAGGTCAACCATGTTTTGTTGATATTAAGTATACTTATATGTATTTATCTATATATTTACTGAATTTTCTATGTAATAATAATATATAAAAAAAAATGAGGCCTATCGATCGGACGATACCTAAGATGAAGGGCGGTTATGCCTCACATCAGGATCGGCCTGCAAGTGTTTTCCAAATTCTAGCTGGCTAGAGATGAATACAGATTTTACATCATAAGTACTAAAAAATTAATCTTATTGATTTTTGGAGTAGCTCTTGAGAAATTATCTAGTTCTCCCTTTAGAGTATTGCTAGAAAGAATAAATAGTTTTTTGTCTTTTATGAGTGGCGTTTCAGACCCCGCATATATAGGCAAAGGAAAATGACGTATCTTTCTGCTTTTTGTTACTACAAATTCTTGAACAAATTATATTGAATGGTTAAAACTTGAACCATTTGTAATCTCTACCCATTTTATAAATATCTTTCCATTTTAGATCAAATAAATGTTTTTGATTTTATTCTTGAACTGCGACTTACAGTATGTGTGACCTTCTTAAAAAAAAGTTTGGTAGACAAAGTTTTAATGACACGTAAATATCATTTTGTTTTCTCTACTACTGGTTTTTAACTCTTGAGATCATGAAGACAGAAAAAAGTACATCTGGGGAGTAGTATTGAACTATTACGAATTCCCGGAAACCCTTAATTAACGTGGCTAATTAATTAAGATTTTCACAATGATCATGGTCTCAACTAGCTCAACTAATCATATATTTACATAATCATAATTTAATTAGTTAACATAGAAAAATCATTTTTTTAGAAAAGTTAAGGCACCTACTTCAGAAGTGCGAGTTTGATTTCATAATTACGAGTTTGACTTTGAAACTACGACTTTGTTTTTCAAAATACGAGTCTGATACTGGATTCAGATTATGCTGACTGTATAAAGACGCTGTTAACCTTTAATTAACGTGGTTAATTAATTAAGATTTTCACATTGATCATGGTTTCAACTTTCAACTAGCTCATCTGCTCGAGTCATTAATAATAATAAAAAAACAATACGATTGGTTGGAATTTTTCTTATGGTTCACAATTGAAATATTTAATTAGTCCACTAAACTTTTCGACCTTACCACAAACTCAGAAACGTTTAGTTTTATATCTAATGATGATAGTGAAGCTTTTTATATCTAATTCGACTTCAGTTACACTAGGCTTCCTTATCCCCTAGTTATTGTTTATAAGTAAAGTTGATATATAGGCATAAGTTTCTTGAACAAATAAAGTCTAGTAATTAGAACCTTTTTTTTTTTTGGGAAAGAGAAATGTTCTCAAACTCTTTGATAACTCGTAATTCATTGGAGTTGAAAAAGATTCAAGAGTGATAAGCAATACTTGAAATGATGACGTATATATGGTTTCATTCAAGATAAATTCTGTATCTAAACGAAATCAACTGGAGTACTGGTATCCAACAGTAGTCGAAAAACAGGTCCACATGGTTGTATTTAACTCTTCTTTTGTAACGATTTAATTTAATGAAAAAAATATTCATGCAAGTTTGCCATTCTATTGCACACTTATTTATTTATATATAATACTAGATTTAATAAATTTTTTATTTTTAATTAATATTGAAATTTAGCATAAGCTCAACTAGAGTTTTATTATATTTTTATTTTGGTTTTTATTAGGTTCAGTTTTTATTATGGTTTATCAAAGTATAGATTGTATTTTATGTATATTTGGAGGGATAAATATGTATTTTATAAAATAGGGAGTGCACCCTTAATTTAATTCAAAAAGTTGCCCCAAATGCTTGTGAATTTGTATTTGCCAATCTTTTTTTTTCCTTCTACGTTTGTTTTCTTATATTTATGTTTGTTATAATTAGAGTTGATTTTGTTGATCGATTTCATGAAACCTCTTATTCATTTTCTGACATGAAGAAGATAAAACTTACATGCTAAATGAACTGGTTGATTTTATCCACAAATAAAACAACCTATACTTTTTTTAATACATAATACCTGAGCCAACCATTAATTAGTTCATTAAACTTTATCCAATGACTTTTTGGTATAAGGTGGGATACACATCAGCTGTTTGTAGCTTCTCGTCCATAGTGAGTGAGTTCCATGTCATAAAAAAATACTACTGTAGTACCACTTTGTACAAAGTTATCAACTAGGGGAATAACTAATAGAAAGGGTCATGTTTTTTTTTTTAAAATAGAAAGGGTCATGCCAGTAGTAACATTTATACTTAAGAAATTTATTCTAAGGGAATAAAATCAATTGATATATGGAGAAGAAAAGTTTGGCAATCGATTGATTCGCTTAAGGTTGCGTTTTTTCGCATTTGCATGGGCCTTGATAAACAGTGCACCACACCTTATCGTTTACTAAAAATTTTTTGTGGGGTTAGTAAAGCATGTAAGGTGACCATATGCCTTTTTTAAATGTGTGAAAAACTCACTTTATTTTCAGTTTATTTCACACTTTTCGCTACAATTTAATACTTAATAGCAAGTAAAATGAGGAGTGTTTTCTTTTCAGACTGGGAGAGAAAATACAAGTTCTTTTTAGCTTCTAGAGAAAAAACACTCGGATCTAAGGTAGACAATCAAATTCATTTTCATAAGCAGAATGAGAAAATTGTCCTAAGTTAACAGGTCCAACCAAAACAAAGAATAAAATTTTCAATATCCAACTCTTCAAATTCGACAAGGAAGTTGAAATTCAACAAGGTCAACCCATTCCAATGTGAACAAAATATAAAAGGTGGTAGTAACCAAGTCCCCTAAAGCTCAGAAATACACAAATTCGCTCCTGCTTGTATCATGTATGTAAACTGCATCATTGGACTAGCTAATAAGCTAACCAACAGAGAGAGTACTCCATCAACAATTCGGTCAAATAAGGGGACAAGCTGGATTTATCTAGTACTGTATGTGTGTTTAACAGTTTAAGCATAAATAATTTGATGGTAAACTTCTTTATCTTTCAATAAGAACTGTTGCTGCGCAAGGAATGCAGTCATTAGATTTGGGTATAAAACTGGATAGCTTAAATCTTAATGCAAGGGGCAAAAAAAAAGAGGGGACAATGAAGTACTGATTTACAGAGGATCAACACTGAATATATTATATTTGGGTCTGCAATATGACTGTACACATTTATTGATATGTTATCTGAATACAAAAAGCTAGTATACTAATCCTTCTGTTCGTCTCCTGGTGCTTTTTTAGCAGCAGCAGAGTTGGTAAAATTGTAAATTTAACACCGCAATTCTAGTGTCCTAGAATACATACATCTACACACGTCTCACATCATTCATGCTATCCATGTGCATGATTCTTTTAAGAAGCAAGAAAAAAACTTCAATGGAACTCACACAAAACCAGGTTGCATACTTATTCACGGGTGTATATGTGACAGTTGTAATCTCTGCGTTCTAAGGCAACAATCCTCCACCTAGGATCAAGATATAGTATTTCATCAGCTTTTGACAAAATCTTTTTTTCACAAAGAAAAATAGTAAACATCATAAAGAGGGGAAAATGCTATGGCAAGATAGTTCTTAATTTACGTGCTCAACCGCAAGTTAAGACGTTAGCAATACATATAAAGCACTGCACTCCCAATGGAAGTTCTATATAAGTAGAACAACTATATCAATTACCCTTATTGCATAATGTTACCTGCATCACTGTCAGATTCGTTAGTAGATCTTTGCATTGATCAAGTGAAGAAAATTCATTCCTGGAGATATTTGCTAATTCCGACGCTAATGTGTTGGTTTGAACCACCTATATATGAAAAACTGTGTATCAGACATGTTTAAAGGGTATAAAATATTGAGATATTAAAAGGGTGGGAGGTGCACAAAAGCATGACATGCCAATAACAGAGATATCAATGGAGGTAGTTCCGGTTTCGTATCAAAAAGGTTTTTTCATGTCTACCCTAATATTAAATGCAAAAAATGACAAGTAGAATATTTTATACGTCACTAGGCTCTATAAAATGACGAAGGATTACACATTTGAAGTGGTGACATAGAGATCTGGAGATTGAAAGAGCAATCAAACTTACAAACATCGGACTCATAATCCATATTATCCCATACCAGGTAACATTTTGACATTATCTTTGAAGCACTATTAATGACTGAAATATACAATTTTTACTAAATTTCACCTACCAAATCATTTGTAATTGTTAAGACATATGTCAAAAAGAATATAGCCGGAATGCAATGGATTCATGTTTACTAAATGAATATAGCCGGAATGCAGTGGATTCATGTTTACTATCTATCAATGGAGGTAGTTCCGGTTTCGTATCAAAAAAGTTTTTTCATGTCTACCCTAATATTAAATGCAAAAAATGACAAGTAGAATATTTTATACGTCACAAGGCTCTATAAAATGACGAAGGATTACACATTTGAAGGGGTGAGATAGAGATCTGGAGATTGAAAGAGCAATCAAACTTACAAACATCGGACTCATAATCCATATTATCCCATACCAGGTAACATTTTGACATTATCTCTGAAGCACTATTAATGACTGAAATATACAATTTTTACTAAAATTCACCTACCAAATCATTTGTAATTGTTAAGACATATTTCAAAAAGACACAAGCTCGTGATATCATTATTCGAATAATAAAGAATTACCGAAGAAGGTACAGACCCTATTAAAACCGATTTTAATTCACTTGATAGTCCAGTGCTAACAAGTCAGAACATATAAAAAAAAACATAATATTATTTGGGTAATTGGGTCGTGCATCTTTTTCATCTCAAGGTTTATAGCTTCCAGGCATGCGTATCTGTATCTATAAGGAGATCCGTCGTAGTACTACGAAGCTGTCAATTCTCTAATGCGAATCGTTCTTAATTATGTAATTCGTAAAAAAGTAACTACATGAGAAATATAGACCCCTTGTAGAAATGGAGATGCCAATTATCTGATTTGCATCGTTCTCATTTATGTAGTTTGTTTAAAAATGACCAATCTCGAAAAGATTTCTAGTCGGTATAACACATTAAATAACATGATGTTAAATCAAGGTCATTTATTACGTTTTTATGAGTAAAATGCAAAGACACATACGATAATTCACCGATAGAATATTACCTTGTCCAATAGGCCCCATAATGAAGATCCTATCCCATGCATTACATCAACTGCCGAAGAAATAGTCTCCTCGAGTTCTTGAAAATTAGCCTGTGTGATAAGAGAGACCCACGCAAAAGATACAAATGTAATCAACCCCCTACAGTATGTTGACAATACAGAAAACTATAAAAGTAATATAGAGATGTAAATCACATACCTTGGCTCCACCTACAAGTGGAAGTCGGAGAGTGCTTGACACTAATGATTCAACAGCCCCTGCTAATGAACTTGAGTAGTCCCCATCAAAAGGCTCCCACTCATCTAAATATGGCATCTACAATATTGGTATTGGAAGAAATTAAAACCAAAAATGGATTTAGTAAAGTGCATAGCCTGAGATAAATATTTAAGCTCTAGTCCTTACTTGTTTTTCTAGCACGGAATACAACTTCAATTGCTGCCGCACATGTTGTAACTCCACTCGCTTGGATCCGACAGAATCTCGCAACTCTGAAATCTTCTCCCGAGCACAATTTATGCTTTTCTGTTAACGAAAAAATTTGAGAAACTATAAAAGATAAATAACTGCTTATCAGACATTCAAACATCTTAATCAAGTTACTTAAAAGTATAAATTTACCCAGTTACAAAAGGTTTCCTTCTAATTGTACTGAACATTCATGTTCATCTTTTCTTGTCTAAGATTAACACAAAAGATTTCACTTTGATTACATTAAAAAATATTCATTACAATCACTTGAAATTCAAGACCGATTAAGTCTTCTATATGTACCCTTTCCTCTGTTACAAGAACAAAACAATATGAAAAGAAAAACTTAACGATTACTTTGGAAGCACTGCAGCAGGGATCAGGACACATTATGTTCTAATAGAATATGAGTTCAAATTTCAAAATGCTCAAAGTTTTCGTGTTGATAATTTTAGTATTTAATTAAAAACTACGAACATCCAGACCAACCACGTCGTCTATAAGGAGATGTTTGTCTATAAGGAGGTGTTTTATCGTCTACCCTTTTACTCAGTTATAAGAAAAAAAATA
Organism: Primula veris; assembly: GCA_963682055.1. NCBI lineage: Eukaryota > Viridiplantae > Streptophyta > Magnoliopsida > Ericales > Primulaceae > Primula > Primula veris. Next base: position 19,030,410 of record OY821743.1, on the reverse strand, counting down.
TATGAAAAGATGACGCTGGGAATACATGAAAAGGAGATAGTAGCTGCAATAACAACCTAATGTGTTAACAAGCCTGTCAGACTAACTGTTCATCTTCATCCTATCTCCTATGCAGCAACGCTTACTATAATTCAAAGGACGATGTTCCTAATCCTACCGGAAATTGAACACAAGACCAAATTGTTTTCACAACACAAATAAAAAGATGTTAGTATATTTAATTGTTTGAAACAGACGTGCAGGAATAACAAATTAGTAAATGACTTTATGCAAAATAAAATATAAAATCAAGAAACTGAAAAGAAAATAAGTTACCTCCGCCGTGTCCTTTTGTGTCTGCATTGCAGCATTGGCTCTTGCATTGGCAAACTGCCATTGCAATTGGCGATTATGCAACATTTTCAACTCATGCATATCAGAAATTTTGTTATCCCCAGCCTTTCCTCGTCTTGTATCTGCAGCAAAGCTGCTAACGGATGGAGTGTTGCTAACGTAATCATTTGTCCGGATGACGCTTCTCCCTCTAGACGGGGACATAGCTGACAGAACCTTGCTTGGAGACGAACCCCTGGCACTTGGAACCCTCAGAGATGACGAAACTAGCTTACTATCATCAAATGACATTTTTGCCGAATTTTGTTCGGGTAATCTTCTAATTCTGTTAGTAGTCTCTTGCCAGAACCTAGCTGGAACTGCCATGGCACGAGGCCTTCGAGATGAAACACTTTCGGCATCTGAGGTGGCAAAGTCAGAGGCTGTTGTAGATCCTGCAAATGAGATTGTTGGAAACTGGTATCAAAATTTTGAAATTGTTATAAGGTAGAAATGCCTTTGAGGGGAGTATGGAGACTTCATTATCTACAAATGTGTCAACCTACAAAGGTACATTAGTGTTTTCTCTTGCTTTTCGAATCCATACTTCTATGCAAAGATAGCTATTAATACGGCATTTCCAAGGAAGAACGCAGTTCAATATGCCATGTGCGAGCACAAACCACAAGATCTTATATAGCACAACTTCTAAATTTCGTTAATTCTTTGTGTATGAGGTAAACTAGAACAATTTGCTTTAGGACATTATCTAGCAATTTTCCCTTATTTTTAAACTATTACGCGCTCTTTGTTTAAATTGTTTCACTGACCTCAAATTGAATTTTGCAGAACACTTTTTTCAAACAGAAGTTGTATCAGAGTATGAAATCGGTATAATCAGAGTAATGTAAATTGGCATATTATAGGTGAGTAAAGTTTTATTTTATTCTCTCATTTCTGCAACAAATATACTAATAATTGGACATGTGAAATACAACCGAGGTCGTATAGTGAGGAAGCATAGTGATGAACCACAACTTCTGTAGCAAGGATGACCTAGCGACTACATGAGAAACAGAGAATTAAGTTACGAGATTAAATAAAAAAAGATAAGAATCAGAGAGTGATGAGGAGGACTAAAATGCATGGATACAACAGACCCAAAAATGAAGACTGGTTTTTTTAGAAACCAATCTTTATAAAGAAGTGGCAAATAACTTAAAAAGATTAATTACTAAAAATAAATAATCAAATAACAATATATGGTGCCCTCCTCGTTTCCCTTAAGTGAAGATCTACTCAACCCAATAGTTTACGATCACATGGAAGAGAAGAGGCAATTTCACAATGTGAAAATTGCAAATATAGACTACGTAACTCAACTTAAGAGTACCACTCTCAACTCTGTAAAACACTTCTACAAGGTTAGGTGTTTGTAATAGAGCCGCTTACATACAGTCGGAAACATGAAATAAAACTGAAATTAAAAGCAAACCGATGAAGTTAAATGATCACCATAATTTTAATTTACATCAATTTACATATGAGACGATTCGAGATGCCTCAATCTCCCCATCTAAACACACATTCAGAAACAATGTTTTACCCACAATTTTCTAGATATACTTACTACACCTATTTATACGAAAACTAAAACATAAAACTGCAATTAGCAGGAAATTGCTAAATTCAAACTTATTTTGCAAATGCTTAAAACTGTTCTTTAGTCTGTACTGTCCAGAACATGCTTTAACTTAGTTCCAATAACAGCAGCAGTGAATAGACTGAAAAACTCGTCTGAACTGAGATAACAAAGTAGACATCTAATAAAAAAAGGATTCAAAAATCTCAGTCCAAATGTCGCATAAGGTTTCTGAATCTCCATATTAAAAAAACCCAAACTTTTCTCCTCAATATCAATCAATCAATCACAAAAAAAGTAAACATCGTAATATCAAAAAATCAATCTTTAGCAGATTGAAAAATCAGTAGCTCACTGAAAACATAAGAAGATAGAGAGGAACCCTCCTCCTTGATATCAATCTATCACGAAACAAGTACACATCGTAATATCAAAAACTGAATCTTTAGTTGATTGAAAATTCAGTAGCTCACACCTAAGAAAACAGAGCAGAAGCCTCTTCATGAAGGTTCGTGTAATAAAGGATCGTGTAACAACCCCTAACATATTCTAGCGTTTAACGAACTCTAATAGAATTATACCCTCCTTCTCGATATCAATCAATCACAAAACAAGTAAACATCCTAATATCAAAAAATTGATCTTTAGTTGATGAAAAATTCAGTAGCTCACCGGAACCGCAAGAAGACATAGTGGAACCCTCCTCCTCCTCCACGGACCGTTCCTTCATCTCCAAAGCCCTCGCGACACGCCTACCACCCACCTTCCTCCCATTATCCGTATCATCACATTCCAAGCTCCTCCTAGTCGTAAACTCCCCCTCCCTCGTCCGAACATTCTCGTCTCCTTCCCTCCTCCTAGTCGTAAACTCTCCCTCCCTCGGCCTCACATTCTCGTCCCCCTCCCTCTCTCTCCTCCTCCTCCCCACCGGCGTCGTTGTCCCGTTAAAAGATGCTGACATCATCATCCTCTCGGAAGCGGTGGCGGAGGAGGGAGGGCGGCGACGGTCTGCGGAGCGGGAGCGTGGTGCTGACATGGCAGGTGTAGTGGGAGGAGAGGTACGGTGGGGTGTGGAGGTGAGGTAGCGAGAGGTGACTTCTCTCGATTTAGGCTTACGGTGTATGGTGACGGTGGAGGAGGGAGGATCGGAGGAGGGGGGGAGTAAGGGGGCGCGTTTCGGGTGTATTTGGGATGTGAATTTTGGGTTTGGAGTGGAGGAGGAAGATACTGTGGTGGCTGCCATTGTTCAGAAAGAGAGGAGAGAGAGAGAGAGAGATAGAGAGAGAGATGGGGGAGGTTTTAGTGTTTATTGGGGGATATCAGATATGACCGTTATAATGTAGTAGAGGAGAGGATAGAATATATGATATACATACGCAACCTAGTCCGGAAACGAGATACGCAAAACGAAACATCAAACATAATTAAAAATTTAAAATATAACATATAATAATATTTATGATATATTCCTAATTTTATAAATATAGTGAATAACTAGTTAAATTTTTATGATTTAAAAGATAATTTATCTAAATAACTTATATATGCTATTTTATTAATTTGATTTCATCATATTTTAAATGCATATTTTCATTTTTATTAAAAAAATACTATCGTAGAAGTTTCCTCGATGTTTTCGAGAAGTATGATTTAAAATTTTAAAAAGGTTTTTACTTAACTTTCCGAAATATTTCCCCTAAAATTCTGAAAGAGTATCGTCTCCATCTCTGTCTCCGAAACGCGTTACTGGAGAAATGTGATACGTATCCTAAATAAAGTTTTCGAATAACTAAAATAGAATATGCAAGAAATTAGAAACGAGGAGGATGAGATTTTGTATTTTGGGGGAACTATTTGTTGTTTTTTCTTTGGAATCGTTTGGTTACGAAACTATTAATATCTGGACTACCGATCCCGTTAATGTGATTGAGAAGAAATTCGGACTAATAATATTTTTGAAAATTAAACTATTTTCAATATCAACACCATATGATGTTGAAAATACTGTCATCTGCCATTATTAATTTGATGTCCTGAATACGCGATCCAATTTTTAATTAAATTGTCAAATACACTATTTATAAGGTCCATCGGACTTATAGTTCAATTGCAAGTTGCAAACGATACAATAAAGGGACAATCAAACAACACTTATGAGTATTGATGTTGGCACTCAAAAAATTTGAACAAAAACCCTACTCGTTGATATGACTGCAGATTAAGTGTACTAATCACATGTTAAAATGTCTGACTTAACTAATCTCTCATATGAATGAAGTGTAGAGTTTTGGGTTTTGATTACTTGGTTATAAGAATCATCTTTCTTCTTTTATTGATTGATGATATAAATACAATTTGACACATAACTAAATAAACACTGTGAGGCACATTGTGTCTCAATATACATTAATCAAAATACCCGCAACGAATGTCTATAATAAATGTGTGTCAAATAGTTTTGATTGAGTTTTATACGAGTATTATATAACATAAAAGATTTTGAAAAAGGTGGTGGTTTGGACCATAATAACGTATTAATGGTATGCTCATTTTTCTTAAATTTTGTATGGACGCGGAACAGCCGAACTGAATCGACTAAACCAGGAGAATGAATTAACCAACCTAGCCGAAATGATCAGAAGTCAAGCTAAAACCGATTAAGTATTGAAGTGTTAATCTATGCTGATATGTTGTAGATAAAACTTATTGTTAGATGCTACGGAAACATACCAAATCAAACCACTGGTTTGGTTTCTATTATTTATTTCCAATTGGTTCTACTTCTATTTCGATTAAAAAGCAAATTGGATGGACTTTTGCATTCCCCTGGCTCCAAAGCACAATCCATTATCCATCCTACATTACATAATCGGAATCGGTAACACTTGGAACAAGTTTACCATGGCTACTAATTGAGGTGTAATTTAAACCAAATCGACTCAATGTAACATTGTAACATACTCTTGATGATTATCTTCCTAATACCCACTGGCCATTCATGTAACATCCATGGTAGAGAACCAAATAAAAAAACCCCATTATATTCTTAAGGCCTTGTTTGGTTGGTACGGTATTAGGCGGGATAAGATTTCAAATGCGGTGGCCCTTAAATATTATGTTTGGGTGTGTAAACATGGGTGAGACTATTAGTGCAACGGGATTCCAAATGACTTCAAATATGATCATTTGTAATAATAGGGGGAGGATGTTATTTATAATCTCGAAATTACGTGTACTCTTACTTTTATTATCCTATCCCAATCCGGGTACATTCGTAATTCCGGAACTACTAATCCCGCAATCAAACGAAACATAGGAGTTCTCCATGAAGCTACGTAGCAGTGCCGTCTCCAGCATTTTGGAGACCCAAAGCCGATAAAAAAAAAAATACCCTAAATACAAACATTATTTTAACCATTAAAATATTTAAAAAAACACTCGAATTGATAATTTATTCTTTTTCCCATCATGTTTTAAGTAAATAATCGGGCGCAAGCACACCTGATAAATTATCAGAATAAATTACTAAATCAATCATATACACAAAATTGAGAATAAATATATCCAATTAAAATATTAATTTAAAACTCACAAATTTAGTTATGTAAATCATCACAAAAAGGTCATGAGTTATAGGCCCATATGAATAAAGCGGATTCATTTTTAGTGTACTGCTTTTTTCAGGTTAGTCTACCCTAGTATTTTTGGGGCTATTCGATCAAAAGCAATCTTATCCAAAATTCAACAAAAAATATGGAAATATTACTACGTATGATTGCCTATATACATTCCTCGGTAACACGAGCAGTTATAAAAAAAGTTCTCAATGTGATTACGGAACGTTATTTTAGAGTAACACTATCATAAACCTGATAAATGTGTGTCCGCCACTAAAAACTCAACACCTATTAATGAACCCAAAATAACTACTATCCTAAAATTAATTTAAAATTAAAACTAAAATATTGTATTAGTTGACACATAATAAATTATAGTGCACCGTATGAAAAAAAAAAAATTATCAACCGTACCGAAAAAGTATCGGATGCATTTCAGATACATTACGTAAAAAATAAAAATGAAATTTATCAATCGTACCGAAAAAGTATTGGATATATGTAATCATGTCAACCATTTTCTTACTTATATATTTTTTCATATTTTTTTGTTCACCATTAGATTGGATTGTTTTTAATTTAATTATAATCCATAAAAAACTATGATAGGCTATCCTAAAAAAATTAGTACAACAAAAATGGATGCGAATAAACGTATTAGAATTTCAGAGAAAAGTAATTTTGTTTAACCTATTTTGAGTTTATCAAATCAAAATTAATTTACAAGCAGTGATATAAAGACTTTATTTACATAGAAAAGTAGAAAACCAATTACATTTGTTACGGTTTATGAGAGACAGAGACTATTATGTGTTTTTTTTTAAAATAAAAATTGTATTTTTTTTTGTGGTCAGTTGTATATTAATAATAAAATAAAATGATATTATTTTTTAAGGGTATATTAATAATTTCATATATAAAAGAAAAAGTGGCCCCTGTAATTTTGGTGGTCCCAATTCTATGCTTGTATAATTGGACTCTATCGCCTTGTGCTAGTAGTACTCTCTCCGTTCTCATTTAATTGTTTATTACGAAATTACGTGCAATTTTGACCAACTTATAACTTGTATCAAAATTGTCGAAATGATTTTTTTTAAAATATAATCATAAAATTTAACATTTAAACTATATGATCAAATTTTGAAAAAATTTATTTTAACAATTTTGATACAAGTTATTGGTAAGTCAAAATTACACGTAATTTCGTAATAAACAATTAAATAGAAGGGGGAGTATATTTTGTTTTAGTTAGTAGTTAACATTTAACACAATAATTCACGTTATCCTATCCCCAATCATAATAAATTAATACTTCATATAAAGGTTATAAACATTTGTGTTTGGTTGAGACTTCAGAATAGACGATGAATACCAAAATATATTAGTAAATATATTTTGAAGTAAACAGTTGTGTTTGGTTGAGACTTGAGAATAGATGATGAATACCAAAATATATTAGTTGTTAGTTCGTGCGGTTAAAATTCACAACTAACAACTAACAACTAACAACCCAACTAGCTCAATATATATTTGCGACAATAAATATGCGATGATAATTTATGAATAAATTGAAACATGTACACAATCACAAATAATATAAGTTGCGGAAAGTAAAGAGTAAGAGAAGAAATTTGATACCACGATATATAGAGATTCGGCAAACCCGCATAATGCTCTCCTCGATATTCACGCTACCGAGTATTTCACTATAATTTTTTTTTCCAATATTACAAATACTACTGAGCTAATCAGCCGATTTGCTCATCATCTACCCGATGATACAATCTTAATACAAGTACAAGAGTACACAAAAGGTGATTCAACGACTCCTCTTCGATCTATGAGTAACCAAGTGATTAACCTACAACTTTTAACCAACACTTTGTATTAAAAAATTCTACCCAAACATTCACTCACAATTGAGCTTATAAAATTATTCTTTACAATTTTGTTACAAAAATATAACCACACTCACTATTTTATTACTTCTAAATAAGCTAATTGGTGAGTGTTTTTATGTTGTTTGACCTTGAGATCACTTTTCTACTCGTTTTTCTCTTTTTGAGCTTTTTGTTCAACAATGGAATTTTTTGTTTTCAAGATAGACAGAGATTGAAGGATGGTGATTGGTGTGTTTTGAAGATAGATTATGGTGTATTTGAATAACCAAAATGTTCATTGATTCATAAATGATCGTTTAGAGTTGTTGGATGTATTATACAATGGGTAATAGCTTATTTCCTAAAAAGCAAAAAACAACTTTTTTGAAACGGACTGAATCTCGATCGATCGGACTGAATCTTGATGGATCGAGATTTCTGGAAAAGTTTGTTACTTATATTTTTCGATCGATCGACATGTATCTCAATGGGTCGAAATTAACTGTAACTTTTTGGACCATTTTCGATCGATCGAACTTTATCTCGATCTGGATTGTTTTTTTCTACTTTTTGAAACACTCGTAATTTGCTCGTTCGGACTCCGAATCGGCTTCCGTTTGAACCGTTGGCTTCATTATTGAGTGCTCTATCATTTAAGTCTTGAAATATACCTTTCTTCTCTTTGGAAAAGATAAAAAATTATATCATCGAATTGTAAAATCATTAAATCATAATTACACTTATAATCAAAATTAATTATTGAACTCATGATTCAACATTAGTAAATATATTTTGAAGTCAGAGTCAATTTATAGCACCATCATCAATGTCTCTATATGTTCTATTTCCCTTATATTTGAGGAGTTACATGAAAAATATATTTCACATCGACTACCCAATTGATGTCATAAATATACACAAAGGCAAGCTTCACCTCATATACAAGTGAGTTTGATGTCACCATATAAATAAAGGGGGCAATTAACAAAAACATACCCTAACTCTATTATATTACCAAAAACATACCCCCAAAACTTAAATTACAAAAAACATACCTATATATATTTATTATTTCTCTAATTCTAATCAAACCATAATCTAACCCCTCTCTCTCTAATCGTACCTCTCTCTCTCTCTAACACATGATAATCGCACCTCTTTCTAACACATGCTAATCACCCATCTCTCTCTATCAAAATGACTAAAAACTCACAAAATATTTATATGTTAATTATAAAATGTCATACCCTAATTTTAAAATGTCATACCATAAATGTTCTGAATCACAATCAAATATCTAAAAAAGAGTTCATACCCTAATTTTAAAACTTTATACCCTAATTTCAAAAATTCATACCCTAATTTCTGTCACACCCCAAAACGGAATGTGTACACGGTTGAGTACCACGTGCATGAACAGGTGATACACATAAGCCTAACACGAAAGGAGTTACCAAAACAACCAAATAATTCTTATTCAATGCCGAAATAAAAATATTCATGATCCAATAGACTGAGATAAGATAAATCTCCCAAGAAAATAACATATTTGTGGCTCGTTTCAATCAATAATAAAGAAAAGATTCGAAATCTTATTAGACTTAATTAAATGAATAAACGCCTAATGGAGGTTACGACCCGGTCCCATAACAACTCTGTCACTTAGCTCATTCACGCACCTGAAAAGAATTTTAAAGAGAGATTAAGCCAAACGAGCTTAGTGAAAGATAACGAAACCTATAGAAATTTGCAAAACGAAAACGTTAAATAGTATCACACTTACTTTCAGTTTTAGTCCAAGCTGCATCTCTTATTTATTTTGTAAATAGGCAAGAAGGTATATAACAACATAAAATATACATGTAATCTACATTTAAAGGTATAAATACAGTCAAGTAATAAGTCAATATAACATCAAATTAATCACTGGACAAATAATAATAGTGATAATCACTTAGAAAAACCAGAAGAAGTTCATTGCCATAAGTTCATTTCTCTGGACGAATAGCCCGTTGGATCCAACTATCATACTCAAAAGTCACCTAGGTTGGCGACCTAAGGTTTTCTTTTAAGACAATCCGGTAAGGTCACCCCACTTAAGAGGCCTGTTCCAATACCGTTGAGAAAACTAGAGTCGCACATTTAAGTAGCTTAATCTCTAGCCACCGAAGTCACCCCACTTAAGAGGCCTGTTTCTCGGAATTTAAGTCATTAATTCTGGTCCCTAAATAATCAACTCAAATATCAAATTCTCTAAACATAATCAATCATTCTGAAATCTTTCTGAAATCATCGAATAATAATTCACAAAAATATAATCAAAAGCTATACTTTTATAATAGGTTGCAAACAACGATTAGTATATAGCAGAATCTCAAATAAGCCTGGAAACAAATTAAGTTTGTATACGGTACGAAATCACTCACCTGGTCCGAGTCCGAACAACCCGAAATACCCCTAGTACAGTTAAGCGAATGACCTGAACATAATACAGACGCCGTGAGTTAATAAGTTGCTAACTACTAATGCTATAACCAATTGAAATTCTAGACTTTATATATATATATATATATATATATATATATATATATATATATATATATATATAGCAGCAAGTATATATATATACTAACGCTACTGACGCTAAAACCTAATTACTAACTACTAACGCTAAAACATAATTGCTGCTAAATATATATATATATACATACTTTACTTTTTATAGTTACCAATATTTACAGATGGTTTCTACAATTCACGTCCAAATTAATCCATATAGGGTTTAGGTAATTGGTTACAAAAATGATGGATCACAAATCAAAATACTTACCTTAAGAAAATTGAGGTTTTGGTGGTTACTTTCTTTAGTCTCCTTCTTGACCACTGTACTCTCTCTCTCTATGCAGTTTTTGTTTGTGTGCGAAAAAGATGGATTTCAAAACAAATCTGTTTGGTTTTTGATTTACGTGCAACTTAGGAGTGTTTGGATAACTATGCCACTTGAACAATATATGTACCTATAGTTAAATTTACTTATTAATTTGGTCCTATCACTTCTCTATTTTCTATAAGAAAACTACTCACTCCATAATTTGGTAATGTCACACTAATAGTCATGCTACTGAGTAACTAAAACCATTACTAATAAACTTAGGATGTGTAACCAAATTTATATAAAAAAAAAAAACTGCTATGAATAAGATATAATTACTAAAAATAATATTGGGGTTTCACACTCTCCCCTCCTTAAATAAAGTTTCGTCCCGAAACTTACTACTTATGCTACTCGAACAACTGAGGATATTTCTCTCGCATAAGTTGTTCAAGCTCCCATGTTGCCTCTTCCTTACGATGATTTCTCCACCAAACATTGACCATCTTGATCTTTTTTCGACGAAGCGTCTTCTCTTGATAGTCCAATATTTCTCCAGGACCTTCCTCATACGACATCTCTTCTCTAACCCGTAGCGGCTCATAGTCAACTACATGACTTGGGTTGTGAACATACTTTCGTAGCATAGAAACATGAAATACATTATGCACGGCTGATAGTTTTGGAGGTAAAGCCAATCGGTAAGCTACTGCACCAATCCTTTCCAAAATCTCAAAAGGTCCAATATAACGCGGACTTAACTTCCCTTTATTACCAAAACGAATTACACCCTTCCATGGTGAGACCTTAAGAAAAATCATGTCACCTACATTAAATTCTAAATCCCGTCTCCGATTATCTGCATAGCTCTTTTGGTGATTTTGAGCCATCACAAGTTTCTCTCTAATTACTGGGATCTTCTCCAATGCATCCTCAACCAAATCAGGACCCAACAGTTTCCTTTCTCCGACTTCAAACCAGCACACGGGGGACCGACACTTTCTACCATATAGTGCTTCGAAAGGTGCAATTCCCAGACTGGAGTGAAAGCTGTTATTATACGAGAACTCTACTAAAGCCAGTTGCTCATCCCAGTTACCCTTCCATTCCAATGAACAAGCTCTCAACATGTCCTCGAGGGTTTGAATTGTCCGTTCTGACTGGCCATCAGTTTGAGGATGGTATGCGGAGCTGAAACTCAATTTAGTTCCTAATGATGTATGTAAACTATTCCAAAACTTGGAGACGAAACGGGGATCTCTATCAGATACTATTGACACGGGGGCGCCATGCAATCTCATTATCTCTTTGATGTATAACTGAGTGAGTTTCTCCAGAGAAAAAGTCATTTTTATAGGAATAAAATGTGCAGTCTTGGTTAGCCGGTCAACTACCACCCACACTGCATCATGACCGGCACGAGTATGCGGTAAACCACAGACAAAGTCCATGGTTATATGCTCCCATTTCCATTCTGGTATAGGTAGTGGCCTCAAATTACCCCCAGGTTTTTGATGTTCGATTTTGACTTGCTGGCAAGTAGGACACCGCGCTACGTAATTAGCTATGTCACTTTTCATACCACTCCACTAAAATTGTTCTCGTAAATCCCTGTACATCTTGGTGCTACCAGGATGAATGCTGTATCTTGAGTTATGGGCCTCCAACATGATTTCTTTTATGAAATCACCAGAAGATGGTACGCAAATTCGACCCATAACCCTCAGTATACCATCACTATCAATTGAGTAGTCACTGGTGCTTCCTTCTTGTAATTCATGTATGAATTTCTTGCAATGGGGATCGTCACATTGAGCCATTTTGATTCTGTCAAGTAAGGTGGGACGAATTGTCATCTGATAACACATACCAAGCTCGCCATACCTAACCACCTCTACACCGATATTCATTAAGCATTTTAGAAGCTCAGGTTGCACCGTCAGTGATGCTAAAAGGTTTATCGATGACTTTCTGCTCAAAGCATCAGCAACTACGTTTGCTTTACCAGGATGGTACTGGATATCAACATGTAGTCCTTAATTAACTCCAGCCACCTCCTTTGTCTCATATTAAGCTCCTTCTGAGTGAAAATATACTTTAAACTCTTATGGTCGGTATAGATTTTACATGGATCCTCGTATAAATAATGTCGCCATATTTTTAATGCAAATACCACTGCTACCAATTCCAAGTCGTGTGTCGGGTAATTCTTCTCGTGTAGCTTGAGTTGTCGAGAGGCATAAGCAATTACTTTACCACCTTGCATCAAAACACAACCCAAACCTTGTTTAGAAGCATCACTGTAGATAACAAACTCCTCGCCCTGGGAGGGTAAAGTTAGGATAGGAGCAGTCACTAGTCTTTGTTTAAGCTCATAAAAACTTTTCTGGCATTGGTCGGACCATACAAATTTTTCTCCTTTCTTTGTAAGACTAGTCAAGGGTAAGGCAATTCGAGAAAATCCTTTAACGAACCTCCGATAGTAACCTGCCAGCCCTAAGAAACTGCGTACCTCAGAGACATTGGTAGGTGGTGACCACTCGACTATAGCCTCGATCTTCTTCCCATCCACTGCAATTCCCTCCTTACTAATCACATGTCCCAAGAATGACACACTGTCTAGCCAAAATTCACACTTTGTGAACTTGGCATAAAGTTTCTGATCTTGAAGAATTTGTAATACGACCCTCAAATGTCCTTCGTGCTCTTCCTTGCTTTTTGAATATATAAGAATATCATCGATGAATACAACTACGAATTTGTCAAGCTGCAATTTGAACACCCGGTTCATTAAATCCATGAAAGCTGTCGGGGCATTGGTAAGACCGAAAGGCATCACCAAAAACTCATAATGGCCATATCGGGTCCTAAAAGCTGACTTAGGCACATCACCTTCTTTAATCTTTAATTGGTGGTATCCTGACCTCAAATCTATTTTTGAAAACACTTGAGCTCCTTGCAATTGATCAAATAAGTCGTCGATGCGAGGTAAGGGGTACTTGTTCTTCACTGTCGTTTTATTTAATTCTCGATAGTCGACACATAGTCGCATTGATCCATCTTTCTTCTTTACAAACAAAACTGGTGCTCCCCACGGAGACACACTTGGACGTATAAATCCTTTGTCCAATAGGTCTTGTAGCTGAGTTTGTAGCTCCCTCAATTCAGATGGAGCCATTCGGTACGGAGCTTTCGAAATTGGGGTAGTCCCTACTAACAGATCAATGGTGAACACAATTTCTCGACTAGGCGGTAGTCCAGGTAAATCCTCAGGAAACACATCAGAAAACTCATTCACAATTGGTATACTCTCCAAATTGATCTTAGAATTATCTGTCCCTATTGCATAAGCGAGGTATCCAACACAACCTTTCTTCAACAATTGATTCGCTTGCAAAGAAGAGATAATAGTTGACGAAACATTTTTACGTTCACCTTCAAATGTAAACTCAGGTTCCCCCGGAGGAGAGAAAACAACTCTCTTCCTGTGGCAATCGACCACAACATAGTGAGGCGCTAACCAGTTCATACCTAATATCACATCAAAATCATGCATATCTAACTCAATCAGGTCTACAGACGAGACTCGACCATCGACTTCCACGACACACCCTTTGCATACTAAACTTAAAATAATGTCTTCTCCAATGGGAGTAGAAATTGATAATTTGTGATCAAGTTGTTCAATGGGTAAACATAAACGACGCAAAAATCTTGGTGAAGCCACGGAATGAGTACAACCAGAATCTATTAGAACTTTTGCTGGTACATTAGAAATGGAAATAATACCTTGCACAACAGATGGTGAAGCATTTGCCAAATCTTCAGTGAGTGCATAAATGTGCCCTTGAGCATTTGAGTTCTGCCCCTGTGATATACCTTTTTGTGGTGGCACCTTGGGTCTCATAGTAGTGCCCTGCACTAAATTCCTTTGACCATTCCCAGCTCGCGTGTTTTGACAACTGTAAGTCAAATGTCCCTCCTTGCCACAGTTAAAACAATGCTTTGTTTTTCCATCACAGTAATGAGTAAAAGGATGATAATTCCCACATTTATTACACGGATTACGATGTTGCCCATAATTACTGCCCGAAGGATATCCCGTTATGAGCTTTTTGTTCGAATAGTCTCCTCCTCTATTTTGATATGTACGCTGAGGTTGCTCACGTTGTCTCTTTTGGAGCTGTTCTTGCCTTTTTATTAGATAACTCACAGCTTGTCTCCGCATTTTTTGCATTTTTTGTCGCATCATAAAAAGTTTCAGATTTTCACATGATGTACCTTTCCTTAATCGATGATCGTAGGCCATTTTCGAACAACATAATTTTATCTTCTTGAGTTGCCACGATTTCAGGAGCATAGCGTGACAACTCATTGAATTTAACTTGATACTCGGCGACGGTCATGTCATCCTGTTGTAGATGAAGGAGTTCAGATTTTTTATTCTTTCGAAGCGTCCACGGGTAATACTCGTCTTGAAATAGTTTCTTGAATAATGTCCAAGTCAATTCATGTTTCTTATCTCCGTACTGACGTTCTATAGTGTCCCACCAATCCTCAGCGGCACCTTGTAGCTGAAAAGTTGCCAAGCTAACTCTTTGTTCTTCTGACCCTTCAAGTCGCGCAAAGATTTTATCCATGCCACGTAACCAGATATCTGCTTCTTTATCCCCTCCAGCCCCTGTGAATACTGGGGCATTTGTCTTTAAAAATTTATCGAAAAGTGTCCCCTTGCCAATTGTAAGCTCATTATCAACCTATGTTATTTCAATTGTCGTTTTTTGATTAGAAGTATGCAATGTTTCATCAGTATCCGTTGGAATACTCTTCCGCTTGGATGTCCTCAATGATGCAATAGGCGATTCATCTCCTGTTTGCTTCTCACTTGGTTGTTTTGCACTTTTCTTTCCTTCATCGGTTTCTTATGCGGTGCCATCTGCATCCAAACATAATTGAGAAAATAATTTCCTCTTTAGTAACTCAAAACAACCATATGTGTGAGTAAATATAGGTTTATCCTAGTACTACGGCCTGCCTAATATTCCGGATACTCAAGGGGACCGGACCTCCACTAAAATGATAAAAATAGATAAATAAAATCAAATAAAGCAAAGACTCACTAGACTAAGAACCTTTAGCTCTGAATACCAACAAATTTCACACCCCAAAACGGAATGTGTACACGGTTGAGTACCACGTGCATGAACAGGTGATACACATAAGCCTAACATGAAAGGAGTTACCAAAACAACCAAATAATTCTTATTCAATGCCGAAATAAAAATATTCATGATCCAATAGACTGAGATAAGATAAATCTCCCAAGAAAATAACATATTTGTGGCTCGTTTCAATCAATAATAAAGAAAAGATTCGAAATCTTATTAGACTTAATTAAATGAATAAACGCCTAATGGAGGTTACGACCCGGTCCCATAACAACTCTGTCACTTAGCTCATTCACGCACCTGAAAAGAATTTTAAAGAGAGATTAAGCCAAACGAGCTTAGTGAAAGATAACGAAACCTATAGAAATTTGCAAAACAAAAACGTTAAATAGTATCACACTTCCTTTCAGTTTTAGTCCAAGCTGCATCTCTTATTTATTTTGTAAATAGGCAAGAAGGTATATAACAACATAAAATATACATGTAATCTACATTTAAAGGTATAAATACAGTCAAGTAATAAGTCAATATAACATCAAATTAATCACTGGACAAATAATAATAGTGATAATCACTTAGAAAAACCAGAAGAAGTTCATTGCCATAAGTTCATTTCTCTGGATTAATAGCCCGTTGGATCCAACTATCATACTCAAAAGTCACCTAGGTTGGCAACCTAAGGTTTTCTTTTAAGACAATCCGGTAAGGTCACCCCACTTAAGAGGCCTGTTCCAATAGCGTTGAGAAAACTAGAGTCGCACATTTAAGTAGCTTAATCTCTAGCCACCGAAATCACCCCACTTAAGAGGCCTGTTTCTCGGAATTTAAGTCATTAATTCTGGTCCCTAAATAATCAACTCAAATATCAAATTCTCTAAACATAATCAATCATTCTGAAATCTTTCTGAAATCGTTGAATAATAATTCACAAAAATATAATCAAAAGCTATACTTTTATAATAGGTTGCAAACAACGATTAGTATATAGCAGAATCTCAAATAAGCCTGGAAACAAATTAAGTTTGTATACGGTACGAAATCACTCACCTGGTCCGAGTCCGAACAACCCGAAATACCCCTAGTACAGTTAAGCGAATGACCTGAACATAATACAGACGCCGTGAGTTAATAAGTTGCTAACTACTAATGCTATAACCAATTGAAATTCTAGACTTTTTATATATATATATATATATATATACAGCAGCAAGTATATATATATACTAACGCTACTGACGCTAAAACCTAATTACTAACTACTAACGCTAAAACATAATTGCTGCTAAATATATATATATATATATATATACATACTTTACTTTTTATAGTTACCAATATTTACAGATGGTT
Organism: Primula veris; assembly: GCA_963682055.1. Taxonomy (NCBI): domain Eukaryota; kingdom Viridiplantae; phylum Streptophyta; class Magnoliopsida; order Ericales; family Primulaceae; genus Primula; species Primula veris. The sequence continues at coordinate 19,013,569 of OY821743.1, read as the reverse complement.
TCTACAATTCACGTCCAAATTAATCCATATAGGGTTTAGGTACTTGGTTACAAAAATGATGGATCACAAATCAAAATACTTACCTTAAGAAAATTGAGGTTTTGGTGGTTACTTTCTTTAGTCTCCTTCTTGACCACTGTACTCTCTCTCTCTATGCAGTTTTTGTTTATGTGTGCGAAAAAGATGGATTTCAAAACAAATCTGTTTGGTTTTTGATTTACGTGCAACTTAGGAGTGTTTGGATAACTATGCCACTTGAACAATATATGTACCTATAGTTAAATTTACTTATTAATTTGGTCCTATCACTTCTCTATTTTCTATAAGAAAACTACTCACTCCATAATTTGGTAATGTCACACTAATAGTCATGCTACTGAGTAACTAAAACCATTACTAATAAACTTAGGATGTGTAACCAAATTTATAAAAAAAAAAAAAAAAAACTGCTATGAATAAGATATAATTACTAAGAATAATATTGGGGTTTCACAATTTCAAAACTTCATATCCTAATTTTAAAACTTCATACCATAATTTCAAAACTTCATACCCTAATTTTAAAACTTCATACCCTACATATGAATTTCTCTCAATAGTATACATATGAATTCTCCTCCTTCAACTTGAAACCCACAAGTTTTACAATAGTCTCAAACCTCAATAAATAGAAAACAATCTCACCAATTTCATATATTTTTCATATATTACAGGATAGAAAACAATCTCACCAATTTCATATATTTTTCATATATTACGGGGTATCAACCAGTGTATTACGTATGTATATATATGTATTTATATGTATATGGATGTTTATATAATTTAGATGGTGTTCGGTAGTTAATGGCGAGTTTTCGTGGTGGAGGAGGAGAGAGAGATAGAATATGATATAAAAGAAAGATACAAACAACAATGAAGGAGAGAAAGACTAAAATCAAAGAAAGATGTAGAGAAGAATTGGTGAGAGAGAGAAGAATGGATGAGAGATATAATAAGGGAGGATAGAGTAAATGAAAGATAGAGAAAGAAAGAATAAACAACATTAAATTTGTTTGGTATGTTTTTGATAGTTAAAGTTGTAATGATATGTTTTTGGTAATTTAGTTTCAAAATTAATATGTTTTGTTAATTTATCCTAAATAAAATAATATTACTTTATAGTTTTTATTTTTTATTATTCCAAAGTTTCATCCTCCGTTTTCACAAACACTTGCATTTGTTCCTTACTTTTTTCTAAAAACCATACAATGCATGTGAGAACCTAATTGAAAAATACTGTTAGTAACAATTAAATAGAAGAAATTACTAACAGTATTTTCCAATATTGTAAAAACCAAATCAAAATGAGGACAATACAAAAATAGAAGAAATTACTAATAGTATTTTCAATTTAAGAAGTGGCAATTAAATACGATGAAGTGACAGTTAAATATTTATAGAGTTGAACCTAATTGGAAAATACAATGAGTTTTGTGATTAACTAAAGTTGAAAAAATATTTATAGAGTAATAATTAAATAATTTAATTTTCACAAACAAAGTTACAAAATTGCATGTTAAAGTTATAGTTGGAAAGTTTTATTTAAATTAAACATCAATACAAAATTTTAAAAACATAAATATTTAATTATAAATATGAAGATTTGTAGGGAAGCTGATACATGAAGTGCAACATAAATGGTTAACCAAAACTGTAAAATTGTACTTTTCACCTCAAATTTAAGAAGAACCACTGAGAAGCTGGTGCGGATGCTAAATAAGGAATCAAAGAATGTTACCCTAATTTTAAAAACTATAACGATTTCAATTGATTAAATCCTTTATATATTTAAGTTAACTATGTGAAAAAACGTTCAGTCTGTAGTTTCGAGTGTTGTTACGCGGTTTTAGTTGTAACTGAAAGTTTCTGGCGAACTTAATAAATAAAACGCTGAACACGAGATGTTTGATTACGGAGCTCGACCAAGTCTACATCTCCGGAGCCTTACTCAGATTAATGTGATATTCTTACAATGTTTGACTGAAAACTTACAATAACATGACTGTTTCACGTATATGCCTATCTCGCATTGCTGATAACTCTCTACTATCACTATCAATGACATCCCACCATGATCTATCTTGTTTTATATGTCTTTCTTATAAAGCGGGTGTTTGATTTATATAATCAGAATATCTACATTATAAACACACACAAAATATCAAATGATAATGAACTTTATATATAGTTTTTACAAAATATTATAAATTGATCAAATAGGAAATATTTTCCAAATCTTCTTTCCTTATCTTCAAGATGTTCACACCATAATCTCTTTTCCTGTATTCAAAATGTTTGACTCAATAATAAAAAGATTATATTTCATTCATTCTGAATAACATTCAAATTACCATATCTTGGTAAACACGATTTTGGACCTTCTAGAATATATTTGACCGAATCTTGATCTCCAAGTTTCTGTCTGCCAGTTTCAGTTGCAACTGAAATTACAACTTTCACATGAAATTGATCATATCTTGATAAAAACGGTACACAATACGAGTGTGTATACTGAGAGTTTATTATGTATATCTCAAACTATTTTGACCAATATGACGACAAACAATGTATCACTAGAATCTCAGATCGAGTAACTAACAATCTTCCTGTTTTTTTATTTATTTTGGTAAAAACGTTGAGACGTGGAACATATAATTACCATAACTCCACCTGAATTTGAGCTTCTCATCTTTTTAGAATAATCTTCCATGCTGCTCATTTTGTGATTTAATGAAAACCTTCAATCTATATTTTCATCATGAATAATTTGATCTACCTTTAAAGACGGATTGCGAAAATATCCTCTCTGCCTTATTAACTTCATATTCTCAGAACACATGATGCACACCAAGTATGTCTGATGTGAAGCTCTGATACCAATTGAAAAAACGTTTAGTCCGGAGTTTCGTGTGTTATTACGCGGTTTCAGTTGTAACTGAAAGTTTCGGACGAAACTAATAATTAAAACGCTGAACACGAGACGTTTGATCAGTGAGTTCGACCAAATCTATATTTCCGGAGTCTTTGCTCAAATTAATGTGATATTGAGAAATTTTACAATGTTTGACTCAAAAATTACAATACCATGATTCACTCACGTATATGCCTATCTCGCATTGCTCATATGTCTCAACTATCACTCTTATCATATGCATCCCGCCATGATCTCTCTTGTTTTATATGTCTCTCTTATACATCGGGTGTTTGATTTGTATAATCATAATATATACATTGTAAACACACACAAAATATCAAAGGATAATGTGCTTTATATATATCATTTATAAAATATTCTAAATTGATCAAATAGGAAAGATTTCCAAATTTTCTTTTATTATCTTCAAGATCTTCCCACCATAATCTCTTTCATCATTTTCAAAATCTTTGATTTTGGACCTTGTAGAATATATTTGACCGAGTTTTGATCTAAAAGTTTCTGTCCGTCAGTTTCAGTTGCAACTGAGATTTCAATTTACACATACAATTGATCATATCTTGATAAAAACGGTACACATGTATACTGAGAGTTTATTATGGACATTTCAAACTGTTTTTATTGAGAGTTTATTATGAATATTTCAAACTATTTTTACCAATATGATGATAAACAATGTGCAAACTGTTTTTATTGAGAGTTTATTGAGAGTTTATTAAGAATATCGGATCTAGCACATAACACTATGCTTTTAAGGTAATCGATGCATAAATTCTAAGACAGGGATATACAAGGATGAATATTTGATAGGTAGTAGGATAATTCAGTAAAGGGACAGACAAATATGCCATCAAATTAACTTAAGGATTAAGAGAGAACTTCTCAATAGTCAATTAGTTAGGTAGCGTTTATCATTGTGCTTTTTATGTCTTCATCATAAATTCACTATTTATGAAAATTTCACGAGGGCAAATGATGGAGTTATTATAATGTCACACTGGAGTAACAAACCGGACTAACTTCAGAAATTAAATAACAAGGAGATCGACACGAAGTAACAAATGTGTCACTCTCATAGACACTAGATGCAACTACTTGCTGAGTGGAAGAAAACATGTAACAAAGTTAACATTGCCGACTAAGTTACAACATTTATTTTTTTCTGCCAATCAGACGTTACAAAGCGAAGAAGAGTCACCGAAATTCCAACTAAGGAATACCACCATGGCTCGGAGGAGGTGATGAAGGCCTCGGAATATAGGGCATAAGTGGGGTGCCATGTTGTATAGGCCCGTGTCTAATAGATGCCTTTGAACTTGGGCTTGGATCATAAGGACGATAATCCTCCAAATTGAATATCTCCTGTATAAATATAGTATGGAAAATAAGTGAGATTTTGTAGCCGCAGTCCAAATCAAGTTCAAGAGAAGTTTTAATTTAAAGTAGGATTAATGACAATTAAAAAGTAGATTTTCTGAATGCTTAAGGAATTCTGCTTAATTAATCAGAATGAGCCTTGATTAATTTGAGCGAATTAGATATAACAAGATGTAGAGTTCATAGATTAATCAGATTTATGAGCATTTGATTACCTCAGATAGAAGAGCCAGATAATTCAGTTGGATATGAATGCATCTTTACTTAATACGTGAAGCCAAACAATCCAGAAATACATGAAGAGAATCAAAAGCAATCTATCCCTGAGTCGTTTTGCTATATTTACTAATTAACCAGTATTGCCATTACATGTAGGAAGATGACGAAAGTGTAAAAATCTTGATATGTTTTGTTTTGTAATATGGTGGCTGAGGTAGACTGATCTATGTAAGTAGAGAAGGCTTTTTCGGCGAAAGTAAATGTACCTTGAGCTTTCTGATTCTTGCCAGTTTTGGTGCCACATCACTCCGATAGTGTGCAAATTCTGCATCTGGCTTGTTTCAGAAACCTTGCATTAGTACTGAACTAAACAACTAATTAAGTTTAATGGACACCTCTCAAAGACTTCTCAAACCAACCTTTTCGGTTGTGATGAGTAAGTTTAAACAACACTTAGTAATCAAAACATAACTAATTAAATAGAATCATGCAAATATCAAATTAAATCAATTTAAAACTTGATAAATAGAACGTCAGGCCCAACTGTTAATCATAAAGATCCTATAGAAGCATCAATAAACTTCATTGTGCGATTTCATCGTAGTAGCATCACAGCTTGAGGGTATATCAGCTTTAGTCATAAGTCATATAGAATCAGTTTATATTTTATAAGCTTGAAAATAAAACGTCAACCCCATGCTACTATAATCATGAGCACTAACAGAACCAGAATTGTCAAATGAATGGCAGATTTTCTATAATAAAAAATTATAGCTTATATGAAGTAATTTTACGGAGGGGAGGCTAAAACACTAAAAATTAAAAATTTTGATCAAAATACATAGAAAAAATCTATTTTTCATCAAAAAAATTCAAAATAGAAGGGGGCTGCAGCCCCTGACTGTCTTTAGCTAGTTACTTCCCTGGTCATGAGGATCCTATAGAAGCACCAACAATTTCATTGTTGTAGCATCAAAGCTTGGGGCAGTATCAGCTTTAGTCATAAGTCATGTGTGTTTGTCTAGAAGAACTTCTTAAAAGAAACTCGTATACAAAATCAGTATAACGAATATGCATGTGTGCAAAGTTACAGAAGAAAGAGCACAAGAAATACAAATATGCAACAGATTACTTAATTATAACTTATAAGCATAATATTCAACATTCAAGTCAAGTGTATAGATCTTTGATAGATAAAACATGCATTCGCCAACTTGGCGTCTAGAGCTGGTTAGTAAAAAATATATAGGGAAAATAGCAAGTTCATGTTAAGTTGGGAGTTATGATAGTCTGAAATTGTTGTAACAAGTTTTACTATATCATGGTGTCATTATCTATACCAACGTGTTGATTTTGTGATTATATTTGAAAAGTAAAAAAGCATAACTTACAATATCTATGCGTTGAAGCAGAAAACGTAACAGAAACATAAATCATCTGCCTCTTGAATATTTTTTGAAGCGTATCTCAGATAACGTAGTGCGTCGCATTTGAAGGCTCTGCAATTGTATTCCAAGTACTAGCAAAATCTAAAACTAAGGAACATGTTACTTCTTTGTACTTTGGGAGTTAAATGATATATTCTACCAAAAAACTTACCTAAAAAATTTACCCACTGATGTGATGGGTTAAGTTGTACCAATCATTTTTGTTTCGATATTAAAATTATATTTTCATTTAATTCATAATTGGTTCACCTAATCTGCCACGTCAGCGAGTAAGATTTTTTGATAAATTTTTTGAGTGGCTATATGATCTCTCAACTCCCAAAGTACAAAGAAGTTTCCCCCACTCAAACCCATATATAAAAGATTGAAGCCACTTTTATAAATGCATAAACATCACATAAACCAAAAGGCCAAAAGGTAATAGTAGCTTGCTATGAAACAACACTTGAAAGCCCCAAGTAAAAGCCAAATTATATTTGATAGCTGCTGAATAAAATAGAAATACAAAGAAACAGAGTTGACAAACGAACCAAGACCATGGTAACACATCTCACTTTTCCAAAGCCAAGGCTATTAATTAGTAATTAATTACTACCTAAAGAAGAAAAAAAGCCTAACAAAGGACAAATTATTTAGTCCTCTCTTTGAGGACGGATGATGTGCACTCCATACCATATATTAACATACATGTGTATTACTTTGCCAACTAAGTAACTAACTCACATAAGTAATTAAATATGGTCTTGTGGCTCTTTTACAGCTTCTTGTGTATAGGACCATCCCACTAAAATAGAATTCTGATTTTTTCCCACTCCATTGGGAATATCAAGTCATTACTTTCCTCCAATCTAATGTTATCTCAAAATAAATAATGAAATCTTACACTTTTATTCCATTGGAGAGAAGACAACTTACCCAAATTGAATGATAAGCTCAAATTGACAATTGATTAAATATGAAAAACGAGTTCAACATTTTCAGCTCAACTTTTATCATGTATTGAGTAAATCTATGATGATATAATTTTGAAAAGATTTATGAGTCCTAATTTAGTCGTGTTATACAACAATGTAATCACAACTTCACAAGAGGTTTGGCGTTCGAATATTAAAACAAGTTTGTTAATAAGAACACTTAGTTCTCAAATATCTTGATTAATTTATTTTTTGAAAACTAATATGGTTAAACTGAACATAATTTGTTTTCTTAAAAGGCTAACTCGTTAAATAAATAAATGATAACATACACTATCAATAGTAATTTTTTCTAACCGAGGTAAACAAAATTATCGTGATAGAATGATACAGTGATTTGAAACGAGTATTTTAAATAAAAGTCCAATTTATTTTATTCATATCTCTAATAATATGTATATATATGTGTATGTATACATATATTTTTCGAACTAGATAATATGTAAAATGTGCAAGTAACTACAATTAATGAAACTTCTATTTTAGTGGGGTGGTCTCACACACAAAAAAGTGTAAAAGAAGCATAATATCATATTTAATTACTTAGGTGAGTTGACTATTTAGTTGTCTAAATAATACACGTGTATGTTAATATGTGGTATAGAAGACCACGTCATCCATCCCCCAACATGACTAAATACAGTTGGCTAGGCTCAAAGAAACAAAACCTATACAAGAAAACCTAACTTAAAACATCTTTAATAGTGCTTAGGAGAGTATCATTAACGCGTCTGGCAAATACCAAAACCTAAAGTTACTTGAATAAATTTCATACCAATTAAAGGTTATATGATTTCTTAAGAAAATATATAGATGATCGTACCTTTAAAAGTACAATTTCCTGTATGGAACTATATACAAGTATGATTTCCAATAATAGCACAAACAAATATTATATAACAGTAAAGTACAAACTAAAAAAAAAGAAGAAAAAAAGACATTAATAAGATAAAAAAGCTAACCAGGATCTTGAGAAATTCCTCCGTCAGCATTGGATGAAGAAACAACCATCACACAAAGTAAAACACACAACACAGAACCCTTCATATTTCCGAAAAGGAAAAAAATTATCTCGAAATTTTCCAGAATACAAAATAAAGTCCCTTGGATATATTAGTTCATTCAAACCTCGTCCACAGCCTCCTATATATAGCTCAACTAAATTACTTCTTTAATAGGTAGGATTAAGGAGTTGGTAGAAAAAAACAGCCCATATCGAAATTTATAATGAGTTTTACGTGTTGGGAGATAGGGAAAGATTAAGGAGATACATAATGGGAGAGAGATGAGAAATTTATTGCTGTTTGTTTGTATGCATTATTATTTTCTGAATTTTTGCAGAAAGAAATAATAATGAGTAAAGAGGAAGATGAAGAGAATTGAATGCCAACCAGCTGCATGGTGGGAATGTGTGTATTTGCAGTCTTGAGGATTGGCCTTTGGACACCAACACTATAAAACTTAGCCTAAAACAAATATGTCTAGAAAAATACTTTCAAGTTAAACTTAGAAAAACCTATGCAGTACTAACCGCTTTACTTCATTGAAACAAGTGTCTTAGTAGACCTCGGTTTATTGCAAACATACAAAATGGAAATTTTTGTTTTAAGATATTATTATGCTTTTTTCAGCGTCAATGTGAAAATTGTTGTTTGAATCATTTCTTAAACTTGTGAGTTGTGAATCATTGGTTTGTTCCAAATTGGATGAGACCGAAGGTGTTGTTATTAATGTTATACTTATTAGTAGGAAACAGTACTAACTGATACTTTGAAAATAAAATTGTTTATTAAAAGATCCTATATTGACTACGAAATTTTTTAATAGAAGTACTTAATTTGTTTGAAATGTATTATGTATATTATATATACTTTTTTCTCATTTTTTATAGTGTCTTACAAGAAGTGTTGGATGTTTTCTATCCAATTTTTTTTATATCAATATCCCGCTCCCAAAGACGATTGTACTACATTTATTCATAAACAGTCCAAAACTAAAAAAGAGCAAACAAAGAGTTTGAATGAAGTTGCCCATGCATCTTTGTATAATATATGACCAAATCAAGTCCAAGTTGTTCAACATTTCGCCCAAATGCAGTTCAAAGTTACAGTACATACCAATTGAGAGGACACTTTTTTTTACGAACTACAGAACTAGTACAGATACTGCATTTCAAAACTATGCACAAGGAACAAAAAAAAGTGAACTAAAAAGTAAAAACTGTTGGTTTCCGTGTACGAAATAACAATTAATAATAATAAAAGGACTAAACAAGAATTAATTAAAACCAGTGTAATATTTATTAATTTCCAAATGAAATACAATAAACTGATTACAACATGTAGGTACTGAAAATAATTAAAGCAAACGTTATCAGATTATTATTAATTAATAATCTGATGTACTGAATTGCAATAAATAGAAACTGCCGGACTGGAAAGTACAAACTTAACAGCCGGACTGTTCTGTTTGAAATTGAAATTACAGGACTGAATTGAAACTATTCTAATTACAGAATTAAATTACAGAATAGTAATTACAGCAAAAACAGAACTTTAAACTAATTACAGAATAGTAAAAACTGGACAGAATTGAAAAACCGGACAGAATTGAAAACTGGACAGAATTGAAAAACTGGACAGAATTGAAAAACTGGACAGAATTAAAAAAACTGGACAGAATTGAAAAGAGAAAAAAATAATAATAATAATAATAAACAAGACGAGGCTACTGTTAACAGTATGCCCTTAACCGATATTCGCCCAACCACCTTAATGTTTCTGGTTGCGTTGGCGCTTCGATCCCAAGGTACAACGTCTCGGATGACTCACCGAAAACTGGCGACGAGTCAAGGTCGAGCTGTTGGTGGGTGGTTCTCTCTGGTTCTAAAATGTAATGCTGTTTTTGAGAGATGATATATGCTTCTGTATTTTATTTCAGAATGTTATGAATGTTATACCTGACATGTGGGGGGGTCTGCCTATTTATAGGCTTGCTGAGTATCTCAGCCATTAAGGTCACTTTACTACTGTCAGTTTTCGAAATTCGAAACTGCAGTATTAACTTTGCAATCAAATCATATTTATTGCAACAGTTACAGCTTTGCTGGAAGCTTTTCCCGAACAGGCGCACTTTTCCCGAACAGGCACGCTTTTCCCGAACAGGCGCAGCTTTTCCCGAACAGGCGCGCTTTTCCCGTTGAGTTAAAAACCCGTCGAGCAAGCCCGCCCGTCGAGCAAGCCCATGTGTGGTACACAATACACACATGTGTATGTGGACACACTACTTGATATCCACATGGGATACCTTAGTATATATATTGTAAAAATCACTCATGATTTTCCAATGTGGGATAACCCTCATGGGTTTCCCATTTTTTTTCTCATTTTCCAGCATTGGCTTTATTGCCTCTTTCGAGTACCAAACTTCGAGTCCAATTATCATTCACACCCTTCCTCCGAATAGGTCATGCGATATACCGTTGCGAAGCTAGTCGCACGAGCTACTCAACCGCATTGAGTATGGCCTCAGAAAAACTGAGGAGTCGCATTGAAAATTGACTCAAAGATGGTCCCTGACCACTTGGAACAACCATGTATAAAATACATGTTTTCCTACATTTTTCCAACAATCCCCCACATGAATGCAATTGGCTCGAAAGCCCATGTCCTAAATGCAAATCAAGAGAACCGCAAAAGTTCACTGCCTAAGGTCAGGTAGCGCGCGCCTTGAACCTGCCGTAGCGGAATACCACCCAGAATACTGCTATTAGGTAGCTGTAAAGCTTTGAACCATCAAGCTTTGTGTATCCCAGAATGGCACCCGCACAGTGCCCTCTCTACCCACGTACTAGGCCCTTTAGTTGTTGTCCATATTTGGCCTGGACTGCCTTGGCAACTTCAACTGAGTGCTCTAGTGAATTAGCCCAAGCTCATCACATGGTACCGGCCTTACACACTCGTTATAGGTGTTCCAAGTCGAAAGTGTCCTGACTCACTTTACTCGACCGTCGAGTTACTTGGATCATTAAGAGCCTCAAGCTCACCCTTACAATGGTACAGGTCTATCACTCTGTCATCGCGGAAATGGGCTGGGAACCCCAGGTTCCCGAGTGCTTTGTTCAGTTGCCCTCACAGTTCAGTTTCCCTTTGAACCTATCAGGAAATATTCCGTTTAGGTTGGGTTGCCTATGTTGGGGCCACCAATTTAATGGGCTTTAATCCCATTCCGTTCGATGACGTCTCGACTCCTACTTGAGTCAAGCCTTTTGTTAATGGATCCGCTATGTTTTCCTTTGATCTCACAAAATCTAAGGATACCACACCGTTGGATAACAATTCCCTTACGGATTTATGTCTTCGACGTATATGTCGAGACTTTCCATTATACATATGATCCTGAGCCCGTGCAATTGCTGATTGACTATCGCAATGCATGCTTATTGCGGGAACAGGTTTCGGCCATATTGGAATTCATTCCAATAGACTTCTCAGCCAGTCTGCCTCTTCGGTTGCTAAGTCTAACGCTATGAATTCAGATTCCATAGTTGACCTTGCAATACATGTCTGTTTGGAGGATCTCCAAGACACAGCAGCTCCTCCCATTATAAACACATATCCACTCGTGGATCTTGTGCTATTGGAGTCTGATATCCAGTTGGCATCTGAATACCCTTCCAGTACCGCTGGATATCTGGTATAGTGCAGCCCGTAATCGGCTGAAAACCTCATATACCTGAGAAGTTTCATTATGGCCTTCCAGTGTTCCTCATTTGGATTACTGGTGTATCTGCTCAGTCTACTCACTGAGTTTGCTATGTCTGGTCTGGTGCAATTCATTATATACATGAGACTGCCTATGACTCGAGAGAACTCTAATTGATTCACACTTTTACCGAATTTTTTTTTTCAGGTTACAGTTGAACTCAATTGGGGTTCTTGACATAGCTTTACTGTCCTTGTCAAACTTGTCTAAAACTTGTTTAACATAGTGACTTTGGGACAAGGCATACCCTTCTGATGTTTTGGTAATCTTCATACCAAGAATTACATCAGCTATACCCAGATCCTTCATATCGAAGTGTTGTGATAACATTTTCTTTGTGGAGCTGATTCTATCATTACTCCCAATTATGATCATGTCATCCACATAGAGACAGACTACAACACAGTCTCTTCCACTTTCTTTAGAGTAGACACATTTATCGCACTCATTAATGCGAAAACCGTTTGATAGCATAATTCTATCAAACTTCTCATGCCATTGCTTTGGCGCTTGTTTGAGTCCATATAGAGACTTTACAAGTTTGCACACTTGGTGCTCTTTACCAGGAACTACAAACCCTTCCGGTTGTTCCATCTAAATTTCTTCTTCCAGTTCTCCATTCAGAAACGCCGTCTTTACATCCATTTGATGTATTTCCATATCAAACAAAGCTGCGAGAGCAATGAAGATTCGGATAGACGTTTTCCTGGAGACAGGAGCATAAGTGTCAAAATAATCGACACCTTCCGTTTGCCTAAAGCCTTTCACTACAAGTCTCGCCTTGTATTTCTCAATCGTGCCGTCAACCTTTAACTTCCTCTTGAAGACCCACTTGTGACCTAGGGGCTTACATCCTTTCGGAAGATCCACTAGTTCCCAAGTGTGGTTTTGCATGATTGATTCAATTTCATTTTGAATAGCTTCTTCCCAATATTGGGAATCCGGTGTTGACATAGCTTGTTTATATGTCACCGGTTCGCCTTCAATCATGAAGGTTAGGAAATCAGGTCCAAAGGAAGTTTCCTTCCTTGCCCTTTTGCTGCGCCGAGGCTCTTTCTCTTCCTCTTCCTCTGTCGGTTCACTTGCCCCCACATTTCCTTCACTGTTCAATTCTTCAGTTGGTACAGATGTATGTAATTTCCGGGGAAAGATATCTTTAAAGAAAGAGGCCTCTCGGCTTTCCATATACGTATCTACGTGTACATCGGGATTGTCCGACTTGTGCACGAGAAACCGATATGCACTACTATTATGTGCATATCCGATGAACACACAGTCCACCGTCTTAGGACCAATTCTCATCCTCTTAGGAGTGGGAACTATGACCTTTGCGAGACAACCCCAAACCCGCAGGTTCTTATAACTGGGTTGATGACCTTTCCATAATTCATATGGAGTCTTTTCTCGCTTCTTATGTGGTAACTTGTTTAAAACATAGTTAGCGGAAAGTATCGCTTCCCCCCACATGTTATGGGGTAAACCAGAACTGATTAGCATAGCATTCATCATTTCCTTTACCGTTCTATTTTTACGCTCAGCAACTCCATTTTGCTCGGGAGTGTATGGGGCTGTGGTTTGATGTATAATGCCGCTTTCAGCGCATATCTGTTCAAACGGTGATTCATATTCACCGCCTCTATCACTTCTCAATGTTTTAATTTTCTTATTGAGTTGATTTTCAACTTCGGTCTTATAAAGAGCGAATTTCTCTACTGCTTCGTCTTTACTTCTCATTAAGTAAACGTAACAGTATCTAGTACAATCATCTATAAAGGTGATAAATTACTTTTTCCCTCCTCGCGTTTGTATAAACTTTAAGTCGCATACATCCGTGTGTATTAGACCGGGAGGTTCACTTTCTCGTTCAACATGTTGAAACGATGATTTCGTTAATTTTGCCTCTACACAAATCTCACATTTGTGCTGCTTATCAAAAACGAAATTTGGTATTAGTTTTAGTGATATTAATTTCTTTAAAGAATTATAATTCACGTGACCTAATCTACCATGCCACAAATGAAATGACTCAAATAAATAATTAAACTCTGAATTTTTATTGGCCTCTTGGGCAACAGTCATTACATTGCTAGTGCTAGTCTCAGCTTTAGCACCTTTATTGGGAGCAGGTGTCCCTACGTTTAACTTAAACATGCCGTTGGTCATATAGCCACGACCTACATAGACACCATTTTTGGTGATTACAATTTTATCGGATTCCAAAACTAGTTTGAACCCGTTCTTCACCATCACGGATCCTGATACCAGATTCTTGCGGATATCCGGAACATGAAGCACATTTGTCAACCTCAGCTCTTTTCCAGAGGTCATCTTCATCACCACCATTCCTTTTCCTTCCACCTTGGAAGTAGCAGAATTTCCCATGAAGCAGCTTTCTCCCTCTACTGCTTCGTAGGTCTTAAACATCCACCTTGTTGAGCAGATGTGGCTTGTGGCGCCGGTATCCAGCCACCACTCTTTGGGGTTGCTCCCCACGAGATTGACCTCAGAGACCACAGCAGTAAAGTGGTCATCATCTCGTCCTCCCTCAGCCAGATGAGCCTGAGCTGGAGCTTTCCTCTTCCCTTTGCCCTTGAAGTTCCTCGGAGGGGGCTTAGGCTTAGCAGCGCCTTTATTGTCATAACAGTCCGCGGCACGATGGCCGGTCCTGTTACACACAAAGCAGGTTCCCGCAAATTTCTTTGCGACAACAGCACTGCCTCCGGTGTCAAAACGTTTCCGTTTGACGTTGGAGCTTTCGACCACATTGGCCTTTGCCATCGGGATGACAGCACCACCGACTCTCCTCACGGAGCGACGGTTGCTCACCTCGATATTGAGCTTCTCAATGAGCCCCTCCAACCTCATTTCCTTCCGCTTGTGCTTCAGGTAGTTTTGAAAGTCTTTCCATGACGGCGGCAATTTCTCAATCATGAGTGCCACCTGGAAAGGCTCGTTTATCACTAGTCCCTCAGCCTCAAGGCGATGGTAAATGAGTTGGAGCTCCTCAACTTGCTCCATGACACCCCTGCTGTCAGTCATACGGTACTCATGAAAGTCCGTGACAACAAATCTCTTTGTGCCAGCGTTATTCACTTTGTACTTATTTTCGAGAGTCTCTCATAGCTCCTTTGCAGTAGCTTTGGGCTCGAAAACACTGAACAGCGTGTCATCTAGAGCACACAGGATATAGTTCTTGCATAGGTAGTCGGCATGTCTCCATGCCTCAACCGCAGAGAACGACTGCTCGTCCAGATCGTCCTCGCTTAGGATGGGAGCAGTCTCCTTGAGAAACCTGGTCAGATTCAGGGTCGTGAGATAAAACAACATCTTTTGCTGCCAACGTTTAAAGTTGTCTCCCCTGAACTTTTCCGGTTTCTCCAGATGAGAAGTCAGCAAAGTAGGCACAGCCGAATACATCGGTGCTTTGCCTTTGGCCGCAGCCTTGGCTCTTGCCGCAGCCTTAGCTGCGGCCTTGGCTGTGGCCGCTGCTTCGGCCACAGCCTCAGCTTTGGCCGTAGCATCAGCCATGGCCGCAGCCGCGGCGGCCTCAGCCGCTGCAGCCACGTCATCGGCGGTAGCCCCCACAATCGCATCGCCCCTAATGTTATGGACATCTCCACCAACCATTGGGTCATGCTCACTTCCGATAGGCAACTGAATAGGCGACGTGTTTGTCATCTGAAACGACAACACAAAACGTATGAGATACGTGTACAATAAATTCTATAAACAAACACCAAAACTGATATTTGAGTTTGTAAAAGAATTACCAAACAAAATAAAATTAAACTTTTATCCTTTTAAATATCAATACGGTTGATATTAAAAGGATTGAACGATTCTTATTGAATACCAATACGGTTGGTATCAACAAGATTCAAAAATAAAATTAAAACTGTTTGGAATTTTTCCGTTGTAATTCAATTTCTAATATAATTTAGAATTGAAAACAAGAAAACATTATTCCTTATAAAAAATAAATAATTGTATTAATCAATACACGAAAGAAACAACAGGATATCGGTTAAGATTGTTGGTTTCCGTGTACGAAATAACAATTAATAATAATAAAAGGACTAAACAAGAATTAATTAAAACCAGTGTAATCTTTATTAATTTCCAAATGAAATACAATAAACTGATTACAACATGTAGGTACTGAAAATAATTAAAGCAAACGTTATCAGATTATTATTAATTAATAATCTGATGTACTGAATTGCAATAAATAGAAACTGCCGGACTGGAAAGTACAAACTTAACAGCCGGACTGTTCTGTTTGAAATTGAAATTACAGGACTGAATTGAAACTATTCTAATTACAGAATTAAATTACAGAATAGTAATTACAGCAAAAACAGAACTTTAAACTAATTACAGAATAGTAAAAACTGGACAGAATTGAAAAACCGGACAGAATTGAAAAACTGGACAGAATTGAAAAACTGGACAGAATTGAAAAACTGGACAGAATTAAAAAAACTGGACAGAATTGAAAAGAGAAAAAAAAAATAATAATAATAATAATAAACAAGACGAGGCTACTGTTAACAGTATGCCCTTAACCGATATTCGCCCAACCACCTTGATGTTTCTGGTTGCGTTGGCGCTTCGATCCCAAGATACAACGTCTCGGATGACTCGCCGGAAACTGGCGACGAGTCAAGGTCGAGCTGTTGGTGGGTGGTTCTCTCTGGTTCTAAAATGTAATGCAGTTTTTGAGAGATGATATATGCTTCTGTATTTTATTTCAGAATGTTATGAATGTTATACCTGACATGTGGGGGGGTCTGCCTATTTATAGGCTTGCTGAGTATCTCAGCCATTAAGGTCACTTTACTACTGTCAGTTTTCGAAATTCGAAACTGCAGTATTAACTTTGCAATCAAATCATATTTATTGCAACAGTTACAGCTTTGCTGGAAGCTTTTCCCGAACAGGCGCAGCTTTTCCTAAAATGTAATGCTGTTTTTGAGAGATGATATATGCTTCTGTATTTTATTTCAGAATGTTATGAATGTTATACCTGACATGTGGGGGGGTCTGCCTATTTATAGGCTTGCTGAGTATCTCAGCCATTAAGGTCACTTTACTACTGTCAGTTTTCGAAATTCGAAACTGCAGTATTAACTTTGCAATCAAATCATATTTATTGCAACAGTTACAGCTTTGCTGGAAGCTTTTTCCGAACAGGCGCACTTTTCCCGAACAGGCGCGCTTTTCCCGTCGAGCAAGCCCGCCCGTCGAGCAAGCCCGTGTGTGGTACACAATACACACATGTGTATGTGGACACACTACTTGATATCCACATGGGATACCTTAGTATATATATTGTAAAAATCACTCATGATTTTCCAATGTGGGATAACCCTCATGGGTTTCCCATTTCTTTTCTCATTTTCCAGCATTGGCTTTATTGCCTCTTTCGAGTATCAAACTTCGAGTCCAATTATCATTCACACCCTTTCTCCGAATAGGTCATGCGATATACCGTTGCGAAGCTAGTCGCACGAGCTACTCAACCGCATTGAGTATGGCCTCAGAAAAACTGAGGAGTCGCATTGAAAATTGACTCAAAGATGGTTCCTGACCAATTGGAACAACCATGTATAAAATACATGTTTTACTATATTTTTCCAACAAAAACAGATACTGCAGTTCAAAATTAAACATAAAAGTGGAAAAGGACAAATAATGTTTATCTAAACAACATAAGAAATCAATACAAGGCGCTATAAATAATGGACCATTATTGCTGCTTCTCTTAATGATCCTAAAAGAATACACGTCCCGAGATGGACAAGTGTTAATTACTGGGATTGAGGTTCTTCAACTAGTGTTGTTATGTTAATGTGGCGGGTGCCGCGAGAGACTAAAATCAATAATTTTTTTTTGCTAAAATACATAATATAATATTAGAAATTAATACTCCTGTTTCCAGTTATATTAAATTAAAAAATATATAATTGCCTGGCAAATCTTAGCGTTGTATAAATAATTCCGTAATATTTTGAAGGCATTCCAGCACAGGCTGGTTGAGATCACCTCCAACGTAATTTAAATTCAAAGCTGAAATATTTAAGTATATCTTTGCCATATTCTTCCTTGTGATATCACATGATCTCTACTCAATAATGGTATAAAGATTATTGATTTAAATATAACATAATTATCACTGTATCCGCAGTACAAGTAAGATTTATACTGTTGTTACTGTACGTGGGTAAGATTCAAGAAATGTATTTATTTCCAAACATTGAGTTTCAAGTTCTGTAGTTGGCACTCTTTCTCTATGCAGTTAATTTGTAACCACCACTGGAAGATCTTCAATTTTGACTGTTAATCTGTATTGCCGATGAAATATTTTAACTTGAGGATTTTGGTCTGCTACTTCGCCCTCTTTTCAACGTAACCCGAAAGATTAAAATATTTGTTATGCGATACTCATATCACACCTAATTTGAAACAATTTTCCCTTGTATTTTTTATATTCTGATAATCAAGGATCATGAATAAAGGATCATGATCAAGCACTGGAAATGTAATTCAAACACATGCACAATTATTACCAAGTACATATCATTTCAGTGAAGGCCTAGTCCAGTTGAAGAGATTCCAAATGCATCTCTTTTCGGGTTTTTTAGTACTAATAAATCCAGCTTCGTTTTTCTTCAGCATATCCCACAACACATGGACATCCTCGTACTCGCAAGCCCTCACCTCGTGCTTAAGCTTTACAAGTCCTGCATATCATTAAGAAGCGACACGAGTAACTTAATTAGTCCAAAAAAAGCCCAAACAAGAAAGTTATTGAAAGCAGTAAATCACTTTGATTATATGCATCTAAGAGCCAGTGCTTAATTATTCTTTTCACAACTCACTACTCAATTAAGTAACAAATTATTGTTTGAAAATATTCCTTCTCGTGAAGTTCCACCCCTGTAACAATTTCATGATACACTAATTTGAGTTGAAACTAAAATGATTGTATTCAACAATTGTCACAATTAGTCTACTTACATGTTCTAACAGTTCAAAAGCTTCCATAACTTCAATTTGATTATATGAATACTCTAGAAATTAATCATTAGCTCAAATTGATATCATTGGAGTTCAAATCTGTAATTGCTAACCAGAGCTGCAATTTGACAGCTTTATAAATAAAATCCCAAATATATGAAGAAATGTTGCATATTATCTCTTGGAATTACAAGAAAAATTTTATGGCATCGATTTATGTAAGTAGTAATATGTTTCCCACTAACAAAGCATATCCAGATTGGGATCAGGCCAATACAGCCGTGCTTATACTATGAACAAAAAGATGGTCGCTCGCACATCTCTCTTTATCAATACGGGATGCGTGTTTGTGTGGTAGCAGCTTTAAAGTAAATTAGCTTATTTTGACACTGTAAAAGTTAAAAACTAAAGTTAAGTTGAGCTTATACTAACAAATTTCCAGGTCAGACTCCAAAAGCTCAAAATTTAAGCTAATCAACCAATTCTAGCTATAACGTCTTGCAAATTGATAACACGGTTTATAAGATTCTAAATCAGTCAACTAACACATATACTAGATTTTTGTACATACCGGATTTGCGGAACCTCATGTGCTTTGCTACAACAAGCCAAACCTTTTGCATCGGAACCATCAATCTCCGCCACATCCCCATCTCTTGACACACTCTCTCTCTCTCTCTCTCTCTCTCGTCTTTCTCTTCTTCCCAAGTAATCTCTCCACTGTCTGTTAAGAGGCCAAGATAGAGGTTGTAAACAACTAAATATCGTTAATCTTTCATTTACGTTTTAAAATCGTTGATCTTAGTACGTACGTACCAGATGAATCTCAAAACATGGTGCCCAAAATTGCTCTAAGGAGACTGTCTTATATGTATGTATATTTGTATATACATTGCCATGTGTGAGTTTCAACTCTCGCATTGACATCTAACGGATTCTACAACGTATAATTTGGACATATATGTTTGTTGTGGAACTATGTTCTTGCTTATTATGTGTTTTAAATAGCGTTATCCTAAAAGCGCTAATAACGTTGCTATATAGCGTTTTGCGATGTATTTTTTTTACCTAAATATGCACTAAACTTTAAAATATATATATAAAAAAAAAATGTATAGTTATATTAGAAAAAAAAAATTTGTTATTAGTGAATTTCGAACTTGGGTCTCCTGGAAATTACAGCACTGTCTCAACCATCTGGACTGCAGACGCTTTTATGAAAATTACACAATATATATTAATTATTTAGATCCGCTGTTTTTTTTTAACTCGCTATTTACGCTTTTGGTCCAGAATTTCGTACTTTTTACGCTTTTGGTCCCCTATAGCGCGATTTTAGCGCAATTCCACCCAAAATCGTGATTTTTCGTTGCGTTTTTTACCAAAAAAACGCTATTTCGCACTACGTAGCGCGAATTTTAAAACAGAGATATAAATCATCCAAATGCAGCATGCGTCTCCTTATAATAACTTAAGCCGAAATGTACATCACTGTTACATCAAATAGTTAGATTTTTTTATATCAAGGACATGATATTCTATTGGTAGAATCGGGAGAGATTGCAGATATCTTGAATTCCAAATTACTTTTCTTTACTTTTTTTTTTTTTTTTTTACTTTTTCTCATCAGTTCCAATTTTGGGGGACGTCATACGTGTATCTTGATTTATAAGTTTATAAAACCTAAACGTATTTATAGAGTTTATGGAAACATCAAATGTCTGTATCCGACATATTTTGGTAGTAAGTTTAATTATCGATAGATCATAAATGGTGATTAATTGGTGGCAAAAAATATTTTAAGGTAGACATCGTATAAATAGTAGATGTTGATTGTGGAGCACGTCATAATGGTGATGACAACGATAATTAAAAAGTCTACACGAAGCCACGATGGAGACAAATATCAACCATGTTGCAAGGTTGATGGTGGCAGATATCAATATCAAGGACATGGGAAATGGAGAGAAAGGAGAAAAAAAACATCGTTATTTTCACATTTGAGAGAAGTGGGAGACGAGAAGGTTGTATCGGGAATATATAGAAAGAGGAACACGTAAGTTTGAATAAGAAGTCGAGGAATTGATGGAGGTTTAGGACAATAGAAGTCGAACATTTAATTACTTTTAATTTGATTTAATATGATTTAGAACACAAATTATGATATATTTTTTGAATAATTAATTCATGGTCATTAAATGACACGTCTAAATTTTAAATATATTTGAAAAATATTTTGGAAAAGATTATGCATGTATTTATATATCTTGTTTACTTACTTTGATTTGCAACGAAAACTTAATGATAATTATAGGATCCCAAAATTTGTACTAAAATAGTAAAGTAATACAGCAATATTTATTTAGGTTTTTATTACTCGAACCGGGAATTCACCCCCCTAGCTTTTCCCATTTCTGTCGATTTTTGGTCAATGTTGTGACGAGCAGAAATTAATTCCTTTAAATATTCTTTAATTGGAAATGCATTATACAGAAAAAAGACGACAGAAGAAATGACCCATATAGTTTAAGGTGAAATCGTATTTAGTCCACTCATTTTAGGTCCATCTCTTTAATAGCCCAAACATTTTAGAACATGTTGCCAACCAGTCCTCATAGGGGAATATGTGCTCTCTTAAACCAGAACACCTGTATAGACCCACTTTAATAAATTTTGGAGTAAATAGATTTTTTAAGGACGAAATTACCAAAGTTGAACATTTTCTTAAGCGTATCTACTAAATTCTATGTAAAATATTTATTTGGCGACAGGAGCGGACCCAAGGGGGGTTGAGACCCGTCGACGATTTTTAATTTTTAATTTTTTTTTATATATGTAATTAAAAAAATTCCGAGATACATTGATGGCCCCTACAGTTAAACAAAAGAGTTGCTGGTGTAATGGTAAAATTGGACCATAAGTTAGTGAAATGTTAGAATTTCAAATCATCTTAGGTTATTTTTTCTAAAATTTTCTGTTTTTTACTTTAAAATTACCAAATTTTCTAAATATTCATTGTATTTTTCCAAACAATATTACATAAAAAATTATTTTACTGTCCAATGTTCTTTGTCTTGATTTCATATTTATTTTATGACATGCTGAACATAGAAAAAAATAATTTGTATTAAACCCTTTTTTTTTCTTCTATTATACATTTTTTTTACACCACGACTCTCTGAAGAAAAACATCCTAGTTCCGCCCCTATTTGGCGAGGGCTTCCAAACACATCGCTAACATGTTTCACATTTTGTTCAAAGTTTGTCTTGGACGTTCGAAAGATAATTTAGTAAGCCAATTATTTTTTGCACGAGTTCCAGAGTACGACTATCAAACTTGTACATAAACTAACCGATTACGATAAATTGGATCCAATTTTAGTTTTTTCTTATGCAATAGCTTGACGTGATATGACTATATGACATATGAGTGTTAGGTTTAGAAAATAATACTCCCTCCGTCCCATTTTATAAATTCTATGCAAAACCACGTACAATTTTGACCGGCTTTGAACATGTAACTAATTTGTCGAAACGAATTTTTTTTAAAATTCTATACTATTGTAGGTTATTTGTGGTTAGATTTGGACGCTACTCTTGGGCTTTACTTGAGCTTTACATGGGCTCCAAGTTAGTATTTATACTCTCTCTCCCCGCTTATATAAAGAGGTTGAGTGGTTCTTGTATCGTACACTTATCAATGAATAAAGATCTGTCTTGTTGTCTCTCTCTATATTTCCTATATAATCTATATTGAGCTATATAATCTCTTATATTGTTCAAATGTTAAATTATATGATATAATTTTTTTTAAAAATATTTTAAAAATTTGGATATGATTTATTTGCCGATTAAAATTACATATGTTTTTGTATAAAAGTTATAATATGGGACGGAGAGAGTACTAACCAAATACTTATGTCCCATTTTCCCATTTTAACTAAAGTATGAAAACCAAAAAAAACTTTTTTTGTCAAAATGGGAACCATTCGTGTATGTAACTCAAATAATTAAAAACAACCCCCATGCATGTATCTAGCCCTTGCAAAATCTTTATATAACTACTACTACCCTCTCTCTCTCTAAATATATATCTATCTCTCTCCACTTGAGCACTGTCCGAATACTCATTCTCTCTCTGTATGTATCTATGATCTATCCCTAGTTTATTTTTTTGCTGCATGTTTTCTTGTGTGACACTTGTTATTAATATCTATAATTGAGAAAATTATTATTGTTACTATATCTTCTGAATGAATGTTTTCTTTTTGTGAATTATATTTAGTGGGTGGAGTTTATATTCTGGTCGTGGGTATTTGGTTTCTTTATAGGTTTTAAAATTTATTATGATTGTTTTTTTTTTAATGAGTATTAATTTGCATGTTGGTTGTAATTTTGTGATTCTATAAATTCTGATCCAGGTGTAATAAATTTGTGATTGAATGTGTGTTTTATGCTTACTTGGTAATTTTTATTTTTTTCGTAAATTTATAGCTGATTTCTTTTGTATTAATTATGACCGCCTTTGATGAACTAACAAACCATAGCTAAGACTTTTGACCTAATTTGTTACAGAAGATTGGTACTGGGATTAAAAAAAAAAAAAAACTATACTGAGAGTCAGAATTCTAATAGGTTACGTTTATTAGTAAAAAAAAGTAGGATACAAATGGTTTGGATCAGAATGAAAGATTATCTTTAATTCTAAATCAAACCATTACAAAACGGATTGTAAAATTTTGAATTCAATAAACCAAACTATTTATTTTTCTCAATTCAAACCAAAACTAATGGATCATGTTCGATTTTGTGGATCCAATGGTTTTAATAATATATTTGTCATTCATTTTTTAATCTACTTCGACACATATATGAATACAAGTACTTACAAATAAAATATAATGTGAGAAATAATTTTAAACAAAGAATAATGAATACTAAATACACCAATTGCAAACACCACGTTTAGAAAATACTTTTAAAATATGATTAATCTGTTCTAGCAAAAACATGGATGCAACGTTTTCAAAAAATAAATAAAATATGAAGTCTTGCAACATTACAAATTAAATAAATAGCAAAATCAAATTGTCGTGTATTTCATAATGAAAAATGAAATCTTATATTTTTTGCACGTTGCAGAGTTACCAAATATCTTATCCTCAAAATTAAATTAACACAAAGCTCAATTTCGGAAATGACAACTTATGTATATATATGTATGTATGTATGTATATATATATGTATGTATATATATATATGTATGTATATATATATATATATGTAGGTATGTATACTTGTTTTCATTATTATTAATGAAATAGTGGGTATCCCCATCAATTTATATAAAAAAAAATATACTTGATCAGTAGAAATTATATAATATAAAGAGTTCTATGTTTTTTAAGCATGGTTGTCATTTGATAATATATATATATATATATATATATATATATATATATATATATATATATATATATATATTTTTTAAGTATAATGGATTGGATTTAATGGTTCAGACTGGATTAACAGACCGGATCAGTTTGGTTTAGATTAAAATAATTGAAAACTAAACCAAACCATTGAAAAATGGATTTGAAATTTTTGAATACAAAACCAAACGATTTAAATTCGAAACTTAACCAAACTAGCGGAGATTTACGGATTCACGGATATGACTTACAACCCAATATAAGAGTTTTATTTACTTTAGGCTAGGGCTGTAAGTAATACCATGAATCCATAAATCCAATCCAAAGCATTGATTTGGTTAGCATTTGTTTAGGTTTTGAGTTTAAATGGTTTGGTTTAGGTTTCACTTTTGTTAATCCGAGCCAGACCAATCTGATCCCAACTATTGAATTAATCCAATAAGAACCATTAAATCTGATCCGCTATATCGATTGAGAACAAATATTATACCCTACTTAAAAAAAACATAAACTCCTTCCATATATAAATACTTCTAAACAAGTATATATGTATATAATTCTATGCAACCTATTAAACTTAGTAACTTAGCTGCATTTTTAAAGTTTTTAAATTCATGTTTTTGCTAGAACATTTTATATTAATAAAGTATTTTACTTTGAACTTCTAAGTGATGTTTGTAATCGATATGTTTAGTGTTGATTATCTTTGTTAAAACCCATGTAATTCAATTATGTGTTGAAATAAATTAAAGAACGAATGAAAAACATTATCGAAACCGAATCCAACCCGATTTCGCTCCGAACCATTGAATTTGTGAAATCAAATCAATTCGATCCGATCATTTAGGTTTAGTTTGCTTTGGATTGAAAAATTAAATGGTTTGGTTTGAATCCACAATTTTACAATCCGTTCTATAGTTGTTTCATTCAGGATTCATGTTAATCCGTTTAAATCCGAAGCATATACCACCCTTCTTTAGCCTAGTATTTGTATATTTTTTAATTGTGATTGTCAGGAAGTGAAATTAAGCTTTACTTTTTCTTATCGACTAGGGCAAAGTAGGTGAAAAAAAAAGTATTCTTTTATATTAATACAATATATCAACGTACTAGTTGGTATTTTCAAACTTGAAAAGCAATTAAGTTTTTTTTTTCATGGTATTACCATAAACACGTAAGTAAAAATAGATGACACCTTTTGTCCAATGATTAGGTTTCCCAATGATTTGCCCAAAAGTGTAAGGAAACAGTTCTTTTTTGTATTCTTGTTTCATTTGAGGTCAATTACCATTGTTATAAAATAAAATTTTACATGACGAAGTCTAGCTGCAGTTAATTGGAAGGTCATTAACAATATTAGTTTTAGTTAGTGAAATTTACCTTAAATTAATGCCAGTGTTATCTGGTAAGTTTTGCTGGTTATGAAGTGGGCAATCAGAATTCAGATCATTGATGCGCCTAAGTTTACTTAAGTTTCTCATTATGAAGCCCTTTTTTTTCTTTTTCATTCATTGCTTAAAGCTTTTTTTAACGGTCTTTATGTTGAACAATAAGTCTATGTATATAGTGCATTAATGGCGATCAACTATTCATCTGACAATGCGGATTCAGAATCTAGCTATTTCATCGAAAAAATGAAAAACAAAACAAAGCTAGGACTCGGCTTCCTTTTATAGGAAATTAGGAACCCAACCTGATAAATAGAAAAGCTCACAACTAGAGTTTATCTGTTATTAGCTGTTGGTGGGAATCTTAGATAATCTAGTTTAATATGATTTTCGTTTCCAGTGTGCGTTTGTGTTTGTATAGCAATGAAATTATGTCATACTAAAGCAAATGCTTTATTACAACTTTCAGGGAAAACAAAGTTTCGAAAGAGAATTTTCTGCGTCTTAGGAAAGTAATTTTCAGTGACCTGATTGCCAAGAGGGAAATCTAGAGAATGGATGCACAGGTGAGTATAAGCTTGTTTACCCTGCATATTTCTTAACATCATTAAATTTTTTAACTTAAACCTGTTGTCTTTTGTTAATATTGTACAAGAACCCAAAGGCTGTGTCTCGCTACATTCCTTCTTCAGTTCAAAAAATTAAGGTCGAACCTAGTGATCCAATGGCGGACATTAATTGCCACAATTCTCAAGGTATAGAACTAAACTTAGATGCGGAATTATCAATGATCTCATCAAGTCATATTTAACATTCTCAATTTGCACTTTTGCACTTAAAATGTCAATCACCTGCCGTAATGTTTTAATGTACTTTTCTTATCCATATTTTTAATGTTGCTTAAAGTTCTTTACTTCTTTTGATATTGAGCGGCAGATCTATCACAAAACCCAGCAAATTTGCAGCAAAAATCTAATCAACAGACTATTTTGACTCGAAATCCGGCAAAAAGATCCAAAGACCCGGAAAACGCGTCGTTCAAATTCAAACAACTAATTTCCGTGATAGCACCACATCTTGACAAGGAAAAAAGCTTAGACCTCTGGAGTCTTTATATGAAATCGTGGGTGAGGTTTCTTTGAAATCTTAGCAAGTTTAGGGCTTGGTTACAGTTTTATAACTTAACCTACTACCGTTGGCTATTATTATACTAACATTACATTTCTCAAAAACATGAATACACAACGTACCATAGTTATAAAAAAAGATAAATAAAATATTCTATAATTTTAAGATACTTTGTTCGCTATTCTATCAAGTTTTTTCCCGTTTTAGTCCCCCATTCTTTATTTTTTTCTTTTTCTTACAATGTTGTTTCCAATCTATGTTTGTTAGCTATCCAGAGTACTTAACTGCCAAGAAAAATAACAGTTGTGTATGATTTACTCATTTATGTAGGTTGGTATACAAAATAGGAATTTGATGATCTGTCAGTGCACAAAAGTCTAATTTCTCCAGCTTTATGTGACTTGAAATGTTTAATCCATTCTATATCATTGTTTTAAAAATTGCGCTATAGTTCGCGAAATAGCATTTTTCGGTCTAAAAACGCTATGATAAACCGCTATTTGGATGAAAAAACGCTAAATTCGTGCTATAACGTAAATAGCGCGCTATAGTGGACACTATTTACGCTATAGCGGGTGCAGTCCAATTTTTTTTTTTGTCAAAATTTTAATTAAATTATTGAAGGATAAAAAGAATCAAACCCCAAAACTCGTGCAAACAAAATAAATGCTCTGACATCTCAAGTACAATCATTTTATGATTATTAGTTGCAACTTTTTATATATATTTAATTAATTTTTATTAGATGTTCTGAATTTAATGCTATATTTATATGTATTTAGGCAAAAAAAAAATACACCGCAAACCGCTATGTAGCAACACTATTTGTGCTTTTAGCGTTTCTTTAAAAAAAAAAAACGCTACGTAACGATAACGCTATTTAAAACTTTGTTCTGTATTAAGAAAGTTATTTTCCTGTTTCAGAGAAATGAAGTTCCTAGAAAGGAGTTTCTTTCACGCATGAAGGAAATTGTAGGGGACCAAATTATGGAGATGGTGTATTATCACCTCCGAACTCAGGTGAGTATAAGCTTGTTCTTTTCGTATGAGTAATTTAGGAATCTTATGTTTCTCCTCCTATTATCAATATGGGTTACGGGCATATGGTTAGCCAAAAGTTTTTTTGTCCCTATAATTTCTCTCAGCTGTTTCAAGTTACATTTTATGCTTTACCTTTGCATATTTTGGAAGTTATGGCAAAATTTATCTTGTGTGCGTGTCTGTATGTTAGTGGTGGGATGTTTATTCATTGTGTTTGATAAGTTAATGCTGCTTTCTTTTATAGGGAAAGGCCGGAGCACAGATTCCTTATTCAGCTTCTGAAATCAAAGTAGAATCAAGTGATCCAATGACGGACATTAATGGAAAGATCTCCCAAGGTATAGAACCAAATTCACATGAAAAATATAGAACCAAATTCACATGCCAAATTTGTTAATCAAATGATCTCATGTGAACATTCTCCTCTTGCAGTCAAATGAAATATATGTCGATCACCTTCGCAGTGTTTTGATATCAAATTTTATGTTTAATGTTTCTGTAACTTGTTGAAAATTCTGCATTTATCTTGACGTTGAACAACAAATAAATCGCAAGGAGTAAATTACAGACCAGAAAATTTTACAATTCTGTCAATTACAGATCATCAAGTTACCGAGTCTCAGTATCGAGTGACGACTCAAAGCTCAGGAAATTTAGAACAAGCATCAAATCAACAGGTAATTTGACTCGGGTTCCTTCAAAGACATTAAAAACTATGAAAAAAGTGTTGCTTGGGAAAATGCTTCGTATGATAATACCCCAATTTGACAGGGGCAGAAAACCTTGCACATGTAAACTCTTCATAACGAATCGAGTGTTCCACTTATGATACTTTACTTTTAGCTTTATATGACAGTTAGTTTTCAAATAATATATATGAGTATTTATTTATCAGGTTACATTGTTAAACCTTTTTAGATTAAGGAAAGTCGTGTTTTGTTTCAGAGAAATGATCTTTCAAAAGAGGTATTTCCCAGCTTTTCAAAAGAATTTGTAGGAACCAGATGATAAAAAATGTCATTTAATAAACTCCAAACTCACGAAGCCAGTTATTAAGTATCGCATACATATTTTAGGCATCTTCTTACCCCTCCTTTAGAGGGAAAAGCTGTAAAGCTCATTTGATACCCACTGTAAATTTATGGAAAGAAGGATTTAACCTTCGGCTACATCAAATGGAATTAGAATGCTTCTTTTAGGAACTTGTAGCAGTGGTTTTGTGTGTGTGTCTGTGTGAGCAGATTAGTGAACGCGCTATGTTTGATGAATTAATGTTTTTTCCTTATCTTTTGAAATTGGCTGAGGCACAGGCTGATATGTCCCGCCACATTCCCTCTTCAGCTCCAGAAGTGAAAGTGGAATCAAGTGATCCAATATCTGGCATTAATTGTCAGAACTCCCAAGGTATAGAACTAGATTCACGTGAGAAATATGTTAATTAAATTATCTCATCAAGTCTGATAGCATTCCAATCTAGTTAAAATTCTCAACATAGAGTCCAATACGTTGTATATGCTTAAATGACAATCAACTTCCAATGTTTATCTCATTCATACTTTTATGTCTTGCTCATTAATTTTTCAAATCTTGATGTTGAACAGGACTACAAAATCTTGCTATTCAGTCTCAAAGAGTACAAAGTTTCCCAATTCAGTATCAAAGAGTAGCAAGTTATCGATGTTCCAAGTCTCAGAATCTAAACATGAATCAGAACCCAGCGAATATTCAACAGGGATTTCATCAACAAACAATTTCGACTCAAAATCCGACAAATAAATCAGAAGAACCTACCGTGTCATTTGTTCAGCTGTATTCTATGATAGAACCCCAACTTGACATGTACAAAACCTTGCAACTGCAGACTCTCTTTATCAAATTGAGGGTGGGAAACTGGGAACTGAACTTGACCGTTTTGTATTAAATGAATTTTTCTTTAGCTTATATGTTCATCCCATGTTATAATAATGGAAATTTATTGTTGCTTTCAGAGAAATGAAGTATCAAAACAGACTTCTTTCAAACTCATGAAAGAAATTGTTGGAGACTCGATAATCAGAATGGTACTATGTCAACTCCAAACACAGGTGAGCACGAGCTGGTTGTTTAAGTTGTGCAAGAAATCAGGCATTTTCTAACCCCCTTTATTCGAAAGGGCTGTAACTCTTGGTATCTGATGCAAAATTGAATGTCCATGTCTGATTGTATTTAAACGTCTTTTCTTTAGTACATTTTCTGTTCTAGATTTCATGATTTAAGCTCAAGTCTAAGTGGGGTTGAGTTAGTAAGTAACCTCATTGTGATTGATGAATTAATGCTTATTTATTTTATTTTTAAATTAGGCTGAAGGGCAGGCTGACGTGTCTCACCAGATTTCTTCTTCAGCTCGACAAGTGAAAGTCGAATCAAGTGATCCGGTGGCTGAAATTAATTGCCAGAACGTTGAAGGTATATAAGCAGATTCTCATGAGAAATTTATCGATCATATGATCTCATCAAGTCTAATAGGAAAATGCTGTAGTTGGATATGCTTAAATGATAATCAACTTATAATGCTTCAGTTTATCTCCTTCATGATGTTATGTCTTGCCCATTTATTTCTTCAATTATCTCAATGTTGAACAGCAGGACATGTTTCCCAAGGACTACACAATCTTGCTGTTCAGCCTCAAAGAATACAAAATTCCCCAAGTCAATCCGAAAGAACACCAAATCATCAATTTTTCAAGTCTGAAAATCCAATTGCGAATCAGAACCAAGCGAATTTACAACAGACATCTCATCAACATACAACTTCGACTCAGAAAACGACAAATAAATCACAAAAAGCTAAACAAGTGTCATTTGGGAAACTGATTCTTTTTATCCTACCCCAACTTGACAGGGTTAAATCCATGCAAGTGCAGACTCTCTATGACAAATTCAGGGTGGGAACTTTACTTGACCATCTTGCATTAAATGGATTGTTCTTCAGCTTATATGTTTAATCCATGTTATATTAATGATTCTTTTTTTGTGGTGCTTTCAGAGAAATGAATTTTCAAAAGAGAGATTTGCCAGACTCGTGAAAGAAATTGTATGCGTCCCGATACTGGAAACAGCAATTTATCAACTCCAAACACAGGTGAGCACAAGCTGGTTATTTAAGTTGTGCATAAATCAGAAATTGCCAAACCCCCTTTACTTGGAAAGGCTGTAATTTCCACTCTCATTATCTGATGCAAAATTGAATGTCCCTGCTTCAGTGTCTTTTGAGTGTCTCTTTTCAGTTTTTTGAATCTTTTCAGTTCGTAACCATTTTCTTGTAAATTATGTTGGAAAATTAGTATTTTTCATGAGTGAATGCTATTTTAATTTGTGGTTACAAAAATAAACATTTATTCCCCCATTTATGTGGTCTTTTTATTTTGTAAAAAGAGTTACAAAGACTATATTAAAAGAAAAATGGTCTTGTGACATTTCCTACACTTTTCATGGAAAAGAAACAAAGACATGTCATAACATACACATTCACACACATACACATGCATACATATAGAGAGAGAGTACCGCACCACCAACGGCCCGACCGTGGCTCGGTGCCGTTTCCGCCGAGTCACATGTGATAGACGTTGTACCTTGGGAACGAAGTGCCCCATGTAGCCAGAAGCAGAGGTGGCGGGGCAAATATCGTTTAAGGGAAACTGCTTGCAGTTACCTCGTCTCGGACTTTAGTCCATTTCGGTATCATTTACATTATTTTATGTTAATCTTGTAATTGATATTTATATATTTGAGGAAACCATTTTCTGTTTATTTGTCCATTTATTTTCCGTAGAAATTATTGTGTTTATTTACAACGTACCCAACAATCTTAAACGATATTTTGTATGTTTCGTACGTTAATACAATAATTTTGGTGTTTGGATAAACAGAAAATTATTTCCGTGGATAAAACAATTCTTTGGAAATCTTTTAATGGAAAACTTTCGTTTTTAATAATTGATGTTTCCGGATGAATAGTCAAAAGCGTATATGTGTTATTTAAATTCTGGGTTGCTTGTAATTATGATGTAACTGTCATGGCCTTTTGCCTTTTGGACCCAAATAGGTAACATTTTGGATTTTGGGGTGTTGTTTGTAATTCATTGAAACTTGTAGGGTCAAATTATGATTTTTATCAATTAAATGTTTGGAAACGGCTGTTAATTGGTGAGGCTTTTTAATATATGGTTTTTGGATGATTTGATATTTGGCAGTTTGTTTACGTGGGTAATTAATTGGGTTTGATGATGTTTAAACTCATGTATGACTTGCTTTTGATAATATTGGTATTATTTGGTTTGTGGTTATTTTAGTTTATAATCATGACTTGTTTACATGAGTTATATGTGAGTATATGATTCAGTCCTATTCTATTTGTGTAATTAGATGAGCTATCTGATTACGGTTTGTTATGGAAATTTTCTAATCTCCTTAATATAATGAATCATGTTATGTAATCTTCTTTCTAATTCTAGATTAATCTGTCACCGTGTTTGCTCATTTGTAAAAATGGGGTTTTATAGGTTCCATCTCATATTGGTTTTCTTTTGTGTTTTAAATATTGGAGACCATTGTTTTGGTTTGGAGACGTGTGATTGGACTAAAGGAAACTGGGTTTATGACAAGTTTTTGCCACAATTTTATAACACTATTTGTCCAATTATCAGAAAACCATGGAATTGTCAAGGTAAAGGCCGCCTCGATACAGAATATCATAAATATAGGTGGCAGCCAACAGGCTGCAACTTAACAAGGAAATTCAATACCATATTGATTGCCTTTATCGGTGGTTTTTTATGAAACCGTTTGTAGTTACATTCTCGAAATGGTGGTCCCATTTATTTGATTTATGAAATGTTTTTGGTGTTGTTGTTACTATAATAAATAATGATGTTTATTTTATAGTGAACCTTTTTATTTACATTTACATGAGTAATCTGGTTAGAGACTAGATTGTATTGTTAGTTTATTTTACATGTTTTTTGGTTTCATGTTAATAAAATTACTAACAATTTCCAATGAGTTTTTATGTAGACATGGATCTCTACAAGGAATTGGAGGATTGCTGATTTTCGAAATAGTTCGTGTAAAACCATTAATTTGGGGCTTACGAAAGAACTAGTTTCGAAATAGTTCTTGTAAAACCATTTTCTGATTTTTCAGAATTTGGGGCTTACGACAGAACTGATTGAATTCTGAGATTGTTCTGTGTAAAATCAGATTTATCTGGTGTTTACGGCTGAATAAATCTTTCAGAATTTGATAATCTTTTTCGGGAATGAACTAGAATACTCTTGCAAAATCAGTTTCTTGAAACCATGCGTGGTTATAGAAATATGGTGTTTGCGAAGGAGGAGTTTTAGTTTCATTTTTCGAAATTGGATTGTGCGTGTTTGTTATTTGAGATAACAAACAGTTTCCTGCGGGAAATGTCCGGAACACAATGGGTGCTGGAACTGACCAGAACATTGTGGGTGCCGGTGTAACTCCTATTATTTTTGCATGAGTGCATATTAATGACGGATGCTACAAATTCGAAATCACCATTATTAAAAACACTAATGTGGTGATATAATGGTTGATATCCTTATTAATTGTGATTTATTACAATTTAATTTGGAGGGTTAAAAAATTTGTAACGGTAATCATTAATGAGATTAACGACGATTATTTATAACTTCTTATTAATTGTGATTAATCGCAATTTAATTTGGAGAGTTATAAATTATTGTAACGACAGTCGTTGTTGGCATTTATGGAAAGCTTTATTAGCTATCTACGACTTGCAATGACGAATCGGTTACATATTTGGATGAAAGGTTATTTAATAACCGACTTGATTCATCCAAGAGCAAATAATTTGATGATTAACAAATTATAAATGGTCGTTGAGTTTATTTTAATAATAAACAAATATCGGCTAATTTATTATTTGTTAAAATGTTATCTTATTAATTTGCGGAAAAAACATTTAATAATTTGTTGAAATTAACATCTTATTTATTTGTTGGAAAAACATTTAATAATTTGTTGAAATAACATATTATTAATTTGTTAGTAAAACATATTGTGAATATGTTGAGCTTGCTATTATTGAGAATAATAATTTAGTAATATTATATTATTATTATTGGGGGAGAACCCCGAGGGTCCCACAAATGTGGGGTAACCCATCGATCATGTAGATCGAGAATCTAAACATACCCAAAAGCGCCTACGGGCGAGTGGGAGAAAACCTAACGGTTCAGTGGTATGGACTTAAAACGTCTGAAATAAATGATATCGTTTCATTTACCACATTGAAATCGATTAAGTTTCTCTATAATAGTGTGCATGTTCTGAGTGAGGACAAAGGGAATGCATGAACTGTGGGGGCGTTAATGTGTGGAAACATTTTAAACGTTTGGAAATCCACTAACAAGTGCAAGCATACAAATCTGAATCATGACTAGTGGTTTTGAAACCTAAAGTGCAGTAGCTTTTCGGTAGCCAAAACACTAAGATCAAATTGTGATAAGCTTGCTTGTTTGTGGCAATACATGAGTGACTATTTGTTCAAAATGAGCATTTTAGTCGATACTCTTGTGGTCAACAATGACATGTTGAGTTATTCAACCAAGTCACTGATTTGACATGATATAATAGGTGATGAAAATATAAAAGGTTAAATGTTTTATTTTTCTAAATCTATTATTTAAATTGAAACACAAATATGAGTTTGTATTTGAAGCAATGTATTGCTAAGTCTTCAGTTCGAAGTTTCGAACGAAGTACATAACCAAATGGTTCGATGCATTTGAGATGAGTGCAAAACCAAGAAGGGTTTAAAAGATATTTTCTCAATTTATTGATGGATGTATTAAACACTGATATGTCTACTTGATGAGAAGTAAAGATAAATCAGTCGAGATGTTCATTCAAGTAAGAATGAATACGTGAATTCTATTGTTGAGGATTAAGGCTTGTCAGAAAACATGTTTAATCATGGGTGTTCTGTTGTGTTAATCTACCAACTTTAATCCAATGATTAAGTATTAATCATTAAATGATAGACTATTTTTGGAAGTATTAGATATTGTCTAACTAGTTCCGAAATGGTATATTCACATGGATATGAATACATGATCAGTGTGATTGAAACGGTGAATATGAGACACCGTTCACATAATTGTGTTGATGGAATGACACAAATCGTTAAAAAACGACTTATTATGCTCTCGAGCAAAAATGTAGTTCTTAAACGATGATTATCATGTTGATAAGTTCAGGATTAAATTCTGAATTTGTACGGGAAGTGAGCTTTCCGCAAGTTATGTGTTGAACAAACTATCGCTTAGGAAGTTGGACCAAACAGTCAGAATTATAGAAGGCATGGTGCCTGACTATAAGTTCGTGAAAGTTTGGTGTTACCTAAGAAAGGTCTCAATCTTGTTTCTTGAAGGATTTGGATAGGATCGAAAACGGTAGATTGTGTGTTCATCGGATAAGCACAAAATATAGTGCTGATTGGTTTCTAGTGCATAAGTCAGATGACTTTAAAGTGCATATAGAACATTGTTCTATGCCTGAGAAGCAAATTTTCTAAAAGAGAAGCTTTTCCGCAAAACTCTAACGCCTGGCGAGTGTGACCAATACGTTGAGGGTTCAAAGCATTACGCTACCCAAGACAAGTGAACACTCAAACGGTGCTAGAAAAGTGGGAAAGTGAATCTTGTAAGGAAATGAAGTGCCTCGGCATGGTAAAAGGGTAAGTAATGAAACTTCCTTTGTCCCTTGACCTTCATGAGTGAAGGTGAATCGACGATATTGAAATAATCAATGTTATCCATATAATGTGTATATGGGAAGATGCCATCAACAATGAGGTTGATAGGCACGTGAGAAATAAAGTCAATTACTTTAAGTAAACTGACGGTTTTGATAATTTTAATGTCTATACTCTAATCTCTATGAAAAGACGCATCATTAATTAATGAGAACATGTGTTTTATAAATGGAGATCTAGAGAATTAGGAACAACCCATTGGGTCGTGGTTCCGTGTAAAGTAAGCTAAGGTGCGAAAACATGTTAAGTCGTTATATGGACTAAAACAAACACCTAACTTATCATAGGTAGTCTCTTGTGCGTCAAGAACTATACTAGACCAATTATAGCCAACTCAGTGAGCAGACTCAGTAGGTTTGCCAATGAGGCTTCTCAGATACATGAGGTATACTGCCAATCATGAACTGCATTATACGAGATGTCCAAAATGTTTGGAGGGTATTTAGATACCAAGTGTATCTCGAACTTTAACAGTACAAGGTCCATTAGTGGATATGTTTGTACTTAAAGAGGTTGCAGTCTTATGGAGGTCTGTAAAATAGACCTGCATAGTTGGAAAAACTGTAGAGTTAGAATTCATAACGTTGAATCAAGCTACAGAAGAGGCAGATTGGCTGAGAAGTCTTGGAAGGTATTCCAAGTGGCCAAAATCTGTTCTCGCAATAAACATGTACTGCTGCAGTCAGTCAGTTATTAAACGGGATCAGAATAATTTGTATAATGGAAAGTCCCGACAAAGTCATGACATATTCGTCGGAGACACAAATCCGTAAGAGGAATTGCTAGCAAAAATTGTGGTATCCCTAGACTTTGCAAGGTCTAAGGAAAATAATGCGGATCCATATACAAAATGCTTGACTCGTGGAGGAGTTGGAGCATCATCGAGGGAAATGGGGTTTGAAGCCCAATAAATTGGAAACCTTCGCATAGGTAACCCAACCTGAACTGGAAACTTCAGTCTCGGGTTCAATGGGAAACTGAATTGTGCGGGTAACCGAACAAAGCACTCGAGAACATAAGTTCTCAGCCCATTTCTATGATGAAAGAGTGATAGACCTGTACCATTTTAAGGGTGAGCATGAGGCTCTTAATGAATCAAGTATCTCGAAGGTCGAGTGGGGTGAGTCAGGACACCCTTGACTTGAAAAATCACCTATAACGAGTGTGTATGGCCGATACTATGTGATGATCTAGGGCTAAATCACTAGAGCACTCGGTTGAATTTGCCAAGGCAGTCCAGGGCCAAATATGGACAACAACCAAAGGGCTTAGTACGTGGTGTAGAGAGGACACTGTGTGAGTATTACCCTGGTATGCACAAACGCTAAAGGGTTCAAGGCTTTAAGGCTACCCAATAGTAGTATATCAGATTTTACATCACTATGGCAGGTTCAAGGCGCGCGCTACCTGTCCTTATGCAGTGAATTCTCGTGGTTCTCTCGATTGCATTTAGTTGCACATTGCATGTTTTAATCGCATTCATGTGGGGGATTGTTGGAAAATTAGTATTTTTCATGAGTGAATGCTATTTTAATTTGTGGTTACAAAAATAAACATTTATTCCCCCATTTATGTGGTCTTTTTATTTTGTAAAAGGAGTTACAAAGACTATATTAAAAGAAAAATGGTCTTGTGACATTTCCTACACTTTTCATGGAAAAGAAACAAAGACATGTCATAACATACACATTCACACACATACACATGCATACATATAGAGAGAGAGTACCGCACCACCAACGGCCCGACCGTGGCTCGGTGCCGTTTCCGCCGAGTCACATGTGATAGACGTTGTACCTTGGGAACGAAGTGCCCCATGTAGCCAGAAGCAGAGGTGGCGGGGCAAATATCGTTTAAGGGAAACTGCTTGCAGTTACCTCGTCTCGGACTTTAGTCCATTTCGGTATCATTTACATTATTTTATGTTAATCTTGTAATTGATATTTATATATTTGAGGAAACCATTTTCTGTTTATTTGTCCATTTATTTTTCGTAGAAATTATTGTGTTTATTTACAACGTACCCAACAAATTACCATATTGAAGCTCGTGTCTTTCAATTTCTCTAAGTTGGTATTATAAATAAGAATTAATTTCAATCATTGAGATATATTATTTAAAATAGGAAGTAACTGAAATAGAGGGTCATGAAGTGTCTCTTAGGGGTTGGTACTATTTGGTGAGGGTTATTTATTTGTTTATCCAAAAATTTGGTTGGATTTATCATTTTTGCCTGTATTAGATTTGGTTTAAGGGAATCCTGTGCGGCTTCAGCGTTAACAGTTAATACTGGGCATGGTTAGTTTACAGTTGCCTTAGTATAGCTCAACTAAAAGTATTTGCAATGTATATTTAGGAAGGAGGAAGTAACTTATAGCCACGTATTACGTGGGGATAAAAATATTTCCTTTCGGAAAAATGCAAGGGTGGGAGTGTGTTTGTAATTTGTATTAGAAAAAAATCTTTCTGTATAGGTTTATATATTGATATTCAGATTTGTACATGTTGATTGGATACTATAGTATGGACCTCATTACCGTCTGAGGAATCTGTGTATGGATCTGAAAATCAGATCTGCGTTAATAACGTTGCTGTTTTTAATAGTAATTCAATTGTGTCCAATGGATTAATGCTGAAAATAATAATATTTAAAACAGGCTAAGACGGAGGGTGAGTCCAGCAAGCTTCCCCAGTTAAGCTCGCAATTTTGTCAAAAACCAAGTACCTCTAAGCAGACAATGTCGACAGGGATAGCGACAAATAAATCAAATAATAATGAACAAGTGAATATTGGACAACTGATTCCTATGATAAAATCCGAACCTGATGAGGACAAAAACATGCAACTGCGGATTCTTTGGGATTCTGTGGTAGTCCGTTGCTTCTACTTTCATTTACTTTTGAGTATAGGATTAAAATATCTTGTTTAGTAATGAGAAAAGAAGCTTACTTGGTATCTTTTCAAAAAAAATCAAGTTTAAACAGTGTTTTTTTATCTTCAAAATCATACTATTGTTAAACATTTCACCAATTCCAGTACAATATTAATATCTTTCACTTTTTACCAAAGAAACATACTAATAAATTTACTTATGAGTATAGTTCTACTCATCCTGTAGTTATCCTTTTATACTAATAGGTATGGCGGGATTTGGTATCTTACATTAGGTTTACGTGACTCTTTACTACGTTTCTTGTGTGTTAATTATTCAACCGATAGTATGTTTACAGAAGGTATATTGTTGTATTCAGGTAAATGAAGTTTCAAACCTCGACATGATCTATTTTCTCATAAAAGAAACCATGGGTGAGCCGAAGAAAAGATGGCCTTAAGTAAACCGGATACACCAGCGAGTACAAGCTAGTATATGTATATTCTTACCCCTTGACTTGAAAAATGATGTTGTTTGCTACTATATTGTGGATTTAGATATGAGTTCTACTTGTTTGTGTCTTTATGAGGTTTCTACAATAATTGCCTCATGTTCCTTAAGAAACGAACTATTTTATACCATTTTACAGAAGTTGGATAGAAAAATGGCAGCTTGTTTTTTGTATTTAAATTTTAAAGACAAATTTCTACTCTTATTAATGAAGAATGATTTGAGCAACTAAATCATAGGAGTATTTATTTAAGGAATTAATGACGTTGCAAACTTGGATGCAGGCTGCTCAAGCTCGCAGACCTCAGGCTCGTCCGCATAGTCACCACTTTTGTCCGATTGGACAAGGGAAAAGAACTAAAAGGACTAAGAGGGAATTAGTTGAAGATGGACAATGTTTATTTTCTTTTTAGATACAGTTTATAACATTAACATACATAAAAAACTACTTTCCTATAAGTAGAACAAA
Organism: Primula veris; assembly: GCA_963682055.1. Classification (NCBI taxonomy): domain Eukaryota; kingdom Viridiplantae; phylum Streptophyta; class Magnoliopsida; order Ericales; family Primulaceae; genus Primula; species Primula veris. The sequence continues at coordinate 18,974,103 of OY821743.1, read as the reverse complement.
ACGAATACATGTTTCTTTTGAGTGATGATTAGCTAAGAAGAGACTAAATGAGACACTTTGAGAGAGACTAACTGAGTTTTGGATATATATATAGTTTTATACTATATCAAATATCAAATGATAGCTCATAAAAGTAGGGCAATATTTTAGCTTCTACGACACTACACAATAATGTTTAATTTAGTGAGAGTTAAAAACTATCACAAGGCTGTCGTTAAAAGCTGTTACAAATCTGTCGCAAATTGACTAAACTGTCACAAATTCGTCACAAAAACCGTTGCTAATAAGCCCGTAACAAAAAATACCGTCACTAATTCCGTCGCTATTTGAGTATTTTTTTGTAGTGTGATGTGTCATTTAGTCTCTTCTTAGATCATCACGTTTTTTTGTTTTCTTATAGTGGTAATCAGCGTTGTTGGTGGGTACGTTGCATAATTGATGGGTTTAAAAAAATTGATTGTCTTTTATAAAGTGATTACAAGCCAATTTTTTTATTCTAATGACAGATGAAAATTCATTTAAGAACTCTTGTAATGGTTAATGTAACTTAAATGTATAACTACAACTCACGTACAAAATTTACAACTTCCTTAAAAACTGGTAATCAAGGTTTATGGTACATGTAACCTTCAACTCACAAATCGCAAAAAAAGAGTAAAAACTGGCAATCAGGGTTTTTGGTGTGAATATCATTACTTAATGTGGCTTACCTGCCAAAAACTGTTGAAGATTATCATGCATCTAATTAAAAAAATGGATAGAACTTTTATTTTGTTTACAAATCAATAAGCTTCAGGAATTGTCAAAGCTCTAGCTTGTTTTTGTTTCACTTGATTCACTAATAACGAAGAGTTCAAGTCATATTCTTAGCAAACTGAGCCAAGACCACATCCAAGTCCTTACCAAGTCGGTCTCAAGAGCGATTCATATTTCCCTATTTCATAATCGATTTGAACCCCAAATCCGGTAAAACTTAATTAGATCCCAAGTTCAAGAAAAAGTTTAATTAAACATATACAGATACAACAATAACTACATAAATACCATTCCATCACATGCAGTAACGTGCTTAATTAAAGAACTGTGCTTCGAGATTAAACCTTTATAAGACTAATGAGCTCCGCTTAAGCTTTTAAACAAAATATAGCGAAGCTGAAATATGGCAAAACTCAACTTGTTTTGTTCGTTATATAATAAGTTGTAGCCATGTTAAAATTAAGTCCCTAATAAAAATCGATTGGAAATTTTAGGATCCTACATTCCTACTGGATTATGTATCCGTGAGATCCGAATAAAAATCAATTTGACATAAGCAATAACTTTAAATGAAAAGATGAAAACATATATGGAGCCATGGAGGAACTAAAAGTTGCACTTGCACAACATGATCACAATCTCCTATTAAATAGAAATTCCATTTTCCATTATGTTATTTAGTAGTATTAAATATTTGTTCGGTTATACTAGCATTTTGTCCTTACACCATAAGAAGTAAGAACTGAAACTACCTGCATCAATTTGTCACTTGTGGTATCCATGAAACCTTTACAAAACTTTATGTAATGTGTATCAATTCAATACCAATTATAAAATTACAAGTATAAATAGTTGTATGGGAAGAATGCTGTTTTACTAAATTGTTTTCGGCAACGCCAAAGAAACTTTCCATAATTTATTTACTAAAAAAACTTACTCATTTCTTTCTATTTAATTGTCTATTACAAAACTAAGTGCAATTTTGACCGGCCAAGAACTTGTATCAAAATTGTCGGAATAAAAAATTTCAAAAATTGATCATATAGTTTAAATGTTAAATTTTATGATTAGATTTAAAAAAAACAAGTTATAAACCGAATAAAATTACATGTATTTTCATAATGAGCAATTAAATGGGAACTAATAGCGCAAATAACGGATGCATCCCAATTTTTTTATTTTTTTCATTCAAAATTTTAATGAAATTATTGGAGACTAAAGGGAATCAAACCTCAAAACTCTTGCAAACAAATTAAGTGTTCTACCATCTCAACTACAATTAATTTGTGATTATTAGCTACAAATTTATAAATATATTTAGTTAAAAAAAATTACACTTTTAGCGTTTCTCTAAAAAAAATGCTACGCTAGCGATAACGTTATTTAAAACATTGGTTTAAATTCATCGGTCGATAGAACACAAAAATTAATCCCGAATATATCTATTCGGGTAAGAACCGACCCATGCATTATTAACGGATATCCAACACAATTACAGTGGAACCCGGAGTACAATGGCTTTCTCCCTGTACTTAAAAATGAGGGTAATTATCCATTAAGCATCCAAACTAATTAGTAGAGGCCAAACAGTCAAAAAACTCATGAGTTGACAGATGAGATTGACACTTGTCAACATCATATGGCGTACGGACGCCTATAAATAGTCAAATATCAGTACTGAAAATGGGATCTGATCTGAGTATAAAGAAAAGTACAATACATAGACTTTTCAGAGTTTATCTCATTAGAAAGTACACCGAAAGAAGTCAAAGTCAAAAACCGAACACCGAGACTAAATTAAAGACCGTTGTTAAGATCAAGTTACTAGACCGAGTGTAACTATAATAAAAAACTGTAATTCCGATCAAGAAGATTCACCGATCAATAAAGAAAGAACAATATCTCGTATAATATTTCATATCGTCAACTTATATCATTATTGTTGAGAAGTTTAACTTAACCGACAAAAGTTAACGCTCTATCAAGCAAAACTTAACCGATCAAAGTTAATGCTTTATCATCGGCCTTAATGGAATTTTCATACCGTTTGATCAATTCATCGATGGATGAAAATATTCATGTAATTTGAGTCTTGTTGATCCGGCGACTGGGAACACAATAAACATGTTCAATAAAACTGAACCATATAGCTCATTAGCATGTCTCAACCAGGGACAGATCCACGAATTTAACTTGGGACACAATTTTGAATTTCACGAAATTGAAATAGTGACAATGAATGTTTTTAAATCACTAGATTGAGAAGGAAAATATAGCTAAATTCACAGTTTTAATTAACGATACACATGAGTCCATGAAATAAAAAAAAAATAGGCTAAGTAACCATGAAATAGAACAAATGAACCAATAAATAGTCTAATTCATAACAGCCAATATTTGATAAGAAGACATCTAATTAATGAATTAGAAAGATGGTACTAATAAATTGGCTACTTTCTTAGGTTTTAGGATAACACATCAATACACTATTATTTTAAGGGCACCTGACTCCTCATCCCTACGTCTCTATATACTATAAAGTAATAATGTTAATTTTGTAAGAGTTAAATCATATCATAAAACTGTCATAAAATAATTTTTCTGTCACAAATCTATCACAAATTCATTTTTCTGTTAAAAACTCGTAGCTAATAGGCTCGTTATAAAAAAAAAAAGCCACAGTTTCCATAACTATTTATACATTTTTTTTTAATCATATACATCCCCAATCGACTTAACAATTAAGATAATAATTATAATCTGATCTTAAATAACTATTGTCTAATAACCTTTACCCATGTAGAACTAACACTCGTTACACTCCGAAGTGTCTCTTCAGAGTCTTACACGAGACACGAATTTCTCTTTTTTAAAAGGTCTAATAACTCTGATTTTTTAAAATTTGGCCCATAAATAACATATTCATTTCCTTCTAGAAACAATCTAAAAATAGTTTTATAACTAAGAGTAATATGTGTTCTGATTAACGTACTTATAGTTTACATTAATAAAATAATACTATAGATATGCAAATTTCAATAAGGGTGCACCCTCCATGTGGTGTCATATATTTTCAAAATTTTATCGTCTTACCGCAGATACGGATTGAATACCTAATTTAGGAAGCATTAAATTGAGACCTCACAATATAATTCTCATAATCTGCCAAAAAATTCTATTTCTCCTCTCTCTCTTCGTGCTTTCTCTTTTTAATTCATCATTTTTTTTTTTTCATAAAAGACTATTATTTAATATTAAAATGACTTTTAAACCGAAAAAAATAAAATTACAAAAAAATTAAAAAAAAGTTCGAAAAAGTCGAGAACCCGAAAAAACCCAAAAAATGCTGAAAAAACCTTTAAAAAAGCCGGGAATCCGAAAAAATCCAAAAAAATGGTAAAAAATAAAAAAAAACAATAAAAATCCAAAATCACCAAAAAATGAAAAAAAATCAAAAAAGCCGAGAATCCGAAAAAAGCCCAAAAAAATGGTAAAAAAACAAAAAAAAAACAAGAAAATTACAAAATTACAAAATTACAAAAAAAAAATGAAAAAAGTTCAAAAAAGTCGAGAATATACTGAAAAACTTTCAAAAAAGTCGGTAACCCGAAAAAACCCAAAAAAATGGTTAAAAAAAACCAAGAAAAACCAAGAAAAATCCAAAATCACAAAAAAAAAAAAAAGGTTCAAAAAAGTCGAAAACCCGAAAAAACCCAAAAAATGCAGGAAAACCCTTTTAAAAGGCCGGGAACCCGAAAAAGCCCAAAAAATGGTTAAAAAAAGTATATAAAAAAAAATCGAAAATCACAAAAAGAATGAAAAAATTTCACAAAAGTCGAGAACCCGAAAAAACCAAAAAAATGCTGAAAAAACCTTTAAAAAGTTGAAAACCGGAAAAAACTCCAAAAATGTGGCAAAAAAAAACCAAGTAAAATCCAAAATCACAAAAATATATAAAAATAAAGTTTAAAAAAGTCGAGAACTCGAAAAAAATGGTAAAAAAACAAAAAAAAAAAAGAAAATTCCAAAATTACAAAAAAAAAAATGAAAAAAGTTCAAAAAATTAGAGAATCCAACAAAACTAAAAATATGCTGAAAAAACTTTTGAAAAAGTCGGTAACCCGAAAAAATCCAAAAAAATGGAAAAAAAAAACCAATAAAAATCCAAAATAAAAATAAAATGAAAATGAAAAAAGCTCGAAAAGCCTAAAAAATTCGATTGTGTATACATTTTTCTTATTTTTTATGCATTCTTTTGTATTGTGTATTTAATTTTTTGTATTATGTATGTACTTTTTTGATTGTATATGCCCTTTTCTCGATCGTTTATGCATTTTTTTGGATTGTGTATGCAACTTTCTCGATTGTGTATTATTTTTTTGGATTATGTATGGCTTTTTTTTTATTGGTTATACACTTTTTAATATTGTGTATGCACTTTTTAAATTGGATAGACAATGATGGTTTTTCATATTGTTTGCAAAATTACATTGTGTATGGAACATGAAATCATCGTTTTTTATGTGCAATGTATAACAATGTATTGTGTATGTCTGTATTGTGTATTTCCGTATTAAAAAACATGTATAAATTATGTGTTGTGTATGCATGTATTAAATAAAATGTATAAATAATGTATTGTGTATGTTCGTATTAAAAAACATGTATAAACTATGTATTGTGTATGCTTGTATTAAAGAACATGTATAAAAAGTGTATTGTGTATGCATAATAAGAAAAACACAAAAAATGGACAGTGTCAATGAATACAGAATGTATTGTGTATGACTGTATTAAAAAACGTATATAAAAAATATATTGTGTATGCATGTATTAAAAAGCATGTATAAAATATGTATTGTGTATATCTGTATTAAAGAGCATGCATAAATAGTGTATTGTGTATGCCCATATTAAAAAACATGTATAAACTGTGTACTGTGTATATTTATATTAAAGAGCATGTATAAATAATGTATTGTGTATGTCCGTATTAAAAAAATATGTGTAAATTGTATTGTGTATACTTGTATTAAAGACCATGTATAAAATATGTATTGTGTATGCCTGTATTATAAATAGTGTATTGTGTATGTCCGTATTAAAAAACATGTATAAACTATGTATTGTGTATGTCCGTATTAAAGAGTATGTATAAATAATGTATTGTGTATACCCGTATTAAAAAAGCATGTATAAACTTGTATTGTGTATGCTTGTATTAAAGAGCATGTATAAAATATGTATTGTGTATGACCGTATTAAAGAGCATGTTTAAACACTATATTAACAATTTAATCGGCATTTTTCATATCGAGGAACAGAATATGTCAACAACACATCACTTTTATCCAAATGCGACCAAATATCACAAATTTTAGCCACCAAATTTTCAAAACTTATATCGATCTGAATTGCAATTATAACCATCTTAGAACTAGAAAGCGTGACAACATCTACGTTATACATCATCAAAATATTACAAAACAAAATAAACAAAACACACAAAAAGTGTAAATGGATAAACAATGTATTTGCGTATGCCTGTATTAAAAAACATGTATAAAAGATGTATTGTGTATGTCTGTATTAAATAACATGTATAAAAGATGTATTGTGTATGCCTGTATTAAAGAACATGTATAAAAGATGTATTGTGTATGTCTGTATTAAAAAACATGTATAAAAAACATATTGTGTATGCATGTATTAAAGAATATGTATAAAAAATGTATTGTGTATGCATGTATTAAATAACATGTATAAAAAATACAATACATCTTTTTTGTGTATGGATAATAAACAAAACACAAAAAAAAAGCAGTCTCAATGGATACACAATGTATTGCGTATGGATTTATAAAAGAGCGTATATAGCAATGTATTGTGTATGTCTGTATTAAAGAGCATGTATAAACACTATATTGCGTATGTCTATATTTAATAACATGAATAAACTGTGTATTATGTATACATGTATTAAAGAACATGTATAAAAAAATGTATTATGTATGCATGTATTTAACAACCTGTATAAAAAATACAATACATCTTTTTTGTGTATGGATAATAACCGAAACACAAAAAAGACAGTCTCAATAGATACACAATGTACTGCGTATGAATTTATAAAAGAGCGTATATAACAATTTATTGTGTATGTCTGCATTAAAGAGCATGTATAAACACTATATTGCGTATGTCTATATTTAATAGCATGTATAAACTGTGTATTGTGTATGCCTGTATTAAATAACATGTATAAACGATGTATTGTGTATGGATAATAAAAACACAATACACTGTTATTAAAAAAAAAACCTGTTAATATTCGGCATCTCGAGTCTATTTTGTTTCTTTATCAATCATATTATAACAAAATACCAATTTACGAAAAAATATTGAGAAAATAACCAACGCAAACCAAGATATGTCGTCAACTAATTTCTTCGAAAAATAATCCTATTTCATATACGATTTGAGATGAATAAAATCCAAATAAAATCCTAATCGAAAACAATCTCGTAAATAACTATGTATTTAAATCGATTTATGAAGAATAAACCCTAATTCGAATAATAAATCAGAGAAATCTGACGAAGAGAAACTGAGTATTCGAAACAATAAAAATACGGATCAAAATCGCCTAATTAAAAGCGAATTTATGGTTTGATAGAATGATTCGACGGAGGTGTATAAAAAAAGTATTTTGTATAAATGTTAATTATGAGGTTTACAGAGCGAGTGCGTTTGACTTCAAATTACAAGTAGATATATATATAAATACGTATGTATAGATAAGGATATATATATATATATAAATGTTAAAAAAATATAAATAATTTATTATTTATAAATTTAATTAGTTATATGTTTTGGGAATAAAGTGTTGTGGTGTAATTTTTTTGGTAATTAGTTTAAAATATTTGTATATTTTGTTAATTTTCTTTTATTTTAAGGCGCACTCTGATTTGACTCAACCAAAAAAGAAAAAAGCAAAAAAAAAAAAAAAAAAGCACTGCGATTTGTCAAATCAAATCAGGTACCCTTTTAATGGATCCTTCCATTGTCAAATTCCTTGAAGAAGATGAGGTTTTTATTCTCTCTCACACACTCTTTCACATTCTCTGTTTGTTTTATGATTTTCAAACCCTAGTTTGTAGGATAGAAAAATAAGGATTTTTGACTGTGTTGTTGTTTTGCATTTTAAAGATGGAGCCTTTTGTCTTTTATTTCATCTGGGTTATGTTCTAAAGTTAGAGATTTCATCTGGGTATTATCTTATTAATGTGTAGAGTTAAATTTTTCATGGAAAAAGTGAGTTTAGGCAGCTTAGTTATTTTGTTTATATTTGTTTTCAACTTAAAGATGGAGCCTTTTGTTTATTATTTCATCTGGGTTCTGTTCTAAAGTTAGATATTTTATCTGGGTATTATCTTATTAATCTGTAGAGTAAAAAAATTCATGGAAAAAGTGAATTTTGGTAGCTTAGCTTATTTTGAGGGCAGGCTAATTTGAGGTTGAGGAAAAAATCTAGATTTATTTTTAGCTTAAAGCTCAAAGCTTCTACCTTTTGTTCTGGGAAAGACGAAAAGGAAAACGATATGAATGAAAAAAGTTGAGCTTAAAAGATTCAGCCAAACAACCCTCAGTATTATTGAATAAGTGCTTTTAGTTTATCTTATATCCATGGTTGTATGGGTCTTAATTTACGTTATACTTATATTGAAGTTATTATGTTTTCGGTTTTTCGATGGAAAATTCAAGCTAGATATTAGCTGGGGCTTGTTTGGTAGCTTTATTTAAGTTGAAAAGATGGGTTCTTTGAGGTTGAGGAAGAAATTACGTTTCTTTAGCTTAAAGCTTTTAGCTTATTAGAAAAAGAGTCAATCTTGCCAGCAAGTTGTAAGCTCATCGGACAGAATCTTGGTATTATGGAATAGTTTCTTATAGGTTAATTTTGTATACTAATACAACATTAACGGGGGTAGAAAATGTTCATTCTTTTGCACACTTATAGCTCAGCTCTGCAGTTTATGTGCATTTTTTTTGGGATCTGATTACTGGATTTAATTGCAGGATGAAAGTTTGCATTCAGGAGCTGACGTGGATGCCTTCACGGCCGCTTTAAACAGAGACATAGAGGGAAATAAGCCCATATCACAACCCTCTGATTCAATTAATGGTATGTATTTTTACAATTTTACACGAGTCTTGTACTTATATGAAATTTAAAGTATGAACCTTTTTTGGTTGTTTATTTTCAACTCGTATTCCTTGTTAATTGGGTGGTTGATAACATACACTTAAAATATTATTCCTCTACTTTTCGAGGTTGACACACTTTAGTTTAGTGATTGAATAAGATCCTGTATTGGTTTAGTTTTAAGACTTCAACTATAGTCTATTCTAGCTAGGTTGATTTTGTTGGCCATCTAGTTAAGGGCGGTATATAAAGCAAACAATCAACATGCAAGTGTTGTAGAGTGCAGATTTAGTCAGGTGCAATCTTCTTAAACACAGTCAAGCGACTCAAGCCTGTGTAATAATTTGCTTTTATCTGTGAATGTATGGGTTGGGTAATGATGTAAACATTTTCTGCAATCACGCTTAACAGACCTTGTTTGGTTGGTGTATTTGTGGTGTGGGGTTGGACTAAAAATCTCGTTGACCCCACAAATGTTGTGTTTAGTAATGCATTTTAGGTTCGAATTATTTGTCTGATATCAAATAACCCATAAGTGGTGTAGTTGTAATGTCATCGTGGTGTGGTATTAGTAATCCCTGGACTAAAATTGAAAGGATTATTTGTACTCCGAGACTATTCACGCTTGGACTCATTGTCCCCGGAATACAAGTCCCGCTACCAAACTGGGACGAACTCACTTGTAAAGTTCACTCAATAACGGAAAAAAGACCAAAACGGGTCTGTTTTTGGGAATATTTTCTGTTTATATCAACTCAAACGAAATGCAGAATTCAGAGAACACAATTCAAAGGGAAAAACATAACTTGATAAAAGTAAATTATGATTCATCCTCTCCCCTTTTAATGAGCTCACAAGGTTTAATACTTATACTACTACCCCAGGAGTGGTTTTTTTGGGAATTACAAATTGGACCCTCATAGTTTTATAAATAACACTTTAGACCCCTGCATTCGTATTTGTCCATAGCTTGACCCCTTACTATTATCTTCGTTAATTTTCCCTCATCCCTCTCCTTTTCTCTCCTTTGTCCCCTGTCCGGACTCGTTACACAAACCGGAGTGGAATCCAACCTAACCACTTGCAGTCAATTGGATACAGTGCTCAGATGTCAAAATTTGTCATAATGTTTTTAAAAGCTATTTTTTTCATTTGTACCGAAATTTATTCACCATATCTTGATATTGAACAGCACATCTATCTCAAGGAAGCAGTTACAGTTCCAATCAATCTGTATCACAATGGCATAATCCCAATCAAGACAAACTTACCAATCGTCAAGTTCAACAAGGTATAAATAGGTACCAACAACAAGAGCCTCATATGCCTGCAATGGCAGGGAACAGATTACCAAATCGTCCTCAGTCTCAAAGTGTACAAAATCCTCAAATTCAATCTCAGAGAATACAAAGTCATCCAGCAGCCGAGCCTCAATATCAATTGCCGACTCAGAACCAAACAAAAGTTCAACAGACATCTAACCAACAGACAATGCCGGCTCAAACCCCAGCAAATGTATCAAAAAATCCGAAACAAGTATCATTTGGGCAACTTATTCCTGTGATAGTACCCCAACTTGACAAGGATAAAAGCATGCAATTGCAGACCCTTTATGTGAAATTGAGGGTGAGGCTTCTTAGACATCTTTCGCTCAACTTTGTGGGTAAATTACAGTTTTGTTCACTAACTTTTTACCAGATTAGGTTTTGCACACCAACCTATGGAACTAGCAATTAGTATCCCAAACTAATATTTCTTTTGATGACGTGCCTTACAAAATAAAAAATATAGGTTGGTGACTAAAATAGATAAAACAATAGTTTGGTATACAAAATACAAAAAGCATGATAAACGAGATGTAAATTACTTTCTTTCCGTAATGATTTCGTACCCAGACCTACATTTTCCCCTTTCTATTTGATAGTATACTAAATAGTTGAGGAATGTATAGTGAGTGTACTAATTATTAATTTTAATAGGTTGGTGTGCAAAATTATAATTTGATGATGTGTTAGTGTACGAAGCTGTAACTCTTCCTACTTTATGTCACTCGATATGTTCAATTTATTATTTTTCTTACGATTGAAAATTTTCTGCTTCCAGAGAAATGAAGTTCCGAAGGAGGGATTTCTCCGTCTCATGAAAGAAATTGTAGGCGACCAGATGATTAAGATGGCATTATATAAGCTTCAAACTCAGGTGAGCACAAGCTGGTTATTGTAATTTAAATTTGAATAATTTAGGCATCTTCTTGTCCCTTTTACTTTGAAGTCTGTAGTTTCCAGTCGTAGCTAATAATGCCCATGACATGTACATGAGGGTTTTTTTCGGGATAATGTATGTGATGTTTGTTCCTGGAATGAGACATTCTAAAATTATTTCTGCCTCTCAATTTTTAATTATTTCTTGAAGCATTAACTAGTTATTATATTATGACCTATTTTTTGGTATTGGCTGGGGTGGGCACATGTAAAAATACGTCTTAGTTTTATTCCAATTAAATAGGAAGAAGAACAATGTCAACCAATTTCATAACTAATCCGGCTTTTGGGGGGACTATTTTCTCAAATATATTCAAGTCGAGAGAAACGATCTCAGTGGAAAGGAAATTGCAAAAGGGAACTAATAAACTAGAGGAAGTAAATCTTAAGAGACCGTTGCCTAACCTTAACTGACCCAGTACCCCTCTATTTTTTCTAGAGCGACGGTTGCCGGCTTTTAATTAACTGCCGAAAACACCTCTTAGTTGTTGCTGTGTACAGTTGTACCCTTATCACATGTTCTAGGCTTCCCCTCATTTTACTAATTAAGTCCATGTACTAGTTGGGTTATTACAGCTTACAGGTACTTGCTGATGTGTTCTCCAAGTTGTTTGACTTCATCATAAAAGTTATGGATGGCATGCTTTTATTTAATCTCTACAATTTTGTCTTTATACAATAAATGGGTTTCATTTCTGATTTCTCCTAAGCCACCGCGTCCTCCTTTCTCCGTGAAATAGATGGGAAAAGTATAAGCACACATCTTCGTAAAGTGGAGGTCCAAAGTGGACAAAAGGTTACGTGCCTACATAGTTTCTAGTAAAAGCATATAATCTTCGTATAATGAAAAACTATAGACTAGTCACTAGTGAGAGTAGGATTCCAACTATTGTCGTAGAGACTAGTGAGAATAGAATTCCAACTATTGCCGTACATACCAAGAGGCAACCAAGTACATATAGTTAGGCCAAAAGTACATAGGGTTGGCTGAAAGTGTATAAAGCTCAGTCAAAAGTACATAGTATAAAGTTAGTTAAAAGTAGATATGGTTCAAGGGTTCCTGAAACTGCATATAATTGAAGTTGAGCATTTCCTCGAACAGCTGGCGTGTGATGTAATAAATCACAGGAATTGAATTGAAAGTGATTCAATCAATAAACCGAACCGCGTCACATAAACATAGATTCAAACAAGTCACCTTAATCCAAAAAATCAAGCGAAATCTCTCACTCAAACACATATATATGCATAAAACCTAGAATAAACTATGCCCAATTAACTGCAATTTTAAAGTCTCTTAGATTTATTATCCTGTATTACATTTGGATAATCAACCAGTTCAAATTTTGACCACAAAGTTAATGAAGCTATGATCAAGTGCAAAGCTTACCATCATATCAATTAAACTTTACTGATTCGCGCATATACACATGTACCAAACTATAACACATGTAAACATGCATGTATAAGCGCTTTAATCCATAAAATTTGTCCAACAACCACACATCTACACCTACTTTCCCAGATCCAAATCGAAGCCCATCGCCATATTCATCTTGTAAACCGCCATGGAAGTGATTGTCCTTCGGGCCCAAGGTGGTGAAGAGAATATGCCTCACAAGTCACAACCACCACCGTTATCTTAAACCTCGAGATCGATGAAGGATTAAACTGCGAACTACCACCTCCTCTGCCAAGAGAAAGAGAGCGATGTCGCGGTGTATAGTTTGTGTGAAAATAAAGAGACAGATATTTAGGGGTATTTTGATCCAAAAGTGTGACTTTTTGGGGAAGTTGAACTTGTGTGTGACCTTTTGTGTGGATTAAGTTTAAAAAGTGTGACCTTTTGGGCATTTCCCCAAATTTATATGTATATTCTTCTTGATAACGCAGGGGGCAGCCGCGGGTCGGAACCCACAGGCTGGATCTAGCCAGCAGATTCCCCAATCAAGCTCACAACCTCATCCGAGAGGCATCATGCCTCATGCTGACGGGTCACGCCAAAATCCATCATCTGCTCCACAACCAAAAGCCGAGTCAAGGTTGGAAAATAACGGTCATGGTTCTCAAAATATAGAAAGAGAACCAGATAAGCACGCAAGTCAAATCAGCATGAAACAAGAAAAGGAACAATCACCATACCCTCCAATTCAAGGACTTGGAAAGCAACAGCAGCAACATTATCATTTCACACAAGGGAATTTTCCAATGTATGGAAATCCTGGTGGTACTAATCCTCGTCCATTATCTGGTGCCAATGCCACACCATCGCATATGAGGCAAGTTCCAGGTCATCAAAGCATAGGTGGGCCCCAGATAGGATCATCAAATCAGTCCATGAATGCCATAATGGAACAGAAGAGGAACAATCTAAGTTCAGGTCCAGGTGCTGTTAAGGACAAAGGTCCAGAGATGGGATTCTCATCTTCAATGAGTGCAATGTCTTCAAGTCCAGTGCCACGTTCTATCACCGCTCAGGTGGTGTATCTATCCTTTTGTATTATCTTATATTTGGATGACTTTCGAGATTTTTCTTATGGTAAAAACTTTCTTTTGTGTTTTTGAATCACACACTCTTTGTTAAAATATTTGGTTAAGTTTGATTTTTTATAGTCATTTGTCCAACCTTTCTCTCAATGCTTTTATGTGAAGTAGTTCCAATCCTGAACCTTATGGGTTGTGTATCTTTTAGTTTCTAAACATAACGCCATTAGTTTTTCCCGTCAATAAAAGACTTATATACTTTTAAACCAATTTTTTTCTAATGAATCATGTTTATTCCAACCTTCATGTCTAATTCTCATTTAAAATCGATGAAATAAATATAATTATGTTTAAAGGTACTTAATATTCTTCTACTTAACTGAAAATTTGAAAGCGTTAGGTTTAAAGACAGAAAATGCACATTTCTTAAAGTTCAGGGACTAAACTGCATCATACGGAAGCATAGGGACAAAAGTGGGACATGAAGCATAGTTTAGGGATCAAAAAGAGAAAAACCCTTGCAACATTTTCCCTTTCTTTACTGACGATAGCTTATTGGTTTCACGTTTTGAATTTTCAGTTAAGTTCCCAGATACCACATGTGATATCTTCAGGAGGATCTGGAAATGATGTAAAGCCTCCCCCCAAAAAGCCTTCCATTGGACAAAAAAAGCCACTTGAATCCCTTGTTTCTTCGCCACCTCAACCAAGGTGGTATTACTTGTTATATCCATTGATTGGTTTTGCAACTTAGTAAAAAAGAAGTGTCCTCTTGATGTCTGTATGTTTTGCATGCTTCTGTTTGTACACTTGGAAAGAAAAGGACCTTGAAGAAAAGCAGTCACGAGACCCACATTTGAACACTATAAGTTCAATTATTTTTCAGTTTTCAACGATTTTATTTAGCTCCTGTTGTCAGGACTAATATTATGAATTGCCTTCTCTTTAAATCAATATATTGGAAACAGAAAAACTTTTGTAGGTATGAAAGAAATCCCACACCCCCCCCCCCCCCCCCCCCCCCCCCCCCCCCCCCCCACCCACCCACCCACCCCCCCCACCACACACACACACACACACCTCATATTAAAGATCTGATTTCTGGTAGCAAAGCACCAAAACCTTCTAAATATTGCTTTTGTACACAACCAGTACTACACATGTTTCGGAGCAGAATCAAGCGTAGCCTTGGCTTCTTTACCAACTTTATTTCTCTCTCTTTAATTTTAATACTTACTTACAGTAAGAAGCAAAAAGTGTCTGGTCCCTTGGCGGAGCAAAGCATTGAGCAACTCAATGATGTGACTGCTGTTAGTGGGGTTAATCTCAGGGTATGCTTATCCCCATATGCTTGATAGTGTTACGTTTATCATTATAGTACAGCCTTTTATAATTATTAAATATTGCATTGTTGTTTAGGAAGAGGAAGAACAATTGTTTTCTGGGTCAAAAGAGGACAGTCGTGTTTCAGAAGCATCACAAAGGGTTGCGAAAGAAGAGGAAGAAAGACTGATTTTGCAGAAAATCCCACTTCAAAATAAATTGGCAGAAATAAGTAATTTTCTAAAATTATATGCAATTTTTTTGTACTTCTAAAGTAAAAGCGGAGTGTAGCTTGACGTTGTATATATTTGAAAATTTCAGTGACAAAATGTGGTGTGAAGACGATTAATAGTGATGTGGAGAAATGCTTATCCTTGGTTAGATACACATCACTTCAGATTTTGTTATTTCTTTCTTGTTTTGTTTTTATCGCAAGACTCATATTGTGCATTAGTATGACCAGAGTGTGGAGGAAAGAATGCGCGGATTGATAAGTAGTTTGATCAGACTGTCCAAACAGGTCAGTAGTGAAACTCTCATCTGCTTTTTCTGTAATGCTATATTTAAGCTTAAATTGGATGAAATACTGAATGCCTGTTGGTAGTGTTATTTTATTTTTTATATCCGTGTATGGTTTGTCACTCTTTTTAAGATACGTTTATTTTAAATCCTGTAGAGGGTTGATATTGAGAAGTCAAGGCACCGAACTATTGTCACCTCAGATGTTCGAAAACAAATTATGGAAATTAACCAAAAAGCCAGGGAGGAATGGGATAAAAAACAATCTGAAGCAGAAAAACTCCAGAAGCCCAATGAGGTTGATTTTGTCTTCCAAATACAAATATACATTTGCCTCGTTAACTGTTCATATATTAAAAGTTATTGAGCTTTTATTTTAAGTGCAGCCAGAAGGTAGCGATGGAGTTGATGGAGATAAGGAGAAGGATGATGGTCGTGCAAAATCACTGAAGGTAGCATGTTTAGTCTCAATTTTTGGCAATCTTTAACGCTAATTGTTTTATTAGTAATTTTTATAAGAGTACCATTCAGAAGAAATTAGAATCTTAGCTTTACCATTAAATAAGTGTTCTTTATTTTAGCAGCAGGCACCGGTAAACAAAGATGATGATGATAAAATGCGAACAAATGCTGCAAATGTTGCTGCCCGAGCTGCTGTAGGTGGTGACGATATGTTGTCAAAATGGCAAATAATGGCTGAGCAAGCACGGCAGAAACGCGAAGGTGGTAGTGACGTGGCATTTAGTTCTCAGCAGAGTAAAGATGTTAATAGCAAGCCTTCTTCTTCCCTTGGAAATGCTTCAAGAGAAAATTTAGAAACAGAGAGACAACAAAATTCTGCTTCCGATGTTGGTAAGTTTGTTCAGCCATGGTTGAACAAACCTTGTTGGCCAGATTTTTAATGCTAGATTCTAGGAAAACAAGGTTATCAGTTTCTCACACCTTGATTTTGCCATGCACAACTAGTCAAAATTACTATATACTCAGAATATAGCTTTTTTATCAACTTTTTTTCACAGTTTCATTTTATATAGTATTTCAGTAGCATTTTTCATAGTTTAGATTTGATCGAGTGGAGTACAAAAATAATCTCCTTATTACGGATCAAATTTTCAGTTGATCCCTTAGATGGAATACCATCACTGATTCTTCCCATGCCTTTGGTAAAAGTTCTATTTGGTCATGTAGTTTTGAGTAGGTTACAAAATAGTCCCCAATTTTTTAGTAGGTTAGACTAATGGTCCCCATGTATAAACACTATTAACCCCGATAGTATGGGGACGTCTGTGTTTATTATTGGGAGTTGGGACTATGATAGACCAATATTGTTGTTGTTTAAACTATTAGGGACCACTAGTGTAACTTGTTTAAACTACGAGGACCAGTAGTCCAACTGAAACTATGGGGACTAAATCAAAGTTTCTCTCAAGTATGGGGATCATATCTGTAATTTACTCGATTTAATCTTCTCTGCGACTATACTAATATAGCTTTATAACGCAGTAGGATCATTTCTGTCTGGCGTATATGATGAACCAGTTATACATTACTGCAATTACCTTTTTAATCATTAAACTATTTTCTGATTTTAGTTACTCCTTTTGTCTTATGAAGGGTCGAGTAGAAAGTCTTTGAGAAGCCAAGGCATGCCGCTGAGTGTAGTGGCCCGCTCCATATCAGTCAAGGATGTGATTTCTGTTCTTGAAAGGGAACCTCAGATGTCGAAAAGCCAACTATTATACCGCTTATATGAAAAAAATTAGTGCTGATTATGCAAATTATTATGTTTTGTAGCAGTTATTAGTTCTAATCTTTTCTAAAGCTGGCGAAAGTTCGATTTTATCTGGTTTTATAGTGAATGTTGATTTGCTTTATCTGTGTACAGCTTAAAATATTATATCCCAATGAAAATTTCCAGGGCACCAAAAATTTGGTGTTGTAGACTTGTAGCTGATGAGGTGGAGTATATTTAATCTATCGTATTATTATTGTGTATTTTTTTCTACAATTAGCACAGCTTTTATGTTTAATGTGACTGAAACTGGACTCTTCTTTTTCCGATGAGTGAGGTGAGTATTGATTTATTTAATAAAATAAATAAATCTTCATATAAACCTGGCCCCTGGATACATCTTTACAGGGTTCTATATGCTTGAGTATCTGGATTGGGTTCAAATTCAAACAAGACGTTTTTGTCGGTGATTGATAATTATTCACATTCGTCTTACTGAACAAAACTAGTGTCACTGCCTGTCTTGATTCGAATCCACTTTAATCCAATCAGAACTTATTTCTACTTTTACCCTTCCTTTAAAGTAGGCTCAAGTTCTTACATTAAAATGAAGATTTTAGTAATATAACTTGGAATTATAGAGAAATATAACTATTAAGTTAAACCTTGAAATCTAATTTCGAACGTACATGACATTCAGAATGTTTTGGATAAAATTAATGAGATTCAGATTGGACAGCGTTCGGCTTGGATTCATAATAACGAATTCTAAACTGAACCTGTAATTACATTTTCATCCATTTAGATATAAACATCGTATTGTTGTGATAAAAAAATAAACGGATGCAGACCATTTTATTTTTAAACTCAGCCAAAATTATTAATCCAAGGAATGTTCTTACAAGAACTGAAGTACATGTATAGGAACAGTTGGATTTTTTTTTTTCTCACTTTTCTCTTACTATAATTTTTCGGTGATTTTATACACTTTTGTCACATAATTTCCGCTCAATCGACTGTCACATCTTATACCCATATTTTTTCTTCCGTAATATCAATTGAATATCTTGATCCATATAGGCTACTGACCTCAAACTTATCATTGCTTATTCCATACCATTGAGTAATTATGTAAAAACCCGTTAACATTTTCAAGTTTAGCTTGAAATTCAGGACAAATGATGAATTCTTTTGTTACCATAGATTCTTAGTGTATAAAATTACCGATAAATGATATTATGATGTACTAATTAAATAATCTAATAGTTTAGTATACAAAATCCTAAAAAATCAACAGTATAATATAAAAAATGCAAAAAACCCATAACAGTTAGAGAGAACTGAAAAGAACAGTAGCAATCTCATGTACATGTTTCTTAATTTCTTCAAATGAGATTATTCTAGTAGCAGATAATACTATATGATTAATATATGGGAAAATTATCAAAATATATAATTTTTCAAATCTAATTATTACAAATTATAATTCAAAACATTTATTCACAAAACATACAACTCCAATAAATATAGAGTTAATTAAGGATTATTATGTAAAAACAAAACTATTTAAGAAAAAATAATTAAACATTGGTCTTTCACCTAATTACCCAATAAAAAATAAAAACATGAAAAAAAAAACCCAAGAAAAATCCAAAATCACAAAAAAAAAAGAAAAAAGTTCAAAAAAATTGGAAAGCCGAAAAAACCCAAAAAATGGTAAAAAAAAATTAAAATAAAAAATTAAAACAAGAAAATTACAAAAATTACAAAAAAATAACGTTAAAAAAAAATCAGGAACCCGAGAAATGGTAAAAAAAAATTAATAAAATCAAGAAAAATCCAAAATTACAAAAAAAAAAAAAAATAGTTCAAAAGAACCGGGAACCAAAAAAATGGTTAAAAAAAAAAATCCAAAAATCCAAAATCACAAAAAAAAAATGAAAAAACCTTCAAAAAAAAGTCGGGAATCCGAAAAATGGTAAAAAAATTAACAAAAACCAAGAAAACTCCAAAGTATCCAAAATAAAAACAAAAAAACAAAAAAAACGTTATGGATTGTGTATGTACTTTTCAGAATTATGTATACACTTTTCTGGATTATGTATGCATTTTTCTGGATTGTGTATGTACTTTTCTCGATTTGTGTATGTATTTTCTCGAT
This sequence comes from Primula veris, assembly GCA_963682055.1. NCBI lineage: Eukaryota > Viridiplantae > Streptophyta > Magnoliopsida > Ericales > Primulaceae > Primula > Primula veris. Next base: position 18,954,661 of record OY821743.1, on the reverse strand, counting down.
TTTTTATGTATTTTCTCGATTTTGTATGCATTTTTCTTATTGTGTAAGCAATTTTCTTATTGTTTATTCATTTTTTTATATTGGATATGTACTTTTTGGTATTATTTATGCACTTTTGTTATTTTGTATGCCATTTTCTCGATTGTGTGTATTTTTTTTGGATTGTGTATACACTTTTCTGCATTGTGTACGTTTTTTTTTCTGATTGTGTATCAACTTTTCTCGATTTGTGTATGTATTTTCTCGATTGTGTGTATGCATTTTCTCGATTGTGTATGCATTTTCTCGATTGTGTATGTATTTTTCTTATTTTGTATGCACTTTTCTTGTTTTTTATACACTTTTTGTATTCTGTAGGTAATTTTTTGTATTATGTATGCAATTTTCTTATTATGTATCTATTTTTCTTATTTTGTATGCCATTTTCTCGACTGTTTATGTATTTTTTTGGATTGTGTATGCAGTTTTCTCGAATGTGTATGCATTTTTCGTATTCTGTATGTCCTTTTCTTGATTTGTGTATTTATTTTCTCGATTGTTTATGCAATTTTTCGATTGTGTATTTATTTCTTTTATTGTGTATGCATTTTTTTTAGTGTATGTATTTTTTTTTATTTATTATTTTTGAACTTTTCTTATTGTGTATGCCATTTTCTTGATTGTTTATACATTTTTTTGGATCGTGTATGCAGTTTTCTATATTCTGTTTGCATTTTTCTGTATTGTGCATGCATTTTTCTTTATTGTGTACGCATTTTTCTCGATTGTGTATATATTTTCTCGATTGTGTATGCACTTTCTCAACTGTGTATACATTTTTATTATTGTGTATACACTTTCTTATTATTTATTCATTTTTTTATATTGTTTATGTCATTTTTGGTATCATGTATGCACTTTTGTTATTATTTATACCATTTTTTCGATTGTGCGTATACTTTTTTTGGATTGTATATACACTTTTCTTCATTGTGTACGTTTTTTTTTCTGATTGTGTATACACTTTCCTCGATTTGTGTATGTATTTTCTCGATTGTGTGGATGCACTTTCTCGAATGTGTATGCATTTTATCGATTGTGTATGTATTTTTCTTATTTTGTATGCATTTTTTTTTATGCACTTTTTTGTATTGTGTATGTAATTTTTTGTATTATGTATGCATTTTTCTTATTATGTATGTATTTTTTTTTATTGTGTATGCCTTTTCTCGACTATGTATGCACTTTTTTGGATTGTTTATGCAGTTTTCTCGATAGTATATACATTTTTCGCATTCTGTATGCATTTTTCTTGATTTGTATATGTATTTTCTCGATTGTTTATGCACTTTCTCGGTTGTGTATGTATTTTTTTTATTATTTATGCACTTTTTTTTTATATTTTGTATATAGTTTTTTGTATTATTTATGCACTTTTCTTTTTGTGTATGCCCTTTTATCGATTGTGTATGTAATTTTTTAGATTGTGTATACATTTTTTTGTATTGTGTATGCATTTTTCTGTATTGTGTATGTACTTTTCTTTACTGTGTATGCATTTTTCTCGATTGTGTATGTATTTTTCTCGATTGTGTATGCACTTTCTCGTCTGTGTATGTATTTTTTTAGTGTATACACTTTCTTATTGTTTATTTTTTTTATTTTATATTATGCATCTATTTTTTGTATTATGTATGCATTTTTCTTATTGTGTATGCCATTTTCTCGATTGTGTATGCATTTTTTTGTATTGTTTATACAATTTTTCTGGATTGTGTATGCATTTTTCTGATTGCATATGAATTTTTATTATTGTGTATTCCTTTTTTGTATTCTGTATGTATTTTTTTGTATTCTGTATACACTTTTCTTATTGTGTATCATTTTTTTTTATTGTGTATGGACTTTTTAGAGAGTGTGTAAACACTTTTTCGGATTTTATATCCATTTTTCTCGATTGCGTATGTAATTTTTCGGATTATATATACATTTTTTCTCAATTGTGTATGCACTTTTATGAATTGTGTATACACATTGTTTGGATTATTTATGCACATTGTTTGGATTGTGTATGCATTTTTTTGGACTGTATATGCATTTTTCTTTCTTTATTTATTTTGACTTTTTTTTTTTTGAATTTTTCAAATTTTTATTTTTATTATTTTTTCATTTTTTAAAATTTTGCCGGAAATGATGTCGGTTTTTACGATAGTTATATAGAGATAAATTTTAGAAGGTACAATTAACATAAACATACTCTACACCTATTATATTAATAAAAACATACTCTTAAAAATTAAATTATTAAAAACATACATTTTACTAATAATTAATAAAAAATAAAAAATAAAAAAATCTCAATTCATCACTCATGATCTCTTTACTCCCTCTCTCTCCTCATTCTTCTCCCTCTCTCCAATGTTTCCCTCCTCCTTCGTCCTCTTTCCGATCTCTCTCTCCTCATCCCTCTATGTTTTCTCTCTCTCTCTTTCTTTGTGATTTTTCTCTCCTGCTCACACTCTCTCTCCTCACTCTCTATTCGGTGGATATTGGAACGAAAACATCCGTCGGAGTGGACGATGATCGTGTAGAGCGAGATCGAAAACTCAAGTTTGATGCCGACGGAGATACGGTTGTCAAATAAGATGCACACGACGCCGACGAAGATACGGTTGTCAAATAAGATGCACACGACGCCGACGTGATAGTTCGGATAAGGATATGAATTCCGTGAATTAAATGTATAAAGTTAAAAATTATGAATATGAATGATGTAAATAAGGTTATAATTATGTAAATAAGGATATAAATTCTGTAAATTGGGATATGAAATTTAAAAATAAGTGTGAACTCCACCAATTAGGGTATGAAATTTTGAAATAAGGGTATAGACTTTTGTAACAAGATTATGAAAATGTACAAATTAAGTTATAAACTTTTCAATTAATGGTTTGAACTTTTTGAATAACAGTATGAAAATATACAAATAAGGGTATGAACTTTTAAAATAATGGTATGAACTTTTTGAATAAGGATATTAAATATATAAATTATGTTATGAACTTTTGGCTATGTTTTTTGTTAATTAAAAATTTTTGGGTATGTTTTTGTTAATTTAGTTCAAAATTAGTATATTTTTTTAATTTATCCATTTTATAAAATACTATAGAGATATATTATGATTAAAGAGAGAACATAATTTTTATAATTGATATACTAGTTGTATGTTTTGAAAAAAAAACTTATGTCTATTTTATGTTTTGATAATATGTCTTGTTTAATTATATGTTTTGTAAATTGCCATTTAATATATCGCACTGTCATTCATGGAGGACTTCCTAATTAAACCACTGTCGTTGTAATTTATATATATATATATATATTTTTATTTTATTTTATTATTATTATTATTATTATTTTTTTATCATAAGTTTAACACTCTTTTGGCTGAAAGACATAATTTGCATTTTGTTTTAAGAAGGAATCGGACCAGCTGCTCCAATCTATAATGGATTGCACCGAACATTTCATCCGACATTTCATATGAATTGATTTTGTAATTCCTAAGTTTTAGACATATTTCAGGTATATATTGAGTTCAAAAATCATCTATGATTTGACTTCAACCCCATAGATTAATTAATGTTTTTGGGTAAATCTAACAATTGCCCCACATGCCCTATATAAGAAACATAATTAAGATAACATATTTAACAACTATTATAATTATTTAATATCAATAATTATATATTAAATTAGTTTTTGAAGGGAGATTTGGAGAAAATCTATGTAAATCCATAGTGAATAATTTGTTAAGAAAACGAATGTATCAAAATTTTATTTCATTTATTTTCATATTTTAATTCTAAATTTATTAGAGAGTATTTTTTTTTTAATTTTAGGGTAGTTTCATGTAGTATTATATATTTTTATTTGAGTTTTATTGTGTTGAATTTTTTATTTTTTATTTAATTAGTATTTAATTTTAGCATAGTTTTAACTATGATTTCATGTTTTTATTTGAGTTTTATTCTGTTGGAAAAATGGTTTTTAGTTTACAAAATCATAAAATATATCAATTGTAAATACTATTATTATAAACTATTAATTGCTGGATTAAATAATTAATCAGTCATAAATAACACTACATGAATATTTAACTTATAGATAATGCTTAAACAGTATCTCGGGACACTTGTTAGGCAAACTGAATATTTTTTTGGTTCACTTTGCAAAGACAGATTTATTAATCATTTATCACTAGTAACCCTTTCCATAAAACCTGGAGATCCTATACGGAAAAAAGAAAACGAGCATCGAAGTACATATATCCAAACTTTATTCGTTTCTATTACTTGTAAGGGTTAATTATGTTTAAATGACTTGAGCTTTAGTCAATTTTAAAATTGATGACCCAACTTTTAAAAATTTCGTTTTAGTGACCTTAGTTTATTTTTGGTTTGTTTTAATGACCTGTCGTTATATTTTTTGGATGGAAATCGTTTTGAAGTTTCAATTTTGTCCGTATAGTTTAAAACTTTACGATAAAAGCTGAAAAATTATAGAAATTGAACACATATAAACACACTTAAATTACAAAATTATATAAAACATATGAATTGTATTAGTTGAGATGATATACATATATCTTTACAAAACTAATGAATAAATGATAATTACTAACAATTCAATTTTAATAATTTATCATTTTTTTTAATTTCGTCATGTATAATTAAATATATAGAATAATGTCAAAACTTGTTAATATCATCCTACATAAATAAATTTAGATCTAATAAACCCAATTTTGTATGGGTTAGAATCTAATTAGACTTTACTTTATTTTAGTTTAAGACTAATCAATAAAAAAATTCATACCTCTTTAATAAGTTTAATAATGAACTTACATAGCCAAAAAAATAACGATTTAACTTATATTTATTAGTTTGTAGCACTTTGTTTGATAATTTTATATTATTTTTAAATTTGCATTTATAAAACTTACTTCTTTTTTTCAATTTACATATGAAAATGTAACTTCCAATTCATAGTTTTATAAGCTTTCATGTAAGTGTTTTTATATAAGTGTGTAATTTGTATAATTTTTAAGCGTTTATCGTGAATTTTTAAACTATACAGACCAAATTGAAACTTCAAAACGGTTTCTATCCAAAAACTGTAACGACGGGTCAATAAAACAAAACAAACTATAAATTTAGATCACTAAAACGAAATAGTTAAAAGTTGGGTCACCAATGCTAAAATTGACCAAAACACAGGTTATCAAACCATAATTAACCCACTTGTAAGTAAAAATACGAAAGTGAAAAATAAAATTAAGGGGAGGGATGTCCGTCTTTTTTACTAATGAGAAGAGGAGTGGGAGACCAGACGACGTCATGTTAAGCACTGCCCCGGTAATTATTAACCTTAGAAGGAGGGATGGTATATTCCCTTGCCGCAATAAAGAAAAGGTACCAAACATCATTCATGGTATCGACACGCCAGAGCACGTCATCAAACAAGCGACGTGGTTTTGGTGACCTCATGTTGTACTCAAGCACTGCAATTAGAGCAAGGTTTGCAACTCTGGGGTTAAGTATGTTTTTTACGGAGGTCCAATGAATTTTTAAGAAAGACGACTATTCGGTTGCTTTTATGGTGGTCGAGAGCAAGAGTGTGAATGTAGCGAGAAGGAAGATGAGTGTGAGAGACTTGAGAGAAGACATTGTATGAAATGATGAGGAAATAAGATGACAACTTGTACGTTAGAGTATGTCATTAATTTTAAAATTAATTGCTTTTGATTAGCTATGTTTATTTAATTTTGGAATCTTTAATTTACCTTCCAAATATACATAATATTATTACTTCGGAGTCTTTAAATGATTTCTTACATTAAATGATATTATTATGTCAATAGTGATTACCATATTGATAATGGCTTAACATGTGATCCGGGGGCACATATTATCAAAACCATTGTTTAAATCATAACAAAATGACACATCATCCTACAAATTACTTGCATATGATGTTCTAAAAAGCGCAAGTCAAGTTTTTTTTACGAAAATAAGTTGCATAGCGTCTAATCATGTCTAATTTTGATTATTCATAACTTAATGAATTAGAATTTAAGCTCTGCTTGTTGTACTCTAGTCTCCGTTTAATTTTCGTTTAGACTCGGCTATTAGAACATTACTTGCAACCAAGAACACAGAAAAATATTCCTAATTGATCCAAGAAATCCATTCAATCTTAAAGAAAATTAACATTAATCGATGCACAACAAAAATTATTAAAAATTATTTTTGAATATATATTTTTTAAAATTTTTAAATTTTTTTACCGGAGATGATGTCGGTTTTTGCAATAGATATATATAGAGAGATAAATTTTATAAATATACTATAGAGATATATTATGAGTATAGAGAGAAAACATAGTTTTTATAATTGATATATTACTAGTTGTATGTTTTGGAAAGAAACTTGTAGGTGTTGTATATTTTGTTAATATGTTTTGTTCAATTGTATATTTTGGAAATTTTCCTTTAATATATCGCTCTGTCATTCATGGGGGACTTCCTAATTAAATCACTGACGTTGTAATTTATAAATTTTTAGATTTTTTTTACCATATCCTTAACAGTATTTTGGCTGAACGATATAATCTACATTTTGTTTTAAGAAAGAATCGGACCAGCTCCTTCAATATATAATGGATTGCATCGAATGTTTCATCCGACATTTCATATGAATTGATCTTGTAATTCCTCGGTTTCAGACATATTTCAGGTATATATTGAGTTCAAAAATCATCTATGATTTGACTCCAACCCCATAGATTAACTAATTTTTTTGGGTAAAACTAACAAGTGACCCATGCACTAGATAATAAACATAACTAAGATAACATATTTAACAACCATTATAATTATTTAATATGTGTAATTATATATGGAATTAGTTTTTGAAGGGAGATTTGGAGAAAATCTATGTAAATCCATAGTGAATAATTTGTTAAGCAAACGAATGTATCAAAATTTTATTTCATTTATTTTCATATTTTCTAAATATTATTAGAGAGTATTTTTTTTTTTTAATTTTAGGGTAGTTTCATCTAGTATTCTATATTTTTATTTGGTTTTTATTGTGTTGAAAAATTAGTTTTTAGTTTTTATTTATTTAATTAGTATTTAATTTTAGCATAGTTTTAACTATGATTTCATGTTTTTATTTGAGTTTTATTGTGATGAAAAAATGGTTTTTAGTTTACAAAATCATAAAATATATCAATTATAAATACTATTATCATAAACTATTAATTGCTGGATTAAGTAATCAATTGACATATATAACACTACATGGATATTTAACTTATAGATAAAGCTTAAACAGTGCCTCGGGGCACTTATTAGCCAAACCGAATATTTTTTTTTGTTCACATTGCAAAGACAAATTGATTAATCATTTATCACTAGTAACCCTTTCCATAAAACCTGGAGATCCTATACGGAAAAAAGAAAACGAGCTTCCAAGGACGATGTCCAAACTTTATTCGTTTCTATTACTCGTAAGTGAAAATACGAAACAGAAAAACAAAAATAAGGGGTGTTTTAAGACTTGTCTGTCGTTTTTACTAATGACAAGAGGAGTGGGAGACCAGACGACATCATCTTAAGCACTGCCTCGTAATTATTAACCGTAGAAGGAGGGGTGGTATATTCCCTTGCCGCAATAAAGAACCGGTACAAAACATCATTCATGGTATCGGCACACCAGAGCACGTCATGAAACAAGCGGCGTGGTTTTGGTGACCTCATGTTGTACTCAAGCACTGCAATTTGAGCAAGGTTTGCAACTTTGGGGTTAAGTATGTTTTTTATGGGTGTCCAATGAATTTTTAAGAAAAACGACTCTTCGGTTGCTTTTGTGGTGGTCGAGAGCAAGAGTGTGATGATAGCGAGAAGAAGGATGAGTGTGAGAGACTTGACAGAAGACATTGTATGAGATGATGAGGAAATAAGATGACAACTTGTACATTTATAGGTTCATGCCGTTAACTCTCTTTATTATGCACTTATCTAATGATTACACTAATTAACAATTATTAATAGATTCATGTGTTTAAATTGGATACAATTCATTTTCTATTTTTAAGTTATACTAAAATTAATTTATGTAGCCTTAATTACATTATTTTTCAAATTTTAAAGTAACCGGCTGTGTTTATTATTTGGGTAATCACATATAGGCGCCTTTTTATAGAACAAGTCTCTAGTCAATTCTTTGTGTTTACCATTTGACATTTGAATTTAAAAAATTTAATATATTTGGTCCGTATATTTGTAGTTGGCAAAGAAAAATCTTTCATTTATGCAAACCATACAAATCTTTGTTTGGATGAAAACTTAATAAGCTGAAACATATAATTTGCATTCTGTTTCGAAAAACTTGATGATTTTCAGATTCAGCCCCAAGTTTTCTTGAGTATTATAGAATTAGTTCAAATTTTGACATCTTTGATTTTACTAATTACCACACATGTAAAACTAATTTGCGTTGCAGCCATAAGATCAAAATTTTGATGCTAATATGCATTGCGTTTTTTTTTTAAATAACGTGTATCAGCTGTCAAACTTTGATCCGATAAATCCCTAATTCAGCTGGTCCAGTCTATAACGGATTACACTGATCTCTTCACCCGACATTTCATATGAATTGATCTTGTAATTCCGAAGTCTGAGACATATTTTGGATATTCAGTTCAAAAATCATTTATGATTTGACTCTAACCCCATATTGATTAATCTTTTATCATTATCTTAACCTTTTAGTAATTATTATGAAATGGTTACACTCAGATGAGGATCCTATATATATGGGGGAAAAAAATGAGAATCGAAAGACAGATATTCAAACTTCAATCATTTCTGTTCCTAAATTTTTTTGAAACTACTCCACATAACTAAAAAATAAAAACAAAGGGTGTTTCAAGGCCTGTGCGTAGTTTCTACGAATGAAATGAGCTGTGGGATACCACACGGCATCTTAATCACCGCCTCGTAATTTCCATCCTTAGCAACAGGGGCGGTATTTTCCCTTGCCGCAATAAGGAACTTAAACCAATCATTATGAATGGTATAGGCACGCAAGACCGCTTCAAAAATTAAATGTGGTTCTGGTGCCTTCGAGTTGTACAATTTCACTGACTGTCGAGCAAGGTATGCTATTCCCGGGGCATGTCTGTCCTTTACGGGGGTCCAAGGAATTACTATGGAAGACGAATCTAGGGTACCTTTTGCGGTGGCAGAGAGCAATAGTGTCACGGTAACAAAAAGGAGGATGAGTGTGAAAGACTTGAGAGAAGACATTATTGTATGAGATGAGATGAGATGATGAGGAAATAGCATGCTAACCTTGTGTATTTATAGGTGCACTTCGTTACCGGTAATTATGATTTGGTCAAATGTGAATTAATTGTCTCGCTTAACCATATTGTCGCTTTTCAATATTTTATAAATTTACCTTCTGATTACGAGTCCAAATTTTCTATCTCATTTCTCTGTTCCTTTCGTATCTCCTTACTTATTTTATTCCAAAAAATTTATAAAAAACTTAAAAAAAATTATACAATTACTATAATACATGTATCAATACATTCCAATAATTATTTTTAAAGGTAAATCCACACAAAATTTATTTTGGAATAAATGTATAAATTAGTGTAAATTAAACATTGAATATTAAAAAAATTGTTTAAAACAATATTATGTTCAAATGTTTTAAAATTTGAATATAATATAATATAAAAGTTTATAAAATTATGGTATAAGTTGTGAAAATTTAAAATTTGAGTGAAAATAAGCAAAAGGGCACAAAAAAGGATAAAAAATACGAGGTAGAAGATTTAGACTCTCCTACTACTCCTAAAATATTTTATGAATCATCAATTAATTATCATTTATTTAAATATTACACCAATTAGAAATGTTTATGGATTCATGTGTATTGCTTAAGAATCACTATTTGGTCAAATGTGAATTAATTGTCTCGCTTAACCATATAAATATTGTCGCTTTTCAATATTTTATAAATTTACCTTCCAACTATAAAAGATTTTATGAATAGTCAATTATTTATCCTTTATTTAAATACTACACCAGGTAGAATTTTTATGGATTCATGTGTATTGCATAAGAATCATTCATCAATCCATAAAAGCACACTTTACATCCAAAAACTCAAACTATCAATTCTTATTTAAGATTTGATGCATATCAACGTAACATCAGAGAAAATCAAAATTAAAAATAATTTATCTGTGTATTAGTTTATAGGTGCACACTATTTGCGGTAATTATGGTTTAGTCAAATGGGAATTAATTGTCTCGCCTAACCATAATGTTACGAATGTGTAATTTATATAATTTATCTTACAAAAGTCAAAAGATTTAATAAGTTTATTTAGGTATGTTTTAACTGTCCATTTGTTATGCTCTATCTAAAGATCACACTAATTAGAAATTTTAATTGATCCATATACATATATTGTTTAAATACTAACAAACTGGCGCGTCATGTTAACTAATTAATCACTTTCACCCGATGTTGTAAAAGGTGGAAAACGAGTTTTAGGCAGATTACGTCGCATAGCGCGAAATCGTGTCCAATTTCGTTTAATCACCTTCTAATTCACTAGGCGGCTAGGCTCCACCTAATTTTCGTATAGACTTGCAACCATAAATTAAAAAAAATTATCTATGCAAAAAAAAAATCATTTTAAAGATTTCTCTAATTTTACGGAACATTACTCCACCGTCAATAACCAAGAATTACTTTATTCCTCTCACCCCTCAACACCACCATCGCCTCCTGATTCTCAGCCCAAACTCTTACATTAACACCACCATCCCATCATATGGATGTACATATGTATATGTGGGGTTACAGATTGATGAATCAAACGCTTTCATGCATTTACCCAGAATGTTAGTTCATGTCGGATTCATGTTTGGTATAAACAAAATTTGTTAACAACATAAGGTTTAAGAATTCATATTAGATTTGGTTATATAATTATGTATTGTATCACCACAATATAAAATATACATATATATCTAAACACTGGTAATAAGTTTTTCAAGTTCTAGACTTTCTTAATACCAGAGTGATGCTCTTTCTTGAGTACTGATGCTCTTTCTTTGTCAAAATGTATGGTTCATATGAACAAAATTGTAACATTTGTTGTGAGACATATTACCACATATATATGAATATAGCTATAGGGAGATAATATAGATAGACAACAGACGAAGTGTTTATTCATTAATATGCGTGTACAGAGAGATGCATCAAGAGACCCCTAACCTTATTTATATAATAGAGGGTAGGGTTACATATGTTAGGAAAGCCCAAGATATGCCCAATAGACTAAGACCATAGATGACCAATAATATCCTACAACACTTATCATTTGAACGTCTTGATTTCTTCGTCTTCATACTGTCGATCTGAGTCGAGTTCATTCAAAGTGCTAAACACATATAACCTTAAGGCCGGAAAACCCAGTGTGTGACAAAATCGATACCTAGGAGAAACTGTGTAGCCGAATGATATAGGCCGAAATTCCATGTAAATAACTAACCACAAAACATTGTGCCTCATCAAAATATTGCCAGAGCAAACCCAATGGAAAAATCTCTGATCGAAGGAAAAATAGTGCAACAATGATAGTAGCAGAAGATCAACCACAATACATGTGCCTCATTAAAACCTTGACAGAGTAAACTCAATGGGAAAAATCTCTAGTCGAAAGACAAAAGAGTACACAGTGATAAGAAGTATACAACATGATACTCCCCATAATTTCGACAATCTTAAATGAGATATGATGGGAACGTGTCTCGCTAAAAACTTTGCCAAGGAAAACCCAGTGGAAAAAAAAACATTGGTCTAAGGACAAAAAGAGTACACGAACATGCAACTGGATGCTTCCCGTCACTTGCACACGACAGGGTGTGAGTATTTTGACTAAGTAGTAATTATTCCAATAAGCATTCACCTGGATGCTCCCCCTTACTTGGACATGACTGTGTGCAAGGATTTCATATTTCAAGAAAAAGTACGAGCATTAGACTGGATGCTTCATTTACTTCCACATGACTGGATGCAAGAAAATCTAACGTGGAATAGAACGAGCATTCAACTGGATGCTCTTAAACTTCATATGTGAAGATTCGTTTCGGCAAGAAATGCTAAATAGCATAATCTAGTCATGTTTCTCTTGATCGAAAACAACAAGTTGTCCTCAAATAAGACAAGTGTTTTATCTGAATCGTGAGACAGAGCATATGTAATTCAAATATGGCTAATACTAGCTCGAAGCTATATACACTATCTAGTCGTCTCATAGAGCACGAGTAGATCAGAGTGATTCGTTTGGAGTCATTCCAAGACCTCCACGATATCACCTTATTCCTAATGGTAAAGACAGACCATGTTAGGAATATCACTTATGCGGGCCTGATAAGTAACCGGCATCGGTATAACCTAAAAAGGGTTGCGTTAATTCGAGTATCTAAGAGGGTAGGTACACTCGATGATGCAAAATGGGATAAAACAAGCCTTCATCCACAGTTACCTTAAGGTAATGGGAAAATGTCTTTTATGTCATTTCAATAGCAGCGTGTTAGCGCGATGCTGTGTCGAGCTATACCATTTACAACAGACGAGATGTTCATCATAGTGCATTAGATCAAGTACAATGATGTGCTTATTGTACTTAGATATGAATATCATGGTTCAATATCTCTTCCTCGTCTCATCTGGGACGGACCGGGTCTATATCAGTGTCTAGTGATCGGACGATCATGGGAGAATATGACGACTTAGCATCATAATGACTAAAACGTCATAACACCTTCTGGGTGTAGTCTGAATCATGGACTTAGATTCAATTTTTATGAGACTCGATTATCAGGCCGAGTTATTACCGTGTCTTCCCAAGATCTTTCATCTTGAAGGCAAATCCAAAAGTGGATCGCGTAATAAAACACGCAAGGGCATAATACTTGTTCAAGTATCCCAAGCTGATCAAGCACTCACTTAGGCGGGTATACCACATCCGCTCGGATTATATTAATCAATATAGTGAACGATTCAGTCAATTAAGATCGTGTTCCGTGGTCAGGAACTACTTGATTTAAGCACATGAAGTCACACAGGAATCTTCATCTATATCTCTTTGTCTAAATCCCCATAGAGATAAAACTGTGATCACAATCACATTCTGTATAATCAGTTTTTTGGAAACTACTAAACTGATAAAGTAAGGGACCGTTATAACGTCTATTATGAGGAAATAAACCATCTCATAATTAATTCCATCGCATTCTACAATCTCATTATTCTCATCACTCTTCCTTACAAATAACCAAATAAACGAACTCGTTTAACATAGGTGGTGTTGGAGCTATAGGTCCGAACACACTTTCGCTAAGAAGTCTATTTGGATTTCAAGTTTCCATTAGTTCAGTCTATTCTACGTTGACTTCAGGCAACTGTACATGGTTCCCTGTCATAATTTGCTCATATTATCAGTCGTCACCGAATATATGAACAAGTAATCAATGACAGTCTCGTTTCGCTTCAATATCGTCTAAGATATCATGATCGACAGATATTTCAAGATTCTCAGGATGAGGAGGAAATCACACATCTCCTTGATCCTTTATAATCTTGTGCGACAAATGAGTTTCATTTCACCACCTATGTGGCTAAACGAATTAAGAACCGGTCAACTTCCTCATATCTTGGGAAGGACGACAGACTGAAGGCCGACGGCAGCGTCCTTTGCTTGGCGGGTTCAGTCAAAACAATGTGTTACTACATGAACACGTCATCCGACAGGGACGTCTATCCTTGCAAGCATTTTACAGCAGGTATAAATGATTTCGTGACATATCATAAAGTCGTTAAATGCATTTGACATTTAGTTAGACTTGAGGGAGTCTATGCACTTACTTATCACTAAGTACAGTTTTGGGGATCAATGTAAGACTGAGTCTGTTATGCCACGTTACTTCACGTCGTTCCTTATCGATGGTAACGTGAAAATCTTCCCCTAACGACGGGAAGAACATTCTTACCAATGTCACTTTCGCATATCATGTGGTAAAGAGATCGCTTACCAAGGTTACTCTATCAAATGATAGGCAGAGGATTCATAATCGACTTATGTCCCTAAAGGTCCATATTTTGAATGCTATAGCGACTTAATCAAAATATTAATTAAGCACTCTAAACACGCTTTAATATGAGACTTCTGGCTCATAACCAGTAACCAGCTGATACGCTTATGGTGTTTGAGTGTCTATGGGCCTCATAAAGGACCAATGCAGCAAAATAACATAACCCCACACGGAAATATAAATCTTGATGCGCAAAACCAAGAAGTGCGTGTAATCATTTGCAGTCGCATCATCAAACTTTCCGTGAGTCCATTTGGGTATGAACATTATCGACATGATGTTCAATTTCAATTCCCATACTCAAGTAATTCAAATCGAAATTTCGATTCTTACTCTTCGGCATTATCAAGTCGACTAGACTTTTCAGGATAATCCGGATCATGAGCCATCAACTTAATGATAGGGCTAAAAGTTTGGGAAATGCTGCATTTCTGTGAACAACAATAATCATCTAACCATATTGTCAATGCATCAACGATAACCATTTATATTTATGGTCCGTCTTATGGTTGGATAAGTCCACAATAACTCCTTCAATTATTTACAAGAATTCTACAAGTCGATTTCGTGATCTTTATACATACTAGTCTTTCAAAGTGAGCATTAGTGGCATGAATTTCGGATTAATCACGAAATATATTCTCAGAGATAATCCAAATGCGATGCGATTATAAATCAAGCATCGTCCTTTGACCCAGGAATATCTCATCCAGTCAATGCTACAACATCAAAATACTCTTATCAATCGACGACAGGCGAATGATAGTACAAACAATCATGTCTTAGCATCTAAAGTATTTATCATTCGACGACAGGCGAAATGATTAGGTAACTTTAAATACTTTAAAAATTGTGGTAGCAACCACTTGAAAAATATTTCAACACCTCTAAAATACGCTTTTGGTCGTATTGAGCGGAGGCTATGCAAAGAAATTTCAATTCTTTCATGAGCTATTACCAAATAACACTGGTTTTTTCGAATTATCTTACTACTCAACAAGGTACGACAAGACCTACATGAGTATAAGACCTCATATTTGACAAATCAATTTGGTTTTACCAAAGATTTCGATTTGGAACGACATGTCCAGAATCGTTGTCACTGAGTACTCTTTTAAGCAAGTAGTTGGTGAAATTATGTGGTACATCGTTACCCACTATTTCCAGAAAACCAACGTCCCCACAAGTATTGGCTAAAGTTTTATAATTTAAATTTTGGTCACATATGTCAAAGGAATTTACTCAAATAATACTTTAAATTAATTCAAAAAAATTTCAAGAAACAAGCAAACCATAATCCAAAATTATTGCCCAAATGGAAAAATAATAATCCCAATGGAAAAACATAATCCAGATGAGCGACAAACCGGTTCAATGATTTAGCAAAATCAATATGTCAATTTAAGACATTTGTTCACCATAGACGTCATCACGTCTCAAATGTGACGACGGAATAAAAACAACGACTTAGCCTTCATCTTGAGGGTGACAACAAACTCTTGTTTTACCCATCTAAGATGGCATCCAAAAAATTTGGGCATCATATTTTCACACATCAGGGTGACTAACATGTGATGACGGAATAACATCAACGTATAAACAGTTATTTCGCAAGTATGCTTTGCAATTTTCCTCATCATAGATGGCATCCAACATGTGTTGGGAGTTCTGAATTAGTTATCATATAAAATGTCTGGTTTATATTTTTATGGTTTGCACAAGCACAAACTTTGTTTCGAAACGACAGGTTCGAAAAACACTAGTTTTGCTTTTCAAGTGAACTGGTTCCCATTGATCGAATGACAGGTCGATACCGAGACACCAATTCGGTGAAGCATACATCACTATATAAACACACTCGGGGAAATTTTTATTTACTCAACCCCTTTCGGTAGCTCTAATTGAACACGACCAGGAAAGATGGTGAGAGTGGAGAGCACGAATGCCACTTAAAACCCGACCTCATTAGGATAGGAACTATCCGCCTATATCTTTCCTAGACATCGTATCTAAATAGATGAGCCTAGTTGGGGAATATTCATAATTTTTCCAACTTAAATATGAAAATATATGATTTCGTAAATTACCATTATTGTACACATATGTACATGGCTGTAAATAAATATTAAATGACAGTGATCATATATGTTATATGACAGTATATAAATATTATATGACAATGATCAATTATCTAGATTGTACCTGTTTCATGATTAAATAACATGGTAGTACATATTTCCTAATAAAGAAATCAATAACGCTATCAATCTAGATTATTATTTACCAATTTTTACACTAGCAATATCTAAATAAATATTATACAAATCTATTGCCTTTATGTATAAGTTTTAATCATGGCAATTTACAAGATACATTACAATCATACAATGATGCAAGTAATCAAATATTAGTATTTTATGGTAATTGTCAAATTACATATAGTAAAAATCATTGGATCTAGTTTTTACAATCAATGTACTTTTAACAGAATATATTCAGTTGCATATATATTGACGACAGTAATTTATTATCTAAACAATATTTACCATATACCCACTATATTAACACATGTGAATGTACGTATACTCTATTCTCTCGTAAGTATATAATTAATGATTCATATACATAGTGCAATTTGTCAGTAACTTTGGAACTTGTATAGGATTGCAAAATATATCATAAAAAAATGACACAATCTTACGAGCTACACTTAATATCAATTCAGATTTAGCGCATGTCCTTATGTTTATTAACCGTGACAATGTTTGTTGGTCAAATCCTATATGTAATTTCCACACATATTAGCTTACCGTAGCCTGTCATGGTTTTATGTATACTGTACACATGTAATTTACACGGTTTTTTTTATTTTTTTATTTTAAACATGTGTTTGATAGGTGTAAGTATATAAAAAATATACCGTACTCTTGGTATGTTGGAGAAGACCGATAGAACAAAAACTTTAAAGTTTGGTCGTACGTCTTTATAACCCAATTTTCGAAATTAAACCCTACTTTTCGAACAAATACCTCAATCTCCTATCTTTTACTTCAATCTCCGTGAGCAAAGTACCGATAACGTGTTGTGTGACATATTAGCTCACATATATATGTATATAGATATAGGGAGAGAATATAGAGAGACAACAGACGAAGTGTTTATTTATTAATATGAGTGTACAGAGAGATACATCAAGAGACCTCTAACCTTCTTTATATAATAGATGGTATGGTTAAATATGCTAGGAAAGCCCAAGATAGGCCCAATAGACTAAGGTCTAAGATGACCAATAATATACTACAACAACATTGATGTAGATTTTCTAGATTTCGATTTCTTGTACAACTTACTAGCTAGATACATCATTACTTATTTATTAGCACACACTATGATCTATTATAATACCGGATGAAACTTATATTTGATCAACTCTTAACAAACCGAGCTTTTAAGACAAACGATATTGTGTTCGTGTTCATTTCTTTTACTTAATAAATGTAAATTTTTTATTCTTGTTCGTTTCAGTTCGCTATAAACAAACAAAAACGTGTCAGGTTGATAACGAGCATAACACCATAATTCTTAAACACAATATATATGTTCACAGATAAAAATATGTTCTTATTTTACATTTAGTCGTGTATCATGAAAAATGACAAAATAACCGTAGGAGAATTTTACAAAGATTATTTGTTTCCTTTATCATCTTTATTGGGGAGTCACAATCTAGTACAAAGTTATGATCTTATTTAGCAAAACACAAGTTCTCAAATCTTTCTTTCATTTAGGTCAAGTACTTTCAAATTATTTATCGATACTGTTAAATTATTTTAGTACTATCAAATTATTTCGGTATATATACTACCTATTTTTATTTCGGTACTGTCAAATTATATTCCGGTAATGTTAAATTATTTTGATACTGTAAAATTACTTCGAATTATTTCGATATATATATATATATATATATATATATATATATATATATATATATATATACTGTCAAAATAAAAAACACCTTCTAATTGGCAATACTTATTAATTTGATTGGATCAAGGTCTACCATGAAGAAACCGTGGGAGAAAGACGGTGTTGGTGACCTAGCCAGTGTGGTGGTGGTGGATAGCTGGATCTCCGATGGAGGAGTGTGGTGGATAGGAGATTGAGGAAGGGTGGCAGAGTAAGGAGAGAGATATTATAGATTATAGATTAAGAAGAAGAGCGAGAATAGCAAATGACTAATCTTAAATAATGACTATTTTTTGCTAAATAAGTCCACAAATGACTGATCTCATTTATATTCCCCATTTGTGCTCCAGATTGCAACTAGTAAGATAAGTCAACTTATTGGAGTCAATCTCTTGTAAACAAGATTGAAGGTTTTGCATTTACATTTTGCTTGTTTTACAATCCCTCACCCATCACCAGACCTACACACACATATGCACACTAACAAATTTATAAGAAAAGCTCTCGAGTTAGAGAAAGAAAAATAAGAATAAATCAATTTTATTAATATGTTCTCCTAACTATAAAATGAGTATATATACTCATTGGTTAACAGACGATGAGCTGGCAGTCTCTAACTGCCAATTCATCAATTTTTAACTCTTACAAATTAGTTCTCTTAGTACAGAAAAGTAACAGCTAATGAATAAAAACTAATTACAAACTTAGTCCAATATATTCAATATTCTCCCTCAAGATGAAAGTAAGGAAGAACATAGGTTCATCACATTCATCTTAGACATTAAGCCCAAGAAAACAGCAGCACCAAGAGGCTTGGTGAATAAGTTTGCTAGTTGATGTGAAGAGTAAACATGAAGCAAACGTATGATTTCAGAAGTAAGTTTTTCCCTTATGAAATGGCAGTTTATTTCAATATGCTTAGTCCTCTCATGATGTACAGGGTTAGCAGCCAAAGAGAGAACAGATTTGTTATCACTAAATAATAACATATGTGTAGTCTGAGGAAAACCAATATCAGTCAATAACTGGCGCATCCAAACCATTTCACAGCTTGCAATTGCCATGGCTCTGTATTCTGCTTCTGCAGAGCTTCTGCAGAGCTTCTTGAAATAACACTTTGTTTCTTGATTGTCCATGAGACCAAAGAATCACCCAAAAAACACAATATCCAAATATTGATCTTCTAGTATCCAAACATCCAGCCCAATCATTATCACAAAATTCCTTTAAAGCTAAAGATGAGTTAGCAGAATAGAAAAGACCTTGAGCTGGAGCAGTTTTCAGATAACTCACAACTCTAATAGCATTTTCATAGTGAATGTTAGGTGCACATAAGAACTGACTAAGAGTGTTTACCACAAAAGCAATGTCAGGACGAGTAATTGTTAAGTAAAGAAGCCTAACAATCAATCTTCTGTAACTCTTCATATCAGTCAATGGAATATACCTTGATCCTTAGACAATTTTAAATTGGTTTCCATTGAAAATGTAACTGGTTTAGACCCTAAATTGAATGTTTCTTCAAGCAATTCTAGAACATATTTTCTTTGATTCAGATAAATGTCTTTCTCACTTCTAGCCACCTCTAATCCTAGAAAACATTTCAATTGTCCCAAATCTTTTATGTGAAATTCTGTACCCAGAAAATCTCAAAATTGATCTACCATATTAATATCAGAATAAGCAATGATGATATCATCCACATATACCAAGAGTACCAAAGTAACAGGACTCTTACAGAGGGTAAAAAGAGAGTGTCTACATAAGAACTCTTAAAACCATAACCAAGTAGAGAGTTAGAAAGCTTATTACACCACTGGCTACTTGCTAGTTTCAGTCCGTAGAGAGGCTTATGAAGCTTACATACCTTATTGCTATTTGGTGGTACAAAACCATGTGGTGGGTACATATAGACCTCCTCTTCTAAGTCACCATGCAAAAAAGCATTGTTAACATCTAGTTGCATTAAATGCCATTTTTGAGAAGTTGTAATAGCAAGAAGAGTTCTCACACTGGTCATTTTTGCAACTGGACTAAAAGTGTCCTCAAAATCAACACCTTCCATTTAAGTATAGCCTTAGGCTACAAGCCTGGCTTTGTATCTTTCTACAGAGCCATCTGCCATATATTTCACTTTATACACCCATTTACTACCAATAGGCTTTTTATTAGGCGGCAAGTCAACCATAGACCAAGTATGATTATTTTCTAAAGCATGTATCTCATCTTGCATAGCTTGGATCCAGGCTTGATGCTTAGAAGCTATAGTATATGTCTAATTAGCCTCTATAATAGCTGAAATATTCATACAATAAGACTTATAAGATTCTGTAAACCTGTCATAGGAAACTTGGTCATGGATGTTATACTGAGTAGTAGCAACCCTTTTGCAGTTATAGTCACTAAGATAAGAAGGAGATATCTTGGCCCTATCAGATTTCCTAGTATGTGTGACTGGTGCAACACATTTCTCATGTTGATTAGGAGAGGTACCACACTCAGAAGTTTTAGCTAAACTTGGTTGAGCATAAGGAAAAATGTCTTCATAAAAAATAATATCTATGGAGATGAAATGTTGTTTAGTCTCCAAATCCTTGACTTTATAACCTTTTGTATTAAAAGCATAGCCTAAAAATACATATTTTCTTGATTTGACATCAAATTTGACTCTATCTCTGGCCAAAAGAGAGACATAGCGAAGCCAATCAAAGATTTTAAGATGAGAATAATCTGGTTCCTTGTTAAAAAAAACTCTATATGGAGTTTTTTCTTGTTATACAGAACTGAGTAATCTATTAATTAAATGCGCAGCAGTTAGCACACAATCTCCCCAAAAATGTATACGTAAGTTAGCTTGAAAACGCAAAGCTCTTACCACATTTAATAAGTGCTGGTGTTTTCTTTCAACCCTAGCATTTTGTTGAGGAGTCTTAATACAACTAGTTTGGTGTATGATACCCTTAGCATTATAAAATTTTGTATGATCAAATTCCATTCCATTATCTATTCTAAAAACCTTGATATTCTTTTCAAATTGAGTAAGAACCATAGCATAGAAATTTTCAATCAAACTCCTGGTCTTTGATTTATGCTTCATTAGAAAAATACAGGTAGTTCTTGTATTATCATCCACCATAGTGAGAAAGAAAGTATACCCCCGATTGGTGGATTTACAATATGATCTCCATATATCTAGATGTACCAAATCAAAAGGAGATTTTGCATGTGATACACTATCAGAAAAATATAATTTCTTCTGCCTAGAGAAATGACAAACATCACAAGGGCCTTCTAAAGTCTTAGGCAAACCAGGTATCTATCTTCCTAGTATGGCTAGGTTGTGAGCAACCACATGCACCTACAGTGCCATTTATTAGAATTAACAAAAGAGCATGTAACTTTATTTATAGAAATTTTTTCACCAGTCACTTTAAGAGCAACATTCTTCAGATAATAGAGACCTCTATATTGCTGAGTCATTTCAATTATCTTTCAAGAAACAAGGTCCCGTATCAAGCATTAGTTGCATTAAAGATCAAGTAGCAACTTGAATCTTTAGTTAACTTACTTGTTGATATCATGTTATAGCCAAAACTGGGCACACATAATACATTCTTCAACAAAAGACCATTTTGGAATTCTACTGTACTCATGTGTGTAACTAGAGCAGTAGTTCCATTAGGGAGAGTTACTTCTGACTTAAAAGTTCTAGTCAAAGTAGATAAGCATTGCACAGATTGAACCATGTGCTCATTTGCTCTAGTGTTAATAAGCCAACTTCTATCAAGAATATTATCATTCTTAGAAAATAGAGTAATATTTAACACATAATAATTATCTTGGGAAGAAATAGAATTAACAGTAGCTCCAGTGTAGCTCAGTTGTATATTGTTGCAGAGAGTAGAATCATTCTCCTCAACAGCTTTTATATTCTCCTGAGCATTTAGTAGTTCACACAAATGTTCATATTGACTCTGTGTGATAGATGCATTAGCATTTCCCCTGAGCCTTTCTACATTCCAGATACTTGCAAATCCATAACATGATTATTAACACCGGTTATTGGTTTCCAACATGTTGTATAACCATGCAATTTCCAGCACTTCTCTTTGGTGTGACCCTAACCTCCACAATGTGTGCACCTCATAAAATCTTTTTCTGTTCTATTGTAAGCAAAATTACTCTGAGAAGTTGGCCTAGCAGCTGGCAAGGCCATACCCTCAACCATAGACCTAGGTGCACTTGCTACATTTCTTTGCTTTTCTTCTTGAATAAGCAAATGATATACTTCATTAATTGTTGGTACAGGCTTCATCATCAATATTTATCCCCTAATAGCCCCATAACTTTCATTCAGACCCATTAGAAACATCATACTAAACAACTTGTATTCTCTTTCATATACTTTCACCAGAAAAGTCCATGAACATGTACTAACCACTCCACATGTACACCTTGATATAGGGCAGGCTATATTTAGATCATTCCAGTAGCCTTCTAGTTTTGCAAAAACCTAAGAAACAGACTTCTCTTCTTATTTTAAAGAATATAGGGATTGTTGTAGTTCAAAGATTTTTGCCTCATTTCCTTGGACAAATCTAGTTTCCAATAGAGCCCACATTTTTACAGCAGTATCAGTATAAAAGATTGACTGTCCTGTTTCTTGATTAACAGAGTTTATTAACCAAGATTGTACTATAATATTGAACTTAATCCATTGTTGGTACATTGGGTCATTCAGATTAGGGCACATAAGTTTACCATTCACAAAACCAAGCTTAAATTTCGATCCTAACACAATCGGCACTCTTATTTTCTAGGTATAATAATTATCACCATTCAATATTGGATTTACAAGTGAAATATTTGTATTATCACCTGCTCCTATATGATATGGTGTATTTGATAGATTCATAAACATATTTGTGATATTATTAACATAAGGAGAAAGTTGATTATTTTGATTACCTCCATTTGATAAATCTGCATTTTCTTCATTATTGTTATTTCCATTACCCTCATTATTCGAATTAGATCTTGTTTGAATCACCATTTTTACCCAATAAATTCGAAATCAAATTACAAACGTTGATTCCTAATATCAATCCCAGCAAAACCCTAGATTTTCACCCAAAACCCTCGAATATCCAAGCTCAAGTGATCTTCGCAAAATTCGCCAGGAAAATTCAAGAAAAATGACAGTATTTGTGTAAAAAATAAAAATAAAACACTCAATTATCAATTAGAGTTATAGGAATACGAATCTTCACAGCCGAATTGGAGATTTTTTCTCTGATACCATAACAAATTTATAAGAAAAGCTCTCGATTTAGAGAGAGAAAAATGAAGAAGAACTCAATTTTATTAATATGTTCTCTTAACTATAAAAAAAATACAACTAAGTATATATACTCATTGGTTAACACACGATGAGCTACCAATCTCTAACTGCCAATCCACCACTTTCTAACTCTTACAAATTAGTCCTCTTAGTACAGAAAAGTAACAGCTAATGAATAAAAACTAATAGCAAACTTAGTCCAATATATTCAATACACACATTTTAATATATTGCATAAAAGTTCTTGCTTGAGATAAAGTTGATGATCAATTTGAATAATAATTTTGCATGGAGAAAGTTTTGAAGATAATCTCATGGTTTGTATACGATGATTTACAACTATTTGGAGACGTACTTTGTTTTATTTTCCACTACAAAGCTTAAATTTATTTACATTTGAGAGTTTGTATGAATTATGTTTTTTGTGATTTAAAGTTTCTAATTTAACGAACATGGATTACGTTACGTTGTTTTCCATTACACATATATGTATAAGCCAACCAAAAAAAAAAGAGTCTGCCATATTTTGGCCATTTTTTTCTAAAAATGCCCCAACATTTTTTTTACTAATTAATCATTTATATTTATTCAATTAAAAAAATAAAACACACACAAAAATCATTATTTTTTCAAAACAATTATAATGTTATACCAAACAAAATCATTTTACGTGTATTTTTTATAACAAAAACATTATATTACTCACCATTTCTAACTCAATATATTCATTCAATTAATATTATTTTTTTAAAATTTATTTAACCGGATTATTTATTTATATATATATATATATATATATATATAACAAGCGTCGAATGCGAGACGTGTGGGTAACGATTACTAGTATATATATAGTTAGAGACTCAAACATATACAATCCCTACACAAAGGGATGGTGGATAAGGAGGTCTCACATAAAGGAAGTTTAGAGAGTAATATTCAAAATAAGGAAGGAAATGTAAAGAACGGAGGAGTTGAAAATGTTGTTGCTCAGATTTATGTTTCAAGTACAAAGGTTGACATTGCACCCATTAGTGATGTAAATGATAAAAATTTACTGGCTTCAAAAGCTAATTTGAGTGCGGCGGGGTTTAGTTATGTTCTCGCTCTAAATGCCAAGACTTTTAAACCAAGCAATGCCTCTCTTGACAAGGAAAATGTTACAACTAGTTAGGAGTCAAGAACGGAAAAGAATAGAAACAAAAAAAGGAAAAGCAGAAAGAAAGAAAGAAAAAGAAAGCAAATGAAGAAGTTACAAAGGTTTTTCCTAGTGGCCAAAAATTTGTAACTTTCAACAACATTATAGAGGATTTGATGGGAGATTACAACATTGATTTTTCCTACCTTATTGAGAATGATAACTCTTCCTCTAATGAGTATAGAACCTATTCGGATTTTGAAACTAAGAATAAAAATAAATGGAACCAAAACACTCGGGGTATTAGAGTGAAAACCAAATGGTAATTTTGTTAAGTGTCTTTTGGGTGTCATGGATTTCCTAAACCTCTAAACTGGGTATAGAAGCTGATGAAGACGTTTTGTGACGGACTATGTTTAGGCTATTGCTATGGCATCACCTTTTAATACTTAGTATTTCGCTAGAATTGCTTGTAGTAGTTTATATTTGGATTTTGTTTTGTTTGTACCCTATTTCCGCTTCCATTTGTATATACCACGAGTAAGCTGCTTTCACTTATCTTTGAAATGAATTTTCTTTTGCTTAAAAAAAAAAATATATATAGTTATGTTTTTGAGTATTTACATTTTATTAGATACCATAACTTTTTTGGTTTTATATATTCGATGCTTCACTTTTAACGAATCACCCAGGAATATGCTATGCATAGGCTTTTTACAACATCGTATCATTCTCTTAAGAATTAAAGTTTTCCATATGCCATATAGACCAGGTTAATATCGTATCATTCTCTTATACCGCGGATATATACCCTTGAGATATAAAGGGATACCACGTAACTCCTAAAATTAAAAATTATGATTAAAACATAAAACGAAACAAAAATTATTCAAATATAATGTTCCCTTTATTAGTCTAATGATAAACTATAATTTAAAGATTAAAAAGGGAAAAGGTAGAAGGAATATTTAGAGCCTATTTTCTGATATTTTTGAAAAAAATGAGTTCAAAATCCGGGCATCTTGTAGGGATATGTTTCACTAAAATCTCCCCTTCATACTTTCCCTCCTTGGTGCCATGAACTGTATCGTTTTCCGCAGTAAGAACTTAATGGTTGACTTATATCATCGCCTCTGGTCTTTGCAATTAGGACCTTCTCAAATTTTAAGTTAGTTTTCGCCTCGAGGTTGGACAACCACACTGTAACTCTTGGTAGGTCGTGGATACGAGGGGCATATGCATGTATGTCCTTGACAGGGGTCCAATCTGATACAGGAGAAGGAGAAAGGGCTTTTCGGCCAAGTGTCATCACGGTGGAAAAAGAGAGGGTGACGGTTACGAAGAGTATGAAGGAAAGAGATTTGAAAACAGTCATTGTATGAGGTTAAGAAGATGGGTGCTTACTTGTGAATTTAAAGGTATGAAGTATGTGAGATTTCAACTTCATGGTCAATGTCAAGTAAATAGGTTCACCTAATTCATTTAATGAATTATGAAAATTCTCAATATTTTGATTTGGAAATCCCAAAATTGACTTTGGTTAATTACAACATACATGTATCTGAAGCAAAATAAAGTAGATGTTTTTGCTCACAACTTTTTGTTACCTTTTCCCAAAAATTTACTATGGTTTAATAGAACGGTGATGATAACATGTGTCATGTGCACAGGTTATACACATAATATGGCAATTATTATTGATATAATAATAACATTAAAGGTAACAACTATCTTAATCATCATTAAAAGGAAAATAGGGGTGACTAACACCTCAAAATATAATGTCATGTGACACTTCGAACTTTTAAGATCATGTAAACGTAGTTTTTTTCTAATATTTTTGTCAAACCATTCAATAAATCCAGAAGTTATACGCTAATATTTTTTATTTTGAAAAATATGTTATTTATATATTTTTTTAACATTTTGGGTTTTAAAAATCTCGCAAAACACAACTAAACCCAAAAAAACATTAAAAAAAACATATTTTTCAAAACAAAAAATACTAGCGTATAACTTGCGGAGATTTATAGAATGGTTTGACAAAAAAAAACTTCGAAAAAAACTACGTTTACATGAGCTTAAAAGCTCAGAGTATCACGTGACACCATATTTTGAGGGTGTTAGCCCCCTCTTTCCATTAAAAGATTTGATAATTGAAAATATATGTTATTTTTGGAATTGAAGTTAATTGACTAATAAAAAACAATTGAATTTCAAGTTAATGCAGATCAAATGATTTTTTTTTACATATATATGCATCGGTTACAAACAAAAAAATTGTTTACAAAAAACTCTGTAACATCCTAAAAAATTGGCATTAAGAAGACGAAAAAACAGAAGTTTCAATATAGTTAAAGTAATAATAATATCAGAAATTGAAAGCACTGAGAATAATAAATTTTATTGAGAAAATAAAAGTACAATTTAATATAATTAGAGACAAAGGAGTTCAAACGTTTTGAAAATTATGATATACGTACGGTGAAGTTCTTGTTTGCCTAATTTTAAAATGAAAATATTTGACAATAGTTTGCAAACTTTAAGAGTGAAATTGATGGGAAAAAAATCCTTTAAAATCGAGTTCAAATTTTGTATCCCCTATTATCTATATTTTTTCGTGCCTCCTTGTTTATTTTCATTCAAATCTTAAATTTTCACAACTTGTTCCACAAATTTATAAGCTTTTATATTATATTGTATTCAAATTTTAAAATATTTGGCCATAATTTTGTTTTAGACAATTTTTTTAAGATTTAATATTTAATTTACACTAATTTATACATTTATTCTAAAATAAATTACGTGTCGATTTTTGTTTTAAATTAATTATTAAAATGTATTGATATATGTATTATAGTAATTGTATAATTTTTTTCAAGTTTAAAAAAAAAAAATTTAAAAAAATAAGTAAAAAGACACGAAAAAGATAAAAAAATATCAATATAAGATTTAGACGAAAACTTTTTGCATTAAATGGTAATCGTGACATGGTATGGAAAGATTGGGATCGGTATCAGAATGTAATTAATAGAAAATATAAAATGGTTTTACTAACTTTGTGCCATGGGCATAGGATAAACATTAATTACTTATATTAAAGTCAAATATTGCATTTATCTATGATAATAAATTAATAACTGCATTTACTATTTTTAAAATTAACATTAATAACCTCATTATGATTGATCATGAGAATATTTATTAGAGATTGAATGTTAACAACATTTTAGATATCGGATTTAGTTTTGTTTACATAGTAATATAATATAGTCTAACTGTCTAAACAAATAGAACATGTTTTTTTTTACTAAAATCTAGAAAATACTTGTGGTAAACATATGAGATATATTAAAATTTAGAATCTCAACTTTTCAAAGAAAAAAGATTGTATGAGGTACAAATTTAAAAAGTTGACAAATTTTCAAAAAAAAATAAGAAATTTGAGAAGAATTCAGAAACCTAATATTTTTGTATAATTTAAAATTAATTTTTCTTTCATTTAAATTTAAAATGTAGAACAAAAATTTTTGAGAAAAATATATATGATATATCTTCTTTATAATTTTACACGAAAGCAGCAATTAGCATGCAACAATCATTGTACCGTACAAAAATAAGTTGCTAACGAGATAAAAAACAATCTTGGATTTATTTACTATATCAAGTGTATAATATAGAACCACCTTGGATTTATTTTTTAATTTTTTTGTGAAATCCGGATTTACTTGCTACATATAAGTGCACAATTTGGCTGTATCAATTAGTATGACGTATTTCAATTCGAAAAAGATCTATTGTGATTTTTAAAATTTAGTTCCTTGTATTAATAAAAACTTCAACCAAAATACTCTTTCAATTTCTGCAAGATTGTATTCGTTATTGGATTTCTCCCCCAAATTCGTTTTCAATTTATTTGAACAAATTGCTTAACAGATTGTGTTCTTTTTCCTGCTTTTGACCAATTGTGAATAAACCCCCTCTAATTCTTGGGTGTATTTATACAATTACATTTATATCAATGAATAATGATCTTGAGGACCAAATCATGCATTCAAGATTAAAATAGACACCGATTGAGTCATCTTTCTGAATATTTCGATATCTTATCGATATACAAACAAAAACACTGGAAAAGATTGTCTCAATGATACCCTTCTTACTAAATGGCAAGGGGTACGTTAAGCCGACTCCTAATTGATCATCTCAAAACTGAGAATTTCGAATCCAGTAGGATCAAACCTAACCTGCGCCAGATACTTATTCACCTCTGTGATAGGGTCATTAGGATGTTTCTGAGCAGCAATGATGAGCCGAAATTTGGTGTTATCTTCTCTTGACTGAGCAAGTATGAGATGGTCATAAACCAACTCATATCCAAACAAACGGTTGTACTCAGTTAACGTACGTACAGCTAAACGTATGATGTACGGCTCACTTACATTTATTGTGGTCCAACCTTGAGATAATTCGAGGGAAGGCAGCTCTGAATCACCTTTCGTTGTGGTGGATAGTGAGGCTGTGATGGTAGTAACCAAGATAAGAATAAGGGAGAGAGATCTGAGAATAGACATCGTACTATGTATATATAGAATGATGAGAAAATGAGGTGTTTAACTTGTGAATTTATAGATGTAGTTGGAACAGATTTACCTTGTGAATACATTGTTGTTTCAGAAAAAAAAATGTACCAAAAATAAATTATATTAGATTTAACTGTCACATTCAATGACCAGTGATTTGTTTTTCAATTCTTGAAGATATTCAAGATATCAAATTAATATAGGGTTCAACTTGGCTACTCCGCGAGTAGCGAACCAAGCCCTGTCATTAAATGATAACATCTCAAACTTGCTTGAATTTACACTTTCTTCCGAATTGTTTGTATGATCATCCCGACTTCCAGCTATCTCCTTATTTCCTGCCTTCTTTTCTTGGCACCCCTCAGATTCTCTGAATTATGTATGTAAAGTGATTTCAATTTCAACTTGTAACTTAGAGCGAACCAATTGGATAGAAAATTTAATTTTTGCAATTGAACAAGTCAGTTGGGAATTATTCATGTAACACATTGTTTGCTGGCTGATGGAGTGTCTTACAGTTTGGTTTAAAATTATTCTTATTGATGGTTAGTTGACCGCTTTGATAATTTTATACATATGATTAATTACTTAATTGTAATAAATTAAGTTGACCGCTTTGATAATTTTATACATATGGTTAATTATTTAATTGTGACAAATTAAGATGGTGTTTGGTAACCAAGTGCTTTCTTAAAAAGTGTTGTTTGGAAAAGTGCTGTTGAAAAGTCACTTCTATAAAAGTACTTTAGAAAAAAATAACGCTTTGTGTAAAAGTAATTTTGATATTCATAAGTTTTGTCCGCGTTTGATATGTATAAGTTCGAAATGACTTAATAGCAGAATAATTGATATACTACGAAAAAACACAATAAATTCAGTATCACTTTAAAAACCAAATATTTATAAACAATTACAAAAATAAAAAAATATCGATAAAAAAATTATTCCTAAATAAATATGCAAAAACGACCTACTACGAATAATAATTTTATTTTAAAGAAACATTTTTAACAATTGACTTTCTATGCACATTTTATGCATCCGTTTTCATTTTCATGCACTTTTATGTAATTTTTATGCATCCGTATGTAATTTTATTGACATTTTATGCACCTGTATGCTCTTTTATTAACCTATATTATGCATCTTTTAGGCACTCGTATGCATTTTTTATACACTTTATGCACTTTGTATGCACTCGTATGCATTTTTTATTGACCCGTATGATTTTTTATTTTTTCTTTATTTTATTTATATATTTCGGGTTTTTTTTTTTTTTTTTTTTTGAATTTTTATATTTTTTTATGTGAAAATTTTATTTTATTTTGTGAAATAATCTATATTTTTTGTTAAAAAAGTGAGTTTTATTTTTTATACATTTTTTTATAATTTTGAAAATATTCTTATTTTTTTCATATGTATTTTTTTATAGATTTTAATAGAGAGAAATAATAATTTTTAGGTTGGGATAATGGCAATTTTGTAATTTGGTTGAATTTTAAAACAAGTTTGATTTATTGAGAATGTAAACATTAAGGCGTGACTTTTTAACGATAAAGTATTAAAAGTGTGATTAATAGGAATTACCCATATTGTATATGAGTAGCATATTACTATATACATGTATTTATTTTCCAAGTAAATACAATTTTTTAAATAAAGTTTTATAGATTCATGCGGTTGTTTATATAAGTGTTTTACATTTGTTCCATATATATTATGTATATCTATCTAACTATAAAATTCTTTTGTTATATGTATCTTCTATTTAATAATAACCTATAGAATAGAATAATTTTTTGCGTTTCTAATATGCTGATTATAATTTATTAGTATGTCATTTATTACCTGATTAACTTTCCAAAATTCACCAGGTTAATTTACGAATATCCGCACCGTGATTTCTGAAATGGGTTGCTTGGAATATACCCGACCCAAATTATTTTGCATTTGTATCGACGGATGAAAACTGAAAACACAAATTTCTGCCATCAGTATGCACCAACAATCTCTATCTATCTCCAAAATCTAATTATCATACCAAACTTAGTGAATTGCAATGTGGATCACATCAGTTTCATCCTTAGTTTTATTTAGTCTTTTAGTTCAAATGACGGGTAGTCTCACGCTTTCAAAAACGACATATGTTGTTACGATTATGCATGCAAAGTTATTCTATAGTAACTTGTGAAAATCTTTTCAATTGTCCAGTCTGTTTTGTTTATGTTTCAATTAGTCTTCTTAAAGATTATCGTTTCTCTCTCCTGCTTTGGTAGTTCAGAGTGGTAACCACTACTTTTCTTATGCCATCTTAATTGTGCGTGGTGTGGCCCTCTGGGAACACTATGGCCTTGTTTGGTAGCCTTCTACTTATACTTAATTATACTTATAAGTAAATAAGTAAAGTATTGTGTTTGGTAGACCATTTTTAAGTTTACTTTTATCAAGATTAAACTATACATAAGCTTACTTAGAAAAAGTATTGTTTTTTCATACTTATGGGGATATTAGTAAAAAAAATGTCACTGTAGCTAGCTACTACCTTGTCTCCATAATTTCACATTATTCTTATTTTTTCTGATGTTGCGTCATTCATGAGGACTGAATATTTACTAGAAATTAGGGAGGGAAAATTGAGTGTGTAATTGGGCAATATAAAATTTATTTATGATGGTCAAATTATTCCCGTTACTTGTGCAGGTACAAAGCTTTGCCGAACTATTTTTTCTTAACATGTCGAATTTTGAAGGCGGGTCCTAAGGATACATTTTTTCAATCAAAATTATATTAATCGTTCTTAACTTCATTTTGGTTTTCACTTTTCTTAGATAAGAAAGCTTAGAAAAAAAATTAATTTTATTGAGTTTGTGTTCTTTAATAATCTTTTAATGATTTTTTTTTGTTACTACTATTTATAAAGTTCTGTTGTGATTATAATTATACTCTTTTGAAAGTAACTATAAGATAAAGAATAGTAGTATAAAAGTTTTTCATAACAAAAGTACAAAAAACATTAAAAGTAAACTATTTAATTTCTATCAAACAACATTTTTGTTTAAAAATATACTTTTATAGTGCGCACCAAACAACATTTAAATACTTATAAGTAAACATTAAAAGTATATTTTTCTACATCTATTAAATAAGTATGATTTTTTACTTATAAGATGCGACCAAATGAACCCTATAATATGTAACTTTTTGGTAAAATACAAAATCGGTATCACTTTACCACAGAGCTGTCAAGCCTCTTGTAGGTGTGCATATTTTTTTCGAATGTGTTTGTAATTATTTTTTGATTTTATTTTTTAAATCTATTATTTATATAGTGTTTGTTAAAACAAAGACCGTAAAATTTGGAAATGTACAACATTCACAAATAATATAAAAGGTTGATTTAAAAAAATAAAATCGAAAAATAATTACGAATACACTTAAAAGTCCGATAAACTGATGAAAAACTTATGAATGTAACATAAGTAAATGTGCACCCTCTTATCAGCCTACTCCTAGGGTTGGACGAGAAACTGAAAAAACCGAACCGAACCGATAAGCAAACCGAAAAAGACCGAAACCAAAATCGAAAAATCGAAAAAAATTCGGGTCTGTTTTGCTTTTTAATAAAACCGAACCGAAAAAGACCGAAAAGTAAACGAAAAAAAAAAAAAAAAAAAAACGAAATTAGACCGAAAAAACCCGGACTGGTTCGGTTCAAAAAATAAAAAAACCGAAACCGAAAAATATGTTCGGTTTCGGTTTCGGTTTCGGTTTCGGTTTCGGTTGTACTAAAAACCGAACCGGATCGAATACATTCCTACCTACTTCCTTGTTCCCCTTACTAAATGTGAGAAAACTATAAAAATGCAAAATATGTGAAATGAATAAAATCTGTATTCTACGAGTAATAAAAAATTGAGAACCGTAAGAGGTGAAACACTTGAACATTAAAAAAGACTGTATGGACGATTAGTGCGATTTACATCACCAAACTTGAATGATAGATATTCATGTGCAAAGTTTAAAGAAACCAACCCTTCTCCCATGGTCCAACAAACAGTCAACCATCTTTTACCCCATCATCAGTGTGTACATTTATATATATATATATATATTTATATAGACATTTGAAGCTTAATCAACTCACTCGTATACAAACTTGGTGTGGGATAACATGGAAAAGCTTAAAATCTTCACACTTTCTCAAATTGCTCAGCACAAGTCAAAGACTGATTGCTGGTTTGTCATCAATGGCATGGTAATTCTTCCATTTCCTTCTTTTTCCTTTTCTTTAATATATTTTTGGCAAGGGATCCAATTTTTTTATTATTATTATTGAGTGTTTCTCAGTTAAAATTTTACGTACATCTTATACTTCCAAGTATTCTGTAAGACATCAATTAGTGTGTGTACTTTCTTTTCATTACATTCACAAAAAGGCTTGAGTAACGGAATAGTATTTTATAGTTTGTGATTTTTCAAAGACAATTGGTATTTTTCTAACATTCTCAACGGCTCTTACCATGATAACAGAATTCGAAAGTATACAATATTTTTCCTGTAAAAACTATAATTAAATAGAGATTAATACTTGTAATTCCATTTTATGCTTGTATTAAAATTTATCTAACCGTCTCCATTTGACATTTACCCCCAGAAAAAAAAAAACATTTATTACCAAAATTTATGACTCCATCGAATTATCATTGACTACGGTTTAATTACTTGCTATTGCTTAAAATTATTTTGTTGTTTGATTAAATTTGTTGAGTTTATACAAGGTGCTGGATGTGACAAAGTTCTTAGAAGAACACCCAGGGGGAGAAGAAATCCTTGTCGAGGCAGCGGGTAAAGACGCGACAAAAGAATTTGAAGATGTGGGCCATAGCGCAGCTGCCAAAAACCTGCTTCTAAAGTACCAAATTGGTTACCTTCAAGGTCACAAAATTCTAGAAAATGGGAACTCGAAATCAGTTAATGATGTTTCTGGGAAAGAGTCGAAGCACACAGAGATGAAAGCTTTCGTGATCAAGGATACTCCGAGGCCTAAGTATGTGTCTTTTCTCGAGTTTTTTGTTCCCTTACTCATCTCCGGTGGCTTTTTTTGGTATCGCAACGTGGCGGGGACTTATAATTGAACAACTCTTTCGTTACTTGGGAATGTTTTGGGTTGCTATTTTTGTGTTCTTTCGAATAAAATTGTATTACATATGTTTTCAAGTTATTAAGTAAGGTTTTATTTGATGTTATAATTCTAGCTTCAAGAAGGCATGGTACGATGGTACTCCTTATAGAAAATCTCGTCAACTGTCTACTTGACACATACGTCATCGGTCGCTTATTTATTAATAAGTTCGGTAGTAAGTGAAATTTAATAGAATCGGTGTGAAATTACAATAATATCAATAATAAAACAAAAAAATATTAAATCATAATTTTGTGTGTGATATATGAAGGGTAGAATTATAATTTAACTTAGATTATTTTACTAAAAAGAAAAAGTGATCAATTATTTAACGAATAACAAAATAGAACAATGATCTATTATTTATGGACACAGGAGGTAGTACTTTTATGACATCTCCAAAGAGACCATCTTAAGCTCGCAAAATGTATGAATTATAATGATATTTGTTTTTGTTTATATATCAGATATACCTTTAATTTTCTTGAAAGCACTATTCCTACCTTTTGGGTATAGTATTAAACTATCATTTTGGTTTAACACTTTAATTGCTCAGCCACCTAACACACAAGCTTGCAAAAGTATGACGACAATATTTTTGTTTATATTGGAATAGGATAGTGCCATTCACACAACTGGGATACTGCAGACCACACTTCTTTAGGTGGGTCCCTCCATAAAGGATGATGATACACATATATATATATATATAAATCCAACCTACTAAAAACCCAAATAAAAATATAGTATAACCCTAGTTGATACTACCCTAAATTTAAATATTAATTAAAAATAAGAAAAATTATTAAATCTGGTATTAATAATATATATATATATATATATATATATATATATATATATATATATATATATATATATACCCAACCTACTAAAAACTCAAATAAAAATATAGTAGAACCCTAGTTGAGACTATCCTAAATTTAAATATTAATTAAAAATAAGAAAAATTATTAAATCTGTTATTATTAATATATATATAAACCCAACCTACTAAAAACCCATCATTTTTTCCACATCACTAATCTTAACAACTAATCTGGTATTGCCACATCACTTGCCACCTAAGGGGAGTGTGGTCTGGAGTGCAGGAGTTGTGTGAGTATCATTTTCCTATTGAAATATTTGGTGAGCTATCCAACACATGATCCTCACGGTTTGGTTCTGTATTAAACCGGACAAACTCAACCAATTATGAAGTACTTACAAACTAAATCTAGTCGCACTCAGCGAGTCTTTCAGAATGTATAAAAAAGTCTATATATATATATATGGTCACTCAATTAAGCACATTGCAAATAAGTATAGATTTAATGTAATTTTGAAATAAACTCTTTGATTGCATTTCTGAATTAAATACATATAGTGATTTGAGATCAGTAAAGGGTATGGATACATATTGAATCCATCAAACGGAGTAGATTATTTGTTGGAGTACTTTAAATCCAGGATTTATTATATGCATGGTCCAGTCTATTAATGAAGAGTTCAAATATGAATTTATGGATTTCTATCAAAAATATACATTTGAATATTTAAATCAATACAGATTTCAAATCAACAAGTAATTAGAGAATAGAGATACGTACTATTTACGAATACTCGAGACAAAGACAACTGGTAAAGTATGATCGTGTTTTATCGTTATAGAGGCACATTGGAAATTAACTGTGTTTAACAATGACCTAAGCAAATTTAATTAAAAAACAACAAAAAAAATGACCTTAGGTAGCATTAGATGATGCAATCAACTTCGCTCCTTTGTTTTCACCGTTTACTTTATCTTAGTATATGACACTAGTTACACATAACCTTACATATTGATAATGCATGGAGATTTCCTCGAGATTTATTATAAACTCAATAGCAACATATTTCCCATGACGATAAGGAAACACAAAGTATTACACTTTACTTTTATCATCACATGTTTGTATTACTTGTTTAAATACTTATATAAGTCATGGCTCTAGTGAAAGATTGTCGTATAATTTTCATAAGCGAATCATTCTTGTCTTGATAACAAGGTGATAAGAATGGCAATATTAGCAACAAAATTCAACTTTGCAGTTATACTGATATGGTTTTTGGCGATCATTTTGGTTACAATGAATCTATGTTCAGTTCTTGCATGTGCTCGTTACCTACAAGTCCCGGAACAGGGATCAAACCTGAATCAAAGTATAGCTGGCCTGAGAACTAGTAATGGCTTTCTCTTTTGCAACACTTGCATACAAATTTAGCGGCACGATTTTTTCCACGCGTGCAGCAATTTTCTATATACATCAATTTTAGACCTTCCCAAATAGAGCAAATCACAGCACCGCTATAAAAATATCACGTTTTATTATATTTAATTGTTAATTTTAGTAACTGATATACATATGAGGAATAGAAAAACTTTTCCCTTGGATGAAACATATATTTCACCCTAAATCGAGTTTTTAAAACTTTTCATTCCACAAAAAATGAGATGTATCAGAAATCTGGAACGTGATGGATTATACTCCCTATTTATGGTACATTTGTGTAGAAGTTCAATGGAATTATTCAAACTTACTATTTAATCAGAAATAGAAGACCAAAAATCCAAAAAGGATCGAGAATTTAATATTCTGGATGGTCGATTTCAACTTTCAAGTGCAATTAAGCCAACTATATAAGTCGCATAAAATTTCTTTGCATATTATATCTATACTAGGTATATCAATTGTCAAAATATATTGCAGGAAGATAGCACTAGATAATACTTGACCTTTTTCCAATGTTTGATAAGTGAAGGTTGCATCTGTTGCCATCCAAATCCCGTCTTCGGCAGTTGTCCACAGAGTGACCAGTGTTGCCATCTTAACTGTTGCAATTGAAGAAGCAGCAAATTGGGAAGCCTGCGACAACTTTAGGATGTTATTGAAGAACCCCAAGTTTTAGTTGCTTCTGGCATCAATAAACACTTTTTTTCTTTGTTCAATAATTATTGGTACTTCTTTTAACAACAGAATTGGGTTGTTCGTTGTGTGAAAAACAGTGTTCGTAAAATAATATGTTCTTGTATGGTAGTCCACCCCCAAGTTGCTCAAATTTATATGCACTGAGAATAAGTTTCACATCTTGGGAACTTAAATCTTGTCAATGAATCAACTGTCACAAAATCAAAATATGTCATAAATCTATTACAAATTAAATATACTGTCACAAATCTGTGTCAAATTGATTATCTTATCACAAGCCTGTCACAAAACCCGTAGTTAATAGGCTCATCACAAAACCCGTCACAATTCCCGTAGTTATTTGTACATTTTTTTGTAGTGTGTGTTAACAAATCTGCAATATCATGAATATAATAATTTGGAGTATTTTATACTATTATATAAAGGTTTCTAAACAAAATATATTAGGTTTGTCTTATAACAAAACCTTGAATGGCTAAAGGACTATCTCATTTTATCGTCACATTTATTAATAAGGATCGATCCATTTTAGGAGGATTTTTCTTACTTTTTTTCCAGTTCTTTACAAGATCAAACACCACAAGCGTAATAGAAATCGCATGTCAACTAGCACAATTCTACAACACGATTGTATCATATTGCTAAAAATTATTGTTTTAAAAGGCACGCTTTATAGTGAAAAAGATCGATTCAAAACTCGATAAAAGCGTGATTCAAAGCTTAAAAAAAGCTTTAAAAGCTGGCTTTTTCGATTTTTAGGCCGCTAAAAAGCGTAAGCTTTTAGCATATCTCTTACAAAACGCCTTAGTTAAGATTTCGCTTTTTAAAGCACTACAAGTAAAAATAAACACCATAAAATTACATCACTTTTATATGCTCAAGCCTCAACGTGAAAATCCTTTTAGTCAATTAAGCAGAAAGAGATTTCCTCAAAGGAGCTAGTCTCCTTAAATAAGTAACAATGGCATAAATAAAAAGGGATTTTTTTATGTCTTGTTACCGATTGAGGACCTCGTTTAAAAAAAATACGCCACTTGGGAGCTTTACCGGGACTTACTAATAAAAGGACCAAAGACGTAAATGATCTTATAAACCAAACGCGTTCCGAAAAAAAATCTCAATATCGTATTCGTCTGGATTGTGGCAAGTCAACTTTTGTTTTTCCTAATTATTTTTTTTTCCACAATAATAAGTGTCAAACACAATTACACCTATTGATTGTGATTAGAGTATAACTGTTTTTTTTTAAACAGGAACATGCTCATTATTATTGCTAATACAAGTTTCACTGTACTCGAAACAAGTTACAAATGACTAAATATAAACGAAAATATATGTTGATAATAATGTGTTTTTAAGTTTTATTTTTCCTATTTTTTCCTCTTAATGTATGTATAGGGCCTTAATAGTATATGTTGTATTTGGTTATAAAAATAAAATAAAATACATAGTCACAAAAACTCATAAACTACTCACCTAAAACATCACCCCTAAAAAACCAAACGATATTAACCCTAATAAAGCGTAAGTAAAAATATAATTCATCTCAAAAAATTACACATAGCAATGAAATATTGTCGAGTGTGCACGTCGTAAGAGGAAATAATCGAGTAAAAACAGAGATAACAAAGTAATGGATTCGGCGCAGAGTCGCATGCGAAAAGAACTGAGGAAATATCTAGTATTCTACTCGTTCGCGGCTCAACAATTACCATATTGGTGCCATCACACTAATTAACCGATCTAAATTAGTGTATAACTGTTAATAGTATAACATAGACATTATCACGAAACAGCCCAAATCCGACGTAGTCTGATGGATTCTCATATGACATTGCCATTTCATTGCTATGGTTTCTGACAACCATTTCAATTTTCATGCATTTGCATAAGGTTTTTACCGGCCCGAGTTCTCTTCAAGTATAAATAGTATAGTTGAGGAGAAACGAGCGCGATGATGTGTGGTTTAAATAGTTTTATGCTTAATTGTGTCACTAATGCCGACTACTCTATTTATCCTACTGTTATCACTTTTGGTTTCTTTTCCTCTACTAGATGCTTAAAGCATGGTAACCCCTTGTCGCCTCTGTTATTTATCATAGCTGACTACTTTTAAGTAGAGTTTGGATAAATCTTACCAATAATCCTGCTTAATCCCTTACAAAACAATTGCTAATGCTTCCCCTAGCTATTTCTCATACCCTCTTCGCTTCTGAACACCTTTTAAGTAGAGTACTAATTAAGAGTGTTAATTTTCCTCGCTCATAATATGCTACAGAATAATAAGAGCAATATATATATAGGGTCACTAGATTTGATGAAGGGAATTTTTCCATTAAATATTTAGGAATTCCCCTCCATACACTAAACTAACTTCTACAATGTATGAACCCTTAGTGCACAAAAGCTCCAAGTAAGTTGCTAGTGTAGGAAAGGTATATTATTGTCTATTGGTGCTAAAACCGTTCTTATTAAGCATGTTCTCTATTCTATCCTTATGCACACGCTCTTTGTTCTCCAACCCACTAACTTGATGCTTGACAAAATTGAGAAACGCTTAGTTAAATGGTCAAATCTAGATTTTTCTCACCCTAAGGGTGGTTAGGATTATAAGTTTGCATGATTCCATGATTGTTTTGCACAATAAGATGAGTTGGAGACTTTTAGATAAATACTCTCCTCGGACTAATTAATATCATGTTTCAAAAAGTATTTGGCTGTATATATCTCTTAAAATGAAGTTTAGCATGATGTGTGTATATCTCATAAAAGAAATAACAATGTCAAAGGAATCTGTTTAATGACACGACTAGCATCGAAATGATGCAATCAACATTTAGTTATCTTAACTTACACACACGTAGCCGTGATTAGCAAGAATGGTGATTCCGTCGAGAGGATTCATCTAAATGAGCAAAATATATTGTCCATAATATGACAAAAACAGGAATGTTAATGTAAACCTACATGCTTGTATTACTCGTCAAAGATGCATATATAAGCCATGCCAATTGAAGATCATAGCATCATACTCATATTTCCATTGAGTCAATCATTCTTGTTAAACAAGCTGCAAATAGAAAATGGCAATATTGGTAGGAAAGAGAAACACGGCAGTTGCCCTTCTATGTTTTCTAGCAATCATTTCGATTGTCATGCATTTAAATGTGGTTCCTACAAGTGCTCGGCAAAATTTGGAAATTACCGAGCTAGAACAAAGCCACAATCAGAGTTCACCTGTGATCGGAATAAGTAATAAATTTTCTTGAGAGAATTCATGTTAAATACAGTACTATAAGATATAATTCTCGCATTCTATTTCCGTATTTTTTAATGCTTCGTTGGGGAAATCCACTTATTTTTTTCGGTAAGTAGGAAAATCCACTTTTTTTATTAATGAACAGCAAAAGAAAAAGTAAACCGTGCAAATTAAATCCAAAAAACTGGGTCTACATCCAGATAAATGAAAAATCTCTCTATATATTATTTGATACTTCTGCATCGGTTAAAATGAGGCCAACAAGTAAAAAGAGTGCTAAAAAGTGAATGGCAAACAATTTTTTCTTGGTTGGCAATATTTCAATGCATGTCGTGGCACAAAGTAAAATAGTTATCGGAAAAATATCTACCTGTAACTGAAATACATATAGTTAACTTTGAAGACCAACTTTTCTTTCAAACTGGTTTTGAATAAGCAGACTATAATTGGGACTTATTAGTCGTACAAGTGAATGAAGTTTTTCAATTCTAATGAATTAAAAGTTTATTTAGGAGACAACGTAAAGGAAGGAACTTAGAAACCCAATAAAAAGTGAATCAATTATATTTTTTAATTACTCAATTTGTTCATGTTAAAATATTTGTATCACATTTTGATTGTCAGTTAAATTTAGATAGATCATTGGCATATATATAGTCTTTTTATTGGAATTTTCTGACCGTAAATGCGTATATATTTCCAATGATAATATATGAAGGGAAATGCCACTGCTGCAAATATGGATTCGGGGGATTTTGCTGGAGCGGCAAATTATGTTGTCATCCCCCGTGCGACAATGAATGCTCCTGATCAAGAAGCAACAAAATGTTGGAAGCTTGCAAACAACATTGCAATACTACTGAAGAATAAGAACGTTCAAATACGTTTGGCACCAATAATACTTTTTTTCTTCTTTTCCAAATAATATGTCTACGGAAAGTAGTTCTGACGATAATAAAGTTGCAGATCATGTACTTCCACTTCAATAAATTCATACTTCGCTCGAATCTTGCCCTCGTTCTAATTAAAACTAGTACTCCTTATATTTTTATATTATCTAAAGAAAGAGTTTCCTAACATGTTAATGAACTCTTTTGGAATTCTCATAAGCAACTATACATATGGCAATATTAGCAAAAGAAAGGTTAAAATCGCCATTATCCTGATTTGGTTTGTAATGATATAATTGTTGGATACGTTGTAAATAAATACAATAATTTCTACGGAAAAGAAATGGACAAATAAACAGAAAAATAGTTTTCTCAAATATATAAATATCAATTACAAGATTTAACATAAAATAATGTAAATGATACCGAAATGGACTAAAGTCCGAGACGAGATAACTGCAAGCAGTTTTCCTTAAACGATATTTGCCCCGCCACCTCTGCTTCTGGCTAAATGGGCACTTCGTTCCCAAGGTACAACGTCTATCACATGTGACTCGGCGGAAACGGCACCGAGTCACGGTTGGACCGTTGGTGGTGCGGTACTATCTCTCTATATGTATGCATGTGTGTTTGTGCGTGAATGTGTATGTTATGACATGCATGAAACTTGTCTTGAAAAAGTGTCCCAAATAATGGATCAAGACCATCTTTTTTAAACATTTTCTTTGTAACTCATTTTACAATTAAATACACATAAATGGGGAGAATGAATGATTTTTTGTAACCACTAAATTAAAAAAGCATTCACTCAAATAAAAACCACTTGGTTTTTTTTCAACAATCTCCCACATGAATGCGATCTAAAACATGCAACGTGCAACTAAATGCAATCGAGAGAACCACGAGAATTCACTGCATAAGGACATGTAGCGCGCGCCTTGAACCTGCCATAGTGATGTAAAATCTGACATGCTACTATTGGCTAGCCTTAAAGCCTTGAACCTTTTAGCGTTTGTGCATACCAGGGTAATACTCACACAATGTCCTCTCTACACCACTTACTAAGCCCTTTAGGTGTTGTCTATATTTAGCCCTGGACTGCCTTGGCAAATTCAACCGAGTGCTCTAGTGATTTAGCTCTAGATCATCACATAGTATCGGCCATACACACTCGTTATAAGTGATTTTCAAGTCAAGAGTGTCCTGACTCACCACACTCGACCTTCGAGATACTTGATTCATTAAGAGCCTCATGCTCATCCTTAAAATGGTACAGGTCTATTACTCTTTCATCATAGAAATGGGCTGAGAACTTATGTTCTTGAGTGCTTTGTTCGGTTACCTGCACAATTCAGTTTCCCATTGAACCCGAGACTGAAGTTTCCAGTTCAGGTTGGGTTACCTGTACGAAGGTTTCCAATTTATTGGGCTTCAAACCCCATTTCCCTCGATGATGCTTCAACTCCTCTACGAGTCAAGCATTTTGTATATGGATCCGCATTATTATCCTTAGACCTTGCAAAGTCTATGGATACCACAATTTTTGCTAGCAATTCCTCTTACGGATTTGTGTCTCCGACGAATATGTCATGACTTTGTCGGGACTTTCCATTATACAAATTATTCTGATCCCGTTTAATAACTGACTGACTGCAGCAGTGTATGTTTATTACGGGAACAGATTTTGGCCACTTGGAATACCTCCCAAGACTTCTCAGCCAATCTGCATCTTCTGTAGCTTGATTCAACGTTATAAATTCTAACTCTACAGTTTCTTCAACTATGCAGGTCTATTTTACAGACCACCATGAGACTGCAACCTCTTTAAGTACAAACATATCCCCTCGTGGACCTTGTACTGTTAAAGTTTGAGATATACTTGGTATCTAAATACCCTCCAAACATTTTGAACATCTCGTATAAT
Organism: Primula veris; assembly: GCA_963682055.1. NCBI lineage: Eukaryota > Viridiplantae > Streptophyta > Magnoliopsida > Ericales > Primulaceae > Primula > Primula veris. Next base: position 18,911,176 of record OY821743.1, on the reverse strand, counting down.
GCAGTTCATGATTGGCAGTATACATCATGTATCTGAGAAGGCTCATTGGCAAACCTACTCGGTCTGCTCACTGAGTTGGCTATAACTGGTCTAGTACAATTTTTGACGCACAAGAGACTACATTTGATAAGTTAGGTGTTTGTTTTAGTCCATATAGTGACTTAACAAGTTTTTGCACCTTGTCTTACTTTACACGGAACCACGACCCAATGGGTTGTTACTAATTCTCTAGATCTCCATTTATAAAACACATGTTCTCATTAATTAATGATGCGTCTTTTCATAGAGATTAGAGTATAGACATTAAAATTATCAAAACCGTCAGTTTACTTAAAGTAATTGACTTTATTTCTCACGTGTCTATCAACCTCATTGTTGATGGCATCTTTCCATATACACATTATATGGATAACATTGATTATTTCAATGTCGTCGATACATCTTCACTCATGAAGGTCAAGGGACAAAGGAAGTTTCATTACTTACCCTTTTACCATGCCGATGCACTTCATCTTCCTTAAAAGATTCACTTTCCCTATTTTTCCAGCACCGTTTGAGTGTTCACTTGTCTTGGGTAGCGTAATGCTTTGAACCCTCAACGTATTGGTCACACTCGCCAGGCGTTAGAGTTCTTGCGGAAAAATTTCTCTTTTAGAAAATATGCTTCTCGGGCATAGAACAATGTTCTATATGCACTTTAAAGCCATGTACCTTATGCACTAGAAACCGATCAGCACTATATTTTGTGCTTATCCGAAGAACACACAATCTACCGTTTTTGATCCTATCCAAGTCCTTCAAGGAACAAGATTGAGACATTTTTTAGGTAGCACCAAACTTTCACGAACTTATAGTCAGGCACCATGCCTTCTATAATTCTGACTGTTTGGTCCAACTTCGTAAGCGGTAGTTTGTTCAATACATGTCTTGCGGAAAGCTCATTTCCCATACAAATTCAGAGTTTAAACCTGAACTTATCAACATGACATTCCAACCACATAATTGGGCGTACGGTGTCTCATGTTCACCGTTTCAATCACACTGATCATGTATTCATATCCATGTTAATATACCATTTCGGAACTAGTTAGACAATATCTAACACGTCCAAAAATAGTCTATCATTTAATGATTAACATTTAATCATTGGATTAAAGTTGGTAGATTAACACAACAGAACACCCATGATTAGACATGTTTTCTGACAAGAATTAATACTCAACAATAGAATTCACGTATTCATTCTTACTTGAATGAATATCTCGACTGATTTATCTTTACTTCTCATCAAGTAGACATATCAGTGTTTAGTACAACCATCAATATATTGAGGAAATACATTTTAAACCCTTCTTGGTTTTGCACGCATCTCAAATGCATCAAACTATTTGGTTATTTACTCCGTTCGAAACTTCGAACTGAAGACTTAGCAATACATTGTTTCAAACACAAACTCATATTTGTGTTTCAATTTAAATAATAGATTTAGAAAAATTAAACATTTATGGTTTTATATTTTCATGACCTACTATATCATGTCAAATCAGTGACTTAGTTGAATAACTCAACATATCATTATTGACCACAAGAGTATCGACTAAAATGCTCATTTTGAACAAATAGTCACTCATGTATTGCCACAAACAAGCAAACCTATCACAATTTGATCCTAATGTTTTGGCTACCGAAAGGCTACTGCCTTTTAGTTTTCAAAAACTACTAGTCATGATTCAGATTTGTATGCTTGCACTTGTTAGTGGATTTCCAAACGTTTAAAACATTTTTATACATTAACGCCCCCACAGTTCGTGCATTCCATTTGTCCTCACTCGTGATATGCACATTGTTATTGAGAAACTTAACTGCTTTCCATGTGGTAAATGAATTTTATCATTTATTTCAGACGTTTAAGGTCTATATCACTGAACCGTTAGATATTCTCTCACTCGTCTGTAGACGCTTTGGGGTACGTTTAGATTCTCGATCTACAGGATCGACGGGTTACCCCCACATTTATGGGACCCTTGGGGTTCTCCCCCAATAATAGTAATATACTATTACTAAATTGCTATTCTCAATAATAGCAAACTCAATATATTCACAATATATTTTACTAACAAATTAATAATATGTTATTTTAACAAATTATTAAATGTTTTTTCCAACAAATAAATAAGATGTTAATTCAACAAATAATAAAATAGCCGATATTTGTTTATTCTTAAAATAAAACTCAACGGCCATTTATAATTTGTCTATCATCAAATTATTTGCTCGGATGAACAAAGTTTGTTATTAAATAACCTTTCATCCAAATATGTAACCGACTCGTCAATGCAATTCGTAGGTAGCTAATAAACCTCTCCATAAATGCCAACAATAACTGTCGTTACAATAATTTATAACTCTCCAAATTAAATTGCGATTAATCACAATTAATAAGAAGTTATAAATACTCGTCATTAATCTCATTAATGATTACCGTTACAAATTTTGCAACCCTCCAAATTAAATTGCAATAAATCACAATTAATAAGGACACCAGCCATTATATCACCACATTAGTGTCTCTAATAATGGTGGTTTCAAATTTGTAACCCCCGTCATTAATATGCACTCAGGCAAGATTAATAGGAGTTACACCGGCACCCACAATGTTCTGGTCAGTTCCAGCACCCACTGTGTTTCGGACATTTTCCGCAGGAAACTGTTTGTTATCTCAAATAACAAACACGCACAATCTAATTTTGAAAAATGAAACTTAAACTCCTCCTTCGCAAACACCAAATTTCTATAACCACGCATGGTTTCAAGAAACTGATTTTGCAAGAGTATTCTAGTTCATTCCCGAAAAAGATTACCAAATTCTGAAAGATTTATTCAGCCGTAAACACCAGATAAATCTGATTTTACACAGAACAATCTCATAATTCAACCAGTTCTGTCGTAAGCCCCAAATTCTGAAAAATCAGAAAATGGTTTTACAAGAACTATTTCGAAACTAGTTCTTTCGTAAGTCCCAAATTAATGATTTTACACGAACTATTTCGAAAACATTCATCCTCCAATTTAATTATAGAGATTCATATGACTACACAAAAACTCATTGGAAATTGTTAGTCCTGTATTAACATGAAAATAATAAGCATTTATAAAACACTAACAATATATAACATGTATTTCTTTGGTTTTACAGTGATTATGAATTTGCTAATTCCTTATCATATATAGTGATGTCCAATGCATAAGTGGTTCTTGCGACAGCTAGTTATGACCACACAATTAGGTTTTGGGAGGCGCAAAGTGGTCGTTGTTACCGAACTATTCAGCACCCTGAATACATCCAATTACCATCATACTGAAACCCCACTGCCATAACATTATTAGTATGCCAGTCATAGCTCATCACCGGCAGATTGTGATTAAAATTAACATCAAGCAATAAATAAGCATTTAATCACAATATTAAAACAAGAACCGTCCTAGTCAAATTCTGGAAACACGTTAGCAACCTGAACCTAACTCAAAAATACATCATCAAGGTTATCTCCAAAAATAGGCATGCCAATATTCTCAAATACCATATTACTCTAGTTACATGCTTGTAAAGCCACAAACAAAAAATGCCTTTTAACTCATTCTCAAAAGCACATATGAACACACAGAACTCATGCGAATCATACACAACTCAAACAAGACGGTTTAAAACCGAAAATAAGGATATTCACATAACCCAAAAAATAAATGAATTATCAAACGAAAAACGCTTTCGACAATTCAATCGGAAATACCAATTTCTTAAAACCAAGTTTTGTTAGAAAATGATTTTCCAAAGAATTGAATTAGCCACGGAAATAATTTTCTGTTTATCCAAACACCAAAATTATTGTATTAACGTACAAAACATAAAATATCGTTTAAGATTGTTGGGTACGTTGTAAATAAATACAATAATTTCTACGGAAAAAAAATGGACAAATAAACAGAAAAATAGTTTCCTCAAATATATAAATATCAATTACAAGATTTAACATAAAATAATGTAAATGATACCGAAATGGACTAAAGTCCGAGACGAGTTAACTGCAAGCAGTTTTACTTAAACGATATTTGCCCCGCCACCTCTGCTTCTGGCTAAATGGGCACTTCGTTCCTAAGGTACAACGTCTATCACATGTGACTCGGCGGAAACGGCACCGAGCCACGATCGTACCGTTGGTGGTGCGGTACTATCTATCTATATGTATGCATGTGTGTTTGTGTGTGAATGTGTATGTTATGACATGTATGAAACTTGTCTTGAAAAAATGTCCCAAAAAATGGACCAAGACCATCTTTTTTAAACATTTTTCTTTGTAACTCATTTTACAATTAAAGACACATAAATGAGGAGATTAAAAGAGCATTCACTCAAATAAAAACCACTTGGTTTTTTTCCAACAATAATGATATTAATATCGGGAAAGACATTAATCAGATGCATGTTGGCAAGTATATCTCTGATAAACACCACAAGCTATTATAAGATTGTTAAATTTCCGAAGCTATTCGGTCTACAAGGAAAGATGAACACTTCGATATCAAAAAACAATTCACAGCCTCTACAATCGTAGAGAGTGCTCTCTTCACATTTTTCACAAAAAACAATTCTAGACACTAATCACTATAAAGGGTAAACACTAGAGTAACTAAATTTAGGATGTCAATTTAGAAACTTAGAAGAGGCCAGCAATGCTTCATAGGATATATTCTTGACTTGGTACAAAACCACTAACTAGAATGACTAGGGGATTTCTTTCAAGAAGCCACTACCGAGAAAACCCTCCAGTTTTTTGGTTAATCACAAAACACACACGTGCCGGTGTAATATCAATGTAGAACGTGCTTACAACGTTTACTCAATTTTGCAATTTTTTCAATTTATTTGATATTTTGGTAATTTGCGTACTTTTGCATTATTCTTGATTTCAAAAAATCTCAAAGAACTAAACACCCTGAAGTGCGAAAGTGCAAGAAGTCAAAAGGAAAGAAATGCAAATTGTCTACACAAAGCGTCAGTTTTTTTTGTTTAAGGGCAAGCAAACTTATTTATGTAAAATCATGAATATATTTGCTAAGTTATAAACTTTTAAGGCAGAGAAGACCTTCGAGAAAAATACAGTGAGAAATTGCAGGGTGTTTACATGCATTATCCTCTCGTAATCATGAAAGGGATTATCCCACGTATTCGTTGATTTCAGTACTATTTTCTTATCATTATTATTTACCTGTTACATATTTAGTATTGTTGCTTCATGTCCATAATAACTTACATGAGAAAATAGAAAATGTTCGTTGCATATTAGAGATTAAAGAATTTATATATCTCGGGATGAAACCATGCATGCTTTGTGATAGTCATATTTAAACAAAATGAAATGTCCGAGGCAATTTGGTCGATAAATCGCCCATATGCCCTTTCATGATATATTAATGAAGATTCTAAAACCAAAAACTGAAACACTAGGTTCAATTTTTGCAAAGCTCCGCATTTCCTAAGTACGGTCACATAGTTACCAGTAGTAATTTGATCAATCATGCTTATAAAAAAAAACGTGTTGTTTGCCAAAATAAAATAGAGAAAACAAAAGATTGAAAGTCGAATATGAGAAACTTGATAACTCGAGAAATTAAACTTTCAATAGTTACGTTGCTTCGAGACAGAGAGACATTGGATAAAAAGACTGTCTGTACGTATAAGGGTAAAACATATACTAGAGAAACTAAATTTTATACTATTCTAGAGTCTAGACCGAGTACCAAAACACTCAAGAATGAGAAGAGGACTTGGCTAATAGTCACGCCATAAGCCCATATGTACAAATTCGTAGACACGATGAAAATTAAAACCATCAGACCAAAATTCCTTGACCAGATACGTACAGTCCAGTTCCTAACTTACCATCGAACATTACCGAAGTAAAGTGGCAAGATATCCATGCTTACATATATACAGTTGATAATTGCGCTTGTCCGCTTTGTCTATAGCGGCCACCTTGTCACGATTTATTAACCGTTGCTGACCTCACTCTCTTTCAAAGAGATGAAACTGATAAGGGAGATACTATAAGCAATATATGTCAATTTTTATTTATTTTTATTTGGTAGAATCGCTTATTATTATTGAATAACAACGCGCAATGGTACAGAGTTTCCGTGCCACTCGAACAAGCTCCAATAGGCTAAACAAAATAAAAATAATACAAAGACAAAAAGGACGTAAAATGTAGGCATAAAAAAACCCAACTATCTCAAATACAAAGCACTGAAATATTGTCGGGTGCACCAAACAATGTAAGGAACACAAGTCGCAATTGGAAGGCACCGTTTAACATAATCCATATAAGAAGCCCAAAAGAAAAAGTACCACCAACTCATAAATGCATCATCGGTGTGTCTGCACACTAATTAATCCGATTTGAAAATATATGTGGTAAAGTAACTTAAAAGCGTAACCTAACACTGAAAATAATCCAACTTAGCCAATCAATCACATTGCTTAAATCCCCAAATCTAAGAAAACTCAAACGAGTTGCCAACAATGGCACCACTAAAACAAACTCCGTCAATACTTATGAATCAAAAGTCGAGATAAGATTACGTCACATAAAACATCAAAAAGTTACAGAAAAATCAACTAACAGATCCGACACACAGACTAAACAGCCCTTCTTGGAATGAGCAAAGCAAAAAAAAAACTCACATCAAAACACAGGAGATGGAGGCGACATACCATACAACAAGTAAAGAGGCAAAAGGAGCCTAGCAAGCATCCACAACCAATCTGGCACTGTAGTTGCTACCGAGCTGCCAACACACAATACTTACCCGATCTAGTGAGGCCTACTGGCGAGAACCCAAAACAAACCCATGTCTATGCCAAAACTCAAGATGTATTTGCCCCTATCGACTCTGTCCAAGGCTTTATTTGCAAACGTGCTACCTACAAATGGAGAACATTTGAGACTCAGTCAGATCCAAAAAGAGAAGGCTTGATCGGAGAGTGGGTAAGAGGAAAAGGTGTCTCGATAAGGGTTGTTTAAAGAGGTGTCTCGATGAGGGGAGAAACCGGAACTATACAAAGACACGGCGGAGTTTGGATGAGAGGAGAAGGTGGAGGAGATGAGTAAAGCGGATGAGATAGAAGCGGAGAAGAAAGGGGTTGAGGTGAGAGATGAGAGAAGGGAGGAAGAAGAGGAGGTGAGATAGCCTGGGGGCGAGGGGCGCCGCTCCAACCCCGTCCCAGGCTAGCGGCGGCTAGGTTTTGTTAGGTTGAGAAGGGGTTAGATAGATGTACAGAAAAAGGGGTTTCTTTGCAATAGATGTCAATTAAGACACAGTAGGCAATTGATAGTTCTTCAAATTTACAAATGCTTATAAATTTGTAATTTAGCAGACAATCGAAGAAGATAATTCAGTGTATCCTGAACAACCCTTGTTCTACACTTGGAAATACTCGACGACGATGATGATTTCTCGTGAAGCTGGAAATCTTAGAGAATTTATTTTTACAAGTTGATTAAACAATTAATGGAAAAAGTTTCTTTACATACTTTTTGTGCATGCTGTATGTCAAACAGAGGAGATCTTATGAATTTTTGGTTGACGTTGTTTCACGTTTGAGCTCTAGTATGTTGCCAAATTTCAACAGCTTTCTGGACCTTGGAAAAACCATGATGTATATGAAAATGGAAAAAAAAAAAAAAAAAAAACTTAAGAGCATGACCGAACTAGCACCGAAATGATGCAATCAATTTAATTTCCTTGTCACAGCTTGTGTTCTTAAGTTTAACTTTTATTATCCTTAACTCAAACATAATCGTAATTCTCAAGAAGTGATTTCGTCGAGATAATAGAATAAGCAAAATAAATGGTCCATAATATGACAAAAACAAGAATTCATGTCAACACCACATACTTGTAGTGCTTTCCAGATTACATATAAAGGCAATGTTGAATTGAAGATTAATGTAGCATCCTATTAATATTTCCAATAGGTTGAAGCTGGCAGAAATGGTACTATTAGCAAGAAAGGGAAACATTGCACTTATCACATGTTAAAAATGAAACTTGTAAAATATATATACACATATATATATTTGCATTTAAATAAGTAGTTTCTTTATTGGAATTTTATGTTGTTAATATGAAAATGTTTCCAATTATAATATGTCAAGGGAAATGCCATTGTTGTCAATTCAGACCACTCAGAGTTTGCTGGAGCTGCAAATTAGGTTGTCGTCTCGGGTGCTGCAAACTCATGTAGGAACAATATGGAAGCGCTTACCAACAACTTTACAATGCAACTGAAGATAATTTTTTTATAATGAACATCCCTTTTTTTATATAAATGGTGAGGAAAACCATAATACCTTTTTGTTTTTCAAATCAAATTTCTTTATGTACTTATTTCCAACACAAATGAGATGCTGTATCATGTATGGAAATTTCAACAAATAATTCTTTTGCTAAAATCTTTTATGTTTTCTAAAGAAAGAGTAGCCAGAACTCGCAATTATACATGGTGACAAAGCTTGTAACTTGTAATATTTGTGGTCTTGGCAGAACTCGTTTATGATGGTGAAAAAACTTCTGTATCTCTAATTAAGCTACTACACCTAGCAACTCTAGGCATGTTAAACTAATTGACTGAACAAATTCAGTAATTTATAAGGAATAGATGAACACTCCAATATCAAAAACGACCTCAACCTGTGCTTCACAGCAAAAAACCAATTACGCATGTTGCCTATCACTTTGCCTATGAAGATTCAACTAAAAAAGTGGGGGGAGGGGAAAGCTGCTGACAAGATTAAAAAAAAAAAAAAAAACTTATCCGAAAAACTAGCAACTCGGAAATGACTTTGCCAATAGATAATCTGATTGTTTTGAAATAATATTGAAAAATGAGAACTATACAAGGGTAAATGCTAAAGTAACTAATATTGGAATGTCAAATTACAAATTTAGATGAGTTCAATAAGCATTAATAGGATTCTAGACTTGGTACAAAAGCACTAACCAGAACGATGAGGAATTTGCCAATAATCATGCCATATATACAAATTCGATAGACACGATCAAAACCCTTGAATCAAAATTTCTCAATCAGTCTGGTACCTAACTCACCATGTATCAACTCGAATTTCTCAGCCAATATGGTGGAACCTCACCTAAATGGCTATATATCCATCCTCAAAACGATATTATTGACATTACGCGCATTGGCTTTCTCCATAGCCGCCACCTTGGCACGATAAACCGTAGCAGGCCTCACTCCCTCTTCCTCACTAAACCTCAGCTCAGCGGGTGGAATAAAACAATCTCCAGAAAGACCCGGAACGTTAAATGCAACCTCATCGATCGTCCATGCCTCTTCCATCCTAGTCTTTGTATGGCTCATAGCCGTTTCTCCGAATCTAAAAAGAGTAACCATTGATCTACCCGAGTGAGCAATCAAAATTCCTTCCACTGGTTTATAATCGTCTAAGAATGAGTTTATAGTGGTCTCCCAGTACACTGCATCGCCACCGTTGGATTGGATTCGGGTTAGAAATGAGTCTTCTAAGTGCATTAGGAGACCGGTTTTTTGGGAAAAGTAACCGAACAATACGTGGCGTATTATCTCTGCAGGGCCTTCACTACGAGATTTTAGGGTGTGTGGATCAGCACAGAGTTTGAGAATGAAACAATCTTCACCATTGATTTTTTTTTCGCCTATGCATTTAGCATTGGTGAACATGCTCGCTGTGGTCCTCGGATCTAGACCCTGCAAAAAAAAAGTGAAATATTGAATTTCTACACGTTGTCACATAACGAGAAATAGTAGCAATAGTAAGGTAGTATATATTTTTCTTAGCGAACAATATAATCGGTTCGCTTTTCCTCGTTTTGAAACCAAACCGAACGAATGATTTATAATTATGTAAGAACTATTTTAATCGATATAGTTATGAATATTTTATAGACTAAAATTTGTATAGTAAATATAAGTTGTAACCCATATGTAAAGTGGTTGAGACCATGTATTGGGTAATATCACTGCACTGCCCCAAGCCCATTTTTAATATAAAAATTTACTTCAGACTTTTGAAACATCTAAGCTAATATATTTCTTTTATTATTATTAAGTTGCTGGGTAGCATGGAAGGTCAAACTACACAAATCTGTAAATCTGTAATTGAACTACAACTGGTGTACAAATCCGTATATAACCGGACACTAAGAGTTTATTTTAAAACCTTCTTGGCAGATTAGACTATACATCCTAATGTACCTGGATCTTGTATAATATGCCTTTGAAATTATAGAAATACTGAAATGCAAAACAAAAGAAAAATTAAGTGGAAAATTTGACATCTAGAAGACAAGCAAACCGCTATATGCCTTTCCTCTTTATGCATAACTAGAGGGATGGTAATGATACCTATTGATCTAAAGTAATATTGAAGAAAGAAAATGACATTTTCCTAGTACATTTTATCAATTGAGAGACAGCGACACCACAACTACAACAAAGACCTTACAAAACTACTTGACAACCCCAAGTACAGGGACTAGAGTAAGATTCAAGATAAAGTGTGATTGTGCCAACAGAAAATTTCTTAGCAATTTCCAAGAGGAAAATTGAAGATGATTGGCAAGTTTACTTCAGCAGAGGGGACAACATATAGGACTCGTTTGATTGCAGCTTTTAAGTAGCTGGAGTTATTGAGGTTGAGGAAAAAGTTGCGCTCATCCACGTTGAAGCTTCGAGTTTTTTCAGACCACAATTAAGAGAAGCTCAGCTTTAAGTGGATTAAGCAAATGCAGTCCAGCTTCTAAGACAAAAACAACTATAAAACTAGAACAAAAAACAGAACAAACGAGGCCATTCTTTTGCCTTGCATGCAAATGCTATGCAAAAAGTCAAACACAACTATAGACATTAGTTTAATAAGATATACCATTCGCTTTTGACACTTTTGGTTTCTTAGCACCCGACGTTGGGGAACTTCTCAGTAGAGTTCAAAGGGTCATAGTAATGCCCTAGGTCTATTGATGTAGTGTTTAAGAGAATTGGTTTTGCAATTCAGAAAATGGTTAGCGACGCAGCTTGTTGCTCGCTTGCCTTCTATCTCCGTGTAATCATTTCATTATATAGAAAGTTCAAATCGTTAAGAAAAAAAATAGTTTTACGATATTAAACAACCTATTTAAGATCATACAAATTCAAAACGTAAAAAATGCATACGAGAAAATATTAATAATATGAATAAACAAATGACTTGCTAAAAAATGTGGTAGTTTTTTTAAAAAACATTGTATATTGGAAGCAATAACTAATGCTTGTTTATTCAATACTCTGTTCTTAAAAGGTAGATTTCTGAAATCTTCCATAGCCAACCTATTTTGACAACACTTTACTGTAGCCAGTTTTTGATCATTGATACGATTTAAGTGATCATTGATACTAAAATCAGTTTTTGAAATATAATCACACTGTAGCCAGATTATAATATACGACTTAACTGAGATCGTTACAATTTCAGAAAATAAAAAGATGCATCACTTTACCTGAAGCGCACGACGCAAAGGTCGAACAGGGCCTTTAGCGGCATGGGGGCCAAGCCAGGGCGTATGTCGCCACACCAGCTTACCATTACACCCGGCGTGGATTTTACTCCCACCAAGAGCAAGCTCAACATACCACATATCAGGGTTCATTTGCCACAACACAAACCCACCTGTCTCTGCAGTTTTTGACGAGTTTTTGTTCTTTATGACTTTAGTTGCCGTTTCTATATCAGAAGCTATCATCCTCACTTTACCCATTGCATAAGCATTTTGAACACCGTTTTGGAGCTTTTGCCCACCGCAAGCGGCTGTGTATTGCTGTAATATGTATTGTGCAGATGAAGTTTCCTGTAAAAAGTTACCAGGTTCTTTTTTAGTGTCACAATATTATTATAGTACACTTAATTAGTTAATTCCATCAAAGCGCTCTCTCTTTGTTTTCATCCTGGTTTACATGTGTCACTATATTTCATATCATCATATGACTACAAAGGTTAGTATATGATACCATGATTTGAAAAAGATCTAATAATACGAATAAATAATATGACTATATAGTATTTTCCGGACAGCGACAAGTGTGGAAATATACGGAGAAATTTATCAATCTCAGAACACAGTATAACGGAAGCAACAAATATACATATAACTATATTCTGTTATCAAAAGTTTGATTCCAAAGATCTCCATTAAGCAAAATACTATACTGGATAGTTTTGATAAATTTTCTAATTTTGACACCAAAATCATTTTTTTCAAAATCATACTCAAAACTTCATTTACAGTCTACCTGTTAGTATTTGGTAAGGACATATGGGCCTGCAAACTATCGCCTCAATTTATCCCTGATTAACTCTTTAAAACATCCTATTTTCACCTCAGATAAAGGGTGCATTCCTTGATTAGTTGTCCACTGTTTAATTATTTTGGCAAATCCTAAGATAACACTTCAAGGAACCAGTAAGATAAGCAATGTTTTGTCGACAATTTAATTAAACAAGAAATCACTGTTTTACAGAAAAATTTCAACCAGAGCATAATATGAGTTTCTTAGTGGAATTCATGGCCGAAAATCGACTCACACAACTGGACTGTTTGCTTGTTAAATATCGAAAAAATGGTTAAAAACAAAAACCATTCTACAGAACGGAGCACAGTGATTTGCCTATAACCCTTTTCAACTTGCAAAGTTAATACAATATAAGCAAAAACCTTCAGCTAGATTTTCAAGTGATTAAGTGAATTTAACTTCTTCCTGGTAGTATATGGATTATGTAGACGGACCTAAAGAATAAGGAAAATTCAATATTCAATACATATTTCGGACTTCATTTTCAAAAACCCCAATTTAGCACTGAAATAGATTTTCAACATGGATTTTTGATAATTAAGTCTCAAACTATGTACTAAAATGACCATTTCTCCAAAAAAATAAATCATCACGAGATGTTGTAAAATACGTTAAGTACTAAGTAATAAATTATAGAAAAACCATACATCCAGTAATAATCAACTGATAAAAAATAAATTACTCCGATACATTATTCTATAACGTTTCATTAATATGTGTTGGACTTTTATGGAGAACTTATATCATCACTTTCTTTTCTTACTTTAATCCTTAATCTATGGATTTTATTTATGAGATGTCCTACAGCAAGAAAATTGAGAGATAAATATATAGATATAGATAAATAGATGCAGAGTCAACCTTTTGGAAAAAACATACATATATATAGTAAAAAATAAATTACTAGTATGTACAATATTTTTTGTTCCATATAATTAATTAAATAGTACAATCAACAATGTCTATTTACTGAAAGGACTAATGTTCACTGACATTACATATAAATTACGTTGTTGATCTCCATGTTTCAGAATTATTCTAGTCATACCATTTAGTTGTAATCATAACACTAAGGGTCCAATTTCACCGTTTACTAAACATTTCATCTCCAGTTAACAGGCAATTTACCTTTTCAATTGGTTACGCCAACCCAAATACTTAAGTCGGCTCTGAATACATAGACATAGATACATATAGATAGATAGAGAGAAAGAGACTATCAATGGGGGTATCCTTAATCTATGGGTTTTATCTATGAGATTTCATATAAGCAAGAAAAAAAGTTCCAAAAATAATTATATATATAGTGCGTCCCATAATAAATCTTTACTTTCATTTTTATAATTAATTTTATTTTTCTGATTTATTTTAAATTGCCTTTCTTTTAGTTAAATTTACACTTATAACTCGCATTTAAGTAGGAAAAAAAATGGTTTTTTGTTTAAAATTTTTGATGTCTTGATTGTTTTCTCGTAGAATATCAATTGAAATAATTGAAAATACTTAAACAACACAGTTTTAGAAGCATGACAGGACACTTATTAATTATTATACTTTGTTCCATATATTTAATTAAATAGTTGTCTCCTCACGTGGTAAAAAGTAAAAACAATGTCTGTTTACTCAAAGTACTACTGTTCAGTAACTTCAGTTACACTATATATAAATTACATTGTCCCTCCCCATGTTTCAGATATATGCTAGTCACACCCTTTAGTCTCAATTATAACATTAATGGTCCAATATTAGACATAGATAACATATATATATATAGAGAGAGAAAAAGACTAACAATGGGGGTATCCTTCACACTAAGATTCCCAAACAAACCCGCATCGCTAACTTCCACAGGAGCCAACGGCGCACCCAACACACCCAAAAGCAGCCTAAGATCTGACCGTTGATTCTCTGATTGATTCGGTGCCCTACACAGCTGCCCCCTAACAAACTTCCCCAACCTCGACTGACGATGATCCCCACCCTCCGTTTCATCGGGCTGATCTGGACCCTCCATTAGCGGGGAGAGTCCCGATAGGGTCTCGGTTAGTCGGGTCGGGTCGGGTCGACGGAGGAGACCCGATGGGGAGACGGAACGGGACTTACGATGACGTGGACGGGATGGGGAGAGGCCACGTGTTACTTCTGATTTTAGCGCCGAAAAAAAGGTTTGCTTTTTCTCCATTGCTTAAGTACTATAATAGATAAATATAGATATATATATATATATATATATAGAGAGAGAGAGAGAGAGATAGAGAGAGGAGTGAAGTGAAGTGGGAGTGAGAAAGGGAAAGGGGAATTGGGGGGATTTAACAAATAGCATGAGGAAGTGAGATATTTAATTAATTAAATTAAATGTTTTCTTTTTTTAGTCACACTCAACAAGGAATATTATGTGTATTTTGGGAAAGTGTTTGTTTTTTTGGTACGAAATCTTAGTGTTTGGATTAAGCTAGAAAAATGTATTTATACCATGTTAGGGAAAACTAAATTCCAGGGTCTGAGATTTAACCACAAATATGATAATATTAGATCCCCAATTAGTAAATCAAAAAATCTTACAAAATTAAGAACAAGTAATTAAGCAAAAAATATATAAAAGAAAATTCCAAAATATGAAGAGTCAACTAAATCCCAAAAATACTAAATAAATAGAGAAATCTGAACAAAAAACCACAAAAATAGGGAAGCTAAGTGAGATGTTAATTTATTATAAAAGCTTTCTTTTTTTAATCACACACAGCAAGGAATATTATGTGTATTTTATTAAAGTATTTGTTTTTTTTGGGTGCGAAATCTTAGTGTTTAGAATTTAGATTAGCTAAGAATGTGTGTATTTTAGGAAAGTGTTTGTTTTATTGGTACGAGACCTTAGTGTTTAGGATTTAGATTAACTAAGAATGTTTTCTAAAGCGGTATTTTATACTATGTCAGGGAAATTAAATTTTAATGTCTATGAATTTTGAGGTTTAACTTCTAATATTCTAGATTATAATTCACCTCTTAAGTGGTTCAGATGTTATAGTTGGTTGTATTCCGAAGTGTAATAGAAGTGAAACTGAGAAAATATCATGAGTTTGCTTTTTTCAGTTACTCGAAATACTGGTGAAATGTCAGGTTTATTATTAAAACTATTCATTCTTAGTAGTTTACAAAAGTTCTTTCAAGTCCCTGTAGTTTAAAGTGAAATGAAAAATGGTCCCACAATAAACAAATATGATAAATTAAATCCCAATAAATTTACAATCTTAATACAAATTTGTTTTTAAAAGGAAAAAAATATAAAGAAGAACCTCATGAAAAGTGTCAACAAAATCCAAAAAATATCAGAAATATCAAAAAGTGATAGATCTCGAAAAGGTAACCGATTTAGAAAAAAATTTAACATAATATCGACATATCAGTTAAAGTTTGCATCATTTCCAAAGTGTTCGAGTTTCGTACTTAGGTGTTACCTTTTCAAAACATCATATGTCACATCGTAATTAATCAAAACTAAATGCTTTAGATGTTGGACTTAGTTGCCTCATTTACGAAAGTCAGTGGATACATCGACGATGGAAGCAGTGGCTCCTCGACTACATTGGTGATGGATTAAGTGGCGACGAGATACAGTAATGGCCGTTCTCAATAGTGGTCTAAAACTTGTATAAGTTTATTAAAACTCGTTTGATTCTTTAATATGTTTTGGAGATGAACTAAATATATTAAATATTGACTTCTTCGTTTGTCCGGGCCTTACTTTTTTCCAATTAATACATCCTTATTTACTCTAATATGCTTAGAGTCATGCCTAGGTCAGCTATGACCGGGGCTGGCTGTAGATGCATTTGTTCAGAATTTTTTTAACTCGTAACCGATGTAGTAATGAAACAAGTAGTCTCTTACAAATTGCATAGGGCAATGAAAAAATTACAAATGTTAAAAACAATGAGTCTTCTTCGTCTCGTATATTTATGCTTCAGTTTATTGCGTTTAAAAGAATTAAGAAGCCATGACATCATAAAATAAATTGTAGCTGGAAATGAAAATCATATAAATAGGCCGACTTTGATTTTTCTAAATCGTTTTCTGTTTGTTATCTTGTAAAGAGTTAGTTGTTGGTTGAGAAGTGTAGGTTAGCACATTCACATCAGTCTCATCAATTTTTTGTTTCCAAATGGAGAGTGAAAATTCAATTTTTTGGTATTTATAGAGTCATGTACATTTTATAGTCTTATCAAAACATCATGTATATCAATAATTAACTATTTTAACATTATATTTTAATATAAAATTCATAATTTGAGGAATAAAATATATATGATTAAAGTTGAGTCTATTAATTTTTAATTGACGAGAAGAACTATTTACTCTTTATTTATAAAGTATTTTCTAAGAATAGAGATTTGTTTGTGAATTTGATGTATAAGATTTTTTTAAATAAAACTCATTAATTATATATAAAGAAAATATAATTTTATGAGAGAGATGGGAATGATAGTGTATAGACCGTTGAACCAGGACAAGTAGATGCCAAGTATTTATCTCGTGAGACCAAACTGATATGATTGTGAAACTGGAACGGCTATCGGGTCCCATTAATATTTTTTGATTGGAGTAGAAGAATTACTTTCTACCCAGTGTGTATTATACTCCTATAACAGTGTAAAGTTGTATACCATCAATCATAAAAATAGAAAGTAGAAAATGAAAAATTGTACGTTGATAACGATGTGCTAATAAAAAAATGAAAATATATTTTTTTATTCATAATAAAACTAGTGAAAAATAAAACAAAAGAAAATGTGAAAAAAATTTGTGTGTAAAATAAGAGAAACCATTTTACCTTTAAAAATGAAAGTAAAATGAAAACAAACAGTCAATAGAGATAATTTTAATCTGCTCAGTTTTATTAATAAGGATAAAAATGTCCAATAGAAAAAGTGGGACTATCAACTTTCATGAGAAAAGTATTTACATGCGAATACAAACACTTGACCGGAAAATGATTTCAAGTTAATTTTTTTAAAAAAATTCTCTTGATTTTATAACATTTTAAACACATGAATATAAAATGATTTCAATTTATTTGTTCTTCGTTTACTTTATTTTCTGAACTATAAGGAAATATATGGTTCAGAAAATAAACTCTCAGTTCGTTTTTTCTTGGACGAACCAAAAAAGAAAATACAACAAAACTATCAACTTTCACGAGGAAAGGATTTCTATCGGAATCCAAAAATTAGCAAATAATTGGAATTCTGTATAGAACAGTATCGTCTGTATTACATTTTTTTACACCTTAACAAATTTGCGTCAAAATTTAATGATGGCTCTTTTGCTGTCTTAGTTATATTATAGTATGTCTAGCTTTTTTGTGGTTGAAAGCTATGAGTAGTATACGTGCAAGACCCCAATATTAGGAGACACATGCATAAACATTACTCCAATATTAGGAGTAATCAAATTGTTACACATATTTTATAGTACGATACAATGACTAAAGCACAACTATATGGCTATGGAGATGTTTATCACAGCCATCTCATTGAAACGTAGAAAATATAAAGTTTTATTATAACCGATAAACACACTGTAAGGAAATGAAAACTACCAAAAAAACAATAAATACGCAATAAAAATGAAAATCAAGTAATAAAAATCAAATAAAGTTGTTAATCAAACGCTGTAAGTCTTTTCCACTTGACAGATTGAGAAATCATCGTCTGTTAGTGAAAATAAGGTGTTGCCTATAGAATGACGAAGATTTAGCCGGTTTCATACCTTGACCAATGTCAACTCGGCAACAATTTTGTGTAACGCATCATTCGTACGCTCAAAACCGCCAGTTAATTCAATAATAAATTAAAGGACCGAAAACAAGGTCATTGGCAGTATACTGACTTTCATATTTTATCGTTTTACGGCTTTAGGCACAGGCTTACCTAGTTGACATATAGAGGGTAAAAGAGAAAATGGTGAAAGAACGGATTCATTTAATCACATGTATCTACCATTATCCGACGGTAAAAGAATATTTGATTGTTTTGAATAACTTATTTCGAATAGATGATCGCCTCTAACCGGGATGTCAACCAAGCATTTCGGGTGAGGAGAAAAAAAACCAAACACGAACAAGTTGGTTATGCATTTGAATTAGGCGTAGAAGGACTTGATAATCAGAGTCATGACCCCTTATATTGAGACGATGGGTAGAGCTTGAAAATATAGGATGAACAGTGCGATGTTTTATAAGAACAGTTATTAGCCGTCGGGGACATATAAGTCTCATTAAAAGGTAACGGTGAATTAAGTGTGTCGTCCAACAAGCACTAATAGGAACAAAACACGCATTAGTAAGAGCCCTAAAATGACGCCACACCCACTTTTTATATCAATTATTGTTGAGATTTTGTAGCATTCCGACATTGATCAAAGTCAGGAATACAAAAAAAGAAATTTTAAATAGTGAAATCAACTCAAAACTAATTTTTTTAATGGCGAGATTAAAGGTGCAAACTTCAATATTTGGATGTCAAACAAAAAAGCTGATGTTACGATTGATAATTGGATTTCTAAAATTAAGACTTTAGAGCAACCACTACAAGTGCTCCATAATATTTCCTTATATTGAGGAGAAAACTATCATTTTTTGAATTTTTCATTTCACTTTTTTCATTTATAAAACAACAACTTGCTTATAATTTCGTTATATCTTCAAAAATGTTTAATATTAATTTGTTTATAAATGTTAAGTTATTAATTGTAATTATATAATAGTGAGTAAACCTAACAAAAAGTATTATAAAAAATTATGAAGAACAAGCTATTTAGATTTGAGTAACATTTTGACTGCATGATAATACGAGGCTTAATAAGCAAAGTTGGTGTGGGGTGTTTTTTTTTCAACAAAAATGTCGTGCTCCTCCTCATAATATATGTAATTGATTTAAATAAGGCTTTTATAATGCTTTATTTTAGACTTTTATATGCATTATTAAAGCTACATCAATTGAGTGATAAGACCTACTCATAAAAGTTGAATTAATGTTCATAAAATTGAAATTATGAGTAAGGAGCCGCCAATAACCATGCTAAAGCAAACGCCACGTAATTAAATCATAGCGCTCATCACGCCATCCACTTCCACTCACAACAACTCTCTATCTCGCTTTATATATTTATATTGTTACATTTAAAAAAAATTATAAAATATTGTACATATATAGATATTAGTATAGTTCTATTCTCAAATTTTCATTTTTCAATGAGGCAGGCTGTTCACTGAATGGACTATACCAAACTAAGTTGACTAATGCACTATATTTATAGTTTATCCGTGACTAACACCATTGGCTAACATGGACTAATGCTCCAACTTTTGCTTATTCTTTATCTTTAAAACTCATCATTGATAGTTAGAAAAAGATGTCTTAAATATATTTATAAGTATTATTTGGAAATTTGTCATCTATTACTAATTGTACTTGAGCATGCTTCGTAAAGAGGCTGATTTATTATTTGATGAGTAACGTAAATGTGGACCTGTAGGCTACAAAGTTCAAACTTAAAGTTACTCCTTATCATTAAAAGTTCATAAGTTTTAGCTAACAAGTTTATATGGAAAATTAGTGTTCTGGAGTGCACATGCTTGATCGATAGTATATCTTTGGTTTCAAAATCCATGGTTTTCTATAAATACAATCCACACGAAGTCAAATTTTCTTTAAATTGAAATTATATTTCTTAAAACATGTCTTGTGCTTGGTATCCTACGCTCAAAGTTACAGTACGTAATGCTTATGTCAAACTCTTAAGAAAATGATGTATGTATTCATGAGTCAATGCTAACTGTATTCTATAGCAGAAAACCAGTGATGATTTGTCCAATCTATTGGGTATCATTCCTAATATATAGAAAAATGTGGTAGACCATACGTATAATACATACAGTATATGATGCATACGCATTGTAAAAAAGCCAAAATTGGTGTGAACAAAAAACGAGAAGTCAAAAGGTTCTAGATTGCATACCATATAACTCCACTAATGGAATCAACTCACATGTAAAAAAAAATGCCAAAGATTATCAAACATATTGAAATTAGCAAGATGCTTAGATATGAGTAGTTGTATATTTTCTCATTCTCAAAACAAATAGTACTAGTAGTTTATTGCAAAAGTTTGTTGTGAATAAAACTCTATATGATACCTCAGTTGAAATGCCAATGGTCAGTTGACATATTAATTTTGTCCAAAAGATGGTTGGTTTTGTGATCAGTTCTAGCTTAGTTACTTTTTTTCAGATTTCATAATCATTACGGTGTTTGTTCATAGTTTTCAACTTAAATAAAATAAATTTTAAGTACATACACGAGTTAAATAATCGAAAGTATTTAAAACATCCTTGTCGAATTATGTTGATACTGTGTAATCGAACATATGAAATCAGAAAGGCATGAAAACCATTTATGTAAGAATTAATTAACCCCATTAGTAATACTATAATACACAAGGATAATGCGACAAGGATAATGTACAAATAAAATATGTATAGTGTATAACATAGAAGAAGATGCCAATTGATATGTGGACAAAAATCTTTACGAAAATGGCAGCTTTATAGTCTGTAAAGGTTTAAAGCCAGAACGGTTAAGTGGGAACATGCATGAAAATAGATAGCCTTATGCGCGTTTGACCTTTGAGCCTTAGTATTTTACTACAAATAGGAAAAACCTAATTACTCTTTTGGTTATAAACATTATGATAATTTAACTATTTCTTTCTATGCGAGCAAGAATATAATTTGGTAGTAAATCATTACCCACTCATTTATGTAAGATACATGGAGAAAGTCAGAAAATTAACTGCTGCTTCCTTTTTTTTTTGTGATTTTTTTTTTTATAGTATTAATTGATGTATCATATTCATATATATAGAGAAAATTGGAGCATTATCTTTTTCCAAATGGGTCTCAGAAGTAAGGATATGCTAATTATAGAATTTAAATGTTTCACTCGTACTAGTGAAGATTGAAATGCTAACACAAGAACATATATTACTTGTAGTAGTGAAAAGTGTAATTTAAATCTACTAGTATCTTAATTCTTACACATGACCGAAGCATAAAGTTCAAATGTGGGAGAGTGATATTTAATATGATTTTTTTTTTTTTTACATAATTTATAGTATGCATTTTTTTCATAATATACGCGAGGCCATGAAACGATTATTTTTGAAGATTTTAATTGGAATACAAAGAGAAAAATTACTTTCACATCAATTTTTATCAAAGTGTAAGGGGATGCAGCAACCGACTTGTGTACTTTTATACACTTAATGCGACATTCTACAGTTCGTACAAAATTGTTTTAGCTAATCTTTTTAATCCTATCTCAGAAACATTTACTTGTTAGTTAAACATTACGACTGAGATCTGTATAATTCATTCTATAATGTAACGAAAAAAGACTACAAGAAAACTTCAACAGAAGTTTTGCTGCCTAAACTATAATACAACATTAACAAGGATATGCCCCTAATCTGAAATTGCATATTCTATAACTTCTACGCATGCTCGTGGCCTTCAGAAGTTCTCAAGCGAATCCACGATGACGGAAGATGAAACCCATATAAAATGAGATACAGAATGAATGCCACGTAGGCGACACAAACCATGCATACTAGAATGCCCATGAGTAATCCTTTAACTTCGGACATGAAAAAGTCGAATAACACATAGCCGTTTATCACAATCACTAACCCCGCTACTGTCCATACTGTTTTCTACAAAACAAAAAAAACAAAAAGTTTAGAAGTACGAGTTGCTATATTTAGATGACAAAGCCTTTTAGATATATTGTGTGGCCTAAAAGAAGTTGCTAAAATGAGGCCTTTTATATGTAAATAAGTTTGATTTTGTTTTTTTAAATAAGTTTCCTTTTGTTAAATTTGAAACCTGTTTCTTAGTAGAATAGAACCGTGGAATCTTTTTTTACCGCACTTTCATTAATCTTGAGCTTTGAGGGCTTTAGACATACGGTTATGTGTCCTGTTTGAGTTATGGTTCAGGCAACACTGATAGATACTGAGTGGCATCGAATTGATGAGAAGCATTCTATTTGTTTTCATTTATTGAGAAATAATAACAAACAAAACCATAATATGTTTAAAAAGTTACCTGCATAAGCGGTCCGATTTTGAAGACTCCCATGATCTGCTCTTTCGATACTAATGTGAAAAGAGGTATTAGCGCGAAAGGAATTTGAACCGACTGAAGAACATTTAGCCACTCATTTAAACTATCCAACATAGACTCGGAGCTTTGAAAAATAATAGCAACTATAATAGTAGGAATAATGGCGCAACTTCGCGATATTAACGATCTCAACCATTTCTTCAAATGAAGATCAAGAAAACCTCCCATAATAAACTGCCCCGCGTATGTCCCCGTAATAGTACTGCTTTGCCCTGCTACTAATAATCCAATACCCCAAATATAATAAATAGGCAATAGTCCCCCACCGTATTTTTCTTGTAAATATCGCCCAGCATTTTCCAAACCTACGGTTTGGGCATGTTTTGTACCGTAAAATCCCACAGCAAAAACAGATGTTACGCACATATTTATTCCGAAAGAGACTAAAAGTGCGACAGAGGACTCAATTGTGTAGTAGTTTAAAGCTTCTCTGACTTGGCCGATGTTTTTAGAATCGGTGTCTCGAGATTGGACCAAAGCGGAATGTAGAAATACGTTGTGAGGGGTTATAACACAACCAACAATTCCTACGGCTTGTTGTATTGTTTTTGAACTAAGCTTTGGGACCAAAAGACCTGCAAAGGGAGGATGACAACTGTCTTAATAATGAATCAACTTAATACAAACAACATTACTGTAATTACATTGTTTAGTCTTGTTCTTGTTTTCAAAAAGTTGAGACTAAAATTGATGAACTGTTGAAATAGAAACATATATTACCTTGTTCGATTGCAGCCTTCTAAAGCTCTATTTTTTGGTTGAAAACTAGACTTTTCATATCTACCTAAAAACAATGTTTGAAAAAGCGAAAGCGTATCTAAAGCATTTTTGCAAGAGTTACCGTATCAGCGTAGAAAAAGTGATAGTTTTTTTTTTTTTTTAGCTTTTGCTTCGAAGACAGCTTTTTAAATACATCAGTTAGAAGTTAAAACTGAGATTTTATGTTTTTGGCCTGAAAAACTCGAAGCTTTAAGCTGGATGAACCTAGATATCTGTTCTAACAATGAACCAGCTCATTTGCTTAGGAGTTGAAGTAGTCTGTAGGGTAGTATTTGTTTGAGTTAATAGTTAGTGCAAATTTGGGATTTAAATTAGGTATAAATAGAGCATGAAATGCTCATTTGTAAGTATTCTGAAAGCCAAAATTGAGCTGGAAAAATCCGCTTCTCTACTTTTTGGATTCAAAGCTATCCTTTTCCCCTTCTAATCTTGCCTAGTTGCCTATCTTTTTTAAAATACTCTATCTAACATAAACTCCATCCTGTTCATTCCATTGGGCATGAGAGAAATGGTTTCTGAAAAATCAAACATAAGTTTCCACTGGTCGAAACTGGATAAATTTATAAAGAACTATTCTGATAAGCAGTTGATCAAAGTATTTCATGTGGTATATCTTTTGGCTTCCAGACATGGAAACTGTTATCGAAATGATGAAAAGGCGAAAATATCTGACCTATTACTAATTCTTTTCCACTAGGCTTTGTGTCTGCAAACATCCACGCGAATGACAGCGCCATCATACCAATAAGACCCGCAAAAACTGCTTCTAGTTTCCTTATTCCATAGCTTTCGATGAACAAAAGCACGAAACTGTAAAAGTAAAACAAAAACAATCAAGTGTAAATGGATCATCGTTTTTAAGTGCTAACAACTTCAAGAAAACTCTCATTCTCTAAATTCAAGTCTTAAGGGTAAAGCACCTTTGTATCTTACCTGCAAAAGAACAACAATTGCAGATGTTGTATCTTACCTGATTTCAATCTCAATCTTTTCTTAACAAAATAGAAATAAATTAGAAGCCTTTCAAGAAATACTAGTTGTAGAACAAATCAATTGCGTTGCCGTAAACTTTGTTTTGGTTCTTTGAATTTGCAAACTCAACTGCTACCACATAATTTCATATTTGTTACAACAACAGAGTGAAACCATGGTAGGAACGACTTTCTGCAGATTTCCAAACCCTACACAAACACTTAATGTGAAAAAACATCAAACAAGTATACCAATTCACAGGCAGTGATGAAAACCACGTTAGTTTGAAATTTACATTTCCTACAACATTTCTCAACTTAGGATAAAACAATACATTATCTACAACAGAAATACAAACCTAATGTATAGATTGAAAAAAAACCAAAACTAAACAACAACTAATTTAGCATACCTACCAATCACAGGCAGTGATCAAAACACCAGCCCACAGAGGCACAACCCCGTTACTCAATATATTTATCGCAATTGCGCTCCCAATTACCTCCTGAATATCTGCTGCCACAAGCGCCACCTCAGCCATCATCCACAAAACGATACTGGCCCAGTATGGGTACTCCTCCTTGCACAGCTCAGCCAGGTGTCGCCCACTGGCGACCCCAAGCCGAGCAGACAGCAGTTGGACCATCAGACCTACAGCCGTGGCCCACATCACCAGCCACAGCAGCGAGTATCCTCCTATCGCTCCCGCCTGTTATTAATATATATAATTGTTTGTAAAAGATTTATTAAATTATCACTCTGATTAGGAGATGAAAACATTGACTATTTCGGACATTTTACAAAATCTGAAACTAAGTTTCTATCCAATATAAAACTTAAAATCCTGAAATGCACCAAAATCTCCCATTCGATTACTTAAATCTTTTAGCAAGCATTTGTAGCAGTAGGATGTGTAAACAAAAAACTTATTAATTGATGTAAACATATTTCAATTAATTCCTCATTTCTATCAGATTAGAACTTACTAACTAATTCTAAAAAGTTAAAATAAGCTCATACCATACATATTGCTATATCCTATATGGAACCGCAGTTTATTTCATAACCTCATTATTAGATGACTAATTACTAACATATAGTTTTGAGTTATGTAATAAACACTATTTACATAATTACTCTATATTATTATTTAGCACCTGTAGATCTCCCTCCAGGTTCCCTGGGTCTAGAAAAGCGACGCTCATTAATAACCCCGGGCCTGTAAATTGCCACAGCTTCTTCCATGAGAATGGGGGTGATACGACATCGTTGTAGGAGGTGGAGGGGACGGTCTCGATGTTGACAGTAAGGATGTTATTCCTCTCTTTAGATCTGTCGTTCTTGAAGGAGGGAGACAACTTTTCGGGAGATAGTCTAGATAATAGATTGGCAGCTTCTTCGTCTCCCTTTGGCAATTTGCCACCGCCTTTACGTGGGGATGCACACGTGCTCATTGTGTAATCTTCTCTATATTATATCATAAATTATGTTTCTGTTTTCTATTGCATCTAGGTCATGTTTCTAGGTGAATATAGTTATGCATTAATTTAAAATAAAATGGAGAGGAAAGTAAGAATGAATATGTTGGTGATTTGTTTGAACGGAAGAAAATGGGAGACAGATGAATGCAGGAGAAAACTGAATATTTTCTTTATGGACAGTAATATGTAATTCAAATCAATGATCTTAACCATGAAACACAGTTGCCTATTTTAAGAAAGTGAAATTTCTTCTAACCAACCAACTAACAAGTAATTTAATTAGTAAGCTAGTAGTGGTTTTTATTTAATTTTACTATTTTAGTAATACACACAAAAAATTTGTAAATACACTACACAAATTATTGTGACACCATAAAATTAGCTTTACTTTTATTATAAGAACACCTGAGAGTAGTAGTTTATACTAATAAGTTTCAGATATTATGTTAAAAAAGATGCGACATACAATGAATTATCTATAATCATATCTATAGAAGTACATCAGTACATCAGTTCCTGTACAATAACAGCAAAATTGCGGGCCGACAAGAATTCCTATACATAATTTTCACACACAGACGCCTCACAGAATAGCCGAACTCCTAAAGTCCGTCACCAAAATAAAACAGTTTATTGTTGGATCCTTCCAGTTTCCCATAACAATCCGCTATCATAACCATCTGATCACTTGCGGTGGGCCTAACAGTTGCTTACAGAAAACAATTTCTATTCGGCATCAAGGTTATAGTTGTCCATTTACAATTCTCCGTTCAGGAAAAAAGGTTTCTTTTATAGCTTTAAGCCTGTACAGAGAATCTTTAATGCAAATTCGCCCATCCGAATTTTCAACAGTGCAAGAAAGCCCAATGCCTAAGATTGAGAGTAAGCAATGGTGAGTTTGTGCTTGAGATAGATTGTTTGTCAACAGATTAGGATCCAACACTTGCTCTATGTTTGAGGCCAAGTTAAGTTCCACCCATTTTCTTAGGCTTAATCCTTCAGTGAAAATCTCATCTGTCGGTTTTTTACCAGTGAAAAGCTCTAACAGTGTAATTCCGTAGGTGAATACGTCTCCTGCTATTGATGGCGTTTGTCCAGTACCATACTCTGTGGTATGAAAAACATCAATCATAAGCCAACAAATTTATCAACATTCCACTACAAAAACTTCCTTTCTAAGCTGCTATAGAATGACTTCCAAGTGACGTAATTACTGTTTTAGAAACAAAATCGGATGCAAATGGTTAGTATCGTACATCTCTGTTTCGTTGTAGCTTTGCCTTTTCTGTTTCATTTAGTTAGCCAGCTTAAAAACTGCCTTTTTCAGGATTTTTAAACTGCAGATAAGCAGAATCAACTTTGCTATTTCTGAATCTCAGCAAATTCAACTTGTTTGCGTAATGCTGCAATCAAACCGACTACTGGAATCAGAACTATGCATTATTGATGAATTTTCATTATAACTAATAAAGGTAATGCTACAGAAAAGCAATAAAATACACGATAAAACCAGTTACATATGAATAAATTCATTCTAACTTCTAAATCATTCGCTAGATCGCATTAGAAAACCGTCAGCCATAGCTTTATGGGTAGTGAAAGAGAATTGCTGTCTAATAGAGGCTAGAGCCTCAGAAAAATAGTATGTTGACAGTGGGATTATTAATATAGAATTTTAAGAAAAAAAAGAACCTGGAGGTATGTAGCCAATGGAGCCTTTGAGGCCATTTGTAGTGGCGATAGAAGATTGATCTCCGCTAAAATCCATCTTTGCAAGCCCAAAATCTCCAACTTTGACAGTCATATCTTTGTCCAAAAGAATATTGCTAGGCTTTATATCACAATGCACCACTTGATTTTCACACTCGTTGTGCATATAGTCCAATGCACTAGCAACATCGATCACTACATTTAACTTCTCGATAATATTTAACCCCTCTTCATTTTTATGTCTCCTTTTCCCCAAAATCCAATCTTCTAAGCTCCCATTAGTCATTAATTCATATACAAGGGCAAGAAAGTCCTTTCCCCTTGTGTCTATGCTCGAACATGTCGTTATTAGTTTCACCAGATTTCGGTGCCTCAAGTTCCTTAACGCCTTACACTCAGCTAGAAAGCTCTTCCAAGATCCGTTCATGTCCGTATCTATAACTTTTACTGCAATTGAATTTCCCTCTCTGAGATCTCCTCTATAGACAGACCCAAAGCAACCTTTTCCAATTAAATTTTGTTCCCCGAAACAATCAGTCGCTATACGTAATTCCTCGTAGGTGACAAATCGATGGTGCTTCTCAAAGGACCGCGACAAACACACGACTTTTGCTCTGTTTTTCCTTAGGTAGAAATGCAAAGAAAATGCAAAGCACAATACTAGAACTATAGTGATTGAGACTGAAAGTAATATTACCTTTTTATTTCGATTACTACGTTTACCACATTTCAAATGGAAACAAATTTCTGGGTTGCCTTCGAGTGAAAATTTAGAAGAATTTACAAAAATTCCACCCGGAGGAATTTTTCCTTCCAGATTATTAAAAGACAGATTAAGAAATTGTAGCCCTTGTAGCAGTTGTAGAGTCTCTGGTATATTACCCGAAAACATATTGATGGCCAATAAAAGTTTCTCTAAGCTTTTACACTGCCCAATAGAATTAGGGACTGCACCAGATAAACTATTACGAGTGAAATCAATTGTGACAATGCTAGTTAGTTTCCCAATTTCCGAAGGTAAAGATCCGGTTAGAAAATTATTCGAGAGATTCAAATATATGTTAAGACTTTGGAGATTGAAAATCTCTTTTGGTATGCTGTCCATAAGCTTATTACTGGACAAATCTATTAAAAGCAATTTCTGCAAGTTTCCTAAATTATAAGGTATAGCTCCAGAAAGCTCATTTCTAGATAAATCAATTTCAACTAACGTTGCAAGATCACCTAAAGAAGGTGGAATTCTACCAGATAAATTGTTTCCCGCTACATACAACCGCATAAGACCCTGCAAGTGGCCTATTTCATGTGGAATTTCACCAGAAATCGAGTTTTCCTCCAAAGATAACACACCCAAACCGCTCAAACGGCCTATGGAAGAAGGGATATTACCATAGATTCGATTTTGATCCATGTACAGTTTCTTCAGAACCTTGGAAAGATTTCCTATGTTATCGGGAATTATACCCTCTAAACGATTAAAACCGATAGAGAGGTACTCGAGATGGGTACTATTCGAAAACAAAGAAAGAAAATCTAGACCATTATCCCCTTTACTGACGATGTTATTGTATCCAATAACATACATCTGTAGCTCCGGAAGATTTCCTATCCCTGGAGGCACCGTACCATGCAGTAAATTATCTGCTAGACGTATGATTTGAATATTTGTAAGGTTATGCAATGACCCTGGAATAGTACCTGTAAATCTATTGTAACAGAAAACGAAACTAAGTAGGTTTGGGAGGGTAATGCCGATATTATAGGGAATATTACCCGTCAGATCATTTGAAGCCAGGACCAGATGGACTAGAGATGTCATGTTGTAAATACCCTGAGGAACTGTTCCTGTGAGGTTATTAATGGAGAGGTCAAGTAGTCGTAAACTACGAAGACGTGCCACGTTACCTGGTATGAACCCACTGAGCATGTTAGTGCCCAGATTTAATTCGATAAGCGACGAAATATTGCCTATAGAAGGAGGGATTTGGCCTGAAATTTGGTTTTGTCTAAAGTTTAAAACTCTGAGATTACTTAGTTTTGCTATACCTTGGGGAATACTCCCGTATATCTCGTTTTGCATCAAATCGAGTAATCTGAGATTGACCCACATACTCATATTTTGTGGTAAAACACCTTGAATCTCGTTGGAGCTCATATTGAGGACTTTTAACCCAAAAAGGTTTCTCATTTCCTTCGGAATTGGTCCTGTGAATCGGTTATTTTGAAGTTCTAATGATTCAAGGAAGGACAAGTTACCGATGTGTGGGCTAATGAAACCATTCAGCCTCATATTAGAAAGATTAAGACCGATGATTCGTTGTTGGTTTTTATTGCATAAAACTCCCGTCCAATTGCATGGTGATAGATTTTGGTCCCAGTTAGATAGAGGATGAGGCGATGATTCGCTGACGATATGTGACTTGAAAGAAAGTAAGGACTGCTTGTCAGTGAAAATGCTCAAATTAGGAGTTTGTGCTAAGACAAACAGGGCACTAGAAGATATGAGAAGGAATAAAATGGCTAAATGAAGCATTAGTGGGATAGAATGAAAAGTGAAAGCCATTTTTTTTGGTGAAAAAAAGAAGAGAGTTTTATATGCTGCAATTGGGAGTTACGAGAAAAAAAATGAATGCTTGAGAAAGGGTGTTGAGTGAGTATTTGTAGTTGATCTTCAAAATCCTTTTCTATTCAAACATAAAGACAATGAAACATTTAGAAGTAGAAAAACCACAAGTACATTTTCTGGAATAACTCCTATATATTTCAGAGGTTCTCTTAGGTCTTCTCTTCAATTTAGTATTATAGCAAGCACACAAAGTAGACAATTAGTATAAAATAAGCATATGTTCAAGAACAAGTCAAAGATTTGTATTTAACTCTAGAATGTGAATAAAGATTGGCCAAAAGACTTCTATTTTTCACAAAACCAACCATATTGAATTGAGCTTGGATTTTTATATACACTTATTGTGGTTTGTGGCCAATATTTGTCGTCGTGGGAGTACGTTGTTTAGTGCTTTAGTCTATAAATGAAGGTCCAAGAAAGTGATAGTGGTAGAAACTTTACTATTTGGTTTACCAAACAAGTACTCCGTACATTTTTTACACTTTTTACTTGTATTGTAGGTAAAGAAAATGCGCTCAATTATGTTTCGATCGTCAAGAAACAAAGAAAAATTGCAAGACAAGACTGGTAACATTTTTTTTTATGTTTTTTTCTATTTGATCTAGTTTTTTGTTTTTATTTTTATTTTCAATTAGGTGTGTTTTTGTTGATACAGATTGCTCCATCGCACTCTTCGGTCATTGCCCCAAATTGATATTTTTTTGAAGTACTTTTAAATTAATTAATTAAATTTTTAATGGCAACATATATTTAATTAAGTCCAGTGTCTGATTGATAATTAGTTATAGTTATTATTAACACAGTACAAATTACAACTGAATAAAAATTTTATTTCATGATTAATAAAATTTGTAATTAAAAAAAAAACATGTTTCCGAACTCTAAACCCTTAGATACCAGTATTTTCTTTTTTTACTAAACAATTGTTGTGTTTCCGGACTCAATTGCTTAAAAGACACAATCCCTGGCAGGCAAGGTATCACTATATTATTATCAAGCTGATCTATACTTTAAATAACTCGGTCAAAAAATTGGGATAAACGTGCAAGCTAAAGATAGAAATAAACAAAAGGAAAATTCATCAGATCACACAAGAGAGTTCCGAGTTTGATAACATTTAAATATACTCCTTGACTCAGTTTTTATGTAACAACTACAGCTTCTCCTAGCATCTTGTCAAATGGCAAAAAGCCATTTCTATCTAATAGAGATAAGCATATAGACCACTAAAGCAAATTGAAGAGCAAAATCGTGACTAATTTTTAGAGTCGAGAATTAATGAATTTGTTAATATTAGAATCGGACGTTTCAGAATTTATAAAAAATTTAGGATTTTGTTCCCCTTCTTGAATAATAAAAGATTGGTTCTTTAAAGTGCAGTTTTTAATCTCAGGCATTAGTAGCACGAATTATCATGTGTATTAATTTCTAGAACACTTATGCTGTCATTTGTACCTCTAAGCCTCTTACCAGTAACCACTCCAACTCTGTATGATCTTTTTAGCTTTAATAGATAATTTTTAAGTATCCTTCCGTGGAGTTTCCTCCTCTTTTTAACAAAATAAGCAGGTTTTACCTAAAACAATTTTTCTGAGGAAATCCTGTGTAAAGAGACTTTTTCATTGTCCATTTTCCAAGCTCCTAATTTCTTTCCTTAATCTATGTAATTATGTTATCAATTTTTGAACTGGACATAGATTCCGTTACTTTCATATCTTATATCATAGGTGTCTTGATTTGCACATACGAGAGATGGTTTCTCATTGATGATCTATGAAAAAACTATCATTTATATACACCAATAAGTCAATACTAGTTTTTCATGTAACTCACCTTCGCGTTAATCTACAACGAGGTGTGTGCTAATCACAAAAGAAGTTATAATTGATACAACCTCATGTCCTTAAAGCTATGAAAAAGTGGTACATGAGTATTTTCACCAGGAGCAGTAAGCATTTGGCTTCTGAAGTTTTCGATTATTTTAGCTACGCCAAAAAAAAAACAGAATAAAGAGGCCAGGTTTATTATGATGAAGCTTGTGGAGGTGGATTTTACACCATAAGACTCGTTCGTAAGACTTTATTGTTCAAAACTTAAAGGATATAAGTTAGCTGATCTAAGATTTAAGAAAGCAATATCGCTATTTAATTTGTTTGAGAGACAAAGCTTAAAAGATGCTACCAATAAAGAGTATGTATAGTCGATCAAGTTCACGATTACATGTTTAGTTTTAGAGGCTTAAAAATGAGGTTAAGTTCGCCTTTAGTTTCGCAGTTGTTCTTTCGTCATTTGCTTTATTCACTACAATGGAAAACCTGCTTCTTAAGGTGATGAGAATGTAGAAAGTAGAAACAATGGAACATAAATTGAATAATAATGTTAATAAGTAATATCTAAATATATGGCTTTTCTAGACATGCTCAGTTGTCACAAAAAAAATACTTTCTGCAAAATCACATTTTACTAAAACCATAAGCGAATTAATCTTCATAACTTCCAAGCATCTCTACAACCTTGCTCATAGTAGGCCTAGCATCTTTATCCTCTTCAACACATTGCATAGCAACTCCAACTAAATTTTGGATCTTACTAAACTCATATTCACCGCACACCATATTCGGGTCCATAACTTCTTCGATCCACAAAGATAATCCCTTCAAACTCGCCTTCTCGGTCTTTTTTCTCACCCAATTCACCATTCTCCCATTTTCCTCACAACCTTCGATGTTGTATAGCTCCTCCATTGGGCTCTTTCCCGTTATCAATTCCAACACTACGATACCATAGCTATAAACATCAACTTTTGAGGTTATTGGGAGATTAAAAATCCACTCCGGTGCCATGTACCCTCTAGTTCCCCTAATAGTTGAAATTTTTGAGTTCAATCCCCCTCGATTTAGTAGTTTTGAGAGCCCAAAATCGGCTACTTTTGGTTGGTAATTCGAGTCTAACAATATGTTTTGAGGCTTAACATCACAATGTAGAACCCATTCCAAACACTCTTCGTGCAAGTAAGCTAAGCCTTTCGCTATACCAACCGTGATGTTAAATCTATGTTCACAATCAAGTTTATTTAAAATATAAATTTTCGGCTAGTGACCCTTTTTCCATATACTCGGATACTAAAACCTGATGCTTCCCCTCAATGCAATATCCCCACATTCTGATTAAATTCATGTGGTTTAATCTACCAATAATGCTTAATTCGGCTAAAAACTCCATCTCACCACCATTTGTGTCGTTTAGTCGTTTTACCGCCGCTACACGTTTGTCGGGTAAAACTCCTCTATATACAATCCCATTTCCACCTCTTCCTATTTCTTCACTAAAACCTACAGTTGCCTTTTTCAATTCCGAGTAACTAAATCTTCTAAATCCGGACACGGCAAGGGAATAACCATTTCCCCCTTGATCTTGTTCCTTAGAAGTTTTAAAAATAAAGGTACTTATAGTAAATATTATTAGCAACTCCAGAGCACCAATTCCGCTGGCAAAATAGACAAGAAAGTCCAATATTTTATCTCGATTATCATTTTTATATAATCGGTCTAGGAGTACAGTTTTCTCTCCAGAGCAATTTAATTTCATTTCTCGTATAGCTTGATTCGAGGGTAGTGTGCCATTTTCTCGAGAAACGTTTAGTTTTACATAAAGTGATCCGATCAAATTTGGCGAATGTTTCCCAAAAAGCAACTGAGACTTGGCATAACAATTATACACCCCATCTACTAATTTAAATATAAACCCTTTGCATACTGATGAATTCGAACACTTCTCTTTACAACTCTTCACAGTAGTGTTTGTGAAAACATCATACTCGTACCCAAAATATTCTACATGATCGACATTAGCAAATTCAGCCTCATAAACATCTCGATAATTATTTTGTCTCAATTTACACCCATGAGACAAATCAATAGGATCCTTACTCTCATAGCCCGGTAAACAATAGCATCCCCTTCCCTTATCCGGAAAATAGCTACAAATAGTATTGGGTCCACATATCCCTTGGACCATACACGGTTCAAATGTTGATTGCCAAGTCACAGTCCAATTACCGGTGGATCTCAAGCTATACAGCCTGAGAACACCATCAATATCGAGTGTCAGTCTCCGGTGGGGGCCCAGACCGAAATCATCGGCAATGAATTTTGAATAGTCGGAAGACAGGAAATGACCATAAATATCTAGAACCGCGATTTTACTGTTGTTATATGGGTTTCTACCGGCCTCCCAAGTCATAAGCCAAGGGTGGGGCCAGTAAATACTCGTGAGATCGAGCCCATTATATAGAAGTTTAAGAACATTGTCATTATCAAAGAAAAGCTTATAGAAACCAGATGAATAATCAGTCTGACTTTTTGAAGAAATTAGAGAATTATTTCTGGAAAAAATTTGAGTAGGGAGTAGGGTATTTGTCGGATAATCAAAACTCTGCTATATTAGGAGCTTTTCGTTATTTATTATGATTAAATCACCTGTAGTTATGAGAAGAATGGTTAGAAATAATCAGGGCCGGAACCTTCCGGGGCGGTGTAAAAAAATCGTGGAATCCAAAAAAAACAGGGTATTATACGAAACTATTTTTTTTTTTTCTATGTTTCACCTGGATAAATTAATATGAAATCAATGCAAATTTGATAATTTTAGAGTAAAAAACTGAATTTTTTTTTTAAAAAATAAGATAACATAATTTGAACTTGTAACATTTCACTAACTTATATTCCAATTTTACCATTACACCGGCAACTCTTTTGTTTAACCGGGGGTTATCAATATATGTATCTCAGAATTTTTCTAATTACATGTATAAAAAAAATATTAGAAATCGTCGTTGGGATAGCGAGGTTCACCCCAACATCCACTTGGGTCCGCCCCTGAAAATAATACTATAATACGCTATAATAAATAGTTATTATAACAACAAAAATAAAAAAAAGGTGGCGAATTCTGTTGCTAATCAGCAACAGAAACAAACATAATAGTAACATAAATTATTGGAACCAGATAACAACAAAATTACCAACTATTCAGCATCATAAAATTAGCAACACCGTAATTTGTTACTAACAAAGTTGCCAAATTTTTCGAATATAATTAGTAACAAAATTAACATCAATTTAGCAACACACTCCTTAGCAAGATAAAATTATGTTACTATAATCAAATATTTGTCTTTAATTGCTAATAGAAATGGAATTGTATGAGAAGTTACTAGCATAAGTTTCTTGAAGCTAAAAATGTACAATAAAAAAAAGATTAACAACGTTAATATTTACTTTAGTAGTCCATTCAAACAAATATACAATCTACTAATATCTAGTGATAGTTGAAACTAAATAATTATTAGTATTTATAGTTTTTCTTGGACAATAGAGAAAATAGGAACAACCTCACTATTTACTTTAGGTTGCATTTAAAAACATTAATAACTTAATAAGATTTAGTCAGTTAGGGGTAGTTGAAAGGGATAGTTGAAACTAAAAGTTAAGACATCAAGTCATGTGGTTATTTTGTCAATGATAACATACTTTCACATTTTAAAGTGTGAACATAGCAAAATAACATTAAATATGTGTTTACGTTACGTGTGTAACGAATTTGTTGACCAGTCATCATTAATCGACTACAACGATATTCTAACTAATAGTATTCTTGAATTAAAGTACCCCCATTGACTTGTAGTAACTTGTAACATATTTTTTAAGTGTTTCTAATATTTTATAAGTTTTACCCATAGTTGGTACTTGATGAAGTCATTAATAAAGAAATAATGATTAAAATATTATTTCATTGTGGGGTTTATATTTTAACGTGTACGACTAAACACACAAGTTAACCTTTAATTATTCTTGACCAATAATTGCTGATATACATTATCTTTATTAACCAGTTTGTAACCAAAATAACATGTAGTATGTGAAATAATTGGCCTCTCAATTTAATTTAATTATGTTAGTTTTACTTTTATGAAATTATTTAGGTGCTGTTT
Organism: Primula veris; assembly: GCA_963682055.1. Lineage (NCBI taxonomy): Eukaryota > Viridiplantae > Streptophyta > Magnoliopsida > Ericales > Primulaceae > Primula > Primula veris. The sequence goes on along the minus strand of OY821743.1, from coordinate 18,874,930 downwards.
GGAAATCAAGTAATTTCCTAAAAAGTGCTGTCTGAAAAAGTGCTGTTGAAAAGTGACTTATATAAAAAGTACTTTAGAAAAAATTAGCGTATGGTGGAAAAGTGCTGTTGATTTTTATAAGTTTTGTCTGCGTTTGATATGTATAAGTTCGAAATGACTTAATACCACAATAATTCATATACTACGAAAACACACATAAAAATATACTAATTGTTGTGTGACATATTAGCTCATATATATATATGTATATAGATATAGGGAGAGAATATAGAGAGAGACAACAACAGGGTCTTTATTAATCAGAATGTATCTGAATGAATGTAAAATAAAAGACTCCTAACCCTCTTGAGTCCATAAAGTACAAGCCCAATAGTCCAATAATATCCTACAACACTCCCTCTTTGGACGTCTTGAATTCTTCGTCTTCATGCAGTCGATCTGAGTCGAGTTCATTCGCAATGCTAAACACATAAAAACCTTAGGGACGGAAAACCCAGTGTGGGACAAAACCGGTACCTAGGAAAAACTGTGTAGCCGAATGATATAGGCCGAAATTCTATGTAATTAACTAACCACAAAACAGTGTGCCTCATCAAAACCTTGGCAGAGCAAACCCAATGAGAAAATCTCTGATCGAAGGAAAAAAAGTGCAACAGTGGTAGTAGTAGGGGATCAACCACAAAACAGGTGCCTCATCAAAACCTTGCTAGAGTAAACCCAGTGGGAAAAACCTCTAGTCGAAGGACAAAAGAGTACACAGTGGTAAGAAGTATACAACAGGATACTCCCCCTAATTTCAGAAATCTTAAGTGAGATATAATGGGAACGTGTCTCGCTAAAAACCTTGCCAAGGAAAACCCAATGGGAAAAAATCTTGGTCTAAGGACAAAAAGAGTACACGAGCATGCGACTGGATACTCCACCTCACTTGCACACGACAGGGTGCGAGGAATTCGACTAAGTAGTAATTAGTGCAATAAGCATTCACCTGCATGCTCCACCCCACTTGCACACGACGGGGTGCAAGGATTTCATATTTCAAGAAAGAGTACGAACATTCGACTGGATGCTTCATTTACTTGCACACGACTGTATACAAGAAAATATAACGTAAAATAAAACGAGCATTCAACTGGATGCTCTTAAACTTCATATGTGAAGATTAATTTCGGGGAGAAATGCTAAATAGCATAATGTAGTCATGTCTCTCTTGATCGATAACAACAAGTTGTCTTCTATAACAAGTGTTTTATCTGGATCGTGAGACAGAGCATATGTAATTCAAATATGGCTAATACGAGCTCGAAGCCATATACACTCTCTAGTCGTCTCATAGAGCACGAGTAGATCAGAGTGATTCGGTTGGAGTCATTCCAAGACCTCCAAGATATCGCCTTATTCCTAATGGCAAAGACAGACCATGTTAGGAATATCCCTTATGCGGGTATGATAAGTAACCAGCATCGGTATAACCAAAAAAGGGTTGCGTTAATTCGAGTACCGAAGGGGGTAGGTACACTCGATGATGCAAAATCGGATAAGACAAGCCCTTATCCACAGTTACCTTAAGGTAATGGGAAAATGTCTTTTATGCCATTTCGATGGCAACGTGTTAGCGCAATGTTGTGTCGAGTTATACCATTCACAACATACAAGTTGTTCGTCCTAGTACATTAGACCAAGTACAATGATGCGCTTATTGTACTTAGATATGAACATGATGGTTCAATATCTCTTCATCGTCTCACCAGGGACGGACTGGGTCTATATCAATGTCTAGTGATCGAACGATCATGGGAGAATCTGACGACTTAGCGTCATGATGACTAAAACGTCATAACACCTTCTTGGTGTAGTCTGAATCATGAACTTAGATTCAATCTTTACGGGACTCGATCATCAGGCCGAGTCACTACCGTTTCTTCCCAAGATCCTTCATCTCGAAGGCAAATTCAAAAGTGGATCGCATAATAAAACACGCAAGGGCATAATACTTGTTCAAGTATCCCAAGCTGATCAAGTACTCACTTAGGCGGTATACCACATCCCTCGGATTAGATTAATCCATATAGTGAACGTCTCAGTCAATTGAGATCGTGTTCCATGGTCAGGAACTACTTGATTCAAGGACATGAAGTCACACAGGGACCTTTATTTATATCTCTTTGTCTAAATCACCATAGAGATAAAACCGTGACCACATTCATGGCTGCATAATCAGTTTATCGGAAACTACTAAACTGGTAAAGTATGGGACTGTTATAATGTCCATTACGAAAAAATCAACCATCTCGTAATCAATTCCAAGGTGTGAGAGAAGCCTTGCGCTACTAGGCGAGCATTCTACAATCTCATTATTCTCATCACTCTTCCTTACGAATAACCAAATAAACGAACTCGTTTAACATTGGTGGCGTTAGAGCTACAGGTCTGAACACACTTTCGCTAAGGAGCCTACTTGGAATACAAGTTTCCATTAGTCCAGTCTATTCTCCGTTAACTTCAGGCAATAGTACATGGTTCTCTGTCATAATTTGCTCATATTATCAGTCATCACCGAATATATGAACAAGTAATCAATAACAGTCTCTTTTTGCTTCAATATCGTCTAAGATATCATGATCGACAGATATTTCGAGATTCTTAGGATGAGGAGGAATCACACATCTCCTAGATCCTTTATAATCTCGTGCGACAAACGAGTTTCAGTTCACCACCTCTGGGACTGAACGAATTAAGAACCGGTCAACTTCCTCATATCTTAGGAAGGATGACAGACTGACGGCCGACGGCAGCGTTCTTTACTTGGCGGGTTCGGCCAAAACAACGTGTTACGACAGGAACACGGCGTCCGACAGGGACGTCTATCCATGCAAGCATTTTGCAGCAGGTATAAATGATCTCGTGACATCTCATAAAGTCATTAAATGCGTCTGACATTTAGTTAGACTTGAGGGAGTCTATGCACTTACTTATCACTAAGTGCAGTTTTGGGGATCAAGCTAAGACTGAGTGGGTTATGCCACGTTACTTCACGTCGTTTCTTATCAACGGTAACGTGCAAATCTCCCCCTAACGACGAGGAGAACAGTTTTAGCGATGTCACTTTCGCATATCATCCGGTAAAGAGATCGCTTGCCAAGGTTACTCTATCAAATGATAGGTAGGGGATTCATAATCGACTTATGTCCCCTTCAGAGGTTCATATTTTAAACGCTATAGCGGTTCAATCAAAATATTAAGCACTCAAACACGCATTCATATGAGGCGTCTGGCTCATAACCAGTAACCAACTGGTACGCATTTAGTGTTTTGAGTGACTATGGCCTCAAACGGACCAATGCAGCAAAATAGCATGAACCCACATGGAAATATAAATCTTGGTGCGCAAGACCAAGAAGTGCGTGCAACCATTTGCAGTCACATCATCAAACTTTCCGTGAGTCCATTTGGGTCTGAACATAATCGACAGGATGTTCAATTTCAATTTCCAAACTCAAGTAATTCAAATCGAATTTTCGATTCTTACTCTTCGGAATTATCAAGTCGACTAGACTTTTCAGGATAATCCGGATCATGAGCCATCAACTTAATGATAGGGCTAAAAGTTTGGAAAGTGCTGCATTTATGTGGACAACATTAAAATGTGACCATATTGTCGATGCATCAACCATAACCATTGTTGGCCCTTAGCGGCTAAACCTTAGAGGGGGGGTGAATAAGGTTTCTAGGCGTTTTTGGCCTAATTAAACTTAAGCGCAATTAATAATCCAACTATCGCAAATTTAAGCTTATTGCGTTTAACAAAAGATAAAGAATTGCTAGAATTACTAAACGCAAGCAATAAACTAAGCAATAATATATTTGCGGAAAGTAAAAGCAAGGAAAGAAAATGACACCGTGATTTTATAGAGGTTCGGCAAACGGCCTACGTCCTCTCCTCGGTACTACCGAGTATTTCACTAAAAATCTCCTTACGGATTATTACAAATCCTATCGAGCTAATCGACCGATTGAGCTCCCCCTCACTTTATGAGTATCCCGAAATGAAAAGACCTAGAGCTTTTAAGCTTCACTTGCTTACAAAGCCTCTACCCGATCACTTGCTCACAAAAATGAGTTTATAAAACACTCGTTACAATTTTGTTACAATAATATAACTACACTCACTATTCTATTTACTTCTAAGTAAGCTAATTGGCGAGTCTTTGTTGTTGTTCGAGCTTGAATCGCTTTCTTCTTAATTTTCCTCTTTTTCGAATATTTTCACCAAAATGGTGATAGTTTGGGTTTTGATTGAGAGAGGTTTTAATATGATAGATGGTTGTTTTTGAAGAAAGATTTGGGTGGTTTATATGGTCACAAAGTCTGTTTTTCTGTGTTATGACCGTTGGAAGTGGTTGAGGGTGTTTTAAGCTGTTTTCCAGAAAAAGCTGAAAAGCTGTTTTCGAAATCTGCAGAAAACGATCAGTCGTTTTATACAGTTGATCGGTCGTTTTCAGAAAACGATCGGTCGTTTTCTGAGAAACGATCGGTCGTTTTTTTGACGTGCTCACTGGAAGAATTTGGACCAAAAACGATCGGTCGTTTTTGTCCAGTCGATCGGTCGATGTTGTCCTGGTCTCGCAAACCTTCGAAAGCTTGTAGCTTCTTCGGTTTAGCTCCGATTTTGGTTCCGCTTGAACCTATGGCTTCGTTATCGAATGCTCTATCATTTAAAGACCTGAAATTTACATATACTACTTTTGGAAAAGACAAGCATTATATCATCGAAAATAGAGAGATCGTAAAATTGTAAAATCATTAAAAAAAACATAATCAAAGTTATAATCAAAATCATTATTGAACTCTAAGTTCAACAATCTCCCCCATTTTGATTATGACAAACTAATGATGATTTTACAAGAAAAATATCTCCTCCATTTTAACAAAACGCATTTCCTCTAAATATATAATTTTTCTCCCCCTTTGGCATTATCAAAAATGCAATAAAAGTAAAATATGGGGTTATGTGGAGGGTTTTCAAGGAAAACCAAAACATGAAAAATGTTATTATGATGCACATGCCCCACCTAATCACATATATGTATATATCAAAGAGTAGAGTATACCGAATATGTGATGTCGAGGCCGCTCGCTAATGACATTTGCATTGAGCGTTACCAATTCCAAATAGGTGGTACCATTTGTTGGTATGCCTTCCACTTTTATCGATTAATGGCACTTCATTTTGGATGGTGGAGTCAATCTTCTTGACTTCCACGGCTTTTGTCGGTTTTGCCAACCATTTGTTGATTTTCTCCTTTTGGATGGAGATACCTACAACACAAGTTTTGTCCTTTGGTACCCAATTTCTTTTGGGTCCGACATTGTTAGTGGCTCGGGTCTTTACTACCCATTTCAAATCGCTTCTACTAACATGAAAGCGATTTGGGCATTTAGAAGAATTATGCTCACTTCTACTACAATGTATGCAATGCATAGACTTTTTCGAATAACGAGAACTATGCGACTTTTTGTAGGAAGTTTTAGAAGTATGATGAGCGGTTTTGGTTTGAAAACCTAAACCTCTTCTATTATTACAAGAGTTTGGCAAAACTCTTGAAGTGCTCCCTTGTGTAAAAACAACCTTTTGTATAGGCGGAATAGGAGTTGTAGACAAGTTAGAAGATTTGACAAAGCGGGTTGTGCTTGAGCCAATAGAGTTGGAAACGAAACCCAAACCGCTTTTGTCATTGACATCTTTTTGACAACTTAAAATTTCGTCCAACACGGTTTTCCCTTTGGAAAACTTTGAAATTGTTAACTCGAGTTTCTTTACCGCAATGACAAGCTCATCGTTTTTATTTTTCAAAGAGTCATTTTCGGTTTTTAAAAACTCGTTTTTATCTTTTAAGTCTTCCTTTTCGTCATCTATATCATGTAAAGAGAATGACGATGTAGGATTAGACTCATTTTCATTTTTGTCTCTTTTCAAGGATCTTATTTCTTCATTGAGGGAAGAATTTATCCTTTTAAGAGATTTAACCTTCTCTACAAGCTTAGGAAGTTTTTCGGAATAAATTCCACACATATGAATTAATTCATCATGGGAGAATTCTTTTACCTCATCGTTGTCACTTTCGCTTGAAGATGAGAGGCTTTGTTCATGGTTGTCTTCCATGGCCATATATCAACCAAGGTGTGCGACTTCATCTTGGTCGGAGCTATCGCTAGAGCTTGAAGCGGATATTTTCTTCTTGCCTTTGCTCTTGCGATTCTTGGCACAATCTCTCGCCATGTGTCCTTCCTTGCCACAAGTATAGCAAACAAAATCGTTAGAATAAATTGAATTATTTGACGATTTACCTTTATGTTTGCATTGGTCTTTTAGCTTGAGTATTTCCTTGACGATTCGAATGATTTGCATTGAATCTTTGTCGTCCTTGGATAGCTCATCGCTTTCGTCACAAGTTGTTCCTTTGAAAGCTATCTCCTTCCTTTTTGAGATTGGCTTGTGACTATTGAGGGTGATCTCGTGAATAATGAGTGAACCCGTCAATGCATCAAGAGAGTAGGTGTTCATGTCGCGCGCCTCTTGAATTGCGGTGACCTTTGGTTCCCATTCCTTCGGTAAGCTCCGAATCACCTTTGAGACCATTTCCTTACAAGATAAATGCTTACCAAGAGATGTTAATCCGTTAGTAATAGTAGTAAATCTAGCAAGCATATCGGAAATAGTTTCACCCTCGCTCATTTTAAAAAGCTCGTAGTCATGAACTAATAGTTGGAGTTTGCAATCCTTAACTTGGTTAGTCCCTTCATGCATTACTACTAGCTTATCCCACATGCCCTTAGCGGTTTTACAAGCGGAAATTTTGTTGTACTCGTTAGGAGAAACGGCACAAACAATAGCATACATCGCTTTGGCGTTCGTAGAGTAGGCTTCTAGTTGAGCGTTATCTAGGTCCTCTACGGGGATAGGGTTCTCGCTATTTTCGGATGTAGGTGCGGAATATCCTACTTTAATAATCTTCCAAAAATTAACATTATAGCTTTGTAGGAACATACTCATCCTATCCTTCCAATATGAATAATTTACCCCATCAAAAAATGGTGGAGTATTGGGTGATGAAGCAATAGCGGAAGTAAAATGGTATAGATTAGCCATACGGATCTTAACTCTAAAATCGTTAGATTCCTATATGCAAGAGTCTCGGCTCTGATACCAATTGTTGGCCCTTAGCGGCTAAACCTTAGAGGGGGGGTGAATAAGGTTTCTAGGCGTTTTTGGCCTAATTAAACTTAAGCGCAATTAATAACCCAACTATCGCAAATTTAAGCTTATTGCGTTTAACAAAAGATAAATAATTGCTAGAATTACTAAACGCAAGCAATAAGCTAAGCAATAATATATTTGCGGAAAGTAAAAGCAAGGAAAGAAAATGACACCGTGATTTTATAGAGATTCGGCAAACGGCCTACGTCCTCTCCTCGGTACTACCGAGTATTTCACTAAAAATCTCCTTACGGATTATTACAAATCCTATCGAGCTAATCGACCTATTGAGCTCCCCCTCACTTTATGAGTATCCCGAAATGAAAAAACCTAGAGCTTTTAAGCTTCACTTGCTTACAAAGCCTCTACCCGATCACTTGCTCACAAAAATGAGTTTATAAAACACTCGTTACAATTTTGTTACAATAATGTAACTACACTCACTATTCTATTTGCTTCTAAGTAAGCTAATTGGTGAGTCTTTGTTATTGTTCGAGCTTGAATCGCTTTCTTCTTAATTTCCCTCTTTTTTGAATATTTTCACCAAAATGGTGATAGTTTGGGTTTTGATTGAGAGAGGTTTTAATATGATAGATGGTTGTTTTTGAAGAAAGATTTGGGTGGTTTATATGGTCATAAAGTCTGTTTTTCTGTGTTATGACCGTTGGAAGTGGTTGAGGGTGTTTTAAGCTGTTTTCCAGAAAAAGCTGAAAAGCTGTTTTCGAAATCTGCAGAAAACGATCGGTCGTTTTATACAGTCGATCGGTCGTTTTCAGAAAACGATCGGTCGTTTTCTGAGAAACGATCGGTCGTTTTTTCGACGTGCTCACTGGAAGAATTTGGACCAAAAACGATCGGTCGTTTTTGTCCAGTCGATCGGTCGATGTTGTCCTGGTCTTGCAAACCTTCGAAAGCTTGTAGCTTCTTCGTTTTAGCTCCGATTTTGGTTCCGCTTGAACCTATGGCTTCCTTATCGAATGCTCTATCATTTAAAGACAAGCATTATATCATCGAAAATAGAGAGATCGTAAAATTGTAAAATCATTAAAAAAAACATAATCAAAGTTATAATCAAAATCATTATTGAACTCTAAGTTCAACAACCATTTATATTTATGGTCCGTTTTATGGTTGGATAAGTCCACAATAACTCCTTCAATTCTTTACAAGAATTCTACGAGTTCATTTCGTGATCTTTACACATACTGGTCTTTCAAAGTGAGCATTACTGGCATGAATTTCGGATTAATCACGAAATATATTCTCCGAGAGAATCCAAATGCGATGCGATTATAAATCAAGCATCGTCTTTTGACCCGGGAATATCTCATCCGGTCAATGCCACAATATCAAAATGCTCTTATCAATCGACGACAGGCGAATGATAGTACAGACAATCATGTCTTAGCATCTAAATCATTTATCATTTCGACGACAGGCAAAATGATAAGGTAACTTTAAATGTTTTTAAAGAATGTGGTAGCAACACTTGAAAGACATTTCAACTCCTCTAAAATACGCTTTTGGTCGTATTGAATGGAGGCTATGTAAAGAAATTTTAATTCTTTCATGAGCTATTACCAGATAACACTGGTTTTCTCGAAAATTTTATAACTCAACAAGGTACGACAGGACCTATAGGAGTATAACGCCTCATATTTAACAAATCAATTTGGTTTTACCAAAGATTTCGATTTGGAACGACAGGTCCAGAATCGTTGTCACTGAGTACTCTTTTAGGCAAGTAATTGGTGAAATTATGTGGTACACTGTTACCCACTATTTTCAAAAAAAATCAACTACCCCATAAATATTGCCTAAAATTTCATAATTTAAAATTTGATCACATTTGTCAAAGTAGTTTGCTCAAAACACTTTAAATTATTTCGAGAAATTTCGTAAACAGGCAAACCATAATCCAAAAGTATGTCCAAATGGAAAAATCATAATCCAAATGGAAAACATAATCCAGATGAGCGAAAAAATGGCTCAATGATTTATCAAAATCAATAAAGAAAGATATCAAACTCATTTGAGCCACAAAATCGGGGGTCTCAAGAGTTTCCTTTCAGTTAGCTTTAACCACATTAGCATCGGTTTTTTCACCTTTATAATAGTTGTGAACTATTTAAGGAGTAACCGTGCATGACCTTTGTCTTTATAGCATAGAGTTGCCTTATTGAGCATTATCTCTTGCTTTGTGACAACGGGCCATATTGTTCCTTTCAATTACTGTCTTGCAGCCACAAGTTTTCGATTTTGACGATTGTCTAAAATCTCGCTTGGCTAGGCGATTCATTAGGATCACGACAGTTCGAGACAAATAACACTTGTCTCGGTTCTCGATTCGTGGAAAAAAAATATACACGAAGAACATTAATATCAGGCAAACAATTCGCCATTGACCCAATAGGATTAAAACTACTCACCGGGGTAATTTTCTTATCCAATAACAGATGGGCGATAAAGGAACATGGTGAATATAAATTCACGATACTGCTTATGAAATGCAATTTCCAAGCTAGTATTTTGGTGAAGGATTGCTCCAATATGTCAATTTCAGACATTTGTTCACCATAGACGTCATCACGTCTCAAATGAGGCGGCGGAATAAAATCAACGCCTTAGCATTCATCCTGATGGTAACAACAAATTTGTGTTTTACTCATCAAAGATGGCATCCAAAAAAAATGGGGCATCACATTTTCACACATCAGGGTGAGTAACATGTGGTGACGGATTAAAATCAACATTTAAACAGTCATTTCGCAAGTATGTTTTACGATTTTTCTCATCATAGATGGCATCCAACATGTGTTGGGAGTTCTGGATTATTTATCATATAAAATGACTGGTTTATATTTTTATGGTTTGCACAAGCACAAACTTTTTTTCGAAACGACAGGTTCGAAAACATTAGTTTTGCTTTTCATGTGAATCGGTTCTCATTGATCGAACGACGGGTCGATACTGAAACACCAATTCAGCGAAACATACATCACTATATAAACGCACTCGGGGAAATTATTATTTAGTCAACCCCTTTCGTTAGCTCTATTTGAACACGACCAGGAAAGACGGTGAGGGGGGTGGGCACGAATGCCTCTTAAAAACCAACCTCATTAGGAGAACGACTTCCGCCTTTATCTTTCCTAGACATCGTATCCAAATAGGTGAGCCTATTTGGGGAAGATTCATAATTTTTCCAACTTAAATGTGAATATATACGATTTTCGCTTTTTATATATGGCAATAATATTAACAATATAGACAATATCTATCTAGATTAACCACATATATATAAACAGGCAGTAAATATATTTTAGGATATATCTAATCATGTAGTAGATTTGATGTTATAAACAAATCAATTTAAGATTATCAATCAATTCATAAAGATTCTAACATATCAAATCAAATCAATTTAAAATTATCAATCAATCCATAAAGATTCTAACATATCAAATCAAATCAATTTAAGATTATCAATCAATCCATAAAGATTCTAACATATCAAATCAAATCAATTTAAGATTATCAATTAGATCTAATCCAATAATTTACTGGCATATGTGATATTTATATATATGATAATATCAAAAAGATATGATTATGCTAACAAAATATCAATCAATTATCTATGTTTATCGCCATATTAATAATTCTATACATGGTAGTTTTAACATGCAAGTTTCATAATCAATAAAAAAATTCACATGATTTTCCGTAATATAATATTTCAGAGATGGTAATATTATTAAACATCATCTTTTCAGAAAAAAAATAATCTGGCAAGTCATAATCATATGTTGGTGTATTTTGTTTTACATACAAACAATTTACTAGACTGTTTCTAGCCACACGGTCCATATGTGTATTAACATGGATTAATTCATGCAAGATAGATCATGTTAAACAATAAGGAATAATTTATCATGTAGTGATATTTTATTCCTAACATGCAGTTTAGCTTTTACACGTGAATTATATATTACGGTATATTTACCATGCTTTATTTATCCATAAAATAATATGTACGATCACATATATGGAATAAATTAAGTTTTGAATTCGGTACCTTACGTACGGTATGTTGGTGAAGGTCGATATAGCAAAACCCTAAAAAACCCGGATAAACCTCAAGGTTTATAAATACCCAATATCCGTGCGTTTACCAAAAATCTCCAATATCCACGAGCGTATATCCTATTCTCCGCGAGCAAAGTGCCGATAACGTGTTGTGTGACATATTAGCTCACATATATATGTATATAGATATAGGGAGAGAATATAGAGAGAGACAACAACAGGGTCTTTATTAATCAGAATGTATCTGAATGAATGTAAAATACAAGACTCCTAACCCTCTTTATATAGATAGAGGGGTATGGTTATAAGCCCACTTGGGCCTATAAAGTACAAGCCCAATAGTCCAATAATATCTTACAACACTAATAAATTTTGTATCACTTTAAAAACCATATATTTATAAACAATTACAAAAATAAAAAAATATCGATAAAAGCATTATTGCTAAATAAATATGCAAAAACAAGCAACTGCGAATAATAATTTTATTTTAACAATTGTTATAGGATGCAAGAATAGAATTTGCAATTGCAGCGGTGGAAAAGAATCTGATGGATGTCATCTTCTCTTGATAAGATCTACGAAATTCAACACCATGCCGAAAAATACATGGTAATTTTGTGTGAGAAGATAACTACTGATAAAGATAGAGGAAATTTTTTTAAGAATAGATTAAGAATTGAGACCAGATAAAGATAAATTCTACCGGACGACGGAGGAGAGAGAAAATAGTTCCATTAGTATAAGAGAGAGAGAAAGAAAAAGGACGTACTGTATTTTACATTTTGACTTTGTGAGTAAGTCTATTTTCAGAAGTGTCAAAAAACAACTTCTCCCAACTGCACTTCTAATGCTCCGAACTTTTTGGAAAGTGGGTTGCTTTTATTTACCAAACACTCATAATTTTACTAGATGGGCTTCTGTACCTAGGAAGTGATTTCAATCTGTCCGCCAATTTATCAAAGATAACTTCTACTTATCACCACTGAAATAATTTTCAAAATTTTTGGGTGATGAAACGAAAATTTGAGCGGTATATTGAAATATTGGGGGCTGAAACGAAAATCTAAAAAACGAGTGAAGTGTTTTTGGGAAATGAATGCTCCCAAATTAAACATCATCTATCTAGAATATATCTATTCTCTTGTGGGCGCCTCCCTATCCTCTGCTTTCTCTCCGTTTCCACTTACTGGCAAGTGTAAGATCTATTATCTCTCCCACTCACACTGTAACACGCATCACATACACACACATGTACATTTTTTTTCTTTGTTTCAATTGATTTTGTATATTGTAGATTCAACTTATAATTGAACTTAATATTGATATTTACTTGCAGTTATACATCTTTCTCTCCCCCTCTCTCTCTTATAGTATAGTGAAAGGGCATGGATTTCTTCACTGTAATTTACCTGTTTTCACATTCAAACCGTAAAAAAAAATCAAACCGTAAGTTTGACTTACGATTCATAAAAAAATTTACGATTTGACTGTGAAATTACCAAATTGCCCCTGCATTGAAAGTTTCAAATTTTATAGTGGACCGATCGATCGGCTGTCAGCTCCGATCGATCGATCTGTGTACATTATGTAAAATTTTACAGAATGTTCAACCGATCAATCGGAGTTGGCAGCCGATCGATCAGCTGAACGTTATGTAAATTTTTACAGAATATACCGGTAACTAGTCGGCCATACCAAGTTAGAATATTATTACCGATGACATGAATTTTCATTTGCGAAAGATTTTTTGACTCAAGAACACTAATCAACTCGAGTTTAACGCATTTGCACTTGATATTAAAAGAATTGAGAATTTAGGTAATAAGAGAGTCATATGGAAGAGAGTGATTTGTGGAGTATTTGGCTTCTCTCATTGTTTTAAGAATTAAGGTGGCGGTATCCAATTTAATTTTGTTTTGAATACAACCTAGAATAACAATGTTATCTTCCGTAACATCGGTGAAATTTGAGCTATGAGGGAAAATAATTTTAGAGACAACAAAAAATACGACTTTGTTTTGAAAGTGGAGACCATTAGCTTTTGGCTCTCCACGATGATCGGAGTGAAACACGGATTGACGAAGTTCAAACATGTTTGAAAAATTACACCTATTTAAGACTTTCTCGGCTTTTTATACGCCACTAGACTCTAAATCTAAGAGGTCGCGTAGTTGAAAGGCAGAAAAAACTATTTTCTTTTTATTGAGTTTGCTTGAAAGTTCGAGCTCATTATTGTTATTCGCATAAACAATAAGATTTTGATAAAATTGATAAGTTTCATCAATATATATATATCATTAGATAAAAAAATCAAGTTTTTCTAATTTTAAAAACCGATGTTCTCTTCAAGAAGCGGAAATTTACGAATGAAACTTGCATAATCTAAAGAGACACGATTGACAATTGTGTTATTCGATATACAATTATCGGCTTTAGAAGACTTACCCAAACGAGAAGCAGATGAACCGATATCTTTAGAAGTCGCATTCGAAGAGCTTTTCTCTCGAATCATTTTATTGAATTTGAGAAATTAGGGTTTTTTATAAAAAAAAATACGAATTGATTTGGGAAAAATCAATGAATTTTAGTTTGAATTGATTTGAAAGATATGTATTAGGGTGATAAAATTAGAGAGTTATAATAAGAAAACGTGATTTTGTTGAAAATTGGATGGTTTTTGACGAAAATGACGAATTTTGGGTAATATGGAGAGAGAGATGTGTGTATATATGTGTATGTATGTGTGTGTATATTCTGTAAAATTTTACATAATGTACACAGACCGATCGATCGGAGCTGACAGCCAATCAATTGGTCCACTGTAAAATTTGAAAATTTCAACACAGGGGCAATTTGATAATTTTACAGTCAAAGCGTAATTTTGACTTACGAACCGTAAGTAAAAATTACGGTTTGACCAAAAGTTCTACATGTAATCGGTTTCAGTTGAGTACCCAATGATGTGCAATTAGGTGTATTATATATTTATATCACAGGTTAAAAATTTAAGTTGTATATGTGTTGTGCTTGGATTTATGATTTTCTTCTGTGGTATGTGGAGTGTGTTGCGAATCTAGCTTTTTGTGTGTGTGTGTGTGTTTATCTTATAAAATGGTTTAACGATTTGTATATGTTTTAATTAGATAACATTATTAAAACCGTAGTTTTAGAATATCTCATGTTTTTGACATGATCAGCTAACCTATAACAAGTTGTTCGAGATCACACATAGGAGGAAGGACAAGTCTTTTCTCGACAAGAAGTCGTCTACCATCAATGTAAACTTAAACTCTCTCGTTGAATTTTTCTTAGTTTACTTAATTTCATTTTAGTAACTGGATATCTAGAAAAATATTACGATGGTAACTTAGTGATTTATTAGTTACTTGTAGTTGAACAGAAAAGTCTGATCAATTCTACCAATTTGGACATTCTCCCTATATGAAATATTATAAAAGAAATAATATTGTAGCTGAAGATTTCTACATGCTTCATCAATACTATGATTCCAGCCTTTGACGCGTTTGTAAAAACAATTAGGGTCTGGGTATATTTTCCACAATTACTACATTTTGATTTCATTTAAGTGAAATATTTGGTACATAGGGAACAACAATTTGCTAAAAACTTGTACCATTAACCTGACATTTAGAGTATTGTTGGTAACTTATGTGGAATGTTTTTTTTTTTACTTATATAGAGTATTTAAACTAAATGTGTCAGTAAAATCTTGGTTTCACTGTATGTGTGCGTGTTAGTAGGATACTTTTTATGGTGTTCGCGTATTTGCTAGTCACGGTGAAATTTTTACAATATGACAAACTTAATTACTACTTCATTTAATCATTTTGTAATGTGGAAAAACCACTATGCTATGTCGTTTTTTTTCATGTAACACATTGAGTATGAATATTAAATTATTACCGCATATGAACACTAAACATATTAAATACAGTATAACTGTTTTTCGGTTACAGTAGTGTTTCTCTTGAACTGTAGTAGTACTTTATTGTTTCATGTGATTAGTTAGTATTTAATGGGTATTTAATATATCCCGAATCCATTGTTTTTAAATAGGTTAGTTTTGTTAGGCATTGACGTTTGTTATGCTCGAGATTCTGTTTTTCAGTTTGATTTTGTTTCAATTCCAGGCGACGTTGAAGACAACAAAGTTAAAGCTCTTTTATGATCGAACGAGTCTACTAGATTTTATTCTTGATATATATTTGGAGGAGGTTCGTCAAAGTAAAACAAGAAGCCAACCCGGCCCATTTGTTGGTTGAGGATCCAATAGACATGTCTCTTGTTGTGCTAGGGAATCTCCTTCTTGTTTTATTAAACGCAAACTTCATAGCTCTCCTACAACCACAACCACAACTTGACGATTTGTTCATGTAATATGTTTCGAGAATAAGTGGTTGTGTAAAAGTTTGGAAATATTCGCTTGTGTAGTTGTTCTAGTTGATATATGGATTTATTTTGTTATGCTATATCAGAATCCTTGTATATAGGCTTTTGTTACTTAATCCCATTGTAAATGTTACACTTATAAATGGCTTTGTTAAATTACATATTGTTTGTGTTTTGATTCATTTTTCTTTGAATAGTATTATTTTCTATAGCAATAAACGAGCAGAAAAATCCTACATACAATAGAGTTAATAAAAACTGCTACAGTAGAAGCATAAATATATTTGGTATATTTTAATAATTAAAAATTGTAACATATTTGCTTCAAAAACATGTATGTTACAAATGTGTTGCCTTTTACATAAAAAAAACTCTCCAAGTAGCAACATAAAATATATGTTACAATTATGTGTTACTGATATAGCAACATAAAACTATGTTACAATTGTGTTACTAAGGATAATCATGTGTTGATAATTTAATTACTAAAATCTGCAACAAGGCAAACAATAACATGTCAATTTTTATTGCTAAACTGTTGCTAATCATAGTTAGCAACATAAATAGCTTAAATAGCATCCAAAAAAATTGTTGTAACATGAATATTTTCTTGTAGTGATACGAGGAACATGAGGCCTTCACAAGTATAGCTTAGTCTAACTATGAGTATGTGTGATTAACATAAGGGGTAATTAATATAAACATAAAATATACCTATTATATTAACAAAAACATACTATCAAAAGTTATATTATCAAAAACATACATTCAATTAATAATTTATAAAAAACAAAAAATATCCTTAATTACTCCTATCTATTTCCTCTCTCTCCTTCTTCTTCTTCTCTCCGGTCTCTCTCCTCCTCTTTCTTACTCTTTCTTCCTCTTTACGATATCTTTCTGTTCATCCTCCTCTCTCTTTCCGATCTATACTCCTTCATCTCTCTTTCTGATCTATCTCTCTCCTCCTCATTCTCTTTATCCTATCTTTCTCTTTTCTTCATTTTCTCTCTCCGATATCTCAATTCGGTGGAGATTGAGATGGAGTCATCCGTCGGAGTGGACGGTGAGAGTATAGAGCGAGATTGAAAACTCGAGTTTGATGCCGACGGAGATGAGCTCGTCGAAGGAGAGGCCCACGACGACGACGTGAAAGTTCAAGATCGAATGAAGGGTAAAGATTGAATTTGTTAACTAGTGTATAAACTTGAAAAATAAGTGTATGAACTCCGTGAATTAAGAATATGTAGTTGAAAAATATGGATATGAATTATAGGCCATATGAATTCTGAACTTTACGAATTAGGGTATGAACTTTTAAAATAATGGTATAAACTTTTGAAATAAGTGCATGAAAATATATAAATTAGGGTATGAATTTTTGAAATAAAGGTATCGACTTTTAGAATAAGGATATGAAATATATAAATTATGATATAAACTTTTGGGTACGTTTTTGTTAATTATAATATTTTTGGGTATGCTTTTATGTTTTGTTTCAAAAGTAGAAAAAAAAATTGTTGCTAGATAAATATTTTCTTGTAGTGATACAAGGGCATGAGGCATTCACGAGTATAGCTTAGTCTAACTATGAGTATGTCTGATTAACATAAATATAAGATTTGATTATTAATTAAAAATATTGTAAAAAGTAAAAACTATATAAAAGCTTATTTTTGAGAAGTAAAATCAAATCTCGTTTTTTAGGAAGGATAACTAATCAGGTGGAGTATAAAGTAAACTTAATTTTGTGTGTAATTTTTTTAAATGTGATGTATCTTTGTGTATATTTATATTATTGCACAAAAAAAATATGGAATATACTTCTTATTAAATGTTACTCCCTCCGTTCCTATTTAATTATCCACTATGAAAATACGTGTAATTTTGACAGGCCAAGAACTTGTATCAAAATTATCGGAATGAAAATTTTCAAAAGTTGATCATATATTTCAAATGTTAAATTTTATGATTAGATTTAAAAAAAAATTCATTTCGATAATTTTGATACAAGTTGTAATCCGGTCAAAATTGCATGTAGTTTCGTAATGAACAACTAAATGAGAACGGAGGGAGTAACATTTTCTACCATGTTTAATTGGGTAATAATTACCAAATTACAGGAATATATATATATTAAGTAACTTTATGACGGTTTGTGAATAAAGTTTATATATAGTAAGTTACTCTAATTGTGCAAAATAATGACGGAAAATATTTTTATTTTTTATAAAAATAATCAACATTAAATACAAAATATAATTTAGTGGCGATGTTTATGCTAA
Organism: Primula veris; assembly: GCA_963682055.1. Lineage (NCBI taxonomy): Eukaryota > Viridiplantae > Streptophyta > Magnoliopsida > Ericales > Primulaceae > Primula > Primula veris. The sequence continues at coordinate 18,856,885 of OY821743.1, read as the reverse complement.
TAGTAACATATTCATAATAGTAAATCTAAAATAAAAAACTTATTCATCATAGTACCTGCCATATAACTCTAACTCTAGCTAAATATTATTGGGCTCGTTTGCTTTCATATATAGCTCTATGTTTCGAGACTAGCAGTCCCTTAACCAAACAGAGCCTAAAAGTCATTGGTCAATAGTCATATATGGTTTAACTCATTTAACAGGTATTTAATATTATGACTTAATTTTCTATAACTAAAGACTATTCTTCTTATTCTTAAAAACGTGTGGTTTAGTGGGTTACTCTATTGATTTTTTCTTTAATGAGTAAGTTAGCATTTGTCCAACCTTTTTAGGTTTTAAGTGCTTAAAACAATTAAGTCATAATATTGGATCCTGTAACCCGATCCGTTTGCCATGCCTAACTATGAGGACCGTATGAGTGTTTTAAGAGAACTAATCTAAAACCTCTTGGTAAATATAGGACCTTAATGTATTCTCACCCTAAAAATTATGAAAGATGAAACGATTAATGATCAAATCATAGACATAGGCAGAGTAGGATAATTAAAGCCGTTTTCAGAGTCTATCCATCCCCAACACAAACTCGAAAATAGAGCCTTTTTTATTTATGTTTTTCCATATTTTAGTATTCATGATTTTTTTGTGTAATATATATTTACAAGGGCACTAAATTTGAGGCCTAGAATAAATTAATATTTTGGAAAACTGACACAATTGTCTCTATTGTGTGCGCTTGTGTCGCATAGGATAATTAACTTATTAAAAATAAATCAATCTAGAATCTAATTAAAACTTTACGCACAATATATCTCCTTCCATGTACCTGTATCTTGAAGCGATAGTTGGACGGGGGAATTTGAATTTGTTTCCGTAGACCAGACAATATTTAACCCAGCATCTTTCAATACTAGATTTCCATTTCTGTTCAAGTGAATTTTTGAACTTTTTCCGTTGACAGGTCGATCTCTGTTAGCGCTCCATATAACGGTACGATCAAGTGATTTGGTGAACCAAACAGCAAAAATAAAGGCGTTATCTCCAATAGGGTAAAAACCAGCAGAGTAAACGCCGTTAGGGGAAAGTATGGTTTCATTTGTTTTTTCGACATAAAGAGACGAACATTCGTTAATAAAAGCTCTTGAAGATAAAGATGAAGATGGAGTAAAGAACAGTATGAAAATGATGAATGAAAACATTTTTGTAAATTGTGAGAAGAAAGAGTTGGCATGTGTGTTGTTGTAAAACGAAACACGGATATAAATATTAGTAAGTGCATACATGTCGTTGTTGCGTTGACGAGTTTAACGTGCAGAGAAGACTTGATAGAAGAAAAGTCCAAAACTAGTTATAGTCTAGAGTGTGATAGAAGTTGGAAATAACATGGAAATTAAGAACAGAAAGGAATAAGATAGACTATCTGTCCAGGGGCGGAGCCATAATTAATTATACATGTCATTGTTGCGTTGACGAGTTTAACGTGTAGAGAAGACTTGATAGAAGAAAAGTCCAAGACTAGTTATAGTATAGAGTGTGATAGAAGTTTGGAAATAACATGGAAATTAAGAACAGAAATGAGTAAGATAGACTACCTGTCCAGGGACGGAGCCATAATTAATTATACATGTCGTTGTTGCGTTGACGAGTTTAACGTGTAGAGAAGACTTGATAGAAGAAAAGTCCACGACTAGTTATAGTCTAGAGTGTGATAGAAGTTGGAAATAACATGGAAATTAAGAACAGAAAGGAGTAAGATAGACTACCTGTCCAGGGACGGAGCCATAATTAATTAAAAGGGTTGCACAAATCAAAATACTATTTTATGCGATTTCGAGATTCGTCGTTTTTAAACTATTTTAAAAAAGATCTATAGAAAAACTGATAATTTCGTAAATTGTGAAGATACGAGTGCAACCATTTGCACCACCGTAGCTCTGCTCCTACGTCTACTATGTCATTCGCACCGGTTGGTCTTAATTATTTACGGCATACAGTATAACATTATTTATGATATGTGAAACAGTTGTAATTATATTTATAGTCTTTAGGCATATTTCTAAATTTTGGTGCAACTAAGATTCAAGTAAAATGTCATCTGAGTGTTCCTGTATTCACAATTAACCTTAATTTCTTGGGAAATAGTTGAGTGACATCTAGAAAATAGTGATTAAAACCGGTGTCTAAAACCATGATTAAAGCCTATTTTAGGAGATTAGCTAATAGCAGGTCGGATTTGAGATAACTCGGATTAAGGCTCTGCCATGTTGGTCGTGCGTGGTGAGCACACGTCTCTCAACGTATGCCTCTCACGTGTGTAATGCCCTAATCTTTGCCGTCAAATCACCTTAACATTTAGCGTCATTTTCTGTAGGATCAGTGCGGTACATAGTTAGCAGCTGACATGTGCCGTCCGTACTGGTGTAGATTATAAATGGACCATAAGTTGATTCTAAGGTGGTTGTGCATTTAATGACATTATAAATGCACATGACCGTAAACAGAAACAAATGTATGAAGTTGCCAAAATAATTAATAGAAACATATAATATTTTTCAAAGTATAAACACGGAGAAGACGGATTTTTTAAAACTTTTTTTACCATATTTTCTTCATTTTTTAACATTAGTTTCTTAATTAAAATGTATTTGATTTCTAACAAAATTTCTTTTTCGCTCAATTTTGACAATTACGACTTTTTTTTAAAACTCACAAAAAAACCCACAACAGTAATGTCATGTGCAGTCACGTCTCGAAAGTTTCAGCGTTTCAAAATTTACTAAAAAATAAATAAAATAGAAACCAAAATAATACAAAATGATAAAATTAAAAATCAAGAGTAAAAAGATTAAGATACGAACGTAAAAAAATATAAATCCTGAAAAAACCAAATTTATATTAAATACTAGATATCGAACAATTAAATATCTATTACACACTTTTTTGTTAGCAAACAAACTTTTTCTTGTAGTCTATATTATTTGCTAACAAGATAGGCCCAGCTAAAGATCTATAGAGTAAGACCCAATATGATCAATAATATATTACAACAAAATTAACTTAAAATGTTACATTTAAAAAGTTACCCTTGTAAACATCTCGACTTAGGCCTTTTTATATCATTTTTTCCTATTTGATTCTTCAATTTTAATTTTTTTCGATAACATCGAAATGGATTACCAGATAGCAGTGGTCTCTATGTTAATCTCTTATCAACCGGGACAGGCCAAATCGAGCCACCACTTGGGGATGGGAATGGCTCAGCCCACGTGCATCATTTGATGAAAGCACTTCGGTCTTCAGACATTTAGGTCTTGTACTATATGTTTTTCTGATTTAAAATATTTCTCTTAGTAAATACACACGTTAGTTTCAGTTACATCTGTATACAAATTTAATTTTAACTTTAAACAAATCAAAAGAATGTCCGAATTGTTACAGAAATGATAGAAATCGAACTTAGTAACAACTCCATTAAGAGAAGAAATCAAAAGATATTTGATTGGGTGTTAATTCACGTTGTCAATATGGGGAGGACGGATGGGTATACTTCATTACTTCAGCGGCTCAGCCCAATCACTAATGGTCTGATCGTAATTTTGAAAAAAGAGATATGTGATGTATTTGTGGTGTTTTTGTTTTATTTTATAATTTTTTTCATGTATTCAATACAAACATAGTTCATTTCCTAGTGTAAATTACTTTTTATTAGTTTTTTTTTTTAAATGTCAAAGTACTAAAATGGCTAGATTTTGAAAGTTCAGTGACTAAATTAAAATCATTAAAAGTTGACTTGTGAGACGATAAAATTACTCTGACGGTCGACCATGCATAAAAGTTAGATGATGTCACATTTTTTTGACATTTTGAACGGAAATACCCAATTCCTATTTGCTCTCTCTATACTTTTCTCTCTTACACAGTATTTTGTTAATCTATTTCAATTTTCAACTGCTAATAAAGTAGTTTCATTTGATGTTACTGGTCGGAAAACACTCCGTGATACCGTTCGAGTAATTTATTAGCTGATGAATAGATTGTTTATTAGCTGATGAATAGATTGTTTAAAGTGTTAATACTTTTATTCAGAGTGTGTTTGTAACCCAGAAATATGGTATGAACAAAAAAAATTAATTAATATGAAATCATTTCCCCCTCATATGTTTGAAATATTGGTAAAATAAAAGAAAATAAAAATAAAATAAAGGAGAGATAGGGAACTAGTCTTAATTTTCTCATTTCTTTTCCATTTTCTCCTACTTTTGAAAGAAAAATGGTTTCACACAAAAATTTTCCATAATTTCTTTCATTTTTTTTTCCATTGGTTTTCTTATGTAAAATTGTAAACAAACACAAAAAAATGTTTTATTGGAAAATCATTTTATTTTTCCCATCCATTTTATTTTCCGAACACACCCTCAAAGTTCTTGGCTTGAAAATTATGTAACAATTGATTACTTCTTTCCAGGCTAATTTATCATAATAGGACTAAAATTCAAATTTGGTGTGGGTATAGCTTTTAAGAATCGGTGTTAGTGTCACTAGTGTGTAAGTTGTAATTGTATTGCTCAAAATAAGATTTATTATATAGCTTCATATTTTCAGCCCACAACAATAAAAAAAGTTATCTGACAGACTATCCGCTAAACAATGCAGAATGTTGAAACCCAACAGGAAAGCAAATCGCTGCATTCGGTTATGTTTATACAATTTGCATAAAAAATTGATAACCTTTGGATAAAGTTTTGTAAAAAATTTAAATGTTGTGATTAGAGAGAAATTGAATAAGATATCCCAAGGCTCGCATTTGTAAATAAAAACTTCATTAGCGTTTGCTAATGCAGCAATTCCAAACCATTCCTTGATTTGGTTTAATCGCCTGCGGTTTAATGGACTAAATGTGATTATAAGCGTGTCTCTTTCTCGGTACGAGTTATTTTGTATTTATCAGCCAAGTCTCGATTTTATTTCTATTTGCACCTATTCCCTTTTGAATCTTTCCAAACTTTAAAATGCAAATTCAAATTGTATTCTCATTCTAATTCGATTGTATTATTTTCCGTCAACTTCTTTTTCTTGCGCGTACTTGTTGAAACATGTATTTTCTCTTTCAATCTTTAATTTCTCTTCGCTCCTATTTTTTCAGTTATTTTTGCTTGTCTTGTAATTTTTCATTTTAGATCTTTCTATCTTCATTAGTTTTTATTTCCCCCTTTGGTAAATATTACTACAATAGAACCTTTATAAATTAATAATAAACATTACTAGGACGATCTGGTATAATATAACTCTATAGTATAATTTGCTTGTTAAATTTAAATTTACTTGAAGCTCATCCCTAAATTTTATTATTGCATCCAAAACCTCCAATGTTGTGTTTCAGAACTGCAACAAATAGTTACGAAGAGTTCTAATCGCGATTAAACAATAATGAGATATACTTACTTTATTTAATTAACGTTATTTGTAGTTAAAACTATACATTGAATATTATTTTATTAAACAATGAACATACAACTTATAAAAATATGTTCAATGTACATGTAATTGATCACACATATATGTAATAAAATTTATTTATTCGTAAAAAAAGTAGTGTACGTGTTGATTACAAAAAAAAAAAGGTAGTGTGTTTGACTTTAATAGCAACGAGTTTAACGAGTATTTGATAATATATAATGAGTTTTATTCTATTAATGGGTATATTTATTGAATGGATAAAAACCTTTGTAAAATAATAAATTATTAATTTATTGATTAATTAATACCACTTTAAATTAAGAAATTTTTATGGTCCCAACATTATTAATTTATAATGGTTTTACTGTTTGTGCTAACAAGTTCAAATTATTGTAATGCTAAAGCCTATTGCATGTTCCTTAATTTTTTTATAAATTACAAATTAGAGTGAAACCTCCATGCTTTAACACTCGGTTAATTAATAATTTCTCTTAAATAATATATTTTTTCTGTTCCTCACTTGGGCAACGTATTAAATCAATTCTTTTGATTAATTAATAAGATAACACTTTATTGGACAATCCTTTATAAGTATGTGCTCCCATTCACATAAATTTCGTAAATTAACAATTCTTTATAATACAAACATAATTGATAGTTTAGTAAAATATGACCGTTCTTGCTCGTTTTTTCTAAAGTTTTGGTGTTGCGTTTTCAAAATGAAACAAAAACGTTTAAGAAGTCTTTGTTGAATTTATATATAATTCTTTTTTGTCATTTATATAGTAGTTTCTTTTATCGTTATATATTGAATATATACCAACTTAATTTTAGTATGACAAACTCATAAATTCAAGGACTTTGTAATCACATTACAAGATGAATATTATTTAAATAGCCAATCCAATAATTAAATGTTAATCAAATTTTGTTTTTATCTTCTTTTTATTTAGTTTTGTTCACTAAACTAAATGACACTTTTTTGAATTTTAACATTATTAATTCATTAGTGTTGTAATACACTATTAGCTATGTATTTAGGGAGACAGAAGTAGAGAGAGGGGAGAACAGTATCGTCTTTTATTAATGAATGAATATGAATGGATGATGAAATACAAGACCCCTAGCCCTCTTTATATAGATAGAGGGGTAGGGTTATAAGCCCACCTGGGCCCAATAAGTAAAAGCCCAAGAGTCCAATAATCTTACAACACTCCCCCTTTGGACGTCTTGAATTCTTCGTCTTCATGCAGTCGATCTGAGTCGAGTTCATTCGCAGTGCTAAACACATAAAAACCTTAGGCCCGGAAAACCCGGTGTGGGACAAAACCGGTACCTAAGAGAAATTGTGTAGCCGAATGATATATGCCAAAATACTATGTAAATAACTAACCACAAAACAGTGTGCCTCATCAAAACCTTGCCAGAGCAAACCCAATGGGAAAATCTCTGATCGAAGGAAAAAGAGTGCAACAGTGGTAGTAGTAGGGGATCAACCACAAAACAGGTGCCTCATCAAAACCTTGCCAGAGTAAACCCAGTGGGAAAAAACTCTGGTCGAAGGACAAAAGAGTACACAGTGGTAAGAAGTATACGACAGGATACTCCCCCTGATTTCGGCAATCCTTAGTGAGGTATAACAGGGAACGTGTCTCGCTAAAAACCTTGTCAAGGAAAACCCAGTGGGAAAAACCTCGTACTAAGGACAAAAAGAGTACACATGCATACAACAGGATGCTCCCCCTCACTTGCACACGACAGGGTGCGAGGATTTTGACTCCGACATAAAATGTCGCTCTAAGATAGCTCAGATAGCCTACGTAGGCCAATCGCCCGTACGTACTTCTGAAAAGAATGCTTTGGCAGCGACTTGGTGAACAAGTCAGCGTGGTTATTCTCTGAACCAATATGCTTCACTTCAATCTTTTGAAGCGTTTGTTGTTCATGTATAAATAACAACTTTGGCAAGATATGCTTAGTGGCATCACCTTTGATATAACCATGTTTCGCTTGATCAATCACAGCGGTGTTGTCCTCATAAATAACAACTGGTTCATCATGATCGTAAGCTAGATCACAGGTGCTTCGAATATGGCCAATAACTGCTCGAAGCCAGACACACTCTCTAGTCACCTCATAGAGCGCGAGTAGCTCAGAGTGGTTAGTCGAAGTGGCCACTAGAGTCTGTTTAAGAGACCTCCAGGATATCGCCATGTTCCCAATGGTAAAGACATAACCAGATTGGGAACGTCCCTTGTGCGGGTCTGATAAGAAACCAGCATCGGCATAGCCGACAAGGGTTGCGTTATTTCGAGGATCAATGGAGCTAGATCCACTCAACGCAAAGGGATAGAATAAGCCCATGTCCGTAGTACCTCTAAGGTAACGAAAAATGTCTTTTATGCCAGTCCAGTGGCGGCGAGTTGGCGCGGTGCTGTGTCGAGCTAGACAATTCACAGCAAACGAGAAGTCCGGTCTAGTACATTGGGCCAAGTACAATAGTGCGCCTATTGCACCCAGATATGAACACTCAGGGCTCAATATCTCTTCATCGTCCTCCTTTGGACGGAAGGGGTCCTTATTAATGTCTAGAGAGCGGACGACCATGGGAGTAGAGGACGGCTTAGCATCACTATGACTAAAGCGCCTCAACACCTTTTGGGTGTAGTTTTCTTGATGGACTAAAATTCCATCTGTACGGTGCTCGATCTGCAGGCCGAGGCAATACCGTGTCTTCCCAAGATCTTTCATCTCGAATTCCTTCTTCAGGATTTCGGCAGTTTCGAACAACTCTTTCGAGGTTCCTATGAGATTCATATCATCTACATAGACTGCGATAATCGCATATCCTGAAGTGGATTTCTTTATGAACACGCATGGGCATAGTTTATTATTAACATATCCCACGCCGATCAAGTATTCACTTAGACGGTTATACCACATCCGTCCGGATTGTTTCAATCCATATAGTGATCGTCTCAGTCTAATCGAGAACGTGTTCCGTGGACGGGAACTATTTGATTCAGGCAACTTAAGTCCATCAGGGACTCTCATGTAAATCTCTGTGTCTAGATCCCCATAGAGATATGCTGTGACCACATCCATGAGCTGCATATTCAGTTTTTCGGAAACTACTAAACTGATTAAGTAGCGGAACATTATAACGTCCATTACGGGAGAATACGTCTAATCGTAATCAATTCTAGGGCATTGAGAGAAACCTTGCGCCACAAGGCGAGCTTTGTATCTAACAATCTCATTATTCTCATCACGCTTCCTTACGAAAACCCATTTATGACCAACTGGTCTAACATTGGGCGGTGTTGGAGCGACAGGTCCAAACACGCTTCGTTTCATTAAGGAATCCAATTCAGCCTGGATTGCTTGTTTCTATTGAGGCCAGTCCGTTCTTCGCTGACACTCAGCAACGGTACGAGGTTCCATGTCATCATTGTTCATAATGTCAGTGGCCACTGCGTATATGAACACATCATCGATGACAGTCTCGTTTCGCTTCAAAATATCGTCTAAACTAGTATAATCGACAGATATTTCGAGGTTATCGTGATGATTAGGAACTAGTGTTTCATCTGGAACACGCTCCTCTAATACATCACTGTGATCCTTAATGATCTCGTGTGGCAAAACAGATGCGACAGGATTTCTCCTCTTTCGAGGCAGAACATCCTTGGAACCGGACGGCCTTCCTCTTTTTTTCGGAAGGGCGGCGGACTGAACGGCCGACGGCAGCGTCCTTTGCTCGGTGGGTACAACCGGAGCAACATGTTCAAACAGAACACGGCGTCTCACTGGGACGTCTATCCTTGCAGGCACATTTGCAGCAGGTATATGTGATCTCGTGACATTCGCTAGGTTATTAAATGCGTCTGGCATTTGATTTGCAACATTTTACAGACCTAGGATTCTCTGCACTTCCTTATCACTATGTGCAGTTGGGGGATCTAGATGAGACATAGTGGGTACATGCCACGTTAATTCACGTCATTCCTTATCAACGTTAACGTGCATTTCTCCCCCTAACGACGGGAAGAATGTCTCATCAAAGTCACAATCTGCATGTCTAGCGGTAAAGAGATCGCTTGTCAAGGGCTCTAAATAGCGTATTATGGACGGGGATTCATAACCGACATATATGCCCCGTCGTTTCTGAGGTCCAAATTTGGAACGCTTAGGCGGCTCAATTGGAACATTGACTAAACACCCAAACACGCGTAAATGTGAGACATCGGGCTCATATCCAGTTACCAACTGGTACGCAGATAGTGGTTGGGTGGTCATGGGCCTCAGACGGACCAACGCAGCAGCATGCAAAATGGCATAGCCCCATGCAGAAATAGGAAGTTTGGTGCGCATAACCAAAGTCCTAGCAATCATTTGCAATCGCTTAATGAAAGCTTCTGCAAGGCCGTTTTGGGTATGAACATACGCAACTGGGTGTTCAAGATTAATTCCCAAAGTCATGCAATAGTCATCGAAAGTTTTCGATGTAAACTCCACGGCATTATCAAGTCTAATAGACTTTATCGGATAATCCGGATGATGAGCCCTCAATTTAATGATCTGGGCTAAGAGTTTTGGAAACGCTGCATTTCTTGTGGACAACAAAGCTACGTGTGACCATCTTGTCGATGCATCAACCAAAACCATGAAATATTTAAATGGTCCGCATGTTGGTTGGATAGGTCCACAAATATCTCCTTGAATTCTTTCAAGGAATTGGGAAACCAATTTCGTAGGTTTCACACGAATTGGTTTGAGATTAGTCTTTCCAATCGAGCATGCTTGGCATAGGCTTTTCGGATTAATCACGAAATTCTTTCCTCCAAGAGGATGCCCATGAGATGCATTCATCGTTCGAAGCATCGTATTTTGACCCGGGTGTCTCAGCCGGTCATGCCATAGCATAAAAGTGCTCTCATCAATCGGTGCCCGCCGAATGATTAGATTGCTTTCAAAGTTTTGGATTGTAGTAACATACAAACCACTTGAAAGACATCTCAACTTCTCCAGAATACGCTTTTGGTCGTATTGAGTGGAGGTAATGTGAAGGTATTCAATACCATTTTCACGAGCAGTTTCAAGATGAAACTTATTTTCTCGGATATCCTTAAAGCTCAACAAGGTACGACTGGACCTCGGAGAATATAAGGCCTCAGATACTTCAACAGGAGTACCATTTGACAATGTGAATTTAGCTTTACCAAAGCCTTCAACAAGGGTCGACGGGCCCGAAATTGTTGTCATTGAGGTTACTTTAGGCGTAAAGTTGATAAAAAACCATTTATCTTTTAAGATGGTGTGTGTAGTGCCACTATCAACCAGACAATCAACTGCCCCATAATACATGCCTAAACGTAAAATAATTTAAAGTCGGTCACATGAATAAAAGGAATTGCTCAATGAAATAACTTTAAATTATACGAGAAATGTTCAAAAACATTATCCATAAAACAAACCATAATCCAAAAGAAATGAACAATATCCAAAGGAAAAAACATAATCCGAAATGGAATTGAAATAACATAATCCAGGAGCAAAACAGCTCGATTTATTAAAAGAAACGAAGAAAAAAAAACTTTATTCTTCCATGTGAGCCTCAAAGTCAGGGGTCTCAAGAGTTTCTTTTGCACTAGTTTCAATCATGTTGGCTTCGACCCTTCTACCCTTGTGATAGTTTTCGACTTCTTAGGGAGTTGCCCTACAAGTCCTTTGCATATGACCATTTCCACCACATTTATAGCACAGATTTGGCATATCGGCCAGTTCTCTTGCTTTGGGACGACTGGACCAGTTATTCCTACCACCACGAGACTGCCTAGGAGGAGCCACAGGTCCTCGGTTCGGACGATTGTCCAAACCTCGCTTGGCTGGACGAGCATTACGCTCACCCCTGTTCCTTGGCTGACGGGACGACATGCCCTTTTCTCGTTTCCCATATCGTGGACGAGGTCTACGAACAGCATTAGCATCAGGCATTGGAATTACCTTTGAACCAGCAGGACAAGAATTACTGTTCATCATTAAAATGAGACTATTCTTCTCGTCCAATAACAACTGGGTGATGAGCTCGGAAAATTTGGTGAATTTAGACTGACGATATTGCTTTTGGAGCAAGATGTCAGAACTAGGAAATGTGGTGTACGTTTTCTCCAATAAGTCACTGTCGGTGAGTGTTTCACCACAATATTGGAGAGTAGCATGAATTCTGCATACTTCAGCATTATATTTTTCAACGATTTCGAAGTCCTGAAATCGCAGATTCAGCCAATCACAGCGGGCTTCAGGAAGCCAAATGGCCTTTTGGTGGTCGAAGCGCTCTTTCAGAGAGTCCCACAATGTGTTTGGTGAGGTGGTCGCTATGAACTCAGATTTCATGGCGTTTGATAAGTGGCGGCGAAACAGAATCATCGCCCGAGCACTCATTTCGCGCGTTACTTCCATTTCACGCTCCTCATCATCATATATGACATCCAATAAGCCTTGGGCATCTAAATGGTTTTGGATATCCTGACTCCAATCCAACTAGTTCTTGCCGGCAGCATCCAAAATTGGAAAGTCAAGCTTGATTGACATTTTTCTACAACAGGAGAAAAGAAAATAAAGACTGGATTAGTCATCATATAAAACAACGGGTTTATATGTTTATGGTTTGTATAAGCACAAACTTTATTTCGAAACGACAGGTTCGAAAAACAAGTTTTGCTTTTAAGTGAAGAGGTTCTCTTTGATCGAACGACAGGTCGATCCTGAGACACCAATTCAGCGAATACATATCTATATAGACACATTCGGGGAAATTATTATTTACTCAACCCCTTTCGGTAGCTCTATTTGAACACGACCAGGAAAGACGGTGAGGGGGGTGGGCATCAATGCCTCTTAAAAACCGACCTCATTAGGAGAACGACTTCCGCCTTTATCTTTCCTAGACATCGTATCCAAATAGGTGAGCCTATTTGGGGAAGATTCATAATTTTTTCAACTTAAATGTGAATATATACGATTTTCGCTTTTTATATATGGCAATAATATTAATAGCATAGAGAATATCTATCTAGATTAACCACACATATATAAACAGGCAGTAAATATATTTTAGAATCTATCTAATCATGCAGTAGATTTGGTGTTATAAACAAATCAATTTAAGATTATCAATCAATCTATAAAGATTCTAACATATCAAATCAAATCTATTTAAGATTATCAATCAATTCATGAAGATTCTAACAAATCAAATCAATTTAAGATTATCAATCAATCCATGAAGATTCTAACATATCAAGTCAAATCAATTTAATATTATCAATCAATCCATGAAGATTCTAACATATCAAGTCAAATCAATTTAAAATTATCAATCAATCCATAAAAATTCTAACATATCAAGTCAAATCAATTTACATGCATTTTTTTTTTATTCGTTTGCCTTTTAATAAAAAAAATTATATGCATGTGTGTGTATATTTACCAAATATTGTATCTTTATCAACCATATGTACTGTTTTCGAATAAGTATTATACTACAGGACCATGCATGTAATTACACCAAACTATATATCTATTTACAGCATTATTACATATACAGTCCAGAAATTCAGACAAGTTTCAGTTTAGTCCTTGAGTAATTTACAGAATAGCTTACAGCTTTCAGAGAATTACAAATCAGTACATACGTTTCAGTTTGTTACAGATTTAATCCGACAGATTAATACATGTTTTACAATTACATCATTAATAGTTTAAGAGCCTGTAATTTATTATGTATGTATGTAATACTCAGTACCATGCTTTATTCTTTTAACAGTTTTATTCCAAAAAAAAATGTTAAAAGTTTAGTGGTATAGACATGCGGTGTATATTCTGACTATAGCTTTATTCTTCTGTGACAATTCATTATTTGATGTATATTCTTACTACATGCCCATATATATATATATATATATATCATGCATACCCATAATCCAGTACTTATGTTAACATATAATTAATACAAGCATGCAAACGTGTGTCATAGCAATATACTTTTATCAACCGTTAACATGTAATAGTTGTACAGTTAAAAAAAATTATATCCGGATACCTTACGCACGGTATGTTGGTGAAGGTCGATATAGCAAAATCCTAATAAAAATCTGGATAAACCTCAAGGTTTATTGAATCTATAATCCGTACTTCGATCTCCGAGAGCAGTGCTGATAACGTGTTGTGTGACATATTAGCTCACATATATATGTATATAGATATAGGGAGAGAATATAGAGAGAGACAACAACAGGGTCTTTATTAATCAGAATGTATATGAATGGATGATGAAATACAAAACTCCTAGCCCTCTTTATATAGATAGAGGGGTAGGGTTATAAGCCTACCTGGGCCCAATAAGTAAAAGCCCAAGAGTCCAATAATCTTACAACAATTAGTTAATTAATAACCATTGAAAGTAATAAAATATCACAGTTGCGACCCACATCAAAAAAAATTACTTTATCACTTTTGAAAATATATTTTCGAAAGTACGGTCCAAATACCTCCTTTTCAAAAAGTGTCACTTTCTCTCTACTCATTTCAAACCCACAACAATATGACTCAACTGTCCAAGTCAATTTCAATCTACAATATATAATTTTGAAAGAGTTGTCAAAAAATACAATTTTTGAAAATCAGGTCATTTAGTCAAATTATACGTGAAACCTGTTTCACCAATTCAACATTTTTGAAACTCAGGTCATTTAAGTAAATATGACCCAAAACTCATGATAATAGACTGATATTATCCCGAAAAATGAGTAACTCTTTTTGTTAATATATTGTAACAAAGAAATTTTTGACAATTATCCCCATAGAAAATATTTGATTTTTTTTTACCCGATTTCTTTATTTTTCTTTTTTGTACCTGGTTTATTTATTTTTATTTCATTTTTGATCAATTTTAACATATTTTTCAAACTATCGACAAAAAAAACTGCAGTAATAAAGTCACACCCTGACAGAATACACTATATATATATATAAAAGCTCCAAAAGGGCGAAAAACAGTAAAGTTCACACATCGAAAATAATACACAACACTTTGATATGTTATAGTTAATTAGTTATCGAATGCACTTGAAACACATCATTTTAATCACAATACCACCACATATGTATACACATTGTCACCACTTTCAACACTTCTCAAAAGTTTAATTTATATTACATTTTCACAAATTGTGTTTTAAGTATAGTAAATATAAAATCACTGGTCACTATAATGCAGATGCATCACCATGTTTGTTATAACGACATATATCAATATCTGAACCTAAATTAATATGCAACAAACAACACACAAGTCCCGCTTTTAAAGCGAAATCATATTCCTCCCCCTTACCGAAACAAACGAGAGCTCGTTTGTAAAAAAAAACTCCCAAACTCGAGTTGTACCACCTAGTAAAACCTGGACAGCCTAGAGACAATCCTTAACCAGCCCCTATTATGTAATTAAAATAAGGCACGAATCAATATAAAAGACCAAATTCGGATTATTAATAAAATCTTAAAAACTGGATTTTTATAAAAGTGAAAATCGGAGAAGCAGCCTTACACAGGTAGATAGATATCGACGAGTAGATTAAGAAAATGTATTTGATTGCGAAAACGGACACCCGAAGACCTCGATATCAGCCTCCGAAGCGACCACGTAGAAACCCAAAAAAAACACCCAACTACACCTCCCTATGTTCTCTGGTTTGTCACCGGCCTGACCACGTCTCCGGCAACTCGTCACTGTCGGCCCTTCCTTTTTCTCGGCAGTATATCGGCAGTATATTACGTATATCTATTTGTGTATGTAGGTTATATGTATATGTTTATTATGTATGTGTATATGAATATGTTTACTGCATAAGTTATTAGGTTTAGCTTTTTTTTTATTTTTTTTTTTTACTACACTAGTCCACTTACTTATAATATCATACCAATCACCCCCAAGCTATCATATATCTCACATAAATAAATAAACACACTAAAGCGTAATATCACTATTTCCTTAATAAAATTAATAATAAACTATTGAATTTTCGAGTCGTTACAGGCAGAGCCACTATTTTATGAGTCCAAATCTTCTATCTTCTAATTTGAATCTCTTTTCATGTCCCGTTAGCTTATTTTCCTCAAATTTTGATTTTTTATAACTTTTTGTGTATTTTTATAAAGTTTGACAAAGTATTCTAGACATATTTCATAATATTGAGACATATTGTTGGGTTACACTATTTATTTTGGAATTTATATTTAAGTTACATTAGTTCGTATTTTAATTCTAAAATAAAGCATATTTGAATTTTTCGTAAGAAAAAAAAATATTTGAATGTATTAATACATGTCTAATTGTAATTATAGTATTTTTTTTAAAAAAAAAATAACGATTTTGGCTTAAAAACTCAATAGGGCACGAAATGGGGTAGAAGATTTGGACTCCTATTTTATTAGTAAAGAATAAACGTAACAACCTTATTACACCATTAAATAATGAAAACTTGAGATAAAAGAAAATTCTAGTGCTAAAAAATATCATAACTTATAGCAAATTTTCTCATGTCATGTGATATATCAATTAAGGATATTTTGATGATCTGATTATTGCTCTTAAATAAACTCTGAATTAAGACGAGAAGGCCGTTTTTAGCAATTTTCTGACCGTCAATCACATTAATACCACTTTTTTGGGAACCAAAATCTTGGTCTCACTTTGGTTTTGGTTTGAACAAAAGCTTCACTCCACCCAATGGTGCAACAAATCATTATGTTTGCTTGGAGAAAAATCTCGCGAGCCTTCGTGGAGATGCACAATGCATCAAAATATTATCTAACAGATTTAACCTTGGGAATCTCAAACCATAAGTCGCATAACCGAAGAGACGGCAAGGATTAGATCTATTCCTTAAGACAAGAAAAACACATCGTTGAAAGGTGGGAAAAAGTGAGGGAATGATTTTTTTCCGAAAAAGAATCCGGATTTGAAGAGATTGAGGCTATATCAGTTAGTATACCAACTAAAAACTCTTAAATTATTTGGTAGTTAGTAAATACCAATTGAATTACTAACTAAATTTCACATTTTTAATATTTACTAACTAGTCTATAACTATAATAATTTCAGTTGCTACATAGTAACTGAATAATAACTTATAATTTTTAGTTGATAAATATCAACGTAAATAGTAACTAGCACTACTTTAACAGTTAGTATCTACCAACTAACGGGTGACTACAACGTTATCAATTGCTAAATACTAACTGATCACTAACTAACAATTTGAGTTGCTAAATATATACTAACAGATCACTAACTAACAATTTTCAGTTGGTAAATACCAACGGGGTTAACAATGTTTGCACTTTTAGTTAGTATATTACTAACTAATTTTTCGTTGCTAAATAATAATTTAATATCCGGTAAATGAGTTTACCGTTATATCCACAAACTAACACAACCACATATATGTCTTCCCCATATATTTAATTAATTATGTCAATCAACTCTCACTAAACCCAAAAAATATCGAGACCCCATTTTTTAATGATCTCGCTAAGGGCTCACTAAATAAGTTGGTAAATATTCGAACTCAATAAGAGTTTGCACCATCAAATCTAGAGCAATTATTGAAATAATATTGATAATTGATAGGACTGTTATTGAAGAACATGCTGCGTTCAAAGATAGTGAATCGGTTCTGAATGTTTCTTTTTCAAATATCTGGTTGTAGAAAGAATAATTATCAAACCCAATGGTCAGAAAGACATACATGTATATATATTTATTGGTGAAACCGAATTGGGAGATGAAATCAAATAACAAAAAATAGAAAAAAAGTATTACTAAGATGGGATGTAAGATTGCAAATAATACAATATTTTTATATTTATGTTATGGTTGTGTTTACTGTGTAATAGATTGACGTTTAGTGCTGGATATTTGGTATATTTTAAACCATGGGTTAAATAATTGATTTTTATTATAAGTGTTTTAATAACTTTATAATCTCTTTGAGTATTTTTCAAAAATAAAAATGTATCTATCAGACCTTAAAATGATAAAACATTCGATAACAAAGTCAATGTTTCAAACAAAAATCGATTCGGATTCCGGACGAACAATTTGCGAGTATTTTAAAAAATCCGAAAAATCGCAATACCGAGAGATTAGTGAAATTTTTCTAGCAAAAGCTTAAAACAATTTAAACGGTTAAAAGACTTTTCTTAGACTATATATACATTTTATTATCTTCCATATACATATATCATTTACCCTCCCTCTCAATCTCTTGCAAACCTACAACCCGTAAAACTCATTTGAATAGTATTCAAACCTAGGTACATTAACAAGACAAGAGATCAAGCCAAAGTCAAACAATATTATACTACTCATACATTAATTCTCATTAGCATATATTTGACTGATTCTACTAATTGTATTCATATAACTCAAGTTGTAAGAAGTTGCAGTTGGTGGTTTTATTTCATATTTTGTTGTAAAAAGAATTTTATAAGCTCGTTTGTTTTCTCGGTTTGAGGGGAAGTCAATTGGATATATTGGCTCGTAGACGTGTATATTTGCACTTATACCGAGACGAGAAATCTCGTATTGAGGGTGAACAAATCGTTTAGATTAACTTGGGTTGAAAGAGTTGTATTCTTAGATTACATATTATAATGATAATATTCGGTTAAATAATTCCTATCCTAAGACTAGACTTTAAGTTGAAGATGTATATGTCGCGGTGTCGTTTTTCTTCCCCAATGTTTACTTTTGACAACTTATAATGTTGTGATTTTGTGAATACTTCATTACTAAGATATAAAGTAAGTGAATTGGTTGTTAGTTTCACAGTAGACGAAAAATGCTTAAAATATCGTTCATCCCCTTTTAGATTTAGATATATCAGGCCAATAGTATCAAATGAAAGCCACTTCTAAAATAAAATTATATTTGAAAATTAGGGTAAATGGGTCATATTTGTGTTATTTATTGGTTTAAATCCATCAATATTTCATAAGCAATGATCAATGAATGAACAATTAAAAGTTTGAAAGCAAAATTAGGTGTACTAAAACAAAAGAAAATAAAAATAATTGTACTTAAAACAAACTCTAAAACGACATTAGGTTCTTCTGGTCTTGTACAATCATATTTAGTTTTAATTTTAAATTAAATTTAGGGTAGTTATTTTTGGGTTCTCACATTTGTTGGGTTTTTAGTGGTTGTCACACCCATATTTTTAGTAGATCTGGTCTACAATAGCGTTACTCTGAGAGAGAGAGAGGGGGGAAGGAAGAGGGAGAGAGAGAGAGAGAAGCCTTCGCCAACCTCGTCTCGCAACCTGAGAGTGTGTGTCCTCTTCCCATTTATTTCTCTCTCTCTCCCTTCCCCATAGTTTCTCCCTCTATCTGCTTTTGTGTTTCGGACGCTTCTGAGTTTTTTTTTTTCTGTTGATTAGTTATGTGTTTTGTTGTTTGTTACAATTGTGTTTGTAATCACCCTGGGTTGTTTGCTCCAAATTTAAGCAAATAAGGTGACTTATTTTTTAGTATGTTATTTTTTGTACTGAGTTAAAAAATTCTAGTAGCTTGTTTAACTTTTGGGTATGTGACCTCTTTACTAGTTTTTATGTAGGCTATTAAGAGTTGATCTTTAGTATTATGTTAAATTTGATGGTATTTGATCTGGTAGTGTATTTCACTATCTTCGACATTCTGAAATAAAAACTTGTGTTTATACAGACTGCCTTTGTTTTTCGTATCTTTTTGCTCATTGATTAAGTAAGAAATTATGTGCATTACCATTACTATTGTATGTTACTTTAGGCTTGTATTGATTTTTTTTATTAGACTTTTGGGCATTAGACTGATAGTATCAAACTGATAGTATGATGAGTATATATTACTATTTTTGTATTTAATTTTTGTTGTTATCTGGTTTATCGGCTTGTATATATCATTTTTACTATTGAAAACTAAAATTCTGTAAATAAATAATTTCTACACGGAGGGTTATGAAAGCCTGAAAGACTTAAAGTTGCAGCAAAAGAAATATACATTTGATATTGGGAATCAGAAATCTGAGTTTTTTCAAACATAAATGACCTCTAAATTCGGTGTTTCTGGCTTCTTATCCTTGATGGTCTGAGTAATGTTTTGTTACGTGCCACCAACTATTGATCATATGCATCTGTTTTTACCCGTAAGAGCTAGTTTGATTGCAATAATCAAGCTAAGGAGCTTGAATTCTAGTACTTACATATCACAAAAAGTTGTGTTCATCAAGTTGAAGTTTTTTTTAACATTCCTAATGATTGGTTTGCTTTTGGTATAAGCCCAACTGCCTATATGTATGCAAATAATGTTGGTCTTCCTTTCTTATAAATTAGGATGGTTGGACAAAGCCACAACAAAGTATATTCGGATAGTAAGAGCAGGGGATATGGTAAAATAAATTATGATGGTGGTGGCAGGGGCAGTCCATCGATGCGTAGATGTTTGGCTGCAGCCACAGGGGTTAACCCTCACGTGGAGGTTTTGCTACATATGTTAGCTGCGGTTTTATTTGTAGGGTGTTAAATTACATGGACGCGTACTGTCCACAAATGCCGGATCACGAATTGTCATAGCAACTCCAACAAGGCTTAATTACCCGGAATCGGCTACAATGGCACAAAATCATACGAGAGACCAGAGGCACATTAGAAGAACCGGGCATGGCTATATCACCTTTAATACCAGGATCTGAACTTGAAGTTAAAGAACCGGTTGATGATGAACATTCAGGGAAGAGAAACTAGGCAGAATACGAGGACGATGACCCCGAGAATGATAGAAATTGCCATGACAACTTGGCATGGGCCTGATTTTATATGTAGTAAATATGGTTGTAATCGATTTATTATATTAAGAGCTATTGTGTTTGTATTGTAATTTGATTTCGAATGGGGACTTTGATTGGAGTCAAAATATTTTACCTCATATTCTCTATCCTCTTCCGTACTTCATTGCTTATTTTATCTAAAAAATTGTTCTAAAAAACTTTAAAAAAATTATACAATTACTACAAGACATGTATCAATATATTGCAATAATTATTTTTTAAAGAAAACTCACACGCAATTTATTTTGGAATAAATGTATAAATTGGTGTAAATTAAACATTAAATTTTAGAAAAATTGTCTAAAACAATATTATATCCAAATATTTTAAAATTTGAATACAATATAATATAAAAAGCTTATAAACTTGTAGAAAAAGTTGTGAAATTTTAAAATTTGAGCGAAAATAAGCAATGGAACACGGAAGGAGTAGAAGATTTGGACTCCTTTGTTTGGCGTTCGTTGTTTATTCTTAATGAGATTTCCACAAGTTAATTGATTTTTTGCTTTTAGACGTTATTGTTCGTTGTTTATTCTTAATAAGATTTCCACAACTTAATTGATTTTTTGCTTTTAGCCGTTATTGTTTTAATCGCAATTGCTAATTAATTTATAAATGGATCAGTTTACTAACTGATGCAGTTTGTAGTTAGTAATGTTAGTTGCAAAAATTGGCTAAAATTAGTTGGTATTTGTAGTTACAAAATAGTAACTTATTTTAGTTAGTAAGATCGGTTGGTAAATTCTTAAACAATGTCAGTTGGTATGTTCTAACTAATAAATTAGTTACTATTTCACTTATTATATAGCAACCGACACTTAATTCAGTTAGTAAAATTTACTAATTATGATTATACCAACTGATTCAATAGATGGAAATTCAGTTAGTAAATTGCATTTACTAACTGATTTAATCATTTACCAACTTATTTTGTAGTTAGAATTTGGGTGTTTTCCTGTAGTATATATCAGAGTATGTCAGTACGGAGCCTGGAGGTATAGGGACGCCGAAACACCACCCCCACCCCAAAGGAGGCGCGGCTAGGGTTCATGGTAAAAATATAGAGTTTTCAAATCTGTCATTTTTTATTAAATTTTGGATATATATATTAGCGCACCTGCCCACCCGATGGGTGTGAATCCAATAAAAAAATTTGTAATCCGTTATGCTAGAATTTTTTATGAAGGGAGGAAATTTGATGGCAGTTATTTTTATTTTAATTCCTGTGTAAGAGTGTTTACTACTATTTTGTAATTTTATAAATTAATATGACTTTTTTATAAATAATTGTTTCAAGCGTTCATAAGCCTTCTTCACATAAATAATAGTATGATAGTATGATAATATATATATATATATATATATATATATATATATATATATATATATATATTATATGGGAAGATCTATACACACATAAAAAAACACATTATGTTTACATATCAATCACAACCATCTATTTACTTAATTTTAATGGTATATATATATATATATATAATTGGGTAAGGAGAGAATTACAGATAATTGCTAGTATTATTTTGGTAGGGGTGATTTTGACGTTTACATTCTAATTATGATTAAAGAGAAAATAAGATAGATGAGTACGACTTCTCTCTTAATTAAGTCCAGAAAGTAGCACCGAAATAAAAAATTTCTTTAATCGGCCTTCTAAGTCTCCATTCAGGAAACACGTTTTCACATTACACATTTTGAACAAAGTTGCATATCTGTCATCGTGAAGATTAACAAGTCTATCAATAATTTATACATAGCACTTAATAAACTTGTTGGATGTACTGGATTAAATCTGACTGAGGATAAAGTTTAATGAATTCATAATTCAGGTTATAATCAATTTTGTAAAATGCTACGTTGATTTCTTAGATTAATTAACAATCATCCTATAAATAATATTGTAATCCAACTCAATAAGATTATTTTCCCATAAATAGTTCTACTCTTTTAAGAATTAATAATCAACACGAATTAATAGAGATTAAAAATTAGGGTTGGAAGCTTGCAGTGATAGTAATGCATGCGACCTGAAACATAGCAATGAAGACGGAGTTAATGAGCATTTAATGACCCCATCAAGGAGAGCAGATATGGTTCTGAAGAGTTCTGAACCCGCTTCCCTCGCCGAGTAGCTTATCAGCGATATATCCTCTAAAAGATACGCATGTATCTAAGACAATCAATCAGATATTACACGGGGAAAAAAAAGACACCAGGTCTATACAGACATATCTTATAAATATAGAGTCAAATCCTTAAAAATACGTTGTTTAAGCACAAACGAAAGCATATCCGGCAACAAGAATAGAAGATAGGCAAGGAGCCCACGTCAAGGCCTCCTCGTCGAGTGATATTCGACTATCGAAGGAATAAATCTATAAAATCAACGTTTTCGAACGCTAACGAGAGAGACATGCTCTCTTGGAATAGCTCCCCTCACCTGCGAGGAGAAACGACAAGTCATTGAAAAGATACAAGAGATATTGAAGAATATATCTCAGCATAGCATTAGAGAAACGAAATATAGCAAGAAAATGTGATTGATAATATCATATCAATCACAAAAGATACACCCTAAATTGCCTCCACCATCTAGCTCATAATCCAAGAAGTAGATCATTTGAATTCATATGAACTCAGACATACACTTAATTATCGGGTACTACCAACCCTACTTACATTCAATAGATATTTACATTAACTGTCAAAACCTTAAGAGGTTTAACCTTCTCACTGCTCCCTTAAGCGGAGGAGGTTAAACGGTGGTCAAACCAACAAGTCTATCTTGATCATAACTATTTATGTGCAAGTCATAAAAAGCTAATAAAAAGTCCGGACCAAGACCTGGAACAAAGCTTTCTCATTGGCTCATAGCATGTGAGTAAAGTTCACGCAGTAGAACTAAAATTCAAGATCTATCACGAATATCACAATAATAATGTCCAGATTAACTGTATAAACATTTCTCATGATTAGAATACTTCTTTTATCGTGAGTGCGTCAGTTACTCCTTTAACTTATTCATGTTTAATACACACAGTATGCACTAGCATAAATAGTTAAAACCGAAAAATTCTTATAGTCGATATAGACGCACTAAGACCATGTGTTATAACTCTCCTAACGGTGAGTCCATGTCTTTCTAAATTTTATAAGCATATAGTTTATATTCCATTAGGACTATTTATCTAATATTTTTGTGTAAGTCATAATAAATTATAAAAAA
Source organism: Primula veris (assembly GCA_963682055.1). Classification (NCBI taxonomy): domain Eukaryota; kingdom Viridiplantae; phylum Streptophyta; class Magnoliopsida; order Ericales; family Primulaceae; genus Primula; species Primula veris. The sequence goes on along the minus strand of OY821743.1, from coordinate 18,833,261 downwards.
CATTATAATTAAAAACAAGTATATTTTTTAATCTATTTTTAGCTTAACGTCCTAGCTCCTACAAGACAAACGAGATACAACTTCAATAAAGAAATTTTTTTTTGGAAAAAGGCAATGAGATCTGATGCGGATGTCTCGCCTAAAAATTTAGGACCACGGTGTAAGAATGAACCAATATATATGTATAATCTGGTCAAATATTAAATTATTTGGTCTTGCCAGCATTGATTTCTATGTTATTTGGAAAAAGGGAAATAATGAAAATGGGCATAATATTGATACTTAATTAGAAAACTTACATTTTAAAAACAATTTTAAATATTAGCGCATATACTAAGATTCTACTTATTTTTACTCATTATTTTTAACTTTGATGCTCACCGATGCTATATGTACCAAATCTTAATTAAAACTTGAAAATGTGAGTTTTAGAAATTAATTATGTTTTTATGTACGGATCATTGATTCTTTTCTTGAAAAAAGACCTCTTCTCAAGTTTATATTATTTTCACATGTAACGCCTATGATCTGCTTTACATTCTTTTTTAAAAACTAGCAAAATCACTTCTCTTTATCATAATAAACCGGGGCAAGGTCGAAAAATACTCATCGTGTGGCAGCATAAAATTGGATTATGAGTTCAAAAAGAATTTAACTAAATAATGCATTTCACTTTCCGGAATAGTTACAGATCCTACAGTAAAATTATCTTATATCATACTAGTTAATTACTATCTTATATATGTATATATGGCCCGTGAACCAATAAGGATCAAAGAGTGATAATAAATTAATTACGCTTAATTCTATAGGAACAAAAGAAGTATAATCACCAGATGTTGCTATTTAATTAAGATAGTATAAGAGTATAAAAGGGATACTCCTAACCCTAGTAAAAAATTCCTGCTTTTGGGTGATCGTCAAAAAGACCATTTACCACGAGCAAAAAGCTAAAAATTCACACACACACATATTTATATGACGAAAAAAGTTATCCCAAACATGCACTATAGATTATACTCTAGCAAATGGCTTAAATTACTGCAATAAAAATTAAAAAATTCTCTTAATTCCAGTCATAATATTAATATATTTTGTTCAATTCTCCAACATTTAGAAAAACCCTAGCTAATTGAACAAAGAACTGTGAGAAAGATGCACTTTCGTCACAAATACTGAAATACCTACTAAACATATTAACTTGCATGCTTTCATGTGTTCGGGGTCAGGAAGCAAACAAAATGATACCGGACGGAACTATGGTAAGTTCGAAATATCCTAAAAACGTTATGTGCAGTTATATAATGTTTGTAATGGGCCTACTGTTCTAAAAGGCGCGGCTAGGCCCAAATTAGGCGTCACCTAGACGGTAGGCGGAGCCTAAAAGCCTAAGATATTAGGCGGGATTAACCGTAATAGGCGCTACACGACCAATTTCCGCCTGAAGTGTGTCATGTGCCTTGAGGCCAAATTTCTCGTTAGAATTAAGTACATAATTTAGGAACCACTCAACCACTACCACTCGTTCATTGATCACACCATGGTCCTTTTTTGCTTCACACTGATGCTAAATGCCAATCACAAAATGTTCGTATGATCAATTTCATATAAAGTTATTACATTATACCTCTCCTCATAATTTCGAAAGAGAAGTTGTTTGGTATCCCACAATTGTTGTGTTTACCGTTTGCTGATCCTGAAAGCTTACAGTCACTACAAGAAAACGGCCAAATAGTAACTCTATTTAGCAACTGATCCGGTAGTTAAAGAATTGTAACCGAAATACCAACTAAAGCTTTTGTTATTAAACAATACCAACTGATTTGTAACTGAAATATTGTCAGTTGCTATATAGCAACTGTTTAGTAACTAAGACAATTTCAGTTGCTATATAGCAACTGTTTAGTAACTAAGACAATTTCAGTTGTTATATAGCAACTGTTTAGTAACTAAGACAATTTCAGTTGCTATATTGCAACTGAATAATAACTAAGACAATTTCAGTTGCTATATAGCAACTGAATAATAACTGTGGCGTATTCTGTTGGTAAATACCAACTGATTCTTAACTAGTAGGCAAATTCCAACTGAATAGCTTTTCAGTTAATAAAAATAGCAACTGATAGATTTGTTCGGTTAGTAATTACTAATTGATTAAGCGGTAGTTGCAAATTTATGACAATTTTAGCAACTTATATATATATAGTACTCCAAATTTACCTCCACCACTCTACAATTATCCAAAAAAATCGTCTACAGACGCTCATGATACATTTATACATACTTAAAAATATTAATAACCTTCCATTTTTCTCGTTTATACACAGAAGACTGATCACAGCGTGGTATCTTATATATATAAAGTTAGTTGCTTAATTTTATATTTCACCTTTTTGTTAATTATCAATTGATAAACTATTTTAAATTAGCAGATACAATTAATTTAGATGTAACTTATCAATGACAGGAAATAAAATCTCGTATGGATAGATCATGGATGTATGCTAGAAAAAATAAGGCTAAACTCCTTAATCCCGGATTTGTTACTAAACTGGATGATTTTATTTGCTTTGCGACTTCTCAACCGAGTTATATGAACGATACTATGATTCGTTGTCCTTGTACGTCATGTAAAAATGGTCACTTTTTCGATCGATCGGACTGAATCTCGATTGATCGAGATTCACTGGAACTTTTTGAACCATTTTCGATCGATCGGACTATATCTCGATGGATCGAGATTCACTTGAACTTTTTGGACCATTTTCGAACGATCGGTCTATATCTCGATGGATCGAGATTCACTGGAACTTTTTTTCTCACAAAACAAATGTGCAATAACATATTGACAAAATATAATAACCGACAAGTTAATCGCAAGAATCGCACATAATCACAAAGAGATGGATATAGTAACCGATAAGCATTAAACGATAATATCACCACATAAGTTTTAAAAGCATAAAAAAAACTAAAAAGTCTTGCTCATACTACATCCCATAATAGCCAAACAACGTTTTTAAAACAAAAGAGAAACAAATAGAAATAGCATAGAAATAATATCATTGCCAAGGGGTATTTCTCCCCTTTGGCATCATCAAAAGGCTAAGTATGCCCCGTTGCCGAAGTGCCATCGTCTCGCTCTTCGTCCCCGCTCTCCGGTCGCCGATATCCCGGAAAATGCTCACAAATGCTTTTGTAATGTTCGGCGCTAATTCGATCAATTTCATCGAGAGTTGCCTTATCTCCACCCAATGAGTTTTCGATCCTTCGATACATGTTACGTTATAGACGCCCATTCTCATATCCCATGAAGTACATGTCCGTGTAGAATTTTTTGGACCGAGCACAAGGAGGAGAAGCATGATTTTGGACTTTGGATTTTCCTTTTGATAGGCAAGAAGAAGAAGGACCTTTGGGGATTGGTTCATGTGGGTCATCGGATGACCCATCGGAGTTGGGGTCGGTCTCCGAATTGGGACCATTGCTATTAGCATTAGGACCGACATAAGGCTCTTGGCGAATACGAAGTGGGGCAAAGTTAGGACCGGAAACGATCCGTCCAAACCAAGAAATGAAATTCTTTTCATGCCCTTGGTCGACAACACGAATTTTCATAGTATTAAGCGTACTTTCCCCAATAAGAGATTTTGGTCTCCGTTTTTGAATAGTACCCGTACATTTGATTTTCATTTGACGAACAATGGACGTGATAAGAGCCCCATAGGGAAGAGAACTAGTTTTATTACCCTTACAAGATTCCATTTTCCAAAGTATAAGCTTTGCGGTGTCCAACTTGAAATGACGTTGGGCACAAGCTAGAGCAAAAATGTGTTCCTCGGTAAGATCGGTAAAATTAGTGTGATGAGGAAGTATAATTTTACTAAGTAGAAGAAAAGTGATTTTGCTATGAAAGTAAAGACCGCTAGCTTGAGGTTTTCCTTGATGGCGTTCATGAAAAACTTGATCCTTAAGCGCATGATAGTTTTTAACGGAATAAAGAGGTAGAATTTGTTTAATGTTAATGTAGCATTTGGGTTCTAGGTTCAATAGAGAGCAAAGGTCAAGTTCGGTAAAAACAAATTCCTTACCGGATACCTTGGTTTTCAATTGGAGTAGGTTTTGCTCATTTGTTTTCACTACGAGATGTGAGTAAAATTCGAAGGTATATTCTTTGTAAATATCATTTTTAAGCGTAAGAAGAGTTTCCCACTTTTGAAAGCGAATATTTTCCATGACACGAGGAAAACGAGTATCAAAGAGAGCAATATCGATATGATAATTATCAACAAGTATACGAGTAAGGATATTGGAATCGATCTTACGTTTGCTAATTTTGCTAGGAGGAGGATTTGCCGATTTTTTCTTTGATTGAGCGAGACTTGGAACGAGAGCGAGACTTACCTCAAATTCATCATCACTTTCCTCAGCCGAGCGAGAAGCATTCTTACATGTGTTCCTTTTTGGTGCCATTGAGAGAGATGAAAAATTGGGGGTTTTTGTGAAAACAATTAGGGTTTTAAGATCCGAGTTGATTTGGATTCAATTGAATGATTTGAGTGAGGATTGATGTAGTATATATGATATGGTTTAAGATTGAGTTGATTTTGGAGGAAGAGAAAAAAAAAATAGAGAGAGAAGGGGCGGCTGAGATTGGGTATAAAGAGAGAGTGTGAAATAGAGAAGAAGAAAAATCCAAGCTCACTATGTAAAATCTCGATCAATCAAGATTTACACCGATCGATCGAATAACATGTAAATGTTGTTTTATTAAATGTTTAAATATTTACCTAACTAACAATTTTATAAGATGGTGATAAAAAAAAACATGTAAATGGTGGTCTAAACAGTGTAAATTGACACGTCACTATCTTTGTCATAACATTTCCGCTGCAAATCGTTATTCTGTATTTTAAAAAATGTATGTAATGCAATTATTTACGGATTTTGACTCAATTTTATACAGATTATTAACAAACCGTAACAAAATTTCATACTAACAAGATTCAAAACGATTTTATTAGATATTTATAATAATACAAATAGGTTATATTTTGAGATGTAAATGGTTAACATGTATTATACATGAATTAAGTAGTGAATTTTGTAAAACTCGTTCATATTAGATAACACATAAAATTGTTGTTTTGATCTTACAATACAAATATTTATTATGATTAATTACAAACATTTATTATGATTAATTACAATTAATCATAAACCCTAAACCCTAAATCATATTCTTCTATTCTGCCACGTCCTTGCGTTTGTTTACCATTCAGCAGTTGCAAAGCTGTTTTATGGGTTAATTAGCCTTCGTGGCTTTTAAACTATTTGTTTTTTCCTTTAACAGATGATAAAAAAAATATATATAATTATATAGTATTATACGGAATTTCATATATATGGTTTCGCTCAACATTACAACATATGAAATACAATATAATTATAGCAAATTCAGCAATCATTGTTTCGTTTATTTATTTATATTTAATATGCAAGTTTATTTTAAAATGGATCTGCAACGACATTCACTATATGTTTTGGTATTTTGAGGCATCCAATGCTACTGTGTAAGTCACGTGGAAATTAATATTTCGTGTAAAATTTTTTTTGTTGATTGTTGTTTTATTAAATTTTTAAATATTTACCTAACTAACAATTTTATAAGATGATGATAAAAAACATGTAAATGTTATGTTACGTTGCTTTTCCCACATTGTAAAATTGATCAAAAATTTTGAAAGGCACATATTTTGCCTCCAATATTTTTTTGGTAAATTGTCAAAAATTCAAACCAAACTTTCAAACCCAACACTTATAATTCCCAGACATTACTAACTCACTTTTATTACGCTTTATCTACCTCTCTCTCTCTCTCTCTCTCTCTCTCTCTCTCTCTCTCTCTCTCTCTGTCTTAATATACATATATATATATATATATATATATAGCCTCCTTCTTCGTCATTCCTCCGCCCTAGCTAACACAGTAAGTCTATCTCTATATATATCTACATATCTCGTTTGGTTGATTTAGGGCTTGTTTGGTTCATAACTTACTGTTTATTTAGGGCTTGTTTGGTTAATAGCTTATTTAGGGCTTGTTTGGTTCATAGCTTATTTAGGGTTTGTTTGGTTCATAGCTTATTTAGGGCTTGTTTGGTTCATAGCTTATTTAGGGGCTTGTTTGGTTCATAGCTTATTTAGGGCTTGTTTGGTTCATAGCTTATTTAGGGCTTGTTTGGTTCATAGCTTATTTAGGGCTTGTTTGGTTCATAGCTTATTTGGGGCTTGTTTGGTTCATAGCTTATTTGGGGCTTGTTTGGTTCATAGCTTATTTAGGGGCTTGTTTGGTTCATAGCTTATTTAGGGGCTTGTTTGGTTCATAGCTTATTTAGGGCTTGTTTGGTTCATAGCTTATTTAGGGCTTGTTTGGTTCATAGCTTATTTAGGGCTTGTTTGGTTCATAGCTTATTTAGGGCTTGTTTGGTTCATAGCTTATTTAGGGCATGTTTGGTTCATAGCTTATTTAGGGCATGTTTGGTTCATAGCTTATTTAGGGCTTGTTTGGTTCATAGCTTATTTAGGGCTTGTTTGGTTCATAGCTTATTTAGGGCTTGTTTGGTTCATAGCTTATTTAGGGGCTTGTTTGGTTCATAGCTTATTTAGGGCTTGTTTGGTTCATAGCTTATTTAGGGCTTGTTTGGTTCATAGCTTATTTAGGGCTTGTTTGGTTCATAGCTTATTTAGGGCTTGTTTGGTTCATAGCTTATTTAGGGCTTGTTTGGTTCATAGCTTATTTAGGGCTTGTTTGGTTCATAGCTTATTTAGGGCTTGTTTGGTTCATAGCTTACTGTTTATTTAGGGCTTGTTATGACAATTGGATTGATTAAGTTTGAATGGCGAACATTTAAGTATAAATATATAAAAACAAACCTAAAATATTTAGGATTTTATATATGATAGTCTGTTTTTTTTATTTACATTCAAAACTATTCAATGATATTAATGAGATTTTCAATGCGATTACTACAGATAATAAGTATAGCGCTTATAAAAATAATTGTATACACTGTTTTGTTGCTTCTTTTTAGACTGGTTTATAGTAAGTTTGGTTTTTAAAAAAAGTATACATGACAAGGGTTAACCTTAATCATTGAATTTTGTTTGAGTTTTAAGATGGCGGGACGCAGCTACAGTAAAAGTCCTCAAGGATCAGCTAACAATGGCAGAGTTGAACCCTTTAGGCGTGGAGGTTATGCATCGTTTGGCGGCAGTCGAGGAGGCTTTTTAACAGACAGTAGTGGCCTTGGAGGCTTTGCAGCAATAGGTAGCGGCCGTGGAGGCTTTGCAGCAATAGGTAGCGGCCGTGGATTGTAATTAAATCTCGACTCGGTATTTTAAGGGAGGAAGAAAGGCTTCGAAGGGATGAGGAGACTCGGGTAATGCAACAACAGATACGCCAAATGCAAGGGATGTTTGAAATATTTACAAACACATCGACAAGATTGGCTCGTGAAGATTTTGAAAATGTTAATGACAAGCAAACTGACTTAAATTAATTTTCTACGTATCTATGGATCGATTATCTTTTGGATTGTAATTAAATCCCGACTTGGTATTTTAATGTCGATGACGACAAGCACAATGACCTAGATTAATTTCTATGTAGGTTTAATTAGGATTATGTTTTGAATTGTACTTTAATCTTGATTTGATATCTTATTGTAGCAATTATTATATTAAATCTCGATTTGCTTAGTTGAACATAAATATTTTTATCCATATGACAATTGCTTACATTTTGAATATGAAATTATATGAATTTATGAATATATGTATATATATTAATATATATATATATATATATATATATATATATTAATATAGTCGATTACTAATTTCTAACTATATGAAATTTCAGTTGCTAAATATTTACTAACTGAAATTTCAGTTGATATTTACTAACTGAAATTTTAGTTAATATTTACTAACTGAAATTTAAGTTGCTATTTTACTAACTGAAATTTCAGTTGCTATTTACTAACTGAAATTTCAGGTGCTATTTACTAACTGAAATTTCAGTTGCTATTTACGAACTGAAATTTCAGTTGCTATTTACTAACTGACACAATCAGTTGCTATTTACTAACTGACACAATCAGTTGGTAAATAGCAACTGATATACCATTCAGTTGGTAAATTAACAAGTGACACATAATTCAGTTGGTAAAATGTTAGCAACTAGCCTTTTCCCAACCGAATATACAGATGGCAGATCAGTTGGTAAACTGAGTTTACCAACTGACTTTATTATTTCCCAACCGAATATTCAGTTGTTATTTGGCTCAGTTTACCAACTGACTTTATTATTTTCCAACCGAATATTCAATTGTTATTTGGCTGTTTTCTTGTAGTGAGTAGGAGGAATTAAATTACCACCTTATCCACAAAAGGAAATAGAAAATTTCGATCTTGGAAATCTCTAATTCATATAGCATCACAAGAAGATTAGGACCACAGCAGATTGGGCCTTGTACTATTTTGGTTTGCGCCAGAAATTAATTATACCATGTATGTGTTAAGCCATAAATGTACCCATACTCTCCCACAGTAATATATATATATATATATATATATATATATACAAATTTACGGATATAAATTCCCAGAGTGTATAGTGCATTAACATGATCATCTAGAGTTCAATCTAATTGATCAAATAAACATAATCTAATGATAGGTTTACATTAATTCATGTTATATCAATCACATTGAAAAAATAAAAAGTTTTTTTATGTGATTACAAAAAAAGAAGTTTTGTATGTAATAGTTTTGAATTCAACATTTTAATAATAATTTTGAATTCAACAATTAATAATTAACTTACATTTTGGCTTTTGGCTTCAACAGATATATATGAAACTAATAATTTTTCATGTAAATTTTTTATTTTGTTATCATATATTTTTACAGTAATTGTTAAAAATAGTGTTCGGGTACTCCTCATAATTTTTTTTCCAATTATAGTATTTTTTGTGTTTTTTGAACCATGTTTGTAATTTTTGGCTTTGACTGTATTCATAAAAAAATATATAATGTTTACTTCATCTGTGTGAGTGCTTAAAAAACTTTTTATTGTTTCAATGTGATGGATATAATTAACATGAATTGATGTAGACCATTGAATTGTATTGATTTCATCTGTTAACTATAGAGTATATGAGTGTATTATACATGACTGATCTAGATAATTTAAATCCCATATTTACATAGACTATGAGCTAATTACATGCATAACCATTGATTAATTTTTTGTATGGATACTTTAATACTTAGAAATTATAAAGATATACTCTTTATGTACTAAAACAATACGTGTCCATTTTTATTGTGTTTTACTGTTTAAGACAGGAAACATGCGGTTAACATAGCAACTTTCAGTAATTTTGAGTGACGATTTAGGGATCTCGGATTTTAAATTTTAATGATATTTTCCTTTAAAAGGTGCAAAGACAACATTTGAATCAAATTCTAGGACTTCTATTGGGCTATCTTCGGGGAGTTCTCTTTTCAATAGGAGAAATGCTAGATAATATAAGAGACGTGGGTTCAGCAAACCCACGTCTACGTGGAATTTTTTTTTTTTTTTTTTTTTTTTTTTTTTTTTTCTTTCTTTCTTTCTTTCTTTCCTTTCCTTCTTTCTTTCTTTCCTTTCCTTTCCTTTCCTCACGTGGTGCTGCAATTTTTTATTTTTTTTCCTTCTTTTCTCTTTTCTTTTCTCTTCACGTGCTGCAGAACTTTTTTCTCTTTTTTTTTCTTTTTTTTTTCTCAACGTCTTTCTTATATAATATATACAACGTCTTTCTCAACGTCTTTCTCAACGGCTTTCTTACTTAATTTATATATATATACAAAATTCCTCAATCTTACCTAAAAACTTCCCCAATTTTATCCCAAAAAAACCCTAACCATCAACCATCAAATTCCTTCATATATCAAATTAATATTTTTTTTATCAAATCAACATCACCCTACCACTACAATTATTCCCAATTTTACCCAAAAAAAAAACCTCTCCCAATTTACCCCCAAAAAAAAACATTCCCAATTTTACAAAAAAAAACCCTAACCATCAACCATCAAACATCAAACTCCTTCATATATCAAATTAATATTTTTTTTTCTCAAATCAACATCACTCTACCACTACATTTATCCCCAATTTTACACAAAAAAAAAAACTTATCCCAATTTACCAAAATAAAACCTCCCCCAATTTTACAAAAAATAAACTCTAACCATCAACCACCCAACTACTTCCTATATCAAATTAATATCATTTTTTTTTCTCAAATCAACATCACTCTACCACTACAATTATCAAGTAAGTATTTCTTTTTATTATTGAGTTTAAATTTTATGTAAATAGATATAATTATTAATAAGTTATAACATTTATTAATTAAAAGTTTTTAACTTTTTTTATTGACCTTTAAATATTTATCTTCAAATTTGTTTAATCACAACTAATATTGAGTTCTAATTATATAATGTTATATGTTGCTTTAGATAAATGATTAAAAAAAACTTGTTTGGGCATGTACATGTGAACTTGTTTTGTCAGAGACATTTTATTATTTTGGAGTTTAGGTTACTAGTTAACTTGTTGGATTCTTATAAGTTTTTTGAAGTTAAACGTATTAACTCATATATTTAAATTTATGTTAAATATTTTATTGTATCATTTATATTTGATAGTGATATTTGTTAAAATATTCAATTGTTTAGGTACCTATGACAGAAAAAATAAAGTTAAATCCAGGTCCCATTGATGATACCGTTTTATATGAGCAGAAACATCATATTTGTAATATCATTTGGGGATCAAATTTGTTAGACGAAAAAAAGGACATTCGTAACTATAATCGGTTTCCGGTAATTGATGATCATAGAGTTTTATATTTGCTAAATGTGGCTGGTTTTTATGGGTTGTATAGTTTGGGATATAAAAAAGTTGATAATCATTTGATAACTGCATTTTTGTAAATTTTTTTCAGGTATGGATAACAATTATAATATTTGGGGAATGGATCTTAATTTATCTCCTCCGGATAATACTACCGAAAACACCCAATTTCCGATCGATTCTGATCAAAATACTTTTTTTCCATCTCAAAATATCAATTTCCCGACCGATCCTTATGACAATGCTCAGTTTTCTTATGATTCATATTTGAATAATCATACCAATCCGTATTTTAATAATCAGTTTGTAAATGGTGACTATAATTACACGAGTCACCAACCTGGCGCATCACAAGAAGTTTTTACAAGTCAGTTTGTAGAACCTCAGCGGGATCATGATGGATATAACGAAAATCCCCAACCAGATGATAACGAACATAATATTAATTCTTCGCCAACTGAATTCGGGATAGGTTATGATTATAGAAATCATTTCCAAAGTACTCTGGTTTGTCTCAAAAAATCCTTTCCATATTTTAAGTAATTGTCTATTTTTATTTATTTTCAAAACCACGTGATATACTCCGTTTAATGTTGTAGCTAAAAATAATTATTTACATTTTTTTACAATCGTTTATAGTGTGATTGAATAAATTAGATAAATGAATGTTATTTATTAGATAAATATTTCGTTTAATGTGTTTTTTTTATAAGTATGGTATTTATATAGAATGAATTGTTATTTCCCAAAATTGACTGAAAAGACTTGTTTTATTTAAGACTTGTTTTTTTTTCATGTTAGATTTGATGGATTTTAGCGGTTTATGGTTTTCCTTTGGAATGTTTGAGTTGTATACTAGCTGGTTTATTTCTTGCTAGAAACTAGTTTTTTTTAAGTGTTTTTGCGATTTAAATTTTAAACTGTTTTAAACTTTAAACTAGTTTTTGCGATTTAAATTTTAAACTAGTTTTTGCGATTTAAATTTTAAACTAGTTTCTGCGATTTAAATTTTAAACTGTTTAAAATATTTATGGATGCTTATGTAATTGATTAAATCTATACTATATAAAAACCGCCCTGAGACATGCGTGTTTAGTCGTCCTCCTTTTTGTGTACTGCTCCCACTCCTCTCGTTCATTAGTCGCTGCAAATATAGTTATGATATATAGGTGAAAGTTTTTCACGGAATTTTTCCTTAATTGTAGAGTTATTTCTTAATATCTTATTTCTACAGGTTTTTGCTTCACTCAATGAAATGAAAGACTACTTGTACGGGATATCGACTGGTCTAGGTTTTTTTTTGACTACGACGTACTCGATAAATATCAATGCACACTTTGATAGTAAAAGTCGAGTCACTTTGAAGTGTAAAAAACATGGGGATCCGAAACCGAAAAAGGCATCAAGCAGAGACACGAGTTCTGGTAAATGTTTTTGTTTATTTAAAATCGAGTGTTACATGGAGGAAAACAATTGGAGATTTTACATCGAAAATGGAACGCATAATCATGAAAATGATATTTATCCAGAAGCTCATTCACAAGCGCGCAGACTTAATAAAGATGAAAAGGGTATGTTTAGAACTATGGTAGATAGTCTTGCCAAGCCGGGGACTATTCTTTCTGCAATAAAACGTAAATTTCCTGGCAATAAGTCTAATAAGAAAGACATATATAATCTTAAAGCCAGGGAAAAAGTTAAAGAAAGGGTAGGTAAAAGTCAAATACAACATCTCATGCATCTTTTGGATAGAAAAGAGTTTATATCGTTTCATAGGACCAACCCACACACAAATCAACTAGAAGATTTGTTTTATACGCATAAAGATTCCGTGAAATTGGTATGTGCATTTCCCAATGTATTGTGCTTGGATTGTACTTATAGTACAAATAGGTTTAACATGCCATTTCTCCAAATTGTGGGCGTCACATCGACACAAAATACATTTTGTGTTGCTTTTGCTTGTTTGCGTAATGAGCAACAACCTACTTACGAATGGGCTTTAGAGTGTCTCCGGATGATAATGAAAAATTGTAAGACCCCACGAGTAATGTTGACGGATAGGGATCAAGCGTTAACGAATGCTGTGCGAAATATTTTTCCTACGACAAACCATCTATTTTGCACATTTCACATTTCGCAGAACGTCGTAACACATTGCAGTCCAAAAGTCCCTAAGGCTATATGGGCGAAGATGTATAAAGATTGGTTAACTCTTGTTGATAGTGAAACTGAATATGACTTTGAAGCAGCACGCATGACACTGTCGAGTGTCTACAAAGCATATCCAATTGCTTTGAAATATATGTGTGATTTATTAGATAGTCACAAAGAAAAGTTTGTGGCCTGTTACACTAACAAGACAAGGCACTTCGGGAACAGGACGACTAATAGGTATGATATTTACATATTTTCCTGATATATGTATTTGATTTTTATATATAAATAATCATGTTGTTTAATTAACATTTTATTTGAAATAGGGTCGAGGGTGCTCATTCTACATTTAAAAGATATATTGGAACCTCCGGTGGCGACCTTGAAAACATGGTGATATACATAATTGACTTGTTGTCAATTCAACACAATCGAATTAGGGGGTCATTGGGGAATAGTATGAATGTTGTTAAAAGACAACATGAAATTCCATATTTTTCAGAATTAAGAGGTCAGATTCTATTATTTAATTAATGTTTCTTTTTTAGAAATTTCATATTTTTATGCACCCAAATTATTTAGTTGTTTCCGTTGAACTTATATAGTTGTATTCTCACTTTTATATCAGGTAAATGTTCTCTTCACGCAATGGATATGATGCTAAAAGAGGTTAAGCAACTCGAATGGATAAAAGCAGACCCTACATGCTCTAGCTGTGAGATAACATTGGTCTACAATCTTCCATGTTGCCATGTTATTCGTAACTACGGAGAGCGAGGTTGTCCTATTCCACTAGAATGCATCGATCCTCACTGGAGAAAATTAAGGTTTGACGAAGAGAATATAGGGGAGGATGAAGACAACATTGCTGAGCATATAATGGCTTTAAGGCGAAAGTATGATCAAACGAGTGATCCAATCATGAGGGAGAATTTCAAGGCACAAATTGAACTTTTGTATAATCCTTTAAAAACAACAGCCAGAGAGCCTCTGGTCAAACCACGAAATAAACCATCGTCAAGGGGGAAAAGACCTACCAAATATTCAACCACACGGGACCCATCTGCCTTTGAATATACTCAGTTTTTCAAGGATCAACAGACACAAAGAAGACGCAGTTACAGCAGTGCAAAAACTAATTATGGTCCATCACCCCCCATACCCCCTAGGTATTCAGTTTATGAGAAACAGAAAGGTAAAGCAACATCGCAGTCAAGCCCTCATTTCCACAAGTCATTTAAATATATGGAGCAGATTCCGTCTATTTTTCACGATCATATATTGACGGTCAATGATGTAGCCGGTGATGGGCATTGTGGGTTTCGAGTGATTGCAAAGGCAATGGGAATGAGATTAGGAGCCGATGATTGGAGTCAAGTGCGTAAAGATCTTTTCCATGAAATTGATAACCACCCAACTTACTATTTTGATCTTATTGGACAAATAAGAGGTTACACTTTCATTCGGAACTCATTTATTTGGAATGATCCATATAATATGCCAGATGAAGAAAATTGGATGCACTTTCCAGAGTCGGGTTATGTAATTGCATCAAAGTACAATATGGCAGTGGTGACACTTGATGAAGGATTGGCAACTTATTTGCCTATGCATACAGCTCCTCCGACAAATCCTTCTATGATTGTAATGGCCAATGTGAATAGAAACCATTACGTGGAGATCATCATTGATCAAAGCGGAAACAATGTCAGGCCTTTTCCCATGCCAAATATTAGTGCCGGGTGGAAAAAGACTCGCTCTTGTGAAGCTTCTCCATGGGAAGAAGTTTTTAGACCAAATTTTAATTATTATGAAGCTTTAAGAAGAATGTCGAGACCGGACACTTATTTTGATGTTACCAATTTATCAGATGATGAATAATTATAATGTTGTAACAAATGTTAGCTATTTTACGTATTTCACATTTCGTGAATTTTGCTTAATGTCTCTATTTATTACTTGGCTATTGTTATTTAATTACTTGGCTAAATACAAACGGGAAAACGAAATAAAACTGTCACACATGATTTGGTACAAAATATATAAAACGAAAAATACTACTAACTCATGCACCACTAAAAACATACTCTTAAATAAAAATACTTCAAAAACCCGTGCTCGGTCCTTCGTCAGGAAAAACATTGGGGTTTGGGGTTTGATACTCATTAAAAAAATCGCTTGTCATGTCATGCGTAAACGATGAAGTAGGCATTTGAGGCTGAACCCATGGACAAAAATCGCTTCTCATGTCATGCGCAAACGATGAAGTAGAATGTCGAGGCTGAACCCATGGACAAAAATCGTTTGTCATGTCATGCGCAAATGATGTGGTAGAATGTCGAGGCTGAACCCATGGACTCCAATCGCTTGTCATGTCATGCGCAAATGATGAAGTAGGCATTTGAGGCTGAACCCATGGACTCCATTGTGAATTTTGCTCAGGATATGTGTATGACGACTGTGGGATGTAACAATCACTAGTAGAGTAAGTCGGACCCGAATCCGGACCCGAAGGTGGATGTGGTGGGACGTTCGAAGGCTGTTGGTGCGGTATTTCGGCATGGTCCAATACTGGAGGTCTCCTTCCAACAGCTTTAATCATATTCCAATATTTTTGTATCTTACTCGTCTTACCCTTTCGAACCGCCTTTTCATAATTTTGTTCCAATTCTTCAAACTACAAAACACAAAGACATTAATAAAGACATTAAAATACTGATTAATAAAACTATTTAAAAAATGGCGTCCTGAATTAATATTTTATTTTCACAAGGTGCGAAGTCATTAAGGTCTAAAGTCTCAAGTCATCATAATTATAAATAAAAAAAATATTAATGTTAACAATTAAAAAAGTTGCTAAATAAGTACCATGTATTCCATAACGCCCGCAACTGGCTGCACACCTTTTTCTTGTGGGTGCGTCACAGGCGGACCTATCCTTTTTCTGGTGATTCTATTATACCATCTCATGTAGTTATCACTTGCTATTTGGATGTCATTATGAAATTCGGATGTTTGAACGTGTTCTGCTCTTGCATTCCAAGTCTCAATGTGCTCTTGATAACGTTGCATCCAGTTATAGTCCGCATGACCTTTACGGCTCAGTGTGCGTAAGTTTTTAGAGTTTTTGGCGGGAGGAGGTATTTTTTGTATCATACCAAATTGTGGCATCACTCTTTCCGGATTATGATACTCCACTAAATCCGTACATATAAGAGGGACGCTTGAACGCCATATACATTGACCTGCCTTCGAGCAATCAGCCAAATCATCCAGTTTTGGATACGGCTCCCAAATGACCTGATAGTAAAAAATAAAAATTATTAATAGTGAGAAAGAGGGTTACAATTTTCTATATATAAATAGACAAACAAATATGAAAAAATATTTACCTGACGATGACCCACCATGTCAAACAAGTCACGAAATACCCGAACGCTATGAAAAGGGATACCTGTTGTATACGTCATCTTACATCTAGCCAATCTGTATAATATTTAAAAAACCAAATAGCAAAATTAATCATATAATTCATATCAATAATTTTAACGACGAAAACTAAAAGCAAACTTATCAACCTGCGTCCAAAGGGATAAGATGGAAACCCTTCAGGTGGCGTATCATCCGCTGAATATTTAGGAACCAAAAACCTAAATCTACTCCATGCCCAATATTGCAACAATTGCAATGCGCCAGTCACCCCCCTTTTTGATTTGCCTCTTTTGTCAATAAGAGCTGCTTTTGTTAGTGACCTATATGTATATCCTAATATGGCTGAACCCCAACTATATTGTCCGCAGATATCAAAATCTCTCATATAAGCTAAATAGTGTACTGGCACACCAACTCCTTTGTCGTCTTGTAAATACTGACTTCCAATAATCAATAACATACATGCTCTTGTAACACGCATAATATAGTCCACAGATGAAAACTTGTTGACAGATTGAGGGTTAAATGTATAACACAACCAACTAAATTTAATCATCCCATCATCAGTAAAAGTATCACGTGTAACTATACCTAATAAATCAGTTACCAAGGCATGTTTAGCCGTTGTTGTAAATCCACTTTCATCACTTACAAGAGCATTTCCGTCCACTTTAACCCCACCTAATACCTCTATATCTTGAAGAGTCATTGTTAACTCTCCAATCGGAAAATGAAACGTACTAGTCTCTGGTCTCCAGCGCTCGATTAATGCAGTTATCAAATGATTATCAACTTTTTTATATCCCAAACTATACAACCCATAAAAACCAGCCACATTTAGCAAATATAAAACTCTATGATCATCAATTACCGGAAACCGATTATAGTTACGAATGTCCTTTTTTTCGTCTAACAAATTTGATCCCCAAATGATATTACAAATATGATGTTTCTGCTCATATAAAACGGTATCATCAATGGGACCTGGATTTAACTTTATTTTTTCTGTCATAGGTACCTAAACAATTGAATATTTTAACAAATATCACTATCAAATATAAATGATACAATAAAATATTTAACATAAATTTAAATATATGAGTTAATACGTTTAACTTCAAAAAACTTATAAGAATCCAACAAGTTAATTAGTAACCTAAACTCCAAAATAATAAAATGTCTCTGACAAAACAAGTTCACATGTACATGCCCAAACAAGTTTTTTTTAATCATTTATCTAAAGCAACATATAACATTATATAATTAGAACTCAATATTAGTTGTGATTAAACAAATTTGAAGATAAATATTTAAAGGTCAATAAAAAAAGTTAAAAACTTTTAATTAATAAATGTTATAACTTATTAATAATTATATCTATTTACATAAAATTTAAACTCAATAATAAAAAGAAATACTTACTTGATAATTGTAGTGGTAGAGTGATGTTGATTTGAGAAAAAAAAATGATATTAATTTGATATAGGAAGTAGTTGGGTGGTTGATGGTTAGAGTTTATTTTTTGTAAAATTGGGGGAGGTTTTATTTTGGTAAATTGGGATAAGTTTTTTTTTTTGTGTAAAATTGGGGATAAATGTAGTGGTAGAGTGATGTTGATTTGAGAAAAAAAAATATTAATTTGATATATGAAGGAGTTTGATGTTTGATGGTTGATGGTTGATGGTTAGGGGTTTTTTTTGTAAAATTGGGAATGTTTTTTTTTGGGGGTAAATTGGGAGAGGTTTTTTTTTTGGGTAAAATTGGGAATAATTGTAGTGGTAGGGTGATGTTGATTTGATAAAAAAAATATTAATTTGATATATGAAGGAATTTGATGGTTGATGGTTAGGGTTTTTTTGGGATAAAATTGGGGAAGTTTTTAGGTAAGATTGAGGAATTTTGTATATATATATAAATTAAGTAAGAAAGCCGTTGAGAAAGACGTTGAGAAAGACGTTGTATATATTATATAAGAAAGACGTTGAGAAAAAAAAAAGAAAAAAAAAAGAAAAAAGTTCTGCAGCACGTGAAGAGAAAAGAAAAGAGAAAAGAAGGAAAAAAAAAAAAAAATTGCAGCACCACGTGAGGAAAGGAAAGGAAAGGAAAGAAAGAAAGAAGGAAAGGAAAGAAAGAAAGAAAGAAAGAAAGAAAGAAAATAAAAAAAATAAAAAAAATAAAAATTCCACGTAGACGTGGGTTTGCTGAACCCACGTCTCTTATATTATCTAGCATTTCTCCTATTGAAAAGAGAACTCCCCGCTATCTTCAGCTACAAAATATTTATGGGCAAAAATCTACGTACATATATATACATACATGTTAAGTATACAAAAGGAAACTAAATGCAGGACTATATTTTACCTAACATGAGTCAATAGCATATTTAGCATTTACCTGAGATTGTGACTTCTCAGATAGAAAGAACAAACTCATAACTCCATTTATTACATGCTCATCTTAGCTTGCTTTCACTTAATCTTAAGGTTTATAATAATTAGTGTGAATGCTTAGCTATAGTTAGTTATTTTCGAAGGTATTGTTACCAAATTTAGTTTCAGTAGCGAAGGTGCATCTTGGTTTTTGAACTAAATTGCAATTTTGTTTTCCATCAGTTACCAGCCCCTACCTGGTTTTGTATTAAAATTTAAATATTAAGTACTCGTCTTCCATAACTTATCTAGATAAAATCTAAAGAAGAAAATTTATACCAGTCACGCAAGGATTGTGTATCTCTTAGCAATTACAAATTTAGAACCTCAAGGGCTCCATTCCTGCAATGTCATGTTCCTTTCATATAGGTAACATCTAAGAATATGGGCCATCACACTATTTTTTTTTGTAATTCCAATTTTACTGTCGTTCTTCTATATGGTTTTTTTAAGGTGTGAAGAATATAGATAGAGCCATAGAGGAAAAAAATTAAGTGATAGTTTAAATACATTAAATGGGTTGTCTATGCATCATGTAAAGCTATATAATTTAATAAACTTATCTTGATTGTCTATTATACTAATGATAAGTTCACTCATTTGACATTACCGACCTAACTCCATTCTTTGTGGCCGCCTGGCAGGATAAAAACGAAATTTAATACAAACTCATTAAAAACAAGTTTATCAAATTACAGTTTAACTCATAATGAAACTGTCGTGGAGACAATATTTGTTAATATTTCAGAATATGCTACACTGTCGGGGTATTTATGGATTTTTTTCTTGGGTTCGGGACGTTGTTTTGTGGAGTAAATTTCTGGTTTGGATATTGGATTCTACGATACCAATTATTATTTTTTGGTAAAAACGGCTCTCATCATTATTATTCGAAACAAATGTTTTTTTGTGGGATAGATCCCCATAGTGGTCCTTATGAATACAAAAACTATCCGATCACTTGAAAAACTGATAATAATAAATTACAGAAATACGAGCCTATATTTACTTATAGGAAAAAAATGCTAAAATAAATTATGATCATGGAGCCTAATATTCAAAGAAAATGAGTACAAAAAACTCTTTCTTCTCCTTATACCATCTAAACTTATATTTCCAAATATATATCAGTTGTGATGTAAGCCGAGTGGTTTTTGATACTTCAAATCTAAAAACATCAAACTCCAGCCATAGCTCATACTTGCACTAAAACCTCAAAAGCAACTTTACAAAAATTAATTACAGTTCAAAATGTACTAACTTGAAACAAAGAAATATATCTAGCTTCATCAGCTTTATATCATCTCAAAAATTGAAAATAGCTAAGTTTCTTAATCATCATCAGTGTTAGCATATACTTTGCACGCTCAATACAAATCAACTCATCTGTTTGTCTTCATAATATCAAACTAAATCTAAATTCAAACTAATTAGTATAACTAATCACAGCATTTCTCGGACCAAAATCCTTCTTAAAATGTTGCCTTAAGAGCGCAAAAAGCTTCATAAAAAATTGCTCATAAGTTTTAAAAATTTATTATCATCTATATCAAGTACAAATGACAACCTGGCCTTATCAAAGGTCAAAACCTCATAAAAACTTCATTGGTTAAAACCCTCTTATACCTTAAAATAACTTCTCTTTAGACAATGAGTGCTTTTTTTATCTAAAAAATATGCACCTTAGGTATTCTTGGGTAAATCCATTGCCCTAAAAGTCGTAAAATCCTTGCCACTTGAACCCATTTTTGTTAACCATCTGCAACTTGATTATGTTCTCTAAAAACATGTGTAATGGTTAACCAAACATAATCCATTAATGTAATAATATCCTCCCATAAATTAGAAAACTTAATGCCTAGAGAAGATTTACTATTCCACTATTTTACAATCATTTCTGAATTTGTTTCAACTAGAATATTAGTTATCACCATTGTGTAGCAAATAGACAAACCATTTTTAAGAGTCATTAATTCAGCATAGGTATTAGTGTGATTTCCAATATAACATGCAAATGCCAAAATTAGAACACCCTTATGCTCTCTTAAAATAACACCACACTCACTAAAACTATCACTAAAAGAAGAGCCATCTAAGTTGAGTTTCAATCTAGATGGGCAAGTCCACCAAACCAATTTAGCTTTTTTCCTCTTACAAAAGATAGGAATGACATTAAACGAACTAAGAGTTAAGCAATGAAAGTTATTAGCAAGTTTTTTAGGTTTAAGCAAAAAAATTAAATCTCAAAGCCAATTAATCACTTTATTAATGATACTATCATCACACATTTTCTCATTATCATTTGTATTTCTTTTTACTTAACCAAATTTCCCATACAATAAGAAGTGGAACTAAAGAAGCTAACATACCAATATGAGATTGATAACATAAATTACACCATTTTACCATATTTTGCTTCCACCTATCTATTAAGCATATATTGAAACCAAATACATTGATAAAATAGCTCCAAACCTGTTAGCAAATATCACTAGATCCAAAGAGCTGCTCAGCAGTATCAAGAGCATGATTAGTACAACAAGAGCACATAGTGACTAAGTAAACACCAAGTTTTTTTAGATTGTCATCAAGCTTAATAGGTGTAAACCAAATTTTCCAAGAAAAAATACTAATTTTAGTGGGTAAAGTAGAATTACAAATAAATTTAGCCACAGTTAAAATAGGTTTCTTTTCTCTAAGGAAATTATAAGAAGTTTTGGAGGTAAAATCACCATTGAAAGAATGTGGCCAGTATATAACATCTTTCCCTTGCTAAAAAAAAATTTTACTAGCAAGTTTAAGCAAAAGTTGGTTTCCCCCATATGATAGAGCAAATTATGTCTCATCGATCAGAATTAATGACTTGATTAAAAAGCAAATTAGGGAAAATAACGTTAAAAAATGATAAAGAGGACCATCACCTAACCAATTTTCATAACAGAAACTAATTGAACCGTCGTTGATGTTTCATAAGATATTATCCACCAAAATCTTGAAATGAGGGCTAAGTATTTTCCAAACACAAAAATGGTTAGCATGAACAACAGGCTCATCCCAGTTAAGATTATTTTTAAAATATGAACAAAATATAATACCAAAATAACTAAACCATCACATTCTGATCGAATTGGGTTGGCGTCACATTCAGGATCAGTTTTCGGATTTTGATTGCTTTTGCAAACCCTAAATATAATTAATTAATGCTTCTTTCTAAATTATTTTCATTGACATCATCAAAAATTGAGAAGAACTTTTTTCGATTTCTAATTGGGAATTCGGTCCCCTAATTTATGACTTAATCAGTATGACTAAACCAAAACCTAAACCCATTCAGACTTTTACGTGGTTGATTTTTGCAAATCACAAAATTTTGATGCAGATGAATACCACATATTTGAACAGCGTTTATATATATATATATATATATATATATATATATATATATATATATATATATGTATGTATCGATTAAATAATGGATTACATATTTTATAAAGTTTGTGATTTTGTTGTATTAACTCAATAAAAAAAAAAAAAACTTAATACTTAACCGAGGAATTCATAAAGGACTACAGTTAAATTAAATCAATAAATTTCGACACATGCATAAATGACGAACCAATAGACGGCCATTAAATTAAACCAATAATGTTAATTAAAATAAAAATGAAACACAGAACCTGATTTACATAATAATTTTTAAAGTATAGATATATAGACAGAGAACACACGTATATACACACGCGCACACACTCGCGGCCTCACCAATCCATTCGTGCCGTCGATGTCTTTATCTATCTTACGACATCTCTATTTCCATTAGAAAATGTGGAGGAAAGAAGCAAGATTTTATGCAAGAGGTGCTGGATCGACTTGTTAAGTGAAATAGATGGTCACGAGGACAACCAAAACACTATTTAATTTCAATAAATTATAGTTAAAACATATGGTAAAAGATAAATAAAAGAACGATTACATGGAATATAGGGATGATGTGACTCCCGATAGTCACCATTTAACTTACTCGTGTAACCGCAAAGTCGAAAACATACTTGCCTCCTCACTTTTTTTTTTACTTCTTGTCACACGTCTCTATCTGCTATCTAATTTTTTAAACTATTGAAACTTTTCACTATATAGTATTTGCACTCACGTCCCAATCCGTGTTGATTTTTGGTACAACACTCAAAAAGTCCAATTTTTATTTTTATTTTTGTTCTTGTTGTTGGTCCACGACAAGACAATGTCAACATATAAGACCTGTTTAAATTGAATTTTTTGGCAATTTTTGTTAAACAAAAGGACTAGAGTCATAGAAATGAAAAGGGACCATATGAAAATTTGAAAACATTAAATACCATTCATTGCTCATCATTGTTTTTTTCTTTTTCTTTATACATTTTTTATAAGTAAAATGCGAACCATCTCTATATATATAATCCACAAACAGTTCTCAATCCACAAGTAATAAATTTGAGGAAAACGATCCCAAATTAATTAAACTATGCCTCCTAAAGAGAGACCACATTGACTTAATGGACTAATTAAATCCCTTCAAACCAATTAAGTCTCCTTTTAAGTTTGAATTTGGACACATGTCCCGCTCAATTAGCTAGTAATTAAGCAAAAGACGAGTGGAATAAGGATTAGAGGGACCAATGTTCAAATTCAAACTAAATGGAGCAAGTTAGAGAAAAGATATCAACCATTAATTTATTGTTCATCTTTTTTGTTAATATCTTGTTTTGGATTCAAGAGCAGAGATGGTATGCAATTTAACTTAACCAAATAAAGAACATTGCAGTTATTTTAAACACGAATTATAAATTAAACAAAGAAAGTCTAGCGAGAGCTGACTCCATCCTCATGGCATGTTCCTCTCATTTTCTTCGATATAGGCTCTGGCGACGGAGAAACCTCTGTTGCCACAATCCACGAGTCATTTGAGCAGTCGGAGCTGAAACAAACATCTACCACCCCATTGGGGCTCCCAATAGCAACCGATCTAAGTTTGCGCTTATTTGAGTTGTACCGAAAGAACAAAAATGTAGAATCCGAAATCAGCTTAGAACAATCTTCCAACTCGTCCTGTTAATCATATAAAAGAACATATCAGAATTTGTTAATTTATTTGCTGATGAATAGTATAATTAACTTTCATATGACAGGAAATGAGATAAAAAAATGTATCGACCTTGTTGATTGTGATTATGTTTAATAGCTTTTGGAATTCTGTTAAGAAGCAGGGGTATGTTGCGTTGATAATGTGTAGCATTGTCGCGGTGGCTAGAACAGAGGGGAGATATCTCATGAACCTAGAATCTGTCACATTCAAATTGCAAAAAGAGAATAAGTTATTTTGGATAATATGCTAGTAATATTACTTATTATATATGGTCTTCCGTATCATTTGATGTAGTTTTTCTTTTCTACCAATGCAATTTACTATTCAGGTTTGAGATTTTATAAAAATATGTTCAAATTATGTATTAAATGATCATTTTCTGAAAAATGGTTTGACAAAATTCATAGAGCCAAAACGTCAGTTGTCTATTAAGGGTACATAGAAATTCCGAAAGTATAAAATTATGTTATTTCAGTTGGCTATGGATCGAGTACAAAATTATGTTATTTCAGAATTAGACATTAACAAAAGCAATTGTCATGTGTCATAGTCTCATAGAGTATACCGGTCCATTGCAAACGATTACATTATCAAAAGTACGAAAATTTTCGTGAATGGAGTTTGGGAAAGACAATTAGACGCATACCAGAGACGAGAGAAACCACGGCACACTGACATCTAGTGAGGAAGTCGCAACAAAATTGATTATCAAAACCAAGTCGCCTTATGAAATGATCGATAAATGAAAGTGGTGTAACGGGGTTCATTTTCCATTCGAGAGTTGAAAGCACCAAAATTTCCATTCTCTGTATCGTCTTTGCCTCGAACACATACCTACACTCTTCAACCTACAAAAATCAAACGAAAAATTGCATTACTTGATTAAGAAAGTTCAGAATTAGAATATAACCAAGTATGTATGAAACTTTGATTTTTATGTTTTTTCAGTATAATTAATGTTTTGATTGAACAATAAAAATATTATTTCTCCACAAGACTCCTATCTTGTACTATTTGAGTATACAAAAGTTCCAAAATTATTAGTTTAAACATGATTGAATTCTTCGCTTGACACTCTCATCAGCCTACCAAAGAAACAAACTAACATAATTAAAGATGTTCACTTTACAAATGATATTTACAATTAAATCGAAAATATAGTCAATGTCTTATTGGAAAGTCCGATAGGCAAATATTATGATGGTAATTTGGTAAAACATAATTATATAGTCAAACATATATATTGCACTGTTCTATAAAGCATTGATAACACATCCTTGCAATTAGACCTTTTTGTATCTTTTAATTACAATGAGACCCTTACAAAAGCCAATAGGCAAATACTCATTTTGAATACAGACAGGCACATTTAGACTAGGGATCAAACTATCATTATTTAGAACAAATATGTAAATGCACCACATCCTTTTATCGGGCTGTTTTTATAATATTATTCATTCCAATTTAATTGTACACCACGAAATAGTGGTTTTAAGTTTTAACTTACAAAAAACTCGTACCTAAAATACAGAATTTTTAAAAAAAATTTAGTAAAGTAATTTAATTGTTAAACTGTAGAATTAAATTTTGTAAAATTTCTTAAGAGTTATTTAAAAGTCAAAGAATGCAGGTAATTTGGTATTCGAAAACTAAATTAGATCTACAGAAAAGTAAACTAAAAATGAGGTAGTAAATATAAATAACAACCACCCCCTTAATTAAATGAGGACAAGACTGAGTACAAGTACAATATACGTATTAATTACAAATCAGTTGAAACAAAAGTGCAAAAAGTGGGGGGTAAACTGACATTATAAAAAACCAAAGGACTAACTAGTACAAAAACCACCCCTTTAATTAAATCAGAACAAGAGTGGGTTACAAGTACAGTATTAATATAAGGTGTATTAATTAATTACTCAAAAAAAACAAAGATGCATAAAGTGGGGGGGTAAAATGGCATTATAAAAAAGCAAAGGACTGAGTAGTACAAAAAAGCAAACCTGGAGATCCAACAAGAGAGGGACACGTGTCTCTTCGACTTTAGCAGCTAGAGAGAGAGAAGCAACAGCAGCTAGCTGAGTCATCCAAGGTCTCTCTCTCATCAACCTCTCTCTACCAAGAAGAAACCTATCAAGATAATCCACAGCTAAAACAGCTGTTTTGTGAGAAAAACAGTGATAAGTGTTCACATTTAGAATCCATTTTATAGCATATGTTCTACTATACTCATCTATTTCTAGCTCTTTTTTCAGCTCACTCAACACTGCCTTTTTATCATTTTCCTTTAAGAAAAGAGAGTTTAGCTCTTCATTGTCCCAAAACAGGTCTTCATAATGGTTTGTCACCCTAATAGGAGTAACATCATTGAACAATGTATCTTCTTGGCAGAGTAGAAATGAAGATTCATGAGCCATTAGTGAAAACTGAATTTTTTTGTTATCTTGGTTTGGTTTGATTTGGTTTCATTGTAGGGGAAACATGTTTGCAATATATTTTTATTGTATTTTTTTTCGTGTGTTGTTGTTGGTCTCTCTGTATATGGAAGAGTGTACATAAGAAGAAGAAAAAGGGGGAGTGAGGAGTGCCCAAAGATATGGCTTTTTAACTTGTGCGTTTTGACTGTGGTGTGTTTTTTAAAGTATGGTATTTTTTGGATTTTTATGAGTAAATTTCATTTTGGGTCCCCTAGGTTTGAGGTAGGGATTGTTTGAGATCTCTTCAATAGTTTTTAAGTTTTCTTATCTTTGCATGTGCTTGTTATTTATATACATCATGTACTACCTTATACGTTTGTGTTCAATGATCAATCCCGTACATATACACAAGATAATTATTTTGTTATATATTCTTATTATGTTAAAATTCCAATGTTATTGTGCATGTTGTTACTAAGGAAATTGCAAACTTATAACTATCAAAACTCAACTTTACTTACGCAGTGCAGATCCAATCCACTAAATGTCTTACGTTAAATACTTATTTAAAATTATACCTAAAGCGATTCATAAAAAAAAGTAAATGCCACCTATATTAATTTTATTAGAATCCATACATCTTATCATTAAGAGGCATCGTAAGGATAAGGATGAATATCTCGCTCGTGGTCCAATATTTCAAGGGTCCTACGAGCGGACATATTAAATGGGTGGAGCTGAGCCCAACATCGCTAGGCCCGCTCTGATACCATATTAGAATCCATACAGCTTATCATTAAAAGGCATCGTAAGGCCAAAGATGAATATCTCTTTATAAACCAAATGCTCGATTATTATCTAGACGATGTGTGATAATTACTCTAACAACTTTTAATGATGAAAATGTAAATAACTGTGATTTAAATTTGCTCAAATATAAACAACTTTTCACTATTGCTTAATGTTATTCTTCATTTAAAATTTATCTATATTTGGTGAGATATCTTCTCGACTTCGGCTTCTTCCACTGTTTTTCTCCTCATGTGCACGGATTAAATTAATGTATTTGAGTGTACATTCTAAAGAGATAAACTCTGAAAATTAGCTACATTAGTCAGTTATTAGGTAGATAAAATATTAGATGAGATTGTACTATTATTTGATTTTATTTATAGGGATATGTGCACCGTAGAATTTTAACATATATGCAAATTACGTGTACTGTTCATATGACTTTATACCAAGAACGATTCATAAAAAAAGTAAATGACACGTATATTAATTTTCTTAAATGGTTGATACAATTGTCACATACTGTTTCTACAAATGTTACGAACAACTCTTAGCTGAAAATGTAAATAACTGTAATTAAATTTTGCTGAAATATAAATGTGATCTGTGGATCCATTCTTTGTTGCCTATACCTCTTTTTATTTATAGGCCAAAATTCACTATTGCTTAATGTTATTCTTCGTTTAAAATTGATCGATATTCACATGTATCGGTTTGTTTACATTAATTCATAAAAAAAACTATAAAAGGGTATCCAACTTAATATTTTTAATGAGGCCGGTTAAATAGTATTATATTAGCACTCTACGAAAAGTTTTGATTATAAGGTTTAAGTTTTAACTCTCTGTGCTTTATTTATCATTTAATTAAGTTGTTTACATCAATGATTCTTTTGTGAAATTTGATCTTACATGAATAACAATTAGTCTGCATTTAAAAAGCGTAATTTGTTCTTTTGAGGTTGGATGATGTGGAGATGTTTTCAAAGATTGATGTACTGATCATGTTATAACTTATCCTTCAAAGTCAAGTACTTCTATTAATGAAAATAAATTTATTACAGTTTTAAAAAGAACTTATTGTCATTTTGCTTACAATACTCATCTTTTTGGTCCATTACAAAAAAACTAGCTATTGAACTTGTACGTTTGCCAGACAAACCAGGCTGCATTGTGAACTGATAAATGGCAATGCATTATCAACTCAAATACATAATATAATATTATATTACTAGTAATCGTGTATGACGTGTTGCGTGTGCGGTGCGTAATGCAATAAAAATATAGAAAATAAGTATAGTTATGATACAAATATGTGGATACTAAAAAAAACATAGTTTAAGATTTAAAAGAATATTTGGTTGTTAAAAAGTGATAAATAGTATTATTGTAATTAATATAAAAGTGTATGAGTATTTTTGAAAAAATATGGCTAAATTGGGCAAGCTCATTTAACTTGAGTTGATTTATTATAATAGAATGATAGAAAATAAGTATAGTTATGATATAAATATGTGGATAATAAAAAAAAAACATAGTTTAAGATTTAAAAGAAGTGATAAATAGTTTTATTAGTTTTTACTTTTTATATTTTTTATGGGAGTATGGTATTATTGTGATTAATATAAAAGTATATGAGCATTTTTGAAAAAAAATGACTAAATTGGGCAGACTCATTTGACTTGTGTTGGTTTATTATAATAGAATAAGTATGGTATTATTGTAATTAATATAAAAGTATAGGGGTATTTTTGAAAAAAAATGTCTAAAGGGGGCTGATAAAGCCATAACTTTGGTCGGTCGCGTTAGGCTTTTCAACAATGATATAATAGTAAATCAACTGTGAATAATGGACACTTCCTGATCTTTATTATTGCTCGGATTATTATCCTTATTCGGACTATTACACTTGCTCGGATTAGTATTTCGGTTTTACAATTGTGCTCGATATGACTATTTAATCTCTCGTCTTGATCTTTCTCCCCTTTTATTCGGTGCTCGGCTTTGTCTTTTCTCGGTTTATTTCTTGAAATGGTGTGCGTTGATTAGTTTCTCTCTTTTCTCAACTTCTCTCTATATTTTTTGGATAGATTTTCTGATCCTTTTCTAGGAGGGGTAGTTGGCTATTTATAGGCAACTATGCCTTCTAGGATGTTGACAAATGTCTTCATCCCAGGGGTTTTTCAGACATGGGTCCCCATTTGATTGGGCTTGGGCTTTTGATAGTAACACCTCAATTCCTATAAAAAGTATGAGACGACCCATTTAAGCGTTGGATACCCATTTATAAAGTGGGTTGATTATTATCCGAATAGAATATTCGGGTCTAATTTTTATGTTCTATCAAGTGCTCCCTGACTTCCTCGGCGTGGTTTCCATGTCGGGGGAGTCATGTTCGGTTTGTTGAGAACGTTACTTCGGTCTTGTCTTTCCCAATGCTTCATCGAGAAACGCAATAGACTCATGACGGTTCCCTGGGGGGCATATTTAATGTTTCCTATCCTAATATCTTTCTTCGAGGAAAACTCCTATAAAGGGGTGTGCTCCCTCCATAATTAGGCATTTTACTACTAATTTGCTCGTGACATAATGGCTTCTTCAGGTTCTACTGGTGAGAGCTCCTTTAATTATATTTCATATTTAGAAATGGACATCAAGAAATCTCGTACCGCGAATAAGAAACTCGTGGCCAAGGTTTCAGACTACAAGAAAAGTTTGTCTGACATGGATTCTGATCATCATGTAACGATGGCCGATCGGGATTGGGCTTACGAGCATATAAAGAAGCTCGAGGCTAATCTGGCTAAGCAGAAGGCAGCAAAAAGGGCCTATAAGCTTGCCTTCAAGGAGTTGCATGCTCGGTCTAAACCGAGTTCGGATGACGATGAAGAAGGCTCTTCCTCGAAATAATTAGTTTTTTGCGATTTCTGTTGTAATTTCTTTTGAATGGGGAGTCTTCTCCTCAGTTGTAATCGAAGTTTTTGAAATTAATAAAATATTTCCCTATCCTTGTTCTTGTCTGTTCATCTTCTTGATATCTTTTTGGATGACTTTAATTGGGTTTGGAACTGTAGTTAATTCGCCGTAAATGCTCTTGGGAAGTTCAAGAGGTTGTATTTCTTTGAGATGACCTTTGATCTACTCCTTGTTTCTTCTTATAAAAGGGGACTGTCCCTGTATTCTTTATGCAATTCATTCTTTATTAACGAACAAATGGCTTCTCCTCTTGAAAACTATGGTGACAACCTTCCTGAATATGTTGCTCGTCTGGAAGAGGAAGTTCAGAAGGTGCGTTATCTCGAGAAGAGGGTTGCCCGGCTATCGGTGGAAGCTCGTCGGGCCGCCGAACTAGACGAGCGATTGGATGCCCTGGAGAAGGAGCACCAGAGGTCTTTGCTCGACAGTATTCGCGCTCGTGCTCGGATCAAAGAGCTCGAGGCCTCCAGAGATAGGCAACTTGCTTCCAAGAGGGCTTACAAACTGGCCCTTAAGGAAGTGTATGCTCGGTCAAAAAGGAAGCCAAATGATGAAGCGGGCCCTTCTACGAAATGATTTTATCGTTTTTTTTTTTTATTGTATTTCCTTTTATTGCTTCTTATGTAACGAAGTACCAATTAATCAATAAAGACTTCTTTCTCTTGTTTATATCTGAATTACTTTCCCAATGCAATTTCTTATGACTGCGCACGCTTGTGGCCTCATCAATGCTTTTTCTTGGGCCTAGCGTTTGACCTTATCCATTGGACCTTCTTACTCTTTATATCTGGGGACCAATAGGATTTCTTGAGCCTTGTGCATAAAAATCTTATTCACTAGAGTTTTCTTGATCTCTGTGCAAAAGATCTTAGATATTTATTTGAACCTAATGCCTTTCCCCAGAAATGACGCGTGTTTCAATGCCATTATTACTTGCCCTCTTTAAATATTGGTAAGAATCCAAGCGTTTTGTGAACAAGAGTGGCTTTTAATTACTCACGCTTTTTTAGAACCTTTGGGGAATCCAAACGTTCTTTCTTGAACAGACACATCTTTTAATTGCCATCGCTTCTTAGTACCCATTGGCGAACGGTTGCGACTCTCAATACCAGCCCTCATCTAATTGATCTATAAATACCTGCTTACAGCATGGTTACATCCACAATTCTCATCATATTATTTTCCCCCATATATAGACCCTCATCTTATAATTTCCCTAAGATGTCTGGTCCTGTCACCCCATCAACATTAGCTTTGCAAGTCGAGGCTTTTGAAGCCTCTTATAGCCATGTACAAAGGCTGTTGAGGGATGCCGAGGAGGAACTGAAGGTGATGCGTTATCACCATACCGAGATGGTTCGGGAATTAACTTGGCTAAGATCCGAACTGGCTTATAGCCGACGTGCTCGTCAGGCTCTAGTCGAAGAGAATGAGATGCTAAGGGGGAACCCGACACTGAGGGACAGGGATGTCTCTGCCAGGCCCTCTCATCGATACCGATCGACTTCCCCATAACCTTCCCCCTTCTTTTTTTATCTCTCTCTGCTTTTCCCCATCTTTTCCCATCTCTTTCTTTTTCTTCTTTTTATTTCTCAGTTTCCCTCATTTCTTCCTCTTCCTCTTTTGTGTTTTTTTTTTTTTTATACTCTGTTCTCTCTACTTTTCATTCTTTTCTTTTCCCCTTTCTTTTTTGTTTCATTGACTTCCTTTTTATTTGTCTGTTTTCTTCATTTCTTTATCTTCTTCTTATCTGTTTTTCTTCTGTGCCTCCTCTTTCTTTTTCTTCATCTTCTCTCCCATCACTCTTTTTCTTTTTCTTCTTTTTTGCACCACTATGATGTAACAATCAGCCCTGTGATCCTAAGGGTTTTGTGTTACATCTAGGGTTTTTGTCATTTTTCTTTTCGACTCTTCTTTCTTATCACTTCTTCTTTTCTTGCACTCTTCTTCTTTTCCTCTTCTTGCTTTTCCTTTCTCTTTCTTCTTACTTTTTCTTTTTGGCGTCTCCTGCTCACTTGGTCAGCTGATATAGTTGATCCTTTGCCTGATCTTCTGTACTAGCTCTTCTCGGATGTAATAGATCTTCTTTTCGGATGTAACAGATTTTCTTTTCGGATGTAATAGATCTTCTTTTCGGATGTAATAGATTTTCTTTTCGGATGTAATAGATTTTCTTTTCGGATGTAATAGATTTCCTTTTCGGATGTAATGAATAATGATATATCCCATCTTTATTAATGAAAAGTATTTTTGCCCCTTTATTTTTGCACTTCTTTTTATATTGCACCTGTGGTTTGTTGTTTGTCGGGAAGTTAGATCTTTGAATATCTCGTCTTTATTTCCTTCTGTACTGTTGTATCAGATGTCAGTAGATGTCCCCATCACTGTCGAATATAGGTGCATGCTCCCTAGTAGGTCAGGAATATGCATGCTCCCTAGTAGGTCAGGAATATGCATGCTATCTCCGTTCTATAACTACTTCTCTTTTCTTTGGTAGTTTATCATCTCTCATTTTTCTTTTTGCTTCTCTCTCCCTCAGCCCTTTATTTTCTTCCGTACTATAACAATTTCCCAGAATGTCTGGACCTGTGGTGAGATATCATGCTCAGATGAAGGGCTTGGACACTGAGGTATCTCGGGTCCGCCGTCGGATGGGAAGGCTTGAGAAAGAGTATGGCGTTTTGGCCTTGAGCTTGTTCGGCTCTTATCCCGAAGAGACGGTGAAGTGGACCGAGATCTCGGCACTGAGTCGCCAGCTCGATCACTTGTTGTTACAGAGAAACCATCTGGCCAACTCCTGGTATGATGCCGAGGAGATTTGGGACCATTCTCAAGATGAGTTTGACAACTCTCCTCAAGGCCTAGCTAGCATAATGGTAAAGAATGCTCGGCTCGTGGAGCGCGTCAGGGTTCTTACTACGGAAAACAACAGGCTCTCCTCGGAGAATGACAATTTGGTCGCCATGAACGATTCCTACCAAGCTCGGTTGAATTGTTCTGCTCGTTTTGCTTTCTCTCGGTCTGGCAGTTCGGTTTTTCCACCCATTGATCCTTAGATTGGGCTGGTTTTCTTATGTATTTCCCCTTTTGCAATTTGTGCTTTGTTTTCTGTATTTGATGAATCAGTTGTATCTTCTCGTATCTCGTGCCTGTCTTGTGAACCATTGTAACGCTTCGTACTTTGTGCCTTTTGATTCTCTATAAATGCTCCCTATTGCATGTATCTCATTACCAATTTCTACCTCTCTCTTGTTTTATAATTTGCTTCTTCTAACTTGCTTTTGCGTGAGATGGCTCCCATCACTAGGTCTGCCTCCAAAAAGAAAGCCCTTATGGAAGAGGAGCCTACTTTTTTGCTACCTCGTCCCCCTGGTTTTGGGGAGGAGGATTTGACTCCTCTTCAACTAAAAGAAATTGAGATGTCATGGCTGAAACATGATCTCATGTGTGCTCGGACTGAAGTGAGGAGGTTTAAACAATATTGGGACGAGGAGGGCACTGCTCGTTTCAAGGCCGAGCAAAAATGCGAGTCTCAGTCTTACGCCTTGAAATAGGCTGAGATGATGATTTCTCGTTTGATTTGGGAGAAGGAGCGTCTGGAGGAACTTTTGGCGAAGAGGGATGTTGCTATGGGGGATAGTTCGAAAAAGTAGGATGGGTGTATTTTCTTGTAACATTTTTATTTTTCTGTTGTATTGTTTGTGTTTCCCCCTTTGTGGATGAATAAAACTTGTCTTGCACTTAATTCTGTCCTATTTTATTTCTTGTTTGCTTCACTCTTTTATGTTGATATCATTTGATGTCTCTCAGCATACACCGAACAATATGCCCGGTTATCCCCCCGAAGAGCGTTGTTAGACTTGATGCTCCCTGCCGTCAAGCTAGAAACGGTCTTCGTCCACCTTGTTCAGTGTGCCCTTTGGGTAAGAATTGGTTGGGAGTCGAGGAACTTTAATCGGGGGACATTCTCGGTGTGATAATAGTGGTAGCGTATGTGGGAAGCTTTTCGTGGTAGGGTCCACTGGCCGTTTATTTAGGTGTAATGATGTGAACTGCCTTGGGTAGTGGGATACGCGCTGACGTGGCGAAATCTGGAGCGTTTATATGTTAAAAATAGCAGCGGTTGTTGACTTTTGTATGGTTGGAAAAAAAAGGTAAACCTCTGTTACACGAAATGACGGTTATTATTTTATTCTTTTTGTGACTCCACTCCTTTCTACTGTGCCAAGTAATCCTTTTTTATTTTTATCACAGAATTTGCTGAAGAAAATATATCTCTCTCTCTAAAGCATATTCTTCCCGCCAGAAAGGAAAAGAGTTCGGCCGCTTGATCTAGGGTTTCGTGGTTTTGTTGGAAGACTTGATGCTGTTCTCCCGTGCTTGTTCATAATGATAACCGTAAGTGTTCTTTCTCTGTTGGTAGGGGTTGTAGGGAATTTTGTCGTTGTGGTCATAGATGTGTCACTGGTATATGGTTTAGGTTGTGCGGGGGGGGGGGGGGGGGGGGGGGGGGGGGGTGCGTTATATTGATGTGGTTCTTGTTTGTGTATTTGGTTAGTATATTGATGGAATTGTGAATGATGTTTGGATAGGAAATTCTGACCCAAAGTGTGGCCCAAGTTGGCACATTCGTGGAAAAGGATTTTAAAGAGCTTGCCGGAATACCTGACAACATACATATCCGGCTTCCTATTTCTGACGAGGAGGTGCTGGGATTTGTTCCTGCCGGCGAGGTGGCTGTGCGCTCTTCGGCATTTTTTACTGGGGATCTTCGACTTCCTTTTACAAACTGGGTGGCTTCGTTCTTTGAGGCCGTCCAGATTGCTCCAGCCCAACTGGCCTTAAATGGTTACCGTACTCTGAACGGTATTCAAAGGTTATCGGAGTTGGCCGGAATACCGATTGAATTGAAGGACGTCTTCGGAGTCTACAGTCTGAGCTTTGAGCGTCGCAGCTCGTATCTGAAAACCCAACGTACCTATTGCCGGCTTGTTATCGGTTTGCCGGATACCAACAAAGAGCGCAATCTTGGTATCGTGATAGCTTCTGGTGAATGGGGCTGTCCGGGACACCAGATTCCTGGACCGGCCACCAACGCTCCCCCTATGCCCGACCTCGGCGCTCCCAATGTAGAGGCTCTGTTAGCTCTTTGGAAATGATGGGGGCCGGGACCGACGCCGGATCCGGCGAGTCGTACTGCTCCGATGCTGCTCGGGTACCCTATGGGGTCGGTGACCAAGGGGAATCCTGCGCCCGAGATCCCCAAAGAGCCCGAGGAGGAGTTCTTGAAAGTGGTCCGGGCACGAAGTGCTGTTCGGCTCGGGAAGAAGCTCGTTCGGTCTAAGCGTCATGCGTCTGACCCTGTTGGTGGAGTAACGAAGAGGGCCAGGGGAACCGATACATCGGTTACCGAGGAGGCTGATATCGTTTGCTCGGGCGAAGGGGCGGTTGCTGCCGCCGAAGGGGATACCGCCGAGGATGCCTCTGCGCCGGGCGAGGTATGTGTATATGTATTATGATTTTCTTGTCTTTTGGTTATCAGTTTGTTCGCTAGTGCTTTGCTTTATTAGTTATCTTGTTTCAGCTACTGATTTCTCCATTGGTTACCCTCGCTCTTGCCCGGTCGATGGGTATTATTGTGTTTCTGGGGTCGGTCGATAGCCTGTTCGGACATATCAACATGCTGGTGGCTATGGGGAAGGAGACAATGACCCTGCCTGCGGTCTCGCCTGTCCTTTTCGAGGCCGTGTTGGACCTGTCTGGTATCTCGCCCATCCGTACAGAGGATGTAATCGAGCGCAGGACCCCTGAGACTAATGCTCCAGAGAAGGAGGCGGTCGAGGAAGTGGATATGGAAGGCGGCGAAGAGATTGCCGGGGATGTTGTAACGGGTGTCGAGGATGAGGCTCTCGACGGATCCGAAAAGGTGTTGGTTGACGGGGTTGCAATGACCCGTTACATTGACCGATGTGGGGGTGAGCTGCTGGAGCAACCGCGAACCTTGAAGATGGGGTATACGGCTCTGAAACCCCTTGCGTTCAAGGATGCAGAAAGACTAGCTGCTCAACCTATAATGTCGGTTATAGAGCAGGCCCACGCGGATGCGCTGAGGGTATGTGGGGCGCTTATTTCGTAATATATACCATGATGCTCGTATTTCATTATATAGGTCTGGTACTTGTATTCTGTTTGGAATCTAATGTGTTGAAGTGCAGATTGCCTTGAGTACCGTGGCGCTACGGGATCAGCTGGGAGCTCTAGGGGCTAAGAAAGAGAAGCTGGTGGCCGAGAAGAACGCCATAGTCGAGGAGAACGAGCAGAAGATAAAGGATCTGCTTGCGGCTTTCGAGGTCGAGAAAGAGAAATTGGTCGCCGAGAATAAAACCCTGGGCGAGAATTATGACAAGCTGTCGGTGGACTTTCTGCACCTGACCGAGGATGTCGATAAATTGAAGGCGGAAAAAGAGAGCATGGTCGTTAAGTACGGCGAACTAGAGGAGGAGAACTTGCTCCTGGCAGAGGACGTGGAAGCCGAAAGGGCTAAGGTGACTGCCCTGAAAACGGCACACGCGGAGGAGCGGACAAAGTTAGCAATGATGGCCAACTTCTCTGTATACTGTGCTCATGTGCGGGCGCTCAATTTCGCGAATGTTCCTTTGTCGGATAGGGCGTGGTCGGAGTTGGTGTATCCGTGTCCGCATGGTGCACCGCCGAAACCCTTAGACTGGGCGAATCTTCGTGAAGAGGAGCTTCCTCGGCTGCCGGGACAGACAATTTCGACAGCGCTGCGTCCTCACTCTATGTCGGCCCCGTTCACTCCTCGACCGGATGCTACTGTTGTTCCCCCACCAGTATCTCCTCAGGTGGAACCTTGACTATCTTTCTAGCAGTATGTATAGTATATTTTTGTTGTTTTTGTTTGTTTTTGTTTTTTTGTTTTTTTGTTTAGTCTCTTGTGTATCTAGAAACAGATTCTTTTGGGGAAGTGATAATATAGGTGCTGTGTTTTCTTTCTGTTGGGCTTTCTTGGGTTAATTTCTTTTGATGGTCGTCATATTTTGAATGATGTGAAAACAAAATATTGTCAGGTACCAAATAACCCCCTTGCCATGGTGGTCTGGACCTCGCCTAGTCGTAGTGTAGGTGACGTAATAGAAGATTTGGAAAGATCTAAGGCGTCCCTTACCGCGAAATTGACTTGTGCTTATCAGGAAATCGAGGGTCTGAATATTCATATTTCCAACTTGGCGATTCGGTTACGTGATTTGGGAGAGAAATTTAGTAAAAAGACCGCCCATTATACGGCAAATAAGGGTAAAGCGAAGGAACTTCTCGGTGCCCTACGACGTTCTCGTGATGAAGCCCGAGGTCGTGTGACGAGCTTGAACTTGGTCCTTGGGGCCGTTTTCAGGGACGCGGACCTGCTGCTATCCTTTGCCAAAACGTATTGGGCCCGAGCTCGCGCTTTAGAGGTGCTGGAGCATATAAAAGGAATGAGTGGTGTGTCCCGGGCAGAGCGCATGGTTGATGCGAAGGCCGGGGTAACTGAAACCACTATTGCCTTGAACCGAATCGAGGCGGTCATTCGTGAGCGTTTGGGGACGCAAATTAATTCATTGCGAGATATTCATTTTGCCGATGTAGTAGAGACCTCGGCGTCTGTTGAGGGGTTGTCGGATTAATAATAGAGTAGCTTGTTTTGTCGTTTTATTTGTAGCTTGTATAAATTTTTTTTTTTTTTTTTTTTTTTTTTTTTTTTTTTGTATATTCATCTCTTCTCGTTCTTCTCCCCCCCCCCCCTTTTTTTTTATAGGCACATGCTACTATGTCGCACCAGGCTGGTTCTCCATGCCGAGTTAACCCGGGGTTAGGACCTACTGGTGCTGCCCGGGACGAGGTCTCATCTGGTGCGGCTAGTGAGGTGCCTGACAAGTGGCCCTACATTGTTTTGATGGGCAAAAATGTCAAATTGACCGACCAATGTGCTCGACTGCGGACCAAACTGAAAACCCAGGCGGCCTCTTTTCGAGAATACGTTCGCCGTGCCGAGCATACTGTTGAGGTTCAGGAGCGTCGTTTGGATCGATATTGGCGTGCAAAGGGCAAGTACTTTGGCAAATTAAAGTTGCTTGTGACCAAGGCCAACGTGTTGGTGAAGTATTTCCGTTTGTCCCGTGCCAGATACGATGCTTCCGCAGCTATGATCGAAGCTCGCCGTAATCTCTCCTTTGACGATGATCGCCGTAAAGCGGCCTCGGATGCTCACGAGTTCGCGAAAGAAGCCGAGTTCAACGCGCGGCTTCAGACGCTGACTTGTGTTGGGGCTCATACGACCAATTTTGATGCCCTCATTTCTGAGGAGCGTTTTGATGGTGATGAGTCTGATGGGTACACAACGACGGATGACGAAGAGATTGAGCTCGGTCAATTACCGTCGTGCTCCTCCTGCAGTAGCTCTTCTTAAATGAATCTTTTTAGTGTCGATGATCTTCTTGTTGCCTCCGTAATGCGGGCGAGGACTATTTATGTTATTTCTTTATTCCTGTTTTGTACCTTTCCATTGCCGTATTGCTATTTGATTGATTGGATCGATTTTTCCTTGCTAAATCATTTGTTATTTCGTTATTCCTGTTTTGGAGATGCTTCTTGTTGATATTTCGTTGTTTAGATTGATTCTCCTTCGTTTTTTTAGCCAATTTGTATTGTATCGCCGCCGTAATGTGGACCTGAATAATTCCTTGCATTGTACCTGCATATGAATTTCATAGTATTCCTAGGCGTTCCTTTGAAAACACGCCATTTAGGGAATTTCATAGTATTCCTAGGCACTTCGGCCATGTTGGGAATTTCATAGTATTCCTAGGCACTTCGGCCATGTTGAGAATTTCATAGTATTCCTAGGCACTTCGGCCATGTTGGGAATTTCATAGTATTCCTAGGCGTTCCTTCGGTAACACGCCATTTACGGAATTTCATAGTATTCCTAGGCACTTCGGCCATGTTGGGAATTTCATAGTATTCCTAGGCACTTCGGCCATGTTGGGAATTTCATAGTATTCCTAGGCGTTCCTTCGGTAACACGCCATTTACGGAATTTCATAGTATTCCTAGGCACTTCGGCCATGTTGGGAATTTCATAGTATTCCTAGGCGTTCTTTCGGTAACACGCCATTTACGGAATTTCATAGTATTCCTAGGCACTTCGGCCATGTTGAGAATTTCATAGTATTCCTAGGCACTTCGGCCATGTTGGGAATTTCATAGTATTCCTAGGCACTTCGGCCATGTTGGGAATTTCATAGTATTCCTAGGCACTTCGGCCATGTTGGGAATTTCATAGTATTCCTAGGCGTTCCTTCGGTAACACGCCATTTACGGAATTTCATAGTATCCCTAGGCACTTCGGCCATGTTGGGAATTTCATAGTATTCCTAGGCACTTCGGCCATGTTGGGAATTTCATAGTATTCCTAGGCATTCCTTCGGTAACACGCCATTTACGGAATTTCATAGTATTCCTAGGCACTTCGGCCATGTTGGGAATTTCATAGTATTCCTAGGCACTTCGGCCATGTTGGGAATTTCATAGTATTCACTTCGGCCATGTTGGGAATTTCATAGTATTCCTAGGCGTTCCTTCGGTAACACGCCATTTACGGAATTTCATAGTATTCCTAGGCACTTCGGCCATGTTGGGAATTTCATAGTATTAGTAGACAGCATGATAATATATTTTATTCATTCAAAAGACGAAAGATAATGCCATTAAGCCAGAAGGGTAAGGTAGCACCTGTACTTGTATTCGGAGGATTGCCTATACGTAGTACTTCTTTAGGTTAGCCACATTCCAAGAATTCTTTTCCCCTCGGCTGTTGGCGAACAGGACGCTTTTGATTTTGTAAGAGACTGGACTTGTTTGCTTGACGATTTCGTATGGGTATGGCCTTCATGGGATGTAACCAAGGTCGGCCCAATATTGCATTGTGACCGGAGTGGTCATTGA
Organism: Primula veris; assembly: GCA_963682055.1. Taxonomy (NCBI): domain Eukaryota; kingdom Viridiplantae; phylum Streptophyta; class Magnoliopsida; order Ericales; family Primulaceae; genus Primula; species Primula veris. The sequence continues at coordinate 18,792,963 of OY821743.1, read as the reverse complement.
CCACTAAGAACTCCACGGGAACCGACACGGACCCGGTTGTGACACTGAGGACGATCTTACCCAACGGTTTAGTCGTTTTGGAGATGAATCCGATCAGTGTGACGTCAGTAGGCTGTAGATCTTGCAGCTTGAGTTCCATTTTGTCGAAGAGCTCCTTGTACATGATATCACAAGAGGCTCCTTGGTCGATAAGTACCCTGCTGACCGTGTCTAGGCCAATTTGAACTCGGAGGTTAATGGCGTCTCCATGGGGGTAAATCACCCCTTCTTCGTCAAGATCCGAGAAAGAAATGGGCGGATGTCGTCGTTGTGTGCAGTGTCGTTTAGAGGTCGATGCCTGTGATGCCTTGGCTACTTGGCCAAAGTGGGCCAGCTGCCGTTGTCGCGATCGTTCCCCGCCTGGGCCCTTGGGTCTTGTCATATGAACGACGTTGATCGTTTTGCCTTGCCGGTTGTCGGATCCCTCGATGGCCAATTGTTTGCCTTTATTCCCAGCTCCTTTGATGAACTTGGCTAGGTATCCTGCATCGCCCCACTGGTTCATTCTCCATCGCAGGTTACGGCAATACTCAGTGAGATGGCCGTGATCCTCATGATATGCGCAGAAGAGCTTGGAATCTCTCTGACTGGGGGGAGTGTTGATCGGTTACGGTCGGGAATACCAACTTTCCCTGCATATATCCTTGAGGATATCTTCAGCAGATAGGTTGAAAGTGTATCGCAGCTCGACCGATCCGAAAGTATTTCGGTGTTCCCTTTCTTGGGGCCGACCTTGTTGAAATGGCTTGGGTGGCATCGGGTAGGTGAGCTGGAGCGGTTTATGCTCGTTGATCGGTGTTGGGTATGCGATCTGGAGCGGTTTGGGCTCTGGTGCTCGTGGTCGCTCTACCCTGCTATGGACCTCGGGACCTTTGCCCTTGCTGGTTGGTTGGAATGCTTCTCCCTGGTTACTCCTAATTCTTTTGCGACCCACCTGTGCCTCGCGGACCGACTCTCTTCTGGGTAGAGTTCGGTTGAGGAAACGAAGTTCGTCGTTTTTATCGGTGAGGTGGGTACAATAGGCTAGCAGGGAATCAGTAGTCGGGAATTTTTGCCTATGAACTTCCTTCTCGCCCAATAGCCATTAGGGATGGAGTTGATAAAGTTCTGGATGGCTATATTATTGGCATATCGTGGAATCTGGTTTGCTACGTCGATAAAACGTATGCAATAATCGTTGAGCCGTTCATTTGGCATCATCGTCATTTTCAGAAGGGTTTCGATACTAACCTTCTTTTTCCGATGAGCAGCGTATCGGGTGGAGTACGCTTTTAGCAGTTCTGCCCAGTCTCTAATGGAGCCCTGTGGTAAGTTGTGATACCATGACGAAGCATCTTGACCCAAGCTGTTTTTGAAAAAATTGCACATTAGTGCATGGTCATCACTCCACAGTTCCATCTTCGTCTTGTAGTGCCTCAGATGGTCGATAGGGCAACTCTTCCCATCATAGAGCCTGAATTCGGGGATGACGAATCTCATAGGATTGCGGTACCGCGTGATCTGTTCGGTACATGGGGTTTCTTGGCATACGTTCCAAGCCTGTTGGAACGCGTCATCCGTGACTTGGTAGGGGGGAGGGTATCCTCCCTGATATGGTGGTGGGCCATATCCTTCCCCGATCCTGTATTTGGGATATCTACCATCCTTCGTGTTTGTGTGGACATGTTCCATATGAGTGTTCGGATGGACGATAGTTATTGGGACATTGCCCCCTTGGTGGGGCACTCTTGTATCGGGTCGCCTACCCACTGCCTCCAGGGCGGCCCTGTAGGCAGAGTCTTCCACTTCGTGGCGTGGGTCTTTGTCGGGTTGGATAACTGGCAATACGATGCCGGCCGCTGTCATGGTCGTCATGCATGCCGCCAGCTGAGCTTGTAGCTGGGCGTAGTTCCTTTCATCGGCTAACGGAACAACGTGTTGCACTTCCACCGTGGGTGGTGTAATCATCCTCGGAGGATTAGTTGGTAGTTGGGGCGACTGTCCGAGTACATGATCCTCGGGCATGCCAAACTGATGAGCTTCGTTCGTTTGTAAACGAGCACCCGAGTTGACCTAGGCTGTAGGCAAAGGGACTCTTGAGCTCGGCCCTGCCTGGGACCCGGGTAAGCGTCTTCGTGCACGCCTTAATACGGGCACGTCTTGTTCGTCATCCGAGGACGAAGGGTGTTCGTCGACAATCCCTTCAATGAAATTTTGGGGTGGTTCAATCGGTTGTTCTTGGTTGACGTAGGAGGTTGTTGGTTGGTTTCCGGATTGGATAGCTTCATATCTGTCACGGATGGCGAGTAGATCGTCGAGGTCTTGTTGGCTAATTTGCGCATTTTGGTTATTGGTTTCTACTATCTCGGGATGGGTTTCCTCTACATTGGTCACCATTGTCGCTCGTCTGGCAGAGTATTGGTATTCGAATTCTAAACTAATTGGGAACTAGATGATTCCCGGAGACGGCGCCATTTGATAAAGCCATAAGTTTGGTCGGTCGCGTTAGGCTTTTCAACAATGATATAATAGTAAATCAACTGTGAATAATGGACACTTCCTGATCTTTATTATTGCTCGGATTATTATCCTTATTCGGACTATTACACTTGCTCGGATTAGTATTTCGGTTTTACAATTGTGCTCGATATGACTATTTAATCTCTCGTCTTGATCTTTCTCCCCTTTTATTCGGTGCTCGGCTTTGTCTTTTCTCGGTTTATTTCTTGAAATGGTGTGCGTTGATTAGTTTCTCTCTTTTCTCAACTTCTCTCTATATTTTTTGGATAGATTTTCTGGTCCTTTTCTAGGAGGGGTAGTTGGCTATTTATAGGCAACTATGCCTTCTAGGATGTTGACAAATGTCTTCATCCCAGGGGTTTTTCAGACATGGGTCCCCATTTGATTGGGCTTGGGCTTTTGATAGTAACACATCAATTCCTATAAAAAGTATGAGACGACCCATTTAAGCGTTGGATACCCATTTATAAAGTGGGTTGATTATTACCCGAATAGAATATTCGGGTCTAATTTTTATGTTCTATCAGGGGCCTCATTTGACTTGGGTTGGATTATTATAATAGAATGATAGAAAATAAGTATAGTTATGATATAAATAATATAGATAATAAAAAAAATATAGTTTAAGATTTAAAAGAATGTTTGGTTGTTAAAGAGAGATAAATAGTTTTATTAGTTTTTACTTTTTATATTTTTATGTGAGAATAGTATTATTATAATTAATATAAAGGTATATGGGTATTTTTGGGAAAAAATGATTAAATTAGGCTGGCTCATTTAACTTGAATTGTCTCGTTATAATAGAATGACGTCTCCCAAGCAGCATGGGTCTAATGTAAGCTTGCTTTGGTACATTTCATGTATGCAGACTAATACTTCATTCATTCCCAATTAATTTTACTTTACGAAATTACGTGCAATTTTGATTGGTTTGTAATATGTATCAAAATTGCCGAAATAAAATTTTTTAAAGTTAAATCATATAATTTAATGTTTGAACTATATAATTAACTTTTGAAAATTTCATTCCGATAATTTTGATACAAGTTATTAGCCGGTAAAAATTACACGTAATTTCATAATGAATAATTAATAAGGAATGGTGAAATTACAATCACCATGTATATACAGTGGGGGTGGTGAGTGTGAAATGACAAGTTCATAATTTACACACTAAGACTACATCAACCAAACCATCAATTTAATTATATAACAGGGCCCACAAATAATTCAAACAAAACATATTCAAGCCTTATTTGACCTCTCTTAACATGGACGTGAGTATCGCAGTTGTAAAGGTATCATTACCACGTCATTATGGCGGATCAGGGGTGGTTGGTGATGGCCGTGACCATCTCGTTAGAATTTTCAAAAAAATAAATTAAAAAGGTATCACTACCCGTCATCATGTCACTCGTTAGAATTTTCAAAAAAATAAATTAAAAAGGTATCACTACCCGTCATCATGTCACTCGTTAGAATTTTCAAAAAAATAAATTAAAAAGGTATCACTACCCCGTCATCATGGGCGGACCAGGGGTGGTTGGGGATGGCCGTGACCGTCTCGCGGGAATTTTCAAAAAAAAAATTAATTTCTTTTTATGTGTAATTTAGTTTTTTATAAGATATATACATTGTTAATACTCCTAATTAAACAAAAGAGTTATTGGTGTAGTGATAAAATTGGCTTTAATGTATTGAAATGTTATGAGTTCAAATCATGTTAGCTTTTTTTAATTTTTTTTTTTTATGTTTCTTATCTTAAAATTACCAAATTTCGTAAATGAACATTGTATTTTTCCAAACAAATAAGATTACTAAAAAATATATTTTATTGTTCAATACCATTTATCATAAATTCGTATTTATTTTAAGCAATGTTAAACATAAAAAAAAAATTGTATTAAACTCTATTTATTTTATCTTCTATTCAACATATTTTTTACACCACGGTCTAAAAAAACAATTCTGGTTCCGCCACGCCCGGTCAACTTATTATTTGCGCACCACATTATGCCTCCCAAGTCCTGACTCATATTAACTTGTATGACTAGATCGGAAACAAGTTTAAATTAAATTAAATTTGGAGTTTTTTATTATTATTATTTAAAGCTGAAATCCTTTCCATTAATAACATTCAGATTTTTGCAATGTTTTGTACATATCGATAACATTGTTTGGAAGCTTTCATTATGAATTTCGATCTGTTTACAAAGAGGTAAAAAGTTTCAGTTGTTTTTTTTTAACTTAAATTAGTTGACTTGTTGGTGATTCGTCTTTGAAGAAGCAAGTAACAGTATGATGCAGTAGCATAATAAATTCACACACGTAACACTTGTGCGTATAATGATCAGATCAGTAAATGGATTTGTTTCAATGTGGACGTTGCACAATGTCATGAGCTGGAATATCTGGCGTTTCTAGGTATCTTGTTTCCATTATCTAGTTTTTTTTTTTTTTTTTAATGTTTTGTTAGTCATGAACTCATTTGTGATCATAGAGTTTAAAATTTTACACTTGGAGAGGATGTAAGAGTCACTCGTGTTCAACTTATTTGAAGATAAAGTAGAAAAGTGTAAATGTTATAGCAATAAATTAAGAATCCGGGATATTCGTTTAAACATTAAATACATTCCTATAGTCGAATTGCATTTAATACGAATAGTAGTTGTATTAATATCATAACACTATAACATTGCCAATTTTATGTATTTGATTTACTTAATTAAGTAAATCTTACTAATGTATTACTATACTAAACAATTTTAAATAATTTCATACATTATTAACCAATGTATGAGGGGCAATTGTTAACTTTTTCGAATTATGATATAGCTAGAAATGGTCACCAAAGTGGTATAAACTTTCTTTATTATCTCTTGTAAAACGTAAAAGATTAGGAAGATGTTAATTAATGATAAAAGTAGACAAAAGAAGGTAGCAATGTTCTTAGGCTCACTCACTTATTACTCACTCGGTATTTTGTTTTTGTAGCTTTTGAGCTTTGAAGTAGACTAAACAACCAACCCCAAGTCCAAAAGTGATTTCAGAATATCAAATTTATTGACCAGACATAAATAACATTCCTTTTTCTATCTTTTGATAATTTGCCCATTCCTTTAATAAAGAATCACTGCTACAAAAAACTTCACAAAAGTGTCATATGTGAAATTCTGAACAATTTGATCACTTCCCAATGAATATTAGTGGTTTCTGTGGTTTGCCTATTCTTTGTAAATACCTAAAAGTCTCTCACTCAGTGACTCAGTCCCCGGTCTCCTTTATGGCACAGCATAGGGACTAGGGTATATATGTATATCTTAAGCATATTTTATTATATATAGATATAATACCACCGAAATTAATATGCATTTTGAATTTTTTATGGTAACCGCTAAATTGATACAACTGGAAAGGTTTAGGCTAAAATACGATTGAAAATAGAATTATATGGTGTTACAGTTGATGTGTAAGATTTCTTTTTATATTAGACACAAGTATTTGTGTATGAGGTTGATTTTTTCTGAAAAACCACACAAACCGTAGAAAAAATCTACGGTTTACAGTGATTAATTGCAAACCGTAGATTAAATCTACGGTTTACAATGATTTCTGAAAACTGATCCAAACCGTAGATTAAATCTACGGTTTGCAGTGAATCACTGTAAACCGTAGATTTAATCTACGGTTTGGATCAGTTTTCAGAAATCAGAGAGTCAGTCCTTCTTTTTCAGAAATTACACAGTCAGTCTCTGCGTCAAAAATTACACAATCAATCCCTGAAAAACAGAATTTTACGCTTTCTCTCTTTCTCTCATAAACTCAAATTTATCATTAAAAAAAACCCAAATCAATCAACCACAATAACCATCAGCTTTCTTAACAAAAAACCTAAAATCATCAATCAAATTTCTCCCTAATTCAAGATATTTCTTTATTTTCTAATTTATTATTTATTTTGTGTAATTTTAATTTGTAAAATAGGAAAAAATATATAAAATATGCCAATTGATTATTCATTTAGTTATATATAATTGTTTGTTGTTTGTTTATATTAATTATAGAAATTAGAATTGTTGATATTTGTCCCATTTTATAAAAAAATTAGGGTTTTTATTCAAATTTATTTATTTAGATATTTATTACTAATGGGTTGGTTATGATGTTACATGTTTATGTTTTTTATTTGTTTTGATTGAAAAAATTAGGTGTTTTATAAAATTAAGTTTTTTAATTAGTTTGTTTGCCCAAATCACCAATAAAAATTGGGGTTGTTGATATTTTTTCCGTTTTATAAAAAAATAGAGTTTTTATTAAAATATATTTACTTAGATAATTATAATAATTTTTTGGTTATCATTAAATGTGTATGTTTCTTATCTTGTTTTTATTGTTAAAAATAAAAATAGTTATGATTGTTTGGTGAGACAATGTAAAAATACGTTTGGTGAGACACCTAACATTATATACTGCGATAATTGATTGTTTAAAAACAACTATTAAGCAAGCTTTTAGGATGTTTACAGTATAACTTTAAAGCTTAAAAAATGTTTTTAAACTAGGTTTTAAGCTATTTTTTCAAGTTGTTTACAGTACAACTTTTAAGCTGGGTTTAAAACAGCTTGTAAAAACAGCTTACAGCCTGATAAAAACAGCTTGTAAAAACAACTTTAGAATAGCGAGCATGATTTGTTGGCCTAATTACTCTATAGATGGATATATTTTACCAACTATATTTTATAGGATAACATTTTGACAAATTGTTTAATTTTATATAATTTTTAATACAGGTTCATCATGGCTGTAACGACCCGGCCCCACGGGCCGAACCGCCACGCCCGTATCAACAATATTGTCCGCTTTGGCACAACTTCCCAGGGGGTCACCCATCCTGGTACTACTCCAAGTTAAGCACGCTTAACTGTGGAGTTCCGTCCTCGCTGTTGTGCCGCACGGCTTTAAAAAGCCTTGTTGATAGAAAATGGATCTTTAAGCTCATATACCACACGAGTACTCTCATATCTGGGCGATGTGGGACTGACGCACAACACCGCACCACAGAATTTCCTTCCGGAAAATCTGGGTCGTCACAATCACCCTCCCTTTAGGCACGACGTCCTCGTCGGGCACGTCGTCCTTCAGGGGCTCACACACACGTGCTAGTCCCCACATTTCCGGCCAGATAGAAGCTCTGATACCATCTGTAACGACCCGGCCCCACGGGCCGAACCACCACGCCCGTATCAACAATATTGTCCGCTTTGGCACAACTTCCCAGGGGGTCACCCATCCTGTTACTACTCCAAGTTAAGCACGCTTAACTGTGGAGTTCCGTCCTCGCTGTTGTGCCGCACGGCTTTAAAAGGCCTTGTTGATAGGAAATGGATCTTTTAAGCTCATATACCACACGGGTACTCTCATATCTGGGCGATGTGGGACTGACGCACAACACCGCACCACAGAATTTCCTTCCTGGAAATCTGGGTCGTCACAGGTACGCTCATATCTGGGCGATGTGGGACTGACGCACAACACCGCACCACAGAATTTCCTTCCTGGAAATCTGGGTCGTCACAATCACCCTCCCTTTAGGCACGACGTCCTCGTCGGGCACGTCGCCCTTCCGGGTCGTCACAGGTACGCTCATATCTGGGCGATGTGGGACTGACGCACAACACCGCACCACAGAATTTCCTTCCTGGAAATCTAGATCGTCACAATCACCCTCCCTTTAGGCACGACGTCCTCGTCGGGCACGTCGCCCTTCCGGGGCCTCACTCTCTCGTGCTAGTCCCCCACATTTCCGGCCAGATAGAGGCTCTGATACCATCTGTAACGACCCGGCCCTACGGACCGAACCGCCACGCCCGTATCAACAATATTGTCCGCTTTGGCACAACTTCCCAGGGGGTCACCCATCCTGGTACTACTCCAAATTAAGCACGCTTAACTGTGGAGTTCCGTCCTCGCTGTTGTGCCGCACGGCTTTAAAAGGCCTTGTTGATAGGAAATAGATCTTTAAGCTCATATACCACACGAGTATTCTCATATCTGGGCGATGTGGGACTGACGCACAACACCGCACCACAGAATTTCCTTCCGGAAAATCTGGGTCGTCACAGTACCCGTGTGGTATATGAGCTTAAAAGATCCATTTCCTATCAACAAGGCCTTTTAAAGCCGTGCGGTACAACAGTGAGGACGGAACTCCACAGTTAAGCGTGCTTAACTTGGAGTAGTACCAGGATGGGTGACCCCCTGGGAAGTTGTGCCAAAGCGGACAATATTGTTGATACGGGCGTGGCGGTTCGGCCCGTGGGGCTGGGTCGTTACAATGGCAGAGCCAGGTCCACAGATTAAAGACAGGATGAGCATTTTACGGCAGACCGGTCATATTTCAAATCAGACTTGAGATGCTGAAAGAGAAGCGGGGAGAGGAGATGTCCATAAGATTAGGATTTATAATTATAGTTGTCAGATACTGACGCCTGACAGATTAGTTAAAAATATGATTACGGCCGCTTTTTACGGTATTCACACTATAGGTAATTATACCTAGACCGAGGCTTGCTTTATCCGGCAGAGAAATGGCCTTGATAAATGTTTTATCCGTTGTTTTTCCCGATTCTTATCATATATTGTGCACTTTTCATATTGCCAAAAATGTTTTAAAAACTGTAAAAAAACAAAATCTCAGACGAGGAGTGGCAAACGTTTCTAGATGATTGGGGTTTATTGGTTGATGCTGAGTTGATAGAGAAGTACAATCATAACTGATCTTCTTTCAATTCCTCTTACAAATCATACCATGTTGTGCTTAAGTATGTAGACAACCTGTTAAATGATTATACCGATAAGTTTGTTGCATGCTATACCAACCATACAACACATCTAGGTAACAGAACTAGCAATCGAGCAGAACAACAACACGCAAATCTAAAAAGATCTATTTCCACAAATACTGCACGCTTGAAAATGTTTGGGCAGATGTGAATAAAATTCTAGAAAAACAGTTTGAGGATATTAAGATGAAGTTGGATAAATGCAAGTCTTATTTTTCACATTCTGAACGGACACCTCTATTTAAAAATCTTAGGTCGTATATCACACACCATGCCTTTGATTTATTATTTCAAGAACACAAAAAATGTAGTGGCCAGTCTGATGAGAATTGTTCTTACGGTATAAAATTATCGCACGGGTTATCTTGTCATCATATTATGAGTGAACATATTTTATTCAGGAAGTCTCTTCCTCTAGAATATATTCATACATTCTGGAAAAAAATTAGACGTAATTGATGATAATGGGAACACCGATGATTATGGGGTAGAGGGTGATATAGAAGAGTTTAAAAGTGTTTATTCTACCAAAACTAATGTTGAAAAACGGCGTATGAAAACACAACTCCGAGAGATAATCTTACCATCTAGAACATCCATGAATGATCCCGAAGTGAGGCAAATTAGGGGGAGACCTAGAAAAGAACACAATTCTAGTAAGAGAGATAAGTCAGGATGAGAGTATGTGCAGGAACAGAGTGCTAGTGCTAGTAGAGATAAGGGCAAAGGTAAAACGGAAGAAACACCGGAGTTAAAGGTAAATCCAACTAGGAGAACGCGAAACCAGACAAATAAACTCACCACCACTAGGCAAACATTCCTGTACAGTGACCAAATATGGGTCATGTTACATAATTACATCGATACGGTTTATGATGTTCGTGAGGATGCTAACTGTGGGTTCCGAGTAATTGCAAATGTGATGGGTAAAGAACATGGGGAAAATAATTGGTACGCAGTTAGATGTGAGTTGTTTCAAGAGCTTCAACAAATGAAATGTGTTTATTATGATCTGCTTTAGAATCTTGATTTTAAAGGTTATCGATATGACTATATTCTATCATGTTTGAATTTTTATCATCCTACAAATCCCGCCCCTTGTACAAATGGATGAGATTTTCAGCTTATGGTTTTTTAATTGCATCTCATTATAATATGTCAATTGTATTGTTGTCATTATGGCCAAATAAAAATGGAAGGGTACAAGTATGGAACGTCACTTTTTTACCTCTTTATACTGGTCCGCCTCCTGAAACGACATATTACATTCCTACTGTAATAGTGTACGTCAACAGTTGTCATTATGCTCAAGTTATTCCTAAAGAAGGAATCTTTCCAATGCCAAGAATTATAGCACGGTGGGAAGAAACACGCACTGGGACTGCTGAGCCATGGAAGAAACTTTTTCGAGCAAATTTCAACTTATATATGGCGCTAGAAAGACAATCGAGAAAGCAAATTGTAACTGAAGAAGAAGCTATAGACGTATCAAGTCCATAATTAGTTTTTTATTTTTAATTTTATGTAAATTACTCTTTTTTCCAAGTTGTTGTAAATTTATATGATGTATCATGTTTAATAAATATGTTTTATGAAATTTAGTTAATGTTTGCATATTGAGTTAATTTATTTTATGAAATTTATATAATTTATGATTGTTTCATTCAAGAAAATTGACGATTGACACCAAATTGACGATTTATTTAATGTTTCATATTGCGTTATCCAAGTGTTAAAAACAAGCCAAAAACACTTCACAAAAATTGACGATTTAGTTAATGTTTCAATAAATCTCAACTTATACCCTTCACAAAAAGGTAACATGAACCAAAAACATAAAATTTATCAAATCAACTTTTTTTGTGTAAATTTGTCTAAATTTTGTGTTTATTTTGAGAGATTGTTAGAATTGACCAAATTTATTTTATGCAAATTTTTAAGAATAAGGCATTTAGTTTTTTTATTACAAAAATCATGTTTAATTTGAAAAAAATATTCAATATTTTAATTGATATGACCAATATTATTGAGTTTTTACGAAATGCAGGGACTGTTCTGTAATTTCTGAAAACTACATCCAAATCGTAGATTTAATCTACGGTTTACAATGATTTATGTAGTATAAAAATCTACGGTTTATGCGTTTTTTCAGAAAATATGGAATATAAAAATCCAATCTCTTTCTTTATATATGTAATTTGGAACAAAAAATATGGAGTTGTTATAATGTGGTTATTGACCCTGGGGCCTGCCTGTGACTAATGATCTTGATTGAAAATAGAATTATATGGTGTTACAGTTGATGTGTAAGATTTCTTTTTATATTAGACACAAGTCTTTCTTTATATATGTAATTTGGAACAAAAAATATGGAGTTGTTATAATATATTTATTGACCCTGGGGCCTGCCTGTGACTAATGATCTTGATATTAATGGACGTAAATCATAGTAAATCATACGTCCCACTAAACAAAAATACAGATTATGATGTGGTTTGCAAAAGTTGTGCATTAAATTTTCTTCTCAAATTGTGCCCTTCTATCGTTGCAGCTAAAATCTCGGCTTATTTGCTTCTTTTCATCTAACTTGGACTATATTTAAAAGCTCGACTTATTTACTTGATTCAAGTAGGATCATATTTTGTAAATAAGCTTTTAAGCTTAGGTCTTATGGATTTTGACCTGAATGACATAGTAGCTTAAGGACAAACCTAGTTTTTTGCCCAATCTAGAAAAATCCAACTTATACGCAAAAGATTGCAGCTTGAGGACAAACCTAATTTCAATGTTTATTTTGGGGAATAGGGATGACTATATGTAATGTAATCAACAAATAGTTAAACCAAGAAAATGAAACTTAGAGATTAACCCGTACCTAACCCCTCAACTTTTGAAATTAGGTAGGGTTTTAAAACTTGAATTTACAGCAACCGGCCCTAACTCAAGTCTGTTTAGTTTTGGCAGGTTGTGGATTTGGTTAAGATCATCTTATTACGTTGATTGAACTATTGCTCACCCTTATTGGAAGTAAATTGTATTGTCTTAAGTTTAACATTATTTAATGTCCGGACACCAATATGGTGTGAAGTATGGATGTAAATTGACTTGTCAAACATTATATTTACAAGTCATGTCAAATTCATAGTCCAATCTTGAGTTTCAAATAATATAATCAAACAACGGGGAAAATGTACACAATCTATGCATTTTTAATTAAGAGAATCAATCAAAATCCGATCATTTTAACGTAATTAAATCAAGTATATTAAGTAGTGGTTTCATTTTAAATTATTTAATACTATAATTAAAAGTTTTACATACGTTAATCAATAGTAAATGAGACTTAGTATGCGTTAAAAACCGATGATCGAATGCAGATTGAGTCCCTTAATTGGACTGAATACGTATAGTTTAGGTTATATACCAAATTAGAGCGAAACGTATATGTTTGGTACCGAATTAGAAAAAAAGTGTTAAGTTGGATAACAGATCGTTAAAAATTGATAGGTTGTATACTATTTTAACAATTTTCCCTCAAACAAGGTTAAACATTGACAAGCTATAAAGCCAGAATAAAAGAAGGAATACTAATTATTAGTCAATTAGATTAAAAAAAAAAACTAATTAGTCAAATATAAAACACAACATATATAATGATGTAAAAAAATGTACTCGCCACAACATATATAATTGGATCATTATATTTATGGTCTATATTATATTCTAGTTGATCGTTTTTTTGAAAGGTAAGTTCCAAAAATTGTCCTTTTTTGAAACTATTTTCCAAAAAATTACTTTCATTGACATAAACTTAAAACTTTATTCTCATCATCTCAAACCCATTATAATCTATTCTAACTCTTCCCAATTACCAATTCAAATTTACACAAGAAATCGCCCCCACTACCCTCTGCCCAACGATGGTCAATTACCGACGAGATTTGCAGAGATCCAATGAACTTTCAACACGGTCGCTGAAGGAGCAGCAAATTGCATACCCATTTGTGAACCCAGAAAAGTGCATTTGCACCACGTACTCTCGGTCGTTAGTCACTCACAGATATCTGACAAACCTCTTATGAGATCCACTTTTTAACTAAAGTTTAATCCGTAAAAAATTTAGTAATTGCCATCTTTTAAATAAAAAGATTTTCTAGTCTAACAAAAGATATTTTTTTTATCCAAAACACTCTAAATTTAAGGGGATAGGCATTCCTATTTGTATATAAATATCTAGTTATAAATTTTAAAAATTCAATACATGCAATTATATATCTCGAAAAAAATAATAAGACGCATATTTGTGTTCCCGCCGTGAAATTGTAGAGATTTGCATTAATCAAATATTAATTTGAAGCATTTTTACCAAAAAAAAAAAAATATAAGAATTAATGTTTAAGTTGATGTCTATATATACATAGCAACGAGTTCATAAAAGGATATATAAATCAAAACTCTTAGGGAAATAGCAAAGTACATAAAATGTAAAGAAACGAATTCAAATCCACACAATTGCGGAAGTGTATCAATGTCGTGAAAGAATTGCTTAGTCTCATATGAACACGCACAGTTAGACATGAAGTTTGTCGTTTGGTTCACAATTCATGAGTGTACAGTCATTGACATATGTGAATTAAAATGTACCCAATAATACATTTTACTTGTGCTCGTCTTTCTGATGATGCCTCAGTAATTTGATTAAATTTGTCAAGTTAAATGGTCAATCAGTGGACGACATAAATCATATGGAGACGGGTGTATTCACCCCTAAAGACTATTTTCCGGGGCACTCATTAATTGGTCACACTATACCAGAGCAGAGAAAAAGAAAGAAATAAAATAAGCCATATAGTTGGTGCAAGAGAAAGGAGCAATATTGCTACATTATAAATCAAGAGACAAAATATAGATTTCAATCTTCGTGTGGCTTTTACCAATTTCCCCATTAAGGAAATGGATTAAATATTTATCATTGTGACGTCCAGCTGTTTCTTTTATCGTGACTTAACTGTTGAGTTTAAAAAGTGAATATATTTGATGATATTTCAAGATACTAGTAGTAAATTCAAAACTTTTTCCCTGGTAATTAATGTAACTTGTTTTTTTTTTTTTTCCCCCGGTAAGTTTAATGTAACTTGTTTTTTGGTCTATATGGCATTGCTCGATTATATTCAATGTTTTTAACATAATGCACAAATGACATGTCCACTAATGTGAAGATTATTGTACAAAATTTTGCATGTATAGTATATACATATTTATACAAATATAAGGGTAACAGTGAAAAATTCCCCACTAAACATGAGTGCCAATGTCAGGCAACGAGGGTTCTTTCTCCACCTTAAGAGGCTTTGATCAATGCCAACCTATGAATGTTGCTCAAACACAAAATGAAAATAATAAGCATGCAACAATTGACTTTATTCAAAAATGCATTAAAAGATCACAACTACTATTGCATTTATACCAAAGCTTTGTTGCTACGTGCTAGATACTCACCTTAGTATGACTAAAAACGTAATATCGTAACACTTGCCACATCCACTTGTATCAAAGGCAGCGTTGTTTTTTATTTTATTTTTGGGTACATCAGAAATTCAAAAACAAACTAAAACCCAAGGCTGTTGCCGCTTTTTATATCCTTCAAGAGTAGATTCAGGGGCTTCTTCCCAAAGGTGAAAATTCTTCGAACATATTTCTCCCCATTTTTGCTAAGTGGTCCGCAGCGTTATTTGAATGGATATAACGATGGACACACCCAACGAAATTTTCAAAAGAAAAACTAATCTAAGGATGTAGCAACGGAGCTCTAATTAACCACATTTTGTCTTATTTCATGAGGACCTTATTCTTAAGTGAACTGTATGATATAAACTTGGAACATTCACACATGTACTGATGAAAATTTAACTGTATACTCATATAAAAGACACATGATATATGACAATCAAATCTTCTGAGAATCATAATACATTGATCTGATGTAGATCTAATAGAAACTACATGCATGATTGGACACTTTACTTGAATGATTGTTAGCAATTCATTTTCTACTAATTACAGCCTTTACATTATGCTGGCATGCTTCGCTTTTAAATGCTTACTGAAAAAGATGCACTATTTGTGTATAATTGTATTGTTATAGCCTTATGGGACAGGTTTTCAATTGCCTTAAATTCTCATATGTTTCAGACTCTCAGCAACACAGTTTTAAGAGAATCGACTCAAAATATACCATCCATATTCCCAAAAAAAAAAAAAAAGCCAAAAGATGGAGATGCAGGTCAAAGACACAAGTGTTGCACTTCAATCATATACTCAGTATTTGTCTCAATAAAGCTATAAAAATGAAGAGCAGGTGAATAATTATCAACCATATTGACAAAAGCTAATCTGAGGGTGTTAAGTGGGTCACTCATGGTTTCAAATGTTGAAAATGTTTGGTTTCAAATTTTGAAAAAAAAAAAAACACTAGTAAAAAGATTGTACAAAAACTATAGACTAAGCACATTGGGTCACATATGGTTTGAAATACTGAAATGTGTGGATTTTAAAATTAGAAGAATAGATATTCAGTGATTACAAGATTGTACATAAGCTCTAGACTAAGCACATGAATATATGGTGGCTTTATCTGATCAACCACTTCCCCTTTTGAAATGTTCTTTAATAAATTTCTCAGCATGGGATGGATATTTATGTTTTATATATTCGCGGATGCACTTCTGGTAAGAGAAGTCGATCCATCCACCATCGGTTCTTATCACGAATAAGCATCTTGATTGTCTAAATTGAGGATGTCGATCAACCTACAGCACAAATATCAAGCAAGAGAAAAGTTAGTTTCGGGCATTCGGTTAAATCTACATAAATAACTTGGTGTGACTTTATTCTAGCTTTGACATAACATCTTTAATACAAGAAAGGCTGGGTTCTTTTGGTTCTATTCCCAATAATTTCACTTTCCATTCCATCCTCGTCTATAATGGTCTCAAGAACAATGAAACTTCGGAAACCCTTCTCCAGTAAAAGAAATTAAAACCAGTAAAAAACAAAGTTCTTTTCCAGAATAGATCTACCAAATGCCAACCATCATTTTCAAGAGACAAGAAACAGGCTATTGCTACTAAACAAAGGTTGTGCATGTAATTCTTCTAAAATTCGTAATATTATTTTGAACAACTAGAGAAAAACCAATGCAGTAATAATGTGTTTTCACTATGATTGGAAGAGCGTCTAAAATCTCGTTGGTCATATAAAAACTATAGCCTATGGGCTAACTAGCAGGTCCATCGAGCAGCTTTAATTACATTCAACGTGATCTAAAAAGCAGATAAAGCTAGCATAAAAAGTTAAAAAAAAAAATTGAGGTCCGCTTCAGTGCTAGTAGGCGTAGAAACGTGGTAAGAAGTAAGAACTAATGTGTCAATAGAAGCACATGAAAAAAAATTAGAACGCATGATAATGTTTTACTCTATATAAAGAAGACCTAAACTAAAAGATGAAACAATTGAAAGTAACAGTGGAAATGCATCGGATACGGATAAAATGACGGCCAACAAGGATATGTCAGTATGACAGTTTTTTGCTAGTGCAGTTGGGGAAAATGAAAATGGTAATTTGAGAAATCATTGGACACAGAGATATGCAATAAACACAACACTGTATCAAATGAAATATACAGTTGGTTTAAGAGTATGTAAAGACAAAAACTATGAGAAATGCCAATAACATTTTCAATGAACATGCAAGATGATGAGCAGGGTAGAAAAGATATGTCAATCTCAACCTACACGGATTACAATTAATGTGACTTATAGAAGTTCACCCAAAAACAGATAGCACAAGCATAGGATGGCTATATATGAGTCATGTTTATGTTTCCATAAGCCATTAACATCTCAGCCTTTCATTTAAGCATAGCATACCAAGAGAAATGAACAAATGAAAAAGTCAGCAACTTGACCAATTAGAGGAAGATTTAATGAAATACTTACCATGATGGAATCAAACCCACAGCCAATTTTGTCTTCAGAATGAGGGTGATAAGCAAGTAGCTTTTCTAACACAAAAGTTTCATCAGCAATTGTGAGCCGTTCCCCATTCATATACCTGCCATGACAAAAAAAAAATTATCAGGGCGAGAGAAGTAGATTGGAAGATGATCCTGTTCATCTGAAAAAAAATATAAATTTCTTTCAGTGGGAAAAACTTGGCGCAAAAAACTTGGCCTTTTGTTCAGGGTTCTTGTAATACTCGGTATAACTATCAAACTGTGCCAAACCCATTCCTATTTTGGAACCACTTAAATCACTGCCATTCTATAGGACGTATTGAATTTAAAGGACTTTAGATGCATCCATCCTTGCAAAAAGTAACCCTAAGCATGTTAACTTTAGAAATAGTTACAGTGTGTAACCAAATCTCTTGTGAACCTAAACACGTTAATCATAAAACCGTTTGCGAGACTATGTTGTAAATGCTGCTTACACAAATCCACAGACGGATTTGTACGCATACTTTTGATGTGACAGCGGAATCCAAGCTAAATCAATAAGAATTGACTGGTTTAATATTGTCTAGGGTCCACTGCCGCATCATAATCTGTGTACAAGTGCACGGATCTGGATACATGGCACAACTGATTTATGTTTATGTAAAATTTCACAATCCAAAAGCTACTATTTAAAACATACAGGAAACCATGAACAAGTTAACTTCCAAACAGCCTTAACTCAAGGTGTGAAGGTGAGCACTTGATGACCTACCAGTAATTTACTGATAATCACTCAAGGAATTGTGGAAAAGGAAGTATGAGTGACTTTGTTAGGAGTGAACTTATCTATTACTCAGAAACCATGTTCTAAAGTAGAAAACATTTCTCTTTCTATTGAAAGAGATGGCTGGTCAGAGGAATCTGAATTGCAGTTTTGTGTTGTCTAAGCCAATAACGAGTCACGACACTTAAGCTTAATGCCAAACTACTATACCAAGGTGCCACCTCTTTGAAGGTAAACAGGTCGCGCAGTTAACCTTGACAATGCGATGCATATGGTTTTAGTCAAATTGTGGAAATTACTGCAATAATTTTATCAATGCAACCTGCATTGATAAATTTGGACCTTCCATTAGGAGAGAGAAACAATATATATTGAGATACCTGCTTCTCTCTCCTATGGTCTGGATCAAGTCATACAGGTTGATAATATCAAGGATCTTGTTCAAACTATAAAAAACCAAAAAGACACAATTGTGCCTACAACCAGTAGCTTCACACAGACAACAGTTAGATTATCAAACGTAAAACAATAAACAAACTCTAGAATTCACCTAAACTAAATCACCAGAGGTTGGACTCGTGATCGATTATTTACTCGTTAATCTATATGAGCAAATAGTACCCTAAAAAGAAAAGGAAAATCCAAGTCTTTGTTGGGAAATGGATCTAAATCTTTGCTCCACGCATCAACGTTATTCAAGAATTATGAATTGCCTTAGATGGGTATGAATGTTTGGAATTACAATCTCCAACTCTGCAATTTTCGAGATTTAAATGATGGAGACTTTTTCAACAATCAGCAAGGTGTAAAAAAATTGCAAGCTTGCATGGAATTTTTACCATCTTCATATTAATTGAATCTCTGCTACTGCATCCTTGAGTTCCGAATATCTCAATTAGACATGTACTATGTACCTGGAAGGTATCATGTATAGTATTTTCATTGTTTCTTAACTTAGTAAGAGGTAAATTTGCCTCAAGCAGCAGAGGCTTTGTGACAGAGTTTCAAAAACAACAAGAAGTCAACAGACTCAATACACCGTGTAAAGGATGTATTCCAAAAGTAAAGGAAACGAATTGTCCATTAAGCCAGGTATTCATACGAAGTGTAACTGACAGTCGCCTATAGACCATTCAAAAATAAAACATCCATAACGTGCTGTAAATAAGAAGGGTCGCTCAAATTAACAGAACTACACTGTCATTTACGCTCTGGGACTGTTTAGTTGCAGCTTAAACGTAAATAATCTGAATTATACAGATGCATGGAAAATGTAGGCTCATACTTCTTAATGATACAGACTTTTCAGGGCAAAATCCCAAAAGAGCTCGGCTTAACTGACCAACAAAATACTTCGGCTTGTTTGGTTGCTGCTTTTTAAAAAAAATCAGCTGGATTTTGTGAGGTTTGGAACTACGTAGGTTCATCAAAGATTAAAGCTTCTAGCGATTTCAGGGATACACCAGGAAAAAATATCTGCTTTTAAATTAGAAATGAATTCCACCTTTTAAGCAAAACCACTAAAATTAAAAGTTGTAACCAAGCAAAGGCCGAAGTCCAGCTTTCAAGGGAAACTAACTTGAGCTTAAAAGTTGCCACCAAAAGAGGATATGTATGCTCTTTGTACACCTATAAATATAATTATTTCATCAGAGAAGATTACCTGTCAAATGAAGAATTTCATTGATGAGGAGAGCCATAGGCTCAAAAACTTTTAACATCTCCACTTTGTTTATGTGCTCAAAAGCTTGAGTTCTGGTTGATGACTGATTAACTTAAAGGATGATTTTTTTTGTTTAACCGGTTTGAAAATTCTAGAAGCTTTAATCTGGATGAATGCAGGCTTTTCTCAACTCCAAAAATCAACTTAATAACTGCAACTAAACAATCCACAGCCTCACTGTATCTATTACTGCTTCCATATTTTCACAGGTGATTTAGGCCTTGTCTGATTGCAGCTGCTAAGCTCGTATTTTTGCTTTTTGCTCCAAATCTGACTATATTTGGTTCATCGCCATAAAATCAGAGCTTTCTCTTAATATTCCTTAAAAAGCTAGCACCTTTAAGCCTAAGATGAACCCATCTTGTTCTCAACTCTAAAAACTAAACTAATTTACTTAACACATCCCACTAAATAATCCACAACCTCACTAAATATTTATCACCACAGATTTACACACAGTAGGTATGTTAAACTTTATTTTCATGGTAACTAGCAAAACCCCCTTATTGCACAACTTATAAATAAATAAATAAAAACGCTGTTAGGAGGCCGAATTTACATAATGAAGTAATGTTATGGGACATAATATTGGCAAATCATTAAATTTAACAAATTTTAGTGAAAATGCATGTCAAAGAGTAAAATATTTAGTCCCTCGTTCCAAATTATAAGTCGAACCCCCCAATTTAAGGTGATAGGCTTAACCTGTTTTTGCGCTCCAAATTTACCCGTCATTTTTTTCACACATAAAGATGTAAAATCTAACTCATATGAAAAGTGGACACTCAAAAACATGAACTTAGGAGTGAGTACATTATACAGTACACCGCACAGTGCAGAGGCGGCTCCAGGAACCCACAATATACACATTTATGCCAGGCCTACAAAGTATTGCATTTATTTAAAGCCTCAAACTTTGACACCCTTGTTTATAAATACGTACTAGACATAAAATCCATGAATCCTAGCGTATAAACAATATTAATAAAAAAAGGCTTCCATTTTAGAGTTTGGGTCGGATCTCTCTTAAACCCGATAGACGGCTCTGAGTACACCAAAAATTGGCTTCCTGTTCTTACAAGTTACAAGTAAAACTAAAATGGGTTGAAATTTCCCCTACAGTATATACTGTATATTAATTTCCATAATTAGGCGCAGCCCAGAAGCTTAATAGTTTAGGCGGGATTAAGCAGATTGAGTTATGATTAAGCGGAATGTTACAGGATTAAGCGCTAAACAACCAATTACGCACCCCCATATAAATAAATAAATAAATAACCAAGCTTTTACCATGTATGTAGATTTTATTTTTCGATTTTAGCCTCACAGCACCCTCATAATCACGAAAAAGACAGTTCTAATTCCGCCACTGAACATAGGGAATTCAATAAAAAATGGAAATGTTCCCCTATTTGCTTTGATCAAAATATTTAAAAATTAGCTTTTGGCCCCCCCATATTACGGAAAAAGGTTCATATAGAGTATGGAAATCATTTATATAGAATATCGGCCCCTTCCATTTAATCGAGACCCTGCTTAAATGAGTTGAAAGCATAGGGAATAAATAATAAACAGAATAAATCCCCTAAATATTCATTAATTTCCATTAATAATAACCTGTCAGAGTGAAGAATATCTTTAACAAGAATCGTAAGAGGCCGAATATCTTCTAAAATCTCCTCCTCTTTCCCTCTCCACTTTCGATAATCCGGGTCCTCGCACCTCCTTAATGGTCTCGCCAGACCACCCTCTTTCACTGTCACCGCCGCTTCCTCCTCCGGCCGTCTTGGCTCCGCCGCGGAGTTACACCACGGACGGCGGGTGTAGACTCCGGCGACTAAGCGGTGGTGGTGGTGGAGACGTAGACGGAGGAGGGGGATTAGGGTTCGCAGTAGCAGGGGCGACGCCATTATAGATATATAGATATATATATAATATATATATATAGATATAGAGAGAGAAAAAAGGTAGTGTTTTGGGAGTGATGATGGCTACTGATCCTAGTATCTTTTTTATTATTTATTTATTTACTTTATCATAATAATCCTACGTCTATTACTCCCATATTTACTCCCTTTTGCTTCCAAATTATGATTACAATTTACATATTTCATGTTTCTATTTAAAACTTTGTTCCATTTTAATTAAATAAAAGTATTTTTAAATTTTTTTTGCATATTTATACTTAACATATTAAGTTTACTAAAATATGTGTGTAAATATAAATGGTAATTTGGGAAAGTGGATACAAAACTGAGTAAATCATGATGTAGCGTGAAAAAAAATGAAAAACATTTGTCGAATGTTGTTCAAGACTTTGCAACATTTATAATGAAAATTCAGTTTGTTATATAATACAAACAACTTAATTGAGTTTATGAAGATCGTTTCTGAATATATCCAACCGATAGTGTAGGCTCGTCTACCTTTTACCGTCATTTTTAATGGATTCGTAAGATTATGTTAACAATATTACGACTTGAGATTCACATTTAGCTTATCTTTATGAGATTTATCACACGTACACAACTCTCAATAAAGTTAAAGCACAAAAGTTGAGTGGCTATCAATTTTTTTTTTCTATAACGTTTGTCGTTTCTCAAACAAACTAACTTGTCATTTATTTAACCTTAACCACACCCCTCTCTCTTTCATTTATCTCGTGTGTCTTCTCTTCCGTTACATTTTATATAACCAGTCCTATCTATTTAAAAGTTGAGATTAAACAAATTATGTTGTGATATCGATGCTTTAAATCAATGGCTTTATTCGGTAGAACTCGTACCATGAAGTTCCGCCTACCATTAGAGAATATTAAGCATAATTTGTTTCAAAAGTCATTTTACTCCTACAATGCTATTACATGAGTGTAACTCGGTCAATATTCATATGATTCTACACAGGTAACTTGAAATGTGTCAAATAGCAAAGGAAATATTGTCATTCAATGTTCTGATGCGTTGTTTATCACCAACTTTTATGATGGTTTTGTATCAATATAGTAGAATTGTAACGAATAACTCTAATCCTTTGTGTATTCTTTTCACTATCATTTTACTTTCTTAGGCCACGCTTGGTTGCGGGACTTGTATTCCTGGGACTTGTAGTCCGTTAGGATTACGACGGTACTCCAAATGATGGTAGTATTCCTAGTCCAGGTGATTAGTCCGAATGAAGTGTTTGTTTGCAACAATGTTGTGCCGGAACTATTTTAAAAAAATACAAATTTACCCATCAATTCAAACAAAATCTAATACTCAGAAAAATAAAAATAAAAAATTTAAACAAGTAATAAGATCTTTATTAGGTTGAAACAATCATTTTATTATGAACTGAAACTCGAGAAAAAGCTAGGTCTAACCTCATTTGCGAATAAAAGATGAGAAAAAGTATAAAACAAAAAACAAAAAACAAATGAGGCATACGAGTGAATGGGCGAATCAAACTATTGTTTATTGGATAGATGTACATGTGTTTGTAATAAAATTATTGTGTATTAGGTGAGTGTATGTATCTTGTTTGTAATAAAATTGACGAGGGAATATTTGTATTCCCTTTTTTTCCCGAGATACCCACGTCGGAGGATTCGCTCAGAGTGGACATTTAGACCTTAAGATGGTGCATGCACGTGGCAAGCGCACGAGTTGCCTACCCCGAATCGTGTTAAATTCCCACCTCGGCGAAGACAGCCAATACTATCCCCGTAGATAGCAATCTCCCACCCCGGGATGGATACCAGCTTCGGCTGTAATTAATGCGACGATTACGTGGCATCCGGAAACCCTAATCCGCTTGGCGCCAAAAGATAACAGGTTTGGTGCCATAACCTCGTGTCGCGTGCTGACTCCGCCAATAAGAAGAAGCTATATGTCTCTAACATCGTCTGTGGCCCGAAGTGCGCGGTCCACCGTCGGATGAAAATTAAAGTTAACTTAGATCTAATGGTCCTTAAGCGAAGTAGGACACTATAAATAGAACATTGATGACCCTTGGAAAATGGTTGTTTTTTCTCACCTATAAAGGAAAACAACATTAAATACTGGAGAGCACTTCTCTCTAGAGATCCGACGTATACTAAACCAAATACTTGTAAGCTGCAATCCGAAACAGATAGCAGAATAGTACATTTACTTATATTAGAGCACCCCCTCACCCCGAAAGGTCCCAAGTGGCGGAATCCCGGGCTAGGAATGATCGCCACACACCCCCTCGTAACGAAGGACGGAGAACTCCACTTAGGAGGGAACTCTCACGAAGGGACGCGGCCTCTCAACCACCTCCGCCTCCCCAAGAAGGGAACCACCCCGGCCCCCTAAACCAAGAACCACCCCCATACCAATATCACCCCCGCAAGTTTATCGCAACCACCGTGTAGAAGAGGATGCCTGACGCATCGTAGCTACTACTATGGCTACGATGCGTCGGACATCCTCTTCTATCGATGATATCGTATATTGCTGCCCACCCCTGAATTTCACAACGCCTTCCTATTCCAAACCTACAATGCCGACACGAACCGTGAATGTCACCTCTGACACTACATGTACCAAATGAGCCATTGGACCCACTTGAATTGGTTCATGTGCAAATCTTTCCCTGCTATCCTTGGCAAATTAGCCGGCAAATGGTTCCAACGTCCGGCACCGAACTCCACCGCATGTTGGGACGACCTGCCCTATGAGTTTGCCCTTCACTTTATCAACCTAAACGAGCGTTCTGCCCAACCGGAGCAGCTATACCAAATAAAAATGCTACAAAAAGAAAGCCTTGAGATATATGACCGACGTTTCTGGCAAAAACATGCGGAGTGTGCTGACTGTCCGGATTCGACCGCCATATCCGCCTTTACACAAAATATGCCCATCCAGAACCGAATCCGAAATGAAATAATCGCTAACTCACCCAGGACGGTCCAACAACTCCGGTCGCTTATAAAACAACACATCGACATCGAAAAAGACCACAAGTCAGCCCTGCCATCATCCGGAACAATCAACAACGTCAGTCAAGACCCACCAAAACCCCCTAGCGAAAACCGACCACCCAGTTTAATCAAAGTAGATATGCAGGCAGAAACAATCCCTATCCCCGAGACAATGACCGCCGCCGAGGTCCAAATCCACCGGCTCGTCCGAGCTCTCCTGCGAATGACCCATGCCGAGCACGAACAACTTGGTTCACCACGCATATATCCGAGGTGATGTTATAAGTGCAAAACAAACCTTTCTTCCGCCGACCTCCCCCATCTATATCCAACCATCGTCCACCTCGACCCAATACAACCGTTTCTGCAAATAACACCTCAGCCACGGACATGACACTGACCGATGTTACACTCTCCGAGACCAGCTGGAAGAGCCGATGAACCACATTGTTCCTCTAAATATTATATTTCGTCAAACAAGTAACTTGCTCACTCTCCCAAATTAAACAAAACCAATAAAATCCAAAATAAAAAAACAACAAAAACAACCCCTATAAAAAAAATCATTCCGAAACAGTCGACGAGAGCAACGAACAAAAATCAAACCAATATACCTTATATTAATATTAATAAAAAATAATACCTATTACTAAAATCTAATTATTAAGCGACTCTAAATTTGAGGATGACCCAATAAACTAGATTGTTCTCCATAATCATATTTCATAAACAAGTAAAAAACCAACAAAATCCAAAGAGAAAAAAAACCACCCTCAAAAAACAAAAAAACAAAGTAAAAAAAAAGATGATTTCAATTAAATACTAAAAAAATGCAAAATCAAACCAACCCACCTTAAACAAAAATGATTGGTCTAAGTGATTGATATCAGATTATACGGCGCTGATCATCAGAGTTCGATCCCGTCTGCTTTGCACGTGAACCTCTAAAACAAAGATTCATGAGTTTTCTGATTATAAAAAACAAAAAAAACAAAAAAACCAACCAACCTTACATTAAACTAAAACTAAAATATCTAATAAAATCCCATGAGACGCTAAAAATCTAATGATTATCATAACACGCTATAGCTAAATTCAGGGATGACCCGATAGATAACCACATTGTTCTTCCAAATATCAATATTTAGTCAATAAGTAAACTCCCCCCACCCCACCCTCCCAAAATCACAAAACCAATAAAATCCCAAAAAAACTATAAAAAAAATCACCTCAAAAAAAGTAAAAAACATTAAAAAAAAAAAAAAAGATGATTCCGGAAACCACCGGCGAGAGTACGAACAACGAGGCAACAACAACCCCGTTTGCCAAACACGGCCACGCCATATCCCGTCGGTACCAGCATCTCCTCGACAAATCAACACCCTTAGTCCCACACCGTTGGATTGGGTTTGCTTGCGTGGCACTGATCTACGCCGTACGCGTGTACATCGTCCAAGGCTACTATATAATCACCTACGGTTTAGGGATCTATATTCTTCAGCTCCTCATCTTATTTCTCTCTCCTCAGGTCGATCCCGAGGTTAGTGATGATGGGCCTACTTTGCCGACGCGTGGGTCCGATGAGTTCCGCCCCTTTGTTCGGAGGCTCCCTGAATTTAAATTCTGGTATTCTTTTTTATTCTGTTATTATTAATTAATATAGTTTTCGGAAACTGTGAATTGTGGTTTGGGAAATGTGCGTATCGATTGGGATTTTGAGAACGATGATATTTGAATGTTGTGTGATTTCATTCTGGTATTTTTTTTTTTAATAATTTAATCAGATTGTGACGGTTATTTACTTTTTAGTTGTTGGTGGTTGCATTAGATGTATGCACGTATATATTATTAGAGTTTAGGTGCCTAATTGTGTATGCGTATGTATTTTATTTTATTTTGTTATTATAAATTAATAGAGTTTTCGGAAATTGTGGATTGTTGTGACGGTTATGTGGATTATCATTTAATGGATTGGCGTTTTATAGTTGTGTATGGAAATGTGTTTGCGTATCGATTAGGGTTTTGAGAACGATGATTTGAAGGTTGTTGTTTTTGTTCTGTTATTTATTTATTTATAATCAGATTGTGACGGTTATTTACTATCTAGTTGTTGGTGATTGCATTAGATGTATACACATATATATTATTAGAGTTTAGGTGCCTAATTGTGTATGCGTATGTAGTTTATTTTGTTGTTATAAATTAATAGAGTTTTCGGAAAAAAGTGAATTGTTGTGACGGTTATGTGGATTATCATTTAACGGATTGGCGTTTTATAGTTGTGTATGGAAATGTGTTTGCATATCGATTAGGGTTTTGAGAACGATGATTTGAAGGTTGTTGTTTTCGTTATGTTATTTTATTTATTTATAATCAGATTGTGACGATTATTTAGTTTTTAGTTGTTGGATTGTCTTGTTGGCGATTGCATTATATGTATATATATATCCCGTCCGTACCAGCATCTCCTCGACAAATTGACGCCGCTTGTCCCACACCGTTGGATCGGGTTCGCTTGCGTGGCACTGATCTATGCCGTACGCGTGTACATCGTCCAAGGCTACTATATAATCACCTACGGGTTTGGGATCTATATTCTTCAGCTCCTCATCCTATTTCTCTCTCCTCAGGTCGATCCCGAGGTTAGTGATGATGGGCCTACTTTGCCGACGCGTGGGTCCGATGAGTTCCGGCCTTTTGTTCGGAGGCTCCCTGAGTTTAAATTCTGGTACTTAATTAATCTGTTTTGCTTTTTATAAATTAATTTCATTCTGCTATTTTGATCCAAAATTAATCAGATTGTGATGGTTATTTACTTTCTAGTTGTTGGTGATTGCATTAGATGTATACACATATATATTATTAGAGTTTAGGTGCCTAATTGTGTATGCGTATGTAGTTATAAATTAATAGAGTTTTCGGACAAAAGCGAATTATTGTGACGGTTATGTGGATTATCATTTAACGGATTGGCGTTTTATAGTTGTGTATGGAAATATGTTTGCGTATCGATTAGGGTTTTGAGAACGATGATTTGAAGGTTGTTGTTTTCGTTCTGTTATTTTATTTATTTATAATCAGATTGTGACGGTTATTTAGTTTTTAGTTGTTGGATTGTCTTGTTGGCGATTGCATTATATGTATGTATATATATCCCGTCCGTACCAGCATCTCCTCGACAAATCGACGCCGCTTGTCCCACACCGTTGGATCGGGTTCGCTTGCGTGGCACTGATCTACGCCGGATGCGTGTACATCGTCCAAGGCTACTATATAATCACCTACGGGTTGGGGATCTACATTCTCCAGCTTCTCATCATCTTTCTCTCTCATCAGGTCGATCCCGAGGCTAATGACGAGGGGCCTAGTTTGCCGACGCGTGGGTCGGATGAGTTCCGGCCCTTTGTTCGGAGGCTTCCTGAATTTAAATTGTGGTATTGTTTTTTATTCTGGTTTGGTTTTTTGGTAAATTGGTATAGTTTTTGGAGATTGTGAATTTTATGTGACGTGTATGTGCATTAAAGGATTGGCGTTTTGTATTAGTGTATAGAAATGTGTGTGTGTGTGGGTATTTCATTTTGAGAAGGATGAGATTTGAAGGTTGTGTGATTTTACTCTGCTAATTTTGTTAATTTTAATTAAATTTCTGATTTTTTTTATCATTTTGTTTTGTTTTTCTAAATTAGTAGAGTTTATGGAGATTGTGAATTGTGGTATGTTACTGGAGATTAACGGATCGGTGTTTTGTACCTGTTTATAGAAATGTGTGTGTATCGTATTGCTCTTCGATTGGGTTTTTGAGAATGATGGAATTTGAAGGTTGTGTGGTTTTATTCTGCTAATGTTGTTTAATTTGATTGAATTTGCATTTTTAAAATGATGAGATTGTGACGGTTATCTACTTTTCTGACACGTGGCTCCGATGACTTTCGTCCCTTTGTTAGGAGGCTCTCTGAATTTAAATTATGGTATTATTTCTTGTTTTTTATTTTTTTTAATAAATTAGTACAGTTTTCGGGGATTGTGAATAGTGGATTGGTGTTTTGTACTTGTGTGTGGAAATGTGTGTGTGCATCGATTGGGATTTTGAGAATGAGATTAGGAGGTTGTGTGATCTCATTATGCTAAATTTATTTTATTTAATCAGACTGTGACAGTTTTTTTTTACTTTTTGACTTGTCTCTTGTTGGTGATTGCATTATATGTATCATATATATTATTAGAGTTTAGGTGCGTAATTGTGATTTTGTACTGTTGGAAATTCTGGTATTTTTGTGTTTATGCATCCTTAATTTTAAATAATTTAATTAAGGATAAATTAACAAAACATACTACTTTTGAAACTAAATTAACAAAAACATACCCAAGAAAATTCTAATTAACAAAAACATACCCAAAAGTTCATACCCTAATTTGTATATTTCATACCCTTATTCCAAAAGTTCATACCCTTATTTCAAAAGTTTATACCCTTATATATTTTCATACACTTATTCCAAAGTTCATACCCTTGTTTTAAAAGTTCATACCCTAATTCGTAAAGTTCATACCCCAATTTACAGAATTCATATACTTATTTACATAATTCATATACATAATTTTTAACTCTATACCCTTAATTCACGGAGTTCATACACTTATTTTTCAAACTTATACACTAGTTAACAAATTCAACCCATACCCGTCCTCCGATCTCGAATTTTCACGTCGCCGTCGTGGGTCTCTCCTTCGACGACCGCATCTCTGTCGGCATCAATCTTGGACATCGCTCTACACCTTCGCCGCCCACTCCGACGGATGCCTCTGTCTCAATCTTTACCGAAGAGAGAGATCGGAGAGAGAGAAGATGAGAGAAAGATCGAAAAAAATGAAGGAGGAGGAGAGAGAGAGCAAATAGGAGAGATCGGAGAGATGGAGGAGGTTGAGGAGAGAGAGAGATCGGAGAGAGAAAAGAGAGTGAGAGAATGAGAGAGAGATGGAAGAGATAGAGTAATGAATGAGATTTTTTATTTTTTATTAATTATTAATTGAAGGTATGTTTTTGATAATGTAACTTTTGATGGTATGTTTTTGTTAATATAATAGAGGTAAGGTATGTTTATGTTAATTGCCCCTTTAATTAATGTTGGATATTCTGGTCATTTTGTGTTTTAAGTTCTTCTAATCAGAATGTTGAAAATGATGAAATTTGAAGGTTGTCTGATTTAGTTCTGCTAATTTATTTTATTTGATTGAATTTGCATCTTCAAATAATGAGATTGTGACGGTTGTTTGCTTTTTAGTTGTTGGCTTGTCTTGTTGGTGATTGCATTATATGTAAATACATATAATTTTATTAGAGTTTCGGTGCATACTTGTGTATGCGTATTGTTGGGAATCTTGGTATATTCATTTTTATTTTTATTTTGTTTCTACAAATTAGTAGAGTTTTTAGGAATTGTGAATTGTGGTATGTTACTTGAGATTAACGGATCAGCGTGTTGTACTTGTGTATAGAAATGTGTGTAGCGATTGGGATTTTGAGAATGATGAGATTTGAAGGTTGTGTGATTTCATTCTGCTATTTTTTTTAATTTAATTTAATTAGATTTTGGCGGTTATATGCGTAGTGGTGGTTACGTGCATAATTGTATATGCGTATCATTGTTCTCAAAGTTTATTGTTGGAGCTCAAATATTCGTCTCAATTGCTTAGTTAGAATTCTGAAAACCTATGAATCGTGGTAGTATGTAATGTTTCGTTGTTGCATTGTTTTGCCAGGATTTTCAGTATATGTGTATGTTTGAGGTTGACGTGCATATTTGTGTATAGGTATCAGCTTCTTGAAGTATTTTCTTCAAGTTCTAGTTCGGTGATCGTGCATGTGAATTGCTAAATTAGAATACCAAACTTGGTGAATTGTGAAGCTATGCAATTTTTAGTTGTCAGTTAATTTCATAGGTTTTTTGTTATATGCTACTGGAGATTAATGGACCAGTGTTTGTCATTTACATGCATAATTGTGTATGTGTACCATTATTCTTGAAGTATTTTTTTCTTCTTCAAATTCTGGTAACCGTGCATCTTAATTGGTTGTCTCCTTGAGTTCTTCTATTGTTAAGTAGGTGTTCTGAGTGTTTGTATATGGATTGATGGAGGAGAGGTTTTCAACTAGACAATTTGCATAGATAACTGTGTATGCATATCATTGTTCTTGAAGTATATTCTCTGAGTTCAAGTTTTCATAATCGTTCATCTTCATATGCTTTTTTTGTTGTTGACTTGTTGAGTGGCCCTGCCTAAGTACAAGGAGTGCGAGGGGGACTAGTTTTGACAGAAATTAAAAAGAGAATTGAGTAGGACATATTTTCAATTTAAAAAGATTAGACAGAAATGTCCGTAATTTTACTTTAAAAAGTTTAGTGATAAGGGTACCAACTTTCCATTTGCACGGGTAATTGAAATCCTTGGCTGCCATTGTAATGAGGTTACCAGTTTTCTTTTAAGCATACCTGTTTATCTCTAATTTTAATTTCTTAAATTGTAGAGAATATTTCGCATTAAAGATTATGTAAGTTAATAATGGTAGGCATTGATAATGATTTCATCTAAAGGGAATACTTTTGCAACTTGCAAATAATTTTAGGCATGTCATATGTGTATCTGTTCTAAAGAATTGTTTGATTCATTGATTGCTATCTCAACCATGACTTATTTCCTTATTATCTCCAATGCATTTGGTTGATTAGCCTAAAACCTGGTTTATTATATGGTTGAAGTTTCAATACAAACCACATTTTTTCCCAGTATCCAGCATGTGAGATTTTTTGCGTGTAATATTTAGTGCATTTGGCTGGACATCTTAAAGCTTACATCCTTCGATAAAAGGTGCAAGCTAATAAAGCTTAAATGAGTGAGTGTTTTCCAATAGGTTATTCAGACATATGTTTTTATACCAGCCACCGACGCACACCGGATAAGTGTGATTTACCAGGAAAAAAAAATCCCAAGTCAATTACTAAAGTAAAAATATAAAAGTCATAGAAAGTTGTAAGTACTTACATAAATAATTGGATTATGGTCTTCATGCAAATAACTCTCATGTCTCTCTCCTCTTTACTGTCTTACTCTTTAATCCGCAAGTTTGAAATTTCCGACTAAATGAGGGTGAAATTCTGCCGTTATTTTAAAAGAAGAAGCCTGTTGCATTTACTCAATATGTAGTAAGCCTATAACCTAGCTCTGAATATTGGAGTTATTAAGGGGTCTTATGGTATATCAAATCTTATAGGCCTTGAGAAGATACTGCCTGTAATTTCTCAAGTATATTTAATATAGATGATTAGCTCTGCTCTGAAAGTATATTTTTATAATTCAGATTTATTTCTTTAATTGGTGTGAATGGTTCTTATCGTTATGTTTTACTTTTGAAGATTTTAGTTTACATTTTCTTTATTCTTGTATCGACTTTGAGGATTGTCCGAAGTAATTTGATGATCAGATAGTTAGACATGGTACATTGGAATTCAAGTTTGCAGCATTGGAAGATTTCTTGCTATCAGAGTATTATTTTTTTGCTGGTTTTACTAAAAAAAAAGATGCTTTTCTAGTCGGAATATGCAAGCGAAGACATGTTTCTATTACTTCTTCTTCTTGGTTTAGACCTATTAAGATCAATTTGGTACAAATTTATTGCTTTTTTCTCCTGACCACAAGTGTGATATCGGTTGCATAACCTGGTGAATAAATTTGTTGGTTGAAAACTACAAAGTGAATCAGAAACATCAGTTTTGATGTAAGATATTTGATTGACTAGAATCTGATATGTTAGTCTTTGTAAATGTTGATATTTGATCTATTAAGGAGTGAATTTGAACTTATTATCTGCAGATCTTTACTTTTGTATGCAGATTCAAACAAGTAAATACAATGAAGACGTTGAGAACTAATAATTGTAACTTGCTGGGAAACCATAGTTGATTGATATATTTAGCTTTAAATCTCATGTCTAAACTTATATAAAGAGGATTGCGGATATACATGGTAAAGTAAGAGCGCAAAGATGTGAGAGGCGTAACGCAGCAATTGTCTGTTTGAGCAATTAATCTGAATTCTGAGATTAACAATATGTTAAGATCATGTTAGCTATTAATTGGATGGCTTGATATGTCGAACGGCGTGAACCCCTTTGGGAAATTCAATTTCATAATC
Source organism: Primula veris (assembly GCA_963682055.1). Lineage (NCBI taxonomy): Eukaryota > Viridiplantae > Streptophyta > Magnoliopsida > Ericales > Primulaceae > Primula > Primula veris. The sequence goes on along the minus strand of OY821743.1, from coordinate 18,759,966 downwards.
GTCCTTTTATTTTTAAGCCGACGCACGTGCACAATATGAAAGGAATGTAAAAGTTATTGAGCTAGGTTCCAAGAATTAAAGTAAATCAAATTGTGAACCATAGATGGCTTAGATCTTAAGCGTACTAACTAGTGTATGTTTTTTAAGCGATAGGGCCAGTTGTATACTTGTATTTGTGGTCACACATGGACAGTCGAAAGTAGCACATGTAGAACTTAAAAGAAACTAAGAGTTATTGAGCTAGGATCCTAAAAAAGTAAATTGCATTGGTTAATCATTAATGACTTAGATCTTAAGCGTATAAAACGTGATTGTAGTTAGAGCAATATGGCTGGGTGCCATACCTACCCCGTCTGGTCATGTGCTTTTTTCTTACTATTTTGCAGTGATTAAAGATTGTGCATATCAATTTCATAGAATATCAGAGTATACTGCCTTAGGTTCCAAGAATATTGTAATTAATATTCAATTGCCATTGTGATAGATTTTTTTAATATTTATAAGTTTCATAATCTAGGGATAGTGATTGCATCTTACAACTGGGTGGATTCTCAATATGGGACCCAAAACTAATCAAGTTTTCTTTTGTGTTTATATTTCGGAAAACACCAAACCACGTCCTATTGGAGGCGGGTTTGAAAGGATGTATTTTCAATATCTTTGTTTGATAGCAAAATATGGAGGTTGTGATTTAATGATGGAAAATAGTATTATTTTATTGGGCGTTTGATGGCGCAGTACTTATATTCTGCAAGAAAAACAGCATTTCTTTCTGTTTTTTCACTTTTAAGAGATCATGTATATTATTGACAGTTTTTCTTGGTTTTTAAATATTAATTTTCTTTTCTTGTTGGCAGGTCTCCTGACCATCTGTTACTATATGAATGATACTTTTATGTTGCTGAAATGGATTTTTCCCTTCTCTTTTTCTTTTTGGCAGGTATTCAATAACAAAAGCCTTCTGTGTGGCTTTTGTGCTAACGTTCTTCAGTGCATTTGATGTCCCCGTGTTCTGGCCGATTCTGTTTTTCTATTGGATTGTGTTGTTTGTTTCAACGATGAAGAGGCAGATTATGCACATGGTCAAATACAAATATGTTCCTTTTTCTGTAGGAAAGCAGGTATTGTATTTTCCCTAATTCTTTACATGGATTAGTAGTTACTTGTAATGAGAATCAGTAAAAAAAACCTGTATTTTGTTTCTTGGCTTTGAAAGTTCATATTGTTCGACTCTTATTTGTTAAATGTTTTTTTATTCTTAATTTCTTCTTTTTTAAATTGCGCTCAGCGGTATGCGGGTAAAAGAGGAGCTTTGAGTGAGGATGTGGACACTACCACAGTGTAAAGTTTCACGTGGTTTGGACGACAATCTAGTGTGAGAAATCATGGTCAGGTAATGAGTTTGCTGAAGGAATTATACATTGTTCAAGTCGAGAAGGTTGCTAAGACAGGAAAAAAATTCATTTGGACGTGTATCAGTTTATTTAGTTTATATATATGAAAATCTCCTGTAGTTATTCTTGCGATAATCGGGAGTTGGTAATTGCTTTTAAGTTTTACCATTAGCCATAGCATTCAAATGGTAACTCTTTCATCTTCTATTTTTTCCCTTTCATTTTGCCATTTCCTTGTAATGCAACCTTTTCTAGAAAAGAAAAACCATTATATCTTGATATTTTTGCCCTTATATTTCAGGTCAGTGAGTCTATGTTGTTAGGCTTTTGGTTAGTTTCCAAGGCAGCTGTGTTTTTTACTAAAGTTATCATATTTCTGTAGGGAACTAGAAGCTATCCAAAGTTAGTTATTCCAAAAAGACACTTTTGATTTGTATACCATACAAGTATTTTATATGGTCACTATTTGTATGTATGTGAGGGTGCAACGGTAAAGTTGCTGTTATGTGACTGGAAAGTCACGGGTTCGAGTGGTGGAAGCAGCCTCTTGCAGAAATGCAAGGGGAGGCTGTCTACATTAGGCCTAAGGTGGCCCAACCCCTCCCGGACCGCGCACATAGCGGGAGCTTTAGCACCGGGTTTACCTTTTTTACTATTTGTATGCATGTCCTTAGATGGCCAAAAAAGATGATATGTAAGATTGGTAATGCACCAATAGTAGGGTATTATTTATCCATTTCATAAGATAAGGAAAGGAAGAGAATCATAATTGTATGGGAGGGCCATGACATGAATGTCCTATTAGCAAAGGTTGGGATTCCATTTCACTATTTGCTTAACTATGTCGACCTGTCAAGTGCTTTTAGTTGCCTCTACTGTAGGGCAATCTATGCCCATCTTGGGATTGTTTTGTGTTAGTTATTTCCTCTCATGTCTATGTATGTTTCATTAGCTTACCTTAAATTTTCAACCACTAATCTTAATTCGCTAAATCACACACTTAGTTTTGCCCCCCTTCATTTGCACTTCCCCGGGAACCTAAACATCTTAGAGTTGCAACTCGATATATTCAGTTGCTTAGGAACACCCTCAATACCAACTTGAGAGTTTTGTAACCTCTTGATGAATTAGTTAATCTCCTTGCTCTCTCATTTGTTGCACTTTTTTACTTGTTGCAGTTTGAGTCTATTCAGCTAAAATGCAGTTTCAAAATAGCAGCTATTTTACAAGCTATGCTGATCCTAGAGCCTTCTTACGGTCTTACCTAGGCCGTTGCTTAAATCCAGCTAATTATATATAACTTGATATATATTCCTTTCGAAAGTCTGTATTATATGTGACTTGTATGACATATAATTCTTAGTATTGGCCAATACTGTGTGGTATCTAGGATCAATGTTTTAACAAGCGAAATATTAGCTGAAGCGTTTTTACAAGAGCTATGCTAAAAGTGTTAAAAAATATAAGCTTTTAGCGGCCTAAAAATCAGAAAAATGAGTTTTTCTTTTTTTAAGCTTTAAATCGACCTATTATCAAATTTTGAATCGAGGTTTTTTACTACGAAGCATGCTTTTTAAAACAGAGTCTAGGATACAATATATAAAGTAGATAAGGGTACGTTGTACTGTTGTAGGTAAGTTTGCGCGATGTACATGTAGTATATTACTACAGAAGCTTTTTTTTTTTTTGAAAGGATATTACTATAGAAGCATATTTGGAATGTAGATGGAACGCTATATCTTATCCATGATTGAGCTAACTGGATAGAAATTAATCTCTCGGGAAGCTGTAACAATTTTTTTGGCTTAGTCCCAAAAGTTATTACTAGTGTATTTGCTATATGCCAAGTGCTAACCTTCCAAAAATGTGAAATTATTGAGTTACAGTTCTAATTTTTGTAGCCTTTGGACAGAGGTCGATAATGTGGGGGCTGGGCTGCCCATCCAATATAAATTCATTGGTCTATTAAAAAATTAATAAATAAGTACATCGTGTCTGTAATCATGGAAACAAGGACAACCTTTATTGTAGTGACCATTGCTTCTCTTTGTTTTGGTTCGTCTAGATTTTCTTGCTGTAGCTATGATTTGACAAAATACATAAACGCCATTAAAGAACAAAGGGTAGTGAACAGCTCACTCTGTCATATTTGTGGGGACTGAAAATAGTTGAAATTACACTGACCCTTCCAACTTGGAATTGGGTCAAATAATAGTAATACACACTGAATAATTCCATCTAGGTTGCAGTTATGAAATCTAATCTAATGATGGAGTAATTTATTATTCTATGCCTTGCTCAAAAATAAATATTACTCCATAGTCTCCATTATTATTTTTGTTAGATTTTTACTTTGTAATTTTATGCAACTTTTGCCCCTAGATCAGTCCTATTCTCTGTTCTCTTGTTCGTTTTGAATTAAATTTAGCTTTTTACGACTTATAAATATGTCAATAGCCTTTTGGAATATATTTTGACAAATTTGATAATTGTGAACATCTTTTTTATCCAAACAAATAATTTTCAAAATAGATATAGTCATAATACGTTTTTGTTCTATATTTTCTCTAAATTAAGGGGGGAACGAAATAAAAGAATATATAGACTTGTGAGACTCTCCACATGAGTTCGTTGAGGTGTCTATACAGGCCTGTGCATTGCTTGGTCTTCTGCTTGCTATAGATTGATGAGGGAGGTAATTTGTACGCGCTTTTCCACCTGACCTATCATCGGCTATGGGTTCGAATCTAAGAGAAATTCTAGAGAATGTTTCTTATCCTTGCACATCCCATTTCTTTCTCCTGCCAAACAGGGCATGGAGGTGTAGATTTTCTCTACACCGGTGACAAATGGGAAATTCACGGAAAGTTACAATCCCTACCGCCTCTTCTTCTTCCGGGGAGACAAAGTCGCAGGCCGAACTAGAAGAGCATTTGGAACTTGTGATTTGTTATGTAATTAATGATTATTTAAACAATATATATCTATAAGAATTTGTATGAAACTCAAAAGTCTGAGTTTTTTCATAATTTTGAAACGAAATAGAGGACGTAGAAAATGAGAGACGAATGATCTTCACTCCTATGATACATCTGCACATCCCAAGCCTTTTAGTCTCACTTTAATCCAATTGTGTATACTTCTCCTTTTTTCGATAATTGTGGAAACTAGCACAGCAACTGTATACGAATATCTTAACCTCCATGTAACCCTCATCGTTACTTGCTACTATCTCGAATAAAGTTGTTAACTTTTGAAATACTCCAGTTTATTAACAAAACTATTGTTCTCGAAGTTGACATTTCAAAATCCAAAATTTCAAGCATACATTCGGTGAAAACTACACATCATTAAACCAACTAGGGCAAGTCTAGTATCAAGTGTTAAGATGAAGGTCCTGTGTTAGGGAGTTATGAAAATCTGAAATCATTTTTACAGAAAAAATATATCTGACCAAAAAAAGGTTAAATTAACATAGATTGATGATAAAAAAAAAAAGTGGTTGGCCTTGGTGCTTTAGCAAAGTTATAATATAAGTAAATTTTTTGTCTCTCTTTTTTTGTTGGCAAATGCTAATTCTATTTTGTGAAAGAAACAAGAAAAAGAAGTCCAGGCTGCAGCCAATCGTCTTCGTGGCAGTCAGAAAATATATGGGTTCTTCGGGATAATGTAACGAGTGAGTGCACATGCAAAAAAATAAATAAATATATATATATATATATACTCCGATTCTTTTTTAACTCTTTAGACAAATAAATTGCTTTTTTCAATAAGAGAAGTTTTTATCGGAAAATAACCGAATCGAAAAGCATCCAAATTCTCAAAAGTAAGTCATGTGTGAACACGGGAAAATGCTTGGTTGTTTTTTCTAACTGTACAATTTTCAAAGGGCTCTGCTGGAAAAAAATAACAAAGGAACAGAAAGTGGATATATGGCTTGTAAAAATTTGAAAACTTCTTTTAACTCCTTGTTATCAGTTACTAAATACTAACTAATAATAGGTCAGTAAATTGAAACGTAACCCAGGAATCAGGATCCAAAAAGTTTCGTTGTCGAATGCTATGTATATACGTTATGTTCCATGGTCTAAAAGTACACAAACGTTAGAAAGTTGTAATCCGTTCATATAATTAAAATGTGCATTCCCCAAAATAGTTGTTTGGAAAACACAATCTTAGCTTCTAGATGTACCGGAAAAAACCCTCTTTTGAGACTGGGGGATGGCCTTTTCCTGACAAAAAGTTTTGCTTTGACACAAAATCGTTTATGAATTTTTTTGATTAGTGGTAAGAAATCCGTGAATATAATTAACAAAATTTTTGGTGTTAAATTTCTTTGAAAAACTCGGTACATTCAAAATGTCATTGAAGTATTCAGTTTTACAATGCTCCAAATGCAAACATCCAAACAAAGCAATCGCAATCAAAATAATGTATCTATCAGTTTTACTCAAATCCCATTGCCCGCGAGTAATTTTGCCCGTATCCCTTCTTATCGCCAAAAGAAACTATAGATGACAGATAATGCATGTCATTGGTATAGGTTAGACAACACGTTCTCGTAGGTCATTGATATATCTTGATGAACATTGATCAAATGTCCCTTAATTAAGTAAGTCTCTGTGACAATGTGAGTCAAGAAACTATAGATAACAGTAATACAATTGATATTGATATAAGTAGAGAATTTTTGACAATATAAATAACCCTTAATAAGTCTTTGTGATAATGTGCGTCTCGCTCTTCAGATATATCACTCTTATAAGACACCTTTGATGACATAGTTTTTTGACCCATTATATACCTTCAAAGGCAAGCATGCAACATATATCATCACTACATTGGCTACTACATTTAAGACAGAGTAAAGATGACAAAAACGTAAAAGCCTCACGATATACAGTGTTTTTTATTTTTTAATGGGAATACCAAAACCGCGTGAAGAATATTTGTATTGTAAAAAACATAAATCTATTTTCATAATTTACCTTTCAAGAGCTATTATTGCATTGCGTCAATCAAATTTTGTATAAAAATTTTGTGTCTTTGCATACAGTAGCATATATACAAAGGCATTAGAAATCTACTACTAGCCTTTGTCTCTCTCCAAAAACAATGGAAAGTGGAGTTCCCATGCTTAACTGTCTATTACAGCACACACTTAGAAGTTTATGCTACACTTGTACAGATTCTTCGTCATCCAAATGGATTTACGCAGTCTTCTGGAAGATATTGCCGCGTAATTATCCTCCACCAAAGTAAGCTAACTTCATTTCGGATTGTTTAAAATCAGTTTTTCCAAAATACCACTGATGTGAAAAACATTCAATTTTGTTTTTTCTTATTGTTATGTTTCAGGTGGGATTATGGAGGAGGTGTTCTTGATCGTTCCAAGAAAAATAAAAGTAACTGGTAAAAAAAATTCAATTTGTAGCGTTTGCAGTTTATTTCTATAAAAATAGGTTTTTTTTCCGATACAAGTTCATATATTCTTTCAGATTTTGCTTGTCTAGAAGTTTTACTAGGTTTTTATTTGTCCAAACTTGCTACAAACAAACATAAAATTAAAAAAAAAAACACGCACACATACTGCTAGGACTAATTATACAATACCATTTTCCTAACTTCATTTTCCAGGTTTTGTTTATAAGCATCCTATTCTGCATTTGGTTGGTCGAATTCTTTTTATATATACGCATGTAGTACATGTTAAAAGTTTTAAGCCGAATAACACAAGTATGCAACTTCAATTCTCACTTACAAATTAGAATAGTCAATTTACTTGCTTAAAAGCCCTAGACTAAGAAAATCCCATGTTTTTTTTGCTCTTATCTGTAAAATTGTATAATTCACTAAATTGATTTTAGACCCCAGTATGCTTTTTTAATTATTTTGAGTTATTAAAATGCTTTTTTTTTTTTTTGCAACAAAAAAACAGGATTCTTGTTTGGGAAGATGGATACTGCAATTTTCATGAATGTGAAAAAGCTGGGAGGAGACGAAGGTTTGGTGCCGACGTGTTCTTTAAAATGTCTCATGAAGTATACTGCTTTGGTGAAGGGTAAACAAACATCTAACTTTTTTTCAAATCCAAAAAAAAAAATCACTGATAAATTTTGTTCACTTTATAGTTTTTACTAAATTTCACAGATTGATGGGGAATGTAGCAGCTGAAAATAGCCAGAAATGGGTATTCTGTGATAGCCCAGCTGAAACTGATTCTAGTTTACTCACCTCATGGAATGCATCAATAGACATTGTAAGAAAGAAATTATTTTATTAAATATTTTTCAAAAAATTGTCATAACAACAGAGGAAACTCTGCTCTCTTTTTTTGGTGAAACAGCAACCAAGAGCATGGAAAAATCAGTTCCACTCTGGAATTCAGGTTAATAATTTCCTCAAATATTAGTTTTCTGAAGAATTTCTCTGTTCTTTTCATGTGAACCTTATTTCAAGAATTTCTCTTGTTTTCGCAGACTATAGCTGTTATCTCAGTTAGAGAAGGCTTAATTCAACTTGGCTCATTCGAAAAGGTTTCTTTCAATTCTGTAAAAAAAACTTTTATCTGATACAACTTGATTGGCTATATGTTCTAAGAAAGTAAGGTTTCTTATTTTTAAGGCTTAGAAGCTGTCCCAAATCAACTGCTTCTTGTACAATGTAATTTGTAACTAATTTAGTTGCAGCTATAAGCAATTAAAGCTTTGTTTGGTTTGAGGAAAAAAACCGCAAAACACCTCAAGTCTTTTTACGCCAACAAAACAAAACGCTTTGGTTTTCACTATATAGTCAAATGCACTGCAAATTTTAAGGTGAAAAGCTGCAACCAAACTAGCCCAATCAAGAAAGAAGCGCCAAAAACTACAATCTTATCTATCATTTACTTGTTGCACTTTCGTAACTTTCTCTTTCAGATTAATGAAGACCTGAATCTAGTAATCAGCATACAAAATAAGTTCAGCTACCTTCTCAGCTTACCTGGTTTTTATGCAATACAGAGACCAACTCTACACCTACCCATCCAAAACCATCACAATCACAATCACAAGGAAATAAATATTGGGTTAGATGTAAAAACACAGTTAATTGGACGAAAGCGAATCTTCGACGGCAAACTCGACGAATTTCACTTTAAGTCCCTCAACTTAGGCTACAATAGCCCAAAAAATAGGCCTCAAATTTGGCCTATCCCACCTCTTTTCCCGTCAACGTCTTGTAGCTTTGGCACCCTTTTATCAAAATTGCCACTCGAAGGTGTTGGAAATGATGATGATAAAGGTTTTGACATTAAAACAGAACCATTTTGTGTGCTTGAGGATGAAGAAAAAGAGAGGCCTTTAGCCCTCTAAAAGGTTTAATGTGGTGTTAGAATACCAGGTCTCTATAAAGTATAAATTAAGGGAAGGTGTTTTGGAAATTCTTTGTGATTGGTTGGATGATTTGTTTGAAAAGTTGTAGAATCTTGATAGGTAGCTCATCTAGTTTTGATTCTTATATGTAGTTGCACTTAGTTTTGCTTTTGCATATGTTTGTAATTCACTTGTTACTGGCCGTTTTCTTGTGGTGTGTATAGTTTCGTACTCTCATTTGCTTGTACATCATTTCCATCAAAGCTATTAATTAATAATCATGTCACTAAAGATATTTACAACTATAATTATTTCTGTATTCATCTTCATGCATAAGATGGCCAAGCCAGGGTGGGGTGCCGAACCATTGATTTTAACAAAATATATAGTAAAATACATATCAAAAAATAATAATTTATGAGAATGATGGGATGCAGTGGCTTCGGACAGTGCCGTCTCCAGCATTTTGGAAATCCAAAACCAATAAAAAAAAAATGAACCATAAATACAAACATTACTTTAACCATTAAAATATATATAAAAAAAACATTCGAATTGATAATTTATTCTTTTTTCTACCATGTTTTAAGTAAATAATCTGGCACAAGCGCACCTGATAAATTATCAGAATAAATAAGAGGAAGAGTACGCGCGCTAGCGCGCTACGGCTTACGCAGTTGATCGGATCAGATAGCCCTTCGGGCAACCAACCAAACTATTAGTAAAGCAATCATATACACAAAATTGATAATAAATATACCTAATTAAAATATTAATTTAAAACCCCCAAATTTAGTCGTCTAAATCATTACAAATTATGGAAACATTACTATGTAGGATTGCCTACATACACTCCTTGGTAACATGAGCAATTAAAAAAAAAGAACTTATCAATGCGATTACGGTACGCTATTTTAGAGTAATACTACCATAAACCTGATAAATGTGTGTCACCCACTAAAAATGCAACACATATTAATGAACTCAAAATAACTACTAATCTAAAATTAATTTAAAATTAAAATTAAAATATTATATTGGTTGACACATAATAAATTATAGTGCACCATATGGAAAAAAAAAATATTATCAACCGTACCGAAAAAATATCGGATGCATTTTAAATACGTTACGTAAAAAATAAAAAATAAATTTATCAATCGTACCGAAAAAGTATCGGATATATTTAATCATGTCAACCATTTTCTTACTTACATTTTTTTATATATTTTTTGTTGTCCATTATATTGGATTGTTTTTTATTTAATTATGATTCATAAAAAACTAGGATAGTCTATCCTAAAAAAATTATAACACAAAAAATAGATCCGAATAAACCTTCAAATCTATTAAAATTTCATAAGAGAATAATTTTGTTTAACCTATTTTGAGTTTATCAAATCGAAATTAACTTACAAGTAGTGTTATTTACATAGACAAGTAGAAAAATGATATTTGTTATGATTTGTGAGAGACAGAGACGGTTATGTGTTCTTTTTCTTTATTTGTAAATAAAATTTGGATTTTTTTTACGGTCAGTTGTATATTAATAGTAAAATAAAATGTTATTATTTGTTAGTGGTATATTAGTAATTTCATATATAAAGAAAAAATGGACCGCTATAATTTTGGTGACCCCAATTGTGTGCTTGTAAAATTTAACAATGGAACAGTTAGTGGTCTCCGATAGTCGTCACCACTTATCTAGCTTGAGAAGTTAACGATTAGTAGTAACAAGAACAGAACTTGTACTTTTGGTACTCTTTACGTGTCTCTCATCAAATCCCTTCCCCACGATTATATTTGGATAAAAAGTTTCGAACCGGTGCTATAGCTTTTCATAGACTTCTGTTCTATTCTATGTGAATAAAAAAAGTGTATCATCTCGGGATATGAAGATTGTCTCGATTACAAGAAATAAGTTCTAGTGTATTAATTAACGCGCATGTATACAGTTCTAGTAGCTGAACTTTAATTTGATGAATTGCCATTTTTGCTCTTCGAATACTTCATCATACATAACTTAATTGTACAGAAATTTGGTGTTCATAGAATGTAGACGTTATTTAAGATTTTCTGTCTATTAATATTTTTGCCAAACAACCGTGGTATAATCTTTCAATATCAATTATAATCATCTTAATAAGTCCTTATAATTTTTAATTTGTTGTCATGTATCCTTTCTCTTCATCATTCAACGTTTAAAATGTAGCCCGTAATCTGTGCTTGGATTTTTTGATGTAAAGTTATCTAATAGTATGACAAAAATCATTCTACAGCTTAGAAACAGGTTTCATTAAATTTAAGATGGATGGTCCCCGAACAAACTTTTTTGATATATTACAAGTGCAACCTTGGAAAATAAGTTGAATCCAGTGGTTTAGGGACCAATATTGTTGAAATTGACATGACAAGGATGAGAAAATCTTGTGTCTCCACTCTAGAACAATGTCAATAATGAAAATAACCAAATAATTGCAGTAGGGTGTCACGGTGCCCTTCGTAATGGTACACAACTCATTTTCAGTATTGCATATCATATGATTGTTCTATATTTTCAGTACTATAATATTCTAAAATAACCATTTAACCACCCATTTAACGGTGTTCATGAACAAAATACAAATTCCTTTTAACTAATATGGATAGTTAAATAACATAATTCAGTTCAAGGCTTGTAAGCTAGCTAATACATCAAGAACTTCAATAATATAATGTTGTTTTCATTTTCAACCATTTCACATGATATAGAAAAGGAGATACCACAAGATGTTGCCTTTTATTCTACGAGTAACTGAACAACAACAAAAACCGGAAGATAAGACATAAAAAGTTTTTATAAACTTACACGACATGATAAACGAAAGGCAAGAAACAAGTGAAACGGTTTTAAATTTTGAGAAAATTAATGTTCAGGGTTCCTGCAGTCGTATTTGCAGTTCTCAATGCTTTCGTGATTTGTAAAAGTATTTTCGCAATTCTTGTAACAAGCTGTTGTGGCAGTTGCGATCATTATTATCATCATAAACACCATAACTTTGATAAAAGCAGACAACATAATACTACTGTTGTTGGCCATCTCTCTCTCTCTCTCTCTATACAAATATATATATCTTCTCTACTTCTTTGTAATATGTCAATTGACAGGACGCATTTATATACACACGTAGGCCGGCAAATCACTAAAATTTGATCCGGAAAAAATGTTTTTCCTATAAAAATATCATTTACAATCAAAATAAATTGATACAGTGTACAAAAAGACGTAATTAGAAAGTTGAACTTGGCATCATTAGATACTAATGAAGTCTTCTAAACGCGACATGCATAATTTAATTTACATCGTCATATCGTTTCGGACAAGTCCATATCCATTTTGGTAAAAAAAAATGTTGCTAAATAATCACGTACGTGTTGATTAAAGTTTTCTTCATCGGTACGTTTGTCATTAATTATTTTAATATGAACAAGCAACAATTAATGAAATATGTATTCAAAGCTGAAAGTTATTCTCCTAGTACGGCGGTATCTTTATCAATTCTCTATGCAAAGTGCCAAAATTACTTCAACCTAGAAACAAATTACTTCATTTTTTTTTTTTAAATATTGGCCTTTTAAATTATAAAGAAAATAATTAAAAAAGAATATTAGGATAATGATCACAAGTCACATTAATACACTGTTAGATGTATATTTAAGATGAAATTTGGTGTGAAAAGGTTCACTCTCAAGTGTGTCAAAATTATATACAGGGATGCCAAATGCTTATTCTTCCTTCACAGGCACTAAGGTTATTTTGCTAGTTCTTCATCTTCAAATTTTAATGCAGATTTCACGAGTTGTTTCTAGTTGAGAGCCAGGTTTTACAGGCAAGTTGACCAAGATAAAATTCAATGACCTCTTAATATATAAGGCCTCATAATCTTATATGTAAAATATGATCATATGAAAATCTTTATAAACTATAGACTTTGTTTTTTTTACACATACGATTTGGTCCCATCGTGACAGTTTTTAAATATTATTAATTCATTAAAAACACTATTCTTACTACGTACTCTTTTAGCTATTGAGATTTGGTTTCATTATGCATATCAAAATTGTCATTTCAAGTATATTTGAAAGCTTATTACGTTAGATTTGCTTGGTATAACGATTTTTTTATGCATAAATCGACCTCTTATAATATTTTTGTAAAAAAAAAAATATACTGCATGGTAGAGCATAGAAAGGCCTCATTCTTTTCGTCTAGTGTTTCAATAATTCCGGAGACAGCACTAGCTAGTTCATATTAAAATTATCAAACGACTAATTAATTTGTGATCCTGTCTTAATATTCTTGTAAAGTTGTAATTCTGAAAGAGCATAAAAAAATGGCAAGAGGCGCCACAGTTAAACAGACAAATATATACATACACATGAAGACATTGGAAGTACCGAACAAGAAAGGGGATTCTACAATTGATAGACACTAATTAGTACTAGTATGAAAACACACCAACAAAAGAAAATAGAAAATAAATCTTCAATTTGTTTCCTTAGTGATTCTACAGGTTTTTAATCAACATCACTAGAATAAGTTAGTCATATTAACCCTTTCCCTCGAATGGAAAAGGTTTTCCGTTATCACCTTCTTTTTCAAGAATAATTTTGTTAAGTACAGTAGTCTGACTACCACTCGCTAATTTTTATGTCTATCGGCTATTGGGTCCTCTTCGATGAATAGGCTAGAACTTCTCATTCCCAGACGTCGACTCGAGGCTCATGCAAGTGCAGTATTTGTAGTTGCAAGCCACATTAAAAAGGAAACCAGAACTGTTTCACACAAATTTTCACCAAGTGCTGAACACAGGAAAAATGAATGCGAAGCAAATTAAATTTTATTTATCAATTAATTTGTGGGTACAATCTCTGATAATTTCTAAAATAAAATATAGAAATAAAAAGTACTTTGATTCTCATGTTCGAACAATTTGTGATGGCTCAAAATGCTGTTGTAGACTCTCTGATGAATTTTGTTGAGTTTGCTGAAATTGAGTAAAATTCTTCGGCTTTGATGAAAAACTTTGTAGTTTTGTAGATTTCGTTGATGATTTTGATGCTCTTCAGATTTGGTGAAGAACTTGGAGATTTTGATATAGAGAAACGTGTTTTTGCCTTTGTGTAGTCGTTCCTGAAGATCGAATGCCGGTTTGTTGTACATTTCTTGGGTGGAGTTCTTCAGATTTGTTGAAGAACTTTGAAGACTTTGATTTGCAGAAACGTCTTTACTAATTGCTTTTAGTCGTTCCTGAAGATCGAATGCCGATTTGTTGTAGATTTCTTGGGTGGAGTTCTTCAGATTTGTTGAAGAACTTTGAACACTTTGATTTGCAGAAACGTCTTTGCTAATTGCTTGTAGTCGTTCCTGAAGATCGAAGACAGATTTGTTGCAGAGCTTCTTCAGATTTGGTGAAAAACTTTGAAGACTTTGATTTGCAGAAATGTCTTGCTTATTGCTTGTAGTCGTTCCTGAAGATCGAAGGCAGATTTGTTGCAGAACTTCTTCAGATTTGGTGAAGAACTTTGAAGACTTTGATTTGCAGAAACGTCTTGCTTATTGCTTGTAGTCGTTCCTGAAGATCGAAGGCAGATTTGTTGTAGGAGTTCTTCAGATTTAGTGAAGAGCTTGAAGATTTTGATCCGTAGAAACGCCTTACTTGATGCTTTTAGACGTTCTTGAAGATCGAATGCCAAGTTTATTGCAGATTTGTTGCAGACTTTGAACGCGTTCGTTGAGGCCGGAGTGTGCAGAGCTTCCCAACTTGTTGATCTCCTGACGTTTGTGGAGGAGCGGAGCTGATTTCCTGGCGGCCGTGGAGGAACGTAGCTGATTTTCTGACGTCTGTGGAGGAGCTTCTCTCTAGTCTTCAAGACTTTTTGATTATTTTTTATTGTGAGAATTATGACACCCCCACCCCTCTATTTATGGCTTTTGGGGTGGGCTTTTAATTTAATTACAAGACCACCTCCTCAAGTTTGGGCCCATTATCATATATGACCAACACTTGTTATTTGATTTAAATTTAATATTTGTGGTTTAGAAACATTTTAATGAGTTCTATAATTTTAAGAAACTCTTTGTTTGATCCATACTCAATGAGTTTTAACAAAATAAATACTTTTATTTTATTTTAATTTACTATCTTAATTTTATGGGATAATAAATTATAATTTCTTTCCTTTTAAATTACTAATAACTTCTTTTTTATTTAAATTTAGAGATTAGTAATCAATTTAATTTTGTTTAAAAGACACATGGCGTATTTTGAATGACCGTAAATTTTACGTGTCAACAAATGCCCCCTCGAGACTTGTTTAGTTGCATTAAATTTTTTTTTTTTGCAAAATGAACGAGTCTCGATTTTTTTTTGGAAAGGAGTCAAATTCTTTTACTTTTAAAAAAAATAAAAAAAATGTTGAGAGATAAATTTTAAATCTCTTTTGAGTATATTTTCTTTTGAAAATCTTGTTGTAACAGGTGCAATTTTTTTGGACCATGTACATGCAAAGCATAGGTACATGTAAATTTTATTTAAAACCAACCACAATCTAACTAAACATACCCAGAAGGAAAAGATTCGGTTGTTTTTTTCATTTGAAAACAAAGACCTATATAGAGTCTAATTTAAGAGTCCTAGTAATTTAGAAAGACTTTTTACCAGTTTTAAAGGAATCCTTTTGAAGATCATGATCAAGTAATACAGTGCTACTCAGGGGCGAAGCCAGGATGTGTAAATGGAGGGTGCCAAAATATATGTACAAGTAACATATTTTTATGGGGGTGCCAAATCTACACCTAAAAAGAAATTGTATTAAAAAAAAATTGCGTCACTTGGGATTTCTAAAATTATGAGGGGTGCCGTGGCACCCGATCGTCCCCATTTAGCTTTCCCCCTTGGTCTTACTCAAACCATACTAAGTAAAATTTGGAATTCTATAAATAGGAGCCCTACCCTTTTAATTTTTCATAAAAGTTTTAGCTGCAGCATACACATTTTTTTAAAAAAAACGCAAGCCATTAAGGAGAAATCTTCCTATTCTCATTTTTATCTTTTACAGTAGGTTAGGTAATTGTTTCTTTTTTTTAAAAAAAAATCTTGCTGCAACCAGATTTGCACGTGCTTTTCTATCCCATGCATTGGTGTGAAAATTAACCAAGTTTATAGGTATCGTTAGATATTACTCATGCTGTATTTTTTTTAAGACATGAATTTGAAGCTTCTTTTGATTTCCCTATGTTTGCTTTTACTGCATACAACAAATATTTCAGTCAAGTATTTTGCACGCATAAGCATAAACAGTAACTAGATTTTATTTAGAAAACACATGAACTAGAGTTGATATTTTAGTATACTTGCTGTGGTTCTTTCTTGTAATTTAATTCTTGTTTGATAAGTTAATAGAACCCTCTATTTTTTTTTTTTACTATCTCAAACCACAACAACTATCGGATTTTAGTACACCCTACTATTTTATTTTGTTTTGAAACTTGATTTAGTATTCGTGTTCGGTTTGCATTATGTAGTAGTCCATGCTTACCAAACTTACAAAAATTACCAACCATACTGTGACGTCTTTTTCTTTTGATTTTTCCGGCCCTTCTTTGATCGGCATGGTGAAGTTGGAGTTGAGACAAATCGGCAATTGAGCTTGGTGTCTGGCTTATCTTCTGGGAGTTATCTTTGTGTGAGCAACGAAATCCGGCTTGGTTCTTAAAAAACGTGGCAGCGATCTGGTCTGAAGGAAGGTGCTTGGCAGAATTCCTTTGGTGTGGCGTAGCCTGTACAGAACCTAGGCGGCTGAGGTCACGATGGCGCTTGGCGGAATTCCTTTGGTACATGCCGTAACTGTGTAAAACCAACTTATGGTTTCAGCGAAACTACTTTGTGTGAAGGTTGAGCCAGCAGATAGCGCACAAGCCCGTCTTTCCGGAGTTATTGCTCTTAGACGCCAATTCATAAACCGGATTGATTCCTAGACGTCTTTGCTGCTCCTGGCCTTAAACATCAGCGACGATTAAGAAGGCTGGTACTTGGTGGTAGAGGAAAGGGTTGCATCCCCTAAAGTAAGAAGCTTGGCAAGGCCGGTGCAACAAGTACCTCGGTGGAGATACTGAGATCGTCAAACAAAATCTGCAGTTCTTTTCTCACGAGTATTTTTGGTGATTTGTTCCCCTAGCTTCTTTTCCTTTTCTTTTTTTTTTTTCGAAATTAATTATTTTTCACTCAAGTCTTATGCTTTGAGAATTCATTTGTAATTGAAAACTATAGACTTAATAAGACTTGCCCTGCCTTTGTAAAAAAATAAAAAATAAAATATTTGTGACTTTTCTTTAGTTTGGTGTTGTTACAGAGGTCAGATTTATTTTCTTCTTTCTTTTTCCAGAGACCATGAGGAATGCATCATCTATTCTTGTTCAACAGTATAAAGGAGGCGATTCATCACGTAGGTGGCCACAAAGCTTTTCCAAGTAAACAATCGGTGACACGCTTCTTTTTCAATCCTCAACAATTTGGGGCAGAACTTTTCCGAAATAAGGATCGTCTGGTGACCTCGTCTACCTACATGTTTGATGGTGACGAACTTGAATGCTTAGCTCCTGTCTATCCTTCGTGACGTCTCCGACAATCTTCTACGGCGACTACAATTTTTTTTTGGCGACCTCCACAAGCTACTTCAGTGATTTCGACAAGCTTCTTCGACGATTTCGACAAGCTTCTTCGGTGATTACAATCTTCTTCGTCGACTTCCACAAGCTACTTCACTGGTTTCGACAAGCTTCTTCGATGATTTCGACAAGCTTCTTCGGCGATTACAATCTTCTTCGCCGACTTCCACAAGTGACTTCAGTAATTTCGACAAGCTTTTTTGGCGATTTCGACAAGCTTCTTCGGCGATTACAATCTTCTTCGGCGATTTCGACAAGCTTCTTCAACGATTTCGACAAGATTCTTCGGCGATTTCGACAAGCTTCTTCGACGATTTCAACAAGCTTTGAAATTTCGGCTTTAAAAAGTTTTCGAGGGCTGTGGCAGAGGTTTCCTTATCTCCAAGGCTGAAGAAACTCATATCTTTGTTTCATGAAGAGTACCAGTCACATGGTGGAGCTAGGTGAAGGCATAATGATCAAACATCATAACTATCATGCTACGATAGAGGTTCTTCTTCTTGGCGTCTCAATCTCCTTGAAAGATCGATGTTCTCTCACCTGGTCATCTCAGCTGAAGGCACAATTATAAGAGCTCCAACGTTTGTTCACAACACGCGTTATTAGTTTCTTACTCTAGTTGTTTAGTCTTCATTTTGCATTGTCGTATTTCCTTTTTGTAGTGGATTTTTCGTAATGACTTTATATGAGAACTAATTTCTTTCTTTACGCGCTTGTTTACTTTTGCATAACTTAACCTTCATTTTGCCATTTATTTACGTACTCTTTTGTCTTTTGGAGCTTTCATTAAACTTGTGGGATATTTTTTTTGTTATGGTATGACTGATCTTGAAATAAATTCCAATATGCCTACGTACCCGTTAAGTATCAAGCCAAACGTAGTTCATTTTTTTTGATTTTTTTTTTTATAATTTATATTTTTTTTGATTTTTTTTTTTTGGTTGTTGGTGTGACTGATCTTGAAGCAAGCCTCAAGATGCCTACGTACCTGCGAAGGATCAAGTCAAACGTATTTTAATTTTGTTGCCTCAATATTTATACTCATTCGGGCGACGAGTAACATGCACTTTATACTCTTGCGTCAAGGAGTGTCTTTACTTCTTCTTTATGGGCAGTAATGCTTCAAAAATCTGCCATTGATGGGGCCAATCTTTAAACCGTCTTCGTTTTGCAACTTGTAGGCGCCATTTGTGTAAACTTCTATCACTGTATGCGGTCCATCCCATTTGGAGAGAAATTTGTTCCCAGTGCGTCGTGTTGTGATGATAGGCCTTCTAACTGCTAACACCAAGTATGCCTTTTGGAACGATTTTTGTTTAACGTTCTTGTTGAATGATTTCGACATCCGTGCTTGGTAACATTCCAACCTTTGTTGCGCTTCAACTCTCTTTTCGTCGAGTGCTTCAAGTTCTTCGAGGCGAAGGCGAGCATTATCCTCAAGTGTCAATCCTTCTTGGAAGGCGATTCTAAGCGACGGGATTTGCGTTTCCAGTGGCAGTACAGCTTCTACTCCGTACACCAACGAATTTGGGGTCGCTTGAGTTAATGTTCGATATGTCGTTTGATATGCCCAAAGAGCTTCTTTGATCTTTTCGTGTCAGTCCCTTCTTGATTTTGCCACAACTTTCTTTAGCAAGTTTCCAAGTGTTTTGTTGAAAGCTTCTGCGAGTCCGTTAGCTGGCGCATTATACATCGAAGAGTTATGCTGTTTGAAGCCGAATTTCTCGCATAGATTTGTCACCAACTTATTGTAGAAAGGCGTTCCGTTGTCGTTAATGATGTAGCATGGAACCCCATACCGAAATATGATATTTGATTTGATGAAGTTTACCACCGTTTCCTTCTTCACAGCTTTCAAAGGCACCGCTTCTGCCCATTTTGAGAAATAATCGGTTGCTGCAAGTATGTAAAGATGCCCCTCAGAAGACTTACGGAGTGGTCTTATTGCATCCAATCCCCATGCTTCAAATGGCCAAGACGCAACCGTAGGGTGTAACAGCTGAGGCGGTTGATGAATAAAATTTGCGTGGAATTGACAAGACTGACATCTTTTGGCAAAATCCATGCAATCTTTGACCATAGTTGGCCAGTAGTATCACATTCTTTTGACTCGGAAGTGAAGCTTTGGACCTGACTGATGAGCGCCGCAAATTCCAGAATGAGCTTCCTCCATTGCCTTTATTCCTTCTTCTTCATTTAGACATCGTAGAAATAAACCTTCGAAAGATCGACGGTAGAGAGTATCCTTAAAGAAAATGAACCTAGCAGCTCTTCGCCTAGTATCTATCTTTTTGTGTTTATCATCCGGCAATTTTCCATGCTGCAAGTAGTGTATGATAGGCTGCCTCCAATCTTCTTTCTCAATTTCAAAGACGGAAATCGCGGTAATTTCTTCGACAATCTCATTTTTCTTTTCAAATTCTAGAGGAATTATCCAGCGTTGACATACGGGAATCTTTACATCTCCATTGGGCATCGCGATGGTGGATGCCAATTTTGCCAACGCGTCAGCTTGTTTATTCTTTTTCCTTGGAACATGATCTAGCGTCACATCTCCAATTTTGGCAACAAGTCTCGCGACATAGTCACGATATGGTGCCAACTCCATTTTCTTAACTTCATATTCATTCGTAACTTGATTTATGACCAACTCAGAATCTCCAAAAACTTTGAGATGTTGATAGTTTGCACCAAGAGCCATCTCGAGTCCCAATATTAGAGCTTGATATTCAGCAACATTGTTGGAGCATTGTTGCGCAAGGGTGAAAGCATAAGGTAGAACATCTCCCTCAGGACTTAGGAACACTATTCCAGCTCCGGCGCCTTCACTGTTTGCTGCTCCATCAAAGTACATTGTCCATGGCGGAGATACTTCCACCCACATGACGTCTTCATCTGGAAGATCCTCGGAGAGCTCTCATTTAGCGGGCATCGGATGGTCGGCTAGAAAATCTGCAAGCACTTGTCCTTTGACGGCTTTTTGAGGAACATATATGATTTCGAATTCTTGGAAGAGAAGTGCCCATCTTGCTAGACGATCAGACCATACGGGTTTTGACATGATGTATTTAACAGGATTTGGTTTTGATATTAACCGAATTGTGTGAGCTTGAAAATAGTGCCTCAATTTTGTAATTGCAAACACCAAGGCGAGACACATCTTCTCAATGGGCGTATAGTTCACTTCACATGGTGTCATAGTTCTACTCAAGTAGTAGAGTGCATTTTCTTTTCCATAATCATTTTCTTGAGCAAGTAGACCTCCGATTGAACGTTCTTGTGCTGCAAGGTATAAGATCAATGGCCTTCCCAAAACAGGAGCGGCTAGGACAGGAGGCTTTTTCAGATAAGATTTAATGATTTCAAAGGCATTTTCGGAGGCGTCATCCCATTTGAATGACGTGCCCTTTTTCAGAAGTCAACTAAATGGTTGACAACGGCCAGATAGGTTGGATATGAATCTTCGGATGTATGCTAACTTCCCCTGTAGACTTCAAAGCTCATGGATATTCTTTGGTGCTTGAATCTTAATGATTGCCTCAATTTTTGATTGATCAATTTCGATCCCTTGATGACGGACGATGAACCCAAGGAACTTTCTAGAAGTGACTCCAAATGCGCATTTTAGTGGATTCATCTTTAGTTGATATCGGCGCAGACGTTTAAACATAACTTCAAGGTCCTTTAGATGTTCGTGACGCTCCTTTGTCTTCACAACTATATCGTCGACGTAGCATTCAATATTCTTGTGAAGCATGTCATCGAAAATCCTTTGCATTGCCCTTTGATATGTTGCTCCAGCATTCTTCAATCCAAATGGCATGTAGCAATAAATCCCTTTTGGCGTTCTGAAAACAGTCATCTCTTCATCCTTTGGATCCATGCGAATTTGGTTGTAGCCTGATGATCCATCCATGAATGACAAGGCTTCATGTCCGGTAGTAGAATCAATCATGAGCTCAGTTATTGGGAGTGGAAATTCATCTTTGGGGCATGCGCTGTTCAGGTCTCGAAAGTCTACGCAAACTCGTATTTGTCCAATTTTCTTCTTGACTAGAACTATGCTCGAGATCCACGTTGGATATTTGACTTCCCTTATGAAACCTGCATCGATAAGTTTGTTGACTTCCACTTCAATCTGTTGAACCAACTCTGCTCGGAATCATCGTTGAGCTTGCTTTATTGGTCTAGATCCTCGTTTTACTGCGAGATGATGAACTGCTATTTTAGGATCAAGTCCTGGCATCTCCTCGTAACTCCATACGAACACGTCTTTGTAGTCCCTAAGAAGCTTGATGTAATCTTTTTGGTCTTCTTCACTTAAAAGTGCACTTAGGTATGTAGGTTGCGGAGCATCCGTCGTGTCAAGGTTGACTTCTTTCAATTCATCCACAGTAGATTTAACACCTTCTTCGAGTTCTTCAGGAGCATCTTCTACCTCTTCTTCGATATGATCTTCCTCATCGATCCCCGTGATATGGTAAGACGTTGTGACTTGCAAGGTTTTCGTCTGTGTGGTACCTTGGACAATAACGACTACTTGGACCTTTCTTGCGAGACGCCTTTGAGAAGCTAATGTATTCGTTGTCGTGCCAAGCCGGTCAAAAATAGATCTTCTTCTACCAAGTCGTCTAAATACTGATGGTCGCCTACTTGATAATCTTTTTAATACAGATCGTGAAATTACATTTGCCCCCATTCCTTCAAGAACCAATTGCCTTTCCAATGACCGTTGAGGAGTCATTGGTGGCAAGTTTGTAGTCCCTGGTGATCGATGACAGGAACATCATTTTCTCCTATCGATTCAGCATCCTCGAATGTAGTATAACAGTTATTTGACTTGTTTATAATAATACGAGCTGGAACATGCATCTTGTAGCCAATTCCAACACGAGATTCTTTCACCGTGAAACCCTTTTGCTTGAGCATATTTTGTGTTGGATTTAAACCGTGAACCTTTTCTCCAGTTACTTCGGGAACAAGCTTTCCAAGCAGATTCGAACTTTCCTTGTAGTATCCACAATTTGTAAGTATCTTGCAGGTTTTTTCGCAAAAAGATTGAATGCTTGAAGTCTCTCCATGTTCACTAACAGGGCCATGTGTTGGTCGCATAAAACCTTTGAGTATTGTTGTTCGTTCTATCGTAGTGACAGGAATTGTTAAGTCTTTGAAATTCATATCGTCGATGTTACTTGACTTGGGAGCGTAGCAAACCACTGGAGTTTCTTTCTTGTTTGTTAGCAAACTCTTACTTTTTGTACTCTTGCCTCCTTGGCCTTCTTTAGTTTTTGTTTCCACAACAGCTGGTGAAAGAGATTCAAGGGCATCTTCATTCTTTGGTTTATCCACATAGAACTTGGCGTCAGCGAAATAAGCTTCCACTCCGTTAAAGGGATTGTTATCAGCTTCAACTTTCTTCACGACATCATTTTGGCAATACTTAAAACATTGGTGAAGAGTTGATGGGACGACTCTATTCTCGTGAATCCAAGGTCGACCAAGAAGCATGTTATATGAAGTCTTCGCATTGAGGACGTGAAACAAAACAGTTGATGTAAGATCGCCGATGACAAGCTCCAAACGTATTGTGCCAATCGTTCTTTGTCCATCTTGGTTAAATCCTTGAATCATTAGGCGGTTGGGAGATAGCTCATCAATCGTGATCCCAAGATCATTAACAATCCGTAGTGGTAAAATATTGACGGCAGATCCTCCATCTAGTAAGATCCTCTTTACTTTCTTCTCTCGTGCGTAGCCATAAACGAACAATGGACGATTATGGGGTTTTGCATCGAGTAACAAGTCTTTGTCAAAGAAGTTGATAGTCGTCACGTTTGTTACTTCATTTACTTCTTCAAATTGAGTGGGTGTTACTGAGAGTGTAGTGACCTCATCCTCATTTTCTTTGGGGAGGTCTTCGATAGTTGCGACGTTACATGAGGCAGCATACCAGTCATCTTCATCTTGTTCTTCAGAGTATCTATCATTTATGCAACATCACATTCACAAACATCCCAAAAGCAATGACCGTCATCATCTTTGAACTTGTAAATAGGATTTCCCCGATAGTAGTAGGCGATTGGAACCTCCATGCTTGGTCTTTCAGGGGTGGATTCTTCAATCACTCGCTCTTTGCAACGTAGAACGTAGTAGTCCCCATCAGTTTCCTTAAGCTTCCCAACTTCTTTATCATGGGCTTCATATATTTCTTTAAGAGCTTGTTGGCATTCTTGACAAAAATCTTTGCAAAGCTCAGACGTATGCGGAATTTGGTTGATTTCTTCTATTTTGCACACTTCATCAGGAACTTCAGAGGCACTATCAAAACTTGAGGATTTCCCAACTTCGTTCGCATTCGATTCTTCACCAAATTAGTTGTTAGGGTGCTTTTTAGATGTACATTGATTAACTTCTTGTGCTTTGCTATACTGGACATAGTAATCGAACTTTCCAGACGATTCTCCGAGGAGGCCAATTTGCGGGTCTCCAGCTTCGTACCTTTTCTTGAATAATTGCTGAGTATTTTTCTTCTTATTTTTCTTTTTCCTAATTTTTGTCTCTTCGTCTTCGTCGCACCATTCCTTCCATTGGTACTCTATGCAGTCCTCACAATTGCAGATATCGAATAAGCAATGGCCGTTCTCACTGAATTTGTATCTTGCCCCCTCTTGTTGATGCTGGTGGATTTGATTATTTTCCAAGGACATGAGTTCAGATTGTTGATGTTGATCTTCGGGAAGATTTTATAGAATCACGTCCCCATTAGTTTTGTAGTCTTCATTTTGTGTTGAGTTTACAGAGGCATGTTCTTCAACTATGAATTCCGTTGGTGGGAAGGAGCCAAATTGGATGAGCATTGTTGTTGGGTTGCGTACGCTTTCAACTAGAGAATCACTAATGAAGGTTGCATAATGAGCTTTTGCTTCATCTTCTTCTTCCAACAAAATCTTTCCTTGGCTGGCTAGCTGGACGATCTTTTCTTTCAGCACGAAACATCGATGAGTTGGATGGCTGAGTAGACGATGGAACTTGCAATAATTTGTGTCGTTTACTTTATCAGCCTCTTCCGGATGCTTCATTTTTGGGAGTTCAATCAAGTAGAGGGCCAAAAGTTTGTCTAGCATTCTTGGTACTTCGGTATCTGGAAACGGATATTCCTTCTCTTGCATTTCCTTCAGGATGAGCCTTCTCTTTCAATTCCATTGATTGTCAAACTTTTCAACTTCGACTTTCTTCGTGCTTGTGTTAATCTTGAAAGATGAAGAAGCCTTTGGCAGACTAGCAGAAACAACGAATGACTCCTTTTTGTCAGTGTTTGAACGAGCCCTGCCCCATCTCGTGCTTTCGGGTTTACTTTTTGTTTTATGTGACATTTGAATCGGCAAAGCTTGATCTCCGCATGTTGAAATGCTGAACTCCATGTCATGAGCTTGACTTGCTAGTTCTCCAAAGGACTTCGGTTTTATTCCTTGAAGAATGTATCTCAATCCCCAATGCATGTCTTGGATACACATTTCGATGCCGGATGACTCACACAATCTATCTTTGCAGTTGCGGCTCAATCCCCTCCATCTGTTGATGTAATCGGTGACAGGCTCATCATTCCATTGGCGAGTGTTGGTTAGTTCGATCATGCTCACTGTGCGGCGAGTGCTGTTGAAGCGATTGAGAAATTCATCCTCGAGTTGTTCCTATCTGTCAATTGATCCAGGTGCTAAGTCGCAGTACCAATCAAATGCGTTGTCCTTCAATGTCCGGACGAATTGCTTTACGATGAGGTCTCCTTCTGTTCCAGCATTGCTACACGTTTCTACTAAATGAGCTACATGTTGCTTTGAATTTCCTACAGGCATTTTCAAGCGATCTATCCTCCTGCTGTAAGGCTTAACATAGCTTAATGAGGAATGTGTCATTTCTTCGTAGCGTCCCTTAACGGTGCCAAGTATGAAATCTTTCAGTTGATCAACAGGAATTGAACCATTAGGAAGAACCTCTATGTTTTTTCTCTTCCCTTTGTCTTTGCTTGAAGATCCTTCAACTTCGAATGGTTTCTCTTCATTTACAACGGTTTTGCTAGTCTGTGTCAGGAATTCCACCTTATTCATTGACATTGCAAATTGGGTATCTCGCTCTGTTGTTGCCTTCATGAGACCTTCTAGAGTTTTTGTTAGGATGGAAACTTGTTCTTCCAATGCCAATGTATTTGTAGTCATGGCCGGCATAATAGTTGAGTCAGAAGATCGCGGGCTGTTAAGTGGAGACTCTGAGTCTGAAGCAGTGACCCCATCTTTTTCATTGCCCTCTTGTTCACCTTTGCCTAGTTGTTCATATATGAATTTCGCAACAGATTTTCCATCACGAGTGAGAGCCTCTTGAGGTCGTATACGTATGTACTCTGCTGAGTTTAAGTTGCCCCCAAGTTCGATGCCTTCCGCGTGAGTTGGAGTTTCCATTGGTTGATCTAATGATTGAGTGTCGGAAGACTTGTTGCTTCGAGTTCTGGTGTAAACGTTTGAAATCGTCCTCTTCTCGTCGATTAAAGAAGAATCTTCAATTACTTTGGAGGAGTCTTTTTTTGGAGCCATCAAATTGTTGCTTAACTAGATTTGATGAAGAGAAGAGATGAAAGGCAGAGAAGTCCCACCGGGTGTGCCAAAATTTGTTTCACACAAATTTTCACCAAGTGCTGAAGACATGAAAAATGAATGCGAAGCAAAGTAAATTTTATTTATCAATTAATTTGCGGGTACAATCTCTGATAATTTCTAAAATAAAATATAGAAATAAAAAGTCCTTTGATTCTCCTGTTCGAACAATTTGTGATGGCTCGAAATGCTGTTGTAGACTCTCTGATGAATTTTGTTGAGTTTGCTGAACTTGAGTAAAATTCTTCGTCTTTGATGAAGAACTTTGTAGTTTTGTTGATTTCGTTGATGATCTTGATGCTCTTCAGATTTGGTGAAGAACTTGGAGATTTTGATCTAGAGAAATGTGTTTTTGCCTTTGTGTAGTCGTTCCTGAAGATCGAATGCCGGTTTGTTGTACATTTCTTGGGTGGAGTTCTTCAGATTTGTTGAAGAACTTTGAAGACTTTGATTTGCAGAAACGTCTTTACTAATTGCTTGTAGTCGTTCCTGAAGATCGAATGCCGATTTGTTGTAGATTTCTTGGGTGGAGTTCTTCAGATTTGTTGAAGAATTTTGAAGACTTTGATTTGCAGAAATGTCTTTGCTAATTGCTTGTAGTCGTTCCTGAAGATCGAAGGCAGATTTGTTGCAGAACTTCTTCAGATTTGGTGAAGAACTTTGAAGACTTTGATTTGCATAAACGTCTTGCTTATTGCTTGTAGTCGTTCCTAAAGATCGAAGACAGATTTGTTGCAGAACTTCTTCAGATTTGGTGAAGAACTTTGAAGACTTTGATTTGCAGAAACGTCTTGCTTATTTCTTGTAGTCGTTCCTGAAGATCGAAGGCAGATTTGTTGTAGGAGTTCTTCAGATTTGGTGAAGAGCTTGAAGATTTTGATCCGTATAAACGTCTTACTTGATGCTTTTAGACGTTCTTGAAGATCGAATGCCAAGTTTATTACAGATTTGTTGCAGACTTTGAACGCGTTCGTTGAGGCCGGAGTGTGCAGAGCTTCCCAACTTGTTGATCTCCTGACGTTTGTGGAGGAGCGGAGCTGATTCCCTGGCGGCCGTGGAGGAGCGGAGCTGATTTCCTGACGTCTGTGGAGGAGCTTCTCTCTCTCTAGTCTTCAAGACTTTTTGATTATTTTTTATTGTGAGAATTATGGCACCCCCCACCCCTCTATTTATAGCTTTTGGGGTGGGCTTTTAATTTAATTGCAAGACCACCTCCTCAAGTTTGGGCTCATTATCATATATGACCAACACTTGTTATTTGATTTAAATTTAATATTTGTGGTTTAGAAACATTTTAATGAGTTCTATAATTTTAAGAAACTCTTTGTTTGATCCATACTAAATGAGTTTTAACAAAATAAATACTTTTATTTTATTTTAATTTACTATCTTAATTTTATGGGATAATAAATTATAATTTATTTCCTTTTAAATTACTAATAACTTCTTTTTTATTTAAATTTAGAGATTAGTAATCAATTTAATTTTGTTTAAAAGACACATGGCGTATTTTTAATGACCGTAAATTTTACGTGTCAACAAGAACAAAACAAAAAATAGAATTTTGTCAACAAAAATGAGTACTTTTTATGCTAGAAACTAAAATACTGAACACTGAAATTATCAGAATCAAGAATCAGATAGAACCATTCTCTAAACTATATATACTACCAGTTATCGGTTTGCACAGCCGGTCCCTGATAATGTCCATTATTTTAATTCACGTAAGAAAAAGAAAGGGCTCAGTATGACATTTTTGTTTTACAAAAAACTTCCTACGTTACTGGTAATTATGGCTATAAAAACACATAGGCCGGCTGGGAATTAGGAACTAGCTGGGGGCAGTCGGGGGCCGCCCCCTTCCCCTTTGAATTTTTTTACCGGAAAAGTAAATTTTTTATATGTATTTTGATCAAAATCTTAAAAAAATAGCTTTCAGCCACCCCATATTTCAAAAGAAATACTCATATATGGTAAGAATATTATAGAATTTCGGCCCCTCCCACTTGGAGTTACTGGTTCCATCACTGTAAGGGGAAAAAGGCTGTAATGTATGCATGAAATCGTGCTCGTTAGCAATGCCTCGCCCTTCCTCAGGATCCTTCATACCATGTCACTGACATAAGTACAAGGGCTCATGGATGTACTTTCTAGAGTCGATTTAAAGTTTGTTTGAGTTCGTTTCTGATTTGTTCATAGCTTATTCAGTTGCCTTAAGGTCTGTTATAAGTGTTGCTCCCCAACAGCTTAAGAACATTTCATTTGAGCTTAGGAATGTTAAGGTGGAGATATAAAACGGTTCTGATAACATGTCATCGGGACACATGTTAAGGGTACACTAATAAGGTAGTAGTTGTTGACATGATAATTTATACTCCATCATTTAATGGAACAATGTGTAACAACTATCTCAATAATTATTGAATATTTTGAAATTAAACATATAGCATATATTTGGTAGTAGAGTTAATGACAAATTAGAAATTTAAAAGATATAGACACGATTTAGAAGTATCAACGTTGTTACGTTATATAAAATGCAATTAATGCAAAATATAGAAAATATCATACTTAATAAAAAATATCGTACTTAATGAACCAAATGTACTATAAAAAATAAATTATCTCACATTTAATGGGTAACATGTGCCCGGGGTACACGTTAACTTTTTCCAATTTAAAATTCATCAAGCTGGTTTCTTTTTGGCCCTCTATTTTTTGTAATATAGAGTAATTCCCCTCTTTGTATATCAAAGTTCAGTTGTAAACATATATTTGAACGGTTTTAAGGCATGATTTTTTTACCAATCTTAGCCCATGAAGGCTTGTTTCATGGATACACGGTTTCTCTGTAATAAAAAAAAAAAAACTAACAAGTTACAAAAAATCATCAAACGAAAAAAGAAAAAAACATCAATAATAAATAGAATTCAAGAGCACCATTGAAAAACTAATAACACTATTTTTTTAAAAAGAAAACCAAATTAAACGAAATATATACTGTAGATAAATTTTACTATATAGAGTGAGAGAAAAAAGATATTGGGAGAGAAGAAGTTCACGTGAAATTGGGGAGAGAAGAAGTTAGTTAAATCTATTGTAATTCAAGGATAATATATATATATATATGAATGTTTTTGGTGCTATTTACTAAAACTTAATAAAGATTTGAAGTATGTTTTTTTATAAATAAGTTTACATATTAAACCATCATTATTCCTATATTCAAACTAAAAACACATCTATGGAATCCCTCTCTGGAGTCTGGACACAATTGTAACTTGTACGTGATAATCCACTGAGATGTGCCACATTAAAAAATGAAAGAGAAATTTAGACATTCACTCATCATTTCGTGTATAAAATGTTAAGTTTACATGATGTTACATAAGAGTGTATACTGCACACTAAGATTGCGATAATAGTAAAAATATAAAAGAAATGAAACAAAGCCAACGTCCCCGGAAAAAATCTGTTGGGGTAGTAACTAGTTACATATTCCCTCCTTCAGAATCCAAGTCACTTAGATAATAAACACGCCAAGTGAATTAACGGAAACTATGGAATATTACAGAGAAAAACAATTTCCTCGACACATATGGACAGTAAAGAAATCGATTTCATTGGAGGAACTTCGAGTAGCACGTATATATATTTCGATCACCCTATTTACTGGCCTCCGCGTGTCACTTTAGACAAAATTGTCTGCTTTACAAGATGCTATGGTAGTATCAACTCATCCGCAAGCTACCGATCTTCACCCCCGTGTAGTTATGGTTTGATTCTGCTTTAACCTAGACAGAAGCAACACAACTTAGGGTGGCAGAAGCAATGAGAAAACAAAGAAATTTGTAGTTAACCTGTAGTGAAGTAGTTGTACTAAGTGTTTATTGTCGAGTTAAGCTTTTATGTAGAAAGGTATGATAGGCAAACATACAGATATTCTGAAACCAGATGTACATCAACACTGCATTGGTCAAATAGTCAAAGCGTGGATCCATTGCTTATACCGTGTAACCATGTTGTTCAGTTTGTGAGGTTTTAGGTTTTGTTACTTTGTTTGCCATGCATTTTGATTTATCACTCAGTTGATAGTTCCCAGGGTATCAATAAGGCCCAAGTAGAAAATATAGGTACCTGTGTGTGTGTTTGATGAGGAGGTATTGACCAAGAATGAAATAGAAATGAATATTATAAATACAAACAACCTATGTGAAACCGATGCACAAGAATCGTGAAACTGATGAGGATCCTAATAATTTTGTTAGAGTAATAATAGAAATTGTATTTGTAAATTTCATCTTTTTGCCTGATACTCGTTACAAACCTTTATAAATTTGTCCCAATTATGAAGAACATCTGAATAATTCTTTTTGCCAGATTTAGGGAGTACCAAGAGGATTCACCTGTAAATACTTGTAAGGTTCTTCATGGTAGCATACGTCGGGAATATGTCTTGACTGTATTTACATCGTAAGAGCTCTATATATGCTAACGATTGTGAGACATTATATCTAAAAGAGCCTGTGATCTTGGCCTTGATCTCATGATTGTTCCATCACTTTGTCGAATCATTTCCGATAATCTCCAAGGTTTTTGCCACTTCCATTTAAATTGCAATAACCATTGGTGATGACTTCTCTTCCATCTCCATAGCTTGCCACCTTTTCCTGCTCCTGCTAATTTCTTCATAGATAATTGCCCTAAAGGAACCATCTGCACTCAAAATTGATCTCCGTCACACTAGTCCTCAGATGATATAGTAATGGTTCTTACAAGCATTATTATCTATGATTAATTCTAGATTTGTAGTATCACCAACTTCTTATTTTGTATCGAAATATATAACAATTACGAGCAATTAGTTCCCCATATTAACTTTCTTTTTGTACATTTCATAAGAAAAAAAAAGTTGGCATTAAAATATAAAAAAATATGATAAAATAATGTTTAAACATTTTGCTTTCGTAATAATTGTACCCCAAAGGGGCAAACCTGTAAAAAAATTCTAACTGGTATAACTGGGGCTTGTTTGACTTCAGTTTAAAGCAAATAGTCCAGGCCTTTTTAGGCAAAAAATAAACTTGGATTAGTCCATCTAAGATGATCTTAATTTTTCTGACCAAAATCACAAGAATCTCAGCTATTAAACTGGTCAGCCAAATACAGTCCAATTTTTAAGCAAAAAACTAAATTAAAGTTAGCTTAAACTTTACAACCAAACAAAAACAGGTTGTACTAAATCATCGAGAAAAGTAACATTAGTGACTAACTGCTAGTTTTAGTTGTTTGGCGTACATAATTAATCTGATGATAAGACACAATAAGCAAGTTATCTTAATTCTCTGTTTCTGAATGCTTTTGGTAAGAATTTTACCTTTCTTTTCTGATTCATAAAGGCCGTTAATTCTTTGACCGAACCATTAACGACCCCCGCTGTGTATTTGAGCTGTTTTTGTGCTGGCACAGACAAGGGGCCACTCATCTCATCCTCAGAGGTCTTCGATACATTATGAGGAGTCCCCTGACCATATATAAAGAGCCAAAATGAAATATATATGTGTATATATATATATATATATATATGTGTGTGTGTGTTAACATGAAAGACAGTCCAAACAAATTTGATGTGAAGAGACGAAGGTCTTGTTTTGTTGCAGCATTAGGGCTCAGGTTTTCTCCCATATTTGCTTAAAAATCGGTTTGAATTTGGTTAACCAGCTTAAAAAGTAAGCTTTTCTAGGATTTGACCTGAAAAGGCTAGAAGTAGCTGAATGAACCTAGCTTTCTTCCTGAATCTCAAGGTGCAACCAAACAAACGCAGAGAGAGGGTTGGAAACTTTCTTATATACATGACGCATAGCACCCCTAATTTTGTACTTTCTTTTCACGTTTTCGAATAAAAGCATGAGTTTCATAATTAAAGAAGCAATCGTACCGAAGCTTCAGTTTCCAAAGCAATAACAGCATCTTGTTCTCTCAGTTTTAGCTCTTTCTCAACTTCTTTCCTATGTAACTCGCTCTGTCTTAGCAGACCTACAAGCTCTTTCAATTGCTCTTTCATCTCCTTAACTTCAACTCCTCTCTCCCATACTTGACACCTGTCAAACAAATATTAGTTCTAAATTAGGAAAAAAGGAAGTTTTGCAAAATAATTCAAATGAACAGTAAACAAGGAAGACCAATTATAGGTCTTATTTGGGCCTGCAGCTCACCATTTTCGTTAATTTAGAAAACTAGATTAGAAAATGAGATCTTTTGGTCTTTTAGCCTGAAAAAGTTAAAGAGGTTTTAAGCTGG
Source organism: Primula veris (assembly GCA_963682055.1). Classification (NCBI taxonomy): domain Eukaryota; kingdom Viridiplantae; phylum Streptophyta; class Magnoliopsida; order Ericales; family Primulaceae; genus Primula; species Primula veris. The sequence continues at coordinate 18,727,565 of OY821743.1, read as the reverse complement.
AAAAGCCCAGAATTTTTCCTATTCTAACTAACTTATTTGTTTAAAAGCTACAGCCAGACAAGCCTCTAAAACTGTAACTTAATGAATCACCTTGCATCGGAGAGAGCATTGAACATATATGTAAGTAGGTTTTTGGCTTCTCCCATAGAGCGTAGCTGGTTCCACCTTTTTTGGCTACTGAATGAACGTTCACGTTCTTCTGCTTCTGAAAGTTGTGAAGCCATTGCTACTAATGAATTTGAGGAAATGCTTAGCATGCTCTCTAGGGAAGATATTCTCGCCATTCTTGCATTTTGAGACATGGACGACAGCCTGCATAGTGCAAAATAAAAAATAATTACAAAAACAAGTTGTATTTTTTGCCAACCCCTTGTAACCTTGATCTTTGATATTCTTCCTCTTGTTTTTTAATAGCTTGTAAATCTTTTTATTTTAAAATAATAGCTTCTATGTTAAATGCAACATATCCCACTCCAAATTTTACATCCATTCTCACTATGAGAACGTAACGTCCCAAAATTGGGTATGCAAGTAATTAGTTAATTGTCACAATTACAAAGACTTTGAAGTCTAGTGCAATATGGAGGTGAGGTACATTGAGTGGGATCAAAAGCTAGGCGACGTTTTTGCAATTATTTTGTAAGTTGTGAACTAAAAAGGTGAATTTATTGAATATATATAAAGGGAATATGGATCAATTAGCAAATGAAAGAACCAAATCCTTAGTGTTATAACTTCTATCTCTTTTTAATTAACAAGTAAAATTTACTTGTAATTTCCATTAAACCTAAGTTGGTAACAGATTTTCTGGTCAAAAATTAGATTTTAAAAAAGCTGTTTCAAAAATCCAGTGAAAATCCAGATTTTTTATTTTTAGGTTTGTTAGCTTTTTTATCGCAAAAATCTGCACTTTAAAAGTTAAATAATCTGTTTGTCCAAACACCTAGTGATTTTTTAAATCAAAAACCTAAAAATCAGCCCCAAAAATCTGTTACCAAAAGTTCCAAAACATCAGTTTCAACTGCTTGATTTTCATTCTTCTATTGAGTATTTGGACAAAGCATCTGGAGTCTTCTTAGATAATGAACTGAAAAGGTATACATTTGGCTGAAATACAAAAGTGATATTCCTATCCTACTTAATCATGCATAAAAATAATGCTGACCTGGCAAAACCATTCTTTCCCCTAGGAGGACTAATCCCCTTTGCAGCAAATTCATCAACTTGTTTCAAAACAGCCAACTCTTCCGCAAGGGCAGCTCGTCTGAAATTTATTGATGATCCTTTAGAAACAATACTGAGGTATCAAGTAGCTTATATAAAGAAGGCATGAAAACATGTTCGATCTGAATACATACACTTGACTTTGCTTCTCGTATACATAGCGAACTTCATTAACATGCACCATGACTTCCATCTCATGGTCGAGCCAAAGGTGCAAAGATTTCTCATTGCTCTGAGAATTTAAAAAAAAAAAAAGGAGTTGGAGAATCCAGTAAAAAGTGATTTTACGGCTTGTTAAACATTCTGATATAAATGGTGTATCTCTTACCTGGCCATTTACTCCGTTGCCATTGGTATGTACTGAAAAACAAAGTATTAAAAAGAAATGTGAGCAGAAGGATTGTGGGGACATTTCATCGAGTAAACACTTTGTTGTTCTAGAAGTTCCAAAGCAACCCAAGTTTAAGTACATAAAAAAGCAGTTACAACCAGGAAAAAGCTGGTCGCCCTCACATTTGCCCCAGAGGAACCATTTATGTAGTTTCACATTGGTCCCACCTTAGTTCTGGAGTGACCAAAGCAGAATTGTGGAAGTTACAAATGCTCCCTCTGATGCAAATTAACAATAAAGCTGGAAAAAACTATAGAAGAAAAATCAATGTAAGAAACTACCTGAGGTGTCCCGTAATGGCGATTTACGTGCTTCCAACAATTCTTTTAGCCTTTTGGTGGCAGCAGCAGCCTCCTCAGTCTTTCTTTGGAGCACCTGAAAATTAAAGAACATAACTCGATTTAAAATACACAATGTTGTAAGAGGAAGCTAATTTCAAGTCACATAAATACCGACAATGTAATAGATCTTCTGACCCCGGAGTAGAGTATTCAAAGTTACAGGCATCGAGTATTTTATCAGAAGTGATAACTTAGCTTAGACTCTCACCATTTTCTGACGGTGATTCAAAGCTTGTAATTTATGTCTTTCATACTCATTTTTCCTCCCCTCCTTCCGCAACTGCATTGCATATAGAAATTCAGCATGTTGTAGAAACAAAAGCTAATAAAAGAACAAATGGCTAACTTGAAGTATAATGTTATTGATTTTGTCGTTGTGCCGATATACCTGCAGCAGTTCCTTCTCTCGTGAGGCCTTCCATAGTCTAAATTGCTCAGCCTCTTGTTTTATTTTTTGTTGCAATTGCACCTAAAAACGAGTAAAAAAACACTAACACTATAAGTACTAGGAAAAGGAAAAGAAATTAATCAATCATGTAATAGAAGCAAGACAAGGTTCGACCTTTTGGGCCTTTATGTTTTGTATTTCTTCTTGCAAGCGTTTCGCTGCTTCATCACTCCTCTGTTTTTGCTTTTGAAGCTGGACTTGATTTTCTTGCTTCTTTTTATAATCCTGAATCTAATGTGGTTGAACAAAAACTGTTGATTCGGTCATTTATTACGAGTGAAAAATAAAATCGAAAACAAATTTACTTAAATTAAACTTGTCACCTGAGATTCGAGTGCTTTTAGTTTCTGTGCATGAATATCGTGAAGCTTATGCGTTTGTCCATCGGTGTTAGCAGCCCGATTCTCAACTTCTGTTAACAGGCGGTCTCTTTCTTGCTGCATAAATATAAATACCAAACATGATTGAAAGTTTTCCTAAATATAAAAAAAGTAAAAAGAAAAAAACCCTCACTTGAACGGCTCTTTTCTCATCCTCGAGTTCCATGATTTTCTTTCCAAAGTGTTGCTTAAGGGCAGCAGAATCGAGTCCTCCAATAAGTTTCATTTCTGACTGTATAGACAAAATCGGACATCTTAATATAAAATTGCACGGATGTAAAGTACCAGCTATGCTTAGCAAAAGAAAGCACTACAAGACTGCACCTGAAAGAGACCTACTGTGTGTTTACAGTTCAGAAGCACAAGAGAAGAATACTAGTCATTGTGCAATAGCTACATGCTTTATAAATGACATGAACACTTTGATGATAATGGTTGCCTTAACTAGTCGGATTTTGTTTTACAATCATTTATGCACCAAATAAGAGATGCTTGAATGCTTTTTCCTATACCTCCTTCTGTTCTAAACGTATATTTAACTCGTTCAACTCTTTATCCATGGAATTCTGCAAAAGAGTATGCTCCAGTTCTTTTGCCACTTCTTCGTCAATATCACCAGAATCACCTGCAACCAGCGTATTACAAACACTTAACTCAATAAATGTGAAAGCGAAACAGGCTTTAATATTAAAAACTGCACCAAAATATAACTACCTGTAGATATATCACTCATTAGATAATCAGATGAGTCAGATCTTTGCAATCCCCTCTTCAACCCCTCGCTTTTAACAGCACGTGGTCCTGCAACCTTCACACAAATAGTTTATACATGAGTATAATAAGATTAAAGAATAAAACCACGGTATATTTTCACTAAATTTCTGTACATTCAAGGAGAGAGTCAACTGGAGTACAAAAGAAAAAAGAGCACAGAAAGGAAGAGAATTATAGGAAAATATTCTCCCTGATACGGTGATACCACAAATGCACTCTACAATTCTCACTTTTACGAACTACTATTCAAAAGAGTGTTTTAGAAGGAGGGTGATGATCACATACTTTCAGGTTTGTTTCGTGTCCATCAATGCCAGCATGTCTACTTCGGTATTCATGAAGTTCACGGAAAAGTTCCTCATTTGAAGCTTCAAGCCAGGCGATCCTTTCCTTAAGAACCTATCACGATAAAATAAAATTCTCTTTCCTGAGAAAACAACATAAAATTCACCCCGGGAAGAATTTAGACTGAATTAAAAGGTTTGATATCAAGAAAACTAGAAATGTATAAGTTCAATTTCTCGTGTTCTAATAGTATACATACATGTATCTCAGTGGATGAAGCTCCTCCCCCACGTGCACAAAGTTCTGCCTGCAAGTATTCAACTTGTTGGCGCATCTTCAACATCTCGCTTGACATAGGATCTCTGTTCACCTGTTAAAGCATTAATAAAAAATAATGAGGCAACTCTGAAAAACAAAACAGAAAAAACAAACTTCATGGTGGCAAGAACAAAAGGAAAAGAAAAGGTTTAACATGTTCTTTTTGGTAAAAAAAAAATGTTCTTTTTGGTTGTAGAAGAGAGTGAATATGGTACAGTTTTTTCTTAGCACTTACAACAGGCTTATTCTTGATATTACGAGCACGATTTGCATACTTGAGTGTGTTAAGAGTCTCCTCAACATTAATGTCTGCAGGACTGATGCAGGCTGGAGAGGAGTAAAGTGACATATATAAGCAAAACCACCATAAAAGATTCAATGTAACTCTAACAATCTTAACAGCAACTTGCATTCTTATACGTTTAGTGAAAAGATAAATACACTGAGATAGTTGAAAAAAAACAAAAGGAAATAAATACCTATCATGCAAGTTCTGCTGTTACCACCAAGGGAATCCTGCCAGAATACCAGGGATACGGATAATAAACATTAAAAACAAACGAAAAAACCTGTCTAAAAAGATAACACAGACAGACAGCAAGAGAAAAAAACGTGTGATCAACGTAATGCCTTTTTGAGTAACTGTAGTACTAAATGTAGCATTGTAGTTAATTTTTTATTCTGAAAATAGACGGTCATAGATAGAGGTCATATCTTGTTAACCAAAATGGAAATTGAAAATAACAATATAAAAGCTATATTCATCAGAGGCCCAGTACCTGCAAAAGCCTTGTAAGTTTACTATCTCGGTACGGAACATGAGCACCTTCTTTTCGCTTTTTCTCGTCCCCAAGTGCACTGATAACATTACCAAGGGCAAGAAGTCCTTTGTTAATGTGAACTCCTGCTCAGAGTAATAAAAGATTATATATCTTTTTTTATGACAAAAGAAGAACTTGGAAAATATCGATCATATTTTTTCTTACCTTCTTTAAAGCGCATGCCATCAGAACCAGTCCGTTTGGCTCTTTCAGATCCAGCAAGATCCACCAAATGCAGTTTGGCACATAAATATTCTTCGCTCATACTTTCATTTATACCGCTTTCACCATTACAAACTGGATTGAGTTTACGCATTTGCTCTAATGTTATAGTGAAAATGGCATGCGACCGACTGCAAAAAGAAAAAGAACTTGTCGAATTGCTCTTTTTGAGTACTATCATAATACACTTGACTCCCTCATTCTTCTTCTTAAAGATGTTATATCATGCAGGCTCGCTTGGTTGCAGATTTGACGAAATTAAGCTAGATTTTTTTTATTACGAGGAAAAGGCTAGGTTCATTCAGTTTTAAGCTTATAGGTTCATAAGACCATATATCCAGAGAAGTTCAGCTTTTGAGCTAAAATGAAGTTTCGATCAAAGAAAAGATGCAAAGAAAGGAGCGTAAAATCTGTAATGAAATGAGGCCTGATTTTGCATACTACTTCAAGGTGCTAGATTTCTGATGGAAATGGCAAAAGGCTGGAGGAGTATGCATCAGACACCTATCTTTTCATCAAATATAAACATTATGAGGAAAAAGGAAAACTTATAAAAATGATAGATTAGGACCAAGATACAAAAAACACGACATCATCTTGTACAATATAAATAAAATAATTAATTTAATAGAATATTCCCAACCTATGATTTTTCTTCTGATTTTTTAGCATATATGAATCATTGAGAAATGAAAAATTAGTATACTAAAAAATGAAATACTTTTTTTTGGGTTGGTTTTTGAAACTGCAATTTAATGATAACTTGGCGTACAAAGTTGTAATTAACCTGTAAAAGAAATATAGACGTGCTTGGCTAACCTTGACTGATTATTCATATTTGTACTTCCAGTAGCTCGGTTCAAAGATCCTTGTTCCAAATAATTAGCCATTTCTTTATGAGAAGTAACGTCCATTTCTGTAGTTCCTGCAAGTGTAATTACACCGTCTGAGGTCTCGCGTATTTGTATTGGCGATTTTCCAGGAACAGTTATTTTCCCCACATTTCCGTTATTAGGTTCCAATTTATTCACATTTGTTGTATCCAGCAAGTCTCGAACTTCTTCTTTCAGGATCTTCACAATAGAAAAATTAGTCAAACGCTCACTTATGTGGAAACTTAGTGAGGCTCGGCAGCCTAGGCTAATAAAAATCTCTGTACTACCCATATCCACTCATATAAAAAAAAACTTCTGACATTTACAAAACTGCAACTTAAAATAACAAAGTGACATTGCCATATTATTATGTGTGTATAAAATATTCAAGGCCAATCATTTCTCAGAAACTGTACGGAGGACAAGAAAGGATGAGAGTTGAATGAACCTCAATGAAGGAAACATGGATTTGAAATTCAGATTCATGCTTCAGCTTTTCTATCTTGCTGAATAGAGCCTTCATAACTTGAGGAATTAATCCGTTATTCGGACCGTCTTTGAAGCTAGTACCCATTGTATATGTTTTCCCTGAGCCTGTCTGCAGAATATAATAATGTTACAAAACTTTTACTTAGTTGTGTAATGCAGAAGTAAAGCAAATTTCTTCATAAATTTGCTTTTCTTACCTGTCCATAAGCTAAAACGGTAGCATTGTATCCTTGGAACAGTCCATCGACTAATGGAGCTACACACTCTTCAAAGATAGAGGATGGTAGAGAACCAGTGCTTCCATATACACGATCAAAAGTAAACGAATGAGTTCCAATTTGCACCTGCAATTGATGATATACCAAGTTAAAAACAATGGAAACAGATTTCATTTGTTTTAACTGCCTTGAAATAAACTATATCAATGTGGAACTCCAGAAGGACTTTTGCCGTTTAAAAGTGAAAAAAAAAACATTATTGTGATCTCGAGAAGCAGAAACCACAAAAAGGGTTTCCGAAATCTAAAATTGTTCAACATGTGATCAAGCCGTAATAATGTATCGAGCATAAGTTACTTTCCTTGAATGATTTTGGAAATTTTGTTGAAGATCAGAGTTGGCAAGCAAGCATATGTAGTTCCATGCACAGTGATTAAACAAGATCATTTTAATTCAGACTAATCATAAATAAGAACATAAACGGTTATCATAAAAAAAGAAACAAAAGAAAAGATCGATCGACCGTCAAGATGACAAAGGCAATCAAGTCATACCATAACATGCTTTTCATTGGTTCTGTCCCACTGAGCCAAAAAAATAGATTAATAGAGAAATAAATACTTGTATAGAAAATAATAGTATTTCTTTATACCAAGTTGTTGGTGTAGACATGAAACAATAGAATTTATTGAAGAAAAACAAAATCTGTTCTAATCAGTGTCTTAATTTAAGAACGAGTATCTTGAAAGTAGCAAACAATTTATTTTCCTTTTTGTAAGTTATAATAAAATAAAGGGTAAAATACGAATGATTAACATATTGTTATGTAGGTGTTTTGGAAATTAAGCATTTATTTTGATTTTTCGCAATCAGTCATCATCTTTTTTTATCTGTCTTTATCCGTAACCAGTACTATCCTAATTCAAAATCAGAACATAGACCGCATTGATCCGCCTCGCCCCGATTTTTATGACATGTATAATAGCGAGATCACACATAGCTATTGGCAGTTTGACATATCATTTTTTTCTGATCTAATTGGAAGTTTTTTGTAACTGGTACAAGTTTATTTGTTCTTCTGCAAAGAGAAAAAATAATACTGTGTGGATGACTGGTGATCTCGAAATGATAGAATCATAGAACAAAAAGATTATCTAAAACGGACCATTAATCGTCACCTCAACCTTATAGGAAATCAGTCTATATAAACATGGATATTACATCGTGGCCAATTGGAAAACTTAGTATACATGATTACAGTAATTTGCAAAATCACTTGCGGTTGGTTTGCATTTTATCTGAAAAATACCTTAAAATCGAGAATTTTATATTGTTTGCCCATAAAAAAGGTTTGACATTTAGTTCATAAATACATTGAAATTGAGCAAAATGTCTTAATTAAGAAAAGCTCATGTCTTTCATTTCCACTTGAAATCGCAGAATAAACGTTTTTGCCCAACAAATTTACCCATCCAACACGATTAACCACTTAAGTATATACATAGCCAGATCAACCCTCTATTTATTTTTTTCTTTTCTTCTAAAAATAAAAGTAAATGCATGGTTTTGTTACACGCAATCACATGGGCGATCATTGTATTGGATTAAAATTTTGGATACTCATTAAGTTTTTTTTTTTTTTTTAAAGAGTAAGAAAAAAATATTACTCACCAAAAATTACTTGCTACCATGGATGCCTATGTGTCACAATCATGTAATTTTAGTTTCAATTAAATAACAGTAAATAGAACTGGTACAGTGGTACATACCGACAATGTTTTTATGGTCAAAATTTTAGGCCTTGGCTTACCATTATTATTATCCATAACAATTAAAACTAAATTTAGTTAAACATGCACACAATCATGAAAACATATTTCCTTGAGATCTAGATCTCCAATCACTTCAACAAATGCACACAAAATTGAAATCTTAACACTTTTAGTCTCAAAACTCAGAAGCTACCGCAATCACAAGCAAAATAAAAAGTGACCTGAGGCTTCCCGGAGACGACGAAAACGCAGTCTGAACATCCTTGAAGCTTCTCGTCTCCGACTAGCGGTCGGATATGTACCGCCACCTTAACGCAACAGTCCTCCAGCGACGCTCCATCCATCATTAAATATTATATATATATATATATATATATATGTCAGTTATAATAATGTGAGTGAGTAAGTATATAGCTAAATATATGTAATGCAAGTATATATAGAAGTGTTATGAATAAAAAAGGAAACAGAGAGAGAGAGATGAAATGGTAGCTTTAGGGGAATAAGTAGTAGTGTGTATGATAGTGGTAGATATGTAAATACTACTATAATTAATGTTGGATTTAGGGGTATAATGGTAATTTGTTAAATTAACGACCAAACCATCGTCTCTTTCCTTTCCTGTTACTACAGTTTTCTTTACCGACACACGTGTCTCACCAGCCTTGTACCATACTCCTACATATTAACTTTACGAAAATACATACATTTAATTTAAAAAAAAACAATAGGTACCCAGAAAATATATACTGATTTACTAAAACCTGAAATTCATTAGAAAAAATCTTTCTGAAAGTGAGAAAAGTTACAAAAATAAATAAATGTGGAATTGAATTATCATAAATAGTTGATAAAGTTAAAAAGAAATAATGGTAACAACTAAAATAGATAAATAAGTACTTCAAAAGTAACTTACAATTAAAATTAGCACACATGTTAAAACTAAGTTATAACTTATAAGTTAGTATAATAATAGGTAACTTATTGTATAAGTGTAGTAAAGAATAAGTTATTAATTACACAAACTTACACTATAAAATAATGTTTTATTTATTGAGAGTCACAAGCTGTCACAATTTGACTAAACTGTCACAAAGCCGTCATAAAAACCGTCGTTAATAAGCTCGTAACAAAAATTATCGTCATTAATCCCGTCGCTATTTGGGTATTTTGTTGTAGTGTTATAAGACTCTAAGAATTAACTTCTATACAAAAAAAAATCAATAAAGAACTTTTATCCAACTTATAAGTTAAAAGTAACTTATTATAAGCAAAAACACTTTTGCTTTAGTAAAGAATAAAGTCAAACATACTACTATAAGTTAAAAGTGACTTATAAGTAATTAACTTTGTTAGTCAAAAATTAACTTAAAGTTAGAAGAGTAATTTGTTATAAGAAAAAACACTACAAAATAATGTTTGATTCATAAACAATCTCTTACTACAAAAATTGTCACAAACACTACATGAAATAACATATTTTGTTGATTAATTACATCATTGAAGAAAAAAATTCAAATACTTCTCCGTGAACTACCAAACACTTCGAAAATAAGGGGAAATGAAAAACATTCCAAGAAAAAGCTTTCTAGAAAAATTTGTTGTAGGCCATAATATTTTCAAGCCAAACAAACTACTTACTGTAAAAGGGGAGTAAATTAAGTAGTTACAATTTCCCATAAAGTGTATGATCGGTAGTTAGTGTACTAGAAAAGTACAATTTACAACACGCACTGGCTCAAACAGTTATATGTACTTTTACATCACTCTTTCCATATTTGCCCCAACCGACTCGCAACCGTTTTCATAGTAATACAAATTTTCAATTTTACCCCTTGTGACACTTTCATTTAATATTTATACGAAATGGTGGGAAAATGATTTTAGATACAATACAGCGCAATAACATGTGACAGAGGAATCAGAGTAACGTAGGCATTTAGAACGACAACGTTTGTGGATCCCATTTAAATATATGACCTATCATCCACTACCATATGCTCTATTAATTAAATTTCAATAATGGTGCTTGCATTTTTTTTTAACCCAAAGTGGGTAAGCAATGGATGATCAATTATAGTTTGTTTATTGCTAATTAAAGGTCTATAATAAAATTCCTACTAGTATTTAAAGACTTGTTGACAAATAGTAATTGATTAATACTTAATTAAATTTTATAAGGTGAACTATGCTTAAATAGTTTATTTTCATTGATCAATTAATTCTTAGTTAATTCATTAAAAATATGTCTCTAAATAGTACTTTTTTTAAGGATAAAAATAGTTTTCTTGTCATTAAATATATTTTTAGGGACGAAAATAAAATAAAAAATTGTTTTAAAAAACAATCACATACCAACATAAGTAGATAATTAATTTTATCCTAAAAATATATTTCTATCTCTAAAAAGTATTTTAAAGACACTTTCTCAATGACTCCAAATAAATTATCTCTAAATTCTAATTTTCTTATAGTTTTGCGAACCTCTGACCCCGCTTCACCGAATTTGATTGGTTCTGTGTGTGCTAATTTGAGTTTTTAACATATATGGTTTGATATTGTACTCAAATTTTTTGAAATTGTCATTAACGGTATGAGGTAGGTTCAAATAATCTAAATTCGAACCGGACCTAACGTGGTGAATAGATGTTAGTCCGGTAAGACCGAATCGTCAAATCCATTTAGGGTGTGTTTGGAATCCGAAAATTGTCACGGAAGAAAAAAAGGAAAGGAAAGATAAATCGAGGAAAATTAACTTGAAATCATTTTCCGGTCATGTGTTTGGTAGTTTGAAAAAAAAGAAAAAAACAGGAGAGAGGGGTAGCTAGTCCCACTTTTCCCATTTGTTTTCATTTTCCTCACATTTTTATAAGTAAAATAGTTTCTCTCAATTTAAACAGAAAGTTTTTCCTCACTTTGTTTAAATTTCGGATTGGTACTTTATCTACAACTTAATTAAGGATTGATTCATGAAACTAAAATTAATTAATGATTAGTCCATTTTCCCAAAGTAACCAATAAAAATAAAAATAAATTGGAAAATTTGGAAAATTATCAAAACATCAAAACATAAAAAAATCTGGAAAAAAAAAAACCAGAAAAGCTTAAAAAAAGGCAAACCCCTGAAAAAACACGATTTTTTTTTAAAAAATCCCAAAAAATATAAATTCAACAAAAAATCAAAAACGCAAAAAAAAAAAAAAAAACAGTCTGATCCGTTTTAAGTCATTTAAAAGCAGTCTGAATAATTTTAAAAACAGTTCGGGTAATTTTAAAAGCATAATAAGTCGTTTTGAGTTATTTTAAAAACAATATGAGTCATTTTAAGTGATTTCAAAAACATTCTGAGTCATTTTAAGTCATTTTAAATCATTTTAAAAAAAGTCTGAATCGTTTTAAGTCATTTTAAAAACAATCTGAGTCGTTTTAAGTTATTTTAAAATAGTCTGAGTCATTTTAAAAATAGTCTAAATCGTTTTAACTCGTTTTAAAAATAGTCTGAGTCATTTTAAAAACAGTCTGAGTCGTTTCAAGTCGTTTTAAAATTAGTCTGAGTCGTTTTAAAAACAATATGAGTTATTTTGAGTCATTTTAAAAATAATCTGAGTTATTTTGAATCATTTGAAAAACAATCTAAGTCATTTTAAAATAGTATGAGCCATTTTGAATCATTTTAAAAACAATCTGAGCCAGTTTAAGTAATTTTAAAAATACTTCGAGTCATTTTAAAAATAGTCTGAGTCATTTTTAAGTCATTTGGAAACAGTCTGAGTCATATTAACTAATTTTAAAAATAGTCCGAGTCATTTTAAAAAATTGTTCGAGTAATTTTTAAAATAGTGTGAGTTATTTTTAAGTCATTTAAAAACAATTGCAAGTTATTTGAAAGTTTTTAACATTTTTTTGGACTTTTCGGCTTTTTCTAACTTTTTCAAACTTTTTTTCATTTTTTTGTGATTTTGGATTTTTTGAATTTTTCTTGGTTTTTTTTCATTTTTTTATAATTTTTCGGATTTTTTTCGGGTTCCTGGATTTTTTGAACGTTTTTTTTTTGTTTTTTTTTTGTGATTTTGGATTTTCTTGGTGTTTTTGTATTTTTTACTTTTTTTGATTTTTTTCAGGTTTCCGACTTTTTTGAACTTTTTTTTTGTTTTTTTTGTTTTTTTGGATTTTTGGATTTTCCTTGGTTTTTTTACCATTTTTTTGGGGGGGGTTTTTTTTTTCCAACTTTTTTGAGCTTTTTTTCATTTTTTGTGATTTTTTTTTGTTTTTGCGGGTTTCCGATTTTTTTAAAGATTTTTTTCAGCTTATTTGGTATTTTCTGTTTTTTTTTTGTTGATATTTTTTGAGTTTTTCTTATTTTTTTGAATTGTATGTCTTTTATATTTAATGAGTAATAGACCAATCATTAATTAGTTTTTGAAATAATTGACCAATCATTAATTAAATTTTGCAGGGTAATCAATTTTTAAATAGTTTTATTTTTATGTAACAATCCTTAATTATCTCTATGAAGTATTACGATTATACTCAATATCATATTTTTTTAGTATATCATTCTATTATAATAAGTCAATTCAAGTCAAATGACACGGCCCAATTTAGCCATTTTTTTCCAAAAATACTCATACACCTTTATATTAATTATAATAATATCATACTTCCATAAAAATATAAAAAGTAAAAACTAATAAAACTATTTATCTCTCTTTAACAACTAAACATTCTTTTAAATTTTAAACTATGTATTTTTTTTATTATCTACATATTTATATCATATTTATACCTATTATCTATATTTGTATTGTATTACGTGCCGCACAGACAAGACGTGAGTCACGATTACTAGTATAACATATCTTAATGCAGATCATATGCAATTATAACAAGTAGATTAATTAGCTCTATTTACATGTAGCTATGTTCTAAAAAAACATAAGCCAGAGGTTGAAGAGAAATATCAATTCCACGTTTACATAATTAAATTAGCAAAACCATCCATCGTAAAAGACACTCATGAAAATGATCTTGAATGCAAGGACGTTTATGACGATTAATACAAAATATAATTTCACGCCATATAAAAGGAGTAAAAATAACAAAAGACCCACAAAACATAAAACAATATACTGGCTGGTGGTATCCTGCTATCACATGCCATATTTTTCCTATCAAGTCATTATAATGAGCTGAACCCACTTCTTTTTTTTTATATATATATTTTTTATTTTTGTAATCAAGCCTCAACACCCCCATATGGTTGCATGGGTCCCTATTTTTTTTATTGTAGGGAGTACAATTTTGTGCTAATGCTCAATAAGTCAACATCTTATTTAACACGGTTATAAGTGAAGGAGTATTTGATTATTTTTGTACAAAGTTTCTAGTTTGTTTGAAAATATAAAAACCAAAGACTTTGTCTAAGGTCATGGTAATTTAGCAAAATATCGTTTTTAACTCAATTTATATCAATAACTACATTGGGTATGATTTATGAAATTGAATCTTAATATTTTAAAATACCTAATATTGTTACCTTAATATTCAAAACAATGATAAGCACAAAAGACTTACTTGGACTTATTTCAGAAAAAAGGTTTTTTTATCGATACTTATGTGCGGACACTATAAAAACATGTGTGTGTAACAACGACAGTGACACCTTTTAATCGTATTTAATTTAACTTTCTAGTAGAAAAAAATCTAATTAATTTTAATATTCTCTTAATTAATAGACCTACACTGCCTTTCTAAGTTAAAATTAACTCTTCTATATCATGATGATGGCAACCGTATAAATTTGATCAGCACATTGTGACAACTCTTACAACACGCTCTAGCCTCTATATATATATATATATATCGTCAATTATATGGTGAGCTTCGATAACAATCTAGCATGTTTAAGCCTTATATTTGAGTTTATATTTCATAGAATCAAATAACTATATTTAAATTAAATTGGCTATTTCAAAATTATAGAATCCACTAATCGTACTCTCCTTGTTCTAAAAACATCAATAATCAGTAGTTGCTAGTGACTAGTCTCACAGAAGTATATTTACAACTTTTTTCGTACGTTAGTGTCATATTTTAATTTCATTAGAGTATTATATAGAGATTTGATAAGCCACCTCAGCCATTTAAGAAACATTCAAGTCGGGGTCCAAATTAAATCAAATCGTGGCCCCTAGTTTTAGTCAGTGTTTTTTGTAATGGAAGTTCTTTTAGTGCCATTACCAAAGATGAGTCGAGTCATATATGACCCTCTAATTATAAAGACAATTCTTTTCATTTCTTTGTCTCTCACGGCACTTGTCCATATTCTACGCAAACACCCTTTGTAGAGCTTTATACCATCACATGCAGACACATAAAAGACACACGTACGTACCCTCCCCACGTATCAATTTGTTTTGTTTACCATATTTTTCGCCCTCTTTCTTGGAAATACGTGAACGATATTATAATAAAAGTCCACAACCAGGCCGAATCCTAAATCTTAAATGGGGTATCGAAATTGCAAAAAAAAAAAGAAAATATTAAGTGAAATCATAAATTATGGGGTGCCATTATAGCATTTTTATCAAACTTAAGTAAAAATACATAATAAAAATTCAAAAATTTTGGAGTTAGGAGAATGTCGTGACCCCCGATGGTCAACACTTACTTTTCCCATGTCAACAAGTACTACTCTACGACGGGAGAGTAGTGGCGGCTTGTGGCAAGTCGAACCACCGACTTGGGTGACGGACGTACAATATACATGTTTTATGAATAAAAACAATACACAATAGTGATTTTTTTGTTGTGAAATAATGGTGTAAGAATGTAAATTTTTGTTTAGACGGCCACTAACTATATATAGTCTATGTATAAATACATGCAAATAAGTTAATAACTTAATATAGATGTAAATTTACTCAAGTTACATTCATCAGGTTTTCATTATGTTATCGGATTTTTCAAGTCTATTCGTAATTATTTTTCGATTTTATTTTTTAAATCAACGTTCTATAATATTTCTAAAAAAAATTGTTCAAAAAAATATGTAAAATTTGACTTTTTATATTTTTTTTTGACATTTATTAATATTACTACCTTATAAATTGTCAAACAAACAATTAAACATAAAAAAAAATGTATAAATTATGTAAAATGTCAAATTTTACATATTTTTTTGAACAAATATTTTAAAAATAATATAGAACGTCGATTTAAAAAATATAATCGAATAGACTTGAAAACCCCGATAATATTATGAAAAACTGATGAATCTAACCTGAGTAAACACACTTGGATACATATTATGCATATATATTGGAGGAGTACATATCTAAATAAGTCACAAACGTCATCTCTATTGTTTCGATGAGTCTACGTTACCTTCAAAATGGGGCACTATTTCTTCTCTGGAATAATTAGCAAACGCATGATCTGTATTTTTCAGCAATTTAGCAGGGAAAATGATAAATACCATACAGGAACGGACACAATAATTGAATCATGTACATACAGTTGGAATTTTAATACATGCATATAATCGAATTAAAGACTAAAAATCTATCATGTGCGAAATTTTAACCCGTAAGACTCACTTTAAGTACTGAATAATATATACTCCTATGATTTGTGTTTCCAAGTTCCAACTGATTTTTTAACCATCATTTTTCAACCTGTTCATTTTCACTTATATATTTGCGAAAATATATATAAAAGCTGCGGCCAAACAAGAATCTAAACTTACTAATCAGGACCGAATCTAGAGTTTCTCAAGCATTGGGTTTTTATGGAAACGACTAACGAGCTCTCTTTTGTCTATTTATATTTAATTTTATTTAATAACAAAATAGAATAAAAGAAATATAAAAATGTTACTAGTAAAGATTGAACCAACATTTTATAAGAATCATAGCAAAATATAAATAAGTTTCAAGAAACTACCATATTGAACACACATTTACATGTGTCAAAACAATGATTTATATATTTATATTTTATATAAAATTAATTAAACATATTTTTTCAAAATCAAAGTTCTTTAAATTTCGGTATTTTTGGGAGAACATGGGTCTGGGCTCTTGTGGCCCACTCATAAAATCGGGCCTGTTACTAATGCTCTGGTTAAACAATCTATAGGTCTTGAGCTGAACAATTTTTCAAATTATACATATGGGGTCAATTTCTACAACTACTACTTGGAAAAACTATTAAATTTTGGACTTTGGGGGATTTTTCTACTTTTCACTCAATCAATTATTGGATGCTAATGTCGGCATTGAACGTTAACTTCAACGGTTTATTTTATTATACAACTAGTACTTGTAAATTTGTTGGTGGCTAGATAAAATCATGCATATTGTATTCAGAGAAAAATACTGAAAATCTAGTATAAAATAAAATATTATTCATAATGTTCTTGTTTCTTTTCTTAGTAGTACAGTCAATTCTTATCTTTTTTTTTAGTTTGGTTATGGATTTCAATGGCATGTAAAAATTTACTAACGAATTTGTAAATTATTTAGTTAGCGGACAATCAACCTATCATTTATCGGAAACATAAAATGTCTCAAAAATACCACTGTCTTATCAATATGAACAAAAGTATTGTATATCCATACATATTTTTATTTTTTAACCTCAAAGTTTGTAAATTGTTTGGTTAGCCGGACAATCAACCATTTATTTTATTTTTTTTGTAATCAATCAACCATTCATTTATGAAAACATAAAGTGTCTCAAAAGTACCACTGCCTTATCAATATGAAAAATTGAAAATAAGCATAGTGTATATTAATTTGTATATCCCATACATATTTTCATTTTTCATCCTCAAAATTATTCTATCTTTCAACCTAACTTCATACTCATTGGATTTACTCAATCTTTAAAAAAAGAGCATTGACACAAACCTTATACCTATTCTCAAAAAAAAAAAACCTTATACCTACGACCTGAGAGTCGGCACTACCTAACTGAGTCCTAATTAAGATTATTAATTTGTTCAAAGTTAATTACTCAAAAGTACTGCCTTCCTTAGTCAATTTTTATTCGTGAATAGAAACAACTTAACAACAACTAAACACCCTGTGTAATGTAATTACTAAAGTATACTGTTATAACATGAATGTTTCTATGCGTTTGCTTAGTCAGTGATCAGATGACTTTTGGTCTGAATTAAAAGAGAACTTTAATACCGGAGATGAACCAAATTTGTTTTTTCTCCGACCCGAATATATCAACTTATTTTCTTAAATTCGTATAACTAATTAAACTAGTCGAGAATTTGTCTTTGGCTGCTACAACCATACTAGGGGTTTTAATATTAAGAAGATGCTATGAAATTGACGGATTATATATATCAA
Organism: Primula veris; assembly: GCA_963682055.1. Classification (NCBI taxonomy): domain Eukaryota; kingdom Viridiplantae; phylum Streptophyta; class Magnoliopsida; order Ericales; family Primulaceae; genus Primula; species Primula veris. The sequence continues at coordinate 18,709,642 of OY821743.1, read as the reverse complement.
TCATTGGATTGGAAGTTTGAGAGGAAATCCATCGCTTGTTCAATGTCTAAGGTAACCTTTTATATGTTTCAGATGAAAGTATGAGTAAGAAAATATGAAGTAATCTTTCAAAATTAGAAACACAAAAAAAATTGCTTAGCGCGTTTCGTCATAAATTGTCTCTGGTATTGCACAATGCAAGTTAGTTTTGAAATAAAATGACTCCAACTAGAGACCAGAAAACCATCCTCATATCAATTGAATCTTTATTATATATTGTTGTATTAACTTACTACACACACATTAAACTAAATAAATATTTGTAATTACCAAGCAAGATATATTGATCATCTCCTTACTTAATTTGGCTGCTCCCCTAAAGTACAACTAAATCCTTGAAGCAGTTGCTAATTACTACTTTTCCTTTATCGTTTTCTTAAAAGATTTGAGCCTTTGTGATCTTTACATGTGCCATCGGTTATTGGAGTTTCCAATATATATTTTTCTCTCCCACAATCTTCCATCACTTTTTAGTTGGCCACGGGGATATAACAACTTTTGGTCAGTCCTTACATGCCACTGTTACACATTTTTTTAACAACTAAATATAATACACAACATTCCCATATGTCACATGAGATCAATGTACATGATTAACCAAGTATAATTAAATTTCTTCCTTCACCAAGCCTTGCAGTAGCTTCTGCCTTACTATTTACTACTTCATTTTTATATTTTGAATTTGATTTGTTTTTTTTGTTCCCTGTACTTTAAATTGCTATAATAATGTTCCCAATCGTTGGTAACAAAACAGAAACCTTGGCTACTCACTATTAACTATGGAAAGAATATAATTCTAAGGAATGAAAATTATGCATATATACTTCCTTTTGTATTTTTCCCAATTAAAATATTTTCTTATCGTTATGGGTTATATCCCTTGTGACCAAGATAATAACGGAAATAAATAAACTATATAGTCTATATGATAGGTACATATTACATATACCAAACAATCAGCAAAAGTAAAGATTGAAAACCAAATCCACCGCTTTTGAGATTTTCAATATTTCAATTAACACTAAAAAAAATACTCAAATAGCGACGGGATTAGTGACGGTATTTTTTTGTTACGAGCTTATTAACGACGGTTTTTGTGATGGTTTTGTGACAATTTAGTCAATTTGTGACGGCTTTGTGACAGTTTAGTCAATTTGTGACAGACTTGTGACAACTTTTGACTCTCACTAAATCAAACATTATTTTGTAGTGTAAAATGAGGACCAAATAGAGTTTTTTTTGCATGCAAGTACTGTTGCTTTCTTAATTTATACTATACTACTATGCTATTTACTCTGAAAAGCAGTGGTGACAAGTTTTGTGCTCCCTTTACCAAAGTAATGATCGTAGCCGTTCCTTTACATAAAGAGGTTGATGATGTATTTTATAACTTAATAGACAAATAAATAAAATACCTGTTCCACCACTAGAAGTTGATTTGTATTGCAGGTATATATATATGTGCACGGGAATATAAGTGCAGATTGGGACGACGACACCTCCCACCATTTTAAAAATTATAATTTTTTCGATTTTTGTATTTTCAATAGTGAATGTTAAAAACGATAATTTTACACCACTTATTTTTATATCCTAAATTTTAACACCCCCATATAACATTTTTGGCTTCGCCTCTGTAGCTATGGTTAATGCAAAGTTTGGTTTATTTCTTGTCGCTTTTAGATTACATTTTGATTTTTGAGTACGTTTCACACTTTTACTCAATACCCTTATTTATATACTGGAACTCGCAATCGTAGAAAACCGGAAATGGTTTCAAGGTTGACGTACTTGAAGTCTTGAACTAGGGTTGATCTTATTTTCTTGCTCTAACAAAGCTTAAAGGAAACAAATAAAAGCGACATAATTTGAGCTGAATCAGCAGTACCCCTTTTCTACATTTGTTGCACAGTTTAGATAACGTGTTAGTTTACAACCCAACAGTTGCCAATTAACAGTGAGGACCCTTATATCTCCAACAATTTGATCCCATTTGAGAGAGTATGAATGGCGAAAATTTGTGATCTCAGCTATAGAGAATAGATATGTTTGTAGATATAATGAGCTTAGCTCGAGGTTATTCCGCTCCAAATAGCCAAAACAAGAGATGCATATATAAGAGTTCTTTAACTGAACACGGCTTTAGCATTAGCTTCATAAATAATTAAAGATGTTAAGCACGTATCGGAAAATCAGAGATTTGAAGCAACTTTACCTAAATGAACAAAAAAGAAGACATGCAAGTCCATCTTCAACTATACGGACCCGATCTTTGTAAGATCCTCTAAGTCTACTGGCTGTGTACATGCCTATAACTGTGCTCACTTACATAAAGAATTGAGGAGTGTTATTGTCCCCCCCGTTATAAAATAATTGCTAACTCTTATGATTCCAAGTTCCTACTCATTAACTTATAAATGCGGTTATTAAAAAACTTATAAATGCGGTAAACGTTCCTTTTTTACTTGCACTATATCAAAGATTGGCACAAGATATGTTGGAAATATAAGTAGAACACATTTACTTAGAACAGTCGGACGAGCCTTTGATATTTGCATTTTTGGACTGATACTCGGTATGTGTAAAAACTAAACTTAGCTTAGAACAATTGCCGATATACATTGCGTAAGCCGTAATACAAATCAAACAAATTGCCAAATTATGATTCTAAGGCCAGTGAGATATTACTCCTTCAATTTATGAACCATGCTAGTAATGTTTTTGGTACCTTGATCCAAAAACTAACAGGCATTTGAACGGGTTATTCAATATAAAGAGCATGCTGCATCACTGGCAATTCCCAGTTTGGCTATTCATTTCTCATTCAATGGCAAAAGAAACAAGAATTTCACGAGTCTCTTTTGTTTTGCACTGGTGCAGAGAAAATGGATTACGAAAATTACGCATTGCAGTGGTTGCAATACCGCGAATATGGTTAGCAACTGGCTCGATTACTTGGTTCACCTGTCAGAAATAGTCGCTTCCCAAGAAAGTTCAGACATAAGTAGGTATCCCTAATTTAATTGCAAATGATATTATTAAGAGCACGACTAGCTTTATTAGTGACCCCATACCCGGACTTCTTTAGGCTTTCCAATCTTTATAATTTGACTATAATATCAAAAGTACATGTTTTCGGTTGTAACGATGCCCTCACAATTACAATTTATATTAAGTAACTAGAAACAAGCTCCACATGCGTCTACTTAACACTTTCTACGGCTACGTTTACAAAGCTCAGTAAAACTCTTGGAAAAATATCTTAGTTACACTCTTTACTGTCTTACGATTAAAATACAGTTTTAAACCCCGTTCATAACATTCCAGATCAGCACAGCTCTTACAAGCAAATCATCAAACATCCGATCATATACAACCAGTAGACTTACAACACAAATTCACAGTAAACGTAAATGATTTAGCAAACTAACTCCACACATGTCTCCTTTACGCTTTCTACACTACAAAAGTCACGTTCAAGCGAAAATAATGCAATAAAACTTACTCTACATGTTCGCATTTCAAAACATTGATCTGAAGCACATGAATCATCACATACCATCTCTTACGGAAAATCATTAGACAACTTGCATTCATCTCCAGTTCAACAACAAAAAATGGAACTGAAATTTGGTCTTGTTAGAGTTATATTATCTAACATCGATGTAATATCGATCAAGCCTGTTGTTTATAAAGAGTTTCCATCCTTACCATTACGATGTCTTTTAATGGTAAAGCAATATGGTTTCTAACATGGTATCAGAGCGGGCCATCGATGTTGGGCCTCACATCCACCCATTTATTATATCCGCTCGTTGGACCCTTGAAATGTCAGGCCACGAGCGAGGGGGAGTGTTAGAGTTATATTATCTCACATTGATGTAATATCGATAAAAAGTTTTCATCCTTACCATTACGAGTAGAGCTGGGCAAAAACCCGCGAAAACTAACCCAGACCGGAAACCGAACCGGACCGAACCGAAAAAACCGAAACTGAAAAAACCGAAACCGAAAAAGACCGAAACCGAGAAGACCGAAAACCATTCTGGCCGATTTCGGTTCACTGCATAACCGAACCGAAAAAAACCATAAAACCAAAAAAACGACAAAAACCGAAAAAACCCGAAAAAATATACTAATTAATTCTATACCATACATGTACAAATTAATTTGTTTGGTTAAATAAAGAAACAAACAAACGAAATAAAGGATCAGTAATGTAAATATTTTTTAGGGTTTTTTCTTAGCCGCCCCATCCTTATCACTTTACTTTATCGGTTATTTCTTTAAGACTTTAACTATCTCTCTCTCTGATCCAATGGTGAGAAACCATACTTATAATTTATAAGGCAAAATTTTCTGATCCAAATGTGAGAAACCATACTTATAAGGGCAAAAATATGCATTTTTTTTTCTCTGATTCCAATTTCCAGCTACTGCAATTATAATATTTTCTTAGTCTCTTATATCATTTGTTGTTTGAATTTTTATTTTTACATAATTATTAAAAGGAGTAGATCATTACACAAGCTATGGATATTTAATACATGATTAGTTATAACTATGGATGTTTGGACTTTTATGAATGGAAACATATTGTTTGGTTGTAGCTTTATTGGAAAAAGCTGGATTTTTGTGTTAAAAATGAATTTTGTAAATTCATACCTTTTCGTATTGAAAATTAAATTTGTAAATTCTTGATTTATTTTTTATTTTTAAACCTTTTACTTTTAGGTTAAATCTATGAAAACATTGAATTCAGTCGCTAGTGGTGCCACATCACCATCTCTTCTCCAATGCGATGAAGCCGAAGTCGAACATACTATTGATAGTGCTTCCCAACATCATCCCGTAAAGGAATCCGGTGATCGCTCTGCTATTGAGATCGAAGATGAACCGGAAAAAGATTGTGGTGGCGAAAATAAAGGTCGTGAAAGTGACGAAAGTTGGGCATGGAAACACTTCGAAAAGTATGATAAGGTAATTACATCTAATGTTAAGGGTGTTTTGACTACAGAAATTAAAAAAAGGGCTAGGTGCAGACATTGTCCCATAGGTAAAGGCGATTACGCTGCCCATTCATCAAAAAATGGGACAACTAACTTACTTCGTCATTTAAAAACAAAATGTGTTTCAAGAAATCGCAAAGATATTGGTCAATCTGTTCTTACAATGGACAAGAACAATAAAAATAAGCTTGTGGCAACCGATTTTTCTCAAAAAGAAATGATGCCTGTTTTGGCTGAGATGATAGTTATAGATGAAATGTCGTTTAGTACTGTCGATAAACCTGGTTTTAGGAAGTTCTGTAGGATTGGGATTCCTGATTTTAAGGTTCCGAGTCGAAGATTCTTTATGAAAGAGTTTTTTTCTTATGTACGAGGCAAAAAAGAATATGCTTAGAAAAGAATTGCTATGTATAGAGTGGATCTTACGGGTGATACTTGGACGTCCGTCCAGAATTTGAACTATATGGTTTTGACGGCTCATTTTATTGATAGTGATTGGGTTATGCATAAAAGAGTCATAAGTTTTTGTTTCATTCCTAATCATCAAGGACTCACTATTAGTCGTCTAATAGAAAGTTGTCTACTCGATTGGAACCTTAATGTATTAACAATAACTGTGGATAATGCATCTCCGAATACGACGACTTTAAATAGTCTTAAAACCAAGATGAATAGGTGGGAAAATAGCAAGTCTATCTTGGGAAACAAATACCTACATATAAGGTGCACAACCCACATTATGAACCTTATTGTAGGACATGGGTTAAAAGTGTTGAATAAATCAATTCTTGCTATAAGAAATGTTGTTTCATATGTGAGGTCGTCGCCGAATCGAACTAAAGAATTTAGACAGGCGGTTGAAAGCGAAAAAATATCTTGTAAAAGCATGGCGGTTTTGGATGTGCAAACAAGGTGGAACTCCACTTATATCATGTTGAAGGTTGCATTAAAATTTCAGAAGACTTTTGATAGGCTACAAGAATATGAAGGTGAGGGTGCAAGTCTATACTTGAGCTATTTCAATGAACCTGAGAGAGAGATTGTCAATAGTGATGACCTTGATGAAAATGGTCTTATCGCGCCAATGGGAAGAAGAAACAGGGTTGGACCACCGGATGCGACTGATTGAAAGAAGGCTGACAAATATGTTGAGTTTCTCAAGCTTTTTTATGATATTACAGTTAGGGTTGGTACAATTTTGAAACCAGCAGTTCATCGGACTTTTCATGACATTATGTCTATTGAAATACATTTGAACAATTTGTATGTGCCAAGGTTATCTTCTGAGGAAGATACTCGTTCGGAGATTGATAAACTTTGTTCTGAAATGTCATCGAAAATGAACTTGAAGTATGACAAATATTTCGCGAGATATAAGAATATGAACCAACTGATTTTGGTTGCTCTTATCCTCGATCCTAGGTTCAAAATGAGAAATATTGTTCACTTGCTTGGAAAAGATGGCTACACTGAGTATGAAGTGAAAGCGAAAGTGGAGGAACTTACAAAATTGATGAAAGATCTCTATGATGCTTACCAATCGTGTCCTATTTCCGACGCTAGTCATCATTCCATAAAAAAATATGTTGGTGGTCATTTGCGTACTTCAAGTGCATCATCTAATTCTGGTTTAGCTTTACTCGATGATTGAATGGATGAGACGGGTTATGAAATGGTGATGGGGCATGAAGTTGATAAGTATCTAAGTGACCCGTTCAACAAATATATTCCTACCTTGATATTCTACTCTGGTGGAAGCTTAATGGGCCTTTGTATCCCATTTTGTCTGCCATTGCAAAAGACGTACTCGCAATTCAGGTTTCTACCGTGGCATCGGAGAGTTGTTTTAGCACTGGAGGAAGGATAATCAATGCGAAAAGGAGTTCGCTTACTCCAAGAACAGCCGAGGCCTTAATATGTTTCCAGAACTGGCTAAAGGGGAATGATATCCCTTCATTTATTGAAGATGAGCCCTCCTTAGACCTTGAAGAGTTCTATGAAACTTGCGAGTCCGGTAATATATGCCCATATATTTAATAATTTCAACTATGTTCTGTTTTTGCTTTCAACCAATTGAGTTTTTTAATTTATTTTTTTTACTTAAGACTTCAGTTAACACTTGTTGAATGAAATAATCTTTTACTTGGCTGTCAACTTTCTACAATTTACCTTGTTGATTTTTGAGTCCGACTTATGAGTTATTGAGTTTTTGTATTATACATTAATCATATGCAATTTGTTTTTTGCATAAAGTTTTGGCGGAAATTTGAGCACCGCTTCGAATACACTCTCTTAGCTTTTATGCTCTTCCGGTTATTTTGTTCAATCTCTTTGTAGGCTTTTGGATCGTTTTTGAGATGAAGGGTGAAAACGTCATAGTGAACTGGACTATTCAAGATGGTGACATTGATCGCATGTTTATGCATTCTCCCGGATTATATTATAAATTTATAATTATGGTGTTTTAAAAATTCTGAACTTATTATATTTAATGATGTAGTGAACTGGACTTTGTTACTGGTTTGTTTTTTCTTTGCTTAATCTTGAACAATTTAGAGTTTTAGACCCGCAATGTTTCTGTATTTTGGTGCTCGAAGTCTCGAAATATATTTTGGCAGAATTTCATAGGTTATTTACTTATTTTGCACAATGGTTATTGACTTATTTCATTATTTGTTGAATTTCCACCAATGTATGTGAGTCTGTGACTGTGTGAGTATATTTTTGGTTATTTAGCATTTTTGAACAAGTTATAAAATAAAGAAGTTTAAAGTGTACCTATAAACCTCAACCAAAACCGGTACCGGAAAACCGAACCGAAACAAACCGGTTCGGTTCGATTCACATTTTCAGAAAACCGAAAACCGAAAATAACCGGACCGAAATTAATTTCGGTTTCGGTTCCGGTTTTACCAAAAACCGGACCGGACCGGACTCAACCCTAATTACGAGGTCTTTAATGATAAAGAAATATGGATTTTAATAGGTCTAATCCCCTTTCTGTAATTTACAAATACAAAGCACTTTTTCAGTCGAAAAAAAAAAACGTCCAACAATAAAAACGGAATAATAACTTGTAATTGTCCAACAACAACAGAATTGAAATATTGATAAAATCCAGCTTTCTGTAATTTACAAATACAATGCACTTTTGCAACCGAAAAATATAAATAATAAAAGCAAAAAGTTATTTGGGTCTGTAAGACAACTGCTAAACCATCCCAACGACACAAGGGAAGCTGAGAACGATCCTCTACGGCTAATATGAGACCAGAACCTGGCTCACAAAGCTGTTAATCACGCTCTGGTAAAGCAGTCATGGGTCATCCACTAGAGTTGAGTCACTGTCTCCTTAGTACTCAAGGATACAGAGGTACGATTCCTATAGAACAGATCCTGTTCAAGTAAGGCCGTGCCATGTATACATGACCTGTATCTATATATATTGCTTTTATTTTGTTTAACTAGTCAATGTGCATTAGTCGTACCCAAAATCAAACAAATTGCCAAGTTATGATTCTAAGGCCAATGAGAAATTAATCCTTCAATTTATGAACCATGCTAGTGAAAGTTTATGGTACACTGGTCCAAAAAATGACCAGGCTTTTGAACTGGTTATTCAATATAAATAGCCTGTTGCATCACTGGCAATTTCGAGTTTGGCTATTCATTTCTCATTCAATGGCAAAAGAAATAATAAATTTATGAATCTCCCTCTCCTTTTTTGCTGTTGCAGAGAAAATAGATTGCCAAAACTACGCATTGCATTGGTTGCGAATATCGGGACTATAGTTAGCAACACGGCTCGATTACTTGGCTCACCTGTTAAAAATATTCGCTTCCCCAAAAAGTTCAGACATAAGTAGGTATTCCTAAATTAATTGCAAACGATATTATTAAGAGCACGACTAGCCTTACTAGTGACCCAATAACGGGACTTCTTTGAGTTTCCAGCCTTCTTAGTTTGACCATAATATCAAACGTACATGTTTTCAGTTATAATGACATTGCCGCATTTAGAATAGTTTGAAAAGGATTTAGAAAACAAACTCTACACGTCTATTTTATGCTTTCTACGACTACGCTTAAGGTTTGTAAAAACCTTAGTTACACCCTTACAGTTAAAACACTGCTTTAAATTAACCACTGTTTTAAACAACGCATTTCGTAGTAAAAAAGCTCGATTCAAAGCTCGGTAATTGCTCGATTCAAAGCTTAAAAAAATCTTTAAATGCTCATCTTTTCCGCTTTTTATGCCTCTAAAAGTTTACTCCCTCTTGCAAAAGCGCTTTATCTAAGATTTCGCTTTTTAAAAAACGTTTTAAACTACATTGCATCATAACATTCCATATCAGTACAGCTCTTACAAGAAAATTGTCACACCCGACATACAGACAGTAGACTTGCAGCACAATTTTACAATAAATGTAAATGATTTAGCAAATGAACTCCACATACGTCACTTTTACGCTCTCTACGCTCAAAAAGACACACTAACGAAACTATTGCAAAAAAGCTGTCTCTACACTTTCGCATTTCAAAACATTGTTTTAGAACACATTAATCATCACATTCCATCGCTTACAGGCAAATCATCAAACAACTTACATTCATCTCAGACTCGGTCAAATATATTTCCGATATCTATTTACAAATTGAATTTTGCTGAATTTCAACTTTCTGTAATTGACAAATCTAAAGTACTTGCAACCTAAAATAGAAAAAAATGAAAAATATTTGGTCTGCATCTTTACAAACTCTGTTTTACAAAGAACTTTTTCGACTGGAAAAAATAAAAGCAAAAGTTTATTTTTGGGTCTGTCAGACAACTGCTAAACCATCTCAGCGACACAAGAGAAGCTAAGAACAATCCTCTACGGCTAATACAAGCCCAGAACCTGGGCTCACAAAGCTGTTAATCACGCTCTGGTAAAGCAGTCATGTCATGGTTCATCCACCAGACTTGAGTCACCGTCTCCTTAGTAATCAAGGATACAGAGGTATGATTCCTATAGAACAGATCCTGTTCAAGTAAGGTCGTGTCATGTATACATGACCTGTATCCATATATATTGCTTTTATTTTGTTTAACTGATCAATGTGGGATAGTTATGAAAAGACACCTTAGGCATTTAAATAGCCTACAGTATTTCGGAACAAAACTCTACTGATACTATCCTTTTATTTGAGATGGGGAACTATAACGGATTGTTTCTTTATTAATAGGAGATGAAAAAATTTATATGATTGAGATTAAAAATGATATAATTTAGGTGCTATAATTATTTATATAGGAGAGACTAGGAATCGATGATCTCCTTCTAAGTTAATATTACCACTTATTTACCAAGCTGAGATTCCTCGTACTATAGATATTATTTAAAACAATAAGATAGCGTAAACTTGATAATTTCGAAGAAGGTCGCAGTTTCAGACTTTGAGTGCTTGTTAAGCTGTGGCGTTCAGATGTCGGATTGAGAGAGACTGGAGACTTGAGATTGATAGAGTAAACCTTGAATTATGCGTTCAAAGAACCAATTTATAGTTCATCCAATTTACGAAACGGAAAACCGAAAAGATAATAGCTCATTTGGTTTGATCGAATCGAACGGGTGAGTTCTATTATGCATATCAACCATTGTGTGTGGTTCCGAAGGTAATTCAATATGGAGATTTCAAGGTACTCAGTCCCTTATAAATGAAAAATATTTAAGGCATCGTTTCCGCTTTGAAGGGTCCAGATTTAGCTACAGGTTACAAAAACTTGTAATAGCCATGATAGTTATTGGAAAACTGTTCTTAAGATTATATAAATCAAAGGCATAGAAAACGTAACAACACTTACAAACAACGTTTTTAAGTAGGAAACCTAGAGTTTTATATCTTAAGCAGCATACATTGTCCTCTATGTTCATGAAACATCATGTCCATTTAGTTTCAATTTTTGGCCAGTTTTTGCAAGTGAACTCTGGAATCTGAACAAATCTCTTCGGTTGAACATACTTCAATCAAGCATATTTATTTAACTTCTGAAACTGCCTAAAAAGCTAAAGCGAACAGTTTATTTAAGTTGGCAATTTGCATTCGAACAAGCGTATTATGTGTTTTCCTTTGAAATGATCATACTTGACTGAAAGTCTCAATGTAACGTATCGGAAATTCAGTAGTTTATTATTAATTTTATTAAGTAAATAGTGATATTAATTTTTGTGTGTTTATTTATTTGTGTGAAATATATGTACAGGCATATATGTCTGAGATATTTAATAGAGTGCATCTGATAGTTTGGGGGTGATTGGTACCATATTAGAAGTAAGTGAACTAGTGTATTAAAGTAATAAAAATAAAAACAAAAAGAAAAAGTTAAACCTAATATAACATATACAGTAAATACATATTCATATATATATATATATATATATATATATATATATACACGCCGGAGAGATAGAACCCAGCGAGGGAGGTAGAGTTTTGACCGGAGAGCTTCGCCGGTAACGTCGACGATCGAGTCCAAAGAGTGACGTGCAGATTGTAAGTTTATGGTTTTCAGGCAGTGGTGTTTAGGGTGTTTTTGAGGTCGATCGGAATCGGTTTTTCGCACGTGATTATATTTTATTAACCTACTTTCCGAGCTCTATGTATATGTGTAAGCCTGCTACCCTAATTTTCACTTTTACAAAAAACTTATTTTGGGGGGTTTCGCTCTTAATCCGAATTTGGTCTTTTATATTGATTCGTACCTTATTATAATTACATAATAGGGGCTGTTCAAGGACTATCTCTAGGCTGTCCAGGTCTGATTAGATTGTACGACTCGAGTTTGGGAGTTTTTATAAACGAACTCTCGTTTGTTTCGCTAAGGGGAAAAAATTTGATTTCATTTTTAAAAGTGCATTACTATTGTCTTTGTTATATTTAATATCTCATATTATTATATAGGTTGTTAGATAATCTAGTTGTGGGTTCTGCTTATGGTGTGTTGATATGAAACTACATTATTTTGTGTGAATTGGAATATGAACATAAGGTGATAAGGTGATAATTGACTCTGCTCACGTATAAGTGCGATGTGGTGACAAACTGATGTGTATTTATTTTTATCATGTAAGTTGGAACAAGTTTGTACTGTAGACGTGTGTTACCTGCATCAGATTATAGATGTGTGTTACCTATAGTATTAAATTGCGCAAGAGGAAAATCTGTAACTTGAGGTTAACCCCTCTAAAAACCGGCCCCAATTAGATGCGTTGCTTCGTATAAGTGATTGAGTATTGGACATATTGTTGAACATAGAGTTCAATAATGATTTTGATTATTACTTCGATTATGCGTTTAATGATTTTACGATTTCGATGATATAACTCTTGTCTTGTCCAAAAATATAAAACGTATATTTCAGGTCTTTAAATGATAGAGCATTCGATAACGAAGCCATAGGTTCAAGCGGAACCAAAATCGGAGCTAAAACGAAGGAGTTATGAGCATTCGAAGATTTACGGGACCAGGATTGCAGTCGACCGATTGACTGGACAAAAACGACCGATCGTTTTTTGTCAAATTTCTTCCAGTGAGTCCAGTATAAAAACGACCGATCGTTTTCAGAAAACGACCGATCGTTTTCTGTAAAACGACCGATCGACTGTAGAAAACGACCGATCGTTTTCTGCAGTTTTCGAAAAACAGCTTTTCAGCTTATTCTGGAAAAGAGCTGTTATATCTTCAACGGTCATAACCCAGAAAAACAGACTTTGCTGTTATATAAACCACCCCAATCTCTCTCCTAACTCACCAATTACAATATCTATTAACATCCTTCAACCTCTCTCATAAAAACCCTAAAATCACCATTTTGGTGAATATATTCGAGAAAGAGGGAAATCAAAGAAAAGGAGATTCAAGCTCGATCATCATCAACAACTCACCAATTAGCTTTTTAAGAAGCAATTAGAATCGTGAGCGAAGTTACATTTTTGTAACTAAATTTGTATCGAGTGTTTTATAAACTCAATTGTGAGCGAGTGAACGGGTAGAGGCTTTGTAAGCAAGTGAAGCTTAAAAGCTCTAGGTTTTTCATTCGGGTACTCATAAATTGAGGGGGAGTCGTAGACTCGTAGACGTGTTCTCTTGCACTTGTATCAAGAGTAGGAACCCCGGGTAGAGGGTGAGCCAATCGGTCGATTGAGCTCAATAGGATTTGTAATATCCGCAAGAACATTTTTAGTGAAATACTCGGTAGTACCGAGGAGAGGACGTAGGCGCGTTTGCCGAACCTCTATAAATCGCGGTGTCAATTCCTTTCCCTTACTTTTACTTTACGCAACTTATTTTATTGCTTATTTTCTTGTTTGCGTTAAGTAATTCTAGCAATTCTTTAACTCTTGTTATAACGCTTAAGCTTAGAATTGCATTAGTTGGGTGTTAGTTGCTTAGAATTTTAATTAGGCGAAAATCGCCATAAACCTTATTCACCCCCCCCCCCCCCTCTAAGGTTAGCACACGGGCCAACAATTGGTATCAGAGCCGAGGCTCTTGATTATAGAAATCTAACGATTTAAGAGTTAAGATCCCGATGGCTAATATACTTAATTTCGCATCCGGCATGGCTTCATCACCCAATACACCTCCATATTTTGATGGAATAAATTTTTCATATTGGAAGGATAGGATGAGCATGTTTTTACAAAGCTATAACGTTAGACTTTGGATGACCATTAAAGTAGGATATTCCGCACCTACATCCGAAAATAGCGAGAACCCAATCCCCGTAGAGGACCTAGATAACGCTCAACTAGAAGCCTACTCTACTAACGCTAAAGCGATGTATGCTATTGTTTGTGCCGTTTCTCCTAACGAGTACAACAAAATTTCCGCTTGTAAAACCGCTAAGGGTATGTGGGATAAGTTAGTAGTTATGCACGAGGGCACTAACCAAGTTAAGGATTGCAAACTCCAAATTCTAGTGCACGATTACGAACTTTTTAAAATGAGCGAGGGTGAAACCATTTCCGATATGCTTGCTAGATTTACTACTATTACTAACGGATTAACATCTCTTGGTAAGCATTTATCTTGTAAGGAAATGGTCTCAAAGGTGATTCGGAGCTTGCCGAAGGAATGGGAACCAAAAGTCACCGCAATTCAAGAGGCGCACGACATGAATACTTACACTCTTGATGCATTGACGGGTTCACTTATTACTCACGAGATCACCCTCAATAGTCACAAGCCAATCTCAAAAAGGAGGGAGATAGCTTTCAAAGGAACAACTTGTGACGAAAGCGATGAGCTATCCAATGACGACGAAAATTCAATGCAAATCATTCGAATCATCAAGGAAATACTCAAGCTAAAAGACCACCGCAAACATAAAGGTAAATCGTCAAATAATTCAATTTATTCTAACGATTTTGTTTGCTATACTTGTGGCAAGGAAGGACACATGGCGAGAGATTGCCTAAAGAATCGCAAGAGCAAAGCCAAGAAGAAGATATTCGATTCAAGCTCTAGCGATAGCTCCGACCAAGATGAAGTTGCTCACCTTGGTTGCTATATGGCCATGGAAGAAAGCCATGAACAAAACCTCTCTTCTTCAAGCGAAAGTGAAAGCGAAGCCGATGAGGTAAATGATCCTTCTTATGATGAATTACTTCATATGTGCGATATTTATTCCGAAAAATTTCCTAAGCTTGTAGAGAAGGTCAAATCTCTTAAAAAGATAAATTCTTCTCTCAATGAAGAAATAAGATCTTTAAAAAGAGATAAAATTGAAAATGAGTCTATTCCAACATCGTCATTTTCTTTAAGTGATATAGATGACGAAAAGGAAGACTTGAAAGATAAAAACAATGATCTCACTATTCAAAACGAGTCTTTACAAACCGAGGTCAATTTTCTTAAATGTGAAGTCTCTAGACTTACTAAAACTCTTTCAAAACCATCTTCTTTAGATTGTGATTTATTAGAAAATTTTGAAGAGTTAAATGATGCTTTCGATAAAGTTAAAAGCAAAAACAAGGTTTTGAGTTCTCATGCTTTTAACTTAAATGACAAGGTCAAGGTTTTAGAAACCGAGAATGAATCGTTGAAAACTAAAAACAACGATCTTGTCATTTCCATTGAAAAACTTAATTTAACAATTTCAAAGTTTTCTAAGGGTAAAACCGTTTTAGATAACATCTTGAGTTATCAAAAAGATTTCAAGGATAAGAGCGGTATAGGTTTTGATTGCATTGGTTCTACTTCTAACAAACCCCGCTTTGTTAAAACCTCTAATATTTCTACAACTCCTATTCCACCTAAACAAGAGATTGTTTTTCCCAAAAGGAGTACTTCCAAGATTTTTCAAAAATCTTTTAATAATAGGAATGGTTTAGGTTTTCAAACGAAATTGGATACTCCGAAAACCCTTTCTAGAACTTCGTATAACTCTCGTTATACTAAAAAATCTAGGCATTGCATGCATTGTAGTAGAAATGAGCATAATTCTTCTAAATGCCCACATCGCTTTCAAGTTAGTAGAAGCGATTTGAAATGGGTAGTAAAGACCCGAGCCACTAACAATGTCGGACCCAAAAGAAATTGGGTACCAAAGGACAAAATTTGTGTTGTAGGTATCTCCATCCAAAAGGAGAAAATCCACAAATGGTTGGCAACGCCGACAAAAGCCGTGGAAGTCAAGAAGATCGACTCCACCATCAAGGATGAAGTGCCGTTGATCAACAAAGGTGGAAGGCATACCAACAAGTGGTACCACCTATTTGGAATCGGCAACGCTCAATGCAAATGCCATTAGCGAGCGGACTCGACCTCACATCACATATGCGGTATACTCTAATCTATTATTTACATATATGTGATTAGTTGGGTCGGGTATATGCATCATATTTACATTTTTCATGTTTTGGTTTTTCTTTAAAAACCCTTCACATAACCCCATATTTTTGAATGCATTTTGATAATGCCAAAGGGGGAGAAAAATGATATAATTTGGTGTAATGCGTTTTGTTAAAATGGAGGAGATATTTTTCTCGTATCTTGTAAAATCATCATTAGTTTGTCATAATCAAAATGGGGGAGATTGTTGAACATAGAGTTCAATAATGATTTTGATTATTACTTCGATTATGCGTTTAATGATTTTACGATTTCGATGATATAACTCTTGTCTTGTCCAAAAATAGAAAACGTATATTTCAGGTCTTTAAATGATAGAGCATTCGATAACGAAGCCATAGGTTCAAGCGGAACCAAAATCGGAGCTAAAACGAAGGAGTTATGAGCATTCGAAGATTTACGGGACCAGGATTACAGTCGACCGATCGACTGGACAAAAACGACCGATCGTTTTTGGTCAAATTTCTTTCAGTGAGTCCAGTATAAAAACGACCGATCGTTTTCAGAAAACGACCGATCGTTTTCTGTAAAACGACCGATCGACTGTAGAAAACGACCGATCGTTTTCTGCAGTTTTCGAAAAACAGCTTTTCAGCTTATTCTGGAAAAGAGCTGTTATATCTTCAACGGTCATAACCCAGAAAAACAGACTTTGCTGTTATATAAACCACCCCAATCTCTCTCCTAACTCACCAATTACAATATCTATTAACATCCTTCAACCTCTCTCATAAAAACCCTAAAATCACCATTTTGGTGAATATATTCGAGAAAGAGGGAAATCAAAGAAAAGGAGATTCAAACTCGATCATCATCAACAACTCACCAATTAGCTTTTTAAGAAGCAATTAGAATCGTGAGCGAAGTTACATTTTTGTAACTAAATTTGTATCGAGTGTTTTATAAACTCAATTGTGAGAGAGTGAACGGGTAGAGGCTTTGTAAGCAAGTGAAGCTTAAAAGCTCTAGGTTTTTCATTCGGGTACTCATAAATTGAGGGGGAGTCGTAGACTCGTAGACGTGTTCTCTTGCACTCGATCAAGAGTAGGAACCCCGGGTAGAGGGTGAGCCAATCGGTCGATTGAGCTCAATAGGATTTGTAATATCCGCAAGAACATTTTTAGTGAAATACTCGGTAGTACCGAGGAGAGGACGTAGGCGCGTTTGCCGAACCTCTATAAATCGCGGTGTCAATTCCTTTCCCTTACTTTTACTTTACGCAACTTATTTTATTGCTTATTTTCTTGTTTGCGTTAAGTAATTATAGCAATTCTTTAACTCTTGTTATAACGCTTAAGCTTAGAATTGCATTAGTTGGGTGTTAGTTGCTTATAATTTTAATTAGGCGAAAATCGCCATAAACCTTATTCAACCCCCCCCCCCCTCTCTAAGGTTAGCACACGGGCCAACACATATTATAGTGTTAGTAGATGGTGTGTCCAGGTGATCAAACTTTATTTTTGATCGAATACGCATGTGTGTTGATTACAGTGTATTTGGATGTGCTTATTACCGATTGTGTCATAATCTGCCATATTAGTATATTGTGTGTGCTTAGATGCACGCTACACGTTTAAAGAAAAATTGATTTCTTACCTCTTCTATTTATTTTCTTTACATTTTGTTCCGTATCGATGTACAAGTGCTGGTGTGAGCTGTGGGGATGCTTAAAGTGGACTGTCCGTGATTTTTCCTTAGCTGCATACACTTTTCGTAGTGCTCGATAGACATGTTATTTATTTTAGGAAAATTTGTTAGTTGAGTCTATTTGGCCTAATAAGCGGATACCACAAGTTTTATTGTTTAGACTTATTCATTTAAAACATGTGATTTGTGTTAGCATGTGCACACGGTTGAATAAGAGTTTTATCTATTTTGGATCGTTTTATAATTACAATTGATGAATTTTTTTCATGTAACCATACTTTGTTGCTTGAACAGGTTTTGTTTTGTGGAAATAACTAGATACACATAGGTCATGCCAAAATTTACAACTTTTCCTTTGAACTATATTTTAATGCAATTTTATTCAAAACCCTTTTATTAAATTCACTAATCGGGTTTTTTCGGAAATCCAGGTGGTGACACTGAAACTTCCTAGCATTATTCAATTTGATGCACCAAAAGGGTAAAAACAAATCTCTTCGAAAGATCGAAAGTGACAATCATAAAATTACTTTTTTGTCTCTCCATAAGACTTGATCTCATCGATCAAACGGTCCAAATCGCACGAAGCAGACCCACCCTCTAGCACCGCTTTCTTAGCAACCAAACTAAACTCTTTCACCCGCCTTCGGATTTCCTTCGCCTCATCCGAACCACCCATCAATCTCTCAACAGCTCCTACAATCTTATCTTTCTCCAACGAAGGGCTCGTTATCTCGAACCCAGAGTTCCACACTTCCGACCCGATCCCAACACCAATTTTCATAACCTTAGTAATAAATATTTCGTTATAAAACTGCTCAGCAAATAACGGCCACGTAATTACTGGTACCCCGGCTATAATCCCCTCTAGCAACGAGTTCCACCCACAGTGAGTCATGAACCCACCAACTGCCATATGGCCAAGTATTTCTTTTTGCGGGGCCCACTCCCTTACAATTAGACCCCTATTATTTTCCTTTATTGCCTCTTCAAACCCATTAGGTAAAAAATCTTCGTCTTTACTCCCTTGATTTCTCACGACCCAGACGAAAGGGTGTTCCGAGCTCTCCAGAGCAGACGCCAGTTCCCTCAACTGAGCAGCAGGAAATCGAATCATACTCCCGAAACAAACATATAACACCGAGCCTGGCTCGTGATCATCAAGCCAAGTCAGTATACTATGTCTCTCATTGGGATTATTATTATTATTGTTCTCGGACTTATTGTTCCTGTTAATAAAATCGGAAGGCAGGCCTAATAGCCAACACTTCTGACCCACTATTTTATTGAAATGGTGCACATAAGCTGGCTCGAACTCCTTATAACTTGTCAAAATAACACCGTAACTTCTACTCTCCGAATCTTTCACCATATTTAGCAATTGCCCATACCGGGTCGTGGTTTTCCAATAATCCTCTAGTTGAGACAACTTCATTTGGATTTCATCTGGTAGACCCGGGATGATAAATTTGTCTGCAGCTGGTTCTATTTTCTCGTGTGGTGAATGAACCTTTAAGCTATGAGATACGCAATGGTGGAAACAATTCGAGGCGTGTAACACTAGACGAGGGATTTTTAATTCCTCGGCTAGATTGACAGTCCAGGGATGGAACATGTCAGATACGATGCAATCCGGGCTGGATTCACGGATTAGTTTTTCCATGGGGTTCTGTAAGAGGGCGATACCTGTTTGTAAATGATTTGAAATTATGTTTGTTGTTTGCGACTTACTCAAAACATAAACCCAAAAAAAAAAAAATGGTAAGCCATCTAAAGGCTCATGGTTTAAGGCTTTTCTTTTACGAGTAACGACATTTTCAATCTTTTTACACCAGAGTACAGACTACACTATGCACACGTGTGAAAAGATAATATAGTAAACATGTTGAACTTCTTTCTTATACAGAGTAACATTTTCAAGGTTTTCCGGTTTTAAGTACACTAACTTGGTTTATCAAAGGGTAACTAACTAAACTTCAGTAACCATTAACTAATTTAAAGGTCCCTAATTTAAATATTAGGGCGGATATGACATAATGCAATTTATATATATTTTTATTTACCTATAACTACATCTCATACATTGCATTACTGTCACCGGGTAAACTTGACATGTTCAAGTTTGTTTAAACATATTTTTCCACACAAAGCTCATAAACATGACATATTAAGGTTTTTGACTTTAACCAAAAAAACAATAACAAATTTTCAGTTCAGTAAAGAGTACAGAAAATAGTAAAAGATTACCTTGTCCAAGTTTTGGGATCATTCCGGGCGAGGTAACGTGGCCAAAGTTCTCAATGCCAGGTGGTAGGCCGACTTCATCAGATGGGAATGGGAGTGTTTGGACAGTGATATTAGGATCAAAATGATGAGATTTAAATAGGAGTGCATTAGCGGGAGTGGTGGCGATGGTGACCTTTACGCCTCGGGAGGCGAAGAGTCTAGCAGTGTCGACTAGAGGGATTAGGTGGCTGGTTGTGAAATAAGGTAGGAAAAATATATGCAGATTTTTGCCTTCTATGGAAGCCATGGATTTTGTTCAAGTTTTGTTTTTGAGCTGAGGTTTTAGTAGGGGAGGATGTTTAGGAGGTAGCTATTTAAATAGTATGGTGCAATTTATTGATGTAGTAACAATGTGCATACTTGAAATAAAATCATATGGTACTAGAATTAGTATGGTAAAATAGTGATGTAGTAACTATGTACATACTTGGAATAAAATTATACTTTATCCGTTTCATTTAATTGTTTATTATAAAATTACGTGTAATTTTAATCGGTTTATAACTTTTATTAAAATTGTCGAAATGATTTTTTTTAAATTCTAATAATAAAATTTAACATTTGAACTAAATAATAAACTTTTAAAAAATTTCATTCCGATAATTTTGATATAAATTCTTTACCGATCAAAATTGCACATAATTTCGTAATGAACAATTAAAGGGGACAGACTCATCAACATATACTCATTAATTGTGGAGACATCAGTATATACTATATATTATAAAAACAGACATTTTGCAATCGCATATACATATCAGTATTTTCTTTTTCATTTTGAGGTAATTCGATAGGAATCAATTTCTTTTTTACAATTATCATCAGATTTGGTATAAGGTGGAAATGAAATGAAATTTGAATTGCAATTACAGTAAATAGTGGTAACACGTGACTCGCGTGTACAATGTGTAATATTTTCCACGAGGCACACGTTATACAAAAGTCTACTGTTGCCCATACAGCATAAAAATGAAAAATAAATGGGCTACTCAATAAATATAGACACAATATTGAGCCCATCACTATTTCTTATTTTGAGGCCATTTTCTTAAAATAAAAAATTAGCTTTTCTCACAAGAAATTAGTATTTACCATTTCGATGGCCCGCCCAACACATCTTATGTTTTAAAATTCAAGTTGGTTTTTTATTTCGGCTTGGACAGACCAAAAATTGTACGATGAAGATTTTCTTCTAGTATTTTTTTTGGATTTCTTATGAGTTTCTTTTACTTTTTATTATTTTCTAAGCTATAAATTGAAAGGAAAATAGTGTAGCAACGTATCGGTGAAGGTCGCATTTTTGTGGACATATATTGTCTGAGTTGCCTCTGTGCAGGTCACAGTTGAGTATTTGGTTACTGACTACATCGATCGAGGTCACTATCCAGCGTCCAAGATTTGAATAATTTAGAACAATGTTTATTGATTTTCAAGTTTACCATTTCTATTCATATGTAACCGTGAAACTTAGAGTGAATTTGAAATAAGGAAAGTCACGTATATATGGCAGTAGCATAGCAGTAAGCATAGGTGGGAACTTGTGGCATTGACGGATCCACTAAGAGCAAAATCCTAGCCGTTGATTGTTTCTAAATCATTTGTTGCCTTATAGATATGATGAAAACCGGAGGTTTCGTAGGTCGTAGAAATTTAGGAGAGAAACAAGCAATCAATTTCACGTCAAAAGACACAATCAATTAAAGTAGAAGAGAGAGAGAAAAACAAAATAGGACTTATCACTCTTTCAATGAACTCAATATCAAAAACATAATGAGTACTGCCCATGTTTATCGGTATTAAATAATACTTATAACAAAACAAATAACAAAATTGGTCCTCAAACATCAATAAAAATAACAAATAGACCACTTAATAATAAACTGACACATAAATAATAAATCTGAATACGCCAAAAGTTGTCGTGCTCATCATTTCTTCTCCCTTAAGAACAAACTTGTCCTTAAGGTTGTAGACACGAGCACAAATGAACAAAATATCATGTGTTCAGTTTTCACGATCTGGCGGCAACCCAAACAAACTTCTCCAGCATCGAGAGTAACTTCGACCCCGATCAGGAGGAAACCGACCCAATATATGACACTTTGTTGATCGCCTACGTCTTTCCATTTTCGCTACCAAACCAACAATCCCAAATCAATACCTCAAAAGAACACTCACAAGCACACATCAAAACTCGAGCAATCCTATCATATTCTGAAAATTCTCCATAACCATTATAAACCACCGTATCAAAATAAAATCGAATACTCGACTTCTCATTCACTTTATGAAAATGATCATCCCAAAATGGATCAATATAGTTACTAGATGACTTACCGATAACATAAGATACCCATATAATATCATCAACGCACAATAGTATAAAAGCATAAGCCAAATCATTAAAATCGTATGGACGGAAAAAATGAGTTATTTTCGGAAAGGCATAACTTATTAACGGTGCATTAAAAAATAGTGAATCCGGTATTGAAACCTCCCTAGAAGTATTATGTGTTTCTTTATAAAATTCCATATAATTCGAACAACTTTTAAGCCGCGTCAAAAACTTTTTTCTCCATGCCATAAAATCTTCCCAGACCATGTTTGGACAGCCCAGTTCACCAAAATGTAAAAATTCATAAATAAATCACTGGTTATCCAAATCTTGTGAATGTAGCGCACAAATGTCCGTACACAAGTACCATATCTTTCTACCAAATTTGGACTGAATCAGGTACCATTTGTTAACCCAAACAATTAATTTTTCAAACCATGTCGTAACAGTCATAATAGAAAAAACTGCACACAACGCAAACCTTAAAAATTCATAACTCGGACAATATTGATCCAAATGCATGGAATTTTGTGTCCTCGCGGCCATATACCTGTATTCTACCAACCCACAAAATTTCAACCAATTTGAAATCTGGTTGCTATAACAATTAATTACTTTTCTACACAGAAATCGTGCTATCAAAATATAAAAAGGCATGCAGAATTCTAACTTTGGACACTCATAATTCATTACCCGGTTGTTCAAATGGACCGATTCTTGTCGCAAGATGTTCGATAATGTCGAGGCTAATAGACTACCAATTTTTTTTGAAAAATATGACCGTTTGGTATAGCAAATCATTGTTTTACCAAACAATTTCATAGGCATGTCAACCTAAAAAAACTAACAAATAGTCAATTTTAGCCAAGTAATTAACGCACCTTCCATCGCCAAAAAGTATAATTTTAAAATCACATTCTCCAAATACTACCATTCCACCATTATTGCCTCCAAAACAAATAAACACGTGAGTTAATTTATCGATAATGGTCTCGCGGTCATGAGAAAAACACAGCAAATTATAATTTTGTGTGTGTTTAATTTATCACGATCGCATTCTATTCCTACCAATTCATTACATACACCAAACAACTGAATCTTATAAATTCTTTCCAAACAACCACAATATATTTCACACGCTAAATTTCTTACAGCCGTTCTATCCATCAACTTGTACGCACGAGAAAATATTTGAAATTGCATCTTACAAAAACCATCTTCTCTTGTTTCTTTCTCAACCCAAATACTCAACAAATTATAAGAGGAACTAATATGTTTCCAAAACGATTTTACTTTTTCTTTCCCTCTATTTGTAAGAAAAAAATCCACAAATTTACGGCTATCAATAGAAATTTTATCGTACAACCCAACCACATATGGATCAACATAATCGCTCATAGGTTTGTCGTAAAATAAATTATCTAGATACACCTCGCAATTTATGTTTGCCGAATGAACCGCAATTTCTGTCACTACAGCGGATGGGGTAAGTCAATCGCATTTTGCTCTTCCTGTTCAAACTCATCTTCATCGTCACTTAAGTCATTAATACAATCAGTGAGAATTTGTTTCACTTCTTTTTGTCGATGTAGAAAAGAAATCCCAAAGTGGTTACAGAGCTCAACTCAAATATCATATAGGCTGGTTGTATTAAAATCAATCTCCAAGTTAATATAAAAACCCACATCTCTGTTTGTTTGTAGGCTCAATCTCAGATGCAACAACGGTTGTGGTTTTCATGGCCGCGGGCTTTACATACGAAAAACCTAAAACACCATCATCATTAAAACGATCAGCCCCTTGCGGAGAAAATTCGTCTCCGACACAACCATTCCAATTGATTTTTTATTTCACTGACCCCGTCATGTAGTGCTTGTATACCAACACCAATTTTTTGAATATCACTCATCAATTGATTTCGATTTATGATAAAAAAAAAAGTTGTAGTTAAAAAAAGAAAAAAAAAAATGAACTAGGGTTCCCACGAGATATAGGAAGGACCTGTTCTGATACCAATGATGAAACCCGGAGGTTTCATAGAAATTTAGGAGAGAAAGAAGCGATCAATTTCACGTCAAAAGACGCAATCAGTCAAAGTAGAAGAGAAAGAGAAAAATTAAATAGGGATTAGCACTATTTCAATAACTCAATATCAAAAAGATAATGAGCAATATCCAAGTTTGGATATTAAATAATACTCATAACAAAACAAATAGAAAAACTGGTACTCAAACATCAATAAAAATAACAAATAGGCTACTTAATAATAAACTGACACATAAATAATAAATCTGAATACGCCAAAAATTATTGTGCTCATCAACATATTTTTCTTATAGTTGGTATGTTTTTTTTTTAGGACCGTCTGTGCATTTAGATATAGATTAGGGAAAGTTAGTGCATACATTTAAACTTTATTATCAAAATCGGTCAATTAAAGAGTATCCAATGGTATCATTATCGTGTTTAATAGCATTCCAAAATTAATCTGTATTAATTGCGAACCTAAGTTGCACTCATAAGTATTAGGTTACACATCCTTAACCAATGTCCAGGTGGTATTAGATAGCATTTCCAAACAGTTTACTACATATCAATATCAATGCATCTTTGAGCATCAAATAAGTTTATGGAGAAAAAAAAACATGAAGCATTTTTGAAAAAAATTTAAAAGAGATTTATTCTCAGTTTTTTGGATAATCAAGTCTCAAATTTTGCACTAGTTGAATAATTGATCATTTTTCCTTTCGAATATCGATGGACTGTTAAGGACCCATCGGGGGTATTGACTACTGAGGTCCCAACGGTGGTGTAAATCAATGCCAGTCGTGTAGGTTACGATGATATTTAAGGAAGAGGTGGGCGAAATAATGCAAAGCATGCAAAAGTTAAATAGATTTTTCATCTTAAATGCATATATGTATATATATATATATATATGTATATATATATATATATATATATATATATATATATATATATATATATATATATATATATATATATATATATATACATATATATCGATAGAGAAACTATATATGACAAGAATATCAACCTAAATAAGAGAATACGACTTTATATTTTTTTGACAGAGTATTAATGTGATCATATTATGTTTGGATCATCATATGCAATATACTATATTTGGACTTGTTTAAAATTTAAAAATGTAGGCATTAGGTGGTGGGGGGTTTGTTTATTACTATGTCGTTGGAGTTGGAAAACCCATTACAAAAATGAACAACTATAATAAGAATATGCAATGAATTATGCCAAATAATTAAGCTACAATTTCTGGTATTGTCTGTCTCTACACAAAGAACTAAGGAGCAGTATACCATTCACATTCCGACAAGCCTTGATGAACAAGCTAGAGTATATATTGTATATTGGCAGTCGACAACCTCGATGCGGACTAACCTGAATTTTTATCAGTGAACTAGTATATTGGCGGTAAACTAGTTTTTATTGTATATTGGCAAAGTCGACAAACCTGGACGCTGGCTAACCTGAAATTTTGTCGTTTTATGCGGAAATTCCAACACTAAAAACGATATTTGGCGTATTCGATCAACAAATTTGGTATAAAAATACAGTAAGCTAGTCCAGGAGTCATGATTAATGGTGCAAACACATGCATCAATATAACGTTTAATAAAACTAAATGGTACACCGGAATAGTAAATGGATTCCGAGTTGTAACCGATAGTAACACCCGCTTCGGAATAAATATTGCCCAATTGTAACATCACTACTTAAATGTAAGTTAGGTCATACGAGTCTAAATCTTCTATCCCATTTCTCTACCCCTTTGTACCCCTTTACTTATTTTATCCAAAAAAAAAATTCTAAAAAACTTGAAAAAAATTGTACAATTACTATAATACATGTATCAATACATTTCAATAATTATTTTTAAAAGAAAATCCACACAAATTTTATTTTGGAATAAATGTATAAATTAGTGTAAATTAAACATTGAATATTAAAAAAATTGTCTAAAATAATATTATGTTCAAATATTTTAAAATTTGAATACAATATAATATAAAAGTTTATAAATTTACGATATAAGTTGTGAAAATTTAAAATTTGAGTTAAAATAAGCAATGAGGCACGGAAGGAGGTAGAGAATAGGGGACAGAAGATTTGGACTCAGGTCATACATATAAAATATATTACTTCCGTCCCGATGCAAGTGTCATGCTTTGAAAATTATACGTTATTAATGATTTGGACTAATTCACTTAAAAATCGTTAAAAAAAATATCAAAAAATTTAAATTTAAATTATTTCTTAATTCTAATATGAGGTGATCGTTGTAATTGTGATACGATTTTACTTCCGCGTAATTGGATATTTAAAAAAAATAAAAATTACTAAAAAATAAAAATGACAATTATTTTGAAATTATCTAAAATGTCATGCAGTACATATATTTCGATACTGATGGAATAAGTGATTATAAAAAAAATATACAATACTTTATAAGAAAAATATATATGTTGAGGTTCTCGTTACGTAAAGTAAAGTAGTACTAGTCACCTTAAAAACTCGCGCCGACATCCAACAAGCCGCCACGTGTAAACACAAAGTAAAGTAGTACATGTCAACATCATTT
Source organism: Primula veris (assembly GCA_963682055.1). Taxonomy (NCBI): domain Eukaryota; kingdom Viridiplantae; phylum Streptophyta; class Magnoliopsida; order Ericales; family Primulaceae; genus Primula; species Primula veris. Next base: position 18,682,806 of record OY821743.1, on the reverse strand, counting down.
ATTACGAAAAAGAGAGATATTTGAGGAGAAATAGGGATCGGTGTAGCATGTCGGCCAATTTTGGACTTAATATAGAATTATTATATAATAAACATATATATGCATTATTAACGTGGCAGTAATTGATGCCCTTTTTATATACTAGCTGCCAAAGCAATCATGAAATATTTCATCTTCCTTCTAACTAAAAACAATTTGATGAATGGTCCTGTTATTTAAAATTGTTTAGGATTTAACACAAATATTTTGGATTGTATTAGTATTAGAATAGCAATGAACGGACCATGATGATAAGTTAAGAGTGTGATCTTCACTCAAAAAACGATTCAATTAGGATGGAAAATAGTGATCGATTTGACAAGGACGGGTTTTAGTTTTACTATACTTAAGGTTTTTTTTAATTTCGTGATAACTTTTATCATGCTTTTTAAAACCTTTTTACATACTCATTTTGTCATTAGAAAACAGGTCTCTAACTGCGGATTAGTGTGTTATCTAAAGAAGGGTGAATACGGCTATGGTTATTCAACTCTCTACTGATTTGTTATCTAGAGAATAATGAATACTGATAATTACGTGTTCGACTGACAGAGTGATTAATTAGTACTCGCGGTAAATGGCAAAATACTGATATTCACATCATTACACGGAAACCAACTTTCACTATCAACATAAGCATTATCTTCTGATTGTCGAAGTAAGTTGAAATTGTCTCTTATTTGGCATGAGTTTTGCTTATACAGTTGCTAAGCGCCGCGATATTCTTTTTTTTCCTTTTATATTACATCCACACATTTACTATTTCTTTTACAATCACTACACGCGCAACCGATTGTTACAAAATGCTATAATGCTTTGATTACCCATTAATGTATACATATTGTCGATTATTTACCATTATCAATAAGTTTCTTATACGTTTGTTGAATTTGAGAAGACATTCTGCAACTTAATACTTCAAAATTGATGGCGTGATCTTGACCTACCGATTCATGAAAGATTCCATAAATTACGGTTTAAAACTTGATTGGAATAGAAATAATAGGAGATGTTCATTACTAGTAGGCATTTCAAATTTCACCTTTCACTTTATTTAAAATTTGTAAATATTTGAAAATGACCGGCATAACAAAAAATGATTATGCATAACGTATATGGTATAGTTTTAATACAGTGTTAAAGAAAACAAGTAGGCTATTCTTTTCTCTCCTTTTGTGTCTCTATCATCAAGAATAAAATATTTTTAGATTATGATATAAAGTTTCTTAAAAAATGAGGTTTCATGTTGTAATACAATTTCATGATGACAATAAACTGTGAACCGTTTTCATAATAATTCAAAGTTTGTTTAAATAAAAACATTAAAAGAGTTTTTGAAGAAAAATTATCCATAGGGACCATTATCGCTATTTCTCATATATGGTTATTCCCAGGGGCCCACCTCATATCGTACTATAAAGTATAAATAGCATTAAGCAGAAGCCAAGTCTCCATAAAATCGTTTTATAAAACAGTTGGTGAAATTATATTTTCCAAGTCTCTAGCATGGAATCCAACGCGTGCTGCTCAACCGCGGCCTCTCTGAAACACCGCAACAAGCACCACGACAAACCATACAAAGGCATACGCATGCGCAAGTGGGGCAAGTGGGTAGCCGAAGTCCGGGAACCCAACAAGCGTTCCCGGATCTGGCTCGGGTCCTACTGCTCTCCTGTGGCTGCGGCCCGTGCATACGATACAGCTGTGTTCTATCTGCGCGGGCCCAACGCCAGGCTCAACTTCCCTGACAAGATATCGGAGGAGGGCAACGCCCTTTCTGATGTCTCGTCTGCCTCGATACGTAAAAGGGCCACGGAGGTCGGAGCTAGGGTTGACGCCATGGAGTCGTCATCGTGCCACCAGTCTTCAGGTCAAATGAATCCTGATCTTAATGAGTGTCCTAAACCCGAGGACTCTTGAGCTTAACACATACTATTGCACTAGAGATTGTGTAGCCTAATGGAAAAATAGGAGCGCTAGCAACGAGACATTTTAATTAAAATCAAAAGGTCTAATAAGCAGTTCTCCTGTGAAATTGTAAATTTTACAGTTTTTTAAGAGCTTTTTCTACGAGTTGAGGTTTTAAGTTGGGTATCGGGTTAAACGTGGTGCAAAAAGATTGCTTTGTTTGTTAAATTTAGGAATTACTTATTTTGGCATATACAGAGAGGGACGTTCTGTCGGAAGATGTAAGTAGAGGTTAGCTCTCAGTGTAATCATACAATCTATTTTGTTAAATGACAATCGTACTTTCATGCGTATCACGAATACAACCTATTAATATTCCGTTGCACGAGTTCGATCTACTACTTCTCCTTCGCTTGAGTTCGATCTTCCTTGCTAGGAAATTCGAGTTTAAAAACTTCGTTTTCCACATGATATGGCAATAACGTTACCGAGTACGCAGTGTCCATGTTTAGATTTTTGGGTTTCCCATTTGTTTCACTTTTAAATTAAATAGCATACATGCATCCTGTAGGTCATCACGATTTGGATGTCCATTTGCATGGTAACTATAATAGTTGGGAAAATAATAATTTAATACATAAATTAAGACTTAATTATCAATAACCCTTGATTAAAGTCTTGTTTAAACTTAGGTGTATATGCTAAATGACTCTATTTTGTTTTTTGCTATTATTTATTTTAACTTTGATGCACATTGATATGTTCTAAATTTTAATAAGAGTCCAGAAAGTGGGTTTTTAGATATTAAATTTGTTTTCTTATACTAATCATTAAGCAATAGAGCATGTCTATCATCGTTCTCATATATATCACCTTTTTCCTGAAAGGAGGTTCAAAACAGTTGCCGCTTACCATAAAGTTACAGAAGCAAACTCGTTTTTAAAAAAAAAAATGAGGCAAACTCCTTTATTTATACGGAAACCATATAAACTAGTTATAACTAAATTTTAATAGAGTATACAGATTTTCTCACTAGTTAAACTAAGTTATAACTAAATTTTAATAGAGTATAAAGATTTACAATAAAACCTCTATATAAAAATACTCCATATAGGAATAACCTCTCTATAGTAATAAAAAATCTCGGTCCCAACTCGAACCAGTTCAAAATAGAAATAAACTTTCTATTGTCATATTCCGTAGTTTTTTATGGCCTCGTTAGTTATAAATCGACCTCCTTATAAGAATAAAATACATTTTATTACAAATATATATATATATATATATATATATATATAATAAATTTATTGTTGTAGGTTATTATTGGACTATTGAGCCTTACTTATAGTGGATCTAAGTTGGGCTTTCTAGCTTGTATAACCCTAACCTCTAGTATATAAAGAAGGTTATGGTCCCTTGTATTGATACATTCTGATTAATAAAAGACTCTATTGTTGTCTCTATATCTATACATATCTCTATATATATCTATAACGAGCTAATATGTCACACAACACGTTATCGGCACTTTGCTCACGAATATTGTAGTATAAGTTAGTATATTGAGTAAAATATTATTACTACGGCATATACGTTCGTTGAATGGGTTATAAAGACGGCTAGGTTTTGCTCGTTCTTGTTCTTATTCAATCCATGGAGCACTCGGAAAATCGGTAAAATTACTCGATCCCTTTTTTTTATATTTTTTATAATATTGCTGGGTGAATATTTGGATGTGTACCGCCATGAATTAAACAAACTACATGTACGTAATAGATTATAAGAATCCCAGTAAATTCAATTGATTGTCTGGTTACTTGTCTAGATAATTAAGTATGAAACAAAAGGGTATGCATGTGTAGACACTTATTCCTGTGAATTATAATACATATAATATGCAAGATATGCTTATATATCCACCACATACAAGTTACATGCCCAGGTGTATAATCACTATATATGTCCCTGATAATACGTGTGTTAATTACATACACATGGTAGTATTTGTTATGAAATTTGCTATGTATGAAACTATTGTATGTAGTACTATATATGTTTACATGCATAAAACTATAATGTTAATTATAAGGACCAAACTGTAACTTGCAAGAAAATATGGACTGAACATGTAATAATGTTGTAAATTGTAATAAGGACTATACTGAAATTACACGCGTGATCCTGTAGTATCAATTGCATGCAAAACAACATACATGGTTAATAAATAGCAATATTTGGTCTATAAATATTCATCCACATGCATATATATATATTTATTAAAAGGCAAGTGAATAAAAATTACATGTTAATTGAATAAATTGATATGTTTCCATGTAAATTAACACTTTGCATGTTAAAATTACCATATAGAATTAATTGGTAATTAAGAATATATTACTTGCTTGCATGTTGTAATTACCATGAATAAAATCTTCACATATGGCAGTTAATAATAATAATTAGATCTTGTTAGTATAAATTGTGATATATTATGTGCTGATTGATGATAATTAGTAAATATCAAAAGTAGCAACATCTATATATGTAATCACTGCCATGTTTATGATATGGTAATTTGCGAAATCATATATTTTCACATTTAATTTGGAAAAATTATGAACCTTCCCCAACTAGGCTCACCTATTTGGATACGATGTCTAGGAAAGATATAGGCGGAAGTCGATATCCTAATGAGGTCGGGTTTTAAGTGGCATTCGTGCCCTCCACCCTCACCGTCTTTCCTGGTCGTTTTTCAAGTAGAGCTACCGAAAGGGGTTGACTAAATAATAATTTCCCCGAGTGTGTTTATATAGTGATGTATGTTTCGCCGAATTGGTATTTCAGTATCGACCCGTCGTTCGATCAATGAGAACCGATTCACATGAGAAGCAAAACTAATGTTTTCGAACCTGTCGTTTCGAAAAGAAAAAAAAAAGTTTGTGCTTGTGCAAACCATAAACATATAAACCAGTCGTTTTATATGAAAAATAATCCAGAACTCCCAACACATGTTGGATGCCATCTATGATGAGAAAAATCGCAAAACATACTTGAGAAATGACTGTTTAAACGTTGATTTTAATCCGTCACCACATGTTACTCACCCTGATGTGTGAAAATGTGATGCCCAAAAAATTTTTTTTGGATGCCATCTTTGATGAGTAAAACACGAGTTTGTTGTTACCATCAGGATGAATGCTAAGGCGTTGATTTTATTCCGCCGCCACATTTGAGACGTGATGACGTCTATGGTGAACAAATGTTTGAAATTGACATATTGGAGCAATCTTTCACCAAAATACTAGCTTGGAAATTGTATTCCATAAGCAGTATCGTGAATTTATATTCACCATGTTCCTTTATCGCCCATCTGTTATTGGATAAGAAAATTACCCCGGTGAGTAGTTTTAATCCTATTGGGTCAATGGCGAATTGTTTGCCTGATATTAATGCTCTTCGTGTACATTTTTTTTTCCACGAATCGAGAACTGAGACAAGTGTTATTTGTCTCGAACTGTCGCGATCCCGATGAATCGCTTAGTCAAGAGAGATTTTAGACAATCGTCAAAATCGAAAACCTGTGGCTCCATGACAGTAATTGAAAGGAACAATATGGCCCGTTGTCACAAAGCAAGAGATAATGCTCAAGGAGGCAACTCTATGCTATAAAGACAAATGTCATGCACGGTTACTCCTTAAATAGTTCAAAACTATTATAAAGGTGAAAAAACCGATGCTAATGTGGTTAAAGCTAACTGAAAGGAAACTCTTGAGACCCCCGATTTTGTGGCTCAAATGAGTTTGATACATTTCTTTATTGATTTTGATAAATCATTGAGCCATTTTTTTCGCTCATCTGGATTATGTTTTTCCATTTGGATTATGATTTTTTCATTTGGACATACTTTTGGATTATGGTTTGCCTGTTTACGAAATTTCTCGAAATAATTTAAAGTGTTTTGAGCAAATTCTTTTGACAAATGTGACCAAACTTTAAATTATGAAATTTTAGGCACTTGTGGGGTAGTTGATTTTTTTTTTGGAAATAGTGGGTAACAGTGTACCACATAATTTCATCAACTATTTGCCTAAAAGAGTACTCAGTGACAACGATTCTGGACCTGTCGTTCCAAATCGAAATCTTTGGTAAAACCAAATTGATTTGTCAAATATGAGGTCTTATACTCATGTAGGTCCTGCCGTACCTTGTTGAGTTATAAAATATTCGAGAAAACCAGTGTTATCTGGTAATAGCTCATAAAAGAATTGAAATTTCTTTACATATCCTCCATTCAATACGATCAAAAGCGTATTTTAGAGGAGTTGAAATGTCTTTCAAGTGGTTGCTACCATATTCTTTAAAGCATTTAAAGTTACCTTATCATTTCGCCTGTCGTCGAATGATAAATGATTTAGATGCTAAGACATGATTGTCTATACTATCATTCGCCTGTCGTCGATTGATCAAAGCATTTTGATATTGTGGCATTGACCGGATCAGATATTCCCGGGTCAAAAGATGATGCTTGATTTATAATCGCATCGCATTTGGATTCTCTTTGAGGATATATTTCGTGATTAATCCGAAATTCATGCCACTAATGCTCACTTTGAAAGACTAGTATGTGTAAAGATCACGAAATGAACTCGTAGAATTCTTGTAAAGAATTGAAGGAGTTATTGTGGACTTATCCAACCATAAGACGGACCATAAATATAAATGGTTATGGTTGATGCATCGACAATAGGTCACATGATTATTGTTGTCCACAGAAATGCAGCATTTCCCAAACTTTTAGCCCTATCATTAAGTTGATGGCTCATGATCCGGATTATCCTGAAAAGTCTAGTCGACTTGATAATTCCGAAGAGTAAGAATCGAAATTCCGATTTGAATTACTTGAGTTTGGAAATTGAAATTGAACATCCTGTCGATTATGTTCAGACCCAAATGGACTCACGGAAAGTTTGATGATGCGACTGCAAATGGTTGCACGCACTTCTTGGTCTTGCGCACCAAGATTTATATTTCTGTGTGGGGTCATGCTATTTTGCTGCATTGGTCCGTCTGAGGCCCATAGTTACTCAAAACACTAAATGCGTACCAGTTGGTTACTGGTTATGAGCCATATGCCTCATATGAACGCGTGTTTGAGTGCTTAATATTTTGATTGAGCCGCTATAGCGTTCAAAATATGGACCTCTGAAGGGGACATAAGTCGATTATGAATCTCCTGCCTATCATTTGATAGAGTAACCTTGGCAAGCGATCTCTTTACCGCATGATATGCGAAAGTGACATCGCTAAGACTGTTCTCCCCGTCGTTAGGGGGAGATTTGCACGTTACCGTTGATAAGGAACGACGTGAAGTAACGTGGCATAACCCACTCAGTCTTAGCTTGATCCCCAAAACTGCACTTAGTGATAAGTAAGTGCATAGACTCCCTCAAGTCTAACTAAATGCCAGACGCATTTAATGACTTTATGAGATGTCACGAGATCATTTATACCTGCTGCAAAATGCTTGCAAGGATAGACGTCCCTGTCGGACGCCGTGTTCCTGTCGTAACACGTTGCTTTGGCCGAACCCACCAAGCAAATGACGCTGCCGTCGGCCGTCAGTCTATCGTCCTTCCTAATATATGAGGAAGTTGACCGGTTCTTAATTCGTTCAGCCCCAGAGGTGGTGAACTGAAACTCGTTTGTCGCACGAGATTACAAAGGATCTAGGAGATGTGTGATTCCTCCTCATCCTGAGAATCTTGAAATATCTGTCGATCATGATATCTTAGACGATATTGAAGCGAAATGAGACTGTCATTGATTACTTATTCATATATTCGGTGACGACTGATAATATGAACAAATTATGACAGTGAACCATGTACCGTTGCCTGAAGTCAACATAGAATAGACTGGCCTAATGGAAACTTGCAATCCAAGTAGACTCCTTAGCGAAAGTGTGTTCGGACCTGTAGTTCCAACACCACCAATGTTAAACGAGTTCGTTTATTTGGTTATTCGTAAGGAAAAGTGATGAGAATAATGAGATTGTAGAATGCTCGCCTAGTAGCGCAAGACTTCTCTCACACCTTGGAATTGATTACGAGATGGTTGATTTCCTCGTAATGGACATTATAACAGTCCCCTACTTTACCAGTTTAGTAGTTTCCGAAAAACTGAGTATGCAGCCATGAATGTGGTCACGGTTTTATCTCTATGGGGATTTAGACAAAGAGATATAGATGAAGGTCCCTGTGTGACTTCATGTGCTTAAATCAAGTAGTTTCTGACCACGGAACACGATCTTAATTGACTGAGACGTTCACTATATGGATTAATATAATCCGAGCGGATGAGGTATACCGCCTAAGTGAGTACTTGATTAGCTTGGGATACTTGAACAAGTATTATGCCCTTGCGTATTTTATTACGCGATCCATTTTTGGATTTGCCTTCGAGATGAAGGATTTTGGGAAGACACGGTAGTGACTCAACCTGATGATTGAGTCCCGTAAATATTGAATCTAAGTCCATGATTCAGACTACACCCAGAAGGTGTTATGACGTTTTAGTCATCATGACGCTAAGTCGTCAGATTCTCCCATGATCGTTCGATCACTAGACATTGATATAGACCCAGTCCGTCCCTGATGAGACGATGAAGAGATATTGAACCATAATGTTCATATCTAAGTACAATAAGCGCATCATTGTACTTGGTCTAATGTGCTAGGACGAACATCTCGTCTGTTGTGAATGGTATAGCTCGACACAACATCGCGCTAACACGCTGCCATCGAAATGGCACTAAAGACACATTCCCTTACCTTATGGTAATTTTGGAAGTGGGCTAATTTATCCCATTTGCGTCATCGAGTGTACCTACCCCCTTCGGTACTCGAATTAACGCAACCCTTTTTCGGTTATACCGATGCCGGTTACTTATCAGACCCGCATAAGGGATATTCCTAACATGGTATGTCTTTACCATTAGGAATAAGGCGACATCTTGGAGGTCTTGGAATGACTCCAAGTGAATCACTCTGATCTATTCGTGCTCTATGAGACGACTAGAGTGTGTGTATGGCTTCGAGCTGGTATTAGTCATATTTGAATTACATATGTTCTGTCTCACGATCCAGATAAAACACTTGTCATAGAAGACAACTTGTTGTTATTGATCAAGAGAGACATGACTACATTATGCTATTTAGCATTTCTCGCCGAAATTAATCTTCACAAATGAAGTTTAAGAGCATCCAGTTGAATGCTCGTTCTATTCCACGTTAGATTTTCTTGCATCCAGTCGTATGTAAGTAAATGAGGCATCCAGTCGAATGCTCGTACTCTTTCTTGGAATATGAAATCTTTGCACCCAGTCGTGTGCAAGTGAGGGGGAGCATCCAGGTGAATGCTTATTGCACTAATTACTACTTAATCGAAATCTTCGCACCTTGTCGTGTGCAAGTGAGGGGGAGCATCCAGTCGCATGCTCGTGTACTCTTTTTGTCCTTAGACCAAGGTTTTTTCCCACTGGGTTTTCCTTGGCAAGGTTTTTAACGAGACGCGTTCCCATCATATCTCACTTAAGATTGCCGAAATTAGGGGGAGTATCCGGTTGTATACTTCTTACCACTGTGTACTCTTTTGTCCTTCGACTAGAGGTTTTTCCCACTGGGTTTACTCTAGCAAGGTTTTGATGAGGCACCTATTTTGTGGTTGATCCCCTACTACTACCACTGTTGCACTCTTTTTCCTTCGATCAGAGATTTTCCCATTGGGTTTGCTCCGGCAAGGTTTTGATGAGGCACACTGTTTTGTGGTTAGTTAATTACATGGAATTTCGGCCTATATTATTCGGCTACACAGTTTCTCCTAGGTACCGGTTTTGTCCCACACTGGGTTTTCCGTCCCTAAGGTTTTTATGTGTTTAGCACTGCGAATGAACTCGACTCAGATCGACTGCATGAAGATGAAGAATTCAAGACGTCCAAAGGGGGAGTGTTGTAGGTTATTATTGAACTATTGAGCCTTACTTATAGTGGATCTAAGTTGGGCTTTCTAGCTTGTATAACCCTAACCTCTAGTATATAAAGAAGGTTATGGTCCCTTGTATTGATACATTCTGATTAATAAAAGACTCTATTGTTGTCTCTCTCATATCTCTCTCTATATCTATACATATCTCTATATATATCTATAACGAGCTAATATGTCACATAACATTTATGATGATGTTTACTTTAATATACCTTATATTTATACATGTAAAGAAGGTATATGAAAGATTGTATTTAACTTTACAAATTTCAAAATATATGTATTTGTTTTCTACATACATGTATTTGTTTAACTAAAATTTTTGATAGATTCATTTGTTTGTTTCAACTTATAATGAATCATATATATGTATCTAATATTATGTAAATACATATGTAATTTTTATTTTTTTTAATATATAAACTCTATATAAAAATAACATTTTTATAGTAATATTTTTTCATGATTATTATAACATAACTATATAAAAATTTTACTTTATCGTTAAACATGGTAAGTATGTTGACCCATGACAGATAAGTTAATGAGAAATTAAGTCAACTCCTACTATTATTAGATATATTAAAATCTTAGGATTGGACTAATAATAGACTAAAACGTGTCTTGTGCGGAGGAATTCTCTTCAAACTAGTTTAAAGAAAATTTAAACTCATTTTTATGTCTTATCCTTTTATACCTCAAATCTGTATTTCGCCCTCACTCTCTTCTTTCTATGTAAAGTAATGTACTATAAAAGTTTAGGAATGACGTTGAAGAGAAACTCAACTTTAAGCAAACTGTAATTTTCACGATATCAAATATTAAAAAGTGTGTTTTGCGCTCTAAATTTAACAATGCTAATGAAACTGGTGTGGATATTGCTCATACTATAGGCAACTAGTCTTGATTTCCATAATATTTCTCAAGTGGAATCAAGCCACGAGCGAGAGGTTTGTCTGAAATATATATATATATTTTTAAAGAAAATAATTTAAATATTTTAAGCATGTTACAGTTAGTTTTTTTTTTTTTAATCCAAGGAAATTATTCAAGTCCCAATTGTAAATTAGTTATTTCATACATCCAACAAAATTCCGAATTTTTTACTTTTAGAATTTCAATTATTCCATGAAGAGATAATAATAATTCTCAATTTTTTCTTTCAGTCTTAAGTTCACATGAGATTTTTACTATTTTCGTTTAGCCTTATAGAATGATGATTGTCCCAACTTAATGGTGGTCGGTATTACTTAGGACGAATTGTGGTGATCGATGGAATAATAATATTTCTAGAACTCTCATGTAAAATAGAAGAAAGTTTCCCTCAATAATTGACAAGTCGTATTCTTACTTTCATAGTGTAATTATATATATAATATGTGTGCATTTGGCTTATACATGTCATATGTGCATGCCACTTAAGCAGGTGGAGTTTTCGATAGACATATGTGTGGGCAAACTGTAAATGCATTATCGTAAAACACATAACCATCTCAAGAACTTTGAAAACCCAAATCAAATTAGAAAAATAGACCCTCGTCAAATAAGTCATATATCTTCAAAACAAGATAATATGATTCATGATACAATTTTTGTGAAAATTTTAAATTGATTACTTGATGAATAAAAGTAATAAAATAGAAAAACAGTCATGAGGGAAAGAACTATTTGAGAAACATTACATGTTTTCTAGATTTTTATATTTGCCAATTGTTTGTACTATGAATATGCATCAAAAGAAACTGTATACAATAAAATTCATAAAGGGAGTAACAGTGTAGACCCATCATTTTGAATACATGCGGACCAAACTAGTTAGTTTTTATTTATTTGTTAGTTGTTAATATTTATGATAAAACTATAGAACTCAAATGACATCCATCTAAATATATAAGGACCATTGATTTAATTATAACATGATTACCGTTGTTTCTCACTTATCAAATACAAATAGAATGAGAGTCGGGTAAACACGTACATAGTAGTGCATATTTTAAATGAAAAATATTTTGTATTATATATACAATATAAAAAAAAATGCTTAAATTGATGGGAGTTCCCAATTCTCTTTCTTAAGAATTGGGTTTTGGAGCTGTATCCGTAAAAGAGGGATATTGCACATCAATTAATTTAAAGTTCAAATAATATCAAATAAGTATCACTTTTAAACTTATATTACTCCTATTTACCTCCATAAGTTCATATTTCCTATTGTTACTACTTTTTAATTATTTACTTTATTTACCAAAACACCATACACATATTTCATAAAAAATGGAAAAAAAACACATAAAATTATATAAAATGCAAAAAATCTCAAAATAAATGACAAAAAATCACAAAAAATGAAAAAAATAAAAAAAATACAAAGAAAATAAAAAAATCACAAAAAAAATTATAAAAATTATAAAAAATAAAAAAATCACAAAAAATTATAAAAATATAAAAAATATAAAAAATTTTATAAAAATCACAAAAAATCACAAAAAAATGAAAATAAAAAAAATCACAAAGAAAATAAAAAAATCATAAAAAAATAAAAAAAAAATGAAAAATCACAAAAAAAAACACGAAATTTTAAAAAAATGAAAAAAATTGAAAAAAATCACAAAAAAATCACTTTTATTGAACTTTATGCACTTTCAACTGTACTAGATGCACTTTCAACTGGACCAGATACACTTTTAGCTGAACTGTATGCAATTTCAGCTGAACCAGATACACTTTTAGTTGAACCAGATACAAGTTTTACAGAACGATATGCACTTTTATTGAACTAGATGCACTTTTGTCTGAACCATATGCACTTTCAGCTAAACCAGATACACTTTTAGCTGAACCATATGCACTTTTAGTTGTACCAGATGCACTTTTAGTTGAATCAGATGTATTTTTAACAGAACTATATGCACTTTCGACTGTACTATATTCATTTTCGACTACACTACATGCACTTTTGACTTAACTATATGTACTTTCCACTAAATTAGATGCATTTTCAGCTGAACCATATGTAGTTTCAGCTGAACCAGATGCACTTTTAGCTGAACTATATGCATACTCACTTTTATTGAACTATATACGTTTTTGACTGAATTATATGTATTTTTGACTGAACTAGATGCACTTTCAGCTTATTTAGATTAAAAAAAGTCACATTTATCATGGAAAAAGCATTTTGTTGTATAAAAAAAATCACTTTTCGGTATAAAAAATGTTATATTGAATTTTTTTTTTATATATTTTTTGTAATTTTTTAAAAAGTTTATGATTTTTTCATTTTTTATAATTCTTTTTTTTGTGATTTTTTTCATTTTCTATAATTTTTTGTGATTTTTTGTGATTTTTTTTTGATTTTTTGATTTTTTTAATAATTTTTAATAATTTTTTGTGATTTTTTATATTTTTTTTTGATTTTTCTGTATAAAAGGTGTTATATTGACAAAAAAAAATTATATATTTTTTTTGTAATTTTTTAAAAAGTTTGTAATTTTTTTTTTTATTTTTTGTGATTTTTTGTAATTTTTTATAATTTTTATAATTTTTATAATTTTTTTGTTATTTTTTATAATTTTTTTGATTTTTTGTTATTTTTATGATTTTTTTTATTTTTTTATGATTTTTTTGATTTTTTATGATTTTTTGTGATTTTTTTCATTTTTATAATTTTTTGTGTTTTTTTTTATTTTGTTGTAATTTAAAACTATTTTTTTGGGTTTGTAGAAAAATAAAATATGTATATTATATTTTGGTTTGTATGACAATCTAATAAATAAACTAAATAATTAAAAAGTGCTACCTATGAGGAATGTGAACTTATCTAGATATTTAAGAGGAATATAAGTTGCTATGAGGTATTTATAGGGAATTACCCATTTAAAGTTTATATGAGTTTTAGGATAATCATTTCACTTTATCTCAAATTGAGTGCTTATATGAACAATATAAAAATACGAGTTATGAAGTGACTTAGCATGTACACGAGGACCATCGGTTCGATTATGATGTTTGTAAAAAGGGAGTGACAGAAAAGAAAGAAAAGGGCAGATAGGTTTTGATGTGGATGTGGAAATAGGTGGGGGATGGGCGGCAAAATATGACAATAGTGAAAAGGTTTTCCTATTATTAGACTGTTAGGAAAAGTGTCTAAATATCTCCTTTGTATAAAATTTGGTTGAAGGTTAGTATGAGGATAAAAACCGTAATTGATGTACATTATTTTTTCACAAAAATGTCATAAAAAAACAATGCGATATACACATATTGATGCTATTACTCGAGAAAAAAAGTTTGAAATTTTATATACGCTAAACAAAATTCAGGCTAAAATCTTTTTAAGTCTTAGTAAAATGAACGATGCTTAGTAATGGCTGATGTAGTCTACGTTTTATATATTAAAATATACATGATGTTCAATGATACTAAATGATGTCATGTGATAAGGCCATAACTTTGGTCGGTCGCGTTAGGCCTTTCAACAATGATATAATGATAAATAAACCGTGAGTAAATGATACTTCCTGCTCTTTATTATTGCTCGGATTATTGTCCTTATTCGGACTATTACATTTGCTCGGATTAGTATTTCGGTTTTACGATTATGCTCGATATAACTATTTAATCTCTCGTCTTGATCTTTCTCCTCTTTTATTCGGTGCTCGGCTGTCTTGTCTCGGTTTATTTCTCGAAGTGATATGGTTTGGTTAGTTTCTCTCTTTTCTTAACTTCTCTCTATATTTTTTGGATAGATTTTCTGGTCCTTTTCTAGGAGGGGTAGTTGGCTATTTATAGGCAACTGCGCCTTCTAGGATATTGACAAATGTCTTCATCCCAGGGAGTTTTCAGACGAGGGTCCCCCTTTGATTGGGCTTGGGCTTTAGGGTAGTAGCACCTCAATTCCTTATAAAAAGTATGAGATGACCCATTTAAGCGTTGGATACCCATTTATAAAGTGGGTTGATTATGACCCGAATAAAATATTCGGGTCTGATTTTTATGTTCTATCAAGTGCTCCCTGACTTCCTCGGCATGGTTTCCATGTCGGGGGAGTCATGTTCGGTTTGTCGAGAACGTTACGTCGGTCTTGTTTTTCCCAATGCTTCATCGAGAAACGCAATAGACTCGTGACGGTTCCCAGGGGGGTATATTAATGTTTCCTATCCTAATATCTTTTTTCGAGGAAAACTCTTATAAAGGGGTGGGCTTCCTCCATAATTAGGCATTTTACTACTAATTTGCCCTCGACATAATGGCTTCTTCTGGTTCTACTGGTGAGAGCTCCTTTAATTATATTTCATATTTAGAAACGGAAATCAAGAAATCTCGTACCGCGAATAAGAAACTTGTGGCCAAGGTTTCAAACTACAAGAAAAGGTTGTCTGACATGGATTCTGATCATCATGTGACGATGGCCGATCGGGATTGGGCCTATGAGCATATAAAGAAGCTCGAGGCTAATCTGGCTAAGCAGAAGGCAGCAAAAAGGGCCTATAAGCTTGCCTTCAAGGAGTTGCATGCTCGGTCCAAACCGAGTTCGGATGACGATGAAGAAGGCTCTTCCTCGAAATAATTAGTCTTTTGTAATTTCTGTCGTAATTTTTCTTGAATGGGGAGTCTTCTCCTCAGTTGTAATCGAAGTTTTTGGAATTAATAAAACATTTCCCTTTCCTTGTTCTTGTCTGTTTATCTTCTTGATGTCTTTTTGGATGACTTTAATTGGATTTGGAACTGTGGTTAACTTACCTTAAATGCTCTTGGGAAGTTCAAGAGGTTGTATTTATTCGAGATGACCTTTGATCTACTCCTTGTTTCTTCTTATAAAAGGGGGCTGTCCCAGAATTTTTTTATGCGGTTCATTCTTTATTAACGAACAAATGGCTTCTCCTCTTGAAAAATATGGTGACAACCTTCCTGAATACGTTGCCCGTCTGGAAGAGGAAGTTCAGAAGGTGCGTTATCTCGAGAAGAGGGTTGCCCGGCTGTCAGTGGAAGCTCGTCGGGCCGCCGAACTAGACGAGCAATTGGATGCCCTAGAGAAGGAGCACCAGAGGTCTTTGCTCGACAGTATTCGTGCTCGTGCCCGGATCAAAGAGCTCGAGGCCTCCAGAGATAGGCAGCTTGCTTCCAAGAGGGCTTACAAATTGGCCCTTAAGGAAGTGTATGCTCGGTCGAAAAGGAAGCCGAATGACGATGCGGGCCCTTCTATGAAATGATTTTATTGTTTTCATTGTATTTCCTCTTTGTGCTTCTTCTGTAACGAAGTATCAACCAGTCAATAAAGATTTCTTTTTCTTGTTTATATCTGAATTACTTTCCCAATGCAATTTATTTTGACTGCGCACGCTTGTGGCCTCATTAATGCCTTTCTTGGGTCTTGCGTTTGATCTTATCCATTGGACCTTCTTACTCTTTATATCTAGGGATTAATTAGGATTTCTTGAGCCTTGTGCATAGAAAATCCTATTCACCAGAGTTTTCTTGAGCCTTGCGCAAAAGATCTGGGATATTTATTTGATTCGTTGTCCTTCCCAAAAATGACGCGTGTTTTGTTGCCATTATTACTTACCCCCTTTAAGTATTGGTAAGAATCCAAGCGTTTCTTGAACAGGTGTGGCTTTTAATTACTCACGCTCTTTAGAGTCTTTTGGGAATCCAAACGTTTTTCTTGAACAGTCATCTCCCTTGAGTGTCATCGTTTCTGAATACCCATTGGCGAATGGTTGCGACTCTCAATCCCAGCCCTCATACAATTGATCTATAAATACCTGCTTACAGCATGGTTACATCCACACTTCTCATCATATTATTTTCCCCCATATATAGACCCTCATCTTATAATTTCCCTAAGATGTCTGGTCCTTTCACCCAATCAGCATTAGCTTTGCAAGTGGAGGCCTTTGAAGCCTCCCATAACCATGTACAAAGGTTGTTGAGGGATGCCGAGGAGGAATTGAAGGTGATGCGTTATCACCATACCGAGATGGTTCGGGAATTAACTTGGCTAAGATCCGAACTGGCTTACTGCCGACGTGCTCGTCAGGCTTTAGTCGAAGAGAATGAGATGCTAAGGGGGAACCCAACACTGAGGGACAGGGATGTCTCTGCCGGGCCCTCTCATCGATACCGATCGACTTCCCCCTAACCTTCCTCCTTCCTTTTTTCTTTTTCTCTGCTCTTTCCCCATCTTTTCCCATCTCTTCCTTTTTCTTCTTTTTTTTTTATTTCTCCGTTTCCATCATTTCTTCCTCTTCCTCTCTTGTGTTTTCTTTTTATACTCTGTTTTCTCGTACTTTTTATTCTTTTCTTTTTCCGTTTCTTTTTTGTTTCATTGACTTTCTTTTTAGTTGTCTGTCTCCTTCGTCTCTTTATCTTCTTCTCATCTGTTTTTCTTCTGTGCCTCCTCTTTCTTTTTCTTCATCTTCTCTCCCATCACTCTTTTTCTTTTCCTTTTTTTTTTATGCACCACTACGATGTAACAATCAGCCCTGTGATCCAAAGGGTTTTGTGTTACATTTAGGGTTGGTCATTTTCTTTTTGACTCTTCTTTCTTATCACTTCCTTCTTTTCTTGCACTCTTCTTCTTTTCCTCTTCTTGCTTTTCCTTTCTCTTTCTTCTTACTTTTTCTTTTTGGCGTCTCCTGCTCACTTGGTCAGCTGATATAGTTGATCCTTTGCCTGATCTTCTGTACTAACTCTTCTCGGATGTAATAGATTCTTATCTCGGATGTAATAGATCTTTTCGGATGTAATAGATTTTTTTCGGATGTAATAGATTTTTTCGGATGTAATAGGTTTTTATCTCGGATGTAATATTGTCTTGATGTAATGACCAATGATGTATTACATCTTCATTAATGAAAAGTGTTTTTGCCATTTTATTTTTGCATTTCTTTTTATATTGTACCTGTGGTTTGTTGTTTGTCGGGAATCTAGATCTTTGAATATCTCGTCTTTATTTCTTTTGCACTGTGGTCTCAGATGTCAGTAGATGTCCCCATCACTGTCAAACATAGGTGCATGCTCCCCAGCATGTCAGGAAATATGCAATTTCCCAAGCAAGGTCACAAAATATCATACTCTCCGTTCTATAAGTACTTCTTTTTTTCTTGATAGTTTATCATCTCTTCTTTCTTTTTGCTTCTCTCTTCCTCAGCCCCTTATTTTCTTCCGTACTAAACAATTTCCTAGAATGTCTGGACCTGTGGTGAGATATCATGCTCAGATGAAGGGCTTGGACTCTGAGATATCTCGGGTCCGCCGTCGGATGGCAAGGCTTGAGAAAGAGTATGGCGTTTTGGCCTTGAGCTTATTCGGTTCTTATCCCGAAGAGACGGTGAAGTGGACCGAGATCTCGGCACTGAGTCGCCAGCTTGATCATTTGTTGCTACAGAGAAACCATCTGGCCAACTCCTGGTATGAGGCCGAGGAAATTTGGGACCATTCTCAAGATGAGTTTGACAACTCTCCTCAAGGCCTAGCTAGCATAATGGTAAAGAATGCTCGGCTCGTGGAGCGCGTTAGGGTTCTTACTACGGAAAACAATAGGCTCTCCTCGGAGAATGACGATTTAGTCGCCATGAACGATTCCTATCAAGCTAGGTTGAATTGTTCTGCTCGTATTGCTTTCTCTCGGTCTGGCAGTTCGGTTTTTCCGCCCGTTGATCCTTAGATTGGGCTGGTTTCCTTATGTATTTCCCCTTTTGCCCTTTGTGTTTTATCTTCTGTATTTGATGAATCAGTTGTATCTTTTTGTGTCTCGTGCCTGTCTTGTGAACCATTGTAACGCTTCGTATTTTGTGCCTTTTGATTCTCTATAAATGCTCCCTATTGCCTGTATATCATTATCAATTTCTACCTCTCTCTTGTTTTATAATTTGCTTGTGTGAGAGATGGCTCCCATCACTAGGTCTGCCTCCAAAAAGAAAGCCCTTATGGAAGAGGAGCCTACCTTTTTGCTACCTCGTCCCCCTGGCTTTGGGGAGGAGGATTTGACTCCTCTTCAACTAAAAGAAATTGAGATGTCATGGCTGAAACATGATCTCATGTGTGCTCGGACTGAAGCGAGGAGGTTTAAACAATGTTGGGACGAGGAGGGCACTGCTCGTTTCAAGGCCGAGCAAAAATGCGAGTCTCAGTCTTACGCCTTGAAACAGGCTGAGATGGCGATTTCTCGTTTGGTTAGGGAGAAAGAGCGTCTGGAGGAACTTTTGGCGAAGAGGGACGTTGCTATGGGGGATAGTTCGAAAAAGTAGGATGGGTGTATTTTCTTTTTCTGTTGTATTGTTTGTGTTTCCCTCTTTGTGGATGAATAAAACTTGTCTTGCATTTGATTCTGTCCTATTTTATTTCCTGTTTGCTTCTCTTTTATGTTTCTGATCATACACCGAACAATATGCCCGGTTATCCCCCCGGAGAGCGTTGTTAGACTTGATGCTTCCTGCCATCAAGCTAGAAACGGTCTTCGTCCACTTTGTTCGGTGTGCCCTTGTGTTAAGGATTGACTTGGGAGTCGAGGAACTTTAATCGGGGGGTATTCTCGGTGTGATAGTAGTGGTAGCGTATGTAAGAAGCTTTTCGTGGTAGGGTCCACTGGCCGTTTATTTAGGTCTAATGATGTGAACTGCCTTGGGTAGTGGGATACGCGCTGACGTGGCGAAATCTGGAGCGTGTATATGTTAAAAAAGAGCAGCGGTTGTTGACTTTCGTATGGTTGGAAAAAGATAAACCTCTGTTACACGAAAGGACGGTTATTATTTTATTCCTTTTGTGACTCCACTCCTTTTTATTGTGCCAAGTAATCCTGTTTATTTTTATCACAGAATTCGCTGAAGAAAATATCTCTCTCTCTCTAAAGCATATTCTTCCCGCCAAAAAGGAAAAGAGTTCGGCCGTTTAATCTAGGGTTTCGTGGTTGTGTGGGAAGACCTGCTGCTGTTCGCGCTTGCTTGCTCATAATGATTACTGTAAGTGATTTTTGGTTTTCCCCTCTTCCCTCTTTTAGGAGTTGTATTTGATTTGTCGTTGTGGTCAGAGGTGTGTTGTTGGTATATGGTTCAGGTTATCTATATATGTCTGATGATTCTGATGTAATGTGCATGGGGGGGGGGGGGTGGCTTTCGTTCTATTGATGTGGTTCTGGTTTGTGTATTTGGTTAGTATATTGATAGACTTTTGATGATCTTTGTATAGGAAATTTTGACCCAAAGTGTGGCCCAAGTTGGCACATTCGTGGAGAAAGATTTTAAAGAACTCGCCGGAATACCTGACAACATACGTATCCGGCTTCCTATTTCTGACGAGGAGGTGCTGGGATTTGTACCTGCCGGCGAGGTGGCCGTGCGTTCTTCGGCATTCTTCACTGGGGGTCTTCGACTGCCCTTTACAAACTGGGTGGCTTCGTTCTTTGAGGCCGTCCAAATTGCTCCGGCCCAACTGGCCCTAAATGGTTACCGTACTCTGAATGGTATCCAAAGGCTATCGGAGTTGTCCGGAATACCGATTGAACTGAAGGACGTCTTTGGAGTCTATAGTCTGAGCTTTGAGCGTCGCAGCTCGTATTTGAAGACTCTGCGTGCCTTTTGCCGGCTCGTTATCGGTTTGCCGGATACCAATAAAGAGCGTAATCTTGGTATTGTAATTGCTTCCGGTGCATGGGGTTGTGCGGGACACCAGATTCCTGGACCGGCGACCAATGCTCCCATCATGCCAGACCTCGGCGCCCCCAATGTAGAGGCTCTGTTAGCTCTTTGGAAATGGTGGGGGCCTGGACCTACGCCGGATCCTGCGAGTCGTACGGCTCCCATGTTACTCGGTTACCCTATGGGGTCGGTGACCAAGGGAAATCCTGCACCCGAGATCCCCAAAGAGCCCGAGGAGGAATTCTTAAAGGTGGTCCAAGCTCGATGTGCTACTCGGCTTGGGAAAAAAGCCGTTCGTTCTAAGCGTCGTGCAGCTGACCCTGTCGTTGAAACAACGAAGAGGGCTAGGGGAACCGATACATCGGTTACCGAGGAAGATGCTAACGTTGGCTCGGGCGAGGGGGTGTTTGCCGCTGCTCAAGGGGATACCGCCGAGGATGCCGCTGCTCCGGGCGAGGTATGTGTATATGTATTATGATTTTCTTGTCTTTTGGTTGTTTGTCGTATGGGTCGCTAGTGCTTTGCTTTATTAGTCATTTTGTTTCAGCTACTGACTTCTTCATTGGTTACCCTCGCTCTTGCCCGGTCTATGGGTATTATTGTGTTTCAGGGGTCGGTCGACGATGTATTCGGATATATGAACCTCTTGACGAGCATGGGAGAGGGGACGATGACTTTGCCTGTCATCTCGCCTATCCCCACCGAGGGTCCGATAGATTTGCCCGTTTGCTCGCCCCTCCGTACTGAGGAAGAGATCGAGCATAGGGCCCCTGAGATTGAGCAGTTGGAGGAGGACGTGGGGGTGGAAATGGAAGGCAGCGAAGAGAATGCCGGGGATGTTGTGACGGGTGTCGAGGATGAGGCTCTCGACGGATCCGAAAAGGTGTTGGTTGACGGGGTCGCAATGACCCGGTACATTGACCGATGTAGGGGTGAACTGCTGGATCAACCGAGAACGCTGAAGATGGGGTATACAGCTCTGAAACCCCTTGTGTTCAAGAATGCAGAAAAACTATCTGCCCAACCTACAATATCAGTTATAGAGCAGGCCCACGCGGATGCGCTGAGGGTACGTGGGGCTCGTATTGCACTAGATAGGTTTGGTACTTGTATTTTATTTGGAAACTAATGTGTTGAAGTGCAGATTGCTGTGAGTGCCGTGGCGCTACGGGATCAGCTGGGAGCTCTAGGGGCTGAGAAAGAGAAGCTGGTGGCCGAGAAGGATAATCTGTTGGCCGAGAAGGAGAAATTGGTCGCCGAGAAGAAAACCCTGGGCGAGAATTATGACAAACTGTCGGTGGACGTCCTGCACCTGACCGAGGATGTCGAGAAATTGAGGGTGGAAAAAGAGAGCATGGCCGCTAAGTACGGCGAATTAGAGGAGGAGAACTTGCTCCTGGCTGAGGACGTGGAAACCGAAAAGGCTAAGGTGTCTGCCTTGAAAACGACACAGGCGGAGGAGCGGAAAAAGTTAGCGATGATGGCCAACTTTTCTGTATACTGCGCTCATGTGCGGGCACTCAATTTCGCGAATGTTCCTCTGTCGGATAGGGCGTGGTCGGAGTTGGTGTATCCGTGTCCGCATGGTGCACCGCCGAAACCCTTGGACTGGGCGAATCTTCGTGAAGAAGAGCTTCCTCGGCTACCGGGGCAGACAATTTCGACAGCACTGCGTCCTCACTCCATGTCGACCTCGTCCACTCCTCGACCGGGTGCTACTGTTGTTCCCCCACCAATATCTCAGGTGGAACCTTGACTATCTTTCTGGCATTGTGTAAATTTTTTATTTTTTTATTTTTTTATTTTTTTATTTTTTATTTTTTAACTAGAAACAGATTCTTCTGGGGAAGATCATTCGTGAGCGTTTGGGGACGCAAATTAACTCATTGCGAGATATTCATTTTGCCGATGTAGTAGAGACTTCGGCGTCTATTGAGGGATTGTCGGATTAATAAAATAGCTTGTTTTGTCGTCTTCTTTGTAGCTTGTATAAAAAAATTTCTCCCTTTTTTTTTTTTTTTTGTAGCTTCTTTCTTTCTTTCTTTTTTTTTTTTTTTTTTTTTTTGTATTCATCTCTTCTCGTTCTTCTCCCCCCCTTTTTTTTTTTTTATAGGCACATGCTACTATGTCGCACCAGGCTGGTTTTCCATGCCTAGTTAACCCGGGGTTAGGACCTACTGGTGCTGCCCGGGATGAGGTCTCATCTGGTGCGGCTAGTGAGGTGCCTGACAGGTGGCCCTACATTATTTTGATGAGCAAAAATGTCAAATTGACCGACCAATGTGCTCGACTGCGGACCAAGCTGAAAACCCAGGCGGTCTCTTTTCGAGAATACGTTCGCCGTGCCGAGCATGCTGTTGAGGTTCAGGAGCGTCGTTTGGATCGATATTGGCGTGCAAAGGGCGAGTACTTCGGCAAATTAAAGTTGCTTGTGACCAAGGCCAACGTGTTGGTGAAGTATTTCCGTTTGTCCCGCGCCAGATACGATGCTTCCGCAGCTGTGATTGAAGCTCGCCGTGACCTCTCCTTTGACGATGATCGCCGTAAAGCGGCCTCGGATGCTCACGAGTCCGCCAAAGAAGCCGAGTTCAACGCGCGGCTTCAGACGCTGACTTGTGTTGGGGCTCATACGACCAATTTTGATGCCCTCATTTCTGAGGAACGTTTTGATGGTGATGAGTCTGATGGGTACACAACGACGGATGACGAAGAGATTGAGCTCGGTCAGTTACCGTCGTGCTCCTCCTGCAGTAGCTCTTCTTAAATGAATCTCTTTAGTGGCGTTGATCTTCTTGTTGCCTCCGTAATGCGGGCGAGGACTATATATGTGATTTTTTTATTCCTGTTTTGTACCTTTCCATTACCGTATTGCTATTTAATTGATTGGATCGATTTTTCCTTGCTAAATCATTTGTTATTTCGTTATTCCTGTTTTGGAGATGCTTCTTGTTGATATTTTGTTATTTAGATTGATTCTCCTTCATTGTTTTAGCCAATTTATATTGCATCGCCGTCGTAAAGTGGACCTGAATAATTCCTTGCATTGTACCTGCATATAAATTTCATAGTATTCCTAGGCGTTCCTTCGGTAACACGCCATGTTGGGAATTTCATAGTATGCCTAGACGTTCCTTTGGTAACACGCCATTTACGGACTTTCATTGTATTCCTAGGCACTTCGGCCATGCTGGGAATTTCATAGTATTCCTAGGCACTTCGGCCATGCTGGGAATTTCATAGTATGCCTAGACGTTCCTTTGGTAACACGCCATTTACGGACTTTCATTGTATTCCTAGGCACTTCGGCCATGTTGGGAATTTCATAGTATGCCTAGACGTTCCTTTGGTAACACGCCATTTACGGACTTTCATTGTATTCCTAGGCACTTCGGCCATGCTGGGAATTTCATAGTATGCCTAGACGTTCCTTTGGTAACACGCCATTTACGGACTTTCATTGTATTCCTAGGCACTTCGGCCATGCTGGGAATTTCATAGTATCCCTAGACGTTCCTTCGGTAACACGCCATTTACGGGATTTCATAGTATTCTAGGCACTTTGGCCATGTTGAGAATCTCATGGTATTAATAGACAGCATAATAATATATTTTATTCATTCAAAAGAAGAAAGATAACACCATTAAGCAAGAAGGGTAAGGTAGCACCTGTACTTGTACTTGTATTCAGAGCATTGCCTATATGTAGTACTTCTTTAGGTTAGCCACGTTCCAAGAATTCTTTTCCCCTCGGCTGTTGGCGAACAGGACGCTTTTGATTTTGTAAGAGATTGGACTTGTTCGCTTGACGATTTCGTATGGGCCTTCCCAGGTAGGGCTCAGTTTGCCATGTATTTCGTTGCGGGTATAGACCGTCACTCGTCGCAGCACCAGTTCTCCTACCATGAATTCTTTAGATCCTTTTACTCTCTTGTCATAGGTTTGCTTTACGCTTTGTTGGTATTTAGCTAAGGTAAGGGCCGCTATCTCTCGTTTCTCGTCTATCATGTCGAGCTCTTCTCTCATTCTTTGTTCATTATTTCCCTGCTCGACCAACGTTGTTCGGAGCGTAGGTAGCCCGATCTCTGTCGGTATGACGGCCTCAACACCGTATGCTAAGCTAAACGGGGTTTCCTTGGTGCCTGTCTTGGGTGTAGTTCGGCACGACCATAAAACGTTGAGTAGCCGCTCGGGCCACCTCCCCTTTGCTTGTTCAAGGGTGGTCAATGCATCGGCATGTGCATTCTCGGTGCGATTGATTCTTACTAACTCGCACTGTTCGAAGGTTGCCATCAAGCTTTGGACTTTCTCTTGGTAGAGGATCATTCTATCATCTTTCGCTTGGTACTCGCCGATGGCTTGATTGACGATGAGCATGGAGTCTGAGCTTGCAATTAAGTGGGAGCATCCGAGGGACCGGGCAATAAGCATGCCATTTATCATGGCCTCGTATTCTGCCTCATTGTTGGTAGCTCGGAAGCCCAGTTTTATGCTTTTTTCGATGATTGCTCCCTCGCTGGACTTTAGGACGATCCCTGCTCCCGATCCGTCCTTGGTGGCTGATCCGTCGACATGTATCTGCCAGTGTGATTGTGGAGAGAGTGCCAAAGGCTCGTCATAGCCTTCGGTGAATTCTGCGATGAAATCGGCCAGGACTTGTCCCTTTATGGCGTGGCGGGGTGCGAACTCGATATGAAATTGGGATAGCTCGACCCCCCAGGCGGCAACTCGGCCGCTAATGTCCGTCCGTCGAAGCGACTCTTTAATATGAAATTTTGTGTATACCCGGACCTGATGAGCTATGAAATAGTGTGGCAACTTCCTGGTTGCGACGACCAATGCCAGACACAGCTTTTCCAAGGGTAGATAACGTGTTTCGGCTTCGACCAGAGTCTTGCTGATGAAGTAGATCGGAAATTGTTCGCGACCTTCTTCTCTCAAGATGACCGCGCTCACAGCTGTAGAGGAAACTGCTAGGTAGCATGCCAGAATGTCTCCTCTGTTCGGCCTTACTAGCAGTGGCAATGTCCTCAAGTACTCTTTGAGATTGTTGAACGAAGCTTCACATTCCGGGTCCCAGACGAAATTTCTATCCTTCTTGAGTGATTCGAAAAATGGCCGTCCCTTATCTGCGGATCGGCTAATGAACCTGCTCAGCGCGGCCATCATTCCCGTGAGCTCTTGTACCTGTTTCTTATTCTTGGGCGCCGCTAGGTTTCGTAGAGCCGTTATTTGATCGGGATTGGCCTCTATTCCTCGTCGGCTAACCATATGTCCCAAGAATTTCCCTTTGCTGATGCCAAATGCACACTTGCTCGCATTGAGTTTCAGTTTGTGCTCGCCCAGCGTTCGGAAAACGTCCCTGATATCTTGAAGGTGGGATGTGGCTCTTTCGCTTTTGACGACCATGTCGTCTATGTATACCTCCATTGTTTTCCCTATATGATCTCGACATACCCGTGTTATCATCCTTTGGTATGTTGCCCCCGCATTGCGTAGACCGAACGGCATTACCGTATAGCAATAATTTCCCAAAGGCGATATAAATGAAGTCTTTTCTTGATCCTCACGGGCGAGGGGAATTTGATGGTATCCTGAGTACGCGTCGAGGAAGGTCATCCGTTCTGCTCCCGCTGTTGCGTCCACCAGTTGATCGATCCTTGGAAGGGGAAAGTGGTCCCTCGGGCAGGCTTTGTTGAGGTTGGTGAAGTCTATACAGACTCTCTCCTTCCCGTTCTTCTTGGGGACGACGACCGGGTTGGACAACCATTTTGGATAGTAAACCTCCCTTATGGCTCCAGCCTCCAATAGCTTTTGTACTTCAGCGATTATAGCTGCTCTGTGCTGTACGGAGACTTTCCTGCTCCTCTGTGCTATTGGCTTGTACTCGGCGTTTACACTTAGGTGGTGGCATGCTGTATTGGGGTCTAGGCCCGGCATGTCTTTAGGACTCCAGGCGAATTTATCAGTGTTGTTGAGGAGGAACGCTTCCAACTCCTCGGATTCCTGTTTTGGAAGGTTGTCGCCGAGGAGGAAGTAATGCTCCTCGTCCATATCTGGTATATACACTTTCCTGAGTGTCTCTCCTACTTGTTCTTCGACAACCCTTTCGGCTTTGGATATTTGGCTGATCAGCTTCTTTGTGCTGGTGGGTTGTTCCACAGTGCTTCGTTGTTGTTGGAGAGTAGCGGTGATGTCCTCGCAGCGTCTTGAATCTTCTTGACATCCTCTGGCTGTCTCGATCGCCCCCCTATCATTCGGGTATTTGACCTTTTGGTGATAGGTCGAGGGTATGGCCTTCATGGCATGTAACCAAGGTCGGCCCAATATTGCGTTGTGCCCGGAGTGGTCGTCGACCACTAAAAACTCCACGGGAACCGACATGGACCCTGTTGTGACACTGAGGACGATCTTACCCAAAGGTTTGGTCGTTTCGGAGATGAATCCGATCAGTGTGACTTCGGTAGGCTGAAGATCTTGCAGCTTGAGTTCCATCTTGTCGAAGAGCTCCTTGTACATGATATCACAAGAGGCTCCTTGGTCGACAAGTACCCTGCCGACAGTGTCTAGGCCGATTTGAACACGGAGGTTAATGGCGTCTCCGTGGGGGTAAACCACCCCTTCTTCGTCAAGATCCGAGAAAGAAATGGGCGGATGTCGTCGTGGTGTGCATTGTCGTTTAGAGGTCGACGCCTGTGATGTCTTGGCTACTTGACCAAAGTGGGCTAGCTGCCGTTGTCGTGATCGTTCCTCGCCTGGGCCCTTGGGTCGTGACATATGAACGACATTGATCGTTTTGCCTTGCCGGTTATCAGATCCCTCGATGGCCAGTTGTTTGCCTTTATTCCCAGCTCCTTTGATGAACTTGGCTAGGTATCCTGCATCGCCCCACTGGTTCATTCTCCATCGCAGGTTACGGCAGTGCTCAGTGAGATGGCCGTGATCCTCGTGATATGCGCAGAAGAGCTTGGAATCTCTCTGATTGGGGGGAGAGATGATCGGTTGTGGTCGGGAATACCAACTTTCCCTGCATATATCCTTGAGGATATCTTCAGCAGACAGGTTGAAAGTGTATCGCAGCTCGACCGGTCCGAAAGTGTTTCGGTGTTCCCTCTCTTGGGGCCGAACCTGTTGAAAGGGCTTGGGTGGCCTCGGGTAGGCGAGCTGGAGCGGTTTATGTTCGTTGGTCAGTGTTGGGTATGCGATCTGGAGCGGTTTGGGTTCTAGTGCTCGTGGTCGCTCTCCCCTGCTATGGACCTCGGGCTCTTTGCCCTTTCTGGTCGGTTGGAATGCTTCTCCCTGGTTATTTCTAACTCTTTTGCGACTCACCTGTGCCTCGCGGACTGACTCTCTTCTCGGTAGAGTCCGGTTGAGGAAACGCAATTCGTCGTTTTTATCGGTGAGGTGAGTACAATAGGCTAGCAGGGAATCAGTGGTTGGGAAGTTTTTGCCTATGAACTTCCTTCTCGCCCAATAGCCATTAGGGATGGAATTGATAAAGTTTTGGATGGCTATATTATTGGCATATTGTGGAATCTGGTTTGCTACGTCGATAAAACGTATGCAGTAATCGTTGAGCCTTTCATTTGGTATCATCGTCATTTTAAGAAGGGTTTCGATACTAACCTTCTTTTTCCGATGAGCGGCGTATCGGGTGGAGTACGCTCTTAGCAGTTCTGCCCAGTTTCTAATGGAGCCCCGTGGTAAGTTATGATACCATGACGAAGCCTCTTGACCCAAGCTGTTTTTGAAAAATTTGCACATCAGTGCATGGTCATCACTCCACAGTTCCATCTTCGTCTTGTAGTGCCTCAGATGGTCGATAGGGCAACTCTTCCCGTCATAGAGCCTGAATTCGGGGATGACGAATCCCATAGGATTGCGGTACCGCGTGATCTGTTCAGCACACGGGGTTTCTTGGCATACATTCCAAGCCTGTTGGAACGCGTTATCCGTGACTTGGTAGGGGGGAGGGTATCCTCCCTGATGTGGTGGTGGGCCATATCCCTCCTCGATCCTGTATTCGGGATATCTATCGTCCTTCGTGTTTGTATGGACACGTTCAATATGAGTGTTCGGATGGACGATAGTTATGGGGACATTGCCCCCTTGGTGGGGGACTCTTGTATCGGGTCGCCGACCCGCTGCCTCCAGGGCGGCCCTGTAGGCAGAATCTTCCACTTCATGGCGTGGGTCTTTGTCGGGTTGGATAACTGGCAATACGATGCCGGCCGCTGTCATGGCCGTCATGCATGCCGCCAGCTGAGCTTGTAGCTAGGTGTAGTTCCTTTCATCGGCTGATGGAACGACATGTTGTACCTCCACTGTGGGTGGTGTAATCATCCTCGGAGAATTAGTCGGCAGTCGGGGCGACTGTCCGAGTACCTGATCCTCGGGCATACCAAACTGACGGGCCTCGCCCGTTTGTAAACGAGCACCGGAGTTGACCGAGGCCGTAGGCAAATGGACTCTTGAGCTCGGCCCTGCTTGGGACCCGGTTAAGCGTTTTCGTGCACGCCTTAATACGGGCACGTCTTGTTCGTCCTCCGAAGACGAAAGGTGTTCGTCGACAATCCCTTCGATGAAATGTCGGGGTGGTTCGACCGGTTGTTCTTGGTTGATGTAGGAGGTTGTTGGTTGGTTTCCGGATTGGATAGCTTCATATCTGTCGCGGATAGCGAGTAGATCGTCGAGGTCTTGTTGGCTAATTCGCGTGTTTTGGTTATTGGTCTCTACTATCTCGGGATGGGTTTCCTCTACATTGGTAACCATTGTCGCTCGTCTGACAGAGTATTGGTATTCGAATTCTAAACTAGTTGGGAACTAGATGATTCCCGGAGACGGCGCCATTTGATAAGGCCATAACTTTGGTCGGTCGCGTTAGGCCTTTCAACAATGATATAATGATAAATAAACCGTGAGTAAATGATACTTCCTGCTCTTTATTATTGCTCGGATTATTGTCCTTATTCGGACTATTACATTTGCTCGGATTAGTATTTCGGTTTTACGATTATGCTCGATATAACTATTTAATCTCTCGTCTTGATCTTTCTCCTCTTTTATTCGGTGCTCGGCTGTCTTGTCTCGGTTTATTTCTCGAAGTGATATGCTTTGGTTAGTTTCTCTCTTTTCTTAACTTCTCTCTATATTTTTTGGATAGATTTTTTGGTCCTTTTCTAGGAGGGGTAGTTGGCTATTTATAGGCAACTGCGCCTTCTAGGATATTGACAAATGTCTTCATCCCAGGGAGTTTTCAGACGAGGGTCCCCCTTTGATTGGGCTTGGGCTTTAGGGTAGTAGCACCTCAATTCCTTATAAAAAGTATGAGATGACCCATTTAAGCGTTGGATACCCATTTATAAAGTGGGTTGATTATGACCCGAATAAAATATTCGGGTCTGATTTTTATGTTCTATCATCATGTGTATACGTGGCTAAACTTGAAAAGAATCAATTTTTTATTCAGTCGGAGAGTAATACTAATTCCCGAAATTGTTATATCGGTATAATGATGCTACAATGTTTTACAAGTCTTTGGGACACAAGTTATTTATATTAATGTAGATGTATAACACTCTTTGAAGGTATGACATAGCTAGAGCATGCACATCAGACTACGCATAACATTATCCATATTTAACACAAAAATCACATTTTAATAACTTAAGCTATCAAATTTACATGTATTCAAAATAGCACGCTCTCTATAAATATTTCTATTAAATTTAATTGGCCAATAAGTTGTAACTTATAATAACTAAAAAAAACTTTCGGAAATAATAGTACTTTAGAATATTATGAAAAAATCTTTAAAATAAATGGCATTTATCTATTCATTTTTTAAAAAAAATTGATAAGCAAATTTTCTTTTATCTAGCACAAGATAAACCCACAACAAGCACATATTTTGAGAACAAAGTGAATTGTATTGAGAGGGGGAAGGGGGAATTAAGTTCTGAAATAAGCATAGCATGTTTTGCTAGCCAATTTTGACTAGACTCTTTACCAAAAATTAAGTATAACCAGGGAGTTGCTAGCCCGTTGGAGCAAATTATTTTGGCTTGGATATGCAAATAATGCATAACATATGCATTTATCAAGTCCGTTACAGATGCTCTTACATATGAACTTGTTGATAGAATTGACTGCATGGTTTTGAATGGTGTGGCATTCATGGACATATTGGAAGCTTAAGTAAATCATGCGTCGATAGTGTCTTGGTAGGGCAAGAAAGTGGTTGTGTGTGTTATTTTCTTCTATTATACTAATTTTACTTTATGTTGCAATTGAGTTATTTAATCGTATGGGTTCATATTTGTTTATCGAAGTCTATGTGCTTCTTTTTCGTTAGTCATTCTATTCATTGATATTAAAAAATGATTGATTTAATTTTTTGATTAATCATGTTTGAAACTCGGTGAAAAATAGGATCATGAGTGTGAGTGGATCATAATGGCAAGTGTTAATGCCGTGTTGACATATGAGTTTGTCTTGATAGAGGAATTTAAATTGATTGTATTATATTTCATTGACACTGTCAATATGAGTGTAATTGGATATTAAAAACCAAAGTTATAATTACTTATCGAAAATGAAGTCATGACATCAACAAAACAAAAACTTGTAAATGAAGTCATTATAATTCACTTCAAAGGCTTTACATCTTCATTTCTATGATATAAGAATACTAATTAGTAACGTATTTACTCTCTTAAATTTAGTTAGCTCAAAACATTTGGGTGAGATGACCGGTTATTATTTAGTTAGCAAACGTCTAGCCTGGTCAGAGTTAGCAAACATCCCAAACTTGAAAAATTGGTTATGAGGTGATCCCATGGTTTTGAGAATCTCGTTACACAACAATACATAAAATGGTTTTTACTGTGATATAGAATGAAAATGTAGTTGTTTTCTCTGTCGACATGATATTGAAAATTCGAACATCAAGATTGAAGTTATAAATGTAATTTACATTTTACTGTGATGTGTCATGAGTATGACATTAAAATGTCCATTAGAAGTTTAAAAACTTTGCCTTTTGTTTCTCGTTTCCCATGCTCTGTTTATCATTTTATCGTTTTGTATTATAATCATGATTAATACTCCTCTCCTTGAATGTATTTTCATGTTTTACGTTTCCGTTTCACGTATAACTCTCTCGCGGCGTTTTTTATATTTTTGTTAACCTTTCAAACCAACTATGTATTTTAGGCTCTATTTACCGGTTAGGCTCCGTCTGATTTCCGGCTTGGAAAAGACTTTCAAAGCACTGATCATAATAATTTAGAAAAACATAAAGCATTTGATGATAATATTAAAACTTTATCAATAAAAAAATTAAAAACCAAAACTAAAAAATTAATAAAAACACAAAACCTCACCAGCTCCTTTACCGTTACAAGTATCATAACATTAAATTCCAAGATCCATTTAACACCCGCCACGTGTCATAATAAACGGTCCAGATCAGGCCACATCACCAAAACTAGGGCTGACCAGTATATATACCGTCACTTTCTCTCCTCCCAATTTGCGGTGCAGTTTGGGGCTACACCTCCGAAAAAAAATACATAAAATTCATTCTCTCTCTATATCTCTCTACACTGGAGCTCAGATCTCCGCTAATTTATCCCCACCATTCAAAAAATAAAAACACTTATAAAAAAATTAAAAACTCACTCAAAAACCCCTACTAGTGTTATTGTTTGTTACTATCTTAATTAAAAACCAAAAAAAAAATCAGAAAAATGGCGCAGGTTCAGGTGAGCCACGTGGCGGTTCCGGCGGTGACGGGAGGAGATGGTATAGCGGCGGCGGCGTTATCGACGACGTCGTTGTACGTTGGGGATTTGGATTGGACGGTGACGGACTCGCAGCTGTACGATATGTTTAGTGGGATCGGTTCGGTTGTTTCGGTTAGGGTTTGTAGGGATTTGAGTACTCGACAGAGCCTCGGTTACGGATACGTGAATTTCAGCTTGCCTCAGGATGGTACGATGTTTTTGTATTGTTTATTTTGTTAGGGTTGGGTTTTGTTATTTAGTCACGTTTTTTTTTATGTATTGGTAGTGTGCATGTATCTATTGTTGTGTATATGATTGTTGATTTTTGACAGAGTTGATTAAACATGGTAATGTGTCGAATATAGCTCTCGGGAGGATGTTATGTAGTTGTATGTGTGGTTGTTGATTTTGTTAGGGTTGATTAAACAGTCACATTTTTCTTGTACTTGTAATGTGTCCGTTTTTAGCTCCCCTTATGGTATGTAGTTGTATACTTGTATCCATTCTATAGTTGTATATATATTTGTTAGGGTTGTGTTGGGTTTGATTAATTCAATTCATGTGTACTCGTAATGAGTCGTTACATTGATTTTAATTCGCCTCAGAATGGTAATGGTATGTAGTTGTTTTATCTATAGGTTTGTATCGGTATATATGGTTGTTGATTTTGTTAGTGCTGGGTTTTGTTATGTAGTTAGGTTTTTAGTGTATTTGTAATATGTTGATTTTAGCTTCCCCCAAGATGGTACTAGTTGTGTGTATAGTTTTGGATTATATATATGTGCTGGGTTTTGTTATTTAGTCACGTATTGTTGTGTATATGATTGTTGATTCTGATAGAAATTGTATTGGGTTTTGTTCTATAGTTTTAAAAAAATTGTACTCGTAATATCGATTACAGCTTCCCACAGGAATCAGGATGGTATGTAGTTGTATCTATAGTTTTGTATCGTTTGTGTGGTTGTTGATTTTGTTAGGGTTGTTGATTTTGTTAGGGTTATTGGTTTTGTTAGTATGCATGTATCTATAATTGTGTATATGATTGTTGAATTTGTTAGTAAGCATGTATCTATAGTTGTGTATATGATTGTTGATTTTGTTAGGGTTGATTAAACAGTCATGTGTTTCTTGTACTCGTAATGTGCCGGTTTTTAGCTCCCACCGGGTGGTATGTAGTTGTTGTATCATTAAGTTTTATATCGTATGTATGGTTGTTGATTTTGTTAGGGTTGTTGATTTTGTTAGTATGCATGTATCTATAGTTGTGTATATGATTGTTGATTTTGTTAGGGTTGTGTCAAGTTTGATAAAGTGGTCACATTTTTTGTGTATTCGTAATGTGTTGATTATAGCTCCCCCGACCGAGGATTGTATGTAGGTGTATACTTGTATCTATAGTTGTGTATATATTTTGTTAGGGTTCTGTTAGGTTTGATTAATTTGTCACATTTTTTGTGTACTCGTAATATGTCCTTTTATGCTTCCCACCGGATGGTATGTTGTTGTTGTATCTATAGCTTTGTATCGTTTATTTGGTGGTTGGCTTTTTTAGGGTTGTGTTGGGTTTTGTTATTTAGGCTATGTTTGGTAACAGATTTTTTGGTCCAAAATCTGATTTTAAAATTCTGTTTTAAAATCCACTGAAAATCTAGAATTTAAAATTCTGGATGTTTAAAGCATTTTTAGCCTAAAAATCCTCTTTTTAGAAGCTAAATAATCTGACCGTCCAAACACCCACGTGTTTTAAAATCAAAAATCCAAAAAACAACTAAAAAAATATGTTGCCAAGTGGACCCTTAGTCAAATTTCTTGTGTATTGTCGTTGTATACTTGTATGATTGTATCTATAGTTGTGTATATATTTTTTTAGGTTCGATTAATTAGTCACATTGTTTGTATGCTGGTAATGTGTCGATTTTAGCTTCCCCCAGAATGGCATGTAGTTATATCTATAGTTTTGTATCTATACTTTTGTACCGTATATGTGGTGGTTGATTTTTTGTGTATTCGTAATGTGTCGATTATAGCTTCGCCAGGATAGTATGTAGTTGCTTACTTATATCTATAGTTGTGTATATATTCTGTTAGGGTTGTGTTTAGTAATTAGTTGGATTAATTTGTCACAATTTTTGTGTATTCGTAGTATGTCGATTTTAGCTTCCCACAGGATTGTATGTAGTTCCCTCTATAGTTTTGTATCATTCATTTGGTTGTTGGTTTTGTTAGGGTTGTGTTGTGTTTTGATTAAATAGTCACATTTTTGTGTACTTGTAATGTGTCGGTTTTTAGCTCCCCTTAGGATTGTATGTAGTTGTATACTTGTATCTATTCTATAGCTGTTTATATATTTTGTTAGGGTTGTGTTAGGTTTGATTAATTAGTCGCATTCTTGTGTCTTCGTAATATGTCAGTTTTAGCTTTCTCGGAAGATGGTTTGTAGTTATTTACATGCATCTATAATTGTGTATGATTGTTGAATTTGTCAGGGGTCGGTTTTAATTAAATGGTCACATTTTTTGTATATTCTTAATAGGTTGATTTTAACTTGCCCCATGATGGTATGCAGTTGTATACTTGAATCTATAGGTGTATATATGATTGTTGATTTTGTTAGGGTTGTGTTGGGTTTGATTAAATTACGACACTTTGTGTATTCGTAATGTGTCGTTTATAGCTCCCCCGGGGATGGTATGTGGTTGTTGACTTGTATTTGTAGTTGTCTATATGATTGTTGATTTTGTTACGATTGCGTTGGGTTTGATTAAATAGTCATATTTTTATGTATTCGTAGTATGTAGATGTTAGATTTCCCCAGGATGGTATGTAGTTGTATACTTGTATCTTAACTATGTATATGTTTTGTTAGGGTTGTGTTGGGAACTTGGGATTGATTGATTAATCAAAATTTTGTGTATTCGTAATGTAGTTGGTAATTGGGATGAACTATGCTCCTTGAGATGAGTGAGGATGAAAAATCAGTTCTTTTTTTATGTTCTTTTTTTTTTTAACTCCTATAACAGAGTGTATCATCTAAAAAGGTTTGTTTGTTGCAAGGAGAGAAACCATAAGAGTAGTACTTTTCTTATATATGGGTAGTACAAGTAGTCGATAGCATTTCAATTTCAAATAACAGCTTACTTTTGCAAACAAATATGAATTATTGTATAGTTAAAGTAAACCTTCTTTAGAACAGTATTTGACTAGTTGGGTTGCCTGGCCTGATTTAACATTTGTCTTGGCCGATGACTTGTCGTTATGAATATAAAGGCTGCATAACTGAGATTACCTGTGTTACTTGAGTTGTTATTTAAGAAACCAATTCTTTATGTAGGTCTGCGAGTGATTTATGTAACTATTCCGTAATTGGATCACTTAGCTAAATGATGCTTAGGGATGGTGTAAATCTAAGAAACTAAACGATTGATTTTTAAATGAAACATTTTTTATGCTGGTCTGCTATTGATTTATGTAGCAATTTAGTAATCGGGTCATTTAGCTAAATGATACGTTGGATGGTGTAAATCTAGTAACTAAACGTTTTGGTGAACTTATGCTAGTGTTTTGTTGCAAATAATAGCTGGCACTGATTGAGTTATGTTGTTAATGGCTAGCTGCTGAGTCCTCATTTTCTAAATTCTAAATTCTAAATTAAGTTGTACAATTAATTTGATATAAGAGGAATTGTTGATTGATGATTCAGATTAAAGTACGTTTAAAATTACATTGCAACACAATGGCATCTGTTTTTTTCATGATACATGCTTTTCGGCGATAGACATCTTCTCTAACACTCGACTTGAGTGAACATTAAAATAGGATGTTGAACGTTTGGTGCAGAATGTACACCAAAATGACTCATTTTGTGCCTACTCTGATGACATCCATAGATCAAGGGGTGAACCATTAAAAAAGCGACGCATCTTGAGAATCCTGATGAAAATATGAAAACAAACAGAACGACAAAATAAACATCACCTTTCTTCTCATACAAATTTTTATTTTAGTTTCAGTACTAACTCATTAGAATTATAGAACTTCGTGTGTTTGATTTTATTGCATTTATTGTCGGGCACCTTAAAAGATGTCGACGTGTTGTTTTCCGAACTGAACTTTCTTCTTGACCTCTAAGTTGCTTTTTTCAGCTCAGTTCACTTTCATGTAAATCAGTCCTGCTCAATTGATATCTTGTAATTTTATCCCTATAATGGCTTATGTCACCTTTTTCTTTTCTTACAATCCTTTTATCCCCCTAATATTAATGTAGTAGTCCAGGCAGTTGAGGGTGCAATTCAATTGTGATTGTTGGTTGCTTCCTCTTGACTTGTTATGTTACCGTTTCTACATAAAAGAATACTTAACTCTCAGATAAACTCTGATTTGTTATCTTGGTAAATTATTGGATCTGGTGAATTTAAACTTAAGATTTGATGGTTAGTCATGAATTGATTATTTTATATTTACTAGTCCAGTAATTCTTTTTCATGAGTTGTCAACTTGTCATTGTTAAGGCTTAGGACCATAGTTTTTTTAAAGATGCATATTAATTATCTCTTTGAGTGTTGACTTGACGATCCTTTCTTTATTCACATTGTTTTGCTTAAACTGCAGCTGCACAGGCTATTCAACAGCTTAACTTTACTCCGCTCAACGGAAGGTCTATCCGAATAATGTATTCCCATAGAGACCCTGCCATGCGTAAAAGTGGAACGGCGAACATATTTATCAAGGTACATATTATCTATTTCTCTGTTTGTGGTTAGCATGCTGTCTATTTTGCTAGGTTCTTGTAAGTTATGTCTTAGGGTTTCGCTGAAATTTAAAGGTTATTTTTTTTTTAAACTGTCATCATTTCTGTGTTGGATGACATTGTAAAACATTCTGACCAAGTTTATGTTATATAAACACAAACTGTGTGATTTCTTAGAGTGCTTGTATATGTTTAATTTATGCTAGTACTCTTCACTTCAAGATAAAAGCACTTTGGTCTAGTATTTCATTCCCTTATCTGTTCATTGTTCCCTTTGCAGAATTTGGATAAAGCACTTGACAATAAATCACTCCATGATACCTTTTCTGCCTTTGGCAATATCCTTTCATGCAAGATAGCTACCGATAGTTCTGGTCACTCCAAAGGATATGGATTTGTGCAATTCGACAATGAAGATTCTGCTCAGAAGGCTATAGAGGCGCTTAATAACATGCTTATTAATGACAAACAAGTATATGTTGGGCATTTTCTTCGTAGGCAAGAGAGAGACACTGCCTCGAATCAAACAAAATTCAATAACGTGTACGTCAAAAATCTCTCAGAATCAACCACAGATGAGGAGTTCCAGAAGTTGTTTAGTGAATATGGACCTATAACAAGTGCAGTAATTATGAGGGATGGAAATGGAAAATCTAAGTGTTTTGGGTTTGTAAACTTTGACAATGCTGATGATGCTGCTAAAGCTGTTGAAGCTTTAAATGGTAAAAAAATTGATGATAAGGAGTGGTATGTTGGGAAAGCACAAAAAAAGTCTGAACGAGAAATTGAACTTAAAAGTCGGTTTGAGCAGAGTGCGAAAGAACAAGTTGACAAGTTTCAAGGATTGAATTTGTACGTCAAGAATTTGAATGATGGCATAGATGATGATAAGTTCAAGGAACTCTTCTCAGAGTTTGGTACAATCACTTCTTGCAAGGTTTTGTATACAAATTCCTTGTTTGTTTGCTGGCCTTTAAAACCTTTTCTGCTGAATTTTCTTTCAACCTTTACATATTAGTAAGTTGAATATTTTCTTGTACCATGTACTATTTCCCCAGATCAATTTAGTACCATTAACTACCAAAAGTAAGTTGAACATTTTATTGTTTGTTATCAACCACATAACAATTTTATGTGTACAATTCCATTTTATTTATAATTAACTTCGACCGTTGGATCAGATTCAAATGATTAACAGTCTTCACATAACTGAAAATGAATAGATGTATCATTAATTTTTTTGATTATGTATATTTATGTATATATATACATGTATACCTACCTAGTGGGTATGAAGCTTACATAATTACCCAAAGGATAAGTTCGTCCTTTAGGTTGCCAATAAGCTAGTTCTAAATTTTTGGAGATATTTTTTGTTCTTCGTCTGTCTCTACGTGCTTCAAACGACTTATTAAAGCCTTTCTTTGACCCTAGTTCTTTTAATGATTTTGAAGGTCATGCGAGATCCTAGTGGAATTAGCAGAGGTTCTGGATTTGTTGCCTTTACTACAAAAGAAGATGCTTCTCGTGCTGTAAGTTGCTTTCTTATGAGAATTTGTTTATTTTTAATGCTGATTAGTTTTTTTTTGACACATTTTTTTTCTTTTTGATTTCAGCTGGCAGATATGAATGGCAAAATGGTCATTGGCAAACCTTTGTATGTGGCTCTTGCACAGAGCAAAGAAGAGAGGAAAGCAAAGCTGCAGGTATAAGAGTTGGATTGTTTTTACGATAGTTTTGGTTAATGTATGAATTTAAGTCTGTAATAAATTCTTGATGCATGTTCGCAATGGTGTTTCTAATTACTTGTTTCATACTAATTTATATGTTTAGCAACTTCCGCTTGTAAGCTACTGTTTTACTAAGCTTTGGCTAAAAACATTACTATTTTATACTACTGTACGAAGAATGGTTAAATTTATCTAATATTGAGGTTTTGTATAATGTAAAACATGTACAGGCTGAATTTTGACATTTCAGTTGATCTGTGCTACTAGTGTGGATTATAGTGAAATTGTTAATATATTAAATATGGCTTTCTGCTTGTGCAAACGTGCAGGCACAATTTTCCCAAGTGCGGCCAGTTGCAATAGCACCATCAATGGCTCCTCGTATGCCAATGTATCCAGGAGCTCCAGGTCTCGGACAACAGTTGTTCTACGGTCAAGCTCCCCCTGTTATGATTCCTCAGGTACCTTAAGGCCTCTTAAGTGGAATACTTGTATATATCCAATTTCTTTTAATTTATTTCCTTCCCTCTGTGCACAAATGATGCAAGTAGTTAGGTTAATACTTGTTCTCTTGTATGAATGTGTTCGATGATGTATGCTAGTTTTTTTTTCCGACGCTTATGAGTCTGCTACGATTATTAACTTCCTGAAAGCAAGAAAATGCAACACATTCGCATCTGATTTTTTTTCACACTTTGGCATGGAGTCAATTTCTGTAAAGTTGGAATGTTGATTGATTTGATCAAATAGTGCAAAATAGTGGCATGGAGTCGGAACATGTTTTTTTTAAACTATTGTAACCTTTTATTTGACTGTTTCTTTTCCCCTAACAATTGGGTTAATATTAGTGCTCCTATGTTTTGTATATTGTGTTGAGCATTAGGTCTGAATTGGAGTCGGAGCATTTTTTTTTTTAAAACAATTGTAACCGTTTATTTGACTGTTTCTGTTTTCCTAACATCTGGGTTAATATTACTGCTCCTATGGGTTGAATGTTATGTTGAGCATTAGGAATGATTTGGGGGTCTGAATTGGAGTCGGAGCATTTTTTTTTTTAAAACAATTGTAACCGTTTATTTGACTGTTTCTGTTTTCCTAACATCTGGGTTAATATTACTGCTCCTATGGTTTGAATGTTATGTTGATCATTAGGAATGATTTGGGGTAATATTACTTCTGATGATGTGTCCTTGCTTTCTCGGATTCTTATAAGTGTGCTGTGGTTAGAAATTAATTCAAGGGAAAACATGTAAGACAATTAGATTTGAAATTTTTATTTGATCAGGAGTAATGATAAGCAGGCATGACATTCAATTTTTTAACAATTGTAACCTTCTATTTGACTGTTTCTTCCCTTCTAAATCTACTGATGTTGTGATAATTACTTGATTTTTCGTAAATTACATCCTATACTTGGCTAGTCCTTCAGGCTTGTATCAGTTAAATATTTTTATTTTTATTTAGGCTGGGTTTGGGTACCAGCAACAACTTGTTCCCGGAATGAGGCCAGGTGGGGCCCCAATGCCGAATTTTTTTATCCCAATGGGCCAGCGCCCTAATGGAAGACGGGCTCCAGGCCCGGTTCACCAAGCTCAACAACCTATGGCACTTATGCAGCAACAGGTCAGATCAGCATCTCTTATGTTCATGCTAAAATTTTAATCAAGTTTTGTGATATACTGATATGAACTGGTTTCGCTTAACTTACGATTAAGTAGACGCCTTTTGTTTGCTTATGCATTTCTATCAGCTAGTTTTATTTTTCTTTACATTTTCCTAAGTCAATTTGCTGACGTTTTTGTTGGCCTTGTCCAACCACAATTCTTTGTATTTCCTTTTCCAAATTCCTTCATAATCTCAAGGGTGTGTTAGAAACACAGAAAATTAACGGGAAAAGAAAATGATTTCTTCGGAAAATGCCTGTTTTGCGTTTGGTTATCTACGAAAGCTAAAGAAAGAGAGAGAAACAGTGAGAAAGTTTCATGTGTACATTGAGAGAATCCATGTTCCGTTGGAAAAATGGCTGGAAAATGAAAAATGAAAAAATGAAAAATGAACATGAAAAGTGCTTAGTCTCCCATGTCTCCACAAAGCCCCTCTCTCTTATCTCTCCACATAACGCCTCTCACATCGCTCCCTCAAATCGAATGAAATAACTCAATGTTTTAAAATTAAGTTTTTGAGATAGAAGTCACTTAAAAACACTTTTGAAAATTGAGTATAAGGCACTATGACAATAAGTAAGCCATTTTTGGTGATTTTATGGTCATTTTCAAAGTGTTTTCCCAACCTTTCAAACATCAAAACTGATTTCATTTTTACTTTTCCTTTTGTCTTCCTTTCTTTTTCGTTTCTTTTCGCCTGACAATTTCCGGGTTCCAAACACACCCTAAAAGTAAATTTGTTTCAGGAACAGGTAGCAACATTGTAAACTTAAAGCTTTGACATACTTTTATGTGTGCCCTCTATATGCTCATGATTCTCTGTGTGTACATAGAAGTTTCCCTAAATATTTTCGGAAATAAATTTTCTTTAGTGTGTTTTCAGTAACCTTGTTGACTCAAAGCCTTCTTATTACTTCTTGTTATGTAGATACAGATTTCCCTCTATATGCTCATGATTCTCTCTGTGTACATAGAAGTTTCCCTAAATATTTTTGGAAATAAATTTTCTTTAGTGTGTTTTTAGTAACCTTGTTGACTCGAACGAAGCCTTCCTATTACTTCTTGTTACGTAGATACGGATTTCCCTTACATTTTCTAAAATAAAGTTTTCTTCAGCAAAGCTTCCAGTAGGGTATTTAAATTTTCTTCAGCAAAGCTTCCAAAATAAAATTTTCTTCAGCCACTGCCTCATCCTGTCAAGAATTTGCCTTTTTGGTTTCTATAGCAGAGTCTTGTTTGACTTCTGCGGGAACAAGATTCTTTCTCCCTCACTCAAGAAACCAAATTAATTTAGCAACAACATTCTTTTTAAACATAAGAAATTTTTAGAAATTTTCTAAACCCAGTCTATTTTTTTTTTAGATGCATCCTAGGGGGTCACGTGGTGTTTATCGTTACCCAACGGGTCGCAATGGGCCAGATGTTCCTTATCCTTCTCGAGATGGACCAATGCCGGTTCCAGCTTTAGCTACTGCCCTTGCTAATTCACCCATCGACCAACAACGAACGGTATGATTTTAAATCTATAATGATTTTGTTCTTGTTAATTCACCCATTGACCACGGACTACCGATATGAATTTAGATCCATAATTTACTGATTTTAGCTGGCCTAAATCATCCCTTCTTGGTAATAGTGAAAAACTTCTGTGCCTAGTAATGTTGCATCTCTTGGGCTGGTAGTTAGTAAGAGATTTTATTTTATTAAATCGAATCAGCTCTATTGACAGAGTTTCTTTGTTTGTCGTCTGGTACTGTAAATTTGACGCTTCAGTGAAATTGTATTGGTAAAGCATGTTTGCCTATAGTTGAGATGATATTCAGTAGTTGGGTAAAGAAAGAAGATAAAATTTAGATGTAAATGTAGATGATATTTGTTAAAACAGAAAGGAAGGGACGTGAGATTTAAAATTAGCTTTCTTGACTGTGAACGTTTCTCACGTCATATGCATGTATGTAATAAGTAGTACCTAGAGTGTACTTGGATCAACAAAATTGTAATGGTATGGATCTATCTTTCACCAACTCTGCCATGTTTGTTTTTTGAAGAGGAACTCTGCCCTTCTTGGAATGACTAAAATCTATCATATGACTTAATCCCAAGAGTTCAGTTGGGCATGAGGCGACTAGCGAATTTTTATTAAGTAGCGGAATAGCTGAACGTTCACGCATGCTATAAAAGTGAATGCATTTTATTTTGGCTTTAATATGTTTGTGGTATTAACAGATGCTTGGTGAGAATCTGTACCCTCTTGTGGATCAGCTGGAGCATGAGCACGCCGCTAAAGTCACAGGCATGCTCTTGGAGATGGACCAGACCGAGGTTCTGCACTTGCTAGAGTCACCAGATGCATTGAAAGCTAAAGTAGCTGAAGCTATGGAGGTCCTGAGGAATGTTGCTGCTGGTGACCAGTTTGCATCTCTCTCTCTAAATGACCATTGACCATTTATAGTGGGTTTTTTTTTTGGAAAATTGCCATTTATAGTGGTTGAAATGTTGGAAAAACCTGGTCTGTTTGCCATTTAAAATTTTAAAATTGAATTTTTTGCTAGTTATGGAGATACTGTACTCTGTTTAACATTCGGGTCGACTTACTTTCGCTACTGAGTTTTGTGTCTCGAAAGATTTTGTTTGGTCGGCCGTAATTTTAATTATTGTTGAAAAGATTCAGTGTTCTTATTTTTTGTGAGATGATTGCCATTGCCTTTAATCTTTTTGGCATTGTATAAATTAGAAGCTTTTGAATTAAACGAAATTTATTGCTTAATGAAGTAGGTACATTGCCATGCCAGCCAATGCACAGATGAAGTTGTGTAATTTTGATCAAGCGAAAGAACTCTATTTACACAACAGTCATCCATTACAGGTTTGTTTAGCACCTGATTTGATCAGTGGTCTATGCTATAAAGTTCCTAGCATTATGTTCTCGAACTGACAAACCTAAAGAGTAAAGACAGACACTTAATTAGGGATGCTGTTAGTTTATCATAGTTAGAATTAAACTACTGTTAATGACCTAATTTCAAAATCCTGCGTTGCCAAATAGAATTCGTTTCCCATGTTAGGTTTATTTAATTTTGTTCAACACAGTAAATTAACTGCAGTCTAAGCCGCTCAGGTTATATGCACAGTTGTGTGGGATGGCAATAATGCGGGTTTTGACCCGACCCTACCCGAATTCAAACCATACTAAGTCTCAAATTGATCCGATCCGAACCGTCATCCGTAGTTTTTTTTTTATTATTTAAGAATTTCTTCATTATGTCCAAATGTATAAAAAACAATTTTGGATGTACTTTTAACAAATTCATTGTTATGAATTATAACTTTCCATATTCTGTTTACAATTTAAAAAAGAAAGATATAAATGCAATTTGTTGTGTGACAATTATTAACAAATTATCTACATAAGAAGAAATGTATGGAGAGAGAATAAAATAGTATTATTCAAGTATGAATCTGTGTCCAACTCCTTTATAGTGGAGGGATGGAATGAAGGGGTGGAACAAAATAATGTATAAGAGAGAACAAATTTAAAGATTATACTATGTAATCTATACATGTATATGTACAACTACGTATATAGTACTCCATAAAATATG
The DNA here is from genome assembly GCA_963682055.1 of Primula veris. Taxonomy (NCBI): domain Eukaryota; kingdom Viridiplantae; phylum Streptophyta; class Magnoliopsida; order Ericales; family Primulaceae; genus Primula; species Primula veris. Next base: position 18,638,652 of record OY821743.1, on the reverse strand, counting down.
TACGTTAAAGATTTAGCCATAATTAGCTCCTATTAAGCATTAATTAGTCTATTAATAATTTAATAATGATTGAATATTTATTACCCGTTTATTATTTATGCTTAAGTAATATTTAATAATGTATTAATAACAATACCATATTAACCCTTCTATAAAACTATGAAAATTAATACCCGTTGAAAATTAAAACTATGAAAATTAGTCTATTAATACCCGTTGAAAATTAAAACTATGAAAATTAAAACTATGAAAATTAGTCTATTAATACCCGTTGAAAATTAAAACTATGAAAATTAGTCTATTAATACCCGTTGAAAATTAAAACTATGAAAATTAGTCTATTAATACCCGTTGAAAATTAAAACTATGAAAATTAGTCTATTAATACCCGTTGAAAATTAAAACTATGAAAATTAGTCTATTAATACCATCAGTTGAAGATGAACTAAAGGAGTATATGGGTCTTTGACTCTAAGGGGATGGAGATGGATAGAAAGTATTCCTTGCACTTTTACCAGTCACATGTCGGGTCGGGTGAAAACCCGCATTATTGCCATCTCTAATTACGCTTATAAATAATTTTAAACACCTAACCTTATCATTATGATATTAGTCATCTCACCGACGATTATTGTTATACAAAAACCTTACATGTTGATGTGACGTATTAGGAAAACCAATCACGTTTTAAGCGAAAATAGGTTTTCAATATCAAACAACGATGTTTAGTTCATATAATCGATCGTATCGGCGGTTAAGATTTTATATACAGTCATTTATCTCTCAGTCCTCTGGAGTCTTGACTGTTAAATGCCAATTACTTTTGATCTAAAGAGTTGACTTTGGATAAGGCTTGATGGCCGCCTTTTGTTTGTTTTAACCACTCCCAAGTTCCAACTATTGTATAAAGAGCCTCATTACTTTACAAAACAAGCAAGCAAAATCATTCCCAGTATTGTGCTTTGTTATCAATCTATCATAAACTATGAATCACCCTAGTGTTGAACACATCTCTGAGAGCTTCATCAAACCAAAACATGATTTGGAAAGCTCAAAACAACAAATATACCTATCACCGTGGGATCTTCCTATGGCTTGTACTAATTACATACAAAAAGGCCTCCTATTTCCCAAACCATCTAATCAACTTTTCTCTATCACCGATCTCTTGGAAAAACTCAAGGACTCTCTTGCACACACTCTCACTCTTTTCTACCCCCTCGCTGGCCGCCTCGCTACTCTAAAAAATGAAAGCCCTCATTTATATACTATATATATCAACTGCAAAAATAGCCCTGGAGCCAGGTTTCTCTATGCGACTCTGGACTTGGCCGTGTCTGATATTTTGGACTGTGACGATGTTCCTGTGATAGTCCAATCATTTTTCGACCACGACAGGGCGATCAACCACGATGGACATGTTATGCCATTGCTGACTGCCCAGGTGACCGAGCTGACCGATGGGGTTTTTATCGGGTGCTCGATCAACCACATGGCGGTCGATGGAACATCCTTTTGGCATTTCTTCAACTCATGGTCCGAAATATTTAACGGAAAAAACCCAATCTCCCGTCCACCAATCCTTGACCGTTGGATCCCGGAAGGACATGGCACGATCCTCTCCCTTCCGTTCACTCACCACGACCAATTCTTGAGACGCCACGAGGCTCCACCATTACGGGAAAAAATATTCCATTTCTCATCCGAATCTATTGCAAGAATCAAGCAAAAGGTAAACCTTGAAAACAGCCATTTTTCTGTGAAGATCTCCTCCTTACAAGCCGTATCAGCCCTTGTTTGGAGATCAATAACCCGAGCTCGAAATCTCCCTTATGATCAACAAACCCATTGTAGCCTAGCTATTAACAACCGGTCCAGGCTAGTGCCAAGCCTCACTGACAACTACTTTGGTAACAGCGTACAAACAGTGAGGGGAACAGCTCAATCTGGAGAACTTCTAGAACAAAGTCTTGGCTGGGCAGCTCGGCTCTTGAACAGAGCCGTGGCTGAGCACACAGATGAAGCGGCTCGTGGTTTCGTTTCAGATTGGTTGAAGGACCCTTTTGTATATCAAGCGAGTTTTCTCAACCCGTACACTATACATATGGGGAGCTCCCCGAGGTTTGAGATGTATGACAATGAGTTTGGGTTAGGGAGGGCGGTGGCAGTGAGGAGTGGTTATGCGAATAAGTTTAACGGGAAAGTTTCGTTTTACCAAGCGGCGGATGGCGGAGAGGGGATGGATTTGGAGGTTTGTTTGTTTCCGGAGTTTATGGCTGCCTTGGTTAACGATGAAGAGTTTATGGGCGCCGTGACAATATCTCAAAGTAAAACTTGTTGAGTTCGTGTGTGAGTTACATGTTTGTTGCTTTTCTATTTTTATTAGCGAGTTGACATACAGAATAAGCATTCACTGTTGAGTTCTTTCCAAATAAGTTCTATCAAATGAGCTAATTTCTAAACTTTGTAATTGTTACCAGAAGTGGTAGTGTTCTTTTATTTTCAATGTATGCCTAAGATTTTTGTTATTAGAGAAATAAGGATATAAATTTGATCGGAAAGCTATTACATATCAATTATGTGTTTATGGCTGTTAACCTTTTTTCCGCCTTTACAGTGCGCTAACCTAAATAATATAATGGTTGGAATGTTGGAAAACCCTGGTCAATTTTAAAATTGATTTTTTTGCTAGTTAAGGAGATACTGTACTCTGTTTTGCTTTCGCTACTGAGTTTGGTTCTCGAAAGATTTTGTTTGGTTGTCCGTAAGTTTAATTATTGTTGAGAAGATTCAGTATTTGTAATTGATCTTTTTTGTGAGATCACTGAGATGATAGCCATAGCCTTATATTTTTGGCATTACATAAATTAGATGCTTTTGCATAAATGAAATTTACGGAATTATTGCTTAATGTAATTGGTACCTTGCCAGCCTATGCAAGTGACGTTGCGTAAATTGGTGCGAGTATGAGAACTCTATTTACCTAACAGTCCTGGGACACAGGTTAGTTTAGAACCTGATTTGATCGGTGGTCTATGCTAAAATTCGGAGTATTAAGCAAAACCTAAAGACGGACACTTAAATAGGTACGTAGTTAGTATATCATAGTTTGAATTAAGCTACCGAGCTAAATAGGGTGTTTAACCGTCCTCAGGTGCCGAGCCAAATAGAATTCGTTTCCCATGTTAGCTTTATTCAATTTTGCTCAAGATTGAAAAATTATCTACAGTCTAAACCATAGGCAGTGTTGCACTCGGTACTCACCTAACCTTGTCATTGTTTTGTAAATTGAGTAATACAACGATTGCAAATCTTACCAAATGTTCCTAACCTCTTTTGGCAGTCAAAACTCACCAACTTTGTTCATTCTTTAGACCTTGCAATACACAATATTCTGATACTAAACATCTCACCAACCCTCACTAGACTTTATCGTTGCTCCCCAAGAAATTTCTCACCATTTTAAAATACCACTACCTTGATCTAAAGAGTTGACTTTGAAACAAGGCTTGATTTCTACCACCCCCCAAACCACTGTATAAAAAGCCTCATTACTTTGCAAAATAAGCAAGCAAAATACCAGACACCAGTCACAGTATCTTGCTTGTTATCAATTTTATCATAAACTATGAATCACCCTAGTGTTCAACACATCTCTGAGTGCTTCATCAAACCAAAACATGATATTGAAGGCTCAAAACAAATACACCTATCACCATGGGACCTTGCTATGCCTTGTGTTCATTACATCCAAAAAGGCCTCTTATTTCCCAAACCACCAAATCAAGCTTTCTCAATCACCACTCTCTTGGAAAAACTCAAGGACTCCCTCTCCCACACGCTCACTCACTTCTACCTCCTTGCAGGCCGTCTCGCTACTCTAAAAAATGAAAGCCCTCATTTATACACGATGTATATCAACTGTGAAAATAGCCCTGGAGCCAGGTTCGTCTACACGACTCTGGATTTGGCTATGTCTGATATTTTGGACTGTGACGATGTGCCTGTGATAGTCCAATCATTTTTCGACCACGACAGGGCGATCAATCACGATGGACACGTCATGTCATTGCTGACTGCCCAAGTGACCGAGCTGACCGATGGGGTTTTTATCGGGTGCTCGATCAACCACATGGCGGTCGATGGAACATCCTTTTGGCATTTCTTCAACTCATGGTCCGAAATATTTAACGGAAAAACCCCAATCTCCCGTCCACCAATCCACGACCGTTTGATCCCAGAAGGGCATGGCCCGATCCTCTCCCTTCCGTTCACTCACCACGACCAATTCCTGAGACGCCACAAGGCTCCACCATTACGGGAAAAAATATTCCATTTCTCATCCGGATCTATTGCGAGAATCAGGCAAAAGGTAAACCTTGAAAACAGCCATTTTTCCGTAAAGATCTCCTCCTTACAAGCCTTATCAGCCCTTATCTGGAGATCAATAACCCGGGCACGAAACTTCCCTTATGATCAGCAAACCCATTGTAGGCTAGCTATTAACAACCGGTCCAGGCTAGTGCCAAGTCTCAGTAACAACTACTTTGGTAACTGCATACAAACCGTGAGGGGAACAGCTCAAGCTGGGGAGCTTCTAGAACAAAGTCTTGGCTGGGCAGCTTGGCTCTTGAACAGAGCCGTGGCTGAGCACACAGACGAAGCGGCTCGTAGTTTCATTCAAGGTTGGTTGAAGGACCCTTTTGTGTATCAAATGGGTTTTTTTGACGAAAGCAGTATACAAATGGGGAGCTCACCGAGGTTTGACATGTATGGGAATGAGTTTGGGTTAGGGAGAGCAGTGGCGATTAGGAGCGGTTATGCAAATAAGTTTGATGGGAAAGTTACGTTGTACCAAGCGGCAGATGGCGGAGAGGGGATGGATTTGGAAGTTTGTTTGTTGCCGGAGTTTATGGCGGCGTTGGTTAACGATGAAGAGTTTATGGGCGCCGTGACAATATCTCAAAGGAAAACTTATTGAGTTCGTGTCTTGAGTTACATGTTTGTGCTTTTCCATTTTTATTAGTGAGTTGACAGACGGAACAAGCATTCACCGTTGAGTTCTTTCCAAATAAGTTCGCCTATCGAATAAGTTAATTTCTAAACTTTGTAATCGCTTTCGAACTAGTTGTATTCTTTTATATTCTATAGTTATGCCTGAGACTTTTTGTTATTAGAGAAACATGATTATTAAATTGATCGGAAAACATTTAGATCGATATGCCTGAGATGGTTATTAACCTTTTTTTCGGAGTTAACGGTCCGATGACTGCTCAAAGTCAAAGTCCGTAAATCTTTGCTACTTTTTTTGCTTTCATATTAACGTTGACATATGGAATAAGCTCACTGCTTGAGATCCACACAAGCATTCTCCATGTTTTCTAAACTTTATGATCCCATGTCATATCGTTTTTTTTCCTTCTGAAGGATGATGACATGTCATTTTTTTTTGTTTTTTGGAACTACTTCCATGGAAATAATAGTGTGAAACTGCAAAACTCTCAATTTCATTAGTTTTCTACTTTTTAAGTGTATCATATGCATATCCAAAATCAATAAATTGACGTATATGCTGATCAAATATCACTTTATTAAGCAAAGTGACAGTTAAAAAATAGTTCATTTAAATATTTGCTTTCAAAATACAAAATAAGCAAGCAAGTAAAGTAGAATGTTCTCGGTAGAAAGTAATTAATTCAGTATTGTGCTTGTTGTCATTAAGCATGAATCAACCTACCTAGCACCTAGTGTGCAACAAGTTTCCGAGGGGTTCATCAAACTAAGGCAAAAATATAATATAGAAGGCTCAAAACAACACATAAACGTTACTGTGTTTTTGCGTTCAGTCGTCTCAATAAGGAGTGTATATATGGAAGAATTGTAGTAGACATGTTCAAATAATTTTTCTCAAATTTAAAAACTCTCATATGTAATATCTATATAAATAAAAAAACCATGGAGGAGGAAACTACATAATAATAATAATACTTGGTCTACTTTTAAATCACAAAATAATCAAGTAGTGTTCTCTTAGTAATCAGAAATTCAGTATTGTGCTTGTTATCATTAAGTATCAATCAACGTAATGTTCAACACGTTTCTGAGGGTTTCATCAGAACCAAGATACTATATAGAAATACAAAGTAACACATTTACAATCACCAAGGGACTTTGTTATACCTCGTGTCTGAAATATCCCAAAAAAAGTGTCTTATTTCTCAAGGCTCTCATAGTGGATAGGAGAAATACTAAACTCACATATTATACCACAGATTGAGGCACATATTTGACACTATAAGCAAAAAAAAAACCAAAAAAACAGCTTGCATCAATCTATTTAAATGTCCACAATTTAAAAAAGAACACTTTCTTCCCTTTATACATGCGTAGACTTATGAAATCCTTATAAATAAAGTAATATTAAATGTGGACCCGTATTACTCCTCAACTCTCATCCATTACATCAAGAGGATGGATTTTTAAACCTCAAAAATTCTGTAAAATCTGTAGACCGTAGATTAAATCTACGATTTACAGTATTTCATTGTAAACCGTAGATTTAATCTACGTTCGGTGTGTTTTCACAGATTTTTTGAAATTAAAAATAAAAATAAAAATTCTAATAATTAAAATTAAAATACTGAATTTTTTTTTTCAAATTAAACATGATTTTTTTAATAAAAAAACTAAATGCCTTATTTTTAAAATTTTACATAAAATAAATTACTAATATTCTAACAATCTCTCAAAATAAACACAAAATTTACACAAATTTACACAAAAAAAGTTGATTTGATAAATTTTATGTTTTTGGTTCATGTTATATTTTTGTCAATTGTATAAGTTGATATTTATTGAATGATTAACTAAATCGTCAATTTTGTGAAGTTTTTTTGTTTGTTTTTAACACTTGTATAACGCAATATGAAACATTAACTAAGTCGTCAATTTGGTGTCAATTGACAATTTTCTTGAATGAAACAATCATAAATTATATAAATTTCATAAAATAAATTAACTCAATATGCAAACATGAACTAAATTTCATAAAACAAATTTATTAAACATTTGTTTACATCATATAAATTTACAACAACTTGGAAAAAATAGTAATTTACATAAAATTAAAAATAAAAAACTGATTATGGACTTAAGTGTATAGCTTCTTCTTCATTTGCTTTTTGCTTTCCCGATTGCTTTTCCAGCGCCATATATAACTTGAAATTTGGTCGGAAAAGTTCCTTCCATGGCGCAGCTGCCTCAGTGCGTGTTTGTTCCCACCGTGCTATAATTCCTAACATTGGGAAGATCCCTTCTTCTTTAGGAATAACCTGAGCATAGTGACAACTGTTGACGAACACCATTACAGTCGGGATGTAATATGTCGTTCCCCGAGGCGGACCGGTATAAAGAGGTAAAAAAGTACTGTTCCACACGTTTACCCCTCCATTATTATTTTGCCATAAGGACAACAATAGAATTGAAATATTGTAATGAGAAGCAATTAAAAACCCATAAGACGGAAATCTCATCCATTTGTCAGAAGGTGCGGGATTTGTAGCATGATAAAAATTTAAACTTGATAAAATATAATCATACCGGTAAGCTTCAAAGTCAATATTCTCAAACAGCTCATAATAAACACCTTTCATTTGCTGCAGCTCTTGAAACAACTCACATCTTACCGCGTACCAATCATCTTCCCCATGCTGTTTACCCGTAACATTTGCAATTACCCGAAACCCACAGTTACCATCCCCACGCACATCATAAACCGTTTCGATGTAACTATGTAACATGACCCATATTTGGTCACTGTACAGGAAGGTTGGCCTATTGTGGGTGGGTTTAGGGTTCTGGTTTCGCGGCCTCCTAGTTGGGTTTACCCTTACCTCCGGTGTTTCATCCGCCTTGCCTTTGCTCTTGTCTCTACTAGCACCAGCAATCTGTTCCTCCACATACTCCCATCCCGACTTATATCTCTTACTAGATTTGTCGCCTTTTCTAGGTCTCCCCCTATTTACTCTCACTTCGGGGTCACTGATGGATGTTCTGGCTGGTACGGTTATCTCTCGGAGTTGTGTTTTCATACGCCGTTTTTCAACATTAGTTTTGCTAGCATAAACACTTTTAAACTCTTCTAGATCACCCTCTACCCCATAATCATCGGTGTTCCCATTATCATCAATTACGTCTAATTTTTTCCAGAATGGATGAATATATTCTAGAGGAAGAGGCTTCCCAAATAAAATATGTTCACTCATAATATGATGACAAGGTAAACCGTGAGACAATTTGAAACCGCAAGAACAATTCTCATCAGCCTGGGCACTACATTTTTTGTGTTCTTGAAATAATAAATCAAAGGCATAGTGTGTGATATACGACCTAAGATTTATAAATAGAGGTGTTCGTTCAGAATGTGGAAAATAAGACTTGAATTTATCCAACTTCATCTTAATATCCTCAAACTGTTTTTCTAGAATTCTATTCACCTCTACCCAAACAGTTTCAAACGTGCCAGTATTTGTGGAAAGGGATCTTTTCAGCTTAGCATGTTGTTGTTCGGCTCGATTGCTAGTTTAGTTACCTAGATGTGTTGTATGGTTGGTATAGCATGCAACAAACTTTTCAGCATAATCATTTAAAAGCTTGTCTACATACTTAATCACAGCAGGGTACGATTTATAAGAGGAATTGAAATAAGTTCGGTTATGATTGTACTCCTCTATCGACTCAGAATCAACCAATAAACCCCAATCATCTAGAAACGTTTGCCACTCCTCATCAGGGATCTTTTTACGGCAGTTTTTCAAAACATTTTTTGCAATATGAAAAGTGCACAAAATATGATGAGAATCGGGAAAAACAACGGATAAAGCATTTGATAAGGCCATTTCCCTGTCGGTTACAAACACACTAGGTAGTATACACCCCTCCAATGTAACTTTAAATTTTTCCAATGCCCATATATAACTTTCCTTTGTCTCGTCACTCATGAAAACAAAACCTAAACAATATGTTTGGTTCGTTGATGTCATTCCTACGACTTCTAGAAATGACATATTAAAACGGTTTGTCCTATATGTACAATCCATTAACAAGACATCAGGAAAAGCTTTGAACATCCTTATAGAATCGGGGTGTACAAAAAACAAGTTCTCAAGGCAATTGGTTGATGGGTTCATATTATAGTAGAATGTGTAGCGATGGCTATCCAACAAATTAAACAGTTCCTGTATCGGGTTTCTACCATCTCGTTCTTTAAATTTCAGTCCGGCCAAAAAATTATGTATCGTTTTAGTGTTTGATACATTGTCAGGATTTCGATTTTTTATGGCCTCTAATATTACACCAACTTTAAAACTACTTTGCCTTAAAGTTTTAACAATTTCTTTTTCATCTTGGGTTAAACGAGCACGTCGTGCTTGCCCTTGGAGGTAAGTTGGAGATGGATGGTTATGTTGTCCATTTTCTATGTGACACATCCATTCACCATTAACTACGTAACCTTTAATGAAAAATGGACAATCTTTTTTCTTTGTACCTGAATTTACGGAAGATGGTTTCTTTTTTCGTAAACCCCCGATTTATCACACACAATATCAACATACGGTGTTCTGCTCCCATCACCCCCTCCAGACCTACGAATCGTAAGGATGAAACCCCAATTTCCAGCCACATCAGCAAGATCAACAAGCATTTCATCCCTTGTATCCCAAGTCAATTCATCAACTTCAAAGTACTCTGAATAATCAGTTAGCTCTTCGTTTGAGCCACTGGATGAATTCGCATTGTTGTTATTCCATTGGTTGTTGTCATAACCATAGTTGTAATTCATTTTCAAAAAGTGTTTGTTTATATATTTTATTGGGGAGAAATGAGTATTTTTTTAGAGATTTCTGAAATGTGTTTGTGTTTGATTTTATGGTTTGTTAGAATTGGCAAAATTGAGTCATATTTATAGTGTTAATTTACACTACAAACCGTAGATTACTTTTACGGTTTGTAGTGAATTTTTTGGTGTAGTCATTTCCAAACTTTAATAATGCATTGAGTAGTCATTTTCGGATAGGGTTGTCAAATCATAATAATTCAAAAGTGATAAGGTGTTGTCGGATTTATTTTGATAGATATGGTATCCAATGTCATTTACATTACAAACCGTAGATTACTTTTACGGTTTGTAGTATTTTTTTGGTGTAGTCATTTTCAAACTTTAATAATGCATTGAGTAGTTATTTTCGGATAGGGTTGTTAAATCATAATAATTCAAAAGTGATAAGGTCTTGTCGGAATTATTTTGATAGATATGGTATCCAATGTCATTTACACTACAAAACGTAGATTATTTTTACGGTTTGTAGTTTTTTTTTTCTTACGTTATTAACGCTGATTCAGTGCAAAAAGTACATTCGTAAAATGACGCTGCTTAAATCAGGGGTACAAACCGTATATTTATTTTACGGTTTGCACAGAATACATGCAAACCGTACATTTAATGTATGGTTTGTATGAAATCTGTACAAACCGTACATTAAATGTACGGTTTGTATGTATATTTCAGAATATTTAGGGTTTAGGGTTTAGGGTTTGTAATTTGTAATTTAGGGTTTAGGGGTTTAGGGTTTAGGATTTAGGGTTTATGGTTTGTAATTTAGGGTTTGTAATTTTGGGTATAGGGTTGTAATTTAGGGTTTAAGGAGGGTTTAGGGTTTGTAATTTAGGGTTTAGGGTTTAGGGTTTAGGGTATAGGGTTTAGGGTTTTGGGTATAGGGCTTGTAATTTAGGGTTTAGGGGTTTAGGGTTTAGGATTTAGGGTTTAGGGTTTAGGGTTTGTAATTTAGGGTTTGTAATTTAGGGTTTAAGGTTTGTAAAAACTCAATATTGGTCCTATCAATTAAAATACAGAATATTTTTTAGAAACATACAAATCAAACATACGACTCAAATTAAACTTACGAATTTATAATATTCCAACTCAGCTAAGAATAAAACTTACAAATCAAACATAGAAATCAAATACAAAAAACATTTACAAAAAACACAAATGTGCATTTTTTTTTTTGTAACGACTGAATGATTTAAAGTTGGACGTAGGGAGCATCTTTCCCGCCGATGTTAATCTATCCGATGACGGCTCAGCAGACTCTTCGATTTCGTTTAGCTCCGTACGCCGTCTCTGTCGATGCTGCGATTCTAGATACGGAGCACGCTCGTGGGATGTAAGTGCTAATCCGCAACTCCAACTGTCGGTTGAATGCTGACTATGATAATCGAACGGAACATCATCCTGAACGTACTCTGACCCAGCAAAAGAAGCACGACGATCATGACCGCTTGAACTCGGACCCGGGCCCTGATCTATAGTCGGGGGTCGACCTCCAGTCGATCTTCTACCCCGGCTACGCCCGCCGCTACTAGATTCGCTTTCCCCTCTGCCTCTTTCGTCGGGATGCCGACAACTTGAAGCCCTAGTGTAAGTTGTTGGGTCGTAACGTAGGTCGTCATCACCATCGTCATCGTCGTCGTCATCGTCATCCTCCTCATCCGACTGTTCATCAGCTGACCCATACGGATTCATTCCCATTTCAGCGAAGTCCTTTCGTAGTAAGTCCACTTCCGTTTTCATTTTCGCCCGTTTGAACGATTTGAAATTGCGGCGCAATACCGCTTTCTGGAAAAAAAAAAACCAATAAAAAATGATTTATAAGTATTGAAATATACAAAAAGAAAAATAACAATCAAATATTAATGAACTTTAATTAGTTGTTACCATTTTATTGAACAACCCCGTATGCTCCCGAAAATCGTGAGATGGCGGGGCAAGTTCAGGTGGGTTTATGAAGATGCGGGCCCTCTCTCTATACCATCTCATGTAATCCGGTGACGTCCCCCTGCCAAATTCGCCGTTAATAAGACGGTTGTGGCGGTCATTCCACACGGTTATAAACTCTTCAAAAAGTAAAGGCCAGTCGTGTTTTTGCCCAATCCCATATCTTCTATCCTTGCCGTGACCCTTTCTGGATTTCCAAATATAAGTAGGGACCCGCTGAACAAAACCGAACTGTCTCATGAACCTGTCCGCGGGGTGGAACTCAACCATCTCATTACAAATGAGAGGCACAGAACAATGCCACATATAACAGCCCCGCGTGCAGTATTCCGTAAGGTTGAGATTCCCGTAAGGTTGCCATACTATCTGTAATCAGCAAAATTATAATATATAAACAAGGGTTTAAAAATACTAGTAATAAATTCTGCGAACATAAGACCAATGCAAACATATACAACATATAATACGTAAGTTACATATAATACGAAAGTTAAAATTTACCTGTTCAGGCGACATATTGTCAAACTGGTCACGTATGTGGACCACATTATGTCCGTAGACATATGGCGTAAGGTTAGTTTGCCTCCAAATCTTCCATCTGTAATATACAAACAAAACCCGATAAACAATAAATATAACCGGCAACTAAGTAAATGATAGATGACACAATAAAAAAAAAAAACACAAATCCAAGACAAAAACTAAATAATATCATACCTGTAACCGAAGGGAAACCTAGGCCAGTCCTCAGGTGGCTCGATATCTTCCGGCAGCTCTTTACATGGCCTAACCGGCAGTAGTCTGGTAATCGCCCACATATCCAGAAACATCACCGCCCCGCTTACTCTGCTTGCCTTACAACGTACCAACCTGCATAGATTAGCCTCTAACCAGGCCAGAAGAGCTGATCCCCAACTATACTCAGCACACGTGTCAAAATCCTCCAGAAATGGCAGAGGCCAGAGTGGAATCTGATCACTGCTCTTATCTGAAAATACATGTGCCCCCAGTAATAACAGCATGGCAGCCCTAGACTGATATAGCAAACGCTCCTCACTAGGGTTGGGTGGTAATTCACCAAACGTGTGTAACATCCAATCAAGTCTAACTGTCATACAGTTTGTATCCACTTGATTGTCAGCCGGTCTAACACCCAACAAACTCTCTACCATATCTAACTTGCTCGCCCTGTTATCATTCCGCTCCAATCGGGTAATAGCAAGACCATCCACCCTGAGACCAAGCATAATCTCTACAACCTGTAAAGATATCCCCAACTCTCCACCGACAAAATGGAACGTGTGCGACTCATCACGCCACCTATCAACTAAAGCTGTAAGCAAGCCTCGGTCTACGGTATAATTACCTATACTGTGAATACCGTAAAAACCAGCCCTAATTATATTTTGAACTACCCTTTCAGGCGTCGGTATCTGCCAACTATAATTATAAACCCTAATCTTATTGGCATCTCCTCTACCCGCTTCTCTTCCAGCATCCCAAGTTTGATTAGAAATGTGACCGGTCTGTCGTAAAATACCCAACCTGCCTTTAATATGTGGACCTGGATCTGCCATTCTAACTGTCATAACCAAATATAACTCGGTTAATGATAACCAAACAATGATAAAATAACCAATTAATGATAACCAAACAATGATAAAATAACCAATTAATGATAACCAAACAATGATAAATCAATGATAACCAATTAATGATAACCAAACAATGATAACTCAATTATAATCAATTAATGATAACCAAACAATGATAACCAAACAATCATAACCAAACACACATTTAATCATAAACCAAACAATAATAACTCAATTTTTTAATCATAACCAAACACACATTTAATCATAAACCAAACAATAATAACTCAATTTTTTAATCATAACCAAACACACATTTAATCATAAACCAAATAATAATAACTCAATTTTTTAATTATAACCAAACACACATTTAATCATAAACCAAACAATCATAACTCAATTTTTTAATCATAACCAAACACATTATCAACAATTATCAACAATTGAAATTAACCAAACACATAAAAAAAAATAATGCAAAAATGGGACAAATATCAACAATTATTATAATTAATATAAACAAAAAAAAATTTATATATAGCTAAGTGAATTATCCATTTGCATATTTTATATATTTTTTCCTATTTTACAAATTGAAATTACAAAAAAAAAAAAAATAATGAAAAAATGGGACAAATATCAACAATTATTATAATTAATATAAACAAACAACAAAAAATTATATATAGCTAAGTGAATTATCCATTTGCATGTTTTATATATTTTTTCCTATTTTACAAATTGAAATTACAAAAAAAAAAAAATAATGCAAAAATGGGACAAATATCAACAATTATTATAATTAATATAAACAAACAAAAAAAAATTATATATAGCTAAGTGAATTATCCATTTGCATATTTTATATATTTTTTCCTATTTTACAAATTGAAATTACAAAAAAAAAAAAATCATGCAAAAATGGGACAAATATCAACAATTATTATAATTTTTATAATTAATATAAACAAACAACAAACAATTATATATAGCTAAGTGAATAATCAATTTGCATATTTTATATATTTTTTCCTATTTTAAAAATTGAAATTACACAAAATAAATAATAAATTAGAAAATAAAAGATATACCCTTGAATTATGGATAAATTTGATTGATGATTTGGGGTTTTTTGTTACGAAATTTAATAGGTAATGTGTTTGATTGATTTGGGTGGTTTTTTTGGATGAAAATTGGGGGTTTTTGAGAAAAAGAGAGAGAATGTAGTATAAAAATTGTATTTTTAAAAAAAAAAAACTTAAGTTTCTGTTTTTCAGGGACCTACTGTGTAATTTTTGCGCAGGGACTGACTGTGTAATTCTGAAAAGCAGGGACTGACTGTGTAATTTCTGCAGAAATTACACAGACCGTAGATTAAATCTACGGTTTACAGTGAATCACTGTAAACCGTAGATTTTGTAACACCCCAAACTAAATGGATGTCACAATGGCCGAATAACACGCGCATTGGACACATGTTACACGAAGCCTAAATCTCCAAATAATAAAACAATGCATTTTCTTTCAATAATAATAATATTTGTAAACTAAACGTGAATTAGTTTAACAACACAAATTATTGTCCAAAAGTAAGACATTCTCAAAGGATAACTGTAATAACTTGGCAACGGAAAAGAACTTAAACAACTCTTATGAGGTATGATTGGTCCCAAACGACTCGACTCCAACTCTAACTAACTTCATCTATATACCTGAAAAGATTAAAAAGAGAGGATAAGCCAAACGAGCTTAGCGAATGAAAATCGTACCTATAAGAGAGAGGAAAGTTTTGACGAAAAGTTTTGTATTAAATAATACTCATACACATAAATTTTAATTCAAGAAAAAGTAAGTTAGAATCTTTTCAGCATTAACTCATGTGTGTTTACATACAGAAAAGAAAATAAGTTTAAATTATAAATACAAAACGCAGAAGTCGCATATAAAGAAATGTAAACCAATAAAATAGTTTATCATGACGAAATTAAATAGTATTAAAATCAACTTGGAACCAGACTTAAAATTCATTGCCATTAATTCTTTTCTCTCTATTTGTTGGATCCAACTATCGTACTCAAAGTCAACTAGGTTGGCAATCTAGAAAATCCTTTAAAACGATCCGGCTAAGGTCACCGCACTTAAGAGGCCTGTTCCAAAACCGTTGAGAAAACTAGAGTCACTCATTTAAGTAGCATATTCTCTAGCCACCAACGTCACCCCACTTAAGAGGCCTGTTCCTTGAATTTATAAATCATAAAGTAAGGTCACCCTACTTAAGAGGCCTGTTCCTCAAGTTCATTGCTGGTCCCGAAAATCAATAATCATTCAAACGATTCAAATCTTTAAATCAAATATCTCAAATCATTAAATAAAAATTTAAATATCCAGATAAATATTACTTTTCAAATACTAGCAAAAACTATTGTAATTTCTTTCCCGAAGGTAACAATCCAAAAATCTTTTGCCATTCATGTAATCATCTCAGATCATATAATAAAATTCAGTAATTCCATAAAATAGCTTAAAAAATGACATAAATAATAAATCAATTAAAAATAAGTTACAAAATTACTCCAACATCAAAATATCAGTTGGCATCACTTATTTATGCAAAATAATAGCTGTTTTCAAAATATGTTCCTAAAACATAATATTTCATACAATACTTCGCAAATAACATGGGTTATAAATTGATTATACATAGGGTACAAAATCACTCACCTTGATTTAATGAAGAAATTAAACGAATGTAATATCTCTGGGTGCAGTTTGGTACGGCTCCCTTATTCTTCTAAAATAATCACATAGATCAATATTTTATTTATGTCCGGCTTATGTATAAAAATAGGTAGAAACTTGGGTACAACTATAACCATATCTAAATCTATTTACATGTTCATAAGGATAAGTAGTTGGAGTTTTGAAACTCAAATAGTTTTAACTTGTTACTGGAGGATATCTATTAGTATTATCTTAATTTATTTTAGTAATACCCTTGATTTGTAATTAATGGCTAATTGAACCTCTTTATTTTGATAATAACTTCTCATATTAACTTTCTACTAGTAAACAATATTTTACTAAAATTGTAAGCATTGATAATAAATAAATAAAATACGGGTGTTTACAAATTTAATCTACGGTTACAGCGTTTATACAGATAAATTGCTGTTTATTCAGCCAACCTCTTACATCAATTGAGCCCACATTTCTCCATCCTCAATTTGACATGGGTAGTAAGTCAATTTATAATGGATATGTTAAATTACCTCTTACATCAATTGAGCCCACATTTCTCCATCCTCAATTTGACATGGGTAGTAAGTCAATTTATAATGGATATGTTAAATTAGAAAAATTAGGTAATTCATAATAAATTATTCCATAATTTGAATAAATAGATGCATATGCTCGGATGGAGCACCCCCCCTATAGTTCCCCATCTGTAAACCAATCTGTTGTCAACTTGTGCGCATAGCATGCCTGTAGTGAATAGTTATGTTTTCTCCATTGCTTATTTGTGAAAAAGTTCAAAGACTCGTTATCTCACTCTCAAAATTTCTACCCACTCGCACGAAGTATTTACACTCTTAAAACCAAAGACTCGCAATCATACATGATAGGTATAGATTAAGAGAACAACCCCATGTGTTAGATCTATACACGCAACCCACCGGCTAAAATAAGAGTACACGACGATATTAAACTGGACTTGACGGCGTCTGATATTCTCATAATGGAACCACTTCTCGATAAGGAGATTTGTTGAGAAAAAGAGAAATTATCACACAAATATGAGAGCAAAGTAAAGAACTTTAGACGAGGCAAAAATAGTGAGAGAAAAAATACGAACTCAAATGATTTCTCATAGAATATATGGTTTAAAGATATCATGTAGTTTAGGAAAGATAAATAACAAAACAGAATAGAAATAACTATTATCATCTCTCAAATAAATACTAGTATTTAGCACTTAAATGACATAATTATAGGGTAGGATGGAACTAAAAGACATAAAAATTGTACGACAAACCTGTCCGAATCATCTTATACTTTACCATGTGCTACCCGTTGTCCAATCTTTCTTCAACCAAGACAAGTCAATCAACCACGACGGCCACAGTGTCACTATTTAGGCTTGTCGACAGGTTTTTTATCGGGTGTTCATTCAACCATGTGGCAGTTGATGGAATATCGTTATACCATTTCTACAATTCATGGTTATAAATGTTTCAAGGAAGACCTATTTCCCGTTCACTGATCTTTGATCGATGTATCATGGAAGGAGAATGGACCCATGCTCACCTTTCCTTTCACTACAGACAACTAATTTCTAAGCTGTTAAGGGGATAGATCTCCCATTACTCATCTATACGAAGATCAATAGAAAGGCCAATGTAGAAAACAAAAATACCATAAATATGTCATCTTTACAAGCAATGTCATCATTTGTTTGAAAATCAATAATGCCGGCTCATAACATTTCTTACGAGCAACAAACCAATGGTACGTTAGTCGGCAAGCCGCTAACAACCACCCAAAGTTAGTGCCATGCATCCCAGATGATCAATTTGGAAATTGCATACAAAGACAGACTGATAAAAACACCTAGAGTTTGGGAGCTTCTAGGAAAAGGTTTGGAAGGGTGGCTTTGCTTTTGAGTCGAGTTGTGGCCAGGCGCAATAATGAAACCGCTCGTGCATGGTTGTCATATTGGTTGAAGAAATTTTTATTTTATTTTTTGTAGGTTGTAGTGTGTTATGGACCTGATAATCATCACTTGGTTCACTGTTACTGTGAAATTTAATTATTGAGTATAAACACTCCCTTAACCATTAATAACTGTTGAACGTTGATTCTTCTAATCGATTATTTTGATGATAACAATATTTGTAAAACATGATAAAAGCTCGTTTTGCGTACTAATCATTTATCGAGTTTATTAAAGGTTCAAAATGATAGAATGCGAAATTACGAAGCCAATGGTTCAAGCGGAACCAAAATCGGATTCGAAACGAATTAGTTACGGGGTTTCGAAGTTTGTCGAGAAAACCGAAAACAAGCCCAGAACAAAAACGACTGATCCATAAGGAAACGATCGATCATTTAAGTGAAATTTTCTTCCAGTGAGCACAACGTAAAAACGACCGATCGCCAAGAGGAAACGACCGATCGTTTTCAGTATAAATTTGTCCAGTAAGCACTCAGCAAAAACGACCGATCTTAAATCTGAAACGACCGATCGTTTCAGTGCGCATTTTGTCCAGTGAGTCCAATTGAAAAACGACCGATCGTTTTTCAGAAACGACCGATCGTTTCTGTAGAATTTCAAAATTCAGCTTTTAAGCTATTCCTGAAAATGGGGCGAACTGCTGCAAAAACAGCATTGAATGAACTCAACAACCAGCAACGGTCTGAAATTAATTGCTGCACCTTTTTGACTCTACAAAAGCCCCAAAATACTTTGAAGAAAGACATCCAAGCATACACAACTTATAAGCAATTCTTACAAAGCTATTCTTCAAGCTTATACTACAAAATCTCACTTGTATTATTCTCGAGAGTATTATTCTTGTAATCCTATAAACTCCGAGATATTATTTGTTAGTGAGTGATCCAATTTGTAAAAGAGTAATTTTATAAACTCATTTGTGAGCGAGTGAATTGGGTAGAGGCTTTTAAGCAAGTGTAGCTTAAAAGCTCTAGGTCATTTATTCGGGATACTCATATAGTGAGGGGGAGCGTAATCGGTTGATTAAGCTCGTTAAGGTGTAACCTTGAATCGAAGTTTTTAGTGAAACACTCGGTAGTGAAAATACCGAGGAGAGGACGTAGGCGCGGTTTGCCGAACCTCTATAAATCTTGCGTTATTTCTTCCCTTAACTTTTACTTTTCGTATTTATTTATCGCTTATATTTATTGCTTGCTTAGATTAATTTAGCGATAACTTGTTAACGAAAGAGTTTAGGTGATAAAACCACTAATTAACTTAGTAAATAACACAAAGTTTTTATTCTGCAAAAAACGTACAAAACCTTATTCACCCCCTCTCTAAGGTTTAGACTCATACGGACCAACAATAACCAACATGAGGTTAGTGGTTATAAATCGTTTCTTAAAAAACAATTATTCGTAAAAGAAGATTGCACTTAATAATTAATAATAAAAAAAACCCATAAACCCTAGAGAGAGACGACTAGGGTGATTAGCCCTAGCCGTCGAAAGCATGGGGGACTGCGATAATATCTCCCCTCCAGATAATCTTATTAACATGCAACTAATGCCGCCAGACCCTACTCCAACGAAATCCTTTGCGTCAGTGGTTAGCGCAATACCTAAAAAAGTTGAAATATCATTAAAAAAGGTAGGATCTTATAAAGGTGAACCTTTAATCCAATTTTTTATGACAGATATAAAGTAATTATCTGAGCCATTTAAATATACAATAGTAGGAAAATTTACTCATGGAAAACCAGAAATAGCTGTTATAAGAAAACTGTTTGGGAAACTAGAGCTCAAAGCAAATTGCAATATAGGAATTCTGGATAACAAACATGTTTTGATTCGTTGTTTTCATGAAGAAGATTTTACCAGAATTTGGTTGAAGAAAATATGGTATATAGAGAACTATCCTATGAGAGTTTTTAAGTGGACATACAACTTTGATTCAGAAGTAGAATCATCATTAGCTCCTGTGTGGATAAATCTGTCTAAATTGCCTATCAATCTTTATAATACTTCAAGTATATATTCTATAGCAAGTGCATTTGGAAAGCCTCTAAGGGTTGATGAACCTACTTCTAAACTAACTAGACCTAGTCTAGCTCGCATTTGTGTGGAAATTGATCTTAAAACAGCTCTGTTTGAACGTGTGAGAATTGGTTATGGTGAAGAAGGGGGTTTCTGGTAATATTGTAAATATGAAGACTTACCAGACTATTGTAATTTCTGTTCTAAACAAGGGCATAAAGAAGGAGTGTGTAAGTTTAAAAATACAGAGAGGGTGCAAGAAAGTCAGATGGGTAACAAAAAAGAGTAAATTATAACAAAGCAGCAACAAAAAAAAAGGAAAAAGATGATAAACTCCATAAACTAAACAAAGAAAAGAAAAAAGAGAGTACAAAGGAATGGGTGTATAGAGCTAAGTTTCACCTTCAGCAGCAGCCAGAAGTTGTCAAAGGGTACATCAATGAGAGTAATCCTGCAAATATGGAACAAGTTATAGTTCATATAGATGATGAAGAGGAAAAAGATGAAAAAGTTGATGAAGAAATTATATGTGACTGTCCTGAGGTTTCTATCAACAAAGAAAAAATTGCTTATGAAAGTGTTAAAGATTCTGAAGTTGTTTCTGAGGGGATCAAGAATGATGAAGAAGAAAAAATGACTATTGTGTCTTATCAGGATATTAGTGGTATAAATAATAGCTTTGTAGTTACAGAAGTTATAGAAAAGAGTCCAAATGGTAATAATGAGGAAGAAAGAGTGAGTAAAAAGCAAGTTGAAGATCAAGAGCTAGAATATATGAATGAGGAATCTAATGAATGGGAAGTTCAAATAACCAAGAGTCAGCTAAAAAAGAAAAAAAAAGATAGAAATGGCAAAGAAGAAGAATCAAGAGAAAGAAAGCTTAATGCAGCTAAGATCATCCTCTAATGTGGGGGACAGGAAAATGTATATTTAATGATTAAGGCCCTAATCTGATATGTTAGAGGTATTGGGAACAGAGCTACATTAAGAAGAATCAAAAAACTTTGTCTTATTAATAATATTGTGCTGCTGATCTGTATAGAACCTATGGTGCAGCAAGATAAAATTAATCTTTATAAGAGGAAAATTGACTTTGATAATGTGTTTGCACATGAAGAAAATAAAATATAGGTGTTCTGTAATGATGATTTAGAAATTACTGTGGGCAATGAAGGTTGTCAAAGTATTAATTTTGAAGTTAAATTGTGGAATACTACTATTCAAATCACTGCTATATATGCTAAGTGTACAGTTCAAGAAAGATGATTTGTGGCAATTTTTGGAAGACTCTAAGACTAGTAATCCATGGTTAATAGTTGGGGACTTTAATACTGTCTCTAAAGAAGAAGATAAAATAGGAGGTTTGGCTATTAATGTCAATGGAGCTAATGACTATTTGGATTGCTTGGACAAGTGTGGGGTATATGAACTGAATTTCATGGGATCTAGGTTCACTTGGTGGAATAAAAGGGAAGGTGATAGGTTGATTATGGAGAGAATTGATAAAGTTTGTGTTAATGAAATCTATTCAGATATGTTTCAAAGTATCTCACTGGAGCATCTATCTAAAGTCAATTCTGATCATAGCCCTTTATTAATTACTTTTAACAATGAAGGGGATCATAATATTAGAAGATTTATTTTTCAAAAATTTTGGTTATCCCAGCTGTTGGTCCGTAGGAGTCTAAACCTTAGAGGGGGGGTGAATAAGCTTTTCGTACGTTTTTCGCGGAATTAAATCTATGGATATTTAACTAAGTTAAATAGTGGTTTTTATAACCTAAACTCTTTCGTTTCCAAATTAACGCTAAATAATCTAAACAAGCAATAAAGATGAGCGATAAGTAAATGCGTAAAGTAAAAGTTAAGGGAAAGAAATAACGCAAGATTTATAGAGGTTCGGCAAAACGTGCCTACGTCCTCTCCTCGGTATTTTCACTACCGAGTATTTCACTAGAATCTCGTTCCAAAGGTTACAACCTAACGAGCTTAATCAGCCGATTTAGCTCCCCCTCACTTAATGAGTATCCCGAAAGAAAAAGCCTAGAACTTTTAAGCTACACTTGCTTGAAAAGCTTCTACCCAATCAATCGCTCACTAACGAGTTTATAAAGCACTCTTTTACAAGTTTGATTTGAATACAACACTCACTAACAAATATTATCTCGATATTTATAAGATTACAATGAGAATATAATCGAGAATAATTTATGAATAATAAGTGAGAAGTTGGAAGTATAAGCTTGAAGAATTTCTTAGAAAGATTTGCTTAATTGTTGTGAATACTTGGATGATCTTCCTTGAAGGTTTTGGAGCTCTTTTGTAGGGTGAAAAGATGCAGCAATTAATTTCAGACCGTTGCAGTTTGTTGGCTGAATTGAATGCTGGTTAATGCAGTGGTTCGCCCCATTTTCAGGAATGGCTTAAAAGCTGGATTTTGAAATTTTACAGAAACGATCGGTCGTTTCTGTAAAACGATCGGTCGTCTTTCATCTTGGCTCACTGGAAGAAATCACACTTAAAACGATCGGTCGTTTTAAGCCTGCGATCGGTCGTTTTTGTGTTGAGCTTACTGGAAGAAAATTTCTCTGAAATGATCGATCGTTTAAGCAGTCGTTTTTGTTCTGGGCTTGTTTTCGGTTTTCTCGACAAACTTTGAAATCCCGTAACTAGTTCGTTTCAAATCCGATTTAGGTTCCGCTTGAACCATTTGCTTTGTAATTACGCAATTTATCATTTTGAACCTTTAATACACTCGATAAAAGATTAGTACACAAAACGAGCTTTTATCATGTTTTACAATTTTTGTTATCATTAAAATAATCGAATTGAAGAACATCGTTCAACAATCTCTCCCTTTTTGATGATGACAAAATATTGACTTCAACATACTATAAGCTCTTTTTGTTTAAACAAGTATAATCGAAATGTTTAGATGACGCTTTACTTGGATAAAAGTTTTTTAGAGAAAAAGCAAGTAAATGTCATAACATCCGATTTTAAAACGACGTAAAAACAAGCTAAACGATTAGGGATTATGAAGATCTATATGCAAGCGAAAAATTGGCCATAGTTTTGCCTAAAAATGGTCAATCGCCACAAAAGAAAAACAATATATATAATCCAATCAACTAGCAAACTATGCGCACTAAATGCAATAATATCAAATAAGATCCAAACGCATAGTTAAAATCGCAATCACACAATGCCATATAAACAAGAGCAAATGTAAGAAGAAACGCATCATAATAATCAAGTAAAACCGTTTCCTACTTATTACATCAAAAACAACTTGTTCAACTCAAAGGAAATAGAAATACAACGCAAAGAGAAAAACAATAGAGAGGTATTTCTCCCCCTTTGACATCATCAAAATGAATAAAATAAACAACTATCCGCCTAGTCGCGGTGAGAAGTCGCATCATCCTCGTTGTCATCGTCGTTTGGAAAGAATTCATGAAATTGTGCCCTTTGCTCGGCGCTTTCACGATCAAGTCGGTCTAGCTCTTCTTGTCCCGGATTCATGAATCGAAACATTCGACGAGTCATTTGCGCATTGTGGTATTGGTTGATGTAGAGAGAGTCGTAGAACTTGTCGGAGCGCGGGATACGAGAAGAAGATCCCGCTTGAGCTTTTCCTTGTCGTCGAGAGGGACGAGAGGATGTAGGGATATCGACGGGTGGAATGGAATCGGAGGAGATATCCAAATCCTCATGAGAAGCACGTGGGGTGGGCTTAGGACCGACATACTCTTCCTCTTCGGGGGAAAGAGGGGTATAATCGGGGCCGGACACCCGCTTACCGGACCAAGTTATGGACTTGTTGGTATTATTGAATTTAATCGACATTTGGGAGAGGTAGGAAGTGTCCCAAACGTGTTTGTCCTTGTTTTTGACCAAAGTTCCACCGGGAACGAGATTTTGGTCTTTTAGGATGGCCGAAATTAAGGCACCGTAAGGTAGCCCATTTTTGGATTTCGTCTTAAGCGAATCCATCTTAAAGAGAATGAGTGTCGCGAAGTCAAGTTTGACTCGGCGGTGGATACACCCAAGAAGAAAGATGTACGCATTAGTAACATCCGTAAAGTTGGAGGTGTGTGGGAGGACGATGTGAGAGAGGATGTGGTAGGCTAGTTTGTTACGGAATAGAAGGCCATGGGCTTTGTTTGAACGGTTGTTATGGGCGGGATGAAAAATTTCGTCTTTAAGATCATTGAAGTTTTCGATCTCTAGAGTTTCACAAAGTTCCTTGCTTGATTCATGGACACCGCCGCTATCTAGGCGTAAGAGAGTTCGTAAACGGTCTATACCGTAAACGAATTGTTGTCCGTTAAAGGAAGAACGCAAACAGAGTGCGTCATTGGAATCCCTATCTAGAACTAGGTGATAATAGAATTCATAGACATTTTCTTTGTAAAAGGGCTCTTTGAGAGTAAGAATGGTATCAAGTTTGTAAAAGCTTAAATCTATCATAAGAGCGGAAAACCTTTCACGGAAAAGAGGCATGTCTAGAGTGAAGTTGGTCAATATACCTCTTGTACCCATTTCGGGTGGATAGAGAGGAGGAAGAGGGCCGGACGAGGCACCGGGGCCCGAAGGTGGAGCGGTGGAGGAAGAGCCGGTTCGGCGACCGCGAGGAATACGGGGCCGAGAGGGTGGAGGCACGTACTCATCCTCGGGTTCATCAACGAGATGGGGTTGCTTCGATTGCTTGGTGCGAACCATATTAGAGTGATTTTGGATAAAAAATGGAAAATTTGGGTGATTTTGGAGGAGGAGGCGAATTGAAGAGTGAGAATTTTGAGAGGTTTAATGAAATTAGGGTTATGAAACGTGTTTTAACACTGAAAATCACAAAAACAATCGGTCGTTTTTGTGGGACGATCGGTCGTTTTGGAACCAAAATGTTCCAGTGAGTGCAACATAAAAACGATCGGTCGTTTTTAAGGACCGATCGGTCGTCTGTAGCAAAACGATCGGTCGTTTTAGCTGACGATCGATCGACTGTAAATGAGGTACAGAACAGAAATTTTGGCACATTTTGACACAGATTTGGCAAGAAAAAAAATATGCAAAAATACTGAAATATGAAATTAATCAAATACATGTATATATGTATATTTCACACATCAAACATGCCTAACTCTCGTCGAATAAAACAAAATTGTTCCTCATTAAGGGGTTTTGTAAAAATATCGGCTAATTGCCTATCAGTACTTATATATTCAAGTGTAATATCCCCTTTTTGGACATGATCCCTTAAAAAGTGGTGACGTAAATTAATATGTTTAATGCGAGAGTGTTGGATCGGATTTTTCGAAAGGTTTATAGCACTAGTATTATCACACAATATAGGTACACTATCAAATGATAATTCAAAGTCGTTTAGTTGTTGACGCATCCAAAGGATTTGGGCGCAACAACTACCCGCGGCGACGTATTCCGCCTCCGCCGTGGAAAGCGCAACCGAGTTTTGTTTCTTGCTATGCCAAGAAACTAAGGCGTTTCCTAAAAAATGGCAAGTGCCACTAGTACTCTTTCTATCTAATCGACAACCGGCAAAGTCAGCGTCGGAATAGCCAAGCAATTCAAAAGAAGTATCATGAGGATAAAACAATCCTAAATTGCAAGTACCTACAAGATATCTAAAAATGCGCTTAACGGCTATAACATGCGATTCTTTAGGGCAAGATTGATACCTAGCACACAAGCAAACACTAAACATGATATCGGGTCTACTTGCGGTTAAATATAAGAGGGATCCAATCATACCTCTATAGAGCTTTTGGTCCACGCTTTTACCCGATTCATCCTTGTCTAGTTTTGTTGCCGGACTCATTGGAGTTCCTAGCGGCTTTGCATCGCTCATGTTGAACCGTTTGAGCAAGTCCCTCGTGTATTTGGCTTGATTGACGAAAATTCCGTCCTTTGTTTGTTTGATTTGCAATCCAAGAAAGTATGTGAGTTCACCCATCATGCTCATCTCGAATTCACCTTGCATACATTTAGAAAACTCCTCGCACATGCGAGCATTAGTAGCACCGAAAATAATATCATCAACATAAATTTGAATTAAAAGCATATCTTTTCCATCCTTTTTAATAAAAAGAGTAGTGTCTAAAGTACCACGAGAAAAACCCTTTTTGATCAAAAATTTACTAAGTCTTTCATACCACGCCCGGGGTGCTTGTTTTAAACCATAAAGTGCTTTTCGAAGTTTGTACACATGATTAGGAAACTCGAGATTTTCAAAACCGGGTGGTTGTTTTACATAAACTTCCTCATTAATAAAGCCATTTAAAAAAGCACTTTTAACATCCATTTGAAATAATTTAAAACGTTTAAAAGAAGCATAAGCAAGCAACATTCTAATGGCTTCTAGTCTAGCTACGGGTGCGTAAGTTTCATCGAAATCGATGCCTTCTTCTTGGTTATACCCTTGAGCTACTAGTCTAGCCTTATTTCTAATGACTACCCCGGATTCATCCATCTTATTACGAAATATCCATTTCGTACCTATAATGGTTTTCTCACGCGGTCTAGGTACTAAGGTCCATACGTTACTACGCTCGAATTGATTTAATTCGTCATGCATAGCTAATACCCAACTCTCATCGAGTTCCGCTTCATGAATGTTCTTGGGCTCTAATTGAGACAAGAATGCAAAATGATTAACTATATTTCTTAATGATGAACGTGTATGCACTCTTTCTCCCGGGTTACCCAAAATTAAATCTTGCGGATGGTGATTGGCAAAACGCCATTCTTGAGGCAAATCCTCATGAATATGTACGCTAGATTCTAAGTCCTTTTGAAGTCTCTCTATAGTGACTTCTTCATCAACGGGTTCAACATCTAAGCTAGGCGTTGACTCTAAACTAGATGTAACATGATTCGAAGAAGATGCTTTATGAAAAATATCATCATCAATATTATGAACAATTAAAGGCTTATCAATCGTCGGCAAATTCTCATCAAACGAGACATGTACCGACTCTTCCACCAATAGAGTTCTTTTATTAAAAATACGATAAGCTTTACTCGATATAGCATATCCAACGAAAATTCCTTCGTCGGACTTAGCATCGAATTTTCCTAGATTATCCTTACCATTATTATGAACATAGCATTTACAACCAAATGCACGTAAATGAGAAATATTGGGCTTTCGCTCATTCCATAATTCGTAAGGTGTCCTTTTTAATATGGGCCTAATTAAGGCTCTATTTAAAATATAACAAGCGGAATTTACGGCTTCGGCCCAAAAATACTTTGGCAAATTATTTTCGCAAAGCATGGTCCGTGCCATTTCCTCTAGGGTTCTATTCTTTCTCTCTACTACCCCATTTTGTTGGGGCGTACGAGGAGCCGAAAAATTATGATCAATACCATATTCATCACAATAAGTTTGAAATGGAGTATTCTCAAATTCCTTACCATGATCGGTTCGGATACTTTTGATCATATAACCCTTTCGTGTTTGGAGCTTTTTGCAAATAATAGAGAATTCTCTAAATGCTTCATGCTTATGAGTTAAAAATAATACCCAAGTAAAGCGACTATAATCGTCAACCATGACGAAAGCATATGCACGCCCACCAAGACTAAGTGTCCGGGAGGGGCCAACTAAGTCCATATGAATGAGCTCCAAACAACGAGTAGTAGAAATAATATTTTTAGACTTAAAAGAAATCTTTGTTTGTTTACCTAATTGGCAAGCGTGACAAAGTTTGTCCTTTATATAAGGAGCTTTTGGTAAACCTATTACCAAATCTTTACTAGAAAGTTTAGCAAGTAAATCAAGACTTGCATGACCAAGTCGTCTATGCCACAACCAACCATTGTCATTGATAGTAACAAGACACTTAACTTCATTTTCCACCGAACTATTCAAATCAATCATATAGACATTATTTTGTCTTTGACCCATGAGAATAGTTTTATTATTTGAAATACAATGAATGATGCAATGAGATTTTTCAAAAATGACTTTGTGACCCAAATCGCAAAGTTGACTTATACTAAGCAAGTTGTGTTTAAGACCATCCACAAGCAATACATTATCGATAACAACATTAGATGGTTTAGAGATACTACCAATACCGATAATTTTGCCCTTGCTATTATCTCCGAAGGTCACAAAACCTCCGTCTTTAGGTGCAAGAGTGGTGAATTTTGTTTTGTCTCTCGTCATATGTCTTGAGCATCCACTATCTAGGAACCACTTGTCCTCGTTGATTTTTGATCTCAAGCATACCTACAAGACAAAACGATCATTGGTACCCTAATCCATTTTTGGGTCCTTGAGGGTTAGAGTCTCGACCCTTTGGAATCCAAACCAAATCATTTCTACTTACTTTATACCTATTAGGGAAGTATATATAATCCTCATAGTGGTCACTACGGTTGCAAGTAATACATTTTACATGCGAGATAGGTTTAACAAAACGATTATAAACTAAGTTCCTTTTATATGAATTGTTCTTACGGGAGTAACTTGGGGTTCTATTTTCATTTTTCTCCACTTGTTTGGTGAATAGATTTTTATGCTTAGATGCTAAGAGAGGGTTTTATCCTACACCGGTTTTATCATATGCGCCTTGTTGAGAACCTAATATAGTACTTAGCATTTTACTTCCTTTAGTGAACTTAGAGAGAGTGAGTTCGGCTCTATCCACCTTTTCTTTACATGAACTTAGGTCATTAGCTAACTTATCATTTTCTATTGTAAGTTCGGCATTTTTAGACGTAAGTGAGTCATTTGTTATAGCTAAGTTCTCGAGTTCGTCTTGTAGAGTAATTAGCATTTTTCTAAAAGATTTGTTTTTACCTCTAGCTTTTTCTAAGGATGCTAACACATCATTTATATCAAAATCATCATCACTAGAAATAGAGGAGTTAGAGGAGTGAAAGCTTACATCCTCGGTATCGTCGTCTCTAGCCATGAGACAAAGATTTGCGACTTCTTCATTGTCGCTATCGGAGCTATCATCATCGCTCCCCCATGCGGCCAAAAATGCCTTCTTGTATTCCTTTTTCTTTCCGAACTTATCCTTTTTCTTCAAAGGACATTCGTTTTGCATATGGCCGGGTTTGTAACATTTGTAGCAAATGATTTCGTCCTTTTTGTTCGATTTGTCGGAAGGCTCTCCCTTATACTCCTTTTTCCGAAATCGTTGTCCACCCTTCTTCTTCCAACTTAGGAATTTGTTGTAGCGTTTGGCGAAGAGTGCCATGTCGTCATCCTCACTCGAGGAATCATTGTCGCTATCTTCTTTTGTTGTGCTTTTGAAGGCGATGCCTTTCTTCTTTTTTGAGTCATCCTCATGCTTCCGAGTCGTCATATCTAGCTCATGGGTGCTCAAGGATCCTATGAGGTTGTCGAGAGAAAGTGTGTTCATATCCTTGGCTTCTTGTATAGCCGTCACTTTTGATTCCCACTTCCTCGGAAGGCTTCGTAGGATTTTCGTCACCATCTCCTTGCTAGAATATACCTTTTCAAGTCTTTTGAGATCATTAGTAATCTTAGTAAAACGAGTGTACATAGAAGCAATAGACTCGTCATCATCGACTTTAAACAATTCATAATCATGAATAAGCATGCTAATCTTAGAGTCTTTAACTTGACTAGTTCCTTCGTGCATAATAGCTAGCTTATCCCATATTTGCTTAGCGGTGTCACAACCGGAAATCTTATCATATTCACTAGGCGAGAGCGCACAAGTGATAGAGGTCATGGCCCTACAATTTAGGGAAAACGCAAGGCGTTCATCGGTATCTAGTTCCTCTACAAGTTTATCTTCGCCATTTCTCCTAGGCGTTCTATAGCCTTTACTAATACTTATCCATTGATCTATTTCATAACCACATAGGAAATTTTTCATTAGATCTCTCCAATAGGGATAGTTAGTGCCGTCAAAGAATGGGGGCCTAGTTATGGATTTAGAGTCGGCGTATGAAGACATAACGGATCTTTAAACTATAAAATCGTTAGATTTTCGTAAATAAAATAGCTAAGCTCTGATACCAATTGTTGGTCCGTAGGAGTCTAAACCTTAGAGGGGGGGTGAATAAGGTTTTCGTACGTTTTTCGCGGAATTAAATCTATGGATATTTAACTAAGTTAAATAGTGGTTTTTATAACCTAAACTCTTTCGTTTCCAAATTAACTCTAAATAATCTAAACAAGCAATAAAGATGAGCGATAAGTAAATGCGTAAAGTAAAAGTTAAGGGAAAGAAATAACGCAAGATTTATAGAGGTTCGGCAAAACGTGCCTACGTCCTCTCCTCGGTATTTTCACTACCGAGTATTTCACTAGAATCTCATTCCAAAGGTTACAACCTAACGAGCTTAATCAGCCGATTTAGCTCCCCCTCACTTAATGAGTATCCCGAAAGAAAAAGCCTAGAACTTTTAAGCTACACTTGCTTGAAAAGCTTCTACCCAATCAATCGCTCACTAACGAGTTTATAAAGCACTCTTTTACAAGTTTGATTTGAATACAACACTCACTAACAAATATTATCTCGATATTTATAAGATTACAATGAGAATATAATCGAGAATAATTTATGAATAATAAGTGAGAAGTTGGAAGTATAAGTTTGAAGAATTTCTTAGAAAGATTTGCTTAATTGTTGTGAATACTTGGATGATCTTCCTTGAAGGTTTTGGAGCTCTTTTGTAGGGTGAAAAGATGCAGCAATTAATTTCAGACCGTTGCAGTTTGTTGGCTGAATTGAATGCTGGTTAATGCAGTGGTTCGCCCCATTTTCAGGAATGGCTTAAAAGCTGGATTTTGAAATTTTACAGAAACGATCGGTCGTTTCTGTAAAACGATCGGTCGTCTTTCATCTTGGCTCACTGGAAGAAATCACACTTAAAACGATCGGTCGTTTTAAGCCTGCGATCGGTTGTTTTTGTGTTGAGCTTACTGGAAGAAAATTTCTCTGAAATGATCGATCGTTTAAGCAGTAGTTTTTGTTCTGGGCTTGTTTTCGGTTTTCTCGACAAACTTTGAAATCCCGTAACTAGTTCGTTTCAAATCCGATTTAGGTTCCGCTTGAACCATTTGCTTTGTAATTACGCAATTTATCATTTTGAACCTTTAATACACTCGATAAAAGATTAGTACACAAAACGAGCTTTTATCATGTTTTACAATTTTTGTTATCATTAAAATAATCGAATTGAAGAACATCGTTCAACACCAGCATGAGTTTAACAATATTTTAACAGAAAATTGGGTACATCATAAGGAAGGTAATGCTTTGGTATCTCTGGTGCAAAACTTAAAAAGAATTCGAAAAATATTATCTAGTTGGAGCAGAGTTACCTTTGGTAACATTTTTCAGAAGGTAATTGATGCTGAGGACTTGGTTCTGGGTGCAGAACAACAATTTGAGTAAGATCCTTCACCTGAAAATAGAAGTGAGTTAAGTAGATTAAAAGCTAATCTTAATTACAGGTTAAGAATAGAGGAAGATTTCTGGAATCAAAAGGCTAATCTAAGATGGGTATTAGAAGGTGATGCAAACACCAAGTTCTATCATGGGGTTGTTAAAAAGAGAAGGAGGAAAAGTATTATTCACTGCATAATTGATGAAAATTGGCAAGAATTAACAGCAAAAGAAGACATACAAAAGGAAGCTATCAATTACTTTCAAACCATTTTAGCAGCTAATAATACTATTGGCTATTAGTATAACTCTTTGGATATTATATCTAAGTGTGTTACAAGGGAGGAAAATGAATCTTTAATAAGGGAAATTTCTTTAGAAGAAGTTAAAACAGCAGTATGGGATTTGAAGAAAAGCAGTGTTCCTGGTATTGATGGCTTTAATGGCCTTTTCTATACACATTGCTGGGATATTGTTGGTGAAGACTTATTAAAGGCAGTTAAGCAATTTTTTGCTGGTTTTGAATTACCTAATGTTATGTCTTCTACTCTCATTGCTCTTATTCCAAAGAAGACTAATGCAGATAAGTTTTCTGACTTCAGACCAATCAGTTTGTGTACATTCTGCAATAAAGTTATTTCTAAAATTATGTCTACTAGACTATCTACTGTGCTGCCAAATATTATTTCAGAAAATCAAAGTGGTTTTGTGAAAAATAGGGATATTATAGATAACATTCTTCTTTCTCAAGAATTTATCTCTACTCTCAATAATAAGAACAGTGGGAAGAATATAGCTTTGAAGTTAGATATGACGAAGGCTTATGACAAACTCTCTTGGCACTTTATTGTTAGTGTTCTCAGTGTTGAACTTAGAGTTCAATAATTGATTTTGATTATAAGTTTGATTATATTTTAATGATTTTACGATTTCTCTTTTCGATGATATAATTTTTGGTCTTTTCCAAAAACGAGAATTTGTAAATTTCAGCACGCCAGAAAGATAGAGCATTCGAAAACGAAGCTAACGGTTCAAGCGGAACCAAAATCGGAGCTAAAACGAAGAAGTTACGGGCGTTCGAAGTTTAACGAGAAAACCGGGAATACTGAAGAAACGACCGATCGTCTGGACAAAAACGACCGATCATTTTTGGTCCAAATTCTTCCAGTGAGGATGTCTGAAAATGACCGATCGTCTGCATAAAACGACCGATCGTTTTCTGCAGATTTCAAAAACAGCTTTTCAGCTTATTCTGAGAAACAACTTAAACCTCTGGATAAAAGCCTCAATCACTGCCAACAGTCACAAAACACAAAACAAACCCTTTGGTCTATAAAAATAGCTCAATCCCTCTTCCAAATATAACCTATTACAACAATCTATCATCCTTCAACCTCTCTAAATCAAAACCCTAAAAATCACCATTTTGGTGAAATAATTCAAAAAAGAGGGATATTGAAGAGAAAGCGATTCGAGCTCAAACAAAGATCCAACATCATCAAACTTCACAAATTAGCTTATTTAGAAGCAATTAAATTGTGAGTGTTGTTTCAATTTCGATAAAATTGTAAAAGAGTAAAGTATAAACTCATTTGTGAGCGAGTGATCGGGTAGAGGCTTTGTAAGCGAGTGTTGCTTAAAAGCTCTAGGTCTTTTCATTCTGGACGTAGGCCGTTTGCCGAACCTCTATAAATCGCGGTGTCAATTTCTTTCCCTAAACTTTTACTTTCCGCAACTTATATTATTACTTATTTTCTTGCTTGCGTTTAGAACTTCTAGCATTTCATTAACGTTATTAAACGCTTAAGCTTAGAATTGCAAAAAAGTTGGGTTGTTAGTTGCCATTAAGTTTAATTAGGCGAAAAACGCCAAAAACCTTATTCATCACCCCCCCCCCCCCCCCCCCACATAAGGTTTAGCCGCACGGGCCAACACTTAGAAAATTTGGCTTCTCAGAAATATGGATAGATAGAATTTGGAGAATTATTTCTGATAATGGTATTTCTATTCTGGTTAATGGTGCTCCTACAAGTTATTTCAAGCCTTCTAATGGGTTAAGACAAGGGGATCCTCTATCCCCAGGTCTATTTATTCTATGTTCTGAGATATTGACCAGAAATCTTAACTATCTGACCAGCAAAAGGAGTTGGAAATCTTTTAAGGCAGCTATAGGAACTCCTATTATTACTCATTTGGCTTTTGCAGATGATATTATAATTTTCAGTGGTGCAGATATTAACTCTATTAATCATATTCAAAGGGTTCTTCAGAAGTATAATACAGATTCTGGACAAGAGATAAATATAGAGAAGAGTTATATGTATGTTTCTAAGGGGGTTACAGCAAAGCAAAAAGAAGCAGTATGCAATATTATGAAAATTGCAGTTAAAAAGCCTCATTTCACCTATCTGGGGTGTAAGTTGTATTCTGGGCATAAAAAGTGTCTACTGTATCATGAACTTATTCTTAAAGTTATAAGTAAATTATCAGGGTGGAAAACTCAGTTTTTAACTATGGGGGGCAAATTGCTGCTTGCTAGACATGTGCTTCAAACTATTCCTATTTATACTATGGCTGCTATGAATCCTCCAAAACTGGTTATAAGGAAGATAGATCAAATTATAGCAAACTTTCTATGGGGAAACTCTAATGGTAGACACAAACATCACTGGGTAAAATAGAGTACAGTTTGTAGACCTACTTCTGAAGGGGGTCTAGGTTTGAGGAGTTTTAAAGATATAACAGAAGCTTTTGCTATTAAACTGTGGTGGAAGTTTAGAACAAAAAAATCTCTATGAGCTCAGTATATGAGAGTAAAGTATTGTTAGAAAAAGCATCCTAATGAGATTAGTGTTACTAAAGGCACTAATACTTGGTCTAGGATGATACAGGTTAGGGATGTTGCTGAAAAATTTATTCTTTGGTTGGTAGGATTTGGTAATGTTTCAGTAAATCTAGACAATTGGGTAGGTAATGGACCTATCAGAGTTCAAAATATTGATAATAAGTTGATGCTGTCAAGTTTTATTACTAATGGTGAGTGGAATTATGAAGTTATAGCTGCAAGAATCCCTATTTCTAAGCAAGGTTTGTTTACAAAGAATTTAATCTATCAAATGAATGAACCAGACCTAGTTATTTGGATGGAAGACATTAATGGTGAATTCTCATTTAAATCTGCTTGGAATATTATGAGACAGAAATTTCCAAAAAATTGGCTATATGAAATGATTTGGGGAAAAATAATACCTTTGAAGGTCTCCTGTTTTGCATGGAAGTGTATTCATGACGCAGTACCAGTGGATCTTGCAGTTCAAAGACTTGGGGTCCAGTTAGCTTCTAGCTGTGAATGCTGCAGAAAAGAAGTAGAAAGCTTAGAGCATCTATTGAGTAATAGTGATATTGCTAGGGAAGTTTGGAAGTATTTTGCTCAGTTGTTTGGGGTCAAGCAAAATGTTATGACAATAAGAGGGATATTTATTTCTTGGTGGATTCATGAGAATAAAAGAAGCTATCAACCAGGAAAAAAAAATTATAAAGGCTCTACCTGTGTTCATTATTTGGTGTATTTGGAAAGCTCGCTGTGTTAGTAAATTTGAAAATAGAAGAATGAATGTTCAAAATATTACAATGGAAATTATTAGATTAAGTCAGAGTTATTCACAAATTGATAAAAGCTTTCCAAAAAGGTGGATATGGGAAGAAATAAGTCTGTTACAATCACTAAAGAATGACAAAAAAGCTAGGGTTGTTAAGTGGGAAAATCCTCCTAGTGGATTTATGAAATTAAATACAGATGACTGTTTTAAAAGCTCCACAAATTCTAGTGGAGTAGGTGGTCTTTTAAGGGATTATCACGGCAAATTTATACAAGGCTTCTATGGTAAAATTACTAGCAAATCTGGAATTGAAGCAGAAGCAAGAGCTATACTACAAGGACTTACTGTGGTGAATCATACCAAAATTATTATAGAAAGTGACTGTCTACAACTTATTAACATTTTGAATAATAAAAGCAAGTGTCCTTGGGAAATAAAATCGCTAATTTATAATATAAAAAAGCAGTTGAAAAAGGTTACTTATCTGTTGAATTATGTGGAAAGAGAGACGAATTCAGGTGCTGATCTACTGGCAAATCTGGGTTGTACATATGATCCAGTAATTTCAGAGAATATTGCTGATTTTCCCATTAAGTTAAGAAAGATATTGATTTTGAAAGAAAAAGGTGCTCCTTACATTCGTTTGAGAATTGAGGAAAATGGATGAGAGACTGTCTCTCTCTCTATCAAAGATGGAAATGAACTGGCAAATGAAGAGGTGGATCAGATGATGCGGTGGACTTTTTGGTCAATTGCAGCCTTGGTCCTCCAAATTATAAGTTTATTACATTATTTAGAGTTTCTTTTTACAAGTTTTTTATTTAATTTTCTATTAAGCGTTGTAATTTTGAAGTAGGTCTCAAATGGTTAGTGGGGTTTTTCATCCACTTTTTAATCAATAAAAGAAGTGGGTTTTTCCCACCATTAATTTAAAAAAAAGATTGCACTTAATATAACCGTGAATTGATGGACTTCATGACGGGTAAGTTTAAACTCCTTGTAAATAGATATTATGTACTAGTTGATACAAATTTGCGGGCTAAAGATATAATTTTCATTTTATACTTATTCATGGCATCTATCAATTCAGTTTAGATTGAAATCGCAATTATCATCAACTTTTTGTAAGAACAACAATGATCAATGCTCTTTAAGGCATCGGATTAAAGTAAACTTACCCTCGCCATTTTCATTCATAAGTGCATTACGGTAAAAACTCAAGTATAGATCATGATTACGCTATGTTTCCACATAATTTACATATTTAGCAGTTACATTTTCACACATATGTGAGTAAAGTAAATACTAGACAGACAAACGTAAAATTATATAATAAATAATTTATAAGTATGAAAAAAAAAAGGAATGATGCTTCCAATTGAAACATAGATTTTATAAATTGAAATCTAAGTGAAATATTATATCATTTAAGGATAATAAACCACCTCATTCAACAAATCTTCCCCTTCACGCCCCCAATTCTGTCTCCTATATAAAACCCTCACTCTCCTCTCCCAATCCCTCCTCACTTTCTCTCTCTCTACATCTATACAATAATATACATATAATAAATATATATATATATACATATCTTGCATGAGATTACTCTTTCTCTCTCTAACCTCTCCCACTCACAATGGGAGACGACCCTGACGATGACGTCATCATAGACAATCAAAACCTGCCACCTGGATGTCGATTCTTCCCCTCCCCTTCCATCCTCCTCCATCACTACCTCACTCACCGATCCGATCCCAATCCTCAATACCCTCCCTCTACCCTCTACCCGATCACCGACCTCGATCTCTACTCTTACTCCCCCTTCGACCTCCCCAACACCGCCTGCTTCAGGTTTCCTTTCTCACCCATTACATCTTTTTTTATTTATTAACTTGTATACCAATAAATAAATTACTAATTATGAAAAAGTTTTATTTTGGGATAATTGATAATAGTTTTTAGAAAGTCAAGGGTTGAATATATATATATTCATATCTCGTGGTTGCTGTTTGTTTCGTTTTCAGGTCAACTCAAATACTAGCAGCTTCTTTTCAAAAACCATCTTAGGGTCCGTTTGGTATCAGTTTTTTTTAGCCGATTTTTGGATTTTTGGATTTTAATTATCTGTTGGTGTCAGATTATTTAGCTGATTTTTGGATTATTTATCCGTTCGGGACCCAGACAATGTATTTTTATATGTAAGCTAGTATACGTGCATG
Source organism: Primula veris (assembly GCA_963682055.1). Lineage (NCBI taxonomy): Eukaryota > Viridiplantae > Streptophyta > Magnoliopsida > Ericales > Primulaceae > Primula > Primula veris. The sequence goes on along the minus strand of OY821743.1, from coordinate 18,601,248 downwards.
TGCCTACCACGCGTTACGTGTGCGATAAGCAGTTGTGGTACGAGGAGAGAAAATAAAAATTAAGAAAAGTTTGATTTAGGGGTAATTGATCAAAGTTGATAGAAGTTGAGGATTGAAAATATATATATATATAATATGATTAGAGCAATAGGGTAATTTAACCATCTTTAGGTGTGCTTATTATAATAGATAGATATCTCGTAATTGCTGTTTGTTTGGTTTCCAGGCCAACTTAATACTACCTTTTTTTCAAAACCCATCTTAGGGACCGATTGGGATCAGATTTTTTAAGCTGATTTTTGGATTTTGGATTTTAAAAATCTGTTGGTGGTTGGACAGTCAGATTATTTAGTTTCTAAAAAACAGATTTTTATCCTATAAAACCTATATAAAAAAAGAACTGGACTTTTAAAATCTAGATTTTCAGTCGATTTTTCAAACAGATTTTAAAAAATCTAATTTTGGACCAAAAAATTGGTTTGCCGAACATAGCCCAAGTATCTCGTAGTAATAACTGTTTGTTTGGTTTTCAGATAATTCAAATTGCTACTTATTTTTTAAAAAGCGGCTTATATCTTTTTCTATGTGCTTCAGGTTCGGGAGAGGAGGGAGGAGGAGGCACTGGTACTGCTACGTCGAAAGAGGAGAGAGGGGGAGGGCAAGGAGGGCGGGAGGAGGGTGGTGGAGGAGGAAGGGGAGGGAGAGGGACGTGTTTGGCGATGTTGGGAAGGTTGTGGTGGGGACTAGGAAGACCTTCGTTTATTACTTGGGGGAGGGGAAAGGGGGGGTTAGGACCGATTGGGTTATGTACGAGTACGCCCTCCTTGATCGTCACGAGGTGAATTTTTTTTTTTATTGGTTTGTTTTTTGTTAGGTTCTATAGATTAATTTAGCATTCAATGTGGTTTAGAAGTATCGCGTGCAATGTTGCATTGGATTGTTGTAAAAATTAGTTTTTGTGAAGACCTGTTAGGTTGTGTATGATTATTTACCCTGATTAATTTGTGTTTAATTTAAGGTTCGATGTAGTTTACAAATGTCTCGTGCGACGTTGTATTGGAGGGTTATAAAAATTAGATTTTGTGTTTAATTTAGGGTTTGATGTAGTTACAAGTATTTCGTGCAATGTTGCATTGGATTGTTGTAAAAATTAGATTTTGTGAAGGCCTATTGGGTTGTGTGATTGCCCTTGTTGATCGTCACGAGGTAATTTACTTGTTTTCAGTAATTGTTTCGGTATTCTATTTGTTTGTTTTTTTGGTTATTTTAGGGTTCGATGTAGCTTACAAGTTTGCCATATTCTGTTGCTTTGGGGGGTTGTAAAAATTAGATCTTGTGAAGACCGATTAGGTTATGTATGATTGCGCCCTCATTGTTAATTTGGTTTTGTCATGTACACTGTATGTATGTATACACGTGTGAGTTATAAGTTTAATTGCACCCTTGGATTATGTGAATGTATGTTCACAGAAAAGAAACCTGACTTTTTGGGTTTTTCAGATATCTGTTTTGAGGACTGGTTGGGTCTGTATGTGTATGCTCAATTGTTGTATTTTTTTGGTATTTACGATACCTGTGCGTTTGTTGTAAATCTTATATCTTTGTTATTGTAGTAATGAGATTTTCTTTTGTTGATTTAGCCATTGAGGCTTTCCTTTTCTGAGTTTGTAGCCAGTGGGGTACTCCATATTTTGAAATTCATATTACGATGTCCTCACTAATCACTATGAGGTACCCGTTTCAGTTGGAAGCGATTCTGCTCTACGATGTTGTACATAACTATAGATGTAGATCTATTCATGTCTTTCTATAAGTTTGTGATGCAAAAAGATTAGTGCCTCTTATGCTTATGTGGTTAATATTGTCGATTGAATCTTTAAGGTGCTTAGTTGGTTTATTGATCTGCAGCTTCCAGTGAATCCTTAATCCGTGTAGGAATATTTATATGTATATACATTATAAAAAACCTATGAATTTGTAATAGTAATTTGATAACTGCAGTTACATTAATATAACTATCGGTTTGAGGTCTGGATTGTACATCATAACGAGCTTTGTTTCATGCATGCATGATTTAGCAAAACTCAGGTTCTATGTTATGTGTGTGAGCTTGGAAAACAATTGGAAAATTGTTGTAATGCCAATGCGTCTGATTTATGAGAGCTCTTGTTGTGTTTGTTCATGTAAATTGAGATCGTACATAGATTTAGGGACCTGAAATGTGGATCTGTTGATTTTGATATGCACTTGCTTGTAAATTCAATAAAAAAAAAAACTCTAATTAAATACACATGTGGAATCTGTGGTTGTGATCTGCCCTTGCTTGTACATTCAATAAAATACCCTAGCTGAATACACCAAATGAACGACTCTTCTCATTATTTTGACATTGATGAGAATGTGGTATCTGTCTCATACTCTCATTTGTTGACCTTACAAAATAATGCATTCTATGCATTGTTGGTTCGTATATACAGATCAAGTACCTTGTACTAATGAAAATTAAACACGTATGGTCATGTCGATGTGATTACTTCCGTTGAGTTAATCGTTGTGATGTACTTGATATAGTTATTCACTTTTAACAAGGTGTATTTTTTCAGTGTTGATTTAGTTGTGTACATGAATAATGCCTGACCATGGATAAAGATTAAAGAATTGAAATTATGTCAGTGATCATAGTTTGATTAATTCAAATTGTTAGGGACCTAATTTTGATTATAATGGTGAGCCCTAGATTATACATGCAATGGTACCCAATATTCTTGATTTGATTGGTTGATTAACTGAACTGGGTAGTTGTATTGTTGGTTTACAACTTTATTTATAGCTGTGGTCAATGATTCAAATCAATAAAGCGCAAACAAATGTGTTTTTGCAAGTCGCTTGTGCTTTGGACGCATGTAAACTTTTTTGGCAGTTCTTTTAAGCTCTGACAAGCTTTCTATGCTTTTTTTTAAAGGAAAAGAAAAAGGAAAATAAAAGCTTAGAAAGCTTGTCAGAGCTTAAAAACACTGCCAAAAACAGTGGCCTTAGTTCATGTTATATATATTTATGAGATTGAAATAAAGCTAGACACTTGGGATTCTTTGCCACTTATATAGTCTGGGATAATCATCCCAAGCTGGATGAATCTCGGATAGTAAAAGGGGGGTGGGGTGGGAGTTTGTAGCTATAGTTCATGCCCTCCAGGATTGTGTGGAAGTGCTTGCTGTTGTCATTAAAGGACCTAGATTGTTTATTTGAATGAACCCTCGTCTATGCATAAGTAAAGAAAAAATACCTTATTCATGTAGTCAGAAGCAACACCAGTTGTTTCCCTAAATTTGTGAAAACTGAGTATTTGGCTTGTTTATGCAAAGTGGCATCAAGTGAAATTTGAGGCTCAGGTGTCCTGTTCAGTCTTTAGTTTATTCATGAGTTACTGATAGACCATCCAGATCATAGATGTTTATGCTTACATTCTCAAACATATTATTGTACTTTTAAAAATAAAATAAAAATCACAACACCAGGACGAAAAAAATCGGGTTTTAAGTTTAGTTAGTTATTAGTAACAAAACTCTCTCCACCCTTACAAATATGGTCTCCCAAGTGGAAGTTTCAAATGGAATAATGCTAATCACACCGATCCAATCACATTATTCTTTATAGAGTCTCTACTTTTGTGTTCTTTGACGTGTTGAAGGTTGTCCAGAACTTAAAGTTGCTTGTTAACAGTTTCAAGTTTGTGACTTTTTTTGCCGTTTTACATTTTCAGGTATCTTTTGTGCTATGCCGAATACTTGTAAAGCTAAGCCGACGATGTAAAGGATCAAATAATGTACTGAGTTCATGTGGTGAAGACAGTTTTGCTACTACTGTGCGTGACATTGGCATTCAGCATGACGGAAATATTACTTCTAGCTTTCGCGAAACAATTGTGCAAAATGATGACTCGGTTGACAAAAAGGATGAGACTCGGGATGTTATTGTTGCTGGTGTTGAGCTTCTACCTCAGGAGCCGGTACTTATCACAAGCTTTTAACTATTAAGTGCTTGCTTTGAGTTACTTTTTGTTGGGTGTTTAAGGTCTTCTAATTGAATACGACTTAAATAAAGAGTGACGACAGGCATTAATACCTATATCTGCATAATTTGGGTAGCTTTTATTAACTCATAGTTATAAAACTGACACTCAAGATTGCAAAACTGACCTCGGCACCTCATCATGTTAACTTATATACGAGTATACAAATATTTTCTCATAAGCGAATAATGAAAACTCCCAAGAGAATTGTTCAATAACACATCAAAGGAAGGCTATGTATGCTGCTTTTCATATCTATTGTATAATATATTATGTGCTCAGTATATTCAATCCATTTCCGTACCAATTCTAATTATTTTCTTGTCCACCCCATTCTGAAGTAAATTATATTGGCTCCATTTGTGTTCTTGTGTTGAGTTTGTTTTGGAGGGAAGGGGGTATGATAAAGATAGGAACTCTTTCACGTTCCCACTTTACTTATCCCGTTCTTGCATTTATTAAAATTGCAAATAGGTTTTGCTGGTGGACTCCGGTCTTTTATAGCAATACAATTAAATATGTCTTTGGTTGTCACTATATTTAACTTCACATTACTTTTTAGACAAAAATGTATTTTTTTTCTTATGTTGTGCTAAGTTATGCCCTGCTCCATTATCTGCATTCGGTTTAGAGAATCTATTAACTGTTTTGGCTTCCCAAGCATGATTTAAAGCATAACTAATGTCAAGTTCACAATATAAACTCTTCTGACTTAAAGTTGTTTTGCTGATGCTTTTGCTTAAACTTCTTACCTTGGTGCAATACTTGCAGGTGTTTTCTTGTGATGCAACCAAAGACATGGACGATTCATTTTTACTCGATAATTTAACTGCCGAACAACTGGCATCTATTCTAGAAGATGATTATATCGAGTTAGATGACCTCACAACCCCCTTCTCAGGAATTGATTTCACGTGATGAAAGAAGAATTGTTGGTCTATAGAGGGTTTTGAACTATATGCTTTAGACCTTAAAACCATATGATATAGCAGGTTGAAAATTGTCAATTATTCGATGAGATGTACCGAAATTCTAGGTGCAAAAGCGGATAAATATATGGATTTTGACATCATGAGCTGTCCCGTAGTAAAACAAGTTGACTTGTTGCTGTTATGCTGCCCTATGGAGAACGACAAAATGGACCTCGATGACCATTTTGATCTCAGGCTAGATTACCTCTTAGGAAATATTTAAAATCATCGAAAAATTCTATTTTTATTTTCTGTTACAATTTCTTTCATCCTGGTATGAGGATCTTTTTAACTTTGCATATCCGTATGGAGGCTAGGAATGGCACTTGTTTTGTTCACATGCTTTAGCATTCCTGATATGTGACTCTTTGTAACATTTCGTTATTTCTACTATTATAAGTTTATATCTATTACCAGTGTTGCTGGTTTTTAAGTTTTGGTTCAATTAGTGTGTGATTAAGTGAATGATCAAGCTGCATAATTTATGAAAACCTTGCAACATTGCATCTTTGCCGATTGCAATGAAACTAATGTACAAAGCTTGTTGCATTCCATGGACTCGCTATTTGCGTACATATATATATATAAATAAAATGCCGTATTTGGTAAATGATAATTGTCAATGTTGGTATTACCTGTGGCAATCTTTAATAAGTCAATTTTAATCTTCCTTTTTTTGATCTGATATTTGCAAATTGTGGTGGGCGGATTGTAGCAATCACGTCACACGTGTGAATGTGCTTGCCATATGCTTGCCTGCAAGTTATTTTAGAAATTTAGTGCTATGATTTATGGATAAGGTATGTGATTAATACAGACGGTACAAATCACGTCACGTAGTAAAAACTAAACTTATTAAAAACTTAAATAAATATATTGGAACCCTAGTTAAGTATATCCTAAATTTAAATATTAATTAAAAATAAATTTTTATTTTATTTTTGTATTTTTAGTAGATTGAGTTTTTATTACGTGACGTGACTTGTATCCTTCCCCAATAATACAACCATCGTCTTATTTTTTTTTTGTATTTTTAGTAGATTGAGTTTTTATTACGTGACGTGACTTGTATCCTTCCCCAATAATACAACCATCGTCTGCATCAATCACAGAAGGTCTGTATAGAGCCCAGACCAGAAATTTATACGTACTGACGTACACCTTCATTAGCAAGGAACCTTTTTCCCTTGTAAGTTTTTTCATTTATAATTGTAGTGATTATAATAAGGTTAAAATTTATCTCTACCAGTTTCGTTACCAGCATGTCCAGCACCAGCACATGAATATATCGACATGGTCCACCCTTAAATCTTACCATCTCCATCGTATAATATTATTCCAATTTGTTTTTTAAATCCCCCAAAAGAATAGTCCAATTTGTCTTATAAAAACATTAGTTTCTCATATACAATTATTTAGTTTGTTTTGCGTGAATCATTAATATCATTAATAGTATATTTAAAAATTGGTACACGTTTATAACTTTAGCCAACATCGCCCATTATTAAGGACAGAGCCGGTAGTAAACTACATGTTGGGAGCATATACTTGTGTTTTCCTCATTTTTGAAGTTGCCACAGATCGATTATTGAAATTAAGTATTCAAATTATGATTAAATCGTGTTTTATGTGAAGTCAGTTTGTCAAGTAAATAAGTTAGTTAATTTTATCAAATACATCTGGATTGAAATGTTTCAACAAAAAGCAAAGGAGAGCATTCACATCACACTTATTATAAATTTACTTATACGATGAGCGAAAATCTTATTTTTTTACATTTAAAGAGTTATTTATACTTTACATCATTTTCTAGTCTCATCAAAACATACTCTTTATACATGGGCGGAACCATAACCAAATATATGGGATTACCAAAATCAATAAAAAAATACATAATATTTTTCAAATTATAAAACTGAAAAGTCCGGAATTTTGTACCTTTTTTACCCTCTTTTTTTTTTTTACCTTGGTTTCTTGAATAAAAGGTATTTGAATTCTATTTTTTTCTTTTTCGCTCAATTTCGACTTTCTTTTCAAACTACAACAAAAACCCACAACAGTAATGTCACATATATTCATGTGTCGAAAGTTCAGCATTTCAAAATTGACTAAAAAATAAATAAAATAGAAACATAAAAGATATAAAAGTTAAATTTAATAAATCAAGTTATAACAAGTAAAAAGATTAAAAGATGAACGTAAAAAAATATTTAAAAAAACAAAACATATATTAAATAATAGATATATACGAACAATTAAATATTTATTACATAATTTCAGTATATTGACTTCAATTAAAATACAAATCATCAAAAATTCTTTTATAAATTTTGTTTGCACTCACCACTACTCTAATTATTATTTTTGTTTAACTTTTTTAAAGATATGTGTTACGTGTCAACATGATAAGTTGGTGTTTTTATAATCACTTGCATATGTTAATTTTTTAAATATTACTTATATATTATCACCACATACACAATTATGGTATATTATTGCACTAACAATATATAATTTTAGGATGTGTTGTAAAAAAAAATATTTAAATGGTTGTCAGAATACCGTATATATAAATTATTATAAAAAACATTATTAAAAAAAATCAAAATTGTAGGGTTGCCGCGGCAACCCCCGGTCATATGGAGGTGTTGCCCTTGTCTCTATAAATACTTAATTGTTGCTAGTATTATTTTTTAATAATAAATCATTTTTGATAGTTAGAAGAAACACAAATGGTAAGGTGGGTTCCAAACAATATTAATTTTTAATATTTGATGAGAACAATTTTATCTTTATTTATTAGGAGATATAGTGGTACTTTTAAAAAATAAAGAGTTATGAAAGTGATGTGATAAGGTTTTTCAAATTAAACTAATCAAATATAAAGAAATTGGATTTTGATAAGATAAATGTCAATGTTATATTGAACAACGGGAGGGTTAGGGTGATCTGACTGGCTTGGGAATTTAAATAAGATGTAAATGTGTTTATTTTGTTGAATTGTTTGTGTTGTTATTTAAAGTTAAAACTTGGCAAAAAAAAGGGTAAGTACAAGTAATTTTTTAGCACCTCTGTCCAATTTCTTGGGGTTATATGGAAAATAAAAATATTTAAAATACACTTTGTGTTTATTATAAATCTTAACACAGTACTAAACTTACGGACATATGTAGATGTACTGTCCAAGATGCATTACTTGAGGGAGCTCCCAAACAGTTTTATAACTCAAACCATTACCACTTTGATGGAAAAGTGGGAAATACTTTACTTTAAAGATCAAATCCACCGAAGAAAGGATCATTTAATAAGTTAAATGAAACTTATCTCGACATAATTGTCAGCATTAGCCCAAGTCTTACCACTACATGTCATAGGTGACATTATTGAAGGGCATGGCAAATTTTCAATAGTGCGTATGTTTTCTTGGTCAAACTCACCGATCATTATTCCCTCTTTATCTCAAGCAAGTGATATGTTCAACCAAAATAACAAGAGCCTGAAAGATTGTTCTACATGTGGCCTAAAATAAAACATTAAGAACAAAGATAAGAAAGCAAAAATCAAACCAACCTTCCCTTGAAAAAGAGTTATGAGAAGGGAGCAAATAGGACGAAGTTTGCCCTAAAATGAGGCCCACGAACAGGACATGAACAAATTATACAAGTAAACTGTCTTGGGGGTATTAAAAGCTTGTCATATCATTATTTATGAGGTACCGATTCCGGGTTTGTTTATGTTCATTAACTAAAAAAGTTTGTTCATGTTCGTATATAAACGAATAAAGACGAACCGAACAAACATGGACGAATAGCGATTTGTTTAAATGACTCGTTACTACGAGGAAATGTCTCGTTGCGATGCTTTCGTTATGGTGGGTGGGTGCGGCTAACTTGGTAAAAAAAAAACGACGATATACTTATGCTAATAAAGGCACATTTGCGACAAGAATAGCAACATGATGTGTGTAAGTATCGTGACATTTCTTAGTTGTGCGTTAACAACATAATTTAATAATTAAATTTATACTTGGTTCATGAAATTAATAATATATACTATAGCCACAATATTAATAGTATTTGTTAACTTATAACCAACCAAATTAGAAAGATTTTAGCTGGACCACATCTATACATTAAAAAGAAAAATGAAAGGTGATTGAGTCTGACTCAAACGTGTGAAAGTGAATGAAAACAGAAGCTTTAATCTTATATATAATCATACGAACCATGAGGTGATGATTTATAGTATTATTTTACTCCATATATTGCATTTTACTCTTGCAGAGGATGAGATGCAGTGCAAGCTAATGTGAATTTGCATACTTATCTGTCCGGGTCCATTTTTTTGGTGAAAAGGAGCTGAATATAAATTTATGTTTGTTAATTTGTACTATTGCAGTAGTAATAGTAAATCACGTAAAGTAAAATATTTTAATACAATTCGTCAATTGAACGTGATGATGATAACTGATTGAGGTGCTCTCAATACACTACAATATTTCTGAAAAAACGCTGAGACCGTAGATTTAATCTACGGTTTACAGTGAACCACTGTAGACCGTAGATTAAATCTACGGTCTCTGTGTGTTTTTCAGAAAAATTGCTTTAAAAATTAAAAAAAAAATGAAATAATTTAAATTAAAATACTGAATAATTTTTTCAAATTAAATATGATTTTTTTTTAATAAAAAAACTAAATGCCTTATTTTTAAAATTTTACATAAAATAAAGTACCAATATTCTAACAAACTCTCAAAATAAACACAAAATTTACACAAATTTACACAAAAAAAGTTGATTTGATAAATTTTATATTTTTGGGTCATGTTATATTTTTGTCAATTGTATAAGTTGATATTTATTGAATGATTAACTAAATCGTCAATTTTTGAGAAGTTTTGGTGTCAATAATCAGTTTTTTATTTTTAATTTTATGTAAATTACTCTTTTTACATAAATTAAAATTCTACTAATTAAAATTAAAATACTGAATATTTGTTTCAAATTAAACATGATTTGTTTTTTAATAAAAAAACTAAATACCTTTTTTTTAAATTATACATAAAATAAATTACTAATATTCTAACAATCTCTCAATTTTTGTGAAGTACATTTGGTTTGTTTTTAACACTTGTATAACGCAATATGAAACATTAACTAAGTCGTCAATTTGGTGTCAATCGTCAATTTTATTGAATGAAACAATCATAAATTATATAAATTTCATAAAATAAATTAACTCAATATGCAAACATGAATATCAACTTATAAATTTCATAAAACAAATTTATTAAACAAAATTTACAACAAAATTTACAACAAAATTAAACAAAATTTACAACAAAATTTCATAGAACTAAATTTCATAAAACAAATTTATTAAACATTTGTTTACATCATATAAATTTACAACAAATTGAAAAAAATAGTAATTTACATAAAATTAAAAATAAAAAACCGATTATGGACTTAGGTCTATAGGTTCTTCATTTGCTTTTTTCTTTCCCGATTGCTTTTCCAGCGCCATATATAATTTGAAATTTGGTCGAAAAAGTTCCTTCCATGGCGCAGCTGCCTCAGTGCGTGTTTGTTCCCACCGTGCTATAATTCCTGGCATTGGGAAGATCCCTTCTTTAGGAATAACCTGAGCATAGTGACAACTGTTTACGAACACCATTACAGTCGGGATGTAATATGTCGTTCCCTGAGGCGGACCAGTATAAAGCGGTAAAAAAGTACTGTTCCACACGTTTACCCCTCCATTTTGATTTTCCCATAAGGACAACAATACAATTGGCATATTGTAATGAGAAGCAATTAAAAACCCATAAGACGGAAATCTCATCCATTTGTCAATAGGTGCGGGATCTGTAGGATGATAAAAATTTAAACTTGATAAAATGTAATCATACCGGTAAGCTTCAAAGTCAAGATTCTCAAACAGCTCATAATAAACACCTTTCATTTGCTGCAGCTCTTGAAACAACTCACATCTTATCGCGTACCAATCATCTTCCCCATTCTGTTTACCCGTCGCATTTGCAAGTACCCGGAACCCACAGTTACCATCCCCACGCACATCATAAACTGTTTCGATGTAACTATGTAACATGACCCATATTTGGTCACTGTACAGGAAGGTTGGCCTATTGGGGGTGGGTTTAGGGTTCTGGTTTCGCGGCCTCCTAGTTGGGTTTACCCTTACCTCCGGTGTTTCATCCGCCTTGCCTTTACCCTTGTCCCTACTAGCACCAGCACTCTGTTCCTCCACATACTCCCATCCCGACTTATATCTCTTACTAGATTTGTCGCCTTTTCTAGGTCTCCCCCTATTTGCTCTCACTTCGGGGTCACTGACGGATGTTCTGGCTGGTACGGTTATCTCTCGGAGTTGTGTTTTCATACGCCGTTTTTCAACATTCGTTTTGCTAGCATAAACACTTTTAAACTCTTCTAGATCACCCTCTACCCCATAATCATCGGTGTTCCCATTATCATCAATTACGTCTAATTTTTTCCAGAATGGATGAATATATTCTAGAGGAAGAGGCTTCCCGAATAAAATATGTTCACTCATAATATGATGACAAGGTAAACCGTGAGACAATTTAAAACCGTAAGAACAATTCTCATCAGCCTGGCCACTACATTTTCTGTGTTCTTGGAATAATAAATCAAAGGCATAGTGTGTGATATACGACCTAAGATTTATAAATAGAGGCGTTTTTTCAGAATGTGGAAAATAAGACTTGCATTTATCCAACTTCGTCTTAATATCCTCAAACTGTTTTTCTAGAATTCTATTCACCTCTACCCAAACAGTTTCAAGCGTGCCAGTATTTGTGGAAAGGGATCTTTTCAGCTTAGCATGTTGTTGTTCGGCTCGATTGCTAGTTCTGTTACCTAGATGTGTTGTGTGGTTGGTATAGCATGCAACAAACTTTTCAGCATAATCATTTAAAAGCTTGTCTACATACTTAATCACAGCAGGGTACGATTTGTAAGAGGTATTGAAATTAGTTCGGTTATAATTGTACTCCTCTATCGACTCAGAATCAACCAATAAACCCCAATCATCTAGAAACGTTTGCCACTCCTCGTCAGGGATCTTTTTACGGCAGTTTTTCAAAACATTTTTTGCAATATGAAAAGTGCACAAAATATGATGAGAGTCGGGAAAAACAACGGATAAAGCATTTGATAAGGCCATTTCCCTGTCGGTTACAAACACCCTAGGTAGTATACACCCCTCCAATGTAACTTTAAATTTTTCCAATGCCCATATATAACTTTCTTGTGTCTCGTCACTCATGAAAACAAAACCTAAACAATATGTTTGGTTCGTTGATGTCATTCCTACGACTTCTAGAAATGACATATTAAAACGGTTTGTCCTATATGTACAATCCATTAACAAGACATCAGGAAAAGCTTTGAACATCCTTATAGAATCGGGGTGTGCAAAAAACAAGTTCTCAAGGCAATGGGTTGATGGGTTCATATTATAGTAGAATGTGTAGCGATGTCTATCCAACAAATTAAAAAGTTCATGTGTCGGGTTTCTACCATCTCGTTCTTTAAATTTCAGTCCGGCCAAAAAATTATGTATCGTTTTAGTGTTTGATACATTGTCAGGATTTCTATTTTTAATGGCCTCTAATATTGCACCAACTTTAAAACTACTTTGCCTTAAAGTTTTAACAATTTCTTTTTCATCTTGGGTTAAACGAGCACGTCGTGCTTGACCTTGGAGGTAAGTTAGAGGTGGGTGGTTATGTTGTCCATTTTCTACGTGACACATCCATTCACCATTAACTACGTAACCTTTAATGAAAAATGGACAGTCTTTTTTCTTTGTACCTGATTTTACGGAAGATGGTTTCTTTTTTTCGTAAACCCCCGATTTATCACACACAATATCAACATACGGTGTTCTGCTCCCATCACCCCCTCCAGACCTACGAATCGTAAGGATGAAACCCCAATTTCCAGCCACATCAGCAAGATCAGCAAGCATTTCATCCCTTGTTTTCCAAGTCAATTCATCAACTTCAAAGTGCTCCGAATAATCAGTTAGCTCATCGTTTGAGCCACTGGATGAATTCGCATTGTTGTTGTTATTCCATTGGTTGTTGTCATAACCATAGTTGTAATTCATTTTCGAAAAGTGTTTGTTTGTATATTTTATTGGGGAGAAATGAGGATTTTTTTAGAGATTTCCGAAATGTGTTTGTGTTTGATTTTATGGTTTGTTAGAATTGGCAAAATTGAGTCATATTTATAGGGTAAGTTTACACTACAAACCGTAGATTACTTTTACGGTTTGTAGTGAATTTTTGGTGTAGTCATTTCGAAACTTTAATAATGCATTGAGTAGTCATTTTCGGATAGGGTTGTCAAATCATAATAATTCAAAAGTGATAAGGTGTTGTCGGAATTATTTTGATAGATATGGTATCCAATGTAATTTACACTACAAACTGTATATTACTTTTACGGGTTGTAGTGTTTTTTTTGGAGTAGTCATTTCGAAACTTTAATAATGCATTGAGTAGTCATTTTTGGATAGGGTTGTCAAGTCATAATAATTCAAAAGTGATAATGTGTTGTCGGAATTATTTTGATAGATATGGTATCCAATGTAATTTACACTACAAACCGTATATTACTTTTACGGTTGGTAGTTTATTTTTTTTTTTTATGTTATTAACGGTGATTCCGTGTAAAAAGTACATTCGTAAAACGTCGCTGCCCAAATCAGGGGTGCAAACCGTACATTACTTTTACGGTTTGCACATAAAACAAGCAAACCGTACATTTAATGTACGGTTTGTATGAAATCTGTACAAACCGTACATTAAATGTACGGTTTGTATGTATATTTCAGAATATTTAGTTTTTAGGGGTTTAGGGTTTAGGGTTTGTAATTTAGGGTTTAGGGTTTGGGGGTTATGGTTTGTAAATTAGGGTTTAGATTTTAGGGTTTAGGGTTTAGGGTTTATGGTTTGTAATTTAGGGTTTAGGGTTTAGGGGTTAGGGTTTGTAAATTAGGGTTTAGGGTTTAGATTTTAGGGTTTAGGGTTTAGGGTTTGTGGTTTGTAATTTAGGGTTTAGGGTTTAGGGTTTAGGGTTTGTAATTTAGGGTTTAGGTTTTAGGGTTTAGAATTTAGGGTTTAGGGTTTAGGGTTTAGGGTTTGTAATTTAGGGTTTAGTGTTCAATGTTTAGGGGTTAGGGTTTGTAATTTAGGGTTTAGGGTTTAGGGTTTAGAATTTAGGGTTTAGGGTTTGTAATTTAGGGTTTAGGGTTTATGGTTTAGGGTTTAGGGTTTAGGGTTTAGGGTTTAGGGTTTAGGGTTTAGGGTTTAGGGTTTAGGGTTTGTAAAAACTCAATATTGGTCCTATCAATTAAAATACAGAATATTTTTACCCTAAAACATACAAATCAAACATACGAATCAAATTAAACTTACGAAATTATAACGTACAAATCAAACATAGAAATCAAATTAAACCTACGAATTTATAATATTCCAACCCTAGCTAATAATAAAACTGACAAATCAAACATAGAAATCAAATAAAAAAACAGTGCATTTATTTTTTTTTTGTAACGACTAAATGTTTTAAAGTTGGACATAGGGAGCATCTTTCCCGCCGATGTTAATCTATCGGATGACGGCTCAGCAGACTCTTCGATTTCGTTTAGCTCCGTACGCCGTCTTTGTCGCTGCTGCGATTCTGGATGCGGCGCACGCTCGTGAGATGTAACTGTCAACCCTCGACTCCAACTGTCGGTTGACTGATGACTAGGATGATGCTCGTACGACCCAAATGATTGTCTATGATGATCGAACGGGACATCATCCTGAACGTAGCCCGACCCAGCAAAAGAAGCACGACGACCATGACCGCTTGAACTCGGACCCGGACCCTGATCTGTAGTCGGGGGTCGACCTCCACTGGTTCTTCTACCGCCGCTACTAGATTCGCCTTCCCCTCTGCCTCTTTCGTCGGGACGCCGACAACTTGCCGACCTAGTGTAATTTCTTGGGTCATAACGTAGGTCGTCATCACCATCGTCGTCGTCGTCGTCGTCATCGTCATCCTCCCCATCCGACTGTTCATCAGCTGACCCGTACGGATTCAATCCCATTTCAGCGAAGTCCTTTCGTAGTAAGTCCACTTCCGTTTTCAATTTATGCTGTTTGAATGATTTGAAATTTCGGCGCAATACCGCTTTCTGAAAAAAAAAAACCAATCAAAAACGATTTTATAAGTATTGAAATATACAAACAGAAAAATAACAATCAAATATTAATGAACTTTAATTAGTTGTTACCATTTTACTGAACAACCCTGTATGCTCCCGGAAACCGTGAGATGGCGGGGCAAGTTCAGGTGGGTTTATGAAGATGCGGGTCCGCTCTCTATACCATTTCATGTAATCCGGTGACGTCCCCGTGCCATATTCGCCGTTAATAAGACGGGTGTGGCGGTCATTCCACACGGCTATAAATTCTCCGGTTAGTAAAGGCCAGTCGTGTTTTTGCCCAATCCCATATCTTCTATCCTTGCCGTGACCATGTCTGGGTTTCCAAATATATGTAGGGACCCGCTGCACAAAACCGAACTGTCTCATGAACCTGTCCGCGGGGTGGTACTCAATCTTCTCATTACAAATGAGAGGCACAGAACAATGCCACATATAACGGCCCCGCGTGCAGTATTCCGGATACTGATTGAGATCCCCGTAAGGTTGCCACACTATATGTAATCATCAAGTTAGAATATATAAAACAATGGTGTAAAAATAGACGAGTAATAAATTCTGCGAACATAAGACAAATGCAAACATATACAACATATAATACGTAAGTTACATATAATACGAAAATTAAAATTTACCTGTTCAGGCGACATATTGTCAAACTGGTCACGTATGTGGACCACATTATGTCCGTAGACATATGGCGTAAGGTTAGTTTGCCTCCACATCTTCCATCTGTAATATACAAATAAAAACCGATAAACAATAAATATAACCGGCAGCTAAGTAAATGATAGATGACACAATAATATAAAAAAGCAAATCCAATTCAAAAACTAAATAAATATCATACCTGTAACCGAGGGGGAACCTAGGCAAGCCCTCCGGTGGCTCGACATCTTCCGGCAGCTCTTCACACGGTCTAACCGGCAGTAGTCTGGTAATCGCCCACATATCCAGAAACATCACCGCCCCGCTTACTCCGGTTGTCTTACAACGTACCACCCTGCATAGATTAGCCTCTAACCAGGCCAGAAGAGCTGATCCCCAACTATACTCAGCACATGTGTCAAAATCCTCCAGAAATGGCAGAGGCCAGAGTGGAATCTGATCACTGCTCTTATCCGAAAACACATGTGCAGCCAGTAATAATAGCATGGCAGCCCTAGACTGATATAGTAAACGCTCCTCACTAGGGTTGGGGGGTAATTCACCGAAGGTCTGTAACATCCAATCAAGTCTAACTGTCAGACAGTTTTGATCGACTTGATTGTCAGCCGGCCTAACACCCAACAAACTCTCCAGCATAGCCAACCTGCTCGCCTTCGTGTCATTCCGCTCCGACCGGGTCACAGCAAGACCATCCACCCTCATACCAAGCATAATCTCTACATCCTGTAAAGATATCCCCAACTCTCCCCCGACAAAATGGAACGTGTGCGACTCATCACGCCACCTATCAACTAAGGCTGTAATCAACCCTCGGTCTACGGTATAATTACTTATACTGTAAATACCGTAAAAACCAGCCCTAATGATATTTTGAACTACCCTTTCAGGCGTCGGTATCTGCCAACTATAATTATAAACCCTAATCTTATTGGCATCTCCTCTACCCGCTTCTCTGCCAGCATCCCAAGTCTGATTAGAAATGTGACTAGTCTGTCGTAAAATACCCAACCTCCCTTTAATATGTGGACCTGGGTCTGCCATCCTAACTATGATAACCAAATATAACTCAATTAATGATAACCAAAAAATGATAACATAACCAATTAATGATAACCAAACAATGATAACTCAATGATAACCAATTAATGATAACCAAACAATGATAACTCAATGATAACCAATTAATGATAACCAAACAATGATAACCAAACAATCATTTTTTCATAAACCAAACAATAATAATTCAATTTTTTAATCATAACCAAACACACATTTTTTCATTAAACCAAACAATAATAATTCAATTTTTTAATCATAACCAAACACACATTTAATCATAAACCAAACAATAATAATTCAATTTTTTAATCATAACCAAACAATCATTTTTTCATAAACCAAACAATAATAATTCAATTTTTTAATCATAACCAAACACACATTTAATCATAAACCAAACAATAATAATTCAATTTTTTAATCATAACCAAACAATCATTTTTTCATAAACCAAACAATAATAATTCAATTTTTTAATCATAACCAAACACACATTTTTTCATAAACCAAACAATAATAATTCAATTTTTTAATCATAACCAAACACACATTTAATCATAAACCAAACAATAATAATTCAATTTTTTAATCATAACCAAACAATCATTTTTTCATCAACCAAACAATAATAATTCAATTTTTTAATCATAACCAAACAATCATTTTTTCATAAACCAAACAATAATAATTCAATTTTTTAATCATAACCAAACACACATTTTTTCATAAACCAAACAATAATAATTCAATTTTTTAATCATAACCAAACACACATTTAATCATAAACCAAACAATAATAATTCAATTTTTTAATCATAACCAAACACACATTTAATCATAAACCAAACAATAATAATTCAATTTTTTAATCATAACCAAACACACATTTTTTCATAAACCAAACAATAATAATTCAATTTTTTAATCATAACCAAACACACATTTTTTCATAAACCAAACAATAATAATTCAATTTTTTAATCATAACCAAACACACATTTAATCATAAACCAAACAATAATAATTCAATTTTTTAATCATAACCAAACACATTTAATCATAACCAAACACATTTAATCATAAACCAAACAATAATAACTCAATTTTTTAATCATAACCAAACACATTATCAACAATTCAAATTAACCAAACAAAATAAAAAAACATGCAAACATGGGACAAATATCAACAATTATTAAAATTTCTATAATTAATATAAACAAACAACAAACAATTATATATAGCTAAGTGAATTATGGATTTGCATATTTTATATATTTTTTCCTATTTTACAAATAGAAATTACACAAAATAAATAATAAATTAGAGAATAAAAGATATACCTTCAATTATGGATAAGTTTGATTGATGATTTGGGGTTTTTTGTTAATAAATTTGATAGTTAATGTGGTTGATTGATTTGGGTGATTTTTTGGGTTGAAAATTGGGGGTTTTTGAGAGAAAGAGAGAGAATGTAGTATAAAAAATATTTTTTTTTTTTAAAAAAACGTAAGTTTCTGTTTTTCAGGGACCTGCTGTGTAATTTTGGCGCAGGGACTGACTGTGTAATTCTGAAAAGCAGGGACTGACTGTGTAATTTCTTCAGAAATTACACAGACCGTAGATTAAATCTACGGTTTACAGTGATCCACTGTAAACCGTAGATTTAATCTACGGTTTGCATTAAATGAATACAAACCGTAGATTAAATCTACGGTTTACAGTGGATCACTGTAAACCGTAGATTTAATCTACGGTTCACGCGTAAAAACAGAAAAAATGTAGTACAATGAGCTCACCTCTAACTGATTGGCTAATAATATTCATTGGTGTTTTTTTTTAATGTTTTTTGCTAGCTAGATAGCACCAATGGCATAAGCCTACTGTGATGGATTATGGGAAAAAAATTATTTTGTATTAATACTCTAATGGCATGAGCACCAATAGTAAAATATTTTACCATACACAAGTCAAGTATAGAGACCCTGATTTTTTTATTTTATTTAAAAAAAAAAAAAAAAACCCGGATTAAATTACTATATCATACTAGAAATTTTCAATAATTTTATACATTTTCGTATAATAATTTTTGTTCACTAAAATTTCACATATTACATCAATATTTTTTATTTCGTAATATCAGTTGCATATCTTGATACATAAACTCAAACTTATCATTCTCATTTCATACCACATATTCATTTGGGTAAATTTTGGATTGGTCCATGAAAACACAAGTATTTAAGAATTGGTCCATGAAACTGAAACTAATTAAGGATTGGTCCATTTGGTGACATCATTAAAAAAAAATTGCTGACGTCATCAAAAACAATTAAAAAATAAATTAAATAAAAAACAGTCTGAAAAATAAACAGTCTGAAAAATAAAAAGTCTGAAAAACAGTCTGAAAAATAAACAGTAAACAGTCTGAAAAATAAAAAATAAAACAATTAAATAAAAAACAGTCTGAAAAATAAATTAATTAAAAAACAGTCTGAAAAAAAAACAGTCTGAAAAATAAAAAAAAACAGTCTGAAAAATTAAAAAAAAAAACAGTAAAATCTCACCATGAAAAAAAAAACCCAACAAACAATCAAACAACCCCTGAATATCATACAACACATGCTAATTGTGACTTTCATATTCTCAAAAACGTCTCCTGAATCAAATTTCAAGAATCAACCCAAACAATTTACAGGCTGTTATAACATTCCAGTTCGAGGAGATCAAAACAGTAATTTCCAAACATGGAAAGTCACATGAAACTGAAAGAGATAAGTTAAAGCTATATGCCTATAGCTAATTTGGGGCAGAGAATATATATATATATATATATATATATATATATATATTATGTGGGTATGTATGTATGTGGGTATGTATGTAGAGAGAGATTCTCTGCAAGCTGTTTTTTTTTTTTTAGAGAGAGAATGATTAATTAGATAAATAGATTTGGGAGAGCTTTTATATTGGACCAATCCTTAATTAGTTTCATAAATAATGGACCAATCCTTAAATGAATTTTATAGCCGGACCAATCATTAAATACTTTTGTTTTCGTGGACGAACTCATTTAAATTTTGAAGTCTATCTTGAATTTTATGATAAATGATAAACTATTTTATTACCACGTATTCTTTTTAGACGAAAGTATATAAAATCACTGAAAAATTATAATATGATGTCATAATATATCCTAAAAAGTCAATAGATCAAACTACTTATATTAGTCTTGTATCCTTGTTTATCACGAATTAAATGCATTCAACAAAGTGTAAACATTGACCGAAAATTTGTTATGTGTACTTATAATTCACTCTTATTTATTAGTATTATTTTTTAAAATTTTAATGCAAGGTCCTTCCCAATATTTTATTGGTTAAATGTAATTTGTTACTATGATTCTTTAGCGAAACTTTATTACTTACTTATATTATCCTTTCCGTATAATTGTTCTTGATCATGATAAAAAGGATCATGTACGTGCCACTTAGAAAATTTTAAAAATCTCAACTACATTTTCATATGCACAATAGAATTATTAATTACATACATTTTGGTTATACCTGATTTTTTGTTTGGGGTCAAGTTATACCCAAATCAATTATATAACTTTGGCAATAATTAGGTACCATGTACTTCCCTGTGTTTCTTTTTATTGTGATAATACTCTGTATTTCATTATTTCAAAAACGATTGTTCCTGTATAATGTTATTTATTACTTATTACTATGATTCCTTAGCTAAACTTTATTACTTATTACTTATTACTATAAACATTATTAGTGATAGAACATAAAAATTAGACCCGAATATTCTATTCGGATCTTAATCAGCCCATATAACATAACTGGGTATCCAACGCTTAATGGGTTATCACCCCCTTTACAAAAAGCCCAAGCCCACTTAACTAGGGACCCATATCTGAAAAAATGATGGAGACATTTATCAACATTCTATGAGGCATAATATCTTATAAATAGCCAAGTATCCCCCAAGAAAGGGACCAGAAAATCTATCCAAAAAATATAGAGAGAAGTAGAGAAAAGAGAGAAATTAGTCAAAACTTATCACATCAAGAAACAAACCGAGCAGAGAAAGAGCCGAGTAACGAAGAAGAAGGAGAAAGACTAAGATGAGAGATCAAATAGTTAAGTCGAGCATGATTGTAAGAAGGAAATTGTAATCCGAACAAGGACAATTGTCGAATAGCAATAAAGATTAAGAAGTGTTCATCATTTATTATATATTCAATATTATATCGTTGAAAAACCTAACGCTACCGCCAAAAGTTATGGTTTTATCACTTAGCCATAAGAAAAAGGATCATCTACGTACGAGTCATAACCGTTAATTTAAAAATCTCAAATGCATTTTTCATATATGCACAAATAAGAATGATTAAATACATACATTTTGGTTATACCCGAATTAATAATATAACTTTGGCAATAATTAGGTACCATGTACTTCCCTGTGTTTCTTTTCAATGTGATAATACTTTGTATTTCATTATTCCAAAACGATTGTTCTTGTATAATTATCAATTACATTAACTCTAGAACATCTTAAGACATCTTTTCAATTGAAAATTCTCAAACTTCAATTTTTCTTTCAAATCCATTTTGGTAAACACATGCATGGTGCATCAATCATAATACAGCATTCATACAATTTTATAGGACTATTTTAATATAATTGAGGGTTCATTAACCAAATATAAATACTATTTTAATTCTTTCCACCAACAGATGATTTGAATCATATTAAATATTAGAAATGTATCATCTCTATAAAAATAAAAGGCTTAAAGCAGCTCCTCAGATAGCTGCCCGTTTCATCATCATATATAAAATTATTATTATCGTCACCTGCCTGCTTATAATTAATGTGATTTATTATTTAAAACACCAAGAGCTCCAAAAACAACCTATTCGTCTCCACTGATATTGTTTGAGGATATATATATATAATTCTCATCTCCTTAATTCATATTATCCAGGTGCTTACTTTCTCTTCTCTCTTCTATATCTACGTTTATATATTTAGATTTTCAATTTAAAGTAATTATCTCTTTCGAGTTGAGGGTAATTTCCATCTTACAGGTCTTTGGTAATAGATTTTTTTGTCCAAAATCAGATTTTGAAAATACATTTTAATAATCCATCGAAAATGTAGATTTTAAAAATCTACATTCTTTTTAGCTTTTTCAGCCTAAAAATCAGATTTTCAGAAGCTAAAGAATATAATTGTCCAAACACCCACTGATTTTTAAAATAAAAATCCGAAAATACACCAAAAAAATCTATTGCCAAACGGAGTCATAGTGTTTCGCTTCAAATTTATCTATAAGGTAAATTTCTTCGTCTAAAGTATTCCCTTAATTGTTGTTACTGTACTTGCATGATTGACTCCACCAGATACAAGGTGTAAAACTAGAGGTTTTTCAATAAAGCTGGCTATTTACACTAATTTAACATCTAGGTGTATATGTATAATTGCATACTTGTATCGGAATTACTAGTAATTCCTATATCATCTCATTTGCACCCTAATATGACTCATTTGTGTGACAAACAACAAGGTTTTACCTAAGCCGTTTGATGTTGAACTAGTCACCGTTTATAAAAAAAAAAAACAAAAAAAGGAGTCATCACAAAAAATATAGGAAAAATGACCATTTAGTACATATTTAAAAACTTATTAACAAAAAAATCCGATTGTTTTGAATTTGATGACTCTTTTACAAAAAATTACATATGTTGTGAGCTTATTTACAAATAAGTACATATTTCATTAAAAAATCGGAAAAATTTTTAAAAATTTAAAAACTAAAATTTTAAAAAATACATTATTTATACAGAAAATATGTGTGATCCTGTCTAATCTGGTTCAATCATGTATGTCTAATCCTGTGTGATCGTGTCTAATCATGTACAATCTTGTCCAATCTTGTATGTCGAATCCTGTTTAATCATATCTAATCATGTATAATCATGTCTAATCATGTTTGATACTGTGTACAGATTTATTTATTTTTTGATTTTTTTTTTATATTTTGTTAATTTTTATGACATATGTAACTAATTGTATATAAGTATATATATATAATTGTAAATAAGTACTAGTATGCGTATTTTTTGTAATTAAGTTTATATATATAGGAGAATGATCTATACACACATAAAAAAACACATTATCTTTACACATCAATCACAACCCTCAATTTAGTAAATTTTAATGGTCAAGATTGATTCATCTAATAACAATAATAAACACATAATCTTGACCATTAAAAATTAGTAAATGGAGGGTTGTGATTGATGTGTAAAGATAATGTGTTTTTTTATGTGTGTATAGATCATTCCCTCTCTCTCTCTCTCTATATATATATATATATATATATAGGGAGGATATATGAACATCATGAAAAGCACCCAACTAGACATTTTTTTTGTAAAAACGCTCCAAATCAAGATTTGGTTAATGCAAATCTCCATGGTTTCACGACGGGAACACAAATATGCTTCTTGTTTTTTTTTTTCCGAGATGTATAATGACATGTTTTCGAAATTATGGTAAAATTTAAAAATTCAAAACATGTCATTATACATCTCAGAAAAAAAAAACAAGACGCATATTTGTGTTCCCGTCGTGAAACCATAGAGATTTGCATTAACCAAATCTTGATTTGGAGCGTTTTTACAAAAAAGTGTCTAGTTGGGTGTTTTTCATGATGTCCATATAATATTTTCCTATATATATATATATATATATATATATATCAAATATATCATACTATTAATGTAAGCCAACCAATCCAAACATTCTGATGCTGTCAAATTTTACCCAAATATTTTAAAAATATTATCACTCTAATATTATAATTAATTTTAAATGTTATCACTAAATTCAAATACATAAATAACTTTAAAAATGTTATTTTACACACATATTTATATTTCAAATAAAATCGTTGTGTATTTTTTATAAGAGTAAAACATTATGTTACTTTTTTTATACGATTGTTAATTAATTATATTTAATTGTTTGATATTTAAATTTTAAAAAAAAATATTAAATTTATTTATCAATATCATATTTATATCACTACGTATTGTATAGGGACGGTCAACTAAGTAAACTAGTACGTATATAACAACTCACAAAAATATATGGTTATTAAGGTGGCCCCAGGGGGAATTAAGGATGCCATGTGTTAAAAAATAATGATTATAAAATATAATTGGGTAAAACATTAATGGTTCCTATAGTTCTGACTAAAGTTTATCTGGACCCATTGTTTTAATATATCTTTTTTAATTGCTTAAATTTGGAGAAGTAATATATTCATTGACCTTTCCATTTTTCTTTTGTCACTTTCATACTTATTTGAGGCACATGAGTTACTATCATACTGAGAGGTAATAGAAAAAATACTGTACTCTGGAAAAATTAAAAATATAAACACTTATATGGTTTTATCATTTAAGAATTCTTACACCTCGTAAGTAAATTATTTGGATATAAAAAAAACAAGTTTGTTAAGTCAAGTCAATAGTTTTCTCAGATTATCAAATGTAAAAACTTAAGTTTAAAGATGACTAACCACTATAAATAAAGACAAAGTAAAATTCAAGTATAAACTACTTGTCACATTTCGAGATGACTTCGTCTATTGATAACTTTTCAGTTGAAATTTCTAGTTAAAAACTTAGGTTTCCATTAGTTTGTTTATGAAGACAAAAAAATTAAGCTTGCAGACCCCTACTCCAGTGTTTTTTTTACTTAAAAAGAAATCCAACTTATTTCTTAAGATCGACGACTAAACAAAAACAACCACCGTTGTAATTGTTGATGCTATCATGCGATAATAGAAACTTAGGCGAGGACCGTCAGGAATGAATTAGAAGTGTACATACCAACTAAAACATATGTTATAACAATAAGAACCAGCACTATAACTACATCAATTGTATAGTGAGCTAGTAAAGCAGTATTTATGTTTGTATATAGACCAGGGTACATAATAATAAGTACAGTAGTTAAAGATGTAAAACCAGTCATAAAAAAATTGCCAAAAATTATAAGATTCAAAGTAACAGTAGACACAACACAACAGGCATGTGATGCTTGGCGTGAATAAGAAATCCTTTTCATACACATACATATATTATATAAATAAATAGATAGATACATATAAATATATAGAGAGGGACAAGACAAGAGGCCATTTGGTGAGCGGCCCAACAGGATACACACCGCCTCTCCCTCTTTCCCTCTCTCTATACGCATACTATAAATCATTCATTATATCCTTATATTATAATAATAATATGTATGATTTAGCTAATTTTTTTAAAAAAATACCCTTATACCTTTATATTAATTATAATAATACCATATTATCATAAAAAATATAAAAACTAAAAACCAATAAAACTATTTATCTCTCCTTAACAACCAAACATCTTTTTAAATCTTAAATTATGTTTTTTTTATTATCCACATATTTATATTATAAATATACATATTTTTTATATTTTTATTGCACTACGCGCCGCACACGCAACGCAACGCGTGAAGCACCATTACCAGTATTATAATAAATCAACCAAATTAAAATGAAACTGCACAATTTAATCAATTTTTTTCAAAAATACCAATATTAATTACAATAATAGGATACTCCAATAAAAATATAAAAAGTAAAAACTATAGTTATCCCTTTTTAACAACCAAACATTATTTTAAATGTTAAACTATGTTTTTTTATATTATCCATATATTTATATATAACTATATTTATTTTATATATTTTTATTACATTACACGCCGTACACGCAACACCTGGGGCACGATTACTAGTATCATACTATTATTTATGTGAAAAAGTATTGTGAAGGCTTGAAACATTTATTTATAAAAAAAAGCTAATCGTCTAAAAAAGTGCACATCAAGGAAAGAGTAGAAATAAAAAGAAAACATTTGAAATTTGAAATTGTAAAAGTAATGTACATATTTTTATTTTTTTTATTTTAAAATTTTATAACTTTTTATTCGTTCTCCTTATCTCTTACATGTACAATTCTCATTTTTATTCTATTTTTCGATTTTAAATGCTTATTAATTTGATTTATTCTTCAAATTAATACTATGAAATTTTTATTGTTTCCTTTTTTTATAAATTTTTATAATGTTGCATAAATTCACGCGTTTCACCACGCATCGCGTGGGCACGTTCGCTAGTATATATATATATACACTAACTAATCGTTACACACGCGTTTCCTGTGCAACGCCTGTTCTATATACATGATCCGGGTAAATAAATTTTTAAAAAATATATTGATTGAATGAATATATTAAATTAGAAATGGTGAGTAATATAATATTTTTTTATACAAAATACACATAAAACTATTTTGTTTATTGAAAAGATGAATTGAATAAATGTAAATGAGTAATTAGTAAAAAAGAGTAGTAACATTTTTGGAAAAAATGACTAAAATTTGGCAACTAACTAATATGAACACGGTGCACTATAATTAAGGGTGTGTCAACCAATAGAATTTTTTTGTTTTAATTTTGAATTAATTTTAGTTTAGTTATTTTTGGATTCATTAATATGTGTTGGGTTTTTAGTGAATGATACAACCTAAATTATAGTGTACCGGGTGTACGACATTGTTATAGTAAACGATACCCACGCGTTACGTGTGAAACGCTATAAATTGTGACAATGATAAAAATATAGAGTAAAAAAAATATATGATATAAGAAAAAAAAATATGATATAAATTTTTATGATGATACAAATATTTAGAGAAAAAAATATATGATATAAGAAATTTTGTGTGGTTAAAGAGATAAAGAGTGTAATTAGTTTTTATTTTTTTATAAAATTAGTTAATATGGTAATTAATAAAAAAGTATAAAAGTATTTTTGAAAAAAAATGACTAAATTGGACAGTTTTATTTGAATTGAGTTAGTTTATTATAATATAACGATATATATATATATATTATATATATATATATATAATACGATGATATATATATATATATATATAAATATTTGAACCAATTTCACTTAAAATTTGATAATATATATCGAAAAATCGAAAAATTTAAATAAAAACTATTTATTACTTACAATATATGATATTATAGTTGTAAATTTGATATGATTTTACTAACAAAAATAAATATTTTAAAAAATAAAATAATTTTTTTTACTAAATATAAAAGTGGATACTTTTTTTTTTAATACATATTAAAAGAGAAAGAAAGATATTTATTTGGGGAGGAAGTACATGCATAGAATAAATTTTAACTTTTATGGATTATAATGAAAATTTACGTGATAGATACATATAATACATATATACATAGATACATACATATAAATATACATATACATATACATTGATGTTTGAAACTGATATATCTCTCTCTTCTATGCTACCTCTCAGCCTAATTTTATGACTTTTTAGGTCTATTACCTCTCTCTCTCTCTCTCTATATATATATATAGATACATACATACATACAAATTTTTTTAAATTTTTTTAAAATTTATTTAATAATCAACATACAGTCTTAAAATAAACAACAGTTTTTGTTCTTCTTGTTTTTTGGGTAAATTGTGAGACTAACCCTCCTCATTAATCTTTCTCTCTCACACCCTTTTTTACAATTAATCAAATCTCATATCATCTCCCCTATCTCTCTCTACATATCTCTCTCTAAACATTATCTCTCTCTGAGAGAGAGAGATATATATATAAGTCTCTTTCAGGTGGTGGACAAAGATTCAGCTCATATCTTCCTTTTTTTTCATCTGGGTATTTTCTAAATTCCATTTTTATGTGTTCACAAGATCTTGATCACAAGATCTTGATCAGTTTTGTTTTTTATGTTTTGGTAATCCTTTTTAATTTTGGGAAACTTTTCTTTGTGTTGTGGTATTAGTTTGTTTCTAGAAAATAAATCAATTAAAGTCCTGATTAATATGCAGTACATAAATATATAAATCAGATATTTTTGGTTATATATATATATAGATACAGATTATATGTTTCAATTTTCAATTTTCAATTTTCAAGGCTCACACTTTGTTTATTTTAGATCATCTTTTGGCTTAAAGGTATAATATTTATCTCCAGACTTATTGCCTATATGTTCTTTTCTGGTTCTTTTCAAAAAAAAAAAAAAAAGATATAAGGTATAGAGAAGATGTGATCTTGTTGTCTTTTGTTGATTGAAGGTTCTAATAAAAAAATTAAATTTGTAATTATTTAATTCCTTTTAGTCTTATTTTCCGTGTTTGTCCTATTAAAACCTTTTTGATTCAACTAATCTGAAATTGGTTTTCCGTTAGATTGTTTGGTGAATGTCTAATTGGTCTGGTTTGATTGTTACTTTTTTTAAAGGCTCAGATTAGGGGTTAGATTGATTCGAATGGTTGAACGAAAGAGATTTTAAAAGGAAAAAAGTAATCTTGTTGATTTTTTATTATGTTGTATTGTGTCTTAACTATTGTCCGGTGTATTCAATCTTATGTCCCATCCCATTGAGGCTTTTAGTTGATGAAATACCTTTTTTTTTATGGTTTTGGGTTTGTGGATATTTGCAGAATACAAAAATAATTTAGTTTGTTGAAAAGAGAAATTTCTGAATTGGTAATGTGATTAAAAAAATTTGATTTAGGGCACAAGGATGTAGAAGTTACGGAGGAAAAGACGATTATACTATTTATTTTTTGTTCGTTTGAAGTTAAATTGGAGTAGTATCCTATGTGCTCATTGATAATTGCATTTTGTTTTGCTAGTTGACCCTTCTTTTATGCACATTATCTTTTACTGGTATGCTTTGCCAAACTTGTGTTCCTGTGATGCAGTAATGTGTTTGGCATTTTAGTTTTTGTTTTTTGTATTTTCCACTGTTTTTTGGAGATATTACTCTTCTAAATTAAATTTTTTAGCAGATAATCTTTGTGTCTTATGATGCTAAGGTTTTGATAAAAGGTGAGTTCTTGCAATAGGGAGAAAGTCTAGGTGGGTAGGTGGAATTGCAGTTTTCAGCAGGTTCCTCTTTATAACTTATCACACCAACCAAAATTTGGCTTAAGCTTTATGATATTCTCACCATCTTAAAATTGCTAATTGTAATTTATCTTCACGTGTTATTTGAGGTCCTATTGAGTTTGCAATTCCACCTAACTACCTCTTTAGTCTTTACTCTTTCTTGGATTGAAAAACATGAACTGCTTATATTTGATATTATCAAGTGTTGGATGATTTCCTTTTCCCTTCAGATTTCTTCATCTTATTTTATTCTTGCCTGTGCTCATGTTATTAATCACTACTTTGCTTTAACTTTTATTTATATTTTTTGTTCTGTGACAGATTTACGGGATTGTTGAAAAGTAGTGAGGAACTTAATCAGTCATTCTATACTTTCACCCAAATGCAAGGGCAAAGAAATTCAATGGGGTCTTTGCCCGATACCATAAGCTTTGATCTCAACCCAGCAGCAACTGATGCAAATATAGACCAACCTATATTTTGGAGCAATAATATCCAAAATTATGCTCAAAGTATGGTACCCGAGTATATAACCCCAAACACTACCAATAACAGCACCTATTTGAACCCCTCAAATCAAGCACAAAACTTGAGTGGTTGGAATATGGGCGAGTCTAGTTCTAGTGTCGCACAAAGCTATGCTACTCTTAATGAACAGAAACTCGATGATGTGCCCATTAATGCTATGAATTTGAATCAAACTAATAGTCATATACCCTTTTCGCCCTTGTTTATGCAAAGCTCTAGTAACAATGCTTATCGTCAAGGTTTGGACTTGGGTGTTGAAGTCGGAGAAAATAGTGATAACAATCACCAATTAATGGAGGAGAATGTGTGTGCGCCCTCTAATGGAGGGTATTTTGGGGAAGAAATCTGTTCGTCGGAAGGCCGTCGGTTGTCTCGTAAAAGAAAGGCTATCGAAGGGCATATTGGTCAATCATCTTCGAGTGGAAGTCCGAACTTCTTTCAACCACGAGAGAGTAATGATTGGAACAACGTACCTGGTTGGTACAATACTCATCTTGGTTCAAATACTTCATTAGAAAACCCTATTGCCAATGGTGAAATCCCTGTTAATTTAAATATTACTCCGAATATAGAAACTACTAGAAGAAATCACCGTGTGAGGATAAATTTGTCTCCTCAACAAAGTCCATCGCCTTCGTTAGTATCTAATCGAACTGTTTCTGGTGATTCAAATGTTTTAACATATCCACAATCATCGCGTCTTCTACCCCTTGGTACTTTTTCGGGTACGAGAACACCACAACCACGAAGATACACCAGAGGTTCTAGCTCTAGGACCGCGTACCCTCTGAGTTTTGGAGAGAGAATTGCTAGACCAAACGAAGTAGCCGAATCAAATACTTCGCAAAGAACCGTTCTTGAAAATTCTCTTATCGCACCTAACGGAAATTTAAGTATTGATGGAAATGCGGGTAGAAGTGCACATCCTATACCTAATCCTAGTGCCCTGTCTCAAAGGACTCATCCTCTTTATACAAGGAGATTATCGGATATTCGAAGATCATTGCTATCTCCTCCTCTTCCTGAGACTGGGGGGCAAAATGGTGATTTACCTCTACAAGGGGGATCTTCTTCTTTGCAAACGGCGCCTGGGCATGGAGCTAGAACTAATACTGGAGATCGTTTGTTACGTTTAAGGTCGGCATTGAGGGAGAGACAACTTGATAGTGCTTCCGGAGGTACAAACTCATTGCGGAATGCGACAGGTGGCCCAGAAGGAAGGAGTAGGCTTGTTTCTGAGGTTTGTTAAAAAAATATTGTTTGTTCGATTCTGTTTTCTGCTAGGATGTGTTTTTGAATAAAAACTGTAATGTCCACACAATTCTAGTTACACAAGACATGTTTGGTTGCAGCTTTTAAGCAAACAAGCTTGATTTTTTGAGGTTTACGAATAAGCTCGGTTCATCCAAATTAAGGATTCTAGCTTTCCACCCAAAAAATCCATGAAATCTTAGTTTTTAAGTGGGTTAACCTGACCAGATGTAGTTCAGATTTTGAGCAGAAGAACTGAGCTTCCATATAGTTTTTCTCGCTCCGTTTCAACTTTCCGGAAATTTGTCTCCTGTTCTTTTTTGGGTGGTTCATCTCTGCATGTTAAACGCACCTGTCGTTTTAATTTATATTTTTGAGTTTGTGTAAAATGCTGGCTTCACATCTACCTTTAAGCTTCTAGTTTTTCATGCCAAATTACCAGCTGCAATACGTTTTATTGAGCTGAATAACCAAGTACACTTGCAAAATGAGCTACTTGATGAAGCATCTTTTTATCTTTTGTACCAAAAAAAGACCCCAGTGTTAATTTTGTTGTAACCTA
This sequence comes from Primula veris, assembly GCA_963682055.1. Classification (NCBI taxonomy): domain Eukaryota; kingdom Viridiplantae; phylum Streptophyta; class Magnoliopsida; order Ericales; family Primulaceae; genus Primula; species Primula veris. The sequence goes on along the minus strand of OY821743.1, from coordinate 18,569,781 downwards.
GAGGCTTAAACCTTACCTTAAACACCTTATCATATTTTACTTTTTTTTAATAAAAGCTTAACCCTGTTAAGAAACATGCTTTACTAGGTATATTATTTATTTAACCTTAAAAAAGACGCATGCATACACACACAGTTTTCCTTTTGCTTATATTATTGGTTTTGGACTTTTGGTCCCAGCTCCCTGAAAAAAACACTGCCTAAAAATGGAGAATGACCTATTTTCATTAAGTGAAAAGTAATGTATTTTTTTCTAAGTGAACAGGACTTAGAATCATTCTCACAATCGTCACAAATCTTTTCGCTTGTTTTGACTGGCATCACTGGAGAAACTTATCGATTATTCTTACAAACTACTGCACTCAAGTGTGGTCTAAAGCTTAATAATGGTGAACTTCAAGATTGCGTACTTTGTTACTGATCATAATCTCATCCTAATTTAGTGTTTCAACTTTCAAGTGATTTCCATGAGAAATTCATTAGTTTATGATTTTGTAGAGATTGTTATGAGTTTCATGTATTAGTTTATTCTTATGAGCCAAACTCTGTGTATCTCTAGTCTCTACCTTAGTCTCTACCCTATTTGATCCATATGAACAAATTCCTTAATGACTTACTGTATTGTAAAATAATTTATTACTAATAGCTTCATTGTGAATGAAACAGATTCGAAACATCTTGGATCTCATGCGACGTGGTGAGGGTCTGCGAATGGAGGTACATTCTGTTTTAAATTTCATTTTTTATTCTTTCAGCACTAAAATAAGTAAATTGATGTACAGTGGTCATGTTAGCACTTTTGCTTGCAGCTTCAATCTCATTTTCTAGTCTATTTGGATAATAGATACGCCGGTTTTTTTTTAATAAAGGGAAACCATTGAGTCCACTTCATTTTTATTATCATTGTTCATGAACTAGGATACAAGTTTTTTGTTTTGATTTGCATTGTACCTGTTCATGAACTTGGGATATGAAAGGGGCGTATTTGGAGTAGAGTGCAGATTCAGAATGGGGAAATTTCAAGGGTCAACTTTAATAAATTCGCTTTATATATATATATATATATTATTTTTTTTGCTCATGAATTAATGACCAAGTTCCTTGTTCATGTATTTAAAAAAACAATGTATTGGGAAGACTAAGGGGTTATGTGAGCCTTTATAGTTTGTAATGATTTGTGGTAAGGGTAATTAGTCAGACTTGATATGAAGGATATTGAAAGCTAAAATTGTGCTCTTTCCCCTTCTTAAATATATCAAATAATTGTTCACAGCACTTATGAAGTGCTTTCTGGAGATTAATTTGTAGTTTAGTGAATGAATCTCTTTATTTGCGACAACATTTTGCGAGACTCGATCTTTTTTTATTTTGGTGTTAGGATATGATTCTTCTTGATCAGTCCGGCTTTTTCGCGATGGCCGATATTCATGACCGTCACAGAGATATGAGACTCGATGTGGATAACATGTCTTACGAGGTAAAAAGATGACCAAAAAGTTCATACACCAAATTTTAGTTGCAAAATCTCTTCCAACTTTTTGACTTGTAATATTACTAATGTTCCTTTTTATCAGGAGTTGTTGGCATTGGGAGAGCAAATAGGGAACGTGAATACAGGTTTGAGTGAAGAAACTATTTTGAACTGTTTGAAGCAAAGGAAGTTTTTTTCTATTGCTATGGGTGCACAGTCAGAGTTGGAACCATGCTGTATATGCCGGGTACTCACCTGTTCTACCTGTTCTTTCTGTACCTTTTCTTCTTCTTTATTGCCGTTTTTAAGGCACAATGTCCCATTAATTTGATCAATTAATGTTTTATTGACAAATTACAATGCTGCCAAAGTACAAACATTGTTGGGACTATGGTGTTAAATGTGCAGTTTTGTTCTAAGTGGGTCTGACAAGGAAAGCAAAAATATATGTGAAACTTTTTTTTATTAAGTCATCTCAGAGACTTGGCAACAGATGTTTTCTTTTTTGTATTACTGGTGAATACATGTAAAGAAAGGTTTTTATAGCTTAAAGATGGGTGTTGAAGTTGATTGTATAAAGCCTTCATATTATATAGTGGAGAGGACCACTAGGAGAAAACGGCCTCACTATTAGTTTTGGTGGATATACTGATTGTGAAACCATCAAACCACTATACCCAATCTTCCCCAAGGGTGCTTGTATAGAGTGTGCTAATATAATGTTTGAGATTATGAAGGAGTTTCATTTCTTATCTAGGGAAGAAGCGGACCACAAGGATATGCGGATGGCCTCACTATGAGTCTGAGTCTTATGGTAGAAGTACTAAAAAGAAAGCTAGTATAGGATAATTCTTTTGAAAAAACTGCTATTCGTTTATTACATAGTTGAAGAATGAAAAAAATCGTCGTGTCGTGTTTTACTTGTAATGCATAACCCATTTAGACTCGTTAAAGCGTGAGAGCTTTAGAGCTTTAGAGCTTTAGAGTGGATGAATAAGAAATAATTGTTCTTAGCCTTTCTTTTCCACTTTTCCTCTTGTTTGTTTAGTACAGTAAATAAGAAGAAAATGTGGAGAAATTTGTTGAGAGACTTCACATGCCTAGTAGTTGCTCATGTCACTTCTAATTTTCCCTCTTTACGATTTGCTTTTCACCTGAAACTCGTTGTCTGTCCTCTAAAAGAGTTCTTTTGATTCGTAACCGGGTGATCAGAAGTCATAATTCTCATTTGATATAATAGGTTAAATGGGATTATTCCTCATTTATATGATATGCACTCGAAAACACTCTTAAGCTGAGGTACTTCTTCGGACCAGTACAGACATGGTTTCTAGTTTATTAACTACTTGGACACTTGCCCAGACTGATTTTTTTTAATAGTTGGTCACTATTTCCGATCTCTTTCGTCTGTACCATTTTTTGCTCCTTGTTATTGTACCATGCTATTTCAAATATGTATTTTTTAATAGTTGGTCACTATGCTATTTCAAATATGTATTTTAGTAATTGTGTTATCCCCATGTATCGGGGATCCCTTGTTACAGGAGATATAGGTTTTTTATTGCATTGTTTCTATATATTTTCTTAGTTATTTATTATAAGAAATATAATAATATTAGTTTTCCTATTTTGATTTCAGGAGGAATATAACGACGGAGAAGATATTGGAACGGTTGAATGTGGGCATGAATTTCACTCGGGGTGTATTAAGCAATGGTTGATGCTCAAGAACTCATGCCCGATTTGTAAATTAACTGCTCTCAACAAATGAGCGGAAAATAATCGTTTTTTTTCTTTTTTCGCAAAGGCTATTTACTTGTTTAATCAAGTTGAGTATTCGGTCTGCCAAAGCCTATTCCTGTGAAGAAAGTGTTTCTTTCGCTTTTCATATTTTTCATTTGAATTTTTTGATTTTTGAAGTTGTTGAACCCTTCTAGAGATATTTAATGACATAAAAGTAGAGGTAGCCTTTTTTGTTCATGCGAGATAATTTTATTAGTAATTATTTGGGATTATAAACTTATTTTGGAAAGTGTTTCGTATTGTACTTTTTTTATTGATGGAGATGTGACTTTACTTTGAAAATCATAGAAGGTTTACGTGGAGTTGGGATTTACAGGGCTTTGTTTACCAGAGAAGTACTTTTGTTTTTCTGCAAAGTACACAAAATTAAAGATCAGATTTTTATGTTCTGTTCTCTTACAAGAATATTTTTCAATTCAATTTACATTATTATCAACCATTTCCACTACCGCCAAAGAAATAAATTCGCCTTTTTATAATTTTATCCAAAGATATTTGTAGAAATACTTTAAAGTTCAGTTTTTATTTTTACCACCATTATCAGTTGGTACCCTGGTACCCCCTATGAGAAAGAAACCTTTTTTTTTAAAAATGTGCGACGAGAACATCTAAAAATTAGATACTTGTTTGGTACTTTAAGAATAATTTTTTTTCCAAGTAGAAATTATATGTTTTTACGTTTTGCCATTTCTTTACACTAGTAGCACAGTTGTAGAAAAAGTACCATTACATCATTTTCCAAGTAGAAATTATATGTTTTTACGTTTTGCCATTTCTTTACACTAGTAGCACAAGTTGTAGAAAAAGTACCATTACATCATTTACGAATTGTACATATTTCTGTATGTTTGTATTTGTTACTTTTTCTGTTGTCAACTGAAATCAGAATTTATCAAAATTCAACCACGGATGTAATAAGTTATTTCTCTCCAGCTGGGGATAATGAAAAAGTTGACATAGGAATTGCACTTGTGTTTTGTACTTTTCTTATGATTATCCGGCTTTTTTGGGTCTATGATGACTTTTGGTTGGTAGGATAAGCACTCTTCACTTGTCCCATTATTCATTGCCTTAGTTGAAGGTGTTCCGATTGTTCAAGCAATCTTGTATGACATTTTTAAGTAAAATTAAAGTAGTTTTGTTCAAATTTGGCTTCTGATTACCAAAAGAGGGGACAGTCTGGCCTGAAATAAACTCTTTTCTATTTTATTTTTTGAGAAATTTATGACATCTAAGTATTAAAGTAATCAAACTTTGACGTCAGTATATTATCCGAAATTACTACTAGTAACCTTATAGTTGCGCTACATTTGACAATATGCTTTGTAAAATTTGCAAAATATATACATTTATTTGTCTATTATAAGCAAGTCAGTGACGACATTCACACATCTATCTAAACTTATCATATTATTGTCAATTACTGTACGAGTTGATAACCATTCAGACACTTCATCAAAATTATTGTCAATTACTCAACGAGCCGAACATCTTAACTTAGCATTATTAGAAGATACGATTGATCCGAGCCATTGTCTCCTTTTGTTTCACCTAAAATATTTCTTTTTTCATGCATCATCTTCCACTTACAATGCTCATGGTTCTGAAGTCTTTTAACACTACGAGGTTAGAGACACTTGACAAATATCTGTAATAATGTGTCGATTTCGAGCTATGTGAAGGTTATGTCCGGGTCGGAGCCAATTTGATTCAACAAATCAGATCCTCAACACCCAGTTTTTTTTTTAAAGATTTATGGGAAAGGAAAAGCTAGTTAGTACTGAAAGTCTAATAAACCCAAGTATTGATTCGGTATTGTTTGTACAAAAATAGGTCATGCAATGATTTCATGACTAGCATAGGAATGGGCTTGAATGACAATTAAATGTAGTTCTTAGGCTAACTATTCAATAATGAGTCCTTTTGTATTTCAAATTTAAAGTTGATTCGATCAGTGATCCGTGAAGAAAAGTATACTACTCTAGTCTCTTATTTTCAAAATTTCAATTCAGATTTCTATTAAGCTTTCAAACCTTAAGCATATGAGTTATGACAGACTTCTACTACTAGACCTAGTATTAAACTAATCCAGCTCCAACCAAAATATGATTTGACTTTGAACCTTCTTCTATTTGCCCACGTCAATTCACAAGTTGATAGATAATATTCGGACACTTCATCAAAAGTATTTACAGTCGGCTACCGTTTCCCAAGGCCATCTGCCTCTTAACCATGACTATCAATACTCTATTCTAAGTATAACTCAAATTTGGTACATATTTTTATTGGTAAAAAATACCTTTAAGTTTGGTTAATACCGGTGGTTAACCATTTACTAAATAAACTAACTAATACTTTTAACGAGTAAGATATTGAACTATAAAAATTTGTCTTAATTAAAAGACTAACAACATAAATCAATAAAACTGTAGTTGCTACATCTCACATTTGGAGATATTTTTTTTTTAGGTATGTTAACAGAATTGCACTCAGCATGTAATAGCCAAGAGAACGTGAGTGCAATTTCATCATTTTGTTTAACGATAGATCTTCAATTATGATAAATTTCATAAATTAGTATCTCGATTGTTAAAATTGATAATACAATACCTAAATCGTGAAACATTGATGATACAATACACTAAACTAATTTTTTTCCCATTTTTATTATTCCAACTTATTCTACTTAACATAGAGATGTTGAAAGAAATTATATTACTTCATCGGATACTCTATCCTCTCTTTTGTATCCTTGACTTTTTTTTTAAAAAATATTTATTTAAAAAAATTGAAAAAAAAAGTACTAAACTTATGATTAGACACATCAATAAATTATACTTCACTCGTTACTATTTAATTTAATTGTCCATTACGAAACTACGTGCAATTTTGATCGGCCAATAACTTGTATCAAAATTGTCAGAATAAATTTTTTTAAAAGTTGATCATATAGTTCAAATGTTAAATTTTATGATTAGATTTTAAAAAAAAATTATTTCGATATTTTTAACACAATTTATAAGTCGGTCAAAATTGCATGTAGTTTCGTAGTTGACAATTAAACAGAACGGATGGAGTAATATTTATTTTCCGATGATAGTCATCTAATTTAAATTTGGAATAAAAAATAAGAACTAGTTTAAAATAAACATTGAATCAGTAAAAAAATTATGTGAATCAATATAATGTCCATAATTATGCAATTGTCTACAATATATTATAAAAGTTAGTTAACATTCGAAACGAGTTGTAAAAACTCAAAAACTAAAGTAAAATTAGATAAACAACCACGAAATTGGGCACAAAAAATATGCATAACTTGTTAGTAAAAGTACTAAAAGCACTTAGGGATAAACTAGTGGGACAAAACCCGCACTCATTCAGCAGCTGCAGAGTTTTGAGTGTTATAAATAAGTAGATGTGATATCATTTTGATCCTATTTAATAATAAGATTAAAAAAGATGGTAGTAAAACAAATTAAGAGTAGCATTTAGTTGAATAATAGGGGGATGATTAAGTAATAAATACCGAACTTTATAACAAAATATGATTAAGGCGGGAGAGAGAGAGAGAGAGAGAGAGAGAGAGATCACAATTAAGCTCATCACTCAAGAGTAGTATATACAAAACACACAAACATATACATAAAATATTTACATATCATACATATACATATATACATATATAGAGAGAGATGTCGGATCCGTTCGGTCGATCTGTGGAATCAGAAGAAGTAAATTCGCTTCTACAAAATCTGATACAGAGCTCTTTTTCCCATGAACCTTTCTCTCCTCATGCGCCTCATATCGGGCCCGGTGCCACCTCAGAAGCGTTCGGGTTCGCTGATCCGCCTCACGTATTTATCCCCGATGCTAGGCCTTACGAGTTCGATGATTTTGATTCCGATTTTAAGGTCTTTTCTATTCTTGTTTTTGGTTATTTTAGTTTTGTTTTTGAGTAATTTGAAGTGGGTTAGATTTGAATTTGGATAAATGTGAGAATTTATTGCTTCATTCCCACGCTTCTTTCTCACCTCACGCACCTCATATCGGGTTGGGTGCCATGTCAGCAGGGTTCGGGTTTGCTACTGATCCCGATCACAGGTTCATGCCCGATGCAAGGGCTTACGATTTCGATGAGTTTGATTCCGATTTTAAGGTCTTTTCTTTTTGTTTTTTTGCTTATTTCGGTTTTGTTTTTGAGTAATTTGAAGTGGGTAAGATTTGAATTTGGATAAATGTGAGAATTTATTGCTTGATTCCTATTTTAAGGTTTTTTTTCTCTTTTTTTTCTGGTTATTTCTGTTTTGTGTTTGAGTAATTTCAAGTGGGTAAGGTTTGGGTTCATGCCCGATGCTAGGGCTTACGATTTCGATTCAGATTTCAAGGTCTTTTCTTCTTCCTTTTTGTTTTTGTTTTGGTTGTTTCAGTTTAGTTTTTGAGTAATTTGAAGTGGGTAAGGTTTGGATTTTGGATAAAACGGACCGGAAAATGAGAATTTATTGTATGCCCGATGCCAGGGTTTATGATTTCGACGATTTTGATTCCGATTTTAAGGTCTGTTATTTTCTTTTCTTTTCTTTTCTTTTTTTTGGTTGTTTCAGTTTTGTTTTTGAGTGATTTGAAGTGGGTAAGGTTTGAATTTGGAGAAAATGGACCGGAAAATGAGAATTTATTGTGTGCCCGATGCTAGGACTTACAATTTTGATTATTTTGATTCTGATTTTGAGATCTTTTTTTTGGTTGTTTTGGTTTTGTCTTTGAGTGAATTGAAGTGGGTAAGGTTTGAATTTGGAGAAAATTGACCATAAAAATGAGAATTTATTGTATTCCCTTTGATTCCGATTTTAAGGTCTTTTCTTTTCTTGTTCTTTAGGTTTTTGCAGTTTTGTTTTTGAGTAATTTGAAGTGGGTAAGGTCTGAATTTAGATATATATGAGAATTTATTGTTTCGTTCCCGTTTAATTGTTCACTACGAAACTAAGTACAATTTTGACTTTCAAACAATCTTGCTTAAATTGTCGGAAAGATAATTTAGAGAGTTTATCGTGCAGTTCAATTGTTAAACTACTGTATATGATTTTTTTATTTTATTTTTATTTAGGCCCTTTTGATAAAAATTCTTAACCGGGTTAGAAGTGCGTGTGGTTTAACAAAGGATAATTAAATGGGAAAGGAGGATAGTCCAATTTTGACTTTTTTACTTTCCCAAAAAAAAAAGACTAATTTGTCTTTTACAAATTTTAGTTCCTCCTAAATGAGTATTGTTGTTTGCAAACATGCCTATCAATGTTGTCATTACTATTTTTAGTTAAAGGTATATTTGAAAACTGATACGCATATTTCTTACACCAACTTACTCTAACTAACATTTATTAAAATTCGTGAAAACTCAAATTGGACTATATTTATGTGACGGAGGGGGTATTTTTTTAGATAATTGGATGTGGATGGGTTTTTGGTTATTTTAGTTTCATTTGAGTAACTAGAAGTGGGTAAGCTTTGGTTTTTGAGAAGAAGGGCCGGAAACTGAGAATTTATTGTATTTAGGTTTGTTTTGGATTTTTGAATGTGGGTGAGCTTTTTTGATTCTTGAAAAAAAAAAACTACTATACCTGAACTTATAACTTATAAGGATTAATTCGAGTCTGATTTTAGGGAAATGTTTTTGAATTTTTTAGGGTAGTTTTGAATAAAAAATAAATGAGCAAGCTTTGTTTCTGTGAAGAATGTACTTAATGTTCAGAAATTTGAAAAGTTTGTTCTTTTAGTTTAGTTCTGAGTAAATTAGAAGAATAGAAGTTGGGAAGCTTTTGTATTGGAGAAGAAGGGTCGAAAACTGAGATTTATTATATTTGGTTCTATTTTGGATGTGGGTGAGCTCTGATTCTCGAAAAAAGATGCACCTTTAACTGAGGAAACTTAATTTGACTCCAGTTTCATTGTTTTGTTAAAATTCTGGTTTAGTTTAAATTATTAGAAATGGAAAGGTCATATTCCAAAAAATGAACCTCATACTAAAAAAGATAAGTTTTATTTTTATGACTTTATTTTGAGAAAGTGGAAGAGGATGAGGTTTGAGTTCAGGGTTAATACTGAGAAAGGTGATTTTCGCTCTGGTTGAAAGGTTGTATTGATTTTAATTTTGAATAATTAGAAGCCTAACATGTGATTTTAGGAAAAGTTTACCTAATACAAAGAAAGATGAACTTAAGTCTGATTGTAAAGCTGAATTTTTTAGTTGATGTTGAATAACTTAAAGTGGGGTTAGATTTTAATTTGAAATGTTAACAACATTCTAACTAATACTGAGACTGACTAATTTAACTCCGAGTAAGTTTATTTCCTGATTTTCTTGTCTTTTATATTGAATAAGTGGAATTGGACTACATTAATTGAGAATCAAATGTACCTGTTACTGTTGAGTGGAATTGTACTTGCAATATAGCAAATATTGCTCTTTCCTTTTGAGCTTGTGGAAACAGAACGTAGTGAAGTACTGATTGTTACACTTTGTGAAAATTTGGTCTAATTGAATGATATTTTGATTCCCTTGAGTACGATTAACAATATTGATGAGTTTCACTGCGATTCTAAGGTAACTCCGTTAGTAATTTGTTTTTCATGGTTGGAAGTGGGGTAAGCTTTGACTTGAGGCATTTTTTCTGTTGTTAAGCTCCATAATCTGGAAAAGGCATGGTTTAGTAATTAGAATAAATGTGTACTACAGCTGGAAAATTTTGTAGTAAAGATATAAAAAACTTATAATGACTTGTTAATAAATTGGAAATAGAAACGATTACTTACAGAACTAAACTGGAAAGGAATTTGATATGGTGCTGCCAAAACTTTTGTTGTGCAATGTAATGTGAATAAGTACCTAGTGAGAGACATTAAAATATAGTTATTTTTCAGATGTTTACTAATATTTAAATAAAATGTTGTTACTTAATTGAAAATTGAAGGGAGCTGAAGTTTCAGAAGGCCCGTCAGATTCTGCTCCCCGTCGGTCATCAAAGAGGGCCAGAGCTGCGGAGGTTCATAACATGTCTGAAAAGGTTTGCTTAAAAAGTTTTTAAATGTCAATTTTTAAGCTTCTTACTTGTCACGTCACAAATCTCTGTATAGAGATCTGTATAAATATCAACTATTATTTGTAACTTAAGCTTTCGCATGTTAGAAATTGAAATTGAAATTTTAGAATCCTCTTACGGTGATTCTTGTAATGGGCAGAGGAGAAGGAGTAGGATTAACGAGAAGATGAAAGCATTGCAGAAACTAATTCCAAATTCTAACAAGGTACTCCTTTAACATTTCTATTAAGGTCTGTTCACTCAGTCATTGCATAATTTCAATTTTGTTCACTATGCTACACGTTTTTTGATTTCTGCTATAATTATATACCCGCCAACTTGAATGATTTTTCCATTCGAACACTAAGGATTTTGGGGTAGTTGGTATTGGTTACATGGTGTACTAATTTGAGGGGAGTGTATTGAGTTGATTTAAAATTGTTGTTCGGTACACTAAGTCAATATTTTCGTAGTCTAGACGGAGTACACATCCAATATGACATCGTAGTTGAGTGTACCAACACTTGATAAACAGCTATACATCTTTCTTTTTGTTGTTCGAACTTGAATCTCGGATTTTTAAAATTGGTATATTATTTGTGGCAAGACTGATAAGGCCTCTATGCTGGACGAAGCCATTGAATATCTGAAGCAACTCCAACTCCAAGTACAGGTGATGTTATGTTAATTTTGCATCTATCTAATCCTTTTGCAATTTCATCAGATGGTAAGTTTGTTTCTTGAAGAATGTTGTGATTTTTTTGTTTAGGAATAGTGTGTGTTAACTCATTAACTTGGTTTTTTTGCTAGACCAAATTCAAAAAGAAAGGATAAAACTCAATTTTGAGGATTGGACTCTTTACGGTTAAGTGAGCGGTCACTATTTTCGTGTTTGTCGAAACCACTATGTCACCTTTTAGGTTCAAATATCATCTCTAATGCAGGATTTCGCAATGTAACAGTTGTGACTTTGATAGAGTCTTAGAGTGCTGTAACTGTTCTTATTCATTTGTTTTCAGCCTCTACAGGCTTAATAAACTATTATGAATTTATTGATATTTCCTCTTCCGAGACACGGTCATGATATCAAATACCTGGTGCATTTTTTAACTAGTAGAGTCTGGCATTGGCAGAGTTCTTGCTACTTGTTTGTTTCCTTGTCATGGTTGCAGTCTTGCAGAAATGTGAGCCTATTAAAAATGGTGCGAGGAACTCATTAAAATCAATTGAACTATTATTTTGTCAAAGGAGTTGGTATTAGTCAATAATGAAACAAGTGAACTCGATTACCATAGTAAACCTCTTGCCTTATTGTAAAGTAACAAAAATCTAATCAAACTAAAGCTGCCTCTATTTGCACCATTTTCGAAAAACTTATTTTGAAATTCACTTTGAAAATTTATTTCTGAAAATCAGTTTTGAAAGGTTATTTTTAACTTAATTTGATTGGTTTCTAACAGATGCTATCAATGAGAAATGGAGTGAGTTTGTATCCGTATTGCTCACCTGTGCCTGAGCCAGGAATATCCGCTGTGGGACAAGAACCGCTAATAACTTCAAATAATGATACACCACATCATTACCCACAATCAAATCAGCCGAATCTCTTTTTCCCTATCACAGGTGTCGCTGACTCAAAAGCCTCGTTTGGTTTGGAGACGCCTATTGGTCAACACTTTCAAACCCTCAATCATTTGGCTTCTTCAAAGGTAAATTCCATTGTTATTAGGGTTAATTACAGTTATATACTCTGGCAGATCACCAGATTTAAATTTTTGTGAACCAGCCTACAAAAAATAGGAAGAAAAACGCTAAAGGTACATTGCTCCACGATTTTTGCACACTTGGGTTCCAATTCTAAAAGCAACCAAAGGTTGGGGTACTAAACTGTTACCAAAACCAAATATTTCAAACTGTTTTATCATATTTTTTTTATATATTTTTATACACTGTTCTATTACACTTCCCTATTTTAGTCCAGAATCTATGATTCTTTCTCTATTCTTGTCCTCGATTTATGTTTGTGTATCAACGTTACCTAAAAAACTCAGGAAATTTAACATTGGTGTACTAGCAAATGCTAATTTTGTAGTTTTCAGTACAATCTGGTGGTCGGTGTATGAAACTATAATTTCCCCTCTGTTATTATGAACTCATGAGTCCTTAAAGTTTCGAGTTAATAACTTAACATTTGACTTGTAGGACATCTGCCAGGTATCGCAACTGCACTTAGAAATGAAATGCTCGGGGAAGAACTCGTCGTCTGGTGTTTCTTCATAGCAAAGATGATAGTTTACTTGATGAATGTGAATAACACGAAACTGGATTGTTCAAGATATTGTGTTTAAACACAAATGGAACTGTCCATGGATCTTTAACATTATTTTGACTTTTTGATTCTTGTTTCTAATATAATGATGTTGAGAACAAGTCTAAAAACTAATCTTGTCTGTAAGATATTGAAGACCTTCAGGCTTCAGCTAATCTATCAACTGATGTTTTGCCTTATAATGCTTATGGGTTGAATTCTAATGACTTGAGTTGGTTTATCTTATTATCCATTGTACAAGGATTGATTTTCAGTTTGCATTGCGAAGAAGATAAACAAGCAACATTACTTTGAAAACAATGTAGAGGAGAGGAATTTAACCTCAGGAAATTCGCATGATGTAGGCCCGTTCAAGTGGTCCGCTGCTTGGTAAAAACAGGCTTAAGGTAAAAAATCATACATTAACCTGGTTTGGTTTCGGATCTCTACAGTTTCAAATACAACTAGACATGCTGACAATGCGATCCTTTACCATACAACTTTCTTGCGAGTCTTCATAATTAAGAATTGAATTAACACAGATAAATTATGACTATGCAAAATGTATGCTGCTAGAAAGCGTATTATTAGAACTGTAAAATGTATAATACTAGTCTAATGGTGTTTCAACGTGTAGAATGAAAGACAAAATGTAATGGGCGGTAAATGAGATTATTGTTTACTCATTGAGCAAAGTTTGTTGGGACATTTGAAAGCATCATAACAAGTATGCAAACGATAAATGATGATGTTTGATAAGCAAAATATCGTGATCAGGCCCGGTTCTGAGTAATTTGAGTCCTGGTGTAAAAAAATTAAAAAGGCCCTTTTCGTAGAATTAATAAACTCAGGTGTTCGAAAATAATTTAAAGTAACAAAAGAATTAAATAGTCATAGTAGGAAATATAATCTTATCAACCTCACGTCAAATGAGTTTCTCAGCCCACAAACTAGGTGAAAACCTGTTAAACACATACCAACTATCATTCGCTTAGTTTTGATATTTTAAATAACATATTTGTCAATTATTAAGCTTTTTTCTTTTATAGTTTAAACTGTGAGGACTAATAAGCCGTTTGTGTTAAACTATAATGTTGGGTGATGTTACAAGTTATTTGAGATATCAACGTCTTGGCGTATGAACTGAAAATTCGATTATTTTACAAGTTGGACCTTCGATTTGATATGTATATTTCAAATCAGTATATGTCTTAAGTTAACTAGTATACGTAAACAAAAGAGATTTTGAGCCCTATTTTTACCCACCCTAGTGCAGCAGCACTGCTTACATAGGCCCAGAACCGCCCTGATCGTGATCCTAATTATTTTGTGAGGACACAGTCTACAAATTAGTACAAGGCAAATGCAATTTTACGCATTTTTTTTAAATGTCTGGTTTCAGTAAGACGAATTTGATGGTTAGGCCTTGTCCCTATTTAGATAGGAGTCGAAGTCAGACTCTTAAAGGCTGGTTACAGTTTTCATCCTCAAATCGAGCCATGCATGTTCAATCTTGAACCTGAACAACCAACCTGGTAAAACTGTTAGAACTAGCAGATTCAATGTTCTTCCTTATGGTCATATGATAGAAGGTTTAACTTCGGATGTAACTCCGAAGACCTTTCGGCGAACTCTAATTGCGGTTGCATCAGATCCACCCGATTGAATAAACTATGCATGATTTGCAAAATTTTCATAAAATAACTTCTTATTTTTTTTGCAGTTGACTCAACATACTTGATAAGTTTTTGCAATAGATCCTCTCTTCAAACCTTAAAAAGACATTAACTTTTTTCTCATCCCGTTTTTTTCGTTTTTTATATTGTTTTATGTTTATATACGCATCAATCATTTAGTGCACTAATATGCATGCACTTCTTACACTTCTCCACCTACTCTGAAAAGAGTCAGGACAAAAACGCAACGTTTTGTTCTCAATATTCTTACAAGTAGTACATGTATGACAGTATGAGTGTAATAAATGCGTACACACAATTATTTGACACTTTGTCACCGGACACCAATTGTTCTATTCTTCGAAACTTTCTGCATTAGTAAACTTTTATTTTGTGCAAAAATACTACAACATAAGCAATTATTTTATTTGGACAATATCTTACATAAGCATTGTAAAAAGATATAAACATAAATTATATATACCAACCGGATAATTATTTATAACGGACCAATGAGAATTTTTTGTCATCTTAAGTTAAACTTGAAGTTATTTAAAAACGATAATTACAAAAGTTCGAAATACACGGGGTTCATTTGCAAAAAAATCCAGATTATTTGTTTCCAATAAAAAAAACATTACTATTATGGGAGTAAAAAATAAATTAACTCATAGTACAATAATAATTTTGTCCCCCTTCTTCCTTCCGAGTCAATAAAACCCTAGAAACTAAAACCCTATTCTCTCTCTCTCTCTCTCTCTAACAATGGCAAGTAAAAAAAGAGCCGCAAATGTCACAGATGAACCCAAAAAATCCCCAGATTTAAACCCACTTATTAAAAAAATGAAAAAAGAAGAAAATAAAAACAAAAAAAAGAACACTATAGACGAAAACCCATCTTCAGAAACAAAAAACATGAACCAAATGGAGAGCAAAAAGAAGAGAAAAACCCAAGCCAAGGAAAAGAGACGCCTCGTTGAGGCGCCTCTCGAGACTGTTCCTAAACCTGCTGACGTGGCGGAGGCTCATTCCCCGACAAACGGGGTCTTACCCGAGTTCCATATCGGTGTTTTCAAGGAGTTGGGATCGGCCGAGGGTGTAGAGAGGGAAGAGGGTGTGGAGAAGATGGTGATGGAGCTTAGCGAGGTTCAAAAGGCGTACGATGGGATTGAGAACAAGGAGGAGGTTGAGAGTGGGCTGTTGTTGGAGGCCGATAAAGATGATGGGTTGAATAACTGCGCGCCTTCGGTTAGGTATGCGGTTAGGAGGCTCATTCGTGGCGTTTCGTCTTCGAGGGAGGTTCGTGTCTTTTTCTAGATTTGACTTTTTTTTTTGTAGTTTTGTGATGCATTTGTTGGTTTTTTACTTTATTGGCTTATTTGTGTGGAGCAGTGTTCTAAAAATCAAGCCTAGGCGGAAATTAGGCAGAACCTAGGCGGTAGGCGGATCCTAGGAGCATAGTTTAGATGCGATTAAGCGGGTTAGACGATAATTAGGTGCTAGGCAACCTATTTCTGCCTAGTATCTGCCTTGCGCCTTTTAAAACATTGGTATGGACTGATGGAGATTTTAAAACATTTGTATCTTTTTGTTGGTTTCAATTTTTGTAGTTTTGTGATGGATTTGTTTGTTTTGTACTTTATTTACTTGTTTGTGTGGACTGTGGAGTGATGGAACTTTTATAGGGAATATTTTTGCTTAGTTTTGAAAAGCTAGAAGTTTTAGACTATATTAATCTTGCTTTTTTACTTGGTTTGGAAAAAAAACTATCTTTGAGGCTCACTTGTGGCGTTTCGTCGTCGAGGGAGGTTCGTGTCTTTTTGTAGATTTCAATTTTTATAGTTTTGTGATGCATTTGTTGGTTTTTTACTTTATTGTCTTGTTTGGTGTTTTGTGGCGTGATGGAGCTTAGAAGGAATTTTTTTGCTTAAATTTGAAAAGCTAGAGGTTTTAGGCTATGTTCATCTTGCCTTTTTACTTGGTTTGAAAAAATCTATCTTCGAGGCTCATTTGTTGCTTTTCATCTTCGAGGGAGGTTCGTGTCTTTTTGTAGATTTTGATTTTTGTAGTTGTGTGATGCATTTGTTGGTTTTTTACTTTATTGTCTTGTTTGTGTGTTTTGTGGAGTGATGGAGCTTTTATAGGGAAGATTTTTGCTTAGTTTGGAAAAGCTAGAGATTTCAAGCTATATTCATTTTGCTTTTTTACTTGGTTTGGAAAAAATCTATATTTGAGGCCCATTTGTTGCCTTTCGTCTTCGAGGGAGGTTCATATCTGTTTTTAGAGATTTCAATTTTTGTAAATTTGTAATGCATAGGTTGGTTTTGTACTTTATTGGCTTGTTTGTGTGGAGTGATGGAGCTTTTATAGGGAAGATTTTTGCTTAGTTCGGAAAAGCTACAGATTTTAGGCTATTCATCTTTGCTGTTTATTTGGTTTGGGAAAAAAGGCTATCTTTGACGCTCATTTGTGGCGTTCAGTCTTTGTGGGAGGTTTGTTTATTTAAATCCTAGATGTCAATTTGTGTGATTATATTGTGGCTTTTTTATGCATTTGTTGGTTTTCTATTTGATCTTATTGTTTGTGTTGAATGGGAGAGCTTATAAGCCAATATTTTTGCTTGGTTTGAGAAGAGCTAGACATTTTAAGCTATATTCATCTTGATATTTTTTAGTTCGTTTGAAAAAAAGCTATTTTTTGTTTATTTGAAGTCTATTTCCAAGCAAACCCATTTTTTTTCTCGATGGAGATTCACTTTTTGAATCTAGGATGTGAACTTTTGCTATTTTATTTCAGTAGTTCTTATGGTCATCTATTTTCAACATGATAGTCGTTTTTTTTTTCTGGAGCTTATTAGCTCTGCTTTGTAAGATTTGGAGCTGATAACGTTTCATTGTTCAGCTTATAAATTAAATTCTAGCAATGAGGGGGTTTTTGTTTATCTAATGGAAGATGTGAAATTACACAACTATAGTTTAGTATCTGTGATGCCTTTGTTTGTTTTTACATTATGGGCTTTTGTGTGGATTCGAGCTTATAATTGGCTTATTTTCTCCGTAAACTTTTGACCATTTTCCTCTTTACTTGGTTTGAACTACTTGATTTCTATATCCAGCAACCGAATTAGTTTCCTTTCCTTCAAGGGATATGAGTTTAGCAAACCTACTTCTGTATTTGTTTTTGAAATCTTGCTGTTGTGTATGAAGTAATTTTTCTTATTTATTTCATCTTCTATTTTATGTTTTTAAGATCCGAACTGTTGCAAATTATGTAATTTTCATGATACACTTGCTATTCTGCTACATTGTTTCCTAGTTGGCAAGTTATCTCGTATACGAGCTTTTGACTTGCATTTACATAATAAGTGTTGTCATTGTTACTTATTTTTGGCTTAACCAGACCTATATTTTGTGGTGTTTTTTTTATCGAGAGAGGTTACTGCAAACGTAATAAAGATATGGGCTTTTTACACCGTGTTTCTCTTGTATGTATATTGTTTATAAATGACATGTTTGAATATTTTGGTGGTAAATTCTTTGGATATCTAGTGCAGTTTTTATCATTTTGTGATTTACTTGTTTTTTCATGTTTTGCTTCATTCCCTTCGAGAAGACTGGTAAAAGGAAGGATTACGAATGTCATGTGCATTTATGACGTTGTGTCTTTAATAAAATTGAGTAAAGTCAATCAAAGATTAAGGACGTTTAGAATTTGTCCTGATTTCTTTGCTTAACAATATCACATTTTTCGAGTTATGGCGTTTCTCTTAGAAGGGTGGTTGTTTCATTCCAACCAAGATTCGTTTTACTCCTATTCACGTGTCCAAATAACCAACCTCCCTCAAATGACACAGCTTCATTGGTCATTTGCCATATTCTAAGGACAACTAAATACACTTAGAGGTAAGCAAAAATATTATCAACGCGAACAAGGGCTTTATATGATTTAAATGTTCACATTTTGGATCAAATAACCAACCTCCATCAGAAGACTAACATGTCATTGCATAAATATAACTAGTAAAATCTGAAAAGTGATGGTATAATGCAAAAGTGTAAACGAATCTCAAATCTCCATTAATAACGCTCATGGTCTTTGATATAAGTTAGTTATTTGATCCAAGATATGAACTTTCAAAGATGTATTGTGATGTGATCACGTGAATAGCATTCTTTGCTTGCCCCTTTGTATATTCATGGCATTTTGTATGCAGTTGGTTAATTTTAAACTAGATATGACCTTTCACAAGTATGTTGTCATTTATGTCATTCCCATTTTGTTGATTTTTACTTTCTTTGCTTAGACTAGGCATGTATCCTCAAGTCCAAAAGTAACATTTTTAGCTTCATTTTGAGCTAATATATAGCCACAATAGCGTATAGACATCCATGAAGACCACCAAGTTTTTCCTGAAATCCCCTGGAGAAAGAGAACTTTCCTGTATTATTTTATGTAGCCTTTTTAATATTAGGTACCGTCATTACTTTGCTTTATCCTGGCTTTATAGAATTTGGTTAGGCTCTATAGGTCATCAGTGATTGTTATTCTCAGTTGAAAATGAGTTACTACTGTAGCAATATCCTCAGAACTATAATTTGGTTCACGTGATTTTGGGAAAAAAACTTTCCACGCCTTCCATCTCCTTAGATTTTCCAATGTCGTAGAACTGCAAAACTAATTCAGTATCAATTATATATTAATACTGTGAATAAATCTGAAACAGTACGTCTTCCGTGTATTTTTTTCAATCTGTTCGTTCGACGTAATCCCTCCCTAGGATACGATATAACTGTTCTTCAGCCAAGTGAGGAATTTGATGATGGCCTTAATCGGTATCTGATTGTTTCCTTCGTCCATATTTCAAAGTTCAGAGTTGATTATATGAAATGATACTACTCATTGTCAACCAGAGACATCACTGCTACCAACACTGAACAATTGATTAATTTTGTTCACAAAAGAGTTACGTCCCTATTGTTGCAGATGTTTTATATCAGTCTAATGTTTTTTTTAATCTTTTTTGCAGTGCGCAAGACAAGGTTTTGCATTGGGATTGACAGTTTTAGTAGGTGCTGTTCGAAGCATCAAAATTGATGCTTTGTTGAAACTGATAGTTGATCTTTTGGAGGTTTCTTCTTCCATGAAGGGTCAGGTGGGAAAAGTTAATTACTTACAACTAACAAGTAGTGTTAATTACAAATTTATACTTCAATGTGTTACTGGATTTCTATTTTGTTCGCAGAGTTTCATTTTGTTTATAAACAGTGGCCAAATAGAGAAAATGAGTATAGGCTGGGGTTTTAAAAAGTTAAGCGTATATGGCTAATTAGGTTGGCGTACTTATTACAAACTTTTGTATGACAAAATCTGATATTCCGGTTTATAATACTGTAATTAACCCCTTAAGGTGCATTTTTTTTACCCAGTTATTTTATTTTATTCTTTTTAAGGAGAAATTAGCTGTAAGCACTACTTTTATGACTTATTTAGTCAAAAGTATAAGGTATCTAACTTCATTTCATTTTAGTCATAATTTTCAAATCTCTATTAAAATATGACTATTATACCCTTAAATATTCCGGACCCATGAATATTTCTTTAAGATTCACCCACTCTCATCACATTAATTAACATTAAAAGTTAAATTCTCCATATCTCAAATATCTAGATTTCAATTCATCTTTTCTTATCTTATCCATTGTTACACAACTTAGTTTAACATTTTAATATAATATACTTATTCGTATACGGAAAAAGAAACGAGTTAATAGTCTATATAGCGTAAAATTGGTAGTGAAAATGTAAAAATAAATTTTGCCATTGGTATAACACGAATTACTGCATTGGTATGCGGTATAATTGTTAGTTTGTATACTGTAAAATTAAATATTAAATAACAAAGTAATGTATACGGGAAGTTATAGGGGCTTGGTATATAAAGACGTTCACTATGAAATTGTGAATTCAAATTATACTGTGAAATTATTTTAGGCGAGAAAGTATTGTATACTATAATATTTGATACGATTTACATATGATGTGAAATTGATTTGTTTGAGTAGATATTATGTGGAGTGATATTTGGAGGAATGGAGATTTATGATCAAAATTTTGATAAAAGGGGGGAAATGTTAAAGAGTATATTTCGAAAGAAAAAAACACACTGTTAAATTGTATCTAATAAAATTACATATGGATATACTATGAAATTAGTTCCGTGTGTGTGTGCATGCACGCGTGTGAAATGATAGTGGAGAGAAAGGTGGGAAGAAGTTGGTGTCCAGGATATTAAAGGAGAAATATATGGAAGCCTAATTAAGTCCTTTCAATTTCAAAATAGTACCAATACGAAATACATTTGCACTAGTATGACTTTATGCTAAATAAGTACACAAACTAGTACTAAACAACAATTTTTCCTTTTTTTAATTATTGCAGGAAGTGAAGGATTGCCTTCTGGGCCGCTTGTTTGCTTATGGAGCTATTGCACGATCTGGAAGGCTGAGTGAAGAGTGGATATCTGATAAAAGCTATCCTGTCATCAAAGAATTCACTGGATGTGTTATTTCGCTCGCTGCTAAAAAAAGATATTTGCAAGAGCCTGGTGTCGCCATTATTCTAAACTTGATTGAAAAGGTATGCTATTGTAAGTAGTTTAAACTTGGTTCCGAAGGGCTTGTATAGTTGCAGCTCTTAAGCAAGTGAGCCTGAAAAACTGAGATTCATGGATAAGCTAGGTTCAACCAGCATGATGCTTCCAGCTTTTTCAAGGCAAGATATAGAAAACCTCTGTTTCAAGCCTCGTCAACCAAATAAGGTCCAGAGTTATAATAAAGCAAAGCAGCTGAGTGTATAAGCTTCAACCAAATAAGGCCTTAAGTATATTCTAGTTGATTCTTAAGTCTATGAGGAAACTATATACTTATTCAATTTATTTGGGAGGGTGCAACTGGAGACGCTATTCATTATTTCATTTTTGTGCCATCATTACTTGTCATCATTTTAAGATTGAATGAATTGCACATACTTTTGTTCTAAAAATGCCTTTCATGACTTCTCGGTTCTACTTGTTTGTAGTTGTTTACGTTCCTCCTACTGTTGGTTTTACTATGTTGCTCTTTAATTACCTACCTTTAATGGTGTGTTTGGTTGTGGTGCTTATTGCAGTTGCCAGTGGAAGCTTTGGTTGGGCAAGTACTTGAAGCTCCGGGGATTAGCGAATGGTTTGGAGGAGCAAAGAAAGTTGGAAATCCGGATGCATTGCTTCTCTCTATTAAACTTCGGGAAAAGGTTGCGGCCGATAACGAATATTTTGGCTATCTTCTGCCAAATTCGTATAGTACCGGGGCCCTTTTTTCTGCTGAATACTTGTCCTCCATTGCTAATTGCCTAAAGGTGAATTTTTACTCCCAACTGTTATGACAAGTAACTACTGATAACTAGAGGTTCATTATAGTTTTGTTCACCAACATATCATCATATCTGGATTTTGGACAGCAATTTACAAAGTTAGCTGTAAGTACCCAAACCTAAACATCATTACGCAGGAAAAAAATCAAAAATTGGTGATTGAAAAAAAAAGTATGGGGTACAGAACTTTAGAAATCTTACGGAATATATCATCTCGAACCTCATTGTTTTGGTTCACCAATTGTACTAAAGAATTGAAACTGTAACATTAGTATACTACTGTAATTGCCTAGGTTATCAGGTTTGTGTAAAAAATTGAAATCTGGTAATGTGTCTGGTGTACAAAACTGGAGTGGACCCACTAACAAGGTGTCGTGACTTTTATTGATTTTATTTGGGAATATTTCAGGAGTCTACCTTTTGTCAGCCACGAGTTCATAGTATCTGGCCTGCGTTGATTAACATTCTTCTGCCTGATACAATCATGCAAGATATTTCTTCATCATCCGGAGTAAGTTCTACTAAAAAGCACAAAAAGAATCGAAAATCTAACTCATCCGAAGAAGAAATTGAGAAAAATCTAAAATCTTTTTGTGAAATCATCATTGAAGGAACCCTTCTTTCATCGTCTCATGACCGTAAACACTTAGCTCTTGATGTTCTTCTTTTGCTACTTCCGAAGTTACCCCCATCTTGTATACCAATTATTCTGTCCAATAAAATAGTCCAATGCCTAATCGATGCACTTTCGACAAAGGAATCTTGGCTACACAAAGTTTCACTCCATTTCATTAAGGAAATATCAGAATGGGTAAAGGACGATGATGTCAAAAGAGCAAATGTTGTTGTATCCCTTCAAAAGCATAGTAATGGGAAGTTCGACTGCGTAACTCGTATGAAAACAGTTAAAGAGTTAATGGCAGAATTCAAAACAGAATCCGGATGCATGCTGTTTATTCAAAATCTAATTAATATGTTCTTAGACGAAGGAAATGCTGTCGAAGAACCTTCTGATCAGAGCCAAACAACAGATGACAACTCAGAGATTGGTTTGGTCGAGGATAATAAGGATGCCCTTGGGACAACATCTGATTTTTTGAAGAGCTGGGTTATAGATTCTCTCCCATCTGTGCTAAAACATGTGCAACTAGATTCTGAAGCTAAATTTCGTGTTCAAAAAGAGATTTTAAAGTTTTTATCTGTTCAGGGTATATTTTCATCTTCTCTTGGAACTGAGGTCACATCTTTTGAATTAGAAGAAAAATTTAGATGGCCAAAAGTCTCGATTTCGACCGCTCTTTGTAGAATGTGTATTGAGCAGATTCAGCTGTTTTTGTCGAATGCACAAAAAAGAGAAGCGTCTTTGACAAGTGGGCTTGAGACAAATGATCTTGGGTCTTATTTTATGCGATTTCTTAGCACATTATGCAATATTCCATCAGTGTCGCTCTTTAGAACACTGAGTAGTGAGGACGAACAGGCATTTAAGAAAGTACAAGCGACTGAGACTAGGCTAGCAAGAGAGGTATGTTATTATTGCTCCCCCTCTTCTCCATTTATATTTATAAGTCAAATGAATAAAAAGAGCCGTTGGTCCTTTCACACGAAATAACTTGTTAGTCCTCACCTCATAGCCTGTGATGTAAGACCGGATTTTTTAAAGCCAAGATAAAGTTAAATGAAAATCTTAAATATTTTGTTTAGTATGTGATATAATGAGATAAACAAAGAAAAAAAATGTGAGAAAGATGGAAACATTGCGCAAAAACCATGAGAACAAGTTGTCTCAATCAACTTGTTCTCATATTGTTCACACCTCTCCATGTCCCATCCTTCTATTAAAAATAGGTAAACTTTGCACAAAAACCATGAGAACAAGTTAATTGAGACAATATGAAACGGCAACACTTTCCCTTCTTTTGCCTGTAAATAACTCCTTCCGTCACTTCGTTTACTGGACGATGTGGATTGTGGAATGTAACTTCTTCTTATACGCCGACTTTGCACTAACACCATGCTTTTTTAACAGAAAGAACCCTGAGACTGCAACCGTTTACTTTCTTTTTTCCAGAATGAAAAAAACTCACAGCACTAGATTTGGTGAAAGATATAAAGTATAAACTGTAACTATTACTGAATGCTAACTTATTATACAGACACTTTGCACAAAAAGCTTGAGAACAAATTTACAGAAACTACCCTGAAATTACAGCCCTTTTCCTGCAATTATTAGAGTCGTTGAGTGTAACTATTATTGAAAGATAAATCATTAAACAGAGACTTTGCATAAAAACCCTGAGAACGAATTTACAGAAACTACCTTGAAACTGCAGCCTTTTTCCTGCGATTTTTAGAATCATAACTCCTTACTGTTCTTTGTTTTTTCGGAAGATATTGAGTTTAATTAGTGATGAATAACTCCTCGTAGGTAAAAATTGCACAAAGACCATGATTTTTTTTTTTATGCAAATAATCCTGAAACTGCTGCCTGCCCTTTTCCTTCTTTTCCCAGATTTGTAACTCCTCACATCACAGTAATTTAACTATTTTTAAATGGTATTTGCAGGAGAGAAACTGTGGATTAAGTGCAGATGCAAATAAGTTGCATGCGCTAAGATACTTGCTCATCCAGTTATTGTTGCAAATTCTACTTCGTCCGGGTGAATTTTCTGATGCTGCTACTGACCTTATAATTTGCTGTAAGAAGGCTTTTCCTAGTCCCGATCTGCTAAATTCTTCTGGAGAAGATGAACCCGATGGTGACGACTCACCCGTCTTAATGGACGTGTTAGTGGATACATTACTATGTATGCTTCCACAATCTTCTGGACCTATGCGTTCTGCTATCGAACAGGTAATAATTTTCATTAAAATAGTTTATTTTCTCGTTTTTCTCTTTTATGACTTTTTTGTCGAAGATGTTTGGGGACTGGGAGATATCAGATTCTTGGATTCGCATCCTCTGTGGTCCAAATAAGTACAGACAATTTGTATGTCCCTTTTATCAATGGCTTAGAATATTCTCAACTAATAAACGACCCAGATTTTTTTAAATATAATGAGTCGAACAATCTGAACTTATGTAATTTAATATACGGTTTGGCTAACAAGTTCCCCCGGACATTGTTTAAACCTTATCCATACATCAAATCAATATAGTTATTTATGGTCAGTGTAAATCCGATTGATTCCCTAATTAATCAATTAATAGTTTATGGTAATAGTATTTACAATTAATATATTTTATTATTTAGTAAACTAAAAACCATTTTTCCAATACAATAAAATCCAAACAAAAGCATGGAACCCTAGTTGAAACTACCCTAAAATTAAATACTAATTAAATAAAAAAACTAAAAACTGTTTTTTTTCAACACAATAAAACCCAAATAAAAATATAGAACCCTAGTTGAGCCTACCCTAAATTTAAATATTAATTAAATTAAAAAAAATAAGTTTTAATATATTTTAATGTGGATGAAAATGTTTCTTCTCTGCTTATTACATAGATGATAGAATAATTTATTTGAATGGTAGAAAATGAAATATGGAAATATATCAAATAAAATGTTGGTACACTTATTTCCTTAACAAAATATTTTTTACAGATTTAAATAGTCCTAAATCTCTCCAAAGTCTATTTCCATATCTCACAAAAATTAATTTATTCTACCAATTCTCAAATATATTACCTTAATTTTAAGGTTAGCTTTTCCCTTTAATATATATATATGAGTCAAACAATCTGAGCCATTAATTTATAACTGGTTATATCAGCTGTTGATAAAAGGAACAGACAAATTGTCCGTACTTATTTGTAGGGATGTAAATGGTTCGGATTTGAACGGATTATCGTCAATCCTAAACCAAACCATTAAGAACGGATTGTGAAATTTTGTATTCAAACCAAACCATTTATTTTTTCAATTCACACAAAACCAAACCTAACGGATCGGATCGGTTTGGGTTGGTTTTATGGATTCAATGGTTCGGTGCGAATTCGGATCGGATTCGGTTTTTAATAATGCATGCCATTCGTTCTTTCATCGAAATTAATACATATTTTAATGACAATTATTTACAAACAAAAATAATATGAAAAGTAATTTCAAAGAATATATAACCAACATTAATGAGTACAAACATCTTTCATATACTCTTCTCAACCATACAAACAATGCATAATAACATATTAATTTGGTTAGAAAATAAAGAAATATGACTCATATAAGTAGTAATGAGAGAATATAAAAGTTAAAGATCTTTGAAATCTGTCGCATAATTATTATTGTTCATTAGATTAAAGAGTATATATATGCTCGTTTATTATTACTTATATATATAGAAGGAGTTTTATTTTATTTTTCATAAGTAAGATAAAAATAATGCTTGTTTTTAATGGGTATAACGGATTGGGTGTAATGGTTTGGATTGGATTCAATGGTTTGGTTCGGATTAACAGAATTGAAACCTAAATCAAACCGTTAAGGATGGATTTGAAATTTTTGAATCCAAAACCAAACCATTAGTATTCAAAACCTAAACCAAACCTAACCAAATCAACGGTTCGGATCGGATTCACGGATTTTACTTACAGCCCTACTTATTTGGACCACAGAGGATCCGAATCCCCATTTGATTGACCAGCTTAAAAGGGGTAGAAGCTTTAAAGTGGATGGACCTGGCATTTTTCTCAAACTCAAAATTTTCATCTAATTTGCTTAATAGATGCAATTAAACAGGCCAGTAAAAAATATGTTATGACTATTTATTCTTAAGAATTGCCTTAGTTTTGGTAACACAATGTATTGAAACAAAATATTAGTTTTTTGGATCAGTGCTATAGAAAAAATAATAATTCATAGAGAAGCCTAACCAAGCAGTAGTTGGAACTTGGAAGAGATGTGGACCTTTTATTTGAGAGCAGAAGTGGTTTATGGTTGGTTAACCTTCATTATAATGTTTAGGGTTCTTATTTCTTCATGTGTCTTTCATGTGGTGGAGATGCATTAGTTGATTTCTTTACTTGGAACTTTTAGCAAGTTGTAAGAATTAAGTAATTAGCGAAAAACAAATCTGGGTAAGCTTTAGTGCTACACTACCTGCAACAATTGTCTCAATATTTTCATGAGTGTCGAGATGGAATGCTTTATTTGTTTTAGAAGAGTTGTTGTAAGATAGGCACTGATACATAAACGGAAATGAAATTAGAATTTGAATGAGCTGGAATATCTAACACCCTTCTCCCCCAAAGCTTATCTCCTCATAGTTCTCGCCATTGTTTTTTTTAATGGAACGGGGTAACGTTACCGTTTTCTGTGTGTTGTCGACCATATAGTTGAAATTGCTGCATAATTTGTCTGGGTGAATAATTGTCTGGAGAGCAATAATTCGCCATAAAACCCTGGCTATTTTATTAAAAAAATTGCTTGTCTTGTTGTTGCTGATTTGCAGCAGAGCTAGATAATTTCATGTCCAAGACTTTTCATGGGGTTATGGTGAAGTTAAACTGTTATTAATTGAGCGTCCTGAAGATTTTAATGCTCACATAAATTATTATTTTACGTTTATAATCCCCTCACAGGTTTTCAAATACTTCTGTGGCGATGTGACGGATGATAAACTTCTCCGGATGCTTAGGGCCGTAAAGAAAGATCTGAAACCAGCTAGACATCAAAATCCCGATAGTGAAGATGATGAAGTGGATGATGACGAGGATGAAGATTTTCTTAATTTCGAAGAAGCTGAAGAATCAGATGAGGGTGAGACAGGTGAGCAGGAAAGAACATAAAGTTTGCATAAGGGGGCTATGGCCCCCCATATTGACAGAAAACGATAAAAAAAAATCTTTCTTTAACCATGTATTTTACTTTGAGAAGAAGTTACTTTTGTACATCACCCTAAGGTTTTTGTACATATTGACAGAAAACGATAAAAAAAAAAAAAATCTTTAACCATGTATTTTACTCTGAGAAGTTATTACTTTTGTATACCACCCTAAGGTTTTTTTATAAATTAGTGCACCATGCTATTAAATTCTAGATATTGGACTCCAATTCTGTACACATTTCAAAAGTACTATATATGTTCTAATTGGATGATCAGGCTTGTGTTCTAACTACCAATTTACACATAAAAAATTAGTGTAGGCTGTATAGCAGTATTAGGATTCAAACTTTTAAGCATTTATGAATATTTGATTGGTCGGTGTACCAATAGGTTTAGTTTGTCTAGATTGGGGTTAAAATTGTTAATTTTAACAGGTTGGTGTACTAACTACTGTCTTTTTTATTTTGTGTAGACTGGAATTAAAATTAGCATTTTGACGGTGTACTAACTACGTCAATAGATTGGCGTAGAAGATGATATTTTCCCTACTTTATTTACAGTTTTCAATTAAAGCACATTGACCCCTCGTATTAAAGAAATATCAATTCTGGCTCTGGTACTGCAGGTGAGACTGGGGAGAGTGATGGTCAAACAGACGATTCAGAGGCACTTGGTGGACTTGAGAAAGAAGTTGCGGAAGGTTCTGAAGAGGAGTCAGATGGAGGAATGGATGATGATGCTATGTTCCGTATGGATAAGTATATTGTCAAGATGTTGCAAGGACACAAAAACCAGGCTGGTGGGGGTGAAACTGTTCAGTCACAGCTTGTCTTGTTCAAACTTCGCGTTCTTTCGTTGCTAGAGATTTACTTGCATGAAAATCCAGGCAAACAATCAATTATTCTTCTCCTATATTTCTTTTAAATAGTTGGGCCATATTTTCAGTTTTTACGTCATGTTACATGTTTTTTGAGATTATACAGACTCGTTAATTGTTGGGTGAATTACAGCTATGGTCCCCCTTGGCCCATAGTGGAAGACAATGCTGTAATTTTGATTTAGACCTCATATTTTTGTTGTTGAAACACTATTGGTCTTCATAGTTTGAATTCCTTACACTTATATGGTCCCTCTAGTTTCAGTGACATCAGAGCGATCTCATAGATTCAGTAAGTTACACCAATGCCGCTTCCAATGGGGACGTATAGTGTTATACTTGGGGACCACTTGTGCAACCGATTAATAATGTAGGTACTATAGTGTAACACATACTCAAACTATGGGCACCAATAGTGTTTTAATTGGAACTATGTGGGTCTTATAAAAAAATTATCTTAAGGATGGCATGGGGGTCCCATTTTATCAGCGATTACTAGTTCTTTAAGCTCTTATCACCAACTTCCTGTAACTAGTTATGAATGTATACTGGGGTATACTCCTTTTTGACTGCACTCGTTTTATAAACTTCTTTCATGTTATGCAACCTCTCTCACTTTTCAAACATTAATCTTTTGCATCTTTCTTTTTCTGTTACAGAAAAGCCTCAAGTTTTGAAGGTATACTCCAACTTAGCCCAGGCTTTAGTTAATCCACATACAACTGAAAGTAGTAAGCAACTTGGTCAAAGAATTTGGGGAATATTGCAAAAGAAAATTTTCAAGGCAAAAGACTGTCCAAGAGGGGAAGCTGTGCAACTACCTATGCTTGAGTCACTTTTGAAAAAGAATCTGAAATTAGCATCAAAACCTTATAAGAAAAAGAAATCTATCGCTGACCCGTCAAAGAAAAGGCAATCAGAATCTTGGACACGATACAAGATGATAATTTCCCTTGCTCAAAGTTCCACTTATTGGATTTTGAAAATCATAGATACAAAAAAGCTCCCTCAATCGGAACTGAAAAGAGTTATTGATATATTCCAAATTGCTCTATCGGAGTATTTTGATAGCAAAAAGTCGCAGTTGAAATCCGAATTTTTGAAGGAGATATTTCGCAGACGCACGTGGATAGGTCATCATCTTTTTGAGTTTCTTTTAGAGAAATCTTCTAGTTCAAAGTCTGAGTTTCGAAAAGTTGAAGCACTTGACTTGGTGACTGAGGTAATTAAACCCTTAAAACCTGGCCATCCAGATGAAGCTCTGTCGAAAAATATTTTTAAAGATCATCTCCCGAAAATCTCTCATCTAATTAAGGAATTGGTTTCGCACATGCCTGAGAAGCAGTCTAGAAGGGCAGAGGTGCGTAAGTTTTGTAGCAAAGTATTTCAGTTTGTGACAAAGCTCAACTTAAACGAATCATTTTTAAAAGCGTTAGGAGATGATGGGATAAAAATCTGTGAATCTCAACTTGGTGAAAATTTTCTTTCTTTAAAGAAGCTCAGCAAGTAATATAGGAGGGTTGTATTTTGCCCCAAGTTTTGGCCAGCCCGACAATTTTAGCGACAAAAGGAGATCGTGGAAATAGTAATACAGACGATAGGGCATCTATTTTCAATGATATATGCTCGCTTCACTCTCAACGGTTTCTCAGATATTTGGACTCGTGACATTGGAAGGTTTCAGATTCTCTCGTATTGTTTTGTTGAGTTTAAGTTTATTTATATGCTGCTTTGACTCTTTATAAGGATGAGTTCCACCATATGTTTTTTGGATTATTTAGTTATCAGCGACCTTTGATGCGGTTGTAGACATCTAATTCAGATAGCTTAATAACTTTGAATCTGTATTTTATTATAAGTTGTACTATCAAATTTGTTTGTTCAGTTGCAATTTTGCATTTCTGGATTATTCATACTACAAATTTGAAGGTACGACATGACTTATTCGTATCACACCCTTCAAACTTTTAGGATTTTCATTTACAAGCTGTAAATCATCAAACAATTTCTGTATAGCTCTATTTTCTGTCCATCAGTGCATGTACCTTTTTGGGTTGAACGGGAAAAGTATGGTCGAACTTATAACTTCGCATTGTGAAATAACTAGTGTCTTGTGCCTACACGAAACCCTGATTTAGCGTACTCAAGTTTGAAAATATTGATTTAGTGTACCGAGTTTACCAAATAAACTGATTCAGGAGATTTCAAATTCTTGATTTAGTGTACGAGTTTATCAATTAAACTTGATTTTGTATATCGATTAAAGTTCACAGTAGTACACAGAATCAAGTTTATTTACTAAACTCGGCATAATAAATAAAGTTTTAGGTAAACGTAATACACCAAATCAAGATTTTGAACCATGGGTACACTAACCCAAGTTTTGTGTAAACACGGGGCACCAAACTGTATTTTCCCCACAGATTGCTAAATAAATTTAATTTTCTACGATTTTTTTGCATTTAGAAAAGTTTTATAATGTGTATAGTCCCAGCTAAGGGGAAGTGTCGATCCAAAAGGTAACCGACGCTTAGGCAGATTGAGAACTTTCACTCTTTCCAACTCAACTGAGAAAAATAATAATACCACTCTTACGCATAGCATAGTCTTTTGAAAAAAAAACAAATTTATGGTTTGGCTAGTCATAGGGCTGCAACAGCTGGCAAAAGAAAGATTGGGTCAGAGAGTACGAGCGTGGTAAGGAAGAAAAAAGGGAAAAAACATTTTTGGGGGTGTGTTTACATACAACCAAGGCAAAGTGGTTAATGACTTGGTAACTTCATCAGTCAATCAACCGGAGCATGCCAATATTTTCCCTTAACTACGAAGCTTGAGTCCTGTGTTTGCCCACGCAAGATGACGCGGTCATATATTCCTTGCGCTTTAATTTAAAAGTTATGGCCCAAACGAAGGCGAATTTCACTTTCAATAATTACATACAAATCTGCAGAATATAGAAAATTGGGAGGCCCATGACGTGTACGTGTTGGATCGAGATGCCCATGACGTTTACGTGTTCGATAAAACAAATTTTGTTAATTGAGTATTGGCTTCGTCCAATTTGACTCAAGGACTGACTACGCCAGGAGAAGCCTCCTTAGCACTAGTCTAAAAAACTGCACAAGCTGGTGTATTGTCGAAATTGGCTATGTAGAAACAAAAATATTTGTCACAACATCCTGGAAAATTTTGTCATTTTTAGATTCATCCTTCTGGTAAGAGTAGTTGAACATCTTGATGAAGTAGATCGGCTAGTGGTAGCTTTTTCATTTTCTTTGATTTTAAGGTAGAAGTTTAAGCTAGATCCATTTAGTTTTATTTTTACGAACAAAATGGTTCTCTTTTTGGAAGCTAAAGCCTGAGCTACACGAACCACTGTTTTAAAAAGCTCGCAACGTTGCGCAACGTTGTGCGATATAGTGGTTTTTGAAAGAAAAACGCAACGCTAAAACGCTATTTGGATGGAAAAACGCTAAATTCGCACGCTATTTACGCTATTTACGCTATAGCGGACGCTATTTACGCTAAAGCGGGTGCAGTCCAAAAATAAAAAAAAATAAAATAAAAAATTAATTTTTTTTTTATTTTTGGTCAAAATTTTAATGAAATTATTGGAGTTTAAAGAGAATCAAACCCCAAAACTCTTGCAAACAAAATAAATACTCTGACATCTCAAGTATAATCATTTTGTGATTATTAGTTACAATTTTTTATATATATTTAGTTAATTTTTATTAGATGTTTTGAATTTAATGCTATATTTATATGTATTTAGGCAAAAAAAAAATACCGCAAAGCGCTATGTAGCAACGCTATTTGCGCTTTTAGCGTTTCTCTCGAAAAAACGCTACGGTAACGATAACGCTATTTAAAACACTGACACGAACCCAATTTTTTTTTTCTAATTCATCTTCTAGTTATATATCTAATTTAAGAAGATAAGCTTTGCAATGTTTTTTTTATTTTTTATAATGAAACTATTGTTTGGTTCCGTTGTTTCTTTTCCGAGAGAGGTGTATTATTAGATGTGAACTTGGCAAAATCATCTTGTTTGTGTATTTAGGAGTTCTTGTCAAGAAAAAAACCGAGTAAAGCCCCACACCTCTTTACTTGTCCTTTGTTTACATGCTCTGTAACCCAAACTAAGATGTGACCTCATATTTGATGTTCATGTGACGTATTCCCAAATATCAACTCTCGGTATCTATTAGAATTGTTGCAATATATCTCGACAAGGCCCACTCGATAGCTGTTGTTAATGGTTTAAAGTGCCTTTCTATGTTCAAATAAGACATTGTATCCATTGAAAATGCTCTTTCTACTTTCTAGTCATACTCTCACCTGGAATACGGAAATTGAGATTCGAGATTTACATCATATTCCCCATATCCTTTCTTTTGACGTGACAGATTATGAAATATGTGAAATGGTAGGCTCAGCCTTCAATTAATTATCAACCAGATGGAATCCAACTTCTGAGCAAAACAACAAAAAGTTGAGCTTGAAAACTGCAACCAAACAAGGAGCACGAACTGTGGTAAATTTTATATTCAGCCTTCAGATTACTCAATCAAATGCACTCAAACTTCTAAGGTAAAAAAAATAAGCTTAGAAACTGCAACAAAATACAGGTTTAAGTAAATTATGGTTGTTTTATTTATTGTAGCTGTCTTCTTCGTTAAGTCTGGTCAATGACTTTTCAAAAACTAGATTTGCTGATTTTGTTGAACCTTGAGTAGAGATGAAGTGTTATGCTTTGCATGAATGTCACAATCTTTGCAACCTATATCATCATAAATATTTCGTGGCATAATTAACTGAAATTCAAATAATTTGAAGGTGTACTATCGTTTGTATGAAATCGTATCCCCTAGATCCATAAGGCTTGATTTAATGAAAGACCAGTCATCAACGACTGGCTTAGACGAAATCCGATAGGTTCTCTATTTAGATAACTCTATTATATGATTCTAGTTACACCATCTACTTGTCATACACGATATTCTTACATATCATAGCGTCTTTTGTAGCGACTTGGCGGACTCTTTAAGTATTTGGGAGAAGAATATCATAACTAACAAAAATAATTTGGTTAAACTAAATTTTGCTAAGTTGAGGAACTTTCTCATTCGCCTTTCATAAACGGCATATATAGCAACCAGAACAGTATTCCGACTAAGGTTACCCCAATATACCGGGGTGAGACCACTGGTATAGAGCCTCTCCTATGATTATTAGTTATTATGTGCCATAATGAACCGCGTCGATCGACCTAGTAACATTTGTCACATCTAAAGTTAAAATATAAAGGCAACACCCTTAAACTCTGAAATAAAAATATAAAGGCAACACCCTTAAAGTCTAAAATAAAAAAATAGAGGCAACACCCTTAAAGTCTAAATTAAAAATATAAAGGCACCAACCTTAAAGTAATAGATAAAGGCAACACCCTTAAAGTCTAAATTAAAAATATAAAGGCACCAACCTTAAAGTAATAGATAACGTGGTAGGGAAATAATGTGTATCGACTACAATGTCCTCCACTACAGTCCTTTTTATCATGGAAAACAGAAAGAAATGGCACTTTTCTGTAGGACATGCTATTAAACTGCAGACTGGTCTTGCCTAAGGTTGCAAATTTGCGACCACTAATTTGATAGTGGTTTTTTTTTTTTGGTGTTTCCACTGCAAAAAGATATTTTAGTTAATTGGAAAAAAATATATTTAGTGTAGTGTATTATTTGATTTTAACGATTTAGTTACGAGATTAGCAAAATTAACAATTGACGTACTAAATTATTATAATATTCACAATTCAGGTACTGCCGTTAATTTAGTTTGATGAAATTTAGTTTCATTTTTTATTTTGGTCATATTATTTGTAACTTGTATAAATTTAATCATGTATTTTCGAAACATTACAA
This sequence comes from Primula veris, assembly GCA_963682055.1. Taxonomy (NCBI): domain Eukaryota; kingdom Viridiplantae; phylum Streptophyta; class Magnoliopsida; order Ericales; family Primulaceae; genus Primula; species Primula veris. Next base: position 18,535,411 of record OY821743.1, on the reverse strand, counting down.
TTTATAATCTTTCTAACAAAACACATACATATACATACATAATAAGTATTTCAGTTTAAAAAACATATTAATTGACTTGAATTTTTTTTAAAATAAAAAAAAAAAATATTTTTTTTTACACTTTTTCTAAAACGAAACTAAAGTATTCATGAAAAAAAAAGTATATTTGTTATGAAAAAAAGTATTCATGAAATGAAACTAAAGTTTTAGATTTATGACATTCGAGAAAAAATTATTTGAGACCATATCACTATTTGAATATTTTCATGAAAAAATGGCAAGAAAATTGTTATTTTTTTTTAAAAAAAGTATTCATTTTTTGTAAATAGAATATATTTGTTAAGTATTTATAATTTCTTTTTATACATAAACATTATCTAGAATTTATATTATTTGCAATAATATGTATACATGCATTATATTATATTATATATATATATATATATATATATATATATATATATATACATTAATATAACATATATATATATATATATATATGTGTGTGTGTATTATGGGGATTATATATGTACACCATAAAAAACATCCAAATTGATACTTTTTTGTAAAAACGCTCCAAATCAATATTTGATTAATGCAAATCTCCACGTTTTCACGACGGGAACACAAATATGCGCCTTTTTTTTTTGAGATGTATAATGACATGTTTTGAATTTTTAAATTTTACCATAATTTCGAAAACATGTCATTATACATTTCGGAGAAAAAAAAACAAGACACATATTGTGTTACCGTCGTGAAACCATAGAAATTTGCATTAACCAATTCTTGATTTGGAACGTTTTTACGAAAAAGTGTTCAAATTGATGTCTAAGTTGATTTTCATATAAGCTCTCCCGTGTATTATATATATATATATACATATATATATATATATGTATGTATTTGAATTTATACTAAAATGAGACATTTCAGAAAATTAAGGGTTAGATTTATATAATTTACAAAGAATATGAGCAAAATGAAAATTGAAACTAACTTTCATCAAACTAAATTAACGGCGATACCTGAATTATGAACATTATGATAGTTCAGTACGTTAATTGTTAACTTTAGTAGTATGATATCTAAATCATTAACAACAGCTAATACAGTACACTAAATGTATTTTTTCCTGAGTTACTTAGACCTTAAGTAAGTGAAAGGACACAATTTTTGTTATGTATTGATATTTTAAAAAAGAAAGTATAATTATTTTAAAAAGAGAGTATATTTTTAAACAAGTTTATAAAAATTAAAATGCACAATTCATCACTTTTTTCTCTCATGCTTATATTATACTAGAAAAAAAATGTCACAATATTTTACGACACTGGAGAACAAAAATATCAGAACCGTCCCTCCCTAACAGTCTTGGCAACATATATAAGTAGGTGAGAGGAGTTGACACTACCTTAATTTTATTTATTTAGGTTGGTTTAGAAGTTAAAAGAAAAAAAAAGTAATCACCATAAACCCTCAATTTAGTTTCTTCTATGATCACCCGTTCACGAATATGTGGTATCAAAATTAGAATATAAGAAATTGTTTTAGCTAGACTTAGGCTATTCATATCTTGGTAACGCACATCAATGCTGACCAAGTCGATACTTATGATCCTATTGATTAATTAGTCCATGTAAAATGTAAATACTCAACATGAAACTAATGAGTAAAAAAGTTTTAGAAAAACAAAAAGAGACGTCCATCTCTAATGTAAGAATGTTGAATTAGATTGTAATGACTAATTTTTTTTCATGGTTGTTACTTTTCTAAGATGTCATCAAATGATTTGATGTGTAGCTTAACAAAAAGCAAACGAGTAGTTTTCCAAATACCAGAATACTCCTTAGTCAAACATATTAATCAACTCAATAGTCGCATACCAAAATACAAGTGTAACCATGCATGTCATTATATGTTAGTATTTAGTTAATCAGAGTTTGCTTACAAGCATGCATATCACTTCCATTTAACAATGTATATATCTAGTACGTATATGACGATAAATCGTATGGAGTCATAAGTCTCATATATATATGGCCAAATATTAATTTGTGGAAAGCCTTCGATGGCTTACATATGATATAGAAAGAAATCCAATTAATTAAAGAAGCAACACTACACTACCATCACTTAGAAATATAATGAAAAATGGAAACAAATGTGAGTTTTTCCCGTTCTTTTAACAGTTAATAGTGTAACTATTGATATAAACACTTCTAACAAGAAGCATATGTTGTTTACCAACTAACCTGTCAAACGACTTTTCAGAGAACATTAATTAGTTACATTACGTTCTTGTCGTATTTTTCTTTTTCATAATCCACAATATTGTCAGTTAGCAACTGGTGACTATGTTTTATAAAGCAAGTAGAGTATATAAATATCAAAGCTATAGCAAAATTCTTGTTGCCTAGTCCTCGTTGTTTTCTCATGTTTTTAGTGGGACAACGATCTGTAAAGGTTTTAGTATATATATAGACACATAAATAAGGCATGCTCACAGTTTAACACACCCAACTCATTAGCATTTTTGAAAAGTGAAATGGAGTTGGCTTTAAGCCTTAAAATTTTCTTCCACTCGATCTTTTTAGTTTTTCTCATTCGTCAATCCCGATCAACAACGGTTGTGGAGAGATCCACATACATCGTCCATATGGACAAGTCCTCCATGCCAAACACATTCACCACCCACGACCATTGGTACACATCCACTGTCAGTTCGTTAAACTCAATACCCCTAACATCATCCGATGGATCTCAGTCAATGCCCCAACTAATATACTCATACGATAACATTTTACATGGGTTTTCCGCCCTTCTATCTCCTGATGAGTTAGAAAACTTAAAAAACTCGCAAGGTTTTGTCTCTGCTTACCCTGATCAAAAAATAAAACATCGTACCACGCATACCCCTAAGTTCCTTTCGCTTAATCCTTCTTCAGGCATATGGCCTGCTTCCAATTATGGAAAAGACGTAATCGTGGGTGTCGTTGACAGCGGTGTATGGCCCGAGAGCCTTAGCTTTAAAGATGATGGTATGTTTCTGACAAGTATTTAGCTACCAAATTGAAGAAAGATAGGGTTAATTATGGTTCGATAACACGTGTTTTGGTCAATTTTAAAATTGGTGACCAAACTTTTAACAATTCCGTTTTATTGACCTAAATTTATAGTTTAATTTGTTTTAGTGACCCGCCGTTATACTTTTTGGATGTGTTGGCCCCGTGTGGCTAAACCTTAGAGAGAGAGAGAGAGAGGGGGGGGGGGTGGTGAATAAGTTTTATGGCGCTTTTCGCCTAATTAAAACTTAATGGCAACTAACAACCTAACTTTCGCAATTCTAAGATTAAGCATTAATAATCGTTAAACAATCCAAACGCAAGCAAGAAAATAAACAAAATATAAGTTGCGGAAAGTAAAGTTAAGGAAGAAAATGACATCGTGATTTATAAAGGTTCGGCAAAACGGCCTACGTCCTCTCCTCGGTACTACCGAGTATTTCACTAAAAATAATCTTTCCGATTTTATAAATCCTATCGAGCTCAATCGAACGATTGGCTCACCCTCTATCCTAGGTTCCAACTCTTGATACAAGTGCAAGCGAACACGTTTAATGAGTCAACGACTCCCCCTCAATCTATGAGTACCCAAGTGTTTAACCTAGAACTTTTAACCAACACTTTGGCTTAAAAGCTTCTACCCAAACACTCACACACAATGAGCTTATAATTTTGCTCTTTACAAATTTATCGAAAATTAAAAACAACAACCACAATTTAATTGCTTCTAAATAAGCTAATTTGTGGTTTTGATGATGTTTTGATCTTTGGTTGAGCTCGGAATGCTTTCTCCTTAATTTCCCTCTTTTTCGAATATATTCACCAAAATGGTGATATTTGGTGTTATGAATGAGAGAGGTTGAAGAATGATAATAGGTTATGAATATATATCTTTGGAGAGAGATTTGGGGTGGTTTATATGGAGAACAAAGTCTGTTTTTCTGTATATGACCGTTAGTAGTGGTTGAGACTTTTATCCAATGGTTTTAAGCTGTTTCCCAGAATAAGCTGAAAAGCTGTTTTCGAAATTTGCAGAAAACGATCGGTCGTTTTCTGCAGTCGATCGGTTGTTTTCAGAAAACGATCGGTCGTTTTCTGAGAAACGATCGGTGGTTTTTCAGACGACCTCACTGGAAGAATTTTGGACCAAAACGATCGGTCGTTTCTGTCCAGTCGATCGGTCGTTTTCTCTGGCAGTTTCTCGGTCTTCTCGCTATTCTTCGAAAGCTCATAACTCTTTCGTTTTAGCTCCGATTCTGGTTCCGCTTGAACCTGTGGCTTCGTTTTTCTGTGCTCTATCTTTATGGTGTTCTGAAATTTATATTTTCTCTTTTTGGAAAAAGACAAGCATTATATCATCGAAATAGAGAAATCGTAAAATCATTAAAAATATAATCAAAGTTATATTCAAAATCAATTATTGAACTCTAAGTTCAACAGGATAGAAACCGTTTTGAAGTTTTAATTTGGTCCGTATAGTTTAAAACTTTACGATAAACGCTTAAAAATTGTACAAATTACACACTTATATAAAAACACTTATATGAAAACTTATAAAACTATCAATTGGAAGTTACATTTTCACATGTAAATTGAAAAAAATAAGTAAGTTTTATAAATACAAATTTAAAAATGATATAAAATTACAAATAACGTGCTACAAATTAATAAATATAAGTTAAATCGTTCTTTTTTTTTTTTTGCTATGTAACTTCATTATTAAACTTATTAAAAATGTATGAATTTTTTATTGATTAGTCTTATGCTAAAATAAAATAAAGTCTAATTAGATTCTAACCCATACAAAATTGGGTTTATTAGATCCAAATTTATTCATGTTGGTCCGTAAGTGTCTAAACCTTAGAGGGGGTGAATAAGATTTACGTACGATTTTCGCGGAATAAAAACTTTGAGCTATTAACTAAGCGAATTAGTAGATTTTATAATTAAACAATTAGGTTAACTATTTATTGTTAATTTAAGCTATGCAAGCAATCAAAATAAGCAATAAATAAGTGCGGAAAGTAAAAGTTAAGGGAAAAGAAATAACACAAGATTTATAAAGGTTCGGCAAAACGCGCCTACTCCTCTCCTCGGTATTCACACTACCGAGTGTTTCACTAGAATCTTCTTCCCAAGATTACACCCTAACGAGCTAATCAACCGATTAAGCTCCCCCTCACTCTATGAGTATCCCGAATGAAAAGATCTAGAGCTTTTAAACTACACTTGCTTACAAAACCTCTACCCGATCACTCACTCACAAATGAGTTTATAATTTACTCTACAATTTGAATCGAAAGAGTATCGCTCACTAACAAATAATATCTTGGTGTTTATAAGATTACAATAATATTACACTCAAGAATTTATATGAATACAAGTGAGAAAAATAAAGTATAAGCTTTGAGTATGATCTTGAATTTGATAGCTTAATGAGTGTGTGAATTGGGGTGATCTCCATTTAGGAATTTGGGGGTATTTGAAGGCTAATTGGTCTTTGTTACCGTTGTATGAAGTGTTATGCCTTTATCCAATGGTTTTAAGCAGTTTCCCAATTTTCCAGAATAAGTCAAAAAGCTGTTTTTGAATTTTGCAGAAAACGATCGGTCGTTTTCTGAAAAACGATCGGTCGTTTTTATCATGAACTCACTGGAACAATTTTGACCAAAAACGATCGGTCATTTTGGCCATTTCGATCGGTCATTTTTCAGACGACCTCACTGGAAGAATTTGGACAAAAAAAGATCGGTCGTTTGTCCAAAACGATCGGTCGTTTTTTCCTGGTAGTTTCTCGGTTTTCTCGTTATACTTCGAAAGCTCGTAACTTCTTCGTTTTAAGTTCGATTATGGTTTCGCTTGAACCGTTGGGTTCGTAATTAAATATTCTATCATTTTGAACTTTTAACAAGCTAGATAAATGATTAGTACGCAAAACGAGCTTTTATCATGTTTTACAAATTTTGTTATCATCAAAACAATCGATTAGAAGAACATCGTTTAACAATCTCTCCCTTTTTTATGATGACAAAATATTGACTTTAAACATACTATAAGATCCTTTTGCTTAAACATAAGTATAACCGAGATGTGTAGGTGACGTTTTACTAGGGTAAAAAGTTTTAGTGAAAAACAAGTAAATGTCACAACATCCGATAAAACGAAATTTTTCAAAGCTAAAGGTTTAAGGATAAGGGAAGAACAAATGCAAGCGAAAAATTGGCCATAGTTTTGCCTAAAAACATTCAATCGCCATAAATGAAAAAGCAACAAATACAACCCAAACATCAATATATTATGCGCACAAGTTTCAATAACTTCAAATATGATAAACACGCATTCTCACAAAGTATTAGAAATTAAGAAGCAACATTAAAAACGCTTCATAAGATAAATGTAAAAACGTTTGCTACTTATTACATCAAAAACAACTTTGTTCGAAGAAAATGAAGCACAAAGAAATACAACGCAAAACGAAGAGGGTATTTCTCCCCATTTGACATCATCAAAAATAAAAACATAAACGCCTAATGGCGGTGGGATGTCGCGTCGTCGTCTTCATCGTCGTCTTTGTCGTCGTTCGGACCGGCAAGGTCGAGAAAATACCTGTTGAACTGCGCCCTTTGCTCGGTGCTTAAACGATCGAGTTCGTCGAGCTCTTCTTGTCCCGGGTTTAAGAAACAAAACATGCGCCGGGTCACTTGCGCATTTCGGTAGGTGTTGATGTAGAGATCGTTATAGAACTGGTCGGAGCGCGGGAGAGGGGTGGAAGATCCTACTTTGGCTTTTCCTCGACCTCGAGAGGGACGAGAGGAGGTAGGGATATCGGGTGGTGGAAAGGACTCGGAGGAAATCTGCACATCCTCACGAGAAGCAAGTCGCGGTGTGGCCTTGGGGCCGACATACTCTTCCTCTTCACGGGAAAGAGGGGTGTAGTCGGGGCCGGACACCTTTCTACCCGACCATGTTATGGTCTTCTTGGTAGTATTGAATTTTATGTACATTTGGGTGAGATAAGCGGTGTCCCAAATGTGTTTTTCCTTATTGTTGAAAGGAGTTCCACCGGGAGCGAGGTGGAGGTCCTTTAAGATTGCGGAAATTAAGGCATCGTAAGGTAGCCCATTTTTAGACTTGGTTTTGAGAGAATCCATCTTAAAAAGATAAGCGTCGCAAAGTCAATTTTGACTTGACGATGGATGCACCCTAATAGGAAGATGTACTCGTTGGTAACATCGGTGAAATTTGAGGAGTGAGGGAGGACAATGTGGGAGAGGATATGGTAGGCCATTTTGTTATGAAAAAGTAGGCCGTGAGCCTTATTTGAGCGGTTGTTATGAGTGGGATGAAAGAGCTCGTCTTTGAGATCGTTAAAATTATCGATCTCGAGCATTTCGCAAAGTTCTTCACTTTGCTCGTACACCCCGTCGTCATCGAGGTGTAAAAGATTTTGTAAACGGTCTATACCGTAGACAAAAGGTTGGCCATTCAAAGAGAAACGCAAACGAAGTGCGTCACCTTGACCCTTATCGACAACTAAGTTGGCATAAAATTCATAAATGTTTTCATTGAAAAATGGCTCTTTTAGGGTAAGAATGGTGTCGATTTTTTGGAACCTAAGACGACTCATTAGGAATGGAAAGCGTTCACGAAATAGAGGCATGTCGATTGTAAAATTTGACAATATACCTCGTTTGGCGATGGTGGATGGATAAAACGGAGGGAGTCAGCCGGAAGGAGGAAGTGAAGCCGAAGGGGCATCGGAGCCCGATTGTGGAGCGGTTGAGGCGCCGGTTCGAGTAGCGCGGGGAACACGCTGGCGGCCAGGGGATGGAGGCACGTACTCGTCCTCACGTTCATCGACGAGAGATGGTTGAGCTTTCTTTGTACGAACCATTGTTGGATTTATAAGGATTTGAAAAAAAATTAGGATTTTTTTTTTTTGAAAATTGGGTTTTTGAAAAAAATAGGGTTTTGAAGAAATAATCAAGGGATTGGTGATTTTAGTGATAATTAGGGAATTTGGATATATATTATAGATATATTTGGGATTTTTGGAATATTTAGGAGAAAGGGGGCGAATTTTTGATATAGAGAGAGAGAGAGTGTTTTGAAAGAATGAAAAAAACAATTAGGGTTGAAAAATGTTAAAAAGCTGAAAAACAGAAAAACGATCGGTTGTTTTAGAATTTCGACCGGTCGTTTTGGGAAGAAATTGTTCCAGAGGCCACATTGAAAAAACGATCGGTCATTTTTTCAGAACGATCGGTTGTCTGAAACAAAACGACCGGTCGTTTTATACAGTCGACCGGTCGACTATAAACAGTTTACAGAACAAGATTTTTTTGCACTTTTCGACACTGATTTGGCAAAAAAAATATATAAAATGAATAAAATATATATAAAATCAATCAAATATATATATATATATATATATATACAAGTCATACATCAAACATGCCTAACTCGCATCGAATAAAACAAAATTGTTTCTCGTTAAGGGGTTTTGTAAAAAGATCGGCTAATTGCCTATCAGTACTTATATATTCAAGTATAATATCCCCTTTTTGAACATGATCCCTTAGAAAATGATGTCGTAAATTTATATGTTTAGTACGAGTGTGTTGGATCGGATTTTTCAAAAGATTTATAGCACTAGTATTATCACACAAAATAGGCACACTATCAAAAGATAATTCAAAGTCATTCAATTGTTGACGCATCCAAAGGATTTACGCACAACAACTACCCACGGCAACGTATTCCGCCTCCGTCGTAGAAAGTGCAACCGAATTTGTTTCTTGCTATGCCAAGAAACTAAGGCGTTTCCTAAAAAATGGCAAGTGCCACTAGTACTTTTTCTATCTAAACGACAACCGGCAAAGTCGGCGTCGGAATAGCCAAGCAAGTCAAAAGTAGTATCATGTGGATAAAGCAATCCTAAATTACATGTACCTACAAGATATCTAAATATGCGCTTAACGGCTATCACATGCGATTCCTTAGGACAAGATTGATACCTAGCACACAAGCAAACACTAAACATGATATCGGGTCTACTTGCGGTTAAATATAAGAGAGATCTAATCATACCTCTATATATCTTTTGGTCCACACTTTTACCCGATTCATCTTTGTCTAGTTTTGTTGCCGGACTCATTGGAGTTCCTAGCGGCTTTGCATCGCTCATGTTGAATCTTTTGAGCAAGTCCCTTGTATATTTGGCTTGATTTACGAAAATTCCGTCCTTAGTTTGTTTGATTTGCAATCCACGGAAGTAGGTAAGTTCGCCCATCATGCTCATCTCGAATTCTCCTTGCATACAATTAGAAAACTCCTCTCACATGCGAGCATTAGTAGCACCGAAAATGATATCATCAACATATATTTGAATTAAAAGCATGTCTTTACCATCTTTTTTAATAAAAAGCATAGTATCCAAAGTACCACGAGAAAAACCTTTTTCAATCAAAAACTTACTAAGTCTTTCATACCAATCCCGGGGTGCTTGTTTTAAACCATAAAGAGCTTTTTGAAGTTTGTAAACATGATTGGGAAACTCATGATTTTCAAAGTCGGGTGGTTGTTTTACATAAACCTCCTCATTTATAAAACCGTTTAAAAAAGCACTTTTAACATCCATTTGAAACAATTTAAAGCGTTTAAAAGAAGCATAAGCAAGCAACATCCTAATGGCTTCTAGTATAGCTACGGGTGCGTAAGTTTCATCGAAATCGATGCCTTCTTCTTGGTTATACCCTTGAGCCACTAGTCTAGCCTTATTTCTAATGACTACCCCGAATTCATCCATCTTATTTCGAAATATCCATTTCGTACCTATGATGGTTTTCTCACGCGGTCTAGGAACTAAAGTCCATACGTTACTACGCTCGAATTGATTTAATTCGTCATGCATAGCTAATACCCAACTCTCATCGAGTTCCGTTTCATGAATGTTCTTAGGCTCTAATTGAGACAAGAATGCAAGATGATTAACTAAATTTCTCAATGAAGAATGTGTATGCACTCTTTCTCCCGGGTTACCCAAGATTAATTCTTGCGGATGGTGATTGGCAAACCTCCATTCTTGAGGCAAATCCTCATGAATGTGTACACTAGATTATAGGTCCGTTTGAGGTCTTTCTATAGTGACTTCTTCAACAACGGGTTCAACCTCTATACTAGGCGTAATTTCTAGGCTAGATGTAACATGATTAGAAGAAGATGCATTATGAAAAATATCATTATCAATATTATGAACAATTAATGGCTTATCAATCGTCGGTACAATCTCATCAAAGGAAACATGTACCGATTCTTCCACCAATAAGGTTCTTTTATTAAAAATTCTATACGATTTACTCGATATAGCATATCCGATGAAAATTCCTTCATCGGACTTAGCATCGAATTTTCCTAAATTATCCTTACCATTATTATGAACATAGCATTTACAACCAAATGCACGTAAATGAGAAATAGTGGGTTTTCACTCATTCCATAATTTGTAAGGTGTCTTTTTTAATATGGGCCTAATTAAGGCTCTATTTAAAATGTAACAAGCGGAATTTACGGCTTCGGCCCAAAAATAATTTGGCAAATTATTTTCACAAAGTATGGTCCGTGCCATTTCCTCTAGGGTTCTATTCTTCCTCTCTACTACCCCATTTTGTTGGGGCGTACGAGGGGCCGAAAAATTATGATCAATACCATTTTCATCACAATAAGTTTGAAATGGAGTATTTTCAAATTCCTTACCATGATCGGTTCGGATACTTTTGATCATATAACACTTTCGTGTTTGGAGCTTTTTGCAAATAATAGAGAATTCTCTAAATGGTTCATGCTTATGAGTTAAAAACAATACCCAAGTAAAACGACTAAAGTCGTCAACCATGACGAATGCATATGCACGCCCTCCAAGACTAAGTGTCCGGGAGGGACCAACTAAGTCCATATGAATGAGCTCCAAACAACGAGTAGTAGAAATAATATTTTTAGATTTAAAAGAAATCTTCGTTTGTTTGCCTAATTGGCAAGCGTGACAAAGTTTGTCCTTTTTATAAGGAGCTTTTGGTAAACCTATTACCAAATCTTTTCTAGAAAGTTTAGCGAGTAAATCAAGACTAGCATGACCAAGTCTTCTATGCCACAACCAACCATTGTCGTTGATAGTAACAAGACACTTGACCTCATTATCCACCGAACTATTCAAATCAATCATACAGACATTATTTTGTCTTTGACCCATGAGAATAGTTTTATTTTTCGAAATACAATGAATGATGCAATGCGATTTTTCAAAAATGACTTTGTGACCCAAATCGCAAAGTTGACTTATACTAAGCAAGTTATGTTTAAGACCATCAACAAGCAATACATTATCAATAATAACATTTGAAAGTTTAGAAATGCTACCAATACCAATGATTTTACCCTTGCTATTATCCCCGAAGGTCACAAAGCCTCCGTCTTTAGGTGCAAGAGTAGTAAATTTTGTTTTGTCTCCCGTCATATGTCTTGAGCATCCACTATCCAGGTCTTGTCCTCGTTAATTTTTGACCTCAAGCATACCTACAAAACAAAACGATCATTGGTACCCTAATCCACTTTTGGGTCCTTGAGGGTTAGTGTCTCGACCCTTTGAAATCCAAACAAAGTCATTTCTATTTAATTTATATCTATAAGGGCAATAGACATAATCCTCAAAGTGATCACTACGGTTGCAATTAAGACATTTAACATGCATGCTTGGTTTAACAAAGCGATTGTAAACTAAGTCATTTTTATGCAAGTTGTTTTTACGAGAGTGACTTGGTCGTCTATTTTCATTTTTAGTCATTTGTTTGGTGAATAGATTTTTATGCATAGCTGTTAGAAGTGGGTTGTACCCTACACCGGTTTTATCATACGCGCCTTGTTGAGAAGCTAATATAGTACTTAGCATTTTACTTCCCTTAGTGAATTTAGCGAGAGTAAGTTCGGCGCTATCCGGCTTAAGTTTACAAGAACTAAGGTCATTAACTAACTTATCATTTTCCATGGTAAGTTCGGCATTTTTAGACGTGCGTGAGTCATTTTTTATAGCTAAGTTTTCAAGTTCGTCTTGTAGAGTAATTAGCATTTTTCTAAAGAATTTGTTTTTACCTCTAGCTTTTTCTAAAGAAGCTAACACATCATTTATATCAAAACAATCATCACTAGAAAAAGAAGAGTTAGAGGAGTGGAAGCTTACATTCTCGGTATCGTCGTCTCTAGCCATGAAACATAGGTTTGCGACTTCTTCATTCTCGCTATCGGAGCTATCATCATCGCTCCCCCATGCGGCCAAGAATGCCTTCTTGTATTCCTTTTTCTTTTCGAACTTGTCCTTTTTCTTCAAGGGACATTCATTTTGCATATGGCCGGGTTTGTGACATTTATAGCAAATGATTTCGTCCTTCTTGTTCGATTTGTCGGAAGGCTCTCCCTTATATTCCTTTTTTCCGAAATTGTTGTCCGCCCTTCTTTTTCCAACTTAGGAACTTGTTGTAGCATTTGGCGAAGAGTGCCATTTCATCATCCTCGCTAGAGGAATCGTTTTCGCTATCGTTATTTGTTGTACTTTTGAAGGCGATGCCTTTCTTCTTTTCGAGTCATCCTCTTGTTTTCGAGTTGTCATGTCTAGTTCATGAGTGCTCAAGGATCCTATGAGGTTGTCGAGAGAGAGAGTGTTCATGTCCTTGGCTTCTTGAATAGCCGTCACTTTTGATTCCCATTTTCTCGGAAGACTTCATAGGATATTTGTCTCTATCTCCTTGCTAGAATACACTTTTTCAAGTCTTTTAAGATCATTAGTAATTTTAGTAAAACGAGTGTACATAGAAGCAATAGACTCGTCATCATCAACTTTAAAAAGTTCATAATCATGAATAAGCATGCTAATTTTAGAGTCCTTAACTTGACTAGTTCTCTCGTGCATAATAGCTAGCTTATCCCACATTTGTTTAGTGGTATCACAACCGGAAATCTTATCATACTCACTCGGCGAGAGCGCACAAGTTATAGAAGTCATAACTCTACAATTTAGAGAAAAAGCATGGTGTTCATCCGTATCGAGTTCTTCTACGATTTTGTCTAAACCATTTCTCCTAGGCATTTTATAGCCTTTACTTATGCTAATCCATTGGTCTATTTCATAACCACATAGAAAAAATTTCATAAGGTCTCTCCAATACGGGTAGTTTGTACCGTCAAAGAACAGGGGCCTAGTTATGGATTTTGAGTCAGCGTACGAAGACATATCGGATCTTTAAACTAAAAAATCGTTAGATTTTATAAAGAGAAGAGCTTGGCTCTGATACCAATTGTTGGTCCGTAAGTGTCTAAACCTTAGAGGGGTGGTGAATAAGGTTTACATACAATTTTCACGGAATAAAAACTTTGAGCTATTAACTAAGCTAATTAGTAGATTTTATAACTAAACAATTTGGATAACTATTTAATGCTAATTTAAGCTATGCAAGCAATCAAAATAAGCAATAAATAAGTGCGGAAAGTAAAAGTTAAGGGAAAAGAAATAACACAAGATTTATAGAGGTTCGGCAAAACGCGCCTACTCATCTCCTCGGTATTCACACTACCGAGTGTTTCACTAGAATCTTCTTCCCAAGATTACACCCTAACGAGCTAATCAACCGATTAAGCTCCCCCTCACTCTATGAGTATCCTGAATGAAAAGACCTAGAGCTTTTAAGCTACACTTGCTTACAAAGCCTCTACCCGATCACTTGCTCACAAATGAGTTTATAATTTACTCTACAATTTGAATCGAAAGAGTATCGCTCACTAACAAATAATATCTTGGTGTTTATAAAATTACAATAATATTACACTAAAGAATTTATATGAATACAAGTGAGAAAAATAAAGTATAAGCTTTGAGTATGATCTTGAATTTGATAGCTTAATGAGTGTGTGAATTGGGGTGATCTCCATTTAGGAATTTGGGGGTATTTGAAGGCTAATTGGTCTTTGTTACCGTTGTACGAAGTGTTATGCCTTTATCCAATGGTTTTAAGCAGTTTCCCAATTTTCCAGAATAAGTCAAAAAGCTGTTTTTGAATTTTACAGAAAACGATCGGTCGTTTTTATCATGAACTCACTGGAACAATTTTGACCAAAAACGATCGGTCGTTTTGGCCATTTCGATCGGTTGTTTTTCAGACGACCTCACTGGAAGAATTTGGACAAAAAACGATCTGTTATTTGTCCAAAACGATCGGTCGTTTTTTCCTGGTAGTTTCTCGGTTTTCTCGTTATACTTCGAAAGCTCGTAACTTCTTCGTTTTAAGTTCGATTATGGTTCCGCTTGAACCGTTGGGTTCGTAATTAAATATTCTATCATTTCGAACCTTTAACAAGCTAGATAAATGATTAGTACGCAAAACGAGCTTTTATCATGTTTTACAAATTTTGTTATCATCAAAACAATCGATTAGAAGAATATCGTTCAACAATTCATATAGGATGATATTAATAAGTTTTGACATTATTCTATATATTTAATTATACGTGAAGAATAAAAATGATAAATTATTAAAATTGAATTGTTAGTAATTATACTTTCAATTCATTAGACTTGTAAAGATACATGTATATCATCCCAACTAATACAATTCATATGGTATTCGATACTTCTATTCATTTTATTTACAAATTGTGCAATCCACTTAAACACATGTTTTATATAAGTTTTTAATTTAAGTGTGTTTATATAAGTGCGTAATTTCTATAATTTTTAAGCGTTTATCGTAATGTTTTAAACTATAGAGACAAAATTGAAAATTCAAAACAATTTTCATAAAAAATGTAACGGCATGTAAATAAAACAAAAAAAAAACTATAAATTTAAGTCACTAAAACGAAAGTTTTAAAAGTTGGGTCACCAATCTTAAAATTGGCCAAAAATCAAATCACTTAACCATAATCAACCCAGAAAGATATAAGAGCATTCACATCAATTTCTCTAAATTTTTTGTCAAATGAGTAGTGAAAATCTTAATTTTTTTTTTTTATGTTTAGAGAGTCGCTTAAGTTTTAGTTGGTTTTTCAGTCTCTTCAAAACACTCTCTTTATTAATAATTTACTAATTTTTGTATTGTCTTTTAAAACTTAGGCTCCGTTTGATTCATAGTAAAAGTTTTACATGAGAAAAATATTTACATTAGAAAATTTTACACTGAAAAGTTTTATTTGTTTTTCATTTACATGCGGTTGGTGCATAAAAAGTTTTTCACCTAAAATTTTATACAAACTCAGGTTTTTTTTGACAAATTATTTTTTTAACAAATAATTGGTAAAAATCTCAACATGTATAGAAAAATTAAGCTAAACACATTTTTTATTTCATATACGCCACTTATAATAACTTATAAATTTTCAACCTATAAACTCATAAAATTATAAGTATACAAGATATTATTGACTTTTCTTAGTTTTTTTACACATGTATAGGAGAACCAATATTCTTCATTTATAAAGAGTGATAATAATACTCTTTGAAAATAGAGAATTTAATATGAGTTTGATTTGAATGGTTTTTTTACAACTAAACTTTTTAAATTTTAAAAAAGTTAAGTTTAAAGAGTTTGATGTGAATGTTGTAACATGAGGTGTGATAGATAAACATGGTCTAATGTTTAGAATTCAATTCTTTTTACCTTAAAGATTGAAAGCCAGTAAGTTAGCTTGATGCTCCAACTAAATATATATCTATTTTTTTTTTATGTGATTAATGGCATAAAATTCTTCCCAGGAATGACCGCAGTTCCTACGAAATGGAAAGGATATTGCGAAGAAGGACAACAATTCAATGCCTCGATGTGCAACTTAAAGCTTATAGGGGCAAGATACTTTAATAAAGGTTTAACTACGGCCCATAAACCTGGATTTAAAGTTAGCATGAACTCGTCCAGAGATATTGATGGTCATGGCACTCATACGGCTTCAACTGCGGTCGGAAATTATGTCGATGATATTTCATTTTTTGGATACGCCAAAGGCACAGCGAGCGGGATAGCCCCTCGTGCCAGATTAGCCGTCTATAAAGTAATATGGGTAGAAGGGTTTCAATCTTCTGATTTTCTCGCGGGTATAGACCAAGCGGTGGCTGATGGGGTCGATGTTATTTCTCTATCTTTAGGTTTTGACCATGACATGCCATTTTACGAGAACCCCATTGCAATTGCTTGTTTTGGGGCTATGGAAAAAGGCGTCGTTGTTTCTCATGCAGGTGGAAACACTGGGTCTAACGGCTTATGTACATTATTCGACTCAATGCCATGGAGTTTGACCGTTGGCGCAGGCACCGTTGACCGTTCATTTGGTGGAACGTTGGTTTTGGGAAATAAGTTGACCATCACGGGATGGTCGGTTTTCCCAGCCAGAGTCTTGGTTGAGAATTTTCCGTTGATTTACAACAAAACATTGTCTTCTTGTAACTCAACGGAGTTGCTAGCTCAAGCACCTCACGGAATCATCATATGCGAAAACATTGGTGAAGTTGGGTCCCAATTATATTATGTTAGCTTATCGTCGAATATTGCTGCTGCCATTTACTTATCGGACGAGAATACATTATCGGAAAATATAGTTTTTCCATGGCCTGGAATCGTGATAAACCCAAAATATGGCCCGGCTATAATAAGCTATGCAAAAACTAATGATTCATCGGCCTCCATGACATTTCAACAAACATTTTTGGGAACAAAGCGTGCACCACATGTCGCCCGCTATTCCTCTAGAGGTCCGTCACGGACATATAATGGTATTTTAAAGCCAGATTTAATTGCACCCGGCTCATTAATACTCGGAGCTTTCACTCCGACGTTGCCTGTAGCTAGAATAGGACTTACAATAAATTTGGCAAGCGACTATAATATTATATCTGGTACATCTATGTCTTGTCCGCATATTGCTGGTGTGGCGGCTTTGCTGAAATCTGTCCATCCTAAATGGACACCGGCTATGATTCGTTCTGCTATGATGACAACTGCAAACCCGCTAGACAATACGGGTAAAAGTATCCAAGACGAGGGGACAAATTTCACGTCTGCCTCGCCACTAGTAATGGGTTCGGGCCATGTCAATCCAAATCAGGCTCTCGATCCGGGTTTAGTTTATGATACAACCCCCGAAGATTACGTTAATGTGTTATGCTACATGAATTACACAAATAAACAACTTTTGACGGTGACAAGATCGAAGCATTATAACTGTTCTAACCCGTCCCGGGACCTGAATTACCCATCGTTTATCGCTCTCTATTCTAACACTTCGGTTAAAAGGTTAGAAGAAACATTTGAGCGGGTGATCACCAATGTTAGAAATGAAACTACAACTTATCATTCAAAGGTGGTAGCTCCATTTGGTTCTAAGGTTACGATAACACCAAAAGTATTGGTGTTTGATCAAATTTATGATAAAAAGAGATTTACCATGAGATTAGAGTACGAAAATTACAAAAATGAGATGGTTACTTATGGTTCATTAGTTTGGCTTGAAGTTAACGGAAACCACAAGGTGAGAAGTCCCATAGTCATATCTCCGATTGTAAAAGTTTCAGCATAATTCATCAACCACTATATATGTATAATACTCGTAATCATTGATCAGATTGAATAAATCGCGCAGAAAAGAAATAGTATGATTATGATTGAATTGGATTGAGTTGGAAAGAAATTAAAAACAACCAAGAATATTCCTACATATTTTTGGCCGGCGTGTGACACCTAATTAAACTACTTTTGGTGTATTGATTTGTAATGGATACTTATGTATTATTTATTGTAGTCGAGTATGTGTCCATTTAGCTTAAATCTAATACCTCACAAGAAGTGTAGAAACTACTACTAACTAAGAAGTGCTACAAAACCTTTTATTTGGAAAAGTACTCCATCTCAACAGCTTTAAAACACGACAAGAAGCACGGCAAAAGCTTTGTATAAGAATATTTCATATAGGAATAACTTTTTTATAGTAATAAAAATTTCCGGTGCCAACTCGGGCCAGTTCAAAATAGTAATAAACTCTCTATTGTCATATTCCGTAGTTTTTTATGGTCCCGTTAGTTATAAATCCACCTCCTTATAGGAATAAAATACATTTCATTACAAAAATATATATATCTAGTTACAATAAATTTATGATGATTTCTACTTTAATATACTTAGTATTTATACATGTAAAGAAGGTATATGAAAGATTGTATTTGACTTTACAAATTTCAAAATACATGTATTTGTTTTCTACATATATTTATTTGTTTAACTAAACTTTTGATAGATTTATTTATTTGTTTTAACTTATAATGAACCATGTATATGTATCTAATATTATGTAAATACATATATTTTTTATTTTTTTAATATGTAAACTCTATATAGCAATAACCTTTCTATAATAATATTTTTTCGTGGTTCCCATAATATAACTGTATAAAAGTTTTACTGTATAATGGTATATTAATTGGTAGGATACAAAAACAGGTAGCCTAAATAAATTTGTTTGTAACTTCTTGTTATGAGAATCAATTAATAGTGTCTTTGGCAGATGAATTCCCAAAATATATAATTTGTTATGAAATATTATCAAAATATACAATCCAAACAAATTATTCCCAAAACATACAATTGACCCAAATAGAAAAAAAAATATATTTCTCCTCATCTACCAATTTTTTTTCTTTCTCCTCTCTCTCCTCTTTTTTTCTAAATCATCATTTTTTTCCCACAAAATACTACCTTATTTAATGTTAAAATGAAAACTAAACCGAAAAAAATAAAATTACAACAAAAAATAAAAAAATTTCAAAAAAGTCGAAAACCCGAAAAAACCCAAAAAATGCTGGAAAAACATTTAAAAAAGTTGGAAACCCGAAAAAATCCAAAAAAATGTTAAAAAATAAAAAAACCAATAAAAATCCAAATTCAAAAAAAAAATGAAAAAAGTTCAAAAAAGTCGAGAATCCGAAAAAACCCAAAAAAAAACTGGAAAAACCTTTTAAAAAGTCAGGAACCCAAAAAAGCCCAAAAAATGGTTGAAAAAAGTAAAAAAAACAAAGAAAAATCCAAAATCACAAAAAGAATGAAAAAAGTTCACAAAAATCGAGAACCCGAAAAAACCAAAAAAGTGCTGAAAAAACCTTTAAAAAGTTGGGAACCCGAAAAAACTCCAAAAAAGTGGCAAAAAAAAAAAAGCAAGAAAAATTCAAATTCACAAAAATATATAAAAATAAAGTTCAGAAAAGTCGAGAACCCGAAAAAAGCCCAAAAATATGGTAAAAAACAAAAAAAAAAACAAGAAAATTACAAAATTACAAAAAAAAAAATGAAAAAAGTTCTAAAAAGTCGAGAATTCAAAAAAACCCAAAATATGATAAAAAACTTTTAAAAAAGTCGGTAACCGAAAAAACCCAAAAAATTGGTAAAAAAACCCAAAAAATATCGAAAATTACAAAAAAATGAAAAAAGTTCAAAACAGTCGAGAACCCGAAAAAACCCAAAAAAGGCTGGAAAAACCTTTTAAAAAGTCGGGAACCCGAAAAAGCCCAAAAGATAGTTTAAAAAAGTATTGTGTATGTATGTATTGCGTATTTCCGTATTAAAAAACATGTATAAATTGTGTGTTGTGTATGCATGTATTAAATAACATGTATAAATAATGTATTGTGTATGCCCGTATTAAAAAACATGTATAAATTATGTATTGTGTATGCCTGTATAAATTATGTATTGTATATGCTGAAAAAACTTTTAAAAAAGTCGGTAACCGAAAAAACCCAAAAAATTGGTAAAAAAACCCAAAAAATATCAAAAATCACAAAAAAAAAGAAAAAAGTTCAAAAAAGTCGGGAACCCGAAAAAGCCAAAAAAATGGTTAAAAAAAGTATTGTGTATGTCTATATTGCGTATTTTCGTATTAAAAACATGTATAAATTGTGTGTTGTGTATGCATGTATTAAATAACATGTAAAAATAATGTATTGTGTATGCCCGTATTAAAAAACATGTATAAATTATGTATTGTGTATGCATGTATTAAAGAGCATGTATAAAAAGTGTATTGTGTATGAATAATAAGAAAAAAAACAAAAAAATGGACAGTGTCAATGGATACAGAATGTATTGTGTATGACTGTATTAAAGAGCGTGTATAAACAATGTATTGTGTATGCCTGTATTAAAAAGCATATATAAAATATGTATTGTGTATGACTGTACTAAAGAGCATGTATAAATAGTGTATTGTGTATGCCCGTATTAAAAAAACATGTATAAACTGTGTATTGTGTATGTTTGTATTAAATAGCATGTATAAATAATGTTTTGTCCATGCCTGTATTAAAAAATATATATATAATGTGTATTGTGTATGCCTGTATTAAAGAGCATGTATAAAATATGTATTGTGTATGCATGTATTAAAGAGCATGTATAAATAGTGTATTGTGTATGTCCGTATTAAAAAACATGTATAAACTGTATATTGTGTATGTCTGTATTAAAAAGGATGCATAAATAATGTATTGTGTATGCCCGTATTAAAAAAGCATGTATAAAAATTATGTATTGTGTATGCCTATATTAAAGAGCATGTATAAAATATGTATTATGTATGACTGTATTAAAGAGCATGTATAAATAGTGTATTGTGTATGCATGTATTAAAAAACATGTATAACAATGTATTGTGTATGCCTGTATTGCGTATTCTCGTATTAAAAAACATGGATAAATTATGTGTTGTATATGCATGTATTAAATAAAATGTATAAATAATGTATTGTGTATGTTCGTATTAAAAAACATGTATAAACTATGTATTGTGTATGCCTGTATTAAAGAGCATGTATAAAAAGTGTATTGTGATACAGAATGTATTGTGTATGACTGTATTAAAGAACGTGTATAAACAATGTATTGTGTATGCATGTATTAAAAAGCATGTATAAAATATGTATTATGTATGTCTGTAAAGAGCATGCATAAATAGTGTATTGTGTATGCCCGTATTAAAATACATGTATAAACCGTGTACTGTGTATGTCTGTATTAAAGAGCATGTATAAATAATGTATTGTGTATGCCCGTATTAAAAAAAATATGTATAAACTGTGTATTGTGTATGCTTGTATTAAAGAGCATGTATAAAATATGTATTGCGTATGCCTGTATTAAAGAGCATGTATAAATAGTGTATTGTGTATGTCCATATTAAAAAAACATGTATAAACTGTGCATTGTGTATGTCTGTATTCAAGAGCATGTATAAATAATGTATTGTGTATGTCCATATTAAAAAAAACATGTATAAACTGTGTATTGTGTATGCTTGTATTAAATAACATGTATACAATATGTATTGTGTATGACTGTATTAAAGAGCATGTATAAACACTATACTGACAAGTTAATCGGTATTTTTCATATTGAGGAATAGAATATGTCAACAACACATCACTTTTAGCCAAATGCGGCCAAATTATTATTAAGTATATAAATTTAATTATAATAATTTTTAAAAAATAAAAAAATATCTCGAAAATTGACGGATGAACTTATGACTATTGACGAGAAAATTGACACATATTGCCCAATGAATTGTTGAAGATGATGATCAAAATAACCAAAAATTGACAGATGAACTGATCGGAGAAGACAATACCGAGACCTTTGAATTGACCGGAGAAGAAGATTGAACTCGGATAGAGACTTGTGAACTGATCGGAGAAGAAAATTGAACTATTTTTAAAGAAAGATAAAGAAATAAAAAGATCTCTCTATTTTTAAAAGAAAGAGCACGGAGAGAGAGAGAGAGACTGTTAAAAAAAATAGAAATGATTTATTATTTATAATTTTAATTAGTTGTATGTTATGGGAATAAAGTGTTGGGGTATAATTTTTTGCTAATTAGTTTAAAATAGTTGTATGTTTTAGTAATTTTCTCTTCTTTTAATTTTCAGATTACTGAATGAGAAAGGCTTTTAATTATGTCTTTCGTCTACATTAAATCTTATAAAACAGATATTTAAGATCTTATTATCCTCAAAGACATAGAAGAGATTTCCATGCATAGAGTAGTATAATCCTTGGGACCAGTTTTTTCAGGCTTTTGTCTAGATTTCTTTATCATCGGAATATTTTGTTGACCTGGGAGAAAGTTTTTAAATCTTCAAGATTTTCAAACTACATCAGCAGTTCTTTGGATATTCTTAAGGGAATGACCTGTTTAATTTTATAAATCATTCGAAATGAGTAAAACTCTTTAAATTATCTATCCAATCCAAGACGAGGGACGAAAAACAAGAGGTCTTTGGGTATCTCGTATAGTCGAGAATTTTAAAGAGTCGCAGATTCACAAACTGATTATTCTCTCGATGGAGATATATACATATAGATATAGAGAGAGAATTTAACGAACTGTAATTTTATTCATTGATTCAGTTAGTTACAAGAATGAGTCAACTCATTGTATATGATACAATGTTAACTGCCTCTAAGAGTATTTACACAATTAGTCCAACACTATCACAGAAATTACAATTACGTACAACACATATTGTAGAGTAACAGAACAATTATTAGGTAATTATAATGAGAACCAGAAACAACACTGTAATTTCCAATACACCCCCTCAAGTTGGAGAGTATAGATTGAATACTCCCAACTTGGACAAAAGAAACAGAAAAGGCTTCGATCTAAGTGGTTTTGTAAATAGGTCTGCAAGTTGATGAGAGGAATATACATGTAGCAATTTCAACTCACAAGAACCAATCTTTTCACGTAGAAAATGACAATGCACTTCAACATGTTTAGTCCTATTATGATGTACAAGATTTGCAGCCAAGGCAAGAGCTGCTTTGCTACCACTAAATAAAACTCCTGGCTTAGGAACAAAATTCTCATTTTATTAAAAAAGTTGCTGCAACCAAACAAACTCACAACTTTTAATGGCCATTGCCATGTACTCTGCCTCTACTGAACTTCTTGAAACAACACTTTGTTTCTTACTTTTCTAAGAGATAAGAGCATTACCCAGAAAAATACAGTAGCCTGTAATCGATCTTCTAGTGTCTATACAAGAGGCATAATCAGAGTCACAAAAACCTATCAAAGAAAGGGTATTATCAGCAGGAAAGAATAACCCTTGACCTGGATTACTTTTAATGTACCTCAATACTCTATAAGCAGCATCAAGATGAGACTGAGAAGGAGCACTAACAAATTGGCTTAAACATCCTACTGCATAAGATATGTCTGGTCTAGTGATAGTAAGATATAAAAAATTTCCAACCAATCGTCGATACAGTTGAACATCAGTAAGTGGATATGGGCCAAGTTTAGGCAATTTTAGATTACTCTCCATAGGGAACTCAACTGACTTACAACCAAGCATACCTGCTTCATCCAAAAGTTCAAGTGTATATTTCATTTGACATAAGTTAATCACTTGTTTGGATCTTGCTACTTCTATGTCAAAGAAATATTTAACTTGTCCCAAATTTTTAATATGGAAACTCGTGTCAAGAAAATTATGCACCCTTAATATAAGTGATTCTTCTGCACTAGCTAGCAGTATATCATCCACATAGACCAGCAAGATTAAAAAGTCACCATTATGATCCAAAGTGAACAAAGAACTATCAGCTAAAGACTGCTTAAAACCAAAATAAACCAAAGTTGTAGAGAGTTTACTAAACCATTGTCTGCTAACTTGCTTAAGCCCATACAATGATTTAAGCAATTTGCAAACTTTATTCAACATATCCCGGAGGTATTTTCATATACACATCTTCTTTTAACTCACCATGCAAAAATGCATTGTTGACATCTAGCTGGTGTACTAACCAACCCTTAGCAGCAGTTATAGTTAACAAACATCTCACTATGGTCATTTTAACCACAGGGCTAAAAGTATCATCAAAATCTATACCCTCTAGCTGAGTATATCCCTTAGCCACCAATCTGGCTTTATACCTTTCCAAACTACCATCTCCTTTTCTCTTTATTTTATAGACCCATTTATAGCCAATAGGTACCTTATCACTAGGGAGAGTTACTATACTCCAAGTCCCATTATTTTCAAGAGCCTCAATCTTATTCTTCATTGCCTTTACCCAATTTTTATCTCTAGAAGCTACTGTAAAGCTAGTAGGTTCTTTTTGTTTAGAGACAGCCACGCAATAAGCCCTATGAGAAAGTGATAAATTCTCATAAGAAATCACCCCCTTGAGTGGATATAGGCATTCTTTTTCCTTGTCATTATCAGCTAATACATTTGAACAGTGATAATCATTCAATCTAGTTGATTTCTTTTTAATTCTCTCTGAAACTCTAGAAGTAGGTGGTATAACTTGTGAATCTACATGATCATTCTCAGCACTATTACGTGGTTCAGAATGAGGAAGACTTTCTGAAAATTGTAATGGTGCAGTAACAATATTATCATAAATATTTACCTCACCAGAAGTGATATTTATAGTGGATTCTTCATTAGGAAATGAAGACTGATATAAAACAATCTTCAGTAATATTTTCACCAGAAAACATGGGGCAAGTGGTATCTTTTTCATTATTCTCAAGAGCAAAAGGAAAAATATGTTCATAGAAGACCACATCCCTAGATATAAAATGTTCTGTGGTCTTCAAATCCATCAACTTATATCACTTTGTAGAATGTGAATAACCAAGAAAAATACACTTTCGAGCTCTAGAATCAAACTTTTTTCTATTTTTCAAGAGTGTAGAGGCAAAAAATAGATAACCAAACAATTTTAAGTGTGAATATAGAGGTTTCTTGTCATATAATACTTCAAAAGAACATTTATTCTTCAATAAAGGGGTGGGGATTCTGTTTATTAAATGTGCAGCAGCCAAAATACAATCTCCCCAGTAATGAATAGATAAATGTGCTTGAAATCTAAGAACTCTAGCTTTGTTTAACAAATCTTCGTGTTTTCTTTCCAAAATATCATTTTGTTGTGGTGTTTTAACACAAGAGTTTTGATGCAAAATACTTTTCTCAGCATAGTAATGAGTCATATTGAACTCCAAACCATTATCACTTATAATAATCTGTATTTTCTTACTATACTGGGTATAAATCATCTCATAGAAAACCGGCAAGTGCACAACTACTTCTGATTTATTTTTCATTAAGAAAACCCATGTACACCTTGAGTAATCATCTACAATAGTAAGGAAATCTGAGAAATCTCCTACAGTAGTTTGACAATAAGGTCCACATATATCCATGTGTACCAAACTAAAAATACCACTACTATGTATAGTACTCAAATGAAAAGCCAATTTATGTGGTTTGGCATAATGACAAACTTCACAAGGCTTTATCTCTACTTTGTTAGACAAAGAAAATTCTTTATTCAAAAGGAAAATACTCTTATCAGAGGATGCCAAAGGCTAGCTAATGCCACACTTGCATGAGCTGCTCCTCTTTTATTTACTTTAGCATCTTGTAAGAAATATAGGCCTTTAGATTGGTGAGCTACCCCAATCATCTTGTAACTTGTAAGATCTTGTCTTATGCATTTATCAGCATAAACCATCAAACAACAATTTGACCTATGAGATAACCTACTGGCTGATATGAGATTATACCCAAAAGTAGGTACACACAACACATTTGTTAGTTGTAGTCCAGTGTCAAACAAAACAGTCCCTATGTGTGTGACTGCCACTTGTTGACCATTAAGCAAGATCACACAAGTATTAACATCATTATGAATATGTGTTAAGAATTCAATAGAGTGAACCATATGTTCACTAGCTCCTGTGTCTATAATCCATTTTTTCAGAAAATACCTTAACATCATAACCTGTCAAAGTAATTGTATTATGACATAAAAAAGAATAAGGTGTACCAGAGTAAGCAGTATCAGCTCCATTATAAACCATATTAGAGTATGAAGGACCAGCTTCCATGGGCAAAGTCACTTTAGCTTGTGACTGCAACATTTTGCAAAGATGTTGAAATTGTTCTCGAGTCACAGGTTGATCAACAGCAAGAGAAGCTGAATGTGCACTGAGTTGGTTGTTAGGAAACCCTTTATGATAACTAGTGGCCCCTCTTTGATTCCAACCTGGTGGATACCCATGTAATTTCCAACACTTTTCCTTTGTGTGTTTTGTACCATCATAATAGAAACATTTCATAAAAGTCTTGTTAGAGTCCTTTTGCCCTTTAGAATATGAACTATGTACTTGGTTAGCTTGGGCATTTTCACCTTTTACCACTGCCATAGCCATGCTGTCAGATAAAAGTCTTGCATTTCCAGTACTCACACTTCTCTGTTTCTCATCTTGCATAACTAGATTAAACACCTCAGTTATAGAAGGTATAGGCTTCATCATCAATATTTTCCCTCTCACACCAGAATAAGTTTCATCCAGCCCCATCAAAAATATCATTCTGAATAGCTTATGTTCCCTCTCATAAATCCTTTCTAAGAGATGACAAGTACAATTTCCAATGGCTAAACAAGAGTAGTTTGGTATAGGGCATGCTAGATTTAGATCATTCCACATAGTTTTCAACTTTATAAAATACTCAGAAACACCCATTGTGCCTTGTTGCAGAGAATATAGGGATTGTTGTATTTCATAAATTCTAGGTTCATTCCCTTGTGCAAACCTTGATTAATTTTCACATTTTTGCAGTTGTATGTGTATATATAATAGCCTGCCCGATTTATGTGGATACATAATTTGGAATCCAATATTGCACTACTAAATTGCATCTTATCCATGACTGATGAAAATGATCAGTGGGTACAGGACAAATTAAACTTTCACTAACAAACCCTAATTTGTATTTAGCACCTGGTGCAATTTCCATTGCTCTTCTCCATGTGTGATAATTGGATCCATTTAACAATGGATTAGCCAAAGTAGTACCATTAGTATCACCAGGGCCAATGTAGTATGGAGTAGCAGTCATATCCACATATACATTGTTCATATTACCACTGTTACTAGAGTTTCCAGTCATAATTTTCTCAAATTTGGCTAATATAAAACCTAACTAACCAGTAATTGGAAACAATATCAACAGAGAACCCTAATTAGAAAAGAAAACCCAAATGTGATCGATGAAACCCCAAATTTCAATAAATTTGATGATTTCAACAAAATTATCGCAGATAGAAAAGAATCAGATACCTAATCGAGCAACAATCGCAACGGAGAACATGATACATTGCTCTGATACCATGATAAATTCTCTCGATGGAGATATATACATGTAGATATAGAGAGAGAATTTAAAGAACTGTAATTTTATTCATTGATTTAGTTAGTTACAAGAATGAGTTAGCTCATTGTATACGTATACAATATTTACTGCCTCTAAGAGTATTTACACAATTAGTCCAACAATATCACAGAAATTACAATTAGGTACAACACATATTGTAGAGTAACAGAACAACTATTAGGTAATTACGATGAGAAACAGAAACAATACTGTAATTTTCAATACAAACCACACAAATTAACTTCCATATTTATGAAGCGAAATAAGTATCATTTTCTATTCTAGCCCTAATTGCATCACAATAGAATTAATACATAAACTAAAACCAAATACCTCATATGTTAAATTCAACTTTCCACTCAGACATTAATTAGTATCGTTTCTAGGCCAGCCAAGATACTAAGTCGGCTAAGTGCCAACGAGGGTGTTTTTTATTTGTTTTAACAAAATGACGTCATCTTGAGGATTATAATTTTTACTCTTTATAACATATCATCATTAAACAGGGTGATATTTGTTTCAAAAAAAAAAAAACAAAAAAAAAAACAAGGTGATATTTCATAAAGGTGAATATTATGAGCTAGGGTAAATTTTGAGGTCCGACTTTTGTACCGTATCTGCTTGAGTATTGGCAGAGTATTCGGCCATATTTGACATCAAATTTGTTCGAGAACTAAATGGGCTATGTATTTTTGGATCAGCTTATTAGTGTTGTATTGCAAACAAAGGAGATTATGAAATTGTCTTTACGTGATTCCTGTTTTTTGACTTAAATAGTTTCTTTTCTTAGCTAAAAAATAAGTAATTTCTTTTCTTTCTGAATCAGGACCATCTGATAAATCAAAATCAAATAATAAAATTATGATTTTTCTTGTAATCCTTTTATAAATATGTGGTCCGCCATCAATATTGTATAATCCAGAATTGCATAGATAAGTAGAATAATTTAGTACAATATCATCTTTATGAATATGATATAATACAGGCAGTGTATATGCCTGTTTTTTTTTTTTTTTTTTATTACAAAAAAAGCAGGCTGTGTATATGCAAAACATGAGGGAGTAGCATGTTCTGCAACTCTTTTTAAGTCTAAATTGACTTGCTTTTAATTCGTTCTTGTTATTTTAGTTTCGGATACAGGACTAAACCGAAACCAAACCGATTTATGTGACTCCGCTCTCGTTTCGGTTTGGTTGTGTTTTCCTAATTAAAAACCGGACTGTCGGGTTGTTAGCCTTGCTAAAACACAACCAAATTAATCTTATTGTAGTGTACTTGTCAGGTGTCATCTTAGTTTTATAATAATTACCACTCCCAAGTACAGTAACCTTTTTAATCCCCAAACACTTGTACACTATTTTATTTTATTTTAAAAAAACAAAAAAACTTGTACAGTACAATTAAAGACAGTCAGCACCACACAGATCTAGCCGACCTACGAATATAAATTAAATATATAATTAAGGTAAATACACAAAATTCACCCTAAATCAAACATTAAACACAAGGTCATAAATTATAAATAACTCATAACTCATAACAAACCAAACAACTCAGAGAAAGAAACTGAGACAGTTCCTCATTGAACTACAAAGAACACATCATACATAATTAAAATAAAAAAAACACTACAAAAAAAGTTCCGATCATGAACGGCCAAATCTGTTACAAATCTGAGGCTGAATGACAATATTTATCAGTAAAACTGAACTTTGTCACTATGGCATATCCGAATAATTAGTTTGTTGAGAAACAAAATATGTCATTATTTCGGTCGGACTTTCTTGTAATGAAATAAAAAAAAAACAAATAAAAATCATCTCCTGCAACGAGAGATAGCGGAGCAACCCCTAGTATACGGATGAGCCTGACCACGGGCTTTGTAACAGTTATGAGTGTAATAAGATCTACCAGAGCGAGCAGGGCAAGGTATTTTATTAGCAGCTAAAGCACTGTACGAAATGTAATTATAATAATAATGATGACTCCTTCTTATCCAATACAAAGATCTACCTTCTTCACCTATGTACATCTCCGTTACGTCTGTTGTGACGTTATTGAAGGTTGCTGGCCAGTCTGTGATGGCGTTGACGGAAATGGCCGGTGAGGTTAGCAGGAGGGGGATTAAGAGGAGTAGTAAGATATTACTACACATTTTGTGTTATTGTAAATGTGGTTTTTATTTTATGTAAATATAGAGAGATATAGATTATAACATTGAAATAAATAAATAATAGAGAGATATAGATATAGAGAGTGGGAGTGTCACATGGGAGAGTGGAATTAAATGGCCGCGTTACAGCTGGACTTGTCGGGCTTATTATTGGTTTACTGTCACTTGTGTACAAAACTTGCGAAATTCTTACCATATAGCCCCTCAAAAAATATATTATTTTTAATATTATAAAAAAAATTGATACAGCTCATCCGTCATAAAGGATAAGATTTTTTTTAAAAAAATTGAGTTAATTAAGTATTGATCTTAAAAAAATAAAAATATTTAAGTATTGTTCTCCATAATAAATTTATTTAAGTATTTGTATCTTTTTTATAAAACTATTTGAAAATCGGTTCATTACTTATTAAATATAAAAAATAATATCAATTTTATTTCTCTCATTTATCACATATTCTCTCTCTCTAAGAAAAAAAAAAACTCACCTAAATGTCTACAATCTACCACCACCATCGCTCCGTCGCCGTACGTCGTCGCATCTATCTGTTTATCTCTTTCTACCACCCTCCTTACGCCACACACACTCTATCTCTATCTCTATCTATATATATATATATATATATATATATATGATATATATACCTATATTTATCTATATATATATATATGTATAAGTGTATATATATATATATCTGTATGTATACTGTGACGTGGTGAAGTGGAGGTGTGGCGGTGAAACGGAGGCGTGGAGGTACGACGGGATTTGGCGACGGCTTGTCTTCATCTCATGGCAGTTTCAGATCTGACAATGAGGAGTAGATATGCCAATTTTAGTGTTTCAACCCGAGCCGATCCGAGCACAAAATAACACTTTTACCCATTTGATCCGACCCGACTCATTTAACTCGTTTTTTAATTTATTTATTTTTTCTTTTAAAAAATAAAGCTCATAAATGTCAATGTTAGGTACATTAAAAAATTACTTGATTTAAAAAGATAATATAAAATACTAATTTGGTATTAAATAACATTTCATATTAATTTACGGATTTAAATTTTACACTATCTTGTTTGACATTTTCATGTTTATTGAATTAATTCCGACTCGTTAATTTCGTGAATTAAAGCATTGCTATATGTAAAAATATAATAAAAAATATATATGATTGATATGATAATTTGGTTTTACGTAAATCCTTATATAAATAAAGACGATACGATATTACTCACTCCGTCCCAAATTGTTTGGGTTATACGAAACTACGCGTAATTTTGACCGATAAATAATGAATATCTAAATTGTCGAAATCGAAATTTGTAGTAGTTAATCACATAGTTCAAATATTAAACTATATAAAAAAAATTTAAAAATTATATTTTAACAATTTAAATACGATATATTTGTTGTTCAAAATTGCACATATAGATACATAGATGGTCAATATTTTGGGACATAGGGAATAGTCATTAATTACCATGAATAAATTTCATTCACATTTACCATAAATATCGTTTCATTAATTAATAAATTAATTGTATAGAATATTTATTTTAAAAACTCACCGAAATGTATGTTATGTATTAGTATAAAATAGAAAGTTTAATATATATGATAGAGATATAGAAGGGAGAGAAATAGGACTTGCGCTTTTTAAACTCACCGATATGTTATCCTCTGTTTAAATGACTATAGATTATTTTAAAATGACTCAGTATATTTAAATAATGACTTAAACTATTTAAAATAAGAAACAGACTATTTTTAAAAGAGCTTGGATTTTTATACTACACTTTTTTCTGAAAAAACGCACAAACCGTAAAAAAAAAATCTACGGTTTGCAGTCATTTAATACAAACCGTAGATTTAATCTACGGTTTGCAGTTAATCACTGCAAACCGTAGATTTGTTAACTGCAAACCGTAGATTAAATCTAAGGTTTGCAGCGTTTTTTCATAAATTTTTTTTACATAAATGCCTAAAATTAAACAATTAAAATAAAAAAATAAAACATGATTTTGACTAAAAATAAAAAAACATGATTAAATACTAAATGCCTTATTCTTAAAATTTGACATAAAATTAAAATTAAATACTGAATATTTTTTTCAAATTACACATGATTTTGACTAAAAATAAAAAAACATGATTAAATACTAAATGCCTTATTCTTAAAATTTGACATAAAATTAAAATTAAATACTGAATATTTTTTTCAAATTAAACATGATTTTGACTAAAAATAAATTCTTAAAATTTGACATAAAATAAATTACCAAAATTCTAACAATGTCTCAAAATAAACACAAAATTTACACAAATTTACACAAAAAAGGTTGATTTGATAAATTTTATATTTTTAGTTCATGTTATCTTTTTGTCAAGTGTATAAGTTGAGATTTATTGAAACATTAACTAAATCGTCAATTTTTGTGAAGTGTTTTTGGTTTGTTTTTAACACTTGTATAACGCAATATGAAACATTAAGTAAATCGTCAATTTGGTGTCAATCGTCAATTTTATTGAATGAAACAATCATAAATTATATAAATTTCATAAAAGAAATTAAGTCAATATGCAAACATTAACTAAATTTCATAAAACATATTTATTAAACATGATACATCATATAAATTTACAACAACTTGAAAAAAAGAGTAATTTACATAAAATTAAAAATAAAATAGGGTAAATTTTGGATTGGTCCATGAAAACAAAAGTATTTAAGGATTGGTCCATAAAACTGAAACTAATTAAGGATTGGTCCATTTGCTGACATCATTAAAAAATTGCTGACGTCATCAGAACACAATTAAAAAAAAACATAAACTTTCTCTCTCTCTCCTCTCTCTCTCTCCGAAAAAACTGAAAATTCCTCTCTTTAAACCGCCAACAAATCCGGCTATCAACCTGTATTATCTCTCTTCGTTGATTTCAGAAAACAACATGGTGAAGGTAAGTTTATTAATCGTTGTTTTTATTAAAACAGTCTGAAAAATATATAAATTAATTTAATTAAGGTAAGTTCAGTGACATTTTACATAAATTAGGGTTATTAATTAGGTTTGCCCATTTATTCCTTAATCTATTTATTTAATTTACCTTAATTTAATTTAATTAACTGAGTTTGCCCATTTTACATAAATTAGGGTTCAGACTCTATTGTTCAGACTCTATTTTTAAATAAAAATGGTGATTCTAATAATATTTGTTGAAAATATTATTCAGACTGTTTATATTCAGTTGTTTTGGTAGTAAAAACATAAAACAGCCTGGAAAAAAGTATTCAGACTGTTTAGTGATCTATATGTAATTGTTGAAAATATTATTCAGACTGTTTATGTTTAGTGATTCTAATAAAATCCGTACTCAGACTCTTTATATTCAGTTATTTTCGTAATAAAATTGGTAAAAACAGTATTCAGACTGTTTATGTTTAGCGATTATAATAAAATTGGTATTCAGACTCTTTATATTCAGTTATGTTCGTAATAAAATTGGTAAAAACAGTATTCAGACTGTTTTTATGTTTAGCGATTCTAATAAAATTGGTACTCAGACTCTTTATATTCTAATAAGATTATGTTGGAAAAATACTCAGACTGTTTACTTTCTCTGTATTTTAATATGTGCATGAGTTTACACAGACTGTTTACAGATTTTTTGTTATTGTTTTTAGAAACATATTGCCATCAAACATTCGACAAACCCCAAAAACCAACCATCTGACACAACAAACACCAAAAAAGGCAAAATACAGTACAAATCAAACCTGGTTACTGTAATCAAGTTCTTTGTCGAAACAAATTTCAATCCGGCACAACTTCAATTAGTTAAGCAATACTGTCCGTTATGGGAATTGATCAATGCTTCTAGAAATGGAGAATTAACCACGAACCAGGCTAGGAAAAGTGATAAAGAATTGTACCAGATGGCCTTGAGGTACGACAGAAACTCACAAGCCCTTAAGCTAGGTAGATTCACAGTTCCCATAGAGAGAGACCGTGTGCGTGACATTTATGGAATTTCTGGTAATGCTGAAAATCCAATAGCTCTCACAAGCTTTGCTAAAAACCAAGAAGCCTACCACAGCTTTGTTGAAAGATGCTTTTCAAATAAACTCAACAAATCCAACCTAACCAAAACAGCTATCGTAAAGGCATTGAACGAAGTATTGGTATTAACAACAAAAGTTGGTAGAGAGGACGTCGTCCGACTGGTAACATTGTACATGCTAAATGCATTTTTCTTGACGGTGAGCGGCATGACCATAGCATTGGGGTACTTGAAAATAGTTGCCGGTGACATCAAAGAGATAAAGGAATATGATTGGGCAACTCATATACATGAGAAGCTTATGGAGTCGCTCAACAACCAAGACCCAAGATCACTGTCCACGTGTGTACTCACGATACCGGTACAATAAAATTACTTCTCAAGACCTTTTTTTATTAGTTCAGACTCTTTTTTATAAGTTAGTACTCTTTTTATATGTTCAGAATGTTCTTAAGTTGTTTATTATTACATCAGACTCTTTATTTATTTCCATTATAAATCAGACTGTATTATTACTATCATAAATCAGACTGTATTAAATCTCAGTATGTTTAAAAAATATCAAAAGAATCTCAGACTGTTTTTACAAAACTGTAGAAACAGTCTGAATAATACTAAAAACAGTCTGAAAATATATTATTAAATCTCATACTGTATTGTTACTATCATTTAAGACAATATACTAAAAAACAGTCTGAATCATTTAAAAACAGTCTTAATCATTTAAGACAATATATTATTGCTCTATCTATCTCAGACTGTTTTTACAAAAACTGTAAAAAGAGTCTGAATAATACTAGAAACAGTCTGAAAATATATTATTA
Source organism: Primula veris (assembly GCA_963682055.1). Lineage (NCBI taxonomy): Eukaryota > Viridiplantae > Streptophyta > Magnoliopsida > Ericales > Primulaceae > Primula > Primula veris. Next base: position 18,500,982 of record OY821743.1, on the reverse strand, counting down.
AAAATCAGACTGTATTGTTACTATCATTTAAATCTCAGACTGTATTCTTAAATACTGTATTTCCATCTGTACAGTATGTCATCCTTGAAAGGTTCAATATTTCAAACCCGGACATGACAAAAGAAGCGTCCACAAAGGCTTTGTGTGTCAAATGGGACGTCTTTTCATTCTTCAAGTTGTATTCCTCAAGATTCACAATTGTAGACCTGTGCAATGAAAATGTATAACACTGTTTTTATATAGACTGTTTTTATTCTATCTATACAATTGCTTCTGAAAAAATAGCTAATACTATTTTCATTCTTTAAATTATCATCATAGGGATGTAGAAAACAATCAAAAAACCTCGTTATTTATGATGGTAAAAAGAAGCTACCTCCGAAACCAAAGCGATTAACAGATGAGGAGTTGGAGAAAGAGATAGACGAAGATGTTGAAGATCCTCAGAATGTTTACTCTAGTTCAACAGAAGAGGAAGGCTTGGAAAACTCTGAAAATGAAGGCTCGGAAAACTCAAAAGAAGACTATGAGAGCGAAAGTGAGTCAGACAACAAATTTAACATCTTCCTTAGGAAACAATTCGGGACACCAAAAACTCCAAAATTCAATGAAATAATGGGAACATCTAAGAGCTCTGAATATGACGAGGGAGGTCCCTCTGGAGGTGGTGGCTGTTATAATTACAGTGCCGATGATATGCATGTGAATGAAAGTCCAATTCACGAAGAGAGGAGAGAAGAAGAGTCCGAAAAAGAAGAGACCAAAGTGGCTGAATTGCAGAAAAACCTAGATGAGGCAATTTTGCAAATTAAAGAGTATAAAGACCTAACAACCACAATGCAGAAAAACATCAACGACCTTGGGAAATCTTTGGCTTTAGAAGAAAAATTAAAGTCCAAGTGGGTACCTGAGTGGAAACAAAAAATTGAACAAATGGTTGAGGAAAAAAAAATGCTCGAGAAGGAAATAAAAGGTAAACGCCATAAAATGCAATTCAAACTCTTCCTCTCTTGTCTAATTTTTTTTCCATTAGCTTGGTTTCCCTAAGTCAGACTGTTTGTGATATAGAAAAGGAGGAGATGATCACCAAATACCAAAGAATTGTCTCTGATCTCCAGCAAGAGGCAGATGTAGAAAAAAATAAAATGCGAAACAAAGAAGTCGAGATGAAGCAAAGAATGGAAAAATTGGAGAATGAAAAAAAGCAGCTTGAGGAAGACCTACAAGGTAAAGGTAAAGTACCTCTATTGTAATCATATAATCTATTACTATCAAAAACTGTAAAAAGAGTCTGAATAATACAAAATTTATTTGAATATTAATGCAACTATTTTGCATTCATATTCTATTACTAAAAACAGTCTGAAAATATATTATTAAAATCTCAGACTGTATTGTTACTATCATTCGTAATGTATTATTAAAAACAGTCTGAATCCCTTTATTTTGCTTAGTAAATTTGTTTCAATGAAATATATCAAATAGAAACCTCAGACTGTATTATTACTATCATAAATCAGACTGTATTATTTCAATGAATTATTCAGACTGTTTTTGAATTATTACAGTACAAAACTGTAAAAAGAGTCTGAATAATACAAAATTTATTTGAATATTAATGCAACTATTTGCATTCATATTGTATTACTAAAAACATTCTGAAAATATATTATTAAAATCTCAGACTGTATTGTTACTATCATTCGTAATGTATTATTAAAAACAGTCTGAATCCCTTTCTTTTGCTTAGTAAATTCTTCTTTCAATGAAATATATCAAATAGAAACCTCAGACTGTATTATTACTATCATAATCAGATTGTATTATTTCAATGAATTATTCAGACTATTTTTCCTCTTATTGTTGCAGGGGAACATGAGCTAAAAGAAGGGCTATACAATGATGCACAGGTGTATGCGGCACACGACTACTCACAAAAGTGCCGAATCGATGAAGTTATAACTGATGCTCTCCTAAATGCGGATATACAGACTCCACAGCTAGATTTAATCCGCAAAGAAATTCTGGAAAGACTCGGTTATGAGTATGATGGTCCGGGATCCAACATTCTCCGTATCAGAGCAAGAACAGATAGGAGACCACCAGTAAAGTACACACCAAGTAAAATAGACTCTCCAACAAAAACCCAAGAAAATGAGAACCAGCTACGGAAACGTAAGCAAGCTGATCAAGATGACAAGTCTGAAATGGTCGCAGACGTAGGCGCTCCTGAGCCGTTGTTGGAAAAACCAAATAAAAAACCAAAGGGTGGACGAACAGCAAAAGGGAGAGCATCAAAAAAGAAAACTCCTGTACTGGACGACCAAGGTGACGAAGGCTATTTCCCACAAATCGGCTTCAGTAGTCTAGTAGACCATGTACCGGACAAAACAGAGAGAGCACACGATATCATCACAAATAAAAACGAGAATGATATCGCAATAAAGCTCCCTGACAACATCTTCTGCAAAATTCAAGAAATTCACAACGCAAATGGACCATTGCAAGTCAGACTCTTTTTATTTTTGTGTTTATGATACAATTAGGTCTCACACTCTTTACATTTAGGTTTCCCTCAAACTGTTTAAAATAGTATGAATTGTTTTAATGAAGACTGTTTTGTAGTTATGATACGTTTATATAGCTCAGACTGTTTTTTTATACAAACCCCAGACTGTTTTTTTATACAAACCCCAGACTGTTTTTTATATAGCTCAGACTCTTTTTAAATTTAGTTCAGACTGTTTTTTTATACAAGCCCCATACTGTTTTTTATATAGCTCAGACTCTTTTTTATATAGCTCAGACTCTTTTTAAAAAATGATCAATTGTGTTTTTGTCAGACTGTTTAGTTCAGACTGTTTAGTTCAGAATGATAAATTTAGTTCAGACTGTTTTTTTATACAAGCCCCAGACTGTTTTTTATATACCTCATACTCTTTTTTATATAGCTCAGACTCTTTTTAAAAAAATGATCTATTGTGTCTCTTTTATATACAACTTTTAATGTTTTTTTTTATCTCAGACTGTTTTGTTGTCATACTGTTTTTTTCAATCTCATACTGTTTTTTCAATCTCAGACTGTTTTATCTCAGACTGTTTTGTTGCCAGACTGTTTTTTTCAATCTCAAACTGTTTTGTGCTTACTATAAAATTTTAATTTACAGTGCCGCCTTGTTATCAAAACTCGGTTCAACCAATAAGGATTACTTCATCACTCTCAACGACATCTACAACTTAATTAATGGCAAGTTGCTATGCTGTAATGTAAGTATACAAGGATCATACAATTTAATTGCTTGCTTACAAGCTCTTGTACTCAGACTCTTTCTAAAACTTATCTTTATTGCAGATCATAAATGGGTATACCCACATATTAAAGCAAGAGTACCAGACAAAGTCTACAAAAACATTCAAGATATTGACCTCCGTATTATGGGTAAAAACACAAACTCTTTTTATGTTGTCAATGCATCACTTTGTTTCTTTACAAAAAGAGTCTGAGATTTTATCTTAAACCTTTTCGTTGTTGTTTGGTTTGTAGTTTTTTTTAAAAGACAGAAAAAGATACGAGGATGAGCTCGATGCGAAAATCACCGATAAGCTGAGGAAGCATGTTCAGAACGGATACAAGTTATTGTTCTTCCCTATTAACTCGAATAGGAACCGACCCATTGATGTAGAGGCAGACCACTGGACTCTATTGGTTCTAAACGTCGAATCGAAGAAGTGGGGTTATTATAATAGCAACATACCTCTTTGCAATATCAACAGACCAGACCCTTACCTTGATGACGCCAAACTAGTGGTAATTCAGACTCTTTTTAAAATACAACAGTCTGAATTAGCAAAAACTACCCTCTTCTTTTTAATGTATATATTTTTTGTTATGTTACAGATGGCCTTTGTACAAGAAAAATTGAAAATGATAGCTGATGTGCCCTCCTTCTCACTTGATTCACAAGATGGGTACACATTAGACGTTGTAACAGACTGTCCCTATCAAGGAGCCACGTAAGAAAAATATGCACCCTACTGATATTCAGACTGTTTTTACTATGCATCTAAACTCAAATTAATTTTACATGTTTTATTTTTTTACAGATCAGACTGTGCATTGTATGTGTGCTACAACATGGAGACAATCATCAATGATGAACCTGTCACAAGAGAGACGACTTCAGACAAGATACTAGAGTTCAAGGCCAAGATAATAACGAGAATCGTCAATCGATACATTCAGTCTGAATTAGCAAAAACAGTTTGATTAATGTAAAAATTAGTTGTAAACAGTCTGAATGTAAAAATAGTTCCATTATTTGTAAACAGTCTGAATAGAAAAGAGTTCTATTATTTTGTTCGAATATGATTTCGTTTCATTTTCTTTTTCTTTCGCCAATATATTTTTCAATGAATCTTAAGACTGTATTATTACTAACAATCATAAATGTATTATTAAAAACATATAAAAACGTATTTATACTGTATTACAAAAAACAGTCTGAAAAATATTATTAAATCTCAGACTGTATTATTACTATCAATTATACTGTATTATTACAATGTATTATGACAAACAGTCTGAATCATTTACAATCAATCATAATGTATTCAGACTGTATCAATCATAATATATTCAGACTGTATTATTACAATCAATCATAATGTATTATGACAAACAGTCTGAATCATTTACGACAATATACTAAAAAAACATCATATGACATGTATGATTAGAATCTCAGACTGTTTTTATGTTCATTAGAGTATCATACTGTTTTCAGAAAGAATCTCAGACTGTTTCATTACTCACAATTCAGACTATTTTAAAGAAGTCTATTGACTAATAAAAAAGAGTCTGAATAATATGATGATTAATGTAACTAGTTTTCTTCGTTTTCTTTATTATAATATATTTTCAATGAAATATATCAATAGAATCTCAGACTGTATTATTACAATCGTAAAAATAAGACTGTATTATTAAAAACAGTCTGAAAACATATAAACAGTCTGTATTACAATCATAATCTCAGACTATTTTTAATACAAAACTGTAAAAAGAGTCTGAATATTATTACAAAAAAAATCGACAATACATTACTAAATCAAACGAATCCATCAGAAAAAATACCTGTGCACAAAAAATATAACAGCAATTGATCTCTAAAACAGTCTGAAAACAGTCTGAATAAGAATAATAATAAAACAAACGCAATTGATCTGTAAAAAGAACTCTAAATAACTGATTTGTAAAATAGTATGAATACAAGAACCTCATATTGTATTATTAATATCATAAAATCAGACTGTATTATTAAAAACAGTCTGAAAAAGGCCAACATCATATAAAACTAAAAAAAGTCTAATATACAACTAAAAAATCTATTCACGATCATCCTTCAGAAGAAAGCTTCTCTTTGCACGTCCGTTGATTATGATTTGCATATTTCTTGCACCTCCCGCATTGATTAGCTTTCTTCTTTTTCGCGACTGGATTTGCCTCACCACCTGATGGAATACGCTTCTTTTTAGGCCTTCCCGGAGGCCTTGATGTTTCTGGAGGTTTAATGTTTGACTCATTAATCAATTCAGAATCTCGCCAAATAGAACTAGGGACTAGGTTGATTGGCATATTGTACGATCTTCGATAAATGTCCACAAAGAACCATTTTTCAACAAAATTCTCCATAGGCAGTTTGTCCCTAGAAATACACAAAACTGCATGTTGGCACGGGAACCCAGTCCTCTTCCATTCATGACATGAGCATTGCCGATGTCCCAGGTCCACGTATTCGGATGGAGCTGACAGCACTTCATATTTCCAAAACCCTGACCTCACAACCAAAAATGACAGACCGTTGTGAATGAATGTGTCCCACTTTTCTTGGTAGAAAGGACACAGAACACCTTTCCATGTTGCTGCAAAAAAAAAAAACATAACCAAAAATCTCTTAAAAACGTATACCTAGTAAAAACAGTCTGATATGATGACAAACACGAATTCACATAACAGTCTGAGTTGCCACAAACCTGCTTTGATTCTTCTTTCATCGAACCATTTCATCAATTTCAATCTTAGCTTATCAATCAGTTCAGTGATAGGTAATTCTCTAATATCATTGATCCAATTATTGAATGATTCCACAGCATTGGAAGTTGTCTCACCATATCGCGACTTTACACAATATGCTTCGGCCCATTTCATAGGATTGCAATTCTCCATAAATTTATCTATTTTACGACCCCCCATATTGCGCAACAACTTCATATTCTGTTCAAACAAAGGAATTGTAGCAGAAGTTGCACAAGTTTGCAACAAATTAATAATTTCAGTCCTTTTTGTTCCATCACCCCCACTAAACTTCAATTTCAAATTATCATTCAAATGGCGTAGACAGTAATAATGGTCTGCGTTGGGAAAAATCCGAGACATACCATCCAACAACCCAATATGTCTATCCGAGAAAAATGTCAAAGGACGGTCATCACCTATAGTTAACTTCAGTTGTTCTAGAAACCAACCCCAATTATCAATATTCTCACTACTAACAATAGCAAAAGCAAGTGGATACAACCCTGTAACATTAAAAAAATCAAAAACAGTCTGAAAATCAAAAACAGTCTGATAACAAAAGCAGTCTGATAACAAAAACAGTCTGATAACAAAAACAGTCTGATAACAAAAACAATCTGATAACAAAAACAGTCTGATAACAAAAACAATCTGGTAACAAAAACATTTTTATAAAACAGTCTGATATAACAAAAGTTGTATATAAAACAGTCTGATAACAACACAATTTGGGCTTGTATAACAAAACAGTCTGAACTAAATTTAAAAACAGTCTGAGTTATATAAACCATTAATGTAACAAAAAACAAACAAAAAAAGAGCTTGAAAAAGGAAAAACAAACCTTTATTGCCATTCTTGCCGACTGCGGACAATAAAACACCCTTATATTTTCCTTTTAAAAATGTTCCGTCAATGAAAAGCATGGGGCGAACATCCCTAAACCCTTTTATGCAGCCATGAAGAGAGAAAAATACCCTTTTGAATTGATTTGAACCATTCCCATCCTTATCAAGTTCCAGGACACTGCGACTCCCAGGATTTGTCGATTCTAAACCCACAAAATACCTTTCTAATTGGTTGTATGATTCATCGATATCCCCACTGTGCATTCCGCTAGCCATTTGGACAGCATTCCAAGCTTTATAATAGCTTATCTCCAACCCATAACCAATCCTTAAATGCGATATTATAGCAGAAGGGGCTAAATTTGGATTTTCCCTCACATATTCATCCATTATTTTCGATATGAGCTTGCTATTTACATGCTTGTTCAGAGCACCTGGGGCTAACTTTTTGCATGTATGTTGTGATTCAAACTTTCTAATCTTAAATTGTTGGTCTGAGGTCCACACACCAGCATATATGTACCAGCTACAGCCAATACTATCCCTCTCTTCACAATAAGCGACCACCCTAACCGAGTTATTCCTTCAAAACCAGGGGACATGACCTTCATATATACAAAATTTCCGTAATGACTCTCTAAAGTGATCAGCACAACTAAAAAACTGCCCAACCCCAGTTATCAAGTTTGCCCACTCACTCGTTTTATAAACCTTCCTAACAACTAAACTAGAACCTGCATCACACCAATCATCATCATCCGAAAATTCAGAACAATCAGCACTTATTTCCTTCGAAGTACCAACAGTGCAAATGGATACAGTCCCAACAAAAACTAGAATCTCTACTATTTTTTTTCCCAACACGTTAAACAGAGCGACCATATCTTTCAACTCATCATCCGATCTCAATAAACATCGCTCATCTCTAATTGCTAAGTAGGTTAGAGACACTGAATCCAAATTCAAGCTAAACCTATTACTTATTGTATGTAATAACTCCGCATAGGTCATACGCTTATTCAGAGCAACAGGGACACATTGATCATTATATCGACAATACATTACTAAATCAAACGAATCCATCAGAAAAAATACATGTGCACAAAAACAGTATGAAGTATTAAATTTTAATAATAAACGCAATTGATCTCTAAAAACCTAACAAAAACCTACATTGTGTTACAAAAAACAGTCTGAGTTATTATATAACAAGAATACAATAGCTCAGACTGTTTATAATAACTCAGACTGTTTTCTGTAACTCTAGAATACAATAGCTCAGACTGTTTTTAAAAACAGTCTGAATACAAGAAAAAACAGTATGAACTCTTGAATTTTAACAATACAAAATCATACATAACAGTCTGAATTATTATAATAAACACTGTTTTTTAAAACAGTCCGAATACAAGAAAAAAACAGTATGAAGTATTGAATTTTAATAAACGCAATTGATCTCTAAAAACCTAACAAAAACATGCATTGTGTTACAGAAAACAGTCTGAGTTATTATATAACAAGAAATACAGTAGCTCAGACTGTTTATAATAACTCAGACTGTTTTCTGTAACTCTTGAATACAATAGCTCAAACTGTTTTTTTAAAACAGTCTGAATAAATCATACATTGTGTTAGAAAATTCTGATTTATTATTTATTATAATAAATCTCTAAAACCTAAATTGAGCAAAGCAATTTGAGCTAAACTCAGCAAGAAAAACGAAGCTAGTAATAAAAAAACAGTCTGAAGGTTATATAGAGAGAGAGAACCTGTCTGTCGAGAGAGATATACAGCAATTTGATAAAATTCGTTCAGTGAGAGAGATATACAGCTAATAGTGTATAGAGATGGTTTAGAGAGAGAGAGATGGAGAGAGACGGTTTAGAGAGAGAGAGAGATACAACTGTTTAAAAAAACAGAATATGTATAGTATATATAGTGGACCAATCCTTAATTAGTTTCATAAATAATGGACCAATCCTTAAATGAATTTTATAGCCGGACCAATCTTTAAATACTTTTGTTTTCGTGGACCAATCCTTAATTTTCTCAATAAAAAACTGATTAAGAGGCACTGTACATGGAGAGTGTTTTTGCACATGGGTTGTTTTAAAATTTGATAGAGTTTGTTATTTACATTATATACCCATTGTTTATTAGGTTATTGTTTTTGAAACTAAAGTTAATTAAATGTTACATGTACTCTTGAGAATAATTACAATTTGACCATAAACTCTTTTCAAATGACACTTTCGACTATGCCGATTGTTAAATAAACTTTTCACATTGTTTTCAAATGATCATAAACTATTCTAAAATGACTTAGATTGTTTTAATAAATGATTCAGACTGTTTTAAAAAGACTAATGAGTATTTTTAAAACGACACAGACCGTCTTTAATGTGACTTAAAATGACACATATTGTTTTTAAAATAACGTTAAATGAATTAAAATTATTCAGACTGTTTTTAAAATAAGGATGTAAAATGTTACTCTTTTGATTAAGTATCTAAAAAACCATATATTAAAATAATTCAGATTGGTTTTTAAAATTATTCAGACTGTTTTTTAAAATGACTTCAAATTTACTCACTATTTTTAAACTTACTCAAACTTTTTTAAAATTTATTCATACTATTTTCAAATTTACTTAAATTGTTTTTAAAATGATCATAAACGGACATAGACTCTTTTAAAACGACTAAGAGTATTTTTAAATTGACTTAAAACGACTCAGAGTATTTTTAAAATTACTCAGACTATTTCTAAAATGACTCAGACTATTTTTAAAATGATTTAAAATGACTCAGACTATTTTTTAAATGACTTATAATTACTCAGATTGTTTTTGAAATAATTTAAAATTACTCAGACTATTTTTGAAATAACTTAAAATGACTCAGAATATTTTAAAATTACTCAGACTGTTTTTAAATGATTAAAATGACTCAAACTATTTTTAAAATTACTCATATTATTTTTAAATGTCTTAAAATGACTAAAAATATTTTTAAAATGACTTAAAATAACTCAGACCATTTTTAAAATTACTTAGAATATTTTTAAAATGAATTAAAACGACTTAGACTATTTTAAAAATTACTCAAAATGTTTTTAAAATTACCCATACTTTTTTTTTTCTGCGTTTTTGGATTTTTATTGATTTTAGATTTTTTGGAATTTTTAAAAATATATTTGTGTGTTTTCGGGGTTTTGCCTTTTTTAAGCTCTTTTGGATTTTATTTTTTTTAGATTTTTTGGATTAAATATTTTTTTCCTGAATTTTTCCTATTTTTTTTTTGGGATTTAATATATCAAAATTGCAAATTATATAGCCTTTTATAATTCGATTTGAACTACAGGGACTGAAATGATAATCTTTAAAACTATTGGGTGACGCTGTAGTTTTAGAAAATATGAAGGCGCAATCCAGTGCATCGCGCACACTGTGTACTATACACGTTTCACGCTGTGATTGCGTGTCTATGAAATGGACTTATCATTAATTAGTTTCAGTTTTAGGAACCGTTGTTTAATTAAGGTAGTAATTCAAAATTTATCCTAAGTTTTTTTGGTTATAATATCATTTTATCAATTATTACGCTTTGTATTTTGTTACTTTTCTATATTATTGTCATGCTTTGTAGTAAATTAATGAGTAAATCTATTATACTAATTAGATGGCATAATCATATTTTTCTATTTCCAAAATCGAGTCTTTTTTTCAGAGTGTTTTCTTTTTACATAATCCTTGTCTTTGTTTATGTCTCGGGTTGGAACAAATAACTCTAATTTGCCCCGAATAAGTCGGCATTTTCCACAAATTTTACAAACATAAGCCCTTATTTTCATATTTTTAATTCCTTAAACTTAATTTTAAATCGGCTTCATGGAAGAATATGAGTTTCTTGAACTTATCGTGATAAACAATTATTTACTTATTAATAAATGTTTGTATCAAGTATACGACTGTAATTATAAAAGATTAGACTTACTAAATATGAAAAGTGGAAGGGCGTCGCCATCACAATACTCGAATAACTATTATCAATAGCTCTTACTTTCCCTTTCATATCTATGTTCGTTCTCTTATTATCTTCCCTTATAATTCAGCATTTCGACCTCTCACTTTTTCCACCCACTTCCCTACCTCACCTTTTTATCCTCATGGAGTATCTAGGGAATAGGAATACTTATAATTTACTCGTGACAAGTAAAGATCCATCGTTTTGTAAAATAGAAGAATTTCCTTATTTTTGAAACATCTTTCCTATGCAATTCATGCATGGTGCGTCTACCACTTGGTAAAGTCCCCTGATGCGCATTTAAGTTTTCTCGTTTCTAAGGGTACACTTCCCCTAAAAAAAGACATTTGCCCAATGTAATAGCATGTTTCACCCCTCTAAGAGAATGTTTCACCCCATGCCAAGGGAATTTTAACCCCATGCACCCTTACTTCGATCATGTCATGGACTAATATACACGGAATGCGAATTACAGACCATCGAGACGACAACGCCCTATGATTTTTAATTGTGTATTTCACTAAAATACATTAAAAACGATAATTTAGCACACCTTATTTTTTTCTTTTTTCAACTAATTTAATAGTTAGTGTAAATTTTGACACCCCCATAAATCATTACTCGTTTCACCTCTGCTAATATATCAACTCGCACTATTGTTCATTCTCATATGGAGGGATTTACTCATAATCTTGTGTATCCTTTCATATCAAATATAATACAATTAATATAATATTATCGAATACACTTAATTTGGGATCAATGTCTAAAACATACAATTGTGCATAACATATAACCAAAGCTTACAACACCCAAAATTTTCTTTCCAAAACATATAATTACCTAACAAATAACTTTAAAACTCAACCCACTTCACCTCCAGCTACCACCACCACTGACTCACTGCCGGCGGAGCTCGGCGAACTTATCGGAGCTCCGATAGAGCTCTCGCGAGGCTGCATACCAATTGGTTTGCACTTTATGAACTGCGTACCAATTGATATGAAGTTTTTGTGAGTTTTGATTTGGTGAATTTCGAAACTCAAATGGGTAATCCGACCTTATAAATCAATCCATAGACCCCAAAACCTTCATTTTGATATAAAATTCGACCTAACCTGTTTTTTCACAACTCACTCCCCCCAAAAATTTAATGATATATGTTGACATCTAAACAATGTTATCGATTTTTGAAATTTTTCGTCTTTTACAAGTTAAAACTGCACTTAGTTTTGTAGTGTATATATGTGTTGTAATGTACAAGTGAATTGGGACAGAAGGAGTACATAGTTAGCATATAATCTTACTAATTCAAAATTGTTGTCCAAATAAGCGAAACCGTGTGGACCTGTAAGCCATCCAAAAGTCTTATGAGTTGTCGTATTACTAAACTGCGGTCAAGCTCGGATGGATGAGTTTCCGGTGGAGTTTGAGTGTTATGAACTTGGGGCATAATTAGTTACTAAATCGGGAAAGGAAAGCGGGAATTGGAAATGTGAATGACGGGTTACGGAAAACAGTAAACATGAGTATAGTTAAAAATGTGAAATAAGAAACATTTACAAAACTCCTATGAAAGTATGGAAGTCGAAAATTCTAACAGGTGTTTTATACGTTTAATATATCAAACTATCTGATTTTAACGATTTGGGTATCCATCTTTTAAATTTTTCAATTTGGTTACCATACTATAATAATTTTTTAATTTAGATACTACCGTCTAAATTAATCATGGAATCATGTCACGTGACATTTGACAAACGTTAATTTGAGAGTCTAATTTGATAATTTTGCACAAAAATAAGTCAATCTAGAAAAACGTTTTCCCCAATTTCACACATAACAAAATTTTGGATTATGTGCTAATTTTTTTATGTGTGAAATTGAGAATTTTTTTTTTCTATTATGACATATTTTTGTGCAAAATTCTCAAATTAACGTTTGTCAAATGTCACGTGACATGATTCCGTGATTAATTTAGACGGTGATACCTAAATTGAAAAATTATTATAGTGTGGTATCCAAATTAGAAAATTTAAAAAGTGGGTATCCAAATCGTTAACAGTACTATTATTTGGTGTAATAAACGTATTTTTTTTCAATTCTAATAGGGATAAGTACCTGTTTGTTTTATCGTATGAGATTTAATTAACTGAAATTTGAGTAAGAAGACACATATTATTCAAACATTAAATATATTGTTTTACGAAGTTATCTTACTTCGTGGATCGTCAACATGCACGAACATAAAAAGAAAGAATTTCTAAAGTTGTTCTCTATGGGACATACATTATATATTGATTGAACAAAAATAAAGGTATCAAAGGGAACCAAAACATTGCTAATATTCTATTGAGAATGAGTAGTTTAGTCACCAAGGAATACTCTACAGATGACTCAACAGACCCAATATAAAACTACCTTTAGAACCTAGAATATCATGTGCTTACATAAAATACACTATTTTTTATAAGAAATTTTATATATATTAAGCTAACTGATACGAAATTTATTAATATAGATGGAATACCTAGAACTGAACCCAGAATCAGCCACTCTTACTGATTTGTTGCAACTCTTGTACTCGTGTGATAATGTACTAAAAATAGGTCATTTTGTTAAGTGCAAAGATCATGAGAAGCTAAGGATTTTTAGGCACAGATGGGTCATTTTCATGTCTATTGTAACTTTAAAGTACATACGTGCCCATGCTAGACTTATGGCTAAAGTGGGGGATATTGTGGAGTTGTGGCTCAATCTTGTGCCATGTAATGGTGGGTTTAAGCAGCTTTTTTTCAACTTCTTGAGAGGTAATTAGAATCATCATCTTTCATGCTTTAAAAATTATTTTTTTCATTACCTTTGTATTTTGGACTTATATACTATATAGTTTAGGGGTGTTTCTGTTTCTTTTATAATACTTCATCCTCTCTTTGGAGGCACCAAGTAATGAACCTTGGTGATGAGCGGAATACCGAGGTTCAAACCACGCAAGCTTCGTTTCAATGCGTATAAAGTGTGATAGAATTTTTAATCGTTATCTTTCATGAATTAAAAATTATATAGAGTTGCTTCTCTCGTGGAATTCCAAGTTTTTTAAAGCACATGAGTGATTTGGGGAAGAACAAGTTAACAACGCCATTTTCAGTTGCCAATCACTTGTTTTAGGAAAAAGGAGAATGCCAACCCTTAAATTTTATACACTTAACACTAAGTACCATTAAATCCTGGAGTTTACTCTTTTTTTCAATTTCTTTTCCAGTTCCAAATTCTATAATAAAAATATCATGGAATTTTGACGTGAATAGGAGAGGTGGTCATGCCTGTTGGGTCACACGCAACTTTTGTAACGTTTATCGGTCATCTAGACCCAAGAGTGGAGCTGGACAAAAATATTCTTCCTAACGACTATAGATACGGCGCATCACTCTCCGCTATGGCTTCTAAATTGTCCTACGAGAACGAAAGCTTTGTTAAAAATGTAATTACCAACCACTGGAAGGTAAAGATTGACTTTCATAAGTTTCTAGGATATTTAGAAAGCGAGTTAACGTTAATTATCATAGTTTTACCATGCAAAACGTATAAGAGACGCATCATGATTTAACAATATAATTGTACATTTTGATAGTCTTATTGTTCTTTATCGGTCAGTACAACTGTACAAATAACAAAGGTTTGCTAATCTGTAATCACCAACCATAGACGATACACCAGTACAAAAAGAGATCAGGCGAATCATGGTACAACATATTTATGTGTTTCAAAAGAGTCTCCATAATTGACTAATATTACAAAAAAACTGAGTATATGTAAGATAGCTTTCAAATGGATGCAGAGTTTTCATTACAAATTGTAACCTGATGGCATAGAAAAGATTCGTCTCACCACAAATGTGATGGTCATTTAACTTTTTTTTTTGGCAGATGGATTTCCTGGGTTTTTACGACTTCTGGAACAGTAAGAATTATGGTGTATCATCTAAAATCAATGTGTTTCTGCATGCATATTCTAGTAGCGTATGATGTTTCTCAAAATTTCAATCCATATTCTAGCTAGCTACTACTCCATTCCAGCTTTTCCTTCCTGTTAGAATTTTACATTATCATTACTGGCATCGCTCTCAAGATACTGTGTAGGAACTTCAATAGTAAGCAATCAATCCTGTATAACTAAAGCTCTTTTTAGAAAGTGTATGGTATGGATTCTGGAATATGAAAATAATGAATGGCTTGTACATGTTAGAGAGGAATATAATATTTCAACTTCTGCTTTTCACTTCTTACAAGTTGCAACAACAACAAAAGACTTGGTAAAGGAACTTAATTTACACATGCATCCTTAAGTTGTGATCTTTATTCCATTGCTCTATCAATTACTCATTCGGAAAAAAATTGAAGGGTAGACTCCGTTTTTATATTTTATCAATATTATGCCAGATCATCTAAAAAAGCACTCTACCCAGGCCATCATATTCTACGATCCAAAAGCTGACCTCGTTGTAGTGGCATTTAGAGGCACCTCCCCATTCGACATTGAGGATTTAATCACAGATTTTGACACTGGTCTTTGCCAAATCGACCCAAAAATGGGCCTAACTCATTTCGGCTTTATGAGTGCCCTCGGTCTAATCAAGGGAAAAGGCTGGCCCAAACCCAACGCCGTAAAACAAACCCCAAATCAACAGCTAGCTTACTATACTATCAGACAGAATATCAAGAAATTTATATTAAAAAGGAAAAATACGAAAGTTGTAGTCACTGGGCATAGTTTGGGAGGGGCGTTGGCAATATTATTCGCCAGCGTGTTGATTTATCATGACGAGAAATGGTTGCTTGAGAGGTTGGAAGGGGTTTACACTTTTGGACAGCCGAAAGTTGGGAATGACGAGTTTGCCAAATTTATGAAAGGGAAGATGAGGGAATATAGAGTGAAGTATCTGAGATATGTGTATAGCTATGACTTGGTGCCAAGGTTACCGACTGATCATGTGCCTCAATTGTTCAAACACTTTGGAAGGGGTCTTTACTTTAATAGCCTCTATCAGGGGAAGGTGAGTGAGTTCACTATTATGTCTTGAAAAAAAATTGATGAATGCTTTTCAGAATAACCCAACTGATACGAAATTTTACTTTTTAAGATCATTCTAACTTGATAAGAAAATTTTGAAAATATTAGTGTTTCATAACTGAAACTTCAAGACCTCTAACGCCAAAACCTGAAAACATGAAATAAGAATAGGAAGTATAAAAGTCTGAAAACGCAACCAACGGCGTGCTTGTCAGTCTGGAGCTCATAAGATGATCACCATGAGGTCCATGACAGTGTATTCAGATGTTGGTTCCTCTAAATTTCTATTATCATTCAAAGCCCAGATTAAAAAGTTCAGATTTTCAATTCCAAAACATGAAAAAGTACGACATTACAATAAAAAAGAAATAATAATAAATTTTGAAAACAGACTAATCACATCCTTTGTCATTGGAAACTCATGTGATGATCGCGGCTAATATATTCTGAAGTTTTATTAATCCTTTCACACCCTAGAACTTTTTTACATAGATATGTAAGACAAGAAACTCACATTCTGGATCTAAATATTTTGCATTTGGGAAGGTGAGTGAGTTCACTATCATGTCTTAAAAAAATGCAAAATATTTAGATCCAGAATGTGAGTTTCTGGTCCCCAAGACTTGTCTGAGTCTAGTATTTCACATTTTGATGAAAATTCAGCTTCTATGGGAAGAACCAAACAAGCACTTCTTCACACCACGTTGGGCATTGCACAAGTACTTCGATTCTATTTGGGAGCTAATTCGAAGTTTCATTATGCAATACACAGAGGGTCCGGAATATAAAGAAAGCTGGCTTTCTACATTGCTAAGGGTCTTTGGGCTGCTAATTACTGGATTTCCGGCCCATTCTCCTCGCAATTACATAAATGTCACCAGATTGGGTTCACTGCCTTTTAATCTCCAAAAGCTTATTCATGAAGAGCATCTCAAATATGACTGATATGGTCATTAGCTCCCGTGTACTATGAGTCTATGGTAAACAGTCTCTAGAAAAAAGCGTGTTTGTTCTTTTCTAAAGAAAATAATATCTTATGAAAACTATCAGAGCAAAGACGGTAAAGCAGATAAAAATAATTTTGTTTGATTTATTCTTTATACAACAATTCAATTATACATCAGGTTTACAGAAGCATACATATGGGAATGATGAGTCAAATTTATCTAGAAGATCGGATTACCAAGAATGCTGCAAACTGGATCTTCTATGGCAAAAATGATGAAGATATTAAATAGAACCGCCACTTGTTCAAACATTAGAATCACACATCCTTTGTAACGTATGAATGATTCATCTTGTCTAACTGTTCTTTGTACCCTGAAAAAGAATTTTCTAGTTCTTAAAAGAAAACAAGGTGGTGCATCTTAATGAGGATTCTTGGATTTCTTTGTTTAAGAGCAAATTAAAGATGTGCTTTGTTGTAAACCATGATAAGACTGTCACATCATCCCATACTGTAAACTGGAGTTACCAGGAAACTCTACCTGACATAGATAACCGTGTTTCCAGAATTAGGAACTAAAACTTTCTCCGCAATGTTCCCATAATAGCAAAAGATTAAAAAGAAAAAACATGCTTTATTATACGGATTATATTATAATAAAAAGAGTACTTCCCATGGAAACACATCTTCATAATTCTGTACATATTTTTCATCATATTTTACTGTTTCAAGTAAAATTGTATAATTTTTTAATTAATCATTTACCAAATCGTTGTTTTCCGTTTCCCCAGATTTCTATAGTCGCGTTTACCGTTTCCGTTTCCCATATCTTGTCTGGTTTCTGTTTCTCAAAATGGAAACTGTACTTGAACCATACAAATTCTTTTTAACGTGTATGGCTTCTAAGTTTAATTGAACAAATCAAAGAAGGGAATTACCTGGTCACTTATACCAAATATACTAAAAAGCAGGACACCAGCAGCCACTCAGGGAACTAATGTGTCGGGTCGGACGGAAAGGTATGACCTTAGGAGATGTTCTCGAAACTTGACTGGAATGGTTGGTCAAAATCCAACTCCTCATTTTTTGGGCTTTATTTTGAGCTGACCTCAGCTTATTCATGATCTTATCCATCTTTGACGATCTCTTCTTTTCAAGCTTCATCTAAAACCATATGGAAAATCTGTATTATTTTCTATTGAAGAATGTAAGGAACAGGCCGAAACTAATAGACTTGTTTAATGATTTAATCGAGCAGACGCAAGAATTCTAACAAATGGAGTAATAACATATGCGGTATGCCCAACAATTTAACATAAGAGAACAAGAATCGAGAGAAATTCAAAGCACCTCTAATTTCTTTATTGCTGCCTCAGCTTTTGCTTTCTGAAGGTTCTCCCAAGCACTAATTTTTGCTTCCTCCCTCTTAATTCTATCAAGAATAAATGGTTAATTTACAATATCAGCACAGGCATTAACTATTAAACATTAATTTTACAGTGCATACATTTATAGAAGCACAGGAATTATATTGCTAGGATGTTCTTTTGTTGGCAAATACCAAACTCCAAGTCTCCAAACATGTGTTGAAAGGAACAGCTTGTATGAGAAAAATTTGGATATGGATAGAATAAATAAGAAAACTTCACTTTACTGTGAATACATCTATACATGCACAGGAAGCATTATACAACCAGTCAAACAAAGGCTATTTCCATTGGCAAATCCTAGCTCCAGACACGTGTTTAAACTTTAAAGTATTAGACTAATATAGAAAGCCATTGGGCATAGCTCCAAGCATGTAGTTGTAATAAGATCCATATAAAAATATATTGGACATTGAAAAAGCACTCTGAAAAATACTCAAGAAAAAGTCAGTTTAGTGTCCATACATTTATGCATACACATGAGGCGTTATATTTTACAGCTAATTATAATTGATAAATACGAGCACCAAACATGTGTCTAAAGTAAAAAGTCTCATGTGAAAAATATGCAACATGGAAGATAACAAAATACGTACTTAGAAATGCTTTTTGCAGCATCTGTAACTTCCCAAGCAGAAGATTGGGCCTCTAAAGAGTTCCTTCTCCAATCGTTCAGATTTTCCGACACTTTAACTGGAAAATGAGATTTGTTCTTTTTGGACCACTTAGTCGTCGTGACACTTTCATCAATTTGCACATCTCTCACATCTGATTTAGAGAACTGTATACTTTCCAATTCTGTAATAGGGATTGCAGATGGTGTTATGAGAGAGAAGGACAGCCTGCTTAGCGAAGATGATAGGGAGCTGCCATCAGGGCTCATCTGGGTTGCCATGTCCCTTCTTGACACAACACGAGAGATATTGGTGGATGCATCTTTATCACTGTCAGTTACATCACCTGTGATTTGGTGTGATCTTAAAAAAGTGTTAGTACCGTTGTTGTAAGATAAACTTTTATGGTTATAAGCTAGAGGAAGACTTCAAAACATTAAACTTCAGCAAAGTTACTTGTAACGTTCGTTATAGAATTTAAATTTTAAGATCCGCAACCAATCTCTCTCTTCCAATCCTCTGATGTGAAAAAGGTAAATATGTGAAAAATGGTAATTATCGTAACAATAAAGAAAGATGAGTGCAAACAAGTCTCAGAGAGGACAAGAAAACAAATTGCTTTTATAATTCATTGATATGAGATCTATCATTAAAACAACCGCTTGGAACGAAAAACCGGGTTAACGACAAGAGGAAAATCATTGATGACTCCAATCAATTAGCATAATCAATGGCGCTAGCCTCTTTAAAGACTTTTAAACAGGTTTCCTAGTTGTAACGTGTTCTATGGGCGACTGAAAACAAGAAAAGGCTAAATAGGGAAGTGACGTCACTTGATAGAAACCACTGAATGATAATAAGAGATCAGGAACTAAATAATCACCAATTCCATTAGATTCATCGAATATATCACTTAGCAACAGAGAATTTCATGAGGATGCATGCTCGAGGATATGATCTAACTTTATTAAAAGATAAAATACAAAAAACATACTTAATGAAACATGATTACCGATTGTACAGACCAAGTAAATATTGTGTGTGACTACCAATTCAATCTAATTGACAATACAAATTTGAGTACGAGCATGTACACTGTCTTTGATTTAATTTTTTACAGCAGGCAAGAAAATGTTAGTTAATTCAAAATTGTTAAAGACCAGTACCTTGATGGCCTGGATATGCCGATTGGCTGATCATTTCAGTGCATCCATGTATGCTAATCGACCTTGCCATATAAGGGTCTAATTTGGCACCAAACGTACCAGCAACTCCACTGCTACCTAAACTTGAACGAACCGAAAACACATCATTGACTGTCCCAACACCCCCACCTTCAAACATGGGAACAGCTGGGGAATAGAACGATGTATTATTATGATGATGATTATACACAAAGCCAGGTGGCCCGAGTGGTCCACTTTTAGACTTAGGCCGCCTATGTGGTTGTTGAACAGAACTTCTAAGAGCACTATTACCGGCATTTGGACTTATGATCCACCTGATGTACCATAGAGAAGTTTAACTACAGATCTGGTAATTTGAAACAAATCCTAACTTTAATAATAAACAGAAACTTAACCCTTACCAAAAGCGGGTTTTTAGTACCAGACCTCTCTCAGTTTTATTCAAACCAAACAGGATTTTGGTGTTAAAAGAATTTCTATTTATACTAATCTAGAGGACAAACTTTTGTTACTGTAGAAGATGCAATCTTTAGAAAAAAACACAACTATAGAACTAAATCAGACACAAACACTGCCATATTAATAAATAAAAGGGTTAATTACAATTTTTGAAAATGTAACTTACATATCAGATTTTGATTTGTACACCAAGCTATAAATATTAGCAGTTAGTATCCCGACGTAACATATTGTTAGCTTTTGCACAATATTTAGGAATGAACCGTAGTTTGGGGATTAAAATTTAAAAATGTTGACAGAATAGTGTACAAATACAGGGAAAAAACGATAGAATTGTATACAAAATATTTAATTTTCTTCATCAATTGCAATCCGACGTATGATTTTTTTTAATGGTGACAAAATCAAAATCATGCAATACACTGTTCAGGAAACTGTGACTGAACCTTTAAATACGATAAAATTAAAATGAAGTAAAATAATCTGCATCCACCTCTCAGCATCTTCCCATTTCGAGGGGAGAGTCCTCCCATTGCTAAGAGGAAATAAAGAGGCATTGGTATTTCTACGACTAGTGTTGTTATGTAACGGCACACGTTCCGAGCTCCATCCCTTGTGAGTTGAAACACTATTATGCTCATAGTTAGGTGTAACGGGACTTAAAGCTGTCCCAGTTCGCCGATTCGCAATAGATCCTTTCTTCATGGCTCCAAACCGTGGTGACGTGGCATAATTCACATGGTGGTTGTTCAGATCGAGAGAGGCAGGTCTTTGCCTATCTTGTTTTCTGTATAGAGCTACAGATCTAGATATCCGGTCTTGGCATTCTGATACACAAAAGAATTGATCGGATTACGGTCACTATTTAGTTGTCATCACACTTAATATGTATGTATGTATGCATGTATTTATGTGGCATTTGACAGCTACCTTTGACGGCCTGAGAGAAAGAGCTCCTAGCTGAATGAACACTTTCATTCGGGTCAAATCCCTCTTTCAAGCAATGTTCGTCTTTTTCAACTGCGTAATGTTTGGATAGAAATAATGGATATAATATAACTAGAGGAGTAAAGAACTGGAATTTGAAATATTCAGCAAAGATTCAAAGATTTTTCTACTATTTCAAAGTGAGGGACCATATATTACCTTGAGATATTTCTGCTTTTTGGTTTAGGATAGTATTGTTCATGTACAGCTTGTTTTTGTTTGGATCTGAATTTGAACCACTTGAGATCTCAGGTCCTGCCAAATGCTGATTGAAACAGAATCCAGCTTAGCTCTTGAAAAGAGACAAATTTTAATTTCATTAACTCAATTCGATACCCTCCAAGGAAAAAAATTAAAACATAAAACAAAATAGATTCTTGCAAGTATCAACCTAAAGACGGCGAATTTAGGTCTTAGCGGTCATTCGTACTCTTATATACATGTAAATTAACACCGATCTGTTTCCAATAAATACTAGAATAGCAATGCTTATGGTGCTACTAATTCGAATATGCTCCGATAATGTATCTACCTAGACGGTTTAGTCATGTTCAGATTCGGACCGGAGAAAAAAAACTAACAAAATAAGTAAAAAAAAGTTAATCTAGTAATGCATGCATCATTTTGTAATCCTCTCTAGATCTCTATTTCTGATGAAATTGAGATCATAAACAGATGTACATTTTCATTAATCATGGTCAATTTTCCCTCTCACTCTATATATATATATTTCCTCTAACATAGATACACTGCAAAATGAACTTGAAATACGAAACAAGGAGAATTTTGCCCTAAACAGATAAACATTGTCATTAAACATGGTCAATTTGCCCTATACATACATACATACGTGCATACATATATAGGGACAGGTTATATGAATATCAACTTAGACATCAAGTTGGACATTTTTTTTTGCAAAAACACTCCAAATCAAGATTTATTACAGCAGAAATTCAAATTAAAACACAAAAAACTTATCGTGCTAAGAAATAAAAAAAAAAATCTTCAGATCTTCATCTGTTCTTCTGCGCACTTTAGAAATTTTATATATATATATATATATATATATATATATATATATATAAAATATATATATAATTATAAATATATATGAGTAGCAGAATAACGAACACGATGCAATGCTGATTAAAAACCAAGCCGATACGTATAAATATATATATGTATATACAGGAGAGGCATCGGAGGAGGCGAAAGAGCATCGATCGATGCTAACAGAGGCGGAGGAGAAAATGCTGCTTCTCGAGTTCGATTCTCTGGTGAATATCACCGAATCTGGACTAAAATCTCGATTAAACCCTAGGTCCCCCATTGCTGACGTCACAATCTCATCATTCATTTTAGAGAGAGAGAGAGAGAGAGAGAGAGAGAGATATGGCGGGGGAGTAAAAATTAGTTAGTTTAATTAACGATTGACTGTATGTATGTATGTATGTATGTATTGTGGGAGTGTGACATTAGTCACGTTACGGGATTTTACCTGTTTTAGAATCTTTTATTTAAATAATAATAATGTTTTCATAAAAGGAAGTGACTGTGATGTGGTTCCTTTTTTTAATATTTACTATTTGGGATTTTCGAGTACTTTGACTGTAACATGGATAATTTGACTTTGAATCTTTTTATCTTAAATTGGTAATTTGGTTACATATTCTCAATTCTTAAACCAACCATGTAGTCATTACTCTTTTATTTCATCAAATTTAATAAAAAACTATATATTTTTTTAAAATTTTACATAACTATTTAACATCTAAACAAAACGTCAGCATTTCTATAAAAAAAAATTATTTTATTTATTTTCTTTTCGTTCTTTTTCTAACTAATAATAAAAACAAATTATTAGAGTTTTAATATTAAATAATTATGTAAATAAAAATAAGGAAGACATTTGCTTCCTATTTTATAAGGAATATGGAATTTGAAGTTTTACGGGACAGCTGATGAACCTTGTTTTTTTTTTTTTTTTTTTAAAGTTATTGTGGCTCATTCAAAATTTGAATTAAAAAACCAAATAGGGTGTCTGAAGTGCTTGCTCTTCTCGGTCCTTGCTAAAAAAATACTAAGAAGGATGGTAGTTGTGACAAAAAAAGAAAAAGTTTTTTATGGAGGGTAAAAAAAAAGTTTTTTCTTTTATGCAGTAAATTAATTGAACGGCACAAAATTCCGTTTTCAAAAATAAATATTCAATTGTAATTTTTTTAAAATTTTGATTAATAATTAAATTTAGTATAGTATCCACTAACGTTATATATTTTTATTTGAGTTTTTATTGTGTTGTAAAATTTGTTTTTAATTTATTAAATACTAATTTATCTAATATATAATAAAAATTAAAAAATTAAATTAGTTATTGAAAATGTATCATCTAACCCTCTATTTTTTAATCTAATGGTCGTAAAGGTGACTGTACATTGTACAGTCTAACTCAATGATTGCACAAAATGGAGATCCGTAAAAAAAAAAAAAAAGTTAGATGGTCTTAATTATTACCATAAAAGAAAAAGTTTATTTTTTTAGAGGGTAAGAAAAATCGAGATGATTCTTATTACGGTGTTCACTGAACAACTGTTTTAATTTAAAAAGAAATAAGTATATTTGATTATCAAGATCAGTTATAATAATTAATATTTATTCAATTGTTTAAAGAAATGAACGAAAGTCTTGTAATTAATGAAAGTACAGGAATCAATTGTATTGTTTGTTAAAATTATAAGAACCGTTGATCATGATTCATGTGATCAACACTGATAATTAATTAGTTACAGTTACCGGAAGATATTGGTATTTGTTTGTTTTAATTAAAAACTTAGTATTCATTTCTCTGGATATATTTATTTAGAGGGAAAGAAGCTAAAAACATTTAAAAAATATAGAGGAATAAAATTGCGTGATACTAGTAATACCTTCATAAATCATAATTGTATATGTGAGATTTGTTCGGGCTATAGCAGGAATGAGTAACTGACTTTCTTTTAAATAGAACTGTGAAACCATTCACTGGCAAATTCACTATTACTATACAGTATGTACAAAAATAGAGTAAGATTCTCCTATGGTAATGTTAATTTATGTACACATTTACGGGTTAGTTTTATATTGTTTTTACATTATCAAAAGGACATACACTTAGTATTTAATGTTTTTATATTTTAAAGCCTCTCATATGATAAGGGCCACATAACATTCATTATTTTGATCGTTACATTTAACAATTTTTTTTAAAATCCGACACTATAGAAGGGTGATGTGGCATACCATTGTAGCTTTAAAGTTTGAGTATGATCACTAGCTAACTTATAAAAGTCTGACACTAACAAAATAATAAAACGCTTAATGCAGATGCTCTAAATAGTCCTTAAAGTAGACATAATTAGTACTATGATTTGTAAACGCAAGTTGCACCGCTGTGCGAATTGTGATAAACTGGTAAACCATCCATATACCATATACCATATCCATAAGTATTAAATTGGTAACTTTTAAAATAGTTGTTGAAGCATGAATAGTTAATTTTTTGTTTAATGCATCATTCAAAATTACAACTGCAATTGGTTTTTAATAATCGCATTGTGCAGATGAACAACATCCAACTTACAAAAAATATCACTATTGAATTCGAACTAGCTCTTTTTCCTTTCAAGAGCAAAAATCTTCATATTCATGTTCGTCTTCAAACAAAGATAGTGTGTTCGTATGTGGCTAAATATGATATATTCATACTAAACCACTGTATTAGGCTAGCTAGTGACATGCAAGGCCACTCACTCATCATCAAAACTTTTAATTTATTTATTTTTAATAGTACTGTTCATGTAGCTAGTAAATCTTTCTGAATTTCGCTTACCTGCAGATGTTATCAATTTTTGCCCTGAGGCCCCTGATAGATTACTTAGTTGCATACTTGCATATAAGCCTTTTTTTTTGACATATTTTCTATGATTAGCAATAAGTTGTGTATTTAGTTTTGTTAAGAAAATTAAAGTTGCGCATTTTCTTGATTGTCTCTAAAGAGAAAGTTTTTGGCAAACCCAATATTTTTCTGAATCATAGGTAATTCAAGTATCTTTTAAAAATATACAACCAAACAGCAAGATTACTTTAAAAAAAAAAAGAGGCTATAATTTGTATTAGTTGACAAAGCAATGCAACTTGGATATTAATATTATCATTGAATGAGTGACGGAACTAGAATTATTTTTTTCGTAGTTATCTGATGTTGAAAAGGTAGAATCGATTAAATTTGTGTAAGATACATAATAAATGATTAGTTTTTTTCTTAATAAGAGAGGTTTTTCTAGTCGTTTGTAACCTACTACTTAGTTCCTCCCGTGCATTAAATAGGTGAATCTTCATTTGCGAACTACTCAGGGGCAGAATAAGGGGGTGCGACGGGACGGCGACTGCCACTCAAAAAAATTTAATTTTTTTTTATATAGAAAAATTATGATATTTAGGGTTTTATATATTAATAATCCTCCAATTAACATAGTTTAACTTGGTTTAGTCGGTAAACATGAAACAATTGTGGTTTCAAAGTTTGGTTCTAAAGACGATGTGATTGCGATAAGGGACGTGTCTTTTGCTGACGTGGAGAGGGAAATGGTGATGCAACCCGGGGGTCCTAGACAGATCATGCCTCCTCATAGGCCCATTCATGAGAAACCTTGTCCCTATAAGGACCGATATGGTCAGTACAATGGATATATATGGATTCATATGCGTGTGCATATATGGTTAGTATCCAATGCATATATATATATATATATGGATTCATAAGCATTGTCCAGTAGAAGTGATAAAATTTTGGAAATTTTTTTGATTTCACTCAATATACTCATAAATTTAAAGTGAAAAATAAGAGGATATATAAAACCTATTTGCTGAAGTAAAACTTCTTTATATAAAGCCAAAATTAATGTTGATGGGAGCTACAATCACAATACTAACATCACTGTTATTAGAGTGCTAATGATGGACTTTGTCTGATGGACTTGTTCTGATGAACGTTGTCTGATGGACGTGGTCTGATTGACTTCCCTTCGTATTCTTTAATCAACTTAAACCCAATGTATACCAATAATATGAAAACATATAATATGCATCCCACTATGCAGATATAAATATCAGGAAGCACTTACTGCTACAACTTGATTGTATTAAATACTGTTGTATTTTTATTGATACGGAGGAATTGCTCACCGGAGATATATACTAGTAAAAGGTCTGTCTGCTCATTAATAGTAATCAGGTTTGTCTTACTACTGATCAATAAAACAATGGGTCTTGCCGTCTTGGTTGTTATGATGGTTTTACTTTTAGAGGATTTTTCCTCACAGTCAAAAAAGTCTGCAATTCAAAGCCAAACTAATGAGTTGCATACCAAAATGAAATTAAGAAAACCATTATGCGACCTTTAAAACCCGATTTCAAGGCTCTTCGAGTTTGGTAATTGGAATGAGTACAATCTAAATCACTTAACGATTGAAGGACAAGTCTGGTGCCAGCAACCGCGGTAATTCCAGTTCCAATAGCGTATATTTAAGTTGTTGCTGTTAAAAAGTTCGTAGTTGGATTTAGGCATGAACCCAATTATGTCCCTTTTGTTTGTGGGCTTCTTGGTTTGATGGACGTTGTCTGATAGACGTGGTCTGATGAACTTGGCCTGATGGACTTGGTCACTAGTTCAAATTTTGTTCTTAAATTTTTGCTCTATATTTAATTAGCATTTAACTTACTATCCGACTTCTTCACTAATTCCACTCAAATTGGGTTTTTAAATTCCGGTTTTCCTTGGTTTCTTGTATTATTTATTTTTGTACTATTTATTTTTATTGTATTAATGGAAAAAAAAAAAACTTCAACGGTTCTCAAAGAATTTAATTTTACATCCGCCTCTGAAACGAGTCTAAATATTTTAGCTCATATTCTCTACCCCTTCCATGTCTTGATATTACAATATGCAATGTCATACAAATCATTTCAGTCTCATGATAAATATGAAATCCCTGTGGTGGTTAGAATGTACGGTAGTTATTATGTGGCCATGAATACTTTGGAGTAGGATTGGTTTTTAGCAAAACCGAAACCGAACAGATTTTTCGGTTCAATTTTTTTCGGTTTTTGGCCTTTTTATTTTTTGAACTGAACCGATTTGTTTCGGTCTTTCGGTTTTTTCCGGTTTTTCTTCAGGTTTTTTTTGTTTTTTTCGGTTTTTCGGTCTTTTGCGGGCTTATTCATTTTTTTCCAGTTTTATTGTAAACCGAAAACAACCAAAAAAGTTTGAGTTTTTCGATTCGATTATCTATTCGCTTCGATTTTTTCGGATTTTCGTCCCTCGTTACTTTGGAGTTATAAAGTACAGTGTAACATAATAAATGAATGGTGGTTGGGAAATAGTTATAGTTATGAATGAAATGAACGATGTACGGTTAATACTTAATAAATTGTTCCAAGTTTTTGAAAAGAGCAAACTTTTGTCTCAAGTCACAAGTTGTTCGAGTAAACATTAAATTATGGGAACCTTTAAAATACTGTTGTTCGCAGATGTTTTGCCACCATTTTTTGGATTTAGTTTGGCTATTATCCGACTGATGCTGGATAAGTTATTTGTCTCATGTACATTATAATAAAGATGAATATTTTATAAAATGAGGTGCAGGCCAAATATGTAGTGGGTATTTTATATTCATATAGTTCTAAGTTGTGGCGTGCTACCGGGGTTTGGTCCTAAGTAGTAGGACGGAGTTGGGTTCGCTTCGGTTTTTTATAAAACCGAAACCAAACCGATTTTTCGCTTCGGTTTTTTCGGTATTTTTATTTTTTCGACCGAACCGAACCGGTTTGTTTCGGTCTTTCGGTTTTTCTTCGGGGTTTTTCGGTTTTTCGGTCTTTCTCGGGCTTTTTCGGTTTTTCGATTTTTTCCGGTCCGGTTTTATTGTAAACCGAAATCGACCCGAAAAAGTTTCGGTTTTTCGGTTTCGGTCTTTTTCGGTTCGGTTCGGTTCGGTTTTTTCGGATTTTCGCCAAGTCTTGCTAATTAGTGCTTCAACCTACAATGTTATATATCTTGAGACAACTTTTATCTCAAAAATGATGTGACCAGGGTGACGTCGGTTCGGTACCAAACTTTTTTATTATACACCGATACAATACCAAACTAGTTTGGTTTGAGAATTTTTATGTCATTACCGAACCAAAAAATTCGGTATACCAAATTATTCGGTTGATTCGGTTCGGTTTTGGTTTTTATACCAAACTTTAAAGTTTACAAGCGATGATAGAAAAATGGTGCGTATTGGGAAAAAAACAAAGTATAAAGTTTTAAAAGTAGTAGATTAAAAATGTATATTGTATTTATTTATATCATTGTTATATTTCTTGTTTATTTGCATAAAACAGTAAACATTATTAGACATTTCTAATAAATGTTATAAATAAAAGAAAATATTATAAATATTCACTAGAAAAAATAAATATAACTATGTTAATAAGTGAATATAAATCTTCTATTTTATTTGTCTATATATTATATTTTAATATTTCGGTTTGGATCGGTACCATACCAAACTCACCCAATGAATACCGAAACCGAACTCACCCAATGAATACCGAAACCGAACTCACCCAATGAATACGGAACCGATCTTCAAAGATCAGTTCGGTTGTATCGTACTGTAATGTCGGTATACCAAACTTTTGGTACCGATTTGATTGGTTCGACTCGAAAAGCAGTCAGTTGGTACAAGTCGATACAAAAATAACAACCCCATGTGACAGGCAGATTCCATAATTGTATTCCGTTTTATTCTTTTACTTTATCTATTAGTTGCAGAATTGTATTTGATCACTCATTTAAAACAAACCTTCAGAAAAATAAGATTTGCAAAACTTCTAGTCAGAATAAGATTTTGTGCCCTTGATTATCTAATAGCTGAGAGAATAATAACAGGCAAAATAACAAACTAATAAAACTCACTAAAAAGAGATGATATTGTTCTATTGCATTCTTTTATATAACCAAACCAAAGTAATGTGTTATTAGCACAATAGTTTTTTTTTTGGTAAATTTTGCATTGGTTTGGTTACTTTGTGTTATTAGTTTTACCAAAAAAAAAATTGGTCCAAAAAAAAAAATTTGTATTATTAGTTTTTTGAACCAATAACACAAAGTAATTAATAATTGGTCCAAAAAACTGAAACTAATTAAAAATTGATCCATTTCAGCGACGAACAATCATAGTGCGACACGTGTCCGCGGTGTGCGCGATACAATGGATTGCGCTCCATATTTCCTGAAATTTCAGAGTTACCCAATAGTTTGGGAAATTGTCATTTCAGTCCATGTAGTTCAAATCTAATTATAAAAAACTATAAACTTCACAATTTTGATACATTACATCCAAAAACTTAAATAAAAAAAAGAAAAATAGGGAGAAAAAAAATCAGAAAATCAAAAAAAAAAATCCAAAAAATCTTAAAAAAAGGTAAAACCCCGAAAAAAATAAGAATAAAAATTTAAAAAAATCCCAAAAACTACAAAAAAATCCCAAAAAATCCAAATCAATAAAAATCCAAAACCCAAAATATTTAAAAAATAGTCTGAGTTATTTTAAAAATAATCTAAGTTATTTTAAAACAGTATGAGTAATTTTAAAAATATTCTAAGACGTTTTAAGTCATTTTAAAAAGTCAAGGTAATTTAAAAAAAATCTGTGTCATTTAAAAATAATCCGAGTCATTTTAAATCATTTTAAAAACAGTCTAAGTTGTTTTAAAAATAATTTGAGTAATTTTAAAAATAGTCTGAGTCATATTATTTTATTTTTAAAAAAATTCTAAGTTTTTTAAAGTTATTTTGAAAACAATCCGAGTCATTTTAAGTTATTTAAAAAAAAATAGTTTGAGTTGTTTTAAGTCATTTAAAAATAGTTCGAGTCATTTTAAAAACATTACGAGTAATTTTAAAAATAGTTTCGGTCATTTTAAGTGATTTTAAAAACAGCTTGAGTAATTTCAAAAACATTCTGAGTCTTTTTAAGTCATTTCAAAAAATAGTCCGAGCTGTTTAAAGTTATTTAAAAACAGACTGAGTGGTTTTAAAAATAGTCTGAGCCGTTTTAAATCATTTTAAAAACAGTCTGAGTCATTTAAAGTCATTTTAAAAATAGTCGGACTCGTTTTAAGTCATTTTAAAAACAGTTAGAGTCATTTTAAAAATAGTATGAGTTATTTTAAAAACATTTTGACTCGTTTTAAGTTATTTTAAAAGCAGTCTGAGTAATGTAATTTTGAAAAAATTTATAGTCATTTTAAGCCATTTAAAAAATAGTCTCAATCGTTTTAAGTCAGTTTAAAAACAATCTGAGTTATTTTAAAAATATTTCTGAGTCATTTTAAGTATTTTTAAAAATATTCCGAGATGTTTTAAGTCATTTTAAAAACATTTTGAGTTGTTTTAAATCATTTTAAAAACATTTTGAGTCATTTTAAGTCATTTTAAAAATATTCTTAGTCGTTTTAAGTCAATTTAAAAATAGTCTGAGCCATTTTAAATTATTTTAAAAAATAGTCTAAGTCGTTTTAAGTCATTATAAAAATAATCTGAGTCGTTTTAAATCATTATAAAAATAGTCTGAGTCGTTTTAAGTCATTTTAAAAACAATCTGAGTCGTTTTAACTAATTTTAAAAATAGTCTGATTAATTTTAAAAATAGTTTGAGTCGGTTTAATTCATTTTAAAAATAGTCCGAGTCATTTTAATTCATTACAAAAACAGTCTGAGTCATTTTAACTAATTTTGAAAACTATCTGAGTAATTAAAAATAAAGTATGAGTAATTATAAAAACAGTCTGAGTAGTTTTAAATAATTTTAAAAACAGTCTGTGTAATTTGAAAAACAATATGAGTAATTATAAAACAGTCTGAGTCGTTTTAAATAATTTTTAAAAACAGCTTGAGCTATAAACATTCCGAGCTTTTTAAAAAACAATTTTTTAATTTTTTAAAAAGAGTGAGTAATTTTAAAAACAATATGAATAATTATAAAACAGTCTAAATCGTTTTAAGTTATTTTTGAAAATATTCTGAGCTATTTAGAAACATTCTGAGCTCTTTTAAAAACAGTTTGTTAATTTTTTAAAAACAATATAAGAATTTTATAAAAAAACCATGGTCATATTAATAAAATTTCATAAAATTTTTGTTGTTTTTATGAATATATGTTTAATAATAATTTATTTAAAAGTACAAGGATCAGAATGAAACAAACCAAACTTTGTCTAACTTACAAACCAAGTCCCTAAATCCAATTTACAAAAAAGGTCCCTAGCCCTAATTAGTATATATATATATATATATATATATATATATATATATATATTACACTTACATAATTGGTATCAGAGCCATGTGCTAAGTTAATTAAGGATATATACGATGTAAAAATGATATTTGAGATACATAATTTATTCATTTTCTTAAGCAAATAGTGATGATATGTTATGACTAAAAACTAAAAGTTATACTAAAAAAAAAAAATTCTTTATGAATAATATTAGTAAAACATCAAAGTCGCATCTTATCCGCCTTAATAGACTGTGTTGCCATAATTATTGCCCTGTTTACCGCTTGGTTGACTGGTGTTGGTGTTGGCTATTTGTTGACTGATGTACTGATAATATTTAAATAGAAAGTTAAAATTTTAAAGTATAACTTATTCTAATTTTGTCATAACATATTATTACTATACTTAAGATTAAGAATAGATTATAGATCTCATTATCCAAATTATTGCATTATATATATCATGTATTTTTAAAATGAATTATTTATTTAAGAAAACAAAATCTTAAATGTCCTACTTTAACCCACTTTATATGGTATAAAGACGTTTTCCTATCAAGGGTATTGCAACTCTCAGATGCAAATCATGAGTATTGAAAGTTCAAATTTATTGACGGTCTTCCATATTTATTTGCTGAAAAAAAAGAAAGAAATTTAGAGACAAATATAATGGTGTTACAATTCCCTATTGTAATTACACATATGGTTCTCTAATAAATGCATATACAAGAAGGATTAACTTTATGTAATAAGTTAAAACTTAGAAATTCCATAAAAAAAACATAGATTAACAAAAAACCATCAATTAGGTAAATTTTGTGATCAGTTTGCTTATGGAGAAAAACCACTTCCTAAAGATAAATTTTAAAGTCCTAATAAAATGACTACATTTCCTAGATATTCTAAAAGACCATTCCAACAAAATAAAACGAATTTTAATTCTTTAAAGAGATATCACTAAAAAAAAATAGACAATATCAAAGTAATAGTAATAAGAAATATTATCAAGCTAAAACTAATAATACAAATAAATCAATATCTTGTTATAAATGTGTAAAACCTGGTCATTGTGCTAATAAGTGTAGAACTAAAGAAATAATACAAAGTTTAGACATAGAAGAAGGTCTAAAAATCCAATTAAGTAAAATTTTACTAAATTCTAGTGATTCCGAACAAGAGGAATCCGAATATCAACTTTTAGAATTCCGGATTCAGAATCATTTGAATCAGAAATTATAGAAAAATCACATACTTGTGAATGTAATGTAATTTCTCAAAACACCAAAGATAATTTTTTTTTTTATAAAGCAATAGTAGACATGCATGGCCTAAGTATAAACATACTTAGCCAAGATCAAAAAGATCTATTAATGATCATAGACCAAATAACTTATATTGATCTTAGGCGCCAATTTTTAGAAAAATTTCTAAAAATTGCCTAAAATTATTATAGCTACCTACACCTGGTAGTTATATGTTTAGTGAAGTTAAATCTAGATTTTTAACCAAACAACAAGAAAAACCAGTAACATTACAAGATTTAAAGATAAATCTATTAAAAAATGAGATAAAAATCCTTAAAGAAGAAAATATTATATTTAATCAAAGAATGAATTCTATTGAGCAAATAGATAATACTATTAAATTTTTTAATAATGAGGCTTCTACTTCTACTTCTACATGGTTAAACATAATGAGGAATATCTCAATATTTTACACCAAGTTACTTCTCAGAAGTGGATTATTGAAGTAACAATTATAATAAAAAATGATTTTACTGAAATGCTTATTGTTTTAGTAGATAGTGGAGCAGACACGAACTGTATCAATGAAGGAATAATTCCAACCAATTATTTTGAAAACACTATTCAGTCTTTAACATCAGCTAGTGGTAATAAAATACAAATCAAATATAAGTAACAAATGTCCAAGTTTGTAATGAGGATATCTGTATACCAGCCTCAATTTTATTAGTAAAAAATCTCTCCAAACATGTTATTCTAGGAACACCATTTCTAGATTATTTAATGTCTATTATAACAGTTGACTTTTCAGGAATATCCTTAAATAATTTTTAAAATGAAGTAAAACATATTTTACTAAAAGAAAAACAAATAAATTTCTTAAAATATGAAATTTGTCATCTTTCAATAGAAAAGGATGTCCAGACTAATGTTATGAAAGAAAATATCTTTCATATTGAAAAAGATTTTAATAAAACCATTTGCAGTGACCTATCTAATGCATTTTGGAATAGAAAACAACATAATGTTACTTTACCTAATGAAGAAAATTTTGATGAAAGATTAATACCAACAAAGCCTCGACCTTGTCAAATGAATAATCAATATTTAGAATTATTTAAATAGGAAATTAACAGTTTACTAGGCAAAGGTTTAATTAGAAAATCTAGTTCTTATTGGAGTTGTACTACATTCTATGTTAATAAAAATGCATAAAAAGAACAAGGAGTACCTCGTTTAGTTATTAATTACAAACATTTAAATAAAGTACTTAGATGGATTCGTTATCCGATCCCAGATAAAAAAGAATTTTTGGATCGTGTTTACAATGCTAAAATATTTTTCAAATTTGATTTAAAATCATGTTATTGGCAAATTTAAATAGATGAAAAAGATAGATACAAAATTGATTTCACAATACCATTTGGATATTATGAATGGAATGTAATGCCCTTTGGTTTAAAAAATGCTCATTCTGAATTCCATAATATAATAAATGATATCTTCATCCCTTTTAAATGCTCATCTTGAATTGCAGAATATAATGAATGATATTTTCATCTCTTATACTCAGTACATGATAATATATATTGATGATATTATTATTTTTTCTCAATCAATAGAACAGCATATTAGACATCTTATTATTTTCAAAAATCTAATCATTAGGCATGTTTTGGTTATATGAGCCTCAAAAATGAAACTTTTTCAAACCAAAGTAATATTCTCAGGACATGAAATTAGTAACGGAACAATTGTTCAAATTACTAGAAGTATAGAATTTGCTTCTAAATTCCCAGATGAAATTACAGATATAAAACAAACTACAAAGATTTTTGGGAAGTTTAAATTACATTTCTCCTTACTATACAAATCTTGCTCAAGATGCAGCTATTCTGTATTCCAGACTAAAAAAGAAACATTTTTCTTGGAGTTCTAAACACACAAAAGCAGTTAGATTAATAAAATCTAAAGTCAAAAGTTTTCCTTGTTTGGGACATGCGAATCTCGAACAGTTCAAAATTGTTGAAATCGATGCATCCAATATAGGATATGAGGGCATACTGAAACAACGAAATCCTGAAAACTTGTTAGATACGTGTCAGGAAAATGGAATGCAATGCAAGAAAAATATTTTACAATAAAGAAAGAAATGCTTTTTATTGTAAATTGCGTAAGTAAAATGCAAGATGATTTATTTAATAAGAAATTCTTATTAAGAATTGATTGTTCTCCAGCAAAAAAAAATTATTGAAAAAAATGTTAAACATCTAGTTTCTAAGCAAATATTTGCTGGATGGCAATCACAATTATATGTATTTGACCTAGATATTGAATATATCAAAGGAAAGAGTAATAATGTCGCGGATTATCTAACATGTGAATTTTTGTAGGGTAAATGAGCTCTAGCTCCAGAGGTAGGGGAAGTCCCCGAGGGCGTAGCAGAAGCTGTGGGGGTATATACTTACTCTTCCGATTACTCAAGCAGCACCTATCAATAATAGTCCAAATTGATAATATTTGCAAATTTTTTTGCATAAAGCTAAAGAAGAAATTTTTTCTCAAGGAGAATCCAATAATTCTCAATTATCCCCTATGTATTCAAAGAAAAATATAACCATTCCAGAATAAATAAGGGGATCACGCCTAAAAACAGGTACCTTGATAATCCACAAATTACTGCAACTCAAGTTCTTAAACAAGAACCTAATTTTGTTAATAAAGACAAATGGGAGGCCATATTGGTCATCGAAAAAGAGGATATGCATTTACAACATGATTCATGGATAATTAAGCAAAAATATTTAAACAGATTGTCATACCCTTCACAAGTTGATAAATATCGATTTATTATGAAAGAAATTCTTTCTGCAACAAGGTCTGTGGAATTTACACACATATTCCAAGAATAATGAAACGTTATTAGTTACAGTAAATGACTCATAGGAAATATCCTAAGGCACATTGATTGGTGGCTAGATCCTAGTAACACCCAAAAAATACAGGTTAATAGCCAAACATACCCCTACAATTATCGGGATTATATTGAATCATGGAATTTGGCTTTCTTATATGAAAACACAAAAAAGAAACACATGGTTTTTTCAAATGTCTCCAAAAATTCTGAAGAAACAACTTGCGAATTGGATTTATAAATGGTGGGCCGGTTATGAAGCCACCATAAATATTTTATCCAAGAGGTACAAGATCTATATACACCATGGGTGGAATCTTATCCTATTTTGTCTAGATTAGAAGACTTAATAGATGGACAATGTCCATTATATTTATTTGATCAATTTCATCTTTCATGGTATAAAAATGGACACTATCCGTTGAATTTGATAATATCAATTTACCGGTGTTAGCAAGAAAATTCCATTATAGATTGTATAATTCTTACAATGTTCATTTAGAATCAACTATCGAAAAGATACAAATGAGTATCAAAATTAATTATAATCAAAGGGATATTGAAAGATTTCCAATTGATAATAAAAAATAATTTTTTTTAATGACTGTTAAAAGATAGTTAAGGTATAAATATCATCTCTTAAGTAAGGAGGATCTGATGATCAAATGCATGGAATTCTTGCGCGATGAATGGAAATCAACCTCCTCAGACAATATAGACAATATGTCTATATCGGAAAAATCAAACTCTGATAAAACAATGGAAGATAATTGTTTAGCATGAGAAAGACAAGAACATGACACCGAATTAATGAATTCGGAAGAATCGTTTAATGAAATAATGAGGCAATTAATACCATCGTTAAAAAATGATAAAGGAAAAGGGTAAACTAACTTAAACCAATAGGACAATAGTCCTAAATAAAAGAATAAAACTAAACGGAAAAAATAATTTCCTAAAACAAAAGAAATTTATCTTTGCTATCTGAAATGACTGCTTGTAACATCTCGTATTTTTATAAGTAATTTTTATTTATGATTTAATTTATCCAAAAATGTTTTATTCAAAATTTTACCAAAAACCGGTCACTCGACTAAATTTTTAGCCAAAAACCGAAACTCTTCCGAAAAGCTTTATTTTTAAAACCTGTTACTAATTTTATAAATAAAAAGGACTCAATAGTTTTGTTTCTAAAGATTTGTTATTATTGAATAGTATATTAATATTTTTGGATTAAGAGTTAGCTTTTAGAACTTTGGGGACCAAATAGTTCGCTTTCACAAACTATCTAAAAACAGTTTTTCTAAACCTAAAATCAGCATACTTTTCAATTCTTTAAACCTAAAAATCAGCCAAGAGAGAAAAAGAGAGAGAAGAGGAGAAGAAGAAGAAGAAGAAGAAGAAGAAGAAGAAGAAGAAGAAGAAGAAGAAGAGAAACTACGTTAGCGGATTATTACCGGAATCATCTCCTCTACACGCTAAGGTAACGGGGGTTATCCATTGCGACTAGACGAGGGTGTATGTTAGGATTAGGTTTTACGTTTAGTATAAATTGGGGGTTTTTGCCTTTTATATTAATTATGTTCTTAAATTGTTAATTGGGGTTAGTTGTTATATTTTTAATTCGCTTCTTTGATTTTGGATTAGTTGTGGATTTAGTATTTTGATTTCGGATTAATGATAATATTAATGAGTTGCGTGTTATATGCATTGATTATGTATTATTATTGTTGTTGATAGAATTGGGTAAATTATTGTTGAATAAAGATGTGTTTTATATTGCGTATACAAGGTGTTTGTTAAAATGCCTGAATGAGTTTTATGTTGATTAGATTTGTTTGGCTAGTTGTGAATCTAGCACTTATGCTTTTGGATTATGTTGTATTACGTTACGTGACGTATGAGATTATATTATATGAATAGTATAATATTATTGGTCGAGGCCTTAATATTGATACATTAGCAATGGTCTCTGTCTCTTCCTAATTCCGGGGACAGAAGACGGCAGTGGGGATAGGGAATGACTCGTCTTACGGACTGGGGCGAGTGGCATGAGAGGTCCTAGTGTGCACTATATTTATTTTTATGTTAGCTATGGTCTCTGTCTCTTCCTAATTCCGGGGACAGAAGACGGCCGTGGGGATAGGGAATGACTCGTCTTACGGACTGGGGCGAGTGGCATGAGAGATCCAAGTGCGCACTTTAAATCTACTTTTATGTTAGCAATGGTCTCTGTCTCTTCCTAATTCCGGGGACAGAAGACGGCCGAGGGGATATGGAATGACCTACCTTACGGACTGGGATAGGTGGCATGAGAGGTCCATGTTTGTTATTGATTTGTGTTGACGTTATTTAATTTATTTAATTTATCCCGTTGTAGAATGTTATTTTATTTCTTTTTATACGTCGATTATCGTAGTTGTAGAATTTGTGGACTCTTGTATTTATGGGATGGAGTGACGGTATTTGCGGTGCCGTCCCGTCTAGTTATGTGCGTGGGACTCACCGTTACAATTTTGTTGTTCAGGTACATTATAGGTTGAGGCGTTTGGTTAGCAGCTTTAGCAATGCATCACATGGGCTCGGGGATTTAGCTTTCTTTTCATTTTTATTATATTTTGAGGTTGTAGCCTACGGGCAAATTATTTCATTTGTTATTTTCTTAGTTTTATAAAACTTGCCTTGTAGCCGTGTTTGGCAATATTTTTATTTAATTGTCAATTGTTCCTTTAGCTCGTAATTTATTTCTTTTAAAAAAAAATTCAAATTTTGTACCAACAGGTTCTCTTTTCTTTGTTTTAAAAAGGTCATGCCTCGATATTCGTTTTACGGATTTTGGGGCGTAACACTGCTCGACTCCAACATTCAAGTACACAAACCATTTCAGTAAAATTTTATGTAATTTCTTTTTTGTACGAGGTGTGTTATGTAATAATGTAATAAAAGTGATGGTGTATTATTATAATAAGTGTAGCAGTTGTGTAATAAACGATGAGTGATATTGTAATAAGGGGATGAGTTGTTGTGTAATATGTGCCATTTACTTGGCTATAAATAAGGTCTAATGAGGCTTGTCCATTCCATGCCGAAACATACACTCATTCTCTCTCTCATTTTATAAAAGTTTGGTGTTTGATGTGAAATAAAAGTCATAATTATTGTAAGTATTCTATTCTTACTTTTATTTGTTCTTTACTTTTCCTTAATTGTAAAAATATAAATATTACACTTACATAATTGGTATATATATATACACACACACACAAATCATTACGCCGCCATCACAGGTCACCGTCACCGCCACCACCAGCGACAGTGACCCCATCCCCGACATAGGTAGATGCATAGCTTAGACAGAGAGATGCGTATATAAATATATACATATATATAAATAGATACATATATAAATATATATATATATATATATAGATACTGAGAGAGGTCCTAATAAATATAGATACATATATAAATACTAGTAAACGATATACATGTGTTGCGTGTGAGACGTTATAAATTGTGTTGATGATACAAATATAGAGTAAAAAAAATATAAGATATAAGAAAAAAAATATGATATAAATTGTGATGATGATATAAGAAAAAAATATATAATATAAGAAATTTTGTGTGGTTAAACATAGAGAAATAGTGTAATTAGTTTTTGTTTTTTATGAAAGTAGTTAATATGTTAATTAATAAAAAACTATATGAGTATTTTTGGAAAAAAAGTGGTTAAATTGGGCAGACTTATTTGATTTGAGTTGGCTTATTATAATAAAGTGATATACGTATAAATATAGGTAAATATATTAATATATAATCGAGCAATTCTTAATTAAATTTTATAGGATGATCAATCATTAAATAGTTTTATTTTATGGACCAATACTTAATTACTCCTTTATTTTAAGGGTGCGTTTACTTTATAAACGCTCATCTAATTAAGAATTGATTAAAAATAGTAGATAAGTATGTTTTTTAGTGAGGTTGCTTATATATGTTTTATTGTGAGGTTTCACTTGCGTATTGTGTTTTGAAATTATGAAAAAAAAAAAATTATACTATTCCCTCTGTCCTTTTTTAAGTGTTCTTCTTTGATTATGGTAAATATTAGTAAGAGATATCATTAATTACATTTGAAAGTTACAAATATATCCCTAATTTAAATTAAATAATCATTGTTGTCAATTTTTAGAATGTATTCATTGTAATATTTGAGTATATTATAGTATTTTTATAATTTTTTCATTGATAAATTATAAAAATAGACACTTATTGAACAACCAAATATGAAATAGTAAACACTTATTTAGGCACGGAGAGAGTATATATTTAACAATCCTAGAATAGTATTACTGCTCCGCCACTAACTCTAAGTGAGTTTTTTATTAGGACAATTGACAACAAAATCACACAACCGATTAAGATAACTGACTTTACGTGTCTACCCAATATATAGTAAAGTATAAAAACCTTTACGAAGCTTATATATAGCTAAAAGAAACATAAAAAAACACAACTTGAACATAAAGAAAGAACGATGAATTGCCAATTTATTTATTTTTTGATATTTTTTGTTGAAATTTAAGTGAAATTGGTTAAAATCTTTAATATCACAGTTTTCGAAAAGCATGCTTATTAGTTTTATTTTAAAGTCCATTTTGGACTTAATGTCATATATTTTGGGCTTTTATGTAACGTTTTAAGTATCAAGCGATTACCATTTTCAAACAGACTATTCCTCTTCAACCCACTAGTCGTCGTCCAGTAGTCATGTGGGCTGCCTACATTATTATTGCCAATGCAGCACATCAAGAGACTCCGATAATTCAAGAGGGAGAGGGGCTATTATCGGCGGCGTCACATTCGGTGGTTGAGGTCAGTCGGGGGTAGTTTCTCGAGGTGGACATGGTATGAACATGGCTATATTTTTATAAAGACAAGCTCATTAGTGAATGTTAATAAAATTATATTAATAACCCATTTTATATTGTATCTAAAATCCAAACTAGCTTTTATCTTTACAAGCTAATTTCGAAAACGTAGATTTATTAGAGTATGTTTAATGGTGAGTTTTAACAAGTGAGATTTAGATGAGTGGGAATGAATGTTATTAAGGGGGAATGACTGGTCAAGTTTAACGGGTTAGCATTAGGAGATGGTGATAAGTGTCTTTTTAATACTAATTAATACCAATTATTACTAAGTTTTACTTAAACATTAGAATACCTAATTAAACATTTATTCTCGTTAAAAATTTATTTCATGAGTTTTAAAATTACATTAACTAAAAAAATACCAATTGAATAGAAAT
Source organism: Primula veris (assembly GCA_963682055.1). Lineage (NCBI taxonomy): Eukaryota > Viridiplantae > Streptophyta > Magnoliopsida > Ericales > Primulaceae > Primula > Primula veris. The sequence continues at coordinate 18,459,506 of OY821743.1, read as the reverse complement.
GCTAGGAAAAAATTATATCGAATAAAAAATATTAAAAAATATTTCAGTATTGCTACAAAATTTAACGTTGTTTCTTGATGATCGATCCAAGCCCTCATATCCTTAGTGGGATTAGAATCATTTAGACCCATTGCCATAATTTGCGCTTTCATAAAAAGTTGTTGCCTAATTTATTTCTCTTGCGCGATTAGATTATATTGATTTATTATTTCACCTTGACTTGTCTTGTAATTATCGTAACAGCCCATTATTGTGTTTGAAGTTGAACTTTGTGAGGCGGCTCTGACAACTTTTTTTTACCCATTGTCCTTTCTAATTTATACGAGAAGAAGTCTTCGAATCTTTCGTCATTGTCAACTTTCAAATCACTTGATCGCGAGTTGAAATATAAAAAAGATTTATTACCATTTAGTTGTGCCCATTTCTTTTTTTCGACCTTATACTATTAAAATAAAATAAAAAATAATTAGTACACTAATGCAAGACATAATGATATATTTATGGAAAACAATAATATAATTGTTTTTTGAAACATAACATATTCGTCTTGTTTTTTTCCTGTTTGATTCATTCTCATCTCGTACATGATTAACTATTGGAATTGTTTGAGACAACCACTTATGTCGCCAAAGTGTGACGACTATTCTCGGAGCTACGATTAATAATCCAACCGTCTAGTAAATCACGGTGGTATTCCTTATAAACTCGTTATCAAAACTGCCCTTGCGTTTTTTCATTCTCAACAACCTTATAGGTAGGAATTTTAGCCAAAATTTTGCAAAGGCGAACATTTCCGCCTTCGGTCCATAATTTCGAGAGAGTTTGTTGGATTGTTTTTGTTTGTTTAATTTTGAAGGTTGAAAAGCGATTTTAGGACGGGAAAGCTAAGTAGAAAAGCGAGAGATATCATATTGCGATGACTCATATTCGGAGTTAATTTGGTAATATGATTGAAATTTGTGTTGATTTGAATATTCAAAATTGTCAATATAATTTAGTTGGACATTTTTAGAGAGTGAGTGGATTTAATGTTATTGCCTATTGGAAAAGTAAGAATTGTGTGTTTATAATGAAAATGAGTGCGAGTTTATACATGAAGTAGTTGAGGTAACATTTTAATTTTCTAAAATTAATGTGACATTTAATTGATTAAAAACTAGCCGTTATGGACTTAACCGTAATTTCAAAAAGACAAAGTAATTGTTATTTAGCCGTTATATGGATTGATTCGAAAATTTAAAAAGTCAAATTAGCCATGCGAGAGTTGCGCCTCCGACGCACTAAAACTCACCCCTCCAGACAATACAGTTATACATGCCTTTAAATCCGAATCTTTTTTAAGCTTCCTAAAATCCATTTTTTTATAACTATCATTTATTAAATTAAAAAGAATGTCCGTAAGTCCCCAATTTATTGAAATTTAATGTGTCCAAGTCCATGAATGAAATTATCCGTGTTTAATTGCCGGTTTTTGAAAAAACAAAGTGAGTGTAATTGTAAGTCCTTAGATATCTATCATTTCATGGAAAACAGCTAAATTGATATTTAACCTATCAATTAGTAAAAGTAAGTATATGATATTAAACATTGTTTTTACAATTAGATTATAGAACGACAACAAATAAGAGTATCTTTGTCAAATATAAAGTAATAAACTATTAAGTTTAGATACTACCAATTTAAAAAAGTAGTTAAATTGGCTGTAAAATTACTAAAATACAATAGATTGACTAAACTGATTTATAAATACACTAGTAAGTTATTCACTGTGACACGCGTAATAACATAAATCTCGTAATATATTTTATTTTTAACATAATATTCAGATTTGGTATAATTTATTATAGTTATGGAGGTCAAAACGAATCGTTAATTAATTTAGACTATATCCGTAATTAGTATAAAATAACGAATACAAATAATTAATTAATTAGAATAGGTATATGATTAATAATCAGAACATACTGAGGGTAATTTTGGAAAGTTTTCCATATATATTTTAGCTGTAAAAGAAAAGAAAAGAGTGGTTAAATTTAAAAGGACTAGGTCTAAAACGGGGATGCTAACTAGGTAGGGTTGCGATGGAAGACGGTGAAATCGGCGAACCTCTGGCGAATAAAGAGAGAGTAAAGGTACCGTACGATATACTGGAAAAAAACAGAGGCTCGGTAGAAGAGATCATATCGAATATGCTATCTATTAAGAGAGAATTAAAGACCGATTCGAAACCAGAGTTATCCGAGCTTATTACTCACATGCTCCTCAACTTTCTCTCTCTCCGTCAGGTTAGGTTTTATCTCTCTCTCTCTCTCTCTCTCTCTCTCTCTCTCGGGCTGGACTTTGTTTCTATTTATTAGTTTTCTTAATATTTGACTGTTATTTAGTTTAAAGTAGGGATTTTACTGTTATTTGTTTTATATTAGTGGTTTTGATATTATCTGACTCTAATTTGTTTTATATTAGTTTTTTTGCTAGCTTTTAAGATTATGATTTGGTGTAATTTTGGCTGTGATTTGTTTAACGTAGTAGTTTTGCTATTATTTGACTGTAGATTTTTAAGATCATGATTTGGTGTAATTTTGACTGTGATTTGTTTAAGTTAGTGGTTTTGCTATTATAGTTTTTGAAATTATGATTTGTTTTAATGTTGACTGTAATTAGTTTTAACTTACTGGTTTTGCTATTATCTGACTGTTATTTACTAGTTTAAAGTAGGGATTTCGTTTAATTTGACTGTAATTAGTGGTTTTGCTATTAGCTATGACTGATTTTTAGTTTAAAGTAGGGATTTGGTGTAATTTGTTAAAATTAGAGTGGTTTATTTAGTAGTCCTGGAAAAAAGTCTTCTTAACTTAAAACCACTAGCCTTAAACGGGGGAGCAACTAGCTAGGGTTCCGATGGAAGATGGTGAAATCAGCAAACCTCCGGCTAAGACAGAGAGAGTAACGCTACCATACGATATACTGGAGAAGAACATAGCCTCGGTAGAAGAGATCGTATCGAATATGCTATCTATAAAAAGAGAAATATCTTCTGCTGAGACCGATAATTCGAAATTACAGTTATCGGAGCTTATTAGTCAGATGCTACTCAACTTCCTCTCTCTCCGTCAGGTCACCTCTCTCTCTCTAGAAAGTAGAAAATCTCTCTCTAGGGCTGGAATTTGTTTTAATTGGTGATTTTGCTATTGTCTGACTGTTATTTAATATTTAGTTTAAAGTAGGGATTTGGTGTAATTTGACTGTTATTTGCTTAACTAGTCTTTTGCTATTATATGACTGTTATTTGTTTAAATTTACTGGTTTTGCTATTATTTGACTGTAATTTGTTTTATATGAGTGGTTTTGCTAGTTTTTAAGATTATGATTTGGTGTAATTTTGGCTGTGATTTGTTTAACGTAGTAGTTTTTAAAATTATGTTTTGGTGTAATTTTGACTGCAATTAGTTTAAAGTTACTGGTTTTGCAATTATCCGACTGTTATTTACTTGTTTAAAGTAGGGATTTGTTTAATTTGACTTTAGTTTGTTAAAACTAGTGGTTTTGCTATTATATTTTTTAAGATTATGATTTGGTGTAATTTTGACTGTGATTTGTTTACCGTAGTGGTTTTGCTATTATCGGACTGTACATTTTTAAGATCATGATTTGGTGCAATTTTGACTGTAATTTGTTTAAAATAGTGGTTTTGCTATTATCTGACTGTTATTTGTTTAGAGTAGGGTTTTTACTGTAATTTGTTTAAATTAGCAGTTTTGCTATTATCTGACCGTAGATTTTTAAAATTATGATTTGGTGTAATTTAACTGTAATCTGTTTACGATAGGGATTTCACTTTAATTTGACTGTAATTACACTTTAATCTATCTAAAATATAAATTTGGCGATAATTTGACTATGATTGTGATTGACTATAATTTAGCTTTAGTTTGTTTTGAAATGTGATTTTTGATATGATTTGACTGTAATTAGACTATAATCCGTTTAAAATACGAATTTGGTTATAATTTAGCTATAATTTGTTTTGAATAGGGATTTGGCTATGATTTGACTAAAATTTGAGTATAATCTGTTTAAAATACAGATTTGGCTGTAATTTTGCTATGATTATGACTTGGCTATAATTTAGTTCTAATTTATTTTGAATAAGGATTCGGTTATAACTCAACTGACTATGATAGATTTTGAAAAGTAATTTGGCTATAATTTGTTTGAAATAGGGATTTGGGTTTAATTTGACTGTAATTTGCTGAGTCAGGGTTTTGACTATAATCTTTCTGAAAAATGGGAGACAACATAAGTTCTCTTTAGCATTTACAAACCGCACTGAATAAAACAGGGATTTTCACTGAGGTAGAGGTGAAATGAGAGACCTTGACCTTCATAGACAACTTAACAAGCTTAAACACAAATTACTTACCTCCCAGAAAAGCTTCACAACACGTAATGAAAGGAGACAAATGATCTTAAACAGGAAAATTTGACTATATTTTGTTCAGAATAGGGGTTACGCTTAAATCTGACTATAATCTGTTTAAAAAGGTGATTTGGCTGTACCTTGGCTATAATATGTCTGAAATAGTGATTTTGCTATAATTTGAATATAACCTGTTTCTTTGCTATAATTGGTCTGTATTTTGGAACCTGGCTATAATTTGTTTAAAATTGTGAAATGGCTATTAGTTGACTATAATGTAATTTGTTTAGAATAGTTATTTGACTAGAATTGACTAAAATTAATCGGTGTGTAAAAGTGTGATTTCTCATTTGATTTAATATAACCGACCCCAAATTCTTGAGATTGAGACTTAGTTTCACGATGATTTTAATGTTGAGTGATTTGCACCATGATAATATTTTTATGTCAATTTATGCACTCTATTTACGATATCTGGATTTGCCACTGCTCTTTAAAGGTGGTAATTCATCTGCTATAATTCATAAAATTATGGCTTAATTTACAAGTTCTTAAGAAGAGCTTTATAGTTATGGGGTACATGGTGGCATGTTAATGTGACATCATAGTTCCTCCACTGGATATGTGTGTGTGTGAATTTGTAGAAGCATTGCTTTTTGCTAATGGGTGGATTGGCTGCAGATTTTCAGCAAATACGGTGGACTATTTGTGGCATACAAAATGGCGTTCTCTTTTGCTAGATGTCTTGTTGGATTTGTGGGTTTCGTTTGGACCATATTGGTTGTTTAAACTTCATTTAATAAGTTGAAACTTGAAGAAAGACTTAGGGCTTGGTCTTTAACAGATGCATTTGACAAAGCTCTTAGAGTTAGACTTGTGGATTGTTTTTATTTGCTATCTAAATTTTCTTAGCTGAAAAAGAGAATGTTGGGTAAGTGCAAAAGGAAGAGAATAAGGCTTTTAGATAGCAGAATAAGTGAAATTCAGTTTCTCCTTACATGTAATAACTATTCGTAATCATGTCTATCTCACCTTAGGATTTTCCATCATTTGTCATTACCATGAATTTATTGAATTATGAAATATTGCTCTTACTCAATTTGGTGTTGTATTTGTGGGTTTGGTGCTATTAGATGTTAGAATTGTGGATTGGTTGTGTATTTTCTTAGTTGTTTTTATTTGTTTAAGTGAACTTGAAAGATATTATTAGAATCCATATTCCTTTACCATTAAAAGGCCTCGTAATGGTAAGGATGGATATCTCTTTATAAACCACAAGCTCGATTATTATCTAGACGATGTGGGATAATTACTCTAACACCCCCCTCGCTCGTGGCCCGACATTTCAAGGGTCCTACGAGCGGACATATTAAATGGGTGGAGGTGAGCCCAACATCGCTAGGCCACTCTGATACCATATTAGAATCCATATTCCTTTACCATTAAAAGACCTCGTAATGGTAAGGATGGATATCTCTGTATAAACTACAAGCTCTCGATTATTATCTAGACGATGTGGGATAATTACTCTAACAGATATGTATTTGGTGTTCAAGTAAATGAAGGTTTGTCTTTTGGCAAGAGAAAGAGCATGTTAAGTAAGAACGGAAGCAATAAGTTCTTTGGTGGAGTTACATCTTGTGGATTAGGATGTTCAACTCTCTCATTTGATTGTTTCGCATCGTATTTATGCATGTGAACTTCACGAATTTTGAAATTAAGGCTTTGGTTATGCAATTTTTTTGCTGCGTATATTATTTTGCTCAGTTAATTGTTTGTGCATTTTGTTACCTGACTTTGCTTGACTAGTTTGACGTTGGTTTTCATGCTAGTTTCAATATTAAAATTTAGTTTGTGCATTTGCTTGGCTGTTTTTATTCAATTTGTTAAATATACAGTTTTTTGGTATGTGGAAAAGTCAAAAGAAAGCATTTCCTTTGGTGATATTTTCTTTTTCGCTGACTTAGATTTTAGATGGCATGCAAATCAACGACTGGCACATGACTATGAAACTGTATACAATGAGTATATTAAAAGTTAAATCAATAATTTCTTACTAAGGGATGTAGATGGTGTTTAGTGCAAAAAGAGAACCATGTTTCACATGTACCAACATTTACTTCTCCTCATCCTTTCTACTTAATATAAAAGAAACCGCAGAAGAAGAAGAAGAAGAAGAGGAACAAGTTACCCTTTTGGTCTTGATTTTGTCTCTTCACATCTCTTCTCCATACATTTTTGATGAAGTCATTGTAATGTCACTAACTCTTGCATTTTTAGGCAAACCGTTCTATCTTGATTGAAGAAGACCGTGTTAAGACCGAAACTGAAAGTGCAAAAACACCTGTGGATTTTACGACATTACAGCTTCATAATTTAACCTACGAGAAAAATCATTATTTGAAAGCTATAAAGGCCTGCAAGGATTTCAAATCTAAGTATCCGGATATTGAACTCGTGCCCGAGGAAGAATTTTTTAGAGATGCGCCAGAAGATATCAAAAGTTCTGTGAATTCAAAGGATAGTTCTCATGATCTGATGCTCAAGAGGCTCAATTATGAGTTGTTCCAGGTAAAATTTTGAGGCCCTAATTTTTGTCTTTTATAAGGTAGAAGATTTGTAGTTATTCAGTTGTTTTTTAACGCCTCATATCGCTCATCATATTTTAGGAAATATATGTTTTTTAAAGATCAACCTAACCAAACTTTAATTAAGTTGTACATCCTATAAAAGTCTGCCTTTAAAAATTAATACGATTTATAGTCATTCAGTTATTTTTTAAGGATTCATATCTTTCATCATGTTTTAGAAAAAATATTGCTTTTGTATACCAACCTATCAAACTTTAACTGGGTAGTACGTCCTATAAAAGTTACACATTGTAGACAATTAGTGCACCAGCATAAGAAGCTCACAATTTAGATACAAATCTACAAAAAGTCGAACAATTAGTATACCAACCTTGCAGATTCGTACAATAAAGTTCAAATTTTTAATGTTAATGTACTTAATGTTTGTATTTTGTATATATTAGGGCTTAGTACATCCGTGTAATTCCATAAAACATATATGGTGCTTTTCGGCTGTAAATGTAACACAATGCAATAATTATTTTATTTTGTGAAGATTGCTGTATAAATTATGAATTTGATTGTATGGGGGTGTTAACTATTTTAAGCTGATAGGTTAGTTTATAAAACTGATATTTTCCCTCATGATTAAAGGTTTTTTACAAAATTATACAAAGCTGATAACAAAGATGTGCACCTATCAACTCAAACTTCGAATAGTTCCTAGTTCTGATATTTTAATATATATTTTGTTATATTCAGCGGAAAGAATTATGCAAATCACATCAGAAACTTGAACAGCAAAAACAACAACTGGTAGAGGCATTGGCTAGTAGGAAAAAGTTTTTGTCAAGTCTCCCTAATCACCTCAAGTCTCTTAAAAAAGCATCAATACCGGTACAGAACCACCTGGGGATTTTGCACACAAAGAATCTAAAGCAGCACAATTCGGCGGAGTTGTTGCCTCCTCCTCTTTATGTAATTTACTCGCAACTTTTGGCACAAAAAGAGGCATTTGTGGAAGAGATTGATCTGGATATTATAGGAAGCATGAAGGAGGCTCAAGCTTTTGCTCGACAACAAGCAAACAAGGACAACGGTAACTAAATACAGTTGGATCTTAGTACTATTATCTAAAATACCAGCTAAATATTCTTACTAGTTCTAGGTACAGTCAGGATATTCGGTGGATTAGTTATAAACCGTGTTTTAAGTTAACAAAAAAGTAGGGTTCAAATTTATCCTTGTTATGTGCATGTAGAAGCTAGAAACGCATTCACAGTTGAGAAAAAAGCACCGTTGGAAGGATAGAAGCTAAAGTTCTTGGAAGTTTTTGAATATCATTTTGTTTATCAAGTTCATATGCAAACCATAGCCTAGGTGTCCATAAGCATGTTTTAGTATAATTTCTATAACCCTGCTGGTATTACTACTAAATACTAATATTAATGAAACTTGTTCAGTTCTTTGAAAACTATGTTTTGAAAAAGTTCATAACCTACTTTGTTAAATTGTATAGGGATGTATTTGGCAAGTGTTTAGCTAGCAATGCATAATGTTGACTTCACCATCTGAATACATTTTGGAATTATGTTTTATTCGACTTATCCTTTTATATAAACTGATTAAGTGGTTTTTCCTCTACCCTTCAAAAATAACCAAAACTTAGATAGCTAATATCTGATTCACTATCTCGATGCATTGGGAGTTTCTTTTTTCTTCTTCCTTACGCATTGTTTCTTACTCAAAGAATTATTATTTCTCCCACTGATCCGAATATATATACTGAGAGGAAACTTTTTTTATCTGGTTCAGGAACTTCCAAGACCCAAGACAATTCAAAAATGGAGGATGATCCACTAGAGGAGGAAGATGATGGGCAAAGAAGAAGAAAACGGCCAAAAAAAGTCCCAAACAAAGACAATCCTGACCAGTCTGAAATATATTACACTCATCCCCTTAAAATCATTCTCCATATTTATGATGACGAGGCTTCTGATCCTAAGCCCACAAAACTTATCTCCTTGAATTTTCAATATTTGTTCAAGTTGAATGTCGTATGTGTTGGAATTGAAGGTTCAACTGACGGACCTGAAAACAATATCCTATGCAATTTGTTTCCTGATGATACTGGACTTGAACTTCCTCACCAGGTATATAGCCTTTCTTTACTCTTTTTAACTTAAATATCCACCATAAAGATTTTATAAAAAGAAATAGATTAAGAATATACTTTCAGTAATCAGTAATATGTGGGTGATTTACAGCAATGGTCCATGAACTTAGAGAAAATTTTCACATTGGCCCCATTGTTTCAGTTGCAACAGTTTTGGTGCTTCTTTTGCCAAGTTACCCCAGTTGTCCCCGTCCTATGGACACCAACAGTTTTACACATGACATCAGTTGTGTAATCTAGGTAGAAAGATGGGACTTTCAGTGTTACTTACTAAATACTGTTTGGTCGTCATAATTTGCCAAGTTACCCTAGTTGTCCCCATCCTAGAGGGACCGACAGTTTTATGCATGGGACCACTTGTGTAGCCTAGTTAGAAAGATTGGACTATTAGTTTTACTTACTAAAATCTGTGGGGACCAATAGTTTTCAGTTGAATTTATGGGGCCCAAAAATAATTAAACTGAATATATGGGACCATTAGTATTACAATTTAAACTACGGGGACTAAATGAAAATTTAACCAAAATTTGGGACTGATTTTGTATTTCACGTGGAATTTATTCTCTCATGAGATGATATTCATTAAATGATCTGCAGTCTTCCAAACTCCGTATTGGTGATATCCAGAAATACGATATAAAGAAGAATGAGCGACCTTATAAGTGGGCCCAACACTTAGCTGGAATAGATTTTCTGCCAGAATTATCGCCATTACTTGATAACTCTCAAGTATCAGAAAGTGAAACATCTAAAAGTGGTGTAGTTACATCTGGCCTCTCTCTATATCGTCAGCAAAATCGTGTGCAGACTGTTGTACAAAGGATTCGCTCTCGAAAAAGGGCTCAGGCGGCTCTTGCGTGAGTCACTGCTCTCTATATGTGAAATTATGTACTTTTATAATTTAATTTAAATCATTTACCAGGCAGATACAATGATGAGCTGTTGTAATTTGCAAACTAAACTATATGGATTGTGTCTTCTTGATAGTCTGCTCATACCTCTTCTTGTTTCTTGAATCTGAATGTTTTGGCTTGGTATCTCTTTATTTTTTTGAACCTTTTTCCTGATTTTCTTTTCTGTTACCTATTTACTTAAATAGTACTTTTATACAGAGATTGTTACAATATTGTACAGTAAAGTATCATCCAGTTTCGAATTTGTACCCCAACTTACAAAAATTAGCTACTAGTACAGCAACATCATTTTTACAAAATCTTTTCAGCATTTGTACGCTTCTATATCATTGTTCCTATTCTATTCCCAAAACTACATTTTTTTTGCTAGTTATCTAGTTTGGTATACAAAATCAAATTTTGATGATACAATAGTGTTACAGGGAACAGCTTGATATACTATCCAAGCATGAATGGCCTTCCCTCTTATACAAAAGCGTCCCATGGGCTTTGCATACCCCTTTATGCAGTTTTCATGGGTGGTCTTCTTTAGTAGCATCACCTAATCAGGCTTTAATTTTACCTGTTGTTGATATGGAACAAGTTGATGGATCCCAAAATATAGCTATGGATGAAAGTTCTGATACTCCCAAGGAAGTCGTAGAAAATAATACCGAAGATGGGGAACTTCCTATTGTAGCTAAAAAATTATCTTCAAATGATAGTAAAGTTATTCCTTCAAAAGGGGTCGAGTTTGACCACTCGAAAAGGATGTCTTTAATTTCTAAAAGTATGATTTCTTCGATTAGCATACACAAGTCTCAAAGTTTTAAGAAGAATATCGAGGATACAGAATTACTTGATTTTGATAGTGATATAGATGAACCTCCCCAAATTAATAAAGAAACTGTAAAAGAAGAGAGAGTAGAAAATTCATGGGCAGAGTTTGGTGTGCGAGAATGTAGTCTTATTTTAACGAAGAAGCTGGAAGACAAGGGGATATTGAAGTTAGAAGCCAAGGTAACTAAATGTTCAATGTTTGCTTTTGTATCTCTATTTTGATATCAATTTCGTAAGTATATTGTGATGATTTGATATATCTGGCAGGTAAAGATAAGCATGGAGTATCCTCTTAGGCCTCCCTATTTTTCCCTGTGTGTAGTGGATGGAGAAAACTCTGGGAGTGATGTTCCTAAGTGGTATAACGAACTTCGTGCCATTGAAGCAGAGGTAATCGACTCTGGCTAGTAATATAATACTTTCTGCAATAAAAGACGTTGAGATTGCTAACTGTGTGATATCAGAGTTTTTTTAAGTTATCATTTGCTACTTCCTTATTAAGCATTCTCTAGAAAAATGACTTATAAATGTAAAGATCATACCTTACTTTAGAGCTAATTACAGTTTTGTACATTAGCGTATTACCTGTTTCGACTTTGTACAGCAGACTACAAAAATTAGTGATTAGCACACTAACTTCACGTTTCTCGACGATTCCTTGATTTGAAAATAGAAATCATAGGTAAGGACCGTTAGGTACTGATTGGTTACGTAAATCAAATATACGGTTCCTATCAAGTATTTTCTAATTGTGTCCACAAACAAGTTTCTTTGTTTCTATTTAGTGCATAAAAGGGAAAATGAATGTTAGCTTAGGGTACTGACTGCTAAATTTTATTGTTGGTGTACAAAAGCAAATTCTTATGGTATATATGCTTTACACATGCTCTACTTTTTGACTTTTTTTTCAACCTCTGCCTTGTGATGTTTTTTTAGAGGAAACCTCTTATCTGTGGTTGTGCTTGTTGATAGTATCCTGGATCCAACTTGTCATAATATCACTCTCTGTTGTAATTCTATTTTTCCATCTCTCGTGCCATAACTTCATTCTATGAACTGGTGTGTGTAGGTCAATGTACGTTTATTAAAGTTGATACCACTCGATGAAGACAATTTAATCTTATCTCATCAAGTGCGTTGCCTTGCTATGCTGTTTGACTATTACTCAGAAAATGGACAACAAAATTTTGACCAAATGAACAGTATTTCTGTAGTCGAAGATGGTCCATGCAAATCCATGAATGGTGATCTTCTCGCCAGATCATATAGAGGGAGAGATCGTCGAAAAATGATCCCATGGAAGGACGATAGGTGTACACCCAGACACCCTTGCTGAAATAAAGCTTGTTGCCTATGGAGCTTGTATGGGGAGGTCAGTACTTCTACAGTTTAATATCTATAGGTGTGGAAGTAAAATAAGGGCTAATTCATTTAAGTGATCCAATTTGTACGTAATTCCCATTAGTGGTAAAAAGAAATTTCATTCCTATTTAGTGTCATTTCAAACTTGTATCCGAAATGAACTTTTTAAATTGAATGCACATCAAAAGTCAAAATAGATACTGTATTTTATAGCATCCAATCAATTACTAGCTCATTAAAATGAATGCTCGTCAACAACATGACAATCACTGAATAGAATTGCATTTTCTTTACCACTAAATAGAGATCCAAAATAGATCCCTTAATGGCAATTTCGGAATTTCCTTTTTATTGTTCGCAATAAGAGAAAGAGCATTCACGTATGCAATCATAACTATATTCTGTAAATGTGTGAAAATTTAATAAGATTCCTCGATAAAGACCTTTTTTCAAATCTAGACTAATAGGAGTATCAACTAATGTTTGCTGTTTCCGACACAGAAGATTCATACTGTTCTATCATTTTCTATCGAACTTGATAAGTTTTTTTAATGATCTTCTTCTTTACATCCATTAAAAGAGTATGCTTCTATGTCGATAAGATACCGCCAAACAATATCTATGAATACATGTCTTCTATCTAATGGGTGCTCGTGTCCTGCATGTAGGGTGCATACCTCAATGTGAACGGGTCAAACAACAGAAGATCCTCATGCTGTTCTCTATTAATGGATGAGGAGCGTTTTTGTGTGCTACAGTTAAAAACATGGGTTTCAAAAGGGAAATTCCAGTAAAGGAAATTACAGAAAGAGACTTTAATGGGAATTTAGAGGTACCGAGGACCGTTGGTTGATTTTGATCTCTTTAATGGAGGTACCCCTAAGTTGAAACGATTAATTTCGATATGATTATTGTGCCGAGGTGACAGCTTATGGCTTTTGAATTTCATTATAAAAGTAGGAAGTATGTTGTGACTATTTCTTGGGTGGAGTTGTTTGCAATGGTATTGTTGTGGTTTAGTTCTCTTCATAGTAGTAATCTTGTCAATAAACATCTCATTATCTCAACAGTGCATAGCAATCACTTGGTTAAATGCCAAAGAAGGGAACACACACAAACTTGTTACCCGAAGAATATCATAAAGTGAAGGTTATACTGAAATGATTACGCTTAAGGGCCAAAACACTATTCGCCCCTTTGATCTGCCTACTCTATGATTTTTTTATTACATGAGGGAGACATGATAAGCTACAGTGAAATAAAGCAAAACAAAACGTTCAGTTCTCAAATCTGGAGTACTAGCTGGATTCTATACAAAGTTCCCAGATCAACAAGCAAAAATTGTACGATATTCACCATGGTCCAGTGTGTGTTCGCTCTAAGCACTGCCTTTTTCCTCCTTGTTGCATGTTTTTTGTCTCCAAAATCTACATAACCAGGGCAATTTATATGATTAAGTTATCTTAGTTTCAATTCTCCATAGCAATCAGAAAAAAATGTAAATTTGTAGGAATTTTCAATCTATGAACATATAATCGCCAATTTACCTTGTTTTTCTGCATCTCCATTATTCGTGCCTGCAATTTATGACGAAACAATAACTAGTCATTTTTGTTAAAAAGAAAAACATAACCATACGAGCAATCACTATATCCAAGTTTTAACAACGTATACCTGTTTCTTCTGAAGTGCCTCATGTTCCTCTTTCAGGTTTGCAATTTCAGCTTCCAACTCCATTGTGTACGCCTACAAAAGTAAATAATAAATATTAACAAACATAAAACTTGAACAAAGAATGACAATTTAAGATGCTAATCGTGCATAGTACAAGTTTTCTAGGTCACCATCCCTCAAGTTAATGAACAGAAGAATTAAGTGGTTGAACTTAAGCACCTCCACTATTTATTTCTTTACTATTCCTGGAACCTAAAAAAGACGGGAAAAGAACCAGTTTTGTGTTGATAAATCAAACGCAGTCCAGATTTTGAGCAAAAAAGAACGAGAGCTGAGCATGAAAGCTACAAGAACATACTAATACTTAAATGTTAAGATCACCAAGTCGAAACAGCCAAAGTGATAAAAATCATTCAAAAACGATTTTAATTTTTTAGTAGCACAAGAATAAGGCGTTATATTTCACCTGCTTACGAGCGCGTGACCTCGCAGCAGACTCCCGATTCTTTATCATCCTTCTATGTCTCCTTTCAATAACCTTCTCCACCGCATTATTTCCCCTCCTACCCCTTAACCCTCCTGTAAAAACATAAGGAACAGGAGTAATAGACGGAGTATCTAAATTTGGAGAGTTGGTCGAAATTGCCATTCCGTTTGTCCCTACACCAATCATCCCCATTCCCCCATTTTGAACCATGTTGTTCATAAATCCTATTCCCTGACCCCCTATATGTGTACCATTAGATACATGTATGGGGTCAGCGTAAGCTAGAGTAGTCTGTTTAGGAAAATTTTGTTGAGGCTGTTGATTTGTTGCTCCATTTAGGGGTAATGGTAAATTATTAGTTTGTAAAGCAGATTGGTTATTACTCTCTAAAGCACAATTACCCATTAACCCATGTTGAGCATTATTTTCAAGAACCCGATTACCCATCTGTTGAAACCCGAACTCTGGAGATTCATTACAAATTGGTTGGTTTAAATCCCCCAAAGAGTCAAAATGTTCAGTCTTTCTGGGTTCTTTAACTATACCTGCCCTAACCAAGAACTCCTCGAGGGTAACCTCGCCTAGAGTCAGTTGCCTCGGGGGTAAATTCATTACTTTATTGGAATCTTTCCATACCTCTTCTATGGTTTTTTGGCTCAGTATATGTGGCAAAGTTATTGACAATGACCCCTGTCGTTGTAGATAATTACTTTGGTTGCCATTTTCTTCTGTGCCGACTGGGGAAAAGGCGCTCGTAGACCCTACGATCTGTTGAGACTCTTCAACGGTCCAGATATTTTTTAGAAACTCGTCCATGTTCATGGATCCAAAATCTTTTCCGATAGATACGCCCCTTTGAAATTCATCAAAGGTTAGTGAATAAACAGACGACTGCCTGCCCAAGGAGAAAACACCAGGGTGATTTGCACTAATGCTCTCCGGTGGCTCGTTTGTGGAGTTACTGAAGTTCATTTTAGTCTCTAAAGTCACTGTATTTAGCTCAAGTGTATCTGATAGAAGATCCAAGTTTACTATGGATAAGATCTACTGTATTATTATGGATATTCGTGTACCTGAAAATTAAATTTGAAAAATTGGATGATTATGCATCGATCTTATGAATAATGCAAAGCACTTATAATAAATGTGCCAAGTAATTATTATTTCCCCCATATTTTCCTGATGATTTTAAACAATAATATCAACCTAAATAGCTGAGAAAAATGATTGAGTTTATCCAGATTCATCTTTCTATCTCTTTCAGTCTAAAAACTAAAAAAAGAAAAAAAAAAACTCTTAAGTGGTCCAAGTATATGCTATGCTAAACTGAAAAGCTGGACCAAAGAACAAGATAGTGGGAACTAAGTCTAATGTTAAAGTATTTAAATGAAAGCTTAAGTTTACCAGATATTGACGATCAATCTCAAACACACTTAGATTGTGGTATCTGTTAATCCAAAAAGTAATATGTACTGAATGACGTCAAAAAAGAATTATGTTATATTCAGAACTAAAGCCGCAAACTGAATTCCAAATTTACGTTTTGTTAGATTAATTATCCCACATCGTCTACATAATAATCGAGTCTGTGGTTTACAAAGAGATATTCATCCTTATCATTACGAGACCTTTTAATGGTAAAGAAATATGGATTCAAATATGGTTTTAGTACCCAACTCTCAAGATCATTTCTGAAAGGGTTTAAAAGTACTAAATAAAGAAGAGAAAAAATAAACGGATTTCAGTATTAAGCAAGTAAAATGTCATATTTCAGATGTATCATGTGTGCATACCTTAATTAGTTTTATGCATTTTCAAACTTGTGTAGATTACAAGGAAAAAACTTATAAATAAAGCAAAACAAAGTTTTAAAATGTTGAGCTTGTCCTTGTAGTAGAAGTGTATAACACTTTGCTTTACTAACTTCTTCAATCAGATTTAATGAAATAACATAGAAGATCGATCTATGTGTAACGACCCGCCTCACGGACCGAACCGCCACGCCCGTATCAACAATATTGTCTGCTTTGGCACAATTTTCTAGGTGGGTCACTCATCCTGGTATTACTCCAAGCTAAGCACGCTTAACTATGAAGTTCCATTTTTGCTTTTGTGCCACACGACTTTAAAAAGACTTGTTGATAGAAAATGTATCTTTAAACTCGTATACCATAGTACTCTCGTATCTGGGCAACGTGAGACTGACACATAACACTGCACCACAGAATTTCCTTTCTGAAAATCTGGGTCGTCACACTATGACTATGCAGTTGGTTACAAAGAAAGCTCTCAAGAAAATTACTAAAAAGAGGCAAAAACAGAAATAGATTCCGATCAAAATTTAGTACACTAGGTATAAAAAACTTTAAAGAGACAAAAAAGGAAAATAAGATTCAGACAACACACACATGCCACACTTATCCAAACAGAAATTACTAAAAATACACATTATACATATATTTGTATTGTATCTATAGAAAGAGAAAAATACATACCTGTTTGGTTTTAGGTATCATACTCAAGCTTTCCATTTCGGTGACTTAAACACTCTTTTTGCTAATTTTCTGTGTGACAAGTGTCGACTTCCTAATTATTTTTGATTAGAAAATAGAATAGGCAGAATAAAATAAAGTAAATGGAAAACGTGTACCAATCATATTTTGAGTGTGTGAATGTGACTTTTTAGCTAATGAAGAGGTGCTACGTGAAATAATCTAGAGCGTCCACGTTTGTTAATTTGAACGATGGAGATGAGATCTTTTTATAGTTGGTGAGTTAGACTGACGCAATGTACAGTGGATAAAGAATTAAAGACACACTTTTTTATAATAAAAAGTTAAAGATTAAAGACGCATTTGTGGGGTAGTTTTCTTTCTTTGGGTTAGATATTTTTCAGCAGTTATTTAAGATTACCATTATAGGCTATGTTAGAATTTAGCTTATACTAAGACATACCACATACGTATGGGATAATGGAATTATTTGATAATACATTTTTTCTAGAGTTTTAATACTGCTAGTCTAGTCTGCTATCTAGTTCCAACCAATTATGTTGAAAATAAACATTCATACCATGTTTAAGAAAATAAAAATTAGCTAAA
This sequence comes from Primula veris, assembly GCA_963682055.1. Lineage (NCBI taxonomy): Eukaryota > Viridiplantae > Streptophyta > Magnoliopsida > Ericales > Primulaceae > Primula > Primula veris. Next base: position 18,441,986 of record OY821743.1, on the reverse strand, counting down.
GTTTTATCAGTGTTTGTATCTCATTCTAAATGTGTTTTTCTAGTTACCCAATAGGACAATCCCTTGCACATAATTAAGGTATCCATCTAAAGGTGACTAAAACCGGAAACAACGACTACCCGAGATAATTAGGAAAAGGAGAGCGGTGTCATTATGAATGGATTTGTAAATTATGTCTAGACAAGAGAGGGATCTTCGCAGACGAATAATAGTAGTCCATTCTCCAAGTGCCCAAGCTAAGTCGTCTCTTAAACTTTTATCTCTTAATAATTTAGGGGTCGAATAGGTGGGTTTGAAAACAATACAATTGAATTTAGCTAGTATTTGTTTAGATTTGTTATACGGCTGAAAAAGAAATCCTCATATTTATTATTATATATATTTCTCCAAGCAACCTTATATTTTAAAATATAATGGATGTGATGTTTGGAGTGACATTATTGGTCTCACATCAAGGGATAATACGATTGAATAATGTCTTTAATAGCCAGAACCTCGAGCATACACAAAGTAATGCTCAATTATTGAATACAATACTGTAGAGATTACACAGTTCAAATATTTTGAATATTTTCTAATTTAGACTTGTGTACATCGAAATGAGGTTAAGATGCTATTTCATGTGATTAGATTCTTTTGATGAATTATTTTTTATTATTTTCGTTCATATTTAATTGTTTATTATGAAATCACGTGTAATTTTGACCGGTTAAAAATTTGTATTAAAATTGTCGGAATAAAATTTTTTAAAAATTGATCATATAATTCAAATGTTAAATTTTATGATTAAATTTAAAAAAATTCATTTCGACAATTGTAATACAAGTTATAAGCCGGTCAAAATTGCACGTAGTTTCGTAATGAACAATTAAATGAGAACGAATAAGTAATATTCTAGATTTTATGCCTTTGTTCACTTATTTAAAACTTAGGGTTAAAACTTATAACTAAGAAATTTTCAAGATGATGACCTGAAAGTCTGAACCATATATGCAACAAATATACATAAACGGATTTATTTGCTAAAAACCAAGTTGGTGTCCTTTTCATACGTTGCTTCTCATGACAAAGAATTCAATATATAATGAGATATTGAATTTACAATCAGGGGTGGCGAGTAAGTTTTGGGAGGACTTATTGCTAAGTTGTGGTATTGAATTGAACGGCATGCAATGCATATATATGGTGCATTACCTAAACATGAATATGTCATACTACCTAATAAGAACTAGCTTGCGATCAAATCCCAAATCAAACAGTATGAAACGAATTAGAACATTTTGAACAATAGTAGAAACTTAATGAAACAAAATATAGATTGTGGAACAAAAGTAGAACAAATCTGTAATCAAGATCCAAGCAAATTTCATAGGAAACAGTGTGTTAGCGTTTTTTTTAGATATTGAAGAATATATAGATGTCTCATGCATGACACGTAATAATGCTTGTTTCTATTACTTCTATATATATAATTCAGCTTGCAACTTAGAAAACATACGACCATTTCTTAGTCCCTTAATAATATTGAGTTAGAGGTCTCATGACTATGTGACAAACAATTTCAAATTTTCATTTTTCATCACTCAATCCAAGAACTTCATCGATCGACTCCCTAGTAATTATGAAATGAGACACATGATATCAGTTTTGATAGTTAGTTAAGAGCAATATCGATCCGCGGTTACCCAACAATATTCCTTGAATTTGGGGGTGAAACTCACACTTTTACATAACACTTAGTCATGTAATGTTAGGATCACTCTATCATCTTCCTTATCATGAAAAATAATATATTTATTAAGTAAAAGTAATGAATGATCTAGATGCCTTAAATTTGAGGTATCATGAAAGAGAATGATAAATCTAAGTAAGTCTTGATGAACCTACATGACGTGAACAAGTTTTTAGACGGAATTCCTTTTATTAAAGGAAAATGAAGAAAATGAGGGAGCATATGCAATTGCTCTTGAAGAAATTGCTTGTCCTTTTGAGGAACTGAAGCAAAATTTTATGTATATTGCGAGTTAATATGTATTAGTACTCCATGAATAATATAACCGACGGATTAAACTCGGCAGTCAAAAGTTACAAATTGAATACAATCCAAATTCAGCAAAAGAAAACCTAATTCATTTCTCATGCCGCAATTATAGTACGTAAAAAAGAACAAGGCAAACAAATGATGTTTTTTTAATTAAATAAAGAAAATTCTTGCGTATTCTTTTGACTTTTATTTGGTGGGATCACTTGTTTCCTTTCGCCTAGCAGGTTCTTTTGCCCTTTCATAATCACTTTGGACACGTAGCTAGTAAAATACTTATTAGATATTTGTACTTTCAATAATATGTCTATAACTAGCACCAATTTTGTCTACAGACAGCGCCACAAACTAAAACTTAACTAATATTTTATTATTTTTGGTAGTGACTCACTGTCATTATATATTCACATTGCATAAGTGATGCATCTGCTCGTTTGATCGGTCTCTTTTATTTCCAAAAGTAAACGTTTGTAAGTGGGTTAAAAAGTATAATTTTTGTAAGTGGGTTGAAAAGTATACTTTTTATGTTTACTTTTTAGTAAGTAAATGCTGTTTGATGAACACTGTAAAACTATAGTTTTCATTAAAAATGTTGTTTGGTAAAATATGTTTACTTTTACTTTTTGAGTGAAAATGAATTGTTTATTTAAATAATACACAATATGTACCACTTTTGAACTTATATTATTCATAGATACCATAAGTTCATGTTCCTTATAGATACCACTTTTTAATTATTTACTTTATTTACCAAAACGTCATATACATATTTCATAAAAAATGAAAAAAAAACACATAAAATTATATAAAATAAAATAAATCACAAAATAAATGACAAAAAATTACAAAAAATCACAAAAAATAAATAAAAATCACAAAGAAAATAAAAAAATCACAAAAAAATCACAAAATTTTAAAAAAATTACAAAAATCACAAAATATTTAAAAAATGAAAAAAAAATATAAAAAATGAAAAAATCACAAAAAATCACAAAATTTTAAAAAAATTACAAAAAAAATAAAAAAATTACAAATTTTTTTTTACTTTTTTTAAATTTTTTGTGATTTTTTATAAGTTTTTGTGATTTTTTATATTTTTTTTGATTTTTCGGTATAAAAAGTGTTATATTGACAAAAAAAATTATATATATTTTTTTAATTTTTTTTTTAAAAGTTTGTAATTTTTTTCATTTTTTGTGATTTTTTGTAATTTTTTAAATTTTTTATAATTTTTATAATTTTTTTGTAATTTTTTAATAATTTTTGGTGATTTTTGGTGATTTTTTTTATAATTTTTGGTGATTTTTTATAATTTTTTTAATTTTTTTAATTTTTTGTGATTTTTATGATTTTTTATGATTTTTTGTGATTTTTTTTATAATTTTTTGTTTTTTTTTTGTTTTTTTTTATATTTTTTGTGATTAAAGATTTTATTATTTAAAAATTAAAAATACAAAATTAGGAAAATATAATGATGATAGGAACTAGGTTTTGAACTGTACTTTAAAAGCACATTCAGATTAAAACCTACTTAAAAGTATCATCAAAAGTAAAAGTATCATCAAAATTACTTTTAAAAAGTATCATCAAACTTACTTTTAAAAAGTCTACTTATAGACATTTAATTTTCACCAAAAGTATACTTATGAGATGACATCCAAACAAACTAAATATAATTAAAATTAAAAGTAAAAGTAAAGCTAAAAACATACTTAATGGTTTACTTTTGATAAAAGTAAATTTTTTGTTTGCAACCAAACAAACATACAATAAGTAAAAACAAAAGTAAGTAAAAAACTTTGCAACCAAACAAGGCTATTATATATATAATTCATGATACACCAGCATATTACCATTTACTAAGTTGGAATTAGGCTTTTGCTTGGTTAGTTGGTTACGGTTTCTAATATTTCTCAAACTTGATACTTGGATCTTTTTCTTTTTCCGAGGGAACTGAAACTTTGGTTAAAGATGGTGGGCCAAATAAAATTGGACAGCCATGGCTAACTAGATAGATAAGACATTGGCCAATTTTGTGATTTTATCTGCTATTATTAAGCCAAATATTGATGACATGGCAACCTTAAGATGAAGATGACTGAACACACTAAAACTTAATTTTCCTAAGGAAAGGGGTAACTAACTGAGCACATATAACTCTTCCAAAGGAAGAAAAAACTGAAACCATTCCTGAGAATGATATTAAGAATAATTATGATTAAACCTCTAAGACAGATTCATGTTTTCAGGTTAGCACGGGACTAGAAAAACATCCGGAGATTATTTCCAGTTTCAAGAGTTTTGGGCATCAGGAACCTGTGTGAAGTGTGAACTTACGCCGAAGCTCATACTCTTTTGTGCATATTCATCACTTTTTTGGTACATCTGATTGCTTCTTTTGGAGACAGCTTATCAAATTTTGAAAACATGCTTGAAATGTCAAATGAAAGCAATAGTACAGTTATCTGTAATATTTAATTCTAAAGTTCTCATCATAATGACGTTTTCGGGACCAATATTTCCATAGCTAAACATTAAATTATGACCCTCCTCCTTTTCATCATCTCACTTCTCACACATACACTACAAATAATTTGTTCTAGAAATTCTCATTTATGTGAGATACAATTACCCGATCGTTAGATAATACTAATAAAAAAATATTCAAGTGTGTGAATCACATTTTTTCCATAATAATTAGAGATCTAGGTTAATTGCATTTATTTTGATTTATGGCTTAATAGTTTTAAATGATCTGAGGGACATTGCTGCCAATTTAGGGATTAGGAATGGAGGGTTAATTTGGTTCCAAATTTAGGGCTTCATATCATAGCTTAAACGATTATTGAACTTTATCTGGTTGCAGCTTTGAAGCTAAGCTTTTTCCTTGAGAGGTGGACTGTTTTAGTCATCAGCTTATTTGCTTAAATTCTGCAACAAAACAATCCCTTAGCTTAAATTAAAGGATTTAGTCAGTGACTTTTTGCATTTTTTGCTTAAACAGTGGAATTTTATCTAACGTCTTATTCACCATTAATTGTTGTAACTGGGTGATATAGGTGTTGTTTGGTTGCATCTTAATGACCAACTTTTTTTGCTTAAGATCTGCAGCAAACCATGCACTTAAATTGTCACTCGCTGCTGCCGTTCAGTTTTGGATTACAGGAATAACACGTAGTTGAATGGAACAGCAGGCGGGTTACATGTTCCACTATGTGAACAAGTGAAGTGCAGGTGGTGATGATCACCCCTGGATATGCGCTAGCGCCCTTGACTCATTTTTGTTCTGGTACTTGGATAATAATACAGGCTTAATTTATTTTCAGTTTATCAGCCCAGTTCTTATATTAAAATTTAAGAGCAATTTTTTTTTATCCACCAGTTTGTTTGCTTTGAATCTTCAACCAAACAAAGGCGCTCATTAGGTTTGTTGTCGTAAGTGGAAAATATAAGCTTCCTTTGATTCCAGATTATAAGCTCAACTTCTTTTTTCTCAGAGCTTGATTTGTTGGTTCACCATCTTATTAGCTCTAAATCTTCAACCAAAGAAGCCCTTAATTAAGCATTTTTTTTATCAGAAGGTATAGGCTTCTTTCTTTCCTTGCTTCCAGCTTATAACTTATATGAAAAGTTCTTATTTTAAGTTCACCGAATAACTCGAATAAAATCCGCAACCGGACAAGCGACTTCTGCATTCTTTATTGTACTTGAATATAAGCTCTGTTTGGTTTCAGCTTATAAAGATATGTTTTCTCAGTTAAACGATAGAAGTTTTTTGGTTCGCCAGCTAATATCTTTGAACGTTTGTAAGTTGCAGCCAAATGAGCCCTTAATTAGGCATTCTTTGATGTAATGGGATAATATATAGGCTTGTTTTCTGCTTTTTGTAAGTTTAGTGCTAAAATATTAGACTTTCAGTAGTATTAAATTTTCACAATAGCCCTGGAGGCACTGGACGCCAGCCATGCCACCTGCTTCATTGTTGGTGTTACCGAGGTGGGGTACACTAAATAAAGGTGGAGCAAGCAGATAGGAAGGTGTTACCGATGTAGTAAGCATTTCAGATTGTCTTGATACTTATTTAAAAATTATTTGTTTTCATTTGTTAGAAGAATTGTCAACTTATATTATCTTTACCGATTTGAACTGATTCTAGCCATCGGCAACACAATTGTCTGTTTAAAGTCTGTTTGATGAATGATTTTGGCATTCACTGATGTAAAATTTCTGTAGTCAGTGTAGTTCTTTCTTCTGGTGTAATACTCCTACCAAAAACATACTTATTCAGGGTAAGAATGTTTATGTTTAAAATTAACTTTTTAGAAAACATTGGATCAATCTACAACGAAAAAAATAAGAAAATTATGCCATTACTGTTCAGTCAACTAACCATGATTTCTACTTATTACCAAAAGATACACTTATTTGCGTACTGAAAAGATGGTTTTGATGATTCCTGAAAACAAGACCAACCCTGATATATCTTCTTTTATCGCACACAGAAATGGATGATCATCAACAAACTTCGATTTTGGCACTCTAATTCCAGCAACAAGATGGAATATTTTTCAATAGTAACTGCACTAGCGTTGGTGCCATAATCGTCTATCTCTATAAACGCTTTTAAAATAGTTTTCATACCAACTCTAGGAAGATTTTCACGATTTTGTACCATCTCTGCGTAAACGAGTCAGTTTCCCTTGTTATGTTTTAGTGATATTGTAGCTATAAGAGAATTTCAGCTTTGTAATCTGATGAGACTCATCAAAATGCAAGCTTTATGTTTATATTTAGAAACATATGTTCAGTATCAGAGTCGAATGAACCTCAATCGTAAATTAAACAAATTGAGAATCTCGTGTTTGGTCCACATTATAAGGGACTCTGACATATTGTATAACGTTAAATTTGCAAGAAAGGGACTATTGTGATCCTGCCGAGGAGGTAAAATTGACTATTCTCGGTGTATTTAGGATCTAATGGTTGGATTCAACCTTCTTGTAGACGGGTCCAATGGCTCTTCAAGAATGTTATTTATGAGTCCTTTGGATGCTGCCTCTAACCATGTCTATATTTCTTCTTGAACATCGGCTTCCTACAAATATATGTTCGTTAAGAAAGTTCATAACACAAAAGCTGTTATGGTTATTTTTTCCTCCATATGATTTGACAACATTCAAACAGTGATTTCAGTATATTAGATAAAAAAAAATGATATCTTCAAAAATCGGACAGGTGACACCAATATCTTACCCACATGTTTTTTTATTTCTAGTGTGTTAAGCCTATTATTACAGAAAAACATTAACTTGAATTATTCAAACCTGCTAAATCAGCCCCAGACAGAACCTAGAGTAATTATAATGGTCATATTCTATATTAATACATTATGCCATCGCAGACCTTACAGTTTTGCAACTCTTTTGGAAACTACGGTTTGCCAATGTGAATTATGGGTTCTGCAATTGTCTGTAGACAGTAAGAACTATTTCTGCAATTCTATATAAGCTGAGGTTTCATTATTCTTATGAACTGGCTAAGCTTATGCAATTCTACATTAACTATAATTTGGTTGTAGACTTGTACTGTACAAGGATATTTGTCATGTATAATACATGGTTTAAATTATTTTAGAACTATAGTTTACGACACAAGATTTTTTTTGGTATAAAGCAGAAATATCACCCTGTTTACAAAACCGCAATTCTATTTGCTTCGCTCTTGTATATTCGCTTAAGAAGCCCCTCATAGGAAGCTTTCAGTGAACAAATAGTTAAGCCTAAACCTTATTAATTGACGTTACATGACTTTTCATTAGTCTGTTCTATGGTTTTATACTCTAAATGCCTTAGCATTAGTTTCAAGTCCAAAGTAGCCCCATTGTGTCTGAAGCTACACATTGAGAACATCATTCATTGATAACGGGGATAATATGGTGTTTTCGCCATTCGGTCTTTTGATCTCCTCTACCACTAGATGCTTGGCAGTTGGCAATGTGCATACAAAAATCCATGTATTCTCTAATTTAGTCTTGTTCCTTCTCCCTTGTGGCCTGCCTATTGAATGTGAATGTAAGGGTTGCAAAATGATGAACACACCAGGCGGCCTTGCAAGTTACTCGCCCATCTATCCGTCCGCCTTCACAACTATGCGACGAGCTAGTTAGAGCATTCTCAACAACCTCTCTAATTTTTCTCTCTACATATGACTATATATATAAATCTAAACTTTGTATAGCATATGTTTTAAAATAGTGCACAACAGTGCTATATAAATTTGATATATATATAAAAGAACAAAACTTTTTTTAACCCTTTTATTTTCTTAACCTTTTTTCTACTAACCAAACATTCAAATAACAAGTTTTTTTTAAATACAATAATTCAGAATCCATCACCATTAATCTGAATACAATAAAATCGAAATCTTTATTAAAACAAATTTGATCTCATTGAAAAAACTACACAAGTTGATCATTAATAAATAAATATCAACAAAAATTAATGAGAAACGAATCACCAGTAAAGATAAAGGAAAACAACTCACACAAAAAAAAGTTAATTTTATTTTCATCATTTGGAGTAATTTCAAATTAATCAAACGAATCCTCGGTCCATGATATGAATATTCAGATGAATGAGATGTAGGCGTCGACGAGATTTTTGATCCTTTTTGGAGGAGAGAAGAGATCAAATGAAAGAGAAAGAGAGGAAGTTCATAGAAGAAAAAGAAAGTATATGTCTAGAGAGAGAAAGAAAAAGTGAGAGATAATAACCTAGACATGTGGAGGTTGACTTATTAAAAAAATTGTAGAGATTTACTTTTCACATGTGAATAGTAAATTTGTATATATCTACATTTTTTCTTTTTTTAAGATAAAGAGCACATCAAAATAGACGGATAAGTAATCAAATTTTGAGACTTCTTTTGATTAGTTACATTACTTTTTATGCCATTTTTGTGTTTGTGTATCCTCTTTCTTCATTTTTATTCTCACGTATATATTGGTTTCTCAATTTGTCTGTTTTGTACCCTGGTTTCAAAAAAAATCCCCCTTTTATGGTTACTTTCGATTTTTTTTTCAAACTCTAAAAAACTTAATAGATAAAGATACATGCAGTCATGAAATGCCCACCTTTCTGTTTATATTATTGTAATCCTTTTAACTTAACCATAAGCTTACAATAACACCCTTATGCATAAAACAAATCTACTCTTTTTTATTTCCCTTCGCTTTACAAAAATGGCGCCTATGTTGCATGTGTGGGGGTAGGTATATACGACTACGACAATATGGCAAAACTCATTTTTTGTGTGCGGGTACAATACAGCTAAGGTCCGCTTGTTATAAATGGATAAATTCTCATATATCATAATTATAATTTAATAAATTTCCTTTTGTTTTGGGTTCTAAGTGTATGTTTTTAAAAATAAGAAGGGATTTTATAATATAACAAAACTTCAACGAGCTTATGTCATTTTGTAGAAGTGCATTCTTTCTTTTATGTACTTTCGGTGTTCATTTCCATAAAGGGATAAAAGTAGCGGGGTTTAACTTGGTCCAAATCTTATTTACTCTATTTTTTTAACCTCTTTCGTGCTTATTTTATCTAATTTTTTTAAAACAAAAAACTTAAAAAAAAATTGTATAATTACTATAAAACATGAGTAGTGGGTAAAAAATCCGTAAATCCGTCCCGTAACCCAACCCGCATGAATTGGGGTGGGTTGGGGTGGGTTGAATGTTCAAAAAAAATCAATCCACCCCGTCCCAATCCGCTATCTATTTTGCGGGTTGGGTTAGGGTTGAGGTTCACAAACCGCGAGTTAATCCGTCACAATTCGTTTCAACACGCAATATATATATATATGGGAGATGTTATATGAACATCAACTTAAACATCAACTTGAACACTTTTTCGTAAAAACGCTCCAAATCAAGATTTGGTTAATGCAAATCTCCATGGTTTCACGACGGGAACACAAATATGCGTATTGTTTTTTTTTTTCCGAGATGTATAATGACATGTTTTCGAAATTATGGTAAAATTTAAAAATTCAAAACATGTCATTATACATTTCAGAAAAAATAAAATAAGACGCATATTTGTGTTTCCGTCGTGAAACCGTGGAGATTTGCATTAATAAAATATTGATTTGGAGCGTTTTTACGAAAAAGTGTACATTTGAGTGTTTTTCATGGTGTCCATATATCCTGCCACTATATATATATATATATATATATATATATATATATATATATATTAGGTGTATTGTAACATATCAACCTTTAATTATTGTTATATTTTAGTTTTATTACTTGTTCGTGAATGTTCTAAACGTACTTTGATTGAATTTAATTTATATTTCTGTTTGAAATATTCAATTTATTTTAAAATTTGGGTTGATTATGCAAACTATGAAAAATAAAGGACAAAAATAAAAATTTAAGAATCAATCCGCACCGCCATTTATTTTACGGGTTGGGTTAGAATTGAAATAAATCCGTCCCAATCCGTCTAGTGCCCGCCCCTATAAAACATGTATCAATATATCCCAATAATTATTTTTAAAAGTAAATCCACACACAATTTATTTTGGAATAAATGTATAAATTAATGTAAATTAAACATTAAATCTTAAAAAATTTGTCTAAAACAATATTATGTCCAAATGTTTTAAAATTTGAATACAATATAATATAAAACTTATAAATTTGCAAAACAAGTTATGAAAATTTAAAATTTTGAGTAAAAATAAGTAAAAGATAATAAATAAGATATAAAATATTTGTACTCAGTTTAAGTTGACGGTGCCTTTTAAAAAAGAAGAAGAAAATATCATGGTGGCTTGATGTTCTTTTAATATAAATTACTTTTGTCTTTCGCTTATAAAATGGGTTTGGTATCGGCCCAACTTTATTTGTTCGTTGTGATGATAATCATCCTTATATTTGAGCTAATAGAGACCCAACATCGACCACATGCATGAAATAATAAGGCCCTAAAGAGATAGACAAACCATCTTTCTTAACTGTCCAACTCTCTGAGTGTGAAAATAAATGTAAATGCCCTCTCGTTCATCAAACTGTGAATATATCACGAAAAAAATAAAAAGAAGGTCTAGTTCTACAAAATTTACCGAAAATATATCGCTACTGGTCCTGTACCAAAATACTTCTCCACACGGATAGACCTATCAAAAAGTCAACGTCACTGCATCGGCTTATCGAGTATCGGAATTTGTGCACAATATGGATATCAATATTGTACCACCGATGTTGGATACTTCATTTTTTTTTTTCTTTCAAACTATCGCGTTAAATTATCTTTGCACCACCTTCTATATTTGCTCTTTATTTTTCATATATTTTGATTGGTAAAGCTAATAAGTGCCCCCACATACATTAGATAACAAAGTCAATTAATATAACACATTTAATAACTAACATAGTTATTTAATATTTGTAATTATATATGAAAGTTGTTTTTAGATGGAGATTTGGAGGGAATGTATATGTAAATATATATGTAGTGAATAATTTGTTAAGAAAATGAATGTATAAATATTTTATTTCATTTATTTACATATTTCAATTCTAAATATTCATAGAGAGATTTTTTTAAATTTTATTATAGTTTCAACTAAACTTCTATATTTTTATTTGTGTTTTATTGTGTTTGTGATAGAACATAAAAATCAGACCCGAATATTTTATTCGGGTCATAATCAACCCACTTTATAAATGGGTATCCAACGCTTAAATGAGTCATCTCATACTTTTTATAGGAATTGAGGTGCTACTACCAAAAGCCCAAGCCCAATCAAAGGGGGACCCTTGTCTGAAAAATTCCTGGGATGAAGACATTTGTCAGTATCCTAGAAGGCGCAGTTGCCTATAAATAGCCAACTACCCCTCCTAGAAAACCACCAGAAAATCTATCCAAAAAATATAGAGAGAAGTTAAGAAAAGAGATAAACTAACCAAAGCATATCACTTCGAGAAACAAACCGAGAAAAGACAGCCGAGCACCGAATCAAAGAGGAGAAAGATCAAGAGGAGAGATTAACTAGTTATATCGAGCATAATTGTAAAGCCGAAATACTAATCCGAGCAAATGTAATAGTCCGAACAAGGACAATAATCCGAGCAATAATAAAGATCAGGAAGTTTCATTTATTCACGGTTGATTTATCATTATATCATTGTTGAAAAGCCTAACGCGACCGACCATAGTTATGGCTTTATCAAATGGCGCCGTCTCCGGGAATCATCTAGTTCCCAACTAGTTTAGAATTCGAATACCAATACTCTGCCAGACGAGCGACAATGGTTACCAATGTAGAGGAAACCCATCCCGAGATAGTAGAAACCAATAACCAAAACACACAAATTAGCCAACAAGACCTCGACGATCTACTCGCTATCCGCGACAGATATGAAGCTATCCAATCCGGAAACCAACCAACAACCTCCTACGTCAACCAAGAACAACCGGTCGAACCACCCCGACATTTCATCGAAGGGATTGTCGACGAACACCCTTCGTCCGCGGAGGACGAACAAGACGTGCCCGTATTAAGGCGTGCACGAAGACGCTTAACCGGGTCCCAAGCAGGGCCGAGCTCAAGAGTCCCTCTGCCTACGGCCTCGGTCAACTCCGGTGCTCGTTTACAAACGGGCGAGGCTCATCAGTTTGGCATGCCCGAGGATCATGTACTCGGACAGTCGCCTCGACTGCCGACTAATTCTCCGAGGATGATTACACCACCCACGGTGGAGGTACAACATGTCGTTCCATTAGCCGATGAAAGGAACTACACCCAGCTACAAGCTCAGCTGGTGGCATGCATGACGGCCATGACAGCGGCCGGCATCATATTGCCAGTTACCCAACCTGACAAAGACCCACGCCATGAAGTGGAAGATTCTGCCTACAGGGCCGCCCTGGAGGCAGCGGGTCGGCGACCCGATACAAGAGTCCCCCACCAAGGGGGAAATGTCCCAATAACTATCGTCCATCCGAACACTCATATGGAACGTGTCCACACAAACACGAAGGACGATAGATATCCCGAATACAGGATCGGGGAGGGATATGGCCCACCACCACATCAGGGAGGATACTCTCCCCCCTACCAAGTCACGGATGACGCGTTCCAACAGGCTTGGAACGTATGCCAAGAAACCCCGTGTGCTGAACAGATCACACGATACCGCAATCCTATGGGATTCGTCATCCCCGAATTCAGGCTCTATGACGGGAAGAGTTGCCCTATCGACCATCTGAGGCACTACAAGACGAAGATGGAACTGTGGAGTGATGACCATGCACTGATGTGCAAATTTTTCAAAAACAGCTTGGGTCAAGAGGCTTCGTCATGGTATCATAACTTACCACGGGGCTCCATTAGAAACTGGGCAGAACTGCTAAGAGCGTACTCCACCCGATACGCTGCTCATCGGAAAAAGAAGGTTAGTATCGAAACCCTTCTTAAAATGACGATGATGCCAAATGAAAGGCTCAACGATTACTGCATACGTTTTATCGACGTAGCAAACCAGATTTCACGATATGCCAATAATATAGCCATCCAAAACTTTATCAATTCCATCCCTAATGGCTATTGGGCGAGAAGGAAGTTCATAGGCAAAAACTTCCCGACCACTGATTCCCTGCTAGCCTATTGTACCCACCTCACCGATAAAAACGACGAACTGCGTTTCCTCAACCGAACTCTACCAAGAAGAGAGTCGGTCCGCGAGGCACAGGTGGGTCGCAAAAGAGTTAGAAATAACCAGGGAGAAGCATTCCAACCGACCAGAAAGGGCAAAGAGCCCGAGGTCCATAGCAGGGGAGAGCGACCACGAGCACTAGAGCCCAAACCGCTCCAGATCGCATACCCAACACCGACCAACGAACATAAACCGCTCCAGCTCGCCTACCCGATGCCACCCAAGCCATTTCAACAGGTTCGGCCCCAAGAGAGGGAACACCGAAACACTTTCGGACCGGTCGAGCTGCGATACACTTTCAACCTGTCTGCTGAAGATATCCTCAAGGATATATGCAGGGAAAGTTGGTATTCCCGACCATAACCGATCATCTCTCCCCCCAATCAGAGAGATTCCAAGCTCTTCTGCGCATATCACGAGGATCACGGCCACCTCACTGAGCATTGCCGTAACCTGCGATGGAGAATGAACCAGTGGGGCGATGCAGGATACCTAGCCAAGTTCATCAAAGGAGTTGGGAATAAAGGCAAACAACTGGCCATAGAGGGATCGGACAACCGGCAAGGCAAAACGATCAACGTCGTTCATATGTCACGACCCAAGGGTCCAGGCGGGGAACGATCACGACAACGGCAGCTGGCCCACTTTGGCCAAGTAGCCAAGACATCACAGGCGTCGACCTCTAAACGACAATGCACACCACGACGACATCCGCCCATTTCTTTCTCGGATCTTGACGAAGAAGGGGTTATTTACCCCCACGGAGACGCCATTAACCTCCGTGTTCAAATCGGCCTAGACACAGTCAGCAGGGTACTTGTCGACCAAGGAGCCTCTTGTGATATCATGTACAAGGAGCTCTTCGACAAGATGGAACTCAAGCTGCAAGATCTACAGCCTACCGATGTCACACTGATCGGATTCATCTCCGAAACGACCAAACCTTTGGGTAAGATCGTCCTCAGTGTCACAACAGGGTCCATGTCGGTTCCCGTGGAGTTCTTAGTGGTCGACGACCACTCCGGGCACAACGCGATATTGGGCCGACCTTGGTTACATGCCATGAAGGCCATACCCTCGACCTATCACCAAAAGGTCAAATACCCAAATGATAGGGGGGCGATCGAGACAGCCAGAGGATGTCAAGAAGATTCAAGACGCTGCGAGGACATCACCGCGACTCTCCAACAACAACGAAGCACTGTGGAACAACCCACCAGCACAAAGAAGCTGATCAGCCAAATATCCAAAGCCGAAAGGGTTGTCGAAGAACAAGTAGGAGAGACACTTAGGAAGGTGTATATCCCGGATATGGACGAGGAGCATTATTTCCTCCTCGGCGATAACCTTCCAAAACAGGAATCCGAGGAGTTAGAAGCGTTCCTTTTCAGCAACATTGATAAATTCGCCTGGAGTCCTAAAGACATGCCGGGCCTAGACCCCAATACAGCATGCCACCACCTAAGTTTAAACGCCGAGTACAAGCCAATAGCACAGAGGAGCAGAAAAGTCTCTGTACAGCACAGAGCAGCTATAATCGCTGAAGTACAAAAGCTATTGGAGGATGGAGCCATAAGGGAGGTTTACTATCCAAAATGGTTGTCCAACCCGGTCGTCGTCACTAAGAAGAACGGGAAGGAGAGAGTCTGTATAGACTTCACCAACCTCAACAAAGCCTGCCCGAGGGACCACTTTCCCCTTCCAAGGATCGATCAACTGGTGGACGCAACAGCGGGAGCAGAACGGATGACCTTCCTTGACGCGTACTCAGGATACCATCAAATTCCCCTCGCCCTCGAAGATCAAGAAAAGACTTCGTTCATATCACCTTTGGGAAATTATTGCTATACGGTAATGCCGTTCGGCCTACGCAATGCGGGAGCAACATACCAAAGGATGATAACAAGGGTATGTCGAGATCATATAGGGAAGACGATGGAGGTATATATAGACGACATGGTCGTCAAGATCGAAAGAGCCACATCCCACCTTCAAGATATCAGGGACGTTTTCCAAACGCTGGGCGAGCACAAACTGAAACTCAATGCGAGCAAGTGTGCATTTGGCGTCAGCAAAGGGAAATTCTTGGGGCATATGGTTAGCCGACGAGGAATAGAGGCTAATCCCGATCAAATAACGGCTCTACGAAACCTAGCAGCGCCCAAGAATAAGAAACAGGTACAATAGCTCACGGGAATGATGGCCGCGCTGAGCAGGTTCATTAGCCGATCCGCAGATAAGGGACGGCCATTTTTCGAATCACTCAAGAAGGATAGAAAATTCGTCTGGGACCCGGAATGCGAAGTCTCATTCAACAATCTCAAAGAGTACTTGAGGACACTGCCACTGCTAGTAAGGCCGAACAAAGGAGACATTCTGGCATGCTACCTAGCAGTTTCCACTACAGCTGTGAGCGCAGTTATCCTAAGAGAAGAAGGTCGCGAACAATTTCCGATCTACTTCGTCAGCAAGACTCTGGTCGAAGCCGAAACACGTTATTTACCCTTGGAAAAGCTGTGTCTGGCATTGGTCGTCGCAACCAGAAAGTTGCCACACTATTTCATAGCTCATCAGGTCCGGGTATACACAAAATTTCATATTAAAGAGTCACTTCGACGGACGGATATTAGCGGCCGAGTTGCCGCCTGGGGGGTCGAGCTATCCCAATTTCATATCGAGTTCGCACCCCGCCATGCCATAAAGGGACAAGTCCTGGCCGATTTCGTCGTAGAATTCACCGAAGGCTATGACGAGCCTTTGGCACTCTCTCCCCAATCACACTGGCAGATACATGTCGACGGATCAGCCACCAAGGACGGATCAGGAGCAGGGATCGTCCTAAAGTCTAGAGAGGGAGCAATCATCGAAAAAAGCATAAAACTGGGCTTCCGAGCTACCAACAATGAGGCAGAATACGAGGCCATGATAAATGGCATGCTTATTGCCCGGTCCCTCGGATGCTCCCACTTAATTGCAAGCTCAGACTCCATGCTCATCGTCAATCAAGCCATCGGCGAGTACCAAGCGAAAGATGATAGAATGATCCTCTACCAAGAAAAAGTCCAAAGCTTGATGGCCACCTTCGAACAGTGCGAGTTAGTAAGAATCAATCGCACCGAGAATGCACATGCTGATGCATTGGCCACCCTAGCCTCGACATTAACATTGACCGACTCCCGGTCGATCACAGTGGAACTACTGCCGACCCCGAGCATAATAAAAAGGGTAAACCGGGTGACATCGATACAGTACGAACTAGGTTGGATGGAGGACATGACCCATTATCTGCGAAATGGAACGCTTCCGGTCGACAAGATAAAAGCGCTGAAAATTACAAGAAAAGCTCCTCGCTTCTGGCTATCCGAGGACGATAAACTATACAAATCCAGTTACCGGGGACCACATCTACTGTGCGTCCTGACCGAGCTACAACTGCCGGTCTTGGAGGAAATCCACGAAGGATCCTGCGGAGCACACATCAAAGGGCGATCCCTTGCAAACAAGGCAGTGACCCAAGGATATTGGTGGCCCTATATCAAGTGAGACGCCGATGCATACGTCCAACGATGCGACAAGTGCCAACGATTCGCCAAGATACCACGGCTCCCTTCATCTATGATGACCCCGGTATCAGCACCATGGCCGTTCGCTCAATGGGCAATCGATTTGGTCGGTAAACTCCCAAGAGCACCTGGGAGTATGGAATATCTGATCGTCGCGACGGATTATTTCACCAAATGGGTCGAAGCTAAACCCCTCCGAGAAATCAAAGCCAGCAACGTCAAACAATTCATTTGGGAATACATCATAACTAGGTTCGGTATACCGTACGCTATAGTCGCCGACAGCGGAACCCAGTTCAAAGATGCCAATTTACAGCTGTGGTATGAGGAACTCGGTATCCGAAAATTCTATTCGACGCCGACATACCCACAAAGAACGGGCAAGCCGAAGTGTCAAACCGAACAATATTAGACGGCATCAAGACCACCCTTGAACAAGCAAAAGGGAGGTGGCCCGAGCGGCTACTCAACGTTTTATGGTCGTGCCGAACTACACCCAAGACGGGCACTAAGGAAACCCCGTTTAGCTTAGCGTACGGTGTTGAGGCCATCATACCAACAGAGATCGGGCTACCCACACTCCGAACGACGTTGGTCGAGCAGGGAAATAATGAACAAAGAATGAGAGAAGAGCTCGACATGATAGACGAGAAACGAGAGATAGCGGCCCTTACCTTAGCTAAGTACCAGCAAAGCGTAAAGCAAACCTATGACAAGAGAGTAAAAGGATCTAAAGAATTCATGGTAGGAGAACTGGTGCTGCGACGAGTGACGGTCTATACCCGCAACGAAATACACGGCAAACTAAGCCCTACCTGGGAAGGCCCATATGAAATCGTCAAGCGAACAAGTCCAGTCTCTTACAAAATCAAAAGCGTCCTGTTCGCCAACAGCCGAGGGGAAAAGAATTCTTGGAATGTGGCTAACTTAAAGAAGTATTACGTATAGGCAATGCTCCGAATACAAGTACAAGTACAGGTGCTACCTTACCCTTCTTGCTTAATGGCATTATCTTTCTTCTTTTGAATGAATAAAATATATTATTATGCTATCTACTAATACTATGAGATTCTCAACATGGCCGAAGTGCCTAGAAATACTATGAAATCCCGTAAATGGCGTGTTACCAAAGGAACGTCTAGGGATACTATGAGATTCTCAACATGGCCGAAGTGCCTAGAAATACTATGAAATTCCGTAAATGGCGTGTTACCGAAGGAACGTCTAGGAATACTATGAGATTCTCAACATGGCCGAAGTGCCTAGAAATACTATGAAATCCCGTAAATGGCGTGTTACCGAAGGAACGTCTAGGGATACTATGAGATTCTCAACATGGCCAAAGTGCCTAGAAATACTATGAAATCCCGTAAATGGCGTGTTACCGAAGGAACGTCTAGGGATACTATGAGATTCTCAACATGGCCGAAGTGCCTAGAAATACTATGAAATCCCGTAAATGGCGTGTTACCGAAGGAACGTCTAGGGATACTATGAGATTCTCAACATGGCCGAAGTGCCTAGAAATACTATGAAATCCCGTAAATGGCGTGTTACCGAAGGAACGTCTAGGGATACTATGAGATTCTCAACATGGCCGAAGTGCCTAGAAATACTATGAAATTCCGTAAATGGCGTGTTACCGAAGGAACGTCTAGGAATACTATGAGATTCTCAACATGGCCGAAGTGCCTAGAAATACTATGAAATTCCGTAAATGGCGTGTTACCGAAGGAACGTCTAGGAATACTGAGATTCTCAACATGGCCGAAGTGCCTAGAAATACTATGAAATTCCGTAAATGGCGTGTTACCAAAGGAACGTCTAGGAATACTATGAGATTCTCAACATGGCCGAAGTGCCTAGAAATACTATGAAATCCCGTAAATGGCGTGTTACCGAAGGAACGTCTAGGGATACTATGAGATTCTCAACATGGCCGAAGTGCCTAGAAATACTATGAAATTCCGTAAATGGCGTGTTACCAAAGGAACGTCTAGGAATACTATGAAATTCTCAACATGGCGTGTTACCGAAGGAACGCCTAGGAATACTATGAAATTCCCAACATGGCGTGTTACCGAAGGAACGCCTAGGAATACTATGAAATTTATATGCAGGTACAATGCAAGGAATTATTCAGGTCCACATTACGACGGCGATGCAATATAAATTGGCTAAAACAATGAAGGAGAATCAATCTAAACAACAAAATATCAACAAGAAGCATCTCCAAAACAGGAATAACGAAATAACACATGATTTAGCAAGAAAAAATCGATCCAATCAATTAAATAGCAATACGGCAATGGAAAGGTACAAAACAGGAATAAAGAAATAACACATATAGTCCTCGCCCGCATTACGGAGGCAACAAGAAGATCAACGACACTAAAGAGATTCATTTAAGAAGAGCTACTGCAGGAGCACGACGGTAATTGACCAAGCTCAATCTCTTCGTCATCCGTCGTTGTGTACCCATCAGCCTCATCACCATCAAAACGCTCCTCAGAAATGAGGGCATCAAAATTGGTCGTATGAGCCCCAACACAAGTCAGCGTCTGAAGCCGCGCGTTGAACTCGGCTTCTTTGGCGAACTCGTGAGCATCCGAGGCCGCTTTACGGCGATCATCGTCAAAGGAGAGGTTACGGCGAGCTTCGATCACAGCTGCGGAAGCATCGTATCTGGCACGGGACAAACGGAAATACTTCACCAACACGTTGGCCTTGGTCACAAGCAACTTTAATTTGCCGAAGTACTCGCCCTTTGCACGCCAATATCGATCCAAACGACGCTCCTGAACCTCAACAGCATGCTCGGCACGGCGAACGTATTCTCGAAAAGAGGCCGCCTGGGTTTTCAGCTTGGTCCGCAGTCGAGCACATTGGTCAGTCAATTTGACGTTTTTGCTCATCAAAACAATGTAGGGCCACCTGTCAGGCACCTCACTAGCCGCACCAGATGAGACCTCGTCCCGGACAGCACCAGTAGGTCCTAACCCCGGATTAACTAGGCATGGAGAACCAGCCTGGTGCGACATAGTAGCATGTGCCTATAAAAAATAAAAGAGGGGGGGAGAAGAACGAGAAAAGATGAATATAAAAAAAAAAAAAGGGGGAGAGGGAAAAACAAAAAAAAACAAAAAAAAAAAAAAAAAAAGAAGCTACCACAGAAAAAAGAAAAGAAAGAGAGAATTTTTTATACAAACTACAAAGAAAACGACAAAACAAGCTATTTTATTAATCCGACAACCCCTCAACAGACGCCGAAGTCTCTACTACATCGGCGAAATGAATATCTCGCAATGAATTAATTTGCGTCCCCAAACGCTCACGAATGACCGCCTCGATTCGGTTCAAGGCAACAGTGGTTTCAGTTACCCCGGCCTTCGCATCCACCATGCGCTCTGCCCGGGACACACCACTCATTCCTTTTATATTCTCCAGCACCTCTAAGGCGCGAGCTCGGGCCCAATACGCTTTGGCAAAGGATAGCAGCAGATCCGCGTCCTCGAAAACGGCCCCAAGGACCAAGCTCAAGCTCGTCACACGACCTCGGGCTTCATCACGAGAACGTCGTAGGGCACTGAGAAGCTCCTTTGCTTTACCCTTATTTACCGTGTAATGGGCGGTCTTTTTACTAAATTTCTCTCCCAAATCACGTAACCGGATCGCCAGGTTGGAAATATGAATATTCAGACCCTCGATTTCCTTATAAGCACAAGTCAATTTCACGGTAAGGGACGCGTTAGACCTTTCCAAATCCTCCATTACGTCACCTACACTACGACTAGGCGAGGTCCAGACCACCATGGCAAGGGGGTTATTTGGTACCTGACAATATTTTGTTTTCATATCCTTCAAAATATGACGACCATCAAAAGAAATTAACCCAAGCAAGCCCAACAGAAAGAAACCACAGCACCTATATTATCACTTCCCCAAAAGAATCTGTTTCTAGATACAAAAGAGACCCAAAAAAAAAAATAAAAAAAAATAAAATAAAAAATATATATATATATATATATACATAATGCTAGAAAGATAGTCAAGGTTCCACCTGAGGCGATGCTGGTGGGGGAACAACAGTAGCATCCGGTCGAGGAGTGGACGGGGTCGACATAGAGTGAGGACGCAGCGCTGTCGAAATTGTCTGTCCCGGTAGCCGAGGAAGCTCTTCTTCACGAAGATTCGCCCAGTCCAAGGGTTTCGGCGGTGCACCATGCAGACACGGATACACCAACTCCGACCACGCCCTATCCGACAAAGGAACATTCGCGAAATTGAGCGCCCGCACATGAGCGCAGTATACAGAGAAGTTGGCCATCATCGCTAACTTTTTTCGCTCCTCCGCCTGTGCCGTTTTCAGGGCAGACACCTTAGCCTTTTCGGCTTCCACGTCCTCATCCAGGAGCAAGTTCTCCTCCTCTAGTTCGCCGTACTTAGCGGCCATGCTCTCTTTTTCCACCCTCAATTTCTCGACATCCTCGGTCAGGTGCAGGAAGTCCACCGACAGCTTGTCATAATTCTCGCCCAGGGTTCTCTTCTCGGCAACCAATTCCTCCTTCTCGGCGACCAATTTCTCTTTCTCGGCCACCAGTTTCTCTTTCTCAGCCCCTAGAGCTCCCAGCTGATCCCGTAGCGCCACGGTACTCACAGCAATCTGTACTTCAACACATTAGTTTCCAAATAAAATACAAGTACCAAACCTATGTAGTGAAATACGAGCCCCACGTACCCTCAGCGCATCCGCGTGGGCCTGCTCTATAACCGACATTGTAGGTTGGGCAGATAGTCTTTCTGCATTCTTGAACACAAGGGGTTTCAGAGCCGTATACCCCATCTTCAAGGTTCTCGGTTGATCCAACAGTTCACCCCTACATCGGTCAATGTACCGGGTCATTGCAACCCCGTCAACCAACCCCTTCTCGGATCCGTCGAGAGCCTCATCCTCGACACCCGTCACAACATCCCCGGCATTCTCTTCGCTGCCTTCCATTTCCACCCCCACGTCCTCCTCCAACTGCTCAATCTCAGGGGCCCTATGCTCGATCTCTTCCTCAGTACGGAGGGGCGAGCAAACGGGCAAATCTATCGGACCCTCGGTGGGGATAGGCGAGATGACAGGCAAAGTCATCGTACCCTCTCCCATTTTCGTCAAGAGGTTCATATGTCCGAATACATCGTCGATCGACCCCTGAAACACAATAATACCCATAGACCGGGCAAGAGCAAGGGTAACCAATGGAGAAGTCAGTAGCTAAAACAAGATGACTAATAAAGCAACGCACTAGCGAACCAAATGACAAACAACCAAAAGACAAGAAAATCATAATACATATACACATACCTCGCCCGGAGCAGAGGCATCCTCGGCGGTATCCCCTTGAGCAGCAGCAAACACCCCCTCGCCCGAGCCAACGTTAGCATCTTCCTCGGTAACCGATGTATCGGTTCCCCTAGCCCTCTTCGTTGTTTCAATGACAGGGTCAGATGCACGACGCTTAGAACGAACGGCTTTTTTCCCAAGCCGAGTAGCACATCGGGCCTGGACCACCTTTAAGAATTCCTCCTCGGGCTCTTTGGGGATCTCGGGTGCAGGATTCCCCCTGGTCACCGACCCCATAGGGTAACCGAGCAACATGGGAGCCGTACGACTCGCAGGATCCGGCGTAGGTCCAGGCCCCCACCATTTCCAAAGAGCTAACAAAGCCTCTACATTGGGAGCGCCGAGGTCTGGCATAGTGGGAGCATTGGTAGCCGGTCCAGGAATCTGGTGTCCCGGACAAGCCCATTCACCAGACGCAATAACAATACCGAGATTGCGCTCTTTGTTGGTATCCGGCAAACCGATAACGAGCCGGCAAAAGGCACGCAGAGTCTTCAAATATGAGCTGCGACGCTCAAAGCTCAAACTATAGACTCCAAAGACGTCCTTCAGTTTAATCGGTATTCCGGACAACTCCGATAGCCTTTGGATACCATTCAGAGTACGGTAACCATTTAGGGCCAGTTGGGCCGGAGCAATTTGGACGGCCTCAAAGAACGAGGCCACCCAATTTGTAAAAGGAAGTCGAAGACCCCCAGTAAAGAATGCCGACGAACGCACAGCTACCTCGCCGGCAGGAACAAATCCCAGCACCTCCTCGTCCGAAATAGGAAGCCGAATATGTACGTTGTCGGGTATTCCGGCGAGTTCTTTAAAATCCTTCTCCACGAATGTGCCAACTTGGGCCACACTTTGGGTCAAAATTTCCTATACAAAGATCATCAAAAGTCCATCAATATACTAACCAAATACACAAACCAGAACCACATCAATAGAACGAGAGCCACCACCCCCCCCCCCCCCACGCACATTACATCAGAATCATCGGACATATATAGATAACCTGAACCATATACCAACGACACACCTATGACCACAACGACAAATCAAACACAACTCCTAAAAGAGGGAAGGGGGGAGAACGAAAAATCACTTACAGTAATCATTATGAGTAAGCAAGCGCGAACAGCAGCAAGTCTTCCAACACAACCACGAAACCCTAGATCAAGCGGCCGAAATCTTTTCCTTTTTGGCGGGAAAAATATGCTTTAGAGAGAGAGAGATATTTTCTTCAGCAAATTCTGTGATAAAAATAAACAGGATTACTTGGCACAATAAAAAGGAGTGGAGTCACAAAAGGAATAAAATAATAACCGTCCTTTCGTGTAACAGAGGTTTACCTTTTTCCAACCATACAAAAGTCAACAACCGCTGCTCTTTTTAACATATAAACGCTCCAGATTTCGCCACGTCAGCGCGTATTCCACTACCCAAGGCAGTTCACATCATTAGACCTAAATAAACGGCCAGTGGACCCTACCACGAAAAGCTTCTCACATACGCTACCACTACTATCACACCGAGATTATCCCCCGATCAAAGTTCCTCGACTCCCAACCAATCCTTACCACAAGGGCACACCGAACACGGTGGACGAAGACCGTTTCTAGCTTGATGGCAGGGAGCATCAAGTCTAACAACGCTCTCCGGGGGGATAACCGGCCATATTGTTCGGTGTATGCTCAGAAACATAAAAGAGAAGCAAACAGGAAATAAAATAGGACAGAATCAAATGCAAGACAGGTTTTATTCATCCACAAAGGGGGAAACACAAACAATACAACAGAAAAAGAAAATACACCCATCCTACTTTTTCGAACTATCCCCCATAGCAACATCCCTCTTCGCCAAAAGTTCCTCCAGACGCTCCTTCTCCCTAACCAAACGAGAAATCGCCATCTCAGCCTGTTTCAAGGCATAAGACTGAGACTCGCATTTTTGCTCGGCCTTGAAACGAGCAGTGCCCTCCTCGTCCCAATATTGTTTAAACCTCTTCGCTTCCGTCCGAGCACACATGAGATCATGTTTCAGCCATGACATCTCAATTTCTTTTAGTTGAAGAGGAGTCAAATCCTCCTCCCCAAAGCCAGGGGGACGAGTTAGCAAAAAGATAGGCTCCTCTTCCATAAGGGCTTTCTTTTTGGAGGCAGACCTAGTGATGGGAGCCATCGCACGCAAAAGCAAATTATAAAACAAGAGAGAGGTAGAAATTGATAATGAGATACAGGCAATAGGGAGCATTTATAGAGAATCAAAATGCACAAAATACGAAGCGTTACAATGGTTCATAAGACAGGCACGAGATAATACGAAAAGATACAACTGATTCGTCAAATACAGAAGATAAAACACAAATGGAAAAAGGGGAAATACATAAGAAAACCAGCCCAATCTAAGGATCAATGGGTGGAAAAACCGAACTGCCAGACCGAGAGAAAGCAATACGAGCAGAACAATTCAACCGAGCTTGATAGGAATCGTTCATGGCGACCAAATCGTCATTCTCCGAGGAGAGCCTATTGTTTTCCGTAGTAAGAACCCTGACGCGCTCCACGAGCCGAGCATTCTTTACCATTATGCTAGCTAGGCCTTGAGACTATTACATCCGAGATAAGAATCTATTACATCTGAGATAAAAACCTATTACATCCGAAAAGATCTATTACATCCGAAAAGATCTATTACATCCGAGAAGAGCTAGTACAGAAGATCAGGCAAATGATCAACTATATCAGCTGACCAAGTGAGCAGGAGACGCCAAAAAGAAAAAGTAAGAAGAAAGAGAAAGGAAAAGCAAGAAGAGGAAAAGAAGAAGAGTGCAAGAAAAGAAGAAGAGTGCAAGAAAAAAAGAAGTGATAAGAAAGAAGAGTCAAAAAGAAAAATGACCAACCCTAAATGTAACACAAAACCCTTTGGATCACAGGGTTGATTGTTACATCGTAGTGGTGCAAAAAAGTGATGGGAGAGAAGATGAAGAAAAAGAAAGAGGAGGCACAGAAGAAAAACAGATGAGAAGAAGATAAAGAGATGAAGGAGACAGACAACTAAAAAGGAAGTCAATGAAACAAAAAAGAAACGGAAAAAGAAAAGAATAAAAAGTACGAGAAAACAGAGTATAAAAAGAAAACACAAGAGAGGAAGAGGAAGAAATGATGGAAACGGAGAAATAAAAAAAAAAAAGAAGAAAAAGGAAGAGATGGGAAAAGATGGGGAAAAGCAGAGAAAAAGAAAAAAAGAAGGGGGAAGGTTAGGGGGAAGTCGATCGGTATCGATGAGAGGGCCCGGCAGAGACATCCCTGTCCCTCAGTGTCGGGTTCCCCCTTAGCATCTCATTCTCTTCGACTAGAGCCTGACGAGCACGTCGGCAGTAAGCCAGTTCGGATCTTAGCCAAGTTAATTCCCGAACCATCTCGGTATGGTGATAACGCATCACCTTCAATTCCTCCTCGGCATCCCTCAACAGCCTTTGTACATGGTTATAGGAGGCTTCAAAGGCCTCCACTTGCAAAGCTAATGCTGATTGGGTGAAAGGACCAGACATCATAGGGAGATTATAAGATGAGGGTCTATATATGGGGGAAAATAATATGATGAGAAGTGTGGATGTAACCATGCTGTAAGCAGGTATTTATAGATCAATTAGATGAGGGCTGGGATTGAGAGTCGCAACCATTCGCCAGTGGGTATTCAGAAGCGATGGCACTCAAAAGAGGTGACTGTTCAAGAAAAACGTTTGGATTCCCAAAAGACTCTAAAGAGCGTGAGTAATTAAAAGCCACACCTGTTCAAGAAACGTTTGGATTCTTACCAATATTTAAAGGGGGTAAGTAATAATGGCAGCAAAACACGCGTCATTTTTGGGAAGGACAGCGGATCGAATAAATATCCCAGATCTTTTGCGCAAGGCTCAAGAAAACTCTGGTGAATAGGATTTTCTATGCACAAGGCTCAAGAAATCCTATTAGTCCCTAGATATAAAGAGTAAGAAGGTCCAATGGATAAGATCAAACGCAAGGCCCAAGAAAAGCATTAATGAGGCCACAAGCGTGCGCAGTCAAAATAAATTGCATTGGGAAAGTAATTCAGATATAAACAAGAAAAAGAAATCTTTATTGATTGGTTGATACTTCGTTACAGAAGAAGCACAAAGAGGAAATACAATGAAAACAATAAAATCATTTCATAGAAGGGCCCGCTTCGTCATTCGGCTTCCTTTTCGACCGAGCATACACTTCCTTAAGGGCCAATTTGTAAGCCCTCTTGGAAGCAAGCTGCCTATCTCTGGAGGGCTCGAGCTCTTTGATCCGGGCACGAGCACGAATACTGTCGAGCAAAGACCTTTGGTGCTCCTTCTCTAGGGCATCCAATCGCTCGTCTAGTTCGGCGGCCCGACGAGCTTCCACCGACAGCCGGGCAACCCTCTTCTCAAGATAACGCACCTTCTGAACTTCCTCTTCCAGACGGGCAACGTATTCAGGAAGGTTGTCACCATATTTTTCAAGAGGAGAAGTCATTTGTTCGTTAATAAAGAATGAACTGCATAAAAAATACTGGGACAGCCCCCTTTTATAAGAAGAAACAAGGAGTAGATCAAAGGTCATCTCGAATAAATACAACCTCTTGAACTTCCCAAGAGCATTTAAGGCAAATTAACCACCGTTCCAAATCCAATTAAAGTCATCCAAAAAGACATCAAGAAGATAAACAGACAAGAACAAGGAAAGGGAAATATTTTATTAATTCCAAAAACTTCGATTACAACTGAGGAGAAGACTCCCCATTCAAGAGAAATTACGACAGAAATTACAAAAGACTAATTATTTCGAGGAAGAGCCTTCTTCATCGTCATCCGAACTCGGTTTGGACCGAGCATGCAACTCCTTGAAGGCAAGCTTATAGGCCTTTTTTGCTGCCTTCTGCTTAGCCAGATTAGCCTCGAGCTTCTTTATATGCTCGTAGGCCCAATCCCGATCGGCCATCGTCACATGATGATCAGAATCCATGTCAGACAACCTTTTCTTGTAGTTTGAAACCTTGGCCACGAGTTTCTTATTCGCGGTACGAGATTTCTTGATTTCCGTTTCTAAATATGAAATATAATTAAAGGAGCTCTCACCAGTAGAAGCAGAAGAAGCCATTATGTCACGGACAAATTAGTAGTAAAATGCCTAATTATGGAGGGAGCACACCCCTTTATAGGAGTTTTCCTCGAAGAAAGATATTAGATAGGAAACATTAAATGTGCCCCCCTGGGAACCGTCACGAGTCTATTGCGTTTCTCGATGAAGCATTGGGAAAAACAAGACCGAAGTAACGTTCTCGACAAACCGAACATGACTCCCCCGACATGGAAACCACGCCGAGGAAGTCAGGGAGCACTTGATAGAACATAAAAATCAGACCCGAATATTTTATTCGGGTCATAATCAACCCACTTTATAAATGGGTATCCAACGCTTAAATGGGTCATCTCATACTTTTTATAGGAATTGAGGTGCTACTACCAAAAGCCCAAGCCCAATCAAAGGGGGACCCTTGTCTGAAAAATCCCTGGGATGAAGACATTTGTCAGTATCCTAGAAGGCGCAGTTGCCTATAAATAGCCAACTACCCCTCCTAGAAAACCACCAGAAAATCTATCCAAAAAATATAGAGAGAAGTTAAGAAAAGAGATAAACTAACCAAAGCATATCATTTCGAGAAACAAACCGAGAAAAGACAGCCGAGCACCGAATCAAAGAGGAGAAAGATCAAGAGGAGAGATTAACTAGTTATATCGAGCATAATTGTAAAGCCGAAATACTAATCCGAGCAAATGTAATAGTCCGAACAAGGACAATAATCCGAGCAATAATAAAGATCAGGAAGTTTCATTTATTCACGGTTGATTTATCATTATATCATTGTTGAAAAGCCTAACGCGACCGACCATAGTTATGGCTTTATCAGTTTGAAAAGTTTTTTTTTATTTAATTAGTATTTAATTTTATGATAGTTTCAACTAGTGTTTCATGTTTTTATTTGATTTTTATTGTGTTGAAAAAATGATTTTAATTTTACTAAATCATAAAATATATCAATTGTAAATTCTATTAGCATAAACTATTAAGTGTTGGATTAAAAAATCAATTGAATTTTTACTTAGTTATAAATAAATAGATGTATTTATGTTATGGATAAAACTTAAACAAATGAGCGATGCAGCCAAATCGTATTTTGATAAACTTAATATAAAAAGGACAAATGTCTAAAATCCACTAATAAGTTATACAGTATATATATTTTTTTTTATTGAAAACGGACTTATAAACCTAAACAAATCCGATTAATCTCACTTCCCATAAATTTACTAAAATACTCACAAGTCATCTTTTGCCACGTGATGATATTATTTAAAAAATGACCCTCAAACACAAAGTAGACAACACAGATATTTCATCGTCAAAGTCAATCTCAAGTTTCGGATATTTTCACGAAAATATCTACATTAAAGACACGATACTTACGTGGACTCATATTAAATCATAGACACGTGTAAAAGTAATCTACAGCTGGCACCGCTATTCCTCATTCAAAAAATATCACTTTGCTTTATTTTCTTGGCAAAATGATAATTTAATACGTGTGTATAAACTTATTTACAAAAATCCAATTGTTTTGAACGTAATGACTTTTTATAAAAAAAATACATATTTTATAAACTTATTTATAAATAAATACATATGTTATTAAAAAAATTAAAAAAATCGAAAAAAATATTAAAAAATTAAAAATCAAAATAAAAAAAACCAACTTTTTAAAAAATACATTTTTATACAGAAAATATGTATGATCCTGTCTAATCATGTATGTCTAATCATGTTTGATCGTGTCCAATTTTCTATGTTTAATCCTGTTTAATCTTATCTAATCATGTCTGATCCCGTTTGATACTATGTACATTTTTTTTGAATATTTTTATTTTTTTATTTTTTGTATATCAAAAATAAAAAAATCAAAAAATTTGTACATAGTATCAAACAGAATTAGACATGATTGGACATGATTAAATATAATTAAACATGATTTAGACATAAAAGATTGAACCAGATTTGACATGATTAGAAAGGATCAAACAACATTAGACATACAAGATTGAAAAGTATTAGACAGATTCACACATTCTTTTATATAAAAATGTATTTTTTTTTATAATTTTTAAATATTTTTTTGAATTTTTTAACAACATATGTATCGATTTTCACAAAATATTTACTTTTTTTAAAAACAAGTGGTCACAAACGGATCTTTTTGTAAATAGGTTTCTAAATACGTCTTTGTTTCCCACCTTGATATTTTTATATCTAGATATAGCATATAATTTTTGAAAAAATATCAGGAATAGTTATGGTAGGTGGATCTTCTATAAAGACCACAGATTTAACCCCTCATAATAATATTGATGATCCAACTATTTCTACAAACACACAGATAAACTTGAATAAGGTAGATAATTATTCTCTTTTTATTTGTGTGTCTACTTTTATTTTGGTTAATTTGTGCTGCATGATACATGTTTGTTTTTGTTAGATTTGGAATGATTTGTTGTTCTTCTTGGTTATCAGGATATTTTTGTGCAAATTAATGTTTTTTATGGTTCTATTCATGTGAGCTAGCTAGGTGAAGAGAATAGTATCATCCTCTGGAAAGTTACAATTTTCTAATAGGTTTGTTTGATTTTGAATGATTTATTGTTTTTGCTGGTTATCAAGATATTTTTGTGCAAATTAATGTTTTCTTATGGTTCTTTTCTTCTAGAGTTATTTCATGTGAGCTAGCTAGGTGAAGAGGATTATTGTATCATCTTCTGGAAACTTATAATTATTATTTTTGAAGATTTTATTTTATTTATTTTGTTCATTTCTCCAGAGGCTAAATTAGGAGTTCATTTGTAATTACTCCATTAGAAAGCTATAGAACCATGCTGATCATATACTTTAGTTCATTAGTTATTATATAGTACTAATTATGTAGGTAAGAAATAATTTGGTGAATTCAATTAGGGTCCTCATGAGGTTTAGTTTCATTTGAGTAATAAGAAAAATAGTATAGCTTATTTGCTGCCATCCATTTAGGAGTTAGGACTGCAGCAGCTGAGTTTATCAACATCGGCACCTTTTTTTAACATCTTCGCCGTTAGATCCTGATCCAAATGAACCTAAGTTTATAATTCCTTCCGCTGGAATATTAAAAAAAGTGGCTCGCTACATCATAGTTTATAAACCGATGTGTTATAAGTGTGCTATAAATTAATATTTCTTAGTAATAGGGGTGTGTGTAACAGTGTTACCACCTAGTTCCTCTACCGCTTAAGTAAAGCGTTTCCATCTTAACTGCATGTGTTTGTGGTTTGATCTTGCATTGTGAGAAAGACCGATGCTGTGATTTTTAATTAAGCCCCCTTCTATCAAAAAGAAGCAAGCCAATTATGCTGGTAGCTATTTGCTTACAGTTGTCAAGGAAGGAACTAGGTGGAGACAGGCAGGAGCTCTAACCCTCTGGTTTCGATAAGAATTGACACAAAAGTAACGTTTTTCTATGTGTTTTAATTAAAATCATCTAAAATTAGCGTTTCTAACCCCTCCCCATGTTATGAAAAAAATTTATTGTGCTGTATGAGAAAAAGATCCTATAGAATATCTCCCCCTCCCTTTTAAACTTCCTGGTTCCCGTCCCTGACCGTTGCATATACATTCTGTTCTGTCTGTTCAAACTTAGGTTGGAAAATTATAAACAAAATCTCTTGTAATAATGATGAAAGTGTACCACAAAGAGTAGGCGTGAATTAACTTAGACACTAGGAAGCTTATTGCTTTACTTGGATTAGGTTTTTTAAAATTTTTGTGACTTGAGTTTTCCTTTTATTAATCGTGTCTACTTATATTTGATATCTTTTAACTAAAAAAGATTGGAGATATAAAGTATGGGATTAGTTGTTAGAAAAAGATGATGTTAATTGAGAAAATGAAAAGAAGTTCTTACTTATAATCTGAATGGGCCTGACATGGTGAGATATGGGAAATAATAAATTTAGCTGTTGATCTCAGTTTAAGCATTGTTACATTATGTGGATTCATTAAACAAGTTTACTTGATTTTACTGATCATAAAGGCTAATTAGAAAGCAATCCACTTTGTATCAGGATCATATGGGTAGAGAATCAATGTCAACGGAGTGGACAGATAAAAAGCATAGTCTGTATCTCAAGTCTATGGAAGCCTCTTTCGTTAACGATTTGTATAACTCATACAATCTTCTTGGTTACCAAACTGAGAAATCTCTTGATCATAAGCTCTCAACACGAAAACACATGGACACTTGTACCTCTTCCGGACAGGTAGCTTTTCTTTTTTCTGTTTTTACTCCGTGTGTTAGTATTTCTTGTTTGTTTTATTCTGTTTGCACTAGATTACGTCGTGTCATAGGTTTTTGCCTTTTGTTTTAATTATGGTTTCTAAGTATGTCGGACCACTTATGGTGCATTCTTGTGCCGACTGGGCCTTTTCATGAAGTTATTCTTTATATAATGTTTCTTATAGTTTTTACTAGGCAACTTTTTCGTGCATTTCGATGCCTTTCTAAATGAATTGGGACTAAAGACAAGGAATGACACTTCATACCATTGCTTAGCGTCTTAAAGTTATACAAAAATGACTTCCAAAATCAAAACAAGCATGAATGTGACAAGATGCATATTTAGTGATCTTTAACATCTAGCTTAACGACCTTCTGTCCGCTCATAGAACTTGGTTATCTCAAGAAAGGTTTAGTAGAAAACTATTTCACGAAACCAATATTTTGAACACGTTTCAATGCAGTTGTTTTCAATGGTAATGTACACTCATTATATTTGCAGTTTAAGGTTCTTCAGCGTGGGTGTTGGGAGAAAATTAATTTCGAAAGAAGTAGATCACGGTCATTAAAAGCCGAAGATCCCTCTGTTCTTTTGTCAAACCCATGGATTCAACATTTCAGATCTCCGTGTGTACACCAAATTGTTGCATCATCTACTCTTCACGAGAAAGTTGAATTAGCTGCTGACCAGTTGAGCTATGATACTGATGGTAAGATTATTTCCCCAAATATTTTTACAAAATTTAGATAGAACTTGTATGTTTGTCAAATCACATGAAGAGATCCATGTTTCAGTTCACAAATTTAAAATAGTTGGTGGACAATGAAAATTTATTGCATGTGATATTAACATGCTGGTGTTACTATTTTGTGTCATGCAGAGGTCACTGATCAAAATTTTATCGATGACGAAGATATGGAAGAGAGAGGAAGTCATACTAGTAAAAGGATCAAAATTGAAAACTTGACTGTCCCCACCCCGATGAATGATCAAGTAAGTGTGGATAGTCGGTAATATCTTTTCAATAGTCGATATTTGTAAATATGCTGTCATACATGATCTCACTGCTTTTTATCTGTGGAATTTGTTTTCCTCAGGTAGTTCCTTAAGCCAAGTTTTCAGGGTTGCGGATGTTACCAACAAATAGCAGACTCTTAAGGAAAGAGAGACCCCAACTACTGTTTCCCTTGGTATGTCTTTCAGCAATTTAGGAACTTCTAGTATGAGATACTCACAGCTTCACAAAAAAAGAAAAGTAAAGGACGTCAAAGACGCCGCCTTCCGAATCGAAGGAGATGAGACCTAGTTAAGAAAGAAAAACTGATGTAAGGAATAGTTATTTTTTTTCTGCAATTGCCGCCTCTGTAGGTTAATTCCTTTGTAAGGTTGGATTGATTGTGCAAGTTAAATCTAGACCTTATAAATTCTGGCTTTATTTTCAAGTATGTTTATGACTGCTTTTAGAAGGTTTTAATTGTTATTAGTATTTGGCAACGTTAGAGTTATATTATCCACGTCGATTTAATATCGATCAAGCCTGTGGTTTATAAAGAGTTTTCATCCTTACCATTACGAGTCATTTTAATGGTAAAAAATATGAGCTTTAACATGGTATTAGAGCAGGCTATCGATGTTGGGCCTCATCTCTATCCGTTTATTATATCCGCTTGTTGCATTTTTGAAATGTCGGGCCACGAGCGAGGAGGAGTGTTAGAATTATATTATCCCACATCGATTTAATATTGATCAAACCTGTGGTTTATAAAGAATTTTCATCCTTACCATTACGAGACTTTTTAATGGTTAGAAATATGGGCTTTTAAATATATCGGCGAGGAAAAAATATTTGATACTCTTATAGCACAGCATAATTCCTAGACAAAGCAACCCAGCTTGAACTAGTTTATTGTAATTGCTGGATTTAATCAGATCTTAACATTTTTTGTGTCGTCTGCCCAAGTGCAAATAAGGCACAGCTATTGGTTCTACCTCGGTTACGTTTGTCGCGTATACTTCAAACTCTTTAGTAAGTTCCAATTTTTTTTTTGCCGTACGTAAATTCTGAATTTTACGTTTAAACCAAATCTAGGTAAATAATAAACATGAAACTGCAAATGGACGGGAATAAACAACAATACCATGAGGGTCAGGTGTGGACACATACATTTATTGAAAATTTTAATTCTTTTGAGCGAGGACTTATATCTCCTTGATTTCTAGTTATTAGTAGTAGTTAGTTAGGGTATGTATATCGTTTTCCCTAAAACGCGTTTCGAAAACGAATACGGTATTCTTACAATATTTTAGGGGAAACGTACCCGAAACGTTTTGTAAACTTAATCGAAATATTTTTAAAATCTTAAATTATATTTCTCGGAAATCTCAATAAAATATTAAAAAAACTTGTAAAATACTTATTTTTAAATAAAGTGAAAAAATGCATTTAAAATATGATGAAATCAAATTAATAAAAGAACATAGGTAAGTTAGTTTGGTAAATGATCTCTTAAATCATGCATAATAATTTAACTACTTTTTCATTGTATTATTATATTATTTATTAAATTGGGCGAATTTCATAAATATTTCCAACATGTTACTATATTCTAAATTTTCAATTATATCGGCGTTTTCCGTTTCCCATTAAAAAATAACTTGCGTTTCCTATATTATTTTCCGTTTACGCTTCCCAACTTGATAAATATGGTCAGTACTAAATTTGTATTACAAAATATATTTTGACGAAGTATATCAATATGGTATTAGTATTGAATAGGATGTACTCTACACAATTGATTAACTAAAATTGTACTTCTATAATATAAGGAGAAAGTATTTGACTCAAACTTTTATTGGAAATCACTATTGATCGATAGTTTATCTCGATAACTCAGCAAGTCTTTGCATTGTGTGTCAATAAATCTATATCTATAGAAAATAAGTTTTATAAATGGATAGCAGTTTTTATAGAGATATACCCTCACTAAAGCGCAAATGAATTGATCCGTTCCTAGCAAACCTAGTAGCTAGGCTCGTTCACACCTCGGTTCATCCTCATCTATATATGAACTAAACGAAGATAATTATAAATTTTATAGCTCAATAGAGGATCACACTAGAACTTCCTTAAAAATCAGTAAAAATGAAAAACAAAAAGTTAATGTATGGATATTTGACATTTACACATAATCCATATACGTTCAGCAAATTATGAAAATACAAAGCGATCCAACTGAAACCAGTCAGTTCTAGTTTATCACTCACATATCACCAATTAAATATTAAATACATACCCACAAACGTAATTCATTAAGTTTATTTTTGGTGATATTTAGGAATACGATAACTCCAAACTACAATGTATTAAGGAATACGATCAGGTTGGACGATAATAAACTTCTAACTAAAACATAGTAAAATCCTGTTTGTTTCATTTAATTCATATTAATGTGTCGAATGCTGTTTTCGTGCAATTTCAAATGAATAAAAAAATAATACTATATTGTATTGACTGAGAGCATTACCCAGATTAAAACATGCGAACTAATGTCTTTATCCGAGAAAGAGCGTGTTGATTGTGACACTAAGGCTAGTAATTAAGGTTGTAATGGCGGTTATATGGACAGAGCCTTTGAATTCATACAAAATAATGTCGGCAACGCTACAGAAGAAGACTATATCTTTAAACAACGATTGCCACAAAACCAAAACATATATAGTGGGCAGGGTGGGCTATAACCCTATCCATATTTTCGAAAAATGATTTTTTACAGTTCAATTTTTTTTAATGAAAATAGTGATTTAGTCCCCTTTATATTGATTTTTTTAAATCCTACCCCTACATATATTGATACTGGCTCCGTCAATGTTAATGGATACAAAAATGTTCCTTCCGATAATGAAAGTAGCCTTCAGAAAGTGTGGCTAACCACCAGTCTCGGTGGCCATCGATGCTGGTGGCTAGCTACAAGTTTCAGTTGTATGGTGGAGGGATATTTTCGGGAGAACATTGCGGACAAATCTAAAATATGGGGTGACTGCTGTTGGGTATGGAGAAAAAGAATGGAAAAAAATATTGGATTGGATGAAAAGATGTGTTGTAAATTCAAAAGGCACTTGTGGTATTGCCATGATGCATGGCTTGTCATCCATTGAAGGATTAGTTTGTTCATAAAATATTTATACAGTAACTATCTATACTAATTGTAATAGTACTGTAGTTGATTATGGTAATTTGATTAAAAAAGGCACTTGATTAAAAAATATTTTCGGGAGAAAGCTAATTATGGTAATTTGATTAAAAAAATTATGCCTATTTAATTGTTCTTCTTAGTTATGGAAGTATTTTTGGAAGGAAATAATATGTAAATTGCATATTTTTATCATTTAATTATTTCCATATATCATTTTTCAATCTATTTTTTTGCATGTTTTTTTTTCTAGAGTTCACATCTTCTTTGTTAATTACTATGTAAGCAAAGATATGATTTGATTTTTTCAAAATTACAGACATACGATACTTATATATATACTTGCATTGTTTTTAGTATTGCATTCAACCTTTGTTTTCAAGTTAACCGAGGTGTTTACTTTAATTCTAATATTAGGGATGGAGTAAAATTTGGTTATAAGTTTAAGCAAAAATAAAGAAAAACACACGTTAAAATTAAATTAAATGACATTCTCGTTGGTGAGTTCAAATTGCAAAATTGATGAAAACGAGGAAGAATTAAAAATTATTTTCAACATCTCGGACAATTTCCTAATTTGAGATGAAAAAAGAAATTCAATTCTTAAAAACATTACCATAAATCATCAAGTGCATGATTAAGGAATAAAAAGATTTTTACTTGTTAGTTAAGTATGTGTGTTATTTATTTGTAACTAGTTATTATGATTGATTGGTATAAATAATAACATCATATTTTATCAGTTATACGATCTTATACCCACTCATACCTCAAAAAAACATGGTGTCTACATCTAATTAATGGATTACGTTTAACCATTGTCGGCATTTGTTAGCCAAAACGATTATATATATGTGTGTGTGTGAGAGAGAGAGAGAGGAGAGAGATGACGGAGGAATCGTGTGTAGGAGAAGAGAGGGCAAAAAAGAGATGTGCATGGCGGTTATATTGGTGGATTAAGGGGTGGCTGTGGTCATGGCGGCTGATGGTGTTGTGGTGGTGGCCTAGGACTTGTTTTATGAATTTGATCACAAAATTAGTTCATTACATGTAAGTTCCGTAATTTTTTACTATAAACTATATTATTTTATTATAATAAGTCAAACTAAGTCAAATGACACTGCCAAATTTAGTCATTTTTAAAAAAAAAATATATCTACACCTTTATATTAATTACAATAATACCAATATAAAAAATAAAAACTAATAAAACTATTTATCACTCTTTAATAACCAAACATTTTTTAAAATCTTAAACTATATTCTTTTGGTATTATTCATATATTTATATCATAACTATACATATACGTGCCGCACACGTGTTGCGTGAGACACAATTACTAGTTATATTTATATGCATCCTTAAGCTAATGAAACAAGGGTTTAGGGTTCCAAATTTATAATAATATGGCCCACGTAGATTCTGTATAGGATTGTTTCAAAGTTTATATATATACATGCAATACAGACCTTTTTCATGAATTAAAATTTGAAATAAACCGTTTTAATAATTTGAAATTTCTTAAAGCAAAAAATATAAAAAAAAATAGTTGTGAGAATATGAGATATTTCGACTATCGGCCATTCATGTAACAAATCATATGTGTAGAGTATATGATGTCACAACTAAAATTCTGAATTTTAGTGGGGGTATTCTAGAAAAACACCACATTAAAATAGCAGGGATGTACTAAACTATAGAAAAATTGTAACGTCTTCATTAAAAATTTAAAAGTTAGTGTATAAAATCAAAAATGTGCAAAGGTTGGTGTACCAATATGTAATTTTCCCTGAATAAAATGATTTCATATGATTTGTGAATTTAATTAGTGAATTTTGCTAGCTAGTCATGTTTTTTGTTTATTTAAACAACAAACGTGGCAAATTTGGTTACAATACGTGTGAAATAGAAGAAGACAATGTCAAACTCTTGGGCTTGCAACTGAATTCAATTCGGATAAATTGTACCGGCCTGCAATTCTCCCTTGTTTTCCTATTTATTCTGTTAATTGACACTTTGACGAGGCATTTACTTGGGTATTCATTAACATCAATATACAAATAGAAAGGTAAAACCTAGAAAAATGTCATGACAAACTTAATGAACTTGATGAGGTCTACGTACTAATATACATTACTGCATGTCTCTCCAACTTGCAATCCAAGCAAGTAAAGTACTAATATCTTAACGGTGCAGTTGAAAGAAATAAATGAATAAAAATAGAGAAAATAAAAATAAAAGAACGGTTCAAATAATACTCATATTTCATTTTCTTCTTCTATCTATGTGCTTATCCTTTCATCTCCCCCCATGTAAACCTAAAATTCTCTCACTTTTTTTTAATCCTCACTGGTATTATTAAAATATTTTTTCCAATTTGATAAACTGATAAAAAAAACCCCATTTCTTTCAAATTGGATAGCCACCGATACCAATCCATCAAGGGGAAGTCACTTTAAATACTAAGAACGATTTCTTAATTTAACCCATATGAAGAATTGCATATACGAATAAACCCAAAAAGTATTCTTACCTTCAATTTAAATTATTTTTTCCAGATTGGATTTATATATATATATATATAATTAGTTTTTTTTTTTTGCAGCAATGATGAATAGAATTTCATCAGTGTTTGCTGGCAAATTGCTTATGATATATGTTAAGCTAATTCATCAATTTGATAGACTAGGAAATTAAATCGGGGAAAGATTGAAGTGAGAATGATGGAGAATAGGGAGGAAAAAATAAAGTCTGTTATGGGTTTTTCATTGTATAGATGATATACAATAGATATAGGTTAGAAAAAGTAAACAAAAGAGAAATTATTTAAAGTGATTTATTTAATTATTGGAGTCTTTTGATCCATTGGACCATTTCATTTAAAATCTAAGGGTTCACATAAAAATGAGTTAGATGACTGTTTTAAAAAACCAGTCAGAGTCCCCTCTTTCTTTCCCCTCTTTCTTTACTTATACTATCTGGCTAGTCTTTAGTAACATCACATATAGGGTTCTTATAATTTTGGGATTTTTTTTGTTTTCGTTTCGTTAAAACCTCGTATCGTTTTCGTTCATTATTAAATGAAATGATAATGAAATAAAATATAAATTCCGTTTAGTAAACGAAATGATAATGATCATAGCTCTATTCGTTTCGTTAAACTTCGTTTCATCTAATATTAAATATATATATATAAATTTATATGTTTGTAATAATAAATCTATAGAATATTATATTAGATATATGAATCAATAAAACATATACAGTATAGAAATGGTTTATGAGACGAAATAGAAATTTCATATCCTTAAATTCTTAAAGAAACGAAACAAAATTTTATGTTTCGTCACGAAAACGAAATGATAACGAAAAACCTTAAAACTAAAACGAAACGAAAACAAAATAGACCGTTTTCGTCTCGTTTCGCCTCATTATTAGCCCTAATCACAGACCGACTGAAATCCCTATTACTATTCTTGTTTCTAATTCTCTATTTAAAACTTCATATAATTTTTCAGAGTAGCTTCTAATTCTTCATAATACCCCCAAACATCGAAGAGTCGATTGTAAGGATATCAAGAGTATCAAACGTCTAAGGTTCAATTATAATGCATTATTCAATACCCCCAAGACTATAGTTGTATACACACATCCTGTTTTTATTCGAGGCAAATGTATATGGTGTGGGCGTAAGGTAAACGATGATGCTGCAATCTTATCCGCATATAACTCCGGTATTCGGTTCGACTACATAGTTAAAGGCATGAGGCTTTCTAAAGAGGAAATAGCTGAAACAAAAAGCGTTGGCACAAAAAATCTACTACACGAGAGAAAGCTCTTTTTAGTCCTTGATCTGGATCACACGTTACTCCATTCAAGCCAGGTACAGAAGCATGATCCTGATCAGATGCAGACTTTTCTTGACCAAGCTGAGAATTCACTAAAAGGAGAATTATTCCACTTAAGTTCAATTGATATGGTAACAAAATTTAGGCCCTACACACGCGACTTTCTTGAAGAAGCAAATAAAATGTTTAAGATGTATATATACACGATGGGTGGACGAAATTATGCTAATACGATAGCGAGTTTGCTAGATCCAAAGGGTGTTTATTTCAGTTCTCGTGTGATCACGAGAGAAGATTGTACCAGGGAAAAACAGAAGGGGCTTGATGTGGTGATGGCGCAAGAGAGTGTTGTGCTTATACTAGACGATAAAGAGATAGTGTGGCCAGATCACAAGGACAATTTGATATGTGTTGAAAAATATAGGTATTTTTCTCCCAAAATTGGTGAGAACGAGTGCGATGGAACATTGGCGTCTACTCTTGAACTCCTAAAGAAGACGCATACCAAGTTTTTCTCGGAATATG
Organism: Primula veris; assembly: GCA_963682055.1. Classification (NCBI taxonomy): domain Eukaryota; kingdom Viridiplantae; phylum Streptophyta; class Magnoliopsida; order Ericales; family Primulaceae; genus Primula; species Primula veris. Next base: position 18,401,298 of record OY821743.1, on the reverse strand, counting down.
ATCGTGCAAATTTTGCGGAAGCCGATGTAAGGAAAGTGTTGAAGCTGGTTATGGATGGATGTGAGCCATAGGGTGGTTTTCGGTTCTCCTTTACGTGTGTGCTAAGAATTGCAATTAATATTAGTTACGTGAAGGTGTATAGCAAGGCATTGTTTATTCTTGGGCAGAAACCATATATAGTTTTAGTTCTTGGTTTCGTGATGCAATTTTTTATTGAAATTATGACTTGATATACTCCGTATTTTTTTTTATAAAATTTGTGTTTCTTGGGAATAATCAGGCAGTGTAGTTTTTGCTAACTGATTGGCTAGACACTGATGAAGGCGTGTGTTTGCCTGTGGAATTTATTTTTTAGAGCATAAGGTTGTCAAAAATCTTTGAGAGATGGACGTTAATGTGTTAATTTCATCGGATATAATTTGCTCAGGAACTTAATTTTGGGGTTCTTTCATTTCTTCTGAACCTTAATTTCAATTTATCTCAATGTATGTCGATTGGTTTTGAGTGAAACGCATTGGATTACTTCCAGTATAGATATATAGTCTACATATTAACTGTTTTTATTTATTTATTTATGGAAGTAAGATTTTTAGTTGTGAATTACAAAATTCTGTAAAAATTCTGGTTATGCGTATTCAAGCCTTTGGAGACTACATAGTTGATTACATGAGGGGTTCTAATTTGAATTACAAAAACACAGTTCGCTCAGAGTAAACTCTACATTGTTCTTGATCTGATCCATAAATTAGTCCATTTGATTCCCCTTTGGAGGATGGATCCGGATAAGTATGACGGATTTAGCTCGATCATGCTGAGAATTCACTACAAGGGTAAATTTTAATTGGGATTTGATTGAAGTCCATCATTCACATATTCCTTGAAGATTGCACTCAACATAATATCTCTTTTCTTAGACCCAAAAGGTGATTACTTTGGCTCTGTCATAGCTGCAAAAGAAGATTTCACTTGACCATATTAGAAGGGAATTGATGCGATTTGGGGTAAAAGAGAGCGTCATGCGGAGACCACACAAAGTTCTCTACATGACACAACGATAATGGATTCATTCATTGCTGGAATGCGTAATTTTAGTTTTCATATGATGTATATATCAATGGATTAGTCGAAATTGAGAGACTAAACTGGTACAGTATTGCATACCTTGATTTTTCTGTGTCTAAGAAGTACAAACGAAATGATGCAGAGGTACTCGCTATGGGTGCAGACTTGTAGTTGCAATGTTCATGTATGATTCACAGCTTATAGTCAAGCATACTACTATGGTTTGAAGATGGAATAGCAGTAGTGCATTCTGAGAAGAGTTTTATGAAGTTCAATTGTTTAGTTGTTTAATTCTTGAAGTGATATTTTACCTAGTAAGTTTCAATACTAATATGTTATTGTGTCAATTGACATGTTCTAGTGTTGCCTGCGTTAAAATACAGTACTAGTTAACCTAATCATTAAATTGTCTCATTTTCTTTGAGACAACATTGACCTTAATACGGCGTGGGTTGCAACGGAACATCATTACTACATAATTCTGGCCTTTCAATAATAAATCTACTATAATTTCACTCACACATTTTTTTCTCAATTTACGGCATATAGGTGAAACCACTCCTATATGTCAGATGGTAGTGGATCCCACGAAATATATTTACCACTAATAACGTGGTCGTTATTTACTGAGCAGTTTTATAACGAAATATTTATTACTAGTGTTAAGAAAATTGTTATTGGGATCGGGTCGGAAGTGTGGAACTCTGGGTTCGAGATAACGAGCCCTTTGTTGGCAAAAGATAAGATAGTAGGAGCTGTTAGGAAATTGATGGGTGGTTCGGATGAGGCAAAAGGAGATCCGAAAGTGGGTAAAAGAGTTTAGTTTGGTTTTTAAGAAAGTGGTGCTCGAGGATGGGTCTGCTTGGTGCGATTTGGACCGTTTGATCGACGAGATCAAGTTTTATGGAGAGATAAGATAGTAATAATTTATTATTGTCACCTTCGATCTTTCGAAGAGATTCCTTTTTTTTACCCTTTTGATGCATCAATTGAATAATGCTAGATTGTTTCAGCCAAGTATGATCATTTTAAGGGAAAACTTATAATAATGCCAGGGAGTTTATTAGAGGAAATATATTTTTGTTTAGATTTCGATAGCTGGAACAACTAAAAAGGAATAAATCGGAGTAGGCAAATTAAGAGCTCACATGTGTGCGGTAGCAAAATGAAAGGAATTGAAGTAATAAATCTTCTGTTCCATTCTGAAGGCTCATTTCTCGGTGTCGTTTGGCCGCTGTCTTCATGAATTAAAACGGCGTACTGTATGGGCAAAAAACACTAATAGTACTAGAAACTTAGCAAGCTTATATTTTCTTCAGTTGGGTAACACAGGTGAATTCCTATTAAACTGTCTTACTGTAAGATTCAGAACATCGGAAGTTATATTCTGATATTTATGTTATCACAAATATGAATAACAAATGTAGTTTAGAGATAGGAAAAATGAAAGGAAAAATTTCTGATAGTTTATTGATTAACACTGAGCCTTTATATAGGCTAACAAAAATAACAAACAATCCCTAAAAATACTGAACCACTATCAATCTTAGTGGCATAAAAGTAAGCTAACAATAACTTAGAAAACCTAGTGTTAAATATTTTCATGTGTTTGGTTGTGTTTGCTATATTCTAAAAGATAGAGAACACCTTAGGAAATTTGATGCTAAAAGTGATGAAGGAATATTTCTTGGGTATGCTCAAAACAGTAGAGCTTTTCGAGTCTTTAATTTAAGAACAAACAATGTTATGGAGTTATATAATGTTATGTTTGATGAATATAAGAATATCTCTGAGATCACAGGTGATGAAGATGAGCGTTGGAACATGGAACAAATAAGGGAGAAAAGCAAGGACAAGGTTCTAGACGTGGTTACAAGTTCAGTTACAACTACAGTTGTAACCGAGAGTGAAGAGGCAGCAGAAAATGATCAAAACGCTGCAGTTTAACCCGAAAGGAGACCTGAGTATGTAAGAACTCAAATAAATCACTCTCTAAATGATGTCATATGTGATGTCAATGAAGGTATGAAAACTAGACACAAAAATTCGGATATGGTTAATTTTGCTTGTTACATCTCTCAAATTAAACCCAAAAACATTAAAGAAGCTTTAAATAATAGTGAATGAATCTTAGCTATGTAAGAAGAATTTTCACAATTTGAACGAAATGATGTTTGTACTTTGGTGTCTACCTCTACTAATAAAAATATTATAGGAACAAAGTGGGTTTTTAAAAATAAATGCAATGAAGATGAAATAATTGTGAGAAATAAAGTTAGGTTGGTAGCTCAGGGTTGTACACAAATTGAGGAAATTGACTTTGATGAAACCTTTGCTTCTGTAGGTAGAATTGAGTCTATTAGAATGCTATTCTCTATTGCATGTCTGTATGATTTTAAATTGTTTCACCTTGACATTAAGAGTGCTTTTCTGAATGGTGTGATTAATGAAGAAGTTTATGTTTGTCAACCTAAGAGATTTGAAGATCCAAATTTTTCTGAACATGTTTATTTTTTGAAAAAGGCCTTGTATGGATTGAAATAAACTCGTAGAGCTTGGTATGAAAGGTTAACTAAATTCCTTATTAATAAAGGATTTAATAGATGGGGAGTTGATAAAACTTTATTTACTAATAAAACTCTAAAATATATAATTATAGCTCAGATTTACATCGATGATATTTTGTTTGGATCTACCTCTGAACTTAAAATAACCGAGTTTATAACTGATATGAAAAATGAGTTTGAAATGGGTGGTGGAGGAGAATTAACTTACTTTTTAGAACTTCAAGTTAAACAGAATGAAAAAGATATTTTTCTTTGTCAAAGTAAGTATGCTGAGAATCTGGTTAAAAAGTTTGGTTTGTTTGATGCTAAGAAAAAGAGAACGCCAATGAGTACTGATTTGAAATTAAACAAAAATGATAAAAGCAAATCTGTGTGCCCTACATTATATAGATCTATGATTGGTAACTTACTTTATTTGACTGCTAATAGGCCTGATATATACTTGAGTGTTGAAATTTGTGCTAGATATCAGGCTAATCCTGATATATGACTGGTAGCTTACTTTATTTGACTTCTCCGTTTATTTATGATCTATTTCATAGTCAGGTTGATTCTAAGTTCTGGAATAATATTTTTCAAACTCGGTTTAATTTTTTAGGTAAACGCGAAATTCTCTCCGAAAGAAAACTAAATTTTGCCAAACATAAGAATATTCATGTTCATATTCAAAACTTATTGGATGATGTTGGCTTACTCAAAACTGTGTTGTACCCATCTGTTTATTAATCTGATCTCGTCCAAGAATTTTATGCGAATTTGAACCCCGGTGTTTTTGATAAGGCTGATGCTGTGTTTGGTAGGGTGTTTGTTAGAGGCAGTACATTAAATTTCCCCCCTGAAGTGATAAATAGGTTTCTTGAAACCCCTGTTCTGCCAAATTATGCTGAATCTTGTTTTTAAGTTTGATAATATTGCCCTTATGTTGACTGGAAAGGAGGATAGGGGTCGTGGTAGCTCAATTAAATCGTCATCTCTTACGTTGTGTGCTTTTGTCTTGCATAAAATAGCTACATTTAATTGGACCCCAACCAAGCAGTGCATAACTTTCCTCAGATATGGCAATCTTCATTTTTAAAATACTGTCTGGCATGCCTGTTGATTTTGGGACTCATGTGTTTAATATTATTAAGGAGTGTGCGGATCTGAAAGCTCAAACTAACTTGTTACCCTTTCCATATTTAATCTACAATATTTTACTATCCCAAGTCCCACCTGTTTTACCCTCTACTGTTAGTCCTATTTTAAATACTCATGAAGTATCTACTAGTTGTGCCTCTGCTATTTATATTTCTAATAAGTTGTTGAAAGAGGGTCACCTCAATGACACCTCTGGGTATAAGGGTAAGGAACCAATGGGTGATGGTTCGCAAGGTGGTAAGGGTAAAAGGAAAATGGATGATACTTTCGGGCTAAACAGGGGTAAAAAAGGGTCGATGCGGAGGTATTTGGTTGATACCATTTCAAGTATAACTACTAAACGGTCTGAGTTGGATTTGGAAGAATTTCGGGCTAGGCAACAATTGGAAAATTTACTAATGAATGAGGATGCTTCTAGTAGTTCTGATGAGGGTATGAATCCTTTGTTTGGGGACAATTTTGTGAATGAAGAACCCCTATCATGGCAAGGGAGGCCAGCTGCCAGTAATGCAACATGTTTTCAAAACAATGGGAATTCTCTTCATCATCGGTGTGACAAATAGGGAGAGAAAATACGTTGCTGTTGACTGCCCTGCTTTTCTGGTTTTTATTAGCTATATTACTTCTAGTGATAAGTGTGGTTATAATCTCACTTCTAACCAAGTGTTAATCTGCTCTATCTATTTCCTGCATTTTGAGACAAGTTATGTTTATATTTTTGGTTTGAGGACTCTGATTTCATGTTTATATTAGTTAAAAGTTCTTCGTCGAGAATGTTTGGGATAGTTAAACTGTGCTAACATACAAGGGGAGTTGTTTGCTAAAACAGAAAGTTGATAAAACTGTCTTTATCTTATAATCGTCGCTGTTAGTATATTTGTCAAATCCAATGACAAATGGAGAGATTGTTAGGACCATGCTAATGGCCTAATAAGTCATTTATTGTCTATTGTATTATGACAAAGTAATTTGAGCATTTTATTAAGTTAACAACTCGTTAAATTGCAGATCAACCTTATGTGATAGTTCTGGGATTGCTTATCAAGCATGATATGTTTCTATACACTTTCAACTAGATTCTTATCTAGTTTATTATCTAGTTTGTTATCTAATGAATATATTCTTACGGCATATAGGCGAAACCGCTCCAATAGAAGATGGAAGTGGATCCCACAAAATATTAACCAATCAATTATGACTTTTTATGAGATCGATCCACTGCCAACTCTCGATCCTGTGTAAGGGTTTGTGTATGGATACACATAAATGGCATTTTTTATTGATGTAATGTACTTTCAATACGGAATTATTCAAGCTTTTGGATTTAGTAGTTTCTTCAATTAGGGATTTTTTTTCAAGTTTTAGGTTTTTAATTGCTTCAGGTTACCAATGATTAGTAGTAATCCGATGTTTTCTAGATGTGTCATTTGTCACTGAACTTGAGATTGGGTTTAAGTTTCTAGTGTTGGGTACGTTGTAAATAAACACAATAATTTCTACGGAAAATAAATGGACAAATAAACAGAAAATAGTTTACTCAAATATATAAATATTAATTACAACCTTCAAAATTAAGAGTATGTAAATGATACCGAAATGGACTAAAGTCCGAGACGAGGTAACTGCAAGCAGTTTTCCTTAAACGATATTTGCCCCGCCACATCTGCTTCTGGATAAATGTGGTCTATCACATGTGACTCGGCGAAAACGGCACCGAGCCACGGTCGGACATTTGGTGGTGCGGTACTCTCTTTCTATATGTATGCATATGTGTTTATATGTGAATGTGTATATGCCATGTATTTTATTTCTCATAAAAAAGTTTATTGAAAAGATTTAAGAAAAAATGGTTGGAAACCATCATTTTATGCATTTTTATTGTAACTCTTTTTTTTTTTCCCAATAAAGAGCCACACTTAATGGGGTAATAAAGTTTTGAAACTCTCAATTTTTAATTGCATTCAAAATCATAAAACAAAGTTTTATCCAACAATCCCCCACATGAATGCAATTATAAAACATGCAAGGTGCAACTAAATGCAATCGAGAGAACCACGAGAATTCACTGCATAAGGACAGGTAGCGCGCGCCTTGAACCTGCCATAACGAAATACCTTTCGAATATACTTGCCTTAGGTAGCGTAATGCTTTGAACCTTTAGCGTTTTGTGTATAACAAAATGATACCCACACAGTGTCTTCTCTACACCACTTACTAGGCCCTTTAGTTGTTGTCCATATTTTGCCCTAGACTGCCTTGGAAAATTCAACCGAGTGCTCTAGCGATTTAGCCCTAGCTCATCACATAGTATCGGCCATACACACTCGTTATAGGTGATTTTCAAGTCAAGGGTGTCCTGCCTCATCCCACTCGATCTTCGAGATACTTGATTCATTAAGAGCCTCACGTTCACCCTTACAATGGTACGGGTCTATCACTCTTTCATCATAGAAATGGGCTGAGAACTTATGTTCTCAAGTGCTTTGTTCGGTTACCCGCACAATTCAGTTTTCCATTGAACCCGAGACTGAAGTTTCCAGTTCAGGTTGGGTTACCTATGCGAAGGTTTCCAATTTATTGGGCTTCAAACCCCATTTCCCTCGATGATGCTCCAACTCCTCCACGAGTCAAGAATTTTGTATATGGATCCGTATTATTATCCTTAGACCTTGCAAAGTCTAAGGATACCACACTGTTTGCTAGCAATTCCTTTTACGGACTTGTGTCTCTGACGACTATGTCATGACTTTGTCGGGATTTTCCATTATACAATCACTTTGATCCTGTTCAATAACTAACTGACTTTATCAGTGCACGCTTATTGAGGGAACAAATTTTGGCCACTTGGGAATACCTCCCAAAACTTCTCATGATTGACAGTATACCTCATGTATCTGAGAAGTCTCATTGGCAAACCTACTCGGTCTGCTCGTTGAGTTGGATATACATCGTCTAGTGCAGTTCTTGATGCACAAGAGACTACCTATGATAAGTTAGGTGTTTGTTTTAGTCCATATAGTGACTTAACAAGTTTTCGCACATTGGCTTACTTTACACGGAACCACGACCCAATGGGTTGTTCCTAATTCTCTAGATCTCCATTTATAAAACACATGTTCTCATTAATTAATGATGCGTCTTTTCTTAGAGATTAGAGTATAGAGATTAAAATTATCAAAACCGTCAGTTTACTTAAATTAATTGACTTTATTTCTCACGTGGCTATCAACCTCATTGTTGATGCATCTTCCCATATACACATTATATGGATAACATTGATTATTTCAATGTTGTCGATTCACCTTCACTCATGAAGGTCAAGGGACAAAACAAGTTTCATTACTTACCGTTTTACCATCCCGAGGCACTTCATCTTCCTTACAAGATTCACTTTCTCCACTTTTCCAGCACCGTTTGAGTGTTCATTTGTCTTGGGTAGTGTAATGCTTTGAACCCTCAACGTATTAATCACACTCACCAGGCGTTAGACTTTTGCAGGAAAGCTTCTCTTTTAGAAAATATGATTCTCGGACATAGAACTCTATATGCACCTTAAAGTCATCTGACTTATGTACTAGAAACTGATCAGTACTATATTTTGTGCTTATCCGATGAACTCACAATCTACCATTTTCGATCCTATCCAAGTTCTTCAAGGAGCAAGATTGCGACCTTTCTTAGGTAGCACCAAACTTTCACGAACTTATAGTCAGGCACCATGACTTCTATAATTCTGACTGTTTGATCCAACTTTCTAAGCAGTAGTTTGTTTAACACATAGCTTGCGGAAAGCTCACTTTCCACACAAATTCTGAGTTTTACCCTGAACTTATTAACATGATATTCATTATTTAAGAACTATATTTTTGCTCGAGAGAATAATAAGTCGTTCTTTAACGATTGGTGTCATTCCAACAACACAATTGTATGAATGACATCTCATATTCACCGTTTCATTTACACTGACCATGTATTCATATCCATGTGTATATACCGTTTCGGAACTAGTTAGACAATATCTAACACGTCCAATAATAGTCTATCATTTAATGATTAATACTTAATGATTGGATTAAAGTTGATAGATTAACACAATAAAACACCCATGATTAAACATGTTTTCTGATAAGCCTTAAACCTCAACAATAGAATTCATGTATTCATTCTTACTTGAATGAATATCTCGACTGATTTGTCTTTACTTCTCATCAAGTAGACATATCAGTGTTTAGTACAATCATCAATAAAATGAGAAAATAACTTTTAACCCCTTCTTGGTTTGCACGTATCTCAAATGCATCAAACCATTAGGTTATGTACTGAAGACTTAGCACTACATTGCTTCGAACACAAACTCATATTTGTGTTTCAATTTAAATAATAGATTTAGAAAAATAAAACATTTATGGTTTTATATTTTCATGACATACTATATCATGTCAAATCAGTGACTTAGTTGAATAACTCAACATGTCATTATTGACCACAAGAGTATCAACTAAAATGCTCATTTTGAACAAATAGTCACTCATGTATTGCCACAAACAAGCAAATTTATCACAATTTGATCATAGTGTTTTGGCTACCGAAAGGCTACTGCCTTTTAGGTTTCAAAACCACTAGTTATGATTCAGATTTGTATGCTTGCACTTGTTAGTGGATTTCCAAACGTTTAAAACGTTTTCACACATTAACGCCCCCACAGTTCATGCATTACATTTGTTCTCACTCAGAACATGCGCACTGTTATAGAAAAACTTAATCGGTTTTAAGATGGTAAATGAACAATATCATTTATTTTAGACGTTTTAAGTCCTATACCACTGAACCGTTAGGTATTCCCTCACTCGCATGTAGGCGGTTTGGGGTATGTTTAGATTCTCGATCTACATGATCGACGGGTTACCCCCACATTTGTGGGACCCTTGAGGTTCTCCCCCAATAATAGTAATATAATATTACTAAATTACTATTCTCAATAATAGCAAACTCAACATATTCACAATATGTTTTACTAACAAATTAATAATATATTATTTCAACAAATTATTAAATGTTTTTCCAACAAATAAATAAGATGTTAATTTCAACAAATTATTAAATGTTTTTTCAGCAAATTAATAAGATATAATTACAACAAATTAATAAATTAGCTGATATTTTTTTATTCTTAAATAAACTCAATGGCCATTTATAATTTGTTTAATCATCAAATTATTTGCTCTTGCATGAAAAAAGTTGGTTATTAAATAACATTTTATCCAATTATGTAACCGACTCGTCATTGCAATTCGTAGGTAGCTAATAAAACTCTCCATAAATGCCAACAATAACTGTCATTACAATACTTTATAACTCTCCAAATTAAATTGCGATTAATCATAATTAATAAGAAATTATAAATACTCGTCATTAATCTCATTAATGATCACCGTTACAAATTTTATAAATCTCCAAATTAAATTGCAATAAATCATAATTAATAAGGATATCACTCATTATATCACCACATTAGTGTCTTTAATAATGGTGATTTCGAATTTGTAACCCCCATCATTAATATGCACTCATGCAAAATTAATAGGAGTTACACCGGCACCCACAATGTTTTGGTTAGTTCCAGCATCCACTGTGTTCCGGACATTTTCCATAGAAAACTGTTTGTTATCTCAAATAACAAACACGCACAATCTAATTTCAAAAAATAAAACTAAAACTCTTCCTTCGCAAACATCAAATTTCTATAACCACCCATGGTTTCAAGAAACTGATTTTGCAAGAGTATTCTAGTTCATTTCCGAAAAAGATTATCAAATTCTGAAAGATTTATTCAGCAGTAAACATCATATAAATATTATTTTACAAAGAACAATCTCAGAATCCGAACAAGTTCTGTCGTAAGCCCCAAATTCTGAAAATCAGAAAATGGTTTTACAAGAACTATTTTGTAACCCGTTCTGTCGTAATCCCCAATTTAATGGCTTTTACTAGAATTGTTTCGAATAATTAACGATTCTCCAATTCCATTATAGAGATCCATGTCTACACAAATACTCATTGGAAATTGTCAGTCATTTTATTAACATGAAAATAATAAACATGTATAGATCCACTAACAATATAATTAATTTAGTCTCTAACCAAATTATTTCTCATAAATAAAAATTCTAGAACTCTAAAAAATATAATTAGCACAAACTAATAATTGATTAACATGACCATATACGAGATAATAAAACAACAGTCACGCATCGAATAACAATATCCCCAATGATATTGTTTACTCCAACAAATGCCTTACATGCACAACAGTTTGAGCTGATTTGTATTTTTTCCGGGGTTTTAACTAATTTGATTAGGCTCAAAGTTCGTACTTTTCTTTGATTTCTGATCAGTTTGAGCTGATTTGGGTTTATTTACAACGTACCCAACAATTTTAAACGATATTTTATGTTTCGTACGTTAATACAATAATTTTGGTATTTGGATAAACAGAAAATTATTTTCGTGGCTAAGACGGTTATTTGGAAATTTTTTTCTAACAATCATTGGTTTTAATAAATTGATGTTTCCGGTTGAATTGTCAAAAGCGCTTTGTGTTTGTTTTAGCCTGTTTGGGATTTTGGTGAAATTCCAATTTCCCGGTTTTTAACAGTCTCTGATGTGTAAATAACATGTTTGGTGTTAAAATTGTCTATGCTCTGAATTATTTTGTACATGCATGATTCATATGAACGCATAGTGTGCGTATATATTTTATATGTTGTTTGTTTGCATGTTCTGTGGTAATTAAATACATATGAGTTTGGTTATAGAATCAAAAATTATCCAGAGGCATGCATGCATGTATATGAGTGACCTATTGTTAGTTGTTTAACCTCTTTTATTGGAAAATTGTTTTGATATTTAGAGGCTTATTTGGTAAAAGCACATTGGTACAACTTGTTTTGTTCTTGCTTTGACTGGTTGGTTAAATTTAGTTTTAACTATGTTCTTTAGTCTCACCTGACATTGTTATGATTATACTAAACATACTGAAACTTATTTACATAGATTTAGTAGACTAATTGTGAAATACGTGGTGATGTTTTTTTGGAGTTTCACATGATAGCTACTTTTCTCACAATGTTATTATTGAATATTTGTAAGTTAGACATGGTTAGTATTTGATATGAGTTTCCATATTGCAATGACGTTAATGTGTTGACGTGGGGTGTACTAATTTTCATGAGTAAATTTTTGGCTTTGTAACTTATAAATGACCTGGCTGTTATTTATGCCTATGGTGTAACGGGTATGCTTATGTTTTAATTTATTGTTTAAAATTGTTGGGTACGTTGTAAATAAACACAATAATTTTTACGGAAAAAAAATGGACAAATAAACAGAAAATGGTCTATTCAAATATATAAATATCAATTACAACCTTCAAAATTAAGAGTATGTAAATGATACCGAAATGGACTAAAGTCCGAGACGAGTTAACTGCAAGCAGTTTCCCTTAAACGATATTTGCCCCGCCACCTCTGCTTCTGACTAAATGTGGTCTATCACATGTGACTCGGCGGAAACGGGACCTAGCCACGGTCGGACCGTTGGTGGTGCGATACTGTCTCTCTATATGTATGCATATGTGTTTATGTGTGAATGTGTATATGCCATGTATTTTATTTCTCATAAAAAAGCTTATCGGAAAGATTTAAGAAAAAATGGTTGGAAACCATCATTTTATGTATTCTATTATAACTCTTTTTTTTCAATAAAAAGTCACATTTAATGGGATAATAAAGTTTTAAAAACTCATAATTTTGAATTGCATTCAAAATCATAATTTTTTTTTTTATCCAACATCTGGTTCAAAGCTATCTTTCTTATGTTCAATCAAAGAAAGCCAAGTTTAGTAAGGTATTTGTTTGTCAGTTTCTCATACTTTCTTTCGATGACGCATGGCCTTTTTTAATTGATCTTGTATTAAATATTTTGAGAAAAGACATATGATGCAAAAATAGTAAGCAACTTTAACAAAATACATGTTATATATACTATAAAAAAATACTCAAATAGCGACGGGATTAGTGACAGTATTTTTTGTTACAAGCTTATTAGCAACGGTTTTTGTGATGGTTTTGTGACAGTTTAGTCAATTTGCGACAGATTTGTGACAACTTTTTAAATTAGCGACAGGCTTGTGACAGTTTTTGACTCTCATTAAATCAAACATTATTTTGTAGTTATAATCCACGAAAGAACGTGAAAAAGAGATCTCTGTTATTTGGATTGAAGCGTTAGATTTTGTTACTTAAGTATACCGAGTTAGAATATTTAGTACATCTAACAACGGAATATAAGAGATAGTCCGATTTATTCTCACACTTGTATGCCATATGAGATACCTCATGAGTTGGCCATGTTGAGTTGCTTCTATCAGAATTTTACATTGCTACATAATAAATCTTCGTATAGTTCGTGGACCGTGGTGTTACAATTTCCATGGTACCTCCGCTTATGTACTAATCACACTTTTCCTGTTTGCTATGGACAACTTAAACTGAGAGCATTTTCTTTGATCATCTGATATATATATATATATATATATGTTGGGGTTTAATCCTGGACTTGATGTCTTGACCTAGAAACGTGCAACCTTCAATTTTTGGTGAATTTTAAATTCCAATCCCCTCGGTCCTCTCTATTAAACATGAATAACTTTTCCAGGCTTTATATTCGAGTGCTTTTATATTTACTGTTTTGTGACAATTTAGCCACGAATTTCCATTTTGAACACCAACCTACCATTAGGTTTGTATCTCTTTTGTATACTCCCGTTAAATAAACGGAAAAAAAGTGATAATATCTTTATAAGTTGGTATATACAAAAGTCAAGTTATAATAAATTACAGTTGACGTGATGTTTTCCATACAAAATAAACTTCTTTGAAATACCCTATGACAGTGAGAAAATATGTATAGTTCATAGAACTTTGGAGGTTTTAAATGTATATCATTGATATTCAGTATTCTGTTGTGTTGTGTGACAACCAAGCACACTGCACTACTTGCCTGTTAAAATATTGGACGTTTTCCTGTCCAAATCCTGTACTTTAATATTCTGTGTTCTAGAATGGCTTTAATCTGTTGTAATTTTCTAACCACTCGGTGTTGCATGACAGATGGTATCCATGTTCTTTAAAGACATAGTATCTCGATTGTTTGTTCATTCCATTTACGAATGTTGTCGTCTGGTATAGAGTCCGTGTTCTTCGGAATGCTTATCAACAAAGAGCTTGAAGTATATTAATGGAAGTATTTGAAGACTAATTACATATCATCAATTGCGGAGTTCACTTGTGAAAATCGACCAATTATTGAACCTACAGGATATAATATTTCATGGACACAGAAGACAACAAATGGTACATATGATGAAACCACTCGTTGTTTTCTACCTTAATAAGAGTGTCATTTGTAAATATTGTCATCTTAGGTATACTAATTTGAGTAAATTAAGAATTGATCAATTAAGCATTAAATAGAATAAATCTTTTAATTCTATTTCTTCCATTTGTTTCTCTCTCTAAAAAAACAACCCACATTCTCCACCACCGCCGACCTCCACCGCTACCGTCGCCGCCTTCCACCACCACCGACATCTCCGGTGACTACCGGAGATTATCATTGTTACCATCGTCTCTCCTCTTTCTCTTATATATATATATCATTATATTATAATAAGGCAAACCAAGTCAAATAAGTCTGCCCAATTTATCCATTTTTTCTAAAAAATACCCATATACTTTTTTATTAATTATAATAATACAATTCTCACATAAAAAAATAAAATAAAAAATAACAACTAATAACACTATGTGTCCCTTTTTAACAAACAAACATTCTTTTAAGTCTTATACTATTTGTTTTTGTATTATCCACGTATTTATATCGTAACTACACTTATTTTTTATATTTTAATTGCATTGCGCGTCACACACGTAACGCGTGGGGCACGTTTACTAGTTATAATAATAAGTCAACACAAGTCAAATAACACCGTCCAATTTAGCATTTTTTTTCAAAAATATCCCTACACCTTTATATTAATTACAATAATATCATACTAACATAAAAATATAAAAAGTAAAAACTAATAAAACTATATATTTATCCCTCTTTAACAAAGAAAAATTCTTTTAAATATTAAATTATATATTTTTTTTATCATCCACATATTTAATTTTATCCTAACTATATATATTTTTGAAATTTTTATTACGTTACGCGGTACACACGCAACGCGTGTGGCACGATTACTAGTATATATATATACATACACAACTTATATATACAAAAACTGTAACATCCCAGAACCTAAGGGTGCTACACGGCCGACTAACACGTGGCTTGACACGTGCTAGACAAAGGCCTATAACTTAAAGATAAATAAAAAAAAAATTTAATTTAGACTCTAAAACAATATATTGGAACATTCGTTCTTATTTATGAATATCTGAAAAGTTAAAATCAAATTCAATATCGATAGGAACTTATTAAAAAAAAAATATCTTGTAATACTAAAGAAACATGAATTGAAAATTATAATCTTGGAACTTTATTAGCAGTGGAAATAAAACGGAATTCTATGAAGGTCTGGCTGATTCCCAACTAACTTAACTCTAATTCCTTAGAACGACTCCTTAGAACCTGTATACCTGAAAACATTTCAAAAGCGAGGGGTAAGCTAAAAGGCTTAGTGAGCGATAAACCTTGCAATACAATATAGAGTCGAAAATATATTTTAATACTTTAATCAATTTCCTTCGAAAAATCAATACTTTTAACTTTACAAAATTTTCAAAGCATAGTGTAATATAAAACGTTTCTTGAAAACTGAAACCTTCTCGAACTAATAAAAATATTAAACATTTTAAAAGGTGTGATCAATACGATAATATAAATTAGATATTTATCTAGATTGGACTTTCCAATCCTAGGTGGATGATAGAGATCTCTTTTATTCATTGGATTCACAGTTCCCGAATATCTTTTCTATGATTGGACTTCCCAATCATACGTGGACTCTACAGGTCTCTTTAATTGTACCGGTACTTCTCAAATATCTTTATATCATTTCTTTTTCTCAACTTAAATCTTAAATATAATACCATAATGATCACAAAAATAAAATAAACTTTCTTTCAAAATCTTATACGGTCATCAACGTATATACATTTCACTTTCTTTACGTTCATCAACGTATATAAATAATCTTGCTCTTTTGAACCTGCAGTTTTGCAATGATGTATATACATATATAATTTTGATACCTTCAAAATATAATTTCAACATGTAAATATTTGTTAAAAATACAATGGAATTTTATAATAGCAAGTAAGAAAACCACTCACATGGATAACGGATTTTAAAGTTACTCAAACGGATTAGATTACTACGAGTTCTGAACTCAGATATTTCTTTTCTATCTTCTATTTGCAATACTATTATATACATAATATAGTAATATAGTAGGTATATAAGTAGACTTTGTGCTTAAAGCCCAAAACAAACATATCTTTCTATATCTATTTCGCCTTCTCTCTGTATGTCGCATATATATATATATAGGCATAAAAGATTTAAACCCTTCACTGATCTTTCTTCTCACCGTACACTGTAACTCTCTTTTAATAAATATGGCAATTTAATATATCATAAATTATACTATAGGCAAATACACATAACGTGTGTCCATTGAGTATACGAAAGTGTGCGTTATTTTATTTGCATGAAAGTTAATATGATAGAGTTTTAATTCCCCAATTTATGCCCATTAAATTTTTACATTACTATATACTATTCCCATTCCATACTGTAACTCATGAATTCAAAATGTAATCTCAATTACGGTGTATCCAATTATGAATGGTCATAAATTGAAATACTAACTTCTTAATTACCTAACGTTTGACCTTTTAATGCCACCACTCAGATACTATTTACTAATATAGCTAAACCATTTTAATCTTGTATTACAAAATAATTATTTATTTAAAACTTCAAACTTGTAATTCCAGTAACTTGTAATTCCAGTAATGTACTGCTATAAATATACACCTATTTAAATACGTTGTCCTTAAATTACTTAAACGACCCGTAAACTCATAAAATTCCAGTAATAGTCTTAAAACAAAATACCAGACTCATTAATAATTAAAATAAATATAATAAAATACGGGATTTTACAAAAACAGTCAGAGGGGGAGGCGGAGGTGGTGGAATACGGTGAAGGAAGAGGTGGTGGCGGATGGCGGAAGTGGTGGCGGAGGTCGTCTCTCTTTCTTTTTCTTTCTTTCTCAGATATGAGGAAGAGAAGGACCAGTTTGGTATTTTCAATAGTTTGGTAAAACTATAGAATGATCTACTATTTTCTAAAGTTTGTTGTTGAATCCTTCAGTCAAAACAAACACCAAAATATGTTTAATTACTAATATTCGATGTAATCTTATAAACAAAAACACATAAAAGGACATAGACGACATGTTAGACTCTTTTCTTTAATTTATTTTTATTAAAAAATAGTTTATTATTTAAGATTATTTTTAAAATTACTCAGAATGTTTCTAAAATAATTTAAAACGATTCAAACAGTTTTTAAAATGACTTAAAATTACTTAGACAGTTTTTTAAATAAGTTAAAATAACTCAGATATTTAAAATGATTTAAAATGAGTCAGACTGTTTTTAAATTGAGTAAGACTGTTTTTAAATTGACTTAAAATGAGTCAAAATATTTTTAAAATGCCTTAAAATGTCTCAGACTGTTTTTAAAATGACTCAAACTGTTTTTAAAATTAATTCAAATGATTTAAACTGTTTTTAAAATGAATTAAAATAAGTAGTCTGTTTTTAACATGACTTAAAATGAGCCAGACTATTTTTAAAATGAGTCAGACTGTTTTTAAATTGATTCAAACTGTTTTTAAATTGAGTCAGACTGTTTTTAAAATGACTTAAATGAGTCAAAATGTTTTAAAAATGACTTAAAATGTCTCAGACTGTTTTTAAAATGAGTCAAACTATTTATAAAATGACTTCAAATGACTCAAACTGTTTTTAAAATTAATTAAAATGAGTCAGCCTATTTTTAACATGACTTAAAATAGGTCAGACTATTTTTAAAATAACTTAAAAAGGGTCTTTCTGCTCTCACTCCCTCCTTCGTTTATGAGAATACCTGTCTTGAGCACGCTATTGATGATAGCTCAGCAGCACCACCTCTTTCGGCTCGCTCATGTGAACCTCTTCCCTTCTTTGCCCGGTAAGACGAAGAACTTGACTACTTTACCGGTGCTATCGATCACCATATACAATATTTCTATTTGAGAGTTTGATAGTTCAATAGTTTAGAGAACCATGTCACCGGATAAAAAATTTAGCTAGATTTTTTGGTTGCAGTAGCAACAGTCAATCAAAATTTCTCAATTGTAGCATTTTGTCCACCTCATAAAAAAATAAAATAAAATCATTTAACAGTGTAGTGTTACTTTTAAGTTAGAAGGCCGTGACAATTGACAGGCTATTTAATTGCCTAAGGTGTCTTTTCACAACTATCGCACATTGACCAGTTAAAGGCTGTGACAACTGACAGGCTATTTATTTTTTCCGGCTGAAAAAGTTCTTTGTAAAACAGAGTTTGTAAAGATGACAGACCAAATATTTTCAATTACGTACTTTAGATTTGTCAATTACAGAAAGTTGAAATTCAGCAAATTTCAATTTGTAAATAGATATTGGGAATATATTTGACTGTGTCTGAGATGAATGTAAGTTGTTTGATGATTTGCCTGGAAGCGATGGAATGTGATGATTAATGTGTTCTAAAACAATGTTTTGAAATGCGAAAGTGTAGAGACAAAGCTTTTTTGCAATAGTTTCTCTAGCGTGTTTCTTTTTGAGCGTAGAGAGCGTAAAAGTGACGTATGTGGAGTTCATTTGCTAAATCATTTATATTTATTGTAAAATTGTGTTGTAAGTCTACTGTCTGTATGTCGGGTGTAACAATTTTCTTGTAAGAGCTGTGCTGATATGGAATGTTATGATGCGATGTGGTTTAAAACGTTTTTTAAAAAGCGAAATCTTAGCTAAAGCGCTTTTGCAAGAGGGAGTAAACTTTTAGAGGCCTAAAAAGCGGAAAAATGCAAGTTTTTAAAGATTTTTTTAAGGTTTGAATCGAGCAATTACCGAGATTTGAATCGAGCTTTTTTACTACGAAATGCGTTGTTTAAAACAGTGGTTAATTTAAAGCAGTGCTTTAACTGTAAGAGTGTAACTAAGGTTTTTACAAACCTTAAGCGTAGTCGTATAAAGCATAAAATAGACGTGTAGAGTTTGTTTTCTAAATTCTTTGCAACTATTCTAAATGCGTCAATGTCATTATAACTGAAAACATTTACGTTTGATATTATGGTCAAACTAAGAAGGCTGGGAACTCAAAGAAGTCCCGTTATTGGGTCACTAGTAAGGCTAGTCGTGCTCTTAATAATATCGTTCGCAATTAATTTAGGAAAACCTACCTATGTCTGAACTTTTTAGGGAAGCGAATATTTTTAACAGGTGAGCCAAGTAATCGAGCCGTGTTGCTAACTATAGTCGCGATATTCGCAACCAATGCAATGCGTAGTTTTGGCAATCTATTTTCTCTGCAACAGCAAAAAAGAAGAAGGGATAGAGTCATGAATTTACTATTTCTTTTGCCATTGAATGAGAAATGAATAGCCAAACTCGAAATTGCAAGTGATGCAACAGGCTATTTATATTGAATAACCAGTTGAAAAGCCTGTCAGTTTTTGGACCATTGTACCATAAACTTTCATTAGCATGGTTCATAAATTGAAGGATTAATATCTCCTTGGCCTTATCATAGCTTGGCAATTTCTTTGATTTGGGTTACTACTTAGGCACATCGGGAATTGTTCTTGTAGTTACTGTAGGCACTCAAATTTTACAATAACCAAAAGTATGACACGTGTCCCTAACTTAAATTAAAGGTAATTACTAATTTTCTAATTAAAAAAGAGAAGAAAATATTAGTATACTAAAAGCAAAAAGAGAAAGAAAAATGCATATTTATTGTCACATAAAAGAAAAGGATAATAAATATACGAAATATAAAATATTTCGTTTCTCGAGAATGATTAATTCATTGTAAATGAAAGAGTAACTTCAAACGTATGTTCTTTTGTAATGTTTTCAAACCATTTAGGTTTGTTTATACTTATTTGTTCATAGACCTATTTGGTAAAAATGCCAAACTTGGAGAGGCACCGCTGCAAATATTTCACACCAACTACTATAAATAGAGGGGGAGGCCTCACATTTTGAGGGCACCAAAAATAAATTCAAGGCAAAGAAGACCTAGAGAGAAGCTCTGCAGAATTCAAGCCAAAATCAAGCCCCGAAGCCTCGAAGATCAGCAAGAAGATTCAAAGTTTCATCAAGTTTATCAACAAATCGAAGAAGATCCTACGTTCGATCCGCAAGAAGCGATAAAGGCCGCAAATCCGACGTTTACCAAGATCAATCTTCAAAGACCTTCAACAAATTCGAAGATCTTCAACCAAGTTCATCAAGAAACTCAAGCAAATCCACTGTTCAATCCGCAATAAGCATTCAAAGCCGCGAACTCGACGTTTCTCAAGATCAAGTCAAAAAAATATCTTCATTAAAGCTGAAGAACACCAATCAAGTACAAAACAAACTCAAGGGAATCAACATTTGATCAAGATAAACAATATCAAGCTCGCATCAACTATTTCTTCAAGAATCCAAGCATTTGATCCCAAAACAAGTCAATCAAGCCACCAAAAGTTGTTTGAAGGAAGAATCAAAGGATTATTTGTTTTCTAGCTTTGTAGAAAATTATTCAGAGAATTGTACTTGCATAAATTGAAATATAAATTCCTTTGTTCACCATTAATTTTCCTGTATTTTATTTTTAAGCCTTAGTGAAAATTTGTGTGAAACAAATTTTGGCACACCCGGTGGGACAATTCTCTACCTTTCATCTCTTCCTTTCATACGTTCCTAAATAAAAAAAAAAAAAAAAAAAAAAACCATCGATGGCTCCAAAGAAAGATATCTTCAAGGAAGTTGAAGATTCTTCGCTCCATTCCAAGAAAACATCAATAACAAATTCCCCTCGAATCACCCGTAGCAAATCTGTTGCTCCACAATCATCAAGTCAAACAATGGATTCTTACAAGCAAGGAAGTACTCGCTTCCTATGGAGCGATGAAGTCAAAGAGGTATCAAAAGTTAAAGAAGATCTAGAAATATCTTGTGAAAGACATGGCCTCGATGATTCCTTCGTAGCAGCAAAACTTATCCCCCAACAGATACTAAAAGAAGGATTGTTGGAAAATAGTACAGATTCAGACTCTCCACCAAATACACCACGATCTTCTTACACTGATTCAACAATTATGCCAGTTTTAACTACGAATGCTATGGCATTGGAAGAGCAAGTTAGCATCATCTCGAAGACTGTTGAAACTCTTGTAAAGACTACTAATGACCGTGATCACCAATTTGCAATAATGATGAAAAGGATAGAGCAGATTGGAACATCAAGTGAGGTTGCTGCGAATAAAGAAAAGATGAAAGAAGATGCAGAATCCTCGAGCTTACATCAGAAGAAGAAAGAAACTATCGAACCGCGCTCAGATGGATCACTTCCCATTGATCAGCTAAAAGACCTCATACTTGGTACAGTTAAGGGTAGATATGAAGAAATAACACCTTCTTCCTTTGGCTACGTCAAGCCTTATACTCAAAGGATTGAAAAATTGAAGATGCCTTTTGGCTATCAACCGCCCAGGTTTCAACAGTTTGATGGAAAAGGGAATCCAAAGCAACACGTAGCCCACTTTGTAGAAACATGTAGCAACGCTGGGACTGAAGGCGACCTCATTGTGAAACAATTTGTTCGTACGTTGAAAGATAATGCATTCGATTGGTATTGTGACCTAGAACCAGGAACAATTGATAGTTGGGAGCAACTAGAACACGAATTTCTCAACCGCTTCTACAGCACCCGACGTACGGTAAGCATGATTGAGCTCACCAACACCCGCCAATGGAAGGATGAACCTGTCACCAATTATATCAACAGATGGAGAGGGTTGAGCCTAAGCTGCAAGGATAGGTTGTGTGAATCATCAGGCATCGAAATGTGCATCCAAGGCATGCATTGGGGCCTAAGGTACATTCTTCAAGGAATAAAGCCAAAGACTTTCGGAGACCTAGCAAGTCAGGCTCATGATATGGAACTCAGCATTTCTTCATGCGGTGATCAAACCTTTCCAATTCAGATGGTACCCAAGTATATAGCGAAACAAGAAGGCAAGAAGTGGGCCAGGTCTCGTCCAAGCACTGATAAAAAGGAATCATTCTTCACATCAGTAAGCCAAACAAAGTCAACCCCACAATTTAAGATCAAAACACATATGAAGAAAACTCAAGGTGATAAAACCCAAAATCAGTGGAACGAAAAGAGAAGACTTACTTTAAAGGAAATGCAAGAAAAGGAGTATCCATTTCCCGATGATGAAGTTCCCCGAATGCTCGATGAACTTCTTGACCTTAAAGTCATTGAACTACCGGAGATGAAACGTCCAGAAGAGGCCGACAAAGTAGAGGATGAGAATTACTGTAAGTATCATCATCTTATTAGCCATCCTACTCAACGATGTTTCGTATTGAAGGAGAAAATTGTTCAGTTGGCCAGCCAAGGCAAGATTTCCTTAGAAGAAGAAGAAACAACAAGTACTCATTATGCTAGTATCATGGACGACCTTCCAATTGAAGATACACGTCGAGATTTCACTATGTCTATCCAATTTGGTTCCTTCCCACCAGTTGAAATTGGGGTCATTGGGTTTCCTTCTACAAACTTTCATCAAAGTAATGAGTCCATCATACAAGAAACTGCGGAAAACGATAACATATCACTCAAGAAGAATGATAATATGACTGTGTCTCTAAACTTGGGAAGTACTTCAGCTATCTCACATAATGAAGAGGATTTGAATTACAAATTCAGTGAGAATGGACATTGTTACTTTGACGTATGCGATTGCGAAGATTGCTTGGAAGATCAATGGAAAGAGTTCTGTAAAGACGAAGAAAGACCAAAAGAAAATAAAAAGAAAAACAAAAGGAAATCAACTCAACAAGTATTTAGAGAAAAATATGAAGCTGGAGATCTAGAAGTCGGATTACTTGGAGAATCGTTTGGGAAGTTTGACTACTTTGTTAAATACTCGAGGACACAAGAAATTGACCACCGTCCACATTTGTCTACATTTTGCAAAGATTTCTGTCAAGAATGCCAACTTATTCTTAAAGAAAGATACGCAACCGGCGATAAACAAGTTGGGCTGCTTAAGGAGGCTGATGGTGACTATTATGTTCTACGATACAAAGAGCGAGTGATTGAAAAATCCTCTCCAGAAAGACCAAACATGGGGATTCCAATCGCCTACTACCATCAAGGAAATCCTATCTACATGTTCAAAGATGACGACGGTCATTGCTTCTGGGATGTTTGTGAATGTGAAGGATGTATAAATGATAGATATTCTGAAGATGAAGATGAAGATGATTGGTATGTTGCCTCATGTAATGTTGCAAGTATTGAAGAGCTCCCCGAAGAAAAGGAAGACGATTTCACCATAGTCTCACAGACACCCACTAAATCTGAAGAAGTAAATGAATCAGCAAACATGACGACTATCAATTTTTCTGAAGAAGACTTGCTACTTGATTCAATGCCTCATAATCGTCCACTCTTTGTAACTGGGTATTCTCAAGAAAAGAGAATTAATAGAATTCTATTAGATGGTGGGTCAGCCGTAAATATCTAACCACTTCGAACAATGAATGATCTTGGCATTCCCATGGATGAACTTTCTCATAGTCGTTTAATGATTCAAGGATTCAATCAAGACGGACAACGTGCAATTGGAACGATTCATCTAGAGCTGTTAATTGGAGAGTTAACTTCAACGGTATTGTTTCATGTACTCAACGCTAAGACTTCTTATAACATGTTGCTCGGTCGGCCTTGGATTCACGAAAATAAGGTCATACCATCCACTTTTCACCAATGCTTCAAATATTGCCAAGGTAATGTGGTAAAGAAAGTTTTAGCAGATGACAAACCATTTAGCGGAGTAGAGTCTTACTATGCAGATGCGAAATTTTACTCAAAAGATACAAAGGAAAAAGGATCAGAGCTTATAGTACCATATGCGTCTTCAAGAAAGACCATTTCCAAGAAAACCCCTATTGTTTCGTACGCATCGAGTCTCGCAAAGAATGATGACACCGAAATTGATGATCTAACTTTTCCAATCACTAAGTTCAAGCAACTCTCAGTGTTGAAAGGATTTGTCAGACCAGTACACGGACCCTTGAAAGAACATAAAAACCTACCAAGGGTGAGAACTAGTGAAGGTTTCGATCCAAATGCCTACAAGATGCTTGCAAATGCTGGTTATAATTTCAAAAAAACATGTACTCTTGGACAATTGGCGCCTGAAGTAACTGAGCAAAAAATGCATGGATTAAATCAAACTCAACACTTGCTCAAGAAAAAGGGATTTCGCATAAAAGAATCTCATGCAGGGATCGGCTTTGTATCACCATCGCCACCCCGTATAGTCATAAAGAAGTCAAGCAACTGTTACACCACGTTCGAAGAGGATGTTCCCATAACAAAAATCAATCCAACAATCTTTAATCGTTTGGGACCTAGGAGGCGACCATCCGTATTTGATAGGTTGTCTATTGAACGTAAATCGGTGCATGAAAGATTAAGGAAAACAAGTAACTTTCGAGCATCAGTGTTTCAAAAGTTAACACCCAGGCACAAGTATATTCAAAAGAAACAAGGGGCATCATACGAAAAGAATAACTCTCATCAAAGACTTGGAAGTCTTTTGATCTCTACACCATCTGCTATAGAAAGTTTAAAGACAAATAAAGATAAAGATACACAAAAAATTGTGGCTAAAAAAAAGGATAGTGCTATAAAAGTCACAAGCATTTGTTATGATAATCCAGAAGAGGCGAAAACCGTTACTTCGTATTATATTACGGAAAAAAAAGATGAGGACGAGATCATAGAAGATGTAGATGAAGCACCACCGGAATTTGAAGAAGGTGTCAAGTCTACCGTCGACGAATTAAAAGAGGTTAATCTTGGAACGCTCAATGACCCAAGACCGACATATTTGAGCGCTTTGTTGAACTCTGAAGAACAAGAAGCTTACGTAAAACTTCTCATGAGATACAAAGATGTTTTTGCATGGAATTACGAGGAAATGCCTGGGCTTGATCCTAAGATAGCAGTTCACCACCTCGCCATAAAACATGGCTCACGACCGATCAAGCAATGTCAACGAAGGTTTCGGCCAGAACTAGTCCAACAAATTGAGAAAGAGATTAATAAGCTAATTGAGGCAGGTTTCATTAGAGAGGTCAAATATCCAACATGGATCTCAAGTATAGTTCCTGTCAAGAAGAAAAATGGGCAGATTCGAGTTTGTGTTGACTTTCGAGATCTTAATAATGCATGCCCAAAAGATGAATTCCCACTCCCGATACCAGAACTCGTGATAGACTCAACAACTGGACATGAAGTTTTGTCATTCATGGATGGATCGTCAGGCTACAACCAAATTCGCATGGCTCCACGAGAAGAAGAGATGACAGCTTTTCGCACACCTAAGGGAATTTATTGCTACAAAGTGATGCCATTTGGACTAAAGAATGCGGGGGCCACATATCAACGTGCAATGCAAAGAATCTTTGATGATATGCTTCATAAAAATGTTGAGTGTTATGTTGATGATATCGTTGTCAAAACAAAGAAAAGAAACGATCATCTTGAAGACCTTGAATCGGTATTTGAGAGACTACGGAGATATCAACTAAAAATGAATCCACTTAAGTGCGCTTTTGGAGTCACATCAGGAAAGTTCCTTGGCTTCATCGTCCGCCATCGAGGAATTGAAATTGAGGAATCAAAGATCGAAGCTATTGTAAAAATGCAGCCACCGAAGAATATCCATGAACTCAGAAGTTTACAGGGAAAACTAGCCTATCTACGTCGTTTCATATCAAATCTGTCAGGCCGTTGTCAACCATTCAGTCGCATTATGAAGAAAGGAACACCGTTTGAATGGGACGAAGCTTGCGATAACGCGTTCAAAGTTATTAAGTCATACTTGACAAAGCCACCTATTTTAGCTGCGCCTACTCTCGGAAGACCATTAATTTTATATTTGGCGGCGCAAGAGCGTTCTATTGGAGGTTTATTAGCTCAAGAAAATGAACATGGAAAAGAGAACGCCCTTTATTATTTAAGCAGGATGATGACACCATGTGAAGTCAATTATACGCCAATTGAGAAAATGTGCCTCGCTTTAGTGTTTGCAATCAACAAGCTTCGACATTATTTTCAAGCTCATACCATTCGTTTGATTTCGAAAGCTAACCCGGTCAAATATGTCATGTCAAAACCAGTATGGTCAGATAGGCTAGCAAGATGGGCACTACTTTTTCAAGAATTTGACATAGTCTATGTTCCTCAAAAATCCACCAAAGGACAAGCACTTGCTGACTTCTTAGCAGACCATCCTATACCAGCTGAGTGGGAGCTATCAGAAGATCTGCCTGATGAAGATGTTATGTTCATAGAAATACGTCGCCCTTGGACAATGTATTTTGACGGAGCCTCTCATCGTGAGGGGGCAGGTGCTGGAGTAGTATTCATTAGCCCTGAAGGAGATGTACTACCTTATGCTTTCTCCCTAACTCAAAATTGCTCGAACAACATGGCAGAATACCACGCCCTTATCTTGGGACTTGAAATGGCTTTTGAAGCAAAACATCAACATATGAGAGTATATGGGGATTCTCAACTAATTATAAAACAAGTATTAGAAGAATATGAAGTAAAGAAAGAAGAGTTATTACCATACCGTGACTACGCTGCAAAACTTATCACAAGGATCGGAGATGTTACCTTAGAGCATGTGCCAAGGAAAGAAAACAAACAAGCAGACGCTTTGGCAAAATTGGCATCAAACCTAGCTCTTCCTGGGGAACACGTAAAAATCCCAATATGTGAGCGGTGGATAATACCTCTAGAGGATGAAAGGGCTAAAAATGATGTGGAAGAAGTCACAACTATTTCTATCATTGAAGTAGAAAGGGAAGATTGGAGGCAACCGATCATCGATTACTTAGAACATGGTAAATTGCCAGATAATCATCATAAGAAAGTAGATGTGAGACGCCGCTCAACAAGGTTCATTTTCTTCAAAAACACTCTTTACCGTCGATCTTTTGAAGGTTTGTTTTTACGATGCTTAGACAACAAAGAATCAAGAAAAGCAATGGAAGAAGCGCATTCCGGTATTTGTGGGGCTCATCAATCTGGTCCAAAGCTCCATTTTCGAATAAAAAGAATGGGCTATTATTGGCCCACCATGGTTAAAGACTGTTTAGAATACGCCAAAAGGTGTCAAGCTTGTCAGTTCCATGCAAACTTCATTCATCAACCACCCGAACCATTGCACCCTACAGTTGCTTCTTGGCCATTCGAAGCATGGGGACTCGATGCAATTGGCCCTCTTCCTAAGTCTTCCGGAGGTCATCTTTACATACTTGCAGCCACTGATTACTTTTCAAAATGGGCTGAGGCGGTACCTTTGAAAGCCGTAAATAAAGAAACTGTGGTGGATTTTATCAAAAGTAATATCATATTCAGATATGGAATACCGCGCTACATTATCAACGACAATGGGACGCCCTTTTACAATAGGGTGATGACCAACTTGTACGAGAAATTCGGTTTTAAACAACATAATTCTTCAATGTACAATGCACCAGCTAATGGACTTGCCGAAGCTTTTAACAAGACACTTGGGAATTTGTTGAAAAAGGTGGTGGCTAAATCTAAAAGAGATTGGCACGAAAGGATCAAAGAAGCTCTGTGGGCATATCGGACCACATATCGAACGTCAACTCAAGCCACTCCATATGCACTTGTTTATGGGGTAGAAGCTGTTCTTCCTTTGGAAAATCAAATACCATCACTTCGAATAGCTATACAAGAAGGACTAACTCTTGAAGATAATGCTTGCCTTCGATTGGAAGAACTTGACGCGCTTGACGAAAAGAGACTTGAAGCTCAACAACGCTGGGAATGCTATCAAGCACGAATGTCAAAGGCCTTCAACAAAAAGGTTAAGCGAAGGTCTTTTCAAAAAGGGGATTTAGTACTTGCAGTAAGAAGACCCATCATCATAACACGTCGCACAGGAGATAAATTTGTCTCCAAATGGGATGGACCGCACACAATAATCGAAGTCTACTCTAACGGCGCATACAAGTTGAGCACTGAAAATGGTTTGAAGATTGGCCCTATCAACGGAAAATTTTTGAAGCGCTATTATCCTTAAAAGAAGACAAAGAAAACTCCATGAAGCACGAGTATAAACTGCATGTTACTCTTGGCCCACATGAGTATAAATTGTGAAAGGCACCCAACTGAACTACGTTTGGCTTGATCCCTCACGGGTACGTAGGCATCTTGAAGTCCTTCTTTAAGATCAGTCATACATAAAAAAAAAAAAATCTTACTCTGGTTTGTCAATAGCAAAACTACGGAATATTAAAACAATATATATATCGAAGCAAAAATATTCCGATTAAGGAAATAAGTTGTTTTAGTAATCCAAATATGGTCAATAAATCGCAAAAAGATCATTTTATTTATAAAAAAAAAACACCTACAAAGATTGAGTCAAAATTGGGGTAACTAATAATATAAGTTACATATCAGGAACACTCGATATAAACAGCGAACCAACAATGTTTTTATTAGCCTGACATGAACTTAAAAAAAAAAACGGGGGGAAATTTTAACAAGTTATTGCCAGTTTAAAGGAAAGATTATGTATAAATTCTCGTAAATGGTTTTATCATTCTACACATCTCACAAGTCCAGATCCATCAAGAGGGACGAAAAAGTTCTTTGCTACAAAGGTAGATTTTGAAGACTGATTACTCGGCGGTTTATGATCTAATTCGAAAGTTCTAAGCAGAGGTGACCGAACTTCTTCGCACACAAGAATAAAATGATCAGACTTGTTTCACCATCATTAGACTCAAATTTTCCATCAAATGAGTTTAAATGTTACCATTAAAGATGACGAACAAGTAAGCAAGTCTCCAGCTGAATTTTATCTTGCCTTCGTCACTTCAAACCCAACAAGGACGAGCTAGTACACTCTCGCCACGAGTCAAAACAATCTTCAGATTTTTGGATTAAACAACAGCTCTTATGAGTCCGGTTTATCATTTGAACTGTAATAGAAAAATTTGAGAATGCTACGAATACTACGACTTCAAGCTTTGCTACATGTTCAGCCTCATGTCCATATTTCAACGTATTTTTATTTATAAGTGTGGTTCTAGCTTCTCTAGATAAATACACTGAAGATAAAGAGGGGGCAACAAGGAAAAATTACAGAGGGCTAAAAAAAAAAAAAAAAAAAAAAAAAAGGAGGACCAGATCGAGTTATCGGCAACGGTAGCAGATAACAAGAAAAGGAACTCGTTGTATGGTGTAACAAAGTTCAAAGAGTCGACAAAATATATAAAGAAACAGGCTATATCAAAATAAAGATAACTGTAGCAGATAAACGAAATTGGCAAAGTCTTATTCAAAAAGAAAAAAACATATATTATTCGGAAAAACAGGACAAAGCTACATGAGCTGCTACTAAAAAAAAAACGACATAAATCTGCCAGAACATAAATAATTAAGAAAACAAATTGTAGCCTATGATCTCTCCACGAGCATGCTCTAACAACCTCGAAAGCTCTCCCAATCGATCTTCTGCTTCGTTTTCCTGGGCCTTAAGCGTAGTAATCTCTTCATTAAGTAAATCAACATCTGCTCGTAATTTTGATACTTTGTTCTTCTCTCCACTCAACGACGACTTTTTCTCCTTGTACTTTGCTTTCAACTCATCGATCCGGGTCATAGTAGTGGCAAGCTCATTCTCTAAATCTTTAATATTGGTCTTGCATTTTACTTGATCAGAATCCAGAACTCCGAGTAGTTTACTTTTCTCTTCGATAACCAATTCTTGAGACTTTTTCGACTTACTTTCCAAAGATAGTAAGCGCTGCTGATCATATTCACAAGCTTTGTCAAATAGCTCTGTAACTTTATTCTTCAAAAATGACAAGTCAAGGTTCGGAACAATAGCCATTCCCTTTAAGATATTGGAGACCTCCTCTTTGACTTTGAGCAAACTAAGCTGCTGCAAGCTATAGCCCAAAAGCTTCTCCTCAAATCTTACCCACAATGACTTAAGATAGTCATTTTGACAAGCTGCAACATCATCAGCACTTACGAACTCTGAGTTTGAAGAAAAAACATGCCTTTTTGGAACCTCTGCACATAATTTAGAAACCTCTTCCAGCATCTGAGGGAATTCGGCGCATTCCCCAAGCAACTGGGACATGTCGCCCATGCTCTCGTCAAACGATAGTCTTTCCGTCTCATTATCATTATTGCCAATGCCTTCTTCGTGAATTTCATGTTCCGGCTGAAATATTTATACAATGGTATTAGCAAAGAAAGAAAAAATTTAAGGAGGGAAGTATTCAACAAACGAATAGGTTTTATCAATTACCTCTGAGAATAATCTCTTTTCGAGCATATCCTTAGCAAGGCGATTAAAATCCCCTTCACCAACATTATCTTCGAAAACTTGAAGTTCCGGCTAAAAAAGAATAAAATAACATGTATCAGAAAGTGCAAATATACATAGTTATAAAAAATAAACAGTCAAAAGAAAGAGGTTACACGAAGACCTTCGAAGTTAATCTTTTCCCCGATACATTTTGTACCTGGTCATGTAGATTTCCCTCACCAGAGTTACCTTCAACAAATCGATCTTCCAACTGCAATTTTTACAAAAATGAGGATAAAATGAACTATAAAACAAAGAGGAGGGAGAAAGGAATCAACAAATTGGAAGGAGTTTCTATCGACTAATTTTGCAAAGGTCACGACCATGTTCAGAATTATTACGCAAAGGGTTGAGCCAAAAAAAAAATAATAATAATAATAAAAAAAAAAATAATAAAAAAAAAAAATATACGGTAACAAGTTTTATTGCATGACCTCTGTGTTGGTTTTGTTAAACCACTATGGAGCATTAGTAGCAACAATATTACAGTGTTAAAACACTTGCAATGCTACATATTCTCTCTAAAAAAAAAAGAGGGAAGCAAAAGGTACAAATAGATATTACAAAATGAATAAACAAATGTGACCAAATCCATTCCAGGTACGACATAACCTACCTTGTTCCTTTCACACAAAGGAGAATAGCAGGCATACAAAGTGTATATATGCAGCAAATTAAGGGTTTCATCATAATAATCTACTCAAATTACCACATAAAGCCTACTGATAGTAGAAAATAGTCAAAATAATGATAAAGAAAGAGTTTAAACCAAATACCTCCAACACTGATGTTCCATTTGGAGCATTTTCATCTTGAGGATTGAGATTTACATCAGTAGAGATAACAGTTCTCCTTTTTTGACGACGATGATGACGCTCACTATCACTTCGACTATCTTCCAGATTATAAACAGGAGACGAACAACGTTTCTCAGGTCGTTTGGGATTCACATGAGGTATTGTGGCACTGGAAGACGTCTCAGACATTTGCAACATATCAACGTTAGGATGAGAAGATATATTAGGGTCACCAACAACTTTTCGAGTACTAGCGATAATTGTTTCTCTCTCATCAATCAAATAATACCCATGAACTTCTACCCACCATTCCCTAAACCTTCGGGTCACGTTCGCTCTAAGTTTTTCAGATAGAGGAGGAACAATTGCCTTTGAGTCAGGATATTCATGAATACTATAACGCCAAAACTGAAGTCCCTTTTCAAGACTTGAAGAACGAATACCAACTCCTCCAAGTTCCATTGGTGTTGTTTGAAAAAAACCGAACTGCCTACTGAACCGACATGGGTTATACGGCTCTAAAATAAATCGATCATCCCATCGTAAGCTTAACATGCACGGTCGAATGCTGATGAAACGCCCCCACCGATCAATATCCACTGATTTTTCCTTGTAAAATGGAGATAGTGTCTGTTGATGATTTTTTACAAATGAGGTGGCGTTCCAAGAAATGGAATAGCCATAATGGATCAATTCCCGAGCACTCTTGTCAGTATAAAGCATAGCCCCTCCTTGGCCCGAAAATTGAGCCATCATGGGACCACTACGGATGTGAGGTACCGCGTAATGTGTATTGAAATATTTTGCCAACCATCCCAGAAGATAATGCACGGGAAAACAGGCCTTTGATGAACCCGGAGTTGCTGAATTCGAAATAGTATTCAACCCTTTGTATAATGTTGCCAAAACTGGAAGTGCAAGACCAACTTTACGACCGATCACCATCAAGCTTGTGGGTTTAAATGTCGTCGGACGAATATAAATATTGGAACCATCAGGAAAAACAAACAGGCAGAGCCAACAGGATAAGAACGCCGCAAGATATACCTCCATGTAGAAATGACTTGGTACACCAAGCTCCTCGAAAACAGCCCTTGTCTCTGACGACCAACCCTCAACCGCTTTGATAACACCATTAGGATTCCCAATGTAGGTAGGACGAATGGACTTATTTGAAACTTGAAATTGAGGCTTTACATGCTTTAACTTTCCTTTGAACCAGTATAATACCCAATCACTCAAAGAAACCTTGTCATTTTTACTGAGGGTATGAAATGCATAGAATAAATATTTGCAACAAGGCGGTATGGCATCACTGTCGATGTTATCTTTTGTTTTTAATTCATCAGGATAAGGAACACCTTCGTCATAGATCACCCCGACAATTGGTAGACTGCCGATCACATTCAAATCCCAAGGGGTCGGCGACACTTCCCCCACGCAAGTCTGAAGCGTGTTTGATTCTGGGCACCACGCTTCACAAAAAGCCCGAAATATATTCACGTCCTTGTCGTAAGTAAACAGCGACGCAAATACAGCATCATAAAGAAGAGAATCACGTAGCGCAACACATTTTCGTCCAAGAATGTCCTCAGCCCACTCCCAGTACTTAGGCACATAACGGAATTTGCCAAAGATATTTACGGTAGTACCCCATTTCGCCTCCCCAGAAATGATCCTTCGTCCGAGTGTGTTGTACGAGCGTTTATCGTCAAATGTCGCAATAGGAGATAGTAAGAAATGCTCATTATTATGGTCTTTGCGTGTCCAATCCCTGATTTTCGGAATATTGTCCAAGGGAAGCCGAGGCAAAGCATGCCTCCCAGTCAATGGGCGAGAAATGATGAGCGAGGTCATTTTTCCGTGTGATGTGATAACCAACTTCTTGTCATCCTTGCTGTTGGCTATCTCAAATTTCACCATGATGATACCAATTCTGTAAAAAAAAGGAGGGTCATGAAAAGGAAAACAACATGGATTAGCTAATACATATTTCACCATGATGATACCAATTCTGTAAAAAAAAAAAAAGGAGGGTCATGAACAAGGAAAACAACATGGATTAGCTAATACATATTAATCAGGTACGGAACAGTTATAAGGACTCATTAAATGAAACCGTGCCAACAGTGACTCCGAAGAGACGACCCAAACCTTGAACCAGTTTAAAATCAAAATCAAACAATTTCCATGAAGAACCAGAGATACAAACACTCAAGAAAAAAATCCATGGTCGAGAACGTGTTCAGATTTCTCTACAGCATACTTTATAAAAAGACATGCTTTATAAAGGAGGAGGTAAAACAAAAATATCCAAATTTATGCAGTCTCCACTTCGTTTTTACCAAACTACTATGATGGTTAAATCAACAATTAAAATCATAGAAAATTTAATTGTTGATTTATGATTAATGTCTAAACTAATTATCTATTTCCGAAAGAAAACCCAAGTTCTTGCTTAAACATTACTTCAAACACATGGCATGCAGCTTAATTACTTCTAAAAAATAAAAGTGGTATATTTGCTAAAAGTGATGAATAAGAAAACCAACCTCTTGACGCGTTCAACCAGAAGAGTAAGTTTGAGTACAAACTTTAACACTACTCCAAAAGGAAATTAAAATAAAAACTCTGGAATCAGACTTGCGTAAAAGAATACAGAGAAATTAGAGCACAGGCTATTTTTATTTTTGTTTGGATATGATTTTATAGATAAAGGAAGCTATTATTTATAGGCTTAAGGGATAAGGTCTCTTTCCACCAAAAGCTGAGAAAATAAAAAAGTATCAGTTGCTATCTTTGGGCTAATCAGTTTATTAGCAAGGAAAGCTCAAAATTAGTTTGGGTATGATTTATCCCCGTGTTTCAGAATCAAAAATAATAAATAAAAATAATAATAAATAGATAAAATCTAATTATTTCCTGTGAATAAGGAATTTTGTTACTTACCGTTGTACAAGTTAAACTTGTAAAAAAAAATAAAAAAATAAAAAATAAAAATTGACACCAGTATAAGACCTTAAGTTTATGTCAAAATAAAATAAAATAAAATGAAAAGCTAAATTTTTTTATTTTCTCAGAATCAGCTTAAGTAATTTATTTATTTTTCGATATCAGTTCGGAAGTTTACAAACTCTCTAAAAAGTAAAATAATAATACTGTTCGAGACCCGTTCATTTCAAATATTCAAGTAAACAAATCTCGAAGGGGGCATTTGTAGGCACTCAAATTTTACAATAACCAAAAGTATGACACGTGTCCCCTAACTTAAATTAAAGGTAATTACTAATTTTCTAATTAAAAAAGAGAAGAAAATATTAGTATACTAAAAGCAAAAAGAGAAAGAAAAATGCATATTTATTGTCACATAAAAGAAAAGGATAATAAATATACGAAATATAAAATATTTCGTTTCTCGAGAATGATTAATTCATTGCAAATGAAAGAGTAACTTCAAACGTATGTTCTTTTGTAATGTTTTCAAACCATTTAGGTTTGTTTAAATGTACTTATTTGTTCATGGACCTATTTGGTAAAAATGCCAAACTTGGAGAGGCACCGCTGCAAATATTTCACACCAACTACTATAAATAGAGGGGGAGGCCTCACATTTTGAGGGCACCAAAAATAAATTCAAGGCAAAGAAGACTTAGAGAGAAGCTCTGCAGAATTCAAGCCAAAATCAAGCCCCGAAGCCTCGAAGATCAGCAAGAAGATTCGAAGTTTCATCAAGTTTATCAACAAATCGAAGAAGATCCTACGTTCGATCCGCAAGAAGCGATAAAGGCCGCAAATCCGACGTTTCCCAAGATCAATCTTCAAAGACCTTCAACAAATTCGAAGATCTTCAACCAAGTTCATCAACAAACTCAAACAAATCCACCGTTCGATCTGCAAGAAGCAATAAAGGCCGCAAATCCGACGTTTACCAAGATCAATCTTCAAAGACCTTCAACAAATTCGAAGATCTTCAACCAAGTTCATCAAGAAACTCAAGCAAATCCACTGTTCAATCCGTAATAAGCATTCAAAGCCGCGAACTCAACGTTTCTCAAGATCAAGTCAAAAAAATATCTTCATTAAAGCTGAAGAACACCAATCAAGTACAAAACAAACTCAAGGGAATCAACATTTGATCAAGATAAACAATATCAAGCTCGCATCAACTATTTCTTCAAGAATCCAAGCATTTTATCCCAAAACAAGTCAATCAAGCCACCAAAAGTTGTTCGAAGGAAGAATCAAAGGATTATTTGTTTTCTAGCTTTGTAGAAAATTATTCAGAGAATTGTATTTGCATAAATTGAAATATAAATTCCTTTGTTCACCATTAATTTTCCTGTCTTTTATTTTTAAGCCTTAGTGAAAATTTGTGTGAAACAGTTACTACTTACTAGTTGGATATAATTGGAGTTTATCATGTCTCTGAAATTTGTTCCTCACTGCATTCTATAAAGTGCTTAATCATGCCATTCTATTCGTTTGCTATATTACGGACACATGTTTTTGAATTTTGAGATAAGCAATGACAAAATACCGTCTTTAGAGCAGTGAACGAATCAAAGTACAAACATACCTGTGATACGACTAGATATGACTATTTCGCTCCGAATTTATTCCCTGAAATAGCATGGTTAAGTTTCTCAGGATAAAAAGATTGGGTCAAAAAACTTCTCTAAACATATGGATCTGTCTTGTTTAATTGGGTATGATTCAAAACTTTAAGATTGGATTTGAAAGAATACATCGATGCAGTAAATATATACAGTACCACACAGTTACTTATTTGCCTATTAACATAAAATGATATGATTAAGATAAGTGTTTTAAAAAGCACGCTTCATAGCGCTATTATTCCGATATAGTGGTTAGTGCTTTTTTTTTTTTGCAGATGCTATTTCACTATATTGCTGGTAAAACGCTATAAGTGCGTTTTTTGCGCTTATGTTACGCCTTTTGCTTTATTTAGGCTAAAAAGTGTGCTTTATGGGACTTGTAGTGTAATTTTTTATTTTATTT
Organism: Primula veris; assembly: GCA_963682055.1. Classification (NCBI taxonomy): domain Eukaryota; kingdom Viridiplantae; phylum Streptophyta; class Magnoliopsida; order Ericales; family Primulaceae; genus Primula; species Primula veris. The sequence continues at coordinate 18,364,884 of OY821743.1, read as the reverse complement.
TTTCAAAAAACTACTTTTAGGGTTAACAATTTTATGAAAAACATAATTGAAAACAAATTCTATTACATGTGCTAAAGATCCTTAAGCGCACATAATTGAAAATTTTAAATAGTAGAAGACCTGGAATTAGTTTGTGTTTTTGCTATATATGAAATATTTCAATTTTTCTTATATAGAAAATCTTAAAATGATGTTTTAAAAATATATTTAAACCATGTTTTTCTATATAATTCAAACATGTGTATTTTCATATCGTAAAAAATTTACGCTTTAAAGTTACGCTATTAGCGCTTTTAGCGTATCTCTCATGAAAACGCTTATATCATCTTAACGCTTTTTAAAACACTGATTACAATCATATCCGGTCCAATTGTATAAAATGTACTTATTCTGCAATTTGGATTAAATATAAAAATAAAGGTTGCGGTTATACATACAACAAATAGTTACACCATGTCATGATTTGAAAGTGATCATTTTGCAACTACATGATTAGTAACGTAATAAGCCAAACAAATCCAAATTAGGTTAGCTTAAAATCTGCATTTCAAACAAACCCTCAAAGTTAGGCATCAACCCGGCCAGATGCTACTCCTGTTCATTGTTCAGTGAACTTAAACTTTACGAGTACATTGAAACAAGAAGGCATAATTTTGATCTATTGGGATAATTAGTGCATTGCAATCCAGTGAATATGAACAATAATTTCTTGATTATAATTTATAGATCTCTATCGAGAATCGAGTTCGTATTCTGCCTTTTACTTTGGAGTTCAATCATCCTTTGTATCTATCTTCGGGGTAGTTGTAATACTAACCCATTTCATGTTATATAGTGAAACTACTAATATAAGACCGCTTAAATCTGAGTTATGATGCCCATTTTCCGATTTCATCCATATTTAGTGATGATGTTTTTGTTGGTTTTAGGGGCATATGATGTTTCTCCCACCATTTATATATATATATATATATATAGTGTTGTAATAAAAAAAGGTTGGAAAACCTGATGCTACTTTTTCTTCACGGATGACGATTTTGTAAAGGTTGCCACCGGAGAGATGAACCTCCAATTGGTTTCATGAGGTGGGTCATATTTACTTCTGTTAGAACTCAAAGTGACTTGTTAAATTTACTTAATTTGTTACAGTATTGGATTATGCCAAAATACTTGTGTATTATGCTTGCAGAAAAAATTAATGGTATTGCTGATTACAACTGATAGTTGCAAGCACAGTTGCAAGCAGCTTATGCAGATTCTGTAGAAATCTGTGTTTTTTGTATTTAGTTAATTTGAAAAATATTTTATTAATGCAGATGATATTCTCACGTTTCTATACAGATATGTTATATGTTTTGAGAATATTTGAGTATTAAAGAAAATGTAATTATCTTTCCAAATTATGTGTGATTTGTTTTTAAAAAAGATATTAACTTATAAAAATATTTGTTCTATTCCTTACAATTTGCTAAATAAAATCTTTTATTATTTATCACAGATTCATTATTATACGAATGATTAGTTATTGATTTGCCGAGTATAAGTTTGAATATTGTTCCATATATATAATTATCAAAAAGATTGTTACGTATGAATCTTTTTGAATAAATATATTATCTCCTATTTCAAGATATATATTATCTTGTGCTAACAGATTTTATTAAATTTGTTTGTACAGTAGAAACTCGATAAATTAATACTCGATTATTTAATAAACTCTCTAAGATAATATTTTTGGTCGGTCCCGACTCGGAGATAGGGTGCTAAATTAATAATTCGCTAAAATTATAAGATAATACATTTTTGATAATTTCTTTAGACCCCATATAAAATATAAATTAATAATTCCTTATATATAGCATATTACATGAATGAACTTTTTCGCCTTCTCGATGATTAGTTCACCTGTCATATTCACATGTTCTTGATATTGAAGAATCCATTCATAGAGAGATTTTTCTAGGTCAGGAAATTTTGCCGGTTTGTGTCGCTTAACATCGCCTCTTTCGGGAGCAAGTGAGAGATACTCTAAAGACCGCTTAACTGTATTCGATATTGTCGCTTGACTCACCTGCAAACCATAGTTACTATGAACCCATTCTTGCAATTGGTTTTGAGTGAGACTTGTATTATCCTTGTTGTGCTTGCATAATGCTCTTCGAATCTCGTCTGTCATTGTTGTTTTTTTCACACCTTTAAGATGGGAAGCCATGTTGTGTGTATGATTTGTTTGTGTTAACCTACATATTTTGATCTTGTATTTATATAGAAAATATTTTTAATGTCCATAAAGTGATACATTGAACACAAGAAGCATAATAAGGTGGGAGATTGAAGGTTTCTTTCAAATTGGGCCCTTCATTTGATATACATGCATTGGAACTATGCATTTGATATACATGCATTGGAACTATTCATAACTCCTACTTATTTGATATACATGCATTGGAACTCTTTATTTTACTAAGGTTAATTGTACAATAATTAAGTGGAAGATTGAAATGTGTTTGTAAACTAAGTATTTTACTATAAATTAATAAAATATTAATTAATATATAAATTAATAATTATTAATTTATCGATTAATTAATAACTCTTTTAATTAATAAATTTTGTTGGTCCCAAGTGTATTATTTTATAGAGTTTCTACTGTACTTAATTTATGAGAATTATATACAAGATATCTTGAATATTGAAAAGAGTTTATCTCCTAAAAAGGAGCTAAATAAATCTCCTTGTTACAAGCAAGAGTCGGCCGAATTTACTAAGAGATTTGGAGCTAAAATAGGCATGTGATCATAATAAGATTTATCTCTAAATATATTACAAAGATGGCGATCAAATCTTCAATCAATGAAGCATGAAAATAGGCAGACGGAATTTTTGAAGATTAAAGATAAGGCGTACAAAGATTTGAAAGACTTTTATTTTTATAAATAGTCTCATACTTGCTTGTAAAAAGTTGTATGCTCTAAAATAAAAAAAAAAAAATCAATTTATAGAGAATACACTTGAGCAAAAATACGAGAGTAATAATGACGGGATATTATTTATAAGTAGTAGTTATTTAGTAATGGCAAAATAGTGATAGGTAGAAAAGTTTAGAGGGAGTCTGAGAGTTTTCATAAGTTTGTGTACTATTTTGTACGTTTAAAATAATATTACAAACTGGGTGAGTGTTCCGAAAACGTAGCCCTGGAACTAGGGGTGAAATTCGTTACAAACGTCTTGTGTTATTTTATTTTAAAGTTATAGACGTTTTTTGTTCATCAGATTAAAATGGTTGCAATCACAGTTGTAACTGCAGTTGCAACTATGAGATTTACAACAACTAGAACTGCGGATAAGAATTTCAACTTCATTTGGATGATACTATCTTCTTTTTTTCCCGATAGTTTGCTTGTTCTGTGTTTTGATCGGGTGAATCTAATTGATTTCAATTCCAATTGTTCTGTGTTTTGATCGGGTGAATCTAATTTGATTTCAATTCCAATCCTTACTTTTTGTGCGTACACTGGAGCTATGAAGATAAAGGGTTGTATAAGTGAAGCTCATAAATTCACACATGACCAAAGCCGGTAAAGTTGTGACTAAATATTTCTATTTAGGAATGCAAATGAGCCGAGCCGATCGAGTTTTGTTGTGCTCAAGCTCAGCTCGTTTGTTAAATGAGCCCTAAAATCTTAATCAAACGCGGCTCGTTTACAGACGAGCTGGCCACGAGTCTGTTCATGAGTATTTTTTTTAACACGTTTTTTGACAAATTTAATATTGTTTTGCATATTTTTTTTACGTAGCTAAAATAAGTGTTAAAAAAAATTCATTACTTAAATTGAAGAGTATTTATTGATCATCAATATTATATAAGATAAAATTTACATATATAAGCATGAATATATATGAAAAAAATATATTAAAAACAGTTAAACGAGCTTTCAAACGAGTCGAACATGTTCACGAGTTTTATTATTGTGTTCAGGGTCGGCTCGCTAGTAAATGATCGAACAAGAGCCGAGTATCTAATGAGCCGAACAGGAATATGTTTATGAACGACCCGGTTCATTAGTAGCCTAGTACTTCCATTTCAGCAACATGGAAAAGTTTGAATCTGTAAATAGTTGCAAGATAACAAAAGATTACTCTACGACTGTTTCACCAAATGTATTTTCACTCATAGCATTTTCTTTCTCTTTTTCCATAAGCTGTATTTGCATTCAGTTATAAAAAATATACTATTCCAAGAAATTGAGGAATAATTTACATTAATTTATAAAATTTGGTCCTGAATCAAGTCCCTTTTATGGTGTGTACTTTTGCCTTTTATCGTAAAAGCTGCAAACATCCTATCGAGGTAATTTTCTTGCGCATAAAAATGCTTGAGGGTATATTTGTTAGTACATTCCAGTGTTACCGGAAACCAGTTTATTTATATTGCATGTTGCAACTCATCTTCGTGATAGATTGGGGGAAGAAATATGCGAGGAACCTTTGTTCAAATGGCCATTGTTTTCAAAATGTGGAGTAAATCTCATTGCTTGAGTATTCAGTTGAGTAATTTAACCACTACACATTTGACGGTAGAGACTTAATCGTTATGGAAGGTTACAAATCTTATGTAGTAAAAAGCATATATACCTTCCATTGTTTAGCTCAAAGTTTGAAGAAAATGAACGACTATCCTTTGCTAGCCATTGTTAGTTTTTTTTTGGTTTGAAGCTAATTTCATTACCAAGGGCTTCTATTTTTGCAGCTTTAGGCTCCCCATATTTATTTCTTTGCTTATAAGCCACTGTAGGGAAGCTTATAAGAAAAAAGGGGATTTCAGTTAGTCCCTCACTGGCCGGGAAAAACAAGAAGTTGGATCCGATAAAACCATGTTTTCTTCTGAGTCTCAAGTAAAACAACATTTTAATCAAAAAATACAAATAAACTGGTCGCGAAATACGTCTATTGCCAATTCACAAGTTCATGTACAAAAACAAAGTGTCCTTCAAGACAATGACCAGCTTAACATGAGTGCAGAAGACAAAACATTATTTTTCCCACTTGTAGGCATTAACAGAATTTTGAAATCAAACTAATCGCCAGTTATCAGATTCAATAACATTACACAATTATAATGAATAGATCACAGTGTACAAGAACAAATAAATGAAATAATAATTCCACATATATTTGGCAAAAATCTTTTCAATGGACCTCTCAAAATAAATGAGCTTGCACACAACCATGCAAAAATGTAATATCCAAAATAGATAAACTCGCTGGTTGATATAAGGAGTAACATGGTTAAATTTGTTGGATAACAATTTCTTATAACCAAAATCAAGCTTCTCCTGAATCACGCTTTAAACAAAATGTGAATGAACAAAATTGCATTACATTTGGAAAACCTAGATATATCGCCCTTGACAAACTAGGTAGGGAATCTGTGGAAAATGGGGAAAAAAAACTGGGGTGACGGCACCCAATGCTATATGTCCACGAGTTTATTTGATATATATGATTCGCGTCATGAACATGTTTGTTTTGTAAACTTCATGTTTGCTTTAATTTAGGTTTTTCCAGAAGGGTTCAGAAGTTCAACACTTTATCCAACTGGTGATAGAAAAAGTTCTAAACTAAGGACGTCATCCTAGGTTTTTTTTTTTTTTTTTTTTGAGAATAATTAATTTAAATGTTGCATCTGTTAATATCAGAATCCATTTAAACAATCAAGAGGACATCTTTTTTTTCCATTAAAAATCACTTTACAGGTAAGACAGTATAAGACAAAGACAAAACAAGAATAATCATCCCCCATGAAAGCCTAATCTTACCATTAATTCCTAGAAACCCCTTAAATCAAAACAAAGCAAGAAGATAAAAGAAAAAGTGAGCAAAATGGATATAGATTCTTAAAACTACCACAATTAACTCAAAAGGGATCGCCATTGTCATCAGCAGTAAAGGAAAAATGCGTGCATAATCCCTTCAAATTAACATAGAATTGGTCAATTTACAGAGTCGCTCCGTTAATGCGTCTGACATTTATCCCAGCACCTTTCTCTATATTTACACTCAATATTGGCGAATCCTCATCCTTTTCAAATGTTTCCCCTCCATCAAACATCAAAATTTCTCACTATTGGGGCATCTGCAATTCCCTCTAAAAACTAGATTTTCAATATAAAATGATATTTTTTTTCAATAATTATTATTGGGACAAGAAGCGTGTGCATGCTGAGGTGGCTGATAGACATTGGGTGCGGGTCCTGCCAGGTCAGCGACAAAACCCATAGCTTGAGACAGTTGTAGAAGTGGGTGACCGGTTGTCGAAGAAACTTCCTGTGCGGTGTGGTAGATGCCAGTAAATGGACCAAGCCCAAGCGCTGATGGTGGACGTCATTCTAGGTATACATAGTCATCGCAAAACTTATCAAATGGGTAGGTTTTATATATAGATTATCCACATATTGAGATACTTTTATCCGGATATCTAGAATAACCTAGTCGGAAATATAGTATACTTGTTTTCTTTTATATAGTTACTAGCAGAGAAGCCCCGTCCAATGGACGGGGTCCATTCATCGGTGTCAATTTATTTTGGAGGAAGGAATTGAGGTATTAAATTCTCAGTCAATGAGAAATTGTTAAGTATAGTAAAAATTAGATTTCTCCTTTTGAAAAGTTGTGTTTTACTTGTAACTTTTCTCAGTATTTCCACATAATACACATCTTTTCTCTCATTGGAAAATTTCAAACTTTTTTATGCTCTCTCACTATCCTATTTATGTCTCTATATTATTAGGAAAGTTTCCTCATTAATGGAGAATATTATCTATGTACAATGGGTGAGAATCAAAGAGCTAGAGCAGAAAATTGAAGAGCAAAATCCAGAAACTAAGGAACTGAGGCATGCAAATAGGTACATGCAATGTTATATAGTAAGGTTTGCCGAATTTGAAGTCTGGACTCATGAAGAGATGAAAATGAGGGTGACTTCTTTTAATGAGAATGAGGAGTTAATGTTGGAATTGTAATATATTAAGAATGAGAACAAAGGAAAGGGTAAAGATGAAGCAAAAGCAAGTCCTAACAATGCTTGTTAATAGATGAAGTGATGGTTTTATGTGTGGTTAATTTACTCTCTGCATTAGAAAGATTTGTTTGGTTTGTTTCTCTGAATGTGTGTCGGTTAATTTTCAAATGTGTTCAGTTTGTCTTGGTGCCGAATTCAAAATTTTGGTTTTGAAATCATTGCAATAAAATCAATTATGAAGCTTGGGGTGGTGACTTTGAGATATCAGAAAATGGTTGTTAGCACCTGAAAATGGCTTGTTTTGCTTATCTGTAGCATTCTCGGCTAGTTGTTTTGGCCATTTTGTTTTGATTAGATTGTTTAGCAATTATGTGATGAGTATCTCTGATGTATATATTTTGTATGGATCGTTTGTAATTACTGTTTTTTTTTTTCCAGCCAGTTTTGGCTTTGTTGATGTAATTGGTTTAGGTGCCAATTTTATATCAATAAAGTACTGGTTTAATTAAAAAAAATGCATGAGTAGGGAGAGAAGATGTACCCATTATATTTCTGGCAAATCACTTATTCGTTTTGTTATAACTTGTACGCTGCTGATGCGATGTTTATCATTGTATTTGTCTTTTTCTGATTGCTCCTCCCCATTAGGCACTATCATTTTGATTGACTCTTGTATTGTTGTTCAGTGAAATCTTTCTAATTTTCGGTAGTGGTATAGAAGAAATTACGAGCCCCTGTAAATTCACATATGGTATCCACGGTCAAGGAAAAAACAAAAATTTATTAACCAAACGTACTCTTTTCAAACTAGCAATGGATATGCGGGGTGGAAGACAGTATTGAGTAGCATTTTAAAGAAATTCAAACATAGATTCTCACTAATAATATACTTACTATAAGCAGTCAGCCTTAAGTCGGATATTTAACACGAAAACTTTAACCTACTAAGTAACTGTTTTATAATGCAAGTACGGTAGTGAAAGACAATTTTAATGCTACTCAATTGTATATCAACAAACAGCATCGAGAAAACCCAGAGGAAGTTGGACGGAATGACATTCTGAATAATTAACAACACAAGTCCACTTAAAACTTGGTAAACTATAGTAAGAAAAATGTATGCATTTACAAGATAGTAATGCATTTAATAGCTACTACTGCGAAAAAAAGTTGATTAAAAATTTCCAAGTTCTTTAATGCTATAAATTTTGTAAACAAGCATTTTATGTATTATAAGTTGGGGAAACGCCATTAATAATACAATAAAGTTTCTTCATATAAGTATATTAATATACTACCCATGAAGTTGGAAAAGGAATCAACTACATTATAGATCTAAAAATCCAAATATCCATTGTAAAACTAATTCACATTTTCCCCTATTATAAGAGGTAAAATACCAAATAGGAAATGATGATAGAGCTAATTTCTATGTAACTTATTGTATCCATTAACACCACAAAAATGAAAAACGTGATTATAACCTCCTCACTTATAAATACATCAAACAAGATCAATGATGCAGAAAACAACATTTCTGGGTTTTGTATAGGCTAGATCAACTAATGATTTTAAGATACAAAACTCGGTTTTATATATATTTTCATGCTAAATTTTAATATTTTACTAAATAAATTCAACAAATCAGCAATACAAACGAAATCTCTGGAACATAATATAGTATAAGTATTAACAGTATATATAGCACATCAATTCTGAAATTAAAGTGGAAATTAATATAAATGTTACAATATCACTCGAAACAAAAAACAAGCAAAGGTTAATTCCAAGTGCAAAAAAAGAAAAAGAAAAGTATGACAATGTAAACTCTCTAAAAAGCAGATCTAAATAAGCACTTCATTATTATATCTCTTAAAGAAGGAAAACCTAATACTAACAAATTCATTTATACAATTTAAAAACTCATTTACCCTAACAAATGTATTTCAACACCAACATAAGAATATATACCAAAGATGAAATGATCATATACCTAATTTCCATGCAACTTATAGCATCCATTAACACCACTAAATAGGAAAACTGGGCTCTATATATATTTTCAAGCTAAATTTTAATATGTAACTAAAAAAATTTGGGAATAGTATGACACAATAAACTCTCAAAAACAAATCTAAATAAGTACTTTTTCAATACATCTCTTAAAAGAAGGAAAACCTAATACTACTAAATTCGTTTATACATTTCAAAAAATCATTTACCCTAACAAATGTATTTCAACACTAACATAATAATAGCTAATACCTAAAGTTGTAACTAGGTTAACAACGTAACTAGCTATGACACTGAAAAGCAATCTAAAATATGTATGCAAAAAAGTGAAAACCAAAAAAGAGAAAATAAGCAATAATCATTTAGATAGAAAGATTTTATATAAGCAATACTAAAACATAAGCGTGGAATGAATAAAAACTTACCGAAAAAAAGTGTGGAATGAATAAAGGGCTAAAAATGGGTATAGGGAGTTGTGTAAATATGTGTGCGTGTGTGTATGTGTGTGTATACTGGCGAGCCTGATTTTCTTCCCAAGCTCGACTTAATCAACTTCGCGTTGGCTCCGATCTTCCGAGGCGGTCAGGTATGCTCCGGCGGTCAGGTGGTCTTCGTGTCTGCACAAGGAACGAACAGGGGCCTGGGGTTATTGCCGGGTTTTCCCTCTCCAACGGTCAAGTCAGTATTCGGAAGACTGAAAGTACGAAGTGTAGGGAGGGGGGGTCGGACCAGGTACAGGAGGTGATGTCTGATGCCGGGGATTATGTTGCTTTGGTACGGGCTGTTTCAGTTTTTATCTCTCTACTCCCTCTTTTTTCTCTTTCCCCTCCCTAAGTAGGATTAGGGGGGGTATTTATAGTGAGGTTCAGAGGTGTATTAACCATTGGATCACTGTACTGGGAGATGCTAATCCAACGACGTTAGGTCATTTATGACTCTGACAAGAGTACTGTCCTTTCCCGGGGCCCACAGGAGGTGTCCTGTGATTGGGCCACGTCGGTGAAACGTCAGGAGGGTCCCCCAAGGGAGCAGCAGCATTAATTGGGGAAGCGTACTCGACACGCTTCTTTGGGCCGGCCTCAGCACGGCTCGGCCCTCCCAATCCGGGGCATCACATCATTCAGGGTTGATGAGGCCCGGACGACCCGCTTTGGGGGCGTTATTGCCCCGGACGAGGGGATGCTGACATTCCCTCGCCAACAGCTCCCTGTCCGGAGTCGTTGCTAAGGACGAGGTCGGCGAGGATCTCTGGTCGTTACGGGGGCTCCGGTCATTTTGTTCTCGTGCTCGTCGGTGCAAATATGCTCATGCATGGCTGTTTTATGACACGTGTGCAACCATTCATGGATTTCTTACACGTGGACACGAGGCGCCGTCTTTGTCCTTTTGATTTCTACAACGTCATTAATGCTAAAACGGCTGGTGAGTGACATTTGGCAGATGGCCTCTGCAGGCTGTACACGTGGTGGACATTGATTGAGTGGCGGCGGTTATTTGTGGGAGTTCGTGCAATGAGCCGTTGCGTCTTTTCACCTTCTGGTAAATGTCTTTTCACCTTCCACTAGGGGCCTATAAATACCCTCAGTGAAAATGATTTTTCACTTTTTTCAACTTCTCTCTACAAGATTCCACAGCAAACATTCTCTCTCACCTTCTCCACCCTTAGCAAATTTCACCTTCGAACACTTAAGCCAGAAAATGGTTATTAAACACGGAGCCGGCAAGGGCCCGATGGTTGCCCCTACTCCGCAACGCTTGGCCGTGATGGCCAACGCGCTCCCATTCCGGGCTATGGTCCTCGACCCGTCCCTGAGCGTCGATAGCAACGACAGCAGCATCATGGTACGGACTCACGGGTCCGATCTCGAAGAGTTCCAACAACTCTGCGGGATCGGCGAAGGGTTCCGTCTTCGGAGGTGTCAGAACTCCGACGAGGTGAACGGGATCGTAGTGGATCCGAAGAGCATAGTGACGCTCTCTCTCTCGTCCCTTCTGTACGGGGGCACTCACCTCCCTATCCCGGAGCTGCTGGCGGAGTTATGCGCCTGGACGCAAACTCTTCCTTGTCAGTGGCCTCTGCAAGCCCACCGGATCTGCGCCGGGATGGAGGCTCTAAATGAACTATTAGGCTCGACTCTACCGGAGCCATTGGGGTTAAGGGAGCTGCTCGCTTGTTACGAGTTTTTACAGAGCGAGCCTAGCTCCCAAGCCAAAAGCAGGCAGCCGTACCTGCGGTGTCGGTCGCATAACCAGCTCATCTTGGGTAACTCTGATTCGAATCGGGGTTACACACAAGATGTAATCGTGGTGGAGGGTAACTGGCTCCGCCGGGATGACCTGATCCTCCCAACCAGACCGGGGAGGGTCCTAAGCAACAAAGAGAACAAGGCCACGGTGGCCGCGAGGCTAAGGGGTCTTGGGGAGCCGAATGTGAGGTCGATCGAGTTGGCCTTGAACTGGTGGGGTCCGGACGGGACCGACGCAGGCGCTCGCGACGCGGAGCGCCTGTTACTATGTGGCTCCCCCACAAGCTGTAAGGGGAACGAGTTCCTCTGGCCCCCTAGGACCTTCTGTCCCGTGGGGTACTCCCGGGAACGGTGGGAGAAAGAGAAGGGTTTTGAATCCACCCTCCCACCTAAGGCCATCAAAGAAGTTGAGGCAGTCGAGGGGTCTGCTGAAAGAACCTTGAAGAAGGTGGTGAAATCGAAGCCGAAGCCGAGTGCCAGGGCGAAGGCCGACGAGGCGAGATCTTTCGCTCCTTCGACGGCCGGGGTTTTCTTTGAGACCCGATCTGATGGTACCGTCCTTCACTACCGAGTGGGGGCGGACGGTACCCGTACCTATATTGATATGCATGGGAGCCTCTGACAGAGGTTCTCCCCTTGAGCTCTAGGGAGCCCGCTGTGGGGAGCCCCCTACGCTTAGAAGATAGCCCATCTGAGGCAGAACCCTCCGGGCCAGCCTTGGGCACCTCAAGGACCAGGGTAAGTCGCTCCTTGTTTTTCTCAAATCTTTGTTTTTATACTTAGATAGATTTAGTTAATTTCTCTAACTCCTTTCTTGTGTGGTCTGTGTAGGTGGTCCGTTCCGACGAGGAGGAGGCGGATGAAGAGGCCGAGGAGGAGGCGGGGTTAGATGGCGAGGAGGCAGAGATTTTTGAGCCCGAGGCTGGTGAGGGAGGGGTCGTCGGGGCAAGGGACAAGGAGGTGGAAGAGGTGGAGGCTTTGGAGCCCGAGGCTGAGGAGGAGGAGGGGGTCGTCGGGACAAGGGACGACGAGGTGGTTGAAGTGGCTCCCACAGATGCTAAGTTAAAGACCTTGGAGAGGTTGGGAGGCCTGGCGGGGCAGTTGAGGCGTGAACGAGCCGCTGAACGAGCCGCTCGTAAAGCCGAAGCAGCCGAAGCTGCCAAGAGGAAGAGGGAGGAGTCGAAGGCCCCTCGGGATGCGAAGAAAGCCCGTGCCGGGGATTCTGAGCCGAGGGAGGATGCCAGGGAGCATGTGGTCGTTGCTGAAGAGCGAGCGGTGTCATCCGTTCAGGCAAAGGGTCCGATGCCTAGCGCTTCGGGCTCAAGCTCAGGCTCTGGCTCCCCGTTCCCAAAGATGCCTATTCAGACTCCGGAGGAGGTCAAGGCGGCAACCGGGGTTCGGAGCATTATGGAGGGCCATCCCTCTGCTGGCCTGCTTGCTCTGGCCGTGCTTCAGCAGCAAACTATCGAGGCCGACCAACGTGGTCGCGACCTTGCTTCCGCCATGACGTCGGCCATGGCCATGATCCCGCAGGTAAAACGTTGTTTTCGTTGTGCCATTGTCTTTCGTTTATTTCTTAAATTCTAGCTAAGTGTTTCTCTTCTTTTGTAGGCCTATTTGACGATAAACCAATACGTCTACCAGCAAGGGCAACTGGTGAGGTCGTGGGCTTCGAAGGCTGAGGCCAATGCTAAACAGGCCGAAGACGCTCTGAAGAAGGCGGAGGGGGCCCAGAAAAGGGCGGAGAGGGCCGAGGGTCTCGTCGAATCCTTGGAAGCTCGGAGAGCTGAGGCCGCGAAGGCCGGTGCTGAGGCCGAGGAGCGTGCCCAAGCTGCGGTAACGGCTCTGAAGGAGGTTGAAGCGAGCGTGGCCGGTAAGGTGAAAGCTGCGGTCGAAGACGCTGAGGCCGGGGTGGCCAAAAAAGTAAAGGCTGCGGTTCAAGCCGCCGAGGCAGAGATGAGCGCCGCCTTGGAGCTATCGACACAGAAGGACTTTAATTCCTTCTATGTCGATGGCTGGTCTGAGGCAGCAGCTTTTATGAGGGCGGGACCGGATCATCCGGTGTGGAACATGGAAAACATTTTTGTTCCGGTCCCCTCTGCCCCCGTTCCCGAGGTGGTACCCTTAACCCCTCGAGCCCTTTCGGACGCCGATGCAGATGATGATGAGGGGGCATCTTAGGGCTTTTTGTGGTTTTTAGATTTTATTCTCGATGTAATTTCCTTTTTTGTACTTAGCATGTAATAGCTTTCCATTGAATGAAATGAAAAAACAATTTTGGACTTGTCTTTTATTCTTCTGTGTTTTATTCATTGTATACACGCTCCCAAATGAGTGGGCCTTAGTGCTTCGGCGTTGGGGCGCTCGTTTTATACAACTCATAACTTGCCAACCGAAGTAACACATAGAAAACTTAAATGAACTGAAAAATTCAAGTAAATATGAACCGGGGCGCCGTATAGGCTCGTGTTCTGAAACACTTAGAAAATTTAGATGAACTGAAAAATTCAAGTAAATATGAACCGGGGTGCCGTATAGGCTCGTGTTCTGAAACACATAGAAAATTTAAATGAACTGAAAAATTCAAGTAAATATGAACCGGGGTGCCGTATAGGCTCGTGTTCTGAAACACATAGAAAATTTTAAATGAACTGAAAAATTCAAGTAAATATGAACCGGGATGCCGTATAGGCTCGTGTTCTGAAACACATAGAAAATTTAAATGAACTGAAAAATTCAAGTAAATATGAACCGGGGTGCCGTATAGGCTCGTGTTCTGAAACACATAGAAAATTTAAATGAATTGAAAAATTCAAGTAAATATGAACCGGGGTGCCGTATAGGCTCGTGTTCTGAAACACTTAGAGAAAATTCAAATGAATTGAAATAACAGCAGTTTTTATTTATAAAGCCCGCAGGCATAAACTTACACCACATTCTTATTTACACAAAGTCATAAAGGCCGAGCCCTACTGGTAGTACTTCCTTAGGTTGTTGACGTTCCAAGGTCGGTCCACCGGGACGTCGTTGGGAAGACGACCCAACAGGTAGGCCCCGTTCCCTACTGCACCGAGGATTCGATAGGGGCCTTCCCAATTGGGGCCTAGCTTGCCGTCGGACTGTATCCTGGTGTTGTTGTTTACTCTTCGTAACACGAGGTCTTCATCTTGGAAACGTCTGGCGTTCACTCTTTTGTTATAAGAGCGCCCCAGCTCGTTTTTATATTCGGCGTTACGGATGGCCGCGACCTCCCTTCTTTCTTCGGCGTAGTCCAGCTCTAGCCCCATCATCTTTTCGTTAAGCCCGTTTTCCACGATGTCCGTCCTCAGAGAGGGAAGCCCGATTTCTAACGGGATGATGGCCTCCATTCCGTAAGTGAGGCTATAGGGTGTCTGTTGAGTGCCCCGTCTTCTCGTCGTTCGGTAGGCCCATAGGACATGATACAGTTCTGTGGCCCATTGTCCTTTGGACTCGTCTAGCCTCTTCTTGATTCCGTCGAGCACAGTTTTATTTGATACCTCGGCTTGTCCGTTGCATTGGGGGTACGACGGGGTCGAATAGTAGTTCTTGATGTGATACTTTGCATACATCGCATTTAATTTGACCCCGGTGAACTGTCCCCCATTGTCCGCGACGATTGAGTAGGGGATTCCGAATCTGGTGATCACGTCTCTCCAGAGGAAACGTATCACTTCGGCCTCTTTGATTTTCGCTAAGGCCACGGCCTCCACCCACTTTGAGAAGTAATCGGTGACCATGAGGAGGAACTTCTTCCCTCCCGGGGCCACGGGGAATGGTCCGACGATATCCATGCCCCACTGCGCAAAGGGCCAGGGCGAGGTCACGCTGCTCATTTTTTGCGCCGGGGCATGGGGTATGGGTGCGTACTTCTGACACTTCTCGCACCTGAGTACGAATGCTTTGGCATCCTTTTGCATGAGGGGCCACCAATATCCGTGGGTCAAGGCTCGGTTGGCCAGCGACCTACCCCCGGTATGGCTCCCACACGTGCCTTCGTGAATTTCCTCCATGACCCTTATTACCATGTCGGGGTGGACGCAGAGTAAGTAGGGGCCAGAGAACGATCTTTTATAGAGCTTGTCGTTGGGAGCTATCCAGAATCCCAATGCCGTTCTTCTTATTTTCTCGGCCTCTTTCTTGTCATTGGGAAGATCACCGGAGCGATGGTATTCGATTATGGGGTCCATCCAGCTTGGCTCTGACGGGAGGTCAGTCACCATGTTAATTGTTGCCTTAGCCTCGATGCTAGGCAAAGGGACATATTCTATGGTGATGACTCTCTCTTTCTTATCACTCATGACCGAGGCTAGGGTCGCTAATGCATCGGCGTGGGTGTTCTCGTTTCTGTTGATGTTGACGATTTCTTGACATTCGAAGCTTTAGAGTATTCCGGAAGCGATAGCCACGTAGCTGGCCATTCTGTCGTCCTTCGTCTGAAATTCACCACTGATCTGGCTGCTGACTAATTGAGAGTCCGTATGCACCAGTATCTTTTTGATTCCGAGGCTTCGGGCCATTTTTAAGCCGGCGATAACGGCCTCATATTCGGCCTCGTTATTGGTGGCTCTGAAGCCAAGTTGGATTGACTTCTCGATCACATCCCCTTGTGGAGATCGGAGTACGACGTCGAGGCCGGACCCTTTCTTATTGGCGGCTCCATCCGCGTGCAAGGTCCAGGTCTCGGGGGCACAACCTGTGATGTCGGGGCATTGGGTCGTCCCAGTGAATTCTGCCACGAAGTCGGCCATGGCCTGTCCCTTGACGGACGTTCGCGGCGCATAGCTGATGTCGTAGGCGTTCAAGTGGCAGGCCCACTTCATCATTCGTCGAGAGAGATCCCCCTTTTGGAGTATTTCTCGCACAGGCTGGTCAGTATAGACCACAATGCTGTGCGCAGAGAAATAGTGAACAAGTTTTCGTGAGGCCACGACGAGGGCTAGGACGAGTTTTTCCAAAGGCATATACCTTGCCTCAGCATCGAGGAGAGTTTTGCTCACGTAATAGATAGGCCTTTGCTCCCTGTCGAGTTCCTTGATGAGGACGGCGCTGACGGCTATCTCAGACACGGCCAGGTATAGGGTAAGGACATCGCCTGGGTCCGGCTTGGCCAGAAGGGGCGGACTTCCGAGGTAGTCCGCCAGCTCGGTGAACGCACGCCGGCATTCATCGGTCCATTCGAATCTCTTCTGAGCTTTTAAGGCCGTAAAGAACGGTTTGCATCGGTCCCCGAACCGGGCAATAAATCGGTTTAGGGCGGCGGCCATCCCGGCTAGCTTTTGTATGTCCTTTCTCTTCTCGGGTGTTTTCAAATTCTTCAAGGCAGAGATCTGGGACGGGTTCGCCTCAATGCCGCGGTGGGTCACCATGAACCCTAGGAATTTGCCGGCACCTACCCCGAAGGCACATTTAGAGGCGTTCAGCTTCAGGTCATGCCTTCGTATCGTTTCGAACGCCTCTCTCAGGTCGGATAGGTGGTGCTCCTCTTGGGTGCTCTTTACCACCATGTCGTCAATATAGACTTCCATGGTTCGGCCTATGTTCTTAGCGAATATCTTGGTGACCATTCTCTGATAGGTCGCCCCGGCGTTCTTGAGTCCAAAGGGCATCACTTTGTAGCAGTAATTTCCCCTTGGGGTGATGAAGGCAGTTTTTTCTTGGTCGGCCTCCGACATGGGTATTTGATGATAGCCGGAGCAGGCATCCAGGAAGCTCATCCTGGCGGCCCCAGCCGTAGAGTCCACTATTTGATCGATTTTGGGCAAGGGGAAAGGATCTTTGGGACAGGCTCGGTTGAGGCTCGTGTAATCGATGCACACCCTCAGCTTCCCGTTCTTTTTGGGGACCACTACGGGATTGGCGAGCCATCTGGGGTAATAAATCTCCCTGATGGCCCCGGCCAGCAGAAGCTTCTCTACTTCCTCGTTTATGGCATCGGCATGCTCTGGACTGACACGGCGCCCCTTTTGCATCACGGGCTTGGCATCCGGGTTGACGTTTAATCGGTGGCAGGCGAGGTCGGAACTGATTCCTGGCATCTCGCTTGGACCCCATGCAAAATTGTCGAGGTATTGGAGAAGGAGTTCGACGAGGTCGGTGACCTCAGGTTTGGTAAGCTTTGCCCCCACCATAAAAAAGTGATCCTCGTCATACCCCGGGATTCGGATTTTCAGCAGTCCCTCCTCCACCTTGTCTTCGGCCTCAGGCCCCATCTTTTTGTTTAGTTCCCTCAGCAGCTTAGGGTCCTCTGCCTCGATGTTCATGGCACTTTGGGCCGGCACCATCTTTTTGCCGGAGTACACGGCCATTGCACAGCTGCGTGAGACTTTCTGATTTCCCGAGATGGTTTCCACACCAGACTCAGTTGGGTACTTAACCTTTTGGTGTAAGGTGGAGGAGACTCCATCTATTCCATGGAGCCACGGGCGCCCCAATATCACGTTGTAAACAGAGGAGACACTCACCACCATGAACTCCACTCCCATAACTTTTGTTCCCGTTTTCACAAGCAAGGTTATGTTTCCTCTGGGCTGGACCGCCTCTGAGCTGAATCCGTACAGGGGAGGAACGTCGGTTTCCAACTGTTCCTCTTTGAGTCCCATCTTTCGAAAGAGGTCTTCAAAGAGTATATTGACCGACGCTCCTTGATCGACGAGGATCCGTCCTACTGCGCAGAGGTCTATCTGTGCCGAGATAACAAGAGCATCAGTGTGGGGCGCGTCCACCCCCACCAGATCGAAGTCAGTGAAGCTTACTTCCGGCTTGGCATCGCGCTTATACTTTTTCCGGGGGCTGGAGCTTTCTGCAAGGCAGACGCGCTGCTTCATTGCTGCCTCCCGTGCCGAGGTCCTTTCTGCCCCATTCTGGCTAGACCTTTTCGGCCCAGAGTGAATGACATGACAGATCATCACCGGTGGAGGGAGGTCCCGCTGCCTCTCGTTGGCCCCTTCTCCATCTCGATCGGACTCCCTCCGTGATTTGACATATTTATCCATCAGGCCATCCCGGACCCATCCCTCGAGCCTGGCCTTCAGACCATGGCACTCGTTGGTGTGATGGCCTCGACCCCTGTGGTATTCACATATCTTGTCGTTAGGCCCTGGGGCCGGCTCGTTCCGTAGTGGGAGAGGCTAAGAGAAGAAAGGCTCGTTCCCAATCTTGTTAAGAAGGTCGACGAGAGGTAGGCGAAAGGTGGTGGAATAGGCAGCGCCCGACCCCGAGGCGACAGGGGTTTGATGCCCCGGTCGGGGGTCCTCTTTTCTTCTTTTATGGGCCGGTTGCGGGTTTCTTCCCGTTCGTGGCCGCTCCATCCTTTCCGCTATGGGCCGGTTTCTTCGAGGGCTCGTTGCGACGAACCGATCCCTTGGTTGGTCGATAAGGGCTACTGAACGTGTTGCCCCGGCTGACCTCATGTCCTTCTCAATGTCGATATGCTGTTTTATGAGGGACCTGAGTTGAGGAACAGAGTTGGGGGGGGGGGGGGGGGGTCGCGATCATCTCGTTTCGGATCCTGCTCCCCACTACCATGTTTTGCCTGAAGGCAGCTATGGCGGTGGAGTCGGGACAGTCCGCGCATTCGGCATGCTTCAACCAAAACCGACTATCATAATTCTCGAGGGTCTCTTTAGATTGGACCCTCACTTGATAGAGTTGCTCCGGCTGGGCAGCTCTCTCTTTCAAGTTTATGAACCGGTGTGCAAAGTCATAAGCTAAGTCGTCCCAACAGTGGATAGAATTGACGGGCAGGGACTGGAACCACTTACTAGCGAGCCTTCCCAGGCTGGCGGGAAAGCACCTGCACATTAATTGGTCAAGGTGTGACCAATGGTTCATCTGGTATCGGTAGTGTCGGAGATGAGCCTCTGGATCAGAGTCCGCATTGAAGGTTTGGAGGATAGGGGCGATAAAGTTCCGTGGGGGGGGGGGTACTGTATTCAATTTCGTCCGAGAACGGGGTGCTGCGGGTCGAGGCCACGATTTTCAACGCTGCCTCACCAGCTGCATCGTGCCGTCCTCGTCGGCCACGTCTCCGTGTCCGAGGTGGCTTAACGGTTCGGGCATGACTAGATTCCGGCCGTGAGTCCCGACTACCATCCTGCCAACGGAGCAGAGAATGTATACTCCGCTCGTTATCGCGGCGAGAATTTCCTTCTTGGGAATGCTCCGACTCCGCACCCCTAGCCGGCTCCCTGGGAGTCTCTAGGGGGGGTCGTCGGAGGGGTCCCAACCTGGACATCACGCTTTTAACGGGGACTGGAACCGATTTGTCTTGGCTCGCCCCTTGGGCGGGCTCGAGTTCCGGCTCCATCAGCGAGGCTATCAAGGCTTTCTGGGCCGCAAGAGCGACGAGCTCTTTTTGGTGGATATCGATCATCATCTATGTTAGCTCGGTCCGCGATCGGGGTGCGGGAGCTGTTGCGGTCAGAGGAACGGGCTCCCTGGTAGATGCGGTCCTAGGGGTCTCATCAAAAGAAAGCGTTCCCGGCATCCCAAGAACGTGGGGGGGGGGGGGTCGAGACGATGGGGTGTCAAATCGGTTGTTGCCAGACATGTTTTCTTTAAGGACGGGGAGTCGAAGCTAACGCGTTCAATTTCCCACAGACGGCGCCAATTGGCGAGCCTGATTTTCTTCCCAAGCTTGACTTAATCAACTTCGCGTTGGCTCCGATCTTCCGAGGCGGTCAGGTATGCTCCGGCGGTCAGGTGGTCTTCGTGCCTGCACAAGGAACGAACAGGGGCCCGGGGTTATTGCCGGGTTTTCCCTCTCCAACGGTCAAGTCAGTATTCGGAAGACTGAAAGTACGAAGTGTAGGGAGGGGGGGTCGGACCAGGTACAGGAGGTGATGTCTGATGCCGGGGATTATGTTGCTTTGGTACGGGCTGTTTCAGTTTTTATCTCTCTACTCCCTCTTTTTTCTCTTTCTCGTCCCTAAGTAGGATTAGGGGGGTATTTATAGTGAGGTTCATAGGTGTATTAACCCTTGGATCACTGTACTGGGAGATGCTAATCCAATGGCGTTAGGTCATTTATGACTCTGACAAGAGTACTGTCCTTTCCCGGGGCCCACAGGAGGTGTCCTGTGATTGGACCACGTCGGTGAAACGTCAGGAGGGTTCCCCAAGGGAGCAGCATCATTAATTGGGGAAGCGTACTCGACACGCTTCTTTGGGCCGGCCTCAGCACGGCTCGGCCCTCCCAATCCGGGGCATCACATCATTCAGGGTTGATGAGGCCCGGACGACCCGCTTTGGGGGCGTTATTGCCCCGGACGAGGGGATGCTGACATTCCCTCGCCATATACATACATATATATATATATATTATGTTAAATGTGTTTGTGTATGTATGTAAAGATTTGACGAGGTATATATATATAATGATTTGCCTCACTACGATAAACCTTAAATATTATTTCCATTTTCATTGAGTTAATAATTAATGTGAGTAGGTTCCAATTAATAACATTTGCAGTAAATGCAATAAATTATATACTAATAGAATTCGATAGGAAATGGAAGTTTTAACTTGTGCTCCGGGCGCATACAACAACAGAATTTGTCAGGTTTGTAGCTTATTAATTAAAGAATAATTAGTATCAATATTTGGTTAAACTAATTCAAACGGATTCATTGTTTAATGGACCTTCTCAGTTAATTATGTATGTTCCTATGACGCTTTATTTGGAATATTATTTCAATTTATTTCTAATTGATTAGTTTGTATCAACACGTTACTTTATTGATTAATAAGGTATGTGTGTGGTTTCTATAAAATGAATATTCCATTCATCACTGTTTCAAGTGTCATGATTGTTGAATATGTATGAGATTATAAAATAATGAAAATTGAATATTTATGGCTTCCCGGTTTCACCAAAATGAATACTCCTTCAATCCTTAATTAGGAGTGTTTGTTTTTTTCACTCTTTTGCATAACCTGTCAATATATGCACAATTTTTTTTTAGCAATCCTTAGGAGTGTTTGCTTTTTCACTCTCTTGCATAACCTGTCAATATATGTACAAAAAAATTAGCTTATCACTATGAGCGGAGTAGAGCTATAATCTATAAACACTTTCAGAAATAAACTTCTAGGTTTGAACCAGAAATAAACTTCTAGGTTTGAACAAGCGATTGTGGCTTATTAAAAAAGATCAAGAATGGTAATTTTAATTTTCAAAGACTGGGTGATGTTATGAATTAATCAACCGAAGTACATTTTTTTTTTTTTTTTTTTAGTACATTTTTTATTTATTTTAGTAAAAAAAAAAGGTAATTTTTTTTATTTATTTTAGTAAAACAATAGTAAATTTTTTATTTATTTTAGTAAAACAATAGTAATATTCAGTTATTCTTCCTAACACGAGTGAGGAGAAGAGTTAGGGCCGGTCTTACACTTTTCTACACTTAACTTGTTTATTTTTTTAAGCGCTTTTTTAAATTTTTCAGAAAAAATTGATAACTTTGAGTATATATATCACTAGCTAGTTGTGATAATATACTATTTGGTTGAAAATTTAGGTTCAAGAATAAAGCGAGTTATTCAAAAGTCGCAAAACATATTAAAATTTTAATATCTTTTTTTCCGATCGCAACTTAGTAAAGTTATTGAGTGTGCATCGTGGCTTAGCAAAATATCTAACGAGCACCGACCGCAAAGTACCCTTCTTTTTATTTAACTGTGAATTAAACTCTCATAGATAATAGAAGCAATTAGTCACCAAATAGAAACAAAATGTATGATTTGATCTTATTAGTATGAACATAGAAGTTTTAATACAATATAACACCAAAGTTTATTAGAGTTTTTAATATCCCTGAATGATTTAGTCATAAAGTTCTAAAAAACTCAATAAGACCAGGTCTAACTTATAAAGAAAACAGTTATAATATCATAAGTTTATTTTTTTTTATACATAACAGAGTTTGATTGTTCATAAGTTGTAATGAACACTTAATGCTTCAATAAGACAACTTCGCTATTATTAAGACAGGTTGTCAACGCTTTGAAGGGTTTCGTTTTATTGCTTCCATATTAAATCATCCAATATTGCATACATAAACTAAAGTCACAGTTACAAATAAGAGAAGCGAAACAATTTGGTATCCAAGAAATTAGATCAAGAATTCTAATAACTGTTTATCGATCAGCGTCAGCATTAGGTTGCGCCTCCCATCAGTTGTAATTGATAAAGCAGGTTTCAAGCACTAACCTTTTATTTTATGCGTCTTCCTAAAATGGTTGAAACTCGGAATTTCAGGCAATAGACCGAGCACACTATGATGCAGAACCCACATTGAAAAGTGGATCTTTTTTTTATATTTATTTTAGGCTCCAATAGAAACTTTATGGACCCAAAGTTAACTTTATTGTACCCATAGTTAACTTTATTGTAATATTTTATTATAATACTATTCCTATCCAACCCTTTCATTTGATTTGACGGTTCAACAGCTATCACCAGACGAAAAAGACAAAAAAAAATAACGATTTTCAATTGATTTATATTCTAAATACTTTGATTTATGGTTTCGACAGTGGCAAAAGCATGGAACGTGTTGCATGTTTTGGTCACATTTTAGGACTTATTTTGGGGCGAGTCTCTTCTGACTCCTCAAATTACTTATTTGAGGATCTGGTTAAAAACCAGGTCCACGTCACATCTTATTTTTATTTATTTTTTTAATTTATTTCACTCAATTTTATTACAAAATAAATAACTCTAATACCACTTCATTATATCTTATTACACTTTATTTATCTACAAAATAAATAAATTTAGCCACTCCATCACACTATTAATTAATACGTTCCTCTGTTTTTTTTTCACTCAAACTAAATACAAAATTAAAATATTTTATAATCATAATATTATATCAAGTTAACACTTTCAAGTAATTTATATTTTGCACTTTTTTATTTATTAATTTTGTTACTTCCGAGTAAATAATTAAATTATCCCAAAAACCATACATGTCATTGTTTTCTTCCATCTTTACCTACCCACATAAAACATTTACCTACCCATATTTATTTAACCACTTTCAAGTTAACCCGGTTAAATGTGGGTAGGTAAAAATGAAAGAAAATAATAACGTGTAGGATTTTTGGGGACAATTTAATTATTTACTCGGAAGTAACAAAATTAATAAATAAAAAAGTGCAAAATATAAATTACTTGAAAGTGTTAACTTGATATAATATTATGATTATAAAATATTTTAATTTTGTATTTAGTTTAAACGAAAAAAAAAAAACAGAGTAATGTATTAATTAATAGTGTGATGGAGTGACTAAATTTATTTATTTTGTAGATAAATGAAGTGTAAAGAGATGTAATGAAGGGGTGCTAGAGTTATTTATTTTGTAATAAAATTGAATGTAATGAATTAAAAAAATAAATAAAAATAAGATATGACGTGAATCTGGTTTTTAACCAAATCCTCAAATAAGTAAAATGAATACTCAAATGAGTAATATGAGTCCTCAAAATAGAATCTCTCCTTATTTTGCCCACGGTACATCATTATCTTCAAAGTTAACAGAGTGACATGATTCGAAGTTCAATCAAAGTTAAAGCGGGGTCGTCTTTCGTACTTTCATGCATTATTAAACAAGACGACAACAATTGTGGTATGTGATTGAAGATTGTTATTCCTATGAATATTGTAATGTTTCCCTTTATTGTGGCAGACTTATATTTGATTACCTTATAATTTATAAACAAGTATTAGAAAACCGAAATTTAGCAAATAAACAATAAATAATTAGATAGAAAGATCGTGTAATACTAAAACATAAGTTGTGGAATGAATAAAATCGATGAAAAAGAGTACTTTGACATGTAATATGTATTAGTATATATTATGTATATAAATGAATAAATTTATGTATGTATGTCTCTATATGGAGAGACAAGGAAAAATTGTGTTGTAAGAATGATATGTGCGTCTGTGTATATATATATACAAGTTAAACCAAGAAAAATTAAAGTGCTAATTTTTTTTTTCAAAAATATCTCTATTCTAATTTACTAATTACTCATATATCATAATTCAATTTAAATAAATAAATAACTAAATAAATATGCTCATTTGCACACATAAATTCATTATACTTCTATAAAAATAAAACATCATATTACTCCTTATATACGATCAAGGGCTTGTGGCTTATTAAAAAAAATCAAGCTAGCGAATTTTATTTTTCAGAGACAGGTGATATTATGAATTAATCAACCGGAGTAAGCAATTTAGTGTAAAACAAAAGTAATATACAGTACTTCTTCCTAACACAAGGGAGGAGCGGAGTCAGGGCAGGTCTGGAGCCTTTCTACGCCTAAGTCGTATATTTTTTAGGTGCTTTTTTAACTCTGTCTGAAGAAATTGATAACCTTCGTAAAAAAAATAAAATCTTTGAAAAAATACGAAATTAACCATATCATAATAAAAAATAAATTTATCGTATGGCATTTTAATTTATAACAAGCGTATAACATTTTCATTATGTGATATCGAATACTTTCTTTATACTGCATGGTGTAACTCATCTCTGTGATGGATAGGGGGAAGAAATATGTGAGGAACTTTTTTCCAAGTGTCAAGTGGCCCTTGTTTTAAAATGTGGAGCAAATCTCAAAGTTTAACCACTACACATTTCATGGATAGAAACTTCATGATGGAAGGTTACAGATCTTATGTGGTAAACAGCTTATATAACTTTCATTGTTAGCTCGAAGTTTGAAGAAAATGAACAACTATCCTTTGCTGGCCATTGCTAGTTTTTTTGGTTTGAGGCTGATTTCATTACCAAGGGCGTCTATATATGCAGCTAATTTAGGCTCCGCAGATTTATTTCTTTGCTTATAAGCCACTGAAGGGAAGCTTCTAAGAAAAAGGGGATTTCAGTTAGTCCCTCACTGGCCAGAAAAAACAAGAAGTTGGATCGGATAAAATGACATATGCTTCCGAGTCTCAAAGTAAAACAACATTTTAATCAAAAAATACAAATAAACTAGTCGAAAAATGCGTCTACTGCCAATTCACAAGTTCATGTACAAAAACAAAGTGTCCTTCAAGACAATAACCAGGTTAATATGAGTGCAGAAGAACAAACATAATTTCCCGCTTGTAGAAGGGGATGACATTAGAGAAAGAGGAATGAGCAGGGTGAGAGGAAGAATGTCGATTGATAGAATAGGGAGGAGACGTGAGTGGCGGCTGGTTTAAGGGTTAGCATAGGGATTAGACGGTGAAGAAAAGGGCATGGGGGTATAGGTTAGCCGGATACAAGCTCCTCCCCCACCCGAGGCTATGGAGGCGACCGCTATGCTTTTTATTTTCTCCTTTTTTTCACTATTTTTCTCTCAGAAAAAAAAAAAAAACTAAATGTAATATAAACCAATCAGTTCTTATATATATATATTGTTACATTAAGTTTAGGATAATATAAGATACTTATGCAAGATTGTTTCCTATGATGAGGTATTTTTTTTTTTTTGCTTACATGCACATATGTAATATCTCGTCGACATTGATACTTTCTTATTAAAGAGAGAATATTTTCAACTTGTCAATCATTTTTAAAGTTCTTGACATAACTCATTTGTTTGTTTATATAAACCATATACAATATCATATTATGTATATACAATTTAATTTTTTACATTTATTTTTTGTAAGTTGTACTTAATAGCAACCTCTATATGCTTATATTTTTTAGATATACTATATAACTGTAAACTCTATATGTTTATATTTTTTAGTGATACTATATTACTGTAAAGTTGTTTTATTGTACAAAGCATGAACCTCATCAACATAATCAAAAGCATGACACGTTTATGTAGCACAAATAAAAGTCCTAACAAAGTCACAATACATGAAGAAATTAATTTCATATTCTAAAATTGTAGAACCTAATATGATAAAGAGCAGCAAATATTATTTGTCATTTCTCTACTTAAACTCTCACCACCACAACAAGTCATTTGAGTACTTTGAAGAAATAAATTATAGTTAAAACGCATGATTTCAAAATTACCCATCTCTGCTAAAAGAAATCTAAGCCTATTTCTCATGTGCTCCCACAACATAGAGAGTCCGAAAGAGATCTATGCTTTGCATTGAGATAATGAGAAGTTATTTAAGTGTGCATATTTTGATATCTTTTTTCGTCCTGCTCATGATAATTACTATCGGATCACCGGAAGTTGCAATGGAGTTTAGTGCTTCTATGTGGCACCAAAGAAGCAAAGTGATGTCTTGGAATCTGTCTATCACAAGTGGTTGAGGATAGCACATCATAGAACTGTCATTATTAAAAAAGTACATAATTGGCTTATTAACTGGGAAATTTGGATTTATAGGGGATACTTTTGCGTTTGACAATGCCTTTTTCAGCAAATTGTCATTATTAAAAAAAAAGTACATAATTGACTTGGGGAACTTGATCCTCTTTTCCCTAACTCCACTTCTTTTAATAACTTCCATCTCTTAACTTTTAAGTGCTTGTGGTCTCTTCCTCCATTGGAAGACTGAAATTAAATATTGTTGGCTCTTCTTTTGATGGGGTATCCGAGGGTGTGTGTGTGTGAGCATTCACATCAGTCTATGGATATCGCTCTCTACACTAAACACAAAAATTACACTTTATTAACTTTATCTATCAAATTTACTGAAGTTTACATACTCATAATTGCAGGCTATCTATAAATATGTATATACTACCCAATATGCTAGAAAGTCATCGCCACTTGAATCTTCATTTCATATCCAACGTGTTGTTTCGCTACTCTCCTGTTGGCGAATGTGCTCGGGTTCAAAAGCATAAGGAGTACCGGCAGAAGATCATATCAAATTATCAGCCTCTCCATCGGGAACTATATAACATGAATCCTTCAAACTTGTTCGTACCTTCATTTATCAAAGATATAAATGAGAATACCCCAGAGAGCTTTAGAACTATAATGAAACAGCCCTCTACAGAAATTTTCGTACTCGAGATGCTTTAACCACGTTTTTGTGAAATGTTGTTGTCGGAGGTAGAAAATTTCGATAAGTGGGTCCATGAGACGAAGTTTACACTACAAAAAAATACTCAAATAGCGACGGGATTAGTGACGGTATTTTTTGTTACGAGCTTATTAGCGACGGTTTTTGCGATGGTTTTGTGACAGTTTAGTCAATTTGCGACAGATTTGTGACAACTTTTTAAATTAGCGACAGGCTTGTGACAGCTTTTGACTCTCACTAAATCAAATATTATTTTGTAGTGTTATAATCATGCGGCCAAACACAATGAACAAATTTGTTGTTGTTCTTGATGACTTTGGCCTGAATAGCATGCCTGACAAGTTGATGGAATACTTCATACGCCCTATGTCTGGAGTTTTATTTCCTGAAGTAGGCGGATAAATATTTGATACACATCAGAGAGAAAATTTAGTTTTTTAAAATAAGTATAGTCATATTTTGCTAGCTATTTTTGACTAGCCACTTTACCAAAATTAAATATAACTAGTGGGTTATTAGCCTTATGTGGCTGACAGTCTTGCTAAATTGGACTCCAAGAAACAATATATTGAAACCTACATAACTACTATGGACTTGGATTTGTATGGTTTGCCAAACTTAAGGATGGTAAAATGACTTTAGTCTTGATTAATAATTTTCTCTAAAACTTCAATTAACTTTTGGAAATGAAGATTACTACTGATACAAAAGTCTCTTTTTATTACTAACCTTTTTACTTTACTAGTCACAACTCTAATTGTGTTTAAAAAATATAATTTTGGAACCTCAACTTTATTGGACTATAGTTTTAATGGAGTGAGTTTTGCTTATTGGGTCATTTAGTCAAGGTATTGTGTATCACAAGGTTTTTATGCATGAGATAGTAATTTGAAGGACGGAAATTACAAAGTGTTTAAGACGCCGATGGGAAGTGGTAGGAAGTAACTCAGGTGTTCAGTGTTCAGTAAAAGTTAGATTTCTCCCTTTAATAAGTTGTGATTTACCCCTAACTTTTCTCAGTATTTCAACATAATATACACATTTTCTCTCACTAAAAATATCAAACCTTTTTTTGCTTTCTTACTATCATATTTCTCTCTTTATATTATCAAAAATGTTTTCTCAATGGAGAATATTATCTATGTACAAGGCTTGAGAATCAAAGAGCTAGAGAACAAATTTAAAGAGACTAATCAAGAAATTAGGGAACTGAGGCATGCAAATAGGTAAATGCAATTTTATATGGCAAGGTTTGCTGAATTTGAAGAGTGGACTCGTGAAGAGATGGAAACAATAGTGACTTTGATTAAAGAGAATAAGGAGATAAGATTAGAATTGCAAATATTAAGAATGGAAACAAAGGAAAGGCTAAGCAAAAGCCAGTCCTAACAATGCTTGTTAATGGATGAAGTGATGGTTTTATGTGGTTTTCTCGTTGCATTAGGAAGCTTTGTTCGGTTTCTTTTCTGTGTAGGTTAATTTTGAACTGTGTTCAAGTTGTCTAGGTGCATGAAGAATGGAAAATTTTGGTTATGAAATCTTGGCAACAACATCAAATATGAGGTTCAAGGTGGTGACTTGGAGGTAATAGAAAATGGTTTGAGTTTAGCTGAAAGTTAGCAAAAAGTTTAGCTTGAAAATCCCTGAAAAGGTATGTTTTGGTTATCGGTAGCATTCTCGGCTACTTGTTTTGGCCATTTTATTTTGATTAGGTTCTATGGAAAGTATGTGATAATTATTTGTGATGTATATTTTGAGTAAAGATTGTTTGTAATTAATGTTTTTTTTTCCAGCCAGTTTCAGCTTTATTGATATAATTGGGTTAGGTACTTAGCTCCCAATCATATATCAATAAAGTGTTGGATTAATTAAAAAAAAATCATAAGGAGGGAGTAGAAAAATATGAAAACATATTTTTAAAGCATTCTATAGGTAACTCCTACACAAATAAAGAGTCACCATAATGGGGACATAAAAGTTTTGAAACTCACAAAATTAATTGCATTCAAAACAAATAAAATTAAAAGTTTTTCCAACAGAAGATGCTGAGGTAGTTAATAGACATTGGGTGTGGGTCCTGCCAAGTCAGTGACAAAACCAATAGCTTGAGACAGTTGTAGAAGTGGGTGACCGGTTGTCGAAAAAACTGCCTGTGCGGTGTGGTAGATGCTAGTAAATGGACCAAGCCCAAGCACTGAGGGTGGACGTCATCCGAGGTATACATATTCATCGCAAAACTTATCAAATGGGTACGTTTTATATATAAATTATCCACATATTGAGTTGCTCTTATCCGGATATCTAGAATAACCTAGGCGGAAATATAGTGTACTTGTTTTCTTTTATATAGTTACTAGCAGAGAAGCCCCGTCCAATGGACGGGGTCCATTCGTCGGTGTCAATTTATTTTGGAGGAAGGAATTGAGGTGTTAAATGCTCAATCAATGAGGAATTGTTCAGTATAGTAAAAGTTAGATTTCTCCTTTTGAAAAGTTGTGTTTTACCTATAACTTTTCTCAGTATTTCCACATAATACACATCTTTTCTTTCATTGGAAAATTTCAAACCTTTTTTTGCTCTCTCACTATCCTGTTTCTGTCTCTATATTATTAGGAAAGTTTCCTCAATGGATAATATTTTATCTATGTACAATGGGTGAGAATCAAAGAGATAGAGCAGAAAATTGAAGAGAATAATCCAGAAATTAGGGAATTGACGCTTGCAAACAGGTACATGCAATATTCTATAGTAAAGTTTGCTGAATTAGAAGTCTGGACTCATGAAGAGATGAAAATGAGGGTGACTTCTATTAATGAGAATGAGGAGTTAATGTTGGAATTGTAATATATTAAGAATGAGAACAAAGGAAAGGGTAAAGATGAAAGCAAAAGCAGGTCCTAACAATGCTTGGTTATAGATGAAGTGATGGTTTTATGTGGTTAATTTACTCTCTGCATTAGAAAGCATTGTTTGGTTTGTTTCTCTGAATGTGTGTTGGTTAATTTTCAAATGTGTTTAGTTTGTCTGGGTGCCGAATTCAAAATTTTTGTTATGAAATCTTTGCAATAAAATCAATTATGAAGCTCGGGGTGGTGACTTTGAGATATCAGAAAATGGTTGTTAGCACCTGAAAATGGCTTGTTTTGCTTATCTGTAGCATTCTCAGCTACCTGTTTTGGCCATTTTGTTTTGATTAGGTTGTTCAGCAATTATGTGTGGAGTATCTCTGATGTATATCTTGTGTATGGATCGTTTGTAATTACTATTTTTTTTTCAGCTAGTTTTGGCTTTGTTGATGTAATAGGTTTAGGTGCCAAACTTATATCAATAAAGTATTGGTTTAATTAAAAAAAGTGCATGAGGAGGGAGAGAAGATGTACCCATTATATTTCTGGTAAATCACTTATTCATTTTTTTATAACTTGTACGCTGTTGATGATAAGTTTATCGTTGTATTTGTCTTTTTCGGATTCTTCCTCCCCATCAGGCGCTATCATTTTGATCGACTCTTGTATTGTTGTTCAGTGAAATCTTTCTAATTTTCAGTAGTGGTATAGAAGAAATTGCAAGCCCCTGTAAATTAACATATCCTATCCACTGTCAAGGAAAAAACAAAATTTTGTTAACCAAACGTACTCTTTTCAAACTAGCAATGCATATGCGGAGTGGAAGACAGTATTGAATAGCATTTTAAAGAAATACAAAGATAGATTCTCACTAATAATATACTTACTATAAGCAACCAGCCTTAAGTCGGATATTTAACACGAAAACTTTAACCTACTAAGTGACTGCTTTATAATGCAAGCACGGTAGTGAAAGACAATTTTAATGCTACTCAATTGTATCAACAAACAGGATCGAGAAAAGCCAGAAGAAATCGGAAGGAATGACATTATGAATAATTAATAACACAAGTCCACTTAAAATGAAATGTCGGGAACATAATATAATATAAGTATTAACAGTATACATAGCATGTCGATCAATTCTGAAATTAAAGTGGAAATTAATATAAACGTTACAATATCACTCGAAACAAAAAACTAGCAAAGGTTAATTCCAGGTGCAAAATAAAATAAAATGAAAAGTCTGACAATGTAAACTCTCTAAAAACAGATCTAAATAAGCACTTCATTAATATATCTCTTAAAGAAGCAAAACCTAATACTAACAAATTCATTTATACAATTTAAAATCTCATCTACCCTAACAAATGTATTTCAACACCAACATAATAGGAAGAATATATACCAAAGATGAAATGATCATCTAATTTCCATGTAACTTAATTATAGCATCCATTAACACCACAAAATAGGAAAACTAGGCTTTATATATATTTTCAAGCTAAATTTTAATATGTAACTAAAAAAATTTGGCAATAGTATGACACAATAAACTCTTAAAAACAAATCTAAATATGTACTTTTTCAATACATCTCTTAAAAGAAGGAAAACCTAATACTAATAAATTCGTTTATACATTTCAAAAAATCATTTACCCTAACAAATGTATTTCAACACTAACATAATAATAGCTAATACCTAAAGTTGTAACTAGGTTAACAACGTAACTAGCTATGACACTGAAAAGCAATCTAAAACATGCATGCATAAAAGTGAAAACCGAAAAAGAGCAAATAAGCAATAAACATTTAGATACAAAGATTTTATATAAGCAATACTAAAACATAAGTGTGGAATGAATAAAACTTACCGAATAAAAGTGTGGAATGAATAAAGGGCTAAAAATGGGTATCGGGATTTGTGTATATATGTGTGCGTGTGGGTATGTGTGTGTGTATACATATATATTTTTATGTAAAATGTGTTTGTGTGTATGTATGTAAAGATCTCACAGGCTATATTTATAATGATTTGCCTCACCACGATAAACTCTAAACATGTATGTGGCTATTTAATGCGTTGTAATTAGTAAAAGAAGGAAATTATAATTGCAAAGGTCTTAATATATGTTTGTCAATATTTACCGGTCAAGAAATTAATTAATTATGGTATATTTTACCTTTTTGGTTGATTTATTTCCTTAAGGTGAAAAATAAACTCTGAATTACCAAACTCATTTCTACTTCCATTTCATATGGCTGTCTTGGCATCTTATAAAACATATTTTTTCAAAAAACGGAGGCTTCTAAATTTTGATATTTTATTGAGGCCTTGAACATGGTCACATCGGGCTCAACTTGTATGAGTATAAACTTAATTCCTTTGATACATATAGACATAAAGGAGTATATTTCCTTCTTGACAGTTTTCTTACATTCATTAAACTTAATTCCTTTGGTAATTTGCCTCGCTACACAGATATACATTCTCATCAAAATCAACTATACGTTGTATAATTCCTCCAATATTAAATGTTGTCAATTGTTACCTTAATTATTATTTCCATTTCCATTGAGTTAATAATTAATGTGAGTAGGTTCCAATTAATAACATTTGCAGTAAATACAATAAATTATATACTAATAGAATTGGATAGGAAATGGAAGTTTTAACTTATGCTCCGGGCGCATACAACTGCATTTGTCAGGTATGCAGCTTATTAATTAAAGAATAATTAGTATCAATATTTGGTTAAACTAATTCAAACGGATTCAGTGTTTAATGGCCCTTCTCAGTTAATTATGCATGTTCCTATGACGCTTTATTTGGAATATTATTTCAATTTATTTCTAATTGATTAGTTTGTATCAATACGCTACTTTATTGATTAATAGGTATGTGTGTGGTTTCTATAAAAATGAATATTCCATTCATCACCTGTTTCAAGTGTCATGATAGTTGAATATGTTCGAGATATAAAATAATAAAAATTGAATATTTATGGTTTCCCGGTTTCACCAAAATAAATACTCCTTCAATCCTTAGTAGTGTTTTTTTTTCCACTCTTTTGCATAACCTGTCAATATATGTACAAAAAAAAAAGCTTATCACTATGAGCGGAGTAGAGTTATAAACTGTAAACACTTTCAGAAATATATATATATATATATATATATATATATATATATATATATATATAAAAGTCAAACCAAGAAAAATAAAGGTGCTAATTTTTTTCTTCAAAATTGTCTTTATTCTAATTTACTAATTACTCATATACCATAATACAATTCAAATACATTAATAAATAAATAAATATTCTCATTTGCACACATGTTCTAATCCAATAAGCAAACCTATTCATTCTCTTCAATCTAATCTTCTGAGATCGCACGAAATATTCTCGACTTGTTGCTCACGTTTTTGGACCTTCTAGAGTATATTTGACTTGATCGCCAAGTAATCTATCCGCAAGTTTCAGTTATAACTGATCTTATAACTGCAACATATATTTAACCATAACTTAACAAACGTGTTACGTATTAACTGTTAACATAATAAGAGTTCAATATAAGTTAATTCATTATATTTTTGACAATATAGTGACAAACAAATACGGTACAATAAACTTGTAATTTGTACCTAACAATCTCCCCATTTGTCATTATTTTAGAAAAAACATTGAGTTGTAAAATTTTTGAAAAACAAACTCTTGCTTAAGCTTATCAACACAGTTAAAATAGAAAATCAATAATTTAAGCACAAAGCTTATCAAAGCTCTCCCTGCAAGTCACATTTCAGAAATATAAAAAACACTGTCACACTTTTAAACATATAAAATTAGAAAGATAAACCTTCAAATTATTATCAAAACAAGTAATCAATTAGAGCAAACATCCTCAAAAAGAGAAATATAAACGATCATCCTCAAAGTCAAGGTAATTGCTTTCTCACAACTCATCAATCTAGTTCCCCTTTTTGGCATAAAAATAAAAATGTTAGAATGCACCACACTCATCATAATCAAGCAAACTAGAACCAATATACCCATAATTACTCTCATCAAATAACCAAAAATCATATTATCCCTCACCAATATCATTAGATAACTCACAAGAATTTTATCAAACCAAATTTCCATACATCTATGAGGGCTTAATCAGTTGTAACTCTTCTTTTAAATGAGAAAACAAAGTTTGAGAGCATATAATTTTAAACAAGGACGAATTTTCAAGTTTAAGGACCAAAAATCAGTTTAACTATCAATCCAATCCAACACTTTATGACCATAAAACTTAAGTTTTTTAACATAATAAAAATTGTTAACCTTCTTTTATGTTGTTAAGAACATTTTGCATAAGAAAACAATGGGTTTTTCCAATTTTAATCAAATAATCAATTTATCAAGTAAAATATAAACTTTATGTTCATTTGAATTGCATCTCAGTTACAACTGTATAGGAATAAAAAACACACAATAACTTCTTCCAAAAAAAATTGATCAATCTTACTTTTTTATTAAGAAACTGACAGTTTATAGATCAGATTACCATCAATTAACCAATTATCATTATTTAACCAATTAATCATATTTTTGCATGAAGTTTCAGATGCAGGCTCAGTTTTCACTAACTGTTAAAATGACAAAAAAGATAAAATATAAGATTATTTATTCATTAATAGCACAATTTAATCATTTAACCAGTGATTCCACATAATTAAGCAATTTACCAGTGTCAATCTTCATTTTATTAAGCAAAATCAGAAAAATCATATGCAGCTCATGCAGATTTATTCAAGTGTTTTTAACTGATTATTCTCATACTAAACATCTATTTCTTTACTCAGATAGATTAATAATAACACACTCCAAGATCACTTCTTAGGTATTCAAACCTTTTAACATCCAATGATTTTGTCAATATATCTGCCAGTTGTTTCTCAGTTACAACATATTCTAAAACTAGACATTTTTCTTTAATTAGTTTTCTAATAAAATGATATGTTAAGTCTATATGCTTTGTTCTAGAGTGTTGAACTGGATTATTAGCTAAATTACTTGTACTTTTATTATCCCAATATAAAGTAACAACCTCTTGTTTAACATTATAATTCTCAAACATTTGTTTCATCCATAAATGTTGAGTACAACCAATAACAACTGATATATATTCTGCCACTCCAGTAGATAAAGAGATATAACTTTACTTCTTACTAAACACTACACCAAATTGACAAATTAGGAACATGGAGCCTTTTCAATATGGAACGCCATTTATACGTACCAGTGTCTTCGAACTAGATTTAGATGTTCCAAAACTAGAATAGTTTTCCAGATGAATAAAAATTTAATTTCCAGAAAAAATAAATATTTTGACACGGTCTTTTACCGTTCCAAATTCAATAATATTTTTATTTACCACTAAACTGGAACCGTTTCAAACACCCGAAATCAATCTATCATTATTCATTCATCACTTTGTAGCAACATCTCTCTTCTCTGTGTACCCAAAACATCTCTCTTCTCTCAGTGGACATTATCATCGGTCAATTCCAATTAGACGAACGGACTTCCGCTGCTCTCCTCATCTCTCTCTCTCTCTTTGTTTCTCCCTTTCATCTAATTTGTAAGTCATCACTTCTCCTCTCTTGTTCGGCCTGATTTAGGGTTTCAATTTGAGCAACAAGTCGAATAAAGCAAGATACCAATCATAGATCTACATAAACTTGGATAAACATGCTTACTTTGATCATTCTTAGACAGTTTTAAGTTTGAACTCATAGGTGACATTTTCTCTTTAATATCAGACAAACCAAATTTCTTAAGTAGATTTCCTGCATACTTACTTTGACACAAAAATATGTCTTTATCATTTTTCTTAACTTGTAAACCTAGAAAGAAATTCAATACACCATCACCATTCATCTCAAATTCACTTTTCATATCAGCAATAAACTCATTAACATAAATTATGGAAGTAGAACCAAACACAATATCATCCACATAAATCTAAACAACTATAATATCATTAGGAGTTCCCTTAGTAAACAATGCCTTATCAACTATCCCTCTATGAAAACCATTTTGAATCAAAAACTTAGTTAATCTATCATACCATCCTCATCCGTTTTATTCCTAAAAATCCATTTAGTACCAATTATATTCCTATTTTTAGGCCTAGGCACAAGAGGCCATACATTATTCCTTTCAAACTGACACAATTTATCCCGCATAGTATAAATCCATTCATCATCCAATAAATCTTCAATAACATTCTTAGGCTCAATCTAAGATATATAGCAATTAAAACTAACAAGATCGAGGTGTTTTCGTCAAATATTCATATATGCACTTACCTCTTCAATGATTTTGTCTAATGGATGATTTTTCTGAGTCCACCCATACTTCACCCTTCTATCTCGTTGTTCAGTTGTAGGTTTAGTTGCAACTGGTGCAGTCTCAGTTACAACTGAGTCTTCAGCTTATTTTTCAGCAACTCCTCAGGTTATTCCCTAGTTATAACTGGTGCAGTAGCTAACTATTTTTTCTTTCCATCCATTTGTTCTTCCATGTTTGTATCCATTAAACTTGTCATATCATCATCACCTACACACTCAGATATATCTTTAAGATTATCAAAAAAAAAAAAAATTATAAGATTCCATGATAACATGAGTTCTGAAATTGTAAACTCTATAAGCTCTACTGTTCACAGAATATCCTAAGAAAATACATTCATCACTTTTAGAGTCAAACTTTCCTAGGTGTTCTCTACCTTTAAGAATATAGAAAAATCAACCAAACACATGAATGTAAGTGAAATTAGACTTTCTTTCTTTTCAGATTTCATAGGGTATTATATTAGTTCATTTAGTAAGATAGACCCTATTTACTATGTGACAAGCAGTATTAACAGCCTCAACTCACAATCTCTTAACAAGTTTCTTAGACTTCAAAATAATTCTAGCCATCTCTTGAATAGTCCTATTCTTTCTTTCAATAATACCATTATGTTGGGGAGTTTTAGGAGCAGAAAATTCATGAGAAATTCCTAAAGAATCACAAAAATCAGCAAATTTGGAATTTTCAAACTCTTTTCCATGATCACTCCTAATTCTAACAATTTTACCAATGGTATAACCTTTTTCAGTTTGCATTTTCAAACACAAATTCTTAAACACAACATAAGATTAAGATTTTTCTCTAAGAAAATCTACCCAAGAGTATCTAGAAAAATCATCAACAACCACAAGAATATATCTTTTACCACTAACACTTTCAGTTTGCATGAGACCCATATGATCAATATGTAACAATTCAAGCACACTATTAGTATAAATCTAACTAACACTTTTATGAACACTTTTAGTTTGCTTTCTCTTCATACAAGTACTTGGTAGTTTTATTTTCAGTTCAGGTACTCCTCTAACAAGTTGAGAATTAACAATCTTAGCAAGAGCTTTGTAGTTTACATGCCCTAGACGTTGGAGCCAAATTTCAGGATTATTAGTTATAACTTGGTTACAACTTAATTTAGCCAAGGTTGCAACAGACTTATCAAACACATAGCAACTATCACTAGATCTCATTCCAATCATGATTAAGTCATTGTTATCAGCAGTTACAAAGCATTTATCCTTAATAAACTTAACATGCATAGAATTATCACACAATTGGCTAACACTTAACTGATTAGATTTTAAACCTTTAATCAATAAAACCCTTTTAGGCCCATGCATGCCATCAACATTTAAAGTTCATTTACCAATCACAAGACATTTATCACCACTTCCAAACATAACAGAATTACCAGATATATTCCTAACATTCTTTAAGAATTTAGCATTACTAGTCATAAGTTTGGAACAACCACTATCAAAATACTAAATAGTAGAAACAGCAGCATTCAAGGAGGTTAAAGTAATCTTATTACAATTAGTTATCTCACTTTTGTTTTTAACCTTTCAGACCCACTTGGGTGTTTGTTTATAAACCATGGGAAAACGTTTTTGATAACTCAAAAATCTTTTATTGCAAAAAATACAAGTGTGTCCAGATTTATTACAAAATAACATAGCCTAAAGTAATTTCCAGTTGCAGCTTCAGTTATAACTGAGAACAATCTGTTCTTAGTTACACTTTCAGTTATGACTGAACACCTCCTTTTACTTACAGTGGGTTGTAGGGTTGCTTTGCTTGTTGTGGCCTTCAAAACACGGTCTTTCCACTTCCATTAGCTCCAGAATAGCCCAATCAAGATTGTCTTTTGCATACATTTGAAATGAAAGAACTTTGTCTAAATTTTCAGTCCCATTGTTTAGAAGCTTTATCCTCTTTTGAGTTTCTTGAAGTTGAATATCCATCTCTTTAATCTCGTTCTTTAACCCCAAATTTTCAAATTTCAACTCTTTTACCCTTTTAGAAACAGGTGTAAACCTTTTGAACAACTTCAGAAGTTTCTCTTCTACATTAATAGTAATAATAGTAGTTTCATCATCACAACTATCAAATTCAGAGTAATACCCTTTTTCAGTTTCGGTGTTAGCTACAACTGAGTTTGTAACTGACATGCATTTTGAGTTTTTTACACTTTTCATATTGATTTTCGGGATAGCCACAAAACTCGTATAGTTTTTCTTCTAGGTTTTCCCATAACGGTTAAGATGTACAACATTTTCCCAACTGGTCATAGAAAAAGTTCTAACTAATCGTCATCATAGGTATAAATTGTCATCACAAAACTTACCAAATGGGTACGTTATATATATATATATAGATTATCCACATATTGAGATTCTCTTATCCGTATATCTAGAATTAGGGCTGGGGGAAAAGCCGAAAAAACCGAACCGAAAAAGACCGAAACCGAAAAACCAAAACCTTTTCGGGTCGGTTTCGGTTTACAATAAAACCGGACTGAAAAAAACAGAAAAAATGAAAAAGCCCAAAAAAGACCGAAACAGACAAAAAAACCGAAAATAATGCCGAAAAATAACCGAAAAGACCAAAAACCGAAAGACTGAAAACGGACCGAAACAAACCGGTTCCATTCGGTACAAAAAATAAAAACACCAAAAACCAAAAAAACGTACCGAAAAATCTGCTCGGTTTCGGTTTTGGTTTTGTCAAAAACCGAACTGAATCGGACCGAACTCAGCCCTATCTAGAAAAAGTGAATAACCTAGTCAGAAACACTCTGTACATGTTTTCTTCTAAATATATTTTTCTATTGATTTCAGAACTTAATCAACCATAACATAGAGTAAATCCTCCAAAATTATACAATAAACAAATTAAAGCTACCAAAGAAAAGTCTGTATAAGAATATAGCAAATAGTCATAAAAAATTTTGGTCCTGATTCGGGTCAATTATAAATGAGAATAAAACTCTATATTGTCATATTTTGTAAACAAAAAATGGATCCGTTAATAAGAAATTTTACATTTCATTGCAAATATATATATATATATATATACATATATATACTAGTAATCGTGGCTCACGAATTGCGTGTGTGACGCACAATTCAATTAAAATATATAAGTAAGTGTAACTATGATACAAATATGTGGATAATATAAAAAAAAAAATTATAAGATGATAAGACTTAAAATAATATTTGGTTGTTAAAGAGAGATAAATAGTGTTATTAGTTATTAATTTTTATATTTTTTAATGTGAGTATGGTATTATTGTAATTAATAAAAAAATATAGGGGTATTTTTGAAAAAAAATGGCTAAATTGGGCAGTCTCATTTGACTTAATTTGAGTTATTATAATAGAATGATATATATATATATATATATATATATAACCGGACTTAGCATTAATCAAAATAACAAGTTTTATAAGCATAATTGCCTCTGGAGAAAATTGCAAAAGGCTAAAGATAACAAAAAATACACAAGCATACTAGCCCGCATCTCAAAAAAGTCACTTAAATAATCTCGCATAAAGCAAAGTAAACACAAGAAACCAAAATAAAATGCAAGTAAAAATAAAACCCATCTCGACGATAATCTGAAAGCAGTAAAATATTGTCGTGAGAGTCATCAAATCAGTCGAAATACCGGGTAGTAGCACAGACAGCAGAGCAAGAGACGTAGATTAATAAGAAACTTGAGAAACTCTTCAGAATTCTACTCAGGACGATCCAAAAATAACCATCGGGCTGCCAACCCACAATTAAACCTGATCTAAACATGCGTACCAAGGCTAAAAACTTAAAAGTATAATCCAAAAAATTGAATCCGCCCGCACACACCACGCAATCGCCAACCAAAACCTAAACTTAATTGAATCGCCGATTACAACGACCTATAAGACAAGCTCCACCACTACTCAAAAACCAACAATCGAAACGAGTATTGTATCATACAAACAAATACATATGGTATACCTTGTGCTAACTTTCTAGAACTTATCGATCCAACAATCACTAACCAACTTTTGTTTCCAACGATTTTACAATCTCATGTAAAGACTATAGAAAAGACAATATAGTTGATACTATTAGAGCTCTAGTAAAAACAGTCTTACGGGGTCAGAGATCTGCTAGTCTATCTTTGATTACAGTCGGAGAGGGGGTCCCGAATAAAACATATCAACCAACCGAGTCCGAAAGAACCCAAAAATAAATACCCATAGATAACAAACAGAGAACCAGCTAATCACCCAAATAAGTCAATACTTCAAAAGCGAAACGTAAAAAACCAAAGTGGAACTATGTTTGATTAAGATCAAAAGGTAGGTATATTACGACAACTACAAAAATATATCATATCAACATTAATCATACTTAATAAGCCGAAAACTTACCAATAATGTAGATGAGTAACCACTAAGACAAACATTGACCCGTAACAAACCTGAATATCTGCCAATCCCGACCGAAGAGATGTTGTCCTACCAAACCCGTAACCAGACCACTCATCTCAGATCCCAAAACCCATCAAGCTACGGAGGTGAGGCTCACACTCTGTAGGAGATGTCACGAAGCATATCCGAACCTGCTGCGAGCAATATATATATCTCCACACTAGTACGGGACGATGACCAGACCTACGAAAATGTCTCAAAAACTGCTGCGTATAGGGCCCACCGTACGGTGTGGTAAGATGAGGTAGAACGAGATGAGATTAGAGAAAGAAGGATGAGGAGGGTGAGAGGAAGAAGGTCGATTGATAGAATAGGGAATAAAGGTGAGTGGTGGATGATTTTAGTGTTTTTTGGCAGTGCCGCTGTAGGCGTGGTGGATCAACAGAGGTGTGTTAGGATAGGGGTTAGACGGTGAAGAAAAGGGCCTGGGGGTAGGAGTTAGCCGGAGACAAGCTCCTCTCCCACCCCAGCCTATGGAAGCGGCAGCTATACTTTTTCTTTTCTCCATTTTCTCACTCTCTTTCTCTGGAAAAAAAAACTAAATGTAATATAAAAAAAATCAGTTCTTATATATATATATATATATATATATATATTTATATTTATATTGTTACATTAAGTATAGGATAATATAAGATACTTATGCAAGTTTGTTTCTTATGATGAGTTATTTTTGTTTTGCATTTCTACCACATTATTTAGACGTATGTAATAGCTCGTCGACATTGACACCTTCTTATTGAGGAGAGAATATTTTCAACTTGTCAATCATTTTTAAAGTTCTTGACCTAACTCATTTGTTTGTTTATATAAACCATATACAATATTATATTATGTATATACAATTTAATTTTTATATTTATTATTTGTAAATTGTACTTAGTAGTAACCACTATATGCTTATATTTTTTAGTGATATTATATAACTGTAAAGTTGTTTTATTGTACAGAGCATGAACCTTATCAACATAATCAAAAGCATGACACATTTATTGTCGGACAAATAAAAGTCCTAACAAAGTCACAATACATGAAGAAATTAATTTCATATTCTTAAAATGTAGAACCTAATATGATAGAGAGCAGCAAATATTATTTGTCATTTCTCTACTTAAACTCTCACCACAACAAGTCATTTGAGAACTTTGAAGAAATAAATTATAGTTAAAAGGCATGATTTTAAAATTACCCATCTCTGCTAAAAGAAATTTGAGCCCATTTCTCATGTACTCCCACAACATAGAGAGTCCGAAAGAGACCTATGCTTTGCATTGGGATAATGAGAATTTATTTAAGTGTGCATATTTTGATATCTTTTTTCGTCC
Source organism: Primula veris (assembly GCA_963682055.1). Lineage (NCBI taxonomy): Eukaryota > Viridiplantae > Streptophyta > Magnoliopsida > Ericales > Primulaceae > Primula > Primula veris. Next base: position 18,322,516 of record OY821743.1, on the reverse strand, counting down.
TGCTTATGAGAATTACTATCGGATCACCGGAAGTTGCAATGGAGTTTAGTGACTCTATGTGGCGCCAAAGAAGCAAAGTGATGTCGTGGAATCCGGCTATTCACAAGTGGTTGAGGATAGCACATCATAGAACTGTCATTATTAAAAAAGTACATTATTGGCTTATTAACTGGGAAATTTGGATTTATAGGGATACTTTTGCGTTTGACAATGCTTTTTTCAGCAAATTGTCATTATTAAAAAAAAAGTACGTAATTGTCTTGGGGAACTTGATCCTCTTTTCCCTAACTCCACTTCTTTTATTAACTTCCATCTCTTAACTTTTAAGTGGTTGTGGTCTCTTCCTCCATTGAAAGACTGAAATTAAATATTGTAGGCACTTCTTTTGATGGGGGAGAGCGTGTGTGTGTGAGCATTCACATCGTTCTATGTATATCGTTCTCTACACTAAACACAAAAATCACACTTTATTAACTTTATCTATCAACTTTACGAAAGTTTACATACTCATAATTGCAGGCTATATATATCTATAAATATATATATACTACCCAATATGCTCAAAAGTCATCGCCACTCGAATCTTCATTTCATATCCAACGTGTCGTTTCGCTACTCTCTTGTTGGCAAACGTGCTCGGGTTCAAAAGCATAAGGAGTACCGGCAGAATATCATATCAAATTATCAGCCTCTCCATCGGGAACTATATTACATGAATCCTTCAAAGTTCTTCGTACTTTCATTTATCAAAGAAATAAATGAGAATACCCCAAAGAGCTTTAGAACTATAATGAAAGAGCCCTCTTCAGAAATTTTCGTATTCGAGATACTTCAACCACGTTTTTGTGAAATGTTGTTGTCGGAGGTAGAAAATTTCGAGAAGTGGGTCCATGAGACGAAGTTTAGAATCATGCCGCCAAACACAATGAACAAATTTGGTGTTGTTCTTGATGACTTTGGCCTGGATAGCATGCTTGACAAGTTGATGGAATACTTCATACGGCCTATGTCTGGAGTTTTATTTCCTGATGGAGCAATATTTTGGGACTTGGATATGTAAATAATGCATAACATACCCATTTAGCCTTCTACAAGTGCTCTAACGGCCATGTTATATTTGATTTCTGTAATCATTTTGATACAAACAATAATACTTATGCTAAGCAAAGTGATGGTCTTGAGATTTTTTATTCTCTAGATCTTTACAACATAAATATGTTGAAACTGATTCTTTAATAGTTATTAATAACTGGTGAAATTATGAAACGAAGCCACCAATCCATTATAATAACATGTGGGGTGATATTTTTGCACTAAAGGAATTGGTTTGCCATAGTATGATTCATATTTACAAAGAGAAACCTTATGTGGCTGACAGTCTTGCTAAAGTGGACTCCAAGAAACAATATATTGAAACCTACATAACTGCTATGGACTTGGATTTGTATGGTTTGCCAAACTTGAGGATGGTAAAATGATTTTAGTTGAGATTAATAATTTTCTCTAAAACTTCAATTAACGTTTGTTTTCACTTTTGGAAATGAAGATTACTACTGAAACAAAAGTCTCTTTTTATTACTAACCTTTTACTTTACTAGTCACAACCCTAACTGTGTTTAAAAAATATAATTTTGGAACCTCAACTTTATTGGACTATAGTTTTAATGGAGCGAGTTTTGTTTATTGGGTCATTTAGTCAAGGTATTGTGTATCGCAAGGTTTTTATACATGAGATAGTAATTTGAAGGACGGAAATTACAAATTGTTTAAGACGCCGATGGGAAGTGGTAGGAAGTAACTGAGGTGTTCAGTGTTCAATAAAAGTTAGATTTCTCCCTTTAATAAGTTGTGATTTACCCCTAAGTACTTTTCTCAGTATTTCAACATAATACACACCTTTTCTCTCACTAAAACATTCCAACCTTTTTTTCTTTCTTACTATCCTATTTCTCTCTTTATATTATTAAAAATGTTTTCTCAATGGAGAATATTATCTATGTACAAGGCCTGAGGATCAAAGAGTTAGAGCACAAATTTAAAGAGAATAATCAAGAAATTAGGGAACTAAGTCATGCTGATAGGTAAATGCTATTTTATATGGTAAGTTTTGCTGAATTTGAAGACTAGACTCATGAAGAGATGGAAACTGTTAGATCCAGAGAATGACTAACTTGTTTGTCATTAATATGATAGTTTATTGATCTTAATATTGATATAAAGTGATGCTTTTAATCGATTAAGTTGAGTGTGTTTCACATGTTATTATTATCTCAGTTACAACTGGACTTTCGACTCAACCAGTAAAGGAGATTACAGTTTCAGTTATAAGTCACATATAACTGAGTTTATGGCGAATTTACAGTTTCAGTTAATAATCTCGAATCTTGATGATTAAAGATTTGGACGTGGTCTACAAGTAGTCGAATGATTAAATCAGAAGATATTCTGCATAATTTAAAAGTCAAATCAATTTAGAATAAAAAAGGAAAGAGGAAAATGGAAAGAGATATGAAGATAAATAAGGAAAGATCTTGAAGACATGTAAAGTAAAGATACTGATAAATTTGGAAATAAAAAAGTTCAGTATTTGATTGATAACATGATCAACAAATGAAAGAGATCAAATCAATTAAAAGATTGAAGATCGAAGAAAGAAGATTTGATTAAGATTTGATTTTGTTTTGTAACCGTGTTATATAAACAGAGTAGAGTTATAGTTTTTACTCAACTCTCATAAAAAGATTACACACATGATTGGAGAGAGAAAAACACACGAGTGATTATTGAAGAAAAAATCATACACTTAGCTCTAGAGAGATTGCTAATGTTTAAGTTGTGAGGTATTAAGTTAGCCATATACGCTTGAGTGTTGTAAGTCTCAAAATTCGTTACTGTCCTTGACATATAAATAAATGACTGGGTGAGGGCCTCGGAGACGTAGATCTAGTACCAGATCGAACTCCGTCATCAACGTTGTGTGTTCAGTTCATTTATTATTCCAAACGAGTTCAGTTATAACTTGAGTTAAAACTGAGTTATAACTGAAAGCGTAACAAAAAATTTCGACTTATGATTTTTACAGAAACAATAGTAACTTTGATTAAAGAGAATGAGGAGTTAAGATTAGAATTGCAAATATTAAGAATGAGAACAAAGGAAATGCTAAAGATGAAGCAAAAACATGTCCTAACAATGCTTGTTAATGGATGAGGTGATGGTTTTATGTGGTTTTCTCGTTGCATTAGGAAGCTTTGTTTGGTTTCTTTTCTGTGTAGGTTAATTTTCAACTCTGTTCAAGTTGTATAGGTGCATGAAGAATGCAAAAATTTGGTTTTGAAATCTTGGTGACAACATCAAATATGAAGCTCAAGGTGGTGACTTGGAGGTAATAGAAAATGGTTTGGGTTTAGCTGATAGTTAGCATAAAATTTAGCTTGAAAATCCCTGAAATTGTATGTTTTGGTTATCCTTAGCATTTTCGGCTATATGTGTTGGCCATTTTATTTTGATTAGGTTCTATAGAAAGTATGTGATAATTATTTTTTATGTATGTTTTGTGTAAAGATTGTTTGTAATTACTGTTTTTTTTCCAGCCAGTTTTGCCTTTATTGATGTAACTGGATTAGCTACTTAGCTCCCAATCATATATCAATAAAGTGTTGGATTAATTTAAAAAAATCATAAGGAGGGAGTAGAAAAATATGAAAAACCATCATATTTTTAAAGCATTCTATATGTAACTCCTACATAAATAAAGAGTCACCATAATGGGGATATAAAAGTTTTGAAACTTACAAAATTAATTGCATTCAAAACAAATAAAACTAAAAGTTTTTCCAACAGAAGATGCTGAGGTGGCTGATAGACATTGAGTGCGGGTCCTGCCAAGTCAGTGACAGAACCCATAGCCTGAGACAGTTGTAGAAATGGATGACCAGTTGTCGAAGAAACTGCCTGTGCGTTGTGGTAGATGCCAGTAAAAGGACCAAGCCCAAGGGCTGATGGTGGACGTTATCCTAGGTATATATAGTCGTCGCAAAACTTATCAAATGGGTACGTTTTATATATAAATTTTTCACATATTGAAAAGCTCTTATCCGGATATCTAGAATAACCTAGTCGGAAATATAGTGTACTTGTTTTCTTTTATATAGTAACTAGCAGAGAAACCCCGTCCAATGGACGGGGTTCATTCATCGGTGTCAATTTATTTTGGAGGAAGAATTGAGGTGTTAAATTCTCAATCAATGAAGAATTGTTCAGTATAGTAAAAGTTATATTTCTCCTTTTGAAAAGTTGTGTTTTAGCTGTAACTTTTCTTAGTATTTCCACATAATACATACCTTTTCTCTCATTGGAAAATTTCAAACCTTTTTCTGCTCTCTTACTATCCTATTTCTGTCTCTATATTATTGGGAAAGTTTCCTCAATGGAGAATATTATCTATGTACAATGGAGAACATTACACAGCTAGAATGAATAGATCACAAGCTCGAGTATGTAGGCAATGCATACTATCTAAATCCAACGAAACCTTTAATCATTTTATCGCTATAGAGATCGAAATGTCTCCAACAAGGACAAATATCTGCACAGCAATGCCTTATCTCTTCTTATGACACATGCAGAAGAACAAATAACAATTTCACGTATATTTAGTAATATTCTTATCAATGGATCTCTGAAGCGGATCCAAAATAAATGAGCCCATGCACAACCATGCAAAAATATAAGATCCAAAATAAATGAACTTGCTTTCAGATACATCATGTGACTACCCAGATTTTCAGGAAGGAATTTCTGTGGTGCGGTGTTGTGCGTCAGTCCCACATTGCCCAGATATGAGAGTACTCGTGTGGTATATGAGCTTAAAGATCTATTTCCTATAAATAAGGCCTTTTAAAGCCGTGCGGCACAATAGCGAGAACGGAACTCCACAGTTAAGCGTGCTTAGCTTGGAGTAGTACCAGATGAGTGACCCACCTGGTAAGTTATGCCAAAACGGACAATATTGTTGATACGGGCGTGTCGGTTCGGTCCGTGGGACCAGTCGTTACACATCAAGCACATGGTCGTCTCTAGTAATTATACACCTAAGTTTAGGAAAACAATCCCGCCTTTTTTGTAGTTTAATTTGAATTTTTTTTATTGGTGAGTAATGGAAAATAGTAAATATAACATAAAATTCTTATTGTCAAGATGATACAAATAAAATTTTTAAGTTAAAGGGATTTTAATCTTAAAATTTAAACCTTTTAAGGAGACTCGAATTCATGACCTAGCAAAATGGGAAGAAAGATAGACACAAAACTTTATTTACCCTTAGACCACATTTTGACATATGCTATTAAACGAGTATGTTTATATATATACACATTTATAGAAATTTCTATAAAATAATTAATATTACGATTTTTTTACATCTATCGATCTGACGACACCAAAATTCAAGGGCTTATTGGGCTCATTCTAGGGAAGGCCCCGATGAAGTAACATGGTTACATTTGTTGGATAGCTATTTCTTACTAAAAACAAGCTTCTCCTGAATCACTCTTTAAACAAAATGCTAGTGAACAAAATTGCATTACATTGGAAAACCTATATATATATATATCACCACTTGACAAACTAGGTAGGGATCTTTGGAATGTGGAAAAAAAAACTGGCAT